>JARYZH020000022.1:2595000-5366423 GCA_030021035.2 Notholithocarpus densiflorus | reverse complement strand
ATGACCCCCTTAGAACTGCCAAAATGACTAAAATGCGCCACAAATGTCCAAAATATCCCAAAACCTAGAAAATGACCAAAACGCCCCCAAAATGAAAACAATACCCCTGAGAACATTTAAAATAACCAAAATATCATTGAAACCTCAAAAATAAGAAAAATACCCTCGAAACTTCTGAAAATGACCAAAATACCCCTAAACTAAGCCAAAATACACTTAATTTTTTAGATTTCGGGGGTAGTTTGGTCGGTTTCAAATAGTTTTGCTCTTTTTAGAGGATTTTAAGGCATTTTGCTCATTTTACCAAAGTCAAGCTGTTGTTTCTCATTTTGGATGTTTGGGGCATTTTGTTCGTTTAAGAGGTATCGAGATTTGACTGCTCATTCTTGCCGTTTTAGGGGTATTTTGGTCATTTTAGAGGTTTTGGGGTTATTTTAATCGTTTTAGAGATTTTGAGGATATTTTGGACAATTAAGAGGTTTCGGGGTGGTTTTGTTTTTGATATTTTGTGGTTTTGGGGATATTTTGGTAATTTTGGTGATATAGGGAGTATATTGGCCATTTTAGTGATTTCAAGGAAATTTTTTTGTAAAAAAAAAAAACTATTTTACCCATGAGAATTTCTAAACTATCAAAAAACCTATAAATCCCCGAAAACCTGTAAAATGACCCCCTTCGAAATGCCAAAACAACTAAAATGCACCATGACTGTCCAAAATATCCCAAAACCATAAAAAATGACCAAAACACCCCCAAAACGACCACAATAACCCCGAAAATTTTTAAAATGACTGAAATACCATTGAAACCTAAAAAGTAAGCAAAATACCCTCGAAAGCTCTGAAAATAACCAAAATACCCATAAACTAAGCCAAAATACACTCAATTTTTTAGATTTTGGAGGTGTTTTGGTTGGTTTCAAGTTGTTTTGCTCATTCTAGAGGATTTTATGGCATTTTGCTCATTTTAGCAATGTCGAGGGGTATTTTTTAATCGTTTTTAGATGTTCGGGGAATTTTGGTCATTTACGAGGTATCAAGATTTGACTACTCTTTCTAGTCGTTTCAGAGGTATTTTTGTCAATTTAGGGGTTTTGGCATTATTTTAGTCGTTTTAGAGATTTTGAGGCTATTTTGGTCAATTAAGAGGTTTCGAGGTGGTTTTTTTTTTTTTTTTTTTTCTTGACATTTTGTGGTTTTGGGGATATTTTGGTAATTTTGGGAGTATATTGGCCATTTTAGTGATTTCATGGAAATTTTTTTGTAAAAAATAAACTATTTTACCCGTGAGAATTTCCAAAATATCAAAAAACCTATAAATCCCCGAAAACCTGTAAAATGACCCCCTTCCAAATGCCAAAATGACTGAAATGCACCATGACTATCCAAAATATCCCAAAACCATATAAAATGACCAAAACGCCCCCAAAACGACCACAATAACCCCGAAAACTATTAAAATGACCGAAATACCATTGAAACCTGAAAAATAAGCAAAATACCATCGTAACCTTTGAAAACAACCAAAATACCCATAAACTAAGCAAAAATACACTCAATTTTTTAGATTTTGGGGGGTGTTATGGTTGGTTTCAAGTTGTTTTGCTCATTCTAGAGGATTTTATGGCATTTTGCTCATTTTAGCAATGTCGAGGGGTATTTTTTAATCATTTTTAGATGTTCGGGGAATTTTGATAATTTACGAGGTATCGAGATTTGATTGCTCTTTCTAGTCGTTTCAGGGGTATTTTTGTCAATTTAGGGGTTTTGGGGTTATTTTAGTCGTTTTAGAGATTCTAAGCCTGTTTTGGTCAATTAAGAGGTTTCGGGGTGGTTTTTTTTTATACATTTTTTGGTTTTGGGGATATTTTGGTAATGTTGGTGATTTTGGGAGTATAATGGCTATTCTAGTATTTTCAAGGGTAATTTTTTGTTAAAAAAAATTTATTTTACCTGTGAGAATTACCAAAATATCAAAAAACCTATAAATGCACCAAAACCTATAAAATGACCCCCTTAGAACAGCCAAAATGACTAAAATGCACCACGGCTGTCCAAAATATCCCAAAAGCCTATAAAATGACCAAAACACTTCCAAAATGATCGTAATATCTTTTAAAATGACCGAAATATCTTTGAAACGTCAAAAATAAGCAAAATACCCTCAAAACCTCTGAAAATAACCAAAATACCTCGAAACTAAGCCAAAATACACTAAAATTTTTAGATTTTTGGGGTGTTTTGGTTGGTTTCAAGTTGTTTTGCTCATTCTAGAGGATTTTAGGGCATTTTAGCAATGTCGAGGGGTATTTTTTAATCATTTTAGATGTTCGGGGCATTTTGGTCATTTACGAGGTATCGAGATTTGACTGCTCTTTCTAGCTGTTTCAGGGGTATTTTGTTTAATTTAGAGGTTTTGGGTTTATTTTAGTCATTTTAGAGATTTTGAGGCTATTTTTGTCAAATAAGAGGTTTCAGGGTGGTTTTTTTTTGTTGTTGACATTTTGTGGTTTTTGGGATATTTTGGTAATTTTGGTGATTTTGGGAGTATATTGGCCATTCTAGTGATTTCAAGGAAATTGTTTTGTAAAAAAAAAAAACTATTTTACCCGTGAAAATTTCAAAAATGTTAAAAAACCTACAAATACACCAAAACCTGTAAAATGACCCCTTTAGAACTGCCAAAATGACCAAAGCGCCCCCAAAACGACAACAATACCTCCGAAAACATTTAAAATGACCAAAATACCATTGAAACCTCAAAAATAAGCAAAATACCCTCGAAACTTCTGAAAATGACCAAAATACCTCTAAACTAAGCCAAAATACACTTAATTTTTTAGATTTCGGGGGTAGTTTGGTCGGTTTCAAATTGTTTTGCTCTTTCTAGAGGATTTTAGGGCATTTTGCTCATTTTACCAAAGTCAAGCTGTATTTGTTTCTCATTTTGGATGTTTAGGACATTTTGTTCACTTAAGAGGCTTTGGGGTTGTTTAAGTCATTTTAGAGATTTTGAGACCATTTTGGTCAATTGAGAGTTTTAGGGGGTTTTTTTTGGACATTTTGTGGTTTTGGGGGTATTTTGGCAATTTTGGGTGTATAATGGCTATTCTAGTAATTTCAAGGGTATTTTTTTGTTGAAAAAAAATTATTTTACTTGTGAGAGTTACCAAAATATCAAAAAACCTGTAAATGCACCAAAACCTCTAAAATGACCCTCTTAGAACTGCCAAAATGACTAAAATGCACCACGGCTATCCAAAATATCCCAAAACCCTATAAAATGACCAAAACGCCTCCAAAACGACTACAATAACCCAAAAAACTTTTAAAATGGCCGAAATATCATTGAAACCTCAAAAATAAGCAAAATACTTTCGAAACCTCTGAAAATAACCAAAATGCCCCAAAACTAAGAAAAAATACACTCAATTTTTTATATTTTGGGGGTATTTTGGTCGGTTTCAAGTTGTTTTGCTTATTCTAGAGAATTTTAGGGCATTTTGCTCATTTTTGCAATGTCGAGGGGTATTTTTTAATCATTTTAGATGTTCAGGGCATTTTGGTCACTTACGTGGTATAAAGATTTGACTACTCTTTCTAGCCATTTCAGGGGTATTTTTGTCATTTTAGAGGTTTTCGGGTTATTTTAGTCGTTTTAGAGATTTTGAGGCTATTTTGGTCAATTAAGAGGTTTCAGGATGGTTTTTTTTTTGACATTTTGTGGTTTTGGGGATATTTTGGTTATTTTGGTGATTTTGGGAGTATATTGGCCATTTTAGTGATTTCAAGGAAATTTTTTTGTAAAAAAAAAACTATTTTACCTGTGACAATTTCTAAAATGTCAAAAAACTTGTAAATACACCAAAACCTGTAAAATGCCCCCATAGAACTACCAAAATGACTAAAATGCACCACAAATGTCCAAAATATTCCAAAACCTAGAAAATGACCAAAATGCCCCCAAAACGACAACAATACCCCTGAAAACATTTAAAATGACCAAAATACCATTGAAATCTCAAAAATAATAAAAATACCCTCGAAACTTCTGAAAATGACCAAAATACCCCTAAACTAAGCCAAAATACACTTAATTTTTTAGATTTAAGGGGTAGTTTGGTTGGTTTCAAATTGTTTTGCTCTTTCTAGAGGATTTTCGGGCATTTTAATCACTTTACCAAAGTCAAGCTATATTTGTTTCTCATTTTGGATGTTTGGGGCACTTTGTTCATTTAAGAGGTATCGAGATTTGACTGCTCATTCTAACCGTTTTAGGGGTATTTTGGTCATTTTAGAGGCCTTGGGGTTGTTTAAGTCGTTTTAGAGATTTTGAGACGATTTTGGTCAATTGAGAGGTTTAGAGGGGTTTTTTTTGGACATTTTGTGGTTTTGGGGGTATTTTGGCAATTTTGGTGATTTTGGGAGTATAATGGCTATTCTAGTAATTTCAAGGGTATTGTTTTGTTGAAAAACAATTATTTTACCTATGAGAATTACCAAAATATCAAAAAACCTGTAAAATACACCAAAACCTCTAAAATGATCCCCTAGAACTGCCAAAATGACAAATGCACCACAACTGTCCAAAATATCCCAAAACCCGAGAAAATAACCAAAACACCCCCAAAATGACCACAATAGCGCCGAAAATTTTTAAAATGACCAAAATATCATTGAAACCTCAAAAATAAGCAAAATACCGTCAAAACCTTTGAAATTATCCAAAATGCCCCCAAACTAAGCCAAAATACACTTAATGTTTTAGATTTTGGGGTTGTTTTGGTTAGTTTCAAGTTGTTTTGCTCATTCTAGATGATTTTAGGTCATTTTGCTCATTTTATCAATGTTGAGGGATATTTTTTAATAATTTTTTGATGTTCGGGGAGTTTGGGTCATTTTCGAGGTATCGAGATTTGACTACTCTTTCTAGCCGTTTCAGGGGTATTTTGGTCAATTTAGAGGTTTTGGGGTTATTTTAGTCGTTTTAGAGATTTTGAGGCTATTTCGGTCAATTAAGAGGTTTCAGGGTGGTTTTTTTTTTTTTTTATACATTTTGTGGTTTTGGGGATATTTTGGTAATTTTGGTGATTTTGGGAGTATATTGGTCATTCTAGTGATTTCAAGGAAATTATTTTGTAAAAAGAAAAACTATTTTATCCGTTACAATTTCGAAAATGTCAAAAAACCTATAAATACACCAAAACCTGTAAAATGACCTCCTTAGAACTGCCAAAATGACGAAAATGCACCACAATTGTCCAAAATATCCCAAACCCTAGAAAATGACCAAAACGCCCCCAAAACAACAACAATACCCCTGAAAACATTTGAAATGACCAAAATACCATTAAAACCTCAAAATATCCTCGAAACTTCTAAAAATGACCAAAATAGCCCTAAACTAAGCCAAAATAAACTTAATTTTTTAGATTTCGGGGGTAGTTTGGTCGGTTTCAAATTGTTTTGCTCTTTCTAGAGGATTTTAGGGCATTTTGCTCATTTTACCAAAGTCAAGCTGTATTTGTTTCTCATTTTGGATGTTTTGGGCATTTTGTTCATTTAAGAGGTATCGAGATTTGACTGCTCATTCTAGCCATTTTAGGGGTATTTTGGTCATTTTAGAGGTTTTAGGGTTGTTTAAGTCGTTTTAGAGATTTTGGTCGATTGAGAGGTTTCGGCGGGGGTTTTTTTTTGGACATTTTGTGGTTTTGGGGGTATTTTGGCAATTTTGTTGATTTTGTAAGGTGAAGAGTCAAGAGAGATCAAGAGAGATAGAGCAAAATGAGTCTAAGATCGCGAGAACCCTTTATATACAAGCTCAATAATTCTCGACAGATCGAGAGGTGTCGAGCTTTAAAGGGTTCGACAGATGCAGCTATCGAGCAGGTGTCCAAGGCAAAAAGAAGCTCGATGGATCGAGGATCTGTCGAGGAGCTATCGAGGGGATAGAAAGTTTCTCGATCGATCGACCTAGCTATCAAGAGGTGTCGAGATTGCGATAAAAAGCAACTGAAGAGTTCGATAGATAAGCTAGGTGTCGAGGAGCTGTCGAGATTGCTTAAAAATAGTTTTTCAAGGAAGAGAAAAACACAGACATGAATGCAATCAAACATACAACTCAACCAAGGATCCAAACAACATTTTAAACTCTCAAAATCATTTCTCAACAAAAAAATGAGAAGCATTTCGATCTCAAAACACACACGCACTAAACAAGTCTAACCAATTTTATATTTCGAAAACAAGTTAAGACAGTTTAGTGAGCATACATTAACACATGTAAACCTTGTGATGGCCAAATCACATTGTACCTGCACATGTATCAAGAGTAACAAAGAATATTGCGTGTTGTGTGTGAAAAAACATCGCAAGATTGCATAAGCGTCTACATGTTATGACGATTTAAGATATGAGAAAATCACTTTAACTCACACACAATCATAACTGTTTGATGGGGACTATCACCTTCGAGGTACATCCTATAACTTCCACGTCTCCTAGAAGACATGCTTGCAATCTTATATAAAGCATTTTGATCTTTTTGCTTTTATTTTTCTTTGCATATTTTTCTTTTAAGCAAATCATGCATAGGCATATAAGAGATAGAAAAGAATTACCCAATTATGTTAAGTAATTGACATTCCAATTTTGCTATGCCAAAACACATAAATGTCATTTCATGATTGGCGGGCAACAGTGGTGAGATGGTTATTTATGCCTTTCTCTTAGGTACAAGAGATTACTTAATCTTACTCATCACAAACACGAGCCACAAAGCTCACTTGCTTAGTTGTGCATAGAGATGCTCATCTAAGCTACAAAAGATACAAAGTTTAGAAAACTTTGTTTCAATGGCCATCCAAGGTACACAAGTACCAATGTACACAAAACACACACTGTTTTTGTATTTTTATAATTTTTCAATTTTATTTATTTATTTTTATATGAAAAAAAAAATAAACAAAACTGAAAACAAACAAAAACATGTGAAACAAAGCAAAGCATAAAACTAGATGCAAATGCATGAGGAAGAAGAAGGAGAAGAAGAGATTAATCCATAGAGATGACACCAATGTTTTGGTGAAGGAATTCAAACTGTTTGCTGTCAAGAGGTTTGGTAAACAAATCAACCTTCTGATTATCAGTGTGAATAAACTCAAGAGTAAGAGTACCATCTTCGACAAGCTTCCTAATGAAGTGATGTCGAATCTCTATGTTTTTAGTTCGAGAATGTTGAACTGGGTTCTTAGAGATGTTGATGGCACTGGTATTGTCACAGTAGATGGTAAGATGTTCTTGACAAATACCGTAATCATTGAGGAGTTTTTGCATCTATAGAAGTTGGGTGCAACAGCTACCAACAGCGATGTACTCAGCTTCTACAGTGGATAATGAGATGGAATTCTGCTTTTTGCTCATCCAGGAGATAAGATTATTACCCACATAGAAACAACCCCCCGAAGTACTCTTTCTATCATCAGCATTCCCAGCCCAATCAGCGTTAGAATACCCAGCTAAGACATCATTTGTGTCCTTGCTATACCACACACCAAAGTCGACAGTGGTTTTGACATATTTTATGATTATTTTCAAAGCAATCATATGAGACTCTTTGGGATTAGCCTGATATCTAGCACACACTCCCACACTGTAACTAATGTCAGGTCTACTAGCAGTAAGGTAAAGAAGACTACCTATCATGCTTCTATAAAGAGATGAATCTACACTTTTACCTAACAAGTCAACAGTGAGTTTAGCATTTGGGCTCATAGGAGTTCTAACAGAACTAGTAGATTCTAAACCAAACCTTTTCACAAGATTTTTAGCATATTTAGACTGAGATAGGAATATACCTGAATCTTTTTAACGAATCTGCAATCCAAGGAAGTGAGTCAGCTCTCCAATCATGCTCATCTTGAACTCGGCCTGCATGATTTTTGAGAAGCTATGAGTAAGTTCATCCTTAGTCGACCCAAAGATGATATCATCAACATAGACTTGAGCAACGATCAACTCGCCATCTTCCCTTTTTATGAAGAGAGTCTGATCAACCTTTTCTCTTGTGAACCCATGTGACACCAAGTATTGTGTGAGCCGATCATACCAAGCTCTAGGGGCTTGCTTCAACCCATAAAGTGCCTTCTTGAGGTACAACACATGATCCGAAAAGTGTGGATCAATGAATCCTTTTGATTGAGTCACATAGATATCTTCTTTAAGGAGCCCATTCAAGAAAGCAGTCTTTACGTCCATTTGGTAAAGCTTGAACTTTAAGTGACATGCTAGGGCTAAGAGAATTTTGATGGACTCCATACGGGAAACTGGGGCAAATATCTCATCATAGTCTACTCCTTCCATTTGTGAGTATCCCTGAGCTACAAGACGAGCCTTGTTGCGGATCACATTACCCTCCTCATCAATCTTATTGTGGAATATCCACTTTGTGCCAATGATATGCTCACCCTCCGGTCTAGGTACTAGAGTCTAGACATCATTCCTCTAAAACTGAAGTAGTTCATCATGCATTGCTTCAACCCAGCTTTCATCCTGAAGAGCTTCTTTAACTTTAGTGGGTTCAACCTGTGACAAATAACAAGAATAAGACACAAAGTTAGCAACACATTTATCAACTGTACGCTTCCTTAATGTGAGTTCATTCATGTTTCCCACAATAACTTCAGGAGAATGATTTAATTTGATCATGGAAGAAGGTCCTTTCTCTTCATAGGATTCAGAATCTGGTGAAGTGGATATATCTGTAGAATCTTCCACAACACTCGAAGTACCAGGAGTACTTGGAGATACGGGTTCTTGTTCAACAATTTCTTGAACTTCCTTTGTCTCAGGAGGAAGAATTTCTTTGGGGAATTCCTCACTAACTTTATCAGAACCAGAATCTGAAGACTCATCAATAACAATATTCACTGTTTCCATTACCTTCATGGTTCTTTTGTTGTATACCCGATAAGCCTTGCTTGTAGAGGAGAATCTTAGAAATATTCCTTCATCGCTTCAGGAGTCAAATTTTCCCACATTCTCTCTATCCTTGAGAATGAAACAAATACTTCCAAAAATTCTGAAATACTTCACATTTGGCTTTCTTCCTTTCCATAACTCATATGGAGTCTTCTTGGTACCGGGTCTAAAGTACACCCTATTAACCGTATGACATGCAATGTTAACGGCTTCTCCCCACAAGTTTCTAGCCACATCCTTATTGTGCAACATGGCTCTAGCCATCTCCTAAATAACCCTATTCTTTCTTTCTACTACACCATTCTGCTGAGGAGTATTAGGAGCAGAGAATTCTTGAGAAATACCTGATCTTGTGCAAAAGGACTCCATATATGAGTTCTCAAATTCTTTCCCATGGTTACTTCAAATTCGATCAATCTTCAGGCTCTTTTCATTCTGCAATCTTATGCACGAGGCTTTAATGTGCTCAGGAGCATCAGACTTGGATCGTAGGAGGATAACCCAAGTGTACCTAGTGAAGTCGTCTACCACAACCATGATGTATCTCTTTCCACTAAGAGACTCGGTTCTAGTTGGACCCATAAGATCCAAATGTAGTAGCTCCAATGGTCTGGATATAGCAGATGTCTGAGTGCCTAGATGTTTAGTTTTCGTTTGTTTCCCAAGCTGACATGGTCCACACACCACATTGCTCACTCTACTGAGCTTTGGTATCCCCAAGACTGATTCATGCTTATATACAACTGAAAGATGTTTGTAACTAGCATGTCCCATCCTTTGATGCCAAGATCTTCATTTGGTAAACGAATGCTATTGCACACAATATTAGCATTAGGAACCAATCCATAACAATTGTCTAGAGTGTGAACACCACTTATGAGTTTCTTTCCAGGCTCATCCATGACAAGACACTTTCCTTTTGAGAATAGCACCATGAAGTCTTGATCACATATCTAACTTATGCTCAACAGGTTCACTCTCAGACCTTCTACATATAGAACATTTGCAATGTCTGGCAGTCCAGGTAGAGAGATGATTCCCTTTCCTTTGATCTGTGATTTGCTCCCATCACCAAAAGTGACATTGCCACCTTTCTTAGACTCGAAAACCTTGAAGAGAGATCGGTCTCTAGTCATGTATCTTGAGCAGCCACTGTCAAGGTACCACAAACACGTGTCCATTACCTTAAATGCGGACTTCATCATGAAGCACACTTCGTGCTTAGATGACAGATCAGTGGGAATGGTGTTTTCTCTCATCTGCCTTTTATGACCTAAGCCTTAAACCTTTACTCTTCTTAGATGAACTCCTTTGTACATTTTCATTCTGAGACAGTCCAGTTTCTTATTTGTCAACCTGAGATCTTTTCCAATAGTCATCATAATGGAATTCAAATAACTTTTAGACTTTCATTTTCTGATACACTCAAACAAATAGAGATTAGAAAAACAAGATGTATTTGAAAACAAAGATCTCTTCAAGCCGGTTGTAGCCATGACAACAGGGGTCAATGGATCGCACAGCAAAGATTAACCCTAATCAGAGTGTGTCCACTCTGATACCACTTGATAGGCCAAAAACGAATTGACCCCTTGTGATGAATTAATTGATTAATTAGCCAAGTTTATTAATTAATCAAATTAACATGAAAAGCGCGTGGTAGCACAAACAAATCACCAATTAACTAAAGTATGCAGTGGAAAATAAATTGACACGGTGATTTGTCTACGAATGGGGAAAACCTACACGGCAAAAACTCCACCGGGTGATTTTAAGGTCACCACTCCCGAGAATCCACTATTATCATAACAAGCGGTTACAAGTAAAGGAATTCCAGTACCTTATACTAACCTACAGTTGAACCCTTACCCTAATACCCAATTGGACTTGTTCTGCAGTGACAATTTCTTCTTATCAATGCACGGCTCCCAGTACGTGACTAACCAATTGCGCGGATCCCAGTACGCGACTTGATCACCAACTTGAGAAGGATGTTGGCTGCAAAGTTCTTCAGTTCATCATACGATGAAGATCAAGAAGTTCTTTAGTTACAAAACCCTATGGTGTACAAACACAACAGCTTCTTCAAGAGAGAGATGACCTAGGACAAATTCTGTCTCCGGTCACAATTTGCATGAACAAGACTTTGCTCCACATTTGTGCAACTTGTGTCACCTTTGACGGCCCTTAAAATAATCCTTATATATGTCTAGGGTTGTGAGAAAAGAAAGCCCAAACATATACACACGGATTGGATGAAAACAGAACTAAAAAATCTATTTTTCATAAACCTCGACAGATACCCTATCTATCGAGAAGCTATCGAGCCACGGGATTCAGACAGCTCTTTAAGCCTCAATAGATACTAGCTGTCGAGTTTTAATGAGCAGCACTTTCACACTTGATTCTTGGACAGACTTGCATGGCTTTAACACTTGAACTTGAAACCTTGTTTCTTGAAGCATTAAACACATCCTAGATCTACCCAAATACAAGTAAAGTGTGTTTTGTCAAAGGATTAGCCAATTACATAAAATAGCGACATATGTTCCTAACATGTGAAACACATATGTCCTAACATGGATGTTTGGGGCATTTTGTTCAATTAAGAGGTATCGAGATTTGACTGCTCATTCTAGCCGTTTTAGGGGTATTTTGGTCATTTTAGAGGTTTTGGGGTTGTTTAAGTCGTTTTAGAGATTTTGAGACCATTTTGGTCAATTGAGAGGTTTCAGGGTTTTTTTTTAGACATTTTGTGGTTTTGGGGGTATTTTGGCAATTTTGGTGATTTTGGGAGTATAATGGCTATTATAGTGATTTCAAGGGTATTTTTTTGTTGAAAAAAAATTATTTACCTGTGAGAATTACCAAAATATCAAAAAACCTGTAAATACACTAAAACCTCTAAAATGATCCCCCTAGAACTGCCAAAATGACAAATGCACCACAACTGTCCAAAATATCCCAAAACCCTAGAAAATGACCAAAACGCCCCCAAAACAACCACAATAACCCCGAAAATTTTTAAAATGACTGAAATATCATTGAAATCTCAAAAATAAGCAAAATACCCTCGAAACTTCTGAAAATAACCAAAATGCCCCTAAACTAAGCCAAAATACACTCAATTTTTTAGATTTTGGGGGTGTTTTGGTTAGTTTCAAGTTGTTTTGCTCATTCTAGAGGATTTTGTGGCATTTTTCTCATTTTAGCAATGTCAAGGGGTATTTTTTAATCATTTTAGATGTTTAGGGCATTTTGGACACTTACGAGGTATTAAGATTTGACTACTCTTTCTAGCCGTTTTAGAGGTATTTTGGTCATTTTAGAGGTTTTGGGGTTATTTTAGTAGTTTTAGAAATTTTGAGGCTATTTTGGTCAATTAAGAGGTTTCGGGGTGGTTTTTTTTTTTGACATTTTGTGGTTTTGGGGATATTTTGGTAATTTTAGTGATTTTGGGAGTATATTGGCCATTCTAATGATTTCAAGGAAATTTTTTTGTAAAAAAAAAAAGTATTTTACCCGTGAGAATTTTCAAAATATCAAAAAACCTATAAATACCCCAAAACCTGTAAAATGACCCCCTTCGAAATGCCAAAATGACTAAAATGCACCACGACTATCCAAAATAACCCAAAACCCTAGAAAATGACCAAAATGCCCCCAAAACAACCACAACACCCCCGAAAATATTTAAAATGACCAAAATACCATTGAAATCTCAAAAATAAGCAAAATATGCTCGAAACTTCTGAAAATGACCAAAATACCCCTAAACTAAGCCAAAATACACTCAATTTTTAAGATTTCGTGGGTATTTTGGTCGATTTCAAATTGTTTTGCTCTTTCTAGAGGATATTAGAGCATTTTGCTCATTTTACCAATGTCAAGCTGTATTTTTTTACTCATTTTGGATGTTTGGGGCATTTTGGTTGAAAGCTTGAAAATGTGTTGAAAACACAAGAGCTGTTTAGACCCCTAAATTAAAGTTACGGCTCGATAGATTTTACACTAACTTAATACTAAGTGCGGAATAGTGTAAATCCGAGCGGATAAACAAACAAGCTACTCTAATCCATAATCAAGACAACACAGCAGTAAAATGGAATGTAAAAGAGTAGGGAAGAAAGATGCAAACACAAGATAACACGCCGATGTGTTATCGAAGAGGAAACCGAAGAACTCGGCCAAAAACTTCTCCGCCACCCTTCAAGCGGTAATCGATCCACTAGACAATCAGTTGGGATACATGGGTTAGCAAGAGACCCTCCAAGCCTAATCTACCCGATGTACCTAAGCCCTCCAAGCTCCTACTCCAACAAGGCTTCTCGGAACCGTGTCCTGTCTAGCTCTCCGGATCCCACAACAAGCTCCATGTTGCATCTGCCATCTTTGGCTTCTTCCAATGCTTCCCAGCAGCACCAAAATATCATTTTACATTCTGAAAGGGTGTGGTAAGTGTTTGGGCTATCAACCTCTCAATTATATGAAATGGAGAGGTAGGAGTTGAGGAAAATCCACAAGAAATTGTCTAAAAGATTGTGGGTATAACAATCTCTAACTCTCAAGGTGTTTGGCTAGGGTTTTCTCTTAGAAGCACTCCTTAACATTTGTGGGTAATGTGGGTATATATAGTGTGGGTACAGAAAGTGTGTATCAGATAGTACAGTTTGGAAGAACAGAATGTCTCGCGGGTGTCTCGTTGGAAGGCCTTACCCGCGAGATACTCGCGAGACACAGCTGTCTCCATCTTGTCCTGACTCTTCGCATTCCAGCATGTGCAAGTCACATGAGTCACTTCGCGGGATGCTTAGTCGCGAGATACCCGCGAAAACTCTTCAGTCTTCAATTGCTTGAGTCTTCACACTTTCTCTCTTTATCACACAACCCTTACAATCAAATCCCACAATAAATACAGGGTACAAAAGATTGAATAAAATTACAATCAAATTTGGCACGGAATTAAAGCCAACAAAACACATATTTGTAAATTACAACTTTACAATCTCCCCATTTGGCTATTCTGTGACAAAACCCCTAAAATAGATTCTAGACTTAAACGTGAGTTTGGGAACAGTGGCAAAACTCACTCACACCTAATCTAGAAGTTGTGAAGCACTTGCACATATGTACCTGTAACCTGAAACGCTTGCACATAAACAAAATTTTCATTAAGCTTATGACAAGTTGAATACATGGTACGTATATGAGCAAGTAAAATGCGATCAAGTTAGTAAACATAATAGAACATGTAAGCATATCTTGATCAAACAGGATCAGTCATTAAAGAATGACTACAATGAACATTAGCAAGTAAATGCTCATTTGGACACGCAATGCAATTAAGATCAATCCCACGGATCAATTGCATGTCCAACACTCAACCAATGCAAAATACACGAAGTATTTGCATCTAGGATACACAATCCTACTAAGGGCACAAGAGTGAGGTACTTAAGACATATTAGCAATATCTTAAAAGTACAAAAAAATGCTACAAAGCAAAAAGGTAAACACAACTTACTGAATAAACAGAAATTAAAAGACAGAGTACTAAAGCTTTAAATGAAAGCAGTAAAACAAAGAAAACGCAGTTAAAAAAAACACTGTTTTTGTTTCTGGTTTCTTCTCCTCCTATCACTACACTCCCCCTATCAACAACACCATCTCCCCCTTTTTGTCATGGAATAGCTAGTCTTCATGTTCCTCTAGCTTCCTCTGAATTTGATCCATTTGAGTCTGGAGAGATGTGAACTTGGTGTCGAAACGAATGTGTTGGGAGTGCATAATGGTAGCTAGTCCGGATATTTTGGTAGTGATCTCTTGGAGAGTAGCCATGATGTTGTCTAGTTGTTCATCATAGACATGGGAGGTAGAGCTTGAGCTTCCCTGAGTAGCATGACTTTCTTGCTTGGTATTCTTCTTGGTGTGACTCATGCTTGCATGGAGAGTGCGGATATTAATTGGACTTGGCCGTGGATATGGGCGTTCATCTTTTAAGGGATGCACACCTTTGAGCTTTAGAATCCTTGAGATAAGGCGACAGAAAGGAATACAATTCCTTGAAGCAGTTCATTCAACCATTTTTGCTACAATGTGGAAAATATGGGAACACACTTCGATCTCCACGTCAGTGATCAGATCATGTAAGAATAATGCTCGACCGAGATTCATGTAACCAGTGCTAGACAAAGGATAGACGTTACTACACATGATCATTGTGAGCAGCCTTAATTCGAGAGAAAGAGAGGCCACACTTATTGACTTCCTATTTGATGAGAATTCCAAATTAGCTCCTAAAGCTTCCCCAAGAACCTCCTCATCTGGATTCAACTCATCATATATCGGTGGGATAGGTAATATTGGCCGGTTGATGTTTAGAATTTCCGCCAAGTAGACAGGTGTAACTGAGAACCTCTTTCCTCTAACCCAGCACTTGATCTCCTCTCCTTTAACAAGGGCATTAGCATAAAACTCTTTCACCAAGTTCTCGTATGCATCCTCAAGAGTTGAGAGAAGAAAGTTCCAATCCTTGGTGGAAAACCAGATGGGAATACTGGTGTCTAGGAGAGATGGCTGATCAACGACCCTTTCAACCAGCAATGGAGCATCTCGAAAGTGGTTCGTATAGGTTTGAAATGCAGCATAAGATCTAAACAAGTCAGGGTCATACACTCCTGTTGAAAAACGAGTTCTCTTTGACCTCGGTGAAGGATCATCAACATCAATCACCAGCTCTTTCCTTTTGCTGCTGCCTCCTTTCACAGCTGAGCTTTTAAACGGAGACATCTGCACAAATATCACAGAGAACAAGAAACAAAAACAAGTGCACAGACAAAAAAAAAAACACAAAACTTGATTAGATTCAAGTTAGTTCAAAACAAAGTTAAAACCACCTAAAAATAGAGCAAAAACAACTCAAAACAGAGCAAGCAGACACAAAACAACATGTTATAAGTGTTTAACCATGTATAAAACAGAAAAATGCATGAAGTGAATCATTGTGCATGTGTGTGTATGTGTTGTGCATGTGTTGATGCATGTGTGTGCAACATGAGATGCAAGAGGTGTGCCTAGTGTGTGTATGGCATGACATTGAGCAACAAAATGGACAACGTGTGAAAAATACACAAACACTGACCAAAACATGATAAACATGATCATTCAAGACAAAATCCAATCATTGGAACTCACTTGAGTCCAATTCAGCACAAGAATGTCACTAGGACATTTTGTCAAACACCTAACATGCAACAAAGTACACAGATGATGAAAAATGCATGAACATAATGAAATTTGCCTCAATACATGCTCAAACTGCCACATGGGGCCAACACAGATACACAAACATCAAATGGGACTTAGCCCAATCAAAGATTTGGAAAAATTTTCACAAAATTAAGAACCCCAACCCAGTTTTCGAAAATCCCTAATTTACAAAACCCTAAGCTAAAATCTGCATAATCTAAGACAAGAATGAAGACAATGTTTAGGAAAACATACCTTGAAGTGATCTTGCAGAGATTTTTGCTTGAAAATGATGGGGTTTGAGTGAAAAATGATTTTGGGTTGAAGGGGGGTTCGAGAAAGGCTTAGTGAGGGAAATGAGAATGTTTTGAAAACCTATCACATTTGCCTTATAAAACTGAAAACACGCGTTTTTCGTGGGTTAGAAAGTCGCGATATTAGTCGTGAGACACACTGAAGCTTTCGTGAGAAGCTCTTAGTTGCGAAACAATCGCGAGACAATCGCGATAGCCTCTGTATGAACTCGAAAAATTTCCAGTTTTTGCCTAAAAACATTTCGCGAGAAGAGTTTAGTCGCGAAATACTCGCAAGGCAGTAGCGAGACTTTCTGTATGAAAATGTGACTTTGTAATTTCCCTTAAGCACATATCGCGGGAAGCTCTAAGTCGCGAGCTTCTCGCGAAAAACACAAAAATGCATTTTTGAACAAAAACTAAAAGCACGAAAGTATGAAATCACTTTAAAAAACAAATAAAACACTTAAAAATCTTTTTGGGTTTGATCAGCAAGTACTTGAGCATACACATTACATTTGAACATTTACAATCACACAAATGAGATAAGCATTAACTGAATTGAAGTCTTGTGTGTTGTGGGTGAGTATCAAATGTGGAATAGTCCTTAGACCAGAGTGAAGCTTCAATGATTAATTCAATCAAGTCATACACAACTGATACTGAGTCAAGTGGACTATCTTAATTATAGAAATGAACATATATGACTTCCCACAAGAGAATGATTACAAAACTTAGAAGCTTTTCATTTGGCTTCTGCATAAATCATAACAATTGATCCTTTTTGGATAAGACATCTCCTTTTTGAGATCGGTGTTTGAAATTTTTGATATTTCAACATGTAGAGTTTGCCTTTGGCTTTTTGAGCACCATACATTTCAATACAAGAGTCGCTTTCCCTTTTTCCTAGTCAAATACTAGTATGTGCGACAGGCTTTTGCAGCTCATTATCTCTTTTCATTTTGAGATTTACATTTGGTAAACTCTATTGCAAAAACATAAAAATAATGGTGGGAAGATATATAGGCACAAGTCTATGCAAGTGTCAAAACCATCAAGACTATTGACCAATCATTCATGACAGGCTTGAAGATCTATTTACAACAATCACACAAAGTTTTCAAGATTTCTCCCACAAAGATATATGTGCATACATAACAAGCTAAGCTCGTAAATGCACTATGCCATTAGTATGAAGGTACTAGGCCAAACTCACATGTGATATACATAAAACAAGCGATCAAACTTCTTGAAGATTTTTCAATTTTTATGGGTTTTTGAATTTTTTCAACACACTCAAAAACAGAATAGGAAAAGTAAGATTAACAAAAACAGGTACAAACCAAAACAAGTAAAAGAAACATGTTATAAACCAGAAGCAAATGACACAAATAGAATTATGCATGTCAAGATGCATGAACAAATGTCCCTAAACATAGGAAGTATTAATGCATGGACATAGGAGGTGATCATGCATGAGTACCCTTCTTCACCCACACGTCACGTGCATTTGGGGTGATATCCCTATAGGATTGGGTACGAGTGTTATGGCCTTCAAACCTTATGGAGAAGCTTGCTAAACAAGTGGTGAATGCATTGATCATTTTCATCACATCCATCACTCCTGAATCACCATCTTGACCTCTTGATTGCTCAACAGCCCAATTCCTTTTGTCATTTCTTGGTCCTCTTGACCTCTGATCACTTGCATTCTTCAATACCCTCAGCTTATGACAATTTGGTTTGGTGTGTCCTTGAAGTCCACAGTGTTGGCAGAAATGGTTCGTTCTAGGACCTCTTTGTGATCTTGGGAGTGATTTCCCTCTGGCTTCAGACCTGACCACAGATAGGTTACGAGGCTTGTTCAACATCCGTTGGTCAGCCACATTCTTCTTTTTCTCAACCTTTGCCTTTTCCACAGTAGGGGCAACTGTAACTGGCTCTTTGGCCTTCATAAACTTCACTTCTTTGGAGATATTCACAGCTGAACTACTTTCTCCGGTGTATCCTAATCCGGTTTTGTCGGAGAAGGGTTTTTGATGAGAGAGGACATCATCAAACTTCTTTGTGGATATTCGCTCTACCTTGGCATTTGCTTGAACCACCTCAAGCTCAAGGAATTTCACCTTGGTGTAAGCTTCAGTTAGCTCACCATTTAGCGTCTCAATCTCAAACTTGGCCTTGTTATATCTTACTAGGAGACTTCTATAGTCCTCTTCTGCTTTCTTCATCTTTTTCACAGCCGCCTTGGCCACCCTTGCATACTCTCCCGACTTCTCAAGGAGAGAGTTGTAATTCTCTTGAAGATCGGCTGTATCTTTATCTACTTTAGCATCCGATTCTTCTACAATTCCCATGGATTCCTTATCACTATGCTCCCCAAGTTCTTGCACAAGCAAATTCAAGTCCTCTGAAGATTGAACATGAGCAATAGTCATAAATGCTGAGAAGTTCCCTTCTTCATCACAACTATCCTCCAAATTTGAATTGGAAGAATCCGAATCACTGAGAGTTGTGGCATATGTCTTGCCCTTCATTCTTAAATAATTAGGGCATTCTTTCTTGACATGTCCATGTCTATTGCACTCAAAGCAAGTGATTCCTTGAGTAGATTAAGACTCCTTCCCATCTTTCTTCCTAAATTCCTTCCTATCACCCTTGGGAGATGAAAACTTTCCTTTGTTGAAAGGCTTCCCACTGTTGTTCATCTTTAGAAATTTTTGGAAGTTCTTTGCAAGGAATGCTACTTCCTTCTCCACATCATCCTCTATGAAGGAGTTGTCCATTCTTTCAGTGATGGTTTTAAGAGCAAGAGATTTGCTCGATTTATGAGAAGGCAGTCCCAACTCATATGTTTGGAGAGATCCAATTAGCTCTTGGATTTTGATCTCATCCAAGTCTTTACTCTCCTCTATAGCTGTGACTTTTGCTCGGAAGCTCTCCGGTAAAGACCTCAAAATCTTTCTTACCACCTTAGCATCCTCAATCTTCTCTCCAAGATTGAGCTTAGCAATTACAATTTCATTGAGCTTTCCATAGAATGAGTCGAAAGCCTCATCATTACCCATCTTAAGCTCTTCAAATCTGGTGGTAAGCATTTGGAGCTTCGTGTCCTTGACTTTCTTAGTACCCTCATAGGTCGTTTCAAGAATCTTCCAAGCTTCTTTAGCTGTCTCCACGTGCGATATCCTATGAAACTCATCAGGGGACACACCACAGAATATAGCATTAAAGGCCTTACTATTTGCATTAGCTAATGCAAGAGTTGCCTTGTCCCATTCGGACTTGGCAGTTGTGGGTTTAACATACTCATTCTCAATGGAATCCCATACGGACTCATCTATAGCACACAAGAAAGCCCTCATTCGGACCTTCCAAAAGGCATAGTTGCCTCCATCAAAGAATGGTGGGGCATTAAGAGATTGTGACCGGTCCATCACAAAGGGTCAAGGAACACATTCAGGTATTTAAACCACAACGAGTGTACCCGCTCTGATACCAATTGAAAGCTCGAAAATGTGTTAAAAACACAAGAGCTGTTTAGACCCCCAAATTAAAGTTATGGCTCGATAGATTTTACATTAACTTAATACTAAGTGCGGAATAGTGCAAATTCGAGCGGATAAACAAACAAGCTACTCTAATCCATATTAAAAGCAACACAGCAGTAAAATGGAAATCTAAAAGAGTAGGGAAGAAATATGCAAACACAAGATAACACGCCGATGTGTTATCGAAGAGGAAACCGAAGAACTCGGCGAAAAACCTCTCCGCCGCCCTCCAAGCAGTAATCGATCCACTAGAAAATCAGTTGGGATACATGGATTAGCAAGAGACCCTCCAAGCCTAATCTACCCGATGTACCTAAGCCCTCTAAGCTTCTACTCCAACAAGGCTTCTCAGAACCGTGTCTTGTCTAGCTCTCCGGATCCCACAACAAGCTCCATGTTGCATCTGCCATCTTTGGCTTCTTCCAATGCTTCCCAGCAGCACCAAAATATCACTTGACACTCTGAAAGGGTGTGGTAAGTGTTTGGGCTATTAACCTCTCAATGATATGAAATGGAGAGGTAGAAGTTGAGGAAAATCCACAAGCAATTGTGTAGAAGATTGTGAGTATAACAATCTCTAACTCTCAAGGTGTTTGGCTAGGGTTTTCTCTCAGAAGCACTCCTCATCATTTGTGGGTAATGTGGGTATATATAGTGTGGGTACAGAAAGTGTGTATCAGATAGTATAGTCTGGCAGAACAGAATGTCTCGCGGGTGTCTCGCTGGAAGGCCTTACCTGCGAGATACTCGCGAGACACAGCCTCCATCCTGTCCTGACTCTTCGCATTCCGGCATGTGCAAGTCACATGAGTCACTTCACGGGATGCTTAGTCGCGAGATACTCGCGAAAACTCTTCAGTCTTTAATTGCTTGAGTCTTCACACACACTCTCTCTCTATCACACAACCCTTACAATCAAATCCCACAATAAATACAGGGTACAAAAGATTGAATAAAATTACAATCAAATTTGGCACGGAATTAAAACCAACAAAACACATATTTGTAAATTACAACTTTACATTGGTTATTTAAGAGGTATCCAAATTTGACTTCTCATTCTAGCCGTTTTAGGGGTATTTTGGTCATTTTAGAGGTTTTGGGGTTGTTTAAGTAGTTTTAGAGATTTTGAGACTATTTTGGTCAATTAAGAGGTTTCGGGGGTATTTTGGTAATTTTGGTGATTTTGGGAATATAATGGCTATTCTAGTGATTTCAAGTGTTTATCTCTCAAGAAAAATATGCCAAAAATCTTATAAAAAGATTCAGCCTAGACTCTAAAAAACATACTTCCACTCCCATGATTATTCAGCAAAACTGAGTCGTGATGTAGCAGGTGTAGAAGTGGACCCAACACTTTATCAAAGCATGATTGGTAGTCTTCTCTATCTCACTGCTTGCATCGGACATCGCTTTTAGTGTAGAAGTATGTGCTTGATTTCAGGCAGTACCCAAAGACTCACACTTGACAGCAGTCAAACGAATTATTCGCTACATAAATGGCACATCTGATTATGGAATTTGGTATTCAAGAGACTCGAATGAGTGCCTAGCTGGATATTCTGATGTTGACTGGGCCAGATGCATTGATGACAGGAAAAGCACTTCAAGTGGTTGCTTCTATCTTGGAAATAACTTAGTGTCATGGATGAGCAAAAAGCAAAATTCAGTTTCTCTATCAACGGTTGAAGCTGAGTACATTGCAGCGGCAAGCTGTTGTGCACAATTATTATAGATGAAAAAGCTTCTACATGATTATGGAATCACTTAAGACATTATGTGTGTGTTTTGTGACAATACAAGTGCCATAAATTTGTCCAAGAATGGGGGGGGGGGGGGGGGGGGGGGGGGGGGTTGGACATTTTGTGGTTTTGGGGGTATTTTGGCAATTTTGGTGATTTTGGGAGTTTAATGGTGATAGGATTAATGCCCTTAAATCCTATTGTATGATGCTATGTATGATATTATATATGACTTAATATTATGATTAATAAAGTTGTTTTTATTTTTATCTAAAATAATGATAACATGAATATTTGGACATTATCATATAGTCCATGAGATGCATAGTATGTGATTTATGTGAAAAGTCACAGAAGATATAAATCGCAAGTTCTTTGTAAACTTATAATTATAGTTCGTAGTCGGTGATGAAATTGGGCGTTTCATCTGCGAAGACTATAACATATCAACTAAGATGATTTGTCTTGATCATGGAAGTGGCTACTTCTAGTTGATATGTTGATATGTTTTAAGAGTTAAGACATATTGAACTGAATCGCTGTGAGATTTATTATTCTCCTAACGACTGTCAAATTAATAATAAATCTCACAACTTCTGTTTGTATGAACTCTTAATCCTGAGAGAATAATGGACCTGATCATGAAGTGTAGGTTGCTTTGATATATCAGGAGTGAGATCTAAAGTAACGGTCAAAACCTTAGTATGTTGGGCAGCCACATTTAGTGTTGATGGAACATATATTCTCAAGATGGAATTCATAGTCTCTTAACGGAGATACAAAATATTTCCTTGAGATAAGTTTAATGAGTTTGTTATTCAGAATGTTAGGCCTAACTAATTTAGTAAATAGTTACTAAAGTATATATTTATGAAATTGGATTTCATAAATATATGATGAATAACTTAAAAGATTAAATCGGGTACTCAAGGATTAAGATGTAGTAATTCACAAAGTGACAGTCTATATTCATGACTTTGTGTTACTACAAATATTTTATGAAGGGGTTGCATGTACAATAAAGTCTTGGGATATAATTTATTAGTGAGGCCTAGAGTGCAATTATATTTATATAGTAGTATTAAATATAATTAAAGGTAACTTTGGACTTGTCAAGAGTTGACAGAAAAGCCCAAGGCCTATTGGTGTTAGTATCTTATTTGTTCCTTTTTGGTTCCACTCCAAGCCACATACTAAAGCCCAAATGGAAAAAAGCCCAAAAGGCTAGTCCAATTAGATAATCAATTATAAGGAGAGAAACATACAGAATTTCGTAAGTACATGAAATGGTTTGTATGTGAGTGTTGGACACTCTTTCATTCTCTCTTGAACATACACATATAATTGATTGAGAGACCACACTTCTTGGGCATCAAGTGGAATTGGAATGAAGATTAAAAGTGTTTCCAAGTGCTTCTAATCTTTGGTTTTGAATTTCACCGAATCAAGGTACCCTCTCTTATTCTTATATTCTGAAATTTACATAGTACATGTTATCAATTGCGAATGAAGTAGATCCGTTAATTTTCCACTACGTATGTTTTGTATGCGTTACAAACATGTATTTACTATAAATTGGCTATTCCTGTGATTTCATTGGTATTTTTTTGTCGAAAAAAAATTATTTTACCTGTGAGAATTTCCAAAATATCAAAAAACCTGTAAATACACCAAAACCTCTAAAATGACACCCTTAGAACTGCCAAAATGACTAAAATGCATCACGACTGTCCAAAATATCCCAAAACACTAGAAAATGACCAAAACACCCCCACAACGACAACAATAACCCCAAAAACCTTTAAAATGACCAAAATATCATTGAAATCTCAAAAATAAGCAAAATACCCTCGAAACCCCTGAAAATAACCAAAATACCCCTAAACTAAGCCAAAATACACTCTATTTTTTAGATTTTGGGGGTGTTTTGGTTGGTTTCAAGTTATTTTACTCATTCTAGAGGATTTTAGAGCATTTTGCTCATTTTAGCAATGTCGAGGGGTATTTTTGAATCATTTTAGATGTTCGGGGCATTTTGGTCATTTACGAGGTATCGAGATTTGACTGCACTTTCTAGCCGTTTCAGGGGTATTTTGGTCATTTTAGATGGTTTCGAGTAATTTTAGTCGTTTTAAAGATCTTGAGGCTATTTTGGTCAATTAAGAGGTTTCGTGGTGGTTTTTTATGCCATTTTGTGGTTTTGGGGATGTTTTGGGAGTATATTGGCCATTCTAATGATTTCAAGGAAATTTTTTTTAAAAAAAAAAAAACTTTTTTACCCGTGAGAATTTCCATAATATCGAAAAACCTATAAATACACCAAAACCTGTAAAATGACCCCCTTAGAACTGCCAAAATGACTAAAACGCACCACAAATGTCTAAAATATCCCAAAACCTAGAAAATGACCACAACGCCCCCAAAACGACCACAATACCCCCGAAAACATTTAAAATGACCAAAATACCATTAAAACCTCAAAAATAAGCAAAATACACTCGAAACTTCTGAAAATGACCAAAATACCCCCCAATAAAGCCAAAATACACACAATTTTTTAGATTTTTGGGGGTATTTTGGTCAGTTTCAAATTGTTTTTCTCTTTTTAGAGAATTTTAGGGCATTTTGCTCATTTTACCAATGTCAAACTTTATTTTTTACTCATTTTGGATGTTTGGGGCATTTAGGTCATTTAAGAGGTATCGAGATTTGACTGCTTATTCTAGCCGTTTCAGGGGTATTTTGGTCATTTTAGAGGTGTTGGGGTTGTTTAAGTCGTTTTAGAGATTTTGAGACTATTTTGGTCAATTTAAAGTTTTTGGGGGGGTTTATTTTGGTCATTTTGTGGTTTTGGAGGTATTTTGGCAATTTTGGGAGTATAATGGCTATTCTAGTGATTTCAAGGGTATTTTTTTGTTGAAAAAAAATTATTTTACCCGTGAGAATTACCAAAATATCAAAAAACCTATAACTACACCAAAACCTCTAAAATGACCCACTTAGAATTGCCAAAATGCACCACAACTGTCCAAATTATCCCAAAACCCTAGAAAATGAAAAAAAAAAAAAACGTCCCCAAAACGACCACAACACCCTCGAAAACTTTTAAAAAGACCAAAATACCATTGAAACCACAAAAATAAGTAAAATACCCTCGAAACCTCTGAAAATGACCACAATACCCTTAAACGAAGCCAAAATACACTTGATTTTTGGGGTATTTTGGTCGGTTTAAAGTTGTTTTTCTCATTCTAGAGGATTTAATGGCATTTCTCTCATTTTAGCAATGTCGAGGTGTATTTTTTAATCATTTTAGACATTCGGGGCATTTTGGTCACTTACAAGGTATCTAGATTTGACTGCTCATTCTAGCTGTTTCAGGGGTATTTTGGTCATTTTAGAGGTTTTGGGTTTGTTTTATTCGATTTTGAGATTTTGAGACTATTTTGGTCAATTAAGAGGTTTCGGGGGGTTTTTTTTGGATATTTTGTGGTTTTGGGGGTATTTTGGCAATTTTGGTGATTTTGGGAGTATAATGGCTATTCTTGTGGTTTCATTGGTATTGTTTTGTCAAAAAGAAATTATTTTCCCTGTGAGAATTTCCAAAATATCAAAAAACCTGTAAATACACCAAAACCTCTAAAATGACCTCCTTAGAACTACCAAAATGACTAAAATGCACCACGACTGTCCAAAATATCCCAAAACCCTAGAAAATGACCAAAACGCCCCCAAAACGACCACAATAACCCCGAAAACTTTTAAAATAACCGAAATATCATTGAAACCTAAAAAATAAGCAAAATACCCTCGAAAATACACTATATTTTTTAGATTTTGGGGGTGTTGTGGTTGGTTTCAAGTTGTTTTGCTCATTCTAGAGGATTTTAGGGCATTTTGCTCATTTTAGCAGTGTCGAGGGGTATTTTTTAATCATTTTAGATGTTCGGGGCACTTTGATCATTTACGAGGTATCGAGATTTGACTGCTCTTTCTAGCCGTTTCAGGGGTATTTTGGTCATTTTAGAGGTTTTAGGGTTATTTTAGTCGTTTTAGAGATTTTGAGACTATTGTGGACAATTAAGAGGTTTCGGGGGGGTTTTTTTTGGACATTTTGTGGTTTTGGGCGTATTTTGGCTTTTTTGGTGATTTTGGGAATATAATGGCAATTCGAGTGATTTCAAGAGTATTTTTTTGTCGAAAAAAAAATTATTTTACCCGTCCGAATTACCAAAATATCGAAAAACCTGTAAATACATTTTAGTTAATTAAGAGGCTATTTTAGTCAATTAAGAGGTTTCGGGGTGGTTTTTTATGACATTTTGTGGTTTTGGGGATGTTTCGGGAGTATATTAGCCATTCTAGTGATTTCAAGGAAATTTTTTTGTAAAACCTGTGAGAATTTCCATAATATCGAAAAACCTATATATTACCAAAACTTGTAAAATGACACCCTTAGAACTGCCAAAATGACTAAAATGCACCACAAATGTCCAAAATATCCCAAAACCTAGAAAATGACCATAACGCCTCCAAAACGACCACAATACCCCTGAAAACATTTAAAATGACCAAAATACCATTGAAACCTCAAAAATAAGCAAAATACACTCGAAACTTCTAAAAATGACCAAAATACCCCCCAACAAAGCCAAAATACACACAATTTTTTAGATTTTGGGGGTATTTTGGTCGGTTTCAAATTGTTTTGCTCTTTCTAGAGCATTTTAGGGCATTTTGCTCATTTTACCAATGTCAAGCTTTATTTTTTCTCATTTTGGATGTTTGGGGCATTTGAGTCATTTAAGAAGTATCAAGATTTGACTGCTCATTCTAGCCGTTTCAGGGGTATTTTGGTCATTTTAGAGGTGTTGGGGTTGTTTAAGTCGTTTTAGAGATTTTGAGACTATTTTGGTCAATTAAAAGGTTTCGGGGGTTTTTTTTTTTTTGACATTTTGTGGTTTTAGGGGTATTTTGGCAATTTTGGTGATTTTGGGAGTATAATGGCTATTCTTGTGGTTTCATCGGTTTTGTTTTGTCGAAAAGAAATTATTTTCCTTGTGAGAATTTCCAAAATATCAAAAAACCTGTAAATACACCAAAACCTCTAAAATGACCCTCTTAGAACTGCCAAAATGACTAAAATGCACCACGACTGTCCAAAATATCCCAAAACCCTAGAAAATGACCAAAACACCCCCAAAACGACCACAATAACCCCGAAAACTTTTAAAATGACCGAAATATCATTGAAACCTAAAAAATAAGCAAAATACCCTCGAAACCTCTGAATATAACCAAAATACCCCTATACTAAGCCAAAAATACACTCTATTTTTTAGATTTTGGGGGTGTTTTGGTTGGTTTCAAGTTGTTTTGCTCATTATAGAGGATTTTAGGGCATTTTGCTCCTTTTATCAATGTCGAGGGGTATTTTTTAATCATTTTAGATGTTCGGAGCACTTTGGTCATTTACGAGGTATCAAGATTTGACTGCTCTTTTTAGCCATTTCAGGGGTATTTTGGTCATTTTAGAGGTTTTGGGGTTATTTTAGTCATTTTAGAGATTTTGAGGCTATTTTAGTCAATTAAGAGGTTTCAGGGTGGTTTTTTACGACATTTTGTGGTTTTGGGGATGTTTCGGGAGTATATTGGCCATTTTAATGATTTCAAGGAAATTTTTTTGTAAAACCCGTGAGAATTTCCATAATATCGAAAAACCTATAAATACACCAAAACCTGTAAAATCACCTCCTTAGAACTGCCAAAATGACTAAAATGCACCACAAATGTCCAAAATATCCCAAAAACTAGAAAATGACCACAACGCCCCCAAAATGACCACAATACCCCCGAAAACTTTTAAAATGACCAAAATACCATTGAAACCTCAAAAATAAGCAAAATACACTCGAAACTTTCGAAAATGACCAAAATACCCCCCAACAAAGACAAAATACACCCAATTTTTTAGATTTTTGGGGTATTTTGGTCGGTATCAAATTGTTTTGCTTTTTCTAGAGGATTTTAGGGAATTTTGCTCATTTTACCAATGTCAAGCTTTATTTTTTACTCATTTTGGATGTTTGGGGCATTTAGGTCATTTAAGAGGTATCGAGATTTGACTGCTCATTCTAGCCGTTTTAGGGATATTTTGGTCATTTTAGAGGTTTTGGGGTTGTTTAAGTCGTTTTAGAGATTTTGAGACTATTTTGGTCAATTAAGAGGTCTAGGGGGGTTTATTTTGGTCATTTTGTGGTTTTGGGGTTATTTTGGCAATTTTGGTGATTTTGGGACTATAGTGGCTATTCTAGTGATTTCAAGGGTATTTTTTTGTCGAAAAAAAATATTTTACCTATGAGAATTACCAAAATATCAAAACACTTGTAAATACACCAAAACCTCTAAAATGACTCACTTAGAACTGCCAAAATGACTAAAATGCACCACAATTGTCCAAATTATCCCAAAACCCTAGAAAATGACCAAAACGCCCCTAAAACAACCACAATACCCCCGAAAACTTTTAAAATGACCAAAGTACCACTGAAACCTCAAAAATTAGTAAAATGACCAAAACATCTAAAATGTTTCCCTTAGAACTGCCAAAATAACTAAAATGCGACACGAATGTCCAAAATATCCCAAAACCCTATAAATGACCAAAACGCCACCAAAACGACCACAATAACCCCGAAAACTTTTAAATGACCGAAATATCATTGAAACCTAAAAAATAAGTTAAATACCTTCGAAACCTCCGAAAATAACCAAAATACCCCTAAATGAAGCCAAAATACAATCAATTTTTTAGATTTTGGGGGTGTTTTTGATGGTTTCAAGTTGTTTTGCTCATTCTAGAGGATTTTAGGGCATTTTGCTCATTCTAGCCGTTTTAGGGATATTTTGGTCATTATAGAGGTTTTGGGGTTATTTTAGTCGTTTTAGGGATTTTGAGGCTATTTTGGTCAATTAAGAAGTTTCGGGGTGGTTTTTTTATGACATTTCGAGGTTTTGGGGATATTTTGGGAGTATATTGGCCATTCTAATGATTTCAAGGAAATTTATTTTGTAAAAAAATAACTATTTTGCTCGTGAGAATTTCCAAAATATGAAAAAACCTATATATAAACCAAAACCTGTAAAATGGCCCCCTTAGAACTGACAAAATGACTAAAATGCACCACAAATGTCCAAAATATCCCAAAACCTAGAAAATGACCAAAACTCCCCCAAAATGACCACAATACCCCCTAAAATATTTAAAATGACCAAAATACCATTTAAACCTCAAAAATAAGCAAAATACACTCGAAACTTCTGAAAATGACCAAAATACCACCCCAACAAAGCCAAAATACACTCAATTTTTTAGATTTCAGGGGTATTTTGGTCGGTTTCAAATTGTTTTGCTCTTTCTAGAGGATTTTAGGGCATTTTGCTCATTTTACCAATGTCAAGCTTTATTTTTTACTCATTTTGGATGTTTAGGGCATTTAGGTCATTTAAGAGGTATCAAGATTTGACTGCACATTCTAGCTGTTTCAGGGAATTTTGGTCATTTTAGAGGTTTTGGGGTTGTTTAAGTCGTTTTAGAGATTTTGAGACTATTTTGGTCAGCTAAGAGGTTTCGGGGGGATTTTTTTTGGACATTTTGTGGCTTTGGGGGTATTTTTGGCAATTTTGGTGATTTTGGGAGTATAATGGCTATTCTTGTGATTTCATTGGTATTGGTTTATCAAAACAAATTTATTTTACTTGTGAGAATTTCCAAAATATCAAGAAACCTATAAATACACCAAAACCTCTAAAATGATCCCCTTAGAACTGCCAAAATGACTAAAGTGCACCACAAATGTCCAAAATATCCCAAAACCTAGAAAATGACCACAACGCCCCCAAAATGACCACAATACCCCCGAAAACATTTAAAATTTCCAAAATGCCATTGAAACCTCAATACCCTTAAACGAAGCCAAAATACACTTGATTTTTTTTTTTTGGGTATTTTGGTCGGTTTAAAGTTGTTTTGCTCATTCTAGAGGATTTAAGGGCATTATGCTCATTTTACCAATGTCGAGGTGTATTTTTTAATCATTTTAGATGTTCAGGGCATTTTGGTCATTTACGAGGTATCTAGATTTGACTGCTCATTCTAGCTGTTTCAGGGGTATTTTGGTCATTTTAGAGGTTTTGGGGTTGTTTTAGTCGTTTTAGAGATTTTGAGACTATTCTAGTGATTTCAAGGGTATTTTTTTGTCAAAAATTTTTTTTTTACCTGTGAGAATTATCAAAATATCAAAAAACTTGTAAATACACCAAAACATCTAAAATGATCCCCTTAGAACTGCCAAAATGACTAAAATACAACACGAATGTCCAAAATATCCCAAAACCCTAGAAAATGACCAAAATGCCCCAAAAACGACCACAATAACCCCGAAAACTTTTAAAATGACCGAAATATGATTAAAACCTCAAAAATAAGCTAAATACCCTCGAAACCTCTGCAAAATAACCGAAATACCACTAAACAAAGCCAAAATACACTCAAATTTTTAGCTTTTGGGGGTGTTTTTGTTGGTTTCAAGTTGTTTTGCTCATTCTAGAGGATTTTAGGGAATTTTGCTCATTTTAGCAATGTCGAGGGGTATTTTTTAATCATTTTAAATGTTCGGGGCATTTAAGTCATTTACGAGGTATCGAGATTTGACTGCTCTTTCTAGCCGTTTCAGGGGTATTTATTAGGTCATTTTAGAGGTTTTAGGGTTATTTTAGTCGTTTTAGGGATGTTGAGGCTATTTTGGTCAATTAAGAGGTTTCGGGGTGGTTTTTTTTTACATTTTGTGGTTTTGGGGATATTTTGGGAGTATATTGGCCATTCTAATGATTTCAAGGAAATTTTTTTGTAAAAAAAAAAACTATTTTGCCCGTGAGAATTTCCAAAATATGATAAAACCTATATATTCACCAAAACTTGTAAAATGACCCCCTTAGAATTGCCAAAATAACTAAAATGTCACACAAATGTCCAAAATATCCCAAAACCTAGAAAATGACCAAAACGCCCCCAAAACGACCACAATACTCCCGAAAACATTTAAAATGACCAAATTACCGTTGAAACTTCAAAAATAAGTAAAATACCCTTGAAACCTCTGAAAATGACCATAATACCCTTAAACGAAGCCAAAATACACTTGATTTTTTTTTTTAAGGTATTTTGGTCGGTTTAAAGTTGTTTTGCTCATTCTAGTGGATTTAAGGGCATTATGCTCATTTTGCAATGTCGAGATGTATTTTTTAATCATTTTAGATGTTCAGGGCATTTTAGTCATTTACGAGGTATCTAGATTTGACTGCTCATTCTAGCTGTTTCAGGGGTATTTTGGTCATTTTAGAGGTTTTTAGGTTGTTTTAGTTGTTTAAGAGATTTTGAGACTATTTTGGTCAGTTAAGAAGTTTCGGGGGTATTTTTGCAATTTCAATGATTTTGGGAGTATAATGGCTATTCTAGTGATTTCAAGTGTATTTTTTTGTCGAAAAAAAATTATATTTCCCGTGAGAATTACCAAAATATCAAAAAACCTGTAAATACACCAAAAAATCTAAAATGATTCTCTTAGAACTGCTAAAATGACTAAAATGCAATACGAATGTCCAAAATATCCCAAAACCCTAGAAAATTACCAAAATGCCCCAAAAATGACCACAATAACCCTTAAAACTTTTAAAATGACCGAAATATCATTAAAACCTGAAGAATAAGCTAAATACCCTCGTAACCTCCGAAAATAACCAAAATACCCCTAAACAAAGCCAAAATACACTCAATTTTTTAGATTTAGGGGGTGTTTTTGTTTGTTTCAAGTTGTTTTGCTCATCCTAGAGGATTTAAGGGCATTTTGCTCATTTTAGCAATGTCGAGGGGTACTTTTTAATCATTTTAGATGTTCGGGGATTTAAGGGCATTTGGTTTGTTTCAAGATGTTGGGGAATTTTTGTCATTTACGAGGTATCGAGATGTGACTGCTCTTTCTAGCCGTTTCAGGGGTATTTTGGTCATTTTAGAGGTTTTGGGTTACTTTAGCCGTTTTAGGGATTTTGAGGCTATTTTGGTCAATTAAGAGGTTTCGGGGCGGTTTTTTATGACATTTTGTGGTTTTGGGGATATTTTGGGAGTATATTGGCCATTCTAATGATTTCAAGGAAATTTTTTTGTAAAAAAAAAAAAAAAAAAAAAAACTATTTTGCCCGTGAGAATTTCCAAAATATGAAAAAACCTATATATAAACCAAAACCTGTAAAATGACCCCCTTAAAATTGCCAAAATGACTAAAATGCACCACAAATGTCCAAAATATCTCAAACCCTAGAAAATGACCAAAACGCCCCCAACACGACCACAATACGCCCGAAAACATTTAAAATGGCCAAAATACCATTGAAACCTCAAAAATAAGTAAAATACCCTTGAAACCTCTAAAAATGACCACAATACACTTAAACGAAGCCAAAATACACTTGATTTTTTTTTTTTTTGGGGGTATTTTGGTCGGATTAAAGTTGTTTTGCTCATTCTAGTGGATTTAAGGGCATTATGCTCATTTTAGCAATGTCGAGGTGTATTTTTTTAATCATTTTAGATGTTCGGGGCATTTTGGTCATTTACGAGGTATCTAGATTTGATTGCTCATTCTAGCTGTTTCAAGGGTATTTTGGTCATTTTAGAGATTTTGAAACAATTTTGGTCAGTTAATGTTTCAGGGGCTTTTTTTGGACATTTTGTGGTTTTGGGGGTATTTTTGCAATTTTGGTGATTTTGGGAGTATAATGGCTATTCTAGTGATTTCAAGAATATTATTTTCTCGAAAAAAAATTATTTTACCCGTGAGAATTACCAAAATATCAAAAAACCTGTAAATACACCAAAACATCTAAAATGATCCCCTTAGAACTGCCAAAATGACTAAAATGCAACATGAATGTCCAAAATATCCCAAAACCCTAGAAAATGACCAAAATGCCCCAAAAACGACCACAATAACCTCGAAAACTTTTAAAATGACTGAAATATCATTGAAACCTAAAAAATAAGCTAAATACCCTCGAAACCTCCGAAAATAACCAAAATACCCTTAAACAAAGCCAAAATACACTCAATTTTTAGATTTTGGGGGTGTTTTTGTTGGTTTCAAGTTGTTTTGCTCATACTAGAGGATTTTAGGGCATTTTGCTCATTTTAGCAATGTCGAGGGGTATTTTTTAATCATTTTAGATGTTCGGGGCATTTTGGTCATTTACGAGGTATCGAGATTTGACTGCTCTTTCTAGCCGTTTCAGGGGTATTTTGGTCATTTTAGAGGTTTTGGGGTTATTTTAGTCGTTTTAAGGATTTTGAGGCTATTTTGGTCAATTAAGAGGTTTCGGGGTGGTTTTTTTATGACATTTTATGGTTTTGGGGATATTTTTGGAGTATATTGGCCATTCTAATGACTTCAAGGAAATTTTTTTGTAAAAAAAAAAAAACTATTTTACCTGTGAGAATTTCCATAAAATCAAAAAATTTATAAATACACCAAAACCTGTAAAATGACCCCCTTGGAACTGCTAAAATGACTAAAATGCATCACAAATGTCCAAAATATCCCAAAACGCCCAAAAACGACCACAATACCCTCGAAAACATTTAAAATGAGCAAAATACCATTGAAACCCCAAAAATAAGCAAAATATCCTCGAAACTTCTGAAAATTACCAAAATACCCCTAAACTAAGCCCAAATACCCTCAATTTTTTAGATTTCGGGGGTATTTTGGTCGGTTTCAAATTGTTTTGCTCTTTCTAGAGCATTTTAGGGCATTTTGCTCATTTTACCAATGTCAAGCTTTATTTTTTTCTCATTTTGAATGTTTGGGGCATTTAGGTCATTTAAGAGGTATCGAAATTTGACTGCTCATTCTAGCCGTTTTAGGGGTATTTTCGACATTTTAGAGGTTTTGTGGTTGTTTAAGTCGCTTTAGAGATTTTGAGACTATTTTGGTCAATTAAGTGGTTTCGGGGGTTTTATATTGGTCATTTTGTGGTTTTGGGGGTATTTTTGCAATTTTGGTGATTTTGGGAGTATAATCTCTATTCTAGTGATTTCAAGAGTATTGTTTGGTCAAATAAAAAATTATTTTACCTATGAGAATTACCAAAATATCAAAAAACCTGTAAATACACCAAAATCTCTAAAATGATCCCCTTAGAACTGCCAAAATGACTAAAATGCACCACGACTGTCCAAAATGACCACAATAACCCCGAAAACTTTTAAAATGACCAAAATATCATTGAAACCACAAAAATAGGCAAAATACCCTCGAAACCTCTAAAAATAACCAAAATACCCCTAAAGTAAGCCAAAATACAGTCAATTTTTTAGATTTTGGGGGTGTTTTGGTTGGTTTTAAGTTGTTTTGCTCATACTAGAGGATTTTAGGATATTTTGCTCTTTTGGTCATTTACGAGGTATCGAGATTTGACTGGTCATTCTAGTCGTTTCAAGGGTATTTTGGTCATTTTAGAGGTTTTGTGGTTGTTTTAGTTGTTTTAGAGATTTTGAGACTACTTTGGTCAATTAAGAGGTTTCAGGGGGTTTCTTTGGATATTTTGTGGTTTTGGGGGTATTTTGGCAATTTTGTGAATATAATGGCTATTCTAGTGATTTCAATGGTATTTTTCTGTCGAAAAATTCTTATTTTACCCATGAGAATTACCAAAATATCAAAAAACCAATAAATACGCAAAAACCTATAAAATGACCCCCTTAGAACTGCCAAAATGACTAAAATGCAGCACAAATGTCCAAAATATCCCAAAATCTAGAAAATGACTAAAATGCCCCCAAAACGACTACAATAGCCCCGAAAACATTCAAAATGACAAAAATACCATTGAAACCTAAAAAATAAGCAAAATACCCTCAAAACCTCTGAAAATAACCAAAATACCCCTAAACTAAGCAAAAATACAGTCAATTTTTTAGATTTTGGTGGTGTTTTGGTTGGTTTGAAGTTGTTTTGCTCTTTCTAGAGGATTTTAGGGCATTTTTCTCATTTTACCAATGTCAAGCTGTATTTTTTACTCATTTTGGATGTTTGGGGCATTTTGGTGATTTAAGAGGTATCGAGATTTGACTGCTCATTATAGCCGTTTCATGGGTGTTTTGGTCATTTTAGAGGTTTTGGGGTTGTTTTAGTCATTTTAGAGATTTTGAGACTATTGTGGACAATTAAGAGGTTTCTGGGGGTTTTTTTTTTGATATTTTGTGGTTTTTGGGGTATTTTGGCTATTTTGGTGATTTTGGGAATGTAATGGCAATTTGAGTGATTTCATGGGTATTTTTTTGTTGAAAAAAAATTATTTTACACGTGAGATTTACCAAAATATCAAAAAACCTGTAAATACACCAAAACCTCTAAAATTATCCCCTTAAAATTGCAAAAATGACTAAAATGCACGACGAAAGCCCAAAATATCCCAAAACCCTAGGAAATGATCAAAATGCCCCCAAAACAACCCTAATAGCCTCGAAAACTTATAAAATGACAGAATTACCATTGAAACCTAAAAAATAAGCAAAATACCCTCAAAACCTCTGAAAATAACCAAAATACCCCTAAACTAAGCAAAAATACAGCCAATTTTTTAGATTTTGGTGGTGTTTTGGTTGGTTTGAAGTTGTTTTGCTCTTTCTAGAGGATTTTAGGGCATTTTTCTCGTTTTACCAATGTCAAGCTGTATTTTTTACTCATTTTGGATGTTTGGGGCATTTTGGTGATTTAAGAGGTATCGAGATTTGACTGCTCATTCTATCCGTTACAGGGGTATCTTGGTCATTTTAGAGGTTTTGGAGTTGTTTTAGTCGTTTTAGAGATTTTGAGACTATTGTGGACAATTAAGAGGTTTCGGGGGTTTTTTTTTTTGGATATTTTGTGGTTTTGGGTGTATTTTGGCATTTTTGGTGATTTTGGGAATATAATGGCTATTCGAGTGATTTCAAGGGTATTTTTTTGTCGAAAAAAATTTATTTTACCCGTCCGAATTACCAAAATATCAAAAAACCTGTAAATACAACAAAACCTCTAAAATTATCCCCTTAGTATTGCCAAAATGACTAAAATGAACAATGAATGTCCAAAATATCCCAAAACCCTAGAAAACGACCAAAACAACCCCAATAACCTCGAAAACTTTTAAAATGACAAAATTACCATTGAAACCTCAAAAATAAGCAAAATACCCTTGAAAACTCTGAAAATAACGAAAATACCCCTAAACTAAGCCAAAATACAATCAATATTTTAGATTTGGGGGGTGTTTTCGTTGGTGTGAAGTTGTTTTGCTCATTCTAGAGGATTTTAGGGCATTTTTGCTCATTTCAGCAATGTCGAGGGGTATTTTTTAGTCATTTTAAATGTTCGGGGCATTTTGGTCATTTACGAGGTATCGAGATTTGACTGCACTTTCTAGCCATTTCAGGGGTATTTTGGTCATTTTAGAGGTTTTTTGGTTATTTTAGTCGTTTTAGAGATTTTGAGGCAATTTTGGTCAATTAAGAGGTTTCGTGGGGGTTTTTGTTTTGACATTTTGTGCTTTTGGGGGATAATTTGAGAGTATATTGGCCATTCTAATGACTTCAAAGAAATTTTTTTGTAAAAAAAAAAACTAGTTTACCCGTGAGAATTTCTAAAATATCAAAAAACCTATAAATACACCAAAACCTGTAAAATGACCCCCCTAGAACTACCGAAATGACTAAAATGCACTACAAATGTCCAAAATATCCCAAAACCTAGAAAATGACCAAAACACCCAAAACGACCAAAATACCCCCGAAAACATTTAAAATGACCAAAATACCATTGAAACCCCAAAAATAAGCAAAATATTCTCGAAACTTCTGAAAATGACCAAAATACCCCTAAACTAAGCCAAAATACCCTCAATTTTTTAGATTTCGGTGGTATTTTGGTCAGTTTCAAATTGTTTTCCTTTTTCTAGGGGATTTTAGGGCATTTCGCTCATTTTACCAATGTCAAGCTGTATTTTTTACTCATTTTGGATGTTTGAGGCTTTTTGGTGATTTAAGAGGTATCGAGATTTGATTGCTCATTCTAGCCGTTTCAGGGGTATTTTGGTCATTTTAGAGGTTTTGGGGTTGTTTTAGTTGTTTTAGAGATTTTGAGACTATTTTGGTCAATTAAGAGGTTTCGGAGTTTTTTTTTTTTGGACATTTTGTGGTTTTGGGGGTATTTTGGTTATTTTGGGAGTATAATCGCTATTGTAGTGATTTCATGAGTATTTTTTTGCCGAAAAAAAAATTATTTTACCTGTGAGAATTAACAAAATATCAAAAAAACTGTAAATACATAAAAACCTCTAAAATGATCCCTTTAGAACTGCCAAAATGACTAAAATGCACAACGAATGTCCAAAATATCCCAAAACTCTAGAAAATGACCAAAACGCATACAAAACGACCAAAATAACCCCGAAAACTTTTAAAATGACCTAAATATCATTGAAACCTCAAAAATAAGCAAAATACCCTCGAAACCTCTAAAAATAACTAAAATACCCCTAAACTAAGCCAAAATACAATCAATTTTTTAGATTTTGGGGGTGTTTTGGTTGGTTTCAAGTTGTTTTGCTCATTCTAGGGGACTTTAAGGCATTTTTCTCTTTTTAGCAATGTTGAGGGGTATTTTTTAATCATTTTAGATGTTCGAGCATTTTTGTCATTTACGAGGTATCGAGATTTGATTGCTCTTTCTAGCCGTTTCAGGGGTATTTTGGTCATTTTAGAGGTTTTTGGGCTATTTTTGTTGTTTTAGAGATTTTGAGGCAATTTTGTGAATTAAGAGGTTTCGGGGTGGTTTTTTTTTGACATTTTGTGCTTTTGGGGATATTTTGGGAGTATATTGGTCATTCTAATGACTTCAAAGAAATGTTTTTGTAAAAAAAAAAACTAGTTTACCTGTGAGAATTTCTAAAATATCAAAAAACTTATAAATACACCAAAACCTGTAAAATGACTCCCCTAGAACTACCAAAATGACTAAAATGCACCACAAATGTCCAAAATATCCCAAAACCTAGAAAATGACCAAAACACCCAAAAACGACCACAATACCCCCGAAAACATTTAAAATAACCAAAATACCATTGAAACCCCAAAAATAAGCAAAATATTCTCGAGACTTCTGAAAATGACCAAAATACCCCTACACTAAGCCAAAATACCTTCAATTTTTTAGATTTCGGGGGTATTTTGGTTGGTTTCAAATTGTTTTGCTCTTTCTAGAGGATTTTAGGGCATTTTTCTCATTTTATCAATGTCATGCTGTATTTTTACTCATTTTGGATGTTTGGGGCATTTTGGTGATTTAAGAGGTATCAAGATTTGAGTGCTCATTCTAGCCGTTTCAGGGGTATTTTGGTCATTTTAGAGGTTTTGGGGTTGTTTTAGTCATTTTAGAGGTTTTGAGACTATTTTGGTCAATTAAGAGGTTTCGGGGGGTTTTTTTTTGGACATTTTGTGGTTTTGGAGGTATTTTGGTTATTTTGGGAGTTGAATCGCTATTCTAGTGATTTCATGAGTATTTTTTTGCCGAAAAAAAAATTATTTTACCTGTGAGAATTACCAAAATATCAAAAAAACTGTAAATATACAAAAACCTCTAAAATGATCCCTTTAGAACTGCCAAAATGACTAAAATGCAAAACGAATGTCCAAAATATCCCAAAACCTAGAAAATGACCAAAACGACTACAATACCCCCGAAAACATTTAAAATGACCAAAATACCATTGAAACCTCAAAAATAAGCAAAATACCCTCGAAACTTCTGAAAATGACCAAAATACCCCTAAACTAAGCTAAAATACACTCAATTTTTTAGATTTCGGGGGTATTTTGGTTGGTTTCAAATTTTTTTGCTCTTTCTAGAGGATTTTAGGGCATTTTTCTCATTTTATCAATGTCAAGCTGTATTTTTTACTCATTTTGGATGTTTGGGGCATTTTGGTGATTTAAGAGGTATCGAGATTTGACTGCTCATTCTAGCCGTTTCAGTGCTATTTTGGTCATTTTAGAGATTTTGGGATTGTTTTAGTCGTTTTAGAGATTTTGAGGCTATTTTGGTCAATTAAGAGGTTTTGGGGTGGTTTTTTTTTTTTTTTTTGACATTTTGTGGTTTTAGGGATATTTTGGGAGTCTATTGGCCATTCTAATGACTTCAAGGAAATTTTTTTGTAAAAAAACAAAAAAAACTAGTTTACCCGTGAGAGTTTCCAAAATATCAAAAAACCTATAAATACACCAAAACCTGTAAAATGACCCCTTAGAACTGCCAAAACGACTAAAATGCACCACAAATGTCCAAAATATCCCAAAACCTAGAAAATGACCAAAACGCCCAAAAACGACCACAATACCCCCGAAAACATTTAAAATGACCAAAATACCATTGAAACCCAAAAAATAAGCAAAATATCCTCGAAACCTCGAAAATGACCAAAATACCCTTAAACTAAGCCAAAATAACCTCAATTTTTTAGATTTCGGGGGTATTTTGGTCGGTTTCAAATTGTTTTACTCTTTCTAGGGTATTTTAGTGCATCTTGCTCATTTTACCAATGTCAAGCTGTATTTTTTACTCATTTTGGATGTTTGGGGCATTTTGGTGATTTAAGAGGTATTGAGATTTGACTACTCATTCTAGCCGTTTCTGGGGTATTTTGGTCATTTTGGAGGTTTTGGGGTTGTTTTAGTCGTTTTAAAGATTTTGAGACTATTTTGGTCAATTAAGAGGCGGGGGTTTTTTTTTGGACATTTTGTGGTTATGGGATTATTTTGGTGATTTTGGGAGTATAATCGCAATTCTAGTGATTTCAAGAGTATTTTTTTTGTTGAAAAAAAAATTATTTTACCTATGAGAATTACCAAAATATCAAAAAACCTGTAAATACACCAAAACCTCTAAAATGATCCCCTTAGAACTGCGAAAATGACTAAAATGCACCACAACTGTCCAAAATATCCCAAAACCCTAGAAAATGACCAAAACGCCACCAAAACGAACACAATAACCCCGAAAACTTTTAAAATGACCGAAATATCATTCAAACCTCAAAAATAAGCAATATACCATCGAAACCTCCGAAAATAACCAAAATACCCCTAAACAAATTCAAAATACACTTAATTTTTTAGATTTTGGGGGTGTTTTTGTTGGTTTCAAGTTGTTTTGCTCATTCTAGAGGATTTTAGGGTGTTTTGCTCATTTTAGCAATGTCAAGGGGTATTTTTTAATCATTTTAGATGTTCGGGGCATTTTGGTCATTTATGAGGTATCGATATTTGACTGCTCTTTCTAGCCGTTTTAGGGGTTTTTTGGTCATTTTAGAGGTTTTGTGGTTATTTTAGTCGTTTTATAGATTTTCAGGCTATTTTGGTCAATAAAGAGGTTTCGGGGTGGTTTTTTTTTTTGTCATTTTTGGTTTTGGGAGTATATTGGCCATTCTAATGATTTCAAGGAAATTTTTTTGTAAGAAAAAAAACTAGTTTACCCGTGAGAATTTCCAAAATATCAAAAAACCAATAAATACACCAAAACCTATAAAATGACCCCCTTAGAACTGCTAAAATGACTAAAATGCACCACAAATGTCCAAAATATCCCAAAAACTAGAAAATGACCAAAACGCTAAAAAACGACCACAATACCCACGAAAACATTTAAAATGACCAAAATACCGTTGAAACCCCAAAAATAAGCAAAATATCCTCGAAACCTATGAAAATGACTAAAATACCCTTAAACTAAGCCAAAATAACCTCAATTTTTTAGATTTCGGGGGTATTTTGGTTGGTTTCAAATTGTATTGCTCTTTCTAGGGGATTTTAGGGCATCTTGCTCATTTTACCAATGTCAAGCTGTATTTTTTACTCATTTTGGATGTTTGGGGCATTTTGGTGATTTAAGAGGTATCGTGATTTGACTGCACATTCTAGCCGTTTCAGGGGTATTTTTGTTATTTTAGAGGTTTTGGGATTGTTTTTAGTTGTTTTAGAGATTTTGAGACTATTTTGGTCAATTAAGAGGTTTCGGGAGGTTTTTTTTGGACAGTTTGTGGTTTTGGGGGTATTTTGGCAATTTTGGTGATTAAGACATTTTGGTCGCAACATCAAATGAACTCAACTTCAATCTAAGCATGGAATATGCCCCAAACTAGGGGCATTGATTAAGTACTTCCAATTCATTTCAATAAAAAAATCCATTGCTAATTGAAATTATATTTTTGCAGGAATTAAGTAAGGACTTATCCAGCAATCCACATCAACTTCCAGCTAAAGTTATTCTCATTCAAAGTCTCGGTTTAAAAAAAAAAATCATCATCATTCTTGGCTCAGGAATAAATCTTCATCATTTCTAGTCCATCTTCATCTTCTTCACTTTTTGATCATAAACAAATCTCCATTTTCAAAGGAAAAATCTCCGTTTTTCAAAGGAAAAATCTCCAAAACCATATTCCAAAGGAAAAATCTCCATGAACAAATCTTCTTAAAAATTTTCAAAAATTCAATGGAAATATCTCCATAATAAATCTTCAAGGAAAAATTTCCACGAACAAATCTTCAAAAGGAAAAATCTCCAAAACCATATTCCAAAGGAAAAATCTCCATGAACAAATCTTCTTAAAAATTTTCAAAATTTCAATGGAAAAATCTCTAGAATAAATCTTCAAGGAAAAATCTCCGTGAACAAATCTTCTTAAAAATTTTCAAAAATTCAATGGAAAAATCTCCAGAATAAATCTTCAAGGAAAAATCTCCACGAACAAATCTTCATTAAAGTTTTTCAAAAATACAATGGAAAAATCTCTAGAATGAATCTTCAAGGAAAAATCTCCATATTTCAAAGGAGAAATCTCCATGAATAAATTTTCTTTAAAAATTTTCAAATGTTCAAAGGATAAATCTTCAAGATAACTCTTCAAGAAAAAAAAAATATCAATTTTTCAAGGAAAAACCTCCAATGAATAAATCTTCATAAGAAAAATCTCCAATGAACAAATCTTCATTAAGAATTTTGAAAACTTCAATGGAAAAATCTCTAGAATCAAAGTTTCAAAGGATAAATCTCCAAGACAAATTTTCAAGAAAAAACTCAATGAATAAATCTTAGTTAAAAAATTTCAAATCTACAAAAGAAAAATCTCTTAAGCATAGCTTCAAATGAAAGATCTCTAAAACAAATGGCAGATTGCGATTTCCTTCCATATTCTCCAGTGGTGCAACATCAAGTCAATTTCCCACCCTCAGTTTTCATCGAAGCATGGAAGGTGTCCCAAACTAGGGGCATTCGCCAGGTATGCCAAAGTCTTTTCAATGAATAACTCTGTTACTAATTGAAAATATTTATTTTGCAGGTACTAGGGTAAAAGGCCCACAAACATTGGCATGAATAATGCCTCTCAAATCTATCGGACCTCTGGGAAGCATGTCCAAAATTCAAGATCACGATTGAAATTCTCATTTTGTCGTGACCACTAGTAAGCATGTCTTGTATTCATTTTTTTCCAAAAACAAAAAGAAAAAAAAAAAAGAAAATAATAATAATAATAATAAAAGAAAAAGGCTGCATGTATGAACTACGTTTGGACTTGATCCTCTCACCAAGAGGTACGTAGGCAATCTCCTTAGAGATTCGGTCCACATTTTGATCCATTATATGACGGTCCGCATTCTTATCTGCATTCACCACAGTTAAATACTGATTGCAAAGTTAGGTGTCTTTTTCATACATTGGCATTTGCTTTTCAAACTCTGTCAATGAGGGGCATTCTGTTGACACCTCATTTTGCAACCTGCATTTAATCTCACATGGAGGGTAAAAGGGTAATTTTGCCTTGGAAATATGCATCTTGATTCTGGTCATTAGATCCTTAATCTCATTTCACCAAAATGATCTTGATGTTGTAACGATCAAATCGACTGGTCATAAGCCCTAATCGGACCGTCAAATTGAAAGTTATCATCAAATCAAGTTTTAATGGCTAAGATGCATCATCACAAATTGAGTCCGACTATATGTGATTATGAACAATTGATTTCAATTGGTTATAAGTATAATCAATTTGAGATCAATGATGTGTTATAATTTGATTGGTTAGGACTAACTTTTATGGTAGGGTTGCACACACCTAATTAACTAGATAGTTAAACATTAATTATTCAATGAGTAATTTGTGCAATTGTCTTTTAATTAGAGTAAATTTGGAACCAATTAAGTCTGAAATGGGAGTGATTGGAGCCATTTAATGTTAATTGAGAGCTAATTTGGGACCTATTAATGTTAATTGTGCTGAAACCATTTTCTAACAAATGACCTCTGCTCACCATTTCGTTGATATATCTTAGAATATTTTTAATCTATGAATGTGGTTAATTTTTCCAGAAACTAGACATCCGGGGCTTCAATTTAAGCATAAGAACAAGACAATTCCGAACAGAATTGAGTCAGATATGATTTTTCGAAATTGGCTCTACAGGTTGTTACAGCAACTACGGGAAAACCAAATTTTGGCTTGCTCCTCACTCCCACCAATCTCTCCGTTTAATGAACCAGATTTTCTCTAAGGCTAAAATGAGGTGTAGGTTCATGATTCTTTATCAACCCTCATTAAATGGCCTTCCATTTATATTTTCTCCACTGCTACTATATAAACCCTCCATCTCCTTCATTCCAAGACACAAAAAACCCCCCTCTCTTCTCTTCTCTTGAGTTCTAGTGAAGTTGAGTAGTCTTGTAATATCTTGGTCTTCTTGAGACTCAAGGTATTGAGTGAGACTCACTCTCCCTCTCCTAGCTCTTCTTTTCCTCCACTCTTAGGACCTCCATCAAGAGTTCCCTCCTCCACCATATGGATCTTGCATGAAGGTATAATCCCCTTCCCTAACTATTTGTTTATGTTGCCATGATGAGAATTTAAGATTAAAGCATGATAATTCCCTTGAATATGTTTGAATGTTCTTAATTGTTCTTATGTGTTCTTCACATGTTCTTGGTTGTTTATCACATGTTCATGCATATTACTAGATTTAATCTTAAATCCACATAAAAAATATGAAAAACATGTTTGTTCAATAATTATTTCAAATCCTTGAATCTAGGTTATCACCATCCACACACATTCACTATAATTTATTTTTCAATTCAAATGCAATGCTTAATAAAATGAATTAGGGTTTATCACATGCGCACACATTAAATTTAACATGTAAATTGATTGACATATTAGATGATATGATATGAATGTTGGCCACCATAGTATAAAAGACCAGTTTCACCGAGCAAGGTGGGTGCCTTACACCTTCCACCTTGTAACATAGCCTCCGAGCTTAGATCAAGGGTTAGTAGATCAAATGCTTATCCATGTAATTTTCGATTTTTAGATTGTAACTAGGAAACAAAGTCATGTACTTTATCTTAGATTGTATCTAGGACCAAAGCCATGTAATTTTCCTATGATCAATGTAAATTCAATTACAAATTAATAAAATGAAAAATTTTTCAATTTTGGTTTTCTTATTTATTCCAATAATTAAATAAGTGGCGACTCCATTGTAAAACCCTTAATCTAAAGGGGAAAATATAACTAGTTGAATCTCCATTTTGAGAGGCAATAACACAATCCCACCCATTCAAGTGGGTTTGGCCCAACATCATAAAAACGGGCCAGGGGCGCGGTCTCTCATAGTGGCGACTCCACTGGGGATATTGAGGGCTAAGCTTCAATTACATTATGGTGGCCAACCATATCATTGTTTGTTTATTGCTCTTTTGTATATAATATGTCTAATATGTCATTATTTCGCATGTCATGCATAATTTGCTTGTATGAAATTTATTTTATTTGTGTGCTAGCCCGGAAGCCCGGTAGTATTAGCCGTGGATTGTGGTCTTCCTGAGACTCACATACCCAGCGGTGAACCTACCACCCACCGCAACAAGGATCATCGTGGTTATACCATGGTGGTTCATAAGGACAAACTGTACCGTTTGGACCAATGCGGCGCTCCTGGCGTCATAAGTTGGTAGGTACAACGTCCTAACTTGTGGGGACTTTTAACCTACCTTCTACCCATGTTGTAATGACCCATAGAACCTACCTTTAGGTCGGTCCATGTAAATTGTATTGCATCATGCATGTGTGTGGCTGTTGTTTGAACCATGATGACTCTAGTCCAACGCTTGAGCCCATCATAATTGTTTGAACCTTGTATATTATGAATGAACTCAAGCCTAAAAGCCTATGATTGAACTCTACTTGGCATGGAAGGCCAAAATTGTTTTTTGAATGAGTCTAAGCCCAACACTTGAGCCCATCGAAGGTGTATAGACATGGTCAACATCAAAGGCCAAAAGCTCACAAGATGCGTGCCTTCCAAGTGTAAGCCCAAGCCATTTCAAGCAAATACCAAAAGATCATAATTAAGGTTCAAGCCTTCCAAGTGCAAGCCCAAGCCATTTCATCATAATCAAGGTTCAAGAATACCCAGTTTCAAGCATCCTAAATGGATCAAGAAGAAGCAAGTGGCCCAACTTTGCCTCACTCCACATTTGGTTTGCAACATCATGGTTAAGCTTAAAGTTTGTTTGTTTATTCCATGTTTCTATATTTCTTTGAATTCTAAAGATCCATGTAACATTTGATGTACTTTGTTCATGTATATATTTAAAAAAAAATTCCAAAAAAAAAATCAAGATTTCCAAATCTTCCAAAAAAAAAAATTCAAATGAGAAAGTGTTTGGACTTGGGGCATTAGGCCTTTGAGTCATTTAAAAAAAAAAAAAAAACATCTTTGAACTAGGACCATTGAACTTCCTAGTGACTTTTTCAAAAAGACCCAATTTTTTTCTTTCAAGTTTAAAAAAAAAAAAAAAAAAAAAATCCTTTTCAAAATGGTATATGAGGATCCCTTGGACAAAACATTTTCTAAATCTTGATGTTTAAAGGCTCGAGCAATCAACTTGTACCAAGGAATGATTAATTTCATTGGATCCATGTAAAGACTTTTGCTACTGACTTAGAATATAAGAAGAAATAGTCTTAAAAAGCAATCAAAAAGAATCCATCCATCGGAAAATCCCAAGAATCCATGCACTTGATCCAATTTTCAAAAGTCTTTTGTTTCACATCATTAGAACATTCATACTTTTTCTTTTAAGATGAATTTATTAAAAGAGCTTAAATCACTGTGCCTACAAGCAAGCATTACTAGGGATAGGAGGCCATCTTTGGTTAAACCAAATTATTTCCTATTACCTAGAATGTTCATCATCCATTGCTAGCCCATTTGAGCCTTCAAACATTTAGCATTTTTTTTTTGCATGAACCCACTAAAATCTAAACTTGGGGTGGGAAAAATCAAGTTATGCATACTTAAATCTCATGTTGAGGAGGACTCAACCTTGTAGCTTTGAAGCTAATTGATAAAGCTCTCCTAGAAGACATGAAAGACAAGTAGAGAATTCATTAAGCTAAAGATAAGAGATCATCAAAGAAAAATGAGGTTTCACTCAATCTTGGAAAGAGAAATGAAATTCCATCAATGTGAGAGAAAAAAAAGTGTGCATCAAGTTTGAAGAGCCTCAAATTCATCATGCCAAGAGGATTACAAGATTCATCTAAAAGAGATTTCATCAAAAAAGGAAAGATTTATCAAGCACAGAAAGGTGCAAGAAAAGAGTCTAAAGAGTGCATCAAAATAACCAAAAATCATTAAGTTGAGAAAAACAAGAAGGGAAAAATGTCCCCAAAAGTTCATTCAATCAAGAGATGAAAGACCAAAAAAAAAAAAAAAAAAAAAAAAAAGAAGAAGAAGCCCGCTAGGCTGAAAACCCAAAAAGGCGGTCTAGGCAAAAGTTAAGGCCAAAGAAAAGAAAAAGAAGAAAAGAAAAAATTGGAAAATCCTACCAAGTTGGAAACTTGAGGATGCAACTTAAAAAGAGAAGAATTTTACAAGATGAAAGTCTAGAGGTATGATTCAAGATGAATGACCATAAAAACAAATGTTGATACAAGTGACCAATGAAGACTAGTGAGAAGATGACAACAAAGAAATGAGAAAACTCCTCCAATACTTGATTTTTGAGCCTTTTTATATCATTCATTTCATAACCTAAACCCGGCCTACATTACAACCCATGAATAAGACCTCCTTGAAGTCTTTCTAATTGTAGGCACATCTTAAACTCTAATAATATTTTTCTCTTGAATTAAAAAGGAAAAATGCTTAAAATTGTCAAACCCCACAGGATGATATGTCCGAGGACAAAATTTCTCAAATTCTCAAATCCTCAAAATGACTCAAAAGAACTTCCAAACTTGGAGCACTCTCCTTGTTTGCACCCAACAATGTGATTCATAAATATTATCACATTTCATTTCTTGATTGCCTTTGGAGACTTAATCTAACGATGTTCAAAAGGATGAAGCAAATTTGATTACATGAGTTTAATGATCTTGATCCTTCATAATCAAAGAGATTTGTTTGGTTCTTAAACACTATGATTTTCCAAAATGGTTGTTCAAAGGATCACATCTTGTTCCAAAAAAAAAAAAAAAAGTCATTCTTTTTTCAAAATCTAGTTCTCTTGAACTACGTCTTGACTTGATCCTTTATGAAAGAGGTACGTAGGCAGCCTTTCAAAGGCCCGGTCCCAATCACCCAAATAACCTTGGAGAACAAATTCAAAACAATGTGACAAAATTTTTTGGGTGCATGATAGGCTAAGCTCATTTGTTTTGCATCAAGCATGCTCAAACTTGGGGCATTGGCCTATTTATATTATGTGCAGATATGTCCTTTTCTCATGAAAGCATGTTTTCATTTGAGGCATCAATCCTTCTTTTTTTGCAAGCATGTCCACATTATGGGCATTGGCCAAAATTTTTTTCATAATAATTGGTTTCTAACAAGCTAGAGAAAGAAAGCCATTTTGCAGGAACCAATGATGGCGGATCGTGATCTTCTTTCATGTTCCCTAATGGTCGCAACATCAAATGAACTCAACTTCAATCTAAGCATGGAATATGCCCCAAACTAGGGGCATTGATTAAGTACTTCCTATTCATTTCAATGAAAAAATCCATTGTTAATTGAAATTATATTTTTGCAGGAATTAAGTAAGGACTTATCCGGCAATCCACATCAACTTCCAGCCAAAGTTATTCTCATTCAAAGTCTCGGTTTAAAAAAAAAATCATCATCATTTCTAGTCCATCTTCATCTTCTTCACTTTTTTAGATTTTGGGGGTGTTTTTGTTGGTTTCAAGTTGTTTTGCTCATTCTAGAGGATTTTAGGGCATTTTGCTTATTTTAGCAATGTCAAGGGGTATTTTTTAATCATTTTAGATGTTCGTGGCATTTTGGTCATTTACAAGGTATCAAGATTTGATTGCTCTTTCTAGCCGTTTCAGGGGTTTTTTGGTCATTTTAGAGGTTTTGTGGTTATTTTAGTCGTTTTATAGATTTTAAAGCTATTTTGGTCAATTAAGAGGTTTTCGGGGTGGTTTTTTTTTTTTTTACATTTGTGGTTTTGGGAGTATATTGGCCATTCTAATGATTTCAAGGAAATTTTTTTGTAAAAAAAAAAAAAAATTAGTTTACCCGTGAGAATTTTCAAAATATCAAAAAACCTATAAATACACCAAAACCTGTAAAATGACCCCCTTAGAATTGCCAAAATGACTAAAATGCACTATAAATGTCCAAAATATCCCAAAACCTAGAAAATGACCAAAACACCCAAAAACGACCACAATACCCCCGAAAACATTTAAAATGACCAAAATACCATTGAAACCCCAAAAATAAACAAAATATCTTCGAAACTTCTGAAAATGACCAAAATACCCCTAAACTAAACCAAAATAACCTCACTTTTTTAAGATTTCGAGGGTATTTTGGTCGGTTTCAAACTGTTTTGCTCTTTCTAGGGGATTTTAGGGCATCTTGTTCATTTTACCAATGTCAAGCTGTTTTTTTACACATTTTGGATGTTTGGGATATTTTGGTGATTTAAGAGGTATCGACATTTGACTGCTCATTCTAGCCATTTTTGGGGTATTTTGGTCATTTTGGAGGTTTTGGGGTTGTTTTAGTCGTTTTAGAGATTTTGAGACTATTTTGGTCAATTAATAGGTTTCAGGGGGTTTTTTTTTGGACATTTTATGGTTATGGGGGTATTTTGGCAATTTTGGTGATTTTGGGAGTATAATCGCAATTCTAGTGATTTCAAGAGTATTTTTTTGTCAAAAAAAATTATTTTGCCTATGAGAATTACCAAAATATCAAAAAACCTGTAAATACACCAAAACCTCTAAAATGATCCCCTTAGAACTGCCAAAATTACTAAAATGCACCACTACTGTCCAAAATATCCCAAAACCCTAAAAAATGACCAAAATGTCACCAAAACGACCACAATAATCTAGAAAACTTTTAAAATGACCGAAATATCATTGAAATCTCAAAAATAAGCGAAATACCCTTGAAACCTTCGAAAATAACCAAAATACCCCTAACCAAATTCAAAATACACTCAATTTTTTAGATCTTGGCGGTGTTTTTGTTAGTTTCAAGTTGTTCTGCTCATTATAGAGGATTTTAGGACATTTTGCCCATTTTAGCAATGTCAAGGGGTATTTTTTAAACATTTTAGATGTTCGGGGCATTTTGGTTATTTACGAGGTATCGAGATATAACTGCTCTTTCTAGCCGTTTCAGGGGTTTTTTTTGGTCATTTTAGAGGTTTTGTGGTTATTTTAGTCGTTTTATAGATTTTAAGACTATTTTGGTCAATTAAGAGGTTTCAGGGTGGTTTTTTTTTTTTACATTTGTGGTTTTGGGTGTATATTGGCCATTCTAATGATTTCAAGTAAACCTTTTTGTAAAAAAAAAAACTAGTTTACCCATGAGAGTTTCCAAAATATCAAAAAACCTATAAATACACAAAAACCTGTAAAATGACTCCCTTAGAACTGCCAAAATGACTAAAATGCACTCAAATGTCCAAAATATCCCAAAACCTAGAAAGTGACCAAAACACCCAAAAACGACCACAATACCCCCAAAAGCATTTAAATTGACCAAAATACCATTGAAACCCCAAAAATAAGCAAAATATCCTCGAAACCTCTAAAAATGACTAAAATATCCTTAAACTAAGCCAAAATAACCTCAATTTTTTAGATTTCGGGGGTATTTTGGTCGGTTTCAAATTGTTTTTGCTCTTTCGAGCGGATTTTAGGGCATCTTGTTCATTTTACCAATGTCAAGCTGTATTTTTTACTCATTTTGGATGTTTGGGGCATTTTGGTGATTTAAGAGGTATCGAGATTTGACTGCACATTCTAGCTGTATTTTTGTCATTTTAGAGGTTTTGGGATTGTTTTAGTTGTTTTAGAGATTTTGAGACTATTTTGGTCAATTAAGAGGTTTCGGGGGGGTTTTTTTGGACATTTTGTGGTTTTGGGGGTATTTTGGCAATTTTGGTGATATTGGGAATATAATTCTAGTGATTTAAAGGGTATTTTTTTGCTGAAAAAAAAAATTATTTTACCTGTGAGAATTACCAAAATATCAAAAAACCTGCAAATACACCAAAACCTCTAAATTTTTCCCCTTAGAACTGCCAAAATGTCTAAAATGCATAACGAATGTCCAAAATATCTCAAAACCCTAGAAAATGACCAAAACAACCCCAATAACCTCGAAAATTTTTAAAAAGAAATAAATACCATTGAAACCTCAAAAATAAGCAAAATATCCTCGAAACTTCTGAAAATGAACAAAATAACCCTAAACTAAGCCAAAATGCACTCAATTTTTTAGATTTCGGGGGTATTTTTGTCAGTTTCAAATTGTTTTGCTCTTTCTAGGGGTTTAGGGCATTTTGCTCATTTTACCAATGTCAAGCTGTATTTTTTACTCATTTTGCATATTTGGGGCATTTTGGTCATTTAAGAGGTATCGAGATTTTACTGCTCATTCTAGCCGTTTCAGGGATATTTTGGTCATTTTAGAGGTTTTGGGGTTGTTTTTGTCATTTTAGAGATTTTGAGACTATTTTGGTCAATTAATAGGTTTCGAGAGGATTTTTTTTTTACATTTTGTGGTTTTGGGGGTATTTTGGCAATTTTGGGTGTATAATCGCTATTCTAGTGATTTCAAGAGTATTTTTTTGCCGAAAAAAAAATTATTTTACTTGTGAGAATTACCAAAATTTCAAAAAACCTATAAATACACCAAAACCTATAAAATGATCCCTTTAGAACTGCCAAAATGACTAAAATGCACCACGACTGTCCAAAATATCCCAAAACCTTAGAAAATGACCAAAACGCACCCAAAACGACGACAATAACCCCGAAAACTTTTAAAATGACCGAAATATCATTGAAACCTCAAAAATAAGCAAAATACCCTCGAAACCTCTGAAAATAACCAAAATACCCCTAAACTAAGCAAAAATACTGTCAATTTTTTAGATTTTGGGGATGTTTTGATTGGTTTGAAGTTGTTTTGCTCATTCTAGAGGATTTTAGGGCATTTTGCTCATTTTAGCAATGTGAAGGGTTATTTTTTAATCATTTTAGATTTTCGGGGCATTTTGGTCATTTATGAGGTATTGAGATTTAACTTTTCATTTGAGCCGTTTCAGGGGTATTTTGGTCATTTTAGAGGTTTTTTGGTTATTTTTGTCGTTTTAGAGATTTTTAGGCTATTTTGGTCAATTAAGAGGTTTCGGGGTGGTTTTTTTTTTTGACATTTTGTGGTTTTAGGGATATTTTGGGAGTATATTGGCCATTCTAATGACTTCAAGGAAATTTTTTTGTACAAAAAAAAAAAACTAATTTACCACTAAGAATTTCCAAAATATCAAAAAACCTATAAATATACCAAAACCTGTAAAATGATTCTCTTAGAACTGCCAAGATTACTAAAATGCACCACAAAGGTCCAAAATATCCAAAAGCATAGAAAATGACCAAAACGCCCAAAAAAGACCACAATACCCACGAAAACATTTAAAATCACAAAAATACCATTGAAACCCCAAAAATAAGCAAAATACCCACGAAACTTCAGAAAATGGCCAAAATACACTCAATTTTTTAGATTTTGGGGGTATTTTGGTTGGTTTCAAATTGTTTTGCTCTTTCTAGAGGATTTTAGGGCATTTTTCTTATTTTACCAATGTGAAGCTGTATTTTTTACTCATTTTGGATGTTTGGGGCATTTTGCTCATTTAAGAGGTATCGAGATTTGACTGCTCATTCTAGCCATTTCAGGGGTATTTTGGTCATTTTAGAGGTTTTGGGGTTGTTTTAGTCGTTTTAAAGATTTTGAGACTATTTTGGTCGATTAAGAGGTTTCAGAAGGTTTTTTTTTTGGACATATTGTGGGTTTAGGAATATAATGGCTAATCTAATGATTTCAAGGGTATTTTTTTTGTCGAAAAAAAATTATTTTACCCGTGAGAATTACCAAAATATCAAAAAACCTGTAAATACAACAAAACCTCTAAAATTATACCTTTAGAACTGCCAAACTGACTAAAATGCACAACGAATGTCCAAAATATCCCAAAACTCTAGAAAACGAGCGAAATGACCCCAATAACCTCGAAAAATTTTAAAATGACAAAATACCGTTGAACCCTCAAAAATAAGAAAAATACCCTCGAAACCTCTGAAAATAACCAAAATACCCCTATACTAAACCAAAATACAGTCAATTTTTTAGATTTTTGGGGTGTTTTGGTCAGTTTCAAGTTGTTTTGATCATTCTAGAGGATTTTAGGGCATCTTGCTCATTTTACGAATGTCAAGCTGTATTTTTTACTCATTTTGGATGTTTGCGGCATTTGGTCATTTAAGATGTATCGAAATTTGACTGCTAATTCTAGTCGTTTCAGGGTTATTTTGGTCATTTTAGAGGTTTTGGGGTTATTTTAGTCGTTTTAAAGATTTTGAGACTATTTTGGTCAATTAAGAGGTTTCGGGGTGTTTTTTTTGGACATTTTGTGGGTTTGGGGGTATTTTGGCAATTTTGGGAGTATAATGGCTATTCTAGTGATTTGGAGAGTATTTTTTTGTCGAAAAAAAAATTATTTTACCTGTGAGAATTACCAAAATATCAAAAAACTTGTAAATACACCAAAACTTCTAAAATGACCCCCCATAGAACTGCCAAAATGACTAAAATGCATCACGATTGTCCAAAATATCCAAAAACCCTGGAAAATGACCGAAACGTCCCTAAAACGACCCCAATAACCTTGAAAACTTTTAAAATGATAGAATATCATTGAAACCTCAAAAATAAGCAAAATACCATGAAAACCTCTAAAAATAAGCAAAATACCCCTAAACTAAGCCAAAATACAGTCAATTTTTTAGATTTTTGGGGTGTTTTGGTTGGTTTCAAGTTGTTTTGCTCATTCTAGAGCATTTTAGGACATTTTTCTCATTTTAGCAATGTCGAGAGGTATTTTTTAATCCTTTTAGATGTTTAGGGCACTCTGGTCATTTACGAGGTATCAAGATTTGACTGCTCTTTCTAGCCGTTTCAGGGGTTTTTTGGTCATTTTAGAGGTTTTAGGGTTGTTTTAGTCGTTTTAGAGATTTTGAGACTATTTTGGTCAATTAAGAGGTTTCGGGGGTATTTTGGTAATTTTGGTGATTTTGGGAATATAATGGCTATTCTAGTGATTTCAAGGGTATTTTTTTGTCCAAAAAAAATTATTTTACCCGCGAGAATTTCCAAAATATCAAAAAACTTGTAAATACACCAAAACCTCTAAAATGACCCTCTTAGAACTGCCAAAATGACTAAAATGCACCATGACTGTCCAAAATATTCCAAAACCCCAGAAAATGACCAAAACGGCCACAATAACCCCGAAAAACTTTTAAAATGACCGAAACATCATTGAAACGTCAGAGATAATAAAATACCCTCGAAACCACAACAAATAACCAAAATACCCCTACACAAAGCCAAAATACACTCATTTTTTTAGATTTTGGGGGTATTTTTGTTGGTTTCAAGTTGTTTTGCTCATTCTAGAGAATTTTAGGGCATTTTGCTCATTTTAGCAATGTCGAGGGGTATTATTTAATCATTTTAGATGATCGGGGCACTCTGGTCATTTATGAGGTAGCGAGATTTGACAGCTCTTTCTCGCCGTTTCAGGGGTTTTTTGGTCATTTTAGAGGTTTTGTGGTTATTTTATTTGTTTTAGAGATTTTCAGGCTATTTGGTCAATTAAGAGGTTTCAGGGTGGTTTTTTTATTTTTATTTTTATTTTTTATATTTGTGGTTTTGGGAGTGTATTGGCCATTCTAATGATTTCAAGAAAATATTTTTGAAGAAAAAATAAACTATTTTACCCGTGAAAATTTCCAAAATACCAATAAACCTATAAATACACGAAAACCTATAAAATGACTCCCTTAGAACTGCCAAAATGATTAAAATGCACCACAAATGTCCAAAATATCCCAAAACCTAGAAAATGACTAAAACGCCCCCAAAACGACCACTATACCCCCGAAAACATTTCAAATGACCAAAATACTTTTGAAACCCCAAAAATAAGCAAAATACCATCTAAACTTCTTAAAATGACCAAAATACCCCTAAACTATGCCAAAATACACTCAATTTTTATATTTCGAGGGTATTTCGGTCGGTTTCAAATTGTTTTGCTCTTTCAATAGGATTTTAGGGCATTTTGCTCATTTTACCAATGTTAAGCTGTATTTTTTACTCATTTTGGATGTTTGCGGCATTTTGGTTATTTAAGAGGTATCGAGATTTGTCTGCTTATTCTAGCCGTTTCTGGGGTATTTTGGTCATTTTAGAGGTTTTAGGGTTGTTTTAGTCGTTTTTGAGATTTTGATACTATTTTGGTCAATTAAGAGGTTTCGGGGGGTTTTTTTTGGACATTTTTTGTCGAAAAAAATTATTTTACCCGTGAGAATTACCAAAATATCAAAAATCCTGTAAATACACCAAAATCTCTAAAATGACCCCCGTAGAACTGCCAAAATGACTAAAATGCACCACGACTGTCCAAAATATCCCAAAACCTAAGAAAATAACTAAAACGCCCCCAAAACGCCCACAATAACCCCGAAAACTTTTAAAATGATCGAAATATCATTGAAACCTCAAAAATAAGCAAAATACCCTCGAAACCTTCGAAAATAACCAAAATACCCCTAAACAAAGCCAAAATACACTTATTTTTTTAGATTTTTGGGGTGTTTTTGTTGGTTTCAAGTTGTTTTGCTCATTCTAGAGGATTTTAGGGCATTTTGCTCATTTTAGCACTGTCGAGGGGTATTTTTTTATCATTTCAGATGTTCGGGGCACTCTGGTCATTTACGTGGTATCAAGATTTGACTACTATTTCTCGCCGTTTCAGGGGTTTTTTGGTGATTTTAGAGGTTTTGGGGTTGTTTTAGTCGTTTTAGGGGTTTTTTGGTCATTTTAGAGGTTTTGAGGTTATTTTAGTCGTTTTAGAGATTTTCAGGCTATTTTGGTCAATTAAGAGGTTACGGGGTGGTTTTTTTTTTTTTTTTTTGACATTTGTGGTTTTTGGAGTATATTGGCCATTCTAATGATTTCAAGGAATTTTTTTTTTTAAAATAAAATATTTTACTCGTGAGAATTTCCAAAATATCAAAAAACCTATAAATACACCAAAACCTGTAAAATAACTCCCTTAGAACTGCCAAATTGACTAAAATGCGCCACAAATGTCCAAAATATCCCAAAAACTAAAAAATAACCAAAACGCCCCAAAAACGACCACAATACCCCCGAAAACATTTCGAATGACCAAAATGCTATTGAAACCTCAAAAATAAGCAAAATACCCTCTAAACTTCTTAAAATGACCAAAATACCCCTAAACTAAGCCAAAATACACTCAATTTTTTAGATTTCGAAGGTATTTTGGTTGGTTTCAAATTGTATTGCTCTGTCTAGAGGATTTTAGGGCATTTTGCTTATTTTACCAATGTCAAGCTGTATTTTTTACACTTTTTGGATGTTTGCATCATTTTGGTCATTTAAGAGGTATCAAAATTTGACTGCTCATTCTAGCCGTTTCAGGATTATTTGGTTATTTTAGAGGTTTTGGGGTTGTTTTAGTCGTTTTAGGGGTTTTTTGGTCATTTTAGAGGTTTTGAGGTTATTTTAGTCGTTTTAGAGATTTTCAGGCTATTTTGGTCAATTAAGAGGTTTCGGGGTGGTTTTTTTTTTTTTTTTTTTTTGACATTTGTGGTTTTTGGAGTATATTGGCCATTCTAATGATTTCAAGGAATTTAAAAAAAAAAAAAAAAAAAAAAACTATTTTACCCGTGAGAATTTTCAAAATATAAAAAAACCTATAAATACACCAAAACCTATAAAATAACTCCCTTAGAACTACCAAAATGACTAAAATGCACCACAAATGTCCAAAATATCTCAAAACCTAAAAAATGACCAAAATGCCCACAAAACGACCACAATACCCCCGAAAACATTTCGAATGACCAAAATGCTATTGAAACCTCAAAAATAAGCAAAATACCCTCTAAACTTCTTAAAATGACCAAAATACCCCTAAACTATGCCAAAATACACTGAATTTTTTAAATTTCGGGGGTATTTTGGTCGGTTTCAATTATATTGCTCTTTCTAGAGGATTTTAGGGCATTTTGCTCATTTTACCAATGTCAAGCTGTACTTTTTACTCATTTTGGATGTTTGCGTCATTTTGATCATTTAAGAGGCATTGAGATTTGACTGCTCATTCTAGCAGTTTTAGGGGTATTTTTGTCATTTTAGAGGTTTTGGGGTTGTTTTAGTCGTTTTAGAGATTTTGAGACTATTTTTGTCAATTAAGAGGTTTCAGGGGGTTTTTTTTGGACATTTTGTGGTTTGGGGGTATTTTGGCAATTTTGGGGGTATAATGGCTATTCTAGTGATTTCAAGGGTATATTTTTGTCGAAAAAAAAATTATTTTACCCGTGAAAATTACTAAAATATCAAAAAACCTGTAAATACACCAAAACCTTCAAAATGACCCCCATAGAACTGCCAAAATGACTAAAATGGACCACGACTGTCCAAAATATCCCAAAACCCTGGAAAATGACCAAAACGACCCCAATAACCTCGAAAACTTTTAAAATGACAGAAATACCATTGAAACCTCAAAAATAAGCAAAATACCCTCGAAACCTCTGAAAATAACCAAAATACCCCTAAACTAAGCCAAAATACAGTCAATGTTTTAGATTTTGGGGGTATTTTGGTCGGTTTCAAGTTGTTTTGCTCATTCTAGCGGATTTTAGGGCATCGTGCTCATTTTAGCAATGTCGAGGGGTAGTTTTTAATCATTTTAGATGTTTGGGGCAATTTGGTCATTTACGAGGTATCGAGATCTGACTGCTCTTTCTAGCCGTTTCAGGGGTATTTTGGTCATTTTAGAGGTTTTGGGGTTATTTTAGTCGTTTTAGAGATTTTGAGGCTATTTTGGTCAATTAAGAGGTTTCAGGGGGTATTTTGGTAATTTTGGTGATTTTGGGAATATAGTGGCTATTCTAGTGATTTCAAGGGTATTTTTTTGTCGAAAAAAAATTATTTTAGCCGCGATAATTACCAAAATATCAAAAAACCTGTAAATACATCAAAACCTCTAAAATGACCCTCTTAGAACTGCCAAAATGACTAAAATGCACCACGACTGTCCAAAATATCCCGAAACCCCAGAAAATGACCGAAACGACCCCGAAACGACCACAATAACCCCGAAAAACTTTTAAAACGACCGAAATATCATTGAAACCTCAAAAATAAGAAAATACCCTCGAAAGCTCCAAAAATAACCAAAATCCCCCTAACCAAAGCCAAAATACACTCATTTTTTTTAGATTTTGGGGGAGTTTTTGTTGGTTTCCAGTTGTTTTGCTCATTCTAGAGGATTTTAGGACATTTTGCTCATTTTAACAATGTCGAGGGGTATTTTTTAAGTATTTTAGATGTTCGGGGTACTCTGGTCATTTACGAGATATCGAAATTTGATTGCGCTTTCTCGCCGTGTCAGGGGTTTTTTTGGTCATTTTAGAGGTTTTGTGGTTATTTTAGTTATTTTAGAGATTTTCAAGCTATTTTGGTCAATTAAGAGGTTTCGGGGTGGTTTTTTTTTTTTTGACGTTTGTGGTTTTGGGAGTATATTGGCCATTCTAATGATTTCAAGGAATTTTCTTTGAAAAAAAAATAAACTATTTTACCCGTGAGAATTTCCAAAATATCAAAAAACCTATTAATACACGAAAACCTGTAAAATGACTCTCTTAGAACTGCCAAAATGACTAAAATGCACCACAAATGTCCAAAATATCCCAAAACCTAGAAAATGACCAAAACGCCCCCAATACCCCCGAAAACAGTTCGAATGACCAAAATACTATTGAAACCTAAAAAATAATCGAAATACCCTCTAAACTTCTTAAAATCACCAAAATACCCCTAAACTAAGCAAAAATACACTCAATTTTTTAGATTTCGGCAGTATTTTGGTCGGTTTCAAATTGTTTTGCCCTTTCTAGAGGATTTTAGGGCATTTTGCTCATTTTACCAATGTCAAGCTGTATTTTTTACTCATTTTGGATGTTTGCGGCATTTTGGTCATTTAAGAGGAATCGAAATTTGACTGCTCATTCTAGCCGTTTCCGGGTATTTTGGTCATTTTAGTGGTTTTGGGGTTGTTTTAGTCGTTTTTGAGATTTTGAGACTATTTTGGTCAATTAAGAGGTTTCGGGGTTTTTTTTTTGGACATTTTGTGGGTTTGGGGGTATTTTGGCAATTTTGGTAATTTTGGGAGTATAATGGCTATTCTAGTGATTTGAAGAGTATTTTTTTGTTGAAAAAAAATTATTTTACCTGTGAGAATTACCAAAATATCAAAAAACCTGTAAATACACCAAAACCTCTAAAATGACCCCCCATAGAACCGCCAAAATGACTAAAATGCACCACGACTGTCCAAAATATCCCAAAACCCTGGAAAATGACCAAAACGCCCCTAAAATGACCCCAATAACCTCGAAAACTTTTATAATAACAAAAATACCATTGAAACCTCAAAAATAAGCAAAATACCCTCGAAACCGCCAAAAATTAGCAAAATACCCCTAAACTAAGCCAAAATACAGTCAATTTTTAAAATTTTTTGGGTGTTTTGGTTGGTTTCAAGTTGTTTTGCTCTTTCTAGGGGATTTTAGGGCATTTTGTTCATTTTACCAATGTCAAGCTGTATTTTTTACTCATTTTGGATGTTTGGGGCATTTTGGTAATTTAAGAGGTATCGAGATTTGACTACTCATTCTAGCCATTTCAGGGGTATTTTGTTCATTTGAGAGGTTTTGGGGTTGTATTAGTCATTTTAGAGATTTTGAGACTATTTTGGTCAATTAAGAGGTTTCGGGTGGTTTTTTTTGGACATTTTGTGGTTTTGGGAGTATTTTGGCAATTTTGGGGGTATAATGGCTATTACAGTGATTTCAAGGGTATTGTTTTGTCGAAAAAAAATTATTTCACCTACGAGAATTACCAAAATATCAAAAAACCTGTAAATACACCAAAACCTCTAAAATGACCCCCTTAGAACTACCAAAATGACTAAAATGCACCACGATTGTCCAAATATATCCCAAAACCCCAGAAAATGACCAGAACGCCCCCAAAACAACCACAATAACTCTGAAAACTTTAAAATGACCAAAATATCATTGGAACCTGAAAAATAAGCAAAATACCCTCAAAACCTCTAAAAACAAGCAAAATACCCCTAAACTAAGCCAAAATACAGTCAATTTTTTAGATTTTTGGGGTGTTTTGGTTGGTTTCATGTTGTTTGCTCATTCTAGAGCATTTTAGGACATTTTGCTCAATTTAGCAATGTCGAGGGGTATTTTTTAATCATTTTAGATGTTCGGGGCATTTTGGTCATTTACGAGGTATCGAGATTTGACTGCTCTTTCTAGCCGTCTTAGGGGTATTTTGGTCATTTTAGAGGTTTGGGGTTATTTTAGTCGTTTTAGAGAATTTGAGGCTATTTTGGTCTATTAAGAGGTTTCGGGGGGTTGTTTTTGGACATTTTATGGTTTTGGGGGGTATTTTGGCAATTTTGGTGATTTTGGGAATATAATGGCTATTCTAGTGATTTCAAGGGTATTTTTTTGTCCAAAAAAAATTATTTTACCCGTGAGAGTTACCAAAATATCAAAAAAACCTGTAAATACACCAAAACCTCTAAAATTATCCCATTAGAACTGTCAAAATGACTAAAATGCACAACGAATGTCCAAAATATCCCAAAACCCTAGAAAATGACCAAAATGCCCCCAAAACGACCCCAATAATCTCAAAAACTTTTAAAATGATAGAAATACCGTTGAACCCTAAAAAATAAGCAAAATACCCTTGAAACTTCTGAAAATAACCAAAATACCCCTAAACTAAGCCAAAATACAGTCAATTTTTTAGATTTTGGGGGTGTTTTGGTTGGTTTCAAGTTGTTTTGCTCATTCTAGATGATTTTATGGCATTTTGCTTATTTTAGCAATGTCAAGGGGTATTATTTAATCATTTTAGATGTTCGGGGCATTTTTGTGATTTATGAGGTATCGAGATTTGTTTGCTCTTTCTAGCCGTTTCAAGGGTAGTTTGGTCAATTAAGAGGTTTCGGGGTGGTTTTTTTTTTTTTTTTTTTTTTTTTTTTTTACAATTTGTGGTTTTGGGGATATTTTGGTAATTTTGGTGATTCTCTGAGTATATTGGTCATTCTAGTGATTTCAAGGAAATTTTTTTGTAAAAAAAATACTATTTTACCCGTGAGAATTTCCAAAATATCAAAAAACCTATAAATACACCAAAACTTGTAAAATGACTCTCTTAGAACTGCCAAAATGACTAAATTGCACCACAAATGTCCAAAATATCCCAAAACCTAGACTAAATTGTTGGGGTTTATGCCCTAAAATGCAATTTATTGGCATGTCACAAATAATTAAATTGTTTAATTATGTGAGACTATCTATAAATGAACTAATGGGACATTATCTTTGTTCATGAGATGCATAGTATGTGGTTTATGTGAAAAGTCATAGAAGATATAAATCACAAGTTCTTTGTAAACTCAGAATTTTAGTTCGTAGTCGGTGATGAAATTGGGCGTTTCATCTGCAAAGACTATAACATATCAACTAAGATGATTTGTCTTGATCATGGAAGTGGAGACTTCTAGTTGGTATGTTGATATATTTTAAGAGTTAAGACATATTGAACTGGACCGCTGTGAGATTTATTATTCTCCTAACGACTGTCAAATGAATAATAAATCTCACGACTTCTATTTACATCAACTCTAAATCCTGAGAGAATAATGGACTTGATCATGAGATGTAGGTTACTTTGATATATCAGGAGTGAGATCTATAAGTCATAGTCAAAACCTCAGTATGTTGGGCAGCCGCATTTAATGTTGATGGAACATATATTCTCAAGATGGAATTCATAATCTCTTAACGGAGATATAAAATATTCATTTGAGATAAGTTTAATGGATTTGGTTATTCAGAGTGTTGGGCCTAACCACTTTAGTAAGGAGTTACTAAAGTATATATTTATGAAATTGGATTTCATAAATATATGATGAATAACGTAAAAGATTAAACCGGGTACTTAAGGATTAAGATGTAGTAATCTTCAAAGTGGTAGTCTACATTAATGACTTTGTATTACTACGAATATTTTATGAAGTGGTTGCATGTATAATAAAGTCTTGCGATATAATTTATTAATAAGGCCTAGAGTGCAATTATATTCTTATAGTAGTATTGAATATAATTAATGGTAACTTTGGACTTGTCAAGAGTTGACAGAAAAGCCCAAGGCCCATTGGAGCTAGAGTTTTATTTATTCCCTTTTGGTCCCACTCCAAGCCACATACTAGAGTCCAATTGGAATGGCCCAAAAGGCTAGCCTAATTAGATAATCAGTTGTATATAAGAAGAGAAACATACAGAATTTCATAGGAGCTTTTTCATAAGTGATTTTCATAAGGTTAAGATAAAGGTTTTTCAATAAGACTTTCATAGTGGTTTTCATAAAGATCACATAAGGAATGAAATGGTTTGTATGTGAGTGTTGGACACTCTCTTATTCTCTCATTGGAAACTGATTGAGAGACCACACTTGGGCATCAAGTGGAATTAGAGTGAAGATTAAAAGTGTTCCCAAATACTTCTAATCTTTTGTTTTGAATTTTATCGCACCAAGGTATGCTTTCTTGTTCTTAAATTTTGAAACTTACATAGTACATGTTATCAATTGCGAATAAAGTAGATTCGTTAATTTTCCGCTGCATATGCTTTGTATGTGATACAAACATGTATTTTTACAACAAATGGTATCAGAGCGGTCTTCAATTTCGAATCTGTATAACATGTTTTGTGAGTTTTGGAATTAGAGATAATAGTTTCATGATGTTAGAAGATTATATATGTATTTAATTTTCTGCATGGTTGTTGAAATTATGATTTGATGAAAACTGATTTTGATGTTATGATGTTTTTAAATTTGAATTTAAGTATGTTAAATTGAACTTTAAGGCTATAACATCAATGGATTCAGTTTTGATATCAAATTCTATCTATCATGTTCATATGGTGGTTGCATATTCATAAAATCTGTTGAAAACTGTCAACAACTGCCCTTTAAAAACTGAAAAATCGCGTTTTTCGCGGGTTACCTTCTTGCGAAGTTACTCACGAAAAATGCCTCTGAAGCACAAAACTTTTCGCGGGTAAGCTTTACTTGCGAAACAGTCGCGAGACAGTCGCGAAAGTTTCTGTCTGAATTTTGTGTTTTTTCAAAACGTTTCGCGGGTAAGCTTTACTAGTGAAACAGTCGCAAGACAGTCGCGAAAGTTTCTGTGTGAATGTTGTGTTTTCACTATTTTGTTTAACCCATTTTCGCAGGAAGAGCTTAGTCGCGAGATTCTAGCGAAAAGTAGGAATTCAGAATTTGTTCTAAGTGTTTTCTAATTACACTTGGTTTTATATATAATGATTAGTTTTATAATCCTTAAAAGTTAAGGAAATTTATTAATCATTATTTAACTAAAAGACCTAATGAGATCAAAGATGTTAGTTAAATAGAACTCTTAATCCTAAATTTTTTTATGATTAAAAGTTCATAATTTATTTTAATTAGAGGCTTTTAATAAGGTTAAAATTCTAATTAAAGTTAAATAGTTTCTAATGAGATTAAAATACTTTATCTAGTAAATTAAGGATAGAGTTCTTTATAACTAATTTTTGATTCATTAGTGTTTAAGGAATCCTAAATAGTTTTGGACTTCCATTTTAGTTAGTGATTCTAATATGATTAGAGTCTTCAACAAGTGCAAGGTTATTAGTTGTGATATGATCACAATTATTTAAAGAAAAAACCCAAATAACGAGTGGGAGTGTTGAAATAACCCTTTTGTTAAGTTTATTGTAATGTGAATAGATACCTTGTCTTGACTTCAAGTCTTGCATTCCATGCGGAGGGTATTTGCTTCACGGATTACAAGGTTAAACTTCTTTGTGATTGCGCGAATGTTTGTTACGCTATAGTGACGTGACTGAGTTACATCACATCGAATTTAAACAATTAAACACATCTGATGTGTAGGGTTAAAATTGTGATTAGATCACAATGATTTCATGACAATCCACTTGTTTTAAAATTTCTAGTGGGAGAGAGATTCAAGGGTTGATTCTCACGGCCTTCATTGCTGGTTTATAGTAGTGTGATTAGGCACCTCGCCTTGGCGTATATGCCTTGCTCCCTTCAGAGGGTGTTTAATTCATGGTACTACAGATTAAACTTCTTAATGATGGATGAAGTGTGTTTTTACATTGAGAACGACCACGCTTCCGTGGAGTTACTTGGTGACTCACATAGATTCTAGGCAATGGTGTACACTAGACTAAGTTTAATGTTAACCTCCCTACGGAGCTGTGTCATTATTACTTAGAGGCTAAAGGAAAAGCGGCAAATTATTTCTGTTTGGTAAGAGTTACCATGATAGCATTAATAATGAGAATAATTCTTGCCTAATCATAGTGATTGGTATGACCTCGCTTCCGAGGAATATTAATTGCGGGATTAGGTTGTCGTTGCACCTAGTATAGTATGTTTTTCGGGTTCCATACTGTATGGTTATGGATGCAAAATATAATGTCCCTGTAATTATGTTCATAGTCTCAAAATAAAGTTGTCATAAATTTTGTCCTCTAGCTACTATTTTAAATGAATCACATTAACTAAGAAATAATTTTGGACATGGTGCTTAAAAGGAGCTGAAGTGCATAAATATGTTTCGATTCAGCATTGTCATAATTTTCTATGCATGATGCATTGATGGAAGATAGCTTATGATATGATCATAGTCTCCATTGAAATGCTAATATGTTACATTGGCTTCTATCTCAATTGTGCTACAGCATGAGATGCAAGAGTTAGTACTAGACTTAGACTTTATATTAAGTCTAAATGAGATGTTTGGTATGAAATATCATGCTATTAGACAATATTCGATATAAATCATATTGAGTGCCAAGAAAGGCTTAAGAAGTTCGAATTCTATATCATTTTATGAAAATATTTTATTTTAAAAATGAATTGGAATTGTTGGATGTAGAGATTAAATGTTAATCTCATATGGATATGATCCATAAGTTCTTGTTAGAATCATTTGATCAATTCAAATTGTTTTGAAAATAAGTAAATTCTTTTTATATTATCTGAATTGATGAGTGAGTTCTACGCAATGGAAGACATCCTAAAAGCTAAGGATAGGATCAATATGATTTAATTCAAATTCTTAGCCTGAACCGAAAGGTAAGGGTGGTAAGAAGATGAATCATAATACCAAACAGTTGGACAAGCCAGTTGCCCTAGTATTTGCCAAAAGGAAATTAGACTCAAAAGAATTACCAAAGGAAAAGTGTTTTTGTTTTGGTAAAGCTAAGCATTGTCCATGATTGTTTTCTAGATGGAAATTTACATGTTTTACTTTTAAAGAGAAAGTTTCCATCCTTTGGTTTTGTATGTTTTGGAACTTATGTCTAGAAATTATTAATCTAAATGGTATTCAAGATTGGTGAAAGATGGGTTTTTAGAATCATTATTTTGTTATAATACCAGTCTATGAATTCTATTTAGAGGATAATACGATCTAGGGCTCCTTTATTGTAAAAGAATATAGTTTCAATGACTTCTTTAAGTTAGTGCATACATGAAGGAGGAATAAGACTCTTTTAGAAATAGTAATGTACATAATTAATATTTCCATTTGCTTATTTCTTTTGGAGATATACTCTATGTATTCAAGCTAATGTCAAGGTTGAGCGCATCTCCACCAAGAAACTTGACAATGTGCTGTCCTCTCAAAAATCTTCACGTGATAAGACCGGCTTGGGCTATACCGGAGAAGGAAGCTCTAGCAGCGAACCCAAGAAAGAAGTAAGGTTCGTATTAGCCAAGAATGATGAGATACTCAAGGAAGTGAAGTCTGAGATTGAGACCCCTGCTGTTGTAAAAAGAACCTTTGGTGCAAAGCCAAAGGAAAAAGGGAAGTTAATACCCAAAAATCAAAGGGGGCCTCATGTGAAGCATGTGTGTCATCATTGTGGCGTACAAGGGCACACAAGGTCGAATTGTTTCAAGTTTCATGCACTCAAGAGGGCTGACTCTATGCGTGGCCAAGAAAGTTCAAAGAGAAGACCAAGGGAAGCACAAGCTAAGGGAGATAGTGAGGGACATCTCATTGGAGACGTTATGGAAATGTTGAAGAACATATCACTATGCCTTGCTAGCTTCACTCCGAGGTTTGAAAGTTATGTTTGTTGTACCCCGCCATCTAGGGCTCTCACCCAAAACACTCGTAAAGAGTGGGTGAAGAAGGGTACTTATGCATGATCACTCTCTATGCCCATGCATTAATACTTCCGATGTTTAGGGTCATAGGTTCATGCATCATGACATACATAATTCTCTTATGTCATTGCTTCCAGTTTATTGCATGTTTCTTTTACAAGTTTTGCTTTGTACTTGTTGTGTTGTTTTTGTTGATCTTACTTTACTTGTTCTGTTTTTTAGTGTGTTCAAAAATTCAAAAACCTATAAAAATTGAAAAAAATCTCCAAAAAGTTTGATCCCTTGTGTTGTGTATATCACATGTGAGTTTGGCCTAGTACCTTCGTACTAATGGCGTAGTGCATTTACGAGCTTAGCTTGTTTTGTATGCATATATATTTGTGTGGGAGAAATCTTGAAAACTATGTGTGATTGTTGTAAATAGATCTTTAAGCTTGTCATGAATGATTGGTCAATAGTCTTGATGGTCTTGATACTTGCATAGACTTGTGCCTATATCTCTTCCCACCTTTATTTTTATGTTTTTGCTTAAAGAGCTCAACAAATGTAAATCTCAAAATGAAAAGAGATAATGAGTTGCAAAAGCCGTCGCACATACTAGTATTTGACTAGGAAAAAGGGAAAGCGACTTTTTAATTAAAATGTATGGTGCTCAAAAAGCCAAAGGCTTATTCTCAATATTGAAATATCAAAAATTTCAAGCACCGATCTCAAAATGAGATGTATTGTTCAAAAATGATCAAATGTTATAATTTGTATAGAAGCCAAATGAAAAGCTTCTTCTAAGTTTGTAATCATTTTCTTGTGGGAGGTCATATATGTTCATTTCTATAATTGAGATAGAACACTTGACTTAGTACCAGTTGTGTATGACTTAATTGAATTGATCATTGAAGCTTCACTCTGGTCTAAGGCCTATTCCACATTTGATACTCACCCACAACACATAAGACTTTGTTCAATTAATGCTTATTTCATTTGTGTGATTGTACATGCTTAAATGTGATGTGTATACTCAATTGCTTGCCGATCAAACCCAACAAGATTTTTGGGTATTTTATATGTTTTTAAAAGCAATTTTATACTTTAGTGCTTTAAGTTTTTGTTCAAAATGCATTTTATGTGTTGTTCTTCAAAAACTTGTTCAAAGGCATTTTCGCGAGAAACTTGCGATTAAGAGCATCCCGCGAAAAGAGGTTAAGGGAAATCTGGAAATCTTAAAATTCATACAAAGAGTATCGTGACTGTCTCACGACTATTTCGTGAATAATCCCTTCTCGCGAAAATATTTTTAGGCAAAAACTGGAAAACACAAGTTTCATACAGAGACTATTGCGACTGTTTCGCGACTAGATGCTTCCCGCGAAAGTCTTTGTGCTTCAGTGGTGTTTTTCGTGAGTAATTTCGCAACTATCTAACCCGCGAAAAACGCGTGTCTTCAGTTTTATAAGGATGATGTGACAGATTTTTAAAACACTCTCTATTTCCCTCTCATTGCCTCACTCGAACTTCTCTCAATCCAAAACTAATTTTCAATCAAACCCCATCATTTTCAAGCTTGATATCTGCACAATCAACTCAAAGGTATGTTTTGCTAACAATCCTTTCATTTTTCTCTTAGAATATGCAGAAATTGAGTTAGGGTTCTTGAATTGGGGATTTTCAAAAAAGGGGTTGGGAATGTTGATTTTGGGAAAAAATTTTCAAAATTTTTGATTGGGCTGAGTCCCATTTGATCTGATTGTATCTATGTTGGCCTCTTGTGGCATTTTAATCATGTATTTAGGCATATTTCCATGTGTTCGTGCATTGCCCATAGGTATTTTGTAGTGTTGCATGCCATGTGTTTGTCAAAATGCTCAAGTGGCATTTTTGAGTTGTTTTGGACTCAAATGAGTTCCAATTCCTGGGTTTTCCCTTGATTAAACTTGCTTGACATGTTTTGATCATTGCTAGAGTAGACCAGATGTATACCATGCTAGACTCCCATGTGCAGCACACTGCGGACCAGTTTGCATACATCTAGGGTCAGATCACTGCATTATCCTCGCAGATTGAGGACATGTCGATGGAGCAGGGATCAGATTCAGAGTCCAAGAAGTTCTAGCCTCTTTGGCCATTCTGGTCAAAAAGGGGGAGAAAATTTTGAGGGGGAGCAGAGCTTAGTTATAGATATTGGTTCATTATTAGCGGTATAACATTTTTTATGTTTGGTTTAAACTTTATTAGTGTTTTATTTTGTTGCTTTCTTTTAAAGTTTAAGTACTCTGTTTTTATATTTCAGTTTAATATTTAGTACTTGTATTTACTTCATTGTTTTGTAGCAATTTTTTTTGTACTTCTAGATGTTGCTAAACTATCTTAAGTACCTCACACTTGTACCCTAGTAGGATTTTGTATCCTAGATGCAACTACTTCGTGTATTTTGCATTGGTTGTGTGTTGGACATGCAGTTGATCATTGTGATTGGTCTCTATTGCATTGCGTGTTCGGATGAGCATTTACTAGCTAAATGTTCATTGTAGTCATTCTTTAATGACTGACCTTGTTTGATCAAGATATGCTTACACGTTATATAGTGTTTATAAACTTGATCGCACTTTAATTGCTCATATATGTACCATGTATTCAACTTGTCATAAGTTTAATGAAAGTTTTGTTTGTGTGCGAGTGTTTCAGGTTACAGGTATATACATGCAAGTGCTTCACAGCTTCTAGATTAGGTGTGAGTGAGTTTTGCCACTGTTCCCAAACTCACGTTTAAGTCTAGAGTTTGTTTTAGGGGTTTAGTCACGGAATAGCCAAAGGGGGAGATTGTAAAGTTGTAATTTACAACTATGTATTTTGTTGGCTTTTATTCCGTGCCAAATTTGATTGTAATTATGTTCAATCTTATGTACCTTGTATTTCATGTGGGTTTTATTTGTAAGGGTTGTGTGTGAGAGAAAGAGAGTGTGAAGACTCAAGGCTAATTGAAGACTAAAGTTGTTTTCGTGGGTAGCTCGCGAGTAAGCTTCCCGCGAAGTGATGCATTTGCCCTGCACATGACTGGAATGTGAAGAGTCAGGACAGGATGGAGACAGCTGGTTTTCGCGAGTGTCTCGCAGGTAAGGCCTTCCCGCGAGATACCCGCGAAACATTCTGTTTTGCCAGATTGTCATTTCTGATACACACTTTCTGTACCCACACTATATATACCCTCATTACCCATATATGTTGAGGAGTGCTTCTAAGAGAAAACCCTAGCCACAAACCTTGAGAGTTAGAGATTGTTATACCCACAATTCTCTACACAATTACTTGTGGATTTTCCTCAACTCCTACTTCTCCATTTCCATACACTTGAGAGGTTGATAGCCCAAACACTTACCACACCCTATTAGAGTGTCAAGTGAGGTTTTGGTGCTGTTAGGAAGCATTGGAAGAAGCCAGACTTTGGCAGATGCAATCGGGCGTATTGCGGGATCCGAAGAGCTAGACAAGACACAGTTCCAAGAAGCCTTGTTGGAGTAGGAGCTTGGAGGGCTTAGGTGCATTGGGTAGACTAGGCTTGGAGGGTCTTTTGCTATTCGTGTATCCCAACTGATTGTCTAGTGGATTGATTACCGCTTGGAGGGCGGCGGAGAGGTTTTACGTCGAGTACTTCGATTTCCTCTTCGATAACACATCGACGTGTTATCTTGTGTTTGCATTCTTCTTCCCTACTCTTTTACCTTTCATTTTACTGCTGTGTTATAATGATTATGGGTTAAAGTAGCTTATTTGTTTGTACGCTCGCATATACTATTTTCCGCACTTTGTATAAGTTAGAATAAAATCAATCGAGCCGTAATCTTTAATTTGGGGGTCTAAACAGCTCTTGTGTTTTAACACATTTTCGAGTTTTCAATTGGTATCAGAGCGGGTACACTCGCTGTGGTTTAATTACTTGAGTGTGATCCTAGACCCCTTTGTGATGGACCAATCACAATCGCTCAATGCTCCACCATTTTTTTATGGGAGCAACTATGCATTTTGGAAGGTCCGTATGAGGGCTTTCTTGTGTGCTATAGATGAGTCCGTATGGGATTCCATTGAAAATGGGTATGTTAAACCCACGACAGCCAAGTCTAAGTGGGACAAAACAGCTCTTGCTTTGGCTAATGCAAACAGTAAGGCTATTAACGCTATATTCTATGGTGTGTCTACTGATGAATTTCACAAGATATCACATGTGGAGATAGCCAAGGAAGCTTGGAAGATTCTTGAGACTACCTATTAGGGTACCAAGAAAGTCAAGGACATGAAGCTCTAAATGCTTACCACCAGATTTGAAGAGCTCAAGATGGGAGACGATGAGTCTTTTGATTCATTCTATGGGAAGCTTAATGAAATCGTAATTGCTAAGCTCAATCTTGGAGAGAAGATTGAGGATGCTAAGGTGGTGAGAAAGATTTTGAGGTCCTTACCGGAGAGCTTTCGTGCGAAGGTCACAGCTATAGAGGAAAGTAAGGATTTGGATGAGATCAAAATCCAAGAACTCATTGGATCTCTCCAAACATATGAGCTGGGACTGCCTTCTCATAAGACGATCAAATCTCTTGCTCTCAAAACCATCACTGAGAGAATGGATGACTCCTTCGAAGAAGATGATGTGGAGAAGGAGGTAGCATTCCTTGCAAAGAATTTCCGAAAATTTCTGAAGATGAAAAACAGTGGGAAGCCATTCAGCAAAGGAAAGTTTTCATCCTCCAAAGGTGATAGGAAGGAGTTCAAGAAGAAAGATGGAAAGGAGTTTCAATCCCCTCAAGGAATTGTGTGTTACGAATGCAATGGCCATGGACATCTCAAGAAGGAGTGTCTCAACTATTTGAGAGGGAAGGGTAAAGTGTTTGCCACTACCCTTAGTGATTCTGACAGCTCAAATTCAGACACAGAAGGAGATTGTGATAGTGAAAAAAACTACAGAGCCTTCATGACAATTGCCTCCGTTGATTCAAAGGATGATTTGAGCAATTTGGTCGATGAACTTGGTAATATTTCTGAGGATGAGGAAATTGAAGAATCGGAAGATGAAGACGTGTGCCAAAATGAAGGGGAGAACAACCTTCAAGAAGCATATGATTCTCTGCTGGAAGATTGTGGCAAATATGCCAAAGTTGTGAACCTTGCTGTGAAAAAGATGAAAAAGGTTGAAGAAGAGCATAGGTGTATACTTGTGCAACATAAGGAAGCAAAGTGTGAAGTGGAAAGACCCAAGGGAGAGTTGGCTGAAGCTTACTCTAAGATCAAGTTTCTTGAACTTGAAATTATTCAAGCTAATGTCAAGGTTGAGCACATCTCCACCAAGAAACTTGACAATGTGCTGTCCTCTCAAAAATCTTCACATGATAAGACTGGCATAGGCTATACCGGAGAAGAAAGCTCTAGCAGCGAACCCAAGAAGGAAGTAAGGTTCGTATCAGCCAAGAATAATGAGAAACTCAAGGAAGTGAAGCCTGAGATTGAGACCCCTGCTGCTGTAAAAAGAACCCTTGGTGCAAAGCCAAAGGAAAAAGGGAAGTCATTACCAAAAAAGCAAAGGGGGCCTCACGTGAAGCATGTATGTCATCATTGTGGCATACAAGGGCACACAAGGCCAAACTGTTTCAAACTTCATGCACTCAAGAGGGCTGACTCTATGCGTGGCCAAGAAAGTTATTTTGGGGTGGTTTTTTTTTTTTTTTTTTACATTTTGTGGTTTTGGGGATATTTTGGTAATTTTGGTGATTTTGGGAGTATATTGGTCATTCTAGTGATTTCAAGGAAATTTTTTGTAAAATAAAAAACTAGTTTACCCGTGAGAATTTTCAAAATATCAAAAAACCTATAAATACACCAAAACCTGTAAAATGACCCCTTTAGAACTGCCAAAATGACTAAAATGTACCAAAAATGTGCAAAATATCCCAAAACCTAGAAAATGACCAAAACAACCACAATGCTCCCGAAAACATTTAAAATGACCAAAATACCCTTGAAACCTAAAAAATTAGCAAAATACCCTCGAAACTTCTGAAACGACCAAAATACCCCTAAACTAAGCCAAAATACATTTGATTTTTTAGATTTTGGGGGTATTTTGGTCGGTTTCAAGTTGTTTTGCTCTTTCTAGAGGATTTTGGGGAATTTTTCTCATTTTACCAATGTCAAGTTGTATTTTTTACTCATTTTGGATGTTTGGGGCATTTTGGTCATTTAAGAGGTATAGAGATTTGACTGCTCATTCTAGTCATTTCAGAGGTATTTTGGTCGTTTTAGAGGTTTTTGGGTTGTTTTAGTCGTTTTTGAGATTTTGAGGCTATTTTGGTTAATTAAGAGGTTTCGGGGTTTTTTTGTGTGGAAATTTTGTGGTTTTGAGTGTATTTTGGTAGTTTTGGTAATTTTGGGAGTATAATGACTATTCTAATGATTTCAAGGGTATTTTTTTGTCCAAAAAAAAAAATTATTTTACCCGTGAAAATTACGAAAATATCAAAAAACCTATAATACACCAAAACCTCTAAAATGACCCCCTTAGAATTGCCAAAATGACTAAAATGCACCACGACTGTCCAAAATATCCCAAAACCCTAGAAAATGACCAAAACGCCCCCAAAACGACCACAATTACCCCGAAAACCTTTAAAAAGACCGAAATATCATTGAAACTTCAAAAATAAGCAAAATACCCTTGAAACCTCTGAAAATAACCAAAATACCCTAAACAAAGCCAAAATACAGTCAATTTTTTAGATTTTGGGGGTGTTTTGGTTGGTTTCAAGTTGTTTTGCTCATTCTAGAGGATTTTAGGGCATTTTGCTCATTTTAGCAATGTCGAGGGGTATTTTTTAATCATTTTAGATGTTCAGGGCATTTTGGTCATTTACGAGGTATCGAGATTTGACTGCTCTTTCTAGCCGTTTCTGGGGTTTTTTGGTCATTTTAGAGGTTTGGGGGTTATTTAGTCGTTTTAGAGATTTTGAGGCTATTTTGGTCAATTAAGAGGTTTTGGGGTGGTTTTTTTTTTTTTGACATTTTGTGGTTTTGGGAATATTTTAGGAGTATATTGGCCATTCTAATGATTTTAAGGAAATTTTTTTGTAAAAAAAAAAAAAAAAAAACTATTTTACTTATGAGAATTTCCAAAATATAAAAAAACCTATAAATACACCAAAACCTGTAAAAATGACCCCCTTTAGAACTGCCAAAATGACTTAAATGCACCACAAATGTCCAAAATATCCCAAAACCTAGAAAATGACCAAAACGCCCCCAAAATGACCACAATACCCTGGAAAACATTTAAAATGACCAAAATACCATTGAAACCTAAAAAATAAGCAAAATACCCTCGAAACTTCTGAAAATGACCAAAATACCCCTAAACTGAGCCACAATACACTCGATTTTTTTAGATTTTGGGGTATTTTAGTTGGTTTCAAGTTGTTTTGCTTATTCAAGAGGATTTTAGAGCATTTTGCTCATTTTAGCAATGTCAAGCTCTATTTTTTACCCATTTTGGATGTTGGGGGCATTTTGGTCATTTAAGAGATATAGAGATTTGACTGCTCATTCTAGCCGTTTCAGGGGTATTTTGGTCGTTTTAGAGATTTTGGAGTTGTGTTTAGAGGTTTTGAGGCTATTTTGGTCAATTAAGAGGTTTCAGGGGGTTTTTTTTGGACATTTTGTGGTTTTGGGGGTATTTTCGTAATTTTGGTGATTTTGGGAGTATAATGCCTATTCTAGTGATTTCAAGAGTATTTTTTTGTCGAAAAAAAATTATTTTACCCGTGAGAATTACCAAAATATCAAAAAACCTATAAAAACACCAAAACCTCTAAAATGATCCCCTTAGAACTACCAAAACGACTAAAATACACCCCAAATATCCAAATATCCCAAAACCCTAGAAAATGACCAAAACGCCCCCAAAACGACCACAATACCCTCGAAAACTTTTAAAATGACCAAAATACTATTGAAACATAAAGAATAAGTAAAATACCCATGAAACCTCGAAAAATGACCAAAATACCCCTAAACTAAACCAAAATACACCCGATTTTTTAGATTTTTGGGGTTTTTTGGTTGGTTTCAAGTCGTTTTGCTCATTCTTGAGCATTTTATGGCATTTTTCTCATTTCAGCAATGTCGATGTCTATTTTTTAATAATTTTAGTTGTTTGGGGAATTTTGGTCACTTACGAGGTGCCAAGATTTGACTGCTCATTCTAGCCGTTTCAGGGTATTTCGGTAATTTTATAGGTTTTGGGGTTATTTTAGTCGTTTAAGAGATTTTGAGGCTATTTCGGTCAATTAAGAGGTTTCGGGGTGGTTTTTTTTTTTTTTTTTTTGACATTTTGTGGTTTTAGGGATATTTTGGTAATTTTGGTGATTTTGGGAGTATATTGGCCATTCTAGTGATTTCAAGGAAATATTTTTGAAAAAAAAAAAACTAGTTTACCCGTGAGAATTTCCAAAATATCAAAAAACCTATAAATACACCAAAACCTCTAAAATGACCCCCTTAGAACTGCCAAAATGACTAAAATGTACCAAAAATGTGCAAAATATCCCAAAACCTAGAAAATGACCAAAACGACTACAATGCTCCCGAAAACATTTAAAATGACAAAAATACCATTGAAACCTCAAAAATAAGCAAAATACCCTCGAAACTTCTGAAAATGACCAAAATACCCCTAAACTAAGCCAAAATACACTCAATTTTTTAGATTTCAGGGTTATTTTGGTTGGTTTCAAATTGATTGGCTCTTTCTAGAATTTTAGTGCATTTTTCTCATTTTGCCAATGTCAAGCTGCATTTTTTACTCATTTTGGATGTTTGGGGCATTTTGGTCATTTAAGAGGTATCAAGATTTGAGTGCTCATTCTAGCTGTTTAAGGGGTATTTTGGTCATTTTAGAGGTTTTGGGGTTGTTTTAGTCATTTTAGAGATTTTGAGACTATTTTGGTCAATTAAGAGGTTTCGGAGGGTTTTTTTTGGACATTTTGTGGTTTTGGGGGTATTTTGGCAATTTTGGGAATATAATGGCTATTCTAGTGATTTCAAGGGTATTTTTTTGTAAAAAAAAAATGATTTTACCCGTGAGAATTACCAAAATATCAAAAAACCTGTAAATACACCAAAATCTCTAAAATGATCTCGTCAGAACTGCCAAAATGACTAAAATGCACAACGAATGTCCAAAATATCCCAAAACCCTAGAAAATGACCAAAACGACCCCAATAACCTCGAAAACTTTTAAAATTACAAAAATACCATTGAAATCTCAAAAATAAGCAAAATACACTCGAAACCTCGGCAAATATCCAAAATACCCCTAAACTAAGCCAAAATGCAATCAATCTTTTAGATTTTGGGCGTGTTTTGGTTGGTTTCAAGTTGTTTTGTTCATTCTAGAGCATTTTAGGGCATTTTGCTCATTTCAACAATGTTGAGGGGTATTTTTTAATCATTTTTAGATGTTCGGGGCATTTTGGTCATTTACGAATTATCAAGATTGGACTGTCTTTCTAGTCGTTTTAGGGGTATTTTGGTCATTTTAGAGGTTTTGGGGTTGTTTTAGTCATTTTAGAGATTTTGAGGCTATTTTGGTCAATTAAGAGGTTTCGGGGTGGTTTTTTTTTTTTTTTGACATTTTGTGGTTTTGAATATATTTTGGTAATTTTGGTGATTTTGGGAGTATATTGGCCATTCTAGTGATTTCAAGGAAATTTTTTTGTAAAAAAAAAAAAAAACTATTTTACCCGTGAGAATTTCCAAAATATCAAAAAACCTATAAATACACTAAAACCTGTAAAATGACTCCCTTAAAACTGCCAAAATGACTAAAATGCACCATAAATGTCCAAAATATCCCAAAACCTAGAAAATGACCAAAATGCCCCCAAAACGACCACAATACCCCCCGAAAACATTTCGAATGACCAAAATACTATTGAAACCTCAAAAATAAGCAAAATACCCTCTAAACTTTTGAAAATTTCCAAAATACCTTTAAACTAAACCAAAATACACTCAATTTTCTAGAATTTATGGGTATTTTGTTCGGTTTCAAATTGTTTTGCTCTTTCTAGAGGATTTTAGGGCATTTTTCTCATTTTACCAATGTCAAGTTGTATATTTTACTCATTTTGGATGTTAGGGGCATTTTGGTCATTTAAGAGGTATCGAGATTTGACTGCTCATTCTAGCCATTTTAGGGGTATTTTGGTCATTTTAGACGTTTTGGGGTTGTTTTAGTCGTTTTAGAGATTTTAAGACTATTTTGGTCAATTAAGAGGTTTCGAGGGGCTTTGTTTTGGACATTTTGTGGTTTTGGGGGTATTTTGGCAATTTTGGGAGTATAATGGCTATTCTAGTGATTTCAAGAGTATTTTTTTGTCGAAAAAAAAATTATTTTACCTGTGAGAATTACCAAAATATCAAAAAACCTGTAAATACACCAAAACCTCTAAAATGACCCCCTTAGAACTGCCAAAATGACTAAAATGCACCACAACTGTCCAAAAAAAAAAAAAAAATCCGGGACAGGCCGAAAGAGGGCAAAAAAAAAATTTCGTTCCAAGAACTGATTTCACTCGACTGGGCTAGAGCATTCAAAATAAAAAGAGTAAAAGAATTTAGAAAATTTAAAAAATGTCATTCTAGCTTCATTTTTAAACAAACCTTGCTGGAACTGTTTCTACCTGACCCGGACGGAGTATTCCCAAAAAATAGTATAAAAATTTTAAAAAGCACAAAATGTCATTCTGGCTTCATTTCTAGCCAAATCGGGCCAGGACAGATCGAAAAAGAGAAAGGAAAAAAAAAAATTTAGTTCCGAGTACCGTTTCCATGCGACTCAGCCTGGAGTATTCCCAAAAAAATTAAAAAACGTCATTCTGGCTTCATTTCTAGCCAAACTAGGCCGGGACAGACCGAAAAAGGGGAAAAAATTTCGTTCTGAGTACCATTTCCACCCGACTCGTGCTAGAGCATTCCCAAAAAAATGGTAAAAATAATTAAAAAAATGAAAAAAACGTCATTCTGGCTTCATTTCTACACAAACTGGGTCAGGACCAGCTGAAAAAGAGGTAAAAAAATTTTCATTCTAGGAACCGTTTTTGCCTCACTCGAGCTGGAGCATTCTGAAAAAAAATTCAAAAAAAATATAGCAAAATAATTCAAAAAATTAGAAATCAATATTTTGGCTTCATTTCTAGCCAAGCTGGGCTAGGATAGGTTGAAAAAGAGAAAAACAAATTTTCGTTCCGGTACGTTTCCACTAGATCATGGCTGGAGCATTCCCAAAAAAATAGTAAAAAAAATCAGAAAATTAAAAAAGTCATTTTGGCTTCGTTTCTAGATAAACTGGGCTGGGACAGCTCGAAAAAGAGATAAAAAAAAATTTCGTTTCAAGAACCGTTTTTGCCTCACCCGAGCTAGATCATTCTAAAAGAAATTAAAAAACAACATTTTGTCTGCATTTCTAGCCAAACTGGGCCGAGACCGGTCGAAAAAGTGAAAAAAAAAAAATCGTTCCGGTAATGTTTCCATCTAACCCGGTCTGGAGCATTCCTAAAAAAATAGTAAAAAAATTCAGAAAATTTAAAAACCTCATTCTGGCTTCATTTCCAGACAAACCAAGCCGGGACAGGCCTAAAAAGAGAAATAAAAAAAATTTCTTCCAGGTACCGTGTCCACCTGACCCAAGCTGGAGCATTCCCAAAAAAATAGTAAAAAAATTAAAAAACGTCATTCTAGCTTCATTTTTAGATAAACCGGGCCGGGACAACTGAAAAAGAGATAAATAAATTTTCGTTCCAGGTACCGTTTCAACCCGACCCAAGCAGCAACATTCCCAAATAAATAGTAAAAAAATGTAAAAACATCATTCTAGCTTCATTTCTAGCCAAACTGGGAAAAAAAAAAATCATTCTGGGTACCGTTTCCACTAGACCTGGTCTGGAGCATTCCTAAAAAAATAGTAAAAAAATTCAAAAAACTAAAAAAAAAAAAAAAATCATTCTTGCTTAATTTGTAAAAAACCTGGGCTAGCACAGGCCGAAAAAGAGAAAAAAAATTTCGTTCCAAGAACTGTGTCTGCCTAACACAGGCCGGAGCTTTCCCTAATTTTTTTTTTAAAAAAATAGTAAAACAATTCAAAAATTTTTAAAATGTCATTTTGGCTGCATTTCAAGCCAATTTGGATCGGGAGTGGCCGAAAAAGTGAGAAAAAAAAAATCCTTTCGGGAGCCGTTTCCACCCGACTCGGGCTGCAGCATTCTAAAAAATAAGTAAAAAAATTCAAAATATTAAAAAACGTAATTCTGGATTCATTTCTAGCCAAATTAGGCCAGGACAGGCCAAAAAAGAGAAAAACAAAACTTTGTTCTGGGTACCGTTTCCACCCGATTCTGGCTGGAGCATTTCCAAAAAAATAGTAAAACAATTCAAAAAATTAAAAAACATCATTTTGACTTCATTTCTAGAAAAACTGGGCCGGGACAGGCCGAGAAAGAGAAAAAAAAATTGCGTTCCATGAACAGTTTCTGCTTGACCCGAGCTAGTGCATTCTCCGAAAAATTCCAAACAAATAATAAAATAATTCAAAAAATTAGAGACCGTCATTTTGGCGTCATTTCTAGCAAAACCGGGCCGAAACAGACCTAAAAAGAGAAAAAAAAAAAATTTCGTTTCAAGCACCGTCTCCACCCGACTCCGACTGGGGCATTCTCAAAAAAATAGTAAAAAAAAAAAAAAAAAAAAAAAGTCCTTCTAGCTTCATTTTAAGACAAACTAGGACAAGATAGGCCGAAAAAGAGATAAAAAAATTTTCGTTCCGAGAATCATTTCTTCCTTACTCAAGCTGGAGCATTCCCAAAAAAACTTAAAAAAAAATAGTAAAATAATTCATAAAATTAAAAAAAAAAACGTCATTTTGGCTTCATTTGTAGCCATACTGCGCCAGGATAGGGCGAATAAGGGGGAAAAAAATTCATTTCGGGTACTGTTTCTACCAAACTCGGGCTAGAGCATTAAAAAAAATGGCAAAACAATTCAAAAAACTAAAAACTGTCATTCTGGAAATCGTTTCTGCCTGACTCGGGTTGGTGCATTCTCAAAAAATTCAAAAAAAAAAAAATTAAAAAAAATTAAACAACATCATTTTGCTTCATTTCTAGCCAAACCGGGCCGGGAAATACTGAAAAAGAGAAAAAAAAAATTCAGTTCCAAGTACCGTTTCCACCTGACCTGGGCTGGAGCATCCCAAAAAAAATTGTATAAAAATTCAAAAATGTCATACTGGTTTCATTTCTAGACAAACTGGGATAGGACAGGCTGAAAAACTGATAAAAAAAATTTCGTTCCAAGAACCGTTTTTGCCTGACCTAGGTTGGAGCATTCTGAAAAAAATTCAAAAAAATTGTAAAGTAATTAAATAAACTAAAAAAACATCATTTTGGCTTCATTTCTAGCCAAACCGAGTCGGGATAGGCCAAAAATTTTTTTTACAAAAAATTTCATTCCGGGTATCGTTTCCACCAATCTCAGGTCGGAGCATTCCCAAAAAAATAGTAAAAATATTCAAAAAATTAAAAAACATTATTCTGGCTTCATTTCTAGAAAAATCGGGCCAAGACAGGCCGAAAAAGAGATAAGAAAAATTTTAGTTCTGGGAATCGTTTCTGCCTAACTTGGGCTAGAGCATTCCCAAAAAAATTATAAAAAATAGTAAAATATTTCAAAAAATTAGAGACTGTCATTTTGGCTTCATTTCTAGCCAAATTGGGCTTGGACAGGCTGAAGACGGAAAAAACAATTTCATTCCGGGTACCGTTTCCACCCGACTGGGCTGGAGCATTCCCAAAAAAATAGTTAGATAATTAAAAAAATTAAAAAAACGTTATTCTGGCTTTGTTTCTAGACAAACTTGGCCAAGACAGGTCAAAAAAGAGATTAAAAAATTTCGTTCCGGAACCCTTTCTTCTTGACCCAGGTTGGAGCATTCCAAAAAAAATTCAAAAAAATAGTAAAATAATTCAAAAAATTCAAAAAAAAAAAAATCTCATTTTGGCTTCATTTCTAACCAAACCGGGTTGGAACGGGCCAAAAAAGGGGAAAAAAATTTTCATTCTGGGTACCATTTCCACCCGACCCAGGCTAGAGCTTTCCCGAAAAATAGTATACAAATACAAAAATGTCCTTCTGGCTTAATTTCTAGACAAACTGGTTCGGGACAAGCCAAAAATGAGATAAAAAAAAAATATTCATTCCGAGAACCGTTTCTGCCACACCCGAGCTGGAGCATTCCTAAAAAAAATTAAAAAAAATGGTAAATATAATTTTAAAAAAATCATTTTGGCTTCATTTCTAACTGGGTCGGGACAAGCTAAGAAAAAAAAAATCCTTCCAGGTAACATTTCCACCCAACCCGGGCAACAGCATTCCCAAAAAAAAGTTTAAAAAAATTAAAAAACGTTTTTCTGGCTTCATTTCTAGCCAAATTGGGCTAGGACAGGCCGAAGCATTCCAAAGAAAATAGAAAACATCATTCTGGCTTCATTTCTAAACAAACTAGGCCAAGACAGGTCGAAAAAGAGATAAAAAAAGTTTTCGTTCCGGAAACAGTTTCTACCTCACCCGAGTTGGAGCATTCCCAAATTTGTTTTAAAAAAATAATAAAATAATTCATAAAATAAAATAAAAAACGTCATTTTGGCTTCATTTCTAGCCATACCGCGCCGGGCCAAGCCAAATAAGGGGAAAAAAATTTCATTCCGGGTACCGTTTCTACCCGACCCAGGCTGGAGCATTCCAAAAAAAATAGCAAAAAAACAAAAAAAAAAAAACATCATTCTGGCTTCGTTTCTAGACAAATCGGGCTGGGATTGGCTGAAAAAGAGATAATAAAATTTTCGTTTCTGGAATCGTTTCTACCTGACCGGGCTGGAGCATTCTCAAAAAAAATAAAAAAAAAATAGTAAAATAATTAAAAAAATTAAAAAAATATTATTTTGCTTCATTTCTAGCAAAATCGGGCCGAAACAGGCCGAAAAAACGAAAAAAAAAAATTCATTCTAGGTACTGTTTCCACCCGACCCGGACTAAAGCATTCCCAAAAAAATTGTAAAAAAATTCAAAAAATTAAAAAACGTAATTCTAGCATCATTTCTTGCAAAAAGGGCTGAGACAGGCCAAAAAAGAGATAAAAAAATTTCGTTCCGGAATTGTTTCTACCTCACTCGAGCTGGAGCATTCATAAAAAAATTCAAAAAAATAATTGAAAAAATTAAAAAAGGTCATTTTGGCTTCATTTCTAGCCAAACTGGGCTGGAACAGGTTGAAAAAGAAAAAAAAATTCATTTTGGGCACTGTTTACTCCTGATCCTGCCAAAAGCATTCCCAAATAAATTGTAAAAAAATTCAAAAAACAAAAAAAAGGTCATTCTGGCTTAATTTCTAGACAACTTAGGCCAGGACAGGTCGAAAAAGAGATTAAAAAATTTCATCCTGGGAAACGTTTTTGCCTGACCTAAGCTGGAGCATTCCTAAAAAAATTCAAAAAAAAAAATAGTAAAATAATTCAAAAAATTAAAATACATCATTTTGGCTTCATTTCTAGCAAACCAGGCCGGGACAAGCCGAAAAAGAGAAAAGAAAATCATTTCGGGTACCGTTTCCACCCGACCCGGGTTGGAGCGTTCCCAAAAAAATATTCAAAATATTCAAAAAATTAAAAAAATGTCATTCTAGCTTCATTTTCAGACATCGAGCTGGGACAGGCCGAAAAAGAGATAAAAAAAAATTTGTTCTAGGAACTGTTTCTGCCTAACCTGAGCTGGAGCATTCTTCGAAAAATTCAAAAAAAATAGTAAAATAATTCAAAAAATTAAAGACCTTCATTTTGGCATCATTTCTAGCAAAAATGGTCTAGGATAGGCTGAAAAAAAAAGATAAAAAAATTTTCGTTCCGGAAACCGTTTCTGCCTCACCCAAGCTGGAGAATTCCCAAAAAAAATAAAAAAAATAGTAAAATATTTGGAAAAAAAATTAAAATACATCATTTTCGCTTCATTTCTATCCAAACTAGGATGGGACAGGCCAAAAAAGAGAAAGAAAAAAAAAATTGTTCAGAGTACCATTTCCACCCGACCCTGCCTGGGGCATTCCCAAAAAATAATTCATAAATTTTAAAAATTCAAAAACGTCCTTTTGGCTTCATTTCTAGACAAACAGGGTCGAGACAAGCCAAAAAAGAGAGAAAAAAATTTTCATTCCAGAAATTGTTTCTGCCTCACCCGAGGTGGGGCATTCCAAAAAAAAAGTAAAATAATTCTAAAAATTAAAATCATCATTTTGGCTTCATTTCTAGCATAACCGGTGGGCCGGGACAAACAAAAAAAGAGAAACAAAAATTTCATTCCGGGTACTATTTCCACCTGACTCGGGCTGTAGCATTCCTAAAAAATAGTAAAAAAAACACAAAAAATTAAAAAAACATCATTCTGGCTTCATTTCTAGACAAACCAAGCCAGGATAGGCCAAAAAAGAGATAAAATAGTTTTCATTCCGGAAACCGTTTCTACCTCACCCGAGTTGGAGCATTCCCTAAAAGATTCTAAAAAAATAGTAAAATAATTCAAACAATTAAAAAACGTCATTTTGACTTCATTTCTAACCATACCGCGCCGGGCCAGGCCGAATAAGGGAAAAAAAAATTTCATTCCGGGTACCGTTTCCATCTGACCTAGGCTAGAGCGTTCCTAAAAAAATAGTTTTTTTTAAAAAAAAAAAAAAAACATCATTCTGGCTTCATTTCTAGACAAACCGGGTCGAGTCTACTTGACCCGGGCTGGAGCATTCCCAAAAAACTTCAATAGAAATAGTGAAATAATTTTAAAAAATATCATTTTGGCTTCATTTCTAACTAAGCCAGGCTGGGACAGGCCAAGAAAGAGAGAAAAAAAAAATCATTCCAGGTGCCATTTCCACCCGACTTGAGCTGGAACATTCCTAAAAAAATAGTTAAAAAATTCAAAAAAATTAGAAAACGTCATTCTGACTTCATTTCTAGAAAAATTGGGCTAGGACATACCAAAAAAGAGATAAAAACAAAATTTTTTTCTGGGAATCTTTTCTGCCTCACCCAAGCTGGAGCATTCACAAAAAAAATAGTAAAAAAAAAAAAAAAAAAAAAACTCATTTTGGTTTCATTTCTAGCCAAACCGGGCCCAGACAGGCTGAAGAAGGAAAAAAAAAATTCATTCCGGGTACTGTTTCCACCCAACCGGGCTGGAGCATTCCCAAAAAAATCGTTATATAATTAAAAAAAAAAGGTTATTCTGGCTTCGTTTCTAGACAAACTGGGCCAGGATTGGCTGAAAAAGAGATAAAAAATTTTCGTTCCGGAAACCGTTTTGGCCTCACTTGAGCTAGAGCATCCCAAAAAAATTTTAAAAAATAGAAAAATAATTCAAAAACATCATTTTGGCTTCCTTTCTAGCAAAACCGAGTCGGGACAGGCCGAAGAGAGAAAAAAAAATTCATTCCGAGTACCGTTTCCACTTGACTCGAGTTGGAGCATTCCCAAAAAAATAGCAAAAAAACTCAAAATTTTTTTTTTAAAAAAAGTCATACTGGCTTCATTTCTAGCCAAACCGGGTCAAGACAAGCCGAAAAAGAGATTAAAAAAATTTCGTTCCGAGAATAGCTTCTGCCAGACCCAGGCAGGATCATTCCTAAAAAAAAAAAAAAAGTTAAATAATTAAAAAATTTAAAAACATCATTTTGGCTTCTGATGTGAACCTCAATCAACACGCTTTGAGACCCAACAAAAATAATATTGGAATATTTGCCCAAGAAAGCTAAAACTCAGATTTTGATAGAAACCCTGACCCATCATTTATAAATGAAACCCTGACCCTCACATTTTTCAGATTTTTATTCTATAAATCCCTCCATTACAATGAGTGCATGCTATTTATAAGACATGACTAAAAATAGGAAAATATAAAAAGCGTACTAGATAATGAAAGCCTAAAATTAAGGTGGATTTGGTCTGAAATTAGCAACTCTAGAATAGGAAAATATCTATTAATTGGTATGGAGCTGGAAAGTCAATCGGTCTTTAATCCATACCATAAATCACACCCAATTAAGCCAAATCAGCCCTCAATAGCATGGATTAAATTTATTACGCCTTCATCTTCCTTTGGGCCAAGCTTGGAATGTGCTGTGTTAGAATTAGCCCAAATCTCTTGAATCAGCCCATTAAGTGCTTCTTTAATCTTCTTGGATCTTGCTCTAGTAATAGGCCCAACTGGAACATGTAATGGATCCTTTAATGCTTGTTGATTCTCATTAGCTTTATTTCTAGCCAAACCGAGTTGGGACAGGTCGAAAAAGAGAAGAAAAAAAAAATTTCATTTCGTGAACCATTTTTGCCTAACCCGGGCTGGAGCATTCCCAAAAAAATTCAAAACAATTGAATAAATTAAAAAACATCATTTTGGCTTCATTTCTAGGCAAACTGGGCCAGGATAGGCCAAAAAAGGAAAAAAAAAATTCTTTCCGGGTACCATTTCCACTTGACCTAGGCTGAATCGTTCCCATGAAAATAGTAAAAATATTCAAAAAATTCAAAAAAAAAAAAATGTCATTCTAGCTTCATTTCTAAAAAAATCGGGCCAGGATAGGCCGAAAAAGAGATAAAAAAAATTTCGTTCCCGGTACTGTTTCCACACAACATGGGCTAGAGCATTCCCAAATAAATAGTAAAAAAATTTAAAAACTAAAAAACATCATACTGGCTTCATTTCTAGACAAACCAGGCTGGGACAGGCTGAAAAAGAGATTAAAAAATTTTTCATTTCAGGAACCGTTTCTTCCTAACCCGGGATGGAGCATTCCCAAAAAAATTCAAAAAAATAGTAAACTAAATAGATAATTTTTTTTTTTTAAAAAAAAAACATCATTTTGGCTTTATTTCTAGCCAAACCGAGTCGGGACAGGCCAAAAAAAGAAAAAAAATTGTTTCGGGTACCGTTTCCACCCGACCCAAGCTGGAGCATTCATAAAAAAATAGTAAAAATATTCAAAAATTAAAAAAGTCATTCCAGCTTCTTTTCTAGACAAACCGGATCAGGACAGGCCAAAAAAGAGATAAAAAAATTTCGTTCCGGGAACTATTTCTGCCTGACCCGTGCTGGAGCATTCACAAAAAAAAAAAATTTAAAATTTAAAATTAAAAAAAAAGTAAAAAAAAAAAAAAAAAACATTTGGCTCCATTTCTAGCCAAATCGGGTCGGGACACGCCGAAAAAGAAAAAACAAATTTCCTTCCGGGTACCATTTCCACACGACCCGAGCTACAGCATTCTTAAAGAAATAGTAAAAAAATTCAAGAACGTCCTTCTAACTTAATTTTTAGACAAACTGGGTCAGGATAGGCCGAAAAAGAGAACAAAAAAATTTCCTTCTGGGTACTGTTTCCCAGTCGGGGCACTTTGCGGCAGCTTGTAAGGGGCCTTGAAAGCTCATTAAGGTCAGTTCTCTTTTTTACTCTTTACACTTCCACTTGTAGCTTGTAGTCTTTCAAACTGTACTGTCTTGAAAACTGTCATCTTATATATATCATCTTGTAAACTGTCACCTTGCATCTTGTCATCTTGCATCTAACCTATGACTTGTGTTTCTTCTTTTGCAGTAGTGGGTTATTAGGTATGGTCTCATAACTCTAGGCACCAACCTAGTTCTGAGGGAGTTTCCCCAAGTGAGGTCCCATCTTGCTAGGTTAACTTCAGATGTGGTAAGTTTAAGAGTTCTAGTTGTTCATGTCTCTTCATGCATTTCCTTTAGAATACTCTTCTTTTAACCTTGTGTCATCATAGGTTAACTGGACTCCATGGGCCGGCCAGCCCTTTCCCGCTTCTCGAGACTTGGAGCCTGCCGCTCTTACTGCTTCAGAGATCACCTAACCCTTTGAAGGGGCGGGCTTGAGGGCGTTATACCTGGCGAAGAGAGTGCGATGCCAGCTGGTGGGTAGAGATGAACCACAGATTCCGATGGACCCTCTTGAGTTCATGCTTGCCCCACACTCCATGACTGATGCTAAATACAACTCATGGGAGAACGGTGTTTCCTATGCCGAGTGGCTTCTTGAAGGGTTGGACTATGAGGAGTTCAACATTACTTGTCTCATGCCTTCCCTTACTATTCAGGTATATGCTCAATCTCTTTTTCTTCTCTTCTGTTTTTTTTTCTTTGTTTGTCATGACTTCTAATGTGGGAAATTGTAACAGGGGGGACCTGCTGTTGGTGAGCCCATTGATCCTCCACACATCCCTTAGACGGTTTATGCTTATGGCCCAGATGGCTTTGCTCGGGAGTGTGCCGTGCCCCGTAATCCTAATGTCACAGGCTATCCTTTCCCTCCCAACACTCGAGTGGTGAGTTCTTCCTTTTGTCCTTTCTCTTTTTGCAGAATTTCTCTTTTTGTTTTAGTCACTAACCCTTCCTTCTTTGAACTACAGCCCACTATCCAAGAGCATGAGGAGTTGGTGTGGCTGGCCGGGAATCTTAAGTTGGAGGTGACCAACTACTCGAGGGAGTTGTACGGTCCTGGAGGAGTGGCCCACCCAGGTAGTGGTAATGATGATGATGATGATGGTGAGGAGGAGGACTTGGAGGCGAATCCTAGTTATCGGTCAAGGAAGAGGCGGCACCATTGATTACCAGTAGTTTAAGACACATATAGGAATACAACACACAACTTTTTTTTTCTTTTTTGCTTTTATGGTTTTTATTTCCTTTAGCAAACATTTGGATTTAGTTTGAGACAAAAGATTGTATTAAGAACATCTTTTTACATTTACGCTTTTGATTGGAACTTAGCACTTAATTTACAAGTATAATGATGAATTATATGTTTTCTATACAACTTTGCTTCTTTGATGCTTGCAATCTTGTGCTTGGAACATGTCTTGAATGATTCTTTAGGTCACAGGAACCCTAGGAATGCTTGGGAGTGGAGAAACTCTGCTCAAATTAAGGGAACATGGGCTTCTGCCAAGCGCCATGGTACGTGGAGGTGAACCTGCGTATGTAGCCTTGACTTTGTGTACGCAGGGTTAACTCTGCGCACATGGGCCGCGAATCAGAAATACCCTAGCCGACTTACTTAGGTATAAAAGTAGCCGTTTGGGTCCAAAACCCTTACCAATGTATTTCCCACTAAGATAACACTTCTTTGAGGACCCCCAATGGCAAAAAGATCTCCCCTCGATGTCTCCACTTGGATTAGGAAGCTTGGTCCCGATTTCAAGGATTCTGTTGCTCCCTCTAGCCTTTCTTGCATCTTCCATTACCATCAAATTAGGGTGGATGACTCTCTTCTTCATGCAGCTGCTAACTATTGGGTTCCTTTTCGGCATGTATTCCGCTTTAACAGAATAGAATTTTGCCCCACTATTGAGGAATTTGCTGCTATCATGGGTGAACTGGAGATTGATGATCATATCTTTCCTACCATGGGCGGGGATCTTCCTTCCTTACTGCGAGTGGTGTTGGGTGTCCCTCAAACCACGGACAATAGGTGGTGTGTTTTTGGCAAACTCAACCTTAGGCTGGTCTTTGATTACTTTTCTAGTTCGGGCCTCCCTGAAGGTGAAAGGCCACGATCATACTACCTTCGTGCCTTTTGCTTATGTGCCCTTGCAAGGTATTTCTTGGTTCAACAGTCACATTGTGTGGACCTTCGAATTTGTATGGTGGCTTATGAGCTAAAGAGAGGTAATCCAATGGGCTTGATCTAGGCAGAAACCCACAATGGTTTGGATGCCTTTCAAAGGATGGAAGTGAGTTTCTTTGTGGGAAGTCCTCTTCTTCTTCAGGTATGATCCCTAACTTTTGCCTAGGTTCTTAACCTAGCGGGATTCCTCTAATTTTGCAAGGATTGCCTTTCGGTTTTCAACCCATCGAGGCACCTTATATCGTCTTTCATATTTTTTTCTTTTTCTCACTCATGTTTTCCACTCCTTTTTTTATTATTTTTCTTTTCTTTTCTTTCTCTCTCTTTCTTTCTTTCTTTTCTTCCCCTTCCTCTTTTTTGCAGATATGGCTACAAGAGAGGCTTTGGTTGCTTCATCCTCCTACTGTGCCCCTCAGCACCTACCTTCCTAGGCATCTTAGGGACCACCGGCTTTGAGATGTCCTGGGCTTTGAAGCATACATTGAGCTTATGGGTCGCCTTAAGGAGACTGACATTCAATGGGTCGTGGAATGATGGCATATCTCAAGCATGGTTCACAGTTGCTACAAGGACCATTGTGTGACTCTAGTTGGGCTTCAATGCTGCTCTTACTACTCTACTTGTCATATCTCAAGGCAATTTGGAGAGCGTCAAGGAGCTCCTAATGATGAGGGTGCCTTTCACACCGCGGTGTTCACAAATAGGATCTTGGGCAGGATTAGTGAAGCTTGGCCATGCCGTAGGGTGACAAAAGACATTGTTCCCCCCAAATACATCTACCCCACTACAAGCTACAAGTAATCGTTGAAGGATGACATGAAGTGGATTTTGAAGGATGAGAAGGCTCACATAAAGACAAGCAAGAAGATAAGAAGGGCTGAGTGACCGCCTTGATATGCCCCATATTTTACTTTTCTGCACTTTTATGATTCTCCTGTTTTTGTTTTTGAATTTAATAAAGGATTGGTATGTTCCAAATCCCCTATGAAAGCAAACTTGTTATCTTTTAATTTGAGCAATGAGAGAATTTCCCTTTTTATTATCTTTGCTTATTGTTATCTTTTTTATTCATTTTTTTCTTTTCTTTTCTTTTTCCTTTGCCATGTAATTTTTGCCCATGACGTCCTTTGAGGAATTTTTGCCATGCCCATGGTCTTTTCCCTAGCTTTTGCCTAGACCGCCTTTTTAGGTTTTCAATTTAGCAAGGTTCTTTTGCCTTAAATTTTTTTTTTCTCTTAGATGTATTTCTGGAGTCTATCCATGTTAATAGGGTGAAGCATCTCTTCCCCATCCAAATTTGTGATTATTGTAGCACCTCTTGACATGATTTTCTTAATGATAAAAGGCCCAGACCACCTAGGCTTCATTTTTTCTCTCGGTTCAAAAGTCTCATCTCTAAGCACCTTCAGGACCAAGTCCCATTCTTTAAGGTTTCTTGGTTTCACCTTCTTGTTGAATGCCCTAACAATCCTTTTTTGGTATCCTTGTGCATGGTATTATGCCTTAGCTCTCTTCTCGTCTATCAAAGCCAATTGTTCATATCTCGCCTTAGCCCAATCCTCTTCTAGGACCTTAGTCTCTACTAACACCCTCAAAGATTGTACCACCACCTCTATAGGAAGCATCGCCTCACTACCATAGACCAGAGAGTAAGGTGTTGCCCCCGTTGATGCTCGGATAGAAGTTCTATAACCCCACAGGGCAAAAGGAAGCTTCTCAGCCCAATCTTTGTACGTCACTACTATCTTGGCTGTGATATTCTTCACATTCTTATTAGCTGCTTCTACGGCCCCATTAGCTTGTGGTCAGTATGGTGAAGACTTATGATGCTCGATACCATATTCTTCCATGACCCTTCAGACTTCGCCTTCAAAGTGGGAACCATTATCAGAAATGATCTCTTGGGGTACCCTAAACCGACATATGATGTTGTTTTCTAAAAATCGAGCCATATGCTTAGCCTTCAACACGGAGTAGGAGGCTGCTTCCACCCACTTAGTAAAGTAGTCAATTGCCACTAAAATGTACTCATGCCTGTTCGAAGCCTTGGGAGCTATTATTCCAATCACATCTATGCCCCAAACTGAGAAAGGCCACAGAGAAGTCATGCTATACAACTCACTAGGTGGTACATGGTTCAAGTTGGCGTGTGTTTGACAATCATGGCAGCTTTTCACATAGTCCACACAATCGATCTCCATTATACTCTAGTAGTACCCCATCCTTAGGATCTTCTTGGCTAACATCCTTCCATTCATGTGAGGGCCATAAATTCCTTAATGAACCTCTTCCATTACCCTCATGGACTCTTCTCTTTTCAAGCAACGAAGGTGTACACCATCATAGGACCTTCTATAGAGTTGTCCTCCACATAGGATGTATTAGGTTGCCATCATCCTAATGGAACAACGCTTTCTCTTGTCGGCACCATTCGGATATGCCCCTAGTTCCAAGAACTTCATGATGTCATAGTACCATGGAGCTTCCTCTTCCTCTACGGCCATTACTAAAGCTTCGGTCTTCCTTCTGTGCACTTCCTCATAACTTTGTTCAATTTCCAAGGGTCATGTCCATACTCCCTCGGGTATTTCAACCATGGAGGCTAAAGTAGCTAGGGCATTCGCAAACTGATTCTGAACTCTAGGGATGATTATAGACTTGATCTTGTCAAAGGTCTTGGTCAAGTCTTCCAAGTATTGTTGATAAGCTTCAAATGTTCTTCCTTCACTTTCCACAACTTCTGTGCTTGAGCTATAACCAAAGTTGAATCCCCAAAGACTTCGGCTTCTTTTACCCCCAAATCTTGAAAGGCTTCCATTTCGACAATGCGCGCTTCATATTCAGCCATGTTGTTAGTTGCTTCAAAGTTTAACTTGATTGCCAAAAGTATGTGAGATCCCTCGAGAGTGATCAAGAGTATTCCTATCCCATTTCCATATTGGTTTGCAGCTTTGTCAAGGTACATCTTCCATGTCCCTAGCTCCACATCCAAAATATTATCATCCAGGAAATCCTCTTTACCGTCCTCCCTTTCTATGGGATTCTCGGCACAAAAATCTGATACGACATTTCCCTTAATAGTTTTCCTAGCCATATACATCAAATTGAATTCTACCAATAAGATCAACCATCTTGACAATCTTCCACTCAAAGCGGGCTTCTCAAAGAGGTACTTCAATGGGTCCATTCTTGCTACCACTTATATTTGAAAGGATAAAACGATATGCCTCAACTACTGTACGACCCAAACAAGTGCAAAGCATGACTTTTCTATGGGAGTGTACCTAGTCTCTTAATCATGGAATCTCTTGCTTAAGTAATATATTGCACTCTCATTCTTCTCATCATCTTCTTATGCAAGCATACTACCAACCGCATCCCCTATGATGGAAAGGTACTAGGATAGGTGGGTGGAGGAGATATTCCTTGATGAGTTCAAAGGCTTTTTGGCACTCATCATTCCATGTGTGTGGTTCATTCTTCCTTAGGAGCTTAAAGATGGGCTCACAAGTGGAGGTGAGCTTGGCAATGAATCGGCAATTGTATTGTAGTCGACCCAAGAAACCCCTAATCTATTTATCACTTTTAGGTGGAGGCATCTCCAATATGTATTTACTCTTGGATGGGTCCAACTTCTATTCCTTTATCACCCACTAAGAACCCTAACAACTTTCTAGCGGTTACTCCAAAGGTGCACTTTTGTGGGTTCAATTTCAATCTATATTCTTTAATCCTATTGAAGAACTTCCTCAAGTTCGTGGTGTGGTTCTCTCTATCTTTGGATATCACTATCATATCATCAACATACACCTCTACCTCGTTATGCATCATATCATGTAGCAAGGCTGTAGCCAACCTTTGATAAGTTGCCCCAGCATTCTTGAGGCCAAACAGCATTACCGTGTAACAATAGATTCCTCATTCAGTAGTGAAAATGGTTTTTGTCATATCTTTAGGAGCCATCTTGATTTTGTTGTATCTTGAAAAACCATCCATAAAGGACAACAAGGCGCTTCCTGCCGTGTTATCCACCAATACATCAATGTGGGGGAGGGGGAAGTCATCCTTAGGGCATGCCTTATTTAAGTCTCTAAAATCCACACACATTCTTACCTTTCCATCCTTCTTAGGTACAGGCACGACATTGGCTATTCACTCGGCTTGGTTTACGGGTTTGATGAACCCTACCTTTAGTTGCTTGGTGACTTCCTCTTTGATTTTTAAGAGCCATTTGGTCCTCATTCTTCTCAATTTTTGCTTGACAGGCACCATGTGGTCATGAGTATCAATGTGATGTTGAGCTATCTCAGGGTCAATTCTAGGCATATCTTCATAGGACCATGTAAACAACTCTTGAAATTCCATAAGGAGTTCTTGAAGATCTTTTTTTTTTTTTTTTTCTTTTTCATTTAAAGTTGAGCCAATTTTAATTAAGCGTGGATTCTCATCATTGCCCAAATTAATAGTTTCAAAAGTTGGTTCCATAGTTCAATTTTCTTTTCCAATTGTTTATTAATTTCATTTTCAAATTCATTTGAATTATTTAAGTGCAGAATTTCAATATTATGGGACACATCAAAGTAAGTCAAATAAGAATTCATCTTATTGAAAATATTGAAAAGTACATTGGAACTTGCATTAAAAAACTCTTTCCACATGTTCTCAGAAAACCCAACCCAAGTCCAATTATTAATGGGCCCCATAGTAGGCATGATGAATTTGGAAGGATCACTTGGTTCTTCATTGGTGATGGTGAACACGTCCCCACTCATCTTCATCATGGTCTTCATTACTTTAGCATCCATGTAGTTCACCCAATCAACTTCTTGCACTTCTTTGATCACCACGGTAGGCTTCTCCTTTAAAGTGAGTTTTTCATTGAAGAACATCTCCCAGCTCGGATACACCCTTCCATCTTTTCCCACCCAAGGTTCAGGGAAGCCACAATAGGGGAAGTCGCCTCCTTCTTTCATGAAATTCCCATTGAGAGTGTCATGGTTTTTCTTGATTTCGTTGCAGCCTTCAAGGAATCCTAGACCCTCTTTAGTCACTTGAGTCTTGATATTGGGAATGCAACTACCCCTTTTCCTTCCTTTCCAAGGCCCATACCAGGCATATACCCATGTTTTTCATCATTGCAATCACCCCATGGCTACAGTATGGGAACAAGTCGATAGCATACTTTTCATCCTTCAACCCATAGTCGGTCATGTTCACGAACTCAAAGCCACTCATTTGAAACTCACTCCCTCCTTCCTCGAGTCCACAAACTGGTGCTAGGATCTCACCATCTCCAAGCACTATGGCAATCCCTCATTTCCATAGGATCTTCATCTTTTGATGTAGTGAGGAAGGGATTACCCCATTAGGGTGAAGCCAAGCCCTTCCCAAGAGAAGATTGTAATTTGGGGTGATGTCCATGACATGAAACTCCACCATGGTTTCCATTGGCCCAATCTTGCAAGGAACCTTGAAGGTACCCATGACCTTTCTTGAAGTGTTGTCATATGCTTTTACGGTCAAGGGAGAAGGAATGATGGTCTCCATGTCTAGGCCAACAGTGAGGACGGTCCTAAAAGGACAAACATTCAAGGCGGATCCATTGTTAATAAGAACCATTGGAACCTTGGCACCCATGCATTCAATGGTGATTTGCAAGGGTCTAGTGTGAGTAGCTCCTTCGAGAGGGAGATCTTCATCAGAAAAAGCAAGGAGAGGGTGTGAGGAACCTTCAACTCCCATGAGAGACAAAACATCTTGTGGTGTAGTTTCTATAGGTACTTCTTTCCCATTCAAAGCGTCCAAAAGGGCCTTACGGTGTTTTTGAGAGGCCATGAGCAAGCCCCATACAGACACATGAGCTTAGGTCTTCTTCAATTGTATCAAGACCCTATCTTCCTCTTCTTTATCTTCTTTTCCTCTAGGTTCCATAGGCTTGGACCCTTCCCCTAGATCCCTACCAGGATGATCCTTTTCCAAAAAGGATGGCTTGTAGTGCTTCCCACTCCTAGTGATATTTGCTACATTGCCTCCAAAACTCTCTTCTTTATTTCCGTCACCCCTTTGGGAAGTATTCCCTATATTGCTATTACTTCCTTTAGGACTTCATCTTCTTCATCCCATATTCCTTGGACTTCCACGGTATTGATATTTACATTTATGGTTTCTATCAACTTCGAATAATCCCATTTAACTTCATTTACTTGCACCCAGTTTTGATATGGAGGGGGAGCCCTATGGTAATTGGGCAAATGGTTCTTTCTAATGTTGGGTTTGGTAATGATGTTGGGATTTGGGAGGATTCCATTGTCTATGAGGTCTTGTATTTCATGTTTGAGATGAAAGCAATTGTCGGTTTTGTGGCCGGTTTTTTGGTGGTAGCGGTAATATTCATTGAGGTTCCAAGTAGGAGGTATGGGACTAGGCATGGGTGTGGGGTCTAAAGGCTTGATGAATCCTTTGGAGGATAAGTTTTCATATGCTTGGGTGAGGGTCATTCCTAGGTCGGAAAATTCTCGACAAGCTTTCTTCGAGTAAGCTAGTGTTTGTTGGGGTATGATGGCCCTCACATTTACGGGATTGGGTGCTTTAGTGGTGATCCCCTCTCCATACGTCTTCTTGGTTGAAGGCTTGCTTTCCCCTTTCTCCAATTGTCCATTATTGAGAGCATCTTCAATTCTTGTTCCATAATCATAAAATTCTCCAAATGAGCTAATAGGCGATGATAAAAGCCTACTATTGTAAACCATTTAGTCCTTCTCATTTGACTTATTGACCATTCTGGATGCCTTGTTCTTCCATCTAGTCATGTACTCGGAAAACGTCTCCCCTACGCCTTGTTTGGTAGTCTTTAAATCCCTTAGAGTCACATCAATCATGGTGTTGAAGATGAATTGGTCCATAAACAACTCCACTAGCTCATTCCACACCTTAGTCTTGCTTGGATTAAGGCTATAGTACCACCTTGATGCACTTCCCGTGAGTGAGAAAGGGAACGCATGCAAAGTTTACTTCTCATCTAGCCCTTACATTTCTGCAATACTTAGGTATCTTCTTATGTGTTACTTTGGATCCCCAGTCCCATGAAATTTTTTCGCATCGGAGATCTTGAACTTGGGAGGCAATGCAGTAGGAGCCTTTGAGCTTACTTCCCCCATGTTATAGAGGTAGTCATCCATCCCTTGTGCCTTACGGAAGGCAAGTTGCATCTTCTCCATCTTTTCCCTCATAGCTACGATTTTCGTGGTGAGCTTCTCAAAGTGCTTGTTCCTTTCATATTCCACTTTGTCCTTTTCGTCCCATTCCTCCACTTCCTCCTCATCATCGTGTATTTCCATATGTGTGGATTTATTGAGCCTAGATTCTTCCAACCTAGTGAGGCGTCCTCCCATTTTCTTGAGAGCTTCTCCATGTTCATCTAAAGCCTTAAGGATCTTTTGTGCCATTGGGTCTTCCGAGGAGGTAGCCATTGTCTCTTGAGGATTTTCTTCTTCTTGGTTTGTATCCTCTATCTTGATCAAGCGCTTTCCTTTCTCTCGAATCCAAATGGGAGTGGGGACGTGCTTTCTTGACTTTGGCGGTGCAATGATGCCTGAAAAGAAGCCCCATTTTCATTAAGTTCAAGTTCCAATTAAAAGGTTCCTTTTAACTTTTATATACTCTTGGAAAATTCTTAAGTTCATTTTAATGAAGGCCCAATTACAATATCACTCCCTTTCCTCTCATGGATCCTTGCCCCTTGATCATTGGGCTTTGGCCCATTTACAATAAAGCTCTCACTTTACTTTCTTGGGCTTTCATTAAAATGTACTTAGGAATCTTCAACCCTTTGTCTCAAACTTGGGCCTACAATGTATTCATCATCTTTGGGCTTTTTATTCTTTATTCATCATTTCATCACTTTTTTTCCCCCTTGAAATAGCCCTTTAGCTAGAATATTTTGTAGGCTTCTTCTCAAAGTCCATGAAAAATTCTCATCATTTTAGGCCTAAGCATGCAAGAAAGAGGCCTAAGATTTAGGGAAGTTCATATCGGCTTTGTAGGATTTTGGATGCTAAGTCCATAGCGTATTTGTTACCTTAGGCCCAAAGTCCTCTTTTTCAAAAGGGCTTTATCCACTTGGGCCTATGATAGCAATTAGGCTATGGTCTTATGAACCTTTCAAGTTAAGATATAGGGATTTAGGGACAAGCCTCTTATATGTGAGAACTTCTTTTCTTTTATCCCATAACATCTTAGGGTATACCATAACTTTAGGGTCATCCTTTCTATTTTCATACCTTTTATTTGTCTTTTAGGATTAGGTGAACACATGATATATGGTTGAACAAACAAGAGATATATAAAAGGTATCCTTCATGGTAGGATCTAAGATCTCTCTAGTGTGGGTAGGCTCCTTAAGGCTAAAAGGATAGATAAGTAGGTCACTCACAACTAGGTGGGCTATGATTCCAACCGAGAGCCTAAGTGGACCCCATAATGGATTGGTAGCAAACATTTAACGTACTCAAGGCCTATTATAGGCGATTGCACCGATTGTGAGTTGGTGGGATGAACTTCAGAAAATTTGGGCCTGAATGGAGCCTTCCATCTTTCCACTCATCACCAACCAAGGTTAAGGGACAAAGAGAACAAGTGATGTGTATGCAAAACAAGTATTGAAACAATTTTTATTAAAGTTAATACATAGGACACATACGAATTAAACTCACAATCACCAGCGGAGTCGCCACTTACTACCAAAGTTTGGGTTTGGAGTTTAGGTACGCTCTTGGGAAGGTGTTAGGAATCCAAGATCGCCCAACCCTAAGGATGACCTCCCATTTAAATACTTGTATTCCAGACTCACACACACATAACATGCATCTAGCGAACAACATGGCATCTTTAACCCTAAACACATACTTATCCATCTATCCAAACAAAAGAGAGCCAAACATATAAAAGAAAACCCTAACATTCATCTAAAACAAAACAACTTAAACATGGCAGCAAGCATATTATCAAACAAATCATATCAAAAACAAAATGTTAATATATTAGAAACCCTAACACAAATGCATGAACATTGCTAATACATGACTTACCCTCTACTTACCTCTCAGCAACACAGCACCTATGGCATCAATGCATGAACATGTGAATGAATAGCATAGCATTAAAACTTAAGAAAACCCTAACCTAAACCCTAATCTAAACATAAGATAACATCCAACATGTCAAAAAGGTAAGCAAAAATTTTTATGGGGGTTAAAAACATGTGAAAAAGAGGCTATGCAGACAAACATGTGAAGGCAAAAAAAGACAAACAAAGAATTAGGGTTTTCTGGGTAACGGCATCATGCATGCTAGAACAAGTCTGTATACGCATGAGTTTAGCCTGCGTCCGCAAGCTAGATCATGCGTACATAGATCCTTACCCAGAAACCCTAATCAACATAGAAACAGAGCAAAAACCAAAAAACGTAAAATCTAGCAACCTATCATGCTTAAAGACAGAAAGAAAACCTAAAACTAACCTAAACAAACAAATGTAAACATAAACTAAGCAAAAGAAACAGATTAGAAAAAAGATTAAGGCAGTAAAGAAAAAGAAAAGTTTTTAAAACATACCTTAAAGGAAAAGCTCCTAGGCTTGATTTTTGACTGTTCCCCTCAGTCAAATCTATCACAATTCAATGAAAATAGTGATTAGCAATCTTAAACTCATAAGATTAGGACCAGAAAAGGTCCCAATCAAATAAAAAGAGACTTAAGGGTGTTTTGTGGAAAACTCCCTTTTGATTCACTATTTTCTAGTGAATCTTAGGTTTTTCCCGTAGGATTTCTGTGTCTTTTGAAAATGCCATGTAAGGTTTTTTATAGTTGAAAAAATGGGGTTTGGAATGGCTTCCAGACCTCAGCCATTATTGCAGAAAACTTGTCTTTCTTATGCTTCTGAAACCCTAGCTGCGTACACATGCTTTAGCTCCCATACGTAGGCTACGACCCACATACGCAGGCCGAGGGCTACTTTGGTCATTGTAGACACTCGATTTTGCACCCATAATTTAATCTTGGAAGATGGCTAGAATAACCATTTAAATACACAAAAATTAGAATTGCATTAATTCATTCATTGCATATCATAAAAATGATTTTGAGAATCTAATGGTCACAACGGTATGCCCGATTCCTAAATCGGACCGTTGGATTGAAAGATATCACAAGATCAAGTTTTCATGGTCTGCATGCATTTTATTTGGGTGGAATCAATCACGTGTGATTAATTTAAATTAAGTTTGATTGGTTAAACAATTAAAATTAATTAAATAATTTTGTGATTAGCTGTTGGTTTTTGTCAAAAATAAGCCTGCTTGCATAGGAATAAAATGGATAATCAGATAACAAGGAACTTGTGGATAATTAAGTCTTTTTAGAATATTTATCTATTAGATAATTATTACTTTAAAGAATTATCAAGACAAAAGAGATTAATTTTAGAATATGAATAAAAAACATGTCAAGGTGCAATTCTTGACTCAATAATCCTCAAAAAAGAGTCCAAGTTGAACCAAAAATGAAAGAGGGGCCTGGCATCCAAGAGGGCCAATTGACAAATGACAAGTGCTGATTGGCACATGGCGAGTGCCAATTGGCACAAATTTAAGGCCCGGCTCGGGAACTTTCTGATTAAGATAAAACCTATCTTTTTCAAATTTTTGGGGATAATGACACGTTCCAATTCATATATGATCTTATTCAACTTATTTTTCAAGCATCCAACCTCTATAAATAGAGGAAAAACATCTGAAATCATGGCCCTTCTTTTTTTGACTTCTTTGCTCCCCTTACGTTAAAGACGTTTTGGAAACCTTGGTTTTAAGAACTTTTTTTTTGTAAGTAAAATATTTTAGATCTCAAAGAAGTGAAAATTTCTTTGATTTCTAAAGTATTCTTCCATCGAAGGGCACATTCATGCAAGTAGGTATTTAATTTCGTTCTCGTGTTTATTTTTCTTTTCTCTTAATTGATATGTTTGTGTTGTTCATTGCATGTTTCTTTTATGAATATGTGTTTGATGTCATTGTCAATATGATCTTTCTTACAATTTATATATGCCATGTTTATATGTTTAGTTGGAATTTTCCTTAGTTGATTAACATGTTTATGATTTAATTCTTCTTTAATTTCAAAATCTGTAATTAATCATTACACTTTTTTAAAAAATAAAAACAAATCTGTATTTTCATTAAATACAGATCTGAATTTTTTTCCAAAACAAAAATAGGTCTGTATTTTCATTAAATACAGATCAGAAAATTTTTTTGAAATAAAAACAAATATGTATTTTCATTAAATATAGATCTGAATTTTTTTTTGAAATAAAAACAGATCTGTATTTTCATTAAATACAGATTTGAAATTTTTTTTAAATTAAAAATTGGTCTATATTTTTATCAAACACAGATTTGAAAATTTTTTAAAACTAAAAATTGGTCAGTATTTTCATTAAATACATATCTGAATTTTTCAAGCATACAAAATTGATCTGTATTTTCATTAAATACAAATCTAAACTTTTTAATAATAAAAAGTGGTTTTCTTCTTAAATAAAAATTGTAGATTTTGAGTTTTAAAGATTGAGTTAATTTTGAATTTAGGGACTTTTAATATGTCATTGTCATGTCATGCATCTTTTAAAAGGGTATATATAATGGTCATGTAGAGTCTAGAAGACCAGACTCTGTCTGGACGGAATGGGTGCCTAACACCTTCTCATTTCGTAACCTAACCCCCGAACTTAGGTTTTTGGATAGTAGACTAGTGTTTTATTTTTTTATTTTGGTAGATTGTAACTATGACCAAAAGCCTTGTAATATTTCTCTACCAAGATTATAGATTATAACTAGGACCAAAGCCCTGTAATGATTATTTGATCAAGATTGTATTTACATAATTAATGAAATTTGATGTATTTGAAGTAAATTTTATATTTATGTTTTTCTTATTTTTTGTAACAAAAAAAAATAAGTGGCGACTCCACACAATTACCCAAAAGAGAAGTGCCTTAAGCACCCAAATCTCTTTTTGAGAGCACCCTTAGGAGTTTTTTCATCAGTCTCTCACAATCATTTTATTTCCAAAAATAGATTTTTGTTCATTTAAAAGGTTATATTTTCCATTTTAACACTCCTCAAGTCAACTTAATATTTGATTGGGCTCTCTTAGAGTTCGAGCATCATCGAGGAACAGAAGCCTGAGTCGTAAGGGGTATAAATGCAGTGTCTACAAGGTGGCAATCCACTAGGCACATTGTTAGGAAACACGTCCTCATATTCCTACAACAAAGAGACAACAACACTAGGCAAAGATTCGTCTAGTTCGTTAGTATTAAAACATGCCTCTTTGTACAAGAGTACAAATATAGGCTGGTTTGTATAAAAAGCACTCTTGACATCACTCGCCTTTGCATAAAAACTAGTTTGTTTTTTTTTGTTTTTCTCTCATTTTCTTCACTCTCTCTTTTCTTTTCACTCTCTTTTTTCTGTTTACTCTCTTTTTTCCTTTCACGCTCTTTCTCATCATCTATTTTTGAACTCTTGGTCTCACAATTTTTTTTCAACTCATTCTCTCTTTTCAATTTCATTTGATCTTCATACACTTGTCTTGAAGTCAACGGTACAAGAGTAATGGTTTTATTGTCTTTTACAAAAGAATGCCTATTCTTGAACCCGTCATGATTGACCTTCCTGTCAAATTGTCATGGCCTACCCAATAATATGTGACCCGCATGCATTGGAACAACATCACAAAGTACTTCATCCTTGTACCTTCCAATTGAAAAAGAAACTAGCACTTGCTTATTTACCTTAACCTCCCCACAATCATTCAACCACAGCAACTTATACGGTCTAGGTTGTTTTAAGGTAGGTAAATTCAAATTTTCAACTAAAGTAGTGCTAGCCACATTAGTACAACTCCCCCCATCAATGATCATACTGCATACCTTGTTGTTGATGTGGCATTTAGTATGGAAAATGTTCTCCATTTATTGTTCCATGTCATCCTCTTTGACTTGAGCACTTAAAGCACACCTAGCCACAAGTGACTCACCCTCCACTGGATACTCCACATCATCATCACAAGCATCCTTAAGTGATGGCATCAGGTCATCATCGCCCTCGCTTTCAATTTCCACCTCTCCATCAACACGGGTGATAATGGTCCTCTTATTTGGGCATTGTGAAGCTATATGACCTACTCCCAAACAACGAAAACACTTAATATCATGATTACAAGTTTGGGATTCGATTTTACCTTTGTTGACACTGGGAACTTCATCTCTCCTTTTTGGTGGTTTGGTTTTGGACATAAAAACAACCCTTTTGTCTTTCCTCCCATTCGACCTCCATGAAGCAAAGGAGCCCGGATTTTGAAATTACCGAGTTCCTTTCCTTTTAAGCTGTCGTTCCACCTTTATTGCCATGTGCACCATGTCCACCAACTCCACGTAGTGTTGCAACTCCACCACGTTGGCAATGTCCCGATTCAGCTCATTCAAAAACCTTGCCATGGTAGCTTCTTTATCCTCCTCTACATTAGCTCAAATCATGGCGACCTCCATCTCCTTGTGGTAGTCATCCACATTCCTATAACCTTGAGTAAGACTTTGTAATTTCTAATACAAGTCCCTATAGTAGTGACTAGGGACAAACCGCCTCCTCATGCTAGCCTTCATTTCCTCCCACGTCTCAATAGGCCTCTCATGGTTTCTCATTCTGTTCATCACAAGTTTATCCCACCATATAATAGCATAGTCAGAAAACTCAATGACAGCAAGTTTTATCTTTTTCTCCTCGAACTAGTTGTGGCACTCAAAGATAAACTCCACCTTCTTCTCCCATTCCAAGTATGCTTCAGGATTGTTTTTCCCTTGGAATGATGGTATCTTCATTTTGATGTTTCCTAGGTTTCTGTCAGTCCCATCTTGCCATCTCGGATCTCTTCGGAAACCTCTACCACGCTGTAAGAGGCAAAATTTTAAGCCAATTATAAAATGCCACATCAAAGTTTAGTGGCAAATTCTAAATTAATGTCATTAAATTAATTAAATTAGATGATGACATGTGTCATCCAAATTGGCATCTCAAAATTTGCCACGTGTCATTTGGCCCACAAGATAAAGATAAATTTCCTATTCAAAATTTATGGGTAATTATCTTTATTAAAATAAATAAATAAATAAAATAAAGATAAATTTTCTATTCAAAATTGGTAGATAATTATCTTTATTAAATTAATTAAATAGAGATAATTATTTATCTTTGTTGATTATTATCTTTATCAAAATATGATCTTTTTCAAAATAGATAAATAGAAATAATTATCTCTAAGAAGAATTTGGGCCAATCAAAAGTCTGCTACATACTTTCAAGCATATCAATTCATAGTGGAGCTTATCCTCCGCAATCACTATAAATAGAGGACATCCCCTCTCATTTTCAACACTCAGTTTTCAAGGGGTCCAAGCGCTGGAGAAATTCTGTCTCAAGAATCTTTGAAGAACTTGAAGCATCTTTGAAGAACTTGAAGAACATTCAAAGGGCTTGAAGAACTTGAAGAACAACAAATCTCTAACAAGTTCAAGGCTAGAGATTCGTTGAGAAGACTGTTCAATCCATCTTCAAATCAAAATCAAGAAGATCTCTTGTTTGAGTTCTTTGAAGTTCGATTGGAATTAAGCTAAAAAGCCTCCATAAACCTCAACAAACCCAAATCTTTGAAGCTCAACGGATCAAGCCTCTAAAGCCCCGAAGAACTTCAACCTAAGAGCCTTCACGTTTGAAGACTTGAAGAACAACAAATCTCTAATAAGCTCAAAGCTAGTGATTTTTTGTGAAGACCGTTCAATCCATCTTCCAACCAAAGTCAAGAAGAGTCCTTGTTGGAGTCAAGTTCAAAGAAGATAGAATCAAAGGGTATTCTTTTGCAAAAGAATTTAAATAGAGATTGTACTCATTATACATCAATACAAATTTATATTTGCAAACTATATTTCTTTTCAATTGTCTAATTTTCTGCAATTGGGAAATTGTGTTTACACACGCCTTTCTCCCCTTGGCACAAACTTGCCCTCATTGTTCAATGAAGCTTGATCCTCTTCATCTTCGAACTCATCCTCATGCTCGTCATCAGAATCGTCTACGCGCGCACGCCTTTCTTGCCTTCTAGCATTAGGGACCCTTTAGGGACGCTCTTCACGCAAAGTAGCAATAACAGCGTCTTGCCTATCCATCCGATCCCGAATCTCATTAAACACCACGTTCATGCATTCAAATTGTTGTTGCATAGCCTGCAACATGAACGACGACTCCTCCCCTCCTTCTTTGTTTGATGTTTCGCCCTTGGAAGACATACTTTTGAAACTATAGAGAAATGTTAGAAATAATTCCTCACAACACTCCCTCACGTGTTTGCACTCAAATTATGTCACTCACACTCGTGTTTCACTCTTATATTGGATTTTTCCCGATATTAGTCTCACACTCTCTTGCCTTTTTCCACTCGTAGTTTCTCCTTTTCAGTTTTTCATTAAACTAAGAAACTTGATCAAGAAATTCAACTTGTAGTATTTAAACCAATACCAACGGGAAGAAAATATTACAGAAACAATGAATCAAAGGAAGAGGACGAAACAAAACAATATTTTGGTTTAAGAGAACTGAAACTACAAACAATATTTTTCTGTTTTCTTTTCTTCCTTAACGTCTCCTTTTCTTTAATGTTTTTTTTTTTTTTTTTTTTTGAACTTGGTACACGATTTTAACTTGGTGCATGTCACAAAACAAGAGCAAAGAATAATGAACACAAAAGGAACAAGATAGGATGATAACAGGAAACAAAAGATAAAGGCATAGTAAACCTGATTTTAGAACCTATGCTCTATTACCAAATGATGCGAATCTCAATCGACACGCTTTGAGACCCAACAAATAATATTGGAATACTTGCCCAAGAAAGTTAAAATTCAGATTTTGATAAAAACCCCAACCCAAAGTTTATAAATGAAATGCGAACCAAAGGAATAAGTAATAGACCTCGACCCAATGATTATAACTTAAACACAAACCGAAATTATAAAATTTGTATGCCACAAGGAAGAATCCCTGATAAGTTCACAGTTCTTGAAGAACCAAAAGAAGAAGCAAAACCTTACGTTTTTTTAATTTTTTTTTTTAATTCAATGATTCCTCCATTACAATGAGTGCATGTTATTTATAAGACATGACTGAAAATAGGAAAATATATATAAAAAAAACGTACTAAATAGTAGAAGCCTAAATTAAGGTTGATTTTGTCTGAAATTAGTAGCTCCAAAGTAGGAAAATAGCTAAAAACATACAAAATAATAGAACCCTAAAATTAAGATGGATTTGGTCTAAAATTAGCAGCTCCAGAATAGGAAAAATAGCTATTAATTGGTATGGAGCTGGAAAGTCAATCAGCCATTAATCCACACCAAAATTTACGCCCATATAAGCCAGATCAGCCCTATCAGCTATTAATCCACACCATAAATCATGCCCAATTAAGCCAGATTAGCCCTATCAATAGCTTGGATTAAATTTATTACGCCTTCATCTTCCTTTGGGCCAAGCTTGGAATGTCCTATGTTAGAATCAGCTCAAATCTCTTGAATCAGCCCATTAAGTGCTTCTTTGATCTTCTTGGATCTTGCTCTAGTAATATGCCCAACTGGAACATGTAATGGATCCTTTAATGGTGCTTGTTGATTCTCATCATTTCGAGATATTTGTTTTTTTTGTCATTTTTCAGGTTTTAGGGTATTTTTCGTCATTTTAGAGGTATCAAGGTATTTTTGCTCATTCTAGATGTTTTGGGGAATTTTGGTAATTTTATAGGTTTCATGGTATTTTGCTCGCTTGAGAGGTTTTAGGGTTATTTTAGTAATTTAATTTGTTTTTGGGGTATTTTCAACATTTTAGAGGTTTTGGGGGGCATTTTGGTCATTTTTAAGGTTTCAAGGATATTTTGATCATTTGAGAGATTTTAAGTGTATTTTGGCTAAGGTTTAGGGGTATCTTGGTCGTTTTCAGAGGCTTTGAGGGTATTTTCCATATTTTTGAGGTTTCAATGGTATTTTGGACATTTTAAAAGTTTTGGGGGGTATTGTGGTCGTTTTGCTAGCTTTGGGGCGTTTTGGTCATTTTCTAGGTTTTTGGGCTATTTTGGACATTCGTGGTGCATTTTAGTCATTTTGTTAGTTCTAAGGTTATTTTGGGGTATTTAAAGCTTTTTTGCTATTTTGGTAATTCTCACAAGAAAAAAAAAATTTAAGTGTAGGAAATTTTGACAAAAATACCCTTGAAATCACTAGAATGACCAATATACCCCCAAAATCACCAAAATTACCAAAACGTCCAAAAAAAAAACCCCCTGAACCACTTAATTGATCAAAATACCCCAAAACCTCTAAAATGACCAAAACAACCCCGAAACGGCTTAAATGAGTAGTCAAATCTCGATACCTCGTAAATGATTAAAATGTCCCAAACATCTAAAATGATTAAAAAATACACCTCGACATCGCTAAAATGACCAAAATGCCCTAAAATCCTCTAGATTGACCAAAAAAACATAAAACCAACCAAAATACCCCCAAAATCTAAAAAATGAACAAAATACCCCTGAAACCTCAAATGACCAAAAATGCCCACGAAACCTCTAAACTGGCCTAAACACCCAAAAACCTAAAAAATGGATAAAAAAATACTCAAACCTCTAAAATGACCAGTACTCCCTTGAAATTTGTAAAATGACTAAAATATATTAAAATGACCAAAATATTCTTTAACCTCTAAAATGGTCCAAAAAATGATTACAATACCCCTGAAACCACTTAATGACACAATATAACCCAAAAAATTTGGTTATTTTGAAGGTTTCAAGTATTTTAGGCCCGTTTAAAACTTTCAAGGTATTTTGGGGCATTTTATTCATTTTAATGGTTTCGGGTGGGGGGGGGGGGGTAATTTTGGTCATTCTAGTGATTTCAGGGGTATTTTTGTTATTATAGTGGTTTTAGGATTATTTTTGTCATTTTAGAGGTTTTAGAGGTATCTTGTTCATTTATGAGGTTTTGAATGTATTTTGGTCATTCTAGTGGTTTCAGAGTACTTTTCGTCATTTTATAGGTTTCGGGTATTTTGGTCATTTTGGTGGTTTTGAAAGTATTTTGGTAATTTTAGAGGTTTCAAGATATTTATTTTTTGTCATTTTTCAGGTTTTAGGGTATTTTTTTGTCATTTTAGAGGTATCAAGGTATTTTTGTCATTTTAGAGGTTTTGGGGGGGGGGGGGGTATTTTTGTCATTTTAGAGGTTTTGGGGGATATTTTGGTCATTTTTAAGGTTTTAAGGGTATTTTGGTCATTTTCAAAGGTTTCGAGTGTATCTTGCATATTTTTGAGGTTTCAATGGTAGTTTGGTCATTTTCAAAGTTCTGAGGGGGGTATTGTGGTCGTTTTGCTAGTTTTGGGGGCATTTTGGTCATTTTCTAGGTTTTTGGGATATTTTGGACATTCGTGGTACATTTTAGTCATTTTCAGAGGCTTCGAGGGTATTTTGGTCATTTTAGAGGTTTTGGGGTATTTAAAAGTTTTTTGATATTTTTGTAATTCTCACAAGTAAAATAATTTTTTTTTAGTGTGGAAAATTTTGACAAAAATACCCTTGAAATCACTAGAATGGCCAATATACCCCCAAAATCACCAAAATTACCAAAATACCCCCAAAACCACAAAATGTCCAAAAAAAACCTCCTGAACCACATAATTGACCAAAATAGCCCCAAAATCTATAAAATGACAAAAAATAACCCCAAAACCTCTAAAATGACAACAACCCTAAAACAACTTGAATGAGCGATCAAAGGATGAGACTCCTTTTGAAGAGAGGGGGAATGATGAGAATCAACAAGTATTAAAGGATCCATTACTTGTTCCAGTTGGGCCTATTACAAGATCAAGATCAAAGAAACACTTAATGGGTTGATTCAAGAGATTTGGGCTGATACTAACACAGGACATTCCAAGCTTGGCCCAAAGGAAGATGAAGAAGTAATAAATTTAATCCAAGCTATTGAGGGCTGATTGGGCATAATTAGGCTGATTTAGCAACTCCAGAATAGGAAAATAAATCAATCAGCCATTAATCCACACCATAAATCACGCCCAATTATGCCAGATCAGCCCTCAATTGCTTGGATTAAATTTATTATGCCTTCATCTTCCTTTGGGCCAAGCTTGGAATGTCTTGTGTTAGAATCAGCCCAAATCTCTTGAATCAGCTTATTAAGTGCTTCTTTGATCTTCTTGGATCTTGGTCTTGTAATAGGCCCAACTGGAATAAGTAATGGATCCTTTAATGCTTGTTGATTCTCATCATCTACATTAGCCCGAATCATGGCAATCTTCATCTCTTTGTGGTAGTTATCCACGCTCTTACAGCCTTGAGTAAGACTCTGTAATTTTTTATACAAGTCCCTATAGTAGTGACTAGGGACAAACCGCCTCCTCATGCTGGCCTTCATTTCCTCCCACGTCTCAATAGGCCTCTCATGGTTTCTCATTCTGTTCATCACAAGTTTATCCCACCATATAATAGCATAGTCAGTAAACTCAATGACAGCGAGTTTTACCTTTTTCTCCTCGGAGTAGTTGTGGTACTCAAAGATCAACTCCACCTTCTCTCATTCCAAGTATGCTTCAGGATCATTTTTCCCTTGGAATGATGGTATCTTCATTTTGATGTTTCCTAGATTTCTATCAGTCCCATCTTGCCATCTCGAATCTCTTCGGAAACCTGCCCTCATTGTTCAATGAAGCTTGATCCTCTTCATCTTCGAACTCATCCTCGTGCTTGTCATCAGAATCATTCACGCGCGTACGCCTTTCTTGTCTTCTAGCATTAGGGACTCTTTGGGGACGCTCCTCATGCAAAGTAGCAATAACATCGTCTTGCCTATCCATCCAATCCCGAATCTCATTAAACACCACGTTCAAGCGTTCAAATTGTTGTTGCATAGCCTGCAACATTAAGGATGACTCCTCCTCTCCTTCTTTGTTTGATGCTTCGCCCCTAGAAGACATACTTTTGAAACTATAGAGAAATGTTAGAAATAATTCCTCATAACACTCCCTCACACTCAAAATATGTCACTCACACTTGTGTTTCACTCTTAAATTGGTTTTTTCCCGATATTAGTCTCACACTCTCTTGCCTTTTTCCACTCGTATTTTCCCATTTTCAGTTCTTCATTAAACTAAGAAACTTGATCAAGAAATTCAACTTGTAGTATTTAAACCAATACCGACGGCAAGAAAATATTACAGAAACAATGAATCAAAGGAAGAGGACAAAAGAAAACAATATTTTGGTTTGAGTGAACTGAAACTACAAACAATTTTCTTTTCTTTTCTTTTCTGACGTCTCTTTATTTCCCTTTTTTTTTTTTCTTTTTTTTTTTTTTTTTTGTTGAACTTGGTGCACGTCACAAAATAAGAACAAAGAATAAAGAACACAAAAGGAACAAAATAGGATGATAAAGAGATAGTAAAATTGATTTTAGAACCTGTGCTTTGATACCAAATGATGCGAACCTCAATCGGCATGCTTTGAGACCCAACAAATAATATTGGAATATTTGCCCAAGAAAGCTAAAATTTAGATTTTGATAGAAACCCCAACCCAACGTCTATAAATGAAACGCAAACCAAAGGTATAAGTAACGGACCTCGACCCAATGATTATAACTGAATCACAAACCGAAGGTATAAAATTTGAACGCCACAAGGAAGAATCCCTGATAAGTTCACAGTTCTTGAAAAACCAAAAGAAGAAGCAAAACCTCACTTTTTTCTGCTTTTTATTCAATAATCCTCCATTACAATGAGTGCATGCTATTTATAAGACATGACTGAAAATAGGAAAATATTAAAAAAAAATTACTAAATAATAAAAGCCTAAATTAAGGTTGATTTGGTCTGAAATTAGCAGCTCCAAAATAGGAAAATAGCTAAAAAAATGTACTAAATAATAGAAGCCTAAATTAAGGTTGATTTGCTTTAAAATTAGCACCCTAAAATAGGAAAATAGCTAATAATTGGTATGGAGCTATAAAGTCAATCAGCCATTAATCCACACCATAAATCACGCCCAATTAAGCCAGATTAGCCTTATCTACTTGGATTAAATTTATTACGCCTTCATCTTCTTTTGGGCCAAGCTTGGAATGTCTTGTATTAGAATTAGCCCATTAGGTGCTTCTTTGATCTTCTTGGATCTTGCTCTAGTAATAGGCCAAATTAGAACAATCAATGGATCCTTTAATGCTTGAAGATTAGGGCCGTTTAAAAGTTTCAAGGTTTTTTGGGGCATTTTGTTCATTTTAATTGTTTTGGGTGGGGAGAGGGGGTAATTTTGGCCATTCTATTGATTTCAGTGGTATTTTTGTTATTATAGTGGTTTCAGGATTATTTTCGTCATTTTATAGTCATTTCTAAGGTTTCGAAGGTATTTTGGTTATTCTAGTGGTTTCAGAGTATTATTCCTCATTTTAGAGGTTTCAGGGTATTTTGGTCATTTTAGTGGTTTCGAAAGTATTTTGGTCATTTTAGAGTGAAAGCTCGAAAATGTGTTGAAGACATAAGAGCTGTTTAGACCCCTAAATTAAAGTTACGGCTCGATAGATTTTACACTAACTTAATACTAAGTGCGGAATAGTGTAAATGCGAGCGGATAAACAAACAAGCTACTCTAATCCATATTAAAAGCAACACAACAGTGAAATGGAAATATAAAAGAGTAGGGAAGAAAGATGCAAACACAAGATAACACGCCGATGTGTTATCGAAGAGGAAATCGATGTACTCGGCGTAAAACCTCTCCGCCGCCCTCCAAGCGGTAATCGATCCACTAGACAATCAGTTGGGATACATGGGTTAGCAAGAGACCCTCCAAGCCTAATCTACCCGATGTACCTAAGCCCTCCAAGCTCTTACTCCAACAAGACTTCTCGGAACTGTGTCTTGTCTAGCTCTCCGGATCCCGCAACAAGCTCCATGTTGCATCTGCCATCTTTGGCTTCTTCCAATGCTTCCCAGCAGCTCCAAACTATCACTTGACACTTTGAAATGGTGTGGTAAGTGTTTGGGCTATCAACCTCTCAATGGTATGGAAATGGAGAGGTAGGAGTTGAGGAAAATCCACAAGCTATTGTGTAGAGGATTGTGGGTATAACAATCTCTAACTCTCAAGGTGTTTGGCTAGGGTTTTCTCTTAGAAGCACTCCTTAACATTTGTGGGTAATGTGGGTATATATAGTGTGGGTACAGAAAGTGTGTATCAGATAGTACAGTCTGGTAGAACAGAATGTCTCACGGATGTCTCACGAGAAGGCCTTACCTGCGAGATACTCGTGAGACACAGCTGTCTCCATCCTGTCCTGACTCTTCGCATTGTAGCATGTGCAAGTCACATGAGTCACTTTGCGGGATGCTTAGTCGCGAGATACCCATGAAAACTCTTCAGTCTTCAATTGCTTGAGTCTTCACACTCTCTCTTTCTCTATCACACAACCCTTACAATTAACTCCCACAATAAATATAGGGTACAAAAGATTGAAATAGAATTACAATCAAATTTGGCACGGAATTTAAGCCAATAAAACACATAGTTGTAAATCACAACTTTACAATCTTCCCCTTTGGCTATTCCGTGACAAAACCCCTAAAACAAACTCTAGACTTAAACGTGAGTTTGGGAACAATGGCAAAACTCACTCACACCTAATCTAGAAGCTGTGAAGCACTTGCACGTATGTACCTGTAACCTGAAACGCTTGCACACAAACAAAATTTTCATTAAGCTTATGACAAGTTGAATACATGGTACATATATGAGCAAGTAAAATGTGATCAAGTTAGTAAACACAATAGAACATGTAAGCATATCTTGATCAAATAGGATCAGTCATTAGAGAATGACTACAATGAACATTTAGCAAGTAAATGCTCATCCAGACACGCAATGCAGTTAAGATCAATCCCACGGATCAATTGCATGTCCCACACTCAACCAATGCAGAATACACAAAGTATTTGCATCTAGGATACAAAATCCTACTAAGGGCACAAGAGTGAAGTACTCAAGACATATTGGCAATATCTTAAAAGTACAAAAAAAAATGCTACAAAGCAATAAGGTAAACACATAAACTGAAATTAAAACAGTGTACTAAAACTTTAAACAAAAGCAGTAAAAATTGTAAACAAAAACAACTATCCAAGAGTTATAAATGCTGAAACAGTTTAAACCATAACATAAATAAAACTAAACCGCCTGTATGAACTAAAGTTTCTAGGCCTAAGCTATGTCAGTGCTCCCCCTCAAATGTGCAAGCTCTCCCTCAAAATTTTCTCCCCCTTTTTGATCGGAATGGCCAAAGAGGCTAAAACTGATCAGACTCTGAATCTAATCCCCGCGCCATGGACAAGTCGTCGATCTGTGAAGACAATGTAGTGATCTGTCATTGGACGTATGCAAACTGATTCGCTGTGTGCTGCACATGGGAATCTAGCATAGTGTATAACTAGTCCACTTTAGCTAGGATGCGATCTAGTCTGTCTGATCCTCGTGCTGGTGCAGAAGAGGATGGCTGTGCTGAAGTCTCTGGAGCAGAAGTGAATCTATCAATCTCCTCCTCTATATCTCCTCCCTCGTCCTCAACTCGATCCTGTGGTATCGTATGCACACCTGTTTTGGAGCCTTTGATGTGGGCTATGCTCTTGGTGACTGTGTGTGCACCAATGGGATAGTCCCTCTGAACCACAGTGAGGCCACTCGGGAGTTTGAGCCTTGTCTTCGTAATTAGGCCCATAATCAGTGAGGGAAAAGGCATAACTGTTCTGGAATAATGCTTCTCAATGCTTTTCTTCAACAGATGGAAGATGTGTCCACATATATCAATCTTCTTGTGAGTAAAGAGATTGTACAAAAACTTTGTCCTTCCAGTTGATAGTGTAGTGAGGTTGGTGACCGGGTACAGGTTATGGATCATCACATATGCCAAAGCCCTCATCTCTAGTGAAAATGGGATTGTATTCATGGATGACTTCTTTGGTGTACCACCAAGAATTTGCACCATCTCCTCAGTGGACCCTAATATGTCTTCATATTGGACTGAGATTGGCTGAGATGGAGGACGAATCTCCAAAAAGTCTTGTATGATCTCCTTTGTAATCACAAATTCTTTGTGCCTTACCCAGCACTCTATACGATCTCCGTCCACAACAGCATTGGAGAAAAATTCCTTTATAATCTCTGAGTAGACAGCCCCAACCGGGTTCAACAACTTGGTCCAAGTTCTTTCTTTGAACACCTCAGGTATGAAAGTGCCTTCAAGTGATTCTAGTTGCATGACCCTTTCCATGATGATCGTTTTATCCTTATAGCAATCATTATACTTCATATCAGCTTTAGTAGACTTGAAATGATTAGAATCAGTGCATGCATGTTTGGAAGTTGGTTTCTTGGTGGCTGCATGCTTAGTAGGAGCCATTTGTGCAAAGGAACACAAAACAGAAAAGAAACAAGTGTGCAAACACAAAACAGAACACAAGACATGATTAGAAACATGTTAGTTCAAAACAAAGGTAAAACAACTTAAAAACAGAGCAAAAACAACTCAAAACAGAGTAAATACACTCAAACAGCATGCTAAGGGTGTTAAACCAAGTAAGCATAAACACAATGCATGAATTAAGTGACTGTGCATGTGTGTGTTTGTGTTGAGCATGTGTGTGCAGCATGTGATGCATGGGGTGTGCTTAGTGTGTGCATGGCATGGCATTGAGGCACAAAATGAACAAAGTGTGAAAAACACACAAACACTGACCAAAACATGATAAACATGATCAATCAAGTCAAAATCCAAACATTGGAACTCACTTGAGTCCAATTCAGCACAAGAATGTCACTACGACATTTTGTCAAACACCTAACATGCAACAAAGTACACAGATGATGAAAAGTGCATGAACATAATGAAAATTTCCTCAATACATGCTCAAATTGCCACATGGGGCCAACACAGATGCACAAACATCAAATGGGACTTAGCCCAATCAAAGATTTTAAAAAAATTTCACAACATTAAGAACCCCAACCCATTTTCGAAAAATTCCTAATTTTTAGAACCCTAACTTAAATTTCTGCATAATCTCAGAGAAACATGAAGATAATGTTGTAGAAAACTTACCTTAAAGTTGAAAATGCAGAAAATAAGCTTGAGAATTATGGGGTTTTGAAGAATAATGAGATTTGGGTTGAAGGGGGTTCGAGAGTCTTTGCGAGGGTAGTGAAGTGATTTTGAAAATATGTCACATCTGCTACATAAAAACTGAAAACATGCATTTTTCACGGGTTAGAAAGTTGCTATATTAGTCACGAGACACACTGAAGCTTTTGCGAGATGCTCTTAGTCGTGAAACAATAGCGAGACAGTTGCAATAACCTTTGTATGAACTTGAAAATTTTCCAGTTTTTGCCTAAAAAAAATTTCGCAAGAAGCTGTTAGTAGTGAAATACTCGCGAGGCAGTAGCGAGACTTTCTGTATGAAAATGTGACTTTGAAATTTCCCTTAAGCACATTTCACGGGAAGCTCTAAGTCGCGAGCTGCTCGCGAAAAGACCTCTGAACCAGTTTTTTGAAGAAAAATACAAAAATGCATTTTTTAACAAAAACTAAAAGCACGAAAGTATAAAAATACTTTCAAAAAAAAATAAAACACTCAAAAATCTTTTTGGGTTTGATCTGCAAGTACTTAGGCATACACATCACATTTGAACATGTACAATCACACAAATAAGAAAAGCATTAATTGAATCGAAGACTTGTGTGTTATGGGTGAGTATCAAATGTGGAATAGTCCATAGACCAGAGTGAAGCTTCAATGATCAATTCAATCAAGTCATACACAACTGGTACAAAATCAAGTGGACTATCTCAATTATAGAAATGAGCATATATGACCTCCCACAAGAGAATGATTACAAAATTTAGAAACTTTTCATTTGGCTTCTGTATAAATCATAACAATTGATTCTTTTTGGATAATACATCTCCTTTTTTGAGATCGGTGCTTGAAATTTTTTATATTTCAACATGTAGAGTTAGCCTTTGGATTTTTGAGCACCATACAATTCAATACAAGAGTCGCTTTCCCTTTTTCCTAGTCAAATACTAGTATGTGCGACAGGCTTTTGCAGCTCATTATCTCTTTTCATTTTGAGATTTACATTTGGTGAGCTCTATTGCAAAAACATAAAAATAAAGGTGGGAAGAGATATAGGCATAAGTCTATGCAAGTATCAAGACCATCAAGACTATTGACCAATCATTCATGACAAGCTTGAAGATCTATTTACAACAATCACACATAGTTTTCAAGATTTCTCCCACAAAGATATATATGCATACATAACAAGCTAAGCTCGTAAATGCACTACGCCGTTAGTACAAAGGTATTAGGCCAAACTCACATGTGATATACACAACACAAGCAATCAAACTTTTTGGAGATTTTTCAATTTTTTTTATGGGTTTTTGAATTTTTGAACACACTCAAAAACAGGTACAAACCAAAACAAAGAAACATGCTATAAACCATAAGCAAATGACGCAAAGTAAATTATGCATGTCGTAATGCATGAACATATGTTCCTAAACATCGAAAGAATTAATGCATGAACATGTTGTAATGCTTATGCATGAGTACTCCTTTTCACCCACACGGCACGTGCATTTGGGGTGATATCCCTGTAGGATTGGGTATGAATGTTGTGGCCTTCAAACCTTCTGGAGAAGCTTGCCAAACAGGTGGTGAATGCATCGATCATTTTCATCACATCCATCACTTCGGAATCACCATCTCGACCTCTTGATTGCTCAACACCCCAATTCCTTTTGTCATTTCTTGGTCCTCTTGACCTCTGATCACTTGCATTCTTCAATGCCCTCAGCTTATGACAATTTGGTTTGGTGTGTCTTTGAAGTCCACAGTGATGGCAGAAATGTTTCCTTCTAGGACCTCTTTGTGATCTTGGGAGTGATTTCCCTCTGGCTTCAGACCTGACCATAGATAGGTTACGGGGCTTGTTCAACATCCGTTGGTCATCCACATTCTTCTTTTTCTCAACCTTTGCCTTTTCCACAGTAGAGGCAACTACAACTGGCTCTTTGGCCTTCATAAACTTCACTTCTTTGGAGATATTCACAACTGAACTACTTTCTTCAGTGTATCCTAATCCGGTTTTGTCAGAGAAAGGTTTTTGATGAGAGAGAATATCATCAAGCTTCTTTATGGATACTCGCTCTACCTTGGCATTTGCTTGAACCACCTCAAGCTCAAGAAATTTTATCTTTGAGTAAGCTTCGGCCAGTTCTCCATTCAACGTCTCTATTTCACATTTAGCCTCCTTATATCGCATTAGGAGACTTCTATAGTCCTCCTCTGCCTTCTTCATCTTTTTAATGGCTGCCTTGGCCACCCTTGTATATTCTCCTGACTTCTTAAGAAGGGAATTGTAGTTTTCTTGAAGTCCCGCTGGATTTTCATCTTCTTTAGCATCAGATTCTTCTACTACTCCCATTGACTCCACTTCACTATGTTCACCGAGTTTTTTTACAAGCAAATTTAAGTTCTCTGAAGATTCAACATGAGCAATAGTCATAAATGCTGAGAAGTTCCCTTCATCATCACAGCTATCCTCCGAATTAGAATTGGAAGAATCCGAATCACTAAGGGTTGTGGAATATGCCTTGCCCTTTCCTCTCAAATAGTTTGGACACTCCTTTTTAAGATGTCCATGACCATTGCATTCGTAACACATGATGCCTTGAGGGGGTTGTGAATCATTTCCATCTTTCTTCTTAAACTCCTTCCTATCACCTTTGGAGGATGAAAAATTCCCTCTGTTGAACGGTTTCCCACTATTCTTCATCTTCAGAAATTTTCGGAAGTTCTTTGCAAGAAATGCTATCTCCTTCTCCACTCCATCTTCTTTGGAGGAATCATCCATTCTTTCGGTGATGGTTTTAAGAGCAAGAGATTTGCTCGACTTATGAGAAGGCAGTCTCAGCTCATACGTTTGGAGAGATCCAATTAGCTCTTGGATTTTGATCTCATCCAAAATTTTACTTTCCTCTATAGCTGTGACTTTTGCTCGGAAGCTCTCCGGCAATGATCGGAGGATTTTTCTCACTACCTTTCAGTCCTCCGTTCTCTCACCCAAGTTGAACTTGCCAGTAACCACTTCTTTCAACTTACTGTAAAAAGAGTCAAATGACTCGTCCTCACTCATTTTCATCTCCTCAAATCTGGTGGTTAGCATCTGCAACTTTGTATCCTTTACTTTTTTTGTTCCTTCATATGTGGTCTCCAATATCTCCCAAGCTTCCTTGGCTACTGTTATGTGGGAAATCCTATGAAATTCATCTGGAGAAACACTACAAAAGATTGGATTCAAAACTTTACTGTTAGCGTTAGCTACCGCAAGTGCTGCCTTATCCCAAGTGGATTTAGCGGCCTCCGACCTAGTCCATCCTACTTCTACTGCATCCCAAACAATATCATCAATTGAACACAAGAAAGCCCTCATTCAGACTTTCCAAAAGGCATAGTTACTACCATCAAAATATGGTGGAACATTTAAAGATTGAGACTGGTCCATCTCAAATGGGGTCAAGAATCACACTCAGGCATTTAAACCACAGCGAGTGTACCTGCTCTAATACCAATTGAAAACTAGAAAATGTATTGAAGACACAAGAGCTGTTTAGACCTCCAAATAAAAGTTACGGCTCGATAGATTTTACACTAACTTAATACTAAGTGTGGAATAGTGTAAATGCGAGCGGATAAACAAACAGACTACTCTAATCCATATTAAAAGCAACACAGTAGTAAAATGGAAATATAAGAGAGTAGGGAAGAAAGATGCAAACACAAGATAACACGCCGATGTGTTAACGAAGAGAAAACCGAAATACTCGGAGTAAAACCTCTCCGCCGCCCACCAAGCGGTAATCAATCCACTAGACAATCAGTTAGGATACATGGGTTAGCAAGAGACCCTCCAAGCCTAATCTACCCAATGTACCTAAGCCCTCCAAGCTCCTACTATAACAAGGCTTCTTGGAATTATGTCTTGTCTAGCTCTCCAGATCCCGCAACAAGCTCCATGTTGCATCTGCCATCTTTGACTTCTTCCAATGCTTCCCAGCAGCTCCAAACTATCACTTGACACTCTGAAATGGTGTGGTAAGTGTTTGGGCTATCAACCTCTCAATGGTATGGAAATGGAGAGGTAGGAGTTGAGGAAAATCCACAAGCTATTGTGTAGAGGATTGTGGGTATAACAATCTCTAACTCTCAAGGTGTTTGGCTAGGGTTTTCTCTCAAAAGCACTCCTTAACATTTGTGGGTAATGTGGGTATATATAGTGTGGGTACAGAAAGTGTGTATCAGATAGTATAGTCTGGCAGAACAGAATGTCTTGTGGGTGTCTCGCGGGAAGGCCTTACCCGCAAGATACTCACGAGACACAGTTGTCTCCATCCTGTCCTGACTTTTCACATTCCAGCATGTGCAAGTCACATGAGTCACTTCGTGGGATACTTAGTCGCGAGATACCTGCGAAAACTCTTCAGTCTTCAATTGCTTGAGTCTTCACACTCTCTCTCTCTTTCTATCACACAACCCTTATAATTAACTCCCACAATAAATACAAGGTACAAAAGATTGAAATAGAATTACAATCAAATTTGGCATAGAATTAAAGCCAACAAAACACATAGTTGTAAATCACAAATTTACATAGAGGTTTCGAGAATTTTTTTTTTCTTGTCATTTTTCTGGTTTTAGGTTATTTTTCGTCATTTTAGAGGTATCATGGTATTTTTGCTCATATTAGATGTTTTGGGGAATTTTGGTTGTTTTATTGGTTTCATGGTATTTTGGTCATTTGAGAGGTTTCAGGGTTATTTTAGTAATTTAATTTCTTTTTGGGGTATTTTTGTTATTTTAGAGGTTTTGGGGGTATTGTCATCATTTTTAAGATTTCAAGGGTATTTTGTTCGTTTGAGAGATTTTGAGTGTATTTTGGCAAAGGTTTAGGGGTATTTTGATCATCTTCAGAGGTTTCGAGGGTATTTTGCATATTTTTGAGGTTTCAATGGTATTTTGGATATTTTAAAACTTTAGGGGGGGGGGGTATTGTGATCGTTTTGCTAGTTTTGGGGGCGTTTTGGTCATTTTCTTGGTTTATGGGATATTTTGGACATTCGTGGTGCATTTTAGTCATTTTGGCATCTCTAAGCGTATTTTAGTCATTTTAGAGGTTTTGGGGTATTTAAAGATTTTTTGATATTTTGGTAATTCTCACAAGTAAAATAATTTTCTATTTTTTTTTAGTGTGGGAAATTTTGAAAAGAATACCCTTGAAATCACTAAAATGGCCAATATACCCCCAAAATCATCAAAATTACCAAAATACCCCCAAAATCACAAACGTCCAACCCCCCCCCCCCCCCTGGAACCACTTAAATGACCAAAATAGCCCAAAAATCTCTAAAATGACTAAAATACTCCAAAACCTCTAAAATGACCAAAACAACTCTGAAACAGCTTGAATGAGCAGTCAAATCTCGATACCTCATAAACGACCAAAATGCCCCAAACATCTAAAATGGTTAAAAAATACACTCGACATTACTAAAATGACCAAAATGCCCTAAAGTCCTCTAGAATGACCAAAAAACTTGAAACTAACCAAAATATCCCCAAAATTTAAAAAATGAACAAAATACCCCTGAAACCTCAAGCGACCAAAAATGCCCATGAAACCTCTAAACTTGCCCAAACACCAAAACTAAAAAATGGCTAAAAAAAAAATACCCAAACCTCTAAAACTACCAGTATTCCCTAGAAATCTGTAAAATGACTAAAATATATTAAAATATTTAAAATGACCAAAACACTTTTTAACCTCTAAATTGATCAAAAATATACTAAAACCACAAAAATGATCACAATCCCCCTGAAACCATATAATGACACAATATAACCCGAAAGGTTATTTTGAAGGTTTCAAATATTTTAGGCCCGTTTAAAAGTTTCAAAGTATTTGGAGCATTTTGTTCATTTTAATGGTTTTGGGTTGGGGGGGGGGGGTAATTTTGATCATTCTAGTGATTTTAGGGGTATTTTTGTTATTACAATGGTTTCAAGATTATTTTCGTCATTTTAGAGGTATTTTTGTCATTTCTGAGGTTTCGAAGGTATTTTGGTCATTCTAGTGGTTTCGGAGTATTTTTCGTCATTATAGAGGTTTCGGGGTATTTTGGTCATTTTAGTGGTTTCGAAAGTATTTTGGTCATTTTAGAGATTTCGAGTTTTTTTTTTTTTTTTTTTGTCATTTTTCTGGTTTTGGGGTATTTTTCATCATTTTAGAGGGATCAAGGTATTTTTGCTCATATTAGATGTTTTGAGGAATTTTGGTCGTTTTATAGGTTTCATAGTATTTTGGTCATTTGAGAGGTTTCAGGCTTATTTTAGTAATTTAATTTGTTTTAGGGGTATTTTTGTCATTTTCAAGGTTTCAAGGGTATTTTGTTCGTTTAAGAGATTTTGAGTGTATTTTGGCTAAGGTTTAGGGGTATTTTGGTCATTTTCAGAGGTTTTGAGGGTATTTTGCATATTTTTGAGGTTTCCATGGTATTTTGGACATTTTAAAAGTTTTGGGGGGTATTATGGTCGTTTTGCTGGTTTTGGGGGTATTTTGGTCATTTTCTAGGTTTTTGGGATATTTTGGACTTTTGTGGTTTTTGGCAGTTCTAAAGGGTATTTTGTTCATTTTAGAGGTTTTGGGGTATTTAAAGGTTTTTTGATATTTTGGTAATTCTCACGAGTAAAATAATTTTTTTTAGTGTGAAATTTTGACAAAATTACCCTTGAAATCTCTAGAATGACCAATATATTCCCAAAATCACCAAAATTACCAGAATACCTCCAAAACCACAAAATGTCCAAAAAACAAAAACCCCTCGAACCACTTAATTGACCAAAATAGCCCAAAAATCTCTAAATTGGCTCAAATAACCCCAAAACCTCTAAAATGACCAAAACAACCCTAAAACGGCTTGAATGAGAAATCAAATCTCGATACCTCGTAAATGAAAAAAATGCCCCAAACATTTACAATGATTAAAAAATACACCTCAACATCGCTAAAATGACCAAAATGCCCTAAAATCCTCTAGAATGACCAAAAAAAACTTGAAACTGGCCAAAATACCCCCAAAATCTAAAAAATGAACAAAATACCCCTAAAATCTCAAATGACCAAAAATTCCTATGAAACCTCTAAACTAGCTGAAACACCCAAAAACCTAAAAAATGGATTAAAAAAAATACCCAAACCTAAAAAATGACCAGTATTCCCTTTAAATTTGTAAAATGACTAAAATATATTAAAATATTTAAAATGACCAAAATACTCTTTAACCTCTAAATTGGTCAAAAAAATATACTAAAACCTCAAAAATGACCACAATACCCCTAAAACCACTTAATGACACAATATAACCCGAAAGTTTTGGTTATTTTGAAGGTTTCGAGTATTTTAGGCCCGTTTAAAAGTTTCAAGGTATTTTGGGGCATTTTGTTCACTTTAATAGTTCGGGTAGAGGGGTGTAATTTTGGTCAATCTAGTGATTTTAGGGATATTTTTGTTATTATAGTGGTTTCAAAATTATTTTCATCATTTTAGAGGTTTTAGACATATTTTGGTCATTTCTGAGGTTTCAAAGGTGTTTTGGTCATTCTAGTGGTTTCAGAGTATTTTTTGTCATTTAAGAGATTTCAAGGTATTTTGGTCATTTTCGTGTGATGATGCACGAAAATCAGCAGGCTAGAATGCTTCGGACTATGGTAATGGCTTTTGGTCCTGAAAAGAAAAAAAAGAACTGTCAAAGGTGACTGGTGTGACCCGGCTAAGGACCTTCTGACGGTTAAGTCAGTTTTCTCTCTAAGACACAAGGATGGAAAATAGTGAATGGTCAGAACTTACCTCGGATGAGTGAAGTTTGCTCCTTTTATAGAGAGTTAGAAGTGGGTCTACTTGTTTGGATCCACTATCATCATGGATGATGTGGGCGGTTAATGGAGAAAATGGGGTATGTTGAGCGAAGTCTGAGGAGTCCCTTCCACGTATTAAGAGCAATACGTCGTGGTCTAATTATGTGGAACTTTTGAAAAATTCTTCGTAGGATTTATTAAGTATAATCTAATCGTCTATGTATCTAGTCATCCATGTATCTAGTTATCCATGAAGGACAGACTGAATCATCTTGTTGTTAACAGACGAGCATTGTTTACTCATTCTATCATTCTTAGATTGCTTTCTTTGGACGTGGTTAGGTCATGGACGACAGCCAAGGATGGGTTAACTTTAATTGATCCCTATCAGTTGCCCCCCCCCCCCTTAGTCCCTATGTTGTTTGTCATTGTTGCTTTGACTTATGATGATTTTTTTTTTTTTTTTGAAAAACTTGGACCCTGCCCTTGATTTTGATACGTGGTGTAATCTCGAGGTTCGCTTGTTGTGTCATTTCATTCTTCAAGGGAGGTGCCACGTGACTTCTTTAGAGCTAGGTATCCTCATTTTCTTATCTTTAGGTTTTTCTTTATTTTTTCAAAATGTCTAAAATCATAGTCTCTTCATCTAGCAATAGTGATGATAGGGAGATAAACGAGTACCATGACAATAGCCTTAGTGGTAGTAGTACTGATAGTAGTAGTAACAATAGTAGTAGTGGGGGAAACACCACGGATGAGCAATATACGTCCGAGGTTCCTGGAGTTCCCTTGGAGGCCTTCCAAGAGGAGATGAGGACGAGGATGGCCTCTGGGTCACTTGCTGGTACTTCCACTAGTGCCCTCTTGTCTGCCTCTTCAAGTGAAGAGGAGACTTTGTATAGCTATGTAGTAGGCATCCCTTCCAAGATTGATAAGAAAAAACTTACTTCCCTTAGAAGTTGGTACCAAATCCTTGACGACCTTAATCCTCGTTTGGCCATCTGTGGTGAATGGTGCAATCATCCTCATTTTGGGGTAGGTATATATGAGGCTTACCTTCTAGGGGGCTTAGGTTGCCTCTTAACGCTTTTGCTAGGGAAATACTCCATAGATTAGGTATAGGAATTAACCAACTTAATCCCAATGCATGGAGGCTTATCGTCTCTATGCAAGTTTTGTGGAGGGAAGTATTTAATAGGAACCATCCTCTCACTATGGACGAGTTCCTATACTGCTACAAGCCCTTAGAAATCAGTCAATCCTTAGGCTTCTACCAATTTTCAACTAGGGGTTCAAACTGTAGATTGGTCAAGTCCCTCCCCACGTCTAATAGGAAATGGAAGACGGAGTTCTTCTTCGTCTCTGGGTTTTGGGCAAGAAGCCCTGTTGATGTAGGCAGGGATCTATTTCCTCCCTATACTGGTGAGATAGAGAATCTTCGTCTAGAGGGTATGTCCCTTTTCACTACTTACTTCATTTCTTTTGTTATACTTGTCTAACACCCCCCCCCCCCCATTTTTTTACAGCTGTGAGATGACCTTCCTTGAATAGGTTCTACCTTGAGCGCGTCCAATAAGCTCGTTTGTTTGCTGACAAAGGTTTCCATTCTTTAGTTACCTTACGTCGTCTTGCCACTTGGAATTTAGGGCCTGCACCAACTGAGGAAGCGTTAGCTCACGAGCTTACCACACGCAAACGTAGGTTTCTTACTTTGCCTCTATTATTTACTTCGTCCAAAACCCTAACATTTTTCTTCTTTGCAGGAATGGCAACCATGAAAGAAAATAAGGGGAAGGGTTTGACTGACGAGGAAACCATGCAGGAAGAAATTCATTCTCAACCTCGTCTTGTGGCAGGGGATAAAAGGAAGACGCTGTCTAAGATGATAGACATGGGGAGTCTTCTAAGTCGCCAAGGCCATAAAAAGGCGAAGCATAGGTTGTCCAAATCTGGGGTTGTTAAGCCCGGCTCTGTTCCCTCTTGTTCCTACTAAATAGCTGTCTATACAGATCTTGGACTTGGACTCGTCCAATCCTCCTGAAACCACTCCATTCAAACCTCCCAGTAGTACTCCTATGACCCTTCTCGAGAATGAAGGCCTTGCCTGGGAAAAGTTCCAACAAGTTGTGTCTGATAAGGATGTCGCTATATGCTATGACATGTTTGTGAAGGAATTTGAACGTTCTATAGTTCATGATCTCTTCAAGGCATTTTTCTTCGTCTTGAATCATCCATAAATTGATATACTCGTCCACTTATCTCACGTCCAATTCTTTTTATACAGGTTATGTCAAAGTTTATGGCAGCGTCCAGACAAGCTTACGAGTTGGACCACGAAAGGGTTAGACTGGAGGCAAAGGTTCGTGAAATGCAAATAGAGTCCAGTCGTCGAGCTGAAGTGAGGGCCAAGCTTGAGGACGAGGTGAAGGAGTTAAAGAACCTTGTCGAAGAGCTTAAAGCAGATGTTGTTGAGAAGAACACTCGTCTTGATCATTTGCAAAAAAGAAGTGATGAGCTCTGCATCCTTCTTGGAGAGGCCAAAGGAGCAACTATTAAAGAGTTCAAGGCATCCAGCGAGTACACTAACCTCTTGGACAGGAACTATGCTGCGAGGTTTAAAGATTTTCGTATAGACACACTTGAGCTTTTCCCTGAGATAGACTTCAGCCCTATTAAGCTCCGCATTGCTGCTGAGAGCTCTCTTCTCCAAATGAGCTCTGAAGACATTAATGTTGAAGACGATGCTTTAACCCAGCCTGCTAATGACAACCCGAAGCCTGGAGAGAATTCCCCTAGTGGTTTATGAAAAGAAATTTGTAATTGCCTTATCTACTTCCTTTTTTTTTAAGAAAGGGTCTGTTGTTTTGGACCACTTTAAATTTCTATAAGTACACTAATATGTCCATATTTTAGGACAAATATTTATACGATTGCCTCTTTAGGCTTGAAACATTAAAGGGTTTTTGGACGATGGTTGTCTACCCTTTTTATTTATGAACATGTTTTCATCCATATTTTAATTACTTTGTCTTATCTTTGTTGCCAATTTCAATTCCAAGTGTTCTTCGTCCATTGTTAGGACTTTACTTTTACGTCTGTGAACACTTTTCCTCATCCTTAGACTTATTTTTGGAATTTTATTTGGCTATTCTTTTTATCCATATCTTGGATTATCCAATAGGTTGGACGTGTTATCCATAAAAAGTGTCACATGCATGCTTTTCTTCGTCCTTATTTTTTGGATGGGTGTACTAAAAGGTGTTTATTCCTTCCCTTCTCACTTATCATTATTGCCTTAAGTTTTATGGCAATTTGCCTTTTCCTCGTCTAAGGATGGCTTATAACGATACATCTTCGCGCCCAGAGATTTTAAATGTCTTTAATTTAGTATGGATGTTAACTTCATAATCAAATTAGAGAATTCAAGCTACTTTATATACAATAACTGTACATAACATCGTCCATAAAACATCAGAGAACCTAGTACGTAGCAGTCCAAAGACATCGTCCATGCTAGAACTTAGTCCTTTTTTAGGGAATTCAAATTACTTTATATACAAGGACTTTGTTCATGACATCGTCCATAGCACATGTTAGTAGCTAGTGCTTTTTAGGGAATTCAAATGCTATAAAACATAATACACTGCTAAAAAACATAAATGCTAAAAAGATAACATAGGTAAACTAATAGAGATTACTAGTAATCTTTAATCTGCTGACCTTCCTGATGAGTCTTCTTTACTGGTAGTACTTCCTCAAGTGCTCCACATTGCACGGGTGCTCCAGCTTTCGTCCATCCAAGGCTTCCAAGTAGTATGAACCTCGTCTTTTGGAATTGATGACTATGTATGGTCCTTCCCAGTTAGGCCCTAACTTTCCATGAGCGGGGTCCTTTGTAGCTAGGGACACCGTTTTCAGGACGAGATCTTTGATGTTGAATTGTCTTGGTCTTACCAGTGCATCATGGTGCTTAGTCATTAGATTCTTGTAACGTGCCACCCTTTGTTCTGCATCCAACCTTACCTTGTCAATAAGATCAAGGTTTAGACGAAGCTGTTTCTTATTCTCCTCATTGTTATAATGGGCCACCCGGTAGTTAGTTAGACCGACCTCCGCAGGTATGACCACATCACTTCCATATGCCAACTTAAAATGAGTCTCTCTAGTTGGAGTCCTTACTGTCGTCCTGTATGCCCAAAGGACACTGGGTAAATTGTCCGACCATATCCCTTTTGCCCCCTCAAGTCGGGTCTTGATGATCTTCAGCAAGGATTTGTTTGCAATTTCAGCTTGTCCATTAGCCTGTGGATAGGAGGGTGAGGAATAATGATTCCTAATTCCCAATTGCTCACAAAACTCTCTGAAGAGTGTATTGTCAAATTAGCGTCCGTTGTCTGAGACGAGCACCCTAGGAATTTCGAAGCGGCAAATTATGTTCTTCTAGACGAAGTTTCTAACATTTTGTATTCTTGCCATGGGCTCTACTTCCACCCATTTGGTAAAGTAATCAATCCATACTACCAAGAATCTCATTTGTCTCGTCCCCATGGGGAAGGGACCAAGGATGTCAAGTCCCCACTGGGCAAAGGGCCAAGGGGCCACCATTGGAGTAAGATACTCTGATGGTTGCCTAGGTATATTGTTGTATCTTTGACACTTATCACATGCTTTAATATAAGATTTAGCATCTACTTGCATAGATGGCCAATAATATCCTGCACAGACCATCTTATAGACGAGGGACTTGGCCCCTGAATGGTTTCCACAAGCCCTTTCATGGACGTCTCTCAGGACATAAAGAGACTTGTCTGAATTTAAACACCTCAGATAGGACTGAAAGAAACCCCTTTTATATAGCACCTCGTCCATAAGGACAAACTTTGTTGCCCTCATCCTTAGCTTCCTCGCTTATTCCTTATCCTCTAGGAGGTGTCTGTCTTTAAGATAAGACACAATTGGAGTGGTCCAGTTGGATACTCCGTCCATTTGATGTACTTCTGGAATGTCAATACTTGGATGTACTGGATTTTGACTTGATCACTCATCATTTCATCTGCAGATGCCGTCTTGGCTAGGACATTAGCTTCCATATTATCCTCCCTTGGTATTTGTTGAAATTGAGTTGTTGTGAAGTTCTTGATACACTACTTAACTTTACCCAAGTACTTCTTCATCCGTTCTTCCTTAGCTTCACACATTCCATTTACTTGGTCTATCACTAACTATGAGTCTCCTTTAATGAGGACTAAATCTACTCCAAGTGATTTAGCTAACTCCAGGCTCTGAAGCAGGGCTTCATATTCAGCTTCATTATTGGTTGTCTAGAACTGTAAACGAACTGCATATTCCAAATGATCCCCTTCTGGTGAGCGTAAAACTATTCAAATTCCTCCTGCATGATGTGTGGACAAGCCATCCACATGGATGACCCATTGCTTTGCCCCATTGTCCTCATTTTGCTGGCTACTAGTAGGAGTGAATTCGGAAATGAAGTCCGCCAAGACTTGAGCTTTTATTGCTTCTTGTGGTCTATATTGCACATCAAACTCACTAAGTTCTACTGCCCACTGGATTAGTCGTCCAACGGCCTCCAGCTTGTGCATGGCCTTTTTTAGCGGGTGGTGATCTATCAGGACGTTGATTACATGAGCTTAGAAATAAGGCCTGAGCTTCCTTGCTGCTGTCACTAATGAAAATGCAAGCTTTTCCATGGGCGGATATCGTCCTTCAGCTCCCCTTAAAACTTTGCTGGTGTAATAGACGGGCTTTTGTACCTTTCCCTCTTCTCTGATTAAGGCTGAACTTACTGCATGAGGGGACACTATTAGGTAGAGATACAACTCTTCTCCTGGTTAAGATGGGCTCAACAGCAAAGTTGAAGCAAGATAAGCCTTTAAGTCTTCAAACACTTGCTGGCACTTGTCCGTCCATTCGAACGCTTTCCTCAACACTTTGAAAAACGGTAAACACTTATCAGCAGCTTTTGAAACAAACTTGTTAAGGACAGCTACTCGTCCAGTGAGGCTCTAGACATCCTTGATATTCTTCGGGGGCTCTATGTTCAGAATTGCTTGGATTTTATCAAGGTTTGCTTCAATCCCTCTTTGTGAAACCATAAAACCAAGGAATTTCCCTAATGTAACTCCAAAGGCACATTTGCTTAGATTCGGCTTCATCTTGTATTGCCTAAGTGTATCAAAGGTTTCATAAAGATCATCCAAATGCTGTGTCTCCCTTATGCTTTTAACTAGCATGTCATCCACGTACACTTCAACGTTTCTCCCAATTTGTGGACGAAACATATGGTTGACTAGCCTCTGGTAGGTGGCTCCTGCATTTTTTAAACCAAATGGCATCACTTTATAACAAAACAAACCTTGGCTTGTGATGAAGGATGTTTTCTCATGGTCTGCCTCATCCATCTTGATCTAGTTGTACCTTGAGAATTTATCCATGAAACTTAACAATTGATGTCCAGCTATTGAATCCACCAACTAATCAATGCGTGGAAGAGGATAGCTGTCCTTAGGGCATGCTTTGTTTAAATCTGTGAAATCCACACACATCCTCCATTTGCCATTAGCCTTTTTGACCATTACTACATTAGATAGCCAATTAGGATAGTAAACTTCACAGACGAATTTAGCGGTGACTAACTTACGAACTTCTTCTTTGATGGCATTATCCCGTTTTGGGGCAAACACTCTCTTCTTCTAACGGATGGGCTTGTAGGATGGAGATACATTTAGACGATGAGTAATCACACTTGGGTCAATCCCAGGCATGTCTTCATGGCTCCAAGAAAAAACATCTGTGCTCTTTTTGAGGAATCCAACGAGGTCTTGCTTTGTCTTCTCCCCTATACTCGTCTCAATCTTGGTAAACTTCTCCAGGTTGGACTCGTCCAATGGTACATCTTCCAATACTTCAATCAGTTCAACCAATGTTCTCCTTTCTTCAATGTTCATTGTCTGCATTTGCTCGTCCATAGCCAACATTGCTAAGTAGCATTCTCTAGCAGCTAATTGATCTCCATGTACCTTTCCAATGCCATACTCTGTTGGGAACTTGACAGACAAGTGGTATGTGGAAGTTGTAGCCCTCCAATTGTTCAAAGTTGGTAGTCCAATAATGGCATTGTATGAGGACGAATAGTCTACAACAAGGAAATTGACCTCCTTATTGATTTGCCGTGGATAAGAGCTGACTACAACTGGTAGAAAGATGGTGTCTACTGGTAAAACCTTCATTCCTCCAAATCTTATCAATGGCACATTCACTGGACGAAGTAACTCCTTGTTAATCCTCATTGGCTGGAAGCCTGGATAGTAGAGGATGTTTGCTGACAATCGCATTCTCATGAGGATGGTGCAGTCGTCTCACATCTTCGTCCGTGAAAATAATGGTCGGCTCATCTTCTTTAATTATCCTTGGTGGTCTTCTAGATATTTGCACATTCTAGACCTCCCGTAGGGAGGTTTTCTTGGCTTTGGACGAGCTTCTTGTTGATGTAGCTCCTACAATGATCCTTATTTCTCTAAGCGGTTGATGTGCTGTCTCTTCTGCTTTACCCTTCATTGGCTGTCTCTCGTCCTTGTGGTCTCGCCCAAGAAATATTTTTAACTTTCCTTACTTAATAAGAGCTTCAATCTGCTGCTTCAAGTCATAGTATTCGTCTATATCATGTCCATGGTCGCGATGAAAACAAAAGTACTTGCTTTTGTTTCTCTTGCTAAGATCTCCTTTCATCCTCTCGGGCCACTTCAATAATGGATCATCTTTGATCTGCATTAACACTTGATCAAGCTGAGTATTCAAGGGAGTGTAGTTGGAGTATCATCCCTATTGTCCCCTATTTTGGCTTTCTTTGGACGAGGACCTTGCTCTAGATGGTGTATATAGCCATTTTCCAGTCGTTCACCTTTCTTCTTCTTCTTGGCAATAATTGCATCTTCTACATTCATGAAACTTTGGGCTGAATGTATCAAATCAACCATCGTTTGCGGCTCCTGGTCATACAGCTTATGGATGAACAAATCTGAACTAACTCCATTGTAGAAAGCTGCTAAAAGGATCTTGTCGTCCATTTCATCCACCAATAGGGCTTCTCTGTTAAAACGGCTAATAAAGGTGCGCAAACTTTTGTTTTCTCCTTGTTCTATGTTTAACAAGCTGGACGAGGAACGTTTCTATCTTTGTCCCCCTACAAAGTTGTTGACGAACAACTTACTTAACTCCTGGAATGAGGTTATGGTGTTTAGTGGTAACTTACTAAATCATACTCTGGCTGGGCCTTTCAACGTGGTAGGAAAGACTCTGCACATGATTTCATTTGGACCACCTTGGAGATGCATGGTTGTTTTGAAAGTGGTAATGTGATCGCAAGGATCACGCGTCCCATCATACGAGTCCAGGGTAGGCATCTTGAACTTGGAAGGTAAGGGATGACTTGTGATGGACGCAATAAGGGGGAATCAGTCCTGTAAATGAGATCACCCACACGGTTTGCTCTCCTCATGGAATCCTTCATCTTTTCCATGGCTCTTTTCATCCGGTCCATCTCCCTTTCCAAATGTGGTACCCTACAAGTAACGGTACCTCTGGACTGGTCTCCTTTAGCATTATTCTCCGCCTTTTCATTTTCTGAATTTTGGCCTCATTCTTCACCACGTCGCTGTTGACGTTGTCTATCAACTTCTCTAGTTAACTCTTGGTTCTGTTGTGTCAGTTCTACCATCGCTGCTGCCATGGACTGCAACTGTTGTTGGATGGTCATCGGTGGTGGTAGTGCACGGTTTGGGTGACTGGAGGCGTTTCCACTCTCCTGGTGTCCTAGACTAGTGGGCATTGACCTAGTTCGAACCATGCAACCTTTTTTCTCTTGGAAAGCTAAGAAGTTAACACTTAGAAATTTAACTAACTATTCTTTCCCACTGACGACGCCAACTGATGATGCACAAAAATCAGTAGGCTGGAATGCTTCAGACTATGGTAATGGCTTTTGGTCCTGAAAAGAAAGAACTATCAAAGGTGACCGATGTGACCCGGCCAAGGACCCACCAACGGTTAAGTCAGTTTTCTCTCTAAGACACAAGGATGGAAAATAGTGAATGGTTAGAACTTACCTCGGATGAATGAAGTTTGCTCCTTTTATAGAGAGTTAGAAGTGGGTCTACTTGTTTGGATCCACTATCATCATGGATGATGAGGGCGGTTAATGGAAAAAATGGGGTATGTGGAGTGAAGTCTGAGGAGTCCCTTCCACGTATTAAGAGCAATACGTCGTGGTCTAATTATGTGGAACTTTTGAAGAATTCTTTGTAGGATTTGTTAAGTATAATTCAGTCGTCTATGTATCTAGTCGTCCATGTATCTAGTTGTCCATGGAGGACAGACTGAATCATCCTGTTAACAGACGAGCACTGTTTACATATTCTGTTATTCTTAGATTGCTTTCTTTGGACGTGGTTAGGTCATGGATGACAGCCAAGGACGGGTTAACTTTAATTGATCCCTATCATTGTGGTTTCGAAAGTATTTTGGTCATTTTAGAGGCCTCGAGATATTTGTTTTTTGTCATTTTTTAGGTTTTAGGGTATTTTTTGTCATTTTAGAGGTATCAAGGTATTTTTGTTCATTTTTTATGTTTTGGGGAATTTTGGTCATTTTATAGGGTTCATGGTATTCTGGTCGTTTGAGAGGTTTCATGGTTATTTTAGTAATTTAATTTATTTTTGGGCTATTTTTATCATTTTACAAGTTTTGGAGGTATTTTGGTCATTTTTTAGGTTTCAAGGGTATTTTGTTCGTTTGAGAGATTTTGGGTTTATTTTGGCTAAGGTTTAGGGATATTTTGGTTATTTTCAGAGGTTTTGAGGGTATTTTGCATATTTTTGAGGTTTCAATGGTATTTTGGTCATTTTAAAAGTTTTTGGGGGGTATTGTGGTCGTTTTGTTGGTTTTGGAGTCGTTTTGGTCATTTTCTAGGTTTTTGGGATATTTTGGACATTCGCGGTGCATTTTAGCCATTTTGACAGTTCTAAGCGTATTTTGGTCATTTTACAAGTTTTGGGGTATTTAAAAGTTTTTTTATATTTTGGTAATTCTCACTAGAATGGCCAACATACCCCCAAAATCAACAAAATTACCAAAATACCCCCAAAACTACAAAACGTCCAAAAAAAAAAAAAAAAAAAAAAACCCGAACCACTTACTTGACCAAAATAGCCCAAAAATCTTTAAAATGACTAAAATAACCCAAAAACCTCTAAAATAACCAAAACAACCCTGAAACAGCTTGAATGGGCAGTTAAATCTCAATACCTCGTAAATGACCAAAATGGCCCAAATATCTAAAATGATTAAAAAAACACACCTCAACATCGCTAAAATGACGAAAATGCCCTAAAATCCTCTAGAATGACCAAAAAAACTTGAAACCGACCAAAATACCTCTGAAATCTAAAAAATGAACAAAATACCCCTGAAACCTCAATTGACCGAAAATGTCCACGACATCTTCAGGTGTATTTTTGTTATTAAAGTGGTTTCAGGATTATTTTCGTCATTTTAGAAGTTTTAGAGTTATTTTGGTCATTTTTGAAGTTTTGAAGGTATTTTAGTCATTCTAGTGGTTTCAGAATATTTTTGGTCATCTTAGAGGTTTTGGGAAAATTAAACAAATATTTAAACCTAATCATGTTAATATTTGATCTAAAGTTTTGTGTGAATTCAAGTGAGTAACGACTAGTTGTTGTTAATGTGGAAGTAATGCAAGCTAATTAATACAAACCTCTTGTCGGATTTACTCATAAAATAAAAAGTAATCCTCCATAATTTTTTTCCATTAAATACAGAGAGAGGGGACCAAAAAAAAAAAAAAAAAAAAAAGAAGCCTAGTACTTACTTAAAATGTTATTTCTTCTTTTTCTGTTTTCTGGTGGAGTAGACCATTCCCCGGATCCCATCCGGATCGGCCACAAACCCGAGAGGCCTATAGAAGCCGAGAACCCGGGGCTCCGAATACAAAGCAATGTTACAAATCCCTTTGAGTAACAGCTGGTATATTAGTCTCTCCATCACAGCCTTTCCCAAACCAATCCCTTGGAAAGAAGGGTCCACCACCACATCCCATATGATGGCGTTGAACACACCGTCACCCGTCGCTCGAGCGAACGCCACTGGCTTACTCGTCTTCGTGTATTCGACCCACAGAAGGGAGTCTGTGTTCTCAAGAGCTACCCTTATCTTCTGTGGGTCCCGCTTGGGAAACCCAACAGCTACGAACACTGAGTTTAGGTGGTCGAGGTTGAGCTCATCGATGGTGCGGCGGAGGATGAAACCTCGGGACTCAAGGGCTTGGTCGGAGATGGAGTAGTTGTTGCTGGTGGGTTGGGTTTTGATTTGAGCTGAGACGGTGAGGTTTTTGTGGGTTTTGAGGCGGAGAGAGGAGGGGAGAGGACTGGAGATTATGCCACGTAGAAGCATTGTGTTTTTTTTTTTTTTTTTTTTTTTATGAACTTTGGAGTAGTTTTGGATGAAGTTGATTAATATCAAGTACTAGTACTGTAGTAGTATGAGTTTTTGTTGAAATTTGTGGTGGTTATGGACCATTGGAAGATACGGTTGGTTGCCTAGCTGTTATTTTCAGATTCACTGGATATAAGCATTATTGTGGGCCTACTCCTACTTAGACATGGCAAAACGGATCAGAATTTTCTGACCCGACCCGACCCGACCCGAAAAATATCTGACCCGAACCTGATTTTTTTTAACCCGAAACAAAAATGGGTTGACCTGTGACTCGACCAGATTTTTTTACGGGTCAACCCGACTCAACCCGAATAACCCGTGACCCGACCCGTTAAAAAAATTCGCAAACTTTTTTTTTTAAACTACGTCCTGATACTGAGTGCATAAAGCACAAAGCACCAGGATGGCAAAGCCAAACCAACAGGCAATAGTCAATAGTCATTAAATTATTAAATTACAACTTACAAGAAGACAAAACAGTGACTTTTTACATGCAAGTGCAACTTGCCTATTTGATCTTGGGCTTCATGAATCACAAATGAAATGGCAAAACCAATAAAGCTAAAAGCTTCAGCTTTGCTCCACAGACCACAGAGACATGACAATTGACATGAGAAGACTTAGACAACACAACCATTAAAAAAAAGAAAAAAATCTAATTCAGTTGACTAGAGTCCAAAGCCAAAATTGTGAGTCACATGAAACTTGAAAGAGTGAAGCAAAAACGTGACAACACAACACAACACAACAACCACATCCACGGACCATAATCCACAAGGGTCAAGGGCCAAAGCGGTAAAGCCCCTTCAGTAATCAGCCCTCTGCCCTTATTTTCTTTTCACACTTTTTAAGTTTCAACTTTCAAGCTTGCGCCTCTCTACCTCTACACTTCAAGCTTCTCTCCGCCTCTGCTTTCTACTCTTTTCTATCTGTGAGACTGTGACTGTGCCTCTACTCTTTTAGAATTGGAAGGATATTAACAAGTGGCATTAAGTGCAATTCATTTGCTTAACTGATTTTATTCATTCTCTCTAAACAGGTTGTCATTAATTTGTTTTTGTAATTGAGAAATTTTTTTTTTTGAAAAATATGGGTCAACCCGACCCGACCCGCAACCCGATTGACCCATTTAAAAATGACCCGTTTCGACCCGTGACCCGTTTGACCCGCCAACCCGATTGACCCGACCCAAACCCAACCCAACTCGCCCGTTTTGCCACGTCTACTCCTACTGTCTATGAAGTAGAGTCCTCTTAACATTCTGTACTGTGCAGCGAATTTGCCAATCCGTCAAAATTTACCCGATTTAATTCAACCCATCTAATAGGGTTGATTTTTAAAAATTGGTGGGTTGGGTTGAGTCAAGATTGATTGATTGATTCTTTTTTTTTTTTCTTTTTTCTTTTTTTCTTTTTTTTTTTTTTTTTTTTTTTTTTAACAATGGATCGGGTTGGGTTTGGATCATGAGATTTACAAATCCGCCTAACTCAATCCAACCACCTATATTTAATATATTTTTAAATTTAAAAATATATATCAAAAAATATATTATGTGGGGGATTTCCCGCACAAGCTATTTGTCCGCTTTGGGGAGCCAAGCCCACACGGTTTTGTTCTCAAGCGACGTGAGTTTCCTCATCAGGTTCGACCCATTTTTGGGAAGCCTTTGGATTCTGTCCCACATCGGCACAGAATTACAATCAAATTTGGCATGGAATTAAGTTATCTCTTTATTAGATTTGTATATTTTAAGTTTATTAATAACCATCCTAAAAAAATATTCCTAGATCCACCATGGTTATAGGCAATCAAAATTTTTGGTGTCAAAATAACATACCTTCACCTTTTCCATGTATAATTCAGGTGCAAGGATTTTCCTCTGTTGGGCCCAAAAAGCCCCATTTGAAGTTAAAATTCCCTAACCAAGCAAAGGACCAAGCCCTTTCTATTGATACGATGGCTTCCCCAAGTCCAAGGATGTGCATGTGGCTATCTCTCTCACCGCGTCAAGTTGAGTCACAAATAATATTTGTGATAGGCCAAGAATGTATTGGCCCCTTATGATGAATTAATTGATTAATTAGCCAAGTTTATTAATTAATCAAATTAACATACAATATGCGTGGTAGTACAAACAAATCACCAATTAAACTAAGTATGCAGCAAAAAATAAATTGACATGGTGGTTTGTTTATGAATGGGGAAAACCTACACGGCAAAAACCCTACCGGGTGATTTTAAGGTCACCACTCTCGAGAATCCACTATTATCACAATAAGCGGTTACAAGTAAAAGAATCCTAGTACCTTATACCAACCTACAGTTGAACCCTTACCCCAATACCCAATTAGACTTGTTCTGTAGTGACAATCTCTCCTTTCAATGCACGGCTCCTAGTACGTGACTAACCAATTGCGCGGATCCCAGTATGCGACTTCAATCATCAACTAGAGAAAGTTGTTGGCTGCAAAGTTCTTCAGTTCATCACACGAAGAAGATCGAGAATCTCCTTGGTTACAAAACCCTGCGGTGCACAAACACAGTAACTTCTTCACAAGAAAGATGAACTAGGGCAAATTCTGTCTCCGGTCACAATTTGCTTGAACAAACTTTGTTCAACACTTGTGCAACTTGTGTCACCTTTGACGGCCATTAAAATAATCTTTTTATATGTTTAGGGTTGTGAGAAAAGAAAGTCCAAACATACAATCACAGATTGGATGAAAAATAGAACAAAAAATCTGAATTCCATAAACCTCGACAGATACCCTATCTGTCGAGCTGCTGTTGAGCCACGGGCTGGAACAGCTCTTCAAGGCTCGATAGATGCTAGCTGTCGAGCTTTAATGAACAACACTTTTCAGCTTGAATCTTAGACAGACTTGCATAGCTTTAACACTTGAACTTGAAACATTGTTTCCTAAAGTATTAAACACATGAGATCTACCCAAATACAAGTAAAGTGCGTTTTGTCAAAGGATTAGCCAATTACATAAAATAATGACATATGTTCCTAACAAGTGAAACACATATGTCCTAACAATTTGTATGTTACCAAGAGAAAACACAAATTTGTAACCTATTTTTAAATGAATAATGCTACAGACACAAACTATCCTACAAACATTTTACAAACGGATGTGGCAAACTCCACGTAAGCTTTTTAAAAACTAAAAGATATTAACAAATTCTAATTAAAATAACCAAAAAAAAAAAAAAACCAAAATCAGCTTTATTTTATTCTAATTCTAGGCCTCGTCAATGGGCTGGGCTAGCCCCTTTTTACTTGGCCCATAGGTCTAATGGGCTGGGCTTAACGGGTTGTTGACTAGTCATTGGGCTAGGTCGGGCCGGGCTAGATGGAAAAACCCTAGCCCATGGCTCTACCCATGGGCAATGCCCATTTGGGCTTTAGCAGGCTGCGCTAGTGAGGTGGGTTTAATGGGCTACCCATGGGCATTTTTAATGGGTCTTCAATGGGCTTATAAAAATTTAACCAAAAAAATTATAATTATATATTATTACAAATTATCAAATTGAACAATTAAATCTACTAAAAAGATTCTATTAAAAAAAGTAATAAGAAATACCTCTTAAAAAGGTACTAAAATAAGATTAATTAACTTGTATTGATAAGAATAAATAAGTACATTGAAATTTTCATGAATATATTAGAGTGAAAATAGTTGCATCACTACAAAATGTGTACATCCCAACTAGGTTGGCACCCACACACTTGTCTATCATTTGCAATTCCCAATCTATTTGTGTTGAAACATCAAATAATTTTATCTAAGAAAAAATTGAAAAACTTGTTACATAAATTTTATAACTATTTGCCAAGCATTATCTTGAAGTGGTGGATTGTTGGTCATGTGGTGGACTTCCTGGCATCCACTCGGGCCTTTCTAACTTCAATCGCTCAAATGCCTCTGCTAATTCTGCTTCTTGTTCTGCTTCTTGTCGTCTTGTGTCTACTAAGTTTCAATCCTTTAAGCACACAAGTGCCTCAACAGTCTCGAGACTAAGACCACATCTCTTTTCAGATACAACTCTACCACCTGCAGAAAAAGATGCTTCCGATGCTACCGTGGAAATAGGAACTGATAATATTTCACGAGCCATAATGGAAAGTATGGGATACTTACTTTGATTTGTTTTCCACCAGCCCAATAAATTAAATGATCCTTCTTCATCAATTTCAAGTAAAGGTTGATTTAAATAACGTTGAAATTCTGATAACCCACCTGATGATACTGAAGATGCTTGTTCTTTTCTTCTTTTAACCATGTGATAAGCATTTTGTTCTTCTTGGTCACCTAGAAAACTAGTAGAGGACAAAGAGCTTCTTGTGTTTTGTGTTTGGGCACCAATTTCAAAATTTTTATAAGCATTTCCATAATAATCAAATAATTTTGTCATTGAATTTTGAAATGATTGTATGGTCTTTTGAATTTTTTTCAACTTCATCATTATAAACTATTTCTAAAAAAACATTCAACTCTTCAATCTTAAATCTAGGATCAAGAATAATAGCCATTCCAAAAATCAAAGGAATATCTCCCCAATATTTGTCAAATTTTTGTCTCATTAAATCTAACGTTTCATCAAATATTCCAAAAGTTTTCCCATAAAATTTTGAAAATTTTGCACAAATGTTAGTCAATTGAATTATAACTCTACAAGATGTTGGATAATATACACCACAAATTTTTTTTGTTGAATCATCAAAAACCTTTAAAAAGTCTCTTACAAGTTCTGCTAACATCCAATCATGTTCTTCAATTTTTTCTAGAGGACAATGTGAATTTTGAGAAAGATGAGAATAATATAAATTTAAAACATCTTTATATTTTATTGCTGAATCTAAAAGAAGATAAGTAGCATTCCACCTATGAGGCACATCAATATTTATATTTTTTTGTTTCTTTTCAATTCCATACAACATTTTTATATACAATTCATATCTTGCTTGAGAACTATTAATATTACGAACAATATCTTTTATTTTTTCAACAAATGAGGATAAATTTGATAAACCATCTTGAACAATTATATTTAAAATATGTGTACAACAACGTATTCAAAATAATGTACCATGTAAAGGTAAGCTTAATTTTTTTTTTTAAACATCTCTGCTGTATCATTATTTGTTGCATTATCAAGTGTTATTGAAAATATTTTATCAGTAATCCCCCAATATTGAAGTTCCTCACTAATAAGATTTGCAATGTTATATACCATGTGTGGAGATTCCAACATTTTAAATGATATTATTCTTTTATTTAAATTCCAATTAGAATCAATATAATGAATAGTTAAAGAGAGAAAGCCTAATTTATTTCTTGATGTCCACAGGTTAGAAGTTAAACAAAATCTACCACTATGTGCATGCAAAATACTTTTTAATTTTTCTTTATAAAATTTAAAACTCTTCATAATATCTCTTTTTACGGTGGATGCAGAAAATCCTTATATTGTAGAGTAAAACCACGTTGCACCATTCCTGTAAAACCATGTTTTTCAACAAATGTAAATGGGTGTTCAGCTCTAACAAGATATTCTACTACTTCATTATGTGCATTTGCATCAGTGTAAATAAATGTAGTTAAATTTCCCTCCTTATCTTTTCCTAATTGTTGAAAATCTCTAATATCCATTTGATTTTTTCGCTTACAACTATTTAACATATGACGTTTTAAATGGTTAGTCCCCGCACTTGGGCCACAAGCCAGCTCGTCACCACAGTTGCTACATATAGCTTTAATTTCTTTTGTTCCATCTTGTTTTATCCTCTCTACCCTATCAAAAAATTTCCGAACTTCACTTTTTAATTTTTTATTAGTAAAAACTAACAAAAATAATGTATACAAATAATGAGACAGCAAGTATATAATAAAAGTTATGAAAAGATGTTACCCAATCAATCGAATTTTAAGACAAATAGCTTCCACAATTCCACTCCAATTTGAAGAAGTTGATTTTCAAATGCAATTGGATGCTCAAGCCTCCAAGTTCCAAGCCTCCAACTTGAAGAAATTGATTATTTGATACTTGTAATTGTATAAATATAACTATTAAAAATATAATACTATTATTTTATAGAGTATATAACTATAAGAGGGCAAAAATAATAAGAGATGAAAAATTGAGAATAGTCTAGGGAGAGTTTGAATTTGAGAGATTTTTTGTGAGTAAAATGAGAGAAATGTGATAGGTATTTATAGATTGGATACTAAAAAAAGAAAAAAAAAAAGAAAAAAAGAAGAAAAAAAGAAGAGAGAACTGACTTTTGTTCAAACGGTAAGCATTCTTAAAGGAAATATTTGAAGAATCAAATATCAATTCTTAAAGGAAAGAATTTCTTCCAACGATAAGCTTTTAAAAAAAAAAAAAAGTTCTTCTATAATTGTAACTTGTAAGGAAAGAATTGGAATTTATCAAAGGAAAAAATGACTTTCTTTCCAGAGGCACAAAGGTCAAAGGGCAACGGTCATCTTAGTAACTTAGTTTTAAAAATCAAAGCTACTAGACTAATACCAAAATATATATATTTATTAAGTATATTGTATCACAATCACTCCAAGTATTTTGTGGTTAGGTGTGTGGTTTTAAAGTTTTTATAATGTCTAAAGTTCAATCCCTCACCACCCCCGCCCCCCAACCCCTAAATTATTTTGTTATGAATTTTGGGCAATGAGTCAGGCTAATGGGTTAGGCTAATGGGTTGGGCTAACGGGCCGGCCCACCAAGCGCCCGTGGGTAAAGAAACCAACCCATAGCCTGTCCCATTGGGCTACTGGGCTTCCCATGGGCTTTAATATTACCGGGCCGGGCTGCCCATTAGCCTGGTGGGCTAGCGGGCTACTAGGCCAACCCATGGGTCATAGGCTATTCGATGACCCTTACAAATTCCTAAACCTAAAATGTATCAGACACAAAACCTGAGCTCTCTACCTCATTGACGCCTCCTAGCCTCCCTCATCGGTGCCACTTGCGTCCTTGCCTCACAACGGACGATGGACTATTCCCTCCTTGCCTCACGACGGACGAACGGCGCTTCCCTCCTTGCCTCATCAGTGCTAACAAACTCCGAAACACAAAACGTGACGGTGAAAAACCCTAGCCTCAAATCCTCTGCCTCATGCCTTCCCTCCTTGCCATAAAATTCTCACACTTCGACCAACGCCGCCGCCAACTCGCTGGAATCGTTGTAGAAGCCGCGGAACCATGGCTGAGAACGGTGTTGCAGTCCCATCTCAGCTAGTGCTGCCGTAAGCATGGTTTCTCCATGTCATCTGCCTCCCTCTTAGTAACGTCAACGGTTACACTCTGTTTTAGTATTGAATTTTTTTTTTTTATTCAAGTAATTCATATGCAAATTTGGTGTAGAGTACTGCAATATTTATGGCCTTGAGGCAATCCAATGAATTATATAAATATATACTCATGTGGATGGAATGGGTCGAAATAACTAATAACCAAAAAGAATTTTTATGTATTTTGAGCTTGTTTATTGCTGGTTTTCAAAAAGAATTCCAAACTTGGACTATTGCTGGTTTTCTAGCCTCAAAGATGCTGTTGGAAAATCCGGAGAAGGCATTATTTGTTGTCCCATTATTTGAACTAGGGATTTACTGATGTTGATGGCTCTTATTTTTGAGAGCTTCTTATTTGTTCTATGATCAATAGTTGCTTGTACATGAGTTGTAGTTGTTATTTGGACAATGATTAAAGACTTTACTATACAATTCTTTATTTCCTTGCGTTTTACTGTTTTTGTTAAAATTACTAGCTCTTGCTTCGTTTGTATTGTTTATAAGCATGCTAATGCATCATTAAGAAACAACTATTTTGATAGTCAAGTTAGTGATTGTTAAATATAATTATTAGCAACGCGATGTGTTATACCATGTTGTATATGCTAGAGTAGATGCGGAAGAGGAAGCATAGAATAGGAACACCAAGAACACAAAGGTTACGTAGTTCAGCCTTGACGGCCTACATCCACGGAGGAATCCCTTAAGGGTTACATCTTTATTATATAAGAGTGTAGTACAATAACCTATGTTACAATGAACCCTAACATGAGTATATATAGGCGACTAAACCCTAGACTACTAGTACAAGCAGGAGTGAGCTTGGGCCTATTACATTGGGCTAATATGTCTAATATATCTCTAACACCCTCCCTCAAACTCAAGGCGGAAGCTTGATAAAGGCTTGAGGTTGGATAAGCATGAGAAGATCACTTGGAAATGCCTTGAAGAATGCCTTTGAAGAAACCACAATGAAGAATATGCCAATTGATGAATTTTAGAGCTTCAAATGAAGAAACGGAGTCCAAAATTACAATCTACGCGAAAAACTAAGCAAGATAGGCCATTTTGGAAATTTTGACTTTTGGTCAAACGTCAACGCAAAAAGTCAAAGTCAACTGCTCTAGGGTCAAAGTCAACGGATACTGGTCCGGGTTGGGTCACGGATCGGGCAGCAGAGCCATTGACGTCATCCTATGACGTGTCACTGACGTGGACGTGCTTGCGTGGCTACTGTCGTGGAGTGATGACGTCATCAGATGATGTCAGAATAACATCAGCAGCAGCTTGTTGGCACGTGCAGCGCGTGAAAGTAGGTAACAAGCGTGTGGAGGAGAGTTTAGGAAAACCTTCGGCGCGTGTAACACCCGATGAGCTCCATATTTCTCAGGTTTGCAGGTCGGCAGGCTACAAGGCCATTATGGCGGCGCGTGTAACCATAGGAGGATCTGAACCTATGAAATCAGCGGCGATGCGTGGAGAAGTTGGTAGACACTGCGTTAGTGCGTTGAGGCGCGTGCAGCATTTAGTGGATATCGGACTTCTAGGTTTTTCTCGCGGGAGGCCATGGGTCACGTCTGTGTGGTTGGTTTCATCAGGCGAAGCTTGGATTTGCACAGATCTGAGATTGATGTCACGGGTTTGCTTGAGTTTGTAGATCTTGGACACAGCACTGAGCCACGGTGACTGCGAGATGCCGTGGGGTCTAGATCCAACAGTGAAGCATGTGTGACTTCTGATGGTGGTGTGCACGTGATATTCTTCTTTGCTTGCTAGAGATGTTTTGTTTGATGCCAAGAACGAAGTTTGACTCTGATACCATGTTAAATATAATTATTAGCAACGCGATGTGTTATACCATGTTGTATATGCTAGAGTGGAAGCGGAAGAGGAAGCATAGAATAGGAACATCGTGAACATGAGGGTTACGTGGTTCAGCCTTGACGGCCTACATCCACGGAGGAATCCCTTAAGGGTTACATCTTTATTGTATAAGAGTGTAGTACAATAACTTGTGTTACAATGAACCCTAACATGAGTATATATAAGCGACTAAACCCTAGACTACTAGTACAAGCAGGAGTGAGCTTGGGCCTATTACATTGGGCTAATATGTCTAATATATCTCTAACAGTGATCATAGACATACAAGATGCATATGGATTTTAAAATTTGTCTTCAATCACCATTGTCTTCAACCAGTCAACGTGTGCTTACTTATATGTGTCTGTGTGTTTAGTTGAAAAGAATATGCATATATTTTAACTTAATGCAATCAGATGGACTTTCAATAGCACATTGCACACTAGCTATTGCTAATTGAGGCAAACATATTCATTTTATGCTCATTATGCAGTTGTGTTTTTTATTTGCTTACATTTCATTCTTTTTTTCCCTCCTGACAGTGAAATAGAAGATACTGATAATGACAGTGATGACAATAAAGGCTGTGTTTGTGTTATTCTTTGAACCTGTTCAATCGACTTCTACTCTACAATTTCAGCAGCAACTAAAACAATGACAAGGGAGGCAAAACAGTTTAATGGTTTTGAACTTCAGCATATTCATCATATGGATATGGAATTGGAAAGGAGATATGTTGGGCTCAACATTTAACTTTCATTTACTTTGCTGCTGCCTCATCAGCTCTCCAATCAAGAGTGCTCTAAAAAAATTCTGTACACTAGATGATTAATTTTCTATTGTAAGATGTCAAGCTATTGTTTATTTTGGATAACTGTCAGTCTTATGGATAGCAGAATTTTAGAAGATGTATATGGATTAGTGGATGCTTTCTAAGGATTGCATTAGTTTAACTTGGCAAGGGGTATGCCCGTTAATATTGTTTTTATATATATATATATATATATTTATATATATAGAAAAAGAAGAGGAATGGAGTACCTTGATAAAATTAACTATTGCCCAATTGTTTGTTATCAGTGTTTTTCCTAGTCTACTTATTTTTAGCTTTATGGTTTAGTTGTTTTTCGAATCTGATAATGAGTTATCCTCTATTCAAGTAGAGGCTTTGTTGTATTACAGTGTATGCCTCTTTGTATTCTATTGTTGTATTTGTATCTAGTTCGTGTTGAAGTAGGTTATGTAATGAACTCGAACATAATGAGGATCAAACATGTCCATCTCTTAATAACATAAATAAAGAGCAAAGATATCCATAGATGTAAAGCTCAAATAATGTTGAATAAAAAAAAAAGCTTTGTTGTAAGTCACCATATGTGCTTAAAAAAATATAAGCTTTTCCCTAGGCAAATAATACCATAATATCCATTACAAATGAAGAACTATGTTGTGTTCAACACAAAAAGGAAAAACAAAAAGTTTGTCATCTTGATCAAGTCGAACTTAATTTTAACTGAACTTGCCAGCATCTTGATCCTTAAACTGATGCCCATGATGTTGAGCCTACAAAAAGAATAAAAGAAAATGTATTATATTGTTTAGAAATCAACGTGCTTATAATTGACATAGTTAAATATACAATGTAGTAACAATACTTGTAGCAAATCCAAATGATTCAAGTTGATTATATGATGTTGTTGTGTTCCATAAACACTAAGCTGGTTAGTATTTGGCACTTGACATCCACTTCCCCAAAATTGATTTGGATGACTCTACAAATACAAATTTCATTAAAAAAAAAAGATTAAATCTCAAACTATTAACAAGTATAACATTGAATAAAAGTTCAGGAATAACTGACAGTTGGTGTATATTGCTTCCCCGAGTGCCAAAATATGTTGGGTTAATACTAGTTACTGCGATTTGATTAGTATATAATAAATTATAAATGATAAACTATACCTGCATTTGGTTTCCAAGAAATAAAGGAATGCCAAAATATGGCATCATATATCCACCACTTGAACCTTGACTCAGATGACACCGTACAATTGAAAATAAATCTAAAAAATTACATATCAAGCAAAAGAGAAAAAATTATGCAAAACCAAGGGACTAGGAGGGTAAAGAAACTGAATATTAAAAAAAAATTTAGTCAAAAGGGAGATAAAGAAAATCTACATTTGGTAAACTATACCTGCATTTGGTTTCCAGGAAATAAAAGAGAGCCAAAATATGGCATCATATTGTTAGGATTAGTGCCCTTAAATCTTATTGTAAGATGTCATGTATGATATTATGTATGACATTATATGTTAAATAATGTATGACTTAATGTTGTGATTAATAAAATTGTTTTATTATTATCTGAAATAATGGTAACATGAATATTCGGACATTATCATATAGTCCATGAGATGCATTGTATGTGATTTATGTGATTTAGTCACAGAAGATATAAGTCACAAGTTCTTTGTAAACTTAGAATTGTAGTTTGTAGTCGGTGATGAAATTAGGCATTCCATCTGCGAAGACTATAACATATCAACTAAGATGATTTGTCTTGATCATGGAAGTGGAGACTTCTAGTTGATATGTTGATATGTTTTAAGAGTTAAGACATATTGAACTGGACTGCTGTGAGATTTATTATTCTCCTAACGACTGTCAATTGAATAATAAATCTCTCGACTTCTATCTACATGAACTCTTAATCCTGAGAGAATAATGGACCTGATCATGAAGTGTAGGTTGCTTTGATATATCAGGAGTGAGATCTAATGTAACGGTCAAAACCTTAATATGTTGGGCAACCACATTTAGTGTTGATGGAACATATATTCTCAAGATGGAATTCATAGTCTCTTAGTGGAGATACAAAATATTCCCTTGAGATAAGTTTAATAGGTTTGTTATTCAGAGAGTTAGGCCTAACCACTTTAGTAAGACTAAAGTATATATTTATGAAATTGGATTTCATAAATATATGATAAATAACTTCAAATGATTAAACCGGGTACTCAAGGATTAAGATGTAGTAATTAACAAAGTGGCAGTCTACATTAATAACTTTGTATTACTACGAATATTTTATGAAGGGGTTGCATGTACAATAAAGTCTTGAGATATAATTTATTAATAAGGCCTAGAGTGCAATTATATTTATATAGTGGTATTAAATATAATTAATGGTAACTTTGGACTTGTCAAGAGTTGACAGAAAAGCTCAAGGCCCATTGGAGCTAGAGTCTTATTTGTTCCCTTTTGGTCCCACTCCAAGCCACACATTAAAGCCCAATTGGAAAGGCCCAAAAGGCTAGCCCAATTAGATAATTAGTTATATGGAGAGAAACATACAGAATTTGTAAGAACATGAATTGGTATGTGTGTGAGTGTTAGACACTTTTGCATTCTCTTTAGAACATACACATATTACTGATTGAGAGACCACACATCTTGGGCATCAAGTAAAATTAGAGTGAAGATTAAAGGTATTCCTAAGAACTTCTGATCTTCGGTTTTGGATTTCACCGCATCAAGGTACACTCTCTTGTTCTTAATTCTAAAACTTACATAGTGCATGTTATTAATTGCGAATGAAGTAGATCCGTTAATTTTCCGTTGCGTACATGCATAATTCCATCACATATATCCATCACTAGAACCTTGACTCAGATGACACTGTGCAATTGAAAATAAATCTAAAAAATTAAATATACAAGAGAAAAAATTATGCAAAAACGAAAGAGGGTAAAGAAACTGAATATTAAAAAACATTTTAGTCAAAGGGGAGATAAACGAAATCTGCACAACACGACCTTTCAAGAAACAGTTCTGCTAACTCAATTAGCTTGACTATAACAAATGGATGTGAAACCAAAAGTAAAATTTGTACCCTAACCAAAATAAGTAGTGTAATCTTTTTTTATAGATAATTAGATTAATAAAATGCAATAGTGTAAATTATTTACATAGTAGATTAAAATCTCAAACAATTAATCTTATAGTTTTTCCTTATTCTTAATACTTGAACATTCTTTCTCTCTTGTGTTCCCATTTCATGATCTTCTTGTGGAGTACTTAAAGTAGGCAAACCAATTTCACCTACATCGACTTCAATTTCTTGTGCCACTTGAGAATTCTTTCATTAGAAAGAAAATAGATGAATTTGACAAGTTATTTAGATAAACAAATATATATATATATATAATACAACAAAGAAACTAATAAAATAAATTATTAGCTAAAATTAAATAAGCAAGTACCTATTTTCCTTTTCCCTTTTTTTTGTGTGTGCTAGTTTTGTTCCCTTCCTGTCTCTTTCTTGTTTTCAATTTCCTAATCACTTGGTCTATTTTAGATTCCTTTCGTTTTGACACTGGTCACCCTTTACTTCGAGCCACTAAAGGACTAAGCACCTTAATACATTCCTTTGATGTCCCATTAATAACTTCATTAGATATTGTCACTGCACCCGGTGTGTGATGAGATGTTTGACCACTTTCACTACTTGACACATTCAGACTCAACTTCTCCTTTAGCTTATCTAAAATTTTCATCACAGTCATACAACTTTCTTCAGTTTTTGATGCCATTGATGCAACTTCATAAAAAGAAGTGTGCAATTTATCATAACGTTGTGCTTCAGGATTTCCACTCAATTCATTGTAAATACATTTAATAAATGTATATCTTTGTTTCGAGTCCTTACTCCACCGTGGAAGAATATATTTTGATGGCAATATTTTAATTTTCTTTATCATCATGAGCACAGAAAAGGCATGCCTGCAGAGGATTCCTCTAAATTCAAATAAGCAACAATTGCATTGTACCTCCAATTCATCTTCATTAAAGTAAACATGGAAGGTTACTTCCTTTGTATCATCATCAATTTCTATCTCATCAACAACTTGATATGTAGAAATTGCACCTTCTTGTTTAAGAAGAAAAGGATGACAATACATTTTCCTCCTAATCTCATCTTGAACCTCCTTGAACTTTGAATTGGTATAACTATCCTGAAATTGCTTCTCAATAGCATAATGAGTTATGCATGGAACTCTTGAAGTTAGAGAAATAAAATCTTCTGTGTTCTCCTATTCAACCTTACTCTTCAAGGCCTCATCATATAGATCAAAAAATTGCTTCAATGTAGTCTTCGGCCCCACATAACCATTAAAAAAGGCATCCATACTTTCACTACATTGTGTAGTAGACATTCCTGCCTAAAATGTATTTTTCACATATGTTGGTATCCAATGATGTCGCTCATAATACAACCATTGCAACCATTCATTATCTTGAAGATTATGCACCTCAAGTAATATTTGCCAACTATCTTCAAATTCATCACGACTCAAGGAGCCATATACACAGCGGCCTATATCCCTTTTAATCGCCTCATATTGAGAATATCCTTCAAATTTCTCAGGAATTTTCTTCATTATATGCCATAAACAAAACCTATGTTTAGTTTCAGGGAATACTATTTCAATTGCCCTTTTCATAGCTTGGTCTTGATTAGTTATAATTGCTTTTGGAGCTCGACCTGACATATACTTCATCCATGATTCAAACAACCAAACAAAAGTATTAACATTCTCATTTGATATTAGACCACACCCAAGAAGTATTGATTGACCATGATGATTCACTCCTACAAATAGAGCAAATGGCATTTTATATGGATTTGTTAAGTATGTTGTGTCAAATGTTATAACATTCTCAAAATATTCACATGTGGCTCTACCTCTTGCATCCGCCCAAAACACATTCCTCAATCAAAATCTATCATCCACATCCATTACATAATAAAACCGGTCATCCTTCTCTTGCATTCTAACAAAATAGTCACGAAGTGCTCTAGCACCTCCCACCCCAAGTCGAAGCTGCCTTGCTTTGTCAACATGATTTTTACAGTCTTTTTCTCCAAATGGAAGCTTCTCAAATCCTCATGCTTCAATAACAATAGATTTATAGTTTTTACTGATGCAAATTCCAGCTTTATTATTTAATTCAAGCCTTCTTTTCACATAAGAGTCTATCTGTTTATGACATCTAAAATATCTAGCTTTTCCAGGACTCAAAGTATGGACATGGTCAAGCACAATAGTAGTCAATTGCGTATAATATGCTCTAACTTCTTCTTTAGAATTAAACATCATCCCAACCTTTAGTTCTAAAACAATTTCATTTTCATCTAAAATCTTGTTGATCTCATGCTCCTTTTCTTCAATCTTTTCAATCTCTAACTTTTGCTCATTTTCTTCATCATCAATGGCAATTTCTTCATCTGAAGACATGTAGTCTTCATTGTCTGACAATCACATGATTGTTTCCATTAGAAATACTCTTCAATTATCTAATAAAAAATATAAAAGTTTAAACCATTTAGAAGCCAAGCATACAAAACTTTAAAAATAAAATTGTCATATGAGATTGCAACACGAGCATAAAATAATCCAATAAAATTTAAAAATTCTGTCATATATGTTAGGACATATGTGTTTCACATGTTAAGAACATATGTCATGATTTTATGTAATTGGCTAATCCTTTGACAAAACGCACTCTACTTGTATTTGGGTAGATCTAGGATGTGTTTTAAATACTTCAAGAAACCATGTTTCAAGATCAAGTGTTAAAGCCTTCAAGTCTGTCCAAGAAAACAAGCTGAAAGTGCAAAATTACTAAAGCTCGACAACTGCATCTATCGAGCTTAAGAAAGCTGCTTTAGCCCCGTGTGCTCGACACCTGCTCGACAGCTACTCGACACCTCCTATCTGTCGAGGTTTATGAATTTCAGAATCTTGATCTGATTTTCTTGGGATCCGTGATTATGTTTTTGGGCTTTCTTTTCTCCTAACCCTAAACATATAAAATGATTGTTTTAAGGGCCATCAATGAGTACACAAGTTGTAGAAGTATTGAGCAAACTCTGTTCAAGCAAATTGTGACCGGAGACAAAGTTCTTGCCCTTGTTCATCTCTTTCTCTTGGAGAAGTTGCTGTGTATTTGTACCATAGGGTTTTGTGACCAAGCATCTTCTTGATCTTCATCGTGTGGATGAACTGAAGAATTTTGCAGCCAACAACCTTCTTAGTTGGTAATTGAAGTCGCGTACTGGGATCCGCGCATTGGTTAGTCACGTACTTGGGAGCCGTGCATCAAAAGAGGGGAACTGTCACTACAGAACAAGTCCAATTGGGTATTGGGGTAAGGGTTCAACTGTAGGTTGGTAAGGTACTTGGGATTCCTTTACTTATAATCGCTTGTTGTGATAATAGTGGAGTTTCGGGAGTAGTGACCTGAAAATCACTCGGTAGGGTTTTTGCCGTAAGGTTTTCCCCATTCGTAAACAAATCACCGTGTTATTTATTTTCCGCTGCATAATTAGTTTATTGGTGATTTGTTTGTGCTACCGCGTGTTTGCATGATAAATTGATTAATTAATAACTTGGCTAATTAATTAATTAATTTCTATCACAATGGGTCAATTCAGTTTGTGGCCTATCAATATAAACTTTAAAAATTCTATCCTATGGGATTGCAACACCGTAGTTAAGCATAAAATAATCCTATAACATTTGAATCCCCTTTCAATGCTTTCATTACTTCTTTGGTTGAATCAGGATAAAACAGCAATTTCTTATTAATCTAGAGCTTGAATCACATTACGGAAATCAACAAACTTATTCGTTGAATGTGAATGAATAATCACTAATACCACTTGCAATAATTTCACTACTGAATCTCTTTGAGTGACGGAATTATATGCTTGCCTACCAAATTGATTTGTAATCATATCATATATATAATTTCCTTTGTTTCTATAGAATGAATACGTTTTGAATAGCAGAATGTTGGCCTGTTTGACTGTGAATGGTTTTCTTATCTAAAGCATTGCATGTCTTTCTTATCTAAAGAATCGTTGAGGAATTACCAAAAGTAGAAGAATTAGAAGCATCAGATACCGAAGTGGGAGCATCATTCTCATCAGATGTGATTGCAAGACCGTTCTCAGCCATGGTTCCGGCAGCTTCTGCAACGATTCCGGCGAGAGGTGTGGCGGCAGCGTTAGTCGGCAAGAGGAAGCGGATTTCTTTAGCTTGAATGTGAGACCAAAGAGGCAGAGGAGTGCAGCGCCGGAACGTTTTGTGTTTTTCGCCAGAACGTTTTGAGTTTAGGATATTGTTGGCGATTAATTTACTTTGTTAATATCTTATGTGGTATTTTTAGTTTTTAAAAAGATGACGTGGAGTTTACCACATCATTAGTTTGTAAAATGTTTGTAGAATAGTTTGTGTTTGTAGCATTACTCTTTTTAAACATACATCAAATAGCAATGCTTTAATTAGTTACAAATTTTTTGTCTTAAGCAAGAAGATGTTCTATTTCCCTACATGTCCGTCTGGCTTAGGGGTTTGAAAATGTGTGTATTGAAAAAATAGTGATTTTAGAAGTTGTGTTTTCTTTTTTTTGAGAAAGAAGTTGTGTTTTCAAAGAGTGTTTTTCAAAAGCGCAATTAAGCCTTTATTATTATAACTAGTGGATGTTCCACGCAATGCGCGGATACTTTATACTTTTATTTTGAAATAATTTCTGACTATTCTTTTTGGCCCTATAACACACATCTTATGTTCAATTATATTATACATATCATTAAGAGAAAGAAAATAAAAAGAACCAAAATTATTATGAATATACATAATTAAGAATATGAATATATGTACGTAGCCTAAATGAATTTACAATTATTTATTTATTTTGACTAATTAAAGTGTACAATATACGATAGGAAGAGGAAAGAACAAATTGATGTGGCACTTAATAATAAGAGTTTTAACAGGAAGATTGTAGAGAGAGTCTTTCAAAATGTGTGTCCTATTTTATGATGCTAACCCATATTTTGGAAAATGTGGGAAAAAAATTAATGTAGAAGGGTCACACTTGGGTCATAATATGTAAAGTAATAAGTGGGTTTGAGCTTTTCATAAGGTTTGGACTGATTTTAATTTAATTTTAAATTATAGCACATCTTTTAAATAACAATAAAAAAGAAGAAGTTAATATTATTTTTTGGATAATAGTAAAAAAGCTTAATGAAAAGTGGTTAAAAATGTTAAATGAAATATTAGAGTGCCACATGGCAGGAGCTTATGCACTCCCGCATGAGGTCTCTGCTTTTATATAATACTAGCGTTTAACCCACGCAATGTGCGAGATCATTTTATGAATTAGAAAACAATCAACTTAATATATTATACTTAATGTGATGGTAAAATATGGAAGGGGGTGGATGGTTAGTTGTTTCGATAATGATGCTAATGTGCAGGTGTTCTTCTAAAAGACAAATATAACCTAGCATTAACACATGATCTAGAAAAAATGTTAATTGAAATCTCATAAGTTATAACTAATTGGTTCAAGGTTTTTTTAAAGGTTGTGGGTTCGAGAGAATATAGTTATTGAAGTATGAAATAAGTAGAAGAGAAATTTGGCTAATAAAATCAATTTGTAAAGAAAAAATCTGTTGCAAAGTTTATAAGATACGTTAGTTATCTGTGGGTGCCCGAGGACCGAGGATGGATCTGAAGAGTTGCAATATAACTGTGGGGATGTCGCGGTCCACGGACTCGAGGAGGAAAGCCGCCCGAGGAGAGGAAGAGATGAGTCAAAGTACTCTGAGGCATTCCAAGTGGGAACAAGAATCTGAAGAGAGAGGATCAACGGTCATAAGGGAAATTTCTAGTTGGAGTAGCCTATTGCCTCCGCATTAAATGGTGGGCAACAGCTTTATCAGCTGCATTGATGAGGAAGTGACTTAAACAGTGTAAGTCACAGCTAAGCAGACTCCTTCCACCACCTTCTTCAGATATAAAAAGCGACAAGTGTTATGAGAGGAGGGATGTTAGGTGAGGATGGATGGTTGAGATATGATAAAGGGAGGAGTATATAAGAAAAGGAAGGTTCATAGATAGATGGATCTGGACACAAGTATCAAGAGATAAAGAAGAAACAAGAAGAACACTTAGAGAAAAGAGAGTGAACAATAATAATTCCTATGTAATTGTGGCCTCCTCATATAAGCTTGGAAGGATAAATTGGTTCATCTATCTAATACGATTGGCCTTTTCTTCCTTGTTTTTGTCCTCGGGCAAAGCCCCCATTTGGTTGTTTGGTTCCCTTTCTCACAAATTCTTTGTTTTGGGCCACGATTGAACTGATCCAGCCACTATTCTAAATGGGCCTAGGCCGCTAGATCTTTTGGTCCTTACAATTGGCGCCGTTTGTGGGAACAACAAAGTGTGGTGGATTTGTCCTGAGTATTCATGGCTAACGTAGGTCAGGGTAGGGGGAATCGGTTGGTTCATAAAGGGAGAACCAGTTTGTTAACCTAGAGCAAAGAAGAGATAGACAGCATACTCCAAGTGTTATGGTAGAGTCTTACCATACTGAGCGTACTGCGTGGAGTCATTCAAGGCCTAGGAGTCAGGTCTCACATGATCAGGAGACAAGGAAATTACAGCGGGAAATTGATCGCCTGCGCAGGAGGCTGAAGCACAGGGAACATGATAGAAGGAGTCCATCCTCCCCACCAAGTGATGGTTCTAGGGGAAGCAGGGACTGTTCATATCATCGTAGGTTTAGAACTCCATCTAGTGAGTCTTACTCAACTTCTTCGCGCTGGGACAGGTTGGATAAGAGCAGTAATAAACGTGAGAAAAGGTCTTCCCACTATGGCATGGGAAACGATGCAATTAGTAAGGCCCTATAGCAGACTTCTAAGTCACCCTTCGTTAGAAGGATTAACCAGGCAAAACTTCCTCATCGCTTTTCTTAGCTGACGTTTACCATTTACAATAGGAGGACTGATCCCGTGGAGCATGTAAGCCACTTTAATCAGAAGATGGCGGTCCATGCCAATAACGAAGCCCTTATGTGCAATGTGTTCCCCTCTAGTCTGGGGCCTGTGGCTATACGTTGGTTTGATGCCTTGGAAGAGGGATCGGTGGGTTCTTTCGAGGAACTGACGAGGGCATTCGAGGCAAGATTCATCACATGCAGTAGGGTCCCTAAGCTAGTCGACTCTTTGTTGTCTATGGTGATGAGGGAAGGAGAGACTCTCAAGACATACTCGGATAGGTATTGGGAAACTTATAATGAAATTGATGGAAACTTTGAAGATGTTGCCGTGAGGACCTTTAAGGTGGGGCTCCCTGCCGAGCACGAGTTGAGGAAGTCGCTGAAGATGAAGTCTGCCTCGAACATGCGCTAACTGATGGATTGCATCGATAAGTATAAGCAGGTGGAGGAAGACCAGATTCAAGGAAAGGGCAAGGCGAAAATGTTCCCGGAGAAGAGAGATACTCGGGGCGGAGGATACTAGGGTAATCGCCCCCGAAGGGAGTTCACTAATCAAGCATCGTCCACAGGAGCTCAGGCGGTCAACTCTTTGTTTAAAGAGCCAGTGTATCAGATACTGGAGAAGATTAGGAATAAGCCTTACTTCAAGTGGCCCAGCAAAATGGGTGGGGACTCCTCTACCAGAGTCTCTATTGCCATTACCATCAGGATAAAGGACACACTACGGAGGAGTGTAGGACCCTGCGAGATCATCTGGGCCAGTTGGTGAAGGCAGGGAAGCTCGATTGGTTTTTGCATCAACCTATGGGGCAATTCGGGCACTCAGGAGCTGAGTTTCACAGGGATGGTGCTCCTCGGCTAGCATTAGGTACTATCAACATGATCTTTGCCAGGCCAGGGGATACTGGGGGCTTGGGTGCTAGGATTATGTCTGTGGGTGGAGGTTGTGACCAAGAGGCGGGTGGTCAGGCCTCTAAAAGGGCTATGGCGATGGTCACCCCTACCCTGGGTTTCACTAAGAAGGATAAGGAAAGAACCCTCCAGCCACATGATGACGCTCTGGTGGTTACCATTAGGATTGGGGGTTATGATGTTAAAAGGGTGCTAGTTGATTAGGGAAGCGGAGCGGAGATCATGTATCCTGATTTGTACAAGGGGCTGAACTTGAAGCCCGAGGATCTTGAAAGGTACGATTCACCTTTGATGGGCTTTGATGGTAGGATGGTGGTCCCCCGAGAAATGATAAGATTTCCCGTGCAAGTTGGGGATGAGGAGTTGCAGGTTAGCTTCATTGTAGTGAAAGCTTTTTCCCCCTACACGGCTATCCTGGCCAAGCCTTGGCTTCATGCTATGGGTGTCGTATCCTCAACCCTGCATCTGAAGGTTAAGTTTCCTACTCAGTGGAGAGTGGGAAAGTTGGTGGGTAGCCAAGCCATGGCTAGGCAGTGCTTGGTATCAGTAATCACGCAGCAGCCCACTGATCCTACTATGGAGACTAGAGATCCAATCCCATAATAACTAAAGGGCCCTACAGGGGGACAGCAGACCAAGGCATCTGGAGAGTTATCCGAGGAACTGGAGAAAGTGATGATAGGGCAGGGTCAAGAGCAGTACTTTCAAGTGGGATCTTAGTTGCCCCCTTTAGAGAAAGCATAGTTGGTGAAGTTTCTAGAGACCAACATTGATGCTTTTGCATGAAGCACCTATGACGTTCCAGGAATTGACCCTAGGTTTATATGTCATCAATTGAACGTTAACCCCGAGGCTACGCCACGTAGGCAGCCTCCTCGGCGATCATCCAACGATCACGCCGAGGCAGTGGGGACGGAGGTAAATAAGTTGAAGCAAGCTGGATCTATTAAGGAGATCTTCTATCCCAAGTGGTTGGCTAACACTATGGTAGTTAAGAAAAAGAATGGAAAATGGCGAGTCTGCATAGACTTCACTGATTTGAATAAAGTTTTCCCAAATGACCCCTTTCCCATTCCCAGAATTGATCAATTGGTGGATGCCATGATGGGGTACCCTCGGATGAGTTTCTTAGACGCCTTCCAAGGCTACCATCAGATACCCTTGTCATTACTTGATCAGGAGAAGATGGCCTTTCGTGCTCCTAATGGGAACTACCATTATCGGGTCATGCCCTTTGGCCTCAAAAATGCAGGATCCACATATCAGCGAATGGTGACATGAATGTTTGAGTCACAGATTGGGAGGCCTACATTGATGACATGGTAATAAAGAGCAGGCAGGTAGAGGAGCATTTGGCCGACTTGGGGGAGACATTCTCAATTCTAAGAGAGCATAAGCTACGCCTTAACGCTGCCAAGTGTTCTTTTGGTGTAAGCTTAGGCAAATTTATGGGTTACATGATCACTCACCGCAGGATTGAGGTCAACCCCGAGCAGATTAAGGCTATTAATAGCTTGCATCCTCCTCGGAACCCCAAAGAGGTGCAGAAATTAACTGGAATGGCCGCAGCTTTGAATAGGTTCATCTTTTGGTCTGCGGACAGGTGTCATCCCTTTTTCTAACTTCTCCACAAGTGGAAGGATTTTTAGTGGACCTAGGAGTATGTAACAGCTTTCAAGGACCTCAAATAGTATTTGTCCAATCCTCCTAAACTTTCCAGGCCCAAGAAGGAGGAAGTGTTGTATGCATACTTAGTAGTCACGGACTATGCTGTTAGCCTCGTCCTGGTCAGAAACAAGGATGGAATTCAGAGGCCCATCTACTACGTCAGTAAATCTTTACAGGAGGCCGAGACGCGCTATCTACCTTCGAAGAAGGCGGTGTTGGCTATAATGCATGCCACTAGGAAGCTTCCTCATTACTTTCAAGCCCACACTGTTGTGGTGCTCACCTAGCTCCCTTTGCAAGCTCTTTTGAGGAAATCGGATTATACTGGCAGGCTTACTAAATGGGGAACTAGGCTGGGAGCCTATGATGTCAAGTACATGCCTTGGACCGCCATAAAAGGATAGATCCTAGCAGACTTTGTGGCGGAGTTCACCGAGGGTACCCTTGAGAATGAGGAAGCAGTTATGGGGGTATTGGTCATGTCAGCCATTATTGTTCCCCCGTGGGAGGTTTATACGGATGGAGCATCTAACCGAAAGGGAGTAGGAATAGGGATTGTATTGATCACTCCCGAGAAGCTGATAATGGAGAAATCGTTACGATTGGGTTTTTTAGCCACCAATAATGAGGCCGAGTACGAAGTCCTGTTAGCAAGAGTAGCTATGGTTAGACAGTTGGGTGGAGAGGTGGTGGAGTTGTACTCTAATTTTGGACCGGTCGTGGGCCAAGTCAATGGAGACTTTAAAGCTCGGGATGAGAGGATGCAAGGGTATCTTGCTAAGGTGCAGAGTGCTCGGGCTCAGTTTAAGGGTTTTGTATTGAAGCAAATCTCTAAGGGACAAAACTCTCATGCAGATTCTCTAGCAATGCTAGCCACTTCTCTGGGGTCAAGTCTTCCTTGGGTTGTTATTGTTGAGGATATGGATAGCTCTAGTCTTACAAGGGTATCCTTGATAGGGGTGTATAGCCTCCATGTGGGGCTAAGTTGGATGGACACCATAGTAACCTTTTTGAAGCAGGGATTGTTACCCGAGGACAAACGTGAGGCAAAGAAGGTGCATAGAAATGCTCCTCGCTACTGGCTATTTGATAGAGCAGAAGTTATACAAGCGCTCTTACTCAGGATCATATTTATTGTGCGTGCATCCAGAAGCAGTGGAGCCCTTGTTGGAAGAGTTACATGAGGGCATATGTGGGAGTCATACCCTAGGTCTTTGGCGCATAGGGCCCTTGCCCAGGGATATTAGTGGCCTAGTATGCAAAGAACCTCCTAGGAATATGCAAAGAAATGTGACCAGTGTTAGAGGTATGCCCCAAATATCCATCAGCCCGGGGGAATCCTAAATCTGTTATCTAGCCCTTAGCCGTTTGCTTAGTGGGGCTTGGATATAGTAGGACCATTTCCCCGAGCCATAGGGAATCGGAGGTGGCTCCTCATTGGCACCGATTACTTTACTAAGTGGGTGGAAGCTAAGCCACTTGCTAATATCAGGGTCGTGGATGCTAAGAGGTTTATCTGGAGGAATATTGTCACCAGGTTTGGATTTCCTCACACGTTGATCTCGGATAATGGTCTTCAATTTGACAGTAAAGCTTTTCGACGATATTGTGGGGAGTTAGGAATTAGGAACAGGTACTCTACGCCTGCTTATCCGCAGGGGAATGGTCAGGCCAAGGCCACCAATAAGGTTATAGTATTTGGGCTGAAGAAAAGGTTGGATGCTGCCAAAGGAAAATGGGTGGACGAATTGCTCCATGTATTATGGACCTATCGCACTACACTCCGTAGGTCAACAAGGAAGACCCTTTTCTCAATGACTTAAGGGGCAGAGGTTGTAATCCCCCTTGAGTTAGGATTCCCAACCTTGAGAACTGATCAATTCAATGCTGAAGAGAACAACTGTTTACTCCTAGACAACCTAGATGTGGCCGAGGAGAGGAGAGAGGTGGCCACAGTAAAGATGACATATTACCAACAAAAACTTAAACAAGGGTATGATAAGGGAGTGAGGTTGAGGCCATTAGCCCCAGGAGACCTGGTATTGAGGAAAGTGGTGGGGATAGCAAAGAATCCTGCCTGGGGAAAACTGGGCCCTAACTGGGAAGGACTATACATGATCACTTCCATTGCTAGCATTGGGGCTTATTACTTAGAAAATTTGGATGAAAATGTAATTCCTCGTCCTTGGAATGTAAATAATCTATGACGTTATTATTATTAATGTTATGAATTCTTTTGCCACGCATATCTTGATTAAGTTTTGTTTCTTTGTTGATGTATCTACTAAAATAATCAATCTGTGAAATTTTCTAAGTGTTAAACAAAACCTAGGTCTTGTTCGACTCCTCGAGTCATAAGCCTAGGGTAAATTAACATTGTTGTGAAATCTTCTAAGTGTTAAACAGAACCTAGGTCTTGTTCGACTCCTCGGGTCACAAGCCTAGGGTAAATTGACATTGTTGTGAAATCTTCTAAGTGTTAAACAGAACCTAGGTCTTGTGATTTCAAGTTGTTTTTCTCTTTCTAGCGGATTTACATTGTTGTGAAATCTTCTAAGTGTTAAACAGAACCTAGGTCTTGTTCGACTCCTCGGGTCAGAAGTTTAGGGTAAATTAACATTGTTGTGAAATTTTCTAAGTGTTAAACTGAGCCTAGTCTTGTTCGACTCCTCGGGTCACAAGCCTGGGGCCAAGTGATGAATCTAGGAAAGACTCTTTAGTGTCGTGTAGACGTCGGCCCTGATGCAACTCCTCGGATCATGGACGATGAAATAAAGTACCTTGTTTACTATCTAGGGCTTTAGGATCAGTGCCCAAGACTTTGCTTTGGGATTTCATTTGTAATTTAAGGTAAATGTTGGAGTTTTTCTTAAGGTTTATAAGTTAGTCTGTTAGTTGTGATGCAAGTTCTTCTTGGTTAGATAGAGGGATAAGGAATATTCCATGAATGAATTTTCAGTTAGTATAGACATACCATTGTAAAGAGTGGGCACACATGCAATATATAAAATGACAATTACGAATTGAATAATTAAAGAAGTAGTAAATAGATTCTAAGTCCTTTTCATTGATTTGTAAGAAATTAAGTACAAAATGAGAGGCATCAGATACACTTGGGCCTAGTTACAAAAATGGCTATTTCTTCTTGAGTTCTAAGTGGAGTTAGGCTAAGGTCTCCTTTCCTTTCCCTCCCTTCTTCTCCTGCTCTTTCTCTTTCTTCTTCTTCTTTTGCTGGGTCACCTCTATTGCCTCATCCACCTCTATGTCCACCACGTTGTCTGGAGGGGTCTGCTCATGTTCTTTGTCTTTGGTGGGGGCAGCAGAGGGAGTAGATGCAAGTTAGTCCGAGGAAGAAGGGGGAGTAAAGCTGGGATCTGCTAGGGGCTGTGGAGGAGTGGGAGCCAAACGCAAGGCAGGGGGGTAGTATATCCTATCAGGAGCCCTAAGCTTTGATTCGGTGCTAACCCCAGCAGCACTTAGGGCTTGGCCCCACACCTCAATGCAAAAGGCCCGAGCAACATACCTGACTTGGGCAGTAAGGCTTTCAGATGCCTTAGTCATGCCCGCATCATAGGCTGCCTGCTCGACCTGGGACATCTCTGCCTCCTTAGCCTCCAGCTGCTTCTTGGTCTGTTTTAACTCCACCACAGTGATTGCCATTTTATTCTCAGCTTTTCTCTGAGCCTCCAAGGCATCAGCTGCCTATTTCTCATAGCCCTTAAGGGCGGACTCAACATTCCTATGAGCCTTTTCCACCTCGGTTAACTGGGCAAGAGTCTTCTTGAACTTCTTGTCTGCATCCGCGTGGGCCTTCTCAGCAACCTCTAACTTATTCTCAGCTTTTCTTGCCAAGTCTAAAGAGTGGTTTACCCACTCTTCGGCCATAAAGGCAGCTTGGACAGACTACAAAAAAAGAGAACGTAAGTGTTGGGTTAATCTTCTACAAGTTAATGTTGTAAACTAAGGAAAGTGGTCACGTACCTTGGCCAAGTCCTGTTTTAAGGCTAGGAAGACTTCATACTTCCTAAATGACCTTAGCTCGGCCATATCCTCTGGTAGGCATAGAGCCTTCTCCAAGCACTCGGCCACCAGGCCTGAGCTTCCCTTTTGGGGATCCTTCAAGTTAGCATTGTCTAGCACCGGGTTGCCAGAACTGAGGGTAAAAAGGGGCCTCCAGATGGAAGGTTTCTTGGGCTGATCTCCCCCAAGCTCCTTGGAAGTCCTAGTAGAAGACTTCTTTTGGGGCCCTCTCCCTGTCCGAGCTTCCTTGGCATTGGGCTGATGGGAGGATTGAGAGACCTCCCCCTCTTCGACACCGTCAGTGCCCTTGCCTCCTTGGGCCCTATTCCGTTTCTTTTCAGCGGTGTCCACGGAAGAGGTGCGTGTGGGGGCGGGAGTAGGTGGTCGGGTCACTACTGGCACGACTGGGGAGGAACCCCCAGCATGGGCAGTAAGCAGGGCGAGCAGGTCGGGAGTTTTCTCTACAAATCCCATGCCTTCTTGGATGTTTGTGGCCTCTTGGTTAGCGCTGACTTGTGCGAGTTTTAGACGTTTGCGTGAGGTGCTAGGAGCGTCTTTGGGGTTTTAGACCTCGAAGTCCTTGTCAGTGACTTCCTGGTGGGCAGGCTCGGGTTTGGACTTTGCTTCGTCGTTCGATGGGATGGGTGGTTCTTGGGAGTAGAGGAGCCTGGTAGCTAAGGGGGCTAGAAGTTGGGCATCCTGAGTTCCTTCCGGAGGAGGTTCGGATAGTAGGAATCTTAGGACGGCTACATCAATTAAAGCCAAACGGGGGTCCCTGGCTTTAATAACATTCTTAGACTTTGAAAACGTTTGGTGGAGGGCTTGTATCCAAGAATGACGTGCATTGCTTGAAGTTGGCCATCCCTGTGTAGGAAGATCTTTGCCCTGAGGATTCGATTCGAGTTCTTGAAATTCACCAAGTGCTTGGCTGGGGCGGTATGGTATTCGTCTGCCAAGTAAAACAATAGGGGTTATGAGTAAAAAATAAATAAATAAAATAAATAAAATAAAAAAGAGAAGAAAGAAAGGCAGAAAACTTTCATGCTAATAAAGCCAAGTAAAATCCTATGTGTGACTCCGGTCCTCGGGAACCCTACCCGGTTCCCCTTCCTGGGTAGGACAATGCATTCCATCGTGCCAGTCTCCTGAGATGATGAGGAAGTCCTCGTCCATACCTTTGCTTGAGTTAGGTAGGTAGGAGATTAATCTAATGGCGGGGACTCTACACTTGATGTAGTATTTGGTCTTTTCCCCTTTTTGGCAGTTGAACACCCAGTTTACATCATGCCATGTAAGGTTGGTCTCCATTTTCCTATTTAACATATCTACACACCCGAGGACCCTAAAGACGTTTGGGGAGCATTAGGTGGGGGTCAGCCTATAGTTTATTAGATAATCCCTAGTAACCCTTCCCATGGGAAGTTCCGTCCCGCTTTCAATGAAGGCGATCATAGGAATAACTACAGATTCGAGAGGTCTGTTCAAGACCAGCCACTCACCATATTCATAGTGCCGGATTTCAACACCGTCGAGAATCCTATATTGTGCCTTTAAGATTGCCCTAGCCTCAGGAGTGTCCACTAACTTAGCGAATCTACCCATGGAGTTTTATGGTGTGAAATATTAAGCTTATGTAAAAATAGAAACAAGAGAATCAACACACCTATGAGTAACAGGAAAAATGCTCCTCGAGAGGTTGCTTCAACTCAAATCACCAGAACGTGAAAATGAGCCTCAACTAGCCCCAAGTTCTCCTTTTATAGGAGTAAAAAATGGGCAGTAAATTTCCCGCCATAAATGAGGGGAGATAGGAACCGTTGGATCCTGATCGAGCCGTAGAACGTGGGGGACAAGCAATTGCCTGACACCATAAATGTGAAATCATGGATTCCGAAGCGACAGGAGCGTGCTGGAGATAGGTGAAAGGACGTTAACACATGGGAACACATAGGGCATGTGCATAGTTTACCTATGTGATTAAAACTTCGCTTTTGTCTCAGAGACAATAGCGAACGTTTTAGGGGGCTATTGTGGGTGCCCGAGGACTAAGGATGGATCTGAAGAGTTGCAATATAACTGTGGGGATGTCGTGGTCCACGGACCCAAGGAGGAAAGCTGCCTGAGGAGAGGAAGAGACGAGTTAAAGTACTCTGAGGCATTCCAAGTGGGAACAAGAATTTGAAGAGAGAGAATCAGCGGTTATAGGGAAAATTTCTAGTTTGGAGTAGCCTGTTGCTTCTGCATTAAATGGTGGGCAACAGCTTTATCAGTTGCATTGATGAGGAAGTTACCTGAATAATGTAAGTCACAGCTAAGCAAACTCCTTCCACCACCTTCTTCAAATGTAAAAAGCGACAAGTGTCATGAAAGGAGGGATGTTAGGTGAGGATGGATGGTTGAGATATGATAAAGGGAGGAGTATATAAGAAAAGGAAGGTTCACAGAGAGATGGATCTAGACACAAGTATCAAGAGATAAAGAAGAAACAAGAAGAACACTTAGAGAAAAAAGAATGAATAGTAATAATTCCTATGTAATTGTGTCCTCCTCGGATAAGCTTGGAAGGATAAATTGGTTCACCTATCTAATACAATTGGCCTTTTCTTCCTTGTTTTTGTCCTCGGGCGAAGCCCCCCTTTGGTTGTCTAGTTCCCTCTCTCATAAATTCTTTGTTTTGGGCCACGGTTGAACTAATCTAGCCACTATTTTAAGTGGGCCTGGGCCGCCAGATCTTTTGGTCCTTACATTATCAATCTGTTTGTTTATTATTTTAAAATGCAGTAATTATTAATTAACCCAAAAAATTCCATAATTCCATTTACAAAAAAATTATTATTACTATTCTAAAGTATGCATGTTGAAATCTGGTTATTAAAATCAAGGGTGAAAATCCTTAATGGTCTAAAACAAAAAAAGTAAATCGCAAGCACCTTATGCTGTTAGCACTTCCTAAGTCCAACTTCTTCTTCTTTCAAATAGCTAGAGATGATAGCAAATCAAGTGCCAAAGGAAAAATATAATAAAATTGTACAATAGAAATACAACTTCACATTTCGAGATGTACACTTTCAAAACTACATTAGAAATTCCTGGTTGACTGGAAACTATCTACATCAATAGTGTTTTTCTTTTTTGCTAAGATAGTTCAATAGAATTAGAATTTACCATTAAATTAAAATTTATTCTAGATTTTCCCCCTAATCAATTTCATAATGTCTTCCTTTATTTTACCTCAAGAAGAAACTTTGAAAGTGTATTATCCTACATATATTGTAATTATGGTAGTGAGTACTTTATAAGAGCACAGTGTTTATCAAAATTTCTTTTTTAACATGTATATGAATGTTTCATAATATATATTCATATTACCAAACCATTATTGCAGGTGCAGCATTCTTCTTCATTTGCTTCTTCTTCAATGAATAATTCCTTTTATTCGTTTTATTCTCATACAATCATTTGAAGCAAAGCTCACATGTTAAAAACATATCATGACTATGCCAATGCAATTGAGGGACTTTAGTAATAAGATTTTTAGAAAAAATGCAGTAAAATTTGCTAATATAATGCAGTGACCCTTTTTCGTTATGTTGATATCTTTTGGAGGATCAAGAAGTTTTTAAATATCGATTTAGAAGCAACCTTAAAAAGGAGCACCAAACTTGTTAACAATTTCGTGTTTAAGCTAATCCACAGCAAGATTGAGCAAATGAAAAATTCAGAGAGCAAATGAAAAATTCAGAGAACAAATCTTCTGTGAGTAGACTTTAGCTAAAAGTTCTTGTTTCGTATTAGTTTGTACATCCATGAGATAAATTTGTTATCATGCACAATGCAGATGAAGAGAGAAGACATTCTATCAAGGTTTCTACAAGTGACAGAAACTAATCCAACACACTTAATAGATATAATTCTTAACTTCATCATAGCTGGAAAAGACACAACAACAACCATAATTGCTTGGTTTATTTACATTGTCTGCAAGCATCCTGCTGTGCAGTTAAAAATTGCAAAAGAAGTGAAGAAAGCTACTAACACGAAAGAGATCACAAACTATGCTGATTTTGCAGCTAGTATTAGTGAAAAAGCTCTAGAAAAGATGCAATATCTCCATGCAGCGATCACTAAAACTCTCAGACTCTATCCTGCAATTCCTGTGGTAAGGAAATCTGACTATATTTACTGTCAGCATTTCATATGTGCATATGAAATACTGCATGTCTTTTCTTCATTGTTTCCTCTTTAATGCCAACATGTGCCATGTGCGTGGTTCCAGAGTAATGGTTCACCAAAAATTTTCAATATTTAGAACCAAACTATTCTTCCTTTTACTGCAAAGTAACACTGCATATTCATGATTCTCCCAAATGTAATTCTAAGCCTTAAATTTCTTTGCTTACAGCATGCAAAGATATGCTTTTCTGATGATACTCTACCAGAAGGATACAGTGTGAACAAAGGAGATATGGTGGTTGTTAGGAAATTTAGACCCCGGTTGATAAAATTAACAAGTTTTAAACCCAAGTTATTAATTAGATTTATTATGAATAAAACTTGTTAAAACAAACAAACATCAATATCATGTCAATAATAAATGCAGCGGAAAAGTAAAAAAGACAAGATATGATGACCCAGGAAAACCAATGAAACAAACTAGTTTCACAGTAAAAAACCTGGGGGGAAACCTTTTCAAAAAGCAATCCACTATAATAAAGAGAAGTTTCAGATCTAGTATAAAACTTTTGTCCCTAGACTCTACAATCCCCGTAGATGAACTTACAGTAGAAACCTTCTACCGCTTCAGAACCTCTGAACTCTTCAATATATGAACGCCACCCTTTTTGCACGGATCCCAGTACGTGACTAACCAATGATGCACGGCTCCCAGTACGTGACTAACACACCAACTTGAAGAAGATGTTGGCTACAAAGTTCTTCACTTCATCAATAATGAAGATCAAGAAGCACTTGGTTACAAAACCCTAAGGCGCAAAGACGCAGTAGCTTCTTTTAGAGAGAATAAGACACTCGGTCACCTTTTGCATGTGTTCTCCTTGTATTCTCTTATGTGACAGCCTTTAAAATAAGCCTTATATATGTCTAGGGTTGTGAGAAAAGAAACCCTACACAAATACATAAGCATGGGCCGAAAATCAGATCTGAAAAACTGATTTTCGTAATTCTCGATAGATACAGCTGTCGAAACCTCGATAGATAGAATTTGTCGAGAGCTGTCAAGACTCATTAAACCTCGATAGATAGTATCTGTCGAGCAGCTGTCGGAAATTTGTCCAGCTTTAATGAACAGCCCTTCTTCACTTGTTTCTTGATCCAATCTTCATGGCTTTAATACTTGGCTTGAACAACATGTTTCTTGAAGTATTAAATACATCCTAGATCTACCCAAATACAAGTAAAGTGCATTTTGTCAAAGGATTAGCCAATTACATAAAATATGTCATTAACAGTGGCTTACCAACCTTATGCAATGGGTAGGATGAAATTCATATGGGTAAGATTGCAATATGAGCTATCTAATGATCTATATTGATGGTTTTGTGCCTACTGGCTAGGCAAATAATAGCGCCTATTGCTAACCCAAAATAACATCAATTAGAATATACTAGATCATTTTATTAAATAGCGGTTAGTTTTGAACTTAACTTTCATCCAATGAAATTGATTCTTGGAACACATCATGTTTAACTGCAAAGAGACAAGCAAAAAGAAGTAGATTACCTAGATATAATTACAAATAATCAAAAAATTTGCAAGCATTGGAGAGCTTAAAGGGAAAAAGATATCAAATAATTTGATGCTTAAAAAAATTTATCGACACATCACAATCCTTAAAAGCAGCAAAAACATTGAATCAAAGAACACTAAGAAAAGTGTCAAGTAGAGTCAGTATTAAAATCACAATTACTTGTAATTATTTGAATAAACAATTACTTTGAATTATTATCCAAAAGATTGAGTGACTAAAAGGGTAGTACCATTACAAAGTCCATTACTTTGGTTTAAATTTCGAAGTAACATTATTGGCAGACCTACATTCAATCTGAGTTTAAAAAATCTTATTAGATTAATACGGAATTGAAGTATTCTAAACATTTATAATCTTTGAAGTAAACTGAAATGTAAAGGCTAAAAGAAGTAATTTTATTTTCAAAAAAATAAACCAAAGAGAACTTAATTTTGCAGAGAACTATCCCAAATACATCAATTGACAAAATGTAATCCAATGGATGAATCTAATGATACTGATATTGAGATAGAAAAGAGAAGAAGTCAAATGGATAAGAATGATAGTTAGGCTGTCCTAACCTGCCAGCTTTATCCAGCAATGTTTCTTAAAAACACCTGGTGAATGTTATAAATATGTCTAAACAGAGGTAATTCAAACAACAAATACATAATGGATAGAATCTTGATAGAGAACTGCAGCAAATCTGAATTTTAACGAAAAACTATCCAAGTACTTTCACTATACTCTTTAAACTTTTAGATTTTAAACAGTTTAAAACAAAAACATATGCATATTAGAGATTTAATATGATAATTCGTAAATGAAAAGCAGTGATGAAAAGTTTCAGAAAAAAAGACTATTTGAAGAAAAAAAAAGAGTATGCTAACCTTTAAAAAATAATGTTGCAGAGAAGAGATGAGGCAGAGCAGCACATCATATGGCAGTTGTAGCAACTTAACAGTACATTTAGTTTACTCTTCTAAAAAAATAAAAAAAGATTTAACAATACAATGAAATACATAAAAATTCATAGAGTAAGGTAGTATATCCATTTGTTTGTCTTGCTTGTAAGGGTATGTTATTTGTAAAATAGATTGAAATACATTAGACTTCAATTTTTTTTCTTCTTTGATGCAATTTGCTTAGTACCCTTTTGACGTTTTTGAAGCGTTTGGAGCGGCATTCTTTTATCACCAATTCTTCCATCTTCAGTAGTTATAGGAGCAGTTAATTAAGGTCTTTCAACAGATGTTTGTCCTATTTCTATTTTTTGACTGGCTATGTACTTGTCCTTCCTTGATTTTCTTACAATTTCCTCCATTGTGTCCTACAATAATTTGCATTTTTATTAAATGGTGTCTCAAAAAGCTTTCATGTACACAACCCAACCATAAAATCACAATGAAAGTTGTCAACCACCTACCAATCAAAAAATCTCATATTATACTTCTGAAAATATCTAAGACTTTCTCTGCAGCCAAACACAACAATAAAAAAGGGGAAAACAAAGGAAAGAAAACATGCTGAAATAAAGAAATGGAACCTTATTGGAAGCAAATTGAAATCAGAAAAACAAACAAACAATTTAACTGATTCTTAGGAGCAGATTTTAGTCTTATAAACCAAATTGACTTTTGAAATCAACAATACTTGAACTAAAAGCAATTTGAAAATAAAAGAATTAGTAAAACTAAATAAAAGTTAAAACGATTCATAATTATATGATGCAATTTTGTTGGAAAGGGAGGAAAAGAGTGACCTTGAAGGAGTCGGTGCTTGGGCTAATAGCATCACTGGGGAAGAGCATAAAAAAGGCCAACAAAACATCACTTAAGAATTTTATCAAACAACTTGTGTACATGTAAAAGAAACAACACTTAATGAATCATTGTAAAATTAAAATGTAACAAAAAAATTCCTAAACACGTATGTATTAGTACTTCCAAATTTGCAATTTGAGCCCATGTCTAACCAAAGTTGCCTGGACAATATTCAAGTGCATATGAATTAACTTTAGATTAAATTCTCATTCTAAACATATTGGGCATAAATCAGCAACTTCAATCTGAGAAGAACAAATTCCAAACCAAATGAAAATTGAAACTCTAATAGATGATGGGAATAAAGTTGAGAATAATAATGAGTTAGGAGAGCAATAAATTGGATTACTTGAGCAAACAAAGTCTTGAAAGAAATGAGAGGTACACTTCAGAATCTGTGCTAGACCTGGGAGAACAACTTGATGCAAGGTTTCGTGAGAAGAGACCTCTGTTTCCTGAAAAGTGAAAGCCAAAAAAGAAAGAAATATATGAAATAAAGAAAACACATAACACAAATTGGAAGCAGAAAGTAAAATGAAAATAAAAAACAATTTGTAGTTTTGGTTTTCAGATGGATCTAGGTTTTTATGCTTTGAAGTTGTGTCACAAAAACCAAACACAATAATTAATAACAGAAAACAGAGATTAAAAAAAAATAGAAAGCATGTCAAATTACCATTTAAATTAGGGAAAAAAATGGTGGGAGAAAGAAGAGGAGCCTATCGGAGAGACTGAACATCACTAAAATGTGAAAAATATGGTTGAAATGTTTCCTTAATGCACCAAACGAAAAGTGACAATGTTTCGGTGTTTTTAAATGTAAATACAAAATCAACCACTTGTTAACAAAAGTATAAATTAAGAACCGGAAAATTAAAGGGAAAAATTCGTAAAAACTTACCTTTAATTTTGGTACTCATTCTAATGCATTTCATACCTCAATCACTTTGATCAGTGAACGTCGTAGCCTTTATCGACAACTGCAGTAAAAACTTATTATTTTTATTTTTTATTATAAAAAAAAGCACTCAAATAACTTTACAAAAATGAACAAAGAGAACATAGGAAACCAAAATATATTGAAGAGGTAATGAAATATATATCAATTATAAAAAATTAAAAATTAAAAAAAAAAAAACAAAAATGAAATGCCATGCATGTAGGCAGATACCCAAAACGAATGCAACCCAAATACGCAAAACAAAACCTATTCTAATCCAAATTCCTTAGTCAAAATCCAATATAATCAAAATACCACAAAAACCAAAGAACGAAACGAAAAGGTACAATTGTTTGGCGGGCATACGGCCTCATTATTTTGATTTGTACCGAAACGATTATTATTCTCAACTTTATCCCACTCTCTATCCCAGTCTTTTTTCTTTTGATTTGTACCAAAACGATTATCCCTCTTACGATCTCTATCTCACGATTTGGGTTTGCATATTAGAGAGTGGCAACGAGAAGAAAGACGGATGAGAGAGGGGAAAGGTTATGTGCAGCGTATGAGTAAATTATTAAAAAATCTAAATCTAAACCAATCCAACCAAGAAATTCAAACCTAAATTATATTCAATTCCCATATTTGAAAATGAAAAGGAAAAAAAACAATAACAATAACTTTACCCGTTATGGGTACACGGCCTGTCTCTCTGATGGTGGCAGATTTTTCTCTCTCCCCAGTCCCTACTCCATGCCTTCTCTATTTACGATTTTGCCTAGGTTTTGGGTCTGTAAAATCATTTTTTGGAACTTTTTGATTTCGTCGCCTCTCTCTTTCTCTGCTTCTGTCTCCGTATCCTCATCGCCTCTCTCTATTTCTATCTTGGTGTACATCTAAGTTTAACTGGTTAATTTTTTTTTTTTATAATGAGAGGTTTTTAAACTGGTTAATTTTTTTTATATTTATAATGAGAGGCTTTTAAACCAGTTAATTTTTTTATTTATAATGAGAGGCTTTTAAACGGTGTTGTAGCGTTACCAAACAATGTAATTTATCGCTTTTTAACTTAAACGTGACTAAATTTTAGATGGACAATTTTCCTATATGGCAGCACTTCCTTAATTGCAGGAAAAAGGCTTCTACTATTATATATAGTATACGATATATACATTGATTGATTGATTGATTTGTATAGCTTAACATTTTTCTCATATTATAATCAGCATTACTATTATTCACATAAGATATTAAAAATAGGGAAAAAATAAAAAATACTTTCCTCTATATTTGGAGTAGTTCACAATTCTCTCCACGTCTTCAAAATCAACAAATTTTCTCTTCTGTATTTGAAAAATGAGCAACCCCCAATCCGTTACTTTTCAACTAAACCTAACGAAATCAAAATGATTAAAAATGCAATTAAAGAAATAACAATGCAATCCTTAAACTTTTGCTCTTTCTTGCGGTATACGACTTGCGGTATACGACTAATAATTTTTTGAAAATATTCTATTAGATTTGACTAAGAAAGTAACAGATTAGAAGTATTTGTTCATTTCTCAAATATAAAGAGTGAAATTATTTTGTTTTTAAAAATAAGGAGGAAATTGTGAACTAGTAAGAAAAATACTTGTTCCCCTTAATAAAAAGAGGGGATGAACTTCTTAGCAAGATGATGATGATATTAATACGAGTGAAACATACCATATTGCTTCAACCATTGGTCAAAGAAGGGGAAGAGAAGAGCAGCACAATTGTGGGAGACGAGGGGTCCACTTGTGGGGGCCGAATTCACTGTGGTAAATTTGGCTCTCTTCATCTCCCTAATATTTCCGAGTAGTAAAGTTGGTGGTGGTCCGGTGATGCCTTGCTTCCTTAACATAGATCGAAACCTCTTCGGCTTCACCCCCAGCGCATTATACAAGCGTAGTAATAATCCAATGAAACCAAGCACTGCAAGGGAAATTGTAGCTCCATGGCCCAAGTATTTTTTAAACAAATATTATAATTTATATACTCAAATGTTCCTCTAACTTGGTTGGCTCATCTCTAAGCTCAAGAGAGAAGAGGCATGATTAATTTTGCCAACTTATTTTACTATTCAGTTTATTTTTGGTATTATTCATGAGTCCTACTGCACTTTTTGGTACTATTCATAGGTTTCACTATACTATTTCAGCTAACTTTTACCCTTATCTACAGTACTTTCAGCAAAAAATTTTCAATTTCAACAAATAAAGCGAATCTCAAACCAACCCGAATATATTCTATATAGTCAACATACGTATTCATCAGGGTGTAATACAATTCAGCAGAGGTGGTCCCCTCAATGTATAGCCCTAGGTAAAATGAGTGTCCAGTGTCAACTACAATTTTCAAACATTTTACCCTTACGATTTAATGAAAGTTAGGTTTTAAAACTATGATTGTGTTAAGTGGCTACACTTAAATTGCATAAATGTTTTTTAGATAAAAACGAAAGCTTAATTGTTTGTACCAATTTTCTTATAGTACTTTATCAATTGTTTTGGATAGACACGTGAGTTTAATAGGTTCTTGATTTTTTTTTTACTATTAGCTTTTTTATTAACATTTTTAAGATATATAGGTACATATAATTTTTTTCCCTGTTCTTATCTCATTTTTTCTATAATTTGAATTCTTCCTCTAATGGATTTCTTTTTATTATTAACTAGTGTTTTGCTTGTGCGATGCGCGGCTTAATCAAGAATTATGTGTAAATTAATAAAAATAAAAAAATAATTTTATTTTAATTAAAATTAAATAGATAATAAAAATAAAGTAATCTTTTACTCTATTTTTTAAAACAAAGTAACCTTTTTTACTTTAAGTTATATAATGAATGAATATTGTGTAAGATTAAGCTTTTAATAAAATAAAATAAAATCATATATAAGTCCAAAATTAATTGAATGGAATATGGTAGATAATTATGCAACTAATATAAAAGGAGATGCCTAAAAAAATATAATGGGAGTTTGCATAATTAAAGCCCATATTTAAATGAAAAACCTTGTATTCAATAATTTTTAAAAAAGATTGAAAACATATTTAAGTGATAACCTCAATGTAATAGTTAAGAATTATGAACAACTCAAATTACTAAACATTAAAAAATAAAAGTAGATAAACTTACATAAGAATTGAATTTTTGTCTTTGAAAGTGAGGGAGAAGGAACCGAATTTCACCCTATCAAAACCAAATGTGTAAATATAAACTTCAAGAATTTTTTTTTGAGAAAACTCAATACCAAGAGTATTGTTTGATTGAGTGTTTTGAAACCTCAAGGAAACTCCCTATGAAAAAAACAAAACAAACAAACAAACGAAAACAAAATTGGGAGTTTACTTTTTGAAGCGGTGATAGATACTTGGATGTTCAAAATATTAATAAGAAAAATCATGAATCTGGCCTTATTATTTATAGTGACCTAAAAATCTAAAGATGAGAGTCATGGTATAATAAAACTATTATCCATAATCATTCCAATATTTATCCAACAAGTAAAATTTCAACCACAGTAAACTTCAATAAAAAAAAATAAGTTGATAAAAAGTTGTTTCTATTTAAAACAATAAATTTAAGTTGTGAAGAAGTTGATATAAAAATCAAGTTGTTAACGTTAATTACAAATATTTTTTTTGTTATACCATAAAAATCAAGTTGTTAACACTATTAGCTTCTTTTTTTCTTTTTTCTTTTTTCCTTTTTTTGTTATCCAAAAATTTGATATTTATCCAAAAAAATAAATTAAAACAAAATATATTTGAAAAAAAAGTAGATAATAAATTTATTATCAATTCTTCTCGTGTGTTTATCCTCCCAATGAAATTGTTTTTTTTTTTTTTTAATTCATGGGATTAGCTATACTTCTACGTACACAACTACACATTTTAATATTTTATGCTTTGGAATTTTTTTTCTTTCTATCCTATTATTTTAGGCTTTGTTGATAATATTTAGATAGACACAATTGTAGGTTGTAGTTGTATGGCACCAACCAACTAAATTTACCTCTCAAAGAAAAAAACCAAATAAATACGTGTAGTGTAGTAATTAAAGAATAAGAAAGTTGTTGCTTTTTTTTTTTAATACACTACACTTAAAAAATAAGGATTAGATGGATTAGATGAAGAATTTGGATTATAATACACTACACATAAAAAAGTAAGGATTAGATGGATTAGAGAAAGAATTTGGATTGTAATCAAAATTATCAACTTAGAAATTATAGGAGAAGAAAAATCTAAAAATCTAAAAATATTTCTACAATTTGGTGAAGTCACTTGGCGTAACCACGCCTTCTAAGCCTAATTGTAATCAAATTAAGATTTTTATCAACTTAGAAATTATAGGAGAAGAAAAATTATATATATATATTTAAAATCTAAAAATATATATATCTATTTTTTTTTAAACCTAAAAAAAAAAAATTCTACAATTTTTTACGTGTAGTAAAATATTTATGGAAGTGTAAAGCTGAATTTTGTTTTAAGTGTTCTACTTATCGACTTATAAATTATAATAAGATAAAGATTAGTTGAAGAATTTGGATTGTAATCAAATCAAAAATTTTATCAACTTAGAAATTATAGGAGAAGAAGATAAGAACAAATATGTATATATATATATATAATATTTTAAAAATAAAAAAAAAAATTCCTGCAATTCAGTGAAGCCACTTGGCGTAACCACGGCTTCTAAGCCCAACTTTTATTATATAGTACTAGTATTATGCCCGTGCAATGCACGGCTTAATCAAGAATCATGTGTAATATAAAGAAAATAATAAATATTTTTTTAATTTAATTAAAATTTAAATAATAACATATATTTAAGTGGTAAACTCAATTTAATAGTTAAGAATTATAAACAACCCAAATTACTAAACAAAATAAATAAATAAAAGTAGTGAGATTTACATAAGAATTGAATTTTTGTATTTGAAAGCGATGGAGGAGGCATCAAATTTCAACCTATCAAAACAAATGTGTAAATATAAACTTCAAGAAATATTTTTGAGAAATACTAAGAGATAAGACCTTGGCAATAAGTTTGCATTGATAATTGAAAATAGCTTCATTAGCATTGAGATGTCGTAAGAATTAAAAAGTAATACCTTTTTGTGAGGTCTGCACATCCTCCTAGGCTAATTTTGTGAACAACAATCTATATTATGAGTAAATGATGCATTTGGAATGTAGATTATAACTTCAAGATGTTTAAAACTTCAATGGATCATGCCATATCTTGACCAATATCCTTTTTTAACCCTACACCTTCAATAAATCTCATTTTAGCAATTATTTTCTTAACCAATTCCAATGTATATTTCAATTGGCCCAAACTTGCTAAGCCAACTACACCTTAATTTTTAAGGTTTTTATCTCTCTTGAGAATCCTTTGTTGTGATCATATTCCTATAGATTATGGCTGATGAAGATCTAGTTATTTAAGTTCCGACAATTCAAGCTTATTGTAAATAATCACTTTCAAAATTCTAATAACATGAATACTTCCATTTTTTTCTCCTTAGAAAATTTAGGCGAAAGAATAAAGAATACATACCAGAAGTAATGAGGATTGATCATACTAACCACTTATGGAATAAAAATCTTTATGATACATGAAAATAGCATCCATGACTCCACAAATGAGTACGTGCCTCCCTCCATGGCCAAATAGAGATGGTCAAAATAACTAAGCTTTTCAAAGTTCCCTTCAAACTCTATAGCTTCAAAGAGTTCCAATATAGTTAGTTGTAGTATAAATAATATGATGTATTTTATGAACATAATGAAACAAAAAAGGAAAAAAAATTTACAGGATAGAGTTAAATAACCTTGGAGAGGAAATAGAACATGTAGCTTTCAATTGTAGGCATCCTTAAAAGTATCCACGCAATTTGACCTAGTACAATACACTGTGATACTTCCATTATAGAACAAAACCATCCAATTAAAAATATATACAAAAAAAAAAAAAAACTAAGAATACAAAAAATATAACCTTCATGAACAGTCCGAATGAGAAGTTTGAGGGAGGCGGAGCAAAAATATTTATAATTTTTTTTCCCGATTGATTTTTATTCCCTATGATCTAATCGCAAGTTTTAGATATACTTGAAGGTGAGCAAAAATTGCAGCAATTTTTTTAGATAGACACAAAATCTTAATTGTTCTTATCAATTTTTCCTCTACTAATCTTTGGATAAATACAAAATTTTACTTTTTCTTATCAACTTTCCTCTATTTAGCTTAATGTTGATATCAACATTTTTTTTTTCCTTAACTTTATGAATAATTGTAACACGGTGGGAAAGATTAATTATTAAGAGTTTGAGTTTGAGACAAAGAGTTTAATTAGAATTGATTTTACTTTTTTTATGGCAGAACATCTAGACATGTACTCAGTACTCACTCCCTAAGAGATTTTTTTGGGATAGACCAAGAGAACAATTTTTTTTTTAGACAAAAAGAATAGTTGTACGTTAAAAGAAAGAAAATTTATTCAAAATTACACTCTTATATTATATTAAAGATAATTTGCTTGAAAATAAACTTTATTAGCTATACGTTGTTTTTTTTACGTGTAGTAATATAATTTTAAAAAAATATATGGATTAGATAGAGCTTTTTTTTTATCTAGGATTAGATGAAGAGTTTGGATTGTAATCAAATTAAGATTTTTATCAACTTAGAAATTACTATAATAGAATAAAAATTATATATTTTTCAAAAAATTTTAAAAAAATTCTGCAATTTGATGAAGCCACTTGGCATAACCATGGCTTCTAAACTCAACTTTATAGATCAAACATTAAGGTTTTCAAGATAACTATCAAGAATCCTAATATGCTAGAAACCCTTAAAAATAAAATCCTAATCCCATTAGGAATAAATTTCATTAAAGGATTTCAATCTTTGTATATCTCCATATAAACCACAACATATAAAGTACTTCAATTATAACATACGGATTCAATGGAAACAACACATGTTCATAATTCAAGATTGAAATCTATTCAATCACACGTACACGTCCAGCCAAAAACAAAAACAACTGGCAATGTTATAATAAAGCTTTAATAAAACATCAATTCTACACGTCCCTTGATTGGCAATGTTATAGATTTCAATCTATTCTATAATTATGGTTTGACAATGTTATAATTATAGAAGAATAGAATAATAGAGATTGTAGGTAGAAGAAAAGAAGAATAGCGCAAAAGAACCATATGATGGGTATTAATTATGAATTATTTGATATATATATATATATAAATATTGTAGGGGTATTAGGCCCAGTAGAATGTATTGGGCCGGGGGCCCAAGTCGAGGACACCTCATAAATTCGAGGATGGATAAACGTGTGATAAAGGTCAGTATTAATAAATAAAGGAAGGGATTTAGGCGTTATGTTCTAGGGAAGTGATCCGAGGATGAATACTTCTTTAGCTAGGCAAAGCCAAGGTCAGAAGATGTGGTCTGACATCAAGAGCGAAGTTCTGGACAATTCCATTGATGAGGATAAGTATCAAGAAGGAACAAGATAAAGGGAGGCCATGAAATATCTAAAGGGAAAGCTGCTACCACCGCATTGAATGCTCTGCACCTACCCAACTGGGCGCATTAATATGGAAGTGATACCTGAACAATAATTTTCAGTCTTACAGCTACTACCAGAGACTTCAGGAAGGTGTTGATGGGACAAAGATCAATACCAGCAATCTGCCCTACACGTGGAGGGTAAAAAGGAAAGAAGGAAGATAGTATAAAACGGAAAGAACACCCTGAAGAGGGGGGATCAGAAAATTAAGAAATAAACACTATAGAAATCAAAACTGTATTTGTAACCAACTTCAAGTAATATATACAAGAACTGATCTCCTCGAACTATGCCGATGACGATTTTCCTTAGATAAATCCAGTCTCTTTTTTCTTTATTGTCTACTGGATCCATTGTAACCGTGACCCAACTCATTAGAACCTAGTTTTCCAACCCACTCTCTACAAATTCATTGTACTAGGCTCTTTGGGCCTAAATCCTTTTATCATTTGGGCTTAGAACTCAAACTGATATATATATATATATATATATATGTAGGGACTCGTTTTGCAGTCCAAGCCCAAGAGGTATGGGATCTTGGCCCAATGAGCCCAGAACAATAAATTTGTAGAGAGTGGGCTGAAGAACTAGGCTTTAGTGAGTTGAGCGATAAACCAAAAGATTTTGATGTACTAAAAGAAAGAAATAGTAGATATTTACTAAAGAAGAAAAGTCCTCGGCCATGTCCGAGGAGGCTTGGCTACCTAAATATTGCTCTTAAGGTTTTTTACAAGTTTGATCCTAGATCGTTACAGTGTATCATACTTCATATCTTTCATTCTCTTCTTCCAAGGGTCTCTTGCATTATATACCCTCTTCCCGATGATCCTGGCCCTCCATTTGTCAACCGTCCAAGCTGCTACTTGAGTGGCTGTCCCATCAGACACTCCTTTTGGCTCTCTATGAGTTGCGATTGCCAAGTAAACACTGTTCAAGGGTCTTCTCCACATAAATGCAGCTAGAAAAGTAGCTACATATTTAAAGCAGTGGTAGCAACTTTTCTTAGATATTTCTGGACTCTCCCTCATCCTTGTGTGTTTAGGATACGTGTCTTTGTTATCAAGGTTTCCTGGAAGGTTTCCTGGATAGCTGGGACATGTGTTTGAGTTGCATTTACGGTGTCCGAGGACCTATTCCTCCTCGAACTGATCTCCCGCTGTCGCCTTGCTCATGGAATCTCGAGCATGAATCATTTAACATCATTTGCTCCTCCTCGGATTGTCCTCGGGTTGACCATATCCTCGGACAGGCCCAAGGCCCAAAATAGTATTTGGGCCCTTGACCCTACAATAGCCCCTCAAAACTCCAGTTTTTCCTTCTCATCCAAGGAAAAAATGTGGGGTTTTGACTTTTAAAGGATGAGATCATTTATTTCTCTACTTCGCACGTGTAGAATCTCCGCTTCGCGCACCCCATGATTGCTCCTGACGCTTCGTGGCCCACGAGGCGTCATTAATTGCTCTGGGCGGCGTTATGTTCTCAGCATCTAACGGTGAAGCGCAGATCTAATGGCTGAGCTTCTTCTTGGATTTTGAGCGGGAGTATTCCCACCCATTTTCTCCTTTTATATAAAGCCCTGAGGGAAGCCGTTCCTTTCTCTTCTTTACGAAACTTCAAGCACTCCAGAGAATCTCAAGCATTACAACCCCCCTAATCACTAAATTCTCTTAACTCCGTTCCTTAAAAGATTTCCCAAAGGTTTTCTAAAGGTTCAAGAGTTAGCGTATCTGCTTTCGTAAGTATTTATACCTTTAAATTTCTCTTTTTCCTCGGCCAACCTTCTCGGCCCCTTTCTTTTTACAAATATTTTCCTGCGTCGTTCGTATTTGTTGGGATGGGTAGATTCAAGCACCTAGTAGACTCTCCGGCCGGCATGGAGGGTTTTAAAGCCAAATATCATATCCCCCAAGGGGTAGACCTTCAGTACTATGCCCCGGATCAAGTGCTTTCAGTTAGAAGGGAGGGTAGAGTTGTCATTCCAATGATCTCCTTTATAGAGGGAGGAATGACACTTCCCATGGGTAGGATCACCACAGACTACTTGCACAACCACAGGTTGTGCCCCTATCAGTGCGTTCCTAATCTGTTTAGGGTTCTAGGGAGTGTAGATTCTTTGAACGATCAGATGAACCTAGGGCTCACCTGGCACGACGTTGTTCACCTGTACGAGTTCCATTCTCTTGCTAGCGTAGGATATTACCTTAAGTCCCGATCCGATGTTGTTAGATTGATATCCTGCCTTTCCAAGTCTAACAAAGGCTTGAAGGATGACTACCTGGTCGTCTTCGGGGCGTGGAACGACGGTCTTCATTGCCCAGTTAGGGCGAGAACACCAAGTGGGGTATCTTAGGACTAGGTCCCTTAGTTTTCAAAAAAAAAAATTTGTTCATTTTAAGCCTTTCGTCTCCTCGAACAACATCTGCTATTGATCTGGCCATATCCTCCTTTTTCGGATGTTTTGCAGATAAAAATCACGTAGCTTCGAAACTTAGTCTAGTCAACGTCCCGGGACTCAACTACCTGCTGAGATCGGAGATATTCGTGAGCGAGGACGGACAACTGTGGGCTGCCCACCTGATCTTAGATTACGAGCCCATATCACGTATATTCCAAGACTCGGGATAGGCGATTAGAGCATGTAGCTCCAGGCTTGCTCGAATAGACGTCTCCAAGCCTAGGTTCTTGGCTCGGAGAGAGCTTCCCCCTGTTGAGCTGCCCCTTCAACGTGTTCCCCAACAAGTGGCTGCTCTGAGAGAAAAGTCAGCCTCATCCCACCGCTCCTTAAACGCTGAGATCGATCAGTTTCACCTCGAGGAAGAGGAAGGGGCCGTAGAAAGACCAGTAGAGGTCTCGGATTCAGAGTCTGAGTCTAAAAGGCTTTTCGTAGTCCACCACCCCCGGTTAACAGTCGCTCGGCTAGAGACTAGCTCCGAGGAGGGAGAGGTTATGGATTTAAAACCAAGGACTAGTTTAAAGGGCCTGATGGCCAGCCGTAACAAAGGGCAAGGCTCGAAAGACGCCCCTAAAGCCCCGGCCGCCTCCAATCTTCCTCCTACTCTCCCTGTGATCCCCGCCGACCTCGGATTGAAGGCCCTTCCAGACCTCAAGAAGAAGAGGCCCATAAAAGACCTAGAGGAAGGTGAAGTGGCACTCCAAAAGGGGGCTAAGCAGCAGAAGAAGTCTAAGGATCCCACAGACAAAAGGGGCAAGTCAGTGGAGAGCCGAGACGAAGCCGAAATACGCCGAGCGCAGCGTACATGGGCTTCTCGATTGGAGATGAAGGGTGCTCCAATTCCCTGGGACGCCATGATTTAGGAGTCTTAGAGGAGGGATGCCACCTTCCTTGCCGAGGCCTTAGAGCAACCTCTCCTCCTCCCTCGAGATATAAAGGGTCTTAGGCGCATCCGTCAACCGGACCTCTTCATGTCGTTAAAGAGGGACCTTGCAATGGTGAGCCGACAAACATTTTCATAGCCAGATGATGATCTGTACGTTTATTAACATGTGTTTACTTCTGTAAATCTTTTGTCGTTTTTGTGCAGATTACCCAACAGATTTATGTAGCTGAGGAGTGGGCTAGGAACGCCCGTAATGAGGTCACTGCTGAGACCTACGCTCATCAAGAAGCCGAGAAAGCTCTTGGGGCCTTGAAACAAGAGCAGGCATGGCTGTTTGAAAAACTCAAAGAGGCTATCCAAGCTTGCCATAGCACTAAGGCGAGTCTGAAGACCACGAAGAAGCAAGCCGAGGACATGCGCCAAAAGCTGCACATAACCGAAATAAACCTGGCCACTAAGAAGCAATCCGTTTTGGATCTGAAGGCAGAACTACGAAAAGCTAAGGATGCAGCTCGGGTGGCCAAGGAAGCAGCTGAGGCCATGGTGAAAGCGTCTTATGAGCGCGGGGTGCTTGATACGGAGGCTAGGCTCTCCGAAGAGGTGGCCGTAGTGTGCAGGGATTACTGCACCGAGTCCTAGGGGTTGCGATGGATCAGGCGGGAGTTTCTGCACACTCCGAGCTTAGGAGAATCGAGAATATCTTCTTCCCAGAGGATATTCGAGAAATTTCAGAGGTAGTTCCCCTTCCTGAGTAACCCCCTTCCACTCAAGTCCTTCCTCCTGGAGAGACTGAGGGGGGTAATCTTCTAGCGGCGGCCAAGCTTTCCGAGGATGTCCTTACGATCAGGGACGTGGTCGCCCAGACCAAGGATGCAGAGCTTATGTCTCAGGCAGATGTCTCCCAGTCCGAAAAGGTTGATACTACGGAGGACCCCTCACGAGCAGAGACATAATGGGAAGAGAGAAAAAACCTTATGTTTCTATTTGATGAGGGCGTTCTGCTGTGTATTTATTTTGTAAGGGCACTTTGCCGTTATATGCAATGTGTTTTCTTTAGACTAATGAGAAAAGAGAACTTTCCTTTACATTCTATGTTTCTATTTTATACGTCTTTAAGGTTATGACTACTGCCAACAGGCTTAAACTGTGATAGCTATTCGCAATCATACTCATTGATGGCAATCTGTTATTAGCTTGCAATAAAAATCGACCTTAATAAGGATAGGCGAAAACAGGAGATTAGATAGAGAGTAAACATCTTACACTTAGAAGAATGCCATTAAGTGTAATTTCACCCGAGTATGTGGTCCAAGAGACCTGACATGACTTGGGATCTGTTTAATCACTTAGAAGAATGTCATTAAGTGTAATTTCACCCAAGTATGTGGTCCGAGAGACCTGACATTTAGGGCTATTTTGTTCGTGTTCAGAAATTTTGGGGGTATTTTGCTTATCACCCAAGTATGTGGTCCGAGAGACCTGACATGACTTGGGATCTGTTCAATCACTTAGAAGAATGCCATTAGCTATTAGTTTCCTCAAGGTTTATAGTCCGAGGAGCCATGCAAGACCTTGGTTCTGTCTAATACTTTTAGAGAGTCGCCATAAGTTACTAGTTTCCTCAAGGTTTGTGGTCCAAGGAGCCATGCAAGACCTTGGCTCTGTCTAATACTTTTAGAGAGTCGCCATAAGTTACTAGTTTCCTCAAGGTTTGTGGTCCGAGGAGCCATGCAAGACCTTGGTTCTATCTAATACTTTTAGAGAGTAGTGAACCGCATGACAAATAATTATAATGAATTGGAGTGCAAATAAAAATGCTTTCATTAATAATAATACATTCTTAGGTTATTTACATTCCATGGGCGGAGTATAGCTTTTTCATCTAGATCTTCTAAATAATATGCACCTATTCCTGCTACTAAGGTGATGCGATATGGTCCTTCCAGTTGGGCCCCAGCTTTCCCCAAGCCGGGTTCTTGGCATTACCCAAAACTTTCCTCAGCACCAAGTCTCCTGGTGTTAGGGGCCGTAGTTTCACGTTGGCATCATACCCTTGCTTGAGCTTCTGGTGGTAATAGGCTAATGGATCATCACCTTTTCTCTTCTTTCTTCAATTAAATCCAAGCTTTTTTCTAGCAGTTCATCGTTGCTGCTCGGCATGAAGGTGCTTGTTCTCAGCGTTGGGAAGGTAGTCTCTAAGGGGATGACAGTCTCGGCTCTGTAAGTCATGGAAAAGGGAGTCTCCCCTGTGGACCGTCGTGGGGTAGTTTGATATGTCCACAGGACGTGGGGCAGTTCTTCTACCCATCTTCCCTTCGCGTCATCCAACCTCTTCTTCAGCCCATTGACTATGACCTTATTGACAACCTCGGCTTGTCCATTTCCCTGGGGATAAGCCGGGGTAGAATACCTGTTTGTAATTCCCAAATCACTACAGTATCTTCTGAAGGCCTTGCTATCAAATTGGAGGCTGTTATCCGAGATGAGGGTATGAGGGACCCCAAATCGAGTGATGATATTTTTCCAGATAAATTTCTTAGCATCCACATCCTTAATGTTAGCCAAGGGCTCAGCTTCGACCCATTTGGTGAAATAGTCTGTGCCGACCAGCAGGTATCTCTTATTTCCTACTGCTCTAGGGAAAGGGCCTACGATATCTAAGCCCCACTGGGAAAACGACCAAGGACTGGAAAGGGGATTGAGGACCCCTCCCAGTTGATGGATATTTGGGGCAAATCTTTGGCATTGATCACACCTCTTTACATATTCCTGGGCTTCCTTCTGCATACCCGGCCACCAATACCCTTGGGTGATGGCTCTGTGAGACAGTGATCTTCCTCCCGTGTGACTCCCACAAATTCCCTCGTGCAATTCTTCGAGTAGTAACTCTGATGCTTCAGGGTGTATGCATAGCAAATACGACCCAGAATAGGAGCGCTTATACAACTTGTGATCCATGGACAGCCAAAACCAAGGGGCTTTTCTTCATACTTTTTCAGCTTTTGATTTCTCTTTTGGCAATGTATCATTTTTAAGAAAGCTCACTATAGGATCCATCCAGCTTGGACCCACTCTAACTTGATGGATCTAAACCACGCCCTGATTAGTTCCATTTGCTCTGTATAAATCCTCAACAATGATGACTCGAGGCAACCCTTGCGCCGAGGAGGTGGCAAGAGTAGCCAATGAATCCACGTGCATATTTCCACTCCTAGAGATGTGTGATATGTCGAAGAATTCAAAATCCGATTGTAAGCATCTGACCTGACTTAAGTACTCCTGCATTCTCTCGTCTCTGGCCTCTAGCTCCCCCTTCACCTGGCCCACAACCAACTCGAGTCTGAGAACACTTCTAGTGCCTTTCCCCCAATTTTCTGTACCATGGACATTCCTTACAATAAAGCTTCGTACTCGGCTTCATTATTTGTGGCCGAGAACCCCAATCTCAATGATTTCTCCAAGGTAATCTTCTCAGGAGATATTAGAACTAGCCCCACTCCAGACCCCCTTTGGTTTGCCGCGCCATCAATATATACTTTCCAGCGTGAGGGTTCTTGCACGGAGATTGAGCCAACCGATTTTCTATCCGTGTTCTACTCTTCTGTTACCACTTCTATTGGGGGTTCGGCAAATTCAGCTATTATATCAGCGAGGACCTGGCCCTTGATAGAGGTCCGAGGCATGTATTTGACATCAAAAGCCCCTAGAACCGTGTTCCACTTGGCGATCCTTCCCATGTAGTTGGCACTTCGTTGTACTGACTTAAGTGGAAGCTAAGTTAGAACGACAACTGTGTGTGCTTGGAAGTAATGAGGGAGCTTTCGCGTGGCATGAACTACTACCAAAATTGTCTTCTCTAAGGGTAAATAACGCACCTCGGCCTCATGTAACGATTTACTCACATAATAAACTGGCCGTTGTATGCCATTTTCGCTTTGTATCAGTACCAAGCTTACAGCATGGGGGGCCACCGCGATGTAGACGAACAGGACTTCGTCGGCCTCAAGGCTAGACATGATGGGTGGTCGGGATAAATATTGCTTAAGTTGTTGGAAGACCAAAGCGCAGTCCTCAGACTATTCAAATCCTTTCTACTTGTTCACCAAGAGGTAAAAGGGTCGGCATCTATCCGCGGATCTGGAAATAAACCGATTCAGGGCCGCGATCATTCCAGTAAGCTTCTGGACCTTTTTGGGGTTCCGAGGAGGTTGCAAATTGTGAATTGCTTTGATCTTATCTGGGCTCACCTAAATTCCCCTATGAGTTACCATATAGCCTAAAAATCTGCCAGACCCAACACCAAACGAGCACTTAGAGGCGTTGAGGCACAGTTTGTGTTCCCTCAAGATGTCAAAGATGCCTCTGAGGTCTCCCACGTGCACAGACACCACTTTACTCTTTACCACCATGTTGTCTACGTAAACCTCAATACTTTTACCCAGCTGTTACTCAAACATTCTAGTCATCATCCTCTAGTAGGTAGATACCACATTCTTCAAACCAAAGGGCATCACCTTGTAGTGGTAATTTCCAATAAGAGTCACAAACGCTGTCTTTTCTTGATCATCCAAGGCCAGTGGTATTTGATGGTAGCCTTGGAAGGCATCTAAGAAGCTCATCCGAGGGTGGCCTACCGTGGCATCCACCAGCTGGTCTATCCGAGGCATGGGGAACGGGTCCTTTAGGCATGCCTTGTTTAAGTCTGAGAAGTCCACACAAACTCGCCACTTCCCACTTTTCTTTTTTACAACCACAGTGTTAGCCAACCACTCAGGGTAGAACACCTCCTTAATAGCCCCCACTTGCTTGAGCTTTTTCACCTCGTCCCTGACAGCGTCAGTGTGCTCCCTAGATGGCCACCGAGGAGGTTGTTTTTTGGGAGTTGCTGCTGGATTTACATTGAAGTGGTGGCATATGAAGCTCATATCAACTCTCGGAGTGTCATAAGCGTCCCATGCAAACACGTCAACATTTTTTCTGAGGAACCTTACCAATTCGTCCTTTTCTCGAGGGGGTAATTGAGATCCCACCTGGAAGAACCTCTCCGGGTCATCGCCAACGATCACCTTTTCTAAGTCCTCACATTTTACGTCCTCCTCACATTTTACGTCCTCGACTGGTGCATTAACAGGCGATGCCGGGGTCTTTGATTGCTATGAGTTTTCTTCCACTTGGGCTAAGAACTCTGCTCTGGGCCGATGTGAGATGGCAGCCACCAAGCACTACCTCGCCGTAGCCTGGCAACCTCGAATTTCTAGGACCCAGCCCTCGGAAGGGAATTTCACCTTCTGATGCAAGGTGGAGGCAACGGCTCCTAGAGTGTGAAGCTAAGGCCTGGCCACGATGGCAGTGTAGGGGGAGTCTTGGTTTGCCTGGCAACGGCTCTCTGAGGCTCTTGGTTTGCCTGGCCTTGATGACCACTGAAAGGGTGCAAAAGGTGCCTCAGTCTCCCTTCTCGGACCAGCTGATCCAGGTGGTTCCAAAGGTTCCTGTAGTCTTCTGTAGTATGTCTGTGGTCTTGGTGGTACTGACAATACAGACTTTGGTTGCGCTTCATGGAGTCTCTAGCCATTTTATTCGGCCACTTGAAGAATGACTCATTCTTGATTTTCTCCAAAACTTGATGTACCGGTTCTCTAAATACGGCGTTAACTGTCTGCATGTTGGCTTATCCGGACTGCCCTACGAAATCTCTCCTTGGAGGGTTATTGCTGTATCGATCCGACCTGAAATCCCCCCTCTTTTAAGGGATAGCCTTTTCCTTTCCTTTCCCCTGTAACTGGTCCTCTTCCACTCTTTTGTATTTGTCGATCTGGTCCATAAGTTGACGTGCGTTGGTGACAAGTTTGCCGGTTAAAGATTTCCTCAAGCCATACTCGGTTGGGAGACCGCTTTTAAAGGTGCTGATGGCAACGTCTTCAAAGTTGCCGTCCAACTCATTATACGTCTCCCAATATCTGTCAGAGTATGCTTTTAGAGTTTCTCCGTCACGCATGGACAATGACAACAGCGAACTTAAAGGCCAAGGAACCCTGCTGTTCGTAACGAAGCGAGAGCCAAAGGCTTGGGTGAGCTGCTTGTAGGAATCTATGGAATTTGTTTTCAAGCCGTTGAACCACCTCATCGCTACAAGTCCCAAGCTGGATGGGAAAACTTTGCACATCAAAGCTTCGTTCGCGGAGTGGACGGCAATTCTTTGATTAAACTAGCTCACATGTTCTACGGGGTCCGATCGACCATTATAAATGGTGAACGTAGGCTGATGGAACCGCCGAGGCAGCCTAGCCCCTTCTATTTTGCGCGTGAATGGTGACTTAGAGATCTAATCTAGAGCCCTACTCATGGCGTCACTACCTATGCCCCTACTAGATGGGCCCTTACGTCTTCGTCTGTGATGGTGCTCATCTTCATAAGAGAATGTCTCACTTGGAGGAGTTCTTGATCTCTGTCTGTAATTGTCGTCATCTTCATCATTAGAAGATGCGTCAGAACTGGGAGGAGACTGCCTTCGTTGTGCATGGCGCAGTTTCTTTTTCAAGTCATCTATCTCCTGTTGCATGGCTCGGTTGTTTTGTCTCTGGGATACGCGACTGCCCACTTGGGAATGGATTTTGCTCGTCTGGGTTGTATGCATACTCCCCTCTTGATTCCTTTCATTTTCCTGATTTTGTTCATGTTTAGGGCCGAGAAAATTACCCTGCTGCTGGGATCTTACGGGTTCTGTTCGTTAGGGACCTGCTTGGCGTGGGTTTTCTTAGTGTGAACCTGATCCTACCATGTTTAACTGTTGCACTCACTAACACACAAGTTCTCCCCATAGACGGCGCCAATTGTAGGGACTCGTTTTGCAGTCCAAGCCCAAGAGGTATAGGATCTTGGCCCAATGAGCCCAAAACAATAAATTTGTAGAGAGTGGATTTGAACTAGGCTTTAGTGAGTTGAGCGATAAACCAAAAGATTTTGATGTATTAAAAGAAAGAAATAGTAGATATTTACTAAAGAAGAAAAGTCCTCGGCCAAGTCCGAGGAGGCTTGGCTACCTAAATATTGATCTTAAGGTTTTTTACAAGTCTGATCCTAGATTGTTACAGTGTATCATACTTCATATCTTTTATCCTCTTCTTCCAGGGGTCTCTTGCATTATATACCCTCTTCCCGATGATCAGGCCCTCCATTTGTCAACCGTCCAAGCTGCTACTTGAGTGGCTGTCCCATCAGACACTCCTTCTAGCTCTTTATGAGTTGCGGTTGCCAAGTAAACACTGTTCAGAGGTCTTCTCCACATAAATGCAGCTAGAAAAGTAGGTACAACGCATTTAATGCGGTGGTAGCAGCTTTTCCTTAGATATTTCTGGACTCTCCCTCATCCTTGCGTGTTTAGGATACGTGTCTTTGTTATCGGGGTTTCCTGGAAGGTTTCCTGGATCGCTGGGACACGTGTTTGAGTTGCATTTATGGTGTCCGAGGACTTATTCCTCCTCGAACTGATCTCCCGCCGTCGCTTTGCTCATCGAATCTCGAGCATGAATCATTTAACATCATTTGCTCCTCCTCGGACTGTCCTCGGGTTGACCATATCCTCGGACAGGCCCAAGGCCCAAAATAGTATTTGGGCCCTTGACCCTACAATATATATTGAAGAATTTTATATGAACAAAAAGTCTAAAGCTAATTAAACCACCACGTGATATGCCAATTGCTGGGTCTTTTAATATTTAGCAAATATTTAATTTTGTTTTGATTTGGTTTAATATTTAGCATCACGTGACCCAACTATTGTTGGGTCTTTTTAGCACCACGTGAAGTAATTAACATAACCACTTGATGCACGGCTTTTAAATGTTATGATTTTTGTTTTTATCCACTTAGAAATATAGCAAGTGTAATTTAATTTTAATCAAATTAAGATTTTTATCCACTTAGAAATTATAGTTGAAGAAAAATTATATCCACTTAGAAATTATAGTTGAAGAAAACTTATATATATATATATAAATATATTTCCTTAAAATCTAAAAATCTAACAAAATTTCTGCAATTTGGTGCCGCCACTTGGCACAATCACGGCGTCTAAGCCCAACTATATTATAATATATAATGATATGACATGATTTATTGCTTTTTATTAACAATTTATTAAGAGAATTAACATGAGAGCTCTTATTTTCATGTTTTTTTTTTTTTTTGGAAACCTAAGATTAAAAGAGAATTAATATTATCCTTAAGTAAGATAGTTGTGGTCTTGCCCTTAAATAATATAGGTGTGGTCTGCGGACTCATAATAATTTTTTTTTTTTTTTTTGGGTAAAAGACTATATTGTAGACTCATAATAATTCTTAAAGTTTAGGGAAGAAAAATAAATTACCAATAGAGTTTAGGGATTAAAATAATATTTTATTTTCAAATATTCATTTGCCTTAGGTGGGCACGGGTTTCCAATTTTGGGCTGTCTTGTGGCATATTTGGGGTCACTAGGCCCTCATTGAGGTTGCTCCTACCGTGGGCCTCTAGTCACCATGAGTTAATTTGTGGTTTTGATGGCCTAGGACTCCAGCCAATGCATGGATATTGGCCCTTTGTGACCCGGCACTTGAAGGTCGTGAAAAAATGGCCCAATGGGTTATTAACACTTTCCTTTTTTGTTTAGTTAAGAATTCCAATACTTATAGTCACATTAACCTTCCCCACTCCTTAACAATAAGGATGAACACATTTGAATTCAGAATTTATTTTCCCTAAATATCTTTATACAATATGTTTTTTTATAAAGATTAGAGACTATTATTAATGGAAATAAGTATTCAGAAAAATGATATGCTGTGTGTGAAACATTTCCTTATACTTGTCGATGGTGCAAATGTATAATAGATAAAATAAAATAATAATCAAATCTTTTTTTTTTTTTGGAGAAGATAACCAAATTAAGAAAATGAAAAGATATAAAATAGTCTAAGGTGGTGTTTTTTTTTTGCTTAATACTACATGCCAGAATCAAAAGTGCATGCAACACTTAGTTCCGCGGAGCAGTGCCAAGGCCAAACTATCAAAATTAGGGGTGTGCATGGGTCGGGTTAAGGGGATTTTTTGACCTAACCCACCATGGTGGGTTAAAAAAAAAAATTCAACCCAACCCACATGAGTTGGGTTGGGTCGGGTTGAACCCATTGGTTGGGCAGAGACAGAGATAGAGACAAACCTGCAAAGCAAGATAGAGAGAAAGGGACAAAGCAAGTCAGCAATAGAAAATATTGTAGAGTAAGAAATAGACCTGTAAGTTGAGACAAAGCAAAAACATTTAAAAATCAGCCAAAAGAAAACTAAGAAATCAACAAAGCAAAAGCTAAACATTGATCCATCACGACAAGAGGGATAAGCAGATAGAGCGAGAGAGAGGAGAGAGAGAAGCCAGAAAAAGAGAAATAGAGCAAGAGAAAGAAACCCAAGTACCTGCACCTAACACCAGAAGAGAGAACCACCAGAGTAAGAAAGAGACCTATGGTTGAGACAACGCAAAATCATTTAAAAATCAGTAAAAAGAAAACTACAAATCAACAAAGCAAAAAATAAATACTGATCCACCACGGTAAGAGAGATAAACAGAGAGAGAGAGAGAGAGAGAGAGAAAACATTGAGAAACTTTACCTAACTCCGGAAGAGAGAGCTACCATCGAAAAGATAGAACCACCGCCAACGCGGTGATGATAACTGATGGACGACAGTGGCTTAGCAGAGGGAGAGCAGGTTAGGGTTCAAAAGGGAGTGAAGTGGGAGAGGGGAGTGGGAGGCGGCACATTAAGAGAGAAGGTTCTAGGGTTTGTGTGAACTAATTAGTTTTTATATAGGATAGAAAGAGTTGGTTATTAAAAAAAAATTATTAATTATATAATATATTTTAAATATATAGGTTGGTCGGATCGGGTTTGGTGGGTTTAGAATTTTATGACCCGAACCTAACCAAACTTGCTATCAAAAAAAAAAAAATTGTAATCCAACTCAATCCACCAAGCCCTAAAAACCGATCCAACCCGACGAGTTGGGTTGGATCGGGTCAGGTTGAATTTGGCAGATTGGCGACACACCCCTAATCAAAATAGATTCTTCTTAAAAAAAGAAAAAAAAGAAAAAGAAAGAAGAAGCTTTAGATGATGTGTGAGTAATAACGGCCTGCAAGGGTATGAGACATTTCAATTAGGTTGCAGCAATGAAATAAAATATAGCATTTGACCAAATTGATTAAAAAAGAAATAGCTATCAGCTGGTCGTTGTTGACAGCAAAATTGTTGGTAAAATGAAAACTTGGATACGTCATTTGGGAGTCGCATTTGAATTGAATTTGGAATCCCAGTGGAAAATACCATCTTTTCTTCACCTAACGCGTAACGACCCACCAACTAATTTACTGGTAGTGGTCGGTTCCTCAGTCGCATATTCCACACCAAACCCCCCTTTCATGATTTTATATTAAAAATACTTTATTGTTACTAACTCAAAGAATGTTTTAACTTTTAACGTTGTTGAAACTTTTTTTTTTTTTGTTGAGAATCTACGTTGTTGAAACTTGAAAGAACAGAGATTGGCTTAAAACATATTTAATAATGTTTCCTGGCGACATTTGCACATTGTGAAATATCATGTTTACCCTATATTTTTTTCCTTTAAAAAAAATGTTTACCCTATATTTTCTTGTAATTGTTGTTGATGGCTATTTACTCGAATATCGAAGTAAACTCAAATATTTTTGTGAGCCCGATATCTCTATTTGCAGCATTTTATTGATGTCATGACCCAAGTTCATGGGAGAAAATAGGCAAATGTCCTTTTCGCGCAAAAATTTCAGCGTTTTATCCCTTTTCTCAAACTAATTAGAAAAATGCCCATCTTTTATAATTCAATTTTCTCAAAATCGAGTTACAATGTAAAACTCGATTTGTAGAAAATCGAGTATGGGGCGATCAAACTTAAAAAAAAAAAAAAAAAAAAAAAATTGCATGGAACTCAAGTTCCATAAAAAACACCACTATAGGCCTCCATGAAACGCAGCTATATGTAAAACTTAAAAAAAAAAAAAAAAAAAAAAATTTGCATGGAACTCGAGTTCATAGAGCTCGAGTTTCATAAAAAACGCCACTATAGGTATTTAAAACGTCACTATAAGGCTCCCTATGGAGCAATCAGACTTAAGAAAAAAACTTGCATGTTAAAACGCCACTATAGGGCTTTAAAACGCTACTATAGGGCTCCTTATGGAGCGATCAGACTTAAGAAAAAAACTTTCATGTTTTAAAACGCCACTATAGGGCTTTAAAAAATTGCATGGAACTCGAGTTCATAGAGCTCGAGTTCCAGTAATTTTTTTTTTTTTAATTTTCAATTTGCTATAACTTGATTGTCCAAAAATTGAATTTTAAATTGAAATTTTATTTTTAGAAAATCGAGTTTCAAAAAAAGGGCATTTTCCTAATTAGTTTGGGAAATGGGGCAAAACGCTGAAATTTTTGCGCAAAAAGGACATTTGCCCTTTTTGGCCCAAGTTCATGTATTTATTTAGGAAGCAGTGAAAGATATAGGGGAAGATATAGTCCAATGAGAATTTGACACCTTAACTATTGGATTTTCATCTAAAAAGGCAAGACCCACATGCATATAAGTGATTCTACTTCATTTAGCAGCATTATCGAAGTGCGTTTCCTCTTTGGCTCTTCCTCTCCCACTAATCTGAACTAGAACATCGTTCATGTCATGATAGACAAAAAAACTCTACATTATCCAAGTTCTTGCGATAATGCTGCTAGCCTTCACCACAATACATGTTGATGAGAGTCGCGGACTCAACCCTCATCTAGAACTTAGGGGTCCAAAAGTGAAGTCATTCCAAGCATGACATGTGGCAATGCGAAGAAAAAGACCCCCAACAACTTTCATTAACACTATGTTTGGATTGGAAGAAATTAAGGGAAGTGAAGAGGAGGGACTTAAGGGGCTGTTTGGATGGCCTGTTTCTGTAACTCAATTTTCAGTTTTCATAACTCATAACTCAAAAATGGTGGGACTCATAGCGAAAAGGTTGTTTGGGAAGTCCATAACTCTGTTTCTATAACTCTGTTTTCATCACTTAATTCTCTGATTTTTGAGTTATGAGTTATGGAAACTGAAAACACATTTTGACTGTTTTCAGTTTCTATAACTCATAACTCAATGGCAATATTGTAATTAAACACACATAGGGGACCCACAAATAGTACTCAGCCACACATTTTGACCACCCTTTGACTTTTTTTTTTTTTTCCTTTCTTCTCCTGGGTTGGCTGTTCGGTTCTTTTTTTTTTTTTTTTCTTCTTCTTCTTCTTCTTTCACTGGTTCGGTCTTCATGTTCTGTTTTTTTTTTTTTTTTTTTTTTTTTTTTTTTTTTTTTTTTCACTAGGTTCAGTGAGTTTGGGTACTGAAAAAAAAAAAAAAAAAAAAATGCGCTGCATTGGGTGATAGGTATGGGACCCACAAATAGTGTGAAAAATATTGAGTGATGGGAAGTGAGTGATGGTGCCAAACAAACATGGTATTTTAGAGTGATGAGTGATGAGTGATAAGTGATGAGTGATGAGTGATGAGTGATGGAAATTGAGTGATGAAAAAAAGTAAACCAAACACCCCCTTAGTTTCCTTAGTTTGGCTAGGTGAGATAATAGAAAAGGATTGATTTGGAGTGACTAAATTTTCATGGGGCTCATCCTTTAATTATCAAACAATTATCTTATAAGACTGTCTCACAAGGCATCTCTCTCAATAGGTGTGGGTTTCACACATATGAATCCTACATAGGGACTTTGGGGTTAGTTTAACTTTTTATTATTATATAATTAACAATACACCCTTATATTCTTCTTACAAGTCAAATATTCAAAGGTATATGAAAAAAAAAAATGAAAAAAGAAGAAGTTATTTTTCTTTCCGTTCTCTTTGAAAACCAAAAACCCCAAAGGATTGACTTAGTAGTTCCTAAGGTTTCATGTTATTCATAAGATCCTGGGTTCAAACCTCTTACTAGCATTTTGGGGTTTACAAGGATATCCTTATTTATAATTAAAAAAAAAAACCAAATAACTAATAAGGTAAAGAATTTGTTTCCTTTTTTTTCCTCCCTACTTCCAATTCTTATGGATGTACTCCCTTTTCATTATTATTATTATTATTATTTTAACGATAAGATTTTAAGAGAATCAGCCCCAACTTCAATGATCGAATTGAGCCAAAAGGCTTGTGGTTGTGGTCTCTTCAGGATATATGTTGGTCGTCAAAAAGGGTTTTAGATTATATTTTTCTTAATCAAATAATGTTTAAACCTGTTTTTATCTTTTCCCTCCCTCTTTTGTCTTTTCTCTTCATGGTCAAATGCTCAAGTTTATTTCGTAAGATTCACAAATTCCAAAGAAAAAAATTGAAAAAAAAAAAAATTAATGAAATCTACTTTGTGTGACATTTTTAGAGTGAGTTTGACATCTTATAATTTTCGATAATTTTATTTGTTGATAGATAAAACAAAAGGAAAAAAATTACTTTTAAAAAATAGTTTATTTGTTTATTTGATAAAAGGTGAAACAAAAAGTAAGTAGAAAATTGACTAAAAAATCGAATAGCTAAACAGATTAATAGAGTTGATTGTTGGATATTTTAAAAAAATTTAACCTCCAAGATGTGATAGTTGGATTTGAGAAATTTTTATTTCGTGATATATAAACCAAAAAAAAAAAAAAAAAATCATAATAATCATTGATTGGAGTTGGAGGTGTCTTAAAAGGCCTCCAATCCACCAATTTTTTGTTTTTTGTTTTATTATAGGGATCAAAACTTCCAAAATTTTGTATTTTATTATATAGGGATCAAAACTTTTTTATTTTTATTTTTTAAGAAGAGATAAAAACTGCCACTGGGTCTTGTAGCCTAGTGGTACCTAGTTCCGTTGTAATTAATCATTTTTTGAAATGTTTTTTCGAAAATTGAAAAAGTATTGACAGCTTTTTCAATTCTCAAGAAATTATTTTCAAAAATAGATGGCTTAAACCGGACCCTAATTATAATTATTTGTCAAGAAATTAACTTTGCACGGGGATCTACCAATAATTGTAATCTTGCAATTGAGGTTGATTTTGAACCTACCCACTCTCTTTTCCAGTTAGGGCTTTAGATCTTGATTCGGTGGGATTATTCTACGACCTAGATGATGGTGTAAAGTTAAAGTTAACTACAAAATATCATCAAAGATGAAGTACAAATCAAGAATAAAGAGGTGGCTGTAAAATTCCTAGGGACAACACTTTTGCATTAGAGTTGCAGTCTTGACAAGCAACTTGGAGAGATCACAACGACAGAAAGGAAGGTTGGTGACCAGACCACGTTTGGAGGTTTTCAAACCGCTTTTGATTTGGGAAAGAGAGATCCATTAGACTTCCAAGGAACTTAAGCGAGTGATCCATTAGACTTAATTGAACTGGGTGGGTAATACAAATGGGTTGCTTCGAATCTGTGTGTAATTTTATATTAATAAAATAGTTGTCATGTAAATAAAAAAATGACTTGTTATCACTTCGTTAAACACATAAATAAAAGAACTAACATAAGTTTTTTTTTTTTTTTTTTTTTTTGGAGAATCAGAACTAACAGAAGTTAACAAATGGACTTATAACACTTACTTTTTAAATTTTAAAGACTAATAGTGCTCATTTAAAACTTTAAAGGCCAAAAACACTTAATGGGTAAATTAAAAATTAACCATGTATCTTCGCATACTTTAAAAAAATAAAAATTATAAACTAAATAGAATGCTGTACAACCCACAAACTAAAAATAAAGAATTTATTTATTTATTTATTAAAAAGTAAACATGAGTTATTTATGAGGGATGGATAAATTATTATTTACATTGATTTAGTCCTCCCTGATCAATGAGAGGATTGTATTTAGTAAAGCTTCTTAATTAGCATAACGAATAAAAAATAAAAATTATTAAATAATGTTATATTTGTATAAATAATAATATTTTATTAATTGAAATGTTAAAGAGGATTACTTCAACAGACTTTGTATAAATAATAGCATTTTATTAAACGGAAGGCTAAGGAGGATTACTTCAGCAGGCCAAATAATTTCTCTGAGTGATGAGACAGTACGAGATTAAGTTCTGAGTTTTCAAACTCAAATACCCAGAACAGAACTCAAAGCTTGAACAGCCAAACTTGACCGTCTTCGTGTGAAACTAAACTAGTACTAGTGCGCAATCACAGTTCTATTTATGGTACCAATAGCAAATTCCATCAACATCTTGCAAAACCCACTTCCTTAAACTTGAGCCTCCACCTTATTTTCATAGTCTTTGCACTTTCAAGTTCAGGTTAGTTATACCCCCTTTTTTTTTCTTTCTGTTTACTCAATACAAAGATACTATATCATATCATATTGTTTGTTTTATTTATTTATTTATTCAATTTTGTTATTTCCATTTGCATTCCTTTGTTATTTTTTTGATTGATTTTGTTCAAATATATTTTCCCTTAACTGCCTTAGGATAATGGATTTAGACCTGTTATCCCTATTTTGCAGGTTGGGACTTTTTTTTTTCTCTTCTAATGCAGTTGTTTTGTTAAAGCCACAATTCATGTGTAGGATATGAAAGATTGAAATTTGATCCTTTCGTTTTTAACTGAACATAATGAAATCATAATTGCATGGAATTATGAAATCTTCTGTAATCAAAATATGTTATGTTCAAGCATTACTAGTCCTATTCACCTCATTTTATGGAATATTTCAATGATAATGTTAAAAGCAATAGTTAAATCCAGCTTTTCCAATTAACTTAAGCTTTTTAGGATTAGTGTCAGTTTGTTTGTGGCAGAAGAGCCAGTTTTCTTGAGGTTAAACCTTGTCTTTGCTGAATCTCCCATTGTTAATTGGGTCTATTTATTGAGGGGATTTTGGACCACACGTGAGCGGGTTAGAATAATAGTTATATGATTAAATTTAAATTTCAACGTTTACTATAAGCTTATAGGCTTTGGGATATGTTGCAGTTTATGATGGTATTAGATCATTTGATTCTGAGTTTGAATCATGTCTCCACTCTACTTGTCATTTAGATACAGTATATAAAACTAAACATATTGGGCCCCACCTATTAAGGGGGGAGTCTGGGCCATATCATGTGAGGCTGATTATTACAGTAATGGTTAAATGATTGAATTTTCCTTTTCTTATTAGCTTAAAGTTTTTGGGGTAAGTAGTAACTTATTAGGTAATAGGGCCTATGGCATTATAAGTGGCCTCTTTTAAAACCATGAATGCCTTTCTTTATCTTATGTTATCTTTTTTAGTTGATGTGATGTTACATTGAATTATTATATAGTGGTCACTTTGTTGCAAAAATGAAGACTTCATTGCAAATTGAAGGTTAGGACCATTTGCACATGCCTCCCTCCTTTTCAAGCCAACAATGGATAGTGGCCTTGCTTCTTGTTGGATAAAATGGAACAAAAATTGCGTTTTTGCTTGTGTTGGACTTATTAAATCCTGGTATGCATTTGGAATATTTCTTAGTTCGAATTACTTCTACATGAATTCATTCATATGTATATAATATCTTTCCAGGATTTTGAATTTGATCCAACTTTTTTTTCATTTAAGTGGAAATCACAAATCATGAGTGAATTTTCAGGTGGATCTTTGCTTGGGAGTTTTGGTTTTTTCTTATTCCCTTAAGCATTGTGAAGTGGTAATGGGGTACATAGGATAAGTATATGTTTTAGGGTCAAATCTTGCTTGGACCAAAAAAAAAAAAAAAAAAAGAACTTGTTCTCAGTGATCTTTTGTGATAAATGCTCTCAGCAAGGCCATTTTCTTATGCAAAACTCAGATGTTTGTACTTTTTTTGATATTGACTGTCTTCAATAAATAATACTAGCATTGAGCATTTAGCCTGTTGATAGCACGATTATTTATTTAAGAGTTTGGCCTTACACTGTAGGCTTTCTTTGTGGTAGATCTTATCTTTATCTTGCTAGGCAAAAGACAAAAAGAAAAAAAAAAAAAAAGGGGAATGGAAAAATGGGATAGATAATGGCACTGAATCCGATCCATACTCTCTGGAAATAATCTCTTTTCTTATCTTATGCACGGCTTAATTGTTTGCAGGCCATATTCTATTCACTAGCTTTGGTAGATAATAGATTCAGATTTTACTGTTGCTATTACTAGTATTAATTTGAGAGTATTTGGCCCCCCTTTTTCTGGTGACCTTCATTTCAGATTTTTTGGAAGATATAACTTATCAAAAATAAAATAAAATTCAGAAGATATATTTTTAGGTACTTTGATCTTTGTTTCTCATTTTTATGCCATCATGGATGCTGTGTTATGCAATCACAGTCTGCCCTTCTGACACTCACATTCTTTGTACAGAATTTACGAATGGCTACCCTAAACAGAATTGGCCTCGCTGGCCTTGCTGTCATGGGCCAAAATCTAGCCCTCAACGTTGTTGAGAAGGGCTTTCCAATTTCTGTTTATAATCGGACCACCTCAAAAGTTGATGAAACAGTAGAGCGAGCCAAACAAGAAGGAAACCTTCCATTGTATGGTTTCCATGATCCTGAATCCTTTGTTCATTCCATCCAAAAACCTCGTGTGATAATCATTCTTGTAAAAGCTGGGTCTCCAGTTGATCAAACCATCAAAACCCTATCAGTTTACATGGAGAAAGGAGACTGTATCATTGATGGTGGTAACAAGTGGTATGAGAACACTGAGAGGCGGGAGAAAGCCATGGGTGAACTTGGTTTGCTCTATCTTGGAATGGGAGTTTCGGGTGGTGAAGAGGGAGCTCGGCATGGGCCATCAATGATGCCTGGAGGTTCCTTTGAGGCCTATAAGCACATTGAAGATATCTTGCTTAAGGTGGCTGCCCAGGTTCCTGATAGCGGCCCTTGTGTTACTTACATTGGTAAAGGAGGATCAGGCAATTTTGTTAAGATGGTTCACAACAGGATTGAATATGGTGATATGCAGCTAATAGCAGAGGCCTATGGCGTTCTTAAATCAGTTGGAAAGCTCTCTAATGAGGAATTGAATCATGTTTTCTCAGAATGGAACAAGGGAGAGCTTTTGAGCTTCTTGATCGAGATCACTGCAGATATATTTGGAATTAAGGATGATAAGGGAGAAGGTTATCTAGTAGACAAGGTTTTGGATAAAACTGGCATGAAGGGTACTGGTAAATAGACAGTTCAGCAAGCTGCTGAGTTGTCAGTTGCAGCCCCCACTATAGCATCATCCTTGGATGCTAGGTTCCTCAGTGGTTTGAAGGAGGAAAGAGTTGAAGCAGCCAAAGTGTTTAAGTCAGGTGGCATTGGTAACATATTTACTGACCAAGCTGTGGATAAGGAAAAGTTGATTAATGATGTTAGGCAAGCACTTTATGCATCCAAAATATGTAGCTATGCCCAAGGAATGAACTTGATACGTGCAAAGAGCATTGAACAAGGTTGGGACTTGAAATTGGGGGAGCTTGCTAGGATTTGGAAGGGAGGTTGCATCATCCATGCTGTATTTTTGGACCGTATCAAGAAAGCCTATGACAGAAACCCAGATCTTGCCAGCCTCCTTGTGGATCCAGAGTTTGCAAAGGAGATCATTGACCGGCAATCTGCTTGGCGAAGAGTTGTCTGCCTTGCTATCAATGCAGGCATTAGCACTCCTGGTATGTCCTCTAGTCTTGCTTATTTTGACACGTATAGGAGGGACAGGCTGCCAGCTAATCTGGTCCAAGCTCAAAGAGATTAACTTTGGAGCTCATACGTATGAGAGGACTGACATACCAGGATCCTTCCATACTGAATGGTTCAAGATTGCTAAACAGTCAAGGATCTGATTGATCATTGATCTGTCTGTGGTGGTCCCCTGCCTGGGGAAAATGTTATCAGCAAATGTAATAATGTTTCTACTGGAACTGATAAATTGGAATATCATCCCATCAACTTGTGGAGGCAGCCTCTCTTCAAGATGAGTTTGTTAAATCCGTAAATCATATTTATTCTGTTTATTGTGGACGTCTAACATGATTTGGCATTCTAATTTAATTATTAAATTCCTTCAATTCTATGATCCTTCATGTATAATAAGAGCATCTATATTTCCCTATAATTTTTGGGGAGCCAAACACCGTTCCATTGAGTGCCTATTGAAGAATGATTTACTAGAAAATTGTATTTTCCATTGTCTTATTAATTTTTCGTCCCCTTCAACATTTTCCTTATTTTTTCTAGTGTTTGTCACTCAAATATGGTAACTTTGTTAACTTAACTCCCGAAGCAGTGGTGAAGTTTTTATACTCAAAAGTTTTCATTCTTAAAGAGTCTTCTGTGGAGATCTTATATCATAAATAGAAATGTTTTACAGTTCTGGGCGGGCATTATCTATATAATTGATGGTGTTGGTGGGACATAAATAAACTAAATGTTCTTTTTGTTATTATTGGATCTGCAACCATAAGGCTTGAGGAAAATACCTTCTTAATGGTTATAAAAATTCTAATAGTTTTCTTGATTTTTGATGTACCAAGTGGATTTGTAATTAGTGGAGCATCAAGTAAAGTTTGACCTGTCTCTGACGGAGTGGGGGAATGTATAATTTTTTGTATTATGTAATACAACTACCCTTGAAGAGATGGTAGTTACTTCCTTTAACTAACGAAAATTCCTTTTGGCTCTTGCAACTTTCTTTTATTATATGTTTGCTCTGGCTAGGGAGCCTGTTGTGAAGAAGCTCCTGTTTGAGACGCTTGATCTAATTTACATGCCCATGGCAGCTTGTTGACTTGTGATTTCACTTTTAAGTTGTGCAGCATTGGAAGTGGATTGGTGATATCGATTGTGCACTAGTAACTGAGCATTCTCATGTTCTGTGGTAATCATATCTGAAACCTTCTAACTGGGCACAACACACTGTCTACAGTCTCCCAAGACAGTGTCTCTTGTTGGTTGCCTGGTTGCCCATCCTATAGCAAATATGTTATGATCAGTTGATTACAATTATTTGTCTATTGGTGCTAGAAACTATATGACTTTTAGTTTACCACAAGAGAGGTAGCCGTAAGAAGCCTTTGTGACCTATCACACTTATAAGTGTAGGAGTTGTAGATTCAAGTAATGACAAACTTCATTAATAGCCAAGTGATCTCATACCATAACGCAATACCATAACGTAATGCAGGGTTTAAGTGGTGCATGTTAGTGACCATACCTTAAATTCCCTTTTTTGTTATATTAAAAAAAAAAAAAAAATGGCAGGGATCTTAATGTACCGCTTTTTGTAGGGATCTTAAATTACTACACTTTAGACTCTAGAGAGAGGAGCAAATACTTTTGTGCCTGCAGCTGATACTGAGGATTAATGCTCATTACTAGGCACTAGCTAGGTCAGCAAACATCCAGCGACACCCTAAACCTCCTTGGTTGTCACAGTTTATAGACCTTAAGTTTTATTTGTACCTCCTTGTTCTTAATGTGTCTTAACTTTTGATGAAGCCTGATAAAGGACCAGTGTACAATAGAGGTCAGCTACACACAAAATGTGTTCATATTTACATTTTACTTCTGCTACATCAAGAATTTATAGTAAAATTCCCAGGCTATTTCTTCCTCCTAGCACTTTTAATTTTGTTAGAAGCTGAATCCGCAAATTGCCCCATGCTTGCAGGAGATTAAGCAGTTGAGCTACCTGCTTGAACCTCGAAAAAGATACTTAAATGGTTAAATATCATGACAGAAAATTAAAATCTAGCTAGCTTCCAATTTTCTATTTCTGTGATATATGACCCAATCTTTTTCATGTTAATGGCTAAAGAATAATTTGCATGATTTTTCATATGCCATGTTCAGTCACCTGTCACCAAGTTGTAAATCTTAGGAATCTCAATTCTCAACTTGCTCTTTTTCTACGTCTTAATGATACTAATACAAAGGAGACAAATAGAAAAATAGCCATTTTCTTGCATACATGTCACATATAACAAAAAATACATCTGCATCAATGATTTATATATGCATGTACCAGTTACTTATCTTGATTCGCCATTAATTCTGAAAAGCTAGAACCATAAAAAAGTAATGGATGGCTCTCTGCCTTTAGTTACCCTAAACTTATTGGATTCAGATCAAGATAATGCAATCGTTCTAGGGGTAGATCTGCAGAAAAAAATAAACACTATTCTTCTTTGAAAATCTCTTTTCTTACCTTGACTCCACTTGAAACTTGACTTGCAGCGCTCAGTGCCCACTGCATTGACTCTTCTTTTTCTTCTTTGCTTCTAATTTCTTCTTTTTTCTTCCCCTTTTTGCATGGTTTCTTTCCTGAGGAGGAATACTTACTATTTGCTTCATTTTTTGCATGCTTGTTCTGAGCAATGCTGCCACTTCCCTCACCTTTTCCACATGGAAGTTCATGGTAACTTGGACCAGAAGAGGCGTCAGAAGCCATAGAGTTATCACTCTCATCATCATCATCGTCACCATCACCATCATCATCAACATGAATATCTTTGTAGTTGTCATTTTCACTTTGTATAGGGGAGTTGATATACATTGTCCACCCAGACTCACTGCCACTATGTTCTTCTGTAGCTGCATGAGCTTGGGAAGACTCCATTACTGTAGCTTTAGGAACAGAATATAAGGAAAAACATAGTCCAATGAAAAAGAGAAAGAAAAGCAAGTAGTTAGAAACTTGATATCAGATGTTTCTAAACAACCTGCAATATACAATCCTCATCAATAACCTGGAAAATACACTTAAATATTTGTCTATTTGGCTCTTTACCAAGTGCTGCTTTCCACACATAGGACAAAGAAACCTATCTCAACAGTGCACATTAAACCCTCATTATTAAATTGCCAGAGTACATGTCCCCGGCAATCCCATCACCTTAATGTCTATGGTTTCAATTACTAGAAGACAAGCCTTCTCTGATAAAAAGAGTACTATCTCAAATTATAAGAGAAAAAGTTTGTGTAGTATTGGGGCTTTTGACTTGGTCATTTGACCTCACCTGAAAAAGCCCATCTTATTTCTCTCTGCCTATTGCATAAATAAAGGGCAGCTTTTAGGGTGAAAACAGATGAGCCCCACCCAAAAGGGAAGAGAATATGAGAGTCGTTTTCTTAAATAGCTTACAATGGTGCCTCTTCCTCTATCATGAATAATATTTTAATCTTTCACATCTTTAAAACTCTGACTTGTCATCGATAAACAAGCAGCCTTTTTGTATGAAATGCAGAGAAAACAGCTGGGTTTTGGCACCCAAAAAAAAAAAAAAAAAAAATCATCAGTAGGATTGGATGAAGTTGCCAAAAGGTCATTTAGCTTCTATTCTTCTGTACTAATTGTTTTCTTTCTTCCCAAAAAGAAGGCTAGCTAATGTCCTTGTGTTATAGAGGATAGATGATGGAAAGTTTGGAAACTCAATTACAATTTACAACTGTCTTTAGGAGTTGCAATAATTATCTATTGCATCAGTTATATGCATCTTACATGTCTCACAGAATGTCTGTGAAAGCGATATGCATATTTTCAATGCATGAGAATTTATTTATTACATCAGTACAAGCAATAACAATACAAGTATTCACATAAAAAAAAAAAAAAAAATACAAGTATTAATATTGGGTGCATCAGTAGCAACAATAGCAATATAAGCGTTAGTGGCTAATTGACATTCAATGACTCTTCAACATTGTTTTCACTATCTCACCTTAACTGGATAATTGGATACTGTGATTGAGTCCACCTACATTTTGGGTTGTGGTTAAGTGGTTGAGCATGGTTTTATCATTATGTAGGCATTTCTATGGTTCCCCACTTCATTAGTAGTTATCTATGTAGGTTAGACAAGTAATGCTCCTCGCCAGATTCTTCCTTTAAAGTGTCTGCCCTTGGGAATTGCTTCAACTTGCTTTTGGTTCTGTGCTGCATGTGAATGGAACTCTCTGATTTCTCTTTTAATAATTAGACAGTATGGCCTAAATTGGGTAATCTAATCATCATTTGCATTTCTGTTTATTTTTGGTATGGACTTTCCACCATTCAAATTGGAGAAATCAAACATATAAAGTTTGATTTACCAATACATGTTTATTATTTCATTTAATGTCTGTAGAAGCCTCGATTAATTCTACACTTACGCTTCAAAATAGGTCTGCTATTCCTAACATTTAAGTAGTCTACGCTAGAGCTGACAAAGAGGGTTTCTGTCTTGGTTAGCTTGACCATATTGCTTATGGCCCTTGTCTATCTTGAAATTGTTTTCGCAGAGTAACAAATGTAGGCCACCATGGACGTAGAGCAACCTGCCGCACTATCATCTGAAGAAGCGGATCTACTCATCCGCAGCACGAAGAAGCAAAAAGCCTCCTCTCAAACCTTCTGCCCCGAGCGCCCCCTGTGCTCCTACAAGGATTCCTTAATCCAACCAACTTGGGACTGGGAGGACCACTCCTTGCAGAACCTTCGAATAACAGACACGGATATTGACTTCGACCAGGATGATGATTCTGATGACTCATGCCCCCTGATCCTGCTATCGAAAGAAGATAAGCAACGTATTAGAGCCCCCTGGAGATCGGCATTAATAACCAAGGCTTTTGGTAAATCATGTTGGGATTAGTGCCCTTAAATCCTATTGTATAATCCTATGTATGATATTATGTATGACTTAATATTGTATTTAATAAAGTTGTTTTATTATTATCTAAAATAATGGTAACATGAATATTTGGACATTATCATATGGTCCATGAGATGCATAGTATGTGATTTAGTCACAGAAGATATAAGTCACAAGTTCTTTGTAAACTTAGAATTGTAGTTCGTAATTGGTGATGAAATTGAGCATTTCCTCTGCGAAAACTATAACATATTAACTAAGATGATTTGTCTTGATCATGAAAGTGGATACTTCTAGTTGATATGTTGATATGTTTTAAGAGTTAAGACATATTGAATTGGACCGCTGTGAGATTTATTATTCTCTTAATGACTGTCAATTGAATAATAAATCTCACGACTTCTATTTACATGAACTCTTGATCTTGAGAGAATAATGGATCTGATCATAAAGTATAGGTTGCTATGATATATTAGGAGTGAGATCTAAAGTAACGGTCAAAACCTCAATATGTTGGGTAACCACATTTAGTGTTGATGAAATATATATTCTCAAAATGAAATTCATAGTCTCTTAGCGGAGATATAAAATATTCCATTGAGATAAGTTTAATAGGTACGGTTATTCAGAGTGTTAGGCCTAACCACTTTAGTAAGAGATTACTAAAGTATATATTTATGGAATTGGATTTCATAAATATATGATGAATAACATAAAGGGTTAAACCGGGTACTCAAGAATTAAGATGTAGTAATCTACAAAGTGGCAGTCTACATTAATGACTTTGTATTACTACGAATATTTTATGAAGGGGTTGCATGCACAATAAAGTCTTGGAATATAATTTATTAATAAGGCCTAGAGTGCAATTATATTTATATAATGGTATTAAGTATAATTAATGGTAACTTTGGACTTGTCAAGAGTTGACAGAAAAGCCTAAAGTCCTTTGGAGCTAGTGTCCTATTTGTTTCCTTTTGTTCCCACTCCAAGCCACATACTAAAGCCCAATTGGAAAAACCCAAAAGGCTAGTCCTTAGATAATCAGTTATAAGGAGAGAAACATACAAAATTTTTAAGTAGGTTACATAAAATGGTTTGTATGTGAGTGTTGGACACTCTTGAATTCTCTCTTGAACACATTCATAAAAACTGATTGAGAGATCACACTTTTTGGGCGTTAGTGGAATTGGAATGAAGATTAAAAGTGTTCTCAAGAACTTGCAATCTTTGTTTTGAAATTCACCACACCAAAGTACACTCTCTTGTTCTTATATTCTGAAATTTACATAGTACATGTTATCAATTGCGAATGAAGTAGATTCGTTAATTTTCCGTTGCGTATGTTTAGTATGCGATACAAACATGTATTTTTCTATCAAATTCTTAGGTTTCAAATACGTTGACTATAAAATCCGCGCCATTTGGAAACCACAAGGAGACCTCCAATGCATAGCTCTTGGCCTGGACTACTTTTTCATTAGATTCAAGCTTAAAGAAGATTACTGGAAAGTCTTGAATGAGGGCCCTTGGTTCATCGGTCAGCAATTCCTCTCCGTCCGGCAGTAGTTACTAGGATTTAAGCCATCTGAGGCTAAGCTAACCACAACTACTATTTGGGCGAGACTTCTAGAGCTACCCATAGAATTCTACGATAACTCCATCCTTCAACGGATTGGAAACCAGTTAGGTGACCTTCTCAAGATAGATGCTCGCACCATTGACAATGTCCGAGGACGTTTTGCCAGACTTCGCATCCAAGTAGACTTGGACTCTCATCTCATCTCCAAGGTCCGCATCGGCTCCTTGGTGCAACCCGTTCAATACGAGGGGATATCATCCATCTGTTTTGAGTGTGGATGCATCAGACACAAAACTTCTTCCTGCCTCACTGTCATCCAGGCCCCTCCCACAACCTTGCCGACAAATAACGCAAACCTCGAGAATGAACCACCCAAACCATTCGGTGATTGGATGTTAGTGAAAAGTCGGCGGCCAAGACACACAAACTCTAACCCCGAACACCGCGAAAGGCCGAGCACAGTCTCTCCGACCACTCGTTCCTCTAATCACCCTAAACACCCACGTGCTCATCCTCCAACTCGTGGTCCCAGGGCGCGTGAACCCACTTCCCATCTCCCCTCATCACGTGACATGACAACACGCTCCACCACCAAACACGCTTCACGCTATGACTATCCGAAGCCTACTGAAAAGGACAACACCCCTATTATACAGCACCCATCACCATCACAGTCTATAGGAGCTGTTCCATCATCAACCTCGAGCCAAATTTCAAAAGAAAATAATTTCAACCTTATCAACGCGGGAAAACTCAAAAATCCCATGCACTCCTCTGACCCTAGAGAATCTTACCCTTCCTTTGGAAGTTCGAAAACATTGACAGCACCCACACCTCTCTTCGCTCCTGACCATACCCTCTCCATGAAAGATAGCCTCGACCCGGTGGCCACCGATGAGATCCACGAGGACATTCGCACGTTTTTCCCTAGTGCCTCAACGTCTATATCGTACCCCCATACAGACACGGACCCTATAACAGATCCTGCTCCCCCTTGCACTTCCTAAGCTTGTGCAAGCCCCAACACTAACCATGGATGCCCGCCATGTAGCAACTATGACGTCACAGTCACCACCACCACCACCATCGCCTCCCATACACGCATTTCTTCCTGCACCTCATGAACCCATCTTCTTCAACCTAAATACCCAGCACAACTGGGTGATCCTCTTTTGCAACAGACTGAGACCCATAGGGAACCATCTCTTCCATTGGAACCAGAGTTGCTCGACCCCACTTTGGTCTTTCATAGAAGAGGAAATGGAATGTACCCTGCGCAGCCAAGCACATACCCTTCCACCAAACACTCCACTGGGAAGAGTGATCATCCTAATCTTCGAAGACTTAGTGTTCGTTTCCCCAGCAATCTCGCTTCCTCGCACCAATCCAACTCTTTGGATACCATCCCCTAGAGCCCATCACCAATGAAGACTGACGAATCGTGCAGAGCAGAGAGATGCCGTAGTCCTCGAGAACGAAATAACCACCATTTCCCTAGCAACCAACGTGCTTCATTTAACGTGCATGAGGGAACAAGACCAAAGGATCCTTTGCATGATTCAAAGACAGGTTGCAAGCTTCAGGTTATCCACGGAACAACTTCGTCACCCACAAAGCTCCTATCGAATCATCTAAACCCTCAAAACCAGGCGCTTCTCATCCCACCTCCACTGATCTAGAAAACTGGAATTGCCCATGCAACCAACCCATTCAATCCTTTCCCAATGAAGATCCTCATATGGAATTGTAGGGGTGCGGGCAACCCTTATTTCCGCAGGAACTTTGCCGACCTCTTCCGAACTCATCGTCCAGAGATTTCTATCATCATGGAGACTTGCATATCAGGTCAAAGGGCAGAAGACATCAGTTCTTTTTTAGGTTTCGACAACGTTCGCCACTCCGACGCCTCTGGCTTCAGAGGTGGTATTTGGATCCTCTGGAACAATCATAACACCAACCTGGAGATTCTATCTGTGTCAAACCAAGCTATCCATGCCTTCGTGCAGGTATGTTCCATTAACCCTTCATCCAACTGGATCTTATCTGCCATATATGCTAGCCCAGATTTAGCTTCTCGCACTGAGCTTTGGGAGGACCTCGCTTCCTTCACCTCTTCACACATTCTCCCCTGGCTTCTTGCGGGCGACTTCAACAAAACATTACACCACCATGAAACAGTCAGCAACTCACCCCCTAACCGCAGACGTATGTCCATGTTTAATGATTTTCTTACCAACTGCAATCTCATGGACCTCGGCTACTGTGGCCCAAGGTTCACATGGATCAACAAGAGAGACAATGGCCTGGTTATGAAGCGCTTGGACAGAGCTCTTGCTAACCCCCAATGGAAACTCCTTTTTAATGACTCTTACGTTCGCCATCTCCTTAGAACCTCCTCTGATCACCACCCCATCCTCCTCCACACTACTCCTCATTTAACCCATTCCCTTGGTGAAAGACCCTTCAGGCTAGAAACCATTTGGTTCAACGACCTCGCCTTTCCAACCATCATCCAAAATTCTTGGAATAACCACTCCCACAACATTACCGAGGCTATGGAGGAATTCACGCACCGCATTAAACTTTGTAACGCAAAATCCTTTGGAAACATTTTCCACAGGAAGAAGCAACTTTCTCACTCGCTTGAATGGCGTCCAAAAATCGCTGTGCAACCACCATTGCTCCTTTTTAAAAAACTTGAAAACAAACTTTTGAGCGATTACAACCAGATTCTTTGACTTAAAGAGGAATTCTAGGCCATGAAGTCTCACATTGAATGGACCCTCCTCGGCGACCGCAACACCAACTTCTTTCATCTTTCCACCATATGCCGATGTCAACACAATAGAATTTGGTGCCTCAGAGATTCCACTGGGAATTGGACCCATGAACCTCAAACCATCAAAAGCATGATCCTAGCACACTTCAACACATTGTTCACATCCGACATGCTCCATGCTCCTCTGCACCTGCCTTGCCCGATCAACCACAACTCCCTTTTCAAACGACATCCAACTCACCTTGAATGGAGACATAACTAACCTAGAGATTAAGCAGGCCATCTTCTCCTTTAAACCCTATAAGGCGCTGGGCCCCGACAGTTTCCATCCTATCTTCTTTCAAAGATATTGGAACATTGTCGGTCCCTCTGTCATCTCTCTCATCAAAACCATCTTCCAATCAAAGAATGTCCCTGAAAACCTAACTCAACACTCATATGCCTAATCTCGAAAACAGAAAGACTTGAAATTGTCCATCAATTCTGACTCATCGCCCTCTGCAACACCCTATACAAAACAGTAACGAAACTTCTGGTTTAGAGACTCAAAGCTTTCCTTCCGGACCTCATTCATCCGTTTCAAGCTAGCTTCATACCGGGAAGGAAAGCTAGCGACAATGTCATTCTAATGCAAGAGATCACACACACCATATCCACCTCCAAGAGCAAGAGTGGCCTCATGGCTCTTAAAATCGATCTCGAAAAAGCCTTCGATAGGATGGAATGGAGTTTTATTTACCATGTCCTTTGCTGGTTTAAATTTCCAAAGGACTGGGTTGATCTTATCATGTCTTGCATCACCTCCTCTAACCTCTCTGTTCTAGTTAATGGTGAAAGACTTGACTCATTTTCCCTTTCAAGAGGCATACGCCAAGGTGACCCCCTATCACCATACTTATTCATTCTCTACATCCAGAGAAGGTCTGATTTTCTCGCACCTATTCTTCGCTGACGACTTACTTCTTTTTGCAAAAGCCACAAAGACAATATGTCTCACCATTAAGAAGGTTCTCGACGACTTCTGTTCCTGCTCTAGTAAAAAAGTTAACCCAAGCAAATCCAAAATCTTTTTCTCCCCCTATACAAAAACCAAGCACATCTCCCTCATTGAGCATGAGTTGGGAATGCATCGCACCAACAGTTTTGGTAAGTATCTTGGAATGCCCATCATCACGGACAGGAGAGACAAAAGATCTTTCGACTTCGTCATCGATAAAATCTGAACAAAGCTCTCTGCCTGGAAGGCTTGATCCCTATCCTTAGCTGGTCGACTCACCCTTGTCAACTCCGTCACTTCAGCGATACCCACCCATCGAGACGGAAAAATCTTGCGGAAACTGGACAGGCATTAAAACATCCAGAGAAGGTCTGATTTTCTCGCACCTATTCTTCGCCGACGACTTACTTCTTTTTGCAAAAGCCACAAAGACAAAATATCTCACCATTAAGAAGGTTCTCGGCGACTTTTGTTCTTGCTCTAGTAAAAAAGTTAACCCAAGCAAATCCAAAATCATTTTCTCCCCCTATACAAAAACCAAGCACATCTCCCTCATTGAGCATGAGTTGGGAATGCATCGCACCAACAGTTTTGGTAAGTATCTTGGAGTGCCCATCATCATGGACAGGGGAGACAAAAGAGCTTTCAACTTTGTCATCGATAAAATCTGAACAAAGCTCTCTGCCTGGAAGGCTTGATCCCTATCCTTAGCTGGCCGACTCACCCTTGTCAACTTTGTCACTTCAGCGATACCCACCCATATAATGCAATAACCTTCTACCCACCAGAATCTACAACGAGCTTGACCGAATTAACCACAATTTTCTTTGGGGTGATGCGACCTCAAGTAAGAAGATGCATGCTCTCAACTGGGAAATCATTACGTTGCCAAAACACTTGGGAGGACTAGGTATAAAGAAAAGCATGGCACGCAACAAAGCCCTCCTAGCCAAATGGGCCTGGGCCCTACACACTTACTCTTCGAATTTTTGGGCCGAAACTCTAAGGAAAAAATATCCAATAACTTCCAACACCACCAAACACAAATCTCCTGTCTGGTCCAGCATCTAAAAAGCAAAAACCATTTGTGAAAAAGGGACCAGATGGTTAATTAGAAATGGGGAGACAACGCACTTCTGGCTAGATGATTGGACGGGCCACGGGACTCTAAAGAACCTCCTGTATGGCCCTCTCCACGCAAATGACCTTTCCCTGAAGGTGAAAGACGCATGGGACACCTTAGGCAACTAGTCATTCAACAACTTATCCTTCGAGATTCCTTTTCAGATTCGTGACATTATTCGGGCAACCCCTAAAACCTTCTCCTCCTCACTGAGCGACCTCTCCACTTGGAACGCATCCCCGAATGGTCATTTTGACACCTTCTCAGCCAACAAGCGCTCCTTCTTGGAAATGGCTTTGGAAGGTTCCTACCATCCCTAGAGTTATAAGCTTCCTTTGGCTAGCCTGCCACAATCGCCTCTCCACTAAAGCACACCTTGTTACTCGACACATCCTCAGTGACGACTCCTGCCCCCTTTGTCACTCAAACTCGGAAACCCCCATTCATATTCTCCGTGATTGCCCTGTTATCCTTCCTATCTGGAATGACCTCGCAAACCATACCCTCCCTTCCGGGTTCCTTACGTCGAACCTCCCCGATTGGCTCAAGCTTATGACAACCTCCTTTTCCATAACCCTCGGCCTCCCACACATCCCCTAGAGAACAACCTTTCCTTTGGCTGCTTGGATTATTTGGTCAGCCTGCAACAAGCTAGTCATGGAAGGCCAGCCTTTTATCTCCCAACTTGTGATAGATAGAATAAAGACCACAACTTAAGACATTTTTCACACCCTCCCTTCCATGTCTGCCCATAGCAAGAGGAAGGTTATCCACATTGGTTGGAAGCCTCCCCCCTTTGGTTTCCACAAACTCAATATTGATGGTTCTGCAAAGGCAACTCGGGTCTGGCTTTAGCTGGCGGTATAATTAGAGATCACAAGGGCTCCTGGATTGGAAGCTTTAACAGAGCCATAGGGCATATGCATTCACTGGCTGTGGAACTTTGGAGCCTTAGAGATGGCCTCTCTCTTGCAAGAAGCTTAAACATTAAAAAACTGTTGATTGAAATTGATGCTCAAGTAGTTGTCAATATTATTATGTCTTACAGTGTTGACTCATCACACCCTTATAATGGTCTCATTTCTGATTGCAGGTCCATCCTCTGTCATTTTGAGGAAGCTCGCTTGTACCACATCCACTGCGAAGCAAACCATTGCGCGGATATTTTGGCTAAAGAAGGAGCGCTTAATCCTAACTCCCGTGTTTCCTATTCCAATCCTCCTTGTATTTTATACTAGCTCTTAGCTGACGCTTGGGGTGTTTTATACCCTAGACTTTGTATTCCTTAGTTTGTTTTTAATGAAATTCCAGTTTACCAAAAAAAAGAAAAAAAAGAAAGAGAGTAACAAATGTAATATAAGGCAAATAAAAAATTAAATAAAAAAAAAAAACTAGAGAGAGAAGAGGAAGGAGGAACATCTTGGACAGCTCATTGTTATGTCATTTGATGTCTTACTGATTTAGTATTCTTAAACTTCATTCGTTTGTGTGGCAATGCAAATTATAGAACCTTACTTCCTATTGGAGAGTCCTCTACTTTTTGCTGAATGCCTTTAACATTGTTGTTAAGATTGAGGTTGGGTATGTATGGATATGTTTAGAACCCCTTTTTTTCTTTTTCTTTTTTGAAATGTATGTTTTAGAACCAAATTCAAGTATTTTCAGTCTTCCAATGGCCAATAGATCTTATATAGTTATATTCATTGGAGATAGGGACGGACCCAGGTGGGGACCCGGGCCCTCCCTGGGCCCAAAAAAAAAAAAATTTAGTAGCTAAAATTTTTTTTTAAAAAGAAGGGCTTGGGTCCCCCTTAGTTTTTAGCTCAGGCCCCCCTCCCAAAAATCATGAACCCCTAGCCCATCATCCGGCCAGCCTAGGAGCCCATGACCCATGTAAATCTTAAAAAAAAAAAAAAAAAAAAAAAAAACTCAGCTCTCAGCAATCCAAAACCAAATGGAGAAAGCAAAAAACAAAGAAAAAAAGAAGAAGAAAGGAAAGTGAGAGCACTAAGAGGTGAGATAGAGAGATAGAGAGGTGAGACAGAGAGTACTCAGAGATACCCACTCACCCACCCCGTGATGCTGCCGCCCACGCCCACGCCGTGTCGTCGTGACGCTTACGAGACCCATCTTGATCTTGCTACCCAATACCCACGCTAGCGAGACCCATGCGAGACCCACTTGCCGCTGCCCATGCGAGACCCACTTGCCGCTGCCACCGGTTGCTCGATCTGCCCAGCCCAGCTTCGTTGCTCCAGCCTTCACAGTTCACAGGTATTTACTCTTATCTTTTCCTTCAAAACCTAATAAAATGTTTGTGATCTGAGAATCTGAGATTCACAGAAACTGTGCTTGTGCCTTGTGGACTTGTGGTGTTTCATGTTTGTGTTTTTACTGATGAGTGATGAACTGAACTGATGTTGGTGATTGTGAATTGAATCTGTGCTGCCTGTGGTGTTTTTTTTGTTTGTTTGTTTATTTGTTTGGCTTTTTGGCTTTGTGACCTCTGTGTTTGTGACTCTCTCTTTTGTATTATATAGATAAGAGAGATAGAGAGAGAGAGAGAGTAGAGTTTGTAGAGATTAGTTTTTTCTTTGTTGATTGGTAGTTGGGCGTAATAGGGACAAGTGGAGTTGGGCAACGGACAAGTGATAGAAAAAAAAAGGTAAAGTTAAGAAAAGTTTTTGTTAGTAGTGCAAAAAGCGGAATAAATTTATAGTGTTGGTAGAGGGATTCATTGGGTTAGTGGGTTAGTGCCAGAAAGATGGGGACAACACAAAGACATAAATAAAGGCAGACCAAAGACAAAAAGAAAAAAACAAATCATATAATATAGAAAATTGTCACACAAATTTAAGAAAATAACGGTGATTCTTATATGATTCTTATTTTATTTGTAGATCATGAAAAAATCAACTACAATGCTTGATTTTTTCAAAAAAAAAGGTTTAACTTCTTTCGAAGTCAACGTGGGATTGCCAACAACTAATGTTGCTATTCCAATTCTAGAAAATGTGGATGTTCCAATTCTAGAAAATATGCATTTCCCAATTCCGGAAAATGTCGATGTTCCAATCTCTCAAACACAATTTCAAAGAGTTGATCTTGATTCTTTGGATTATGATTCCGGAACACACAAACAAATATGGGAATATCATGTTAATCAACGTGATGAAATTCAACGGGCTTACATTAAAAAAGGTCCGCACCAACCTCCTCTAACGACATACAAAAAAAGTGGAAAGCACAATCGTAGCTTTCAACCTTCTTGGTTTGGATATAATTCAACATGGCTTGAATATTCTCCTACGACAGATGCAGCTTATTATCTACCCTGCTTTGTCTTTCATAATCCAAATGGGGTTGTGGGACAAAATACATTCATTGTTGGTGGATTTAGAAATTGGAAAAAGATTGGGGGCAAAGATTGTTATTTTCAAGGTCATATAGGAAAAGATCCTAACTCAACTCATAGAGTTGCCAAGCAAATGTGTAAGGATTTGATGAACCAATGGTAGCATTTACAAAGGGTAGTTGATCATTTCACTACTGAACAAATTGCAAATAATCGGTTGCAACTGAAGGCCACAGTTTTTATTGTCTGATATCTTGCCTTTCAAGCTATAGCTTTTAAAGGCCGAGATGAAAGTTTTAGTTCATTAAATTGTGGGAACTTTTTTGAATCATTGGGTATTGTGACTTTTTGGAATGAGAAGGTTGCTGAAATAATAGAAAAAGCTCCAAAAAATGCAACCTACACATCACCTAGGATTCAAAAGGAAATTCTACATGTTTTCTCAGCCAAAGTGAAGAAGGCCATTCGGGAAGAAATTGGTGATGCAAAGCTTTTCATAATGGTTGATGAAGCTCGTGATGAGTCCATGAAAGAGCAAATGGCTGTGGTTTTTAGATATGTTGATGCAGAAGGCTTTGTGAAAGAACGTTTTTTGGGCTTATTCATGTTGTTGACACTGCGGCTTTGACTCTAAAGAAGGGGATATATTCTTTGTTATCTCAACATTGCTTAGATATACAAAATATTCGAGAGCAAGGATATGATGGAGCAAGCAACATGCGAGGTATGTGGAATGGATTACAAGCTTTGATTTTGAATGATTGCCCATATGCTTACTACATCCATTGTTTTGCACATCTCTTACAATTGGCATTAGTAAAAGCGTCAAAACAAGTTGTCCCCATTAGTCACTTTTTTCTTAAATTGCTTTTTCTGATCAAAATTGTTAATGCTTCATGCAAGCGCAATGAGCAATTGAAAGTTGCCAATGCTAATGAAATAGCACGTTTGATTGATCTTGAAGAGCTTGAGACTAGAAGTGGACTTAATCAAATTGGCACTTTACAACGACCTGTAGAAACACGTTGGAGTTCACATTTTAGATCAGTTTCTAGCTTATTAAGGATGTTTACTTCAACTGTTGAAGTTTTACAAAATATAATTGATGATGCAATTGATGGAGAACATCGGGCAGAAGCAGAGTCAGCTTATGATGGTTTAACTTCATTTGAATTTGTCTTCATCTTGCATCTTGAGAAGGAAACTATGGAGATCACTGATAAACTTTGTCAAGCTTTGCAAAGCCAATCTCAAGACATTTTAAATGCCATGCATTTAGTTTCATCTACTAAAGCACTTATCCAAAAAATTAGAGATGATGGATGGGATAGCTTACTCATTACTGTGATATCATTTTGTGAGAAGCATTGCATTGATGTCCTAGATATGAATGCCTGTTATGTTGCGAGGCGAGGTCGAGCTTGTAATCAGCAAGATAACGTTACAATTGAGCATCATTATCGAGTAAATATTTTTTATGCTACAATAGATTCTCAACTACAGGAACTAAATTATTGGTTTAATGAAAATGCAATGGAGTTACTTAGGCTTAGCTCAGCTTTAGAACCTCGAGAGGCATTAAAATCTTTCAGAAGTAGTGATCTTTGTTTGTTGGTAAAGAATTTCTATCCACAAGATTTCACAGATTATGACAAACAAGTGTTGGAGAAGGAGCTTTATCATTTTGAGCATAATGTAGTCCAGGATCCGAGTTCAAAAAATTGAAAAGTTTATCTGAGTTGTGTCAATGGTTAGTGAGAACTGGAAATAAAGAACACTACAAACTTGTTTATAGAATGGTGAGACTTGTGCTTACTCTTCCAGTTTCTACTGCTACTACAGAGCGAGCATTTTCAGCTATGAAAGTTGTCAAAACTAACCTTCGAAACAAAATGGAAAATGATTTTTTGACGGACTCTTTGATGTTATACATTGAAAAGGATATAGCTTCGACATTTAGTTTGGATTCAATCGTAGATGATTTTGAAGATTTGAAAGAGCGTCGAGTTCCCTTTTCATAGATGATTGTATTAAGAAACAATAGTGTTTCGTGTCTTTTGTTTTTGTTGGTAGATGATTGTATCTTAATATATAAAGAAACAATGATTTTTGGGTATTTGTCTTGATTGATAGTTTATTAATACTATATGGATGTGAATTTTTTTTTTTTTTTTTCGCTTATCTCCGGCCCCCTAGCTTGAAATCCTAGGTCCGTCCTTGATTGGAGATCACATGATCAGCTTTGTATTCGCTTTAGTGTTATTCACCAGCTGAAGTTACTTAAAAAACTCTTTTTTTTTTTAGAATCAAAACCTGAGTATAAAGAAAGTTACAATAAGTCTTAGCCCAGATTTTATATTAGCCTGCGGCATATCTTCAGCAATAGAATTTCTCCGAGTTTGCAACATAGGTAGCAAAAGTTTTCTGAAATTCTAGAAAAGATCAAGCAAAATACCATAGACAAGAGTTATATTTACATGGTGCTTCACTGCTTCTGATGGCTGCATAAACTTGTGGTTGCATCCGTTTGGCAACATTATAATAGAAATAATTACATAAAATTTATTAGAGGGATTGGACAATTTTAATTGTTCCATGATGCAAATCACCTTCGCTAGAAATTTGCTTTTGGGGAAAATCATTTAGGTGCAATAATAACCCTCCATGTTGTGGAAAGGCTTCCACAATAATTAGGTATTTTTGCATAATGTTAATGGTGTTTGCAAGATATGCACATGGTGTCCATTAGACATCAATCTGGTGTAAATTTCGGGCGTGGGGAAGGTAAATTGCATCCTCTTTTCTGTTTTCTTGTTTTAAAAAAACCTTCTCTTCCCTCTCTTCCTCTTTCTTTTCTCCCTTTCTTCTTTTTCTTCTCAACCTGTTCACCATAGCCAAGACCCACCATGGTCAAGAGTCGAGACCCACTAGTTATGCTCCCCTTGCTACCAAACCAAACATTCCTTTAACAACATCCAATCACAAATCCAACAAACACACAGTTAGGGCGTTAGGGTGGCAATTAGGTGGGTTTTGAATCAAGTCATAATACCTATTTACTACATATTTAAATATAAATTATATACATTATGAGGGCGTTTGGATTGGGCTTAAAGTAGCTGAAAAGTGGGTTGCGTTTTTTTTTTTTTTTGCGCGTGAACAGTAACCTAACATGGGTTTACTGTGTAGGGGACAAAAATTACTGTTTACGCACTGTTTGTTATTGTTCACAGCACTGTTCACGCACTAAAAAATATTAAAAATGGGTCCCACGGTACTATTTACACATTTAACAATTATTTTGCTACAGTACTTTCAGTTTTCAGTTTTCAGTTTTCAGTTTTCAGTTTCAGCAACAATAAGTTCAATCCAAATGGACCCTATATACCCAACCCATTTGATCTGAACGAGACCTAACCTGCTCATTTAAAAACAACATAAATTTATTTAAATAAAGACGGTATTATGTAAAATTTAAATTTCAAAAAAGAAAACATCTAGAAAATGAAAAACACATGTCTAATACTCATCAAATCAGCACATTATAAAAAATTCCAAAAAAATTCAAAAAAAAAAAAAATCCAAATCCTAATTACCATAAATGAAAAATGATACAAAAATAAAAAATCAAACACTAATAATAGAATAAAAAAATTCCCAATCTTAAAAAATCCAAATAATTACAAAACACAACTTTTCCTTAACATTTTAGTGGTGCTTGTAATTAGCTCAAAGAAAATGGTAGAGCTTTAACGAGGGGTTCACTGGGGGCACGATGTAGCCGCTCGAGCTTGAAGTGTATGGCCTTGAAAAAAAGATTATGATTGGTGACTTGAGTGATGAGCTGTCTTAGATGATGTGGGCTCTATGATGTCCACTAGCCCTGCCATTACCCTATGCCTCTACCTTTGTCTCGATGCTGGAGACATAAAATTGGTGTCATCATTCTTAATGATGATTTTAGAAACCCTAGTTCTCGTTGGTTCAAATTTTCGAAACCCTCAGTCTCTCTAATTCAGATTTGTGAAACCCTATAGGTCTCATTAGTTCATATGAGAGAGAGAGAGAGAGAGAGAGAGAGAGAGTTTACCTATTAATACTCATATAATTGGGCTACCCAATATATCTTTACCTATTTAAGTCATTTCTTCAATAAGGTGGGTAAAGATTGACTTCAAATATGCGGGCTATAAGTGCACCACCCAGTTGCCCCTCCCCTTTTCAGGGGACAAGCTTAGGTTAGCATCTTACTCAGTCGGGTGCTCTTGCACTTCTCTAAGGAGTATGCTTCAGCCGGATGGATTGAAGGTAGAGTGTTTGAGAGTCGCCACCTAGTTTAGGTCCAGAAACCAACTAGGCCCTTTGTGAAGGGTCTTGTATATCCAGATTTTAGGTTCGGAGTTAAGTTACGGGGATGGACCAAAATAGCATTGAAATCATATGTTTATGTGTGGATTTGTTCATTTTTTAGAACTAGCCTTTAGGCATCCAATTCCTCCCAATCCATAGGCCGACCTCCATTCATTGTGTTCCATACCCTAGTTCTGTTAAGGAATCCTCTAATAAGCTATTCTAACCAAGTGTGCACGTGCACACACATACTAGTTCTATTGCATCCAACATGTTATCTCATTCTAGAATCACATAACATAAGCACATATCCATATCATGTCACATCATATCTCATACATTATGTTATAGGCAGCAAGCATACATATATCACATTCATGCTCATCACATCTCATATTCATCACTCAAACCACATGTTCATCATGTTCCCAACAAGTTCATCATGTTCAGAATATTCAATCTTCATAAATAACTTTTTAAAAAAAACATATTCAATCCTATCCTAAACATGGATGATTATACTATAAGTTCCATGATCCATACCCCTTTTAGATGACATATTGACATGTCAATTCTTTCTTGTGAAGGCGGGGTGCGTGGTACTTAACTTCCTTGAAAGCGGTTTTAGACTCAAAGCCAGCGTGAGCCTGGGAATATGCGGTGCCTATTAAAAAGAGGAAAAAGGAGTCGCCACCTGGTTATAGGTCTAGGAACCAAAAACTGACTCCATAAAGGTCTTTCTACCATACAAGGTTTGGAGTTAGGGTACAGGATGGGAAAAGGTTAGGCACCCCAATCCTGCCTAGCTGTAGTTGGCCTTCATATGTCGTTACTGGATAGTGGTGTCTATCTAATGAGCCTATGTGAACGCGTGTATGCATCTAAGCCCTAGAGTTCGTTTATAGGTCATATAAGACAGATATGGAAAGCATAGTAGACATATGGAAGGCAATCAATCATGTGAAGGTCAAAGGAATGTATGAACATATGCATATTTGATCATGTGAATGTAGAAGCATGTGAACATCCAAACATGTGAATATGGAAGCATGTGAACATAAATATGTGAATATGGAAGCATGTGAAGATATGGGAGTGCAAACATGGAAGCGTGTGAACATGTGAATGTGCAAGCATATGAATATGGGAGCGTTTGAACATGTGAGTATGTGAACATGTGAGCATCTAAACACATAAACATGGAAGTTTCTAAACATGCGAGCATGTGAACATGTGAGCATCTAAACATGTGAGCATCCAAGCATGTGAGCATCCATACATGTGAGCATATGAGTATCCATACATGTGAACATATTAGCATGGGAGCATGTAAGCATGTGAAGCTATGAACATCCAAGCATGTAAGCATGTGAGCATAAGAGCATGCAAGTGTATGGGCAATCAAGCATATGAGCATAAAAGCATGCAAGCGTGTGAACATATAAGCATCCAAAAATGTGAGCATATAAGAACGTACCTCTTACCGCCCAATCACCTCAACATTTAAGCATAATCATCAAAGCGCGTGAACACAAGAACGTCCAATTGCATGATTGCATAAACCTCCAAGCCTATAGATATATCATCATCTGAATGTGTGCACATGTGGGTACAAACAAAGGGTTGATACTTAATGAGAATTAATGATTAACTCTTATGGAGGAGTGACACTTAATTAAAGTTGAGTCTTCATCAAGTCATAAATGTCTTTCCTTTATTAAACTCAACATCAATTATTGAATGTACTCTTGATCTTTAAATGTGCTCTGGCTTTATAATGCGCTTCAATCAATCAACCTTTGTTGCCTTAGATATCAAATTAGTTTGAATTCAAATATCCAAGTCTTTTAGGAAGGATCCTCAAATTAAATAAGTCGTTGATTGCTTTTCGTCCTATCCTAATTAACCTTTAAATTCAAATTCAACTATCTTCAATATATCAGGTAATGTGATCTCTTAATTTTCAACCATTAATGTTTGTCAATTACTTTGGAAATAAAACCTTAAGCCTTTTAGGAAAGATTAGCATTTAATACCTCATTAATCACTTGTCTTTTCCTTAATTTACTTTTAGGTTTAAATTCAAAATAGTCATCATCTCATCATTAAAGCTTTAATGTCACCAACTTGGAAAGAGATTTTAATCTAGAATTAGACTTTTATCTTTTAGGAAAAGTCTTTCCATTAATGCTTAATTACATTCCATGAATATCTTTTAGATTTTATGACCCTTAACTACAAGATTTTCAGGTATTTTAATTATATTGCATATGATACAAAAGGAAACAAAATAAATCAGAAAACATGCACTTAAAGCAAATAAAACAAATAAAGAATGATAATAAACATGACATTAAATCTGATAGAGCGAAAAAGGAAAGAAATTTGGGTTCTCCTTAGGTTGGTGTGCACCGTAAGAAGAGTGTGTATGCATCCTTCTATTGGCATACGCATCTGAGCTTCAAATTGGAATTCCAGGAAAACAACAAGAACAAGAACCTTTGCCGCTAAAAAGTGCGTACGTTGGAATATGGGTGCGTACGTGTCATAACCCATGCGTACACATCTTGAGGTAGATTAGGGTTCTTCACAGATTTGTAGAAACTAAGAGAGACAGAACACACAACGAAGTTGGAACAATTTTTTTTTGGAGGGAGTTTTAATCTATGGCGTCCGCTCTTGACAATAACTCTTTATCAGCAAACCAAGACACTAATAGGTTTTTCGATGTAGACGGGGATTGAACCCCAGATCTCTTGTTCAACCATCAGAAACTTTACCAGTTAAGCTAACTAGAACTCACAAACATAATATGATATAGAAATCAAAATATTAAATAATTAAAAAACAACAAAGAACATAAAAGAAATAAGAAATCGAGAAGGAGAATGTGGATCATGGAAAAGATCTACATTTCCTCCTCATGTCACTCACAGTAATTTGATTGACCGGTCTTTTGAATAAAATCGGCTACTGTAGCTTTGTGTGTGGGTTAACAACTTGCATAAAGGTTGATATTGGATATATGATTAAGAAACCTAAGACTAATGAAGGTGGCTATAAGATCACAAAAAGGTTAGTGTGATTAAGAAATCATGAGAAAAAGATTAGTTTTCTAATAACCAAAGGGTTAGAAAACTTAATCAAGTGTTCATAAAAACTGTCCTTACACTCTTAGAAGCTTACTATGTATTTTAGGGTCATTTTGATAGAGTTTTCGCTATGGGTCAAAAGTTGGATCCTTTTGGTGGTGGAAAGTGGGTGTATTTATAGGCTTAGTGGAGACTAGGGTTTATGGTGGGATGTTTTAATTAATCAACGAGCCAGATTGATTGACCAAAAGAGTGCGTAGGCATTAAATTAAGTGCATATGCGTCTATACACATGCATACGCACTCTTTGTAAAACTTTTAAAAATTGGGCTTAAAAGAGGGTTTTGGGCTTGAAAATGGATTTTGGGCTTAAACTTGGTTTCTTGGGTCACATTTTGGGCTCTATTACGTTACTGTACTCCACATACAGTGCTGATCATTTTGGTAGCGATTTGATTTCTCGTTATTGGGACCGGGGGGCTTGGATATAAGTCGGAACAAAATGGGGTGTCTACACATACTAAAGCGGATGCACTTACCCTACTTATTACCACAACACCACATACTCAAATGCATGACATCTGATATGCATGTTCATGTTCACATTCAAGTACATTCAAAACCTTAGCCATTGAACTAAGGAATTAAAACAAACTAAAGATGTCCTAAACAAACAAAGACCTAAGCACATTTCTAAACGTAAACAAAAAGCTTAAACATGCATTCTATCAAGTTAAACAACAGATAGAAAACATAACACAAATAAATCTGGGTTCTTCTGGGTGAGCCTACATACACATGCTCCAGGTCATGGAGTTGGGTATGCAACTTAACCCAAAACCAGCATACAAGCAAATAAAAAACTATATCTATTCTAACCTAGAATGCAACTAATCTAATAAAGTAATAAAACTAAACTAAAAAGCAATAAAACAGGAAATGAACAAAATAAACAACAAAGTGGCTATTTATAGACCATAGACTTCAAACTAACTTAGCTATAATTTACAATGAGTTTTGTCCAATTATGCATGAGATAGTGGGGGTTTGGCTTGTAGTGACAAGTGGTTGAAGAAGTAGGGGCCTGGCTGAACCAAAAGCATCTACTGGATAAGGCTGCTGCAGAGAGTAGTAAATGCTTTTGACATACATGGATAAGTCTTAAGCTGCTTTAGGATGTTTCTAGGTCCTCTTTTTTAATTATTTTTTTTACTTTATAAGTGTTGGACCTGTTTGGTCCCATCCATCTCTTCCTTGGAACCATTCTTCGTCGACATCAGCATCTGGGTCATGGTTATCATAATAGAGATCATCATAGCCAAGTAAAGGATTAATCATTTCTCTTAAGAGGTAACCTTCATACGACCACTGTTGTCTGTAAGCTTCTGGAGTGCTTGGTCCTGTTTTGGATAAGGTTCCCAAATTAAGGGATTCTGTCCTACTAAAAGCATTCTGACAACATGCCCATGTGGTGTCCATGTGTAAATGGAGGGAGTCATCTAGGTTAGTGAGCCAATGAATTTCTGGTGGGTGAAAGATTCCTTCTGCTCGGATGTCCTTTTTTGAATTGAGCTTAGCAATCAAGGATCTTGTAGTAATTTTGCGACCAAATCTTGGTGGTTTATGATAGGATACTTTTTCCAATCTCCATTATGAGCATCATTTTTCTGGATTTCAAACTAGAATTTTTAAAAATATCTATTTTCATGGGGGAAAACAAGTCTGTAAAATCCTGGTTCAAAATGAAGACACAAGTAATACTCATTGAGTAAATACCACATATAAAGATAATGTATGACAGTCCAGTTGGTTATCCAAAAGGAAAAAGGGGTTCTCCATGGTTGGTCCGAGTTTGGATAAATAGCAAGAAAATGATTGTGGTTTTGCTTAAGGTAATTATGAAGGACTTTGATGATTTTTTTGGATCTGGCTTCAAGGTTCAAGGTCTTTATTTGGTCTTTTATGTCTGAAGGAAGGTTTTCTATCATATTAAGGATATCATCAGGGGTTGAAGAGGATGAGCCTGAGGATGAGGATAGATATGTAATAGGATATACACACAAAGGTGAAGAAATAACTGTGTTGTTAATGGCTGGAGGCTTTTTGGAAAGGTAATTAGTGATTAAGTTATCTTTTCCTTTGATGTGCTTGACTTGGAAAGACCATTGTGAAAACCAATTTGACCATCTGAGTAACTGAGGATAAGGGAGCATTTTCCATTTGAACTGAAGCATTTTTGGAAAGGAGGACATGTCCATTTCCACTAGAAAACTATGTCCGAGGAGATGAAACTGGAAATTTTCAATTCCATGTTTTACTGCAAGTATCTCCTTGAAAGTGGAATTATAATGAAGTTCTGAAGGTTTGAATGCACCACTTTTATATCCACAAATATTTCTTTTTCCATCAATTTTTTCAAAAAGGTCTGCCGCCCAGTACTCATCACTTGCATCTGTCTGCAAAATTTGTTTGCCTGGTCCTGGAATCTGTAGCGGGGGAAGCTTTTTTGCTAATTTCTTCAATTGTAGACTGCTTTTATGTGAACAGAATTCCACTCTAGAGGGGTTTTCTTTAGGAGTTGAGCTAAACAGTTCTTGTATCTGGAGATCTTTGGGATGAAGTTGGATATGTAATTAACAATTTTGAGAAACTGTTGTATCTGTTTGGCACTTGTGAGCTTATTTGGAAATTAGCCAAGAGAGACAGAAATGTGCGGTTGCAAAGTATATTTCCCATTTGAGATACTTACTCCCAAGAACTTTATAGAAGACTGTCCAATGACCATTTTCTTTTCTGAAAGCATTATTTTTTGAGATTTCACTAAATTATAAAATTCAGTGAGCAACTTTTGAGAATCTGCATCTTTTGAGAACTGGAGAATGTCATCCACATAGATTAACGCATTAGCCAAGAGTGGCTAGAACAACGTTATCATTGCCTTTTGGAACTAGGATAGGGCATTTTTGAGATCAAAGGGCATGACCGTCCATTGGTAATGGTGATCTGGGATGCAAAATGCCGTTTTGTACCTTTCTTCTGGGTGGATTCCTAATTGCCAAAATCTTGCTTTAAGGTCAAATTTTGAAAATACTTTTGCATTTGAAAGATGCTGGAAAAGAGCACTTTTGTTTGGCAAAAGGAACTTATCATCTGCAAGAAAATTGTTGAGATCTTGGTAATTAATTACCAATCTGAGTTTTCCTCGAATTTGCTCAACATACTTGTTGACATAAAAAACTTCAAATGCCTACAGGTAGGCTGTGGGTTCAATAAGGCCTTTTGAGAGGAGGGTAGATAACTCTTGTTTGGCTAAAGTTAAATGTTCTGGGTTCATTCCTCTATGGCTGGCTTTGGTGGGGTTTACATCTTCATTCTTTTTGAAGGGAAGGTGTATGAAAAAGTTTGGATTCTTCCATAAGGGATTTGGATTTTTAAGGAGGAATTTAGAATGGCTATTTGCACAACAATCGTTGATGATCTGGGTTCTTAAAGAGTCATAGGGGTCAACTATAAATAGATGAGGAACCTGAGTCCAAGTAAGGAGGTGCTGTTTGTGCCAAATTCCTTTTGAAGACTATCTAAGGCTAGGTATTTGGTGAAGAAGATCAAAACCTATAAGGAGGTCTCTGCCAGTAAAAGGAGATCCAAGGACTTGGTGTCTTTTGATGAGGATAGGCTTACATTTTTGGGGTAATTAAGAATTTTTCACCATTTGCTGTATGGAACATCTGGTTATGGGGTAACTAGAATTCTGTAAATAAAATCTTAGGATGGAGAATTGTTGCTGCAGCTTTAGTGTTAAAAAGGGCTATAACTGGAATGGGTCTAAAGTAGGTTTCTAGGAGGATATGTACTTGGGCTATGGGAATGGGGCTGGTTAGAGGGGCTATAATAGGCTGGGATGTATAAATGGTTAGGATTTCTGGGTCTGAGGCATCATAACTGTTCGAGTCTGAATCTTCTTCTCATGTGGAATAAGCCATGACTACTAGACCTTGAGGAGAGTAGTCATCATCAAATGAAAAGAGTGATTCTACATCTGAGAAGGGAGTGTCTTCTGCATGGATCTATGCTTGTTTAAGAAGCTTTGCTGCTTTCTCTTCTTTTGGACAATTTTTTGCAAAATCACCTGGTTTTCTGCACACGAAATATACTTTTGAAGTATTTCCTTTAAATTGCTTTTTTCTAAGAAACTTCCATTTTTTCTTCCCTAAAAATTTATTTTTTGGTCTTGCATGGTATCTCTTTTTCAAAGGATACTTCTTGAAATGATTTCTTCTTTTTGTTGAACAGTCACAACTTTTTTCATAGCACTTTATCTATAAGTCTTTCCTTTTGCAACTATCTTTGAGTTTACTATGAACCTTTTCAATTTCTAAAAGGAATTTTCTCTGGTTGCAGAGCTTTTCTAAAGCAATGAGCATGTGCTGGTAGATTTCTCCTAAGGAAGCTTGTTGCAAGGTTATTCTTTGGAGGTTCATCATGCGAAGAGTTTCATCTCCCAATGGATTCGGGAGGGAGTTGAGGAAGGTGCACTTGATGTTGACATCATTCATGCCATTGATAGAATAAAATCGTCTTGACATTCTATCAAAGTGCTTCTCCAGGTCTTTTCTTTCAAATGAGCAACATTTCATGGCCAAGAATTCTTCTTGTGTGACTTCTATATAATGTTCCGGTGAGCCAAGAAATTTATTATGAAGAATTGTGAAAATATCTTCTAGTGTTTGGGATTGGGCTACCTGCCTTTGCTGAAATTCTCCTAAATTGATCCACCATTCTCTTATTCTTCCAATGAGTCTTGCAATGAACTTAGCAATAACTTGGGCAACAGTAGAATTTGGAGTTTAGAGTTCAGCAGTGCACCATGAAAACATGTTAAAAAATTCTTCATGCCACTTGGAAGGAGGAACATTATCAATGGTAAACAAGTGTTTGGTTGAACGAGTTTGGTTGTCAATGACAAAAGGTGGAGGAGGAAAAATTGGCGGTGGTGGTGGAGGGTGGAGAATATCATCTTCTTCTACAATTGGCTGGCTTTTTGCTTGGTGCATGATCACTTCTTCTAGACCAAGATCAAACAGGTCTAAATCAGTGGCATTAATTACCGAGAGCACAAAAGGATCTCTTGGATTTTCAAGAGTAAGGTTTTTCAGGAATGATGAAATTGGATTTGGAGGATCAGGATCTACAGCTAACATGTTCATATCCGAAGGTCTTGAAGAAGCACCAATGGTTGGATCTGAAGGCTAGTATAATAGTTCTTTGTCTTTTTTTTTCCTAGGGGAAGGTTCATTCTGTGGCCTGGCTTGGGAGTCTGGCTTAGGTGGAAACGGATATGTTGTGGCTGGGAGAGTTCCACTTGTCTTAAAAGGGTTATAATCAAGATGTGTCATGGCTAATGGCTGGAGATATTGTCCAGGAGAGGTTGATGAAAATGGAGAGGTTAAAGGTATATACAGGTCTTTATATAATGATTGTCTAGGTTGGTAAGGAGTATAGACAAACATTGGGGAGGGTTGGGTAGCTGTCTTTTGTGATCTTTCTATAGACTGAAGTTGTGTCAGAATCTACAGCCAACATGTTCATATTCGGAGGTCTTGAAGAAGTACTAATGGTTGGATCTGGAGGTTGGTATAATGGTTCTTTGTCTTTTTTTTCTAGGGGAAGGTTTATTTTGTGGCCTGACTTGGGATTCTAGCTTAGGTGGAAATGGATATGTTATGGCTGGGAGAATTCCACTTGTCTTGAAAGGGTTATAATCAGGATGTGTCAGGGCTAATGGCTGGAGATTTTACCCAGGAAAGGTTAAAGGTATGGAAAGGTCTTTATATAATGATTGTCTAGGCTGGTAAGGAGTATAGACAAACATTGGGGAGGGTTGGGTAGTTGTCTTTTGTGATCTTTCTATGGACTGAAGTTGTGTCAACAATTGCTTTCTTTCTTTTTCTTTTTGCATTATGAGAGGGAAAGAAACAAACATGTCTTTGACTGTGGATACAATTGTTGCAAACCTCTATTTCTCAACTATAAAAAGCCATACATGGTACATTTTCAAAAGACATAGAAAATCCTAAGGGAAAACATAAGATTCACTAGAAATAGTGAATCAAAGAGGGAGTTTTTCACAAACATCCTTAAGTCAATATTTTTCTAATTGAGGCCTTTTCTGGCCTTGATCTTGGAGTTGTAAGATTACTAATCACTTCCTTGTTTGATTGTGAATAGATTTGACTAAGGGGAACAATCAAAATCAAGCTAAGGAGCTTTGTGTTTTTGAGGTATAAGTTTTAAACTTTCTTTTTCTTTTCTTAGCCTTTTCTTATTTTAATTCTGGTTTTTCTTGAGTTTTTCTTGTTTGAATATGCTATAACATGTTTGTTTAGTTTAGGTTTGCATAGCTTTTCTGTTCTTAAGCATGCTAGGTTGTTAGATTTAAATTTCGTCTTGTTGTGTTTTTAGTTTTTGGGCTAGGGTTATAGGGCGTGTATGTGTATGCATGCGTTCTGCATGCGCACGCATACAAATAAGCTATGTACACAGGCCCTATGTATGCAAACGCATACTCATGCCCAGAAACCCTAACCTAACCCTTTCTGCTTCTGTTTCTTTTATTTCTCCTATATAATATGCTCCTGCTCTGTTCCTCTTTATGCTTATAAGTCTCTATATCTCTATATCTTTGTTTATTTGTTTGATTGCTCTTCACATGCTAGATTAGGGTTCCTTTAATGTTTTCTTTATTTTTCCATGAACATGCATTCATATGACCATGCATTGATGCAAAGGTGCTGTGATGCAGCAAGGTAAGTGAGGTAAGTCATGCATTCCTATGAACATGCATTTATCTTGTGCTTTGATGATGAATATGAATATGCTTGGATTGGATGAGTTGTTCTTGATGAGTAGATACAATCACATGTTTATTTTGATCTTGCCATGCCTGTGTTTCAGCCATGATTTGTTTGCTGCTTTGGATGAGATAATATGCTATGTGTAATAGATGTATGCTAGGCTTGAGATGTGATATGTAATGCAATGCCATGATAGATGTATGCTAAGGTTTGGGATGAAATGCCATGTTTGTTTGTTAGATGCATGTTAGCGTGTGTGTGAGTCTAGAATGATAAATGTTGAACATGCCTTTAATGAGATTAAAACGTAAGACACAATGAGTGGAAGCCGACCCACGGGTCAGTCGGTCTTGGGTGCCTAACACCTTTCCAAGTCGTATCTAAACTCCGAACCCATACTCTGATAGTAAGATCAGTCCTTCCATGTAAGGGCATTATACATATGGTTCCTAGACCTAATCTAGGTGGCGACTCCAATTTTCTTTTCTCCGCCCCAGTCCATTCGGCCAAGGCGTACTCCTTTCCCGTTGCGCCCACAGTGGCAACTCTGCTGGGGATAGAGAGTTTGATTCCGATGTGTCCTATTTCTTAATCTTGATAAAGGCTTGTTCAATATTTGTTTGTACAGACTTCACTTGGTTCTTTTGTCCTTTTCACCTTAGTTGGTGATGAGTGGGAAGATGAGTACGCTCCATTTAGGCCAAAGTGTTTTGAAGTTCATCCCACCAACTCATAATCTGTGCCATTGCCTATAATGGGCTTTGAGTACGTTAACGGTTTGCCACCAATTCACAACGGTCTATTTAGGCCAAAGGTTGGAATCATGGCCCACCTAGTTGTGAGTGACCTACTGATCTATCACTTTAGCTTTAGGGAGCCTACCCACACTTAGAGAGATCCTAGATCCTATCTGAAAGTTCAAATAGTGTGTAAAACACCTTGAACGTTTAGACCCCCAAATTATAAATTACCAATTCAAGCTTATTATCAAACAATGTATGTGCGGAATATGAACATAAGCTTAAAACAGAATTGATAAAACAATCTAAACCAAATAAAATCACAACCACAGCAGAAATTAAATGGCAAAGATTAAGGGAAGAGAGATGCAAACACAAAGACAACACAGCGATGTGTTATCGAAGAGGAAACCGAAGTCCTCGGCGTAAAACCTCTCCGCCGCCCTCCAAGTGGTTAATAATCCACTAAAGAATGAAGTTGGTATACATGAACAACGGAAAACCCTCCAAGCCTAATCTACCCAGTGTACCTAAGCCCTCCAAGCTTCTTGCTTCAACGAGGTTACGCCGAACCTTTATCTTCTTTAGCTTACCAGATTCTGCTATAGCCCATAGCATCAACCAATATCAATTGGTCCCTTCCTAACTGCTTCCCAAGCACCTAACAGCCTTCTCACAGATATGGGTATGGTGAGAAAAGGTTTTGGCTAATGTACTTCTCAAGGATGTAACAATGGAGAGGGTGAGAGTAGAGGAATTTGGAGAAACAAAGATGAAGATTGTGGATGAGTCAATCTTGTTTTACTCTAGGGTTTTTCTCTCAAAATTCTCTCTGGAAGTTCTTTACATTTCGTGGGTATAAAGGGTATTTATACTGGTGTAAGAACGGAATGCGAAGAGTCAGTTTTTCCAAAACAGAACTGGCTGGCGACTTGGCCTCGCGACTTGACTGAGTCGCGAGTTCAAGCCGCGAGCTAACTGAATGGCTAGTCTGGACTTTTTGTCCTGTAGTGCTACAGCTAGCATGACGGTTCAGCTTCTCTACATGCTTCACTCGTGTGCATCTTCTAGCGGCTTGCAAGCCGCGAGCCACCCGCGAGATCCAGTCGCGAATCCCTGCTTCACTGCACAGTCTTGAGCATTTCTTCACACTCTTTCACACACTACCCTTACATGATTCCCACCTAAATACAGGGTTTCTAAGTGCTGAATTACAAGCAAATTGGCATGGAATAAAGCCAACAGAATGGTTGATTAAATTCAACCTTATAATCTCCCCCTTTGGCTATTCCGTGACAAAACCCTACAACAAACTCTAGACTTAACGCGTGAGTTAGGAACAGTTGAACAAAACTCACTCACACCTAACTCTATAATCTGTGAAGCTCTTGAACCATAAGAACAAGTATCTCCTGAAACACAACAACACAATATGATCATTGTATGCAGAAAACTTGTAATGCATATGGAGCAAGCACAATGCGATCAAGCAAAATGGAATTAAGCAATAAACCATGGCTTGACCAAAAACGAACAGTCACTATAAATAGTGACCACAATGCTCATTCACATAAGGAATGAACATCCGGACATACAAGCTAATAAGCTCAATGCAAAGTATCATTTGCATGTCCAACACTTAACCAATGCAACAACTCAATGTAATTGCATTAAGGATATAAAATCCAACAAAGGGCACAAAAGTGATGTACTTAAAGAAAATGCATAACATTAATAAACAAGTACTAAACTACAAAGCATGGGTACAACACCCAAAGTACAAAAACTGAAAATAAACTAAGACATATATAAAAATTAGCCAAAGATCCAAAAGCATTTAAACAAAGTATTAAAACCATATTCACACAAGCACTGTAAACATATCCAAGAATTTATAAAAACTGTAAGCAAATAGCTATAAACTAGACTTAGCAAAACAACAGTTTGTTAGTCTATCCAAAAGCATGTGTAAGTGTATGTATCAACTTCCTCTTGCTCCCCTTGTCACTATGCACACTTCCTTTTTCTTGTGTTGCTCTCCCCCTTAATGTATGCTATCTCTCCCCCTTTTTGGCACGAATAGCTAAAGGCTATCCTTCAGCTTTTGTTGAATAGCATCCAACTGTGTCTCAATGGCTGTGAGACGCATTTGAACTTGGTTGTTGGTGGAGTAGAGAATCCGTTCTAATCTAGAAATTCACTGAAACACACTTTCAATCAAAGTGCTTAACCTGTCAACTTGAGAGCTAGGTTGTATAGGCAGAGTGCTAGTCGTCTGCATCTCAGAAGTAATGGGAGAAACAGTCTCGGTATGCACAGGTGTAGCTGAACCATGAGCAGATGAAGTGGCATGAAGGAAGGGTTCACTCTTAGGTGCTTTGGAAGAGTGACTTTTGCTGGCTTGAAGGGAAATCATGGATAGTGGATGAAGATGAACCATTTTCTTCCCATCTGTTGGTGGACTTACCCTTTCAAGGATCATGATCTTCATGACAAGACTACAAAAAGGAATACATGTTCGAGCTGCTGATCGACCCGCTGTCTTCCCAATGGTCTGAAAAATGTGGGCACATATGTCAATCGGAACTCCGATGATGAGATCACATAGGAATTGTGCTTTTCCAAGGTTGATGAATGCAGTGTTCGAGAGTGGATAGAGATTGAAGAACATGATCAATTTAAGAGTCGTCAGTTCAGGTGCAAACTTTGCAGTGCCTATGGATGTGCCTTTGCTTGAGACCTCATGATCAGTCCCGAGAACTTGAAGAATGTCTTGTACCTGAAGCTGTCTATCATCATACAGATTGAGGTCTACATTTTCCGGTCTAGTGATGCGAAGGACCTTTACAATGTAGTCTGGATTGATGGTGAACTCTTTTCCTCGTACCCAACACTTCAACTCAACTTCGGTATATCGAGCATTTGAATAGAATTCCTTTACCAATTCATCAATCGGGTCCTCGAAGTTCCCGAAGAGATCAGCCCAATCTTTTGCTTCAAATATCCTAGGGATAAATGTAGTTCCCAAGGTATCAAATTTAACCACTCGTTCCACCACAGTAGGAGCTTTCACAAAAATGCTGGAATGTGTTTTTGAATCGAGAGGAGTCCTGAATCTCTCACTGTTTGAGTCTTGAGACGAATGGCGAGTCCGTTTCGAAACAGGGGATGATGGAACATCAGTCACGGGCTCTTTTCCTCGAGAGAAACGTCAAGACATCTGCAAAAGAACATACACACAGCAGAGAACCAAGTGCAGAACCATAAGACACAAACATCAACTTGATTAGATCCAAGTTAGTCAATGAATTAAGTGCACATTGATATGTAGAAAGAGATATCACTCAACCACAGTACATGAACCAAGTTAACAGTATATTAACATGTACAAACTCTTGTGCATGTGGTGAGAAAATATGATGAATGTGCAGACACAACTAAGTGCAATGTAATCAATGAACACCACAGAGACACAAGTAACTGTCAGACTGACATTCAATGTTGAGCATGAAATGCACAGCACAACACATACATGATACACAACATAAAAATAACAATCAACCATGAAAATATGTGTATCAAGCATCACATAGTCATAAACAACAAAACCCATTCAACTAAACTCAACAAAATGAACCCAACCCATATTTGAACATCATAGTTTTCAAATCTCCACAACAACTTACAAATCCAAGAAAAACAAGGCTATAAACATGAAATATTTAGTGAGGATAAGAAAACCCATACCTTTTCTCGAAGATTGAAGTTGAGAAAATGACGAAAATTGTGGTTTTTGTGTGAAACACGGTGAGTTTGGGAGAGAGAAGAACGAACAAGACAATGAACAGTCAAAAAGTTCGAGGGAAAACTAAAAAGTTTTAAAATAAAAATTGTCCTTAAAACGCAAAACACGCGTTTTTCGCGACTGAACCAAGTCGTGTGCAAGTCGCCAGGGCAAGTCGCCAAACACCTTTGAGACAAAAATCGAGCATGAGGTTTTGTAATAGAGTTATAGTGAGACAAAGGATGAAGAATAAATGTTATCACCATGTTCATGAACCTCGAACCTTTTGCAAAGCCCGAGCAAGGGGTGTTTTGACTGTCACCCCAAGAAGAAGGTGTCTCACAAAAGAGAGACGAGTGTTCGTCTTTGGACACAGTCCTCAGACGATCGCAGCCAGGGTAGTCAAGATGTGCTACCCTACGAACGTGTAGTACCTTGGATACAATATCCGTAGTAACTACTATGCGCGTACCTCGAACGCGAGGGAAGAAATGAGGTACAGAAGTATCGAATCCGTGCATATTGGAGTAAAACTCCTGTATGATCACGGAAGGACAAGTGACCAGGATGTCACACAGTAACCCCCAACCCTTATGGTAGATAACAGTGGGTAGGTCAATATCGAAAAAATCCGATAAGATGATTTGGCGTTCTGAATGAATGCCTTATCGAGAAAAGTTCTCCGAAAAGTCCTTTCGGGCTTTATCATCACGGAACCGTAAATGAGAAGGTGTAGGGTCAGAGGAAGAAGTGGATGTCCCAGAACGAAGAGGGTTCTGGGATGGAGTGGATTTGTGTTTGGGTGCCATAGAGCAGACTAATGCAAGAAAGAGAGAGAGAGGGAGAGAGAGAGACAATTAGAAAAGCACCAACAAGACAATATATAAGAATATAAAAACTTGAAGGTACGTATGCATGAACATGTGACATGCAAATGTAAATATATCATGGGCTCAACCCAATCCAAACCTACGAGCACACAACATTGCAAGAAAGTAAACACACATCTAAATTGCATGAAACATTGTTATAATGCAAATGTGATGCAATGCATGAACATTTAGGATCATTTACACAAAACCCATCCCAAAAATCTCACAAAAACTTCATCAATTTTGAAAAACCCCAAAAAAATTTCAAAAACCCAAAACCTAGATCTAAATGCATGAAATGCATGAAGAATGAGAGATAAAGAGATCATACCAAGTGATTTGAGACAAGAAAAGGCCGAAAATCATGTGGGTTGAAGGTTTTGAGAGAGAAGAGTGTGTTTGGGAGGTGAAAAGACTGTAAACAATCGAGAGAGATCGAGGAGAAATGAAGAAAAATCGCACAAATCCTTTATATAGAAAAGTCATAAAGCTCGACAGATCGAGAGGTGTCGAGAGGTGTTGAGATTTAAAACGTGTAAAAAAGCTATCGAAAAGCTGTCCAGGATCTGTCGAGAGGTGTCCACAACTAGATGATCTCGATGGATTGAGAAGCTATCGAGCATCCAGAAAGTTTCTCGATGGATCAAGTTGCTATCAAGGAGCTATCGAGAATGCGATAAAAAGCAGCTGAAGGGGCTCGATAGATAGCCTAACTATCGAGAGGTGTCCAGCAGGTGTCGAGATTGCTTAAAAACAGTTTTTCAAGAAGAGAAAAACACAGATATGAATGCAATCAAGCATGCTATACAACCAAGGATCCAAACATTTTAAGCTCTCAAAATCATCTTTCAACAAGAAAAATGTCATGCTTATAGATCCAAAACACACACACACACACACACACACACACACACACACACACACACACACACACACACACACACACACACTAAACAAGTCTAACCAATTTTATATTTCAAAAACAAGTTAAGACAGTTTAGTAAGCATACATTAACACATGTATTCCTTGTGATGGCTAAATCACATTGTACCTGCACATGTATCAAAAGGAGTAAAGGATATTGCGTATTGTGTGTGAAAAAGATCGCAAGATTGCATACGTGTCTACATGTTATGACGATTTTAGATATGAGAAAATCACTTTAACTCACGCACAATCATAACTGTTTGATGGGGACTATCACCTTCGAGGTACATCCTATAACTCTCACATCTCCTAGAATACACGCTTGCAATCATATATAAAGTATTTTGATTCTTTTTGCTTTTTATTTTTCTTTGCATAATTTTTTTTCTTTTAAGCAAACCATGCATGGGCATATAAAAGATAGAAAAGAAATACCCAATGATGTTAAGCATTTGACATTCCATTTTTGCTATGCCGAAGCATACAAATGTCATTTCACGATTGGCGGGCAACAGTGGTGAGATGGTTATTTATGCCTTTCTCTTAGGATTTTTTAGTCCTTCCCGTAAAAAAGAGTGATACGAGTGTCAAGTATAAGAGATTACTTAACCTTACTCATCACAAACATGAGCACAAAGCTCACTTGCTTAGTTGTGCATAGGGAAGCTCATCTAAGCTACAAATGATACAAAGTTTAGAAAACTTTGTTTCAATGGCCATCCAAGGTACACAAGTACCAATGTACACAAACACACACTGTTTTTGTATTTTTCTAATTTTTCAATTTTTTATTTTTTATTTTTTTGTGAAAAACAAAATAAAGCAAAATTGAAAAATAAACAAACAAAACATGTTAAACAAAGCAATGCATAAAACTAGATGCAAATGCATGAGGAAGAAGGGGAAGAAAGAGAGATCAATCCATGGAGATGACACCAATGTTTTGGCGAAGGAATTCAAACTGTTTGCTATCAAGAGGTTTGGTAAACAAATCAGCCTTCTGATTATCAGTGGAATGAACTCAAGAGTAAGAGTACCATCTTTGACAAGCTCCCGAATGAAGTGATGTCGAATCTCTATGTGTTTAGTTCGAGAATGTTGAACCGGATTCTTAGAGATGTTTATGGCACTGGTATTGTCGCAGTAGATGGTAAGATGCTCTTGAAAAATACCGTAATCATGGAAGAGTTTTTGCATCCATAGAAGTTGGGTGCAGCAGCTACTGGTAGTGATGTACTCAGCTTCTGTAGTGGATAATGAGATGAAATTCTGCTTTTTACTCATCCAGGAGACAAGATTATTACCCACATAGAAACAACCCCCCGATGTACTCTTTCTATCATTAGCATTCGCAGTCCAATCAGCGTCAGAATACCCAGCTAAGAAATCATTTGTATCCTTGCTATACCACACACCACATACTTTATGATTCTTTTCAAAGCAATCATATGAGACTCTTTGGGATTAGCCTGATATCTAGCACACACTCCCACATTGTAACTAATATCAAGTCTACTAGCAGTAAGGTAAAGAAGACTACCTATCATGCTTCTATAAAGAGATGAATCTACACTTTTACCTAACAAGTCAACAGTGAGTTTAACATTTGGGCTCATAGGGGTTCTAACAGAACTAGTAGATTCCAAAAAAAAAAAAAAATTCACAAGATTTCTTGCATATTTAGATTGAGATAGGAATATACCTGAATCTTGTTGACGAATTTGTAAGCCAAGGAAGTGAGTTAGATCTCTAATGATGCTTATCTCGAACTCGCCCTGCATGAGTTTTGAGAAACTATGAGCAAGTTCATCCTTAGTCGACCCAAAGATGATATCAACAACATAGACTTAAGCAACTATCAACTCATCGTCTTCCCTTTTGATGAAGAGAGTTTGATTAGCTTTTCCTCTTGTGAACCCATGTGACACCAAGTATTGTGTGAGCCGATCATACCAAGCTCTAGGGGCTTGCTTTAAATCATAAAGTGTCTTCTTGAGGTACAACACATGATCCGGAAAGTGTGGATCAATGAATCCTTTTGGTTGAGCCATATAGACATCTTCTTTAAGGATCCCATTCAAGAAAGTAGTCTTTACGTCCATTTGGTAAAGCTTGAACTTCAAGTGACATGCTAGGGCTAGGAGAATTCTGATGGACTCCATACGGGCTACTGGAGCAAATGTCTCATCATAGTCTACTCCTTCCATTTGAGAATATCCTTGAGCTACAAGACGAGCCTTGTTGCGGATCACATTACCCTCCTCATCAGTCTTATTGCAAAATATCCACTTTGTGCCGATGATGTGCTCACCCTCCGGCCTAGGTACTAGAGTCCAGACATCATTCCTCTGAAATTGAAGCAGTTCATCATGCATAGCTTCAACCCAGCTTTCATCCTGAAAAGCTTCCTCAACTCTAGTGGGTTCAACTTGTGACAAGTAACAAGAATAAGACACAAAGTTAGCAACGCATTTATCAACTGTGCGCTTCCTTAGTGTAAGTTCATTCATGTTTCCCACAATAACTTTAGGAGGATGATTCAATTTGATCCTGAAGGAAGGTCCTTTCTCTTCATGGGATTCAAAATCAGGTGAAGTAGATATATTTGCTGAATCTTCTACAACACTTGGAGTACCGGGAGTACTTGGAGATGTGGGCTCTTGTTCAACAATTTCTTGAACTTCCCTAGGCTCGGGAGGAAGAATTTCTTTGGGGATTTTCTTACTAAACTTCTCAGAACCAGAGTCTGAAGATTCATCAATAACAACATTCACCGTTTCCATTACCTTAATGGTTCTTTTGTTGTATACCCGATAAGCCTTGCTTGTAGAGGAGTATCCCAGAAATATTCATTCATCTCTTCGGGAGTCAAATTTTCCCACATTCTCTCTATCATTGAGAATGAAACAAGTACTTCCAAAAATTCTGAAATACTTCACATTTGGCTTCCTTCCCTTCCATAACTCATATGGAGTCTTTTTGGTACCGGGTATAAAATACACCCTATTAACCGTATGACATGCAGTGTTAACGGCTTCTCCCCATAAGTTTCTAGCCACATCCTTGTTGTGCAACATGGCTCTAGCCATCTCTTGAATAACCCTGTTCTTTCTTTCTACTACACCATTCTGTTGGGGAGTAATAGGAGTAGAGAATTCTTGAGATATACCTGATCTCGTGCAAAAGGACTCCATATATGAGTTCTCGAATTCTTTACCATGATCACTTCGAATTTGATCAATCTTCAGGCTCTTCTCATTCTGCAATCTTGTGCACAAGGCTTCAATGTGCTCAGGAGCATTAGACTTGGATTGTAGGAGTATGACCCAAGTGTACTTAGTGAAGTCGTCTATCACAACCATGATGTATCTCTTTCCACCAAGAGACTCGGTTCTGGTTGGACCCATGAGATCCAGATGTAGTAGCTCCAATGGTCTGGATGTAGCGGATGTCTGAGTGCCCAGATGTTTGGCTTTCATTTGTTTTCCAAGCTGACATGGTCCACACACCACATTGCTCACTCTACTGAGCTTTGGTATCCCCAAAACTGACTCATGCTTAGATACAATTGAAAGATGTTTGTAACTAGCATGTCCCATCCTTTGGTGCCATAGATCTTCATTTGGTAAATGAATGCTATTGCACACAATATCAGCATTCGGAACTAAGCCATAACAGTTGTCTAGAGTGCGAACACCACTTATGAGTTTCTTTCCAGACTCATCCATGACAAGGCATTTTCCCTTTGAGAATAGTACCATGAAGTCTTAATCACATATCTGACTTATGCTCAACAAGTTCACCCTCAAACCTTTTACATATAGAACATTTGCAATGTCTGGCAGTCCAGGTAGAGAGATGATTCCCTTTCCTTTAATCTTTGATTTGCTCCCATCACCAAAAGTGACATTACCACCTTTCTTAGACTCAAAAACCTTGAAGAGAGATCGGTCTCCATTCATGTGTCTTGAGCAACCACTATCAAGGTACCATAAACACGTGTCCATAACCTTAAATACGGACTTCATCATGAAGCACACTTCGTGCTTAAATGATAGATCAGTGGGAATTGTGTTTTCTCTCATCTGCCTTTTATAAACAAAACCTTTAACTTTCACTCTTCTCAGACGAACTCCTTTGCACATTTTCATTCTAAGACAGTCTAGTTTCTTCTTTGTCAAGCTGAGATCTTTTCCAATAGTCATCATAATAGAATTCAAATAACTTTTAGACTTGCATTTTCTGATACACTCAAACAAGTAGAGATTAGAAAAACAAGATGTATTTGAAAACAAAGATCTCTTCAAGCCAGTTGCAGCCATGACAATAGGGGTCAATGGATCACACAGCAAAGATGAACCATAATCAAAGTGTGTCTGCTCTGATACCACTTGATAGGCCAAGAATGTATTGACCCCTTGTGATGAATTAACAAATTAATTAGCCAAGTTAATTAATTAATTCAATTAGCATGCAATACACATGGTAGCACAAACAAATCACCAATTAACTAAATGCAGCGGAAGTTAAATTGACACGGTGATTTGTTTACGAATGGGGAAAACTTGCACTGCAAAAACCCTATCGGGTGATTTTAAGGTCACCACTCCCGAGAATTCACTATTATCACAACAAGCGGTTACAAGTAAAGTAATCCCAGTACCTTATACCAACCTACAGTTGAACCTTTACCCTAATACCCGATTGGACTTGTTCTGTAGTGACAATCTCTCCTTTTCAATGCATGGCTCCCAGTACGTGACTAACCAATTCGATGTGCGGATACCAGTACGCGGCTTACTCACCAACTTGAGAAAGATGTTGGCTGCAAAGTTCTTCAGTTCATCACACGATGAAGATCACGAAGTTCCTTGGTCACAAAACCCTACGGTGTACAAACACAACAACTTCTTCAAGAGAAAGATGAACTAGGGTAAATTCTATCTCCGGTCATAATTTGCATGAACACAACTTTGCTTCACACTTGCGCAACCTTTGACGGCCCTTAAAATAATCCTTATATATGTTTAGGGTTGTGAGAAAAGAAAGCCCAAACATATACAGACGGATTGGATGAAAATCAGAGCTGAAAATCTGTTTTTCACAAACCTCGATAAATAGCTTATCTGTCGAGCTAGTTGTCGAGCATTGGGCTTCAGCAACTTTTAAACCTCGATAGATACTAGCTGTCGAGCTTTAAAAGCCAGCACTTCTTCACTTGTTTCCTGGACAGATTTGCATGGCTTTAACACTTGAACTTGAAACCTTGTTCCTTGAAGCATTAAACACATCCTAGATCTACCCAATTACAAGTAAAGTGTGTTTTGTCAAAGGATTAGCCAATTCTAATTTCACATATGGTCCTAACATTAAATCACATATGTCTTAACAAGGATGACCTAGAAGTTATGGCAAACCCTAAGATGTTGAGATAAAAGAAAAGAAGTTCTCACATGTAAGAGGCTTATCCCAAAGTCCAAAGTTATACCTTAACTTGAAAGATTTATAAGACCATAGCCTAGTTGCTATCATAAGCCCAAATCAAAAGGCCTCTTGAAAAGGAGAACCTTGGGTCCAAGGTAACAAATATGCTATGGACTTAGCATCCAACATCCTACAAAGTCAATATGAAATTCCCTAATCTTGGGCCTTTTTGTCGTATGCCTAGGCCCAAAATGATGAGAAATTCATAGACTTTGAAAGAAAGGCTACAATATATCCTAGCTAGAAGGCTATTTAAAAAAAAAATGATGATAATGAATGGAAAAAGAAAAGCCCAAAGGTGATGGATACATTGTAAGCCCACATTTGAGACAAAGGGTTGAAAATCTCTAAGCACATTCTAATGAAAGCCCGTGAGAGTAAGATGAGAGCTTTATTGTAAATAGACTAAAGCCCAATGAAACAAGGAGCAAGGTTCACGGGAGGAAAAGGGAGTGATGTTGTAATTGGGCCTTCATTAAAATGGACTTAAAAAGTTTCTAAAAGCATCTAAGTTAACAAAAGAAACCTTTTAATTGAGACATGAGCTTAATAAAATGGGACTTTTTTTCGGGCACCATTGCACCACCAAGATCAAGAAACCACGTCCCCACTCCAATTTGGGTCCAAGAAAAGAACGGAAGGCGTTTGGTCAAAATTGAGGAAATATATCAAGAAGAGATATCTCAGAAAGAGACATTTCAAGGGGAAGTATCTTAAGAAGGAATTACTGCTCCAATTGATGACATGACCGCACAAAAGATATTCAAGGCAATAGAAGAACAAAGCGATGCTCTTAAGAAAATAGGGGGTTGTCTCACCAAGCTAGAGGAGAGCTAGCACAAAAAGCCCACACATATGGAGGTACATGATGAGGATGAAGGGGAGGATTGGGATGAAAGGGATAAGGCTGAATATGAAAGGAATAAGCAATTTGAGAAACTTACCACAGATACCGTGGCTATGAAGGAAAAGATGGAAAAAATGCAACTAGCATTTCATAAGGCTCAAGGGATGGATGATTATCTCTATAACATGAGTGGCATAAGCTCCAAAACTCCTATTGCATTGCCTCCAAAGTTCAAGATTTCTGATATGGAAAAGTTTGACGGGACTGGAGATCCTAAGCAACATGTTAGGAGATATCTAAGCATTGCTGAAATGAAAGGGTTGGATAAGAAGCAAACTTTGCATGCAGTTCCTCTCTCCCTCACGGGTGGTGCATCAAGATGTAGTAGTGAGGGCAATACTGATGGTATTGGTGACTGTGGTGTCCTTAGAGGCGGTGATGACAGAGGTGTTGCAGATGGTATGGTGGTTCTGGCTATAGGCCCGCTTGAGACAATGATGGTGGGGTTATAATAATTAATAGGATTGGAGTGGTTGATGTAAAGGCCTTTATTTTCATTTCCATTTATGATTAACTACTCAATTTATAAATTTGAGTAGTTAATCAATTTTATCTATATATAAATAAATTATTTTTAATCAATTTTCAAAAATTGAAAAAAAAAAAAAAAAAAACTACGTCCAAAGGAACCTGTATCTTACACTTCTATGTAACAGATACAAGTGTTTTGCAGATAAAATTTCAGTGTTCAGGAGGGCGTGATATGGAAATTTTTGGTTATAAGATATATTCTATTCTCATTCTGCTTTGTATTTTCTAATGACATTACCTCCATTTTCATTTTGTAATTGGTTGTTACCATTGGTGTAAGTTGTGACTTGAGATTGGTTAGCCTAAAAGTGAAACCAACTGGATTATCTTTGGATGGTTTGTTTGGTTCTCGGCTGAAGACATGAACCAATAAAGGATAGTTTATTTTTGGGTTGTAGGAGCAGGATTATGTGACCCAAACAATGAACCAAACATGTATAAACCAAGGTCTGGCAATGAAGTGGGTTACATGGGTCTCCTCTTTGTTCAGTCTTTCTTTAATTGTTTTTGGTCCCAAGACCTCTTTCTCTCTTTCATGTACCTTCATTATTCATCTGTAAGAGATTATCATACCTTCTCTTTCCCCACATTATACTTAATTAAATTTCGAAAGTGACGGGCTTGTGCATCATGTCCTTGTGTAGGGGATTAGCATTTTGTGTTGGTCTTTTAGTTCCTTTCATCTAATTGTATGTTTTCTTTTCATGTAAAACAAGGTTTGTTACTTTTTCTCAGTTTTAATTTTACCACATTATTGGACTAAGTTGGTAGTATGACACAAAATTATAGCAGTTTGGAGCAATAGGTTGTCATGAGATACTTGCCCTATCATCTTCTCTTCTTCCACATATAGGTTAGTACCTCCATCACTCCATGTCTTGAGTTATCAGTCATTCAAAAAAAATTTCCCGTATTACATTTAAGAAACAATTCTTGCTGCAAAATATGTATTTGCATTTAACTTTAGTATTAATTTTTATTAGTTGTTTTGTAATTTTTATTAATTTTTACCAGACAAGTGTTGTATGGAAGATAAACTACAGTCCAGTCCAACGAAATTCTGGCTGCACATACTAATAAATAAAATTAAAATTTTGTATTAATTTTTATTACAACTGATATATATTTAGTTTTTCATTTTGTTGTTTTATTGTAATTACCTTTCTTTGGAAGGAAAATGTATAACCTTTTGGTGAAAAAATAAGGCTAAAATCATATGTATTTATTGTGACTTTATAAAAAAAAAAAAAAAAAAAAAAAAAAAAAGAAAGAAAAGAAAGCGAGAGGCTTGGGGAGAGAGAGATATTGAGATGAGAAAAACATGGAGATAAATGTGGGTGAGAGAAAGAGGGGAAAAAAAAAGAGATAGGCGTGAGATATATATATATATATATATAGAGAGAGAGAGAGAGAGAGAGAGAGAGAGAGAGAGAGAGAGAGAGAATTTGAGATTTAAAAAAAAAAGCGCAAAAAAATAGGAGATAAAGGTGGGTGAGATAAAGAGGGAAATTAAGATGAAAAAAAAGAAACGAAAAGAGATAGGCGTGGGTGTGAGTTAAATTTGAGATGAGAAAAAATAGGAAGATTGATGTGGTGAGAGAAAGTGGGAAATTGAGATGAGAAAAAAAGGAAGACATGCGTGGGTGAGAGAGAAATATTGAGATGAGAAAAAAAAAAGGGGATAGACATGGGTGAGAGAGAGGAAATTAATGGAAAAAAAATAGCGCCAATTTCCCAAATTTTCCCTATACTCAATTACTCACCTCTATTACATCAACAAAATTTGATGTGAAATAAAGATTTAACCTATTACAACAATATAGTTCGATATGAAATAAAAGATTACCTATTGCAACAACAAATCTCAATGTAAAATGAGGGTTACCTATTACAACAACACATTTCGATGTAATATAATAATTATTGCTACAATCTCATATTGATGTAATAAATTTAAGTTACTATTACAACAAAAAACAACCTAGAGATGCAATAGTATATATATTACCTCCATTCTTTTTTTTTTTGAAATAGTACTTGTTGTATTATGTCTTTTTTCTTGTAGTGAGCCTATCATACATCTAACATGGTAAACATATCATCTCAAACAAGGTAGCAACAAAAACAAGGTAGAAAGATAGGTATGGCAATCAAACATAGATCATAACATGTATTCTGACTTTTAGGCATGGAATCAAGCATCAAACAAGACATTACATCATTATAATGCATGTTCATACTAATGCATGACTTACCTCACTTACCTTGCTGCACCTCAGCACCTATGACATTCATGCATGGACGTGTGAATGCGTGTTCATGGCATTAAAACAAGAAAAATACAAGATAAACCCTAATTCTAACATGTGAAAGACAAACAAACAATCAAACTTGTGAAACAGAAGCTTATAACCATAAATACATGAAAAATGGTCTAAATCATAAGTATTACATATGAAATAAGAAACAGAAACAGATAAAATAAGATTAGGGTTTTTAGGCAAGATCATGCGCACGCATGAACAAGCCTATGTGCGCATAATCAAGCCTGCGCACGCAACCAAGATTATGTGCACGTGGGTTTTAGCCCAGAAACCCTAGCAACACAGTAGAACTTCAAAACACTAAATCTAACATCCTAACATGCTTTAAAACATAGAAACTACCTAAACCTAAACTATATAAACATATAAAAGCATATAATAACAAAGAAACTAAAATAAACAAAAAGATTAAAGTAAAAAAGAAAGGAAAAGAAAGTTTTAGACTAATACCTCAAACAAAAAGCTCTTCAAGCTTGATTTTTGATTGTTTCCCTCAGTCAAATCTGTTTACAATTAAAAACAAGAGTGATTAGTAATCTTAAACTCAAAGATTAAGGCCAGAAAAGGCCCTAATCAAAAGAAAATTGACTTGAGGATGTTTTGTGAAAAACTCCCTCTTTGATTCACTATTTCTAATGACTCTTAGTGTTTACCCGTGGGATTTCTGTGTGTTTTTGAAAAGTTACCATGTATGGCTATTTATATTGAGAAAATAGGGGTTTGGAACGACTTCCAGACGATGTGGGATTCGTTCCAAACCTCAGCATTAATGCAGAAAACTTGCCTTTTTTAGTTTCTGGAACCCTACATGCGCACGCAGGATCGGGCCTGCGTGCGCATGATCATGGCTGCGCGCACAGGCTGATCTTGCGTACGCATGCCGAGGGTTTCTTTGGTTTACTTTTCCAAAAATAGATTTATTTGCTCATTAAAAGTTATATTTTTCATTTTAACATCTCTCAAGTCAATTTAACATCTGATTGGATCTTAAACCAACCTTGAGTCTTACAATTTCAGCATCATTAGGGAATGGGGGCCTAAGTCATAAGGGGTACAAAATGCAGTGTCTATATATAGACATAACCCTTAGAGATTGAACAAAGTTATAAGTTGGTACACAAACAACTGGCAGAGTCTTCAGTCATGGCTGTAGGGGAAGAAGGGGTTCTTTGGTATTATGACATTATGAAATTCCTAGAATTAGGTATATACCCTGACGGTGCTGATAAGAAAGAACGTCGTTTGGTTAGGATGATGGCAATGCAATACATCCTATGCAGAGGTTAGCTCTATAGGAGGTCCTATGATGGTATACACCTTCGTTGTCTAAAGAAAGAAGAAGCTGAGAGAGTTATGGGAGAAGTTCATCAAGGGGTTTGTGGTCCCCAAATGAATGGGAGGATGTTAGCAAAGAAGATCCTAAGAATAGGATACTATTGGAACACAATGGAAACCGATTGTGTGGACTTCATAAAGAGTTGCCACAACTGTCAGACACATGCAAACTTGAACCATGTACCACCTAGTGAGCTATACATCATGACCTCTTCATGGCCTTTCTCAGTATGGGGCATAGACGTGATTGGAAGAATAGCCCACAAGGCCTCAAATGGGCATGAGTACATCCTATTGGCGATTGACTATTTCACCAAGTGGGTAGAGGTAGCCTCTTACTCTATACTAAAGGCCAAGCATGTGGCTCGATTCATAGAGAACAACATCATTTGTCGATTTGGAGTACCACAAGAGATCATCTTGGATAATGGTTCCCACTTTGAAGAGGAATTTCGAAGGATCATGGAGTTGTATAATATTAAGCATCATAAGTCTTCACCGTACCAACCGCAAACTAATGGAGCTATAGAAGCAGTTAATAAGGACATTAAGAATATCCTAGCCAAGATGGTAGTGACATACAAGGATTGGGCTGAGAAGCTTCCGTTCGCCTTATGGGATTACAGAATTTCTATCCGTGCATCAACTGGAGCAACCTCTTACTCTTTGGTTTATGGAAGTGAAGTGGTACTTCTTATTGAGGTGGAGATACAATCTTTGAAGGTACTAGTAGAAAACAAAGTCCTAGAAGAAGATTGGATGATAGAAAGATATGAATAGTTAGCATTGATAAATGAGAAGCGAGCTAGAGCGCAGTACCATGCATAAGGTTACCAAAGGAGGACTACTAGAGCATTTAATAAGAAGGTGAAACTTAGAAACCTCGAGGAAGGAGACTTGGTGCTAAAGGTACTTAGAGATGAAACTTTCGATCCAAGAGGAAAGATGAAGCCAAGATAGTCTAGGCCTTTTGGTATCAAGGAAATCATGTTAGAAGGTGCTACAAGAATTACAGATTTGGATGGAGAAGAGATGTTTCACCCAATCAACATGGATATGCTCCAAAGGTATAACATGAGAGAGAGAGAGAGGAGAAGCGTGCTAGGTTGAAAACTCGAAAGGGCGGCCTAAGCAAAAGTTATGGCAAAGAAACCCCGCTAGGTTGAAAACCCGAAAGGGCGATCTAAGCAAAAGATAGGGGAAAAGACCATGGGCATGGCAAAAATTCCCACACGGACGTCATGGGCAAAAATTACATGGCATAAAAAAAAGAAATAAAAGAAGAAAAAAAAAAAAGACAATAAGCAAAGATAATAAAATGGTTGATTCTCTTATTGCTCAAATTAAAAGGTACTAAAATTGTTTCCATAAGGGATTTGGAACATTCCAATCCTTTTATTAAATTAAAAAAAAAAAAAGACATGAGAATCATAAAGGGCAGAAAAGTAAAATTTAGGGCATATCAAGGTAGCCAGTTGGTCTTCTTTCTTTTGTTGGACTTTTGGTAAGCTTTCTCTTCCCTATGAACCGACCTCATGTCAGCAACCAACCAAGCCTTGTACCCTAAAGTTGGATGAAGAAATTGAGTGAAACGGATGTCCTTAGCCACCATCCTCTTCAACCAAGTCTCGCGGATTTTGCTTAAAATCCTATTAGTGAAGACCAACATATGAAAGATGCCATCATCATTAGGAACACCTTGGCAGTCACTAAATTGTTTTGCAATACGACATGTGGAGTAGTAAGAGCACTGGCGAAGCTCGACCAAAGGAACACAGTTGTCTTTGAAAATGCGTTTGACCATGTCTGTGATACTCCACCATTCCACTACCCATTAGACATCTAAAGTAGAAAGACGCTTCAGAAATTCAATGAACTTAACGGGATCCATCTCTTTGTTCTTGAGCTTGCGATCACAATAATGCTTTGGTTGATATTGACTAGGAGGGACAGTGGGAGGATAAAGCAATCGAAGCCTCTCGTACAACTATATCTGAGGGTGAGAAAAAGAAAGCATGAGTGTTAAATGGAAAAATGAGAGATAAAAAGGAAAAGAGAGAGAGAGAGAGAGAGAGAGAGAGAGAAAAGTATTCAAAGACGATATAAGGAGCCTTGATGGATTGAAAATTGAAAGACGATCCATGCAAAAATTAGAGGAATCCCGCTAGATTGGGAACCTAGGAAAAATTTAAGGATTATACCTGAAGGAAGAAAGGGCTCCCTACAAAGAAAGTTGCTTCCCCTCTATGAACAACATCCAAACCATTAAGAGTTTCGGCCAAGATCATGCCTACGGGACTTCCCCTCTCTAGATTGTTGACCACCAAAAGCATCATTTGATCTACACGAGGTGTCTCATGAATCAAGAAGTACCTTGCAAGAAAGTATAGACAGAAAGCATTGAGACAATGAGAGTACTGCACCCCAGCCAAAGGAACATTCCTCTGAGAAAAGTACATGAAAACCATGAGGATATTCAACTTGTTAAGCATGCACCATCTCTAAGCCATAGCAAGAGGAATTCAGAAGAGTTGGTGAGCCAGGTTAGAGAAGTCTTCATTGGTAGTAGGAAGAATAAGAGTACCAACATCGGGTTCGCCCATAATTGCACTAAATTCTTCAAGAGTGGGGCATATTTCCATACCATTGAATTGGAAGACATACCGAGTAAGGATCCAAAACTCAAGTGGTTGAACACAGAAAAGGCTCATTCACTTTGATTTGATGATAGGAAGAGATGCAAGAGAGATTGAGAGGGATGAGAGCATCCTCGAAGCTAGGGCATAGCTTCTTAATCCATGCTGAAACCTCTAAAGGAGTGAATTCTGCCATTGGGAGACCTTGTTGAATGTTTTTTGGGTTTAGAACACGTTTTGTGAGGGTTTGGAGAACCCCAACAGCTATTTTATACTTAAGAGATGTGGCTTAGCTTTTCTGGCCCTCGGCATGCGTACGTAGGGTCAAGGGTATGTACGCATGGTCAAAGCCTACGTACGCGGGTGCGCGTATGCGCATGCAAAGAGGAAGGTAGATTCAAATTCCTTTTCCTATTTGGAGTGTGGCTCCTCCACCAAGGCTTTTCCAATGATTCCTCCACCAAGGCTAAGATTTTCAGGCATCAATGAAAAGAGAAAAGCAAGATAATGTATATAATTCCCATGAGTTGTAAAATAAGTACATGTTCTAAATAAAAGCAGAAATGTAAAAAGATGTTATTAAATACAACCCAAAATCTCAAATGAAATAAAGTGCGGAAATACATGCTAATAAAAGAAAAAGAAATAAAAACAGGAAATATGCTGTGTTTGTGTCTGTGTGTGTGTGTGTGTCTGTCTGCAGGATCACCGAAAACGCCTCTTCCTTGGCTGATAGTTGGGGGTGGTCTTTGAATCATCACCATCATCATCATCATCATCATCATCACCCGAGTGAGCAAACCCTCTAGGACCATAAATCTACCTAGAGTACTTGATCACCTCCAGCTTAAGATTCAAGCCCAGCCAAATGAGCTCCTCATGCTTCTTCACAGTGGGCTGAATTTGAGAATAAGGCAAGGATGAAAAGGAACTCACCGCTCATGTACCCTCAGGAAAATGGTGACCCATGACATTTGTGTTACGCCTCATAGGGCGCTCTCGAGCAAAGCCGTCAGGGTCATAAGAATAGACTGACCAAGGTAGATAAGAGGGGTCAACAGGACCACCAGCAGTAGGACCAGCTTGACACATGCATCACACTTGAGTGTCACCATGTGTAGAAATGCAAGAAAAGAAGAAAGGAAAGTAAAGGGAAAGAGTACATACCTCCGCAATAAGAAAAGGCATGAGACGAGTCTCGCTGAACTCATCATAGTCCAAATCATCCACAAGCCACCTGGCATAGGGAATATTATTCCTCCACGATTGGTACTCAGCATCAGTCATGGAGAGTGGGGGCAAGCATGAACCGTGGAGGATCCATCAGAACCTGCGGTGCATCCTTGCCTACCAGCTGGCAGTACACCCTCTCCGCCAAGTAAAGGACCCTTAAACTAACACCCTTCAGAGGCTGGGTGATCCCGAAAGCGATGATGGCAACCGCCTCTAAGTTTGGGTCCGCAACAAGAGGAAGACCCTCCCACAGACTCCAAATAACCTATGACAACACATAGGGTTAGAAGAAGAATCCTAGGAAACATGCAAAAGAAGATAATAGGGGTAAATAGGATATTTGCTCACCTCATCAGAAGAAAGCCCATCGAAGTGAGCCCTAATCAAGGAAAAGCTTTTCAGGTCCACCTTAGCTCCACGAGCAATGAGTCCGTATGTTACAGCCCCGTGCTAAAAAGAGGATATACAGTTCACAAGATTACAGTTTGCAAGATGACAGTTTGCAAGAAAAGTAGGTACAATTTGTAAGGTATGAATGTGAATGTAGATGCAGTTTGTGAGACAAAGACATGAATGCGGTTTGCAAGAACATGAGGTACAGTTTTGTTAAGCCTAAATGACGTGTGGATGAACACAATTGCAAGAGTAGGAAGTACATGCTTATAAGGAACTACAAAAGGAAAAGAAAAGAAAACCAACCTCAAGGAGCTTTCAAGGCCCCACCAATTGATGCAAAGTCCCATGGGTGAGCGTGTCCAAGGAAGAGTAAAGGTAGGCAAGGCAAGCCTGACCCTAGTTGGCCCCCTAAGCATCCTCAAAATCGCAGAAGAGGGCCAACCACCTCGAGGACACCATCTGCCCTCCATTGGCGAAGAGGTACGCCCCTAGTATGTACAACAGGAATGCCCTAGCCATCCAGGCACAATCCCCGGGTGTCACCTATGGAAGAGGCTTGTAATCTATCTCGATGTCAAAATAACGGATCGTATTCGTTATGTACCTCCACCCCAACAGCTCTATGCCCAGCTACACACCCGACTTGCCCTCTAGATTGATGATAGCCCCATCACATCGAAGGTTGGTCATTCGATGAAAGTCATGGGGAGTCATTGTCATCTCCCTATCAGTAATGTGGAAGGTATGGGTAATGTTCCATCATCTCTCAGCCAAAGATTGCACCAGAATAGCACTAGCATGACTCTCTGGTAGTAGGCGAATGATGGGCTCAAAGCCCACTGCATATATGAAAGCCTTTGTGTCATCAGTTAAGGCCCTATACCATGAAGCAACGCGGTTGGTGCTTCCCCTACCTACGAATGGAGGTGAGATCTGTAAACAAGATGACAGGAGAACATTAGAATGGCAGTCAGATGAGAAAACAAGTGAAAAAGAAGCTAAAATAGTCAAATAATGGTTTCTGAGTGCCAACATACGCATGCAAGTTTGCGTATGCGTACGCAGGGATGCTACATTCGTACGCAGGTCAGGTCATACATCCATGGGAATTGAAGAACACGGACGCGTACGCATGAAAACAAGCTGTGTACATAGGAATCAAGTATGCATAGCATGAATACAGGCTGCATACGCAGGCCCGATACATGCGCACATATGAACGCAGACAGAGAGTGTTCTTCGACATTTTTTACCACCTCTTGATCAAAACTCATCCTAAACATGTTCCTACCCTTTCTAAGGTGTCAGGTTTTCATCTAAACTCATTCCACAGCAAAAATAGACGCATTTACATGTCCAAAAATAGATTAAAATGGAAGATCAGAGCAAAATTCGAAAATGATGAAAGTTTGGAAAACTTACCAATCCGGTACTTGCATTCTCTGAAAGATGATCTTATGGCCTGTAGATCAGTGGAGGGGACTCGTTTAGCCTTACCACCCCGTTCCAACGGGTGAGGTTGAACACTTCATCGAAAAGCACGTAGGAGGTTTTCTTAGACTTAGGTGCCATTGAAGAAGATAAGAGAGTTTTGGAGAGAAAGAGATTTTAGAGAATGTGAGAAGTGCAAAAATGAGAGAGAGGTAGAAGGTATTTCTAGAGAAAAAAAAAAGATGGAAGTTGGAGAGTTAGAGAGAAAATGAAGAGATAAGGAAGATGAAGAGAAGTAAGAAGAAAAAAAAACAGTTGGTAACCATTGGGAAAATATGAAGAGGTGGGAAGACACCTGGTGGCTAAACTACATGTAGTTTAGGCCTCCCTACTAAACTATGTGTAGTTTAGTTTAGTAAAAAAAAATTCCAAACATCCCCGGTGGGTACCCAAAAGGTAGGAAGTGCAAAGAGAAATTCACAAAATCATCCAAAAATGGTAGAAATATACCCTCAGTTGGGTAAAAGACATGAAGACTCTCAAAACATCCCCAGTGGGTTAGAAAGTATCAAGAACATTCCTCAGCGGATTAGGAATCACCAAGGAAACTCCTCGTGAGTTAAGACCATCAACCAAATTCCCAATAAGTTACAATATTATGGAGGACTCCCCTGCAGGTCCAAGGCACAAGGACAACTTCCTTGAAGGTTGTGAAGAACAATAGTTTCCCATAGAGTTGATAAAACTCACTCGTGAGTGAAATCAACACAAGTTCCCCAATGAGTCATGAAGGAGAAGAAGAAAATTTTCCCCAGTGAACAATACAACATCAAAAACTTCTTTATAGGTCAAAATCACCGCCAATACTCCATAGTGAGTTATTTTTCTCAAGTAACTACACATCATCAAAGACTTCCTCGTATGTCAAGATCACCAAGAAGGCTCCCCCGTGAGTCACCAACACTCCTCAGCGAGTTATTTTCCCCAGCAGTTCATACACCAAGGACTTCCTCATGAATCAAAGTTACCAAGGCCACTTGTGCACATATCTTACGGGAATTGAATATGCAAGCACAAATCCCATACAAGTCAGGAGAGAAGAATATAGAACTTGTGCACATATCTTCCGAGAATTGAACATGCAAGCACAAGACCTATACCAGTTAGAATTACTAAGAAACATGTGCAGATATCCTCTGGGAATTGAACATGTAGGCACAGGACCTATACTAGTTAGAATTATGAAGAAACTTGTGCACATATCCTCCGGGGATTGAATATGCAAACATTGATCTCATACCAGTCATAGAGAACTTGTGCACATATCCCTCGGGAATTGAATATGCAGGCACAATTGAAGCAATAAAGATAAGGATAGAGACCAAGGTCACCCCTATAGACACTCAATTTTGCACCCATAATTTAATCTAGGAAGATGACTAGAGTGACCATTCACATACCCAAAATTTAGAGTTGCATTAAACGCATTAATTCATTCATTGCATATCATAAAAACGATCTTGAGGTTCTAACAATCATGACGGTGTGTCCGATTTCCAAATCGGACCGTCGGATTGAAAGATATCACATGATCAAGTTTACACAGTCTGTATGCATTTTGTTTGGGTGGAACCGACCACGCATGTTAGTTAGTGTCAAACATAGGCTTGCTTGCATGAGAATAAAGCGGATAATCAGATAACAAAGAAATTGTGGATAATCAAGTCTTTTTGGAATATTTATCTACAAGATAATTATCACTTTAAAGACCTGAATATCAAGAAAAGGGGATTAATTTTTAGAATACAGATTTAAAAACACGTGTAGGTGCAATTCTCGAGTAAAAAATCATCAAAAAAGGAGTCCAAATTGGACCAAAACTCAAACGCGGGCTCGGCACCCAAAAGGACTACCTTTTTTGATTTTTTAGAGATAAGGACGCATTCCAATTCATATCTGATCTCATTGAAGCATCCCAACCTCTATAAATAGAGGAAATAAATCAGAATTAGGGGCTCTTCTCTTCTAACTTTTCAATTCCCCTTACGTTAACGACGTTCCGAAGGCTTTTGGTTTAGGAACTTCTTTTTTGTAAGTAAAGCATTTTAGGCTTCAAAGAGGTGAACAAATTTCTTTGAATCCTAAAATATTCTTTCATTGGAAGAGCACGCTCATGCAAGAAGTATTCTATTTTTCTTTCTTTTCTTCTAGTTTGATGCATGAATATGTTTAGCATGTCTTTATTATGTTTTTTCTTGATATATAATTACCATGCTTAAATACGTTACTAGAATTTTCTTTAGCATGTACTTAGGTGATTGTTTATTGTAATTCTTTTTCTTAAGTTTCAAAATCTGCAATGACTAACAAAATTCTTTTATGAAAACTAAAAACTGATCTGTATTTTTCAGATTTGATTTCTTTAAAGATTCAAAAACTGATTTGTATTAACAGATCTGATTTTTTTTCAAAATTCAAAAAACTTATCTGTATTTTCATATCTGATTTCCTCTAAATACAAAAACTAATATGCATTTTTCAGATCTGATTTTTAAAAAAAAATACTCAAAACTGATCTATATTTTCATTAGATACAGATTTGATTTTTTTAAAAAGGTTTTCTTTGTTACAAAATTGCAGATTTTGAAATTTAAAAGAAGGGATTGAAAGTTAGGTTGTAGTTTTTTAATATGTGATGCATGCATAATAAATTCATTTCAATTTCTCAAAAAAAAAAAAAAAAAAAAAAAATCACCTCATGAATGTGAATCCTCTTTCAAAAAGTCTTTTTATTTTTTATTTTTATTTTTTCTAAAAACAGATCTGATTTTTTTTCTTTCTTGATAAAACCACTCTTTTTTAACTTTACATAAAAACATATTAGATTCTTTTATATAAAAACAGATCTAATTTTTCTTGATAAAATCACCTTTTTTTAATATTACACCAAAATAGATCTGATCCTTTTTAACAAAATCTTATTCTTTCTTTTACATAAAAACAAACCTGATTTTTTTTTGCAAACCAAATCAATTTTTTTAATTCACAAAACAGATCTAAATATTCTTCAAAAAGAGGGCACATCCACAAGGCAGATTTATTTAAATTAATTTTTGTCAAGCATATGTCATGTATGTTCAACATATCATTCAATATCATGTAAAAGGGTATATTGGTCATTAGAGTTTAGAAGACCAGACTCTGTCTGGGCAGAATGGGTGCCTAATACCTTCCCATTCCGTAACCTAGCTCCTGAGCTTACGATTTTTAGATAGGTAGATTAGTGTTTTGTCTTTTAATTTTGGTAGATTGTAACTAGGACCAAAGCTTTGTATTCTTTTGCATAGATTGTAACTAGGACCCAAAGCCATGTAAGGTTTAATTTACCAAAATTGTACTTGTCTTTATTCAATCAATGACATTCGAAATAATTTGATCATGTAATTTGTATTTATTTTTTCTTATTTTTTTTGTATAGAAAATAAGTGGCGACTCCACACCACTACCCAAAAGAGAGGTGCCCTTACAAGCACCCAAATCTCTTTTTTGAGAGCACCCCCTCAAGAAGTGCGGTCTCTCACAGTGGCGACTCCACTGGGGATGTTGAGGGCTAAATTTCGTGTTAGACTTTAAGTGACCAACCATATACCCTTGTCTTTTGCATGATTTTGCGTGATATTGTTGTTTGTTTGTTTATTTATGTCTTGAGATGTTTGTATGATATTTTTGTTTGTGTTGCCATGTTGATTGTTAAAAACTTTCCCTAACTATTATAATGTATGCCATCAAAACAACAAATATGTATGCACCCATCTCAACATATGATGGTAGTAACCATGGATCACCGGTCTTCATTAGATTCGGGTACCCAGTGGTGAACTCACCAACTCATAGCCCAAAGTCACTGGATCATTTCTTGTTGACGATAAAGGATAGACCATGCCGTTTGGACTAACGTAATGTTCATTACATTACAAGTTGGGAGGTGTAACGTCCTAGCTATGGGAAACAATAAAACAACAAACCCACCCTGCAATGTAATGACTTAGAACCTACCCTTAGGTCGGTCCATGTTAAAATTGCATTGCATTTTGCGTGTGTTTGTTTGGCTGATAGATTGATGTAGATGGGGACCTAGCTTTGTTTGACCCAACCAAGCCTGTTCTTAGAGGAGAATTTGGTCAAAGGGAAGACTCCAAAGAGAATCCACAGACGACACTCAAGCTAGCATTTCCAGTTCCAATCCCATCACAGTACTAAGGCCTGTCAGCATAGAAGGCACTCCATAGTGACAACATCACAATCCTGTGTTCGACTTACAAGACAACCCATGCCACGAGAAGTCCAAAGACTCCATCACCATGGCAGAAGGGGAAGAACAACCAAACACTGAAGTGCCAACGAACACTCAAGAGCTACTGAACACTATGGTAGTAAGTCAAATCCAATTGAGAGAAGACATGAACCTTATCGTACAGCAGTTTCAGAACTTGAAGAGTGGCCAAGAAGAGAATAAGACCAATCAGAATCCCACTATCCTAGAAGGTGAGAAGAAGATTAATGAAAGGATAAATAAGGTGGAAGAGATTATCAAAAGAGCTCGCAAGATGGAAGACCTCATGGACTACTAATCACTCTCACTTTTCCCTGATGTGAGACTGCCTCCCAAGTTCAAGATGCCAACCTTGGACAAGTTCGGAGAGACTAGCTGCCCAAAGTCCCATTTGAAGATGTATATGAGGGCCATGCAGCCTCTAGGGGCAATTGAAGAACTACTTGCTCAAATGTTTCAAAACACCCTGACTAGGGCCGCTCTTAGGTGGTTCTTCAACCTAGATGATGCTAGAGCAAGGAGTTGGAAGGACATCTATCGTGGGTTTCACAATCAATACAAGTACAACATAGAAGTGGATGTGACAAAGAGAGATTTGGAGACCACGAAGCAAGAGCAGAAAGAATCCTTCTCTACCTTCATACCACATGGAGAGCCAAGGCAGCCCAGATGATCTCAAGACCTAGTGAAGAAGAGCAAATCCAAATGGTGGTGAAGAATTTGTTACCCATATTCCACAAGCATCTTTTTGCCTAATACTTTCCAAACTTCAAAGCCTTGGTCATAGCTGGTACTCAAATGGAAGATGCTATCAATAATGGCATGTTGAAGAATGAAGAAGGCTTCATTTTCGAGAAAGCTACAACCCACACCACCAATGAGGAGGCAATCAATGTTATAGTTCCCCAAACATCATCAATTGTCAATTCTAGGCCTCGAAGGAAGTTCAATGAACTCCACATGCCTATGAGCCAATTGTTTGAAAAGCTTAAACTTGAAGGGCATCTTTTGTTGGGGTTTTTGCCCTAAAATCCAATTTATTGGCATGTCATAAATAATTAAATTGTTTAATTATGTGAGACTATCTATAAATGAACTAATGGGACATTATCCTAGTCCATGAGATGCATAGTATGTGATTTATGTAAAAAGTCATAGAAGATATAAATCACAAGTTCTTTGTAAACTCAGAATTTTAGTTCGTAGTCGGTGATGAAATTGGGCGTTTCATCTGTGAAGACTATAACATATCAACTAAGATGATTTGTCTTGATCATGGAAGTGGAGACTTCTAGTTGGTATGTTGATATGTTTTAAGAGTTAAGACATATTGAACTGGACTGATGTGAGATTTATTATTCTCCTAACGACTGTCAAATGAATAATAAATCTCATGACTTCTATTTACATCAAAACTAAATTCTGAGAGAATAATGAACTTGATCATGAGATGTAGGTTGCTTTGATATATCAAGAGTGAGATCTATAAGTCACGGTCAAAACCTCAGTATGTTAGGCAGCCGCATTTAATGTTGATGAAACATATATTCTCAAGATAGAATTCATAATCTCTTAACGGAGATATAAAATATTCCCTTGAGATAAGTTTAATGGGTTTGGTTATTCAGAGTGTTGGGCCCAACCACTTTAGTAAGGAGTTACTAAAGTATATATTTATGAAATTGGATTTCATAAATATATGATGAATAACATAAAGGATTAAACCAGGTACTCAAGGATTAAGATGTAGTAATCTTCAAAGTGGCAGTCTACATTCATAACTTTGTATTACTACGAATATTTTAATGAAGGGGTTGCGTGTATAATAAAGTCTTGGGATATAATTTATTAATAAGGCCTAGAGTGCAATTATATTCTTATAGTGGTATTGAATATAATTAATGGTAACTTTGGACTTGTCAAGAGTTGACAGAAAAGCCCAAGACCCATTAGAGCTAGAGTCTTATTTGTTCCATTTTGGTCCCACTCCAAGCCACATACTAAAGCCCAATTGAAATGGCCCAAAAGGCTAGCCCAATTAGATAATAAGTTATTTATAAGGAGAGAAACATACTGTCTTTCATAAGGGGTTTATATGAAGTCTTTCATGAGTGTTCTCATAAAGAATGAAATGGTGTATGTGAGTGTTAGACACTTTCTCATTCTCTCTTTGGAAACTGATTGAGAGACCACACATCTTGGGCATCAAGTAGAATTGGAGTGAAGATTAAAAGTGTTCCCAAGTACTTCTGAACTTTTGTTTTGAATTTCACCGCACCAAGGTACGCTTTCTTGTTCTTAAATTCTGAAACTTACATAGTACATGTTATCAATTGCGAATGAAGTAGATCCGTTAATTTTCCGTTGTGTATGTTTTGTATGCGATACAAACATGTATTATCCAACATCTTTGCCCACTTGAACCTCGACCTCCTCCAAGCCCACTGCCTAATGGTTAAAAGTCACATGAGTTCTGCAAATATCATCAAGAACTTGGCCATCAGAAAACAAATGCATCAATCTACGACATGCCATTCAAAATCTGATTGACAAACTAGTCATTACTCCGCCATCATCGGCCAGCCACCCAGACTTTGCTTGAATTTCATCTTACAAGTTTTTAGATTGGCTCTTTGGTTTTATTGTTTATTTAGCATTTGCTTTCTAGTTGGTCATTTACTCAATAAAGTCCATGTTGTGTTTGATGCATTTGATTCATCATGTTGTTCATATGTACATAAAAAATTCAAAAAATAACAACAAAAAAAAAAAAAAAAAAGAGAAAATTTTTTTTTTTTAAAAAGGGGGTTTTCAAAAACAAAAATCAAAAAAAGAAAAAAAAAACTTTTGGATTAGGGGCATTGGACCTTTAAGTCATTTCAATTCATTTTCAAAAAAATTGGATTGGGGGCATTGGACCTTTTTTAGTAACCCTTTCTAAAAACCCTTTTTGTTCTTTCAAAGACTCCAAGATTTTTCCAAAGCCTCCCTTTCAATGACTCCAATTTTTTTTTTTTTTTTTTTTCAAGAGAATACAAGATGATCCATTTGACAAAGCTTCTTCCAAATCATGATGATTAATTGCTCTACCAATCAATTTGTTCCAATGAGGGATTTAACTTCATTCAATACATGTAAGGACTTTTGCTAAACATTCAAAATATGATAAGAAAAGGGTCCTAAAAGGTAATCAAAGAAATTCATCCATTCATCCAAATTCCTCAAACCACATACACTCAATCCATATCTCAAAAAAAAAAAAAAATTGTCACATCATTGGAGCATTTATATTTCTATTCCAAGAACAATTTATTAAAGGAGTTTAAGTCACTGTGCTTACAAGAAAGCATCACTAGGGATAGAAGGCCACCTTTGGTAATCCACATTATTCCTTAACACCTATTACAATAATTATCCATTGCTAGCCAACTTGAGCCTTTAAACAATTAGCCTGTTTTTCAATGACCCCACTAAAAACTTAAATCTGGGGTGAGAAAATTAAGTATGCATGCTTAAATCTCAAGATGAGGAAGTGTTGACCTTATGGATTCAGCACCACTTGGTAAGGTCCTCAATGAAGACAATGAGATCGATGAAGAGTTCATCAAGTTCAGAAAAGAGAGAGTTCATCAAAGAAAGGGATAATTCACTCCATCAAGCTAGAAAGGAAGGAAATCCATCAACGAGAGATAAGATTTTGAGAAAGCATCAAACTGTGAGAAAAAAGAGAAGGCCATCAGGCTAGAAAAGACTTCAACAACAAAACGAGAGAGAAGTGAATGCAAGAATTTTCATCAAGTTGTGAGAGAATATTAATTCATCAAAAGACACAAGAGACATGAGATTCCATGAAAGTTCATTCAAGTTGAGATGGATGAGCAAAAATGAAGATTCATCAAAAGCAAAATTTAATCAAATTGAGAAAGATGAGGAAAAGAAAAAGTAAGATACATTTCATCAAAAAAGTGTGTTCAGTCAAGTAAAAAAATAAAATAAAAATGCATTAGAAAGGATAAGAGGGTATTAAGGAGAAATGCAAATTCATCTAGGAAAGATAGAGGTCTGTCAAATTGAAAAAAACAAAAAATACAGTTGAGTGAAAGCTAATAAAATTCCTAAACAAAAATTCAAAAAAAAAAAAAAAAAAAAAAAAAAAAAGCTCGGTAGGCTGAAAACCCAAAAGGGCGGTCTAGGCAAAAATTGGGGCCTAAAAAAAAAAAAAAAAAAGAGCCTTCTAGGCTGAAAACCCAAATGGGCGGTCTAGGCAAGAATTAGGGCAAAAAAAAAATAAAAATAAAAATAAAAAATCTTTCAAAAGAAATGAGAAAAACAAAAAATGAGTGAGTGATCTAATAACAAGATAGGATGACAAGAAGACCGAAAAGAGGAAGTTGTCAAGCTAAAAATAGTCAAGACCTAATGAAAGGAATCAATGAAGACCAATGAGAAGATGATGAACATGACAAGGATTTTAGCACAAGAGTCAATGATGGAAGATGTGAAAAAAATCTTCCAATGCTTGAATTTAAAGTATTGCATACTTGGGAAATATCATAAGGGTTTTGAGCCTTTTATATCCTTCCTTTCAATAACCTGAACCTAGCCTACATTACAACCTTTGAATAAAGCCCTCCTTGAAGTCCTGCTGATTGAAAGCACACATTTAGCTCTAATAATATTTTCTCTTGGATTAAGAAGGAAAAATGCTCAAGATTATCAAGCCCCACTGGCTGATATCTTTAAAAGACAAATTTCACAAATTCTCAAGTGACTGGAAAAAAAAAATTCCAAACTCCAAACACTCACATTGTTTGCTTCCAACAGAAAATAACTCTCAAGAGAACAAATTTCCAAATTCTCAAAAATTTTCAAATCTTCAAACTTGGGATTTTTCCCTTTCTTGCTTATTCCCAACATATGTGATTCCCAAGCCTTTCATTTCTTTGATTGTATTTGAAGACTTATCTTAAAATTTTCAAAATGAAGAAGCAAATTTGATTACATGTTTTTAATGATTTCAAATCCTTTCTAGCCAATGAGATCGAGTTAACAATTGAGCATTATGATTGGTCAAAAAGGTTGTTCAAAGGATCACCTTTTGTTAATTTGAAAAAGATAAAATTTCAAAGAATCTCATTCTAAGTGAATTGCTTTTTTTCAAAAAAAGAGAGACTCATTTAAAAAAAAAAAAAATCACTTTCCAAAAACAAAAATTTCAAAAAAAAAAATTTTTTTTCAAAACTTTTATTTTTTCGAACTACATCTAGACCTGATCCTCTATCAAAGAGGTACGTCGGTAGCCTTTTCAAAGGCCTCGTCCTAGTTACCAAAAAAAAAATCTTCATTTCAAAATTTTCAAAAAAAAAATCAATTTTCAAAAAACTTTTTTCGAACTACGTCTGGACCTGATCCTCTATGAAACAGGTACGTAGGCAGCCTTTCTAAAGGCCCAGTCACAATCACTAAAAGAAAAAAAAAAAATCAAAGGCTCAAAATCAAGACATTTCTTTGTGTGAATTTAGGCTAGAAGCATCTGTTTTGCATTAAGCATATCATCAATTTTATGTGCAAGCATGTCTAAACTAAGGACATTGGCCCAAAACATTTTTCTAAAAACTGATTACTAGCAAGCTCATGGAAAGAATCTTTTGTAGGAGGTGGACATGGATCTTTCATCTACTCAACAATCACCATCAATCTTCAGTTAAGATGCTACCATTATTCTAGCAGTCCTTGTTTTGCCAGTTTTGTGATTTTGATCTTGTTTTACTCAAATTTTTCTTTATTGAAGGTCCCTACACAATAAGATTTTTTTTCAAAATTCACATTGATAGTTGAACTAAGGGCATTCGGTCATGCCTCATTCATTTTCAAAAAAAAAAAAAAAAAAAAAAAAAAAAAAAAAAAGATCATCATCATCTTTTCAAAAAAAAAAAAATCAAGATTTCCAAAAATCATGCATCCATTTCTAAACTAGGGGCATCCATTTCTAAACTCTAAACTTTTCTGAATCAAGCTCTTACAAGAATAAGTCCATACATATCAAAGTCATCAAATACAAAGATCAAAGAGTGGTAGTTCATAAGTTATACAAATTAACTGACTAGAAATTAACTCTTGTTTTTCTTGCAGGAAACTAAAAGAGGAAAAATCTCCTGAACTTCAATTTTCAAAGGACAAATCTCCTAACAAAATTTCAAAAGGATAAATCTTCTAAAACATTTTTCAAAAAGGAAAAATCTCCAAAAATAAAATTTTCAAAAGGACAAATCTCCTAACAAACTTTTCAAAGGATAAACCTCCTAAACAAAATTTCAAAAGGACAAATCTCCTAAAAAAATTTCAAAAGGATAAATCTCCTAAAACATTTTTCAAAAAGGAAAAATCTCCTAAAATCGAATTTTCAAAAGGACAAATCTCCTAAAAAAATTTCAAAGGATAGATCTCCTAATTTTTTTAAAAGTATAAATCTCCAAAACAAAATTTCAAAAGGAAAAATCTCCTAAACAAATCTTCAAATGACAAATCTCCATGAACAAATCTTCAAAAGGAAAAATCTAAATCTTCAAAGGACAAATCTCCATGAACAAATCTTCAAGGGATAAATCTCCTATTCAAATTTTCAAAGGACAAATCTTCATGAACAAATTTTCAAGGATAAATCTCTTATTCAAATTTTCAAATGACAAATTTTCAAAAATGGATAAATCTCCTACACTCCAATCTTCAATGGATAGATAAAAGGAAAAATCTCTTGAATAAATCTTCAATGGACAAATCTCCATGGACACATCTTCATGAAAGGAAAAATCTCCTGAATAAATCTTCAAAAGGAAAAATCTCCTGAACAAATCTTCAATGGACAAATCTCCATGAACACATCTTCATAAAAGGAAAAATCTCCTAAACAAATTTTCAAAATGACAAATCTCCATGAACACATCTTCATGAAAATGAAAAATCTCCTGAACAAATCTTCAAAGGCAAATCTCCATGAACAAATTTCAAAAAATAAATGACGAAAAATTTTCAAATGACTTCATAAAAATCAATGGTTTTTCCTTTCTAAAAGGGAGAAAAAAAAAAAAAAAAAAAAAAAAAAAAAAAAAAACGGAGAGAGGAAAATCACACATCTCAAAACCATTGAACAACAAAGCACTCATTATTTTAAGTCTAATTCCAATTTTTGATCTTTTGCAGGCAATTGCCCCAGGTTCCAAGGTAAAGAAGCCCCTTGGTTACTGTGAGAGACCGCCAAAATTGGGTGCACTCAAAAAAGAGATTCAGGTGCTTTTTAGGGCACCTCTCTTTTTGGGTAAGTGGAGTGGAGTCGCCACTTATTTTTTTTTTATACAAAAAAATAAGAAAAAACTAAATACAAGAAATACATGATCAAAATACTTCATTGTCATTGATTGAATAATGATAAATACAATCTTGGTAAATTGAATCTTACAAGGCTTTGAGTCCTAGTTACATTCTATGCAAAAGAATACATAACTTTTTGTCGTAGTTACAATCTACCCAAAAATAAAAAGAAAGACAAAGCACAGATCTACCTATCCAAAAGAACTAAGTTCGGAGGCTAGGTTACGGAATGGGAAGGTGTTAGGCACCCATTCCGCCCAGACAAAGTCTGGTCTTCTAGACTCTAATGACCAATAAACCATTTTATGCATGATATTGAATGATATGTTGAACATACATGACAGACACTTGACCAAAACTAACTCACATAAATCTATCTTATGAATGTAACCTCTTTTTAGAAAAAATTCAGATCTACTTTTGTAAATAAAGAAAATTGATTTGATTCATAAAAAAGAAACCAGATCTGTTTTTGTGTAGATAAAAAATTAATTTTGTAAAGAAAATCAAATCTGTTTTTATATAAAGAAAGAACAAGATTTTTGTTAAAAAAATATCAGATCTGTTTTGGAGCAAAGTTAAAAGTGGTGATTTTCATTAAGAAAAATCAGATCTGTTTTGTGAATAAGAAAATCTAGATTTGTAGAGGAAAAAAAAAATTAGATCTGTTTTTTTTATGAACAAAATAAGAAAAAGACTTTTTTTTAGAAGATGAACTACACTCATGAGATAAATCTATGTTACATGCATCAATCAAAAATCATCTCAACTTTTGACTTCTTCTCTTAAATTTCAAAATCTGCTATTCTGTGGCAAAGAAAATTTTCTTTAAAAAAAAAAAAAATCAGATCTATATTTGATGAAAATACAGATCAAAGTTATGTGTTAAAAAAATCAGATCTGCATTTAATGAAAAGACAGATCAGTTTTGTGTGTAAAAAAATCATATATGTATTTAATGAAAATACAAATCAGTTTTATGTATTAAAAAAATCAAATCTGTATTTAATGAAAATACAAATCAGTTTTTAATTTTTTTTTTAAATCAGATCTGAAAAATTCAGATCAGTTTTTAGATTAAAAAGATCTTTGATAGTTAGCAGATTTTGAGATTCAAGAGAGGAATCATAACAACAAACCAACTAGAAAATATATATAAAAATTCTAAAACAAAACATGGCAATTAATATAGAATCATAGATAATAAAAAAACATCTTAAACCTATTCATGCATCATCCAAAAAAAATTGATAGAAAGGAACAGAAAAAGAAAGGGAAAGAAATAGACTACCTCTTGCATGAGCGTGCTCTTCTTTGTGAAAGGATATTTTAGGATTCAAAGAAATTTATTCAATTCTCTTTAAAGCCTAAAATATTTTACTTACAGTAAAGAAATTCCTAAGACAAGAGCCTCTAGAACGTCTTTAACATAAGAGAGAAAAGAAGAGAAAAGAAGAGAAGAGCCAAAAAATAGGGGGGGTCAGAAAGAGTGAAAAAGTGTATTGAATTTTGAGAGGCAACCTCTATTTATAGAGGCTGAGATGTTCGAAAAATTAGCTAAATGATCATAATACAAACTGGGACGCGTCTTTATCTCTAAAAAATCGTAAAATGTAAGGTTTATCTCAAACCAGAAGCCCTCAAGCCGGGCCCCACATTTGTGTCGAATGGGCCTCTTGGGTGCTGGACCCGCATTTGAGTTTTGGTCCAATTTGGACTCCTTTTTTGAGGTCTTTTGAGCCAGGACTTGCACTTAGATGCGTTTTTTATCCGTATTCTAAAATTAAACTCCTTTTCTGATAATTCTGGTTTTTTTAGCAATGATTATCTTGTAGATAAATACTCCAAAAAAATCTTGATTATCCACAATTTTGTTGTTATCTGATTATCCTCTTTATTCACATGCATGCAAGCCTATTTTTGACACTAACTAACAACCAATCACAAAATTATTTAATTAATTTTAATTTTCTAACCAATAAGAATTAATTTAAATTAATCATGCGTGGTTGGTTCCACCCAAAAAAAAAATGCATGTAAACCTTGCAAACTTGATCATGCGATATCTTTCAATTCGATGGTCCAATTTGGAAATCCAGCATACCGTCGTGATCGTTAGACTCTCAAGATCATTTTTATGATATGCAATGAATGAATTAATGCATGTAATGCAATCATGAATTTTGGGTATATGAATGGTTAGTCTAGCCATCTTTCTTGATTAAATTATGGGTACAAAATCGAGTGTCTATAATTACCTTCCATTTAGATCGAGGTAGAGAAGCCCCTTGGTCACCACAATTCAAGATTAAGATAGAGAAGTCTCTCAATCGCCCCAGGTTCCAAGGTAAAGAAGCCCTTGGTTACCTTCCTTTCAGATCGAGGTAGAGAAGCCCCTTGGTCACCGTAATTCAAGATTGAGATAGAGAAGCCACTCAATCACTCCAAGTTCCGAGGTAGAGAAGCCCCTTGGTCATCATAATTCAAGATTGAGATAGAGAAGCCTTTCAATCGTCCCAGGTTTTGAGGTAGAGAAGCCCCTTGGTTACCTTTCATTCAGATCGAGGTAGAGAAGCCCCTTAGTTGTCACAATTCAAGATTGAGATAGGAGAGCCTCTTAATCATCCCAAGTTTCGAGGTAGAGAAGCCCCTTGGTTACCTTCCATTCAGATCGAGGTAGAGAAGGGGTCGTTACAATTCAAGATTGAGATAAAGAAGCCTCTCAATCGTCCTAGGTTCCAAGGTAGAGAAGTCCCTTGGTTACCTTCCATTCAGATCGAGGTAGAAAAGCCCCTTGGTCGCTACAATTCAAGATTGAGATAGAGAAACCTCTCAATCGCCCCAGGTTTTGAGGTAGAGAAGCCCCTTGGTTACCTTCCATTCAAATCGAGGTAAAGAAGCCCCTTGGTTGCCACAATCCAAGATTGAAATAGAGAAGCCTCTCAATCGCCCCAAGTTCCAAGGTAGAGAAGCACCTTGGTTACCTTCCATTCAGATCGAGGTAGAGAAGCCCCTTGGTCGTCACATGTCACAAACTGAGATAAAGAAGCCTCTCAGTCACCCCAGATTTCAAGATTCATTTCAAAACTTATCAGTTATCAAGTAGGTCAAATATCCACAAGTTTCATTTTTCAAAACTGTAAAACACTAGTTCTATGTTCTAAGGTTTTAGGTTCTAGGGCTAGGTGATTTTTGAAAAGTCAACCTCGATTAAATCATGGCTGCTAAAATCATTGTCTTTGTTTTACATTGACATTCGCTTTACAAGCTCTGTCAATGAGAGGCATTCTGTAGACACTTGATTTTGCACCCATAATTTAATCTAGGAAGATGACTACAGTGACCATTCACATACCCAAAATTTAGAGTTGAATTACATGCATTAATTCATTCATTGCATATCATAAAAATGATCTTGAGGTTTTAATGGTCACAACGGTGTGTCCAATTTCCAAATCAGACCGTCGGATTGAAATATATCACATGATCAAGTTTGCACGGTCTGCATGCATTTTGTTTGGGTGGAACCGACCACGCATGATTAATTTAAATTATTTCTGATTGGCTAAACAATTAAAATTAATTAAATAATTTTGTGATTGGTTGTTAGTTAGTGTCAAAAATAGGCTTGCTTGCATGAGAATAAAGCGGATAATCAGATAACAAAAAAATTGTGGATAATCAAGTCTTTTTGGAATATTTATCTACAAGATAATTATCACTTTAAAGACCTGAATATCAAGAAAAAATAATTAATTTTTAGAATACGGATTTAAAAACATGTCTAGGTGCAATTCCCAGCTTAAAAATCCTCAAAAAAAGAGTCCAAATTGGACCAAAACTCAAACGCGGGCTCGGAACCCAAGAGGGCCATTCAGCACTCTTGGAGTGCCGATTGGCCCAAATTTGTGGCTTAGCTTGGGGACTCCCTGATTGAGATAAGGCCTACCTTTTTCGATTTTTTAGAGATAAGGACGCATTCCAATTCGTATTTGATCTCATTAAAGCATCCCAACCTCTATAAATAGAGGAAGCAAATCAGAATTAGGGGCTCTTCTCTTCTGGCTTTTCAATTCCCCTTACGTTAAAGACATCTCGAAGGCTTTTGCTTTAGGAACTTCTTTTTTGTAAATAAAGTATTTTAGGCTTTAAAAAGGTGAACAAATTTCTTTGAATCCTAAAATATTCTTTCAATGGAAGAGCACGCTCATGCAAGAGGTATTCTGTTTTCTTTTCTTTTCTTTTCTTCTTTCATTAATTTTTATTGTTTGATGCATGAATATGTTTAGCATGTCTTTATTATGTTGTGTTCTTGATATATAATTACCATTCTGAAATACGTTGCTAGAATTTTCTTTAACATGTGCTTAGGTGATTGTTTATTGTAATTCTTTTTCTTAAGTTTCAAAATCTGTAATGACTAACAAAATTCTTTTATGAAAACTAAAAACTTATCTGTATTTTTTAGATATGATTTCTTTAAAGATTCAAAAACTGATCTATATTAACAAATCTGATTTTTTTTTTCAAAATTCAAAAAACAGATCTATATTTTTAGATCTGATTTCCTCTAAACATAAAAACTGATCTGTATTTTTCAGATCTGATTTAAAAAAAAAAAAAAAAAAAAAAAAAAAAAAAAAACTCAAAAATGATCTGTATTTTCATTAAATACAGATCTGATTTTTTTTTGAAAAGGTTTTCTTTGTTACGAAATTGCAAATTTTGAAATTTAAAAGAAGGGATTGAAAGTTAGGTTGTAGTTTTTTAATATGTGATGCATGCATAGGAAATTCACCTCATGAATGTGAATCCTCTTTCAATTTTTTTTTTTTTTTTTTTCTAAAAACACATCTGATTTTTTCTTTCTTTCTTGATAAAACCACTCTTTTTTAACTTTACATAAAAACAAATCTGATTATTTTTAACAAAATCTTATTATTTCTTTTACATAAAAACAAGTCTAATTTTTCTTGATAAAATCACCCTTTTTTTTTAATTTTACACCAAAACAGATCTGATCATTTTTAACAAAATCTTATTCTTTCTTTTACATAAAAACAGACCTGATTTTTTTTTTTTTTTTTTTTGGCAAACCAAATCAATTTTTTTAATTCATAAAACAGATCTGAATATTCTTTAAAAAGAGGGCACATCCACAGGGCAGATTTATTTAAATTAATTTTTGTCAAGCGTCTGTCATGTATGTTCAACATATCATTCAATATCATGTAAAAATGGTATATTGGTCATTAGAGTCTAGAAGACCAGACTCTGTCTGGGCGGAATGGGTGCCTAACACCTTTTCATTCTGTAACCTAACCCCCGGGCTTAGGATTTTAGGATAGGTAGATTAGTGTTTTGTCTTTTAATTTTGGTAGATTGTAACTAGGACCAAAGTTTTGTATTCTTTTGCATAGATTGTAACTAGGACCCAAAGCCATGTAAGGTTTAATTTACCAAAATTGTACTTGTCTTTATTCAATCAATAACATTCGAAATATTTTGATCATGTAATTTGTATTTATTTTTTCTTATTTTTTTGTATAAAAAATAAGTGGCGACTCCACACCACTACCCAAAAGAGAGGTGCCCTTACAAGCACCCAAATCTCTTTTTTGAGAGCACCCCCTCAAGAAGTGCGGTCTCTCACAACCCCGAGGCAAGAGCCTCACCCAAAAAGGTAGAGATGGAGATAGAAAACAAGAATTACCCAGAGGCGCAGGCCACCCGGAGAAGTTTGAGGTAAGAGCCCTAAATGGACACCACAGATATATATCCTTTTAACCTCATGAGAGCACCTAATTTGTTTGGTTCATGGTTGCGGCCGTTGGCCATGTTTGTTTTTTGTTTTTAGTGACTCTAGTATAATAAGTCACTTGCCTTTTGCTTGCAATTGGCAAAATAGGTTATGGGATAGTGAACTTGTTGTTGCTCGTTTCTCGAGCAACAAAGGTGGAAATTCGAACATATGAATCTCACGCAACTCTGCAGAGTTGCACCCCGCCCCATGTATGCATGTTCTGTGTTGTGTGCGTGGGTTGGGCCCGAGCCGTATGTCGAAACAAAATGTTTTGTCTCTTGTTCTTTTGATTCCGTTAGCGAAGCTCATAAATCAAAAGAGGGGCATCTGTAGACACCGCATTTTGTACTCCTTACAACTCAGGCCCCCCGTTCCCCAATGATGTTGGAATTCTAAAGCCCAAGGTTGGTTTAAGGCTCGATCAAATTGAAATTGACTTGAGGAAAGTGTTTTTGGAAAAATATAACTTTTTCATGAATTAAATAAATCTATTTTTGGAAAATTAAGGCCAAGAAATCCTAGGGCATGTCCGAAATTTGCGTGCGCATATTTCATAAATGCTTACGCATACACGGGCCTGCGCACGCATGCTAGGGACCCTAGCCTAGGGTTCTAGAAACTATGAAAGACAAGTTTTTCAGCATTAAGTGTGAGGTTTAGAATGAATCCCACATCGTTTGGGAGACATTCCAAACCCCCATTTCTCAACTATAAAAATCCATAAATGGTACCTTTTCAAAAGACAGAACATCCTAAGGGAAAACATAAGATTCATTAGAAATAGTGAATCAAAGAGAGAGTTTTTCACAAACATCCTCAAGTCAATATTTTTCTAATTGAGGCCTTTTCTGGCCTTGATCTTAGAGTTTTAAGATTACTAATCACTTCCTTGTTTGATTGTGAATAGATTTGACTAAGGGGAACGATCAAAATCAAGCTAAAGAGCTTTGTGTTTTTGAGGTATAAGTTCTAAACTTTCTTTTTCTTTTCTTAGCCTTTTCTTGTTTTAATTCTGGTTTTTCTTGAGCTTTTCTTGTTTGAATATGCTATAACATGTTTGTTTAGTTTAGGTTTGCATAGCTTTTCTATTCTTAAGCCTACTAGGTTGTTAGATTTAAATTCTACCTTGCTGTGTTCTTAGTTTCTGGGCTACGGTTTTAGGGCATGTATGTGTACGCATGCGTTCTGCATGCGCACGCATACTCGAAGTATGCATACGCAGAGCTGCATATGCATGCCCTATGTATATGCATTCATACTCATGCTCAGAAACCCTAATCTGACCCTTTCTGCTTCTATTTCTTTTATTTCTCTTATATAATATGCTCTTGCTCTATTCCTCTTTATGCTTATAAGTCTCTGTATCTCTATTTATTTGTTTGATTGCTCTTCACATGCTAGATTAGGGTTCCTTTAATGTTTTCTTTGTTTTGCCATAAACATGCATTTGTATGACCATGCGTTGATGCATAAGTGCTGTGATGCAGCAAGGTAAGTGAGGTAAGCCATGCATTCCTATGAACATGCATTTATCTTGTGCTTTGGTGATGAATATGAATATGTTTGGATTGGATGAGTTGTTCTTAATGATTAGATACATTCACATTTTTATTTTAATCTTGCCATGCCAGTGTTTTTGCCATGATTTGTTTGCTGCTTTGGATGAGATAATATGCTATGTGTAATAGATGTATGCTAGGCTTAAGTTGTGATACGTAATGCAATGCCATGATAGATGTATGCTAAGGTTTGGGATGAAATGTCATGTTTGTTTGTTAGATGCATGTTAGCGTGTGTGTGAGTCTAGAATGATAAATGTTGAACATGCCTTTAATGAGATTAAAACGTAAGACACAATGAGTGGAAGCCGACCCACGGGTCAGTCGGTCTTGGGTGCCTAACACCTTTCCAAGCCGTACCTAAACTCCGAACTCATACTCTGATAGTAAGATCAGTCCTTCCACATAAAGGCACTATACATATGGTTCCTAGACCTAATCTAGGTAGCAACTCCAATTTTCTTTTCTCTGCCCCAGTCCACTCAGCTGAGGCGTACTCCCCTCCCATTGTGCCCACAGAGGCCTTTTGTAGTGTCAATAGGAGGTGTAAAGACATTCCCAAGCAATGTGGGATTAGCTTTGCACCAATTTATGTCAAAATATTTCCTTACATAACTCTGCTAGCTAAACCTATGTACACAGGCTAGTAAATATGGGTACACAACCATGAGGTTGCGTACGTAGGCTTCGTTCCTCCATACATAAGGCTTGGGTTTTGCAAGATTTTTTAAGTATAAAATGATCCTTCCACTTAAAAACTTTTCTTAGCATTGCCCTTCACCAGTCATAGGCCTTTTAGTGATATCGTCATTGTGGAACGGGGACTTGAGTCTAAGGGGTGGAAAATGAGGTGTCTATACTTCCATCCAATTCACACACTTACGTTGCAATAAACCAAAAAAAGTTTACAATGTGCCAACTTTCAGGAACCATAACATTTGGCACCAATCTTTTGATTTGCCTAAATTTGGTGTAATTGGAAAGATAATTTCACAATATTTTCTATCGGTGCATGATTAATCGAATTTTAAGTCCCGAAAGGCCCCCTAAACACACTCGAAAGTTCGAGACAATGTCGAAAATGCATCCGGAGGTAACACATGATGGATGTGTCCAAAAAGGAGGCACATGACCATCATGCACCCTATGCATGATGGAAATAATAGATGACCTCTGATCCTGCTGCATTGTTTGACGTCTCCCTAGCCTTTTTCCACCAACAAGATTGACGTCATTAGCAAAATAAACCCAAAAGGCGAGCAATGACAACCATGACTACATCTTAGTGGTCATCGATTATTTCACTAAGCAGGTTAAAGTAGCCTCTTTTAAGGTTTTTAATTCTAAAAAGGTAGCACGGTATATCCAAATCAAGTTAATTTTCCCGTATGGGGTACAACAAGAGATAATTTTCAATAATGGCTCCCACTTCCATGATGAAACTACAAAGTTACTTCAGGAATACAATATCAAACATCAAAGTCTTCACAGTACCATCTTCAAGGATTTGTTTTTCCACCTATGAACTTAGAAAAAAAAAAAAAAAAAAAAAAAAAACCCCAGTAATTTTTTATTATATAGCGTAATCGAGTTAGAAGAGTAAAACTATAGATTTGGAATTGAAATCAATCTATGATACATGAATCCAAAGAGAGTTAAATACACCTTAATTGTTCTTGTTGCAAGAAGAATTTATAGATTTATCTCTCTACAATAATAAAGAAGAATTTATCAATTTATTTCTCTATAATAACAATAAAAGTGATATAGAGAAAAGATTAAAATAAAGAAAAGTAATTCTTTTTTAAAGGAGCAGTAATTGTATGTGGCTAAGGCCTAGTATTTGAATTCAAATAGAGTACATACATTGAATTCAAATGGATTGTGAGGTGAATGGGGTTTTTTTTTTTTTTTTTTTTTTTTTTTGGACATGTATTTGAAAGTGGTGTAGTAGGGTTAGTAGGTTTTATTTTACGTATTTGTCTCCAAGTTTTGTCCTATCTTAAATGTAGGATGTTTAAACGTAGAGTGTAGAGATATTTTTAAATCACATAAAAGTCCAGTTCGAAAAAGAGAATTTTATAGAGAATCCTATGACATTATTGACTTTATTCCTAAAACATTTGTAGGAGAAGTCATTGGGTATTGGAAAAGGTATTTTTGACCTTCTGAAAAGTTCAAATCAAAGAGGGAATCATGTTAGAGATACTACGGATAATAAAAGTTTGGTCTCAAAAATCGTAAATATCTTATAATAGTTTTACTATTACTTTTTTATTAACATTTTTTTTAATATATGACTTTTGTTCAATCTATTAAACATAAAAGGAGAAAATTTTGTTATGATCAAAGTAGAGATCGAGGGTAAAGTAAAGGTGTTCAATTACACAAAAGGGGTATCTTTAGTGGGAAAGGTTGAAGAAGCTAAGAAGAGAATAATTTTCAAAACTAACAAGACAAAGAGACAAAAGAAATGCTCAAGACTTCTTCCCCTTGTAATTGTTGGGAACCTCATTGATGGACAACTCTAAGAAAAAAAAAAAAAAAAAAACTACATGGAAGCCATATCAAACACTATAATGAATGAAACCAATCTGCTTGCAACAAACGTTGGATTATTGATGGAAAACGTCTTCCAAGAGCAACCAGCCACAAGCCCTAAGACTAAGGTATATGACACATAACTTTCCCTGAAGGTAAGGAAGATGAAACTAGCTAAATGACTTGTCACTTGCCTCTCGAGCTCAAACCTAGGTTAGCAGCTCCATGGAAGACTAGTATTATAATAAAGTTAGTGGGTATGTTCATGGATCTTAGAGCACTCCAAGCCAGTTAGTTGGCATATGGAAACCCATAAGTAAGTTGCAACTCATTGATATTGGTTATGGTTTTTACATAATGAAATTATTTGCTTTATATGACTACTAACATGCTCTAGGGGATGGTCCTTGATTTGTGAGAGATCAATACCTCGACGGTAAACCATGGAAAGCGTATTTCCACCCCGCAATTCAACGGGGGGAAGATTTGCTAGGATATGCATTCAACCAAGTATCCATAAACCGCTTCTCAAGCGAATCGAAATAAATTTTTTTTGGCAAGATATTGGATATGAGAACTTTCCATCTTTTGCCATCAAAATGGAAGGCTTGGGCATGCATAAAACTCTTGCTTCGAACCCATACCTTGCCCAATACCACCTCACAACAATCTTAAAGAGTCCAAATGTTGCTGTTTTAGTTTGTGATTGCAAGAACTTGATGGATCAAGACTAGACTGTCCATCTAGGACACTCATTCCGTGAAGCAGATAGTTGCACAGTCAGAGTAGTGAAAAGAGGGGTAGAGAACAAACAAGCTGTGAAGTAGTATACGACAGTCATCCACACTTTGTATATCACTGTTTTGTATGAGACCTGATAAAATTGGAGACTCCGAAAGAGTGCTCTGTAACTGCTTTCGTTATATAATTAGTACTTATAAATAGGGGTGTGTAGCCAACTCGCCAATCCACCAAAACCGACCTGATTCAACTCAACTTGTCAGGTTGGTAGGTTGGGTTGGGTTGTGAAATTTGTTTTTACAGTTGGTCAGGTTGGGTTCGGGTCATAAGATTCACAAATTTGGCTAACTCTACCCAACCCAACTATATTTATTATATATTTAAATTTAAAAAATATATTATACAATTTTGTTATTTACTTTTTTACCCATCTTAAATAAAACAAACTCTAAATTGTCCTCATATGGTTTGTATTGGTTTGGTTATACCCAAAACTAGTCGCTAACCTGTGCGATACACGAGATAGTTAAATAAAAAATAAAAATATTTATTTTGCTACTATAACTTGGCTTTAAAAAAAAAAAAAAAAAAAAAAAAAATGCTATGGTGATGTCTTCATACAATGCTCAATTGCAATTAAATCTACTATTCACCACCAATATAATCTATGTTATCTTGCATATTTGTTTGCATAACAAATGGGTCATTTTCACTTTTATAATAAAACAATCTATGGTAGAGGAAAGAGATAAAACTGTTCCATTGAAGGATGCATGATGAATGTCAACTTTCCCAACATTTTTAGTGTAGAATGATGTTCTCTTTCCTCTTCTTTTGCACTGCACTACATTTGGGTAGTGTTCAGCCCAAAGGATTGTGCAGAACTTCTCCTAATCACAAATGTTTTGGTTGTAAACCTATGCACATATCATAAAGAGTAAATCCTACTTTGGATAAATATATTATACAATTATTCAAATGGTTAAATTAAAAAGGAAATAAAGAAGAAAAGTTGCACCAGCCACAAACTCAATTAGATTTCTTTTGAATAAAATGGTGTTACAAAGTGTTATAAAAATGAATAAAATAAAATAAAAAACAAACAAACAAACAAACTGAGAAAGGGGAAGGAATAGTTACACTTGAAAATTGAAAAATTGAAAATCTACAAATTCAATGCTTGATAATAGATCTACAAATTGCATTCTCATATCCTCCATCTTCTGCAAGTTATTGGATATAATTTAAAAAAATTCCTAGCAAAACGCTCTTTCCTTTCCATTACGCTTTGCATATTTTCATCCTAATAAAGTTTAAGAAGTGCTCTGTGGTCACTGCATAAAGAATGTGTGCACAAGTTTAAAATCAATAATAGAATTAAGGTTAATCATTAAAAAAAACCTGCAAATTCCATAAAAAGGATCAGTATGGATCAACTTAATAATCAACCTGCAAGAATCACTAGTAAAGGATCTTCTTCATCAGCTTCCTCTTTCTAATTACTGGAAGCACAAATGGGTCACTATTTGCAAGAAAATCAACAATTGTTAAGGCTGGATTGAGGCATTAAAAGATAGACTCCATAAGAAGCATCTTTCCAATATTTGGGTCCCAATGGTACAGTGCAAAAATGGTGACCTATTACACAAAATGTTTTTTTTTTTTTTTTTTTTTTAATTACAGTGAACATCCTAAAGCTGTTAACCAATACAAAAACTTGTATCCAATGATATATACCAAGTGGGGTAAATGCCTCTATATCATCCAGAGCCCAATTGTTTTAAAGCATTTTGAATCGCAAGAGCATCTGATGGCTAAAGTGCTTTTGCCAAAAATGATCAAATAGTTCGAAGCAACAAACTTTTAATATGCAATCATAGTTCTTGTAAATCTGACAATTTTAGGTAACTGATACTAAATCAATGCATTATGGATCATCTTTGCATACAATCTATAATAAATAAACAGAAAAAAGGAAGAAAGAAAAGGGTTTAAATTAATCAATAAACAAATTAGGCTAACTAAGTTGGAGAAACATGTTTCATAGAAAGAGAATCTTGTATTTGCTAATTAACCTTTCATGGTGCTACCTCAATACACAACAAAGATACGGAATTTTCATTGATCTAAATGCTCAAAGAAATAGAGAGAGTTGAGAACTATTATATCATTTAATTATGTGCGTCTCAAATTACTTCGTTTCTATAAGGTTTTGATCTTCACTACTTACATCAACAGAAGAATTGCTAAGCATGAACAACCATTAAATTTTGGCATTTATATGCTTATATAATAGTGGCTGTGAACATTAGAGAGTGCTGACCATTATAATAGTGCATTCTTTTGCTTCCCTCTACTTCTCTAGTTCCATCAATAGACTCAATCTCTATTTCATGCAATTCAGCCTCAACATTGCAAAACATTACTGTGTCTGCATAGACTCAATTCATCTTTATTCTACAATTAGAAGAGTCACCATTTCAAGTTCTTTTTTTCATCAACAATATTAATACCACCACACCCAAAGTAATTAGAAGTCTAGAACAAAGCTCTATTGAGTTTAATTCATAACATTTTCATCAATCATATAACCAATTTACCAGAGTATGAGGAATAAAATCATTAAAAAGGTTTCCACGAAATTGAAGCCAAAAAAAAATAAATTATTAGTAAGGCGGTTATCCCTTTATTAACAGTGTGACTAAAAGTGAAATTCAAAGTGGAAAAGTCTTTCAAAAAAAAGAAAAATTAACGCGGAAAAGGAACATTATATATAAAACTGTCTATGTTGCAAGAAAATAGCCTTACCAACTAAACATGAGATGTTTGTCTTCTTGTCCTCATTTCCTCCATGAAAGCAGGATTATGATTGAATGGAGTTATCCACTTTTTGTCTATTCTAAACCAAGCCTTTCATACTTCTAGAAAATATCAACTACCCCTTCAATTAGAACAACAATCCCAATTATTTAAACCAAATCAACAACACCCTTTTAAAATGACTGGAATGTGCAAGCCGCTTTTAAATTAGAATCTATATATTTTTAAATTAGAATCTATATTTTCTTAAAGGATCATACAACGGTGTTTTTTCTCCAAGAGTTTGTTATATATTTTCAAAGTCAAATTGGAGCTTTCCCAATGCCTATGATGTTGTCAAGAATAACCACATATGGTAGTAGTACAGTTTAAAATTTTGAGAGAATGACTATAAGAGATCCCATGCTTACAATCCAATAATGTTGTAAAAATTTAAATACTTTTGCTTTCTTTTTTCTCCTCTTTCGTGACATCCAAGAAAGGCTTTCAAATTTGTGGCTTAGCCCCAAAATAGCCAACAGTGTAATTTATTTTGAGATTCTAATTTCAAATATTCACTTTAGCCACTGCATTCCTTGATTTCCTTTAGCAACCAAATACAATCTTTTTGGGGAGGAAAAAAAGAAGGGGGGAAAAAAAAAGCCTAAACAGCTATATAAAGAAGATGCCCAAATCTCAACCAAACTAAATAAAAACCTAAAACTATTCATATGTATTCTATTGCTACACTTTATTAGTAACTAAACACAAATCATTATTAAACAAAGAAATTGTAATGGCACAAAAAGAGAGAGGGTTTAGAAGAAACCACATATAATATGCAAAGGTACTCATCAGAGTCTACTGGCAACCGATGTAGAGAATACTTGTAGTCAACAATAGTGCAAGGCTGCAAGCAATCTGCTATACAGATTAAGATCATTCCCCCTAATTAAGAAAATATTTATCTAAAATAAGAGAGAGAAATGGGAAGGGACATAAATAATAAATTTGAACATCTTGTTTGGACTACATGATCTATGTTATTAATTTAAATATTCAAAGTTTCTTGGCTTTCATATGAAAGGTTGCTAGAGCAACACATCAAGGAATTTAGGATTTTGAAGATAATTGAGTCAAGTTTGTATCAACATACGAAATCGTCCATCACATTTGTGTAGAAAAATAATCAAATTTAAAACTTAAAAGGTACTAATTCTGAAACTATTGCATCAATAGGAGGAGAAAATTGAACTTTAAGAGCATGAAGGTAAACTCACTCTTCGGTGTTTTGGTCAAACATTTAACCTCTTTACTCAATTAGAAATTTTTTCAACATACCATCTAGCTACCACTTCTATTCTGGGTTATCATCTCTAACCACCATCTAAAATTTTGTGGTTGTCTATGCTGGGACCCAACAAAAAATTATGTTCCCCACCATTAAACTGACTTCTCAATTTTACAAGTATTATGGCTTCTAGAATAACAGCAAAAAATCTCTAAGAAATTTCATCAAACACCTTGTGTACATGTAAAAGAAAAAACACTTAATGAAAGTGGACATTATTAGAAATTGTCTATTACTCTACTTTCAAATAGTAGCATAACAGTCATAAATCATTGCAAAACTTCAATTTAACAGCAAAAATTCCAAAACATGTATGTATCAGTGCTTCCAAATCTACTATCTAAGCTAATATCCTACCGATCAAATTGCTTGGACATTCAAGTGCAGATAAATATTATGCAATGGATTTTAAAATCTCCAATGTACTACCAAGGGCCATATCTTTAGTGTTATGACATGCAATCATGTATCAATAACCCCTTCAACGTTGTTAATCCTTTATTATTATTTTCTTTTTATCAATAAGTGACCCTCTTAGTCCTTTCCTTGGTCTAAGCACCCTTAAATTTCACAGTAGTACTCGTTAATAGTGAAGTAATCAGTTTTTACAATTAAATTAATTGTGAAAACTGGTTCCTGCAAAGCAAATCCTCCCACTTTTCAAAGGCAAAAAAGCAATGAAAAATAACCCACTATTTGCCTATTAGATTCAATAATCAATATATCAGCTTGGATCACAGTGAAGTCTCACAAAATATGCTTCAAAAAATAGACATGGAAGAAGAAAAAACACAGCTCTACCTTTTCACTTTGCTATTTCTGGAATTTGTAGCCAGCCTCCAAACTCTATAGGTTCAGTCCTCCGCTGTGCTTGGCAAAAAGCAGAAAATAAAAGTCAGTAGAAGTTGAGTGCCCTGCTCATCGCGTCATTTCCCAAGCCTCTGGAAGAAGAGCACTTGTTTTTGCGCTCATGGTGATAGTCCTTCTCATACGAGAAGGACTCACTAGGAGGTGTCCTTGACTTGGGTCTGTCGCTACCATCCTCCTCCTCGTCAGAAAAGAAATCAGAGTTGGAGGGAGTTTGCCTTCGCCATTCGTGGCACAACTTTCTCTTCAAATGATCGATCTCCAGTTGCAGGGCCCTGGTATCCTCCTCATGAGAAAGGTGGCTCCCATTTCGGGACTGGCTCCTGCTAGTATAGGTGGTATGCCCACTAACCTCCCGGTCCCTTCTTCGCTCAAGGTTAACAAAATGATCTTCATGTTGGGACCATATAGATTCTGCCTGGTTTGGACCTGAACCTATCATAGTTGAACGTCGAACTCACTAAAACACAAGAATTTCCCACAGATGGCGTCAATTGTAAGGACCGAATTTGGGTCCTAGCCCAAAGGATAAATGAACTTAGGCCCAAAAAGCTCAATACAATGAATTTGTAGAGAGTGGGTTGGAAAACTAGGCTTTAATGAATTAGACAACAAGTAAAGTAGATATTAATCACAAGACAATGAGACTGGACTGGTTTAATATAAAGAAAATCGTCCTCGGCACAATCCGAGAAGATCAGCTCTTATGTATTTCTTTTAAGTTTGACTACAAGTTTTAGTTCTTGATTTACTACAGTGTTTCTCTCTTTCTTTTTCAATCTCTCTTCCTCAGAGGTCTCTTACATTATATATCTCCTTTTGGATGATCTTGGCCCTCCACTTATCGGTCGTCCAAGCCACTACTTGAGTGCTTATCCCATCAGACACCCTCGCATGCGCTTTGTGAGTTGAGGCGACCAAGGCAGCACTGTTCAGAGGTCTTCTCCACATGAATGCGGCCAGAGAATTAGCTGCAGAGCATTCAATGCGGTGGTAGCAACCTTTTCTTAGATATTTCTCAGCTCCCATTTTGTCCTTCTGACCCCTTCTTCGTTTAGCTAAGGAGATACTCCTCCTCGGCCTTCCTCTCCTAGTCTTCACAGTCATAGCTTGTTCGTGAAGTTCAGAGTCTTACTTCTTTCTCACTGTTGATCTATTCTCAGACCAATGTGTCTCCTTAGACAAGGCCCAAGGCCCAACATTTATGTGGGCCTGCGTCCCCACAATAGCCCCTCAAAACTCTGGTTTTCCCTTCCTATCCGAGGAGAAAAATGGGGTTTTGATTTTTGAAAAATAAGTTCCGCATGTTCCTTTGATTTTCACACGTGAGAATGTCGTTTCGCGTGTCCCATAACTGTTCCTGACGCTTCGGAGCCCGCGATATCTCGTTAAATGCTCCAGGCGGCACCATGTTCCCCGTGTCCAACGGTGAGATGTAGATCCTACGGCTGGCATTTCTCCTTGAATTTTGAGCGGGATAACTCCCACTCTAGTTCACCTCCTATATAAGGCGCCTATGGGGAGTTATTTCTCCTCATTTTACAAATTTTCAAGCTCTCCAGAAGTTCCTAACTCTCAAACCTTCAAAGCTTTCCAAGCCTCTGAATCTTCCAAGTCCTCTTCCTGAAAATTTTTTAAATCTTTTAAGGTTCAGGGATCAACATACGTGCTTATTCTTGTAAGTTTCTACTTTTTTAGGTTCTTTTCTCCTCAGCCCGTCTCCTCGGCCTTTGATTCTTTATTCCTTTCTTTGAAAACTTCTTTCGCATCCCTTTAGCTCGCCTAGATGGGTAGATTTAAGCACCTTGTAGACTCCCTCGTCGGTATGGAGGGCTTTAGGGCTAAATATCACATTCCACAGGGGGTTGCCCTGCGGTATTGTGCTCTAGACCAGATAGTTATAGATAGAAAAGAAGGGGAGGTCGTCATTCCCATGATCACTTTCATAGAAGGAGGAATGACACTTCCCATGGGTAGGGTGACCCGAGACTACCTAATCAATCACAGGTTGTGTCCCCACCAGTGCGCTCCCAACCTATTTAGAGTCTTAGGTAGTGTAAATGCCCTCAATGAGCAGATGGGTTTAAGACTCACATGGCACGATGTCGTTCACATGTACGAGTGTCATTCACTCACCGACGCGGGATATTACCTCAAGTCCTGGTCTAATGTGGTTAGGCTTATATCATGTCTTCCTAAGTCCAACAAAGGCATGAAGGATGACTACTTAATCGCCTCTGGGGAATGGCACGACGGTCTTCACTGCCCAACTCAAGAGGGAGAACCAGGTGGGGTACCCTAGGTTTAGGTCCCTCAGCACGGGATTTAGTTCCTTTAGCTTTTCCATGCTTTCTTTTAACATTTCATTTTCCTTTGGTAATGGGTCTTATTGGTCTGACCATGATTTGCTCCTCGGCTGTTTTGGCAGATAGACAGCACGTAGCGCCCCGCCTCAATCTGGTCAACGTCGCGCACCTTAACAAAGTCTTAAGGTCCGAGGTGTTCATGAGTGAGGACAGGTAGCTGAGAGCGGTCCACCTCATTTTGGACTTCGAACCAATCTCGGACGCTTTCCAAGAAGTGGGCCACGTAATAAGGGCAGGTGACCCTAGGCTCTGCCAGATAGACGTCTCCGTGCCTGTTTTTTTGGCCTAAGAAGACTTTCCTCCAGTCAAACTTCCTCTCCACCATGCTCTCCTAGAAGCATTAACCCCGAAGGAAGAGACTGCTTCCTCCCGCCTATCCCTTGAGGCTGAGATAGATCAATTTCACCTTGAGGAAGAAGGAGAGGTGCCAGAAGAGTCCGTTGAGATCTCGGACTCTGAGGGCGAGCTTGATAGAGCCTCTGCAGCTCGCTCCCCCAAACTTATACTCGCCCGCGTAAACCCCAGCTCTGAAGAGGAGGAAGACATGGCCTTGAACCCGAGAAAAGGCCTGAAAGATATCCTCGCTGGGAGGAACAAGGGGTCCTCATCCAAGGAGGTCCCAAAGACTCAGCTTCCCCCCAATCTCCCCCCTCCCCCTCTTCCTTCTCCGCTCGGCCTACTCCCCAACCCAAACTTGCAAAAGAAGAAGAGGAAAGAAAAGGACATCGAGGATGGGGAGATTATCCCACCGAAGGACCCGAAACAGCAGAAAATAACCAGAGATAAAGCACGAGAATCTTCGGTGGAGAGCAAGGAGGCCGAGTAGTCGACCAATGTACTCCATCCAACTTGGAACCCCAAGTTGGAATTGGATGGCGTGGCATTACCCTAGAACTCATCTATCAAGGAATTCTAGAGAGGCCATGCCTATCATGTGGCCGAGGCCTTGAAGCACCCCCTCTTGCTTCCCAAGGACATAGAGGCCTTGAAGAAAGTAAGGCAGCCCGAGCTTTTCCTGTCCCTGAAGAGGGATTTGGCCATGGAAAGCCCCTAGGCACACTTTACTCGTTTCTTTTCCTGCTCTTTTATTTTGTTTCTAACATACCCCTTTGTTGCTTATGTGCCGGCTATCCAGGAAGTTTTTGTGGCCGAAGAATGGGTCAATGACGCTCGGAACGAAGCCAGGGTCGAGGCCAACCTCCGTGCCGAGGCCAATAGGGCCTTGGGCACATCTGAACAAAAAAGCAAGGAGCTTGCCAGCAAGCTGGTTGCTGAGGAAAGGGCACGTCTGAGTGCCGAGGCTGGTTTGAAGAACGCCGAGAATCAGGCCGAGGACCAACGTAAGAAGCTTCATCTTACTGAGATAGAGCTGGCCACCCAGAGACAGTTGGTCCTAGATCTTAAGGCTGAGCTGCAGAAGGCTAAGGAAGCAGCTCGGGTGGCCAAGGAAGTTTCTGAGGCCGTGGAGACGGCATCCTTTGAACGTGGGGTGCAGGAAACAGAGATACGACTAGCGGATGAGCTGGCAGAGGTGTGCAAGGACTATTGCAAAGAGGTATGGGTGGAAGCGCTCAACCGGGCAAGAGTCCCCGCTACCTCCGAGTGGAGGAGCACTGAGAACATATTCTATCCAGAAGACATCCGAGAGATTACAGCGATGCTCCTTCCTCCTGCTGCTCTTGCTCTTCCCCTTCCTAAGCAACCCTCCACCACCCAGGCCCTTCTTCCCCCTGTTGAATTCTCAAAAGGAGCTGGCAAGACTGGCGACCAAAGCCAGGGGACTGAGATGGCCAAGGGTAAGGAGGTCGTCTAGGAGGGTGCTCAGTCTAAGGATCAGGGTAAGGGTAAGGAGGTCAGACCCCCGACCAAGGCCAAGGACACCGAGGATGCTCTCAAAATCAAGGATGTGGTCTCCAAGCCCAAGGGAGCTAAGTCCAAACCCAAAACAAACAACCCCAAGTCCAAGACAGCTAACCCCAATGAGGTCCCTCCCCGCGCCAAGGCATAGTATAGGAGCCTTTTACTTTACTTCTTTGTACCTTTTTCTTCTTCTTCTTTTTTTTTTTTTTTTTTTTTTTTGTTGTGGCAGTCACCACTGTTTATAATGTACCTTCGTTTTGATCAATGAAAAGACTTCACTTTTTATTTCACGAACCTTTCTTTTTCCCAGTAATATTTACTCTCTGGTTGGTATAGTTATTGTTTTTCCCTCTGATGAGACTTAGGACTGATAAGGTTGTTAACAGTAGTGGATTGTTGCCCCCCAAACTCCAACAAAAGCTAACAGTAATGCATTACTGCTAATTTAGATAAATTAAACACGTACAAATAGTAAAGAAAATGATCACATGTTTGCATTGAGCGCTGGGCCATTCACAGGGAAGGCTAATCCTCATGGAGATAAGTAAAACACTTAGTAGAAAAAGATCTGAGGGACCTGACATAGCACTGGTTTTGCTCAATACTTAGGAAAATAATTAAAGACGTTAGTTTACTTAGGGCAGTGATCCAAGGAGTCCCACATGACTAAGGCTCTGTTTAACACTTGGTGAAATCAACTGAAGTATTAATTTACCCAAAGCATGTGGTCCAAGAGACCAGGCATAACTAAGATTCTGTTTAATACTTAGCGAAAACGAACTGGAGTATTAATTTACCCAAAGTATGTGGTCCGAGAAACTAGACATAGCTAAGGTTCTGTTTAATACTTAGCGAAAATGAACTAAAGTATTAATTTACCCAAAGTATGTGGTCTGAGAGACCAGGCATAGTTAAGATTCTGTTTAATACTTAGATAGGTAACTTAAAATATCAATTTACCCAAGGTATGTGGTCCGAGGGGCCAGACATGACCAAGGTTTTGTTTGATACTTAGTAAGATAACTGAAAGTATTAATTTACCCAAAACATGTGGTCTGAGGAGCCAGGCATAGCTAAGATTCTATTTAATACTCAAATAGGTAGCTTAAAATATCAATTTACCCAAGGTATGTGGTCCGAGTGGCCAGGCATGACCAAGGTTCTGTTTGATACTTAGGAAGATAACTGGAAGTATTAATTTACCCAAATCATGTGGTCCGAGGAGCCAGGCATAGCTAAGGTTCTGTTTAATACTCAGATAGGTAGCTTAAAATATCAATTTACCCAAGGTATGTGGTCCGAGGGGCCAGGCATGACCAAGGTTCTATTTGATACTTAGGAAGATGTCACTAAGCGTTAATTTACCCAAAGCAGGTGGTCCGAGAGACCAGGCATAGCTAAGGTTCTGTTTAACGCTTAGAAAGATGATATGAGATATAACGCATAATGTAATCAACGAAAATATGGCAAAGTAAACTTTCATTAATAATAACACCTTCTCAGGTTGTTTACATTCCATGGGCTTGGTATAACATTTTCATCTAGATCTTCAAGACAATATGCACCTATTCCAGCCACCGAGGTGATGCGATATGGCCATTCCCAGTTGGGCCCTAACTTTCCCCATGCCGAGTTCTTTGTAGTACCCAAAACCTTTCTTAATACCAAGTCCCCAGGCGCTAATGGCCTTAGCTTCACATTGGCATCATACCCTTACTTGAGCTTATGTTGGTAGTAAGCCAATTGGACCATGGCATTTTCTCTTCGTTCTTCAATTAAGTCTAAGCTCTTCCCTAACAGCACATCATTGTTGCTCGAAGTGAAAGAACTCATTCTCAGCATTGGGAATCCGGTCTCTAGGGGAATAACAGCCTCGGCCCCATAAGTCATTGAAAAGGGGGTCTCCCCTGTTGACCTACGAGGGGTGGTCCGATATGTCCAAAGGACGTGTGGCAGCTCTTCCACCCATTTTCCCTTCACGTCATCCAACCTCTTCTTAAGTCCACCCACTATGACCTTATTAACAGCCTCGGCTTGTCCATTCCCCTGTGGGTAAGCTGGGGTGGAATACTTGTTCGTAATTCCCAAGTCACAACAATACCTCATGAAGGCTTTGCTATCGAACTGAAGTCCGTTGTCCGAGATGAGTATATGAGGGATCCTAAACCGAGTGACAATGTTTTTCCAGACAAATCTCTTGGCATCCACGTCCTTGATATTTGCCAACGGTTCAGCTTCAACCCACTTGGTGAAGTAATCCGTGCTGTCTAGCAGATATCTCTTGTTCCCTGCTGCCTTAGGGAAAGGTCCAACAATATCCAAGCCCCATTGAGCAAAAGGCCAAGGGCTGGACAAAGGATTAAGGACCCCTCTTGGTAGATGAATATTTGGGGCAAATCTTTGGCACTGGTCACACTTCTTTACACTTTCTTGTGCTTCCTTCTGCATGTTTGACCACCAATATCCCTGTGTAAGGGCTCTGTGAGACAAAGATCTGCCTCCTGTGTGGCTTCCACAAATCCCTTCATGTAACTCCTCCAGAAGTAGCTCTGATGCCTCAGGGTGTATGCACAGCAAGTACGGCCCAGAGAAAGAGCGTTTGTACAACTTTTGGTCCTCGGACAGCCAAAACTGAAGAGCCTTTCTTCACACCTTGTCAGCTTCTGACTTCTCCTTAGGAAAGATATCTTTTTTAAGGAATAGAACTATAAGGTCCATCCAACTAGGCCCCACCCTGATCTGATGGATTTAGACCATTTCCCTCTTCACCTCAGTAGGCTTGCACAAGTCTTCAACAAGGATGACTTGAGGTAAACCCTGTGACGAGGAGGTTACAAGAGTGGCTAGAGAGTCAGTATGTGTGTTTCCATTCCTAGGGATATGCATCAAATTGAAAGACTCAAACCCTGATTGCAAGTGCCTAACTTGATTCAAATATCCTTGCATTCTCACGTCCCTCGCCTTTAACTCCCCCTTTACCTGGTTTACAACTAATCTTGAATCAGAGAATATCTCCATTGCCTTTCCGCCCATTTTTTGAACCATGGCCATTCCTGCCAATAGAGCCTCATATTCAGCCTCGTTGTTTCTGGCCGAGAAGCCCAGTCTTAAAGATTTCTCAATAGTGACCTTCTCAAGAGATACTAGAACCAGCCCCAGTCCAGAACCCTTTTGGTTTGCTGCGCCATTAACATATACCTTCCAGGATAAAGACTCCCGCGAAAAGACTATGCCAACTAATTTTCCATCCATGCCCTTCTTCTCCACCTCTTCTTCTGCTGGGGATTCAGTGAACTTGGCCACCAAATCTGCGAGGACCTGACCCTTGACGGAGATGCGAGGCATGTACTTGATGTCAAAATCCCCCAGTATTATACCCCATTTGGCAATCCTCCCCGTGAAATTAGCACTCCGAAGTAGTGCTCGGAGTGGAAGTTGGGTTAATACAACAATTGTGTGTGATTGGAAGTAGTGGGGTAACTTACATGTAGCATGTACCACTGCCAAGATAGCTTTCTCTAACGGTAGATAACAAACTTCTGCCTCATGTAATGACTTACTCACATAGTAAACTGGCTTCTGCACACCATCATCAACTCGGATCTGCACCAAGCTTACAGCATAAAAAGCCACAGCGATGTAGGCAAACAAGACCTCGTCCACCTCCGGCCTAAACATGACAAGTGGCCGAGAAAGGTACTCCTTAAGCTACTGAAAAGCCGAGGCACACTTCTCGGTCCACTTAATGGTATTTAATGGTATTTAATGGTATCCTTGAAAGGTGTCCAAAAGGCTCATCCGAGAATGGCCTACAGTTGCATCTACCAGCTGGTCTATTCGAGGCATAGGAAAAGGATCTTTTGGACAGACCTTATTTAAATCGGTGAAGTCCACACATACTCGCCACTTCCCAGTCTTCTTTTTCACCACTACAGTATTGGCCAACCACTCAGGGCAAAACACCTCCTTAATAGCCCCAGCCTGCTTAAGCTTCATCATCTCATCTTTGACAACATCAGAATGGTCCTTAGAGGAGCACCGAGGTGGTTGCTTTTTGGGGGTGACAAATGGATTGACATTCAAATGATGACAGATAAAGCTCAAATCCACCCTAGGAGCTTCGTAAGCACTCCATGCAAACACATCAAGGTTCCTTCTAAGAAACTCTATCAGCTCTTCCTTCTCTTGAGGAGGTAGCTGAGCTCCGACTTGAAAAAACTTCTATGAATCATCACCTATAACAATTTTCTCTAAGTCCTCACATTTCGCCTCCTCGACTGTCTCTTCTGTGGGTAACACCGGAGTTTTTGACTGCTATAAGCTCCTCTCAGCGGAGGCTAAGGACTCTAGTCCTAGCTGGTGCGTTATTACAGCGATCAAGCACTGCCTCGCCACAGACTGGCTCCCAATCAGCTCCTTAATCTGGTCCCCAGACGGATATTTTACCTTCAAATGCAGAGTGGAGGAAACGGCCCCCAGGGCATGAAGCCAGGGTCTTGCCATAATGGCCGTGTAGGGAGAATAGGCGTCCACTACAATGAAATTCACCTCCACCACCTCTGATCCTTCTTGTATGGGCAATCGAATCTGGCCCTTAGGAATAACAAATTTCCCATCAAAGCTTACCAGAGGCGAATCATAAGTTGTCAAATCCTTAGGTTTCAAGCCCAGCCCGTTGTATAAATCGGGGTACATAATCTCTACTCCACTGCCTTGATCCACCATCACCCTCTTAACATCATACTCCCCCTATCTTAAGGGTAACCACCAGGGCATCGTCATGCGATTGTATGGTTCCCGCCTTGTCCTCCTCAGAAAAGCTCATCGCTGGCCGGTTCTCCACTCTAGCCCTCTTCGGCTCGGGTTTTAAGACCTCGGCAAGTAGCCGGGCTACAAACATCACTCTGGAGAGGTGAGAGCCAATTCTACCCGGGGCCGCGAAGATGACATTGATGGTGCCCAAAGGGGGCCTTAAAGAAGCATTCCCCTGAGCCCTTGACTCTACTTGGTCTCCTTGCCCATTGGGCCAATATAAAAACTGTTTCAACCTTCCATTTCTGACCAGCTGCTCTAGATGATTCCACAGAGTTTTACAGTCCTCGATGGTATATCCTTGTTCCTGGTGGTACTAGCAATGAAGGCTTTGGTTGCGCCTCGTGGGGTCTCCTCCCATCTTGTTTGGTCATTTGAAGTATGGCTCGTTCTTGATCTTCTCCAAGACTTGATGTACTGGTTCTCGGAACACCGTATTAACCATCTGAGAAGCCGTAGGTCCCGATTGCCCAGCAAAATCTCTTCGGGGTCTATTATTATTGTATCGGTCCAACCTGAAGTCCCTTCTTTCCTGAGGGACAACCTTAGCCTTTCCCTTCCCTTGTTGTTGGTCTTCCTCGACCCTCTTGTATTTATCAATTCGGTTCATAAGTTGGCGTACACTGGTAGCGGGTTTCCCAGTCAACGACTTCCTCAAACCATGCTCGGCAGGTAAGCCGACCTTGAAAGTCCTGACGGCCACATCGTCAAAGTCAACGTCTATCTCGTTGAACATCTCCCAGTATTTGTCTGAGTACGTTTTCAAGGTCCCCCCTTCTCGCATGGCCATAGACAGTAGGCAATCTAAGGGCCGAGGAACCCTACTGCATGTAATGAAGCGAGATCCAAAGTTTTTTTGTCAAAAAAAAATTATTTTACCCGTGAGAATTATCAAATTATCAAAAACTCTATAAATACACAAAAATCTCTAAAATGACCCCCTTACAATTGCCAAAATGACTAAAATGCACCACGAATGACCAAAATATCCCAAGACACTAGAAAATAACCAAAACACCCCCAAAACGACCACAATACCCCTGAAAACTTTTAAAATGACCAAAATACCATTGAAACCATAAAAATAAACAAAATACAATCGAAACTTCTGGAAATTACCAAAATACCCCTAAACTAAACCAAAATACACCCAATTTTATAGATTTCTGGGGTATTTTGATCTGTTTCAAGTTGTTTTTCATTTCCTAGGGGATTTTAGGGCATTTTGCTCATTTTAGCAATGTCGAGGTATGTTTTTTTAATCATTTTGGATGTTTGGTGCATTTTAGTCATTTACGAGGTATCGAGATTTGACTGCTCATTCTAGCCGTTCCTGGGGTATTTTGGTCATTTTAGAGGTTTTGGGGTTATTTTATTCGTTTTAGAGATTTTGAGGCTATTTTGATCATTTAAGAGTTTTCGGGGTGGTTTTTTTCTAGACATTTTGTGGTTTTGGGGGTATTTTGGCAATTTTGGTGATTTAGGGAGTATATTGGTCATTCTTTTAATTTGAAGGATATTTTTTTTGTAAAAAAAAAACCATTTTACCTGTGACAATTTCCAAAATATCAAAAATCCTACAAATACTTCAAAACCTCTAAAATGACTCGCTTTGAACTGCCAAAATGACCAAAACGCTCCACGAATGACCAAAATATCCCAAAAACCAAGAAAATGACCAAAACACCCCTGAAACGACCACAATACCCCCGAAAACTTTTAAAATGATGAAAATACCGTTTAAACCATAAAAATAAACAAAATACCGTCGAAACTTCTGAAAATGAGCAAAATACCCCTGAACTAAGCCAAAATACACCCGATTTTATAGCTTCCGGGGGTATTCTGGTCGGTTTCATGTTTTTTTTTCTCTTTCTACTGGATTTCAGGGCATTTTGCACATTTTAGCAATGTCGAGGTATGTTTTTTTAATCATTTTGGATGTTTGGGGCATTTTAGTCATTTACGAGGTATCGAGATTTGACTGCTCATTCTAGCCGTTCTTGGGGTATTTTGGTCATTTTAGAGGTTTTGGGGTTATTTTAGTCGTTTTAGAGATTTTAAGGTTATTTTGTACAATTAAGAGGGTTCGGGGTGGTTTTTTTTTTTTAAGGTTATTTTGTGGGTATTTTGAAAATTTTGGGGATTTTGCGAAGTATATTTGCCATTCAATTGATTTTAAGGATATTTTTTTGACAAAAAAAAAAAAAAAACTATTTTACTCGTGAGAATTTCCAAAATATCAAAAATCCTACAAAAACATCAAAACCTCTAAAATGACCCGCCTAGAACGCCCAAAATGACCAAAACGCACCACGAATGACCAAAATATCCCAAAACCCAAGAAAATAACCAAAATACCCCCGAAAAATTTTAGAATGTCCAAAATACCATTGAAACCACAAAAATAAATAAAATACCCACGAAATTTCAGAAAATAACCAAAATAGACCTAAACTCAGCCAAAATACACTCGATGTTTAGATTCTAGGGGTATTTTGATCGGTTTGAAGTTATTTTACTATTTCTAGCGGATTTTAGGGCATATTGCTCATTTTAGCAGTGTTGAGGCGTATTTTTTAATCATTTTAGATGTTCGGGGGATTTTGGTCATTTACGAGGTACCCAGATTTAACTACACTTTCTAGCCGTTTCAGGGGTTTTCTTTTTTTTCAATTTAGAGGTTTTGAGGTTATTTTAGTTGTTTTAGAGATTTTGAGGCTATTTTGTTCAACTAAGATGGTTTTTTTTTTTACAAATTTTGGGGTTTTACGGAGTATATTTGCCAATTTAGTGATTTTAAGGATATTTTTTTGTAATTGCAAAAACTATTTTACCTGTGAGAATTTCGAAAATATCAAAAAATGTATAAATACACCCAAACCTCTAAAATGACCCCCTTAGAACTGCGAAAATGACTAAAATACACCACAAATGTCCAAAATATCCGAAACCTAGAAAATGACCAAAACGCCCCCAAAATGACCACAATACCTGCGAAAACTTTTAAATGGACCAAAATACTATTAAAACCTCAAAAATGAGCAAAATATCCTCAAAATTTCGGAAAATGACCAAAATAAAGGAAATAGACCGATTGCTAATTCTAGCTGTTTGGGGCATTTTAGTCATTTAAGAGATATCAAGATCTAATTGCTCATTCTAGCTGTTTCCGGGGCATTTTGATCATTTTAAGAAATTCTGAGGCTTATTTTGGTCAATTAAGAGGTTTCGGGGGGTTTTTTTCTGGACATTTTTTGGTTTTGGGGGTATTTAGTGATTTTGGGAGTATAATGGCTATTCTAGTGATTTCAAAGTTATATTTCTGTCAAAAAAAATTTATTTTACCCGTGAGAATTACCAAATTATCAAAAACTCTATAAATACACAAAAATCTCTAAAACGACCCCCTTACAATTGCCAAAATGACTAAAATGCACCACGAATGACCAAAATATCCCAATACACTAGAAAATGACAAAACACCCCCAAAACGAGCAGAATGCCCCCGAAAATTTTTAAAATGACCAAAATACCGTTGAAACCACAAAAATAAACAAAATACCACGAAACTTTTGAAAATGACCAAAATACCCCTAAAGTAAGCCAAAATACAATCGATTTTATAGATTCCGTGGGGTATTTTGGTCGGTTTCAAGTTGTTTTTCTCTTTCCAGCGGATTTTAGGGCATTTTTCTCATTTTAACAATGTCAAGGTATGTTTTTTTAATCATTTTAGATGTTTGGGGCATTTTTGTCATTTTCGAGGTATTGAGATTTGACTGCTCATTCTGGCCGTTTAAGGTGTATTTTGGTCATTTTATAGGTTTTGGGGTTATTTTAGTCGTTTTAGAGATTTTGTGGGTATTTGGTCAATTAAGAGTTTTCGGGGTGGTTTTTTTGGGACCTTCTGTGGTTTTTGGCGTATTTTGGTAATTTTGGTGATTTAGGGACTATATTGGTCATTCTATTGATTTCAATGATATTTTTTTTGTCAAAAAAAAACTATTTTACTTGTGAGAATTTCCAAAATATCAAAAATCCTAAAAATACACCAAAACACTTAAAATGATTCCTCTTAGAATTGCAAAATTGATTAAAATGCGTGGAGAATGACCAAAATATCCCAAAACCCTAGAAAATGACCAAAACGCCCTCGAAACGACCACAATAACCCCCAAAAACTTTTAAAATGACCAAAATACCAATGAAACCACAAAAATAAGCAAAATACCCTCGAAACTTCTGAAAATGACAAAAATACCCCTAAACTCAGCCAAAATACACTCGATGTTTAGATTTCGAGGGTATTTTGATCGGTTTCAAGTTGTTTTGCTCATTCAAGTGGATTTTAGGACATTTTCCTCATTTTAGCAGTGTTGAGGCGTATTTTTTAATCAGTTTAGATGTTCGGGGGATTTTGGTAATTTACGAGGTACCGAGATTTGACGGCTCTTTCTAGCCATTTCAAGGGTATTTTAGTCATTTTAGAGGTTTTGGGGTTATTTTAGTTGTTTTAGAGATTTTGAGGCTATTTTGGTAGATTAAGTAGGTTCGGGATGGTTTTTTTCTTACATTTTGTGGTTTTGGGTGTATTTTGGAAATTTTGGGGGGGTTTACAGAGTATATTTGCCATTATAGTGATTTTCACTGATTTTTTTTGTAAAAAAAAAACTATTTTACCTATGAGAATTTCGAAAATATCAAAAATATGTAAATACACCAAAACCTGTAAAATGACCCCTTTAGAATTGCCAAAATGTCTAAAATGCACCACAAATGTCCAAAATATCCCAAAACCTAAAAAATGACCAAAACGCCCCCAAAACGACCACAATACCCGCGAAAACTATTAAATTGACCAAAATAGTATTAAAACACCAAAAATGAGCGAAATACCCTCGAAACTAGGCAAAATACACTCGATTTTTCAGATTTCGGGGGTATTTTGGTAAGTTTTAAGTAGTTTGGCTCTTTATAAAGGATTTTAGGGCATTTTCCTCATGTTACCAATGTCAAGCTGTACTTTTTAATTATTTTAGAAGTTTGGGGCATTTTAGTCATCTAAGAGGTATCAAGATTTGAATGCTCATTCTAGCTGTTTCAGGGGTATTTTGGTCATTTTAGGGGTTTAGTTTTAGTCGTTTTATGAGATTCTGAGGCTATTTTGGTCAATTAAGAGGTTTAGGGGTTTTTTTTTTGGAGATTTTGTGGTTTTGGGGGTATTTGGTGATTTTGGGAGTATAATGGCTATTCTAGTGATTTCAAGGGTATTTTTTTTGTCAAAAAAATTTATTTTGCCCGTGAGAATTGCCAAATTATCAAAAACTCTATAAATACACAAAAACCTCTGAAACGACCCCCTTACAATTGCCAAAATGACTAAAATGCACCACGACTGACCAAAATATTCCAAGACCCTAGAAAATGGCCAAAACGCCCCCAAAACGACCACAATTCCCCCGAAAACTTTTAAAATGACCAAAATACCATTGAAACCATAAAGATAAATAAAATAACCTCGAAACTTCTGAAAATGACCAAAATACCCCTAAACTAAACCAAAATACACCCGATTTTATAGATTTTGGGGTATTTTGGTCGGTTTCAAGTTGTTTTTCATTTTCTAGGGGTTTTTAGGGCATTTTGCTCATTTTAGCAATGTCGAGGTATATTTTTTTAATCATTTTGGATGTTTGGGGGATTTTTGTCATTTACGAGGTATCGAGATTTGACTGCTCATTCTAGCCATTTCAGGGGTAATTTGGTCGTTTTTGAGGTTTTGGGGTTATTTTAGGCGTTTTAGAGATTTTGAAGCTATTATGATAATTTAAGAGTTTTCGGGGCGATTTTTTTTTGGACATTTTGTAGTTTTGGGGGTATTTTAGAAATTTTGGTGATTTAGGGAGCATATTGGTCATTCTATTGATTTCAAGGAATTTTTTTTTTTTGTAAAAAAAAACCATTTTGCCCGTGAGAATTTTCAAAATATCAAAAATCCTACAAATACACCAAAACCTCTATAATGACCCGCTTAGAACTGCCAAAATGACCAAAACGCACCACGAATGACCAAAATATCCCAAAACCCAAGAAAATGACCAAAACACCCCTGAAAGGACCACAATACCCAAGAAAACTTTTAAAATGACGAAAATACCGTTGAAACCATAAAAATAAACAAAATACCCTCGAAACTTCTGAAAATGAGCAAAATACCCCTGAACTAAGCCAAAATACACCCGATTTTATAGCTTCCGGGGGTATTTTGGTCGGTTTCAAGTTGTTTTTCTCTTTCTACTGGATTTCAGGGCATTTTGCTTATTCTAGCAATGTCGAGATATGTTTTTTTAATCATTTTGGATGTTTAGGGCATTTTAGTCATTTACGAGATATCGAGATTTGACTGCTTATTTTAGCCATTTCGATGGCATATTGGTCATTTTTGAGGTTTTGGGGTTATTTTAGTCGTTTTAGAGATTTTGAGGTTATTTTGTACAATTAAGACGGTTCGGGGTGGTTTTTTTTTTTTTTTTTTTTTTTTTTTTTTTTTTACATTTTGTGGTTTTGTGGGTATTTTGGAAATTTTAGGGGTTTGCGAAGTATATTTGCCACTCAATTGATTTCAAGAATATTTTTTTGTCAAAAAAAAAATCCTATTTTACTCGTGAGGATTTCCAAAATATCAAAAACATCAAAACCTCTAAAATGACTCGCTTAGAACTGCAAAAATGACCAAAACGCACCACGAATGACCAAAATATCTCAAAACCCAAGAAAATGACCAAAACGCCCCCGAAACGACCATAATACCCCCGAAAACTTTTAAAATGTCCAAAATACCATTGAAACCACAAAATTAAGCAAAATACACATGAAATTTCAGAAGATAACCAAAATAGCCCTAAACTCAGCCAAAATACACTCGAGGTTTAGATTCTAGGGGTATTTTGATCGGTTTTGAGGTTATTTTACTATTTCCAGCGGATTTTAAGGCATATTTCTCATTTTAGCTGTGTTGAGGCGTATTTTTTAATCATTTTAGATATTTGGGGAATTTTGGTCATTTACGAGCTACCAAGATTTAACTGCTGTTTCCAACCGTTTCAGGCGTATTTTGGTCATTTTAGAGGTTTTGGGGTTATTTTAGTTGTTTTAGAAATTTTGAGACTGTTTTGGTCAATTAAGAGGGTTCGGGATGGTTTTTTTTTTACATTTTGTGGTTTTGTGGGTATTTTGAGACTATTTTACCTGTGAGAATTTTGAAAATATCAAAAAATTTATAAATACACCAAAACCTCTAAAATGACCTCCTTAGAACTACCAAAATGACTAAAATGCACCACAAATGTCCAAAATATCCCTAAACCTTGAAAATGACCAAAACGCCCCCAAAACGACCACAATACTCGCGAAAACTTTTAAATGGACCAAAATACTATTAAAACCTAAAAAATGAGCAAAATATCCTCGAAACTTCAGAAAATGACCAAAATAAAGGAAATCGACTGAAATACACTCGATTTTTCAGATTTCTGGGGCATTTTGGTAGGCTTCAAGTAGTTTTGCTCTTTATAGAGGATTTTAGGTCATTTTCCTCGTGTTACCAATGTCAAGCTGTATTTTTTAATTATTTTAGAAGTTTGGGGCATTTTAGTCATTTAAGAGGTATGAAGATGTGATTGTTCATTTTAGTCATTTAGGGGTTTTGGGGTAGTTTTAGTTGTTTAAGAGATTTTGAGGCTTATTTTGGTCAACTACGAGGTTTCGGGGGGGTTTTTTTTGGACATATTGTGGTTTTGGGGGTATTTAGTGATTTTGAGAGGATAATGGCTATCTTAGTGATTTTAAGAGTATTTTTTTGTCAAAAAAAAATTATTTTACCCGTGAGAATTACCAAATTATCAAAAACTCTATAAATACACAAAAATCTCTAAAACGGACCCTTACAATTGTCAAAATGACTAAAATGCGCCACGAATGACCAAAATATCCCAAGACACTAGAAAATGACCAAAACGCCCCCAAAACGACCACAATACCCTTGGCAACTTTAAAATTACCAAAATACCGTTGAAATCACAAAAATAAACAAAATACCCTTGAAAATTCTGAAAATGACCAAAATACCCCTAAAGTAAGCCAAAATACACTCGATTTTATAGATTTCGGGGGGTATTTTGGTCGATTTCAAGTTGTTTTTCTCTTTCTAGCGGATTTTAGGGCATTTTTCTCATTTTAGCAATGTCAAGGTATGTTTTTTTGATCATTTTAGATATTTGGGGCATTTTTGTCATTTACAAGGTATCGAGATTTGACTGCTCATTCTAGCCGTCTCAGGTGTATTTTGGTCAATTAAGAGGTTTAGGGGGGTTTTTTTTGGACATTTTGTGGTTTTGGGGGTATTTGGTGATTTTGGGAGTATAAGGGCTATTCTAGTGATTTCAAGGATATTTTTTTTGTCAAAAAAATTTATTTTACTCTTGAGAATTACCAAATTATCAATAACTCTATAAATACAGAAAAACCTTTGAAACGACCCCCTTACAATTGCCAAAATGACTAAAATGCACCACGAATGTCCAAAACATCCCAAGACCCTAGAAAATGACCAAAACGCCCCCGAAACGACCACAATACCCTTGAAAACTTTTAGAATGACCAAAATACCATTGAAACCATAAAAATAAACAAAATACCCTCGAAACTTCTGAAAATGACCAAAATACCCCTAAACTAATCCAAAATACATCCGATTTTGTAGATTCCGGAGGTATTTTGGTCGGTTTCAAGTTGTTTTTCATTTTCTAGGGGATTTTAGGGCATTTTTCTCATTTTAGCAATGTCGAGGTATGTTTTTTTAACCATTTTGGATGTTTGGGGCATTTTAGTCATTTACGAGATATCCCAAATCCAGCATCTTGGATAAGCTTTTCCTTTTATCTCCAACAGAAGGACGAGGCTGAGATAGAGCCTCTGGCCTGGTTACCTCATCCACTACCTCATTTCCCTTGTTTTTTTTCATAATTGCCATCCCTGAAAAGAAATATGTTAGAATCATTTAAAAGATGATATTAAAATAAATTCTTTAAGTAAAAACTCATGTCTACGAGTTGTAAGTTCGTGGGCTATAGCTTCAGGAGATGGCTCAAGACCAAGTCCCCACGTTACAAGACATTGAAGGGTGACCAATGAATGGAAACTTCTGTCAGCGTATAGACGAGCTCTCTAGACGCGGTCAAGATAAAATCTACTCAAAGATGGTCGTCTAACAACTATATATAAAATATAAAATAAAAAAATTTAAAAAAAAAAAGGAAGAGAAAAGGGTTAGACGACTATAAGCAAAAGATAAAAACACAGAATATAAAATAAAAAAACATACCTTCAGGACGAAGGTTCCCTAACTCTCCAGTGTAGGGGGCAAATGGATCTCTGCCAACCTCAATAGGTTATCCAACCCAAAAACCAGAGACGGAGAAAAACTCCGTCTTCCAATTCCTATCAAATGTTACAAGTGATTTTATTAGTCTACAATATTTCCCCCTAGCTGTGAATTGATAAAATCCAAGGGACTGGTTAATCTCTGAGGGCTTGTAGCAGTAGAGGAACTCGTCCACAGTGAGAGGACGATCCCCTTCAAACACTTCCCTCCACAAAACTTGCATAGAGACGACTAGCCTCCATGCGTTAGGGTTAAACTGAGATATTCCTAAACCTAACCTGGTAAGCAACTCCCTAGCAAAAGCATTAAGGGGTAACCTAAGTCCCCCTAAGAGGTAAGCTTCATAAACACCTACGCCAAAACGGGGTTGACAGTACCATTCCCCACGAACAGCTAACCTAGGGTTAAGGTCGTCTGGAATTTGGTACCAACTCCTAAGGGAAGTAAGTCTCTTTTCATCCATCTTGGAATGGACTCCTACAACACAACTATATACTGTCTCAACCTCGTCTAAAGGAATGGAAAAAGGAACACTCATCGAGGTACCAGCTCAAGACCCAGACGCTGCCCTCGTCCTACGTTGTTCCTGAAAAACCTCTAAAGGAATCCTAAGAACACCAGACGTGTATTGCTCGTCCGTGGTGTTCCCCCTACTACTACTATTACTACTACTACTACTACCACTATTGGAACCACTACAGCCTATAGCCTTATCAACACTATTACTAGACGAAGAAACGACAATCTCAAACATCTTGAAATTTGAAGGAAAACCTAAGAACGAGGATGAAAAGAATACCTGGCTCTAGACGAAGAAGGACTAAAGACGCGGAAATACTTCTAGACAAGGCACTAGACGACAAATGTCAAAGGAGAAAATTTAGGAAATGTGAAGGGTAGGAGAGGAATTCCACTATTTATAGGCGGTGAAATTTGGCATCTAAAACGACGCGACCAACCAGAGAATGACACGTGGCATATTCCTCAAAAAGGTAAATCGACGCGACCAGTCACCAATGAGGTCATGACACATGGCACGACATCTAACCACTAACATAAAGACACATGTCCAAAGAACAGCAGTTGATTCTACAGTGCTCTGGACGACCCTTGGACAAGGGGGCAACTGATGGTGAATTGAAAATTGAACCAACTCAAATTCGTCCATGAGAGTCGTCCAGGTCAAGAAGACAAGGATGGTCATCCCTAGTAGGACGGTCGTCCATGGGCATGAAGGTCGTCCATCAGGAAAGCGCCTGGACGACCCCCAACACTTGGGAAATTTCCAGAAAGATTTATCTACAAAACCTAGTGAATCGAACCACGTGTTACTATTTTGAAACATGAGCGAGATCCTGGTTCATCACTATAACTTCCTACTAAGTACTTAACTTCCAATGACAGTTGTAGAAGATAAGATTGAACATTCTAACTCCTATAGCAGTTGTGGAAGTTAATTTTGAACCTTCTAACTTCCTCAAATATAGGGGAAGTTACGAGACAAGTAACCACTCCAAAGCACACTATATAAGCACTCATCCATATCAAATGGAAGTAACTTAAGCATCAAAGGGTTCTTGGCCGGTTCATCGCAGTCACCTTTGATCTTGTGTCTTTTTCTTTTCAGGCCTCCCAAACAATCACTAGTTCACTGAAGCCCGGAGCATTCAGCCTACTAATTTTCTTTGCATTATCAAATTTTTTTTTAGATTTAACTGCATTTTAGGAGGATTTTCTTCTTAGTAATACCATGATGTACAATTTTGTAAACAAAATTCACACAAATATACACACACTTACCAACCAAGCTACAAAAATCAGTAAAACCCAATCAAACACGTTTGTGGTTAAAGTATTTCTTCAAACACTTTGAAGGGATTAGGGAATTGAGGATTGTTATCGACAAAAAAAATAGAGTTCATAAGTATTAAAAAACCAAAGAAAATAATAATCAACCATTAAACCAAAAAATAAAAAACTGTGTTCATAAGAAATGGCATTGGTTTAATTTTTTGGGTTCTAAAGCCACCAACATTAAACAAAAAAATACAAAAGCATATTTCATCAAAATTGTGGTAGAACATACTTTTGGGTATGAGGTTTTATGATAAACATAGTCAAACAATGATTTGAAATCTGCCAACTCATTATCTACATCTTCTACAATAAAAGAAAAGGAAGTCCACATGAAGCATGCTTAAAACAATTGTAAATATAAAGCTCAAACCCCACATACAAAATTCTACCCAAAACCTAGCATTTATCAAAATTCATCATCTACCACTATAAATTGATGCAAGAAGGTCACTCCTAAAAATAAATGGTTTTTAAACATCATAACATAATGAAAATGATAAATATAAGAGTCTATAAAATAACACATAGGAATGTAATGAAAGACAACAGTGTGAACAATGAATCAAATTTTGAAGTAAATTTGCATAGGGTTTATCATATTTGTGGTTTTCTTACTAAGTCTTAGTGATACCCATTGAGAGAAGCTTCAAACAGGGCCAAAAAAATTAAAAATTAAAAAAAAAATCCTTTTACAAACCTTTTCTTTTAAAGATATATAGATAATAAATCATATAGTATCAATTGATTTGTGGTAAATTATGATGAAATAAGCTTTAAGGCCCCAATATTTATAATTTACTTAAGTGTGCGTTTGGCTCCAAATTAAAAAGCCAGCTTATTTTATTATTCAGTTTATTTTTATTACTATTCATGGGCCCCACTACACTTTTTGATACTATTTATGGGTCTCACTGTACTATTTCAGCTAACTTTTACCTTTATCTACAGTACTTTCAGCAAAAAGTTTTCAATTTCAGCAAAATATGCGGATACCAAACAAACCCTAAGTCAGAAAGTAAATTCCCAAACTCATAATCTATTTATTCTAAAGACAACCACACAAAAATAGATGTAAACGCCAACAGTTCTATATAAAAAAAATTAAAACTTAAAGAAATAAAAATTGAAAGAAGAAATATTAGAAGAATTTCTTACCCCAAAATTCTCAGCCGCAAGTTCATGTTGTCTTTCCCACCATGCCTCTTGCTTTTGCACATCCTTTACAAAACTCACTCTTAACTTGAAACACCTAAGCAATCCCAACCAAAATGAAAATATCACCCACTGAAAAGCCATAAAAGACTCAAACTTTACACATATACATAGAGAGAGATCACCGAATCATTTTAACTACATACCATCAATGAAGCTACAAATAATTTGTGTAATTATTTGTAGCTTCATTGATGGTATGTACTTAAAATGATTTCAAGATGCTTCATTGATGGCATGTACTTAAATGATTTCAAGCAATTGCTTCAAATATTTTTTATGTTCTTTCTCATAGAAATAGCTATTAATACATTATTGCATTGTCTCTATTTAATTAAACATAATTGTATTTAAAAAAAAAAAAATTCCATAGAGAGTGGCTTGGCTGAGCCTAATAGCACAACTTGGAATAATTGTGTATTACTTTCAACCCAACATTTGGTGTTTTTGAAATTGATTGTATGTCTTACTTAAGATGTATCCAAAGAGTTTATGAAATTTGGTTTTAATTGTTTATAGAGATAGTTGAAACTGAAATAAACAGGCATTTCGTTTGATTCCTTTCAAATAGACACCCTTTCAAACTACTATTATTTGCATGTACTTAAGATGTATCTAAAGGAAATCAGATTCATCTGACATAAATATATGTTGCTGCAAATGATCTCCTCAACAGTTTCCAAGAAGCCTGCATAATTAATATTGGGGGCCATCAAGAGTAGATAAGCAGAGATGCTTAGACTATTTGTCAGATGTTTTGAATATTGAGTTTATGAGTTGCTTCTTATGAGAGATAGTGGCATAGTGCCTCATGTGTTTACGTGGCATATTATTTCCTGGCAGCAAATGCATGATCTTGCTAATGCTGTCATGAGATTGTTTACACATTTATATATTCATTTTATCAATAAATTTTTATCGTTTATCCTAAAAATGAGAATGAATGAGAGAATTTTAAATATTAAGTAAACAACTTCTTCATATGGTCTGAGTTCTAAAAGAATGCTAGGCCTAGGAGTTGCACAATGCATTGAACAATTTTTTTTTTCTTTTTTTCTTTTTTCAAATAATGCAGTAGCCAGGTATTCATACTGATATTTTCAATGGTTAGTTCTTTACTCTCTCTTTTTTTTTTTTGAAAAAGTTATGTTACTATCATTAGGTATATGTTGTGTAATGAAATTTATTCATCTAACAAAGAAAAATAAAATAGAAAAGAATGATTTAAGAAACAATCAAGAGGCAACATCTCAGTTAATACAAAAGAAAAAAAGTTGATTTTTTTTTAGGGAAAATTTTGAATTTATTATTGTTTATTAGGTGTTTTAAGCATTTGTTGTGTAATGAAATCTATATCTAACAGTGAGAGAGACTCATTAAGCTTGAAGTTCACAATATGCCTCCATAAAACATGTGTAAGATGCTCAAGAGAAGAGATACAGAACTGCCACTGTCAGTCAATAAGGACTATCATGGTTTGTGAGGGCTAGCCAGTTATGGTTAAAAGATCAAACGTGCATTAATTTTGTGCTCTATTAGGATTTGAGCCTGAGATGGTCATTTAGTAGAACCATCATTTACATATTTATAGTATCTAAACAGTGTCAACCCAAACCAAGTATCTTACACAATAGAAATGAGTTTTGCTAGGGACTGAGACTGACCCATGTTTTACAACATATATGCCCCTGCCACACACAGGTGCACACGCATGCAGACACACACATGCATCTGATTATACTCTCGTGGCAAAAGGGGTGATGCTCACCATAGAGACTCAGTTCTTTGATATTGGCATGAAAAAAAAAAACAATAAATAATCCAAACGAAAATAGAGGATTTTCATAAAATAAACATAAAAAATTTACCAAGCTATTTTTATTTATTCTGACTTCACTCAGACATTTTGTCGAATGCATCAGGTGATGCTATGATAGGGTTGGCCTATCTTCACAAATCTTTTGTCTCAATGAGTCTTATGCTAAGAAGCATGGGTGCGGATTTGGATTCGAGTATAGGTGCAGGTGCGGGTGCAGTGCGACGACTCGGCAATTTTTGAAAAAGTAGGGTACGGGTGCGGCAAGATACATTTATTAATAAATTATTAAAAATATTTTTATTTATATTTTTTATATATACCTAAACATATTTTTTTTCATATAACGGTAAACATATACTAATTTAAGAGCAATAGCATAGATAATAAAGTCTTTATAAATCCATATCATAATTTAATATATTAATCTTTTTTAAGAAATAAAATATGTTAATCCTTAACTAAATATATTAGCCCTCATAATAATAATAATAATATACTACCTATTAACATTTAAAACAAAAAACAAAACAAAATAAATAAAAGAAAGGTAAAAAACGGAAACCCATTAAAATCTTTTAAAAAAAAAATTTGAAAAACAAAAGTTATTAGCCACGTGGTTGGTATGTGGGGAAACAATAAAACCCACTACGTGTCTTTCAACCCTTCACTTCACTCAGTATTAAGTACTAACCAAGTCACGTGGGGCACACAAACTAAGAAATTAAAAAGAGAGAAAACAAGAAAGATTAACGGACATAAAAAGAAAACACTCAAGAGGTGTTTAGTAATGTTATTATAGTAACGTTGTTTATATTTTTTTGAAATACATGTAAGTGAAAAAATGTGTGAAAATACGTGTAATATTGTTTAAACACTGAAAAATGTTGTTTAAAATCTCTTACCAAACACCCCCTCAAGCTCAGAAGCTTTGTAGAACACAAAGACGAAGAAGAAGATGAAATGCAGAAGAAAGAGACAATGAAGAGGGTGGTTTAATACTGGCCCGATATGATTTTTCGGCTGAAACAGATGATATCATCCGGTTCAGGCCCTATTTCGGCCCGTTTCAATCCAAATCGGCCCGGTTCAGCGCGAATCCACAAATGAAAAAAAAAAAAAAAAAAAAAAAAAAAAAAAAACCAACACGGCATGGACGCGCGGTCAGCGGTGTCGACCACTGCACGCCGCGTCGGTGTGCGTCGGGTGTGGGTGCGGCTGCCTTGGAGCCGCACCCGTGCTTCATAGGTCTTATGTAAAGGTAACAACCTAAGGAAAAGCACTAGCCACATCTACGCTATACCTCAAAAGGATTAGTCACAATTGAGGCTTCTTTTGGTTGTTAATAAAACCTAGATCTACCCAGTAAATACCCGATGTATGACTCATTACACACCCACACACATCACACAATCAATCAAATTGGGGTATCACAATCTCCCCCATTTAAATCCCTAACGTCCTCGTTAGGGCCCACTTTGTGGGGTAGTGTCTCTGAGCCCACACAGGATTACCGGGCCGGCTCTGATACCATATGTAACAACCAAGGAAAAGCGCTAGTCACATCTGCGCTATACCTCAAAATGACTAGTCATAACTAAGGCTCATTGTAGTTGTTAATAAAGCCCAAATCTACCTAGTAAATACCCGATGTGGGACTTATCACACACCCACACACATCACACAATCAATCAAATTGGGGCATCACAGCAACTAATGATATAAACTATACAATATTTTTAAATCACAAATCACAACAAAGATAGGAACATAAAAATCCAATGTGTCCAATAATTTGAATTATCTAAACCCTCCACATCTAAACCCATCAATCTATGAATTCAATTATAATTCACCCATGATCCAATTCTACGCATCACGTATGAAAATAATAATAATAGAAAAGTAATGTAAATCCATAACCAATAACCAAAAACTAAAGAAACCATAGCCCCTAAAGTAAACACAATTAATTTTTTTTTGGAAAACCCTTTTTAAGGCCAGCAAACTAAAGGCCAACCAACCATTCAGCCATAGCAACCCAAAACACCAAAAGTAAATAATAACAGGGTAGGTATATTTTCAATTGAAAGCGAATCAGAATTCTTACCTAAGGTTCGGATTTTGCTCTTCAGAGAAGGCTAGCTTCAGTTGCAGATTCTTTGTATCTGACGGTGGCTTTAGGATTCAGATTTTTCTCTACTTAGGAGACTAGCTTCAGCTGCAGACTGTTTGTGTTTGTTGGTGGAGAGAGCATGGGAAATAAAAAAGAGAGAACGGCTGAATCAGTAAGATTGGAGAGGAGAGACAAAGCCAAAGAGAAGAGAATGAGTCTAATATTAGGTAGGGACCGTAGGTATTAAAGTCGAAAGAATTAAATCAAATTAAAAAAATATAAATAAAAAAGCTTATGTGGAAAATTGTGGAGAGGTCAACCAAAAGTCAGAGGTTTCGGTTTTGCAACTATACGTTTATTATTTACAAAATAGGACTACTATCTTAATGGTTTTCAAATTACTTTATCCATTTATAAAAAAAAATTAAAATTAAAATTAAAACAATCACACGTTTCTTTGTAAAAATACATATGCCGTACTGATAAAAAAAAATAATGATAAAAAAAAATAAAAAAAAAAGTCATCTTCCTTATTGCAAAAAAAACACATCTGCCCTTATTCCCCTTATTAAAGACTCTATTGCCGTTTCCTCTAGCCTCTTGAGATTAACTCCAAATGAAATTTCCATTTGAAATCTCCAACCTTTTTGTTTCTTTCCAACCTTCGCCTCCCACTTCAGTTTTATAGATTCTGTTCAGTTTTTATGGTTTTATTACATCCACATTTTTATGGTGTCAAAATGGCCATTGAATTGCGTGATGATCCCTTTTCAAAAATTGTATATATGTTATAAAATGAAAATTGTCCGTGAAGGTTTTAAAGTTTTAATAAGGAAATTTTCATATCATGTGCTCAATTTTTTTTAAATGTTTGTATAATATTTTGTCTTAATTTTAGGTTTTACATGTTTCCTTCCAAGTTATGGCGAAAAGTTCAAGATGAACAATTAGAATTCACTTTTCCAACCGTCAGTAGAAGTTTTAATAAGGAAATTTTCATATCATGTGCATAATTTTTCTAATTGTTTGCATAATATTTTGTCTTAATTTTGCAGGTTTTACATGTTTCCTTCCAAGTTATGGAGAAAAGTTCAGAATGAACAATTGGAAGTCACTTTTCTAACCAAATAACGTACACTAAAAGGCTCTTGCATCTCAAAATGGCCACTGAAGGCGCATAATTCTCTTGCTTGATGATTTTATGTTAACAACAAGGTGATAAATTAAACTATGATATGTTTTGATCGTAAAAATTGGATCTTGGTGTGTGCCCGAATTATTGGGGTTAGCTTTTTGTTTGGCTGCCGAGAAAGTTAAGGCAAAACATAAACTGTTTCCAACATGAAATATAATACTTTATTTTTCTCCTGGCAATTACTACATGTAGTAGAATATGGTGAAATGCACTTTTTCTTATAAAATTTGTAGCAAGTGGTGTTTGCTTGGCCTTCTAAGTATTTGTATGATGTTTTCTATCAATTTTGGTTACAATTTTGTTTACATAACTTTCTATCGATGAATTAATAGAGAAATTGAAAAATGAATTTAAGCTTAAGCAAGGGTTTGACCCAAAAGTAATTTTTTGTTCAACTTTTCTGTTTTCTTATATTTAATAAAATTTAGGATTAGTAGCCTCATAATCGTTATACAATTGGAGGATAGCTCATATTCTTTAAATTTGTTTTCCTACAATCTATTTGATTGTTAAATTGGTATCGATCGTGCTTTATGAAAATTTGAAAATCTAGATACAAGGAATGTATTCATTTTAAAGTGGAAGTTGAATTCAATCTTGAATGTATTCAATTTTTTAGTTGTTTTCAAGGAAAAAAATTTTGTGTAGCTCCAACTAAAAAATTGTGGTAAGTTTTAATTTCAAGTGAAATTTGATCTAATATTAATGTCAAAATTTTTTTTTAAAAAAAATGTCAAAAATGTATTCTACCATGTCACTTCCTTTATTTTATTTTATTTTTAGAAACAAACACACAAACAAATGATAGGAAAATGGGTTGTATCGTGTCTTTTCTCATTTGGCTCTTCTATTTTTTTGAAAAAAAAGTTAATAATTTGTATCAATTATAATTTGGAATTACTACATTTTTCAATTACAAAAAAAAAAAAAAAAAAAAAAAAAACATAGGGGTGTGATGAGTAAATTATTTCATCCAAAACGTAAAACACTCATCACACCCTTAAGTATTTTTGTGATTTAAAAATGTAATAATTCTAAATTATAATGAATATAAATTATTAACATTTACAAAAAAATAATAATAAAATAAAAAAGCCTCGGATCACGGGCTCATATAATAATTAGCATACACGCTAGTGCACTACCAAAAAAGTACACTATCAAAAAAAAAAAAAAAATGTAATGGCAAAAGGGGAAAACTGTAAAATATGTAAGGGCATATTCGGCCGAGGAAAAAGAAGAAGAGGGAAGAAGATCAGCTGATCATCTCTCCCACAGAAGAAGAGGCAGAGGAGATCGGCGTGAGAAGGAGAGAGAGTAAACTGATTTTGGGTGCAAGGGATTCTCTCAAAACGCAGCGTTTCAGGTTAGGATTTTTACTGTCCTCGCCGTACGCGTACGACACGGGCACGGCAGGCAAATTGCCGTGTCCGTGCTTTCTTGAGTCTTAATACAAGTTGCAGCAAGTAATATATTATTAAGTCTTGGATTATGTGTTAATTTTCTTGTCCATGTGTTGGTTTACCAATGAGAAATTAAATTTTATGTGGTAGATTTGGGGAATAAAATCTCAAATGCTAGGATAATTATTGCTTAATTTGTAAAAAAGAAAAGGGTTGTTTTATCTCCAACAAAACAAAAGTGATGGCTTTGTACCAGACAAGCAAACCATAGGGCTTTCAGTGCCTCAACTTGTTCATGTCAAACATGTAGGTTTTAGAGTAAGTGAACTTTTTAATAAATTCTTCTTCTTCAGGAAGTTGATATCAAATGAAGTTTTGTTTGCATAATTAATGCGAATGCCGTATCTGTTTGGTTTGATTTGATTTGATTTGCCAACAGGAGAGAATTAATAGATTATTAAGTAATTGATTTTGAATAAATAATGTTGATTGATTTGTAGATTAGCTTGGCGGAATCAGTAAAACCAGAGAGATCTTCTTCTACTGATATTGTAACTAGGAGTAGGAGACATGGAAGATGTCCTAACAGAGATTCCCCCACCTTCAAGGTTCTTTCAGGAAGATCTCAACAACTTCGCCCCTCCGTCACCCCCTCTCCCGTCTCCCTTTCTTGTGTTTTCTAACCCTAAACCAAATGAACCTCTCCGCCCCTCTCTCCTCATCGTGGCCATATCTTCCCCATCCCTATATGTCTTCCATCAACTGTCCTCTAAAACCCTTATTGGGACTCTTATTCTCCCCGAGATCCCTTTCTCTGGAAACTCTATTGAACCCTCTCTTGGAGACAAATCCTGCAACATCTACACACATAATGATGCTGATGATTCAATTATCATCATCTCTGTTCAGTGCTCCATTGCTGCCGAGAGATCTATCGTTGTTGCAAAGTTGCTGATTGGAGAAAAAATATTTCCTGAGAGGGTTCTGATATTGGATTCAGTTCAGAGTCAAAGCTTCCGAGGTAAGCTGTCACCAGATGAGACATTTGCTTTCAAGCTGGAGACATCATCAGAAAGAAAAGGGCTCAATGATTCATCATTGTTGAAGGGTATCAACTATTTTCCATCAGCAAGTGTTGTAGATGGCTTGGCAGCTGCTCTGCTGGGCCGATGCCAGATGAGGAACATCAAGGGAACTCTCTGTGTTTCGTGGCCTCAATTTGGTGGGGCTGCAGTGTCCCTGGTTAAATCTCTTCTGCAGAGGAATGTGTTGCCAGGTTTGGACTTGAGCATAAATGCTGATGGTGTGGTTAGCTGGACCAAGGATCATTCTTTTGATTCTGAGTTGTACACCTAATGAACTAGGTTTGAGATGCTTTTTTTCCCCCTGTTGTATAACTGTTTCATTAAATTTTATTCCTTTTTTTTTACTGTCATAAGATTTTGAAAAGAATTCATGACCAAGTAGGATCTTATTTTTTCCCTTTATGATGCCAAGCTCTAATATTTATTATTCAATCTTTCCAGATTTTTTTGTCGTCTTGAATTTATTGGAATTTTTTTTTCATATGTGAAAATTACATATGTTGCTGGCAGATTTTTACCTCTAATCTGTCTTCTGGTAGCTGCTCAATGAGAAGTTGTCTTACACCGATTGTGTTGATTCAGCAAAGCCACACAAAAATAAATAAATAAATAAATAAAACCACCATTGTTCTTGACTACCCTCACCTGTAGGCAAGACTGGCAGAGTGGCAATCTTGACAAAAATTATAGTGCACTTAGCATCTGGCTGGTAGAGGGGAGTAGAGTAGAGTACAACATTACTCTACTCCCCTTTGCTTTGCAATCCAAACGGTTCCTAAGTGTTCATTGTGGTTGGTGCTTATGGCTCTAATAGGTACCGGGTAGTCTGGGTTTTCATTTGTCATTAGTTTTGTAGGCCACAATTTGACATTGACAATTTGGTTCTCATCTCACCCATATCTCATAATTCATATCTCAATTCTCATAACTTATAACTCACAACTCGTGACTCATTCTCATAACAAATAATTCCCATTTTTTTTCTTAACTCATTCCGCATCAGTTGGTGGGACTTGTATCAAAAACTGCTACCCACCATAGCAATGAAACTTGAAGACCACAAATTGCAAACAAACGTAGCAATTCACATGAACCGAAGAAGAAAAAAGCATTGATCACACAAACCCACCTCCATCACAATCCAAGCCTCAAACCACAACCACACCAATACACCCATCCAAATCCAAACACATCAACATACAAATCCCTAGATCGGCAACCCAAATCCCTATATGGGAAATAGGACTGATGAAGAAAGAAAGAAGAGAACAAAGTTGAGAGAAAAAAATGGCGTGAAGAAAAAAGAAAGAGCCATTGGTAGTGTGACAGGTATGTACAGTGTGGGTCACATTCATCATATGTTATTACCAAAATATTACTGAACTCATAACTCAAAATTTGAAAACACCAAAAAGTTGTTCTCAATTCTCATTACTCATTCACAATATTTTGAGTGATGAGAATTGGGAATGAAAGAAAACTTGACCAAATAGATACAATTAGTGTGGGATCCACCAAAAGTGAGTAATGGGTGATGGAAAATGAGTGATAGATGATGGAAACAAGGCAAACCAAACAGGCTCTAAACCTCGCTGTGACACATGATTCTTTAGAGTTGTGCTACCTATCCAGTCCTTGTTCCGCGAAAATGACCCAACAAATCTCTAGAGTCTAGACCATGCATTTTTTGTTATTTTTTATTGCGGACTAACATGGATTTGAAAATAAAAAACTTGGTTTGTATCCCTGCTTTAAACCCCATTTCGTGAGGCTAACTTCGATATTCACAATCAAATAGAATGGTTTTCTCCAGTGGCCATATGTGGCATGTCATATTTGCCGGGCATGCTATTCTCCTGACTAAATTGCGAGCATCTCTTGACTATAGACGCTTTCCTCAGCCTTGCAAGCTTCAAATAAAAGTGTTCATTTGTTAATGAAATCAGAAAATAGCTTTTCTATTGTGACATGTGGTTATTGATTTGACATTAAATGGCTGATAGTGCCTTTTGAATCTAGTACCAATGGTTATCCTATTTATGTATATGCATTCCCTTTAACGGCACAAGGGTCTTGTAATTGTGTGTAGCCTCACACACTACGAGAAGTAAGATGTATATATCAAATATATGAAATTTCTTTTCACTTTATGATAATTGCTTTTATCATCAGATTAAAATACTAAAAAATCAATTGGTTTTTAGTATAGTCAAATTTAAATCCCAAATTTATTATTATACAACAAAATATTTTACTAGATGAATTAATTAGAACTCACATCAATCAAATGAGGTTAAAAAAGGGATATTATTATTACTAGTTTTTTTTTTTTTTTTTTTTTGAGAAACTGTTTACCAGTTTAATGGGATATAATGAGATGTTAACTATAGACTATAGAGGACCTTTCTCTGTCGTCTCTATATTGTTGCCAATAAATTTACAGGCTTTTTTTTTTTTTTTTAAGAGTAAATTTATAGGCTTAAATCTTATTCCACTGGCACTGGGGCACATTAGCCTAGGTAAGTTTGTGCAGAAAACCCACTAACCCGCCAAACCCGACCTGACCCAACCTGACCCGCCGGGTTGAGTCAATTTTTAAGGCTTGGTGGGTTGGGTTGGGTTACAAATTTTTTTTTTTATAGTGGGTCGGGTTGGATTTGGGTCAAAAAATTACAAACCCGCCAAACCCGACCCGACCCACTGACCCACCCATATTTAATATATATTTAAAATATATTATATATTTAATAATTTTTTTTTAAAACCAGTTGTAGGGCACTTATATATATATTTATTTATTTAAATATATATTATATATTTAATAATTTAAAAAAAAAAAAAAACTAGCTGTAGAGCAGCACTTTCTCGGTTCCTCCTACTAATACTAATTTAATATATATATATTTATATATATATAATAGATTATATAATTAATAAATTTTTTAAAATAACCAGTTCTTCCTATCTTATATAAAAGTCAATTAGTTCACACAAACCCTAATAAATTACTATTGTTGTTTAGTCATTAGTGTTGTTTGCCTTTAAGGAATTACATTGATACTAATCTTTGGGTTTTTTAAATATATTAATATTTATATTTTTTTCTACTCAATTTAATAATAAATAAATAAATAAATTTGTCAAATCCATGGGTTCAACCCGACCCAACCCGACCTATGTGGGTTGGGTTGGATTTATGTGATGGGTTGGGTTGGGTTGAATTTTTTTTGACCCACCATAGTGGATTGGGTTAAAAAATCCCCTCAACCCGACCTATACACACCCCTAAGCCTAGGGATTGATGTATTGCAATTGCGTGTGAGGCCCAAAGTAGTATTATGGCCCATGCCCTACGTTTGGGAATCACACAACTTCCACTAGGTCTAAATTTGATACAAGTAAACTTGACCGACAAATTGGCTGAAATCTAGGGGTGTTTGGTAATGTTGTTCTAGTAACATTATTTGTATTTTTAAAAAATACGTGTGGGTGAAAAAGTGTATGAAAATATGTTTAATATTGTTTAAATACTAAAAACTGTTATTCTAGTAACACTACCAAACAGCCCTCTAATTTGTGCTTCTTTTTTCTCTATAAGAAGAGAAATGTATACTAATCTTGCACTTCACGGTCGATCATGACTCATCTTTTTTCAGAAATTCTAGATTTTCTCATGTAGAGTAGAAAAGCAATCAAGAATCTGAGAAAGAGTGTATGACTCTTGTCTTTGAAGAAAAAGTGAATAGGATTACGTGCAAGTTGACAATCACATTACCAAATATAATGGGGTACTTTTGTTTTTTTTTTTGTTTTTCATAACAAACGACACAAATGGAACTTTCACGAGGAGAGCATCAGATTGTGACATCTTGAGCTGGAAATTGCACACCTGAATTTCAATTATCAGCCTAAAAATACATATAAACATAATTAAATTGATATAATTAAGCATTATGGTTAAACCTAATTTGTTCAGGTTGGACCATCTATCTACCTTTGCGCATTCCATTGGGCTGATAATCTAACCGTATATCCCTTTCTTATATATGAGGAGCTTTAATAATCAACCCACTTAGATGTGAGGTTTGTGGAATAAAAGGATAGGGATACTTTTATTTTTTTTGCTGATTGAAATTTAATTTTTGAGAGAGAAATTTTAAAAAAGGAAGCAAAGCCTGTTCAGACCTCTATGTAAGAGTTGAAGTGGTAAACATTAGCTGTTAACAATTTTTGGTTTGGTGACTTGCCCAAATCTTTTAAGCCTTTTGCAATGGTAGCTCACGTACACGTCTTTTTAAGGTTCTCTCTAATTTTGGTTTAAAAGTAGCCACCAACCAGGCCAAATATTAGTTGCATCCTCTCTTGACTACTACACAATTCTATACTTAATACTCAAACGGCCTTGCAAAAAACCTTATGACACAATATTCCACATTCCTTGTACTTATATATATGTCAGTCCCACCCATCTCTCCCACTCTCACTCTCCAATTATCCAAGAAAACCAAAACAGCAACAATGGCACCTTCCCTCAATTCAAAGCCCCTTGTTCTGCAAATCTTGCTTCTAACTTTGTTCATTCTTGGAACCAGATTACATGCAAGTGACCCTGTTCTAAAATTGGATTATTATGCATCTACTTGTCCAACTCTGTTCGAAATCATCAAGAAAGAAATGGAATGTGCAGTGCTAGCTGATCCACGTAACGCGGCCTTAATACTTCGATTACATTTCCACGATTGTTTTGTTCAGGTCTACATCTTTATTCCATTACATTCCTCATCATTAATATTATTGACATGCTTCAAAAATTTTATTTGTTTGAAACTGATACATTTTAAAATTCTGATTAAATATTACAGTGTATCAAATGTCACATCATTTCATTTTTAAATGATACGTTACTGTGTATACTATATTAACCTGAACAAATCATTTTCCAAAATTATTTAATTTCAATTGGCCAAAATTTCGTGCGTGGCTAACATGGACAAGAATTGCTTCAGCAAAGTAAGGAATAATTTGATATGTTGATGAACAGGGATGTGATGGGTCAATACTGCTGGATGACACAATCACACTACAAGGAGAGAAGAAAGCTTCCCCCAACATAAACGCTTTGAAAGGTTTCAGAATTATTGATAGTATAAAGAACAAGCTTGAATCAGAGTGCCCCGGAATCGTTTCTTGTGCAGATATTCTCACCACTGCTGCAAGAGATGCAATCATTCTGGTAAGAAGAGTAGTTGTTTGTAGCAAGCATGTTTTAATATTAAACTTCCTTTTTGCATAGTAGTACTAGTAGTAGAGTGGGTGAGTATATGGCGGGAATATATTTTACATTAAAAATCTAAAAATGTAATTGCATTAATCAGGGCAACACAAAAGGTATTGTATTTCACCACTGTACTCTAGATTTCTTTCTTTCTAGATTTCTCTTTTCATGATAAAATTTGTTCATGTATTTGGATTTATGACTTTTTGAGGCCTCCGTTGGATCTGTAGTGATTTCTTTTCTTTCTTTTTTTTTCATTTTTGGTAGATAATTTGGTAATTTATATTGAAATTAAAATTTTCAGAATTTGACTACAAAAATGATAATGAATGTATTTTATTTTATAAAGATAGCCATCAACTATAACTTTGATGCAAGATTTTTTTTTTTTTTTTTTGGTTGAGAAAATTGATGCAAGATGTTAAGCTAATACTTAAATGTTTTTTTTACATGTAAATAATAAGTTAGACAACTTTTATGTACTCGTTAAAGTTTTGGATAACAAATATTTCCTCAAAAATTATCTTTTGTATGCGTATGTATGTGTGTGTGTATATATATATATATATATATATATATCTGTTCACTTGTGTTCATACTCTTGTATACAATATATTTATTAGTTGTGATTTACTTTAACATTAAAAAATTAAGATGTTTATTATTTTTTATACATAGTGTGTGTGGGTGACATGAATAATTTACGATATGGGTAATTGTTTGTTAATGCTACATTAATCAACAACCTCTTATTGGATTAATATTTTTAAAATTTCACTACTAGAGTAAAATTCTAGTTTTTTTAATAGATGACAAATTTCATAATAATTGGATTTTATTGAATATTCAATTGATAAACTCATGTTTTGTGTATAATTTTAATATAAGAAAATTTTAATTTTAAAGATTTTATGGATGAGATAGCTATTAATTTTAATCATCTTGAAAATTTTCATGCATAGAAGGTAGAATAAGAAATATAATACTACAATAGATTTGTCAAAATACACCTTCAATAGAAATCTAATTGGTGGTGTAGCATTGTCAAAAGTTAATATTATGCGTAAATATTAACATGAAATTTTTCTGACTTTTTGTTTGCTTCTTCTTCTAATTAATAATGTTATATTAGCTTTTGAAAATGCATACTTGTTCACATCATCACCCAAATATATAAATTTATATATATATATATATATAAAGTGGTTTTGGATTTACAAATAATTCTAAATTATGTTAGTTTAAATAAATTAAAAATTATTTTTTTATTAAGAAACCTAACAATAAATAATTTTTATTAAATTAAAGTTGACTTTCCCTAAATAAATCCTAATTAAATTAGGTATGCTTTTTTTTTTTTCCTTGAATCTCTAATTTGATTTTTTATTTATTAATACTTATTAACTAAATACATATCATATATGAATAAGAGTAAATTACAAATTACACTCCTAAAGTTTGGAGGTGATTGGATTTTACACCCTAAAGTTTTAGAATTTGGATTTTACCCATTGAAGTTTGGCATATTTGGATTTTACACCTTGACATTTTAGAATTTAGATTTTACCCTCTAAAGTTTAGGGTTGTTTGGATTTTTTACCCCCAAATTCTAAAACTTTAGGGTGTAAAATCCAAACACTCCAAAACTTTAGGGAGTAAAATCCAAACACTTCTAAAATATAGGAGGTAAAATCCAAATTCTGAAACTTCAATGTATAAAATCCAATCACCCCCAAACTTTAGGGGTGTAGTTTGCAATTTACCCTATGAATAATTTTCTTGTCAAACTTTATCTTGCAATGCATGGTTTAACTATTGAAATATATTAATTATTTGTATATGTGTATTTTGAGTTTATTTTGATTGATGTATTAATATTGTTAAAATAATGGTCAAGTGATTAAATTTATAATTTCTTAACAGTTTAAACTCTTGGGATAATCAGTAATTCATCATTGCATCAGAGTAAATTTGTTTAGTTAAAACTTGGTCTCCGCCTTACCTCTTGTTAAAAAAGAAAAGTAAAAAATCTCATGCATTGGGCCCCACCTATTAAGGGGTTTAAACCCACACATGAGGAGGAGTTTTAGAATAATGGTGAAGTGATTAATTCATAATTTCCTAAAAATTTAAACTTTTGTAACAACTGATAGTTTATAAAATACCATACATAATTTGTCCCCTTAACAAAAATTTCTTGCACAATCCTTGGTGGGAATGGAGGTATTTTGATAAAATAAGTCTATTGACATCAAATAATTCATTGAATTTTACACATCTTTGCTTCTGTATTTGTGTTGTGGTAAGCCTAGTCGAGTGAAGTGGCAATGCCATGTGAGAGAGAATGTAAAAAATTTGGTAAAAGAAATTGGTACCTCTAGCAGAACTGAATTTGATAATATGCCTTTTTCTTCATATTATTTGCAGGTTGGTGGACCATATTGGGAAGTTCCTCTGGGAAGAAAGGATTCTATAACTGCAAATTATGCATTGGCAAACACAAATATTCCAACAGCAGATGAGGGCTTGCTCTCTATCATTTCTAAGTTTCTTTATCAAGGCCTCTCAGTTACAGATGTGGTGGCTCTATCAGGTGCGGGCTAGTATAGGATTCTTGAGCAATTATGATACCAGTTACACCTATTGTGTGACTTATTAACACTAATTAGTAAAGTAATATTTTGCTAATCCATAAACTTTGAAAATTGAGAATCGAGCAAATGAATCATGGAAAACATGGGGAAGCCAGTGAGAATATTAACATAGTGGGTTTTTTTTTTGTTTTTCTTCATACATAATGTGCAGTACTTGAATCCTAAGTGATATTGGTATCATACTCTCCTCTGGGTTGTTTCTCTGCTTTTAATCTACAGGGGCACACACTATAGGCATGGCACGCTGCACCAATTTCCGATCAAGGATTTATGGAGACTTTGAAGCAACTTCAGGACATGATCCAATCTCTGAGTCACACCTCAGCAGCTTGAAATCTATCTGCCCACCCAATGGGGGTGGGGACAATAATATCACGGCCATGGACTATGTTACTCCTAACCTTTTTGACAATTCATTCTACCAAATACTATTGAAAGGTGAGGGACTACTTAACTCAGATCAAGAAATGTATTCAAGCTTGTTTGGAATTGAAACAAAGGAACTTGTGAAGAAGTATGCGGCAGATCCAGTTGCTTTCTTCCAGCAATTCTCGGATTCGATGGTGAAATTGGGAAATATTATAAACTCGGATAGCTTTGTCACGGGAGAAGTTAGAAGGAATTGCAGATTTGTGAACACATGAGCTGCAACTCTGAATTGATGAAAAGATGGAGTTGATAATTTTATATGTTTGTTATATCAAAAAAGTGAAAGCATTTAACAAAAAAGTGTCACTTTTAGTTGGAAATTGATGTTTCTCTTTATTCTGTATTATTAAATATGATAGTCATTCTTGTATTTCTCAATGTCAAAGAATAACATGTCAAAAGAAATTTTGGTGTGAAAATCTGTCATGTACCGTACTCATTTTCACAACTTGATTAGAGTTTGTTCCTCTTTCCTAGTTCAACCCATATTGTTGATTGTACTTGGCAACTAATTTTGCCTTAAACCATTCAATAGTTCCATTAGATTTGTATTTGATCATGTAAACTCATTTGCATCCAATCACATTTTTGTCTCAAGGGGCACAGAACAAGCTCCCATCTTTAACCGACCATTCCAGTCAATGTTCGACCATCCCAGTCAATGTTGGCCGGTGTTTCACCTGTGCTAATTGAAATCGATTTTTAAAAATCAATTTTGGTTCTCCAAATGCTTCTCTTTCTCTCTTTCTACCATGACATAGAATTTTTTTAAATGCTGAAATACCTTGTCTTTTATTTTCACAAAATACATTCACACTTTTTGTGAAGAATCCTCGACAAAAGTAATAAAATATCTATTGCCACTTAAGAACTCAAGCTTAGTAGGACCTCATATATCAGAATAAACCAAGACTAATACATTGGGCTTCCTAATAAAAGTTTTATAAAATGAAACTCTATGTGAGGGATTCATTTGCCAAAATTTGCAACCCTTTTTTCACTCATGTGAACTAGTAACTTATGTCACAAGTTAGGCGAAGAATCATCTTAAGCTGCAATTTTCACACCCCCACACAATTTTACTTGTGTCTTGTAAATTTTATAAATCTTACCTCTAACAAGCAATAATGACCCTTTCGTAAGTTCCCATTTGTTGTTGTCAAAATAGATATTATAATCTACTTGATTCAAAGCATGCGTGAAGATTAGATTTACATATTACACAATCTCCAGTGTCAAAGTCCATCAAGTATTACCCTTAACACAAGTATCATCAATTTGCACGATGTCAGCATGATTCATTGACTTATTCACTTTACCAGAGTCTTTTACCTTGTACGAAGTAAAGAGCCCATTTCTTGATGTGACATGAGTAAACACCCCATTTTGTAACCATTAGGTAAACTCATTTCAAGGGCAAAACTGCCATTTTGTAATATATGAAAAAATTTATAATTTGACCGATAAATATTCCAATATTCTATTGAAAATAAATCTAGAAGTTCTAACAATCAAAATGGCATACCGTATGCTTAAATCGAATCATTGGATTAATTATAGCCAAGTCAAAATTCAACTGTTATATACAATTCCTATGATTAAGACTAGAAACATGTGATTACGATTAATTAATTGTGATTAGTTATTAAATAATCAAATTAGGATTGATGATGTGTTATAAACTCATTGATCAAGGATTAGGATAAGGATGAACTATCACACATAAGATTGTATGATTCTAAAATAAGATTGTATGATTCTAAAGGATAAATAATCTTAATTTTTTATTTTAAATAAATCTATTTAAAACAAGTATTTAATTAAATAAATTACTTCCTATATATCCATTGGCCTCATATAACCCTAAAACGACTAAAAATATTAAATTTAGAAATGACCTGAAAAACCTCAAAATTACTAAAAATATTGAAATCAAGAACAACACTTGGATTCTGGCTCTGAGTGCCAATCATCACTTAGGCCCCCAAATTAATTGTCAATTGCCACTTGATCTCCAAAACTTGAATTTTTAGCCATTTTATGATTTTTCACAATTTTTAGTCCACATTTATCATATTCTAACTTTTTATAAGCTAGGTTTTTTAGCCTTGGAGAGTCTAAAAGTCAAATAAACTTTTCAACCAATGCTCTCCCCACTGTATGAATAATAAATTCCCCTATTTTCAAAAAAGCTTTCAGGAAAGAGCCAAGGTGATTGCTAATCCTTTCTACCAATCAGTGCACTTTACCCATCAAAAGCTTAAGTTTATAACTTCCCTAGAATAAACTTGATTCAAAGAAAGGCTTCAATCCATTTCCGCACTCAAGTTGTTGTCAAAGTGCTCTTATTCTGTCAATTTAATCCCTAACTTTTTGGTATTGTGTCAAAATAGTTACAGCCGTTAATTGCTGGATAGAAAATGTTCATGTGACTAACAGCCAAATTAAAAAATTATGTTTTTATGCTACATATACTGCCACGTGTACTGCCACATGAAATAAAAAATAAAATTAAGAAAATTAATTTAAAGAATTTGTTATAATATCAAATATAATATAAATGAAAAAAACTCAACCAAACTAAAATCCAACGAATACAAATATTCTTATAAAAAAAACAAATACAAATATAATAGTTGCATTCCTTAGCAAAGGGTTTGAAAGTCAAAAGAGGCAGAACGTTGTTTTTAGTTTCGTTTTGCCCTATATCATCATCCATCAATAACAATATGCAATACCATCTTCCTCACTTGCCATCTTTTCTATCCTCTGCTACCACCGCAAGCTCCTTTGCAAGAGAAAGAAGAAGAAGCACTATGTGGGTACTGATGGGGAATATTTTCACCAGTTGGAAATTTTTTTCCAACACCCTAAAGTCTTCGGTCACCAAAAGTATCATGAGCTTACCAAAAGAATCTTCGGTCACCAAAAATACCGTTGGTCACAAAGGGAGCGTGACACCACGCGATGCATTCTGCCCTGACAGTCGTCATTTATCAATGGGTTGTTAGGTACCCAGCGGTCGTTAGGTACCCTCCCTGACACCGCACGACACGCTCCGCCCTAATGGTCGTTACATATCAATTGGTCGTCAAGTACTAAGGGGTCGTCAAGTACCCAGCAGTTCTTAGGTACCTTCCCTGACACTACACGACACGTTCCGCTCTGACGGTCGTCACGTATCAATTGGTCGTTAGATACCAAGGGGTCATCAGGGACCTAGCAGTCGTCAGGTACCTTCCCTGACATCCCGCGACACGTTCCGCCCTGACGGTTGTCATATATCAATGAGTCGTCAGGTACCCAGCGGTCGTTAGGTACCTTCCCTGACACTGCGCGACACGTTCCGCCCTAACGGTCGTCATGTATCAATGGATCGTCAGGTACCAAGGGGTCGTCAAGGACCCAGCAGTCGTCAGGTACCAAGGGGTCGTCAGGGACCCAGCAGTCGTCAGGTACCTTCCCTGACACCGTGTGACACATTTCACCCTGACGGTCATCATATCAATGGGTCGTCAGGTACCAAGGGGTCGTCAGGGACCCAACGGTCGTCAGGTACCTTCCCTGACACCGCGCAGTAGGGGTGTAATCGGTTTAGTTCGGTCGGTTTTTTTGTGTTTGGCCAACCGAAACCGAAAATTTCGGTTTATGAAATTCTCAACTAAAACCGACCAAAATAGTTGGGAATCAATCAGTTTCGGTTTTATTGCAATTTCGATCGGTTTGAAAAGGAAGCAAGAAAACTTAGAAAAGTAAAGTGTACCCATTTGAGGTGTTGGAATATGCAATGTGAAAAAAAGAAATTTAAGCAAAATATTACAGAAGAAAGAAGCCCCAGCAAGCCAGATGGTACTCTTATGATATTCAGAGATAGACAAAGAAAAAGAAGGGATAGAAATAAAAGAGAAGAATCATACCATAAGAGATGCAGAGGCCAGCGTGAGAAGTAGTCGTGGAGGCCGGAGTGTGGAGATCGGCAGCAGATGTAGACTGATAGCGGCCGGTGTGTATGAGATGGAGTGATGGAGGCTATGTGAGAGAGAGAGAGAGTGATGGAGGCGTGAGTGTGAGAGAGATGGAGGCGTGATGGTTTGATAAGGTTTTATTAGGGTTTGTTTTTTTGGATAAGTTTATTAGTTTTTTGATAAGTATTAGTTTAAAAAGATAAAATCATTAAAATGAAAAGCCAAGGCCGGATGGTTTGATGATTCTGATCAGATAAAATGAAAAGCCAAGGCCCAAATGTTTTAAAATAAAAATGATGGAGGCCCAAAGCACATATAAACTAACGGAGGCCCAAAGCAAAGAATATATAAACTAACGGAGGCCCAAAGTTTCATATATTTACAAACATTATATTATATATTTAATATAAAATATAATATAATAATATATTCGGTTCGGTTTCAGTCAGTTCGGTGCATGAAAGTCTGCCACCAAAAATCGAACCAAAAATTTTGGTTTTTAATATAATAAAACCAAAACCGAACCGAAATTTTGGCAACAGTTCGATCGGTTTGAAGCGGTTTTTTTGATTTCTCGGTTTTTTGCACACCCCTACCACGTGGAACGCTCCGCCCTAACGGTCGTCACATATCAATGGGTCGTCAGATACCGAGGGGTCATTAGGGACCCAGCGGTCGTCAGGTACCTTCCCTGACACCGCACAAAACGCTCTGTCCTGACAGTCGTCACGTATCAATGAATCTTCAGGTACCAAAAGGTCGTTAGGGACCCAGTGGTCGTCAAGTACCTTCCCTGACACCGCATGGCATGCTCCACCTTGACAGTCGTCACGTATCAATGGGTCGTCAAGTACCAAGGGGTCGTTAGGGACCCAGCGGTCGTCAGGGACCCAGCGGTCGTCAGGTACCTTCCTTGACACCGCTCGACATGCTTCGCCTTGACGGTCGTTACGTATCAAGGGGTCGTCAGGTACCCTACTCATCGCCTAGAACATGCAGACACTAACTCGTCTAAATCGATGAGAAACTTTTGGTAGACAACCCACTATACTCATCCAATCAACAAACCAACTTGCACACTAATAAGGGTATTTTCGTCCAATAAAGTCCTTCGAGCACTTTAACCCATCAGGATGGAATACTCCGCCACTGACCCATCAAAGTTTGTGCCTCTTCTGGTGGGACCTACCAACTACGAACCAGTCAGGATGAACTCCTAATTTGGTTTCCTTGAAGTCTTTGCAAATCAGTGCTCCATGTATGTGCCCAACAGATGGTTGCATATGTACCTGACGGATGGTCACGTCTTATCCTCCGTATTCATACCGACGGATAGATGGTAATACCGACGGACAGATGGTCATACCAACAGTTGAGTAACTGGGTCCCACAAACTTTTACGTATTCTCCACTCATGCATCCCTATATGGAAATAACTTGCACTACACGCCCAAAGACCATACTCCATGCTCGTGTCTTCCCTATATGGGAAGAAAAGCTCAAGATCTCGGGGTCTTAACTCCAAATCTTCTCTACAAGGAAAAACCCTACATTCAAGGGATCTTGGTCAGCTCTACACCACTATATAAGTACTAGGCCTCCTCTTCCTTAAGGTACGTGAATTCTCCCTAACTCTTGCACTCTTGAGTTCTTGGAGATTCTTCTATCACTAACTTAACCTTCAGAAGATCTTTGGCCGGTACCCCATCAGTGCCCTTTGATTGGTTCTTCTCTTTTGTTCTTCAGGTGCACCCATTCGCACGTGTGTGGACGATCAACTCACTAACGATTTCTGTGCATCATCAGGTACCATCATTTTGCATGACAACGACTGATATTGATGCGGTGAATGCAGTGAAGGTAGTGGGTTGTAGTAATGATGTAGAAGAGAAGAAGAAAATGGATCCAGAAATAATAATAATAATAAAGCAGTGGAAATGATGGGCATAAAAGGTTGGGAGCCTCTGCAAAACAATTGCTTACCTCATTGTACTGGGTGGTATACTTTGATTTGAACAAAGTATGCGAAACCGAGAAAGATAATAATAAAGTGAAGAATTTTATAAATAACGTGTAAAGCGCGGTGAATCAATGGGTGGGTTTGATTTATTTTCTCATCGTGAGTGTGTTTTTTCTAATATTTTGTTAGAGCAGTGAATCAATTCAATGGGTGAGCTGGATTTTTAAGACTAGAACTCTAAGGATTTCAATCCCAATTTAGGGATTTTTTTAATTAATTAAAACCATAAACCACCCACATGGTAGCATATGTGGCATAAAAAATAATTTTTTATTTTAGCCGTTAACCAAGTTAACATTTTCCATCCATCACTTAACGGTAGGGACTAAATTGACATTCAATTTAAAGGTTAGGGACAAAACATGTAGTTTACCCTAAATATAATAAATTACAAATCCATGTAAACCCTTGATTTAGGGGGACAAATGACTTTAATCAAACAGTGCAATTTGAGAGTGTTTTAAGAGAGTGGGTGGCTTGCATGGTAATATAAAGTGATTTAAATCGATATTAGGAGTGTTGATTATTTTCTTCCTAGGGACTACTATTACTTGATTCATGGAAATATTTTGAATGATATATATATATATATATATTTTTTTTTGTGTTTTGGTAACTTTTTAAACTCCTCTATGAAATCCTTTGGAATTTGTTGTTTTATGATGTTTATGTGATAAATTCATGATGGATTTTGGTGAATAATGGAAGATTAGAGGGTTAGGAATATATGGGTCTTGTTGTCTCGTGTATTGAGATAAATTTATTTTAAAGTGTGTTCCTTTGCATTTGAGATGGTTTTGACATATGTGAATGTGAGTATTATGCTTGTTGCATGCCAAGTGTTTGGTAAATTACCTCTATGAGTTATGAAGTTGGATTACTTGACTCTTGGTTGTGATAATTGTTATATAAGGTTATGGGTTGCATTCCTAATTGTTAATATTTGCTAACACGTGTAACTTTAAGGTTAATCAAGTCTCAAAGCTTTTGGCATTGTATTATAATTATAATGATTTTCTGTTGGGATCCTCAAAATTATAATGATTTTCTATGTACATTGTATACATACAGTAGGATCCACTATTTAATTTCAAACTATTTGGACAACTCTAGTTATGAAATGTGAGTTATGAAATAAATATTAATCTAAAAAGGTCCCTAGTCTACCCTATATATATAGCATGTGTTTCCATCAAAAGGATATATATGTGGTAAATGTCATAGACCAGAAAATCTCTTTTATCTATACACTATTTTATAATGAGTATTCTTTTTTTCTAAAACACTTAAACAACTATAGCTGAAGCTGAAGGGGGTGTTTACGGTGCGGTTTTGGGCCATTTTTAGCACCGCACTTTGTAGTGCAGTTTAGCTAAAACCATAACCACACCGCACCTCATTTTTGCGATCACATGTGCGATGTGGTGCAGTGCGGTTTAGAGTTTAGCCAAAACCATAACTGCACCACACCACATTTTTGTTGTCACATGTGCGGTGTAATGTATAAAATGCGGTTTGAAGCCGTTATATTTTTCAAATTTTGGGCTTTTCTTGCCTAGCCCAAAACTGATCTTTCCCTTTGTTTTGGGCCAAGTTTTAAACTATTGAACTAGTTTTTCTTTATTTTGGATTGGCTTTCCTAATCAACGCTTGCTTGGGTTACAAAACTTTTTTTTTTTGGGTTGAAAACTAGGGTTATTAAACTAATAATAATATATTTAATATTAAAAAATTAATATATTAATATATAGAGAGGGTGTGGTGCGGTGCGGTGCACTTTGTGCGATTTTCTTATTATAAAACCTCAAATTGCACTGCACCATGTGGTGCGGTGCATTGTTAGTTGCGATGCGGTGCGGTTATGCCATTTTGTGGGCGGTTTTAGTGCAGTTTTTGCAGTTTGTACGGTTTATGCGGTTTGGTGAACACCCCTAGCTAAAGGTATATTTATTTTCTTCCGCAACTCTAAATTTATTTCTACATCTTGGTATCAGAGTCATCCTTCATGTGATGTTATTAGAATATGTACTTTACTATGGTGTTGACTAATTGGTTGTCAGTGGATGGCAATTTATTAATAATTATTTCTTTGATGGCTTGCCTTGACTTAGAGGACATGAGTAATTAATGTTTTGAAAGTGTATTTAATGTATTCAATTGGTAATAGGTTAGTCTTATTGTGTTATTTAGTAACGTTGTTGTTAAATGAACTTTTAACATTGCTTTTATTATATTTAGATGGTGATGATGAGGGTGACCATTCTCCTACTACGCAAAATCAATCATCAAGGGAATCTCATTAGGAAATATGCTGCTTGTGGTTTTTTTTTTTTTTTTGTTTGATGACTATTTAATTTATCTTGTTGCATTAAATGTATTAAATAGTTTGCAACTTTGATATGACATTCTAGACATTTGGAATATTTTTTATTTGGGCATAACAATTATTATAGCTAGAAATTTTATTATTGTATTATATTAATTTGATAATTTGAATATGTTTGATTATTGTGGGGTTTATATTGTGTGCTTAAACTAGATCCAGTATTTTTATTTTATATTGATTTTTGTTTAGTTATAAACAGGTTGAGAAAACAATATACTGGAAAAATATTGTTGCATAGAAAAAAAATAGAACCTATAGCGGCGCTTTTAAACCACCGCTAAAGCATGTATTCAAAAACAATTTTAAAATAGCTATAGCGGCGCTTTTGAACCGCTGCTATAGCCTATATTAAAAACAAAAATTAAAAACAAAAATTCAAAACCCTATAACGGCACTTTAAAACTGCTAGGCCTAGTATAACTTGCTCGAAACCGTTGAGACCTATTCAAGCGCTTTTTAAACTGCCGGTGTAGCTCACCTAAGGACCGAGGCTATTGTCATACTTATTGGTCAGCGGTTAAAAGTGCTGACATTAAAAGCACTGAGATAGCCCAATTGAGTCTATACCAATGCTTTTTATATCTATAGAAGTGGTTTAAAAATGCCGGTATGTATAAGTCGATAATTTTGTAGTGGGATAATGGAAGCACTGACACTACCCTTCTTAGGCCAAATTACTGTCTATGGGTTAATTAAATTTAACAGCCTCAAGCAATAGTGTAAAAAAAAATCACACAAGTATTAAGATAATCAAACAACCAACAACACACCAAATTTATGTGAAAAATCCCTCTAGTGTAGAGGAAAAAACCACAAGACAAATCCAATTAATTCACCATAGTAAATAGAAATTACAATACGTAAGTATATAATTTACTTGAGTTCACAATAATTTCAGAATATACAAGAATTAATCAATAAATCTCTAGGAATAGATACATATCACAACAAAAACTTGAAACCCAGTAGAACCAATAACGCAACAAGATCTTTGCTGTAAATGCTTCAATTCTCTCTTGTACGTTGTAGCTTTGATAAAGAAATACAAAACTTCTAGCTTTAAAATTCTATCACGCCACAGTGTGCTCGAATTCTTCTTCCTTGTTATTTTAGTTTTGTCCTTGCTTAATTTGCACTAGCCATGCACGCCCTGCTTATAAAGAAACAATATACCCTACAGCAGTTGTATGCATCTAGCCTCCCGTAGAGGCTAGATGCATACAACTTTGCATGATATATATACCTTCTTGCTTATAAAAGCAAAAACATGCCACACATCACGGTTCTCCGATCTCTTTCTAACATTAGAAATAGGATACTCTTTTCCTACTAGTATATGAAATTAATCTAGTCTAACATGGAGTAGATTTAGTTTGTAGCATCACATTTCACGCTCATTAAGCTGCTTTAATGCCACATGGGCTGGACCCTCAACTTTTTGAACCAGTTTGGAATTGAGTTTCATCAAATATCATGTGCCTTCATACAAGTATTAATATTTTACCAATTGAAGAAGAGTAGTTGTTTCCTTTATGTGCATCACTATACCTAACTAATACACACTTCTTTTTTGTCTTTGGAGACAATTTTCTTCTCAAGGATTTGTCTTTGTGAACATTGCATATACATAATAATACATCCGAATGCATGCAAGGAGTGATTAGCTGTTGACTAATAAGAATCCAATGATTGAAAAGTTCTGTCCTCTAAATTTTGTTTAACTTGATAATAAAATATTTTTTTCAGCTTTTAATTTGTGTAAATTTGTTCTCGCCATTTGAACTACTAATTGACAAACCAAGGGTACCATTTTAAAGAGGAAGTTGTCTATTTTAAAAATGATAAAAACTATTACACACATAATATTACAAACACATAAAAAACACAATTATAATTGTGACTTGATGTCACACTTTTGAGAAAGCAGTTGATTTGCATTCCACCCATATGCCAGTTATGAGAAATCGGTGCATAGAGTTGGTACCTCAAATGGTTATGCATAGTTTCTATCTCGGGTCTTGCTTGCACTCAAACTTTTTTGAGGACCCGAAGTTTTTTTTTTTTTTTTCCAAGTTGAAAGTGTGGATATCTCGAAAGCCTATTCCTCCTTTCTTCTTTGAGCCACACAGCTTACCCCAATTAATCCAATGTATTTTCTTCTCATTCCGAGTTTGTCTCCACCAGTACTTGGAGAGAAAAAAAAAAAAAAAAAAAGTAAATGAGATATTGTTGGAAAGCTTGTAGTAGAAACATGACTACCACATGCAGCTTAATTCTTTCCGATTTTGGTCATATACAAGTACTAATTTTTAAGGAGGTTTAAGAATATTGATGAAAGTTTGTAATTCTAGCATTACTCGAAAGGTTGATAATTTGCTTCAATTGGATAGACATATTTTCTAATCAAACTTTGACCCCCGTTAACGTGGGGTTTAATCAAACTTTGATATTTTGCCAAACAAAGCTCTGGGTTTGCTTGCGTTTGACTAATTCTATATTGATTAGAGCAAATAAGCCTAGTCAACACCTCAGTTAACCCTCCTACTCCCAATTGAAAATTTTTTCCTAGTTTTTGTGCTTAGAGAATATTCTGTTTAATTTAGAGGTGAGAAAATAGGCTGGCGATTGTCATGAGGTGAGAAGAGAAAAATGTTAGACAGAGAATGAAATGAGACAATATCTGTTGGATTTAAATTTTAAAGGGCTTGAAATTGTGACCTAAAGTCACCATTTTGCTTTTTACATAAAATTCTGGTTTTGAAGTCAGGATGGTAGCTTAGATATTATGAGTTGAAGTCACAATTTTTACCTAAGAAATCATGAATTCAAATCACAATTTTCTACTAAAAAAATAAATATTAAATTGAAGTCTCAATTTCTGTTTCAATAACAAAAACAGTGAGCTATGGCCTCCTAACTTAAAGCCCCACATCAGCCCATGGGTAGCTTTATGCATTCTAGCTTCTAGGTCACAAACTGTTTTTCCGATTTTATTTTCTCTTAGACCTTTTTTATCCTTAATTTTTTGGTTTTATTTTGGGTATAATTTATTGGCTTCCTTTCCTAATTTTTTTTTTACCTTATATTTTGACTATATTTAAGGTATAATTTAATGGCCTCCTTTCCCCATTTTCTTTCTTTCTCTTAAATGTTTATTTCCCTTTTTTTTTTTTTTTTGGCTATAATGTAGGGTTTAGTTTATTTAGTTAACATAATTAACCTTTTTTTTTTTTTTTAAATCAAAGAACTTACCTAATTGGATAAAATTTAAAAACTTTAGGAGGTTGCCTAACTTGCCTAAGGCAAGAGTCGACAGTGTCACCGCATCAACCATATCACCAAGGTTTGAAATTGTGAGTTGAAATTATAATTTCAAATAAAACTATGAGTTGCAAGTTTGAGGCTTCTTATTTTCTCTTTAAAAAAAAAAAACACAGGGCTTCTTCACCCTTGCGCTTCTCTCTCTTTCTCAATTGAAGAATTAATTTGATAATTATACAGTGAATTAAATGTTTCTAAGAGATTTGTGTTTGCATGTGGTACCCTCTACTCATCTATTTGAAAAAGCTTGATGTGATAATGTGCTATTGAAGGTGTAAAAGAATTCTATATGCATATAAGCGTACGGAAAATTTCAAAGTCAACCTAAGAATGAAATGTATAGAAAAACATGTTTAGATCTAGGATATGTATCTTTCATTAGGAAAACAAGATCGATTAAAATAATGCACCATAGAAGTAGGTATGACTTTGTCTACGAATTAATAAAAGAAATGTAGTTAGTGTAAGGAAGACGCTATAAAGTTTGAAACTATTTGTCTTCTAGAGTAACCCTCCTTGCTAATGAAATTATGGCAGTTTATCTTAACTGGGCTAAAGCAGTGAAGTCAAGAGAAAATTCACTCAACCGAAGAAAAAATTGAGAAGAAAATTCCACCCCTGCAATTTCAAATCAAGCAATCCTCACTGCCACTTTTTGATAGATATAAGTAATTCCAGTCAGTCAAATAAAGCATGTCTTATTGCTTTTGTCTGCATTTTTCACTCTCTTCTTTGATGCATTCTTGATTAGATTCTTTCAGGTCACCAATAGAAGGGCTTTGCTACTCCATCAAATTGACAAAAATTATGCCTAGCATCAATAATCTTTGAATTTTTCAAGAGAGATGGGGAAATATGGGCATCATATGAGGTCACACGTGATTGACAAAGATTCTTTTTTGACTTTCCGAAGTCCATTCACACTTATTATTTTTCAAAAAAAAAAAAATCTGGTGTTTGGGTCAATGTCACTGTCAGTACTACCAAAACTTTTTAAAAATTAGGAGCTTTTTTTTAGACAGATTGACATCTTACTTTGGGCCTACTAGTTCCATCCCTCTTCTCTTTTTTTTACTTTTCTTCACTCTATTTTAGGGTAAGTTTTATTAATTTATCTTAAAATTTGGGTTAATACTAATCAAGTTCAAAAAATTTCAAAACTGACTAATTTGGTTCATAATCTCAACTTAGTCTGTAAACATGGTCCTATTAGTCATTTTTCCTCTTCTTACTCTCTCAAATCTATATGTTATCTCTCTCTCTCTCTCTCTCTCTCTCTCTCTCTCTCTGATTCTCTAAAGCGATGGCGAGCGACGAATCGCCAAACAAAACATGAGTAGATCTGAATCAAGTAGTGTGCTGTTAGAAATATGAAATAATTGTTGTAATCTCTTTAATTAGGTAGTTAGCAAGTTGATTGAGATTAGGATTAGGATGAGTTAATAAGGATTTGATCACATGTAGCTCATTTAACACATGACTTAATTCATAGAGCACAAGTTGAATTAACTAACCAATTATCTTGAACCATGTGGACCAATGACATTAGAGCTAGTCTCCTATAAATACATGATTGTAATTCAATATTAGAGATCAATTAGAGAATAAACCAATTTCTTAGTGCATCTCTCTCTCTCTCTCTATGGGGGGTGACTACCTCAAATTAAGTCAATTTCTCTACAATTCCTATCAATCCACCTATAATTCCTATCCATCCCCATTAGGAACCACTGGGTTCCTAATAAGTGGTATCAAAGCCAACGATTTTGAGACGAATGAGTGTGACCGAAGAGAACTTTGGAAAGAAATATGACAAATGGTGAACAAAGTTTTAAAGGATGTCAAGGATATTTCAGAGAAGGTCAAGGCCTTTACTGAATATAAAAAGGCCATGAAAGAAGAGCTCTCAAGATTGCAAGAGGATCTTGAGAATATGACGGAAGAGGAGTTACAATCTCTTGATTCAATGGAACTCGAAGAACAAATTAAGTTCCAAGAATCTACTGCTGTTGTTGCAAGCTGGGACGTTGATTTTTGTGTCAAAGTGGATGATGATATCCATGTACACGCTGCCTTTGAAGTTCAGTCCAAAGAACCAACAAAGAAGGTGATGATGATCTTCCTAGAACCAATTCTTAATGCACCAATGGAGGCTTCCATTCAAGAGTCTATGATTCAAGAATTGGCAATCCAAGTGTCGGTGATCCAAGAATCCAAGATGCAAGCGCCAACAATTTTAATGGTTCTAGAATCAAATGAGGTCTTGAGGATACAAGAACATTCTAAGGTTCAAAGAACCAATGAGACCTTGAAGATTGAAGAACCATTGAAGGCTCAAGAATTCGAGCAAAGTTTGAAGATCTACAAAGAAGAAACCTTCATGTGCACAGGATCGCTTGTCAAAGAGAAATGCATGAATATGGTGATCAAAATGTCACTAAGGTATTGGTCCATTGGAAGATCTCCTTTAATGAATGTGTCATTTCACAACAACACCTTGTGGGCAAGGTGTTTTCAAGGGGAAGGAAATGTTAGGAATATGAAATAATTGTTGTAATCCCTTTAGTTAGGTATTTAGCTAGCTGGTTGAAATTATGATTAAGATGAGTTAGTTAGGATTTAAGCACATGTAGCTCATTTAACACATGACTTAATTCATTGAGCACATGTTGAATTAACTAGCCAATTATCTTGAACCATGTGGGCCAATGACATTAAAAATAGTCTCCTATAAATACATGATTGTAATTCAACATTAGAGATCAATTAGAGAATAAACCAATTTCTTAGTGCATTAGTTCATCTCTCTCTCTCTCTCTCTCTCTCTCTCTCTCTCTTAATCTCTCTATTTCTCTATGGAAGGTGACTAACTCGAATTAAGCCAATTTCCCTACAATTCTCATCAATCCCCTTTAATTCTTATCCATCCCCATTAGGAACCACCAGGTTCCTAACATGTGCAGTGTGAAGTTTCAGTGGCAGTAGTTAATACTTTAGGAAATCTATGGGATTTGGGCCACTTGATGCGATGGTGGCCGTTGGTTAACTGTGCAATATAGTGGGCTTGTTGTTTGGTGTATCGGGTTTGGTTTTCTAATGGGTTTTTTTTGGGGGGGGGGGGTCAGATATGTAAATGCATTGTTTGGGGATGGGTTCCAATACAGTGGTTCGCGATGGTTTTACCAGTTTTATGGGTTTTTTTGGTGGGTGGCATTTTGGTGGTGGAAAACACAATGAGATTTTTTTTTCTTGTTTTGGATTGACCATAGTGGCTATGCTATTCAATCAAACATATATATATGTATAGAGAGAGAGAGAGAGAGAGAGAGAGAGAGAGAGAGAGAGAGTCATAGAGAGGGAATAGATAAGTCTGAGAGAGAGAAAATAGGAAAATGACTAACGGGGCCAATAGTGTTTAGGGACCAAGTTGGTTAGTTTGAAATATCTTAGACTTTGTTGGCATTCGCCCAAACCTCAGGGTAGATTAATGAAATTTACCCTTTCTTTTATATAAATTTGTTATTATTTTATCTACATTTCTCTCTCACATTCCGTTCATGTTTTGTCCACACAGAAAAAGATAATTGCTCTATTTATTTTTTTCTATTTTCTACTTTCTTTTGGTAGATTTTTATTATTTTTTACAGCTCTGCTTAGGTTGGATGATTTTTTTTGTTTTTAGCAACTTTGTTTTGGATTGATGCATTGTTTGTTAATTCCCATCACGAGTCCTCTCTCCTCTCTCTCCCTCTTATGGTTTTAGTTTGATTTTAGTTTGTAATATATATATATATATATATATATATATATATATATATATTGGTAAAGGGGAATATAATTAAGCAGCATCAAGGATTAAGAAGTCTCGGGTATGAAATACCCCAAGCATCCGAAAATAACTGATACAAAATAAGGGGAGGGGGATGTGAATACAAAACAAAGTTATCACTAATGGTAGATCCTCCCTTAGCCAAAATATCCACACACTTGTTTCCTTCGCGGTAGATGTGGTGGATGTGAGTTTCCTAAAAACACTGGAGGAGTGACATGCATTCAGATATCAAAGCATCACAAGGGTGAGAAGAGTCAGATATACGATCATAGGATGTGAGGATAGTGATCACAACTTTAGCATCTAGCTCAATGTAGAGTTTTTTTATGTTTAAATCCTTTGCTAAAGTGAGACCATCACGAAGGCCCTAAAGCTCAACTGCCATAGAGTGAGTAATTCCTATATTTCTAGAGAAATCACCAATCCAAGAACCTGTGTGATCTCCAATAAGCCCTCTTGCACTAGCTCTACCAGGGTTGCCATGAACTGAACCATCAATATTGGAGTTTTAAGAAGCCCGAGGGAGGGGGGGGACCAACTGATGTGGATGCAATCACTGACAGGCTTTCTCTCTTTGACAGAAAGGGAGAAGTGGAGTTCGAAAGAGGTGAATTTGATTTTTTTCACAATTTCACTTCTGTTGAAAGCTTTATTTTCCATGACCAACTTGTTTCTAGCTATCCAAATAGCCCAAGTTGTGATCGGGAATGCTACACTCCATGGGATACAAGGGTGGAAACTAGAGGGGGCAGAGGATGTAGACATCTTCATGATGCAGTGAAGCACATGAGGGGTGTGGAAGATTTGGGGGGTAGGAGGAATGCCAATGGTTGTCCAAATGGGGTAGACAACAGGGCAGTCCCTGAGGATTTGGAGGATGGATTTTGGGTGGTTGTTACAGAGAGGGCATGTGGCTTCTGTGATGATTTTCCTTCTAAAGAGGAGATCTTTTGTGGGAAGAGTATTATGACAAGCAAGCTAAAGGAAGGTAATAATTTTAGGGAGGGTGGGGAGCTTCCATAACCATTTCCATTTTGATTGGTTGGTTTAAAGAGGGTCAAGGTTAAAAGCAATGAGATAAGTCGAGCTAGCGTTGAAGCGGTCATTTAGGGAAGGGAGCCAAAAGAAATTATCTGGATGGGAAGGGTGGATGGGTTTTGGAGTGGCCTAGATGATATCCAAAGAACGGGTAGGAAGACTAATGGAAAGTTTGTCTAAGTCCCATCTTCCGTTTTGATCATAAACATCACAAACCTTGAGGGATTCTTCCCCTTTATTCAGGGGGCCTTGGATAGAATTCCGGAGAGGGCCCTAGCCAGTCTAGTTATCCTTCCAAAAGTTTATGAAGGTTCCATCCTTAATGAGCCAACCAGTCCCATTGTCACATATGTGGTTAGCTTTTGAGAGGCCATGCCAAGTAGAAGAAATTTTCTTTCAAGATGAAAGATTTTGGGGATATTTTCTTTTGAGAGTAATGGCCCAAAGATCAATGCAGTTTAAGTGGAAAGCCCAAGTTCTTTTCGCTAGCAAGGCTAGATTCCGAGGGAGACTTTTTTTAATACCCAAGCCACCAAGACATTTTGGTTTTGTAACCGAATCCTAATTTTTTAGGTGGAGCTTTTTCTTGGAGTCAGAGTCGCCCCACAGGAAGGTACGGTTCAACTTGTCAATTTCTTTACAAATCTTGGTAGGGAGGAGGGTACATTGCATGATATGGGTCGGAATGGCAGTGGTGACTGAGTTGATAAGAGTGAGACGATCGGCCATGGAGAGGGAGTTCGCTTTCCAGCTTGCAAGCTATCTCTTAACTTGTTGATGATGAAATCATAAGATCTCATGTTCCTTCTATCTAGAAGGATAGGGGCACCTAGGTATTTCCCAAAATTCCTGGTAAAGGATATTTGAAGTTCATTTTCCACCCTCTTAATATTTCTAGGGTCAGTCTTAGGGGAGAAGAAAATTTTGGATTTTGAGTAGTTGATCTTTTGGCCAGAGATATTGCAGAAGGTATCCAGAACTCTTTCGATGGTGAGATAGTTCTTTGTTGTAGCTTTGGCAAAGCGGATGAGGTCATTAGTAAAAAATAGATGTGTGAAAGTAGGACCATTTCTGGAGGTTTTGAATCCATGCCAGTTACCAGATGAGACTTCCTCTTGAATGAGCCAAGCTAGATATTCCATGCAAAGGATGAAGATGTAGGGGGAGAGGGGGTCACCTTGTCTAATTCCTCTAAAAGGTAGGAAGGGGTTGAGGCATTCACCAATTAGAAGGACAGATAGACTGGAGGTGGAGATGCAAGACATTATGGTATCTATCCAATCAAGTGGAAAATTGAAGAAGAGGATGGTGCGTCTAATGAAAACTCACTCAAGTCTGTCAAAGGCTTTCTTTAAGTCGATCTTGATAGCCATGGTGCCTTTCTTGCTTTTAGAATTTGTCATGGTATGCACAATCTCTTGGGCAATGATGATATTGTCACGAGCTTTCCTCCCTGGTATAAAGCTAGCCTGAATGGGGTGAATCAAGCTGTTTATGTGGGGCTTAAGTCTACGGATAAGGATCTTTGTGACTGTTTTGTAAGGGTATTGTAGAGACCAATAGGTCTAAGTTGATGCATAGTCTCAGGCTTAGCTGTTTTGGGAATGAGGCAAATTAATGGTGGAATTGAGGTCACATGAAATTTTCCCGGAGTAGAAGATGTCTTTAATGAAGGATGTGACAGAGTTTCCAACAGTATTCCAAAATTTCTGGAAGAAAATGGGTTCTTTGATTTCTAAGTCAATAACATTTTGGGCAAGGCGATTGTGAGCAGAAGGGGGGATAGAGGGGAAATTATAGGGCATGGGGAAAGATAGTTGCTCATAAGTTGAGTCAGAGGAGGAGAGGTTTATGAAGTAGGAGAGGATTTGATTTTAGATGTCAGGTGGGGAATAAGTCCAGTTGCCCATAAAGTCTTTAAGGCCCCAAATCTTGTTGTCATGTCTTCTTTGGATGGTAGAGAGATGAATTTTTTTTTTGTTACGGTCACTTAATAAGGTCCATTCAGTTCTAGATTTTAGGGCCCAAAATTCTTTCTCAAGATTAAGTACTTGTTGGTATTCCATGTTCAGCTCTTTCTCGAGGTTAAGAAGAAAGGGGGAGTACTTGGAGCAAAGAGCAGCCTGAATACCATTTATTCAAGCAAGAAGCCACCTCTTTCTGTGGAAGATATTTCCAAAAATGTCCCGATTCCAAATTTTAACTCTTCTAGTGAAATCTTTAAAGGCAAGGATCGTGTTATTTGGGTGGGTGTTCCAAGCATCTTGGATGATGTTTGGGAAGGAAAGGTCGCTAAACCAGATGGTTTCTAGGTGGAAGGGGCAGTTGTTTCAGTCAGGGGGGGAGGGCAAGGTATCAATGAGGATAGGGTTGTGATCCGATGAAGTCCTGAGGAGGTGGAGAACCTTGGTTTCTTTAAACAGAAGCTGCCAGTTAGGGTTACAGAGAGCCTTATCTAGTCTTCTCTGGACAAGTCTAGAGTCCCTTTTATTGGTCCAAGTGAAATAAGGACCATTGTAGCCAAGGTCCAATAGGTTGCACTTATACAGAAAATTATTGAAGAGAGACATACGGTTGTGGTTAAAAGGAGTGCAACTAAAATTTTCCTGATGATCCAAAATATCATTAAAGTCACCAGCTAAGAGCCAGGGCTGGGAGTGAGAGAAGGCATAAGCAGACAGATTTTCCCAAAGTTGTATGCGAGTATTTAAGTTTGGGTTTGCATAAACAGCAGTAAATAACCATACAGGGGAGGGATTTGAAGCACTCACCTGCATAAAGGCATGAATGGTTTGGTCAGTCATAGAGAGGATGTCCAGGCTTATGTCATCAGAATTCCAAAGAACCCAAATGCCTCCACTGAACCCAGTTGCATCAGAGCGACAAACATTGTCAAACCCAAGGTTAGAGCTAATGGAATCAGGCCTGTCTCCAGAGATGCGAGTTTCCAAGACCACAACAATAGAAGGTTTGTGAAGATAGATGATGTCAGAGAAGTTTCTGTGGAAATTTGAGTTACCCACGCCCCTTCAATTCCAAACTAAAACCTTCATTGGAGATGAATTAAAAGGGTTGGCCTGATTTATTAGACTGAATCTCCATTCCCATGGAATTGGGGTCAACATTGCCCGAGGTTGTGGGTTCAGCAGGATGCGATACGAGAGGCCCATCATGTGAGAGTTCTGGCTCAGGGACAATTTGAAGCATAAGAATTTGAGTTTATCTAAAAACACAATCTACTTGGCTATGTATTTGAATGTGTTTACCAAATATTTGTGTAATTGATTATTACAAAAGCTATCTCTTATGCTTTTGGTTTCAATTTCATTTTGGTGAATATAAGTTTATAATTTTGTGATGGACTTTGATTGTTATAATAATATTTTTGAGAGAAGGAGAAATTTGAATTGTGCCAAAATAAAATACTTGAAAATTTGAAAATTCACTTGTATTTAACAAAATCTACGAAAAAATAACCTACTATGACACAATTTAGAAGACTATAACCCATTTAAAAAAAAAGAACAATATTACAAAAACACATCCAAAATATGTAAATAAATAGTAACCGAGATAGTAAAAGTAAATAGAAATATACATTTATAGAGAGAAAATATATTAAAAAAAGTTGTAGCATTTTTTTTTTTTTAGAGAATTTCAACTTATGACGTCTATTCCTGATAATAACTCTTTATCATCAGATCAAGACATCAACCGTTTTTTTGTGTAGACAGGAATTGATTCTCAGATCTCTTATTCAAGTATCAGATGTTTTACCAATTGAGTTAACTAAAACCCACAAGTTGTAGCATTTGGAGAGAGAGAGAGAGAGAGAGAGAGAGATGCAATGAATATACATGGGCAATGGTTTATGTTCTATTTGGAAAGAAAAAAAAGGGGGTTTATAAGAAAAAAATTGTCTAAGTGTTAGAATACCTCCTTGAGTAAGTAAGTCTACTTTTTCTAAAGACTATAACTCATTTCTTATAATGTTTTTCGGTTTCTACCAAATAAAATATATACCATGCACAATACAAAATATTTTGTTAAAATATTTATTTTTTCCTAAAGTTTGCATGAATTTCACTTTTCATCTCTAATATTTTAAAAGTTAGTTTTTTAGTACCTCCAAATTTTATTAGAGAATAAAAATGATATTAGTGGTGGGTCTTTATATAAGAGAAAGTTTAGAAACACAAAAATATTTGACATCTGCTAATGTGTTAGATTGTTAGTAGTAGCTAAAAAAATGATGTCAATGATAAACCTAAATAAAAACTAATAAAAGCTTGCCAACTCAACCTGTGAAAAAAAATTGTCAAATATGTCTGTATCATTACTTGTCTATATAAATATGATCATCCTCATCCACCACTTAAAAAAGAAAAAATATTTACAAAAGTTGCGGAATAATTAGTGAGTAGTGTCCATGAATTTTTCCCCCTTGGTTATCATTAAATAAAGCGGGCAATGGTTGATTGCAGGCTTTTATTCAATTACCCGATAAATCTTCCACTTCCAGTGGCTCATTGGCTCCCTTTCAATTTTGGAGTTCAAATAAAGCAAAACACTGAAGCAATTAGTCCTTTCATTGTTGCTTTGAGCAGTCTTTTTCTGTCATTTTCATTGATGTTTCTTTTTGGTCAGCTGTGAGAATCGAATCGATTCCCCCCTACCATTTCCATTTTGTCATTTCCATATTAAAAGCATATATCTTTTTCTTATTATTTACTTTTCAATATCCATGGAAATAAAATTCTTAGCTAGAAACTTCCACTTTAAACTTTTTAAGTGTACGGGCAATTCCAAAAAAAATAAAAAATTCATGCGGGACATAATGAAATCTATACATATATATATATATATATATATATATATATATATAATAGGTAAAGCTGAGAGAAAATCTAATTAAATTTCAAATTGGAATTAAATTAGAGTCTAATTTTACGCCATATGTCTCATTTAATCTAAGTTTTTAAATTTTTGTGCCAAGTGAGTTAATTCAATGTAAAGTTTGGGTTTCAATTAGAGTTTCATTTTGTGCCATGTATCCCATCTAATCTAAGTTTTTTTTTTAATTTTTGTGTCAAATGAGTTAATTTAGTATAAAAAACGAGGAGTCCTATATAAGTAAACCATAAAAATATAATTTTTGAATGATTTTATATTTATGAGCCTTTTTTTGTATAACTAAAACAATTCAACTTAATAAGTTATATATATATATATATATTATTAATAGCCAAACTAAGAGAAAATCCAATTAAATTCTAAACTAAAGTCTAATTTTGCGCCACGTGTTTTATCTAATTTTTAAATTTGTGTTTCAAGTAAATTATTAGGTGCAAAAATTAAAAAGTCTAAATCTAATTAGATTCTAAATTGAATTTTAATTGAAGTTCAATTTTGCGCATGTGTTCCATCTAATTTTTTAATTTTTGTGGCAAGTAAATTATTGAATGCAAAAACAGAAGAGTCTAGATCTAATTAGATTCTAAATTATATATATGTAATTGTGATTGTTTTTAAATGTATACATGCATATGCACGGAATTACACAATAGTTAATCAATAATGTACTAATCAAATAGACGTGATCGAGTCGCATGTTTGCAAAGATGATTATTATTGTGGCAAAATAATAATTTGCGTAGCTTTTGTTCCACTAAAATCACTGACTTATATAGAGAAAAAAAATCATTAATATTGAGTATCATGATATCATGTTAACGGTTGTATATATATTTATTTCTCCAAAAAAAAAAAAGGTCAATACAAAAGATTGAAAATATGGTAAATCCACAATTGAATTATTCGGAAACATAATAAATTAATCATTAAAAAAAATAAAATAAAAAGTATCTTTTCCCCAGCCATTATTACCATTGATTCAACTCTTAGCAAGATAATTTATATAGAGGGTTGAAGAAGAAGCTACAACATATACTGGGTGAGCTTTTGATGCAATGATATGTTGCTGTTGGATGATGCATATAGAGAGCTTGTCATTGTTCTTTTATTTATAAATGGAAAAAAAAAATCCCGATTTCTTTACAAGAACCATGATATATAGTGCTCACTGCTCACACTATCATATCATTTTTCCACTCTATTTTAATTCTGAATAATGAATAATAATAATACTACTCCCTAGTCAAACCAAAGGAATTTGAACTCATGAATCATGATGCCCTCAAACAAGAAATGAAAGTGATAGTCTCCATTCTCCACCCACCAATTAGGACATCGTGATAATTTTGGTAAAGATGCTGGAACATTACAAGCAAGTTAATTGCTCATGTTATTAACGAAACATGTGTGTAACAGTACTTTAACTCAATAACACATTTAATTCTACCCAATAACTCAGATTCTCCATTTCTTTTGCTGTACAGCAAGTCTTATGCCATGATTTACTACGTACACCTTAAGACATTATGCACTGTCAATTTTGTCATAGGTAGGGATTGCCTTAATTTGCATATCTATTACATTCAGTATTCAACTAAGGGCAAAGTTTGGTTCTAAGGTTTGGAGTTATCTTTACCAACCAGTTATGTACGATTTATAAAATCATTCATGCATGTGACTAAAATTATATGAATAATCTTTTCGATCATTACATAATAAGTTAAAATATGATAGTTCCAAATAAGTCTGGAACCAAACCTTGACTTCAATTAATGAATGAATGGTATAGTTCTTTGACATTAATGACCTGTTTGGATAAAAGAGCTGACTAAAAATAAACTAATTTTGTGCTAAATCTACTCTATTCTCCCTCCTTCTCCCTCAATCTAAACGGACCATAAGATCTACTAAGATAAGGTCACAAATTAAGGGGAGGAACTTAGTTTTGGAATTTAAATATAAGTAGGAAATAAAATTGAACCATAAAATGATAAAAGCCATATACAGTTTCTATATCATGGGGATCGGAAAGCAATAATCCACTTGGTACTAGACCATGCAGTCAATGATTGAAAAGGGGAACTAATCAAAGCACGTTGGATAATATTACGGTGTCGAAGTTTCATTGGCTTCATCAATGACAATCATCAAATCCAACAGGACAATCACATGTAACAGCTCATGCAGGTTATGTTACATTTGGCACAACACGTAATTGATCATATTGCTTTTGTCTTTCTTGTCTCATAATCCATCGTACATAAATATGAAGAAAAAGTTTAAAATAAAGAGAAAATGAAAATGGAAATGAAAATTATGAGATCCAGTTATATTATCTAGACGCGGGAAATAAGCGGTCGGGTCGAGTCAATCAGGTTGTGGGTTGGTGTTTTCTTATAAAAAATTTTTTATTAAGGAAAAATATATATTTGCCATTAGAAAACAATGCAACAAATTATTTAATATAAAATGCTTTATTTTGAATTTTGTCACTCATATCAAAAATGAGATCAGCTAAATAAATTAATACTAATTCAATAATTTTATTACACAAATTCTAACATTACTAATCAAAACAAAATAGCACAAAAGATAATTAAAACAAACACACAAGTTTCATTTTTATACAATATCAACATCCCAAGACATAAAGCATACAAATGCATTATTGAATAACTAATTTAATAAAAAAAATAAAAACATATAAGACATTTACAATCTTGAAAACTAATTCTATAATTTAATATCAATTGTGATTAGCTCTCTATTACAATTTGAGAATATACATTAAAGTTTGATTGTTTACTTATTTATACATGGTTTCTTTTATGAATATCATGTCATTATTAAGCAATACACACTCTAGGAAATATCATAATTTATTTTGAAAAATCATTTATTTTGGACATAAATTGTTAAAAAATATGACTAAATATCTATAATTTATGCTAATTTCATTGATATACTTTAGCTTCACTTTTTTCACACTTATGAATGTTTCTCATACATATTTATAATTTTAAATATATGTTTTTAGAGTTCGAATTTGGTAAGGATAAGTTGTAGAACTCATGTTTTACACTATCCAATAAAAGATTACCACTTCAGTTTTTTACTTAAAATTTAATATATCGTACCACACCTAATAACATCTCAATAAACTCCCAATTTGGTTAAATATATATACGGGTATTAGAATTGATTATGTGTGGTTGTGCTTATTCTTAAATATGTGATAACATGATGTGGCACGTTGGGATTAGAGGGAGTAAAACTTGGGTTTGACACCCCATCCTTAAAGAATTTAATTTCATTTTTTTAATTCTACTGTAACCAGATTATCTTGGCATGTAATTTGTTATTTGATATTTAAAAATCTTTACTTTTTACTTATTACAGAATGCCTCAACCATTCATCTTTCAATTCATTTGCATGTAGTTATGTAAATGTCTCAATTGTTTCTTTAAAACCATTGTATCTAAATGATGTTAAATATACATTTTTGAATTGCGTTATCCAAAATATTTTAGAATTTGATTTTTTATATAATTAATTAATTAATTAATAATAATAATTGATGATGTAGCAAACCAACCTTATCTCATCCATATTAGTCGTCCAAAGAAAGGCGCAGGAACTTGGTTGTCATGACAACCTCGTCTGTCAAACCTTGTCCAGGACAACCTCGTCCTTTGACGACCTCGTCCGTCCATCCTTAAATGACGGACTAGGTTATTGCATCCCAAACGCTTTGAGCCTTAGATGACTCAAATTATCACCAAGCATGAGGAAATCGAACCAGTGCAAGTCAAGTCCAATAAACCGTCGCGGAATGCATATCCAAATAATGTAACTTCCATGGCGGTTATGGAAGTTACCTCCAAATCTATCGAACTCCTTAACAATAGGAACGGTTACCAAATAAATAACTGTTCCCCGCATGCTATATAAACACTCGCCAACAAGAGGATAATTCATTCTGAAACTTCCACCAAAAAACATATATACTTCTTTTTACTTGAAATTAAGAGAGCGACTGACTTTATCATCGGAGGACCTTTGGTCGGCCTCCACCGGTCTCCTCTGACTCTGTTTTTTATCTTTTCAGGATATAAGTAACACAGATCATCAACGTTTGAGACATTCAACCTTACTGATTTCCTTGTGCTCATCAGTTGGCGCCGTCTGTGGGAACTGGTTTTGTTAGATTTCATCTTCGAGTTCTACAATCCCTTTCTCTAACAAAAAGGCTGCAATGGTCCGAACAAGATCAAGGGCTACTAGTCCAGGCCATTAAGAGAGTAGGGATGCCTTCAGCAATCCTTACCGCGATCGCCAATCTGCGCCTGCAGTCCCACCACCCTCTGTTCAACATGTGCAATCCATGGCAGCCGCTACGGCAGAGTTAACTCGCCAGAACCAAGAACTGACAAGGGAGATTAATCTCAGGAGGCAGCGGAATGAGGCATATGGAGAAGAACAAGGCCAAAGCCAGGGAGATGGAACAACCGCAGAGCCTGGAAGCCAATCAAGGGGCACCACATTAAGGAGGGTGCCACATTTGGAAAGAGAGATCGACCAGATGAGGAAGGTTATGGATGAGATGCGGGAAAACATGAGAAGAGCAAATCCCGTAGAGGATCTGGTTCACCAGACAGACTCCCCCTTTACAGCTACCATCAATGGTCACCCCTTGCCTCCAAAATTCAAGATGCCTTCCTTAGATTCTTATGATGGAACGCGTGACCCATTTGATCACACTGCCACTTTTAAGACTACGATGCACCTTCAAGGGGTCCCTGATGAGATTATGTGCAGAGCTTTTCCTACCACTCTCAAAGGATCGGCACGGGTATGGTTCAGCAAAATACCCCCGAATACAGTGGGTTCGTTTGAAGAATTGAGTAAGTTATTTGTCAATAATTTCATAGGGGGACAGAGACACAAGCGTTCCTCATCTAGCCTGTTAACTATAGAGCAGGGGGAGAATGAAAGTCTGCGGTCCTTTATCACTCGTTTCAATAGGGAAGCCCTGACGGTGGACGAAGTGGATGACAAACTACTCTTGGCGGCCTTTCACAATGGGGTAAATTCTGACTTGTTCATCCACAAACTTTATGAGAAGGAACCTCAGTCCATGGCTGAACTCGTCCATTCAGCCCAGAATTTTATGAATGCAGAAGACGCAATCATAGCTAAGAAGAGGAAGAGAGTTGAGAGAATGGAAACGAATCCCATGCGTCACTCCGAGCAGGGCCCTCGTCCAAAGAAAGGACGAGTTGAAGATAAAAAAGATCGAGATGGTAAAAAGGTTGGTCCATCAGCACGAAGTCAGCAATACACACCATTGAACATGCCGCTTGAGCAAGTCCTCATGCACATTAAGGACGATCCTTCCTTGAAATGGCCGAAGAAAATGAAAGGGGACCCCAATAAGCGCAATAGAAATAAGTATTATCGCTTCCATAGAGACCACAGGCATGACACGAACGAGTGTTTTGATCTAAAGCAGCAGATTGAGAATCTTATTAGGCAGGGAAAGTTGAGGAGTTTCCTTAGACGAGACCACAAGGAAGAGAAATTGAAGGGTAAAGTAGAAGAGTCGTCACGACCACCCCTCGGAGAAATCAGAGTTATCATAAGGGGAAGTTCAACAGGCCAGTCGTCCAAATCCAAGAAGGCATACCTGAAGGTAGTGCAAAGCGTTCAACTCTCTGGACGAGCGCCCAGAGCAAGGACCATAGACGAGCAAGCCATCACATTCACTGAGGAGGATGCTGAAAGAATTCACCATCCTCACGACGATGCTATCGTCATTACCTTGCTTATTGCTGACTACATGACCAGAAGGGTACTGGTGGATAATGGAAGCTCGACAGACATTTTGTACTTTCCGGCCTTTCAACAGATGAGACTAGGACGAGACCGGCTTCGTCCGGTGAATTCCCCCCTGGTAGGTTTCGGTGGAATGAAGGTGCAACCTGTGGGCACTATTACATTACCAGTGATAGTGGGGGCATATCCACAGCAAATCACTAAAGATGTGAACTTTCTTGTAGTAGACTGTTCATCCTCCTACAACGCCATAATTGGAAGGCCAACTTTAAACAGTTGGAAGGCTGTTACATCTACTTACCACCTGTCGGTCAAGTTTCCAACAAATTATGGAGTAAGACAAGTACAAGGTGACCAACTAGCAGCAAGAGAATGTTACTGGCCATGTTGGCCATGGACGAGCAAGTTCAGACCATGAATATTGAAGACAAGAGAATTGTGGCAGAGCCCACCGAGGGATTAGAAGATATTTCCTTAGATGAGAACAACCCTGAAAGGTGCACCAGAATTGGGGCAAATCTAGAAGAAAAGATTAAGAAGGACCTCGTCCAGTTTTTGAAGAGAAACACTGATGTATTCACTTGGAGTCATGAAGATATGCCGGGTATAGATCCTAGTGTCATCACCCATCATCTAAATGTATGTCCTTCCTCCAAGCTAGTACGACAAAAGAAAAGGGTGTTTGCTCCTGAAAGAGATAATGCTATTAAAAATGAAGTTCAAAAGTTGATGGCAGCAAAGTTTATAAGAGAAGTGCACTATCCAGATTGGTTGGCTAATGTAGTAATGGTCAAAAAGGCGAACGGCAAATGGAGGATGTGTGTAGATTTTACTGATCTAAACAAAGCTTGCCCCAAGGACAGCTATCCATTGCCATGCATTGATCAACTGGTGGATTCTACCGCAGGCCACAAATTACTTAGTTTTATGGATGCTTTCTCAGGATACAACCAAATAAGGATGGATGAGGCTGACCAGGAGAAAACATCCTTCGTTACTAGTCAAGGCCTATTCTGTTATGAAGTGATGCCCTTCGGCTTGAAAAATGCTGGAGCAACATACCAATGATTGGTCAACCACATGTTCCGCCCTCAGATTGGACGGAATGTGGAAGTCTATGTGGATGACATGTTGGTGAAAAGCCTAGACGAGGGAAAACATCTGAACAACCTGCAAGAGACCTTCAATACACTCAGGCAGTACAGTATGAAGTTAAATCCCAGCAAGTGTGCTTTCGGAGTAGCGTTCAAGAAATTTCTTGGATTCATGGTTTCACACAGAAGGATCGAGGCAAACCCGGAAAAGATTAAAGCCATTCTAGATATGAAGCCTCCGCAAAATATCAAAGAAGTCCAGTCTCTTACCGGGCGAGTTGCTGCCCTCAACAGGTTTGTTTCTAAAGCTACTGACAAATGTTTACCATTTTTCAAGGTTCTAAAGAAAGCATTTGATTGGACGGACGAGTGCCAAAGAGCCTTCCAAGATCTGAAGACGTATCTTGTTACGACTCCGTTGCTGAGTCCGTCCGTGATGGGAGAAGAGTTATTTTTATACCTGACAGTGACCTCGCATGTCGTGAGCTCAGCATTGATAAGAGAGGAAGGGAAAGTGCAAAAACCGGTGTACTATACTAGCCGGGCGCTGAGAGGAGCGGAGGGACGATATCCGCTAATAGAAAAGCTAGCTTTCGCACTTATCACAGTTTCCAGGAAGCTGAGACACTACTTCCAAGCCCATGTAATTAATGTTATGATAGACCACCAGCTCAAAAAAGCCATGAACAAGCTGGAAGCCGCGGGACGATTGATCCAGTGGGCCATCGAACTCAGTGAGTTTGACATCCGATACCTACCAAGGCATGCTATAAAGGCTCAGGCCCTGGCAGATTTTATTGCGGAGTTCACACCAAGCTGCGATGACATAGAAGGAATGGAAGACAGTAAGAAATGGGTCGTCCATGTGGATGGCTCGTCCACACAACATGCAGGAGGAATAGGAGTGGTTTTGCAATCCTCTGAAAGAGATAAATTGAAGCATAAGATCCGTCTGCAATACCAAGCAACCAACAATGAAGTTGAGTATGAAGCCCTCCTAAAAGGGTTGGAACTGGCTAAGTCCGTGGAAGCGAAGTCAATACTCATCCAAGGAGATTCTCAATTGGTCATGGGCCAAATAAATGGAACGTATGAGGTGAAGGGAGGACGGATGAAAAAATACTTAGAAAAAGTGTTGCGGCTTGTGAAGAAATTCAAAGAAGCTAACTTCGTTCAAATCCTAAGAGAGGAGAACGTGGAAGCAGATACTTTAGCGAAGGAAGCCTCGGCAATTGGGGCCATGGACAAATTTGATGAAGTTCAATACGTCCCAAGTATAGATCTCCCTGAAGTACAGTAAATAGAGAATGAAGAAAATTGGATGACCCCAATAGTATCATACTTGAAGGACGGGAGGCTTCCGGAAGGGAAGAATGAGGCTAGAAAACTCAGGGTTAGAGCAGCTAGGTATATCCTTATGGACGAAGTTCTGTACAAGAGAGGCTTCTCTCAACCTTATCTCAGGTGTCTGGCTCCAGACGAAGCGAACTATGTGTTGAGAGAAGTTCATGAAGGAGCATGTGAAAATCATTCGGGAGCCAGATCACTCATCCACAAGGTTGTCCGTGCAGGGTATTACTGGCCAACTATCCAAGCAGATGCAAAAGCTTACATCAAGGTATGTGACTAGTGCCAATGATTTAGTAATGTTCCCAGACAACCATCTGAATATCTAACCCCAATGATGGCCCCGTGGCCCTTTGCTCAGTGGGGCTTAGACATCCTGGGTCCTTTTCCCCTCAGAACCAGATAAATGAAATTTTTAGTGGTGGGGATAGACTATTTTACCAAGTGGGTGGAAGCGGAACCCTTAGCAAGTATCACGCAGCAAAACATAAAGAACTTCGTCTGGAAGAACATAGTATGCAGGTTTGGGGTGCCCAAAGTACTAATATCCGATAACGGAAGACAATTCGACAATGCCCTTTTCAGGGATTTTTGTGAACACTTCGGAATCCAAAATCATTATTCCTCCCCAGCCCACCCTCAAGCGAACGGTTAGGACGAAGTTACAAACCGATCCTTGTTGAAAATAATCAAGACTCGTCTTGAGGGGGCAAAGGGAGTATGGCTAGATGAGCTACCTAGCGTCCTATGGGCATACAGGACGACGGTGAGAACCCCTACGGGGGAAATACCTTTTAAGCTAGCATATGGGAGCGAAGCGGTCATACCTGCGAAAGTGCATATGGCTAACCATAGGGTGATGTCATTTCAGGACAAGGATAATGAGGAACAGCTCCGCTTAAACCTTGATCTGGTAGACAAGGTAAGGACGGATGCAGAACAAAGGACGGTAAGGTACAAAAACCTCATGTCTAGGAGATATGATGCAATGGTGAAGCCAAGAAGATTCAACATAGGAGACCTCGTCTTGAAAAGAGTTTCTTTGGCGACCAAGAACCCAGCTCATGGGAAATTGGGACCTAACTAGGAAGGACCCTACAGAGTTGTCAACTATAAAAGACAAGGATCCTACTACTTGGAGGCCCTGGACGGGAGAAAATTGAAACATCCTTGGAATGTTGAACATCTCAGGAGATACTACCAGTAAAGTGCCATTCTGAATGAGTGTAGTTCTGCACAAAGACTGAAGCCCGCTTTTCTACTTATTTGTCTGCATGTTTTTAATAGTATTTCAATGTTATTATGGTGTGATTATGGACGAAGTTATGGTTTGTATTTATTTTCACAATAGGCGTTGGCTTCTTAGCACATGCCTCAATGTCATTATGGTGTGATTATGGACGAAGTTATGGTTTGTATTTATTTTCATATTAGGCATTTGCTTCTTAGCACATGCCTCGTCCGTGAACAATGTTTGTGGAATGTACATAATGTTGTGTAAATCCCTGATTTCCATACTTCTGTTCAAATCAACTAACAAAAAGGCTAAAAAGCTGGAGACGAGAAAATTCTCTGAACGTGGAGATGTAACGCCAATAAGCTTCCCTAAGGGTAAAGCAAAATTAAGACATCCTCGTCCATATAATGGACGAGGTAAAAACTACCTTGAGCAAATCATAGTAAGCCCAAGGTATACTCGTTCATATAATGGACGAGGTAAAGCATAATACGTATCCAGACTCAAGGCATACTCGTCCACCTAATGGACGAGGTAAAGCATAATGCACATCCAAACTATGGACGAGGGAATTCATAGACGAGTATCTTAAACTCGTCCAAAGAACCTTAAACAATCCAGTACATGGACAAGAAAAATGCGGGGTCTAATCCTTGCTTAACATGACATTCAGACAAGTCTAAGGATGAGTAATGCTGATAACTACTGTTTCATATAGACGAATTACACGAGAAATTCCAATGAAAAGGGTAGAAGTATATATGAAATATGGACGAGTTAAGCATGAAGTCTTGAATATGGAAGGAGAAAATTTCGTCCATGCATATATAGAAGAAAAGTAACAACATTCATTCAACTGTTTTAAGGGCGGACGACCAACGTCCAAACACCCTTACATAATTACCAATTTAATAACTCGTCCTAAAAACCATGGACGAGCCTAATGTATTTGAGTTACATCAAAAGGTCCCAAAACTAAGGACCAAATAAAAACAAAGTAAAAATACATGGTAAAAACTCGTCCTTAAGCAGGGGGGGCATTCACCTTGGGATCTTCTTTGGATGGTTAGGTAGAAGCATTGTCCTCCACATTAACGTCCTCGGAGCTGGTCTGAAGAAGAGAGCTGGTAGCAGCATTCAAGTTAAGCTTGATGGAGCTAAAGTCCACTTCAGGGAAGTTCTCAACAGCGTCCAACCTGAAGTCCTCAAAACCTGCTGCGTAGTTACGATCCAATAAATCTGTGAATTCTTTGGACGCCTTAAACTCAGCGACTACCTCTTCTTTCGTCTTGGAGAGAAGAGCACTTAGCTCGTCATTCTTCTTTTGCATATGATCAAGACGAGTATCTTTCTCCACTGCATCAGCTTTCAACTCCTCGATTAAGTTTTGCCGCTCAATTGCCTTCTCCTTAGCCTTGGCAGCTATCCCAGCCCATTTCTTATTCTCGTCCTTAACATTTTGGATTGTCGTCTCCAATAAGACCCTCTTCTTGTCCAACTCAGTAGCTTGCCTTGACGCTGCGATGAACTTGGACATAGCCTATAGGGGATTAAAAAAAAAAAAATGCTGGGTTAGACAGCAAAAAATCATGAAGTTATAAAGACGAGACGAGAGTAAGGTTACATACCTTAAAAAGATCATGAACACCTAAGTGTTCAAAATCCTTTAGAGACATGTCGTAACAGACATTTATGTCCTCGTCCTTCACGGCATCCTTAAAGCATTCCCAAGCCAAGTCCTCGTTTTCAATGATGTTCGAGGGAACCTTCGGAGGCTGGGACGAGACAGACGCAGTCGTCTTAGGAGGGGTCTTGGATGGGGTAGTCTCAATGGGCGTGGATACATCCACATCAACTATTTGGACGGAGGGTTGGGACTGAGGAAGGTTGGGCTTAGTTACTTTGGACAACCCATGCTTAACCCTTTTGTCACGACGGCTAGGGAGACTTCCCAGATCCAAGTTTTTTGGTAGGGACTTCCTTTTGTCCCCAGCGGATGGATGAGCCTGGGATGGGATCTTAAGACGGTTATCCCCAGCCTCTGGCTGAATTTGATTTTGGGCCTCAGGACGATCCCCCTCACTTGCAACCTCTTTTCCTTTGTTTCCTTTCATTGTTGCCATTCCTTAAAAAAAAAAAAAAAAAAAAAAAAAAAAAAAAAAAAAAAGGGGGAGAACTTTTTAGAACTAAAACAAAATATGTGTAAAGCAAGTTTTGAATTTGAAACTTACTTCTTTTCACTGTAATCTCGTGTGCAAGCGCCTCTTCAGAAGGATCAGGGCCTAATCCCCACTTAGCAAGTCGTCTAAGCGTCACCAAAGAATGGAAATCCCTGTCTGCGTGCAGACGAGCTCTGTGGATGCGGTCACGATGAAACTTGCTAAGAGAAGGTCGTCCAACAGCTGAAAAGGAACGAGTAAAGGTTAGGCACAAATGAAGAAGGATATATATAAAAAATAAAAAATAAAAAAATAAAAAAAAAATAAAAAAAATAAAAAAAAGAAGAGAGGGGCTTACCCTCAGGACGAAGGTTCCCTAGGTCCCCAGTATAACAACCAAATGAGTCCCGACCAACGTCCATAGGCTTCCCAACCCAGAAGCCAGAGACGAAGAAAAACTCCGTTTTCCATTTTCTGTCAGACGAGGGCAGGGACCTAATCAGTCTACAATCTTTGCCCCTGGCTGTAAACTGGTAAAAGCCTAGGGACTGATGAATTTCCGAGGGTTTATAACAATAAAGGAACTCGTCCACAGTGAGAGGACGGTCCCCTCCAAATACCTCCCTCCACAAAACTTGCATAGAGATGATCAATCTCCATGCGTTAGGATTGAACTGACATATTCCTAAACCTAACCTAATTAATAACTCCCTAGTAAAAGCATTCAGAGGAAACCTCAGACCCCCCAAAAGATAAGCTTCATAGACGCCTATCCCAAAATGAGAATCACAGCACCATTCTCCACGGACGGGCAACCTAGGGTTAAACTCATCTGGGATCTGGTACCATGTCCTAAGATTATTTAGTCTTTGCTCGTCTGTTTTGGAAGGGATCTTTACTGCACAACTATACACAGTTACCTCTTCCTCGTCCAAAGAGCCAGACGGAGGGACGTTGGACGAGGTGCCTGCCTGAGACCCCGAGGCCTTTCTAAGCTCTTCTTGTATGGCCTCCAAGGGAAATCCAGGGACGCTAGAAACATATTCTTCGTCCGTGGAGTTTTCCCCATTCTCGTCTATGGAGTTCCCCCCACTACTATTACTGGAGCCACTAGAACTTGTACTCTGACTACTCTCGTCTTGATACTCGTCTATAGCTTTTTCTAAACTATCACTAGACGACATTTTCGAAAAAAAGATCAAAGAAAAACCTAAAAGACGAGAGAAGAAGGAATACCTGGCTCTAAGACGAATGAAGGCTATGGACGCGAGGAAACTCCTAGACGAGGCTCTAGACGAGGAATGTCAAAGAAGAAAATCTCGCAAATGTGAAGGGTAATGGAGGAATTCCCCTATTTATAAGTAGCTAACCTGAGCATTTAATACGACACAACCAATCAGGAAACGACACGTGGCGTTCACCTCTAAAAAATGAATCGACGGGACTTATCGCCAATGAAATGGTGACATGTGGCACATCAACTCGCACAGTTACACACATTTAAGGAAGTGACGTTAGATTACCCCTTGCTCTATAGACGACTTATGTGGACGAGGGGGCAACTGATGATGTAGCAAACCAACTTTATCTCGTCCATATTAGTCGTCCAAAGAAAGGCACAGGAACGTGGTTGTCATGACAACCTCGTCTATCAAACCTCGTCCAGGACAACCTCGTCCTTTGACGACCTCGTCCGTCCATCCTTAAATGACGGACTAGGTTATTGCATCCCAAACGCTTTGAGCCTTAGATGACTCAAATTATCACCAGGCATGAGGAAATCGAACCAGTGCAAGTCAAGTCCAACAAACCGTTGCGGAATGCATATCCAAATAATGTAACTTCCATGGCGGTTATGGAAGTTACCTCCGAATCTATCGAACTCCTTAACAATAGGAACGGTTACCAAATAAATAACTGTTCCCCACATGCTATATAAGCACTCGCCAACAAGAGGGTAATTCATTCTGAAACTTCCACCAAAAAACATATATACTCCTTTTTACTTGAAATTAAGAGAGCGACTAACTTTATCATCGGAGGACCTTTGGTCGGCCTCCACTAGTCTCCTCTGACTCTGTTTTTTATCTTTTCAGGATATAAGTAACACTGATCATCAATGTTCGAGACATTCAGCCTTACTGATTTCCTTGTGCTCATCAATAATAATAATAATAATGTCCATTATATATTGTCAATTGAGTTGGACTTGTGTACTGTAAAGCTCACAACAAACACTTAAACCAATAATGTATTAGTTTCATTATTATTATTATTTTATAATTGTGTTGTTCAAAATGATGATAATTAGGAATCACCAAAAAAAGAAAAAGAAAATTTATAGATCAGGTCACAGGTCGGGTTCGGGTTAGGTTGAGTTGACCCGCAAAAAAATAGGTTGGTCACTAATCAACCCGTTTTTACTTCTTGTAAAAAAATTCGGGTATTTTCAAGTCAAATTAGCAAATTTTGACCTGTTTTGCCATGTCTAATATTCTCCAAAGAACTGAGGAAATAAGAAAAAGTTGGTAAAGCCTCCAAAGAAAAGTTGGTTCTAATAATTCGCTAAACCGGAAAAAAAAAAAAAAAATTCGTTGAATAAGTAACATAATATGTGTTCAAATATTATTTACACAAAAAAGAAATCAATTGATGTCTTCATCCAAACCTCATGAGGCAATTACCGACATAATCGCTCACGATGGATAAAGATGAAATGGAAGAATTGAAGGGTGTCAGTAGTGGTGGAGCTAGAATTTGAATTTAGGGTCAAAATTTATAACTACTATACATATGTCTCTCATATATATTCCTACTAACATTTGTAGATTTCTACACATTATGGATGAGTATAACGCACGCACACAATGTGTGTATGCACGCACGTGTGTGTCTATCTATCTATCTATCTATATAAATATATATATATATATATATATAAGGCCAATTTGCACAATAAAATGCCACTCATGTTAATATTAAATAGTATTTTAATGTTGAAAAACTCATTAAAAGATAGCATACACATTCTATTGTTTTTTTTTCTTTCTTTCTTTTTTTAAAAATCTAAGACATCTTTTATGGTGCCTCACCTCAATTATATATTTGAACCCCACCTCCCACTCCACTAGCTTCATTCTTGGGGAAAAAAATAATATTCTCTCTCTCTCTCTCATCTTAAATCATTTCACTATGCATGAGGCATGCAGCCATCCTCTATCTCCTCAATTTCTCTATCTTAGTTTTAGCTCTTAGTCATTGACACTTTCACATTTGCCGTCGTTGTTCTATTTCAGGTAATGTGCTCTCTCTCTCTCTCTCTCTCTCTCTCTCTCTCTCTAAATTAGTCGATCTCTCCATCTCTTAATTGCACTCAAAAATTAAGAAGTTGGGGATTATTTATTTATTTTAAATTCTATTTAGGCATGTATTTAGTTGTTTAATTTCGATGATTTTGTGTATTTGGTTATTTTTAAGAATTTCACCATTCTCGCACTCAACACATATAGCCCAACCAATTTAACAAGATGCATTAATCAATCTAAGTCGACCATGGTAACTTGTCAGTTTTTGTCCAATGCATGTAAGGGAATTAAGGAAACGGCAACATCATGGCTGCAAAAATATGCAATAAACTAGTGGGTTCCAATTAGCTCAACTGGTAAAGTCTCTGATAGTTGAATAAGAGATTTGGGGTTCAATCTCTGCTTACACCAAAAACTGATTGGTGTCTTAGTCTGATAATAAAGAACTATCATCATGAGCAGACGACATAGGTCAAAACTCTCTAATAAAAAATATGCAATAAACTTGACCACATTGTATTGTGTATAACCCTAATTATAGGACCGCTTTATAAATATAAATTTAAAGGACAAAGATTTTCTCCAAACTTGTTTGGAGAATCTCTAAGAAATTGTATGATGATTCATAAAATTATCTACGTGTATTAAATTAAATCACATAATTCATTAAATAAATTAAGAGTCTGTTTGGGAACAGCTTATTTAGCTGAAAATGAAATTTTTTTACTGAAAGTCTAAAAAAAAAAGTTGAAAAATAAACTGAATAGTACAATGGGATCTATGAATAGAATCGAAAAGTATAGTAGAACTCATAAATAGTAGCAAAAATAAACTAAAATTGCAAATAAGCTGAAAATTTCAGCCCACCCCAAACAATCTCTAAGTGTTTGAAAATACAAGTAGATGGTCATTTTTTTGATCAACAAGTAAATGGTCATTTGAAACACCAAGTGGTGGGTTAGAAGATTTTTTTTCCAAATATTGGAGGAAAACTTTGTGCAAGTCCAAATTCTATATTATCTATTAAAATAAAAGAAAAATATTAATTTTTTAGGGTACACAAATGCTGTGACAGACACGGCTAATGGTTCAACCGCCCTAGAGCTGAAAAGTGAAAGCAATTTACTCAAAAAGGAAAAAAAAAAATGAAAACAATATTTTAATTATGACAGAATTTCATTCAAGAGTAATTATAAAACCACAATAATTATAAGTCTATATATAAATAATACTAATATATAAGAAAGAGAAAAAGAACAATAAAAAAATAGAGGTCTTTTCTCTTTCTCGGTGACTCTCTCTCTCTCTCTCTCTCTCAATCTCTTTTTCTCTCTTGGGAGTGTTTACACACAGAGAGATTGTGTGTAGAATCCCACTTCCCAAAAAATCACGGAAAATCACATTCCTTTGTATAGCGGGAAACCAATAATAATATTATATTGAAGAAACCACCGACCTTGTTCTTCTTCATCTACTTGGGTTTTTATTCTTTTGCTCATAAATTCACCGTTACTCATTGCCACTCAAAACAAACATCTCGCTCTGTGATTCCAAAATCGCCAATATCACACATTGGTTTGTCTTTTTTATCTTTTATCTTTTCTGGGTTTTGTTTGTTTTGCAATTATTATCTATGTGCAATTCTCATATTTTTATTCTCATTTTGATGTTGTGTGTGTTGTTTGAGTCGGTTACTAAGAGTTAGATCCAAATAGGGTATTAAAAGGGTTGTTCTGTGTTTTGTGTTTTTTGGGTAATGTTAATTTTGTGATATTCTTTTTCTGGGTGATCCTTATTTTATGCTTTTTTTCTATAATGGTGTTTGGATCAAATTTCTTTTCTTTTTTGTTTGTATTATTGTTTTAAGATGAGTGAGAAATGTGTTTCTTTGGATCTTTTAATCTTAGTTTGGTACTTTGTGTTTCATGTAATGCTCAAAAGCATGTCCTGACAAAGTTATGGAACATATATAGTTTGTATTGTTTATTGAAGGTTACTGTTCTACAGCAACTTCTTGGATATAATATTGGAATTACCTCAAAATGTATCAGTTTTATACATTAAATTTATTATGTTCATGACATTATTATTGATTCTCGTGATGATCAGGGTCTGATGACTATGAATTTCCTTGATTATTTCACCCCAAAAAAAAAAAAAACCTTAAATTTTATTACCAAACCTCAAATTTGCTGTGTTGTGTGATATGAAAGAGAAGCATGAAATATCAAGTTCAATTGTTAGAATAAAAGCTGCTGTTGGCCATTATGGGAGAAATAGTTGTGTGTATTATGCCCTCGATTAGATGAGCACAGAAGCATTGCTAGCTTAGAAAAGGACTTATATTGGTGCCATGGCATCAGCTGGTAGATTTCATTCACACTTTGTCTGAAGAATGAGCATCTTTTTCTTTTGCCACCAATATCTGATGGGATTCATGCATCTAGCCCATTATTATGTAAACATGGTTTACCTAGACATCATCACCTAACTTAGTTTAATTTCTCCCATGGGAAAAAACTAACTTTATTTTTAGGGAAAATTACAAATTACCCACCTTTGGTTTAGTTTGAGATTGAGTTGCCAACTTGTTGTTTAAAACGAGCACTATGTTCACTTGTGGTGTAATTGTTTTTGCTTCTAGTTCATGAGTATTCAGATTGTAATAAGGTTATTACTGGGTTTCTTTTTTAGACACGTGATATACATATGCAAATTTTGATGATTTGGGTCTTAAAAAATATATTAGAAGTACTTTGTGTTTGATGTAATGCTCAAATCAAAACTATAGGCGAATAAAGTGTGATTAGCACTTATTTTTCTGGTAACATAGTTTTTTAGGTGTAAGAAACTTACATGTCTTTCTGAGTTTACTCAACCAAAGCAAGAACTGCTCTAGATTAACTCTTTAGAAGGATGGATTTAATTTGGTTCTGTGGCTTGATTTTTTTTTTTTTTACAAAAATTACTGCAGTATTGTTTCCATTTTCTTGAAATTTAATCATTCTGTTGTATAAATGATAGTGCACAGTATGAGACAGTGTTGTTTTTCTTTTTTGCTTATACTATTGAAAAAATTGACAAATTTTCCTTTGCTTTGGTGGGGTTCATCTCAAACTTTGATGACTTGTCTCTATTCTGTTTAATTTACCTACATTAAATGTAATCAAAATCGTTTTGATCTCTCAAACCAACTAGTACAGACCAATGCTACATATTTCTGAGAGAAAGCTCCGAAAATTTTCTTTTTTCTTCATTGGATATTGTAATACTTTTTCATTTAAAGCTCTCCATTTCATAGTCAAGAATCCTTGGAATATTGCTTATGTTATTCACACAGATTAATACTGTATATAGTTTATAATTGCAAATTCTTACCTTTTATCTTTTCACAGTGACTTAAAATTTTTGGTTTTCAGTTTTCACCTTATATGTTTTCAAATTTGTTCATGTTGGTGCTTTATCTGTTTTTTGTAATCAGAGGGAGCCAGCATATGTTCAATGGATCAAGATACTTCTAGTGCTGATTCACATCAGAAACGAGGTGTTCTCTTAAAAGATCAAGTTCGATTGGTTAAGAGAAAGGACTGTGATCGCTATGAGATTGCTTCAATACAAGATCCTTTGTCATTTGAGAAGGGTTTCTTTGTGGTGATCCGTGCATGCCAATTGTTAGCCCAAAAGAATGAGGGAATAATACTGGTAGGCGTGGCAGGTCCTTCTGGCGCTGGAAAGACAGTGTTTACAGAAAAGATACTCAGTTTTATGCCCAGTGTTGCTGTTATTTCAATGGATAATTATAATGATGCTAGCCGGATTGTTGATGGCAACTTTGATGGTAAACCCTCTTTCTTACTCATTTTCTTCTTTTACAGAGCTTTTTCAATAATTTTATTGGATGACTATTCTCTGGAAGTAACTGTAATATCTGAGATGTTCTTGCATAAGCCTTACAGGATATTATCTGTAATTGTGTCTTGGTAGTCATATGAATGTCAATATCCAAACTTGTGAGTAAACTTTTTTTTCACTGGTAAGTTACACACACCCGTAGGTTTTGAACCCATGACCTTACCCTCCATTCCATAATAAAGGGAGGAAGAAGTGCCAGTTGAGCTAGAGCTCATTGGTGAAACTTGTGAGGAAACTAATCAATTGAGTGACTTAAGTCTCAGGTCAGACCGATGCAGAGCATTGACATATGCATTTTGATTTACATTACAGTTTTAAGTCTCAGAGCTTGAATATTGTTGGCTTGATTGATTGCTCATTTTCTTCTGTGGTTCTGTTTCATCCATAAATTCTTTCCCTATTACCAACACACTTTCACACACATTGTCTATGGATTTGTGAGTGTGTGTGCACGCATGTATTTTTGAATTCTAATGAAATGCTTGCTGTTCAAACAAATTTTTATATATTCACAAATTGGATGGAGAAAACATCCATGAAGTTTTTCAATATCAGGTGATGTTAATTAATCTGGTCACCATTGTCCCTTTGGAAAGCTCCTCAGCTTCATTAGCCATTGGCCACAGGGGACTGATATTTTCCTTGACCCCAATAGCAGCCTCCTATATATGTATCTGTTCTCTGGTTCATCTTTACAGTTGCTTGTTTGTGTCATTTCATTGTCTCTGTTCAGCCAACCGACACACATATTTCGTGTTCATAGTTCGTATGCGATTTGTATCCCTTGTACTAAAACTCTTATGCGATTTGGATCCCTTGTAGTACTTTAACTCTTACAAGGTACCCCTTCAAAGGTTTACTTCACTACAAGAATTGTGTAGAGGGTGATCATTTTGGATTGTAGACTGTCTTCTGAAATTATTTCTCTAGATTGCTTCATGCTGTGGGTTACTTGACATCAGCAAAATGAATTGATGAGTTGGTATGTCCTGCTCTACCAAATTTGATGCTGGACAAACCAAACTGATGCGACAATAAAATTAAATAACAAAAATTAAGGATAAATAACTCAGGAGTCAAGTACTTAGGCCTGTTTGGTGTCAGTACCTAGGCCTACTTGGAGTTAGCACCAAGTTAGTGAAAACCTTCAATAGTTCAGTTTTCTCTCATGATGTTTGGTTGGAAGGATGGAAAAGTAGAGGGTTAGAAAACTCATTTATTTGGTTGAGAAGAAATATAAGAAGATAGAAAATATTGTTTGTATAAATTTACTCTCATACCCCAAGGAATAATTTTTTTTTGTAATCATAAAATAAAATAATTTTTTTCCATTATATTATATATATTTTTCTTGTATTAGAGGTGAAAGTCGTCAAAAAAAAAAAAAAAAGGTTAATGCACAGTGGGTTGGAGGGGTGTTTTCTCAAGATCCATCCTCAAAATCTCTCCAGATTGGAGAGAGAGGATTTTGGTGGGCTTGGGGAGAAAACACTTGGGCCCACCAAAATCCCTCCCCTCTTCCCTCCTAACCAAATAACCCTCTCCATTTTTTTTCTCCTATTTTTCTCTCCCTCTTTTCCATCCCTACTAAAATCACCCCAACCAAATGGGACCTTAGGATTGGCCAAAGTCAGTACTAGACCATTGGGGAGTTTTAAGAGAAGTTTTATTCATCATCAAAATAATTCCGTCTTCACAGGAATACATTATGCTCCTTATATATACTACTAAACTCTAATTCTAACCGACATAGGAAAATCCTAGTTCTAATTGACTTAGAAACCTAAATTTAAATAACTTGAGAAATCTCAATTATTGAATTACAAAAATAACCTTGAGTCTAGGACATTAAAAAAATACTAATAATCTAAATAATAACTAAATCTAACTCACCAATAAAAATATAATTGACATCCAAATTAAATAAAACTAAATATTTCTTTGTGCTTGCCACATCAGTTGGTGTGTGTTTTATTTGTGCTTAAGCCTTGAATCCTTGATACTTGGAAGTTGGAACATTTGTACAACAACAAGCCTTAATCCCAAAATTTTGGGGTTGGCTATGGATCCTCAATAGATTTTACTTAGGGTCGGCCCCATGCATTCTTTTCCTCCATTCTGTTCTATATGAAGTCATATTCTCTATTACTCCCTTAGCTGATAAGTCCTTTTTAATTACTTCTACTAATATTATTTTGGGTCTTCCTCTAAATTTTTTAATTCCCTAAACTTGGATTAACTTACTCTTTCTTACCGGTGCATTAATCGGTCTCCTCTAAACATGATCAAACCATTTCAAACGACTTTCTCTCATCTTTTTATCAATAGAAGCTACTCCTATCTTTAAGCTGATTTTCTCATTTTGGGTCCTATCTTTCCATGTATTTCCACTTATCCATTTTAACATTCTTATTTATTTTATGAATATGTTACTTCTTAAAAATCCAACATTCGGTATTATAGAGCATAGTTGGTCACATGACAGTCTTATAAAATTTTCCCTTTAACTTAATAGGTATTTTTCAATCACACCATACTAATGCGCTTCTCCACTTCATCCACCTTATTCTTATCCTATGATTCACATCTTTTTCACTCTCTCCATCTTTAACTTAATAGATATCAAAAGCTCTCGCTATTTAGTATCTTTTGGCCATCGAGTCGTACCACCCCTTCAATTGTATTTCTAATTTTACTAAACTTACATTCCATGTATTTTGTTTTAGTCCTACTTAATCAGAAGCCTTTAGATTCTAGCATGTCCCACCGAATTTCTAACTTGGCACTAACTCTACTTCTAGTTTCATTCACTAAACTATATCATTTGCAAATATCATTTGCAAAAAGCATACACAAACGGACTTCCTCTTGAATCAATTTAGTGAGCTCATTTATCACTAGTGCAAAGAGATATGGACTTAATGCTAACTCTTAATGCACACCTATTTTGATAAGAAACTTACTTGTAATTCCTCCACTTGTTCTCACACTAGTTACAACTTCGGCATACATATCTTTAATCAACTTAATATACGTTAGAGGAACTCCTTTCTTTTCCAAAACCGACCACATGACCTCTCTAGGGACCCTATTATATGCTTTCTCTAGATCATTAAAAACCATAAGAAGATCTAGAAGCCTCTCTATATTTTTCCATTAGATGTCTAAGTGAGAAAATAGCTTTCATGGTAGAATGTCTTAGCATAAAACCAAATTGATTCTCTAATATTGTTGTTTCATGTCTTAACCTATGTTCAATCACTCTTTCCAAAGTTTTATAGTGTGACTCATAAGTTTATTTTACAATAATTTGTACATTTTGTAATACCCCCTTGTTCTTGTAAATAGGAATTTGAGTACTTCTCCTCCACTCACTAGGCATTTTGTGAATACTTAATATCTTATTGAATTGGTTTGTCAACCATCATACACTCACATCACACAAGCACTTCCAAACTTCACTGGGGATTTCATCTAGTCCCACTTTTCCCATTTTCATCCTTCTTAATGCATCCTTTACCTCAGTCATCCTAATTCTTCAAACAAATCTATTGTTTTTATCCTCCATTGGGTCACCCAAGTCGCTCCAATTTTTCATATGGTTTCCATTAAAAAGTTTATCAAAATAGCTTTTTCATCTCTCTTTAATGTGATCTTCTTTTACTATCACTCTTTGATCTTTAATGCACCAGGCACCATTCAAGTCTCTTCTTTTCATTTCCCTTGTCTTAGGAAGTTTACAAATATGCTTCTCTCCCTCTTTCATCCCCAACTTGTTATATAGTTTATCATAAGCCCAACATTTAGCCTACATTTAGCCTCTCTCTTTAATTTAATTGTTGCTTGAAGCTCTGTATTCCACCACCAAGTCTCCTTAGTTGGTTTCCCACATCCTTTAGATTCTTCAAGTATGTCTTTAGCCACTTTTTTAATACAAGTAGCCATTTCATTCCACATCTTATCTACATCTTTGTCTAAATTCCATTTTCCTTCTTTGATTATTTTATCTTTAAACACATCTTGTCTCTCCCTTAAACCGCACCTTTTAATCCTTGGGTTTCTTTGTCTCTTTGTCTAATATCTCTTCTTTTCCATCTTCTAATAAAAATATCTAGTACCACCACTCTATGTTGAGTGGTTACACTCTCTCCTAGTATCACCTTACAATCTTTACAACGTCTACTATCTACTTTTCAAGTAAGGATCTGTGTTATTTTCATTAATTTTTCAAGCCTACAGTATCACTTCAGGCTGGATACTGATTCTTTATCACCTCTCCCAAACCCCGCAGAAAGTGGGAGGTTTGTGCACTTGGTACAACCTTTTTAGGAAAAACATGAAAATTGCAACTTCTTTCAAATATTATTTCTATCTTTTTCATATCATAGGATGCTGAACAAAAGCTCCATCACTGTGTCTGTTTCCAATTCTTTTCTAATATGGTCAGGCAAAAACCACGTTGTAAGATTGGGTCATCTTCAGTTGATATGTGGAGCCTGATTTAATGATTGTTTCATGGTTAGGATTCTTAGGTTGTAAGTTTTGTAGTCTTGGCCCTTGGTGCTGTCCCTAACTAGCCTATTTTCTGCCTTGATTGTTGGTTTTTAGTGAATGAACATATCTGTAAAGTATTCCACATGGTATATAAACGTCTTGTTTCCAAATTTTGTTTGGTTTCAAGGAAATTTTATTTAAAGTTAAGTAGTACTTTTGCATACTTGCAAGAAGTGAGCATGCATTTGTATTTTTTGTAAAGCTGACATGGCAATATTACCAAATTCCATCAAATAGTGTGTTTTGGAAATCACTTATAATTGTAAATATCTAACCAGAGTAAGCTAACAGTTTCAAGTTGGGAAATAAGACACAGCATAACTCTGTTGGTTCTAATGTCTTTATGAAACAGATCCACGCTTGACAGACTATGACACCTTGCTCCAGAATGTCCATGATTTAAAGGCAGGAAAGCAGGTCCAGGTTCCAATTTATGATTTCAAGTCTAGCTCCCGCACGGGATACAGGTACTTGCTCATGCATCTAATACTTCTAAGCTTTGGTAATATGTATGGGTCTTCTCATTCTTTGAGTAAGCTGTTTTAAATTATACTGTTTCATGATAGCTGAAGGAACAATACATGGAGACTTTAGATGTGAATTTTAAGAGTCCCAAGTATTCTAAGCCTAGAGGTTGAGCCTTGGTGCGATGGTAAGTGCCTTCCACCAAAAGCAACAGGTCGCAAGTTCAAGTCTGGGAATTAGCCTCTCCAAAAAAAATAAAAAATAAAAATTGTGGTAAGGCTACCTACCATGACCTCTCTTAGAACCGGAAAAAGTGAGAGCTTTGTGCATTGGGTACGACATTTTTTGTTCAAGGGAGAGCGATTAATGAACTGGTAATAAAATGTAAGTTGATCCAAGATTCCAAGTTAAGGGAATTTAAAAAGGTAAAGGAAGCCCTAAAATAACATTAGTAGAATTAATAAAAATTGACTTATCAATTAAGGGGGTAACAAAGAATACGACTTCAGATAGAACTTAATAAAGGAAAAGAATACATGTGGCTGACCCTAAATAATCTATTGAGGATCTATAGCCGACCCCAAAAATTTGGGACAAAGACTTGTTATTGTTGTTGTTTGCAAGTATTCAAAGCTAACAATGGAGTTTTTCATCTTTTTCATTCAGAATGATGAACATAATGACATCCTGAGTTTTTCTGTAATCAGACTTAAAAAGTAGTGGTTATCGTGTTCTTTCATATACTTATATATTGTAAGGTAGGGGATTGGGACCATGCCAATTTTGCAACCTCTTTCATTATTGAAAAGATCTATATTTTGTATTCTGAACCATCTCCCCACCCAAGAACCAAAAAGATAAGGAAATTCAACTCTGATTGGGTAATATATCCTCTCTATATCTTGAAATCAAAGCCATATTCAACTCTGATTCTGCTAATGTATATATGGTTTTCCAAAACTTTTTTTTAAATATATATTTTCTGGTTAAATTTCTACAACTCTTTCATATTCATCTGGTAGGTATCTAAATGCATATATCTATGACAGGACACTTGAAGTCCCAACCTCCCACATTGTGATCATTGAGGGCATCTATGCTTTGAGTGAAAGGTTGCGACCTCTACTGGACCTTCGTGTGTCTGTAACTGGTGGAGTTCACTTTGACCTCGTCAAACGGGTTTTACGGGATATACAACGTGCTGGCCAAGAACCAGAAGAGATAATTCATCAAATATCTGAAACGGTTTGTTTTGGGCTGCCCCCCCCCCCCCCCCCCCCCTTCCTTTTAATCGTTATATTTAAGAATTATAACTTTTTTGGAAGTTCTCAAGTATACTTTTATCAACAGGTATATCCAATGTACAAGGCCTTTATCGAGCCAGATCTACAAACAGCACATATTAAAATCATCAACAAATTCAATCCTTTTACTGGATTTCAGAGTCCTACTTATATATTAAAGGTTATTATCTATGTTATTCATACTTTACTTCTTATTTGTTGCTTTTATCAATGGTTCTCAAATACTACATCTTTGTCTACATCGATAACTGAGTGCTACCTTTTATTGTAGTCAACAAGGATGGTGACTGAGGACAAAGTCAAGGCTGTTTTCAGTGAAAATCATACTGAAACAAAGGAACAGACTTATGATATATACCTTCTGCCACCTGGTGAAGATCCAGAATCTTGCCAATCATATTTACGGATGCGGAATAAAGATGGAAAATACAGTCTCATGTTTGAGGTTTGCCTCTTAAAAATCAATTATTATTGTTCCTATTATTGTGCATCCTGAATATTTTAGTGCCTAGCATATTTTGAGAAATAACACTGTTTTTTATGGCTGTGTATTTTGACTTGTTTGTTTAGTAAGGGTATGGTCCTAGAAATAGCTTCATATAAAAGGATTTCATGTTTCTGTTGCTGTTACAGATTGTGGAGAAATTCAATTTCAGTTTCTTCCTATCTTTATTTCAACACTAAATGAAATCTTCTCTCTTACCTATTGAAACCCTTAACCCTCATGTACTTTCTCTATCAAATAGCAATAAAAAACTCATCAAACCCTAGCCAATTTTAAGCCCTAACCCATTCTTCTACAAGTCTAAACCCTAGATCCACAAATTCTCTTAAACCTTAGCACACCACAATCACATATAGAAAAATTCCCCAATTTGTCCAAGGTCAAAATTTATACATGCACATCCCCAAAATGAATGTAAGTAGGCTCACCTACATGCATGTAAGGAGCAGAAGATGAATTTGAGGGATAAACAAGACAAGTTTTTTCATGCTATGTCAATTCTTGCCATCAGAATAGATTCTCATTAAAAATTCCAGTCTACATTTTTATTTTTTACATTCTCTTGCAGTTTTTTTTAACTTTTACAGACCTCCTTGTTACTGCATTACGTTCTCTGTCAAAATATGATGCTTGGAAGTCCTAAGGAATGTCACTTTCTCTTATACATGATAAGGCTAGAAGCTTTGTGTTAGAATATGATGTCACCATTTATGAAAGCCAGTTTGACCTTGAGATAATGGGATAAGTTTCCCATATCCTTGGTATCCCACCTTTCAGTGGCTCCCCATACTTGCTAAAAATTGTTTTGATAAATGGAAGGCAAAACTCTATTGGTGGTATGGTATTACCTAATCAATGGCTTGTACTTCTATTTTTCAGGAATGGGTGACTGATAATCCATTTGTCATTTCACCAAGAATTACGTTTGAGGTCAGTGTTCGTCTTCTTGGTGGGCTAATGGCCTTGGGATACACAATAGCATCTATCCTTAAGAGAAGCAGCCATGTATTCTCAGATGATAGGGTCTCTGTAAAAATTGATTGGCTAGAGCAAGTAAATCGTCATTATGTTCAGGTACCTCTATATTTTTGCACCTTCATCTATTTATTCTTAATAATCAGATAGGGTTCTATGAATATTGTAAACTTTTAGTTCTATCTAACCTATGTTTAGGCATATGCTTCAGTTCTCTTTAATATGGCTATCTGTAGCTGGGCTGTGCCAGTTTTGTCTGGACCTGTACCAAGAACATTCTTAGTGTAGGCCAACATCTGGCCTTACCTTAGAACCTGGTACTATCAGCCAAGGCCCAACCCTAAGGGGAAAAGTATTGGCCTGGCCCAGCCTGGACTGGCTCATGGAGTTGTTATTGCCTAATCTTTCATTTCAGTAAAAATATTTGTTGTACTTTGTTGTCAATTGTGATGCAGCATAAGTGGTTGAGGCTAAGGTATAAATCTATGAGACTCAGATGTTATAGTTTCTGATTATGGTGCTTAATGCAATTCTTTAATCATTCATTTTCTGAGCTCTCTTTGAAGCCCTCTATTTGGGCTCTGCACAAATCTAAATTTCTTGTTTTTTGGTAAAAAGGTGCAAGGAAAGGATCGCTTAGTTGTAAAATATGTTGCTGAGCAGCTGGGATTGGAAGGTTCATATGTTCCTCGTACTTATATCGAACAAATTCAACTGGAAAAGCTTGTAAATGAGGTCATGGTATGAAAATTCCAAAACTTTATAATGCCTTTCAATTCCATGCATTGGTAGTTGTGATCTAATCATGCCACAGGCCCTGCCAGAAGATTTAAAGACGAAGCTCAGCCTGGATGAGGATCTGGTTTCAAGCCCCAAAGAAGCACTTTCTAGAGCCTCTGCAGATAGAGTTGCCATGAGAAATAAGCATCTTAAGAGGTGCACTTTTCTGGTCCTTTTCTCTAGTTATTCTTGTTGTGATTTTAATACATAGATGTTGACACTGTATTCTGACTAGTGTGCTAGACAACCTAAGCTGGTAGATCAATGTCTGAGATCTACCAATTTGAGAATTAAATATATTTGTACGTGTTACGAGTGCTTTTCAATTGTTTGAGTTGGTAACTTGAATTTCAATTCAACTTTTAGCAGGTTATAAGCTATAATTCTGTGGATTTGAAATTGCAAAGAGCATGTCCATGTCTTTGCTTGGAATTTGGTTTTTCTTCGTCTCTATGAAGTCATATGCAGTGCTGTGTCACCAAGGATGTATGGTCCCTTTTTCTCTTTTGTCAGTTAGGAGTACAGCCTTAAAAGTAGAAACCAGCCTGGTGAGAACTCAAAGTGGTTTCTAGAATTAAAGTCTCTTGCTCTAGCAATACAGATTCTTTTCCATCTTGGCAACTTGTAATTTATCTTCTATGTTCTAAAAACAGATATTCATACCAATCCGTTGCTAGACTTTCCATGTGATAAATTATATTCTCTTGTTATCAGATATCATTATTGTCTTGAGAAACTAAGTAAAGATCACTTAGTCTTCCATACAAGATTAGTGTTTCCCATAGATTCATATTTTATTGTAACTCATTTGAGGTATGAAGATCTAGTTATGTCATAGACTGATACCAAAGACAATTTTGGACCATGTTCAAGAGAAGAAAGTCTGTTTCTAAAGGATTCTCAAAACCAAATGGCCCAAAGCCTCAAAACAAGTTGTATGTGAGACTATGTGCACGTGCTTTATGAAATGAATTTCTTTCCCACTCTAGGTTTTAAATCAACCACTGACAATTTCTCAAATCTGTTCTTTATCATTTTTTCTTCTTCTTTATCTTCAGTTAAAGTTTTCTGTCTTTGAGTGACAATGAGATTTTGAACAGTGGTATGTCACATTCGTATACAACCCAGAGGGACAAAAATCTGGCAAAGCTTACTGGATATAGTGCCAACGGTCAAAGGTTTGATGATAGAAACTCGGAGTCCCCTTCAATGCCGGCGAATCAGGTAGACTTGCATTATTCTTAGTGCTTCTGATATTGTGCTTTTCCTACAATACTAGCAATCAATATAAATATATATATATATATATATATATTTGTCAATCTGCCTTTCTTTTTTTCTTTATTTATTTACTCATTTTTGCTAGGGGGTCTTTACTCAGCTTTTAGAACAAATTACCTCGCTGAATGATAGAATGGATGAATTTACAAATCGTATTGAAGAGATGAATTCGAAGTTAACCATCAAGAGAAATTCTCCCAGCCAACAAAACATGTCTGCTCAAGCTGACACCTGCAATGGCTCTGCTCCCACTTCTTACTTCATCTCTAGTTTAGGCAATGGTTCATTGACTGGATCTATAATGCCTAATTCATCATCTTCCTCTCAGTTGGCTAAGGAATCTCCTTTGATGGAAGAGGTATTAAAATAATCTCTTTATACCCCTACAATTTTTTCCCCTCTGTTTTTATAGCTCTATAGGTTAATAACTATAAGAGACACGTTGAGATGAAATTGAGATGTTGCGCTGCTTGCTATGATGACACCTTACAATATTTGTGTTGTTTAGAATATAGTTTATATAACTAGAAAGTTATCAATTAATTCTTTTGGTAAGTTTGTAATTCAGTCAGGTTTATATATGTTCCTTTATTTGCAAACTCACACTGCTGCCAAAGAAAAAAAAATTGAAAAGAGAATAAAAGTTGATTGATGAGCGAGGTTAGGTATTTTTTTTCATTGACTAGTTACTCTTTTTATAAAAAAAATAAATAAATAAATTTTATAATTATTAGATATAAGTCAGTTTGCACACACATGGGTTTTGAACCCAGGTCTCTAGAATCAAGGCGATAGGGCTTTTACCTCCTGGCATTGGTCTAATTTGTGTTGTAGTAATTGATATGTTGTGATAGCAACAATGTCACAACCACAACAAATTTCTCAAGTTTGAGGTGGCAAATTGTGATTAGTGCGACACTAGTTTCACATGGGACTGCCATTTACGTCATTTTTATTGTACACAAATAACAACCTGTCACTTCAGCTGATACATAACTTGTTGTGGCTTCAGACTTACTAGTTGTGATAGATAGGAGATTATTTGTGAGAAAATTGTGCCACATGGGAGAATTCATAGAAGAATGCATCCATTAAAAAAAAAGAAAAGAAGAAAAAAAAAAGGATATTTACTATTAGATCAAAATACCAAAAACAATTGAGAGCTTGTAGAACAATATTCGTTATGAATGAGAAATTGCACAGTTACATTATTGAAACACTGAAAGTTCTAGTTGTGGTGGGAGGTGCATTTCCTTTCATATTCTGATAATTTCTTGATCAGAAGAGACTTAACTATTTCATTTGGCTGTGGATCGTTCTTATTATGCTCTTATAATTGCATGCTTTATGTTTTGAACAAAGATTTGATCATGAGGTTTATAAAAAGTTCTATAGTATTTTCATATCTAGTCTCCAAAAGCCATTTCCCAAACATGATTGCTTGTTGGCTGGTGATTCATTTTCATATTTTAAATTTGTTTGTGCCTCTGCTTTGAAACCAGATATCAGGTATTGCACGGGGACAACGTCAAATCATCCGTCAATTGGACAATCTTAACAATCTTGTCCGTGACAATTTAGGAGAGAGGTCTCGCCAAGTAAAAACAACAAACAAGAGAAGCATTATAGCTGATGTTGAACCCATCACAGTTATGCTCACATTAGCTGTTGGTGGTCTAGGAATCTTCCTGATTAAGGGATTTTTAACCCGAGTTTGATTCCTCCACCCAATAGACTTTTACAATCTAGTGAATCTTTTTTTTTTTTCCTTACTGTTTTGCAATTTTACCTTTAAGCTTAAGAAAGATAGTTGATTTAACAATGATGGATAGTCTTTAGAGGTAGTAGAGGCACATAGGAACTTTCAAGGTTCTCCTTGACCTTGAGGGTTTGTTTAAGGAAGGATGCCGGGGCCAATTTTGTAACGTTGGGGGCCTCCATTGTCATGTCAACAATGATTCATTTGCATTTTATGATATTTTCAAAGTTATAAAAAAAAAAATCAAAAGAGAAAAATCTACAAGTTAGATGAAGTACTGAATTTATATGTGAGTTAAGAAGTCCCCCACAAAGCCTAGTGCTCTATTTAAATGGATTAGGAGTAGTTTTAAATTGAAGGGACACTTCGCATAAATTTTGAACATGTGAAATTCAATTGGAATGACATTTGGTACAAAATTGAAGTATAATAAAATCTAATTTGTATCCTTTGTTGAGCTTCTGTTTTAATGCTATGCTAAACAAGAATTACATGAAAACTCAAAAAAATATTTCAATAATATGTTTAAAATTGAATACTAAAATAAATGGTAAAAATAAAAGAAATTTTACTTAAAATATAGTTGATTATAATAAAACTTTAATTTTTTATCAAAATCCAATTATAAGAATTAGTTATAAAACTATTTAGAATAAATAATAAAGCCTTTTGAATATCATCTTTTTTTCTAATAATTAAGTTTTAATAAGAGTAGTTTTTTTTTTTTTTTTTTTTTTTTTTTTTTACTAAATTGAAATTTATACCAAATTAGGGTCATTTTGATTTGTACCTTAAAGTTCAAAATTTTGATCCATACCCCTAAAATTACGTGATGATTGGAGAAAGGGCCTTTTGTTCATAATTGTTAATCAAGTGTTTATTAAATACCACCTAAACATGTTATGTACGTTAGTTAGACCAATCAAATCGTTTAAATTCAATTAAATTACAAACAAAAACTTTTTAAAAAAAAGATCAAGATACATTGTTAGTCCCTAAGGTTTACTACCTATTGAGCAATTTTGGTCTTTGAAGTTTCAAATGAGCGTTACTAGTTTCTTTATTAATTTCTATTAGTTTCCTTGTCTGTGTCATGGAGCAATGACATGACATTTAAAAAAAAAATTATGTTTCAACCTTTTTGGTTTTTGATAAAACTAGTCGCTAACCCATACGATGCACGGGCTAGTTAAATAAAAAAATAATTAATCAAGCACATGGTAATAAAATTAAAAAAATTAAAAAAAAAAAAAGAACTGATAAGAGACTAATTTGTTCATCAAGTAATCAACCTAAGTGGCATCATAGCTCATGTACAAAAGTCGCTATTGCATTTCATGGCTGCATTCTTGTTAATAATGGGAATTGCCTATATAAAACTTGAAAAGGATCAAATGACAATATGGAAAACATTTCATAAATAACTTATTGATGACAGATATAGAGAGGGGACTTCTATAAGTCATCAATGGAATTGGAATCAGCATCTCATTGCAAATAAAATATAGCTCTATATTAAAACTAAAAGTAAAGTTTCAATCATTCACTTTCTATAAAACAGTATCAAAACTATAAGTAGTTTACCTCGGTTTCAAATAGAAATTACTTGAAGAAACAACTACTTTGAATCATTATCTGAAAGAGGAGCGACATAAAAAACTAAAATAAGATGAAATTCCTTGAACATATTTCAACATCAATGTCCAAGTTCAGCTCTATGTATAGCAACCAATTAGTCACTCCAATTGAAAGCACAATGTTTGAAAGAATCTGCCAAGTATCTTAGTCACTTACAATTTTCATCCACCTCCCTAGATCACTAAACTATACATCTAACTACCTTAACTTCAATATTGAATACAAAGACAGAGCCAAAATGTCTCATAAGAAAATGCATACAATAAAGAGCCTTGAAGCCAATAATATCCTCTAAATTACTTTGCATAAGAACAATCTGATTTATTCTAAAAAAAAAAAAAAAAAAAAAAAAAAAAAAAAAAAAAACCATTGAATGTTCTTTCCTAGTCCATTAGCAACAGAAAACTATTTGAAGCTGTTATTATTAACCATAAAAAAAAAATTTTATTTAAAAAAAAAAAAAAAAAAAAAAAAAAAAAAAAAACCTATTGAATGTGCTAAAAAAATTAGCCTACATATTAATATAGTTTTATACCTTCGCTTTCCTAGTACATTAGCACTTGGTTGACAAACACAATCCAAACCAAACTTGAACTATGCTTAATGTCAAAATACTATATTTATAAGCCATGCGTCCAAACCCACTATCTTTATCAAAAGGAAAAAGATAAAAGACAACTCATCCTCGTGTTCTCCAAATCAAAAATCACATATAGATTGTTTCCCTTATAATAACATGCAAGTTGTAGTATTATAATAGGTCCAACTGATCTTTTGCCACATAACATTTAGTCCCCACCAACACTTCCAACATCTTTTAAGCCTTAATAACGAACCTAGTAAGGGAGTTCATTATTGATGGCTTTTGTCAATGTTGGCAATGATCATGCAATTTTTATGTCCTAGCATTCTTCATTAGCCTTGCCATTCTTCAAAGTTCTCTAAATAGTTATCATTCATTATCTTTCTAGCTCAGTTAGAAACCATGCCAAAACTTATCATTCAAGGTTATATTAATTCTTTATCCAACCTTGACAAAATTTAACTCAACAACTAAAGCCTATCACATAAAAAGTCATGAACCTAATCTGACAATAAAAGCAAACAAAAGACTTAAGATCTTCTACAGTTATAATTTATTAAAAATTTATAACATCTTAGAAAAAAAAAATTACTTTGGTTTAGATTTCTGTGTAGTTCATTGGTGTCTATTTTTGTAATAAACAACGCCAAGAAATCAAAATTATTCTAAGCCTGAACTAAAAGCAGTCAAATATCAGAAAGAGCTTAAGTCTAGAAACACAAATTTATTACTCACATGACAGAGTAACCAACAATAAAATTACTAAACTTCATTACTTTTTTTAAATAAAAAAAACTAAAGCAACAACTATTCAAACAAACCCAAAAATTATTCATTCATATTCCTCATCAAATTTCCCGTCATGCATGGGCTAAGCACAATTCAAAGAAAACAAACTAAAAAGCTCTGCAACCATAACTTCATTGATGCAACTTTGATACCTATAAATTTAAACAAATTTTGTTATGTTAGAGAAAGAACAGAGAATCAAACATACCAAATTGTAATCAACCCACAAACAATTTTATCAACACAAATTAAGTTTGAATCCATGACATCCAAATTGTAATCAAATAGCACTATAAAGAACTGAATACAAAACAGTACCTCATGCAAAATAAAAAACAGAAGCAAATACGAAAGCAAATTTGTAGTCCTATTTGGAGTTGGTTATAAAATACCGAATACTGGAGGGCCTGACCAACAGAAGTTCAGATGAGTTAAGTTGTAGGTTTCGCATTGTTAACATTTGACATTTTTACCATAGAACTATTTTTCCCCCTATATCAATATTCATATACCAAAACAGTAAATAAAATTGAAGTTTATATGAAGTTTATATGACATGCCAAAGCATTAATAGTGAAACTAAAACAATTTCTAAACTAACATATGAAACAAACAAAGAATCAAACAAAGAACACCAAAAAATCTATTTGAATTTTCTAATAAAAGACTCAAGAAACCCAACCTTTACTACCAATCTTCAATAAAAAATAATTCCTATGATCGCAATTCAAATAAGAAACACATACCCACTTAGAAAGCCATTGGTTTCTGCTTAGAGAATTTTGTGGGGGATTTAGAGATACTTGAACTGAATCATTCAGCTTCTATCAGTATTAATATATTGTGAGGAAAGGAAGAGAGGAATGAAGGAAGACAGAGAGGATGCCATTAAAAAGCAGAACTCTGAAGATTTGAACTCTGAAGGGTTGAAACATTGAAGGGTTTCTGTTGAAAAACTGAAACGGTGATTTTGTTTCGTCGAGGTATTGTGATGAAATAAAGGGAAAGGAACTAAATTTGAAACTGTGAAACAAAAGGTGGGGGAGACAAAAAGTTGAAACCGTGAAACACAAAGGGTTTCCATTGAAAAGTTGAAACCGTGAAACACAGGCTTGGGTTTGGGCTTTATAGAGTCTGACATTTTTTGTTCAAATTGCTTCACATTAACTACTATATATTACAATGACTGAGGTTAATTTGGCAATATTGAATAGCAAACAACATGTTCATGGAGAAATTATTTGCAAAGGGCTTGAGTTCATGAAAGCATGATTTGGCAAGCTCTATTTTTTTTTTTTTTTAGGTAATAAGTAATATTATTCATAACAAAAAAGAGACAAAGAATGAAAGTACAAAATGTTCATGCTGATGAACAGTGGTAACAACAGAAAACAGAAACAACAAAGAACTAAAGGACTCAAGGGACTATTCTAAGAGAAAAAAGGATTTGGCAAGCTCTTTCCCTGTGATTTTCTTGAATTCCTGTGTCTTGGCTAACTGCACTGCCCATAAAATGGCCACTGCTTCTACCATTAAAGGATCACTAGAATTAACCTTTTTTGTCCAAGCTTTAAGATAGACTGCATTTCTTCTCAAGCTACTACTCCCAGAATTGAAGCATTCACTAACATAGTAGCATCAGCAATTAAATGTGATGAGTCTGTAAACCAAAACATTTATATCATACTGTTACTTTGCACATAAATCATTTTAATTACAAATAATCTCTTGCACAAAAATATCATTAAAAGTACTTAATCTCAACATGAATCTCCATGTAATATAGCAAAGAAACCATTAGTAGATTATCTAGTCGTCTCGAACTATCTTATGGATCTGTGCATTTACATTACAAATCCTTTAACTTCCCTTTATGTTGTAAACTTGTAGTTCTTTCTTTTTGCAGATTATGCATGTATAAATGTTACAATTATCTACTTCCTTATAGCATGATCTAATCAAGATCAACTACACCACAACTTTAAAGAAGGTGGTATCCTTGATAGATGAAAAAATTAACTTGGAAAGTTCCCTCATCTCTTATAAACTAATTTTCATTAATTCAGTCTAAACTTACATTAGCAGCCAAGAAAACAGTAAAGCAAATGGCAAACTCAAAAACTAATTAAAAAACTTCTAGCTTAGTTGAGTATTCTTTGCTCTTACTTTTGTGTTATTTCCCATCTCCAAGTCATCCATAGAACCTGTCCCATTAGTGAATAATTCCTCCATTACTTATTAATTTTTTTTTAAAGAAGAAAAGAAAGAACTAAATTGTACTCTACTAACATGCTGCTAAGACAACATTTTTTAGGGTCCCACATAGTTCAACTCCTTCCAAATCTTGGACAAATTTGATAACATGATATAAAAAGAATTATGAACAAAGCATGAATCTAATGATTGATTGATGTGCATCTAATCATACCTAACATATAAAATGGAAATTTGACTTTATGTTTCTACTATATTAAAATCTACTTACAAATCACTCTAAGACAATTCCTTTATTTATGTCAAGGATTTTATGAACGATTTTCAATTATGATACCTCATATTTCTAGCTAACTAATTTGTAAAATTAATTTTTATCAACTAAATATGTCCATTGCATTCATAGCTGTGACTAAGAAATGGAGAGTACTAAATAGTTGAATCCATTTCTCTGCAATCTCTCTATTCTCCCTGTAACCATCTGACTTCTACACGGAAATCCTCACATAAACCTCTTGTCAATTAATTGATTTACCTAATAAAAATTGGGGGTTTTGAGATCATTCCATGGAGATCCTAATCCTTCCTAGTTTTTTAAAGGTATTAGAAATAATGCATTGAGATACTAGAAATAAAAGGCACAATATTATAGCAAGAAAATTGACCTTCCTCACTATAGTGAAAAAAGCATCCCATGCTCCAAAATAATGCCGAGGCACCCTAGCCAGTAATTTTCCTTTAGATTACAGTTCAATTTTGACAATTTGCAATCCACACAAATGAACCAAAGAAAAATAAATAAATAAAATAAGAAAGCACCATTAAATAGTAAACAATCAACTTGTATCTCTCTTCAATAACTACTTAAAACCTAAAAGATAGTACACAGCAAGGAAGAATGGAAGAGTTTTTTGGTTTCCTCTATTTTTCAGACAGCTTGTCATAGTTTTTAAGTGGTGCATTGGCTAGGTCCAAGGCAACTTCCAAATACAGTTTATAGAAGAAAAATATAAAGGCAAGAGAGATAGAGAAAGGGACTACCTTCAATGGCTTTCAAATCTGGTAGATTTTCATCAATGCCACAACCTCTTTCTTGTGCGTTGGTTCAGTTGTCCTCAGTGTCTACACATAAATCAACTGCACTCAATTTGCATAGAGTATGAAATTTAAATATTTTGTACTCTAAATGGCATAATGGATTCTGCATAGTGACCTTGCCTAATCATATCAAAATATGCCCAAAGGATCCAAAAGCCAAGATAGTATTTAAATTAAAAACTTTCACCCTTGACCACTACCTGCCTTATAAATCAATTTGCTTTATTCAAATGAAAATCTCAAATTAACATAAAGCACAACCTTCTAGTTGTTTGATTTAGATTTAGAAAGCAAGTATTCCATTGCAATGATCATTATAACTTATTCAACATATTTTAACATCTTTAAATTTAAAGCAACAAAATTAAACAACAATTAATTTGCATTTGTCAAATGACTACTACACTACAACATTCAAGCTTCAACTACAAATTTTAACGGTGATCAAGGATAAACCATCCAGTTGGGTTGAAGGTGGGTGATGATTTGACATGGTGGCAGTTTGACAGTCTAACAATTCCTCTCTCCATCTATCTCTGTGTGCACATTTACGATTACCTTTATCAGCTACAAAATCATAATAAGAAAGTATATTAAAAAATTAATGAGATGGAAACAAACAACAAACCCAATTAATTGAACAAATTCTAAGGTGTGATTAGACTATTATAATCCAAATCGACTTTTGAAACCAACAATAATCAAACTAAAAGCAATTCAAATATAATAAACCAATTAGTAAAACTAAACTAAATAAAAGTTAAAACGATTCAAGAATATCTAATGCTATTTGTACTAAAATGGATTTAGTCGGAGAGAGAGAGAGAGAGAGAGAGAGAGACAACTTCTTGGAGGAGTTGGCTAATACCGTCGTTGGGGAAGAGAAAGGCTCGAACAGGATTGGTAGTGGAGACTGAGTATTTAGGAGACGAAAAGAACAGCAACTCAGACTCCTTGTCGTACTCGTCCACCACTTACTCTCTGATATCCTTATATGTGTAAAAAGAATCAAAACAACTGTTGCAGCAATTGGAAGAGGTTAACAAGTTTAAAGCAGTTTTGGCTGTTCATTGTATCTTTTGGATTGTGTTAAAGATGGGTATAATTTGATTAATAAATTATAAAATGAGAGAAGGGATCTAACCTTTGGACTTGATTTGGCACTTGCTTATTGATGTTTCCGTGAAGCGAAGTCGTATTTTTGTAAATAGTGCAGGAAATAAAGTACAGAGAGAGGTAGTGAGAGGGAGGACTGAGGAGAACACATAGAAAGAGAGGGAGAAGAAATAAATGGTTTTTTGTTTTTTTTTTTTTTGGGTTTTTGTGGGAAGAACAATTAAAGACACATTGTTATGTGTTTTTAATGGTAGATATTACAGTAATTTGTGTAGTCACGTGGTGTAATGAGGCACAATCAACAAAAAGTCAAACGTTTCAACTATTAGTTATCATATAGATAACATACAAGCATTTTACCTAATTCTATCCCAAACTTGGTTTTATTCAAGGAAAATTATTATGTGCTCCTAAAGCACAATGACGTGGCATTCATTTCTTTCATATTCATGGCGGATCCCACTATGAATTTAATTAGTGGGATGCATCATAAGTGTGAGAGGCATCATTGTACTCTAAGAATACCTAATAATTACTCTTCATTTGAAACATTCCCAAATCCTCATAAAAAAACCCAATGAGTTGCAATTTTTTTAGATATAAGGGAAGATTAAAGGATTAGGAGTTAAAAGATTAAAAGATTAGGAAAGTTAAATTGGGAGTTGGGTTTTACTTCAGGTCACAAAATCAAAGGTTTATTGAGCTCCAAATAGAATGTGTCCCTATCTATAAACAACCAAAAAAAAAAAAAAAAAAAAAAGAAGCCTAGATCGATATTAATGGATGAAAAGAACAAAAAACAAGAACAAGATCAAGATTTCTTATTACTAGGTTTGGGGTTGGTAAAGTAAAGAGGAAGTCAAAAAAATAGTTAAAATTCAAAGTGAATTTGAGAGTAGTCTTGATATTTTATTGGTGTAGGATAGTATCAAATTTTGGTAGGTGGGATTGAAATAAAAGGAAAATAAATGAATGAAGATGGAGATGGGGACTAGTCTTGAGGGTGAAGACCAGAGAGGCCATGTGATCAATACTATGTCAAAGTTGATAGATTTAGGATGTTTTGAATGAATAGAAAACGGGTTTGGGTTAAATATGGGGAAGAAGAAATGGGTCAAATGTTTATGTGTAAAGTTTTTTAGTAATAAAAGAGTTGTCACATAATTTAAAAAATGCCTTGTCATTATTTCGTTTGATACATAGGTAAGGAAACTAACAGAAAGATTAATAGTGCTAATTTTTTAAACTTCAAAGACCAATAACACTTATTTGAAATTCCAGGTATCAAAAACACTTAATAGGTAAATTTTAAGTACTAACAGTGTATTTTGAGCAAAAATAGAAAAAATTTCTAAATCCAAAAATTATGTAAATATTTATTTTCTTTCCACTATTTTCTTGGCATCCAAATTAAAATCCAACGAGAGGAATCACTATAACAATCTAACAATCAAGTCATTAATTCCTAGCCTTCTCACAACCCCTTTGAAACTCAAAAATCCCATCACTAACATCCCACAAATGCTACTTATCATCTAAACTCTAGTGATTATATGTACCAAGTCACAACAATTGTAATAAATTAAAAAAGTCACAACAATTTAGTTCATCCACCAAGTAATCATTTAGCACCAAATTACTCATAAATTACACCAAGAAAATAATAGAAAACCTTTTTCTTAAACTTAACTTGAAAAGAAAGTAGAGGAAAAAGGAAATAGCCAAGCCACTAGACCTTTAGAGAGAGAGAGAGAGAGAGAGATTGAAACCCAATCACTATACTAGAGAAGATAATAGATAAGATAGGATTTGACAAAACCTACCTGGTAAACCAATTGCTACCCCACCGAAAATCAAAAAATTCAATACCCAACATGGAAGAAACCCTAACCACCAACCCCAAGTGTACCTTTTCATGTTGTCATAACCTTAAGTATCTCTTAATACTACTCCTGCATAGTCCCAGTTATGTCTTACTTTTTAAATAGTACTTTAGTAATAAAGTTTACTTATAACCTACATTAATAATTTTAATCCTCATTTTACACTCTGAAAAGCTATTGTATCTATTTTAGCATATCATTTCACAACTCAGCCCACATGACTACATCCAATTTCTTTATTTTTCACATCACAATTAACACTATTCATTTATTTATTAATTTCTCTCTCTCTCTCTCTCTCTCTCTCTCTCTAAAACTAGCAGTCTAGCAAAGGTTCGGCGGCTAACAAATTGGGTTTAGGCTTGCTAGCAAAGTGAGTTTTGATTTTCTGTGGGATTGTGACTTTGAAAGCCTGGGTTGTAGAAATTGGTGGTGCTTTGGTCTGGTGGTCCGGTGGCAATGCTTTGATTTGGTGGAGAGAGAGAGAGAGAGAGAGAGAGAATAAATTAATTTTAAAAAAAGTAAGGACTGCTACATTAAGTGTTTAAAAATAGGACTTTACTATAGCAAAGTTGCAATTTTTTAAAAGTTTAAGAATCTGGATATAGAGTGTTTTTTTTTTTTAGGATGTTATAATAACATTTTGGGAGTTAGCAACCACAAGGCAAAAAATTATACTATACAACTATTAGAGCATTCTCATTAGGTTATGCTGCATAATCCATTAAAATGCAAAATAAATAACATTATTCATAAAAAAAAAATACATAAAATAAACACAAGCTAAATGCCAAAAACAAAAAAAAAAAAATAAAACAAAAAAAAAAATTGCATATTGCTAGTGTGCTTTATGCAACTCCTTAGAGCATTCCCATTAAGGATGCTAAAAGGGGTATATGCTAAATTTTAGCATCAAAACACCAAAAAAGCAACTCCATCAAAGCTTTCAAATGGTAAAATTTTTGGCATACTACAGTGAGCTTGTATTAATACAAGCTCACTGTAGCCTGAATTGTAAAAAAAATAGTTTTTTATTCTCACAACTTTCTCTCCGTTTTCAGTTCTCTCCTCTTTCCTCTCTCTCTTCTCTCTCCCGATGGATGTGATCCGGCAATGGTTCTGGTGGTTCGATAGTCATGGGTCCGATGTGGTCTGATGGTCTCTCTCTGTTCTCTGTTCTTTGTTCTCTCTTCGTGGGTCTGTGTGGATTGAAGGAATCGTGGGTCAGAGTGTGGGTTTTTGGTTTGGAGTGTGGATCAAAGCAGTTATGAACGTGGATCGAAAGGTGGATCGAAGCGTGGGTCTAATTGTTCGTGGGTTGGAGCGTGGGTCTGATTGTTCGTGGGTCGGAGCGTGGGTCTGATTGTTCGTAGGTCATCCTCCGCCGGGTTTCACTCCTTTAATCGAAGATTTCTCTCTCTTTTCACTCCGGTGATCGCTGCCTCCTTGTTGGATCCAATGGCGCTGATTCGTTCTATTGTTTCTTCTTTCATACTCTGTTTTTTCGTTAATACTACTCTTTGTTTGGTTTCCCAGAAAATGGAGGGAAAGAAAAATCAAAATTGGAAATTGAGATATTAATGTATTGATTTTTGGGTTCAATTATAATGGGGTTCGTTCAATTTTTGTTCTTTTTCACATTCAGAGTTTCCTTGAATCTCTGTTTACTTGCCGAGAAAATGGAGGAAAGAAAAATAATATATAGTGCTTTTGTTCTATCTATAGTGTTTTTCACCTTCAGAATTGTTTTGTGGTTGCCACGATGATGTTGTGACTTGTGGTGGTGGCGGCTGTGGTGGGTTGTGGTTGCTACAATGGTGGTTATGGCAAGTGGAGCGGTGGTAGGGGTGGTGGAGGAGGGGGTTGGCCGGTTGCTAGATTTTTGTGTAGTTGTTTTATTATTATTTTAATGAGTAATTTATATTATTTAAATGAAATGGTAAAAAATATAGAAGTTTTGATGTTTGATGTATCTTAAAGTGGGATGGTATAATAAATAAAGTAGGTTTTTGAAGTGTTAAATGCTAAAAATTTTAGAATCCTTGATAAGAATGCTCTTATGCAATTGCATAAAGCACTTTAGCAACATGCAAAACTTTTTTATTAATTTTTTAGTCTCTTTCTCTACTCTTGTCTCACTTTCTCTTTTCTCTTTTCTACGTTAATATTAAAGTAATATTATTTTAATGTAATGTATTATAAAATAAATAATGAGATATGTTATAAAAGTGGTTATATAAAATAGATAAAGTGACTTTTTGGTGAGGTATATGCTTTTTTTTTTCTTTTTCTTTTTTATAAGCAGATGAGAATGCTCTAACATTTATATTGAATCATATAATGCAAGCTTTACGTGTACAATCCAACTTTTACTATTAAAACAAAAATATTATCATCTATAATTAAAATAATATATAATAAATAATGAAAGTTATTTTAGATATGGGTACTCCTATTGTAACTTAGTAAAGAAAAATCTTCTAAATTTAGAAGAAATGTTGTTTGTAGAATTTTATTGAATTAGTATTTTCTGAAATTTTTGAAACTTTCTGTTAGGTTCTAAAGACTTAGGATTTTATGTATTTAGAACTCTAATGTGTATTGTTGGCAAACCATGATCAAAACAATATGTTTAGTCGTGTTTAGACTTGCTCAAAGTTGATTCATTTATGTAAAGTTGGAATAAGCTGTTGCAGGATTTATTTATGCTTCTTGGCCTGGTTCGATCGATCGAAGCTTAGGCTCGATCAATCGAATTTCGGGTCTGATGCGTTTTCTGCAAAATTTCCAACTCAGCCCTAGCTCATTAAAACGTTTAGGGTTTTATGTTTTGCCCTAAGTATGTAAGGCAAACCGTAGCCACGTTTTGTGGGTGGTTCCAGTTGCTCATATTGTTGTTTTGTGTAAATCTCTTGTAAGATCAAAAGGAGCTTTCCTTTACACAAAGCTTAGGGTTTTCAAGGAGGAGATGTTATCTACACTTTGATGATCAATTCAGTTGCTGCCATTGAAGCCTAAAGAAAAACAAGCGTGGGTGCTTGTATCTGGTGGTGAATCCAAAGAAAGAAGGAGTCCGTGGTCTCGGAGCTTGCACGTGTTCGTGTCAGTAAGTTCTACTGGTGGGTAGCAATAAGAAGTCGAGCGTGGGGGCTTGTAAGTCTTATTGTATGAATTTCGATTCTTTCAAGATAGTGGATTCAGGTTTACCTTGAGGATAGCTAGGTTAAATCCAAACACCCATATGACAAAAACCAATATTGCTTCTTCATTCCCACTGTGAGATGCAATTCCAGCCAAATGGGAGAGTTTTGATATGAGTTTGAAGTTTGTGAAAAAAACAGAAAACGTAATTCCCAGAAGCTGAATTTGATTGGAAATTGAAGTAAAGATGCAACCAAGGTTGATGGCACTGGAGGAAGGCAAGGACCTTGCCACTACAGTGAGAACATATCAACCTAGGGCTTTGCCTCTGAGAGTTCTTCAATTTTTCTTGGTATTTTTGGTTCTGGGTCTTGGGGTTTCAGTTTGCAGCATGTATATGATTCGATTTTTTAAAGTTCCAAATGCGGCTCCAGTAGTACAGCCCACTATTGTGCCTTCTTGCTTTGTTGAGCTAGATAGTATACAGAGTTGGATTAGGCCTCCATCAAATTTGTTGCACATCATGAATGATACTGAGCTTTTTTGGCGGGCTTCGTTTGTTCCTCAAATAAAGAGTTATCCTTTCAATAGAGTTCCTAAGATTGCATTCATGTTCTTAACAAAGGGGCCATTGCCAATGGCACCTCTTTGGGAGAGGTTCTTTAAGGGGCACGAGGGGCTTTATTCGATCTATGTTCATGCAATGCCATCTTATGATGCCAACTATCCACCTTCATCAGTTTTTTACAGGAGACAAATCCCAAGCCAGGTATCAGAGATCTTTGGTTCTTTTTATATATGTTTAGTGGCATGAGTGGTTCTCTTTATTTCATCAAAAGTAATTTCTTTAATTACTATTATTGTTGTCTCCTGAATATATATTAAAAATTGTCTGTACAACTATAAACTGTCTGATATTTTGTGAATTGAGATGGCCCTGAAGCTGCCGAAGAGCTATCCTTTTGAGTTTTATAGGGACCCATCAGCTATAGAATTTTGAAAGGAATCAATGGATGTATTTGGTCATATTGGCCGTACGTTCATCCAATCCCTAATAAATTGCTAATTATGTGCTTAGCATATTCTATTCAAATGGCTAGATGTCACCCTCTATAATTTTTGTGACAGTATAGATATATATTGGCAGTCATTGTAAAGGTAGGATTGATAGGTGATGGGCAATATATAAGTAGTTGAGATGCTTCAGCAATTACGTTGGAGACTATTGATTGCGTTGTCGAGGAATGACCATGTTTTAAGTTGAAAGGTAGAAAATGAAGATCAAATCAAATTAGTGCTTAGTGGAAATTGATTGACAACATATAGCATTAAAAAAACTTACCTATCAAAAGACCAAAAAAAAAAAAAAACTCTTGCCTGGTGGAATGTTGAAGGGGATTCATTTGGCTGTCTCAAATGGAAAAAGGACCCTTGTAGTTGTCCTGCCCCAAATATTCAGGACATGACTTTTTTTGAGTTGTGACTTGGTTAGTTTAGAAGGATGTATGCTACACCATATTGGTTTACATGCAAGCATTTGTGGCTCTTTTACATGGAAAGACAATGTGAAGAAACTAGAAAGCACATTGGAGCCATACTTTGTAAAAGGAAAGATTAGAATTTGCCATACATTCCCTACATACTACCTAATATCAGTTTGTTCCGGTCTATTGCACTTTTCTTTTGCCTGTTTCACCCCCAGTTTGGTTTATAGGTCTAACCTTGTAACCTATGATATAACCACGGATTGGGGAATTCCTACTAGGAAGGTTCCAACCTCTTTGTTGTCTTGGGCAACACAATAGAAAGGATGTACAAATTTGGTACTATCTACTCAGATTCACTTTATGGACATAGTAATATTTAAATGATATTATGTGCTCTGACTTCTGACAGCTTCTTTGCATATAGTTTTATAGGCTTTATCAGACCATTTCTTGCTGCCTCTCATCACTCATTCACCCAATTCCAACCCCAACTCCCATTGCAAACTTTTCCTTGATGTACATGATTCAGTCATCAGTTTTTTTTTTTTCTTTCTTTGGTAAGGGTGAATCTTTAACCACTAGCAACACATACATATAAGTTGAGTTTAAGGCAGGGGCTCCAGTTTTTGGGTATAAGTTCCTTTGAAGTGTCATTTTTGTTCCTAGATGGAATAATTTCAGAATTGGTTTTGTCAATTCAACCTTGAATCAAGAGGGGACATTATTGAGTTGCATTTGACAATAAACATGTTGTGGTTCATTTGTAGTAGGAAATAACTGGTGACCTCTATAAAAGTTGTGCACCATCCTACGTTATTGTAGTTTTTGGCCATTCATCCTCATTTCTTAATTTTCACTTTGATAGTCCTCAATGATCCAGAGAGAGAGAGAGAGAGAGAGAGAGAGAGAGAGAGAGCATTTGTTTTGGCAATTGACTTATCATTTAAATGAAAAAAAAGAAAAGAATATGTAGTGCCTAAATGTAACTCATGTAAGGAATATAGATGAAAAGTTATAGTAATTCAGCAAAAAAAAAAAAAAAGATGAAAAGTTATAGTAACAGTTTTATGGTAGGAGTGTTTTTTTTCCCCTTCAAATGCAAAATAAAGAAGAAGAGATTTGGAAAAAAAAAACAAACAAACAAACAAAACAAAACAAAAAAAAAGGTAAGTCTTGATAAAGGGGAAAAACAAAAAAAAAATCAACAAATGTGGTCCGATTTTGTAGACCATGTTTAACATGGAAGTTAGAGATGTATTTTTAATTTTGTCTATATTTAAATGTACGGTATATCAAAAAAAAAAAGTACGGTGTAAGAGTATTTTTGAACCATCGAAATATGTATCCCAAATAAGAGAATTTTTTTTTTTTTTTGGATGAACAAATAAGAGAACCCTTAAACAGCAGTATAAATAATAATAATAATAATTATTTTAATAGATAGTATAGATATTTTTTTTTTGGAGAAAGATAGTATAGATAATTAGGTATAGATATAGAGGATGATTTAATAAATTAGGTATAGATAAAGTTGGGCTTAGAAGCCGTGATTGCGCCAAGTGGCTGCACCAAATTGTAGAAAATTTATTAAATTTCTTTAAAAAAAATTATAATTAGTTAGTTGGTGGCATACAACTTCTATACCTAAGAGAGACCTAATCAGTTTGAATAATCATTGTTCATCTATATCTTTTCTAATTTAACGCCTCATGGACTCCTTTCTTTATTCCATATCAACTTGTTGAGAAGGTCCTTCTAAAAATTAATTAATTAATTAATTAATTAATTCTTGAGAACATCTATATCCTTTTTTATTTGACATACGCTCTCACAGACTTTTTTTTTTTCATATCGTATTCTTCAAGAAGTTTAGGATGTTTGATTTTTACATGAACTCCTTTTAGGTGGAGTATATATATATATATATATATATATATATATACACACACACACACACACACACACACACGGTTCTTTGGTGTAATTTTTTCATTCTCCTGCCAATTGTATGATTTTTTGATTTAGTCTTTCCTTCTCCTATTTACTGCACCTACAACCTTACAAGTATGTATTTGTTTACTCTAATTTTTTTATTATAATAAAATTGAATAGGTTTTATGCATTTGTTGCTTTTGTTTAAGCTAATTTCCTTAAATTTGATATATTTTATATGCTTATGATTTGAGAATCAATGATTAAATATTGTTAGACATGCTTTCATAGTGGCGTATCTTCCACGAGAATTGATATATTAATTTTTACAAATCTCTTATTCTCCTTTTGGAAGATTTATTATTTTGTATATCATATATGAATTACATGTTTATGACATTGGTTCCAATGATGATATGTTGTTTCCATCCCCTCAATTTAGATTTTGAGGACAATATTCTTTTTGGCTTATTATTAAGCATGTATTTGTTATAATTTATTAATTATTTTCATTAAAGTTCTTTTACATACACATTATACATATTTTTTAATCTCAACATTAATTTGATGTTAGATTCTTGCCAACAAAAAGAAAAGGGTTAGTAAAATTTTAGAACTCCTTATTTATGATAGTTCAATTTATATTTTTTTTAAATTAGTATTTTGTGAACTAAAAAATTTCACCATTAGACTATTTCAATATGTTGTATTTCAATACAGTCTTGAAGAATCTGAATTCAACCTTGATGAGAAAGAGAAAAAGATTGGGTCATTACATTTTATTAATTTGGACCTTTATAAAGATTGAAACAGAATAGAATAGAAAAAATATATATTTTATGTTAATATTGAGATTTGTGTTAGAATGATAACATTTACCACATGCTTTTTTGTAGGACATAACATTTTATTGCACACCCCTAGATTTTTCTTTTGTGATTGAAAAATGTAGTAATTTCAAATTATAATTGATGCAAATTATTAACATTTACCCAAAAAAACAGAAGAGCCTTTGAGCACGCGCATGAGTGTGTGCTCAGAGGCTAGTATTCTTCTACTATTTATTTGTTCCATTCCATTCCTTTATGGACTCCCAAATGAATTGTAAAAGTTAATAATTTTCATCCATCTATATTTTCCAATCACAAAAATACCTAGACGTGTGATGAGATTTATGAGTTTGTGGGTAAAATAATTTTTTTGTATATATCTCATCACACCTCTAGGTATTTTTGTGATTGAAAAATGCAGTAACCTTGAATTAAGATAAATAGAAAGTATTATACTCTAAAAAAGAATTAGAAGAGTCTCTAAGCACACGAAAGAATCTTATAAACTTTAAGATGTATTTTATTTTTATTTTTCTAACCTTCTATAAAAAAAAGTTTTATAATTGAAATTTCAAATGAAATATAAAGGTCCAAGAATTAGAGTGAGAAAGTGAGGGGTGTGAGAGAGTGAGAGAGGTGACGATGGAGACTGAGAAAGGGCTGAGCACGGTATCAGAGTGATAAGAGAGGGCTGGTCGAGTGCAGTGTGAGAGACTGAGAGAGATTTAGGTTTTTTATTTTAGGTTTGCCTTTAGGACCTATAGCTGCGCTTCTAAACACTTAGAAACGCGGCTATAGACTTAACCTATAGCCGTGTTTTAAAAACGCAGCTATAGGTTAGCTATAGCAGCGTTTTTTAAACGTGGCTATAGGTCCACCTTTAAAAAATATATATTATTCAGTTGGAACTATAGCCGCATTTTAAAAACACGGCTATAGGTCCACCTTTAAAAATATATATATATATATATATATTATTCAGCTGAACCTATAACCACGTTTTTTGAACGCGGCAACTTATAGCCGCATTTTTTAAACGCAGCAACCTATAGCTGCATTTTTTAAACGCGGCTATAGGTCCTCCTTTAAAAAAAATATATTATTCGGTTGGACCTATAGCCACATTTTAAAAACACGGCTATAGGTCCTCCTATAAAAAATATATATATTATTCAGCTGAACCTATAGCCACATTTTTTGAACACAGCAATAGGCCCTATCCAAAAAAACGCGGCTAAAAACACTTACAAACTCGGCTATAGACTTACTTAACCTATAGCCGCATTTTACCTATAGCTGCATTTTAAAAACACAGCTATAGGTTAAGTCTATGGCCGCATTTATTAAAAACGCGGCTATAGGTTAGCTATAGCCACGTTTTTTGTAAACGTGGCTAAAAATAACACAGCTATAGCCCGCATTTTTTGTAGTGTCAGTAACATACTACAAACTATCACTAACTCATATCTCAGCACCATGCCCTATATAAACATCCATTATAAACATAGCCAACACTATGCACTTTCCCTCCATAATATCCAAAATTGACGACGTTAACATCAAGAAGTCGAATGCCCACCACCATGGGGTGTGGCTTGGTGGTAGGAGTCTTCGTATCATTTCACATAATACTTGGCAAGAGTTGAGTGATTAGAGTAGTAGCACTTCAACGAATGTGTTGTGCCCACAATGATAGCCCCATCAACTCCTAATGGTACACATGGTATTACTCATTACCGTCACGTGGCATAAAGTTGATGAGTCCACACCAAAGAGACTCTTTTTATTCAGCAAAAAAGAAACGAAAAAATCAAATGACCAGCCGATTCATTGAATGACATTTGAATTCTTGTACATGGCCATAGCTTAGTAGTAACAAATTTTGCATAAAGTTGCAGAATTAATTGATCCGACCTAACAGAAATTGATTATAGAATAGGATTACTTGACCAATTAGATTAATCAATCCAAATAGCTCTCAAATCTCAATCATCTAAGACTAAGAGAAATGAAAAGGCAAATATGTCAGCATTAAATCAAAATAACTTTTATATATTTATATATATATATATATATAATCATTCTTGTCAAACCAAGTGTGGTTCTACAACTTGACAAATGCATCATTGCTTTTGAATAAAATGTTTTCCTATTTCCGTATCCTTCCGATTAAAGAAAATAGGATAAACAATTACACAATTTTATATTTTGGAGTGTTCATTTTAGAGATGTTTATACAAAAAATATTAATGCTAATACAAAACGGCCATCTAGATTACGATTTATGACCTGCATATTCCAAAACCACTCACCATACTTCCATTCTACTAACATTTACATTAATTAATTAATCAGTAAATTAGCCCAACAGCCCCAAGACTCCAAAAAATAAAAAATAAATTACATTTTTAAATAACTAAACCACATCTTGCCTTTACAAAAAATATGATTTCCATGCTTAGCTTCAGTGGTTTGTTGTTTTCCCTTTGAATTGCAGTTGTGCGGACATCAGTTGGAAATTCCCTTTGAATTATGAAAGCTAGGTTTTTGCCTACGTACCCCAATTGGCTAAAGAATTTATGAACCCCTAAATTGGTATTAAAAAATTAAAGAAAATCTACTGTAAAAAAAAAGCCCAATCAAATGAGTATAAAATATATGTTAATGGAATTTGATGATGCACAGAAAATCAATAGGCTGAATGCTCCGGGCTTCAATGGAATGGAAGTAGGCCTAAAAAGAAAGAAACACTAGATCAAAGGTGACTGGAGTGAACCGGCCAAGAACCCTCTGATGCTTAAGTTAGTTTTTCTTCTAGAACTCAAGAATTCCAACTTTAGGAGCAGTGGAAACTTACTTTCATTTGATGTAGATGAATCCTTATATAGTGAGCTTTGGAGTGGTTACTTGTTTAGTAACTTCCTCAACGTGTACGGAAGTTAGAAGATTCAGACTTAACTCCCATAATTTCTATAGAAGTTAGAAGGTTCAATCTTATCTTCTACAACTACCATTAGAAAGTTAAGAACTTAGTGGGAAGTTATAGCAATGAACAAGGATTTTGCTCATACTTCTAAATAGTAGAACGTGGTTCGAATCATAAGCTTTTGTGCGTAAATCCATTCTGAAAATTTTCTAAGTGTTGTGAGGTCGTCTAGCTGCTTCCCTGATGGATGGCCTTCATACCCATGGACGACCTCCCCACAGTGGATTGGCCTTCCTATGTTGGGTTAACCTTCTTGGTCCTGGATGACTCTATGAACGAATTGGAGATGGTCCAATTTTTAGTTCACCATCAGTTGCCCCATTGTCTAAGGGTTGTCCAGAACACTGTAGTATAACTATTGGTTTTTGACATGCGTCAACATTTTTATTGTCAATCGTTGCACCACGTGTCGTCCTTACTAGGGGTGAATTTTATTGTTCCAGATTGTGCCATATGTCATAATCTCATTAGTTGGCTGGTCGGTCGATTTATTTTTCGAGGAAAATGCCACGTGTCAACTTCTAGTTGGTCCGTGTTGCTTCGTTGACCCACCTCTGGGCCCTATAAATATGTACATTCTCTCTCTTACCCTTTACTGTTCTGATAATTTCCTTTCTGCCATTTCGTCCAAGAGCCTCATTTAGTCCTCGTCTTCTAGTCTCGTCAGGTACTTCCTTCCCTTCATCCTTAGGTTTTCATCTTTGTTCATTCTTCTAATTATGTCTGCGTCTAGTGATAGCCTAGAGAGAGAGATAGACGAGTATCCAAACGTGTCCTCTGGGAGTGGTGGCGATAGTTATGAGAGTAGTGAGGGTAGTACAAGTTATAGTAGTGACAGTAGTTCCTCAGACGAGCATTATTCGTCTGGGGTCCCTAGTTTTCCTTTAAAAGATTTCCAGGAGATGCAATGTAGGATGACTTCTGGGGCTAAGGCTAGTTCGTCTAGAAGGTCACCTAGTCCCCTTCAAGATGAAGAGGAGGAAGATAATGTAATCTATAGTTGTGCCCCCGAGGTAGCATCTACTCTAGACGCGAGTAAGTTAAAACTCTTGTAAGTAAATGCCAAATTCCTAGCGAGTTTAGACCTCGTCTACCTGAAGAGGAGGAATGGTGTTGTTCTCCTTCTTCAGGTTTTGGTGTATATACCTCCTATCTTCTAGCAGGTCTTAGATTTCCTTTGAACTCCTTTTGTAGAAGTCTTTTCCATAGGTTGGGTATTGGACCAAACCAGCTCAACCCTAATGGATGGAGGACAATAGTTGCCATGCAAGTGTTATGGCGTGAGGCGCTTGATGGGAACCGTCCAATCATAGTGGACGAGTACCTTTATTGTTATAAGCCCTCAGAGATTAAACAATCTGCTGGTTTTACCAATTCTATTTTAAGGGCCCTCAGTTTATTTTGATTAAGGGTCGTAGTTCTTCTGATAGGCCTTGGAAAAAAGAATTCTTTTTTATTTTTGGAAATTGGGCTGGAGACCCAATTGATGTAAATAGTACCCCCTTCCCTCCTTTTACCAGCCCCCGAGGTCGTCTTCGTCCTGAGGGTATGTCTTTCTTCCTTTCTTTTATTTATTTTATCTAACATTTTCCTCGTCTAACCTTCTCTTGTATTGATGCAGCTGTTACTCGTCTACACTTGGACAGTTTTTATTTAGAGCGTATTGACAGAGTTCGTGCCTTTCCTGAGAGGTCCTTCCACAGCTTGGTGACCCTTAGTCGTCTAGCTGCTTGGAGACTTGGTCCTGAGCCTACTACTAAAAACCTTGCTCAAGAGGAGATCACTCGTCGAAGTAAGTATTGTCCATTTCTTCTTTTTCTTTTTTTTCTTTTTTCTTTTTATATTACTAACTTTGTCCTCTTCAACATAGGTTTGGCCACCATGAAGGAAAATAAAGGGAAAGGCGTTACAAGCGGTACTGAGGGTGAAGAGGACGCACAGGTCTTGGACGATGCCACTCCCTTGGTTGTCTAGAAGCTTGGCGTCCAGACTGGAAAGGGGAAGGGTATATCCAGCTCTGTGGATCTTGGTGACCTTCCTACTCGTCGAGGTTCCAAGAAACAGAAGTCTGGCAAGACTCCTCCTCCCAAGGTTCCAAAGTTCCCTTCTGCGATGGTACACTTGGACGCCTCAACAGTGAACTTGGTTCCCATCTAGACTGCTCCTTCGTCCATCCAACCTAAGGACCTCCCTCCTCTTGCAGCCAAAACTCCTCATAGGGCCCACCCTTTAGAGAAAACCAAGCATCCTCCCAACTTGGTACTAGACGAGGGTTATGCTTGGAGGACGTTCAAAGGAATCATCACTAACAATGAGGTGAACTTATGCTATAACATGTCAGTGAAGGACTTTGAGCGTTCTGCCATCCATGACATTTTCAAGGTATGTAATTTTCATTGTCTTTGTTTTATTTTCCAAAAAATTCAATGAAATTTTTTTAACTCTCCTTCGTCCATCTATAGGCCATGTCAAAGTTTTACACTGAGTCCACCCAAGCCAAGGAGCTTTGTGACGAGGCTAAGGCTGCCAAGGAGAAGAGCAAAGAGCTGAACAATGAGGTTCTTTTGAAGAAGAGGGAGGTGATCAGGTTGATTGAGTATCTTAATTGTCTACAGGGAATTAAGAAGAAGTTGAAGGACGAAGTGGAAGAGCTGAAGGCTGACTCCATTGAAAAGGAGACCCATATTGCTTACCTTAACGGAAAGGTTTTGGGGCTCACCTTGTCCATGGAAAAGGCTCAGGAAAAAGCCATTGCAGCCTTTATGAGGTCAGATGAGTTCAAAAATCGTCTAGATCGTTATTATGCTGCTGGTTATGAGGACTTCTGTGCTGATGCCAAGGAGACCTATCTTGAAGTGGACTTCGACTCCTTCAAAATTCCTACTACCATAGAGAGTTCCCTGCTTCCGACAAGTTTTGAGGATGTCAACGTGGTGGATGATGCTTCAACTGAAACTGCTCAGGACGCCACTAATGCCAGCAAGGACGGCCCAAAGTCTGGGGGTGATGCCCCTAATGGTTTATCTCAGTAAATTTATTTTTCTTTTAGAAAAATTTTATCGTTTTAGTTTATTGGAAGTGCCCGTTGTTTTGGGATTTAACTTCTTTTTTTTTTTTTTTTGAACTCATTCAAGTACAATTCTCTCGTCCAAGTTTATGGACGCACAAAAATACAATAGCTTTCATTTGGCTTTAAATAACTCAAGGGTTTTTGGACGATGGTCGTCTACCTTTTTTTATACTTTATGAATGAATATTTGTTTTGACTTTCACTCTTCATTTAATGTTGAACATGTTATGTGCTCTATGAACGAATTTCCTTTATTTACATTGTCCATGTTATTTTTATGGTTTTAAGTGTGGTCCGTCCACTCATGAAAACATTTTATATCATCCTAATTGAATGAACGGATTTCCTTTGTTTACATCGTCCATTTTAGGATAAATTTTTCATGCTCAACACTTCTACCATTCTCTGTTTCCCAAGTATAACTCGTCTATGAATGGTATTTCTTTTGCTAGCTTTATTCGTCCATAAATTTGACTTATAGCTTGCATTGTCCCTCGTCCATAGGCTGGATAGTTCTTTACTCGTCTTTGGGTAAGACATTCCCAGCATTTACTAGTCCAAAGATCGGATTGTTTGGCTGGTCAAATTCATCCATGGATTTTAAGTATTTTTACGTGCACGTTTTTCCTCATCCATTGATTAGACGAATATTCCTAAGGTTTTACCTCATCCATTGATTAGACGAATATACCTAAGGTTTATTTTCCTTTGCTTCATCCTTATTTTAAGGAAAACTTATAGACGTTACATCCCTGCGTCCAGAGATTTTACTCATCTTGGGCCTTTAGCCTTCTTGTGGATTAGTTTAAATGAAAAGAACATGAAAATCAGAAATTCATACAACATTATATACATTAGGAATCCAAATTGTATATACATAACATAAACATCGTCCACAAGCATGGCACATGCTTAGAAGCTAGTGCCTTTAGGGAATTAAAAATACTTATATACAAACAGACAGACCAAGTACATGACTTCGTCCATCACAAATTCATCCATAGACAATGCAAAAGTTGAAAACTAATGCACTTTTAGGGAATATTAAAGTAGTACTAGCAATAAACATAAATAATTATGAAGAAAGTAACACATAACTTCAACTTTGTCCATGATGATGCTCGTCCATGATGATGCTCATCCAGGCTGACCCTTCATTGATAGTATCTTCTTAGATGCTCAGCATTCCAGGGGTGCTCTAGCTTCTGTCCATCTAAGGCTTCCAAGTAGTATGATCCCTGCCTTTTGCAATTGATAACCTTATAAGGTCCTTCCCAATTAGGCCTCAACTTTCCATTGCTCGAGTTTTTGGTTGCCAAGGAGACCCTTTTCAGGACGAGGTCCCCAATGTTGAAGCGTCTGGGTTTTACCATTGCATCATATTACCTAGCCATAAGATTTTTATACCTCGTTGTTCTGTGCTCCGCATCCATCCTTACCTCGTCAATTAGATCGAGGTTAAGACAAAGTTGTTCTTTATTCTTTCGTCCTGATACTTCATCACCCTGTGGTTAGTCATGTGTACCTCTGTAAGTATGACTGCTTCGCTTCCATAGGCTAGTTTAAAAGGAGTTTCCCCCTTTGGGGGTCCTCACAGTCGTCCTGTAAGCCCATAGGACACCTGGTAGCTCGTCTGGCCATATTCCCTTTACCCCCTCAAGCCGAGTCTTGATAATCTTTAACAAAGATCGGTTTGCAATTTCTGCTTGTCCATTTTCTTGCAGGTGGGAGGGTGGGGAATAATGATTCCTGATTCCAAATTGCTCACTGAAATCTCTAAAGGGTGTGTTATCGAACTGTCGTCCATTGTCTGACATTAGTACCCTAGGTACCCCAAACCTAAATATAATGTTCTTCCAGACAAAGTTCTTAACGTTCTGCTGTGTAATCTTTGCTAAGAGTTCAGCTTCCACCCACTTAGTAAAGTAATCAATCTCCACCACCAAAAACTTCATCTGCCTGGTTCCAATTAGAAAGGGACCTAAAATATCCAATTCCCATTGCGCAAAGGGCCATGGGGCTATCATCGAGGTAAGGTACTCTGATGGTTGTCTAAGGACGTTACTGAAGCATTGACATTGATCACACACCTTCACATAAGCCTTAACATCTGCTTGAATGGTCGGCCAATAATACCTTGCACGGATGACCTTGTGGATAAGTGCTCTAGCTCATGAATGGTTGCCACATGCTCCTTCATGAATTTCCCTCAACACGTAGTTTGCTTTGTCTTGAGCTAAACACCTTAAGTAAGGCTGAGAAAAGCCTTGCTTGTATAGCACTTCGTCTATAAGAACATACTTAGTTGATCTGATCCTTAGCTTTCTAGCTTTGTCTCTTTCTTCTGGAAGCCTTCCATCCCTTAGGTAAGCTATTATTGGGGTCATTCAATTCCCTTCACCTTCTATCTGCTGCACCTTTGGAAGATCTATGGTAGGCATGTACTGAACTTCGTCAAGTTCATCCACCAATCCATCTGCGGATGCTACCTTTGCTAAGGCGTCTGCTTCCATGTTTTCCTCCCTTGGGATTTGAAGGAAATTGGCTTCCTTAAACTTCTTAATAAGGCATTTCACCCTACTGAGGTATTTCTTCATCCGTTCTTCTTTCGCTTCACATGTTCCATTTACCTGGCCTATGATCAATTAGGACTCTTCTTGGATGACCACTGACTCGGCCCCTAAGGACTTAGCCAATTCCAGCCCTTTAAGAAGGGCTTCATATTCAACTTCATTGTTGGTTGTTTGGTACTGTAGACAAGCCATATACTTTAACTTATCTCCTTCAGGGGACTACAATACAACTCCTATTCCTCCTGCATATAGTGTAGACGTCCCATCTACATGGATGACCCATGTCTTCGTCTCTTCCATTCCATCTAGATTACCATAACTTGGAGTGAATTTCGCAATGAAATCTGCTAGAACTTGAGCCTTTATTGTATTTCTAGGCTGATACCTGATATCAAACTCACTTAACTCTATAGCCTATTGGATCAATCGTCTTGCAGCTTCCAACTTGTTCATCGCTTTCTTGAGCGGATGATCCATCATGACATTGATGACATGTGCTTGGAAGTCATGCCTTAGCTTCCTGGAAGCCGTTATTAATGCAAAAGCTAACTTTTCAATCATCGGATATTGTTCTTCTGCTCCCCGTAGTGCTCGGCTTGTATAATACACAGGCTTCTGCACTTTCCCTTCTTCCCTGATCAATGCTGAACTTACTGCATGTGGGGATACTGCTAAGTATAAGTACAACTCCTCACCTAATATGGATGGACTTAGCAGGGGAGCCGTGGTAAGATAAACTTTAAGATCCTGAAAGGCCTTTTGGCACTCTTCCGTCCATTCGAATGTCTTCTTGTGAACTTTGAAAAAAGGCAAACATTTATCTGTAGCTTTTGAAACAAACCTGTTTAGAGCTGCAACTCGTCCAGTGAGGGACTGGACTTCCTTGACATTCTTTGGTGGTTCCATGTTCAAAATGACTTGGATCTTGTCAAGATTCGCTTCAATTCCTCTTTGTGAAACCATGAATCCTAGAAACTTCCCTGACGAAACCCGAAGGCACACTTACTTAGATTCAACTTCATATTGTATCATCTAACTGTGTCAAAGATCTCCTGTAGGTCGTCTAGATGTTTCTTCACGTCCAAACTCTTCACCAATATATCATCCACATAAACTTTTAAATTCCGTCCTATCTGTGGACGGAACATGTGATTGACTAACCTCTAATAAGTTGCCCCCACATTCTTCAAACCAAAGGGCATCACTTTGTAACAAAATAAAACTTGACTAGTAATGAAGGATGTCTTCTCTTGATCTGCCTTGTCCATCTTTATCTAGTTATATCCTGAGAAGGCGTCCATGAAGCTTAGCAACTGATGACCTACTGTTGATTTTACCAACTGGTCAATGCGTGGCAACGAATAACTGTCCTTGGGGCAAGCCTTATTTAAATTAGTGAAGTCTACACACATCCTCCACTTGCCATTTGCCTTCTTGACCATAACCACGTTAGCTAACCAATCTAGGTAATAGACTTCTCGAATAAATTCTGCTGTGGTTAACTTCTGGACATCTTCCTTAATAGCATTATCCCGCTTAGAAGCAAAGACCCTCTTCTTCTGACGAACAGGCTTGGAAGATGGATACACATTCAATCGATGAGTAATAACACTTAGGTCAATTCCTGGCATGTCTTTATGACTCCATGCAAAAACGTTGATACTCTTCCTTAAGAACTAAACGAGGTCTTGCTTCGTCTTCTCCTCCATACTTGTTCCAATTCTAATAAACTTCTCGGGATTACCCTCTTCTAGAGGGATGTCTTCCGATACTTCAGTGGGCTCTGCCACAACCCTTCTTTCCTCTATATTCATCGTCTGCACATGCTCATCCATGGCCAACATGGCTAAGTAGCATTCTCTAGCGGCTAACTGATCCCCTTGTACTTGCCCTATTCCGTAATCTATTGGGAACTTGACAAATAGGTGGTAGGTAGATGTTACTGCCTTCCAACTATTTAAAGTTGGTCGTCCAATGATAGCGTTATAGGAAGATGAACAATCTACAACAAGGAAATTTACTTCTTTGGCTATCTGTTGTGGATATGCTCTCACCACTACAGGTAGTGTAATAGTGCCCACAGGTTACACTTTCATTCCTCCAAATCCTACCAAGGGCGAATTTACTAGACGAAATTGATCTCGTCCAAGCCTCATTTGCTGGAAGGCGGGCTAATATAGAATGTTTGCTGAACTTCCTTTATCTACCAACACCCTTCTAGTAGTGTAATCCGCAATGAGTAAAATGATGACGATTGCATCGTTATGTGGGTGATGGACCTTTCCAGCGTCCTCGTCTGTAAAAGTAATGGCCTCCTCGTCTACCCCCCTCGTCCTTGGTGGTCGTCGAGAGAGTTGGACGTTCTGTACCACCTTCAGGTATGTCTTCCTTGACTTAAAAGATTGCCCTGTCGAAGTTCCTCCTACAATAACTCTTATTTCTCCAAGTGAGGACCATGATAGCTCTTCTACCTTTCCTTTCAACTTCTCATATTTATGATCTCATCTAAAAAAATGCCTTAACTTTCCCTGCCTAATAAGATTCTTTATCTGCTGCTTTAAATCATAGCACTCGTCCGTGTCATGCCCATGATCTTTATGGAGGCAGCAATACTTGCTTTTATTGCGCTTATTGGGATCTCTCTTCATCTTTTCTAGCCACTTCAAGGATGGATCATCCTTGATTTGCATAAGCACCTAATCAAGTGGTGCGATCCTACCTTCCTGTTATCTCTATCTTTCTTCTCTCTTGTCCGGGCCTTCATTGGACGAGGGCCTTGCTCAGGATGGCGTGGGAGGTCTGCTTCCATTCGCTCTGCTCTTTTTCTCTTTTTGGCAATGATTGCATCTTCTGCATTCATGAAGCTTTGGGCTGAGTGGACGAGTTCAGCCATGGTTTGTGGCTCTTGATCATATAGCTTATGGATGAATAAATCCGAACTAACTCCATTATGGAAGGCTGCTAATAATAGCTTGTCATCCATCTTGTCTACCGTCAAGGCTTCCCTGTTGAAGCGAGTGATGAAAGACCGCAAGCTCTCATTTTCCCCTTGCTTTATAGTCAAAAAGTTGGACGAGGAGCATTTATGCCTTTGTCCTCCGATAAAGTTGTTGACAAACAACTTACTCAACTCTTTAAAAAAACCAACAATATTTGGAGGTATCTTGCTAAACCACACTCGTGCTAGCCCCTTAAGGGTGGTTGGGAAGACCCTACACATTATCTCATCTGAAACTCCTTGAAGGTGCATTGTGGTCTTGAAGGTTGCTATGCAATCACACGGATCGCGTGTTCCATTATACGAATCCAAGGAAGACATCTTGAACTTGGAAGGCAGGGGATAACTATTGATAGAAGCTATGAAAGGGGAATCAGTTCGATGAACTAGTTAGAAGGTTCAATCTTATCTTCTACAACTGCCATTAGAAGTTAAGAACTTAGTGGGAAGTTATAGCGATGAACAAAGATTTTGCTCATACTTTTAAACAATAGAACGTGGTTCGAATCATAAGCTTTTGTGCGTAAATCCATTCTGAAAATTTTCTAAGTGTTGCGAGGTCATCCAGCTGCTTCCCTGATAGACGACCTTCATACCCACAGACGACCTCCCCACGGTGGATTGGCCTTCCTATGTTGGGTTAACCTTCTTGGTCCTGGATGACTCTATGGACGAATTGGAGATGGTCTGGTTTTTAGCTCACCATCAGAATTCAATAATTAGAAGGAAGAAATGGATTCAGGGCAACATACCATTGGACAAAGAAACAGAAGGAATTGATACGCCTATAAAGAATCCAAAGACAATTCCTAAACACAACACTTCCAAAACCAACATTCAATTCTTTTGCTTATTATATATAAATCTCTGTAATCCAAGTAGTAGATCATACTTGCAGAGTACTATGGTCCATCCATTGTGTTGATAAAAATAATAAATAAAAAAAAAAAAATTTGAAAACATAGGTCGAGTATGTTTAGTGATTGAGGGAATATGGGAGAGTTGTAGCAGTTTAAGTCTCTAATATATTTGAAGTTAAGTTTGAAAACCACCAGGAGAGTTGTCCTATTTTGTAGACCATGTTTCATGTGAGAGTTTAAGATGTATTATTACCTTGTTGTTCTCAAGTTATGTTTGTGCTTAAATTTAGAGTAGAGTGGTATTTTTGAACCATCAAAAAATCCATTCTAAATGGTGGAATCCCCTTAAATAGTAGTATAGATAGAAGAAAATTCCTCTCTTTGCGCTTGACTTTTATGTGGTTTAGAAATATCCCTAAACCTTACGTCAGGAAAAAAATTTAAGGACAACTCAGTAAAAATATATTTTAAACTCTTCTTAAAATGCCTACAAAATAGAATACTCTTCTACTAATCCATGTTTTCAAAACAAACTTATCCAAAATTTAAAAAATAACGTTTAACAAGAAAAAAAACTTGAGGACAACCTGGTAAAAAATATCTCTAACTCCACTTAAAATGCCTACAAAATAGGACACTCTTCCACTAATCCATATTTTTAAAACAAACTTATTCACCACTGCGCACCCTTGGCGTGATGGTCACTCCATAAGTATAAGTGTTTGTGGAGTGTGGGGGGCAAGGACCAGGGTTCAAGTGTCCAGAAAGGAGTTTCACACACATATACACTTAGATTAGGCTAGAGTAGAATTTTTATCTTGTAAAAAAAAAATAAAAAAAAAAAGCCTCATATGACGCTCGTAGGTCGGTTTGTTCCCTTTAAAACACTAGCATTCAAGGATGCAAAAAAATAACATGCTTTGCATTTTCAAACATTATTTTATTTATTTTACAAACTCATTTTACAACTCACCTTACATCCCAGTTTTTATTTTTACATACAACCCAATAAAATAATATAAATTACCTAATAAAATAATAAAAATATTCTACTCTCTTTCTTCCGATTATCTTTTTCTCTTCACACACAACCACAAGATTAAAATTTTTTTTTCTTTACAACCTATGAATAGTAAAGTTGCATAGATTGCAAGTTTTTTTAAGTACACAAACTCGGATTGAGTGAATTTTTGCTGAATTGGGTTGTAAAATAGCAACAGCAGTGTTAGAGCATTAGCATCATAGAATTCTAATTCTACTCTATTTTACCATTCCAAAAAGTTATTTTATCATTATACCATCCCATTTTACAATTCCTCCTACAACCAAAACTCTATTTTTATTAAAATATTATTTTTTAATCTTTCTTTATTATTTTTTTCTAACTGAAACTTTTGGTTTTCCTAGGCTTTCCAACAATCTTTTTTTTTTTCCTCTCTTTCTCCCTCAACCTCTAGCACCGGTTCAACACACAAAGTCACACACACACACAGACCCATGATACACCGATCACCCTATCCAAACCCATCAACACACACAGAGCCACACACACACATACACACACGAACACAAACCATAAAACCTTAAACAGAGCCACACACACACACAATCCATCAAACTAGTTGGAGCCAATGATCAACCCAGAAAAACCCAGCGGAACAAAAACCCATCAGAACAAAAACCCAGAAAAACCCAAGCCACCACTGCCCACAGCTCACCAAAATCCCACCGGAACAAAAACCTATATTAAAAAAAAAAAAAAAAAAAAAAAAAAACCCACCGGAAACCCAAAAGAACCAGCCACTTCAGCCACAACCCAACCACAACAAAGCCACACACACACAAACACAAACCATCAACAGAGTCACACACACACAAACCATCAAACCAGTTGGAGCCAACAACGGCCACCACACCCACCACCCAAGCCACCGATCAGCAAACCTAAGCCACCGATCAACAAACCCATGCCGTCGATTTGAAACCTAGGCTGTCGAAAATACCCAAAAATCATCACCGGAGCCACCATCGAAGCTATTGATGATCAACCCAAACGATCCACCCACCGATCAACAGATCCACCATTTCAAACCCACCGATCAACCAATCCAAACCCATCATCAACCGATCCCAGCCCAACGATCCAAACCCAGCTCGCTGATCCACGCTGATCCAACCTCCAACCTCAAAAACCCAAAACCCAAAACCCAGCACTGGTGCAATGAGAGAGAGGCCGTGCGATGAGAGATGAGAAAGAGGCCGTGTGAGATGGGTGAGAAATTTCGGAGATGGGTGAGAAATTTCGGCGATGAAGCTTTAGAGAGGAGAGAGCAGATGGAAAAACAGAGAAGGAAGAGAGAGAAGAGAACAGAAAAAATGAGAGGGATGAGAGAGAAATTTAAGGGGAAATAGGAGTAAATATTATTATTTTTTTGCAATACTGTGAACAGTGCAATTCTATGTTTAGAATTGTATTGTAGCAGTATTGCAAAAAAATTTGCAATACTGCTGTTTACAATTCCCTGATGCAAGAGTTTTTTAGGCTTAAAATGCCAAATTTCCCTTAGATATGGCATTAGCATTTTCCAATGCTAAGAGCATTCTCATTAAGATGGGTAAATGTTATAAATACTAAAATTTAGCATGCTAAATGCTATAAACACAAAAAAACATACTCCATCAATGCTCTTATATCTTATTTATTTTGCAATTCAGCTACAGTGGACTGCTATCTCTAGCAGCCCACTGTATCAAGATTGTAAAAAAAAAAGTATTTGTTTAATAAAACCCCGCTGCCCTTTTTTGTGCCCATCTCCTCCTCACGCCTATATCCTCTGGTTTTCCCTCATTCTTTTCGCGCCTATCTCCTCTGGATTTCCCTCATTTTTTTTTTCTGGTTCTCTCTTTCTCCCACGCCTACGCCTCTGCCTCCTCTCTTTTCTTTTCTTTTTTCTTCGTTCTCCCTCAACCCAAGCCGCTCTTCCCTTCCCTCAACCCACGCCGCCAATTCATCTCCGCTTCACTACTCCCTCTGACCGAACCACCATCACAAACACAGCCTCTACTCTTCTTCCTCTGAGTGAACCCATATCGAACCCACTCTTCTCTCCCTGACCAAACCCAAAAACCAAGTCCTGAAACCTATACTCTCATCTCAAAACCGAAGATTCAAGGGAGGGGATTAGGCTTCCATTTGGGTCAAACCCAAACCCAAATTTCACATTCTAAAACCACCGTTGACCAGCGCACGGCGCCGTTTAGAGCTTTGGCGGACAAGTCCTCAACTCATCTCTAATTCTCTCTTGTCAGGTACACCTTACTTTTTCTTTTCTTTTTTTTGGTCTCTAATTCAATTCCTATAATTTTATCTAATTCAATTCTTTTTTTGCAGTATAACCAAAACACTAGAGCGATACCAGCAATCTTGCTTCACTCCTCAGGATAACAGCATTGAACGTGAAGCACAGGTTTGTGTTTGCTGAAATTCCTCCTTAAAATTCTAGTATCATCTTTAGAGTTTAATATGCTGAACAAATTTTAGACAGATTTGCATTTTTCTCTACACACATGAAATTAAACTTTGCTCAACATATAAACCATAATAGGATTTGTTGCGTGAAGATTCTGGGCAAAAATTTGGCAATTCTTCTGCCAATGCAGCCCATCCGGCAGCACACGTACTGCTGGCTCCCTACAAAGTCGATGGGGAATGATTAATAGGGAGACAAGTAGATTTTGTGGGTTTATAGCTGCACTTGAAGCAACCCCTCATAGTGGTACAACCGAACAGGACAAGGTATAATTATATTGCAATAGTTTCAAAATAGATATTCACCAATAGTTTGAAGATACTAATTATTTGCATTTTCTCTTAATTTTTTTAGATTGAAAATGCAAAGGCTATGTATAAAGAAAAAGCCAAAAAATACTTTCCATTTGAACATTGTTGGCATGTGTTGAAGCACCAACCAAAATGGAGCATGCCTAAGGAATACTCGAAAGTAGTGCTACCTCCAACTCAAGATTCAATATCTATTGCCGATGGGGATGACATGTCCTTAGTTGATGACACTACCAACTTTGAGAGACCAATAGGTAGGAAGGCCGAAAAGGCCAATCGAAAGAAAAAGGCTAGTGGGAAAGATGTTGGAGAATACATGGCAAAGAAAATGAAAGTTATTGAGGACTTACAAGAACAAGAAAAAGAGAGTCTCCGCATCAAAGCGGAAAGGGTTCAATTGGAAGATTTGAGGGAAAAGGAAAGAATTCGATTGGAAGAGTTGAGGGATAGGGATAGAGTTCGATTTGAGGAGAAAAGAATTCAAATGGAGGAGGAAAGACTTAGAATTGAAAGAGAAAAGCTTCGTATCAAAAGTATGATAGAGGATGAGAGAATTATGAGCTTGGACACAAGTGGCATGTCCGGAACACTAAAATGTTTTTATGAACAACTCCAAGAGGGAATCCTTGCAAGACAAGCGTCAAGTAAATAGTTTGGTAGTTGAAAGTTGAAACATGTAAATGATGTCTTGGATAGATGTATTCTGGTAGTAGTTAGATCAACCTTGTTATGTTAGAAAAATGGTTGATGTATTTTGTAATAGTTAGATCAACCTTGTTATGTTAGAAAAATGGTTGATGTATTTTGTTGAAGCCTAGATCAACTTTGTTACGTTAGAAAATGGTTGATGTATTTGGTTATTTTAAATTATATATAAAAAAGGAATGTATTAGATCATTGTGTTCTTTGATATTTACTTGCTTTGTGTAAAATAACAGTGTGAGAGCTATGTTATATGAATGTGAATATAAATTGAGATTTTGAGATTTTGGTGCCATTTAAATAATAGGATCAGCTGGTTGTGTAAGAGGGTGTGCATGTGTCTGAGCCCATTTGCACTAACTTCATCAAATTGTAATTAAGAAAGTCAATCAGCTGTAGAAATTTTAATAGAGAAGCTGTCTGTGGAATTTGTAAACTTTCTTTGAGAAGTTTTTACATTTGTTAACACCCTGCATCACGATTCCCATTTTGAGCATTATGCCTATGTGATAGAGTTTTTCAATTGGTTGGTTATATGTAAGCATGTGTTGCTGCAATAAAGATCTATGCTATTTATCTTATATGCAGCTTCTCCAATACTATCACTTGGCTGTTCGGTGACTGGAACAATTGATGGAAAATTTGACAGTGGATATCTGGGTGCCGATCAACTGAAAGGTGTGGGAGATTACAAATTTATCTGATTGGTAATTGAAGATTGAAGTCTGATTGGTAATCTTAAAAATTTATCCCAGTTTTTACATTGCAGAATTTCATGCTTGTATCTTATAGGTACACTCAATATTCAAGTACTATATATATATATATATATATATATAAATATATATATATATATAATAAAAAAGGAATTAAGAAAACTTATTTCCATTTTCACTCTAGTATTTGCCAATAGTTTTGCTCTTGTAGCTATATTGCAATTCTATGGATTTTTTTGTTGGAATTTGGCTTTGACAACTAAGGTTGAACTGCTATTGCAATTCTTGGCGTTTATCTTTCATCTTTAAGTGCTTTAAATTTGATGTAATGTGAACAGATTTGACAATAGCATCTGCTCAAGTTTCTTTGTAGAGATTAATTTAAGAAAAAAAAAATTATGGTTGTACTTGTTTTGAGATATGTCCACCCCATCTCTTCTCTCTATTCCCTGACTTTCATCCTATTCAAGGCATTCTCCATTGGGGAAAAATCTTGCTAGGGACCTTATTGTGTTAGTACATCTACTGTTTATGAGAAGATTCTTTTAGTAAATCATGTTTATGAAACATGACTCTCTTTCACTTCTAGTTAGGTGACCACTTCACACACCACTGTTACAGTGAAGACTTTGGGAATGCCAAACAGTACAATTTTTCCATTGGCAGCACTGCATCAAAACACATTTGTTATCTTATCAATGATTTGCTCTTCATTTGCTCTTCATTTGTTGTCTTGAAGGTAGTATTCATGGGTAGCTCTTTGCTTCGCAAATTGCTTCTTGATGACTCTGATGAAGATGAAATAATCGAAGAAGTTGTCATGGATTCAACGTCACGAAAACGTTGTTCCTATATTAGACGTAACCATTTGGCAGGCCATGAAAGGCTTTACCTTGACTACTTTGCCAACTCGCCAGTTTATCCAGAGAAAGTATTTCGAAGAAGATTTCGGATGAGCCGTTCTCTTTTTCTCAATATTATATCTAAGGTAGAAGCTCATGATCCGTAGTTTGTCCAAAAAAGAAATGCTGGCAAAAATCTTAGGTTATCTTCCTTTCAAAAGATCACTGCTGCACTCAGGATGCTTGCGTATGGAGTAACGGGTGATTTTATGGATGAGTATGTGCGAATTGGAGAAACCACTGCCTTACAGAGTTTGGAAAAATTTGTTACTGCTGTGGTTGATATTTTCTCTGAGAAATATTTGAGGAAGCCAAATAATGAAGACATTGCTAGATTGTTAGCCCATGGCAAAAGGCGTGGATTTCCAGGTATGTTAGGTTCAATTGATTGCATGCATTGGAAATGGAAAAATTGTCCATGTGCATGGAAAGGTCAATATTGTGGTCATATTCATGAGCCGACTATTATTTTGGAAGCAGTGGCATCATATGATCTTTGGATATGGCATGCATTTTTTGGGTTACCTGGATCAAATAATGATATTAATGTGTTAGAACGGTCACCTATATTTTCTGAGCTAGCACAAGGACGTGCGCCTCCAGTTAATTACTCAATCAATGGTAATAACTACAACATGGGATATTACCTAGCTGATGGAATATATCCAAAGTGGGCAACATTTGTGAAGACAATTCCAGCTCCACAAGAAGAAAAAAAAAATTATTTGCAAAAGCCCAAGAGGCATATAGGAAGGATGTTGAGCGTGCATTTGGAGTACTACAGGCACGATTCGCAATTGTTTGTGGACCTGCACGATTTTTCTATCTTGAAATGCTCCAAAAAATATGAAAGCATGCGTAATTCTCCATAACATGATTGTTGAAGATGAGTGAGGTGAAAATGAAGCAGTAGACTTTGATTATGAACAAATTGATGAAGTGAATAATCCTCCTATACAAGTGTCACGTGAGCATGCAAATGGATTTATGGCATTCATCCAAAGTCATGAACGCATTAGAGACCAAAAAATCCATTATCAACTTCAATCAAACCTTATCAATCATTTATGGCAATTACATGGCGAGTCGTAGGAACTTCAAGTGTGTGAGTTTTTATTGTATTTTCATATGAGTCATGTATGTGAACTTTTATTGAACTACATTGCTAGTTTAGTGTTGCTGAAAACATACCAACCCAAGTTGCCAATTTCTCTTTGTAGGACTGCTCTGCTTTTGTCACTCTGTTTGTCTTGAGGGAAGTGAATCAGAACTTCTCTTTATAAAAGCTGTGTGGCTCTCTGGAAGCTTAGCTAAGTGTGTGAAGTGTTGGAGAAGTGTATGCTGAGGCTGGTCTTTTGTTCCCTTACTTTCAGAATTTCTCTCAGGAAGTTCAACAACTTGAGGAGTACTGTAAAACCCAGTTTCTGCAGAATTTAATTGAGAAGATAAATATGGCCAGCTTTTCTAAATGTTTCTTTTTTATTTTTTTCTTTCTTGCTTTGGATGAATTTGCAACAGTGACTTTTTGTGCTTGACAATCTTGGAAGTTCCATTATGGAAAACTCACTTTATTAAATATCAAGAGCACGTCCATTTATTCCTAGCTCAGGTTGGTTTACAGGTGTTCAGAGAGATGGTTTTTGAGGTTGGCATTGAACCAGATGGTATAACTATGGTGGGTCTCCTTAAAGCATGTGCTAATTTAGGGGACTTGAATATAGGAAGAATGGTTCACGGGTTAGTGATCAGTAGAGGTTTTGGTTTTGAAGTGTATATGGGGAATTCTTTAATTGATATGTATTCTAAGTTATCAGGTTATTTGCTTACATTGAGCATGTATGCATTGAGCAATTGGAGCCTTTAAATTCATCAGGTTATTTGCATGCATTGAGCATGTATGCATCAGGTGGATCATTTGTTGATGCTGCAAGGATGAGAAGGTTGGTGAAGGAGAGAGTTGTGAGGGTTGTTGCTGGGTACAGAAAAAATGGTAGTTAATGGTAGTTATTTGAAAACATAAAGAAAGAATAAAGAAAACATAAAGAAAGTATAAAAATAATATTATTTAAATGAAATTGTAAAAAAAATAGAATGTTTGATGTTTGGTGGATTATAAAATGGTATGTTAAAATTGATAAAGTAGAATTTTAAAGTGGTAAATACTAAAATATTTAGCATTCTTGATGAAAATGGTCTAATGCTCTTACACACCTAGGGCTCTTATAAGTATCTAACTCGAAGTACTACACGCTCCTACCGCATCACACAGAAACACAACGGCACTCTAATTTGAAATTTCTGAATTTGGCTCTATCTCTATCTCTCTCTGTTTTTGTCATCCGATCAAAAAACAACAATGGAGTACGGCTTCAACGTAAAGCGGCGGAAGGGTCTGGAAGATGGCGATGTAGGAGACAGCGTGAACTATACCACTCTACTGGACGAGTTAGAGCGGCTCGATGAGATGGCTTCAACCACCACCGATCCAGAAACTTTCTCTGTTCTGGTTCGTCAAGTGGATCTCATTCGCCAACAAATTTTGGGTTTTTTCATTCTTCAACAACAACAACAAACCAAACCCAAACTTTGAATGTTTTTTGGGTTTGTTTCTTCTGGGATATCAACGCTCGTTGATATAATGATGGGTTTGAGTCTGCAATGGATGGGTCAGATCCGGATCGCCTAAACGATTATTAGGTCTTGGAATTTCACAATTCAATTTTTAATTAGGTTTTGGATAGCAATGTTCTTATTATTATGAGACTAGGGTTTTTTTTTCCCCCTTTAGGATCAGATTTGTAAGGACGAAGACTTGGTCCAATTGATTTTATGTAAACAATATATATATATAAATATATATATATATATATAAATATATTTTAACAATGTTCATTTTAGTATGAGATTAGAATTTAATAAATGCACTTTCTAACTTCTATTATATGTCTCTGAAATTGTTGTTGTTTTTCTTTTACAATGTTAAACAATCAGCTTCAATTTCTTTGGGTGATGTTAATTTTGTGATATTCTTTTCTGGGTGACCCTTAATCTATGATTTTTCCTATAATGGTAGATGCTGTTTGGATCAATTTTTTATATTGTTGTTTTAAGATAAGTGGCCAATGTGTTTATTTGGATCTTTAAATCATAGTTTGGTTCTTTATGTTTGTTGATGTAATGCTCAAAAGCATGTCCATAACAGAAACCCCAGTAAAAATTCACCTAATTTAGTTTATTAAAGAGGAAAAGAGTAACTTTATTTTTAGGGAATTTTCGGCTTGACTACTTGAGATATAACTGTTTTCGCTTCGAGTTCATGAGTATTCAGATTGTAATGAAGTTGTTGCTGAGTTTCTTTTTTAGACGTGATTTGCATCTGCAAATTTTGATCACTTGGGGCTGGCTGAAAAAGAATGGTAAAAGTTGTGATCAGATGGGAAAAGTGTAACTTTCTAAACCATAAGTTGGTAATTCAATCTTGACCAACCAGCTTTTGTGTTGATTCAAGGTCAGGGCCGGCCCTAGTCCTAGGCCATTTAGGCCATGGCCTAAGCCCCTAACATAGAAAGGCCCCAAATTAAAATGGGGCCAGTAAGTTTTTTTTTTTTTTTTTTAAATTAAAAAAAGAGTGGGTAAATGGCACATTTTTATAAATTGATATGTCCAATCACAATAATCACATTAAGTAATTCAATATTAACAAATTTTTATAGTAAAATTTGTAGTACTTTAGCATCTTTTTCACACAAAAAAAATTATGAATTAATATAAATACAACATAATTACCAATTCACCATTAAGTGAATAAAAAATGCTAAAACTAATACAAATTTTATGACAAAAAACTTACAAACTAATCAAACAATATAATAAATTAATGTTTTGAATAACTTTTATTTATTAATGATGTAAAGTTGTGATTTTTCAATATGTATTTTGTTGGCTTTTATTCCGTGCCAAATCTGATTGTAAATTTATTCAATCTTATGTACCCTGTATTTGTTGTGGGAATTTATTGTAAGGGTTGTGTGTTAAAGAGAGAGAGAGTGTGAAGACTCAAGCATCTGAAATTTAAAGAAGTTTCGCAGGTATCTCGCGACTAAGCATCTCGCGAAAGGAAGCATATGCCTTGCACATGACTGGAATGCGAAGAGTCAGACCAGATGGAGACAGCTGTGTCTCGCGAGCATCTCGCGGGTAAGGCCTTCCCGCGAGACACCTGCGAGACATTCTGTTCTGCCAGCCTGTCCAGTCTGATACACACTTTTTGCACCCACACTATATATACCCTCATTACCCACAAATGATGAAGAGAGCCTCTGAGAGAAAACCCTAGCTAAAACACTTACGAGTTAGAGATTGTCATACCTACAATTCTCTACACATTTGTTTTGGGAATTTCCTCATCTCCTACCTATCCATTTCTATACCATTGAGAGGTTAATAGCTCAAACACTTACCACACCCTTTGAGAGTGTCAAGTGAGGTTTTGGTGCTGCTGGGAAGTATTGGAAGAAGCCTAGAATGGCAGATGCTACATGGAGTTTGTTGCGAGATCCGGAGAGCAAGACAAGACACGGTTTCGAGAAGCCTTGTTGGAGTAGGAGCTTGGAGGGCTTAGGTACATCGGGTAGATTAGGCTTAGAGGGTCTCTTGCTAACCCATGTATCCCAACTGATTGTCTAGTGGATTGATTACCGCTTGGAGGGCGGCGAAGAGGTTTTACGCCGAGTACTTCAGTTTCCTCTTCGATAACACATCGGCGTGTTATCTTGTGTTTGCATCTCTCTTCCCTACTCTTTTATATTTCCATTATACTGCTGTGTTGCTTATAATATGGATTAGAGTAGTTGTCTTGCTTATTTGCTTATGTTTATACTATTCCGTACTTAGTATTAAGTTAGTGTAAAATCAATCAAGCCGTAACTTTAATTTGGGGGTCTAAACAGCTCTTGTGTTTTCAACACATTTTCGAGTTTTCAATTGGTATCAGAGCGGGTGCACTCATTGTGGTTTAAACACCTTAGTGCGATCCTTGACCCCGTATTGAGATGGACCGGTCTCAATCTTTGAATGTTCCACTATACTTTGATGGTAACAACTATGCTTTTTGGAAAGTCCGAATGAGGGCATTCTTGTGTTCTATTGATGATACTGTTTGGGATGCGATAGAAGTAGGATGGACTAGACCGGAGGCTGCTAAGTCCACTTGGGATAAGGCAGCACTTGCGGCAGCTAACGCTAACAGTAAAGTTTTGAATGCTATTTTTTGTGGTATTTCTCCAGATGAGTTCCACAAGATTTCTCATTTAACAGTAGCTAAGGAAGCTTGGGAGATATTGGAGACCACCTATGAAGGAACAAAGAAAGTCAAGGACACAAAGCTTCAGATGTTAACCACCAAATTTGAAGAGCTTAAGATGGGAGATGATGAGTCTTTTGATTCATTCTATGGAAAGTTCAACGAAATTGTGATTGCGAAGCTCAATCTTGGTGAGAAGATTGAGGATGCTAAGATGGTGAGAAAATTTTGAGGTCTCTACCAGAAAGCTTTCGAGCAAAAGTGACAGCTATAGAGAAAAGTAAAGATTTGGATGAAATTAAGATCCAAGAGCTCATTGGTCTCTCCAAACGTATGAGCTTGGGTTGCCTTCTCATAAGTCGAGTAAATCTCTTACTCTTAAAACCATCACCGAAAGAATGGGTGATTCCTCTGAAGAAGATGGAGTGGAAAAAGATGTAGCATTTCTTGCAAAGAACTTCCAAAAATTTCTGAAGATGAAGAACAGTGGGAAACCGTTCAACAGAGGGAAGTTCTCATCCTCCAAAGGTGATAGGAAGGAGTTTAAAAAGAAAGATGGAAAGGATTCACAGTCTTCTAAAGGAATTGTGTGTTTCGAATGCAATAGTCATGGGCATCTCAAGAAGGAGTGTCCTAACTATTTGAGAGGGAAGGGCAAGGCATATGCCACAACCTTTAGTGATTCGGATTCTTCAAACTCCGATTCAGAAGCTAGCTGTGATGAAGAAGGGAATTTCTCTGCATTTATGACTATTGCTCATGTTGAGTCTTCGGAGGACTTGAATTTTTTTGTGCAAGAACTTAGAGAGCATAGTGATGAGGAATCCATGGGAATTGTAGAAGAATCGGATGATGAAGAAGATGAAGATACAGCTGATCTTTAAGAGAACTACAACTCACTTCTTGAAAAAACTGGAGAATATGCAAGGGTGGCCAAGGCAGCCGTGAAAAAGATGAAAAAGGAAGATTATAAGAGTCTTCTAGTGTGCCATAAGGAGGCCAAATGTGAAATAGAGACGTTGAATGGAGAACTGACCAAAGCCTATTCAAAGATAAAATTTCTTGAGTCTGAGGTAGCTCAAGCAAATGACAAGGTAGAGAGAGTATCCACAAAGAAGCTTGATGATATCCTCTTTCATCAAAAATCCTTTTCCGATAAAACTGGATTAAGATACACCGGAGAAAGTAGTTTAGCTGTGAATATCTCCAAAGAAGTAAAATTTGTGAACGCTAAAGAACCAATTGCAATTGCCCCTACTGAGGAGAAGGCAAAAGTTGAGAAAAAGAAGAATGTGGCTGACCAGCGAGTGTTGAACAAGAATGCGGCTGACCAGCGAGTGTTGAACAAGCCCCGAAATCAATCTGTGGTCAGGTCTGAAGCCAGAGCAAAATCTCGTCCACGATCACAAAGAGGTCCTAGAACGAATCATGTGTGTCATCACTGTGGACTTCAAGGGCACACCCGACCAAATTGTCATAAGCTAAGAGCATTGAGGAATGCTAGTGATCAAAAGTCAAGAGGAACAAGGAATGACGAGAGGACTTGGGTTGTTGAGCCATCAAGAGGTCGAAATGGTGATCCCGGAATGATGGATGTGATGAAGATGATTGGTGCATTCACCAACTGCTTGGAAAGCTTCATTAGAAAGTTTGAAAGTCCTAACTCTCGTACCCAATCCTATAGGGATATCACCTCAAACGCACGTGATGTGTGGGTGAAGAAGGGTACTCATGCATGATCACCTCCTATGTCCATGCATCAATACTTCCAATATTTAGGATCATAGGTTCATGCATCATATTATACATTGTTTTTTTTTTGTTTAAAGCATGTGTTTCTTTTACAAGTTTTTGTTTTATACTTGTGTTTGTTGATCTTACTTTATTTGTTCTGTTTTTTAGTGTGTTCAAAAAATTCAAAAACCCATAAAAATTGAAAAATCTTCAAAAAGTTTGATCGCTTGTATTGTGTATATCACATGGGAGTTTGGCCTAGTACCTTCGTACGAATGGCGTAGTGCATTTACGAATTTAGCTTGTTTTGTATGCACATATATCTTTGTGGGAGAAATCTTGAAAACTATGTGTAATTGTTGTAAATAGATCTTCAAGCTTGTCATGAATGATTGGTCAATAATCTTGTTGGTCTTGATACATGCATAAATTTGTGCCTATATATCTTCGCACCTTTATTTTATTTTTTTTGCATTAGAGTTCACCAAATGTAAATCTCAAAATGAAAAAGAAATTATGAGCTGCAAAAGCCTGTCGCACATACTAGTATTTGACTAGGAAAAAGGGAAAGCGACTTTTATATTGAACTATATGGTGCTCAAAAAGCCAAAGGCTAACTCTCATTGTTGAAATATCAAAAATTTCAAGCACCGATCTCAAAAAGAGATGTATTGTCCAAAAAGGATCAAATGTTATGATTTATGCAGAAGCCAAATGAAAAGATTCTAAGATTTGTAATCATTCTCTTGTGGGAGGTCATATATGTTCATCTCTATAATTGAGATTGTCCACTTGACTTAGTACTAGTTGTATATGACTTGATTGAATTGATCATTGAAGTTTCACTCTCGTCTATGGACTATTCCACATTTGATACTCACACACAACACACAAGACTTTGTTCAGATAATGTTTATCTCATTTGTGTGATTGTACATGTTCAAATGTGATGTGTATGCTCAAATACTTGGTGATCAAACCCAAAAAGATTTTTGAGTGTTTTATTTGTTTTTGAAAGTGATTTTATACTTTCGTGCTTTTAGTTTTTGTTCAAAATGCATTTATGTGTTTTTTTTCAAAAACTGGTTCAGAGGGTGTTTCGCGAGAAGCTCGCGACTTAGAGCTTCCCGCGAAAAGTGCTTAAGGGAAATTAAAAAGTTACATTTTCATATAGAAACTCTCACTACTGCCTTGCGAGTATTTCACAACTAAACTCTTCCCGCGAAATGATTTTTAGGCAAAAACTGGATTTTTCACAAAATCACACAGAGAGTTTCGCGACTGTATCGCTACTATCTCACGACTTAAAACTTCTCGTGAAAGTCTTTGTGCTTTAGTGGTCTTTCTTGCGACTACCTCGCGACTGCGTCGCTACTGCCTAACCCGCGAAAAACGCGTGTTTTCAGTTTTTATGTAGCAGATGTGACATCTTTTCAAAACATAAAACTTCCCTCGCACCAACTCTCTTCGAACCTTTTTCAACCCAAATCTTTATTTCTTCCAAATCCCATCATTTTTAAGCAAAATCTCTGCAAAATCCTTTCAAGGTATGTGTTTCTTACACTATTTTCATCTTTTATTTTCAGATTATGCAAAATCTATGCTTAGGGTTTTGAAAATTGGGGATTTTCGAAAATTGGGTTGGGATTCTATATTTTGTGAAAAAAATTTTAATCCTTTGATTGGGCTGAGTCCCATTTGGTGTTTGTGCATTTGTGTTGGCCCCATGAGGCATTTTGAACTTGTATTGAGGCATTTTTCAACATGTTCATGCATTTCTCATAATGTGTATATACTGTTGCATGCTAGGTGTTTGTCAGAATGTCCAAGTGACATCCTTGGTTGTATTGGACTCAAATGAGTTCCTTTACTTTGTTTCACTTGTTTCACATGCTTTGGATGTGTTTTTCACACTTTGCCCATTTTGTGCCTCAATGCCATGCTTTGCACCCACTGTGCACACTCTAGGCATCTCTAGGCACACCTCGTGCATCACATGCTGCACACACATGCATCAGCACATACTCAGTATCAACATACACATGCACAGTTACTTATTCATGCATTATGCTTTTGCTTAATTGGTTAATTCCTTTACAATGCTGTTTGAGTCTATTTACTCTATTTTGAGTTGGTTATACTCTGTTTTAGGTTGTTTCTACTTGTACTTTGAACTAACTTGAAATTAATCAAGTTTTTTTTTTGTTCTATTCTTTGTGTTTTTGCACTTGCTATTTGTGTTCTGTGAATATGTTTGCAGATGTCTCCGTTTAAAAGCTCAGCAGTGAAAGGAGGTTGCAACAAAAGGAAAGAGCCGGTAATTGATGTTGATGAACCTTCACCGAAGTCGAAGAGAAATCATTTTTCAACAGGAGTGTATGACTCTAACTTGTTCAGATCCTATGCTGCATTCTAGACCTACTTGAGCCAGTTTCGAGATGCTTCATTGCTGGTTGAAAGGGCCGTTGATCAACCCTCTCTCCGAGACACGGATATCCCAATATGGTTTGCCACCAAAGATTGGAATTTTCTCCTCTCAACTCTTGAGGATGCATATGAGAACTTAGTGAAAAAATTCTATGCCAATGCCATTATTGAAGGAGAGGAAATCAAGTGCTGGGTGAGAGGAAAGCGGTTCTTAGTTACACCCACCTACTTGGCCGAAATTCTGAACATCAACAGGCCAATATTGCCTATCCCTCAAGTTTATGATGAACTCACTCCGAATGAGGAGATTCTACGGGAAGTTTTAGGAGCTAATTTGGAATTCTCCTCCAATAGGAAGTCAATAAGTGTGGCATCACTTTCTCCTGAACTAAGGCTACTCACAATGATCATGTGTAGCAACCTCTACCCTCTGTCTAGCACCGGTTACATGAATCTCGGTCAAGCATTATTCCTGCATGATCTGATCTCTGACGTGGAGATTGATGTGTGTTTTCACATTTTTCACATTCTGGCAAAAACGGTTAACCGGACTGCTTCAAGGAATTGTATTCATTTTTGTCGCCTTATCTCACGGATTTTGAAGCTCAAAGGTGTGCATCCTTCGGAAGATAAGCGTCCATATCCAAGGCCAAGTCCAATTAATATCCGCTCTCTCCATGCAAGCATGAGTCACACCAAAAAGAATCCCAAGCATGAAAGTCATGCTACTCAGGGTAGCTCAAGTTCTACATCTCATGTCTATGATGAACAGTTCGACAACATCATGGCTGCACTTCATGAGATTAATACCAAAATATCCGGACTAGCTACTATCATGCACTCCCAGCACATTCGCTTTGATACGAAGTTCACATCTTTCCAAACTCAGATGGATGAAATCCAAAGGAAGCTAGAAGAAAATGGAGACTAGCTATTCCATGACAAAAAGGGGAGATGGTGTCACTAATAGGGGGAGTGTAGTGATAGGGGGAGGGGAAGCTACTGTTTTTACTGGAAGCTACTATGTTTTTACCTGCTTTTGTTTAAAGCTTTGATACTATGTTTTATATTTCAGTTTATATTCAGATTTGTGACTATCTCAATGCTTTTGTAGTATTTTTTTTGTACTTTTAGATATTGATAATATGTCTTGAGTACTTCACACTTGTGCCCTAGTAGGATTGTTCCTAGATGCATATACTTCGTGTATTTTGCATTGGTTGTGTGTTGGACATACAAGTGATCATAAGTGATTGCTTTTTGTTTGTATGTCCGGAAGAACACTTAATTGATAAACGTTCATTGTAGTCATTCTTTTATGACTGAACTTGTTTGATCAAGTCTTTTTATTTACATGATATCTAATGTTTACATACTTGATCGCACTTTGCTTGCTCATATTCATACCTTGTGTTCATCTTGTCATAAGCTTAATGAAAGTTTTATTTGTGTGCGAGTATTTCAGGTTACAGGTATAAACTGCAAGTGCTTCACAGTTTCTAGGTGTGAATGAGTTTTGACATTGTTCCCAAACTCACGTTTAAGTCTAGAGTCTGTTTTAGGGGTTTTGTCACAGAATAGCCAAAGGGGGAGATTGTAAAGTTGTGATTTTCCAATATGTATTTTGTTGGCTTTTATTCCGTGCCAAATTTGATTGTAAATTTATTCAATTTTATGTACCCTGTATTTGTTGTGGGAATTTATTATAAGGATTGTGTGTTAGAGAGAGAGAGTGTGAAGACTCAAGCATCTGAAGTCTGAAGAAATTTCGTGGGTATCTTGCGACTAAGCATCCCGCGAAAGGAAACATGTGCCTTGCACATGACTGGAATGCGACGAGTCAGGCCAGATGGAGATAGCTGTGTCTCACGAGCATCTCACGGGTAAGGCCTTCGCGCGAGACACCCGCGAGACATTCTGTTCTGCCAGCCTGTTCAGTCTGATACACACTTTCTGCACCCACACTATATATACCCTCATTGCCCACAAATGATGAAGAGAGCCTCTGAGAGAAAACCCTAACTAAAACACTTGAGTTAGAGATTGTCATACCTACAATTCTCTACACATTTGTTTTGGGAATTTCCTCATCTCCTACCTCTCCATTTCTATACCATTGAGAGGTTAATAACCCAAACATTTACCACACCTTTTGAGAGTGTCAAGTGAGGTTTTGGTGCTGTTGGGAAGCATTGGAAGAAGCCTAGAATGGCAGATGCTACATGGAGCTTGTTGCGGGATCCGGAGAGCTAGACAAAACACGGTTTCGAGAAGCCTTGTTGGAGTAGGAGCTTGGTGGGCTTAGGTACATCGGGTAGATTAGGCTTGGAGGGTCTCTTGCTAACCCATGTATCCCAACTGATTGTCTAGTGGATCGATTACCGCTTGGAGAGCGGGGGAGAGGTTTTACGCCAAGTACTTCGATTTCCTCTTCAATAACACATCGGCGTGTTATCTTGTATTTGCATCTCTCTTCCCTACTCTTTTATATTTCCATTATACTGCTGTGTTACTTATAATATGGATTAGAGTAGTTGTCTTGCTTATTCGCTTGTGTTTACACTATTCCACACTTAGTATTAAGTTAGTATAAAATCAACCAAGCCGTAACTTTAATTTGGGGGTCTAAACAGCTCTTGTGTTTTCAACTCATTTTCGAGCTTTCAAATGACTCGTCAGTTTGTAAAACCTACATAGTAAGTATCATTAGCTCACTTTGGATGAACTAGTCTTATCAATTAGTAAGAATTAATAATAGATTTGAAATAAAATAAATATCATTTAAGTGATATTTAGATATAAAAAGGTCCTTTTAAAATTTTCATATTAGGCCTCAAACTATCTTGAGATGGTCTTGTTCAAGGTCTTTTTGAGTTTACTCAACCAAACAAGAACAATACTCGTTAATGCTTGAGATGGATGGATTTAATTTTGTTCAGTGGCTTGATTTTTTTTTTTTTCATTATATTACTGCAGTATTGTTTCAGACTCTCTTGAACGTTTGGTAACGTTGTTCTAGTAACGTTGTTTGTATTTTTTGAAAATACGTGTGGGTGAAAAATGTGTGAAAATGCATATAATGTTATTTAAAAACTAAAAACATGTTAAACTCCTATATCACACGGCCCCTTCATTCTGTTGCATAAATGACAATGTACAGGACGAGTAAGTGTTGTTTTTCATATCATCAAAATCAATCCTTTTTCTTTTCGCGCATTTATTAATACTACTAATAACAAATGACATTTTTTCCCCTACACTTTGGTGGAGTTTATCTTGAACTTTGATGACTTGTCTTGTCTCAATTATGTAATAAGTTAAGGCGTAAATGCACTTTTAGTCCCTATATTTTGACGTTTTTCCATTTTAGTCTCTACATTTTATTTTTACCACTTTTAATCCCTAAACCAATTAACGCGTGTTATTTTCGTCATTTCCGTCAGTCAATCGACGAAAATAGTTGAGGTGGCAATCAGAGGAATTAAAATATTATAAAAATGCCACATCACCCATGACACATCAACATATAAATTTAAAAAATTAATTTATTAATTTTAACAAAATTAAAAAACATAAAAACAAAATTTAAAACATAAAAATTCATCAGATTTGAATAAAAATAAACAAGAAGATGAACCTAGATCACAGGAACACAAAAACATAAACCAAGATCATAAGAACACAAGAACACAAACTCAGATCATAAGAACACAAACCCAGATAACAAGAACAGTACTCAAAGAATTTCTATTCCAAAATTTGTATACATTCTTCTACCAAAAATCAATTGTAAATTAAATAAAAAATGGGTGTTGTGTTCTTCCACAAAAATCAAAACCTAAACCATCAAACCCAATGAACACCACTACAATCTGCCACACTAACCCATGTCCACCAGCACCAAACCCGAATGACCTCCAGCACCACCACTACCAGATCCATCACCACCAAATCCTACAATCAAATTTCAACCACAACTCAAACATATTTTGAACCATTGAACAATCCAAACCCCCTACACCATCACGGATCAAAGAAAGAGGCACCGAGTGGGTGAGTCCAAGAAAGAAGAGATAAAGGGAGAGATCAAAGAGGCTACCTTGATGGCAGCTGGTGGCAGTGAATGGTGAGGAAGGAAACCACAGCCACCGCCACCGATCTGAGTTTCACAACACACACAAGGGGGAGATGCCGTGTTGCCCATCGTTTTCTTCGATCCATGCTGCCCACCAAGTATCGAAGCCTCCATGATCAAAACCCAGAAGAGGGGTAAGCAGATCTGATCGCCGTTGGTTCCGGCGCCGAGTGAGCTGCAAGATCTGATATCCAACAATCGGATCCTTTGCTCGCTTCAACGTCATCCGGATCCTCCTCCTCTCTATTCCAGCGGAAAATTGAGTTCCACTCGACAAGGAAGCCATTCAAGGGCTTTAATAATGGTGGCGCCGCCGCCGATTTTCAGCTCGAGACCTTGAACCCGGGTGGTGGTGGTTCTGATCAAAGGCGATTCGGGTCGGGTCAATTAGGTTCCCAGGGGAAGAGAGGAGATGGGTTGGAGTTTTCAGAAAATGGGTTGGATCCTGAGCTCAGCTTCGGGATCACCGTGTGGAAAATTGTAAGGGGTTTTTGTTTTTTATTTCTGGGTTTTGATTGGCATGTGGTTTTTTCATCTGGGTTTTAAATTTTGTTTTTATGTTTTTAAATTTTGTTAAAATTAATAAATTAATTTTTTAAATTTATATGTTGATGTGTCATGGGTGATGTGGCATTTTTATAATATTTTAATTCCTCTGATTGCCACCTCAACTATTTTCGTCGATTGACTGACGGAAATGACGAAAATAACACGCGTTAATTGGTTTAGGGACTAAAAGTGATAAAAATAAAATGTAGGGACTAAAATGAAAAAACGTCAAAATGTAGGGACAAAAAGTGCATTTACGCCATAAGTTAATTGTTGCTATTATAGACGTTGAAGAAAGGTTCAAACTTCAATGAATCCAAAACCAAAGGCACTACCTAAAATAAGGCAAAGATCATTCGGATGAAAACTAAATGAACACCAAAATCAAGCAACAGGCTTGGATGTCTTATTCAAGAAGCTCCTCTCAGGTTGTGCCTCTCAACAGGAGGTCCATGCTATCCTAAAATTTTAGCATTCACTCTATCAAGTACTTCTACTTCCACTTGAGATATTCCATTCTAGTGAACTTCGTAAAGCTCCATTTTCAGCTAATAATAATCTTCTGCATCTAGCAAATTTGAAGCATTCGCATTAGTTCGTACAAAAAATTCTATTTATTTTAACATAAAAACCTACTTTTTCTATTTTACATACTTTTCAAAACACTCCACATCGGATTATTCATTTCACAATTCACACTATATTTTATTAAAATATCAATTTTTCTTGATTTTAAAAATTATTTCTCTTTCTTCACACACAATAACTACCATTAACTCTTTTTTTTTCTTGAAATACATAAAAAATAATACAAAAATAAATACAAAATAAGTAATATCAGTGTATACAGAGTAATGTGGGTCATTTTTAGGCAAAAATTTGTAAATTCTACTTTTTTTTTTCTTTTTTTCTTTCTATTATACACTGATCTGAATGCTCTAAGAGGTTCTTGTGCATGGTATCCATTTGAATCGAACAAACAGAAATACATGTCCAATATTTACCCTTGCAAAAGTCCCTTAGGGCTTCCGAAAGGCATTTTGTACCAATTTGTAGCCTATCTCCAGCACACAAAGCATCTTTGTTGATGTACAGGACATGAAAGGGATGAACTCATACTCAAACGTGGAAGTCATCTTTTCCTACATAGTTTGTCATGTGCTTGTCGCATTCAACATGTGCATCTTTTGGGGGCTTCACTGGATACATTCTTTTTCTCCCAAGAGACAGGATGGACCCAAATGGTCCGTTTGAATATCGTTTATTTTGCTGAAAACTGAAAACACTGTAGCAAAATAATTTTAAAATGTGTGAATAGTACCGTGAGATCTATTTTTAATGAAAATTTTGTTGAAAAAAGAGATTTGTAAGTCCTGTGAACAGTGCACGGATCCACTGGAAAGCTAAAACACGCTTCAAAAAAAAAAAAACGCCCAAACTCCCAGACGCAAGCGCAATCCAAACGCACAAAAAATGGAAATTCAACCACTCCTTCCTCTTTCATGCCCAAATCATATATCTTGAACTTAGGATCAGAAACACCCCTGCAGTATGTAGACTTTGGATATGACTAACTTTTAATCCGCCAGTAACACCTTCCTGGTCTTCAACCATTATGCCTGCCCTGCTAAAAGAAAATAAAAGGCATTAGCTTGGTAGAGAAATTAATAAGCAGAGAGGGTGCTAAGACCCACATGTCACTAATAATTATACTACAGTTTATCCCCAACACTAAAATAATAACAGTACGCTTCCTCAGAACTAAAGACTAGTTTTCAACAAACACATTCAGACAAGGCTGAAACTTAAGAATACGAAGTTCAATCATCGGGAACAACATTGCAAAAATCAACATATAAAAGACAAGGATAACGGAACCAACCTAGTTAATCAACAGACTTGTTACCTGAAAACACAATAATAAACGCATGCATGAAGATCACACGTGCATAGGACATAGAAGCGTTAGAGAGACAGTGAGAATTTGTAAGCGAAAAGGGAGCTAAGATCCACATGTAAGTTACAATTACAAGTGAGTTCAGTTTACCCCTAATGAATAATAACAGTATGCTCCCTCAGAACCAAAGACTAGTTTTCAACAACCAAATTCAGACAAGGCTGAAACTTAATTATACGCAGTTCAATCATTGGGAACAACATTGCGGAATTGCGGAAACCAACATAGAACACAAGGACAATGGAACCAGCCCATTTAATCAACACAGATCTTTTACATAAAGACATGATAATGAACAAATGCATGAAGACCACATGTGCATATACGAGGCAGAAGGCTTTAGCAAGGGAGAGAGAGAGTCAAATGTCACCTATGATTATAAGAGTTTACTTCCAACAACTAATATAAATAACAGTAAGCTCCCTCAGAACTGGACTAGTTTTCAACATAAGACAAGGCTGAAACTTAATTATCTGAAATTCAATCACGGGGAACCTTACAAAGAAAACACAAGGACAATAAAAACCCCCATTTGATCAACACAGATTGTTTAAATAAAGAATAGCAAACGAGGGAAAGTTGTAAGCTAAAAAGGGTGCAAAAATTTCTACCAAAAAAAGGGTGCTAACTGCTAAGATCCACATGTCACTTATGATTACAAGTGAATTTACCCCCAATAAGTAATAATATAACAGGATGCTCCCTCAGAACCGAAGATTAGTTTTCATCAATCAGATTCAGACAAGGCTGAAACTTAATAATATGAAGTTCAATCATCGGGAGCAACAGTCTGAAAACCAACATAGATAATAAAAAAGACAATGGAACCAGCCCAGTTAATCAACACAGACTTTCATTTACATAGGAGCCAAACAAGAGAAACTCAATAGAACAATATCCAACTGATAAACCAATACTGAAGGTACCCTTCAAGCAAAAATGTGACCATTAGATTGTTAACAGGTTTGAAAATTCAACAGAGACCATTAGAGAAGTAATCTATAAGCAAAATAGACAAAAGAAATTATCAAGAAATGGCAAAGAGGTAATCAAATCTTAGTTTCAAGATCTACAAAGTCAAAAAAAAAAAAAAAAAAAAAACAGAAACTTTAAACGCAGATCAATCATACTAAAGAGATCTAAGCTAATTAAATTAACAGAGGTTTTACCTGCAAAGTGAATGACAGACAGAAAGACACTAAAACCTCAGATCCCTACGGAGTTGGAGTTAGAGAGCGGCCACTTCAACCACTCACACACTCAATTTATAGTTAGTACAACAGTACTTACTCTAAAACCCTAAACCTACCGGTCTTTTTTTTTACCACTCTCCAGTCAAATAAATTTTTTTTTTTTTTTTTTTTTTTTTTGAGAATCCAGTCAAATACAGTTCAACAATAAGTCTTTAACTGTTTAACCACTATTTGTACTTTGTACTTGTACAATTAAATTTCTACATTTACCGGCTATTCCGTAAACAGCTTATTTTTTAGTAATAAACAAATAGAACAAGAAGAAAAATAAGAATATTGTATGTAAATGAATTAAATAAAAGTAATGTCTCAATTGTGGCTCTATTTTTTTAACTAATTATTTCAAATTTGATAGTAATACGTGTTATACATGTTTCATGCATGGTTTCATATGTAAAATAAGAAAATATTTCATTAATAAATAAATAAATATGTAAATAAATAAAATTATAAATACTACTTTAAGTTACATAACCAATGCACATCATAATAAAACTAAATTCTTATAATGAAAAACTAATATTACAATATAAAAAATAATTTAAAATAAATAATAAAACTCTTTTTGAATTTTTTTAAACTTTTGATAATTAAATTTTAATTGGAGTATTATTTTAATTTATTAAATCCTTGGTAATAGAATTTCAATTAAAGTAGACTATGATAATATAATTTTTTTTTTTTAGAATCCTTTGATAATAAAATTAATGTATTTATAATGATTCATGTGATAAAATTATATTATACAACTTAAAATAACTTTTTTTTTGGGGCTGAATTACAACTTAAAATACTTACAATAAGTCATGTAATGCAAACATAATATTTACAACCATAATTTAAAAATAAAAAAAACACACACAAACATGAAACTTCTCTTGATTTCTGGAGAAGTTTTAATTTTGCCATTTTTTTCATCAATGTTGGACAAGTTAAGGCTCATCTGTGTTCAATCTTAATGGACAAACCAACCTTTGATTCACCACACAAATGATGTGCATGAAATATATAAAATAAAGTACTCTTATATTTGCATATTAGAGTCTGTTTGGATATCGCTTATTTTGCTAAAAATTGAAAACACTGTAACAAAATAATTTATAAGTTAGCTAATTTTTTTTTTGTATGTCTACGTTTTTGTGTGTGTCTGGGGCCATGAACAGTAGCCATTTAGAACTCAAAACGCACCATTTTGCTTATTATACTTTCATCTGCATTTTTTACTGTTTTGGGGGCCATGAATGGTAGCTGGGACGCGCATCAAAACGCGCAAAACGCAGACGTAATCGCTATCCAAACGTAAGCTTAATCTTACTTTTATGCTATGTTGTGACTAATTATAAATTTATTTTGTTTTATAGGTAATTGAGAATTTAGAAGGTAATGAGTTTTATTTGATGCAAGAAGGATGTACTCTAACTCAAGTGGGCTGAATCCAAATCATGCTCAAAGACTTACAAGACGTGGAAAATCCTAATCAATTAAGGAAAGAAACTAATTGGAGGGGAAAAAAAGAAGTCCAAAAACATCAAAATTCATAATCAGGATTTTTATGCCCACATCTCCGTATTTTGGGCATAACTCTCATCTTAGATATCGGGTTGTAGTGATTCAAGCTGGGATGAAAAGCTAACTCAAAGAGCAAGTCCAGATTATCACTTTTACTAGGCCAAAATCACCTTGCAACATGTGCCTAAAAATCTGATGAATTTTCAGATCCGAATTTCCTTATTCTTTTTGAGTTTACTCCTTGTCCAACTTGTATAAGGAGTGTGTTCAGTTATATATAAGCTTTAGATCAATTTTTGGATAGAGAGCTACCTGATGCAATACCTCCCTTCCCTCTCACAAATTTTTTTCACCTTTTCACTTTTTAACTTTCACCTTTTTACTTTTCTTAACTTTCGTTTTTTTATTTTTTTCAACTCTTAATCTCAGTCACTATTCCAAAAAAAAAAAAAAATCTCAGCCATTGATATTTATTGCATCAGGTACAATATCCCCCCACTAATTACACCTTGGAGTGATGGTGAAATGCTGATATAGTTATTTTGCACACATGTCTCTTTTTTCTTTTTTCTTTTTTGAGAAGGAAGACACTGAGTTATTTTATTTCAAAACGGTGGCTAAATCAACCTTAACAAAAGAGAAAACTGATGGTGGAACATCCTCCATCCATATTACATTATTTGAGTAATTTACTTCTAGTTTAGCCAAATAATGTGTAACTTTATTATCCTCTCTCTTAACATGAGAGTAGGATAATTTAGAAAAAAGGTTCTCAAAAACACGCACATCCGAAATAAGCAAACCATAGGAAGACAAGCTCGTCTTCAAACTATTCATCACAATGCTTAAGTCACCCTCAACTACCGCTCTATCGAAGCCCAGCTCTGCCACGAATTCTAGATGTCTGATGGCAGTCATGGCCTCCACTTCAATGGACTTATACTCTTGATTAAGTTGTTGTGACATTGAATCGATGACCTGCACGTGATCAGAGTAAGTGGGATAATTGGTATCAGACTTGTAACTTCTCCCTTCGTTATCTCCTTGCAAGCACGTTACCGAACTAGCTGGATTTGGAGGAGATTTATTATCCTTGAAACTCAACCCCGAAATTTTAGGAGTAGAATCCAAGCTTTTATGATAATAAAAAGTTTCAATTTCAAGTAATCTTTCCGTTTCAACCAATCTCTTCAGTTCAGCCACCTTTTCCAAATCAGCTATTGTTGGGTGTCTTGATATGGAGCCAGAATTAATGCCATCATCAATTTCAGCTAACGTTGACAGAACATAATTCTCAATTAATATCAATCCCAATTTTTTAGGGAGAGAAAAATTCGGAATTTTGATATTATGAGATTTAATTCCTTTCGTTGCACGCTCCTTTCTCGTTTCTGCCGTTACCAAGCCTTTTGAATTAATTACAACATTAATTCTCTCCTCATCGCCCTCAATTACAGTATCAAGTTTCCCTACCACTGCAGCAACTGATGGACTACCCTCCTTCGATGAAAATTTCTCAGTCACCACCTGACCAGAGTACCTAGGCACTAGAATTACCCTTCTTCCACCTGTCTGATATTGTGCCTTTCTGATATAAGAACCGAACTGTTGTTTATTAGTGGTAGCATTCACAGCAGTGGAGCTAAAAATTTAGCTTTTTAGCTCCACCAAAAGTTACTTTATCTATTTTACCTACACACATGCTGCAGCAGTGGATCTATTTTAGCTTTCAACACAATAAAATAATATAAATATCACAATAAAATAATATATCTCCTACAATAAAATAATATATCTATTACAATAAACAACAATCACAACCACCCACAACCGCTACCACTGCCACTACCGCCGCCACCGACTCTTCCACCACCGCTGACTCTTCCGCCGCCGCCACATGATAAAATAATATATTCTCTACAATAAACAACAATCACGACCACTACCACCACCACTGCCACTACCACCACCGCCACCACCACCGCAACCGCCACTATCAAAACAATTATTTTTTTCTCACCAATATTAGATAGTAAATAACCTATCACTTAAAATTTATTACAAAAATATTGTGGTAACATTTCTTAATTTTAATTTCTTATTATTCTTTATTTTATTTTTCCCATTATCTTTCATCCAAATACACATTTCTTTTTTCTTTTTTACTCTTTGTTTTTCTCCTCCACACACATACTCCTCTTTATCTTCACTCTATCTTCACTTGCATTTTTGTTTTTCTACTTCAGCTTTGTCTTTCTAATCTTTCTCTTTCACAGATCAGAAAACTTATCAATTGCGCCAATTGTCTTTCTTTCACTCTATCTTTTTTACTCTTTGTTTTTCTACTTCATCTTTTTCTACCCGAAAATTTCATCAATTGCGCCAAAATGCCCACAGATCAGAAAACACAAGCCCACTGCCACAAACACAAACACAAGCCCACTACCCACAACAGATCGGAAAACACAAACACAAATCCACATCAGCGCTGGGCATGAGATAGCAGAGAGAGGGTGGAGCTCGGAGGTTCAACCTTTGAGGTGGAGATCTAGAGAGAGAAAATGCGAGATAGAGACCCACGCCGGCGCTGGGCATGAGATAGCAAAGAGAGAGGGGGTGGAGTTGTGGAGAACGCAAAGAGTGGTCAGCGCTGGGCTGGGGCTTCGGTCGGCGCTGGGCTGCGACTTCGGTTGGCGCTAGGCAAGTACTTGGTCGGCGGCAACGGGCAGAAACGAAGTGTGAGGACTGAGAAGAGAGAAGCAACGGGCAGAAATGAAAAAGAGGAGAGAAAAAAAGAAAAGAAAAAAATATTATTAAAATATTCTGATTCAGTGTGAACGCAACATAAAATAGGATTTTTTTTTTTACCTTTGAGCTACAGTGCACATCTAAAGATAGATGTGCACTGTAGCTGAGAAGCTAAAATTTTTAGGTTTAGCTCCACTGCTGCAACTCTCTTTTTTGTGTTTTGGTGTAGCTAAAATAGCTATATAGCTATTTAGCTACACTGCTACAAATGCTCTTAGAGAGCTCTTGCTTTGAATCTAGAGCTCATATTGTTCGTCATCGTGTTTCAAATGACCACACCTCTCACACTGAAAACAGACCCATGATTTCTCCCCATTCTCTAGCTTGAACACCTTACCTTGGCATAAAGGAAGAGTAATATCCATTGTGACACGTACCCGAATGAAGTTACCTCCATCATCATTTGTGGATTTAGGTGACCTTCGAACCTCTCCAATGGATTCGCAAGTGCTTTCTACAACCTTTTTTGACATGAAGAGGACAGGAGTATCATGAACCTGAACCTAAAACAATGCTTTATCAAAAACTAGATCTTTGAGTTTTGAAAACACTTCAAATGTTTGCAAGACCACAAGGTGTTTGTCAAAACCCCATGGTTGATTTTCAATTATCCTTTCCACATTTGAACTGTTGTGTAAACAAAAAGCACCATATGATCTCCCAGATTTCGAATTTTATAACCATTCACCGATCTCCATCGTTGTTGAAAAGTACGAATCACTGCCTCCATAACGAGATAGCATGACGTTAAAAACTTTGCTGCTATAATGTATTCCCTTGATTTGTGAATTTTTGGAAGGACAAAACCAATATGTTCTCTATCGAATAGAGATAATTCAGACCAATTTTTAGTGAGGTCTTCCATGGTGAGCAGTGAAGAAAAAGAAAGAGAAGTAACACTATGTAGGAGAGTAACAGAAGGAGTAAAAGTGTTTCCCAAAGCCTCGAACAAAAAACAAACCAACAAACTCAAGAGACACACTTGGTGACTCTAGAGGACACAGGAAAAACAAACTCTCCTTCAGAGAAGGGACAAAAATCTTCTACTGCCTAAGAGAAGAGGGAAAAAAACTCAACTTTCTTAGCGACAGAGAGACGAGTGTTGAAGACGAGTTGTTGGTGAAAAATGGTAACATTAAATTTGAGAGAGAGAGATAAATTTTGCACACGTCTCTTATTATTGGATTTTGATACAACTGATGTGGTATCATTTGGTACTAAATAATTTTTTCCTCTCTCTTTTAATTTGATAGTGGGGAGAAGGGGGATTTGAACATGAACATCTCTATTAGAAATACCAATATATAACAATCAATTCAACTATAAAACTCTTGGCCAAAAATTGTTTTTTAAACATTACTATTATGACCTTTAAATTTGGATGAATTTGTTACCTTCTTTGTTTAATTTTTTTATTTTTGTCTTTAAATTTACTTCCTTTTGGATTTTTAAACTTAAAATTTTTATGAAATCGGTATTCTATTCATTATTGTTTACTGTGTTTGTTTCGATGTTAAATATTTTAGGCCTTCAAGGTTGATTAAAAAAACCAAAAAGAAGAGGTTGTGATTCTATTTGTGGTTTCTAGGATGAGTATGCAGCAAAGGTATTTTATTTAGGAATGTTCATGCCCTGATTTAGCTCGACAGAATTGTCCGACATTGCACTGCTTGAATTGCGCAACAAGGCTACGCACAATAAAGCTACAAGCACAATAATTTCACAATAAAATTAAGTGGCTAACTATAAATGGTAGGTAAAAAGTGACGTTAGTAATGAACTTAGATAACAACCAACATCAGTTTGGCACCTAGGCCTTATTGTGAAAATGGTGTATCCATAGCACGACTCTTCTTTAAAATCCAAATAAGTAATGCTCACAAACACACAATTTTCACAATAGTTGACTCAACAAAGTTTTACTAATTCTAATTTAGTCCTACCACTAACATCACTTTTTTTGCCTAGGAATAACTTGCCACCTAAACAATTGCAAATTTTTATGTCTCTAGACTTATTGAATCCAAATTATGTCCTTTAATTTTGATTAAAGTATATCTTTTTGGATCTTAAAGTTTGAAACTATTTTCATTTTAGCACATTATGTTTCAAATAATTTTGGGTGTTCATGTTGATTTTGTTGTCCATTTTCATTATTAATTTGATTGTTAAATATCTTTCATATTTAATATTCATGAAATACTAGCTCTAAAATGTTGTAAATGTAGAATTTTCATTGTTGAAAGCAGATAACCATATTATGAATGGTTAAATTACTAATGAAAATGGACGACAAGGTTGATTCAAAAGACTATATCAAACATGAAGGGTCAAATGAAAACTTTGAAACATAAAAAGTTAAAATAAAAACAGTGCCAAACTTTAAGAACCAAAAGAGCAGTTTAGTAATTAGTCTTCAAATTTAGATGAATTTTGTTATTTTTGTCGTTTAAAGTTTAATTTTTTGTTTAATTTTTATTCTTAAACATTTCTATCAAATTAGCTTCCATTCATCATTGTTTATAAAATTATCGTTTAAGTTCAATAAAACGACTTGGTATCACATATGTGAATAGCATTAGTTTTATAAACACAATGACAATAGGCAAAAGTTAAAAATAAACTTTATGGACACATTAAAAAAAACACACACACACACTCACACACTCAAGGAAGAGGGGATTAAGGTTTAGCACAAAAGTGAACCACAACATCAAGACTTTTTCTTTTTTAAATGGTATAATTTGGATTTTGTTTATTTAAATTTAGTGGGGTTTGGGTTTTGATGGGCTCACAACACATTTGCATATGAATAGATAAAAGTAGAGTTGGGCTTTATGGAAAAAGCGCCTCAGGCCATTGAACCTTCGTGGGCCAAAGTTGTTCTATTCCTTAAACTGGGTCGTGTCGTGTGGCACTGCCTAGAGAGTAGAGACTGAGCTACGATCGGAAGAGAGAGGGAGAGAGAGAGAATGGCGTGGAGGGGACAACTATCTCGGAATCTGAAGGAGCTTCGGATCCTACTATGTCAAACCTCTCCAGCAAGCTCATCCACTAGGTTCTTCATTTCTTCCCTTTTAATTTTTCAAATAAAAATTTATATTATACCATTAAAAGCAAAGTCTAATCCATTCTGGAAATTTGGATTGTAAAAAGAGCATTCGTGGAGAAGAACTACAAGGAGCTGAAGACACTGAACCCCAAACTCCCAATCTTGATCCGCGAAAGCCGTGGGATCGAGCCCCAGTTATGGGCTAGATATGGTATCTTTCTTTACTCTCTCATTTCTTTTCATATCTTGACGATTTTTGAGATTTTCATGTCTTCTTTCTTGTGTGTTAATTTTTTATCAGACTAATTAGAATTATAAAAATTTCAATCTTGGATATGTATAAAGTGTTATCTAATCCAATGGTCAGGACTCGGATTGCAACATTTTCCACAAATTTTAAATCCCCCCCACATTTATCTCATTTATGTTCATATATATATATATATATATATATATATTTTCAATTCGATAGTTACAACGGTGGAGGGGGGATTTGAACCTAGATGTCCCAATTGGAAAAACGAGGAAATGAAAGTTGAGCTACAAGGCTTTTGGCAATATTCATAAATTTATGTTATTCCATATTAGTATGCTTTAATGTTCCTTCACATATCAAAGGAATGTACTCTTTAACCCACTTTTATCAAAGGATAGGGCAATGTTCATTTGCAGCTGCTCCCCATTTGGATTATAGTCACTGACATAGTGACATTGTATTTAATACCTTTACAGGGTTATGGGATTTTCTTTTTCCCCTTCTGTTTATGTTTGCCACTTCTTTTAAGGATATTACGCAAAAAGGTCCAAAGTTTATACCCTGTTTCATATTAAGTCATAGGTTTAAAATTTTGTCAATTTAAGTCCCAAACTTATGAGATCTTTTCAATTTGAAGCCTCTTCCATCTCTGTTACTTATTTCTATTATTGTGAGCAGCACAAGCAGAGGAAAACAGGAAACCATTAAGAAAACTTTGTGTTTCACCTAGGTAACTAACTTTGATTTTTTTGGTATAGAATATTCATTTCACATACTGCGAAACTTTCTCTCTCTACCATCTCTGTTCAATGGCAGTCAACTTGATTTATGAACAAGCTCCCGGTGAAACACAAAGTTTAATCAATGGTTTCCTGCCCTTCTTTGCTCTGTTATTGCCAGCATAACGGAGATGGATTGAGGCTTCAAATTGAAATGATTTCATTAATTTGGGACCTAATATGAATAAAGTACAAACTCTGGGCCTTTTTATGTAATTTCCCTTTTTTACTTTCTTCCCCTTGTTATTTGTCGGATGACCAAAGAATGGTAGAGAATTGGATGTAAATTTATTTATCTTACTCAATACTTGATATATTAATCTCCATTGATTTTTTAAAGTAATTCTTTTTAATGTGTTCATTTTATTTTTAACGCGTTCAGTGATTCCATATGATATGTTTTTGATAAGTAATAAGTTTATTGATATCAAAAAGGGAAACACCCTAGTACACAGGGAGTGTACAAGGGGTCAAACAGTCAAGAACAAAAATTACAAGAATCTAGGCAATCAAGAAAAGATAAAAATGATTGGTTCCGCAAAGCAGCCAACCAATCCATTAAAGTTCTAAAGAAAAATAGCTTCAAGTCTGAAATGGATCTCTCCTTATCTTTAAAGCACCTACTATTTCTCTCCCTCCAAAGACACAACAAATAAGCAATGGGGAACAATCAACCATATATACCCATTTCAAAGATGACCAAATCTGCCTTGCCAACATGCTAGAAGCCCCACTACAGATTGCGGCATAACCCAGCTTACTCCAAACAAACCGAACACCATAGCCCACAGATCCATTGCAACCAGACAATGAAGAAAAAGATGATCAACCAATTCACCATTACACTTGCACATGTAGCACCAATCCAATATCCAAACCTTCCTTTTTCGTAAATTGTCAATTGTTAAGCACTTTCCTAAAGCAGCAGTCCAAACAAAGAAAGCTACTCGAGAAGGAATCTTCTGCTTCCAAATACTTTTCCAAGGAAAGCAATAGTCATTAGAGCCCACTAAGAGACTATAATAATCCTTAACCATGAAGCCCTTCTCTCTATCAGGTTTCCAGCACATTTTATCCTCACCAAACCCTTTCACCAAAGCACCATATATGGTATCCATGAAACTGGCCCGTGCCTCTAATTCTCGAGCATGCACACCCCTAAAGAAACTTACATCCCAAAATGGGACGCCATTATCAAACTTCATAAGCTCAGCCACACTAACCTCCTTGTCTCGGCAAAATCTAAACAATTCAGGATAGCTGACTGCAAGAGATGTCTCATCACACCAACGGTCTTGCCAAAATTTCACCCTAGACCCATCCCCAATATCATATAGAATGTGGCGAGAAAAAGAAGGCTATCCCCAACTAATATTTTTCCATAAGCCAACACCATATGGACCATTAACAGGCCTAGTACACCAGCCACCCCATTCACAACCATATTTCACCTCTATCACTTGCCTCCAAAGGGCAGCCCTCTCCATCCCAAATCTCCATAGCCACTTCCCAAGCAAAGTTTCATTAAAAAATCTTACCTTCCTTATCCCCAAGCCACCCGAAGCAATGGGAGTGCAGACAGTAGCCCATTTAACCAGATGGAATTTTGGTTCATCTCCAATGCCACCCCATAAGAAATTCCTTTGAAGTTTCTCAATTCAGTTAGGCATAGCTGCAGGAATAGGAAATAAAGATAGAAAATAAGTGGGTAAATTAGATAGAGTGCTTTTAATTAAAGTGACTCTACCTCCCTTGGATAAGTACACACGTTTCCATCCTGCTAATCTCCGTTCTATCTTCCCCAGAATTGGATTCCATATTGTCTTATCCTTGAATTTTCCTCCCAAAGGAAGACCCAAATACTTCATTGGAAGAGTCGCTTGTTTACAGCCAAGGACATTCAACAATAAGTCCAAATTATGCACCATACCAACAAGAACCAACTCTGACTTGCCCAAATTTATCTTTAGACTAGAGACCGCCTCAAACCAAATGAGGATCATACGGAGAAACAAAACCTGATCTAGATCAGCATCACAAAAAATTAAAGTGTCGTCTGCAAAGAGAAGATGAGACACCACCAAAGATCTTCCCTCTAAACGACCCACACCAAAGCCTGACATGTGACCATCATGGACAACTTTATCCAACATTCTCCCATGGGCTTCCATAATCAGGACAAACAGCAAAGGGGAAAATGGGTCACCTTGTCTTAACCCCCAAGAACTTTCAAAAAACCCACAAGGAGAGCCATTTATCAGAATAGAGAAGCAAACTGTAGATATACAAAAGAAAATCCACCGCCGCCATTTAGTAGAGATCCCACCCCGTTCTAGTAACTGCATAAGAAATCCCTAGTGTACATGATCAAAGGCCTTCTCAACATCTAATTTGCAAAGTAGCCCTGACAAATCAGTTTTCAATCTACTATCAAGGCATTCATTGGCAATAAGTACAGGGTCAAGAATCTGCCTGTTTCTCACAAAAGCATTCTTTGAAGCTGAAATTATATCTTCCATGACTGTGCAAAGTTTGGTGGCTAAGACCTTAGCAATGATTTTATAAACCCCCCCAACAAGACTAATGGGGCGAAAATCCCTAACTTTAATTGCTGCATTTTTTTTAGGGATGAGAGTGATGAATGTTGCATTCAAACTCTTCTCAAACTGACCTTTAGCAATAAAATGATGAAAAACAGCCATAAGATTAGGTTTGAGAATCCCCCAGCAAGCTTGGAAGAAAGCCATTGGAAACCCATCTGGTCCTGGCGATTTATCACCATTAAAATTTTGAATGACCTCAAAAATTTCTGCCTCCTCAAAGGGTCTATCTAGCCGATCTGCTTTATCATCGGATATCCTTGGAAAAACCAAGACTTTTGGAAATGGTTGATCAACTTCTTGCTCAGAGTATAAATTCATAAAGAATTGAGTAATACAATTAGCAATCATACCTTGATCGGAAGACAAGATTCCATCAACCATAAGGCTCTCAATACCATTATTTCTTCTATTGGAATAAGCCATTCTATGGAAAAATTTAGTATTTGCATCCCCCTCCCTCAAATGTAGCACCCTAGACTTCTACCTCCAACTAATCTCTTTTAAAAGAGTGAGCTTTTCAATATTGGTACAGATGCTTGTTCAAACTTTTCCTCAGCTGTTAAAGGATGAGTCTCCTCTCTAACTAGGGATGGCAATTTCTACCCGACCCGCGGGTACTCGGCCCAGCCTGACCCTAATGGGCCGTTTTACCCAGTCCGATTAGGAATAGGGTCGGGTATGGGTTTTTTTTTAAATCCGATTTGGGTTCGGGTTTTATAAAAAATCCGGCAGGTACCCGACCCGGACCCGAACCCAAACCCGGTCCGATAATTAGGAAATTACAAAAAAAACCCCATATATATATAAATATATATATATATATATATATATTCCTATAACTAACCCTAAATCCCTAACTTAATTCACGCCTCCCTCATCTCAGCAGCAGCTCAGTGCTCACGCCTCCCTCCTCACCTCACCCTCATTCCCTCATTTCAGCTCACGCCTCGCCTCCTCAGTCCTCACTCTCACTAAAAGCACACGGCCTCACATACTTTCAGTCACAGCCATTCCTACACAGCCTCTCACAGTCTCACACCTCGCCTCTGCCTCTCACATTCCTACACAGCCTCACACCTCGCCTCTGCCTCTCACAATCTCACGCCTCCTCATTCTCTTGCTTTGCTGCAGCCACGCTCTTCCTCAGGAACACCGTACTCCTCTTCTTTCTCTCTTCAGAATTTTTACTACGTGGGTTTTTGGGTTCTTTACACCTGGTTTTGTTGTTTGTGTTGTTTATCATGTGGGTATCTAATAAATTCAAAGTGGGTCATAGTGAAGGTCCAAAGGAAAGGTTTAAGAACATCAGGTGTTTGTACCATAAACAGGCTCAAATTTGTTGTTTGGGTGTTTCTGTGTTTAGTCTAGTGTTGTGCTTGCTGAATTACCTTCTTTTTTTTTTCTTTTTCTTTTTTGGTTGGGTATGAATTGGGCCCTAGCCAGGCCCCGGAAAAAAAACCCACTTAGTAAACGGGCCGGGTCCGAGTATGGAAAAACCCGGCCCGAACCCGACCCGTTGCCATTCCTATCTCTAACATCCAAATCATTCAATTTGTTTTAGAGTTATTGTTTCTTAAAAGTGACATTGTCAAACTCCGCTTCGTTCCACTTTTTTAGATCCAACTTCAAAGCTGCCAACTTCTTAGCTAGTATAAAACTAGGATTACCTTGGAACAAATAAGATGCCCACCAAGCCTTCACTTTATCAACAAAATTCTCCACCCTCAACCACATATTTTCAAAACGAAAAGGAGTTCTACCTCTCCGATGACTCCCCCCCTCTAACAGAATTGGGAAATGGTCTGAAAGTACCCTGGATAGCCTTTTTTGGGAAAACAGAATGAAGTGATCCGCCAAGAGCGGAGAGAAAAGAAACCGATCTATTCTAGAAGCGGAGGAAGTATTGGACCAAGTTAAAGGCCCTCTTCCATAGGTATATCCATCAGCCCATGGAGAGAGATAAAATCAGAAAATCCATACATAGCCCGAGTATAACTTGCAACCCCTAATCTTTCCGATGGGAAGTGGATTATATTGAAGTCACCTCCTAGACACCATGGCAAATCCCACCAACTAATCAGCCTTGTCAGCTCCTCCCACATTTTCTTATGCCTCTTGTTCAAATTTGGCCCATATACACTTGTAAAAGCCCACTCAAATTGATCACCAACATTTTTAAATTTGCATGAAACAGAAAATTGCCCCACTACTTTCTCCACTTTTTCCACCACCCTTCGATCCCACATCAGAACAATACCTCCAGAAGCACCTTTAGAACCCAGGTATAGCCAATCTATATATGGACAACTCCATATACTTCGAACAATTCCTCTAGTAATCCATTCGAGTTTAGTCTCCTGCAAACATACAATATCAGGCCTCCAGGTATGCAACAAATTACGAATCTGAAGCCTCTTCTCAACCACATTCAATCCTCTGACATTCCAGGAAAGTATCTTCAGATTCATTTAGAAACAGATACAGCTCGCTCCCTATTAATACCACTACACCTAGTTGAAGTAGAACCATAATTAATCGAACTGAATAAACCCTTCAACTCTCTTATACCTTTCACTCCTGAACTCTTTGAGTCACGTGCTTTTTTTTCCGAAGCAGCCCTATGGTCTAATTCAGCCTCAACAGCTAACAAAAAATTGGTGGCTCGATTTTCCAAACCTTTTAAGGACGTGCCCAGGAAGTTATCAAACCCGTTGAATCTAATTTGGAATCACTCAAAGTAAGATTCTTTCCTCACTGGACTCTCCACACCCACAACTTCCTTTCCTTCCATGGCCAAGGGTAGAGAAAAGGCCAGTGGTTCCACTGCTAGATGCGACAAACCCCCTTCGTTAGGTAGCTCAGCAGCCTCCGAATAGGTGTCCGAAACCCAATCCTCCACAAGTACTTCATCCCCATCAAACTGAGCTGATGACACCTCCAAAGAATCTAAAGACTTCAATGGAACCAAGGCCAATTGATTTTTCTCTTCCAAAACCTCTGTGACTTCACCCGGTGGTAGAGAAATCTGAATCGGAATCGCCACTCTCCTTCCATCTCGCAATTCAAGCACCCACTACTCTGAATTCCCCCATTTCTTGATAACATTGCCGGAATGTTCCTGAAGTATCAATTGGATGTCTTGCTGCAAGTTATCTTCACCATCGGAGGTGGTTGCTGACTCATCGGCCTCATCGGAGCCGAGAGTCTCAGTATCGGCCCTGTTGGAGCCAAGAAACTCCATATCGACACCATCGGAGAGCTTCATCGACTGGGCTAGCATCAAAGAGCTACAAAGATCAGCTTGAGGAAGCTTTGGCTTGGCAACCACTGCATCGCAACTTTTAGTACCTTGCTCAGAACTCGCCGAGACCAAAGGCAAAGAGATCCCTGGGTTTTGGGTCTTGCCAGATGGAAAAGAAAAAGGGTGGGTTTGTTTTGGTTTGGGCCGCCAGACTAATATGGGCTTGGGGATAGATGTGTGGAGTTTGGGCTTTGGTTTGAAGGGAGCTGTAGGCTTAATAATGTTTTTCAAACGTTTTTCCTTGGGCTTTACAATTCTGCCCACTTCCTGGACTTTGGACCACTTAACTTCCCACCCACCATCCAGCCCACGATCCAATCTCATGCAGCGTTAACTGAGATTCAGTGCCACTGCCAACAATATCTTTAATCTCAAACATAAATTTATCCTCAGACATCGCTTTTTCCTTCCCAGCATTCAAATCGTGAGTATCATGGCTAAGATTGCGCAAGTTTGATTTGTTTGAATTTTGAAAATTTGGCATTAATTGCTTTCCTTTCTTGCTGCCACCGCCATCTCTCCGATCACCCTCCTCCATTGCCAACAAAGAAGATTTGGACTTCTCCACTGTCGGTTTCAGGACAGATTGTGGCTGTTTGATGGCTAGCGTCTCAGGAGCAATGGCTTTCTGTAGATGAAATCCAAACCCTCTCCACCCACTACCCAATTTACCTTTTGGCACCACGATAAAGCCTTTCCGACGGCCATGGATAAGTTCTGAGATCATAAAAAAACTGCCATGTGCATTGGAACCTAGTTGCAGAATAAATATTTATCACCATCTATGAAGGTTCGTGCAAAATTACCAGTAGTTACATTGGACATGAGATCCTCCACAATAGCTAGCAAACGCTTTGCACTCTCTTTGCCCATGAAACCTGATCGGAGAGACTCCCGATTTCTCTCAAAAATGCATAACATATAATAAGTACCTCCCTCCTCAACAGAGAATTCAAAAGTCTTGGACTTGACGAGAAAGAAAATAGAACCTCCCATAACAACAGAGTAAAAACCACAAATTTTGTGACTAATCCGAGGTAGCCAGGCCTCTCACACACACACAATAGGTCAAATTAATGTAAATGGTCATGTTTAGGAAGAAAACATCAATGGGTTGCTTGTGCCCCCCTTTTTTTTGATAAGAAACTTGATTAATGAAAGAGGGTTTCCAAAAGTAAACGCAACAATGAAGGAAAAAGAAGGATGGACGATTGATAGCTATTTGACCTACTATGTGGTTACATGGTTGAAGTTCATATTTTGACTGATTTTAGTTGGTCTGTTAATTTGGTCAGGTACATCAGTACATGTAATATGTGGCAACTGTTAAGTAGAAGATTATCAATGTTTGACATTGAATAGGCTATCTTCTCTTCCTAAAAGATGCAAATCTGTTTACCATACAAGCTTCCTACAAGATGTACACAAATAACACATGGAGATATGGTTTGAGCTTATTAATATGTGAAGAGAGTAACTTACTACTTACTAGTGTGGCTAATTTGCAATTGTGATACTATTGATGGAAACCTAATGTTGCATTTACGTTTATTGACATTCATCTATATAACATTTCCACTCCCATCAGTTGTTACTTGATAAGACACGTATGTTCTGTATCCTCCATCGGTCTTTTGGCCCTGTGCTTTGAACTTGAATTTTATGCATTGGTTTCTTCTATTTACCTTGTGTTTATCATACAGACATGGGTGTCGAGAGGAGTGTTCATTTGGAAGGCTTGTCTGAGGCACAGATTTTGAAGGCACTTGAAGACCTAGGAAAAGTAGGGGCATCTCTTAAAGCCTGATAGGTCTGCTATTGGACCATTTGCAATCCAATAAATTATCACAATGGGAAAATCTTCCCAGAGACCTTTTTTGTTCAATCATTCCATTGTGTCTTTTCTTTAAAATATTAATTTGAGTACTATGTATCTTTGTATTGTAGTTTGATGAGTTCATGTATTAGCACCTTCCATTTACTCTGACCAATATACCTCGTGGCCAATGTTTGGCTGCAAACAGTGAGTTGATTTCAGAATTGGACCTCTGCTTTGGTATTGTTTTTTACCTGTTTGTGGTTAAAGGTGATTACCTATCAAACTGGTAAATTATAAACCCTAACTCCAATGTGCAATCTTGAGGGTTTTTAAATGCCTGTCTTATATTGTCATTAAAAAGATGGATATAAAATTTCCCTGGGGAAAAAACTTAAAAGGGTACAATTGGTTGCGTTCATTTATCATAAAGTAGTACTGTGGAAGTCATTGGTTATAGAAATGTAAAAAGAAAAGAGAAAAACTAGCAAAGGGTTATGTGTTTATTCTAAAGGCCAAAATGGCAAAATACTCCTTTCGCCCAAAAGTTCCAGCAAAATGCCCCTGTTTAGAAACTATTTAGGGATATTTAAAAATCGAGTTTAAAATAGGAGCATATTCCTAAATAGTTTCAGAACAGAGGCATTTTGCTATTTGTTTTGGGCGAAACGGGTATTTTGCCATTTTGGTCTTACTCTAAATATTTCAAATGACTTTTAAAACCAATTTTGTTGTGTCTAAAATCTTAAGATTCAATTTAGAGTGATCTGATATGGTTGTGAGTACAGTTAAATACAATATAAGAACAATTGAGTTGTCTATGGAGGCCATGAATTGGGTTGGAGAGACCTAGGCTCTTATCAAGTAGTTATTGAACCCAGTTACTTTGGTGTCCAGAAGGGGACAAGTAGAATTGGTTAGGATTACAGTCTCTCCGCTGCACTTACATAGCCTCACTCTCCTGCATTTTCTGTGGAACTCAAGACTGCATTGCTGGGCAAGAACAAGCTAATGTGTTCAGCCTTATGGAGCCTTTCTCCTCCAATGACGAGTTTACACTCTCATCTGAATGCCTCTTTCCCTGTCAATGAGATTATGCCAGTAGGTAGGGGAGGAGGTCAAGCTAATGAATGAGGGCCTCTGTGACCAAGTGGCATCCTCCCAGAGGAGATACTGCTTTCCCTCACGCATATTTTTTTCTCATATACATGTATGACGGAAATTTGTTGGGGAGTGTACATTGGCTCCTCTATCCTTTGCTCCCAAAGAATGGCTGTACTTCCTCTGACTTCATGGAATGTGATGTGTGGTTAGAACGTCAAGAATGACCAAATGATTAATGCTAATGGATGAATGATTGAGCTCTGTTCCTGTCTCTGTAAGCATCACTCTCTTCTTTTAATTTTTAATCCTTTATTCACATCTTTTTTTTAATAACTCTCTGCTTTTCCCTTGCTTGTCACTCACTTAGATTCAGTTACATTTCATTGCCTTTCATTACTTTTAGCGCTGTACAATGTTATACCAACTTTTCATGACTTGTTTAACTTAGTTACAATTATTATTGATTCTTGATAATAATTAATGGTGCCACCCAAACCTAATCTTCCTATGTAATTTTACTCGTTTAGAAGCATAAGAGTAAATCTTTCATGCACATCATTTCTAGAGGAGCTGAATTTTGGTTAATCATCATTGACCTTGTTGTACATAGACACATCTTTGAAACTAAAGATAAATATAAAATTATCTTTGGTGTGAACCTCATATTTATCATTCAAGTTAGCCTTCTTCCCATTCATTGCAAGGCAATGTATTTCCATTTTTGATTTAGTTAACCTTCGTTTACCTTTTCTTTTTAATTGGTCAATGATTTCATTGTCTTGGAGTGGGTAGCATTCAGAGTGGTTTGACTATGAGGTTCTACAAATGAAAATTGATGACATACTATGCATCTCGAATCCAAGCATGTATGATTGCGTGCAAAGTTGTGACTAGGATTTATTTGGGGTGCAACTATTTCTTGTATAATTGATGAATCTGTGGTAACCAGGTTAATCCTTAGGAAATTGCTAGCAATGCTTTGCTCTATTATATAATAAATCAAATGCTATGAAAGTTGGGGGAGGGGTAGAAGGGAACCTAGATCATATTATTTGGAATAACCAAATACGATGTTGATGTTAAACCCTTTACCTACAGTTGAATACTTGTCATAATATAATTGGCTGGACGGGCCAATAACAAGTTGCAGAAATTTCCTGGGAGTAAAAATATAGTGTAGGGTTGGTCTTCACTCTTCAAGGATATGATTGATTAATGCATTTTGGCAAGACCGGTTTGGAATTGGATTAGTCCAATAGCATTCTGCTATGGGTATATTTAATATGAGATTGTTTCATGCAATCGCTGTTTTAGATACGCTATTGATAATAACTGCTGGGGTACACACATGTACCCAACCCCAAAAGAGGGTCTGATTTTGTGACATTTGTCATGATCCCTCTCTGTTTTCCTGATTGTCTTTTAGTCTCTCTTCTTTCTCGAGGACATATAGGCCAACTAGCATTGTGTGGTGATTGTTAAGGTAGAATATTTCTTTGCATTTAAATATTGCGACTGCTAATCCTGCCTTTGAGTTTGTGAAGTCTGTATTTCTTTCCAATTAAAGGCCAGTGGAATACTAGAGTCAATACCACACTAGTTGAAGGCTATGAAAAGTAAAGGATCAAAAGGCAAGCTTTGAAATGCAAGTTGATGCTGTTGGAACTTTTTCTGTGATTGGTATAACTGTATTCCATGAGAAATCACAGGGAATTAAAGCAATTTTATATGAGCTGTTGCTCTCTCTGCCGACCTGGCAATGTTATCTTCTTTAAATCATATTCAGTCTATTATCAATATCAACCATACACATTCCATCATGTCTTCTTTCCTCCGTGTATTCTATACCTTCTATTTTGTTAGTTGTTTCTGCAGGAAATCCTTTTTTTTTTTTGTATGGAATAAATTCTTGCCTATTCTTATATAACATCATGAGCAATTTCCTTTCCAGATCAGTCAACACACACGCACACATACACACACTAGTGTCTAGGCCTCGTTGGTTGGTAGTCAGCAATTGCATCAATTTAACATTTACTTTGTTATTAATATTGGGGGATTTTCTATTTTAGTCGGTAGCATATTGCTTTACTGAGAAGAGAGACTAACAACCATTGTCATTTTTGCTTTACTGTAAAGTCACCAACACTCAATTGTCATTGCAGGGGAAGAATAAATGCCCACTATATTGTAATGGAGATAAGTGTTTTCTTTACATAAAATTTCCCATATGTTTTTGGTGACTGACCACCTTTTTCTAACTAAATTAACCCAGATTATAGTCTTAATCGCCACTTTGGACCACTTTATGTATTAAAAATCCAACAAAATTTTACAAAAGGACTAAAAGTGATCATTCAGCAAAAAAAAAAAAAAAAAAATCAGCAAAAAAAGGACTAAAAGTGATGATATCATCTCCTCCCTCTAAACTCTTGTGTTGGGTGAACTTTCGGCATGGAACCTAACTTCTTGAGGATTCTTCCATTGTTTTTTACGCATCAAGAAGCACCAAGCTAACTACTCTGTTCCCTTGATAAACAAGATTAGCATTTATTATATTAGCAAAGATAAATTTAGGTCAGAATTATGTACGTTTCCATTAGTGGATTAGAAAATGGCAGTGTCATCACCACGTTTACCAAAAGAAGAGTAGTGTGTGAATAGTGGTGCAGGTACATTACACAAGTTTGGTAAGCTGTTTTAAGAATTATGGACACCTATATATTTTTTTCTTAGATGTTCACTTAACAACAGCAAAATATATGGTCCTGAATTCTTTTTTTTTTTTTTTTGCCTGTCTTCTTCACTGGATGGGACAAAGAAATCTAAGATATTTTATATCACAATTATTTAGAATACCTCCTTTCAGCTGTCTTGGTCCAATTCTCTCTCGTGTTGGCTTTGGTGAACGAAACCCCCCCCCCCCCCCCCCTTCTCCAAAAAAAAAAGAAAAAGAATCATAACGTTTTGCAAGTAAATAAATTATTCACACTTAGGGTCTGTTTAGATGTTACTTATTTTGCTGAAAACTGAAAATAATAAAAAAATAATTAAAAAGTTACTGTTAATGTGCGGGTTACTGTTCATTTGCCTAAATGCACTGTTGTCCCATGAACAGTGCAAGAGGCGCTGGTTTAAAATATATAAAATAATAATAATAATAATAATATAAAAAAACGCAAACGCAACGCATACTTAGAGTGTCAAATTGAAAGACGCGAAAAGAGTGTCAAATCAAAATTAGTAATTGCATAATTTTTTATACTTAAAAACATTATTGGAATTATCTTGTAACCCTGTGTATATACATGGATACACTTAAAGATATACAATAAGATGCATAATATAATTCATATATATATAATTTAAATACTATTAATAGTCATTTTTATATTTTATTAACTCTTTAAAAAAATTTGTAAGGATATTATTAAGTATAAAATGTAAATTGTCAATTTTTTTTTTATTGTGAAACACTTTTTTTTTTAATGATTCATTTATTTTAGACTCTTTAGTTTTTGTACTTAATAACTCACTTGGATGAATATTTATTGTATGGTCCCACATTTGATTCTAAAAATAAGAAATAAAAATTTTTAAGAATAAATAATTTATGACACATGGTGCAAAATTGGAACTCTAATTTGAAATTCTAATTTAAGTTTTTCTCAGCTTCACCTATTATTATATATATATAGATACACACTCAATTTTACAACATATATGAATGTCAACGTGTAATAAATTATATGCCCGACTATTAACGGGTGAAAAAATAGAATAATGCATCAATAACAAGCTGGCGCATAAGCTTATTTGTGAATTTGGGTGTGACTTTGGATGCCTCAGTCCTTCCATTGTCTTGTTATGGCGTCTTTGTTTTTTCATTTAAATTGTTTTGTATTTTTCTTGATGTGGTCGCAAAAGTTTAGAACTTCAAAGCAAACAGACATACTCAAAAGTGCCAAAAATCTGTCCTCCTCATCCACATGGACGATTTAAGATTGTTTTCAACTTTATTATTGATTTTGGTCAAAAGATTCGAAAATACCCGAATCCACTAAACGGCATCATTTTTTATGGTGAAGAATTAATAAATCTGGCAGTAACATACGATCTTTTATGTGCACAATAGTGAATTACGGTCCTCAGTCCTCGATTCACAAATGACAAGATAAGATGTGATAACTGATATGTCAAATTTTCACATATACCCAGCAGGGCCAAGAGCGGGCATAGATCGTAGGCTAGATATGATCTTTATTATGTGCACAGCCACTCTTCTTTTAGGTATGAGAGTGAGGTGATATTCACGCAATCGAAACATAGAAATATAGAATAAGCTTTCCTACGCAACACCATGTAGCCGTAAAGTCGTAAACCACTTAATTCGAATATCATGTGTCCATTATAAAATTCTCTCATTGAGTTTCACTGTCAACTTAATACGTGTGGACAATGTATCACATAAATTTATGAATTTTCTTGTTCATTTATTCCCGATTACAAAGGGAGTTTATTTTTTTAATTACTTTGGCCGGCATTATTCGACTTTACAAAAGACTGATTTCACTACTGTATCTGCATGTCAAATTCAATATCTACGATTTCAGAAAGGCACTTACTAATATCACACGAGAAATCTATGACAAGTTAGAGGAGTTGAATTTCATAAATCAATGAATATAGAATAGAACTAATAAAGAGAGAATAATTAAAAGGGTTAATACGGTAGTTGGGTATGTCATTTTCTGTTGTTTTAGCCTTTTAGGTGAATAAGCAATTGCCCGTGTATTAAATTACATAAGTGGGTTTCAATTAGCTCAACTGGTAAAGTTTCTAATAGTTGAATAAGAGATTTAGAATTCAATTCCCGCCAACACCAAAAACTGACTGGTGTCTTAGTCTGATAATAAAAGAGCAATTATCAGAAGCGGACGCTATTGGTTGAAATTCTCTCAAAAAAAAAAAATACATAATTTATTAAATCATTTATACAATTGACATTATTATTAAATTAATCATATGACTATAGCTAAATGGTCATTTGACTAAAAGTATATGTGGTTATTCTTTTTCTTAGAATTTTTTTTTTTAAAGAAATACGAGTTTTGAGTTGCCAACTAATGAATTAGAAAAACTTTCGTTCAAACTGGTTTGGAAGAAAATTCCATTCATATAAATATATATATATTTTTTTTTTTTTGAGAGTTTCAACCAATGCTCACGATGCACAGAATAATTAAAAATTTTATGTAAAAGAAAAAAAAATATTTTACAAAAATTATTGAAACTATTATGTGACCACATGTAGCGTGTAAGGTTTATTATATTAAAATAAAAAATCCTGCTATTGTGCCAAAGATGAACGGGCTATGCGATTTGACTGGATGTAAATAGGCATCGGTAGGAGAGAATTTTACCTTAGAGGAAAGCACCGGCAAGAGCAGTGGTGGACTTATGATAGATGAGTAAACTAATTAAAAATATTTTAAATTCCTTGAAAATATAATTGTAGTCGGTCTAGAATTTAAAGTTTCATGAAACCTAAATAATAGAGTTTTACTTAAATTAAACCATCCTAATCATTAATAATATAAATAAAATTTTAGTTGGAGTAGAATTTTTAGTTTTTTGAAATTTTAGTAATAGAGTTTTAGTTAAATTAAACCATCTAACAAAAACCGGTTTCTTCAAACAATTAATTAATATGATAAATTAAATTAATAATTAATGATTGTGTAGCGAATTGTCCACATAGAAGATAGTGAGTTTTTTTTTTTTTTTTTGGGTGAGAAAGAGAAGATAGTGAGTTGGCATGACCACAACTTTTAAGACATAATGTTTATTGTGGGGTCAAAGAATTTCGCCACCTTGGCCCACTTCATACTAAGCCCAAAGCTCATGCCAAGGAAGAAGAAATGTCCGAGTACGAACGGAAAAAGTCCGAATTGCGAAGGAGCATCACCGAGGACAACACTATCCTTGGCAAACCGAGGTCATAGAAGGGAAGAGCAGCACGCCATCAAGTGCAGTTTCGTAGAGCATCTCAAGAAACAGGACGAGTATAGTGGGTCAGCCATGGGAGTTTGGTGGAGGAGCAATTCAAGGAGAAACTGTCACCTCCACATTAAATGCCCACAACTAACGTTCTGGCCGCATTAATGAGGAAATGACCCATAAACAGTGCTGCTTTGGTTGCTGCAACTCACAAAGGGATTGGGACGACGGCTGATGGGACAAGCACTCAAGTAGTGACCTGCATGATCAACAAATGGAGAGCCAAGATCAACTAAAAAGGGATATATAATGTAAGGAATCCTCCAGAAAAGGGGATGGGAAATTGGGAGAAGAAAACACTGTAGCAGCTGGTATCATCTTTGTAAACCTTGTAACCAGGCACTAAAGAAGCAATGAGAAGAACAAAGAGCTCCTCGGACAAGTGCCTAGGACGGAATTTCATACTTAAAACCCATTTTCTTGTTACTTAGCTTACCCATGACCATGTTCATTCATTGCTATCCTCACTAAAGCCTAGTTCTTAAACCCATTCTCTACAAATTTATTGTATTGGGCTAGTTGGGCCTGAGTCCACTCATCCCATGGTAGAAGTGCTCAGATCTAGACCCTACAATTTGCGCCATCTGTGGGAAGAGCTTGTGTCTTAGTGAGGGTAACAATCAAGCATGGTAGGCTCAGGCCCTCATCAAGCAGGTCCCCACCAGCCTGAACCTGCTGGATCCCTACAACAAGGTGACTTTCCCGATCTTGAGCGTGATCGAAATGAAGAGAATGGAAGGTTTCGAGAGGGAAGTGTGCACACCACTCAAACTAGCAGCAGCTACTCTCGTGTGAGGAGTCACGTGCTCTAGAGACAAAATAACAACCAGTCCGTGCAACAAGAAGAAGTCAGGAGCCACGCATCCCAGAAGCGGAATGATAATCAGGCAATGCAACGAGAGATAGACGATTTGAAGAGAAAGCTAAGCCATGCACGACAAAGGCAGTCTCATTCTAGCCCTGACATACCCTTTAGTGATGAAGGCGATGATGACTATAGACAAAAATTGCGAACCCCTCCAAGCGAGACCTTCTCTCACGAAGAAGAGCACCACCGGAGGCGTACACGTAAAAACCCGTCTCCTAGGGGCTTGGGAAACGATGCCATGAGCAGAGCACTGGACCAACTCTCCAAGTCACCGTTCACACGCCACATAGAGGGGGCTGCACTTCCTCAACGTTTCCAGCAGCCAACCGTGGAGCATGTGAGCCAGTTTAACCAAAGGATGGCTGTCTATTCCAAAAACGAGGTGCTGATGTGCAAGGTCTTCCCATCTAACTTGTGGCCAGTGGCGATGAGGTGGTTTAATGGCTTAAAGGCGAATTCCGTAGATTCGTATAGGCAGCTAACTTAAGCCTTTGGCTCTCGCTTCGTTACAAACAGCAGAGCTCCTCGGCCCTTGAGTGCGTTATTGTCGCTATCCATGGATAATGGAGAAACTCTGAAGGCCTACTCGGACAGATATTGAGAGATGTATAATGAAATGGACGGCAATTGTGATGATGTCGCCCTCAGCACCTTCAAAAATAGTCTCCCAGTTGAGCACGGCTTGAGGAAGTCTCTGACTGGCAAGCCTGCCACCAGTGTGCGCCAACTGATGGATCGGATCGATAAGTATAAACGAGTAGAGGAAGACCAGCTTCAATGAAAGGGAAAAGAGAAGGTAATCCCTCAAGAGAGGAGGGATTTTAGGTTGGACCGACATAACAGCAACCGCCCGAGGAGAGATTTCGTAGGGCAATCTGAAGCAACTAGCACACAGACTGTCAGTGTTGTATTCCGAGAACCAGTACACCGAGTGTTGGAGAAAATCAAGAACAAGTCATACTTTAAGTGGCCGAATAAGATGGCGGGAGAGTCCACGAGGCGTAATCAGAACTTTTATTGCCAATACCACCAGGACCACGGACATACCACAAAGAACTGCAGGAACCTCTGGAACTATCTGGACCAACTGGTCCGAGAAGGAAAGCTGAGGCACCTCCTACATCATTCTAGTGATCATCTAGGCCAGACCCATCAGGAACCCCAAAGGGATAATGCCCTAAGGCCACCCGTAGGGACAATCAATGTAATCTTGGCCGCACCGGAAGGACAGGCACGCGCCCCTCACGAGTGTTATCTGTGGCTCAGCTGCCTGCCGAGGAGTCCCAGCCAGAGCCGAAGAGGGCCAGAATGAATTCTCACCCGATCTTGAGTTTTTCAAAAGAGGACAAAATCGGAACCACCCAACCCCATGACGATGCACTGTTGGTCACTCTTAAAATCGGGGACTACGATGTGAAAAGAGTGATGGTGGATGGTGGCAGCGCTGCCGAGATCATTTACCCCGACCTCTACAAGGGGCTGAATTTAAGATCGGAGGATTTGATGCCCTATAGCTCTCCTTTAATGAGCTTCGACGGGAAGCTTGTCATTCCAAAGGGCATGATTAGGCTACCCATCCAGGCCGGCCCAGAGAGAGTGGAGGTAAACTTTATCGTGGTGGACACCTACTCTCCATATACAGCCATCGTCAGTAGGCCCTGGCTCCATACCTTAGGGGCCGTTGCCTCCTCCTTGCATCAGAAGATAAAGTTCCCATCAGGGGATCAGGTTCTCGAAATCCGTGGTTGCCAGTCTACGGCAAGGCAGTGTTTGGTGGTTATTGTTTCACATCGGATCGATGCAGAGTCCTCGGCCTCTGCTAAGAAAGATTTATAGCAATCAAAGGCCTCGGTGTTGCCCCCTGATACAGCCGCCGAGGAGGTGAAATGCGAGGATCTAGAGAAGATGGTCATTGGTGGTGACCCAGAGAAGTTCTTTCAGGTAGGGGCTTAATTGCCTCCTCAGGAGAAAGCGGAGTTAATTGAGTTTCTCAAAAGCAATATTGACGTATTTGCATGGGACGCTTGCGACGCTCTGGGGATTGATCCGACCTTCATTTGTCACCATCTTAATGTCAACCCATCCATCACTCCCAAGAAACAACCACCCCGGCGCCCCTCAAGAGAGCATGCTGATGCGATTAGTGGCGAAGTGGAGAACCTTAAGCGTGCAGGGGCTATCAAAGAGGTTTTTTACCCTGAATGGTTGGCCAACACCGTAGTAGTCAAGAAGAAAAGTGGAAAATGGCGGGTTTGTGTAGAGTTCATGGACCTAAATAGAGCATGCCCAAAAGACCCTTTCCCCATACCTCGGATAGACTAACTAGTGGATGCAACAACGGGCTATCCTTGGATGAGCTTCTTAGACGCCTTTCAAGGCTATCATCAAATACCGTTGGCCCTGGAGGATCAGGAGAAGATAACCTTCGTGACACCTACTGGAAACTACCATTACAAAGTAATGTCGTTCGGTCTGAAGAACGCAGGGTCCACTTATCAAAGGATGATGACGAGGATGTTCGAGCCGTAGTTGGGCAAGAGCATCGAAATCTATGTTGATGATATGGTGGTAAAGAGTAAAGTGGTGTTCGAGCATTTAGGAGACCTCGGCAATACCTTTAATGTTTTAAGGAAGCACAAGTTGCGCTTAAATGCTTCCAAATGCTCATTTGGCGTGTGATCAGGCAAGTTTTTAGGCTACATGATTACTCATAGGGGAATTGAGGTTAATCCTGATCAGATCAAGGCTATTAACGATTTAAAACCACCGCAAAACGCCAAGGAGGTCCAAAAACTTACTGGAATGATTGTAGCCCTGAATCGATTCATTTCCAAGTCGGCGGATAGATGCAAACCCTTCTACCTCTTGATCAACAAGTGGAAAGGATTTGAATGGTCCGAGGACTGTATTGCGGCCTTCCAGCAACTCAAGGAATACCTATCCCGGCCACCTATCATGTCTAGTCCTGAGGCTGACGAAGTCCTATACGCATATATTGCCGTGGCCCCGCATGCTGTGAGTTAGTGCTAATACGGGATGACAATGGCCTTCAAAAGCCAGTCTATTATGTGAGCAAGTCGCTACATGAAACTGAGGTCAGATACTCACCCCTGGAGAAAGCCATACTAGCTGTGGTCCATGCTACGCGAAAGCTTCTCCACTACTTCCAAGCCCACACGGTGGTTGTTCTAACCCAACTGCCCTTGAAGTCCGTACTTCGGACTACTAATTACACCGGAAGGATTGCCATATGGAACACAATTCTGGGGGCTTTTGACATCAAGTACATGCCTCGGACCTCCATAAAGGGCCAGGTCCTAACTAACTTGGTGGCCGAATTTGCTGAACCGCCAGCAGAAATAGTAGCCGAGAAGCGAAATATTGATGGAAAATCGGTTGGGATAGTCTCTATGCTAGGACCCCCATGTTGGAAGGTGTACGTTGACGGCACAGCAAATCAAAGAGGGTCCAGAATGGGGCTGGTCCTAATGTCTCCTAAGAAGGCTATCATTAAGAAATCCCTGAGACTTGGGTTCTCGGCCATGAATAACGAAGCCGAGTATGAGGCCTTGTTACAAGGAATGGCCATGGTGCAAAAAATGGGAAGAAAAGCAGTAGAGATGTTCTCGGACTTGAGATTGGTAGTGGGCCAGGTAAAGGGAGAGTTGGAAGCCAGAGATGCGAGGATGCAAGAGTACTTAAGCCAGGTCAAACACTCGCAATCAGACTTCGATCTTTTCAGCTTGTCAAACGTCCCCAGAAGTGGAAACACCCATGCAGATTCCTTGGCCACACTTGCTACCTCCTCAGTAAGGGATCTGCCTCGAGTTATTCTTGTCGAGCATCTGGGCAGAGCAAGTGAAGTCGCAAAGGGCATAGTCCATGTCCACGAAGTCAGGGTTGGTCCTAGTTGGATGGACTCTATAGTGAGGTTCCTCAAGGACGATACTCTACCCGAGGAGAAGTCCGAGGCTGAAAAAATACGAAAATACACTTCTCGTTTCTAGTTGTCCGAGAACCACAAATTGTATAAGCACTCCTATTCTAGGCAATACTTACTATGTATTCACCCTGAAGCATCAGAACTATTGCTTGAAGAGTTGCACGAAGGGATCTATGGGAGTCACACAGGAGGAAGATCTCTGTCGCACCGAGCCCTTACCTAGGGATATTGGTGGCCGGGGATGCAGAAGGAGGCCCTTGAATATGTTAAGAAATGTGACCAATGCCAAAGGTTTGCCCTAAACATCCATAAGCCAGGAGGGGTCCTCAACCCTTTGTCCAGTCCATGGCCTTTCGCCCAACGGGGCTTGGATATTATAGGCCCTTTCCCCAAGGCAGCAGGGAATAAGAGATATTTGTTGGTTGGCACAGATTACTTCACCAAATGGGTCGAAGCTGAGCCATTGGCCAACATCAGAGATGCAGATGCTAAGAAATTCATCTAGAGAAATATTGTTACACGATTCGGGGTCCCTCGAACCCTCATTTCAGATAATGGACTCCAATTTGACAGTAAAGCCTTCAGGAGATATTGTTGCGAACTGGGGATCACGAATAGGTACTCAACTCTAGCTTACCCTCAGGGAAATGGGCAGGCCGAGGCTGTCAACAAGGTCATAGTCAATGGGCTTAAGAAGAGACTGGATGAAGCCAAGGGAAGATGGGTAGAAGAGCTGCCACACGTCTTATGGACTTACCGGACTACACCACGGCAGTCAACAGAAGAGACACCTTTTGCCATGACATATGGGGCCGAAGCTGTCATCCCTCTAGAGGCAAGCTTCCCAACGCTGAGGACGAACTCCTTCACTCCAAGCAGTAATGATGAACTACTAGAGAAGAGCCTAGATCTGATCGACGAATGAAGAGAGAAGGCAATGATCCAAGTGGCCTATTACCACCAGAAGCTCAAGCAGGGATATGATGCCAATGTAAAGCTGAGACCACTAGCTCCAAGGGACTTAGTGTTGAGGAAAGTTATGGGTGTTGCTAAGAACCCATCCTGAGGAAAGCTGGGACCCAATTAGGAAAGACCATACCAAATTACTTCAATAGCAGGGATAGGTGCATATTACTTAGAGGACCTAGATGAAAAAGTTGTACCTCGTCCATGGAATGTAAATAACCTGAAAAGGTATTATTATTAACAGAAGCATTTCTCTAATTCAAATTTCTAGTCCATTATAATTATATGTCTTGTATTTTGGCAACCATCTAAGTACTAGACAGAACCAAGGTCTTGCATGGTCCTCGGACTCAAACCTATGGGGAAACTAGTTACTTCCAAAAAATCTAAGTGTTAGACAAAACCAAGGTCTTGCATGGTCTTCGAACTCAAACCTATGGGGAATCTAGTTACTTCCAGAAAATCTAAGTGTTAGACAGAATCAAGGTCTTGCATGGTCCTCGGACTCATATTATAAGGTTCTTGACTTTCATAGTTCATTCAGCAAAAGCAAGTCGTAATAAGGAAGTAGCTCAATTGTTAATCAGAATCTAAGTAAAAACTATCATTATGGACTTTACATTTTTTGGCTGCTGTTTCAAAAATAGAAAAATAAATCACACTGTTGAGAATGTTTAGCTAATAATTAAAGCACAAGTCATATAACAAAACCTATCATAGCGACAATTAACACGTGAAAAGGGAATTGCATATATTCAATCCAGGTGTTCCATTACAACAGTTCGAACATCTAATAAAAATAAAAATAAAGTACAACAGAGGCAGCCTATTTCTTTAACTTGATCTTCGTTCCCCCCTTGGGAGGCTGATCTGAAGCGGCCTCAGGGTTTTCAAGGCTTTCGCCCAGGGGAATAGCCTGCAGAGGCACCACAAGGAGAGCTGTCTTCTCAGCGTGAAGGGCTTGGGCATCAACTGAGGGCTTCGCAGCATCCTGGAGTGCTTCCTGGTTAGGGCCTTTATCTATTTCAGTTACCTCAGAAGGCTCAGCCCCCTTGGCAGGCTCATCAGGGGTAGTTGAAGCAAGAGCAGCGTCAGGATGGCCTGCCTCAACCACCTCAAGTGAAGTACCGGCCTCAGAGCTAGAAAGGCTTGGCTCTCGGATAGCCGGAGGGTAATATACATTCTCTACCTTCCAAAGGTCAGATGAAGCTCCAACTCCAGCTTGTTTAAGGGCTTCATTCTAGACCTGTGAACAGTAAAGCCTGCATACCCCAGGTACTTAAGCCTTGAAGGTGGCCTGGGTCTCATCCACTCCCAGGGCATAGGCCTTCTCCTCGGCTTTCTCTTTGGAGCTCTCGACCTCTGTCCTGGCAAATTCTGCCTCCACCTTAGCCCTCAAGGCTTTATCCTTGGCCCACTCCGTGGCATTCCTGGCCCCCTCTGCCTCGGCTAGCTTCTTTTCAGATCAGCGATTTGCTCATTGGCAATCTTCAGCTGATCCTCAGCCTCGAGTAGGCGCCTCGTCTGATCTTCGGCCTGTTTTTGGGTACTAGCTAGGCCTGATTTAGCACTATCTCTGGCCCTTGTCATCTCCTTCAAGTCTTCCCTTGCTTTCGCGAGATCGGCCTCGGAGTTTTTAAGGGTTCGCGTGGTATCTAAGCGCTTGTCACGCTCGAACTCTAGGGCCCTACTCTGGTCGTTGGCCACCTCTTCCAACCTGTAAGTGGCCTGGACAGCCTACCAAATTGAAACAAGCTCACGGTAAGATGGAAACCAAGGGACAAAGATCAACGGAGTCGCAAATGTTAGAAGTCTTACCATGCCCAAGTACCTCTTCATGCTGAGGAATACCTCCTGCCTCCTTATATTCCCCAACTCAGTCATATCGGCGGGAAGCAGCAGGCACCTCTCCAGTGCATCGGCCACGTAAGCACCTTCACCCCCTCGGAAGTCCCTAAGGGAGGCGTTTTCCATTAGAGGCTCCCCATAGAGCATTAGGGCAGGAAGCCAGGCCTGGGGCTCGGACTGTGTGGCGACTTCCTTTTCTTGGCCCTGGTGCCCAACTTTCAGTTGTTTTGAAGCTCGTCGGGCTTCATCTTCCTCTTGAAAGGAGCGAGGTTGCCCCCTATCCATTGGCTCTTTGCCTTTGGAGACCCTCTTCCTTTTTGGATTGGCAGGCTCGGGCCGAGGAGGCAGAGTCGGCTGGGGAGGAGCAGGAAGTTTGGACCGAGGAGATGATGACTTTGACTGGGTGGAAGATGACCTGGTCTGAACAGGCAGAAGCTTGGATGGTGGCTTCCCTGGCGCGTCCTTCCTTGGTTGGCCCTCAATTAAGTCTTGCAAGTCATTTGGAGGTTTTCTCTTAAAACCCATTTCAGTTTGAGAAGAAGTCCCTACTAATAAGAGGTCCGCTTCAGTCAAACTAGGGTCGCCCAAGTCACTAGAGGGATCCTCAGATAGGTTAACTTGGTCGAATACACCAAAATCGTCCTTGGCCACCACAGCTTGATGGGACGAAGAAGGGCCTGCCAACGGAGCGCCTTCTGGAACAGGGGATCCTTCGGGAATCAAGAACCCCTGCTCTGCAATAGTGATTCTATGAAGCCGAGGATCTTTGGTTCTGATCACGTACTTCGGAGCCGAAAATGATTTCTAGATGGGATCGTACCCGAGGATCTTGTGAGCGGCTCTGACTTGGTTATCAGCTTCGTTCACAAAAACCTCCGCCCTAAATATGGTTGCCAAATCTTCCCGGTTGACCAAGTGAAAGTGTCGGTCAAAGGCGTGTGGATCTGTAAAAAAGAAAGTATATTCGTATTAGCAGCCAAACGGTACAAACTATGACAATACGAAAGATCAACCTTCTCCTACTCTTAATACCTCACTTGGTGCCCCATCTTCTGTTGGACAAGGAAGGCCGTCGTGCCACCTCTCTGACACGATGAGAAAGTCCTTATTCAGCCCCTTGCTGGACTCTAGGAGGCACTGAATAAGCTAAACCTTGTCATCCCTCGTTTTCATATAGTAGGATTTACCCTTTAGGTGTTGGAGGTTGTAGCACCAGTTTACATCGTGATGGGTTAACCTTAACCCCATTTTCTCATTTAAAGCATCCACACAACCCAAGATCCTAAACATGTTGACGGCGCACTAGGTGGGAGCTAATCGGAAATGCCTAAGGTAATCCCTCATCACCGGCCCCATAGGGATTCTCATACCACCTTCAATAAAGGCGATGATGGGAATCACCACTTTACCATCTTGCTTCCTAAAAAACCACTCCCCTTCTTCACAGTATCTCAAGCCTACATTACTGGAAATCCTATAATCAGCTATGAACTTCTCCATTGCCTTTTCAAACTCAACCAACTTTTTAAACCTACCCATCCCTAGAAGCGGTTAAAGGACTCAGGGAAGGACGAAAGAAAGAGAGAAATAAGAGAAAAAGAAAGTTAAGAGAGAGAAAATATAAGTCAGAGGGAGTAGAAACTTACGGAAATGAGGAAAAACTCCTCGGACAGGCTTTTTATGCTGAAAAAAAAATGCGAGTTGAGCGGGAGACTTGACAGAACTCAGGATACGTGCACAAGAGCTCTTGAATGTGGAAGTAAAGAGGCGAATCGGTTCAAATGGGCATTTATACCTTCGATAAAAAATAACCGTGCCGGTTTTCTCGCCCAATAAAAGTTAAAAATCTCCACCGTTTGATCACCATCACATCGTTGAACGTGGGGAGCACGGAGCCGCCAGAATTTAATGAGGGAGCATTCCGTATATCGAAGAGCCAGGAGCGTGCCTTGGACAAGTGAAAAGACTCTAGCGCTGACGGAGAACAAGACTTGATGAGCCATGATGAAAGGCCCGAGGACATCAAAACCCTCCTCTCTGTCCGAGGAGCCGGACAGCAGGATTTTGAGGGGTTATTGTGGGGTAAAAGAATTTAGCAACCCCGGCCCATTTCATACTAAGCCCAAGGCCCACGCCGAGAAAGAAGAAATGTCCAAGGACGAACGGAAAAAGTCCGAATTGCGAAGGAGCATCGAGATCATAGAAGGGAAGAGCAGCACGCCATCAAGGGCAGCCTCGTAGAGCATCTCAAGAAACAGGACGAGTACAGTGGGTCAGCCATGAGAGCTTGGTGGAGGAGCAATTCAATGAGAAACTGTCACCTCCACATTAAATGCCCACAACTAACGTTCTGGCCGCATTAATGAGGAAATGACCCCTGAACAGTGCTGCTTTGGTTACTGCAACTCACAGAAGGATTGGGACAACAGCTGATGGGACAAGCACTCAAGTAGTGACCTGCATGATCAACAAATGGAAGGCCAAGATTAACTAAAAGGGGATATATAATGTAAGGAATCCTCCAGAAAAGAGGATGGGAAATTGGGAGCAGAAAACACTGTAGCAGCTGATATCATCTTTGTAAACCTTGTAACCAAGCACTGAAGAAGCAATGAGAAGAACAAAGAGCTCCTCGGACAAGTGCCCAGGACGGAATTTCATACTTAAAACCCATTTTCTTGTTACTTAGCTTACCTATGACCATGTTCATTCGTTGCTATCCTCACTAAAGCCAAGTTCTTAAACCCATTCTCTACAATTTTATTGTATTGGGCTAGTTGGACCTGAGTCCACTCATCCCATGGTAGAAGTGCTCAGATCCAGACCCTACATTTATTATATAATAAGTATATATATGATTTCTTGACTACTTGCACTCGTTAGAATAAAGCCTTCTAGATTATCTAATGGACAAAATTTAGTTACAAAATTGATTGTAGCCTAAGACTACAACCTTACTCAATATCTTTTTATTGGAGATGAATTTTGACAAATTCACCATTGGATTACAAATTCAGCCTTGTGGTTACTTAACTAAAAATACACTTTCATCCTATTAGAAAAAAGTCACATGTCTGAATTTTAATATGAGAACTTAAGGAACAGCACATAAGGTACTGTACCTAAATTTTGTATTTTTAAAATTTTCCTTATAAAAAAAAAGATGGGTAAATTACAACAACCTACCCTGAGGTTTGGGGTAATACCAAGCACATCCAAAGGTTTTAAAAAATGACCAATTTGGTCCTTAAACACTAATGTCCGTTTTTTTAGTCTCCCAAATTTTTTTTTTATTTCATTTATATTATCTATTTCTTTCACTCTATTCTTTACACAGAACATAAACCCTCTCTCTCACTCACTCTCAAGCTCAAACCAGTATATCCAAAGGACATACACGACCATGTAGATGTAGTTAAGAACCATTCAAAAAGAATCTTACTAAACCAGTGTATCAATTTTCCAAAACCATACACAGTCTCATTTGGGAAAAAAATTTACAAAACATTCAAAAACAAAAATTTTACTACATCAAATGATCAAACCAAGATCAACCTAATAAGATCCAACATCACACAACACAATCAAACATATATCAACTCAACCAATCAACCACCCAACATCACACCTCAAAAAGACCCAAATAAAAAAAAAATCAAAACAAAATCCAGACCCACAACGGCGAGCATCGAGTGATCTAACAACTGCCATCTACAACAGCACCACCTATCACTACCCACTCATCCTCCTCAAACCTAAATAGTTCCAAACATCCAACATCACATGATTCACACCTCAAGCCCAAACAAAACCAAATTAAATAATAATAAAAAAATTCATACCCACGACAGCAAGTTCCACCTGATTGTGACCTTGCAACCGCCGCCCACCACTTATCATGATCAAGCAACAATCGTCCACCATCGTCCTAGATTGTGACCCACCCAGCCACCATCCTCCTAAATCCAGACACAGCCACCCAGCTTTCAACGGCAACATATAGCGTGGGTTTTGTAGGTCAATCGGTACCGAAACCGTGGTGGTGGAGTTTGTTGTCCTTGCTAAGTCTAAAACCTTATAGCTTTGATATTAAGCTTGAGGGAGAGAGATATTTTTTTAGCGTGAAGGAAGAGGGAACAAAAAGAGAGAGAGAGAAGAAAAGGGTTTTTTTTTAAAATGAAATAAAACAGTTTAATACACGGTGCGCAAATGGCGTTAGTGTTTAAGGACCAAATTGGTCATTTTTTGAAACCTTTGAATGTGCTTGGTATTACCTCAAATCTCAGGGTAGATTGTTGTAATTTACCCAAAAAAGATTTATTGACACTCTATCTTATGAAATAATATATATAATTATTAATTTTTTTAATACGTTTATTAACACGTCTAGTTAAACTAATTTTGAATTCAATTAAAAAATTTCAATATCACCCACCGTCCCATATTATAGGACATGGAAATAGAATTTGACTGATTAAGTTAACATATAGGAAAGAAACACGGTTTAAACTCAAATAAAATAAACTAAGATTAACACCAAAAAAAATAAAATAAATAAAGTAGTTTACGTAGGTGTATCATATATGGGAGCATTTGTTTTAATTTTGCGTGTGCCAAAATTGCAAGTCAAAAGAAAATCATTGATATAGTAGTAGTGACAGTTGTGGTCGACATGTTAATTTGTTAGTTATATTCTTCTCCACTTCTACGCGCATAATATTTACGTAATACGCGTCGTTCCCATGTGAACCGGTTCAAATTTCAGACATATTAGAAAATAGAAATCTAATACTAGTTTCTAACCTTTTTTAATAAAAAAGTTTCGTACCTTTTATAAATTAAAAAAAAAAACAAAATAAAATCTAGCACTAGTTCTAATTAATTTATGTTATAATAGGTGGAAGATATTTGTCGGTTCTTTTTGTGTCGTAAATGTAGAAATATTTATTTATTTTTACAGCTGTTAAATAATTGAAGGAGGTCTCTTCAAAAAAAAAATAAATAAAAATAATTGAAGGAGGTGGGAAAAGAAAGGACAGGCAGTGAAGGAAAGTTTATGGAAAGGCCCAATTAACAAGCGACACGTGTTGTAATGATGAAAAGACAGCATCGAAGTCTAAGTCTCAGACGTAAGAAGTAAAAATATAAAAAATAATATTATCTCTGTAATATTTTTTAAACAAATTTTAAATGTTCAATTATTATTTTTTTGTCATGTTCAATTATTATTAATAGATAAAAAAATAATATTAATAATAAAATCGAACTAAAACAAGTAATTTTACTGTGTAAAATTTATTATAAAAATATTCATAATATTACTGAATAAAACATAAATAAATAAATAAAAGCATATTTACTGGGCTTTGATTTGATAGCAGAAAATGAATGTGATCTGTCAGTCACTTGGACAGTTGGACATACTGTCTTCCTACAATGTTACTGTACGCTAAGGCACAGCCCACAAAATTTCCCAAAAAAAAAAAAAATTTAAATAATTAATAAATTCTGTTTAGGAAAAAAAATTAATAAATGCTGTTGATGAATATAATAAAAAATAAATTTATATTCAGAGGCGGAAAAAAGGGCGAGCAAAAAGAGCAAATCTTTTAATCCTATTCTATCGGTAATTATTCCCGTCCTATTTATTTATTTTCTTTTAATATGGAAAATTGTATTTATTAATAGATATTATTATTCTACGCTGATAATGTTAATAAAGTAGTATTTAATTTTGGATTGATCTCCTTTCCCTATATATAAGCGAAGACGATAAATGTGGATTAAAGCAAAGTAGAGGCAGAGGAAGATCAACAAGTAGAAGAAGGAGTAGGAAAGAGCATAAAAAGAAGAAAAGTTTCAGAAAAAGTAAATATTATTGAGAGAAGGAGAGCATCTTATCTCCTTTTTCTCAACAATGAGATAAACGCATTATAAAAAACCGAAAGAAAGAACAAAGAAGAAGAAGAAGAAGAAGATAGACATACTTTCTCTGGTGCCAAACGTTTTTTGAAAGGCATAAACAAAAACAAAAAAAAAGTGATCGATCTTCCTTCTTCTTGTTCTCTCACACAGCTTTTTGTCTGTCTGATCTAGTTTAGTTTAGATTAGATTAGGAACCAGAGAGATTCTACATTTTTGCGGGGTTTTACATTTTTAGAATTTGTGTTAGTACAATTTCAGAATGGCGATGTACGAGCCTATTAGAGGACACGATGAAGAAGAAGAGAAGAAGAAGCGTGGAGTGGAGTGTTGTTCTGGAGATGTACAAGTAGATGTAGTAGTAGTAGATGATGTTGAAATGGCTATTCATTCGAGATCCAGCGCCTCCGCTACTAGTAAGATTGAAGATGAAGGCTCTAAGCAAAGGCGCCTCCACCAACCACCCCCAAAACCACAATCACAACGTCTCGTTTCGCTCGACGTTTTTCGCGGTCTCACTGTTGCGGTAATTTATTCATTCCTCTTCTTTGTTTTCGATTTTTCGTTTGTTTGCTAAACTTACATACCAATCAAATATTATCAATTTTGGTAGATTGGAATTGAGATGAGATGAGATGAGATGATTGCATTGCTTCTCTTTTTTTTTTTTTCCCTTAAAAAAAATCATTGTTTCCAGTCTGGAATTAGATGAAACGACGTCGTCTTTAGTTAGCTTTGATGTTAACACAACAACAGTCAGAGCCTGAGTCCTCAATATTTTGACTTTTTTTTTTTATATTTATATTTATTTTTAACTTTGCATATAGAACATGGAAAAGACTTTTTTTTTTTTCTTCTCATTTTACGTTTTGAATACTCAAAGTCTCTTTGACATTTTTTTTTTCTCTAAATTCTATACTGCGTATTTTTTTCATCCCCATGTCAACGAAGTTAAATTAGGAAATAGAAAAAGTCAATAAAACGTAGCGCCCGTCCAATGATTAAATTCGTTAGATATTTACAAAAATTATTTCACTCTATTTTTCTTCGTTACCATAAATAAACCATATTATGATTGTTTCTTTTTGTTTATTATCAGGGTTTGTGCTCAAATTAAAATTTTCATCAGAGAAATACTGAAAGATAAACCGGGGAGAATAATTGCTATTTAAGCTTAATACGTCCACATAATAATATTCTAAAATTTTAATGTGTAGGGAGGATGGACCATAATCATGGTATATGATACATATTGCAAATGGGTCATTGCCACAATATACGTTATAATTTATAGTACAGAAACGGTGGTGTAATGATGTTATAAGAGCTGATGAGTGGTTGTTTTAGTGGTAACTTGATTTGGAAGTTCAACTATCTTTCTTTGTCTTAAAAATATTATCAACTATAACAATTTAATACATACCTACCCCTCTGTTATTTCCATTAATGTGCCATTGTCCTTTATTTAATTACGAGTCACAGTTCACCTAGAACAAAGCCTAAAACCCATAACTCATCCCTATATACGTGGTACCTTGTATGTGTCAAGACTCAAGAGAGCGTGTACTGCTAATTCTTTGGCTTTTCTCTCCCTTTCAGTACAGCTGGCCCTGCAATAAATCTTTGGTATTAACTTTTGGATAAAACTGAGGTACAGTACTGTTTTTTAGGATCTCATCTTAAGATTTAGTCATGTGGCTACTTAATTAAAAAATACATTTTCATCTCATGAGAAAAAATACACATGGCAGAATCTTAAAAAGAGAATCTAAGAAACAGCATCTAAGTACTGTACCTAAGTCTTGGCCTTAACTTTTTGTTGACAACTTATTGGAAAGTTGTTAAAAATATTTAAAAACATACTCGTAGCTTAAAGTTATAAAATTGAGTTTGGCTTACATCTGGTAGTTTTTTAATTGACATTCTCTTAGTTTCTTCTTGGGATAGAATGATGTGGTATTGTGTTTTAAACTTCACCAAAGATTTAGTTAGTAAGTTATGTGACAGTTTCTCATGAAAACAAAAGGAGATGTTCAGTTGAAAAACTACTGGAGATAGCCGGACCAAAAAATAATTTATACATATATAATCTTGGCTAACAAGAAAAAAACAAAAAACTAATCCAAGTGCACTACCTAAAGGACTTAAGAACAAGCTACCAAATATGCACAACTGCATAGTGGAAGCAGCTCAGGTTCCAGCCCTTTAAATTCTGTTGGTGCAATCATTATCAGCAAAAGAATCTACCAGAATACCATGTTTTTTTATACCATTTTTGTTATAGGGGAATAACAAGCTTTACATGTGTTGATTTTAGTTTGCACTTACATGAATAGATAAAAGAATTTTAGGACAAATGAAAAACATTGGTTCTTTTTTGAAACCATAATTAGTTAGTCATTTGGTTTATGACGGTTTCCAGTAAGGCTGGTTGAACTCCTAATGAAAATGGGAAGCTGGCAGTGTGTTCTACGGCATGATGCTTGTATGTGTTGTATACTTGAACTGGATTATGTGTAGATTGAGCGGGAAAAAGTGATTAACTGTTTGAAATTTGTGCTAATTTTTGTTGATGCATCAAAGGACATGTTCCTTTTAGCATTGTGATATTGCTAAATTAATGCAATGTGTCTGCCCTGTTTTTCATGTATTGACAAGCTAAATTAAGTATTCTCTTTCCAAATTAATTTCTCATTCTTGATGCAGCTAATGATACTCGTGGATAATGCTGGTGGAGTCCTCCCTGCTATTAATCATTCACCTTGGAATGGTGTAACCCTTGCAGATTTTGTCATGCCATTTTTCCTCTTTATTGTTGGTGTTTCACTCGCACTTACCTACAAGGTATCTCTTGCTCTGGGAATGTATTTCTTTTGTCATTGGCATCCATGTATATGTACAATGTAATATTCGATAAGTTCAACATGAACTGTTCTTTAATTCTTGTTCTCATCATAAATTTATTGTGTTTTTATTCAAGGCTGAAACAAAATTATTTAAATCTTCATGATATATTATACAAGTCAATAATATTATTAGATGGATGCTACTTCTACTACTATTGATCTCTAGGCCTAACAAATTATTTTCTTTCTACAGAAATTGTCATGCAGTACGGTTGCAACTAGAAAAGCAATAGTGCGGACTCTAAAGCTTTTAATACTAGGCCTTTTCTTTCAAGGTGCTTTCCCAGATCTATAGCTCTTAGACCGCAGCCTATACCCCCTGTATCCCAGAATTTATCTGTATTTTCTTTCAGCAACAGTGAAGATAAAAGCAACTAAGAACAATGATAAAAATATTGAATATCTTTGAAAAGCTGAGTATTTTTTGCTCATTAATAATTGGGGGAGTTTCATTTAAAACACTTGATACGTTTTTGTAATCCTAAGGGGTAGCACAATCAGCCAGGGACTATGCCTTATCAAGCGGAAGTCACTAGTTCAAATGTCCCCTTGGGGCCAACACTTTAAAAAAACTTTATATTTTTCTGTACTAAATGTGTTTCGTCTTTCCTGTCCAGGTGGTTTCCTCCATGGCATAAATGATTTAACTTATGGTGTGGATATTGAACAGATAAGATGGTTGGGTATACTACAGGTATACTTCTCCCCTCCCTCTCTTTTTTTTTGGGTGGTTTTCTCCTTTTGAAATGTTTATAATGCCAGGTACCATAAAGAACTAGTTAGAGTGGGTTATTGTTCAGGCATTTATTAATTGAAACTTAAGAGCAGATCTTGCTGCTTAACTTTGATGTAATGTCTTCTTATAAAAGAAATGGCTTTGCCTGACTCAACTACTGTATCGAATATAAAAAGTAATTTGTTTTGGACTGCCAATGAACAGATTTGCAATTTTAGAGAAATCATATATGCAGTGCATTTATTAGCTTTCTGAATAACACATACCATTTTCCTTCTCTCCCCTTTCGTGCAGAGAATTGCAATAGCATATCTGCTGACAGCTTTGTGTGAGATTTGGTTGAAGGGTGTTGATAATGTTAATTCAGGATCATCTCTTCTCAGGAAATATCGATTTCAGTGGTAGGTTTTATTTATCATGCAGCATTACTAACAAGATCTTGTCTGTGCATTCTCATGATTGCAGAAGACCAACATGAACAAGTCACTGAGTAAACAAATAGCTAACAAAGAAAGGGCAAAAATAAAAAAATAAAAAAAAATAAAAAAATAAAAAAAATAAAAGAGCAGTAACAAAGAAATTTAACTCTTCTGGGGAAAAAAGTAAAAGAAGTAATATCACAAATAATATAAGAAAAGTTTCCACTGGCTTTGGGTCTAATGGCATTTTTTCCGCCTATAAGTACACAGGGTGGTGGTTGAGATTGTTTTTATATATGTATTTTTCTTCTTTTAATTATAGTTTGTTTATATTAATTTCATATCCACTGTCACAGTACTTAATCTTCTCTCTTTGACATTTGCTTCTTGTCTCTTTTCCCTCTCTCAGGTTTTTCGCCTTGATGCTTACCACTCTATATCTTTTCTTGTTATATGGCTTGTATGTTCCTGATTGGGAGTATCAAATTCCAATAAAAGCCTCCTCATCTGCACCAAAAATGTTTTCTGTGAGCTTTAATCTCTTTTTTCTCCTTTTTAATTTCTTTGTATAATTTTTTAGAATTCTGAGGTTTGATTTTACATATGAAACTGGTGGTTGAATGGTTGTGTCTTGCCTATGCCTATTTGGAAGGTGAAATGTGGAGTGCGTGGTGACACTGGACCAGCTTGTAATGCTGTTGGAATGATCGACCGTAAGATATTGGGTATAAATCATTTATACAGAAGGCCAGTCTATGCACGAACAGAGGTATCCTGTTTTTAGAGTTGCTTTCAATTGCTTCCCTGCCCCCCTTCTCCCAAGTGAGATTCACGTGTGTGTGTGTGTTTCGTTCACAGCAATGCAGTATTAACTCCCCAGATTATGGCCCATTACCGTCTGATGCTCCATCGTGGTGTCAAGCCCCTTTTGATCCTGAAGGGCTTCTAAGGTGTGTTTACAACTTTTTCCTGTTGTCCACAGGGTCATTCTTCAGCAACTATCTTGCTATATGTTAAGAGTAGAGTTTTAACAATTATGAGGACAATTTCCTGGGATTAAAATCTGACAAAAGAGCCAGTGCTACTTGGGCGGTTGGATGATTTCTTTGTCTTGTTAATGATATCACAGACCGAAACACATCATTTAATGGTGTTTAAGGTTTAACTGGCTATGTTTAAAAAGACATGATTGTTAGAAATTATGGTTAAACTCAATTTTCTTTTGTATTATTGGAAATTGATCAACCTCTTACTTTGTGCTTGTAGTTCAGTGATGGCCATTGTTACCTGCTTGGTTGGTTTGCATTATGGGCACATTATTGTCCATTTTAAGGTGATTCATATTCATGGCATAGCATGTCTTCCTTTTGTCACTGAAGTTTTTTCTTTTTTCTCACCAATTTTTATTCATTCCCACATTCAGGACCATAAAGATAGGATCTTTCACTGGATGATTACAACCTCTTGTCTCATTCTCTTGGGCCTTTCCTTGGACTTATGTGGTAAGTAATGTCTTTACATTTCTCTTAAAAATGAACATATGGTAGTGGTTAATTGTACTACTAGCAATAAATTCCATTATTAATCTATCTGCATTTCCATTGCAGGGATGCATTTAAACAAGGTTCTTTACTCATTCAGTTACATGTGTTTCACTGCTGGTGTTGCTGGCATTCTCTTTGCTGCAATTTACTTGATGGTAGGATATCAATTAAGGAATGCAATTTTTACTTTGCTCACGGTTCATCATTGTCTAGCATGGATATTTATTTTTGGTTAGGTTATTGATAATATGATTGATCTTCATTTAATTGGGTTGCCTGCCCACCCCAACTCACTTCCAATTACAGAAGATTGTTTAATTTTTTTCATCTTTTAGTTGGTAATCACGGGGTTTTCCACAGGTTGATGTGTGTGGCTATAGGCGCCTGACCTTGGTGATGGAGTGGATGGGTATGCATGCTCTGATGATTTATATTATTGCAGCCTGCAATATCGTGCCAGTTGTCCTCCAGGGATTCTATTGGGGCCGGCCTCAGAATAATATTGTAATCTTTTCTATTCCTGCTGTTGGATATTTCTTACTCCTGTAACTCATTAAATTGTGATCTGATAACCTTTTTCATCTCTGGCAGCTTAGGTTAATTGGAATTGGATCATGAAAATTTGGGTTACACTTACCCCTGCAACTATACTTTCAGTTTCAAGGTCATGAGGCTGGGCCACTTAGCTGTATCTTGCTGATTTTGGGTAGTCACCAGTGGAGCTAAGCAAGAATTTTGGAGTTGGATCTTTGTACAATTGGAGGGAAACTTTCTTCTCTTTCTTTTATGAATAGACACAATCTCTACAATTGAGCTACTTTGTAAATATGTAGGCACGCCATTGAAATTGGAGAACTTAAAATCAGGTCACTTCATGATGTTTATGGGATGTTTTGTCGTAGGATGCTTCAGCTTAGTACGATGCAACCTTTTATGATGGTAGTCACATAATTAAGAATTATAGAAAGAGATATGCATTAAGAAGGCTAATATAACATTTCGGGGGGGATATATCATGCATTTATTCAAATGAAATCTAAGAAAAACTTATCAACAACCTCATTGTTAAAAACAATGGTGATTTATTTCCTTGCTGAAAATGAGAGAGAAAACATTGCCAAAACCCAAAGCATAATCATTATAAAACAAGAGTCATGCCAGAGACATAACCATGGACTTATTGAGAAAAGAAATATAAAAATCTTGTGCCCCTCGACTTATTGATACAACAACCATAAAAACAGTGACAAAATAATGGAATCCACTCCCTGTGTTGTGTATGGAACAAGTTATGGATATCAATGGCGAGGTGAAGTGTGGTTGGGAGAAATCATAGGAGTGGGTGGAGGTCAAGGCGGAGGCAGAGAGACTGAAGGCGAGATTCATTGGAATGGTAGTAAAAGGATATATGGTTTGAGCTATAGTGAGTGCAAATGGGAAGACTGTAGCATTTGTGAAAATAAAATATGGATGAGAGTGGCACGCCACTTCTTCAAAGGTTTCTTGCTGACACGATCATGCACCTTATTTACTTTACTTTTAGAGAGTTGAATGTAGTAGAAGAGCAACATCCCTCTGCGTGTCAAACTCAAATGTCAATGATATTATCAATGAAAAAGATACAAGACGTAATCTCATTGCCTACACGGAAACGCTCAAAGGCTATGAGGTTCAAGAACATGGACTCTCTGTCATCATCCACAAAAGATGACTGGGAGCCTTAACACCCCACCAGTGAGTGAGATATCTTTGAGGCTCCTACTTTTGATCCTATCTCCACTTCCATTGTTCTTTTTTGACTGATTTTCTTTTTTGGGTAAGCTTTACCTGAAGTAAGCTCTTATTGGAACACATCCAACACATGTCGGCATTCACCCATGCTAAAGTGTTGGAGGAGCATGGGATTGATGAGAAACTCTTCATCTTGTGCTGGGGACAAAATTTATTGGTCAAATTCAAACGAGACAATCTTGTTAGTTATATATATATGATTCGGTTAGGGCCTTAGGGGAGTGCATCGTCAGGTTGGGTTTGGAATATTTTTCAACCCAATCCAACTTCTTTGGGTTGAGAAACTCAACCCAATTTTTGATACGTTTTTTTAAAACCAACCCAACCCAATTCTTAGGTCGTTGTTGAGACCATTTTGTCAAGTCTAATAACATTTTAAAGGTTTTCCTTCAACTATATATCATTATTCAATCAATAATTACTATTGAATATTGAGGAGTTACATAATATTCCAATGTTATCAAAAATTAAATCTCACAATATTAAAATAAATAAAAATAACTAATTTAAACAAAATCTCAAATTCCAAAATAAATCGAACTGCTAATGATCGTGTTGATCTAATTGTACCTCCCTAAGTACAAAGTGAGTGTGTTGATAAAATATTACGCTTTTTCCAATATTGAGCAATCTCCTTTGAATTTGATTCATCCACCATGTTTTTGACTTGATCATCAAATTCTCTGACCCAATTCATTTATTTCATTTATTTTCCAGTGTGCACGACAGTAACAAGTAATAACAAGAACTACTAAAACAAGCACTAGATAAGTAGATACGGTCATACTGCAGAAGATAAGCCACTCCCCCTTTCACTTTATAATTTCTTGAGGATCAAAAACAATTTCTCAAGCACCCGACTTTCAGCATAAAATTTTCTAGAACGCTTGACGTATAACTTAATTATTTCTCACGTCATCATAGACAGCCCATCTCCATCATGTTAATGATATGCAAAGGCACATAAATTTGACATTTCACTATAATTATACCTGTTCATTTATAGATTAATCACAAATGTAGTAAGCACTCTGAATTTCAAGTTAGAGTGAAAAATGAGTAGAAATTTAAGAAATGAGTTCTAGGGACTTGAATGTGTACCTAAAAGTGAATGGGGGAGGGGGAGGGGATAGTTATACCCTCATGGGCACATGCTGGATTGGGGAGTCATCAGGAGATTCATGACTCCTATTGCTAATTTTGGCCAGTTGGAGCAGGCCTATGCCTGTTTTGCCAGCTTGGGAACTCTTTCCAACTGGTTGGGAATCACGTCTAGGGACAAGTCACATTGCATTAAATGTTGAGTGTATGATTTGAGTAATTAATATGATCCTAATTGATGTGGTCCTAAATGCAATTTTGGGGGTAATCGAGTCCGGTTGCAATAGACGCATTCTATCCCTTTGATTGGCCAATCTTCAAGTACCGGTTTAAGCATGTGAAGTTATTTTAATGTCCTTGCTTATTTATAAACTGCCCACAACAAACAAAACTAAATTAAAGAAAATATTTCAATTATATATTTGAATTTGATAAGTAAATTAGACAGTAAAAACAAGAATCCGTTTGGATACACGTCCATGTTTTCAGCTCTAGCGTGTTTTCAGCTTTTTTTTTTCAGTCGCAGTTGTTGACCAATTTTCCCGTGCACTGTTCATGGGACCCACAAACTTCACTTTTCAGCAACTTTTTCATTAAAAATTGGTCTCACGGCACTATTCACATTTTAAAAATTATTTTGCTACAGTGTTTTCAGTTTTCAGTTTCAGCAAAATAAGTTCTATCCAAACGGACCTTAAGTTTTATTGAAATTAGAATAGATTAGTGAAGTAGTTTGAAATAAACAATGACTCTTATTTAAATTTGTTAAAACTTTTGTTAATTGATTTTAAATTGATATAACTTGCTTTTTAAATTTCTTGAAACTTTGTAATAGAGTTTCACTTGTAGTAAACTATGTTAATAATATTAATGTACTTAGTGCACCATATAATGTCAATTTTTAGTATGTGTGATACTTTTGTTGAGCCACGTAGTACAAAAGCAACATATAAAACCCAACTTTTACTATTCAATCAAAAAATTATGGTAGATTAATGAAATCAGTTAGATAATAAATATTAAAAAAAATTGGCTATAGGATTTTATTTAGATAAGTATTTCTAAACTTCTTAAAATTTAGTTGTAGAGTTTCAATTAGAACAAACTATCATATATTATATTAGAAAAGTTTGTCAGTGGTTATGCCAAAATAGATTCATTAAATATATTAACATTGTTTGCTTTATGTTATTTCCAAAGCTTCAATAGGTTTAAATATACCACTTTGATTAACATTTTATTATCAAAATTTTTGAAAATTTCCTTATTTATTTATATTATTTTTAATATTTAATATAAGTTTTTAATAATAAAAGTTGAATACAACATGTCGTGCTTGCATGATGTGACTCAATATAAGTATTACATGTTATTTGTCATTTGACATACTATCATTAAACTATTAGTTAAGTGTTCAAAGTGCTTAAAACACCCTTGTACTTTTAAACTATTAACATAATCTACTCTAAATAGAACTCTATTACCAATGTGTTAAGAAGTTCAAAATATAACCCCAAGGAGTTAGCTAAGTGATTCCTAAGATTTTATGATATGATCCTGGGTTCGAAACCTCTTGCCAGCATCTTGGGGCTACCCTCAGGAGATTCCTCTTTAAAATAACCCAGTGTGTGTGGGACGGGAGATTGCACATGCCTAAGGGAATAGTCAGATACTCGAAGAAGTCTGGATACCCTTGTTTATATATATATATATATATATATTTATATATATATAAAAGTTCAAAATATTATTCCAAATAAAACTCAATTACTAAAAGTTTCAAGACATACATGTGTACACACATAAATATATTCAATGTACTTTTGCCATGTACCATTAGATAATTCTTTTTATTTTATTTTTACTTTGTAATTGTTTCAATTTCAATTTATTATTGATATAGTTTTTTTTTTCATACATAAGATTTTTTTTTTATTTACTCATGCATTGCATAGACATAATATTAATATCAATATCAATAATTTTAATGTACTTACCATTTAGTCGTATACTGCACAACAAAAATAGAAAAAGGTTAAATTGCATATTGGTCCTTAATTTACATTTCTTTTCAAAATCATTTTTATTCTTTGAAATGTTTCATGTTATTTCTCATACTTTAAAATTTGTTCAAAAAATTCCCGTCCTAATTTTTTTTTTTTTTTTTTGCTAGGTGTTCGTTTTTAGACACCTTAAAATACAACCAGATTAACTTAGTTAATTAGCCAAGTGATTACTTAGTCAAATTATCAGATCTAGATTAACACAAATATATCATATCAATGTAAAGTGCGGAATATAAAGAACACAAAGATATAATGACCCAGGAAACTAAACCGGTAAAAACCTAGGGAGGATTTAACTTAGCTATCCTCAAGGTAAACCTGAATCCACTATGAAAGAATCGAAGTTTTACAATAGCGACTTAGACCACTAATATCCTATTGCTACCCACCAGTAGAAAACTTACTGACACGACCACATGCAAGTTTCGAGACCACGGACTCCTTCTTTCTTGGATTGTCTAGCAAGTACAAGCACTCCCTACTTGTGTATCTTTAAGCTCTTTAGCGCAGCAACTGAATGATCATCAAGCTCTCAAAGAAATCTCATTCTTGATAATCCTAAGCATGTGTGAAGGCAACCACCTCTCAGATCTCATAAGAGATTCACACACACAGCAAATAGAGCAATCTCAAAAACGTGGCTAGGGTTTCCCTTTTATACCTAGAGCAAAACATAAAACCCTACACGTCATATGGGCTTAGGGCTGAGTTGGAAATTCTGCAGAAAAAACATTCTGCCCGACTTTCGATCGGTCGAGTCTAATTCTCGATCGATCAAGCCAGTCAGAATTGCACACTTAATTCTGCAGTTAACTCGATTCCAACTTTACATAAAAGACCTATACTTTGAGCAAGTCTAAACAAGGCTAACAACCTGTTTTGATCATGGTTTGCCAACAATACAAATTAGAGTTCTAATACATTAATTCCTAAGTACTTTAGAACCTAACACTAGGTATTCCCTTGTCCTAATTTGATGAATGGAAAATGATCAACTAACATAATTCCTGTCACATCATTAGAGTGACCTTGGTATAATGTATTATGTTTGCTAACAGTATTTTCCATTGAAAACATTTTTTTTATAGGCATTTTAAAGTATAAAGATTTTGAAATAAATGTCAAAAATTGAGGACCAAATATATATTGTTAAAAAAAATAAATAGAAATAATATAAAGATAAAAAGGTCCGTATGAAATGGCCACTTAACACAACCATATCCAATAGAAGGCACAAAATTTTGATTAAATCTGTTTTTTTTTTTTTGGGGGCTGAATTTTTATTATATAAGATTCGCACATATAAAACTAAGATCCCCATATGCTTTTATGGCCATAGGCGACAAGATGAAAATAAATGCCACATTCATTTCTTGAAAGATTTGTCCTAAATCAATTTAGACTGTTTCTTATACTTTCCCCTCCTTTCTGGGATGCTCTGCAAAACTCCAAAGACAAGAATTGGGTACACACCACCGTTATTATTCAATTGTGCCTTGTATCATTTCAGTGCTAGTAACGGGAGAATATACAATCAAGGAGCATCCACATCAGTAGAAATAAAAACTTTAGCGTTTAACACTTCAAAAAGCTATTTTATCTATTTTAACACGCAATTTTACAATAAACCCTGTATCAATTCTTTTGTTTTTTTCATCAGACAAACACTAAATATATATTATCCCTTCTTGCTACAGTAAACTGCTAGTCTTGGTAGTTTACTGTAGCAAATTACCAAAAGCAATTCAGCTTTGGCACCATTGATGTTGGGCACTTTTTGGTGTTTGAGGTGGTAAAATAGCTAACCAATTCAATTCAGGCAACACAACAATTCGAATACTTATCTGGATACGATAAGAGGGTGATCAAGAAAGCCCATTTGTCTAGGCTAGTGACCTATTGCACCTTAGGAGGGGTACTCGTTGCGCAAGTGGTAGAGATTTTTTTTTTTTTTTTTTTTCCCAATTTATAAGTTAATCTTTAACAAATTTTTTAATTGGATCCCTCATTTTATCAAAATTAGTTAATCTAATCATTTTGTCCAAATCTGTTAGCAAATAAAAGCAAATGAAACCGATCAAACGTTTTTTTTTTAAATGAAAAATAGTACTGATCAAACATGTCATGAATGTTTTTTAAATTTGTAATTAAAAAAATTTCTTATAAACTGGATAGAAGGACCAAATAGACTCATTTTTAGAAACTAAGGACTAGATTAACAAAAATTAAACTTTAAGATTTAATTTGACATTTCACAGTTCCAAGCTGCATTACAATCACAATTAGTTGCACCTTTTTAGGAGATTAATAACATACTAGTGATGGCGATATTTCGAGATACAAATAATAGCTAGCTTGATTGAGCTTGCGGGCAAAGTAGCCATTCAAGGCATCACAGACAAAGCTGAAACCTCAGATTCAATCAAAATGCAACAGTACTTGACCAAATTAACAATGCTATGGACAGAATAAATTTCCCAACTTTCACATCATCTGAGATGATGTTGTGATAAGTGAAACATCACTTTTTCTTAATACCACCACCCACCACCCACACCAACTCTTATTGTACACCAATCACAACTTGGAAATACATAAGGCAAGGGCAAGGCAGTTCATGAATATTGTTATGTATCCTACATCCCCAGTATGCACATTATTCCCAAGTTATGGCCTTATGGGTATAAACTATAAAAAATCAAAACTCGCTTTGTACTTGATGACTTGGAGAGGAAATGTTAGGAAATGCCATATAGATCTTGAGTTTAAGAGACTCGAGTTCTACTAAATCAAAATCGAGTCTTAAAGACTCGATTTTAGGCAAAATCATTTTTAACGCATTCAGACAAGGAACCCAAAGAAAAAACATCTCCAAAGAACCCAAAGAAGAAAAAACATCATCAAACAACGAATTCATCAACAAAGAACCCAGAGAAGAAAAAACATCATCAAACAACGAATTCATCAACAAACCCAGAGAAGAAAAACATCATCAAACAACAAAAATTCATCAAACCAAAGACCCAAAGAAGAAAAACCTTCGCCTGGAGCTTTGTCGTCGCTGCCTCCGTCGCTCCTGGGTTAGGGAGATTTGGGTTCGTCGATTTTGGTACTTGAAGAGCAAAGCAACAAACCTGAAGAAGAACAGGAAGAACAATCTAACGATGAAGAACAGAGGAATGATCTGACGACGAATAGAGACGAAGTCACTCTGCGTCACTTGCGGCAACAACGTCAGTGACCGGACCAAGGAGTGGCTCAAATCGTGGCTGATGCTCACGTGCTTTCAAACGTCGGTGATTTCGTCGGCGATGTTCTTGGGTCTCCGCAGGTCTCAGCGATGTTCTAATGGAAGAGTTGGTGGGTGTCACTGCTTGTGTTCTTGGAGACATGGGTTGCCTCCGTTTGTGTTTGAGGGTTTGAGATACACTGAAAAAGAAGGCTATTAAGAAAAAAAAATGGTGGAACTCAAGTTTCTGAAAGAAGAAGACGAAGGCTGCTCTGAAAAAAAAAATGGTGGAACTCGAGTTTCTAAAACTCGAGTTCTACGTGGAATTTTTTTTCCACATCGGATTCCACCGCTTGGGTCTCGAGTTTTAAAAACTCGAGTTCTAATTAATCTCGAGTTTTAAAAACTTGAAATGTTAGTTTTCCAGTTTGTTTTGTAACCTGACAACTAACGATATTTTTAGAAAATTAACGTTAAATGGAAAAAAAATTCCTCCACTTAGTACAGAACATCCTGAAGCATCACATCACTACAATTCCTTTACAAATTAAATATATCAAGGGTAAACAATATTTTCAAAGGTAATTGAGCCTGAAAATCTCAATCTCATCTCATAAACAACTTAACTCAGCAAAGTGATAATTATTATTATGTCCATCAAACTCTATACAGCTATCTACCTTAACTAGAGAGTAACATAAGAAAAGTGATAAGACATTTTTTTGGGGTCTGAGCTAGAATAACTTCACATTGAGAAGCAGTTTAATGGAGTCAGTCCAATCCTACACATTTAACACCAATGGTAACTAATGAAACAATAATTCTAACGGCACAACAAATTTCGCAACATTTTTTCACATGCACTGATTGGCAGGTTGTGATTAGTGTACAATAAAAATTATGTTGTACAAATCACAATCTGCCATAAAAATCTTGTGCATCATTCTAGATGAGCTACTTAATCTTGCATCACACAATCTACTAATTTAATTAGTCTTTTAAACCAATTAATAGAACAAGTGCAATGGCAGCACCACTAAGCAATGTTGAATCTAACACCACAGTAATTATCATCAAGACTAATAAAAGTTGGAGTCCAAAACCTCAAATAAAGTACTAATAATCACCACATAAAACTCATCACCAAAAGAGAGGTACACATCTATGTTCTCTTTGGATTCAAAAACAAAAACGCTAATTGGAAACAAAAATCCAAAAGACAATGAAACAAAATGCAAAAATACAATAAATAATCAGTAGCCACCCTTAAGGTCATTGACGACATCGTATGGTATAGGAGTGACAGTCTCTAGAGTAGCACCCTCCACCATAAACCCAGGCTTAGGTCCTTTAGGTTGTCTTTTTGTAGTAATCGTTTCGCCACGAGCTTTTGCCTCTGCCTTCAGCTTATCATTCTGGATTTTTCTCTGTTCAAACTCTTCCCTACACCTTGATGGCTGAACATGTTCCACTCGGACATGAATCCTCTTCCTGATAATCCTGTTCCCAACCTAAGAAACCCCCAAACATTAAAAAAAAAAAAAAAAAAAAAAAAAAGACAAAACCTAATTGGGTATTAAATTAAAAAGCCAAAAAATTTGTGAATTCAATCCATGTTGGAGCGGAGCGGACGCTACAGGTTGAAATTAATTATATCGTATCTATCAAATAGGTAAAAAAGGCAAAACATATTCTTGGAAATGGGAAAGCAAACCTGTTTGTTGATCTCAACACCAATGGCACGTTTGGTGACGTTCCAAATACGACCAGTGCGGCCATGGTAGAACTTGTGAGGCATACCCTTGTGAATGGCGCCGTTTACCTTGACATCAACATGATCACCGATCTTGAAGGTCCTCAGATAGGTAGTTAAAGGGATGTAACCCTTCTTTCTGAAGGGTCGTGCGAACAGATCCCTTGTCCTCGACCTTACTCCGTGACCCGCCGGCATTGCTACTCTCTCTCTCTCTCTTTCGAAATGGCCTTGATGGCTTTTACCCTCGGAGGCTCAGAATGAGAGAAATCTCTTTGTTTATATCTGTGTTCGATTAGGGTTTTTCTCTAGATCTCTAGTCGATACTGCAATGAATGGGCTTTAGCCCATAGTACAAGCCCAATTTTCCTAACTATTGGACTTTGGTCTTGCTATTATGTAGTAAATTCGATGACCCATTCCCTGGAGTTCCATCCAGCTTAAAACTTGTGAAGGCCCAATCCATTTAACTGCTGGTATTGTTGCATAGGAACTGAGAATAAATTTGTAGAAACAACAATGCTACCAAAGACCACCGCACACCCTTGGTGCGATGATCACTCCACAAGTATAAGTGCTTGTAGAGTGTGGGGGGTAAGGGTCGGAGTTCAAGTCTTTAAGAGGGAGCTTTACACACATATACATTTAAATTAGGCTAGAGTAGAATTCTATTTTGTATAAAAAAAATAAAATAAAATAAAATAAAAAATGCTACCAAAGGAACACGATCCTCTCTATTTTACGGTCCAGATTTTATTTCTTGGATTTAATTGTGAAAAAAGTATTATCTATATAATAATAATAATAATAATAATAATAGGTAAAACTGAGAGAAAGTCAAATTAAAATTTCAATTTTGTGCCATATGTCCTAAATTATTTATTCTTAAAGAGTTTTATTTCTTAATTTTAGAATCAAATATAGGACCACATCATAAATATTTATCCAAGTGAGTTATTAAGTACAAAAACTAAAGAGTTTAGAATAAATGAATCGAAAAAAAAGTGCTTCACAATTATAAAAAAAAAAATGGACAATTTACATTTTATACCTAATAATATCCTTACAAAATTTTTTAAAGAGTTAATAAAATATAAAAATGACTATCAATAGTATTTAAATTATATATATAAGAATTATATTAAGTATCTTATTGTATATTTTTAAGTGTATCTATGCATATGCATGGAGTTAAAACATTTATATATTTTTTTCCAATTACAAGTGCTTGGTGTGGCTAAAAATGTTGGTCAACCTAAAAATATTTTTAAGTTAGACTATAAAATAACCCCTCTTGAGGTAGCAATTCCAATTTCTGCCCTCTCTTCACAACAAACCCCCCCCCCCCCCCCCCAAGCCACCCATTAATCTACTGCCATAATCTAGTTGACCCAACCACAACTTGCCCATATGCTACAAGGCTCTCTCTCTCTTGTCATAGATCCACCCACTTCGTCACACAACCTAAACTTATCTCTGTCAATCTATGTATGTGTTGTGTGTTGATGGATTTGGGTTACGGTTGTGATGTTTTTTGGGTTGTGTTTTTAGTATATTTTCACCACCAACCAAAGATATGAAAATATTTTCCAAATAAGTAACCAAACACCATAAAATAAATTTCTTTTAGTTGAAAAATATTTTCTTCAAAACAAACTCATCCTTAAATTTGTAATATTTGATTTAGGTTGTGAAATAAACTCTCTCCATTTTAAGTGAAATGGAGAGAATACTTTTTTGTTGTAAAACATTACAAATTTTACAACTTGTTGAATAGCAAATTGTGATTGTGGCAACATAACTCTAACAGGAACATGCCATCTCAATAATTACAATTGTTAGTATGACCCATTATTAATATCACTTTTATTATACATCAATTACAATATGTGATCTTAGCAATTTTTGAAAATGCAGTGAATTTGTTGTGTCGACTTATTGTTGTAGAAAGTTGGCTGGGCATCAATCATGATTGAGGTGGAAGAAATAACATCCTACTACACAAACCACAGCCATAAATTGAATGAGAGGCTATCATAATCTCATCCTCACCCATATTATCTTTCCCCTCCACTCCACCTCATCATTTTAAAACACACATTTGCCACTAGACCTCCTGCTGCTGCTAGCAATCCATGGCTTCTTCTGCTACTCTCTCTGTGGCTAAGCCATCTCTCAAGGTCTCTTTAGTTACACTCTCTATTGTTGTTAATTCCTCTTCTTGGGAAAGCATTGGTGCCTTTTTACATTAGCATTATTTTATGCTAATATTCGCGCGCACTGACATGTATAAATTAGTTTCTTTCTTTGTTCAGGTCCACAGTCAGGGGTTCTCTGAATTCTATGGTCTTCGCAGTTCATCAGCTTCTCTTCCATTTGCTCGCAAGTCCTCCGAAGACTTGTTCTCTGTTATTGCCTTCCAGACTTCTGCTGTGAGTTTCATTTTCCCTCTCATTTGCCTTCCTCATTTACCGGTTAGGACTACAAGTACTTGATATAGTGTGAAATTCTTGCTTATAGGCCACAGCTGTAAGCCTGCAACTATAAGTCAACTAATGCTAATCTCAAAAGATAAGAGTACACAAAGGAGTTGTTGAGCTCACATCTCACCATAGGAAGTGGCTTGTACGTAGTAGTAATCATTACAAGTACTAATTTTTAACACTAACAAACAGTACACAGTATCTACTATAATAATTAGGATAACCCACTTGGATGTTTTGATTTTTGTTGTTTACTTTGACTCTGCATCAATTTCTCATGGTATTTGCTAAGGCAACCAGAACGAAGTTTTTCAGATAAACTATTTAGACAACATCAGACTTGTTCATTTTGGATTTCATGATCATGTATAGTACGTTTTCAAAGATAAATTCTTATGCTATTCGTACAATTTCAATGTTACATTTCACTTTACAATTTCATTGTGCATGAAGCATGAATCTCCATAATGGAATTACCAAAAATGGGAGTTTAAGTCAAGTTTCCTTGCATCTAATTGATCATTGCAATATACTCTGTACATATATAAAGATTAATTAATTAACTCTGGGCGCCCAAGCTGCCAAGCTAGTTGAAGTTTTCAAGGTATTGAGTATATTGGCAATTTGGCATTGTTGTAGGTTGGTGGGAATGGCGGTTACAGGAGAGGAGTAGTGGAAGCAAAGCTGAAGGTAGCAATCAATGGGTTTGGGAGAATCGGAAGGAACTTCCTGAGATGTTGGCACGGCAGGAAGGACTCGCCATTGGATGTCATCGCCATCAACGACACAGGAGGTGTCAAGCAGGCCTCCCATCTTCTCAAGTACGACTCCACCCTTGGCATCTTTGACGCAGATGTCAAGCCCTCCGGTGACAAGGCTATCTCAGTTGATGGAAAGATCATCAAGGTCGTCTCTAACCGTAACCCCGCCAACCTCCCCTGGAAGTAATAATTTAACTCACTCAATTTCAAATTATATTCATAAGATTATACTACAAATATAAAGATGCATTCAGTGTTATATCATTTAAATTTTTAAATAATATATCAGCATGTACTCTGCTTAGATACAATAAAAAAAACTAAATCTGAATAGAGAAATAGACTCCTTATATTTCACTTGAAAATAGAGTATCCTAGTCTATGATACATATATGATACAAAAATGAAGTGAGCAAAAATGGATGGTTTGTGCAGGGACTTGGAAATAGACCTTGTGATAGAAGGGACTGGAGTGTTTGTGGACAGGGAAGGAGCTGGAAAGCATTTACAGGCAGGGGCTAAGAAGGTGCTCATCACTGCTCCTGGGAAAGGTGATATACCCACCTACGTGGTTGGTGTTAATGCTGACGCTTACAACCATGCCGAGGCCATCATCAGCAATGCCTCTTGTACCACCAATTGCCTTGCTCCCTTTGTCAAGGTCCTCGACCAAAAATTTGGTAACTTAGCTCTCTCTCCTGCCTTTCTCTGCATCCTGCCTTTCCTTGTACCGCCCAAGCATTTTGTCTGCAAATGCTTCCATGATATTTCTGCATTTAGATTGCTTCCTCAGTGTTCCATGATTTTGTTTGTTTTTCATACTTAATCAATTAGCTCTGTTAAGGACTGTTTAGGTGCCTTAACAATGATGGTTTGTCCCAGTCACATCCATTATCATAGTATTTTCATTAAATTATATTTGCCAAACCACAAACCTCTCCCAACTTTTCAGCCTACACTTTACTGGTAGAAAAGAACTTGATTTTCTGGTTATAAAAGCTCAACGCCATCATTTGTGTCCCTACTCCCTACCAATTGGTCATATAATTGAAAATATTCTCACTTCGGTGCATTCACCTTTTCAATATCCTAGTTAATCTTCTGATTTGCATCTTTGTGGCCTAGAATCAGGGCTCATACCTAACCCCATCACCTTTTTTTGCTGTTAAATAATGCAGCTCTAATTATGCAGGAATATATAGTATCTCATCGTTACCGTGTTTGATGATATTGATCTATGATTATCTCTGAGATTGCATCGTCTGTTAGTTTACACAAGCTTGTAATTTAACTTCCAAGCATTTCTAACCATTCAGTGAGTGTATTAGTAACATGTCGTCGTTCCATTTTGTATGATATGTCTGTCTCTCCTGCCTTGGAATTAGGCATAATCCTGCAATAGTTTCTCATTTACAAGGGATGAACAATTAAGTTAACATTAAATACATCACTATTTTTCCCCCGCTCTGTTCTAATAAAGATTATGCTGGACAAGTTTTCCTTAGGTTTATCTAATCAAACTTTATATTTGTGAATTGTCATTGATACTTCTCTCATCCTCTAGCATGGTTATATGGCATGTCCATAACGTGGATATATGAAATATCATATTCATATGTTAGGCATCATCAAGGGTACCATGACAACCACACATTCCTACACTGGAGACCAGAGGCTTCTTGATGCAAGTCACCGTGATCTTCGTCGTGCACGTGCTGCAGCTCTCAACATAGTCCCAACTTCCACAGGTGCTGCAAAAGCTGTAGCCCTTGTTCTCCCTTCTCTAAAAGGAAAGCTGAATGGCATTGCCCTCCGTGTGCCCACGCCTAATGTCTCAGTTGTGGACCTTGTTGTTCAAGTATCAAAGAAGACCTTTGCAGAAGAGGTCAATGCAGCTTTCAGGGAGAGTGCTGACACAGAGCTCAAAGGTATCCTATCTGTATGTGATGAGCCTCTTGTGTCAGTTGACTTCAGGTGCACTGATGTGTCATCAACTGTTGACTCTTCACTAACATTGGTTATGGGAGATGACATGGTGAAGGTGATTGCTTGGTATGACAATGAGTGGGGTTATTCACAGAGGGTAGTTGATCTTGCTGACATTGTTGCCAACAACTGGAAGTGATCTTCAATATCCTGCTGTTATTGAACTTCTTTCCCAGTTTAATTTCTTGTAGATTTCTGTTTTTGAAGATATGTAATCAGATTTGAACCTTGATATCTGTATTTCAGAAGTTAAGATACTTGAGCGGTAATTTGTGAAATCTGACGCGGCCAAAGATTAAAGAAAAAAAGGCTGAAGTTTGTCAAAGGAGCAAAGCTTTCAGGCTTAGATTGCTAATTCTCCCCTATGTCCAAGTCGCTAATAGTTCGTCTTTGTTCTCTTTTTCCACTGGCATAGTAAACAAATGCCATCTCAGTATATTTTACAATGAAAATAAGAATGATTTTGAGTCAAGTTTATTTAAAGCCCAATAAAGTCCAAAATTCATCCAAACACAGATTGAGTTTCAACCGTGGCTATAATATAAATGAACTAAGCTGTTTATGAACAACTCGAGCTCGACTCGGCAAGATACTTGTTTATGTTCGGTTGTTTAGAAAACAAGCCATGTTCAAGCTTTAAGTTTAGGCTTGATTATTAGACAAGCCAAGCTCAAACATAAAAATGTGTTTGTGAACAAGCTCGTAATCATGAGAGCTCAATTTAACTATATATAATATAATATTTTTATATGTATGCTTATAAAAATATATCTATATAGGCTTGAAATTTGATTGTATAAGTTTGTCAATAATTTCATATGATATTAGATTATTATTTGTAACTTATTGATGATATAGATAGTCTATTTGTAGGAAAAATTCATAAAATTATGAACAGGTAAAATATTTTAGTCATAGTTTCACAATATATAAGAAAAGAACAAGTTAATTAAGTAGCTCGTAAACAAGTTTGAGCTTGCTCGATAAGAAAACAAGTCAAGTTTGAACATAAAATCTTGTTTGGGGATGAGATTGGGCTCAGCTCATTGACAGCCCTAGTTTCAACCAAAATCTTTTGATGCCTAATGGGTGTGAGGCTTATAGTCCACAAAATTCTTCACTTCACGCGATTAATTCACACTTTACAGCCCACCTCTTCCTACTACATGGATTAGGTGCATGAGTCATGACAAGTATTTTAGCCATATTACAAAATTGGCTCATACTATGTTTTCTTATGGTTTAATAGCCCACCTCTTGCATCGCCAATTAGGCTAAAGCCTATGTTTTCTCCTCAATGGATTAAGACTCATGGCTCATGCTACTGCTCTCATCTCACCGAATGATCTTTCCCAATAAAACCACATATTTACATAAAATGGGTTTGGAGGGAAAATGCTCAATTACATCATTTACATGCCAATTCAATTATTTGGGCTATTAAACCATAAGATCTTTAAGTCCAAATATTTCTTGAAGGCCCGAGACTTTACGCATCCATGTATCAAAGCTCACCCTATTAGAAGACAAAACATGGATTGGGCAAGTGGGAAATTAAAAAATTCTTATACATCCCACTAAAAGTTATGTCTGTCAACTCATGTTTATATACATCATGTTTTGCAACCTCCGTTTGATCTTATTCTAAGGGTGAAATTATCATTTTATAACAAAATGGTGGGATTATAAACGAGCCTAGTTTTGTTGAGTTGTGAGTGTTCAAGTTTAACTCAACAAGGAATGTAAAATGTTTAAGTTTGGCTTAAGCTCGAACCAAGCCTATAAATGATGTTTGAGTCGACCTTGTTAAAAGGTCTAAAAGTTTGAGCTTGGCTTGACTTGTCTCGACTTGATTTATTAGTCAAGCCAAGCTCGAGCTCAATATCAAGCTCAAACTCAATATCAAGCTTTTGAGCTTGAGATCCAACACAATTATATTATCAAGCCCATATCAAGCTTATTATCAAGCCTATTTAGTTTGCTTAAGTAATCCCAACTCCCAATTACTTAAAGTATTAGTAAGATATGAGTTTAATTGTGAAGATTATCACCAAGCTCATAAACAAGTAAAAATTCAGTTTGTTTTGTATTGAGCCCTAATGTTCATAAGCTTGCTCATTAACAATTTTATTTACTTGGGCTTGGCTCTTTTATCAAACAAGTCTAAAATTAAGGTTCAAGTCTGAGAAACAAACTAACTGTTAAACACACACACACACACACACACTTAATTACACTCTCTCACCAAGCTCCAACACATTACTTAACCCAAAGTACCACAACAAAAGGGCCTAACTAAGGTTCAAGTTTGGCTTGTTTATAAACATATAAACATAAATGAGCTTTTTATTGAACCAAAGCCTAGTTATTTATGAATAACTTGGTTTATTTTACAGCCCTACAAAAGGGAAACCCCATCATTTTAACAGTTGAATAATTACATGCATAATTTAAAACAAATCTAGAAGGCCTAACTATCAAAATGAAATGTTATAAGATGTTTGTGAAAATGACTCTATGAGCATTGTTAAAGTTTGTTCTAGTAATGAATTTTTAGAGTTATTCAAATCAAAGAAACATGCTAAAATCTTTATACACCTGCTGAAATCACTAGTTCATAGGAATCATGATATTCATAATAACTTGTGTGAGTCAAATTCCTTATTTGACAAATATAAGAAAAGGAATAGACGTTTGTGTGACAAACTAGATTTTTTGAAAAGAAAGATTCACTCGTCTATGAATGAAGTAAAGAAAGATAAGTCATGCTTTGATGGTCAAGAATGCCTATCTCATGCGTGTCTTTTTGTTCATTCCGCATTGGAAGTATTTAATTCATGTTTGTGGTATCTTGACAGCGGTTGTTCAAGATTCAAAACCTTTAAAGAGAAGGAAGATGGCTTTGTGACATTTGGAGATGGTAGTCACTCACAAGTTCTTGGAAAGGGAACCGTGGATATTCCAGGACTGCCTTTGTTAACTGATGTGCTGTACATTAAATTTAAAACAAATCTAGAAGGCCTAACTATCAAAATGAAATGTTATATGCTTAAATCGAACCATCGAATTGTAAGACTAATCCAATTCAAGAATTTAATGGTAAATGCGCATTCTTGCGATTAGGTTAAACACTTTATGAGTGATTAATTATGATTGCTTCTTAAAGAATCATTTATAATTGATTATGTGTCATAATCTTATTGTTTAGCCTTAAAACAAGAGTGCACATGTATGTATTGGATAATTCTAGTGGATAATTAAGATATTTTGAATAATGGTTGATTATTTTCAAAATTAAGATAACTAATTATATTTTAGATTTCTAAATATCCTCTAACATTATCTAACACAAAAAGGGCTAAAAACCAAGTCCTAGGTTGTATTTATCTTTCAAAAAAATACTAATAAAAAAAATCGAGTAAGAAATTTTGGAAAAAAAAGATTATTTAACTTTATATATATATATATAAATATATATATATATATATATATATTTAACGATGTAGTCAAATAGTTTCCTTTTCAAACTATGTAGCAAAATACTCATGTTTTGGATCTCGATATTGCTGATGTTGAGTTCTATGCATATTTTTTCACTTTTTTTTATTTTTTGAAAATTTTGCATAGAATTTTACATTGGAAATCTCAACTTTCACTTAAAAATACGCATAAAACTTGACATTGCTAATTTTGAGTTCCACAAAATCGAATTCCAAAACAAGGGTATGTTGTTATATAGTTTGAAAAGAGGGTTGTTTGGCTACATAGTTCAAAAATTAAGGCAAAATAGTCATTTCTCCCAGAAATTTTGTGCCAACTCTGTCACAAAATTTCAACTCTTTCCTCAATTTTCTGACATATACTTTAATTTAATCAATAAATGAGATAAATAAGAGATAAATACAGCATTGGGGAGTTTGAAATTGATCCAAATATAATAAAGCTCATCCCATCTATGCATAGAAGGGATGTTCTCTACTCCAAAGCACAATGGTGCATTGAGGTTTTGAGAAGAGCCATTAGGCAACCACTACTCTTCACTATTAGTCATATCACTCTCCCATCAAAAGCCATGAAATTTAGTGCTCTCAAAGCCTTAAATCCTAATGTGTATGACTAAATTTTGAGTTTGAAATAAATCAAACAGGTAAAATAGTTTCACAAATGTAAATTTGTATCGATGAATGTGTAGTACAATTCTCTGAAATTACAAAAGAGTGATCCTCTGATTCGATCTCCTTGAAAGACTTGTTGATTGGAATTGTAGTAATGTGATTTTGATTCGAACACCAAATATACTTCAATTTGGCTGAAGAATGGATCGAAGACCTTTGAAATGGAATTACAATGAATCTCTAGCTATGAGCTTGTTAGAAATTCTTTGTTCTTTGTATGTTCTTCGTGTTCTTCGGCTTCAAAAGTTTGTGGTGGAAGTTCTTCGGGGTTTTGGAGGCTTGAATTCGTAGAGCTTTATCAATTTGTGGTTTCTTGAAGTTTTTGGAGGCTTTTGAGCTTAATTCCAGTGAACTTTGAGATCTAGGAAGATTATTTGGATGATTTCTCTTCGAATGTTCTTCGTATTCGAAGGTTGAAGTTCATGAAGTTCTTGGAGGCTTTAGGTCTTGATTCTAGCAGAATTTCTGTACTTTGGAATCTTCTTTGATGCTGCTTATGGCATGGATGCCTTGGTGTGTCTTCCAAGATGTCTTCGAAGATCTCTTGGTGTGTAGAAATGTCTTAGGAAGGCTTCTATTTATAGGAGTTTGGGGGTGGGTGAGTGACACGTAGCAAAGTCTAATTGGTGACACATGTCATAGCCTGATTAGAAGAGTTTTAAGACTTTTCCTCCAAGACACATGGCATCATTTGATTGGCCGAAATGTCTTAATTTTCAAGATGACACATGTCAGCAATCAATTGGATCACTTATGTCATTACTCACATGCGTCGATGTGTGGCCTATATCATTGCTTACACGCGCTGATGTGTGACTTGATTTTGCATGCATTTTAAGCTTTTATTTCAATGACACTTGGCAAATCTCTGTTGGTTTCTGAGTAGTGATAGTGGAAACTAGTAGCAGTACATGGCGTTTTGTAATTGGCCATACTTTGTGGACTTGGTAGTATGATGTGTTAGCATGTGATAGGTCGGAAATTTTCCCTCTCTACACCTAAATTGTAATCGATAGGATCATTAAACCAAATTCTTGCCTTCAACAATCAATTAATCAACAACAAGTTGTTATTCAGCGCAAATTTTATTAAGATCAAGAAGGATATATTTGTGGATATATATAAGGAAAAAGGTGTTGTCCCTATAGACAAGAGCCTAATCCTAAATCAACTTTTTTTAAAAAATAATAATAATAATAATAATTTTTTTTTTTTAAAAGGGATGAACATGCTAGCCTTATACTAGGTTATCCATATGCTCACATGATGTTAAGATGATGATCAAATCAAATTTTCAAACCGTATTTTCATTTTTTCTATTATAACATATTCTTTTCTTATTTGTGATATGTTTGGATGCTATAATTTGTTCGTGTGCCATGAGTCCATAGCCATTTGCTTTAGAAGATTGATTTTAATTTGGAGAAATTGGTGCCTAACACCTTCCATTCCTTAACAAAAGCTCTAAAGTTAGATCATTGGTTCTTGACTAAGCTTTATCTAAGTAATTTTCATTTTATAGAAAATAACTAGTGAAAGCTCAATATTGCAAATAACTAGAGCTTGTTTAGACCCCCAATTTTAATTACGGCTTGATTAATTTTATGCTTAACACACTTAATGCGGAATATACGTGATTAACGAATTAATCAATCAAAGCATTCAACAATTGCATGGGTGAACAAATAAGAGCAATGTTAAAATGGAAAGGGCAGTAGGTAAAAGAATAGCAAACCCAAGATAACACGGTAATGTGTTATCGAAGAGGAAAACCGAAGAACACGATGTAAAAACCTTTTTACGGCCCACCAAGCCGAAATGATCCACTAGTGAATAAGTTGGAGCACTAGGATACCAAAAAGACCCTCCAAGCCTAATCTACCCAAAGTACTTGAGCCCTTCAAGCTCCAGCTACCAACGGACTTTTCGGAGTCTTGTCTTCACTGGCTTCCCGGATCTCACAATACCGCCTGATTGCACCGCCAAGCCTCACCGGTTTATTTTGGCAAATAACCAATGCTTCCCAAACTCCAAAACACTCTCTATACTCTGAATAAGTGTGGGTTGTGTTTAGGTACAAATCTCCTCTCAAGCTATAACAATGGGAGAGAGGAAGGAGAAGAGACTACAAGGATTTCTCTCTTGAGGATGTGCAGCTCTCTCTAACAAGGTGGGTTTTGTAGAAATCTTGCGAAATTCCTTTTGGAACTTAACTCTTTAGCTTCCAGCATGTGCCCATTATGTGACCTTCACGGGTTGCACCACTCGCGAGCCAAGTTGCGAGATCAACTTCTTGAGCAAATCTTCACCACTTAAGACTAAACTCATTACAATTAAATCCCAAAAAATACAAGGAAATAAATTAATGAAATTACAACACTTTTTGTCATGAAATAAAGCCAACATAAATGTTATGTGAAAAACCAAATGTTTTGGAAGATTGTTGATACCGTATTTTGTCCGCCCTCGATTTGCGTGCCAGACTCCGAAAAATCCAAAAATATTATTTTCTCTCCATGGGGCCATGAGAACATCCAGAATGACGTAGTGCAATCCGTTTGAACACCGGAGCACCCAAAGTGCATTTTTTTAGCTAAAATGACCAAAATGCCCCTAGTCAACCTAGGGTTGACCGAAGGTCAAACAAGGTCAAAATCCACACAAAATAACAACTTTCATAGTTTTTCATCAAACCCGAGCTTCTCAGAGATTTTTTAGCCACTTTGACCAAGTTTGAGCCGAAGTTGACTTTGGGTGGGCCCAAAAATCCTAATTTTGATACGGCCGTCAAAACGGGTTGAAACCAACGTCATTACGAAAATTATCAAATTCTCATTCCAACGACTATTCATGGGTCAAAATCGGAGTTAAAACGGCCGAGATATCACGAAAACCGGGTTAACGCACTGATTGATGCACCACTAACTTCCCGGAGCCATAACGTTTGATCTGACCGTTGGATTTTTGAGGTTTAGGGGTGTGGATGTAGCTTTTCTAGCTATCATCCACACCCCTAACCTTTTAAATCTTTTTCTAGCATTTATTTTGCTTTGATGCCTTAATAACATGATTTATTGCTTTCCTAGCACGTTTCTTGCTTTCTTTGTGTTTCTAGCTTAAATCTCCATGCTTTTTATGTCTTATGCCGTGTTTCATGTTTAGATCTACATCCTTACATGCTTATATGTTTAGATCTACATACTTAGGTTTTATGCCATGTTTTTCTATGTTTTGTTCCTCTTTTTGCTCTATGTTGATGTTAGGGTTATATGCTCACATGCTTGATATCAGCATGTCTATGGTTATGTCTTGCTTAGACCTACATGTTTGTATGCACGCTCTATGCTCCTATGCCTATATCCGAGTCTTCACATTCTTGTATGCTTGGATTCATGTCCTTCCATATCTATGTGCTAAATTTTTATATGTTTACATGCATGTTTCTATGCCTATATGCCTATATCTATGTTTCCACATGCTCGTGTGCTTGGATCTATATTCTTTACATGCTTTACGCCATCTTCCGGTGTTTGTACGCTCTATGCCATGTTTGTGCGCCTAAACCTAGGCTATGTTTGTCATGCCATGTGCTATTGTAGCCCTTTTGTTTCTTTTATCGCATTTTCTCATGTTTTGGCCTTTGGTTCGGACTCGATTTGGACCCTATGGTCTTTGTCACTGTCTGTACACCTTGGCCTACATCAAAGGATTTGGATCACCCAATTTGCATGTCTATGCTTGCTTGTTTCTATGCTTTGTGCTTATGATAGCCTCTCTTGTTCTAGGCTTTGCCACGCTTGACGCCCTTTGCGGGTTTGTGGTTGTGTGGTTACGTCCGATGCCCGTGAGGCCTTGTTTGGACGTAACCATTTGGGATGCATCACCATGATGCCGGTTGCTTTGTGTATACCTTTCCCCTTTTCCGCTCCGTGCGATGATATGCTTACCATGCTTGTTTGTGCTACCCGTTGGCTTTCTATGCATCTTTACACGCTTGCTTACATGTCCATGCATGAGTCTTGCTTACTAGTGTGCCGTCCATGCTTCAACAGAATGAAGCTATGGACATCCGATCCAAACCTACATTTGTCTCCCGTAGACACCACCTTTTGTATGCTTTTTTCGCTTGTTTGCCTTTTGCTTATTTGTTTGCCTTTTCACTTGTTTACTCGCATCATTGTTTCTATGCTTGCCATGTCTATCACGTTTGTCTACTTTATGCCTCTTTCATGTGCTCTTTGCATTCTTTCCTTCCATTGCTTGTCTGCTGGTTTCTTGTCTTTGCCTTCGCATGTACACACATGGAGCGAGGACGCATGGAGCTAGGGCACGGTCTCCTAGGCGCAATTAAAAAGGGTGCGGGCGCAGGCATGTCGATATGAGCCAATCGGCTGCAGTCAGTAGGTTTAGGAGCTTAGCCACCCCCTTTGGTTATATACTCTGTTTAAACCCCCTTCTTTCCTCCCCCCTTTCTCTCTTAGATGGTTTATATTAGGTATATCATGCCATATACTATTCGTCCTCATCTCTAGAGTATGGCGACCCTTGTTTATTTTCCTGCACTTATATTTTGGGCCATGCTCTAGGAATGTAGGTATTTACTTTCCTGCTCTGTGTGCTTGCATTGTGCATGATGGATGTATATATATACCTGCTCACCCCCTTCCGGTGTGATTGTCACAATCCGTGTCACCTAAGGCAAGTGATGCCTAATTTTCGCCGCAAAAGTAAGGTGACATGTCGCCGGATTTTCCCCGTGAAAATCTAGTACTCGGCTCGAATGCCATAGGAAAGCATAGATTTGGACCACGCCTTTTCAAAAGCCAAACCTCAAAGCCCCTATGTATGCAAATCCCCGAAAGCCAATGCTGAAATCATGTTTTTACTGCCAATTTTTGAAAATTAAGGTTTTATCAAAACAAAGGACTGTCATTGGACAGGCGTTGTGGGGTGCCTAACACCTTCCCCACACGTAACCAAACATCCGGACCTAAGAATCAAGATTTTTTGCCATCCACATTAGATTAGGAAAAATGCCCTTTTTCTTAATCTAGGATCGGTAATAAAATCAACTAGAAACAAGTGACCAATCACACCTTAGAAAAACCCAATGATTGGTGGCGACTCCACTTACCTTTGGTAATCCCTTAATTTGGCCCAGATTCCTGCCATAAAACCAAAGTTAGACCTACCTTCCTCCACCGAGAGAAGGAGCACCTGAAACTCCGTGCGAACACAACAACACTACACATCATTCGAGAGGGGCTCTCCAATGGGGTCCCGCACATGCGGGAGCTGTCGCCACGGCAGGTAGTTGAACGAAGGCACGGCGGCGGTGGTTTTCCGCTAGCTGGTCGAGTCCAGGCATGGAAAAAGATCAATTTACCCCTCAACCAAATGTTTTGTAGAGAAAAGTAAATTAGTCTCTCAATACTAAATTCAGTTAGATTTAACACCAAAACAAATGGTAGGGGGAACATTAAATAGAATTATAACTTTGGAGGGTCAATCATGCATTTTGATAGTTGATAGAGTTACATGTAATCAGGGTGATAGTTTAGGATGAAAAACTATAATTTGCCCCAATTATTACATAGCCTAACTTGCTCACTCAAGTATTTTGAGGTCACAATTTTTCACAATGAGCACTTACTTTTCCTCCTTGCCATATCACACCATCTTTTAGCAAACAAAGATCGAAGACATGGGTATAGTAGTCAAAGCTTAATACACCATGCTTTAACTTTAAAGTTCATGGAACATCAAATTTCTTATTGGAAATCACTTCAAAAGGATCAATCTAGCTTATAATCTCCTCATTATCTAAAGGGGGAAAAAAAAAGGAGCAAATTTGAGTAAAGGAAAAGCAACTTTTGGTCAGAGACAAAGAAAACAAGGTGAAACACTTCAAGGCAACAAAATTGTCAAGAAAATCTTTACCCACAAAAAATAAATATGATTTGTCACTTCAAGCTGTAATTAATGGTCCAAACAAATGACATTTCATGGGGATGGTTTAGAAGGAAAAAATTATGTTCCACTAACTTTCTAGTATTCAATAAAAAGGTAATACACATGTTTTCCTTAGGAAGAGTTGTTCCCCCTTGTCTAGTAAAAATTTATCGTCTTCATTGAAACCTCACGCTTTCCTTTTGTGAGTCCCTTTTTTAATAGTTCCCAGACCCAGTGCTGATAAGGGATCCTGGGTCACTATGAGGGATGTGTAGATGTTGGTTAGATTGGGCTTGGCTCACCGCGACCCACTTGGGCCGTTATATGAACCAATTTGTGCACAAGACAAATGAACTCCACAACACATATATGTATATTGGCCAAGCAAATAATGAAGGAAGAACAAATACACAATGTAAAGTAAACAATGGTGATTAAGAATGCCTCGATGAAGGTTATATATTTATTTGATTAAATCAAGTGTTAGAGTACATTAGGTCCCACCCTGTGAGGATACTTCACAAGGCCCAATGAGCCTCAAAGGTCATAGACTTGACTTGTCCCCTTTTGGGTTCTCAAGACATGTGAAATTTTAATCCCTTGAATCTGAGTGGCTCCTCCAATATTTGGACACAGGACCTTCTATAATGCCTTTTTCCTCTCAACCTAAAAGCTCAAGAAAACTTAAAACCTCTTCTTGTATTTCTCTCCTGGTTACTTGTTTTTTGGTTTTTTGTTTTTTTTTTTTAAATCCCTTTTTTGTCTTCCTAGCCTTTCCCTTTTATACTATTCTTGGAGGGCCCTTCAAATTACTATTCTCTCCCCTTGTTCTCCTGGGTACCAGAGCCAATCCCCTTTGTTTGAAACGTTGGAGGTTGGTCCTTTCCTTATTTCTTCTTATTTTGCTATTCTAGCAACTCGTACCTGAAAGTTCATTCACTGACTTTCTACTCGTGGAAGCTCTTTCCTTAGGGTAAACCCAGATTCTCTTCTGAGGTCAATGCTCCATAATCCTTGGTGGGCAAACTACCTCCCTCGGTGGCAAACCAGCCCAGATGCGCAAATGGGTCAAAGCCCTTGCTAGGAAGAAAAGCCGCTTAGTCGGGCATGCCTCGTAGCGTTGTGGCTGAGCAAGTTCCTTTTTGGTGAGTTCCCAGGCTACAACGTTAAGTCCACTTTCTTCCCCTTGGCACTTCGGATAGTTAGGGGTGTTAGCCTCCTTTAGCCCCCCTGTTTCTAGGCCACTTATATACTCAGTTGGACTTGCTACACGCTGATGAGCTGGGAGGTAATTCTTGTCATGCTATTACTTCTTCTCTCCATTGTACTATGTTGCAAATATTTGTGTGGGAGCGTTCTTAGGTCACCCTAGCAAAGTGCAGGACCTTGAAGCATGTCAAAGAAAACTTCCATACGTCTCCTGACATTATTAAGGGGTTGTGTGGTGGTTCGACTGATGGCTACCCCATCATATTTTGTTGGGCCAATCTAAGGGGAGTGGAGACCAACTTGATTGAATTTTTTGATTAGAAGGGTCATCTAAACTGGTGTTCCCCCAGAGAATTTGAAGTTGGCTTCACTCGTGACTCTGTACTATTGTCCTTTTTTAGTTCCCCAAGACATACATTTAACCTTCGTCGGGGAGATGAGAATAGCATGGCTTACCTGGCTTTCATAAGCCCTGTGTGGCTTTTGGTTCCTTCATCTGGTGGACCATAGTACACCCATTATCCTGCACACTGGGTCCTCAGACAGTTTGGCTTTGATTAGGACGTTCCTCTAGTCTTCAAAGAGGTTGTCCCTCCTAATCCTTCTTAGATCCATTCTTGAGACTTCATGCCTTTGCTTACTAGTCCCGGAGGAGTCCCAAGTCACTGTACCAAGTTTTCAGAAGGCGGCCTATGGGTCCAGCAGTTTCTACAGTTATTGGAGAGGATTTAGAAGTCTTTCATGGATTATGTGGGTTTAGGGACAGTGGGGGAGGTTCCTCATGCTGACCTCTTCTTAGATCCTTCATCCAACAAGCGCTTATCCCTTCCTACTCTTGACATAGTTTCAAGTGCCTCGAGTGGTAGGGTTGGATTCGTTGAATGACATCAATCTAGTGGCAATTGGATATCTTATGTTAGTGATTTTCTTCCTTGGCCTAAGTCTACTATGATAGTTGGTTCCTTCCTGAGGGTTCCCATCAAAAAAAGGATGGCAAAGGAAATTGGTTCAACAATTCCACGAGGCAAGGGGAAGGAGAAAAAAGGTAAGAAAGGCACCATGCAGAAGGATGAAGGTGAGAAGGACGCTAACAAGACAGAGACTAGTCAAGGAACTAAGAAGGGAAAGTTTTTGCTTCCTCAAAGCAACCCTTCATTTCCTAGGGATCTGGGGAGGTGGCTCCTGTTGTTATTGAGGCGGGATCCTAAGGTAAGGAGGTCATTCATCCCCCTTCTCCTAAGATCAGGATCAAGACCAAGGTAGAGATTCCTAAGCTCCAGACCCCTATTGGTTCCCCAAAGGGGACCACCCCAGTAGTTGTTTCTTCGCTAGCCCAAGGTTCTTCGGGATCCCCTTTTGTGATTCATTGTTTTCCTAAGAGACCCTCTAGGCAAACCCGTAGTAAGCAAAAGAGAGATGTAGATCCTGTAGAGAGAGATAAAGAAGGGCAAGAATTCATTCCCCTTTCTCTTACTTTCTCTTTTTGTTATTTGATTTTTCCCTTTTTTTTCCCACTGTCTATCTCTGTATTCATATGTCTGTGGGTTACTTTTGCAGTCAAAATGCAAAGTTGATCCTCAAAGAATGAAGGGTTCCTCTTTAACTGATGAGGTGGTATTATTCTTTTCCATATTCCTTAATTGTCTAGACCTTTTGTTAAATTCTTTCGCTTCCTGCTTCAGGTGGAAATTTCCCCTCCTCCTTTTAGGGATGTGATTCCAGAGGGAACATCCAAAGATCAACCTCCAACTGGTCCTGGTGTAGGTGAGGAGATTGTAGGTGAGTCTGAGCAGGTCCCTGACCCTGTTGATGGAGTGACCAAGGAACCCACCAAGGCTGTGGAAGAAGGTGTGATTCCTTTTAAGGGAACCGGTATGTCTTGCCTTCTCCTTTCCTTCTTTTTTATTGGTGTACCCCTGTGCTTACTGTCTTCTTCGAAATTCCTTCTATCATAGGCCAAGTTAGCCCCTAAGTTATTCCCGAAAGTGAAATTACAGATTTGACCTTGGAGGTAGAAACTCCTCAAGGTGTACTAGCTTCTGGTGGCCCTTCCTCTACCTTTGGTCCTGGCATGGTTATTCTTGCTTTTCAACTTTGTCACTTTTCATGAACTCCACTTTTACTGATGGTTCATTCGTAGATTCTACCAAGGACCTAGGGGAGAAGATGGAGGAGCTCCAGAAGATAATGGAGGCAATATCCTCGATCCAGGGAGAGTCTTCCTCACATGTGCTTAGTGAAATTGGTACTTGCCCTCTCCCATTTTCTTGCTTCCCCTTAATCTTTTATTCCTGCTTATTATTACTAATAACTTAATGCAGGTCCTAACAAGGATTCAAGAGTAGCAGTAGATGACCCATTGAGAGCCAGGGAATATTAAGAAATGCCTTCGGTCCATGGAAGCCTACCTTTGGATACTACCAGTGAGATCCTCTCTCTTTTATTTTTTTGCTTTACATGCCTTTTCTTATTAACAGTTCCTCAGTCTCTTTAGGTACTGAAGTGAAGGCCAAGGAGCCCAAGACCACTGTTGTTGAAGAAGTCAGGGAACCTTCAGCAATACCTACTCAATCCACTGGAGTTCAAACCAAGGTCCCTCAGAGTGATCCGGGAACTACAGACCTTTCACTCCCTCAAAAGAATGACACAGTGATGGAAGAGCCCAAAGATACTGCCGTTATGGATCTTGGTGCTGGGCTCCCAAATTATTTGACTCGTTTTGATATGTTGGAGTTCAACAACCTCCCCGTGAGTCACTTCTATTGTTTTGAGGCATCCTTCTCCATCTTCCTTTTCTTCTCCATACCTGCTAAAGGTTTGCCACTCCTTAAGGAGCTGTTCAGGGTTCACAAGGACTTTACTGCCAAGTTCAAAGGTGGCATTTTCTTAGGGAACATCCTTCTGGAGTTACCTTGTGCTGTCCTGGTTTCCCTGAAGAATGCTTCAATTGATTCCTTGTCAGAGGAGAAGATCCTTGAATGGAGGGGGGTCATGCAAGACTTAGTGGAGGCAAAGTTTAATTTGACCTTCCTATTGGATTACCTCCGATTAGTGGCCCTCATATTTTTTCAGAAGAAAGCCACCAAGGACCTTGATGCTGAGATTGCTCTTGCTAGGGAAGCTTTGGCCCATGCCCTAGAAGCATTACAAAATTTGGAAGCTCACAAGGAGCTATCCCTTTCAACCATAGCCACCTCTTCTTCTCTTGCAGTTCCTCAAGAGGGGTCACTATTTGCCGGTCTTTTGTCTTAGCTGCTTTGTGGCCAATTTGCCCTTGCAGCTTAGTGTTTTGTTTATGACCAACTACTAGGTCATGCTTCCTTTTCAGTGACCAGTTCCTTGGTCTAGTACTTATAAACTTTTTCTTTTGACCAGTTCCTTGGTCTTTGAACTTTGATGTATTACCTCTTAAGGTTTTATTACTTTTTTTTTTCTTTTGACCAATTCATCGGTCTTTTGTATGGTTCCAATGAACTTCAATGTATTCGTTCTCTAAGGTTTTATTCAAGTTTTCTTATAATGTACATATGTATGCATGCATTTATTTATTTTAATGTATTTTGGTTTTGTTACTTATCTACTTCAGATAATCATAAGCAGATAGCAAATTTTGAATAATATCATGATTTCTTCATTTTTTCAAAGACTTTTCTGAAATACATCATGGTAGCCAAAATGATTCAAGAACCTATTTGCTAAAAGGTATACCTACTCCAGACATAGAGTGGTTCCTTTGTTCAGGTCATCAAACAAAAGGAGTACTATGCCCATAAGGCTTATTCAAATAAGACACTTGATAAAATAAAGGAAAAGAGATGACAAAAGGTAAGGTAATACTTGGAGACCTCAGGTGTAGTACCCACTATTATGGGCTTCTCTGATGATGTAGGGACCTTCCCATTTTGGGGTAAACTTCGAAGGTCTTGGGATGTTTCTTCTCACATGCTCTACTACTCTTAATACTAATTGCCCTTGCGTGAAGATCCTTGAATGGACAGTCTGGTCATATGTCTTAGCCATTTTCTACTGATACCTCTAACTCTGTCTTCTTGCTAGCTCCCTTTTTTCTTCTAGGCTTTCTAGGTCTGCTACTCGCTCCCTAGCATGCACGCTATCTGCATCTCCTTGAATCTTTTCTAACATTATTTTGGGTGTGGGAACTGCCAATTCTACTGGCTGACGACCGCTGTCCCATAGACAATGGAGAATAGTGAGAATCCTGTAGTTGTCTTCAGGGAACTCCTATATGCCCATAGTACATCCATCAAGTGGGAACTCCACTTTCCTTTATATTTGTGCTTCATCCTCTTCAAAATCTTAAGTATGACCCGATTAGTTGCCTTAGCTAGGCCATTTCCTTAAGGATAGTATAGAGTGGATCTCCTATGCTTGATGTGGTATTTCTCCAACAGATTCTTCATATCCTTATTCAAAAATGGAGTCCCATTGTCACTAATCAGCCTTCTAGGGATTTTGAACCGTGTAATGATGTACTCACGAATGAAATTGGAGACTGCTGCCCCGGTGGCCTTCTTTAGAGGAAGTGCCTCCACCCGTTTAGTGAAGTGTTCAATGGCCACTAGAATCCATATGTGGCCTTTTGAAGGGGGGTTAATGGGTCCTATAAGATCCAGCCCCCAGGTATGGAAGGGCCATGGAGTAGTCATGTCCTGTAGCACGTTTGGATGAGTGTGTATGGAGTCTCCTAACACTTAACATTCATGGTAGGTCTTAGCAAGTTCCTTAGAATCTTTCTTCATTGTGGGCCAACAGTACCCTAATGCTAACAATTTTTTGTGAAGCCTTCTCTTCCTTGGATGACTCCCACACTCTCCTGAATGAACTTCCTTGACTGCATCTCTAGATTCTCTGGGTCCCAGGCACCTCAAAGGATCTCCATTGTATCCCTTCTTAATCAGAAATCCATTTTGCAAAAAATCGTGAAACCAATTTCTTTAATTGATAGGCAACCTTCCTGCTAGCTGGCAGAGTTCCTTGGGTCAAGTATTCAACAAATGGGGTCCTCCAATCTTCTGTCACAAACACAACTTAACTTTCTTCCCTGTCTATCGAAAGATGACAAATTTGGCAATTTTCTTGTAGTGTGACAACATTTTTGCTTATGCTAGGACAATAGTATCCCATGCGTTGGATTCTCCCGTACAGGCTGACTTTTTCTATGATCCCACAGGTTTGGTCATGGTGCTCTTCCAGTTTTTGCTTCCCTTCTCTCTCGCTAACACATCTTAACAAGATCCCTTTTGGCGATCTCTGATATAATTCTCTTGCTATCAAAGTATATTCCTTCAGGTCCTTGATACTCCCACCGTGTTCAGACTTCTCCATCTTTTCCTTTATCGGGTTCCTCCAATCTTCTTTATTAGGTTCGTCTGGAAACATCTTCTTGAGAGTCTCCACAATAGAGTTTTGCTGCTTGCTGATTCTTACCAATGTATTTTCTTTTTCAAAAGGGACCTGGGACCCCAAGGTAACTAGCGCATTAGCGAAACAATTTTCACTCCTTTAAGTATATTCTACACTAAAGGTTAGAAATTTTTTTTCCATCTTCTGTGCCCATGTACGATAGGATGCTAGACTTGGTTCCCTCAAGGCAAAATCTCCTTTGACTTGGGAGATTACAAGGTTAGAATCTCCCAGCACTCTTATACGCTTGATTCTCATGCCAAGGGCTATGGCTAACCCTCTTAGATACGCTTCATACTCAGTGACGTTATTCGAAAAAGGGAATTCAAGTTTAAAGGAAAGTTTTATGGTTCCCCCATCTTCACAATTTAACACAATCTCTATCCCGTTTGAAGTAGCTGTTGCTGACCCATCAAACCTCATAGTCCATTTTCTTCCAGGGAGCTCCACCACTGCTACTTCTCTAGGAATCTTCTCACTCAATGGGCACTCCTCTTCTCCTGGGAACTGAGCCAGTAAATCTACTATAGCCTAGCTTTTGACAGCCTTGAGGGTCTTTAGACCTATGTCATATTAAGAAAGCAATAACAACCACTGGGCCACTCTTCCAGAAAGCAAGAGCTGATGAAGGAGGGAAGGAGGGCTTTTATTGGATGGAATCTTATTACCAATAGGATTTGGTGAGCTGAAAAGTAGCATTTCAGTCGTTGAGATGCATAGATGACTACCAGACATGCCATCTCTATCTTGGGATATCTCATTTTTGTGTCCTTCAAGGCCTTGCTCACATTGTAGATGGGTTGTTCGTTTCCCTTGTCATCCTCCTAGGCCAACAATGCTCCAATTGCCTAGGGACTGGATGCCAAGTACAACATTAGGGGTTTGCCACGGACTGGTGCCTACAAGGTAGGTAGATGACCCATGATCTGTTGAAGTCTCTAAAAGGCATTTTGCTGCTCATCTCCCCATACGAAAGAACTCCCTTTTTTCAACAGTTTGGATAGTCCACTGGTGACCAAGGCTAGTCCTGGTATGAACCTCCTAATGTAGGAGACCCTTCCCAAGAAGCTCTTGAGTTCCTTGGGTGTGGTGGGTCTCTTAATGGTTGCTATGGCCGTGACCTTGGCTGGATCTACACTTATCCCTCTGTGATGTACCAAAAAACTAAGGAATTTTCCCGCGGACACCCCAAAGGCACATTTCAAGGGGTTCATCCATAGCTTGTACATCCTGCATCATTCGAAGACTCGTTCAAGGACCTTGAAGTGTCCTTCCTTGATTTTTGATTTTACCACGATATTATCCACGTGGCCTTCCATCTCCTAGTGCATCATGTCATGGAAAATGGCTGTCATGGTACGCTGATATGTGGCCCCTGCATTCTTGAGACCAAACGGCATTACGATATAGTAAAAGTTTTCGATCGAGGTCCTGAATGCTATTTTTTTCGCATCCTTAGCTGCCATACGAATCTGATTGTATCCACTATACCCATCCATAAAAGAGAACATGTTGTTCACTGCAGCTAAATCTATGAGGAGATCAATGTTAGGCAAAGGAAATTCATCCTTTGGATATGGTTTATTTAAATTGCTAAATCTACACAACATCTAATTTGACCATTGTTCTTCTTCATACGAACTATATTAGAAAGCCATTGGGGGTATTGAATAGGTTTAATGAACCCTGCTGCCAACAGTTTCTTAACTTCTCGGGTAATCCGAACTTCTACTTCAATATGAAAGACTCTGGCCAGTTGGATCACGGGCTTGGTTCCTGTATCAACATTGAGGGAGTGGACCACTAGTCTAGGATCTAGCCCAGACATTTCGTCATATGTCCATACAAATACATCTTCATACTTCTTTAATAGTCCCACTAGTTGTTCCTTTTCTTGTATAGTTAACTGACTACTGATGAGGATGGGACTCGAGTTCCCTGGGTCAGCCCCCAGGTTTACCTCTTCTAGTTCCTCCTTTAGCAAGATTTACGCCTCTCTTTCCATATCCCTAGGTTCCTCTGCAATCTCTTCCTAAGCTATCATGCAAGGTGGTGGTCCGGCACCCTCCTGTGGACTGCATTCAGGTCCCCCGTACCTTCATAAGCGATATACTGCTCTTCCTTCAAGCTTCTGAATAATCACTCATCACCGAGACTCAGATGAGTTTGCTTCCTCTTTCTTCTATCTTTTCCTATCAAGGAGGTTCCTCAGGTCATGGTTATTACTCTCCTCATCTTCTTCTTCCTTTAAGATGGGAGCCCTTAGGGTCTTGGAGATAGGATTGTACACACAATTTTTGTAAAAGATAAATCACACGATCACGAAATAGTGTAACAAATTATCAATTTATATTGATTTGTATATGTGTGAGTACAATCCTCTGTGTGACTCTTTACAAATGAAAGAATACAATAAACTCCTCTGATTCGATCTCCAAGAAACTTTACGATCCGAAGGGCTGTGAAGCTTGATCTTGAATTGTGCCTTAATGTCTCCAAGTTGAATGAGTAGTTGAACGTACTTGATTTGATGCAAGGGCCGTTGGCTTTATCTCAATTTAAATTGAAGGAAAATCCCTATTTTGATTTGAAAAAGTAGGAATGAGCTTGATTTTTGAGGGAGCAATGGTGCTCTTTTGGACTTAGAGATGACTCTCTATTATGGCAGAATGTCAATAGGGTTTTTCTCTCTAAGCTTCTGTCCTCTTTTTCTCATATGAGAAGCCTCTATTTATAGGCAACTCAATAGCGTCTGATTTGGAATTTTCTCTCAGCATTTATTAAGAGTTAATTATGAATTTAATTTGGTCTTCCATTTAATAAAAGCTTTCCATATTAGTCTTTTCTTCTGACGTTGCCACATGGCTTTCTTTATTTGATGTTGTCACGTGGCTTGATTTTATTTGCTGATCATCCACGTCATAAATTGGAGATTAATTTGATCACAAATATTTGATCATGAACAATCGGACAGTTGTGAATACATCATAAAATTTTGATGTCTACAAGGACATTCTTCAGTTGGAGCCAACTCAACATTGAACATGGTTTCTACGAAGTTCACTTCGTTCTTTTTGAAGGGACTAGGATTGGTAGTGATCCTTATGGGCTTCCCGTTCAATCTCCCTTTCACGCACTGATGATACACTGAAGGGATCAAGCGATGTTTGTGGAGCCATGGTCGCCCCAATAGGACATGGTAAGAAACCTCAGAATTAATCATATGAAACCGATTCAAAGCTACTATGGGGCCTACCCTTAAAGCCAATTGTATGTACCCTTCAGTGAATTCCTCAGCTCCTCAAAATCCTGTTATCTCCATGGGTGTCCCCAAAATCCTCTTGCTAGCCATTCCTAGAGCCTCAAGAATACTCAGGGCAATGTGGTTGAGAGAAGCTCTTGTGTCTGCTAGTGTTCTCCTGATCTGGACACCATTTATGGTGGCTATTAGATAAAGTGGCCTTCGATGATCTAGGTACTCAACTTCCATATCTTCATCTATGAAGGTTATTGCATTAGTGGTTTCTAGGAAGGCTCTGCTTGCATGAGTTTCTGTCGCGAAACACTCTACTCTAGCATTTGCTGCTATGTTCATGAGGGATTATGTGGTGAGCCTCCTTGCTTCTAGTTCAAATCCTAGCTAATTGAACAAGGACCTAAACTTCGGATTCCTTTGCAGAGTCCTCACAGTGTTTGGGTGGATGGATTCCCCTGCATCTTCTGCCTCTATATCCGCTGGATTTTCGTGAATTACAATATGTATACATAAATATAACAATATATACAACACAATAGAATTAGCAATAATACACACTCAAACACTTGAGAGCATTTGAGAGATTGAGAGGTGTTCTTCTCGTGGATCTTTGGACTTCAACATCTTGTGCAAAGGTTGTTCAAGCCAAACAACAATGTTAGGTTGTTGTATCTTGATAGGGAATATTTTCAGCATCCAAAAATTTATATAACGCATTAGAGTCGTTAGGCCTCCTTAGGCTAGTTAGCGCTAAGAGCATCATCGTCAGGGAATAAGGGATCATCAGGCCTCCCATGCGTCTAATGACCCCTGGAGCAACAGTCAGACACTTACCCGTCCAGTACACCACGTGACTGATGAATCTACCCTGACGAATGATTCTCCATACTTAAGTATCCCCATATGGAAAAAACGCTACGCCCAAAGATCCTTCTACATATTTGTATCCTCCAAAATTGGGAAGTTAAGTCTGGGAATCTTAGAGCATTAACTTCATATACTCCCTATAAGGAAAGAGCCTACATTCATGGCACCTTGGTCATCTTTATATCCCTATATAAGCACCAAGCCCCCTCTTCTCCAAGGTACGTAGAATTTCCTAACTCTCATACTTTTAGAGTGATTGGAGATCATTCAGTCAATGACTTAACTTTCAGATGGTCTTTGGCCAACACCCCATCGGTGCTCTTTGTAGGTTTTTCACCTTTCATTCTTTAGGTACCCCCTAGTTACTGTGCGTCTAGACAATTGACTCACTAATGATTTTGGGCATCATCATATCCTAAAAGAGACAAGTCAAGAAAAGGTCTATCAGACTGGTTTTGGGATTTGCCAGAGAGGCCTTGAATTTCCTTAAAGAAAGCGAAAGTAGCGCCTTAGTCCAATTGTGTTGAGTTTCTTCAAATAATATATATATATATATTTTTGTAATTTTTATATTTTTGTTGTATTTTTTTATTGTATTACACTGTACAAGAATTCAACTTGTCAAAGGATTCCCTACTTATGTCTCAATCCCGTATATCATTCTACTTGTGTTTTGGATTCCAAGTTGCAACAAGATAGGGAAAAAAAAATACTCATGTATGTATTAGAATTGTGCCACAACACAAGATGGTCAAATTGACCTTGTAAAAGAATTCAACTTGTAAAAGGATTCTCCAACTTTCTTTGGACCCCATATATTATTGGGTAACTAGTTGAGAATTTGTGCGCGTGATAATTTTTTTAAGGTAGTCTCATTATTATTCTACAATTCAAACTAATTTAATTAAGTGTAATGCATTTCATAATTATATCGCAAGGTAAATTTTTTATTATTGTAAAAAATTTTATTTAATTTTTGAAACCTTAATTCTACCATAGTTGGTTTACTAATTTGTATATCTCCAAGTCAATCGAACACATTTTGCATGTTACATATAATTTCTCATTTCCTTAAGGAGGGCATTCACAGTCCCAATGACCCACTCTAATATTTTCGCATGCTTGGCTTTTTGGGGTGCGAAATGTGTTAGTCCCATAAGTCGTATGTTGTAGGATTTCCAATCAAGATTTCTAAAATATACTCCTTCTACAATACACATGCAAAAACACACACACACCAAAATGGGCAAGGGCCTTCTCCTCTCCAAAATGGTAGCTGCGGCCTAACTCTAATTCTAAAAGAAACTGGGGATCTCTTACCAAGTCTGCCGGATAGAAGATGTAGAGGGCATATGTCAAAGATTAAAGCAGCAACAGCAGCAGAATGTGCAACAGCAGCAGAGTGATTCAGAGCAGCAGTTGGATTCAGAGTACAAGTTAGAATTAGAACAAAATGAAAACGACTTGTAGTTCTATCTAATTCATTGTGTATAGCATAAACTGTAGGTAGTTTAGTTCTATTGTATATAGCTTTTAGTGTTGCACGTGAGAGAGCACGTGAGAATCTGTTTTAGTGTTAAGAGGGTTTGTTAATCTGTTGTTAAGTTAGTTACTGATGCTCTATTTGTATATAAAGAGCACAGATGTGTATCATTCATAGAGTGAATAAGATTTTTCATTTTTCAATAAAATCTCATATGGTATCAGAGCAAAATTCTCTTAAATTCTAGAGTTTCATTCTAGAAAGTTCCCAAATTCTAGGGTTTCATTCTTGAAAGCTTGGAGTTGCTTCAATGGCTTCCATAGCTTCTGCATCAAATTCTTCTTCTACTTCGACTGAGCGAGATCCAGCATTGGTAGAGGATATCTCTAATCCTTTGTATCTTCATCATGCTAAAAGTCCTGGAGCTATGCTCGTATCAAAGGTCTTGATTGGTGAAAATTACCATGCTTGGGTTCGATCTATGAAGAAGGCTTTAATTGCAAAGAATAAGTTTGGTTTTGTTGATGGCACGATCACTCTATCTTCTCCATTGATCAAAACACCAGCAGCAGTTAATGCTTGGATTCATTGTGATAACATGGTTGGTTCATGGTTGATGAAAGTTGTTTCACCTAAGATCAGAGTAAGCATCACTTATAGAGACACGGCATTAGAAATTTGGAATGATCTCAGAGATACACATTCCCAAGGCAATGGACCTAGGGTTTTTGAGTTGCAAAAGGATATTGCTATTGGAAAATCTGGTTTTGTATCTCATACAAAACACGCAGCGGAAGCAATAAACACGGATCTACTTCATTCATGATAGATAACATGTAACCTTGAATTTTCCAGAACAAAGAATAGAAAACGTACCTTGGTGCAGTGAAATTCAAAACAAAAATTGGAAGTACTTGATAACACTTTTAATCTTCACTCCAATTCCATTTGATGCTCAAGAAGTGTGGTCTCTCAATCAGTTTCCAATGGGAGAATATGAGAGTGTCCAACACTCACATACAAACCATTTCATTTCTTATGAAAACTCTTATGAAAACCTCTATGAAATTATGTATGTTTCTCTCCTTATATACAACTGAATATCTAATTGGGCTAGCCTTTTGGGCCATTCCAATTGGGCTCTAGTATGTGGCTTGGAGTGGGACCAAAAAGGACCAAATAAGACTCTAGCTCTAATGGGCCTTGGGCTTTTCTGTCAACTCTTAACAAGTCTAAAATTACCATTAATTATATTCAATACCACTATAAGAAAATAATTGCACTCTAGGCCTTATTAATAAATTATATCCCAAGACTTTATTATACATGCAACCCCTTCATTAAAATATTCGTAGTAATACAAAATCATGAATGTAGACTGTTACTTTGAAGATTACTACATCTTAATCCTTGAGTACCTGGTTTAATCCTTTATGTTATTCAAAATATATTTATGAAATCTAATTTCATAAATATATACTTTAGTAACCCCTTACTAAAGTGGTTGGGCCCAACACTCTGAATAACCAAACCCATTAAACTTATCTCAAGGGAATATTTTATATCTCCATTAAAAGATTATGAATTCCATCTTGAGAATATATGTTTCATCAACACTAAGTGCGGCTGCCCAACATACTGAGGTTTTGATCGTGACTTATAAATCTCACTCATGATATATCAAAGCAATCTACATCTTATGATCAGGTCCATTATTCTCTCAGGATTTAATGTTCATGTAAATAGAAGTCGTGAGATTTATTATCCATTTGACAGTCGTTAGGAGAATAATAAATCTCACAGCAGTCCAATCAATATGTTTTAACTCTTAAAACATATCAACATACCAACTAGAAGTCTCCACTTCCATGATCAAGACAAATCATCTTAGTTGATATGTTATAGTCTTCGCAGATGAAACGCCCAATTTCATCACCGACTATGAACTAAAATTTTGAGTTTACAAAGAACTTGTGATTTATATCTTCTGTGACTTTTCACATAAATCACATACTATGCATCTCATGGACTAAGATAATGTCTTATTAGTTCATTTATAGATAGTCTCATATAATTAAACTATTTAATTATTTATGACATGCCAATAAATTGGATTTTAGGGCATAAACCCCAACAATTGCATCAATCAATCAAGGTGATTCTTCAATTACTACTTATTTCACTCAGTTGAAGGTGTATTGGGATCAACTCAAGAATTTCAGGCCTGCCCTAACCTGTTCTTGTGGAAAATGTACTTGCAATCTTTCACAAAGAATTGAGAATGTTCACTTTCAAGATTCAGTGATGCAATTCTTAATGGGACTCAATGATTCCTATTCTCAAATCAAAGGACATATTTTGTTAATGGAACCACTTCCATCCATTAATAAAGTCTATTCTTTGTTGATTCAAGAAGAAAGGTAGAGGCGTGTGGGAAGTTCTAATAATCACATTGAGTCCACTACTCTTGCTGTGAAAGGTTCCAATTCTACTTCTATTCTTTCTGGGGGTAAGAATTCCAAGGGCAAGGATAGGCCTGTTTGTACTGATTGTGGGAAACTTGGTCATACTGTGGAGAAGTGCTTCAAACTACATGGATTCCCACCTGGATTCAAGCCTAAAGGAAAAACTTCAATGGTGAATCAAGTGGGTGTTCAAGAAGATCTTGCAGAGAACAATCAATCAGTCACTGATACTAGCCAATTTCCTTTTACTAAGGAACAATGTCAGCAGTTCTTGGCTATGTTAGGAAATTAAATGCAAGCTGCTCAACTTAATATGGGAAATAAGGAGGTCCATATGGCTGGTAATGTGATTAAGTCTCATTCTTGCAGAGAACAATCAATCAGTCATTGATACTAGCCAATTTCCTTTTACTAAGGAACAATGTCAGTAGTTCTTGGCTATGTTAGGAAATTAAATGCAAGCTGCTCAACTTAATATGGGAAATAAGGAGGTCCATATGGCTGGTAATGTGATTAAGTCTCATTTAGACTCTCAGGCAGCACACCAAGCAAGTGTTTCCAAGTCTGACAATGTTCTCAATATATCAAGTATGACTCTTTTTGAAGGCATTACTTTGAGGCATTCTGTTTTTTCTGCCCAAGTAGTAAATAGGACAGCCTTTAATGGAGATACTTGGGTTATTAACACTGGGGCAACTGACCATATTGTGCATTCTATTCATTTGTTTACTAATTTTACTGCCTTTAGTAGTAATGTTGAACTTCCCAATGGTGAAACAGCTGTGGTAACTCATATAGGTTCTATTTCCCTTTCAGCCACTTTAATTCTTCATAATGTTCTTTGTGTCCCTTCTTTCTCTTTTAACCTTTTGTCAGTCAGTCAACTTACACAATCTTCTTCCTGTTGCCTTATTTTCTTAGCAAATCTTTGTTTCATACAGGACCTTATTTGCTGGAGGACGATTGGTGTGGGTGAAGTTCATGATGGGTTGTATTTGCTGCAGCAAAGCCCTTCAGATGCTTGTACCTCTCCAATCAACTCTGGTTCATCCTTTCAATCTCTCTTTAATTCTGTTTTCAAGTCTGTTCTTAATAAGTCACAATCTCATGTAATCAATAGTGTTGTTGTACCTTCTTCTTTATGGCATTTCAGATTAGGACATCCCTTTGATGCTAAGCTTTCTTCCTTGAAGAATGTATTTTCTGATGTTGTTTGTACTTTTAATAAAGATTGTGAGATTTGTCCACTTGCAAAGCACAAAAGACTGTCTTTTCCCTTTCTTAATCACATTTCAGAATTTCCTTTTGATATTGTGCACTATGATATTTGGGGTCCATATTCAGTCCCTACTGTTGATGGCCATAAATACTTCCTTACTATTGTTGATGATTGTATTAGGTCAACTTGGGTTTATCTTATGAAGTCCAAGTCTAATACTAAGTCTCTTTTACAATCATTTTATTTCATGATCAAAACTCAGTTCAACAAATCTATTAAGGTTTTCAGAACTGATAATGGTCTTGAGTTTCCACTGATTGATTTCTTCAAGACTCATGGTATCATACACCAACATAGTTGTGTTACCACTCCACAACAAAATTCTGTTGTGGAGAGGAAGCATCAACATATTTTGTGTGTTGCAAGGGCCTTGAGAATTCAGTCTAATGTTCCTATTGCCTATTGGGGTGACTGTATTCTCACTGCAGTACATCTCATTAATAGGCTTCCATCCCCTCTTCTTCATCACAAAACTCCTTTTGAGTTGCTTTATGGTAAGATCCCTGATTATCATTCTCTTAGGGTGTTTGGTTGTCTATGTTTTGCATCTACATTGGCTTATAACAGGTCTAAATTTGATCCTAGAGCCATCAAATGTGTTTTCTTGGGCTATCCCTTTGCTGTTAAAGGTTACGAATTGCTTGATTTACATTCTAAAAGGATTTTTGTTTCGAGGGATGTTACTTTTCATGAGTCAATTTTTCCTTTTCAGTTTATTCCATCTTCAACTTTACCTTCTCCCTCTGATCCTTTATCTCAGATTTGTACTCCTGATGCTCCACCTTTACCTATTGATGATCCTATTAAACATTCTAGGGTTCAATCTCATGTTGTTAGTCCAGAATCTCACATTCTTGAGGATCATTTTTCTGATCTTCCAGAAGATTTGTCTATATACTTACCTAATGACATTGTTGATGATCCTATTTTACATCCTGATCCTCTTCCTTCAACCTTACCTACTGATTATGTTCCCTCTCTTAGAAGGTCTACTAGAGTGTCTAAACCTCCTCCATATCTCCAATCCTATCAGTGCAGTACAGTTTCTACTAGGTATCCCATTTCTAATTTTGTTTCTTCTCAGCATTTGTCACCTAGTTATTCTCACTTCTGCAATAGTATTTCTGCCCTTAAGGAACCTCAGTTTTATCATCAAGCTGTTGGTGATCCTAACTGGGAAGCTACTATGGTTGCAAAAATTGATGCACTGGAACAGAATCATACATGGTCTGTGGTTCCTTTGCCACCCAATAAAAGGGCTGTTGGCTATAAGTGGGTGTTTAGAATTAAATACAAGGCTGATGGTAGCATAGAGAGGTACAAGGCAAGGCTTGTTGCCAAAGGTTATACCCAACAAGAGGGCTTGGACTACACTGAGACTTTCTCCCCTGTGGCTAAAATGGTCACTGTTAAACTTTTTTTTGGCATTGGCTACTGTGCAAGGTTGGGTTCTTCACCAATTAGATGTTAATAATGATTTTCTAAATGGTGCTCTTCATAAAGAAGTTTACATGTCTCTTCCTCCTGGTGAAGGGGAGTTGGTTTGCAAGTTGCATAAATCATTGTATGGCCTTCAGAGATGTTGGGGTTTATGCTCTAAAATCCAATTTATTGGCATGTCATAAATAATTAAATTGTTAAATTATATGAGACTATTTATAAATGAACTAATGAGACATTATCATAGTTCATGAGATGCATAATATGTGATTTATGTGAAAAGTCACAAAAGATATAAATCACAAGTTCTTTGTAAACTCATAATTTTAGTTTGTAGTCGGTGATAAAATTGGGTGTTTCATCTGCGAAGACTATAACATATCAACTAAGATGATTTGTCTTGATCATAGAAGTGGAGACTTCTAGTTGGTATGTTGATATGTTTTAAGAGTTAAAACATATTGAATTGAACCACTGTGAGATTTATTATTCTCCTAACGATTGTCAAATGAATAATAAATCTCACGACTTTTATTTACATCAACTCTAAATCCTGAAAGAATAATGGACCTAATCATAAGATGTAGGTTGCTTTGATATATCATGAGTAAGATCTATAAGTCACAATCAAAATCTCAGTATGTTGGGCAGCCGCATTTAGTGTTGAAGGAACATATATTCTCAAGATGGAATTCATAATCTCTTAACGGAGATATAAAATATTCTCTTGAGAAAAGTTTAATGAGTTTGGTTATTCAGAGTATTAGGCCCAACCACTTTAGTAAGGAGTTACTAAAGTATATATTTATGAAATTAGATTTCATAAATATATGATGAATAACATAAAGGATTAAATCGGGTACTCAAGAATTAAGATGTAGTAATCTTCAAAGTGGCAGTCAACATTCATGACTTTGTATTACTACGAATATTTTAATGAAGGGGTTGCATGTATAATAAAGTCTTGGGATATAATTTATTAATAAGGCCTAGAGTGCAATTATATTCTTATAGTGGTATTGAATATAATTAATGATAACTTTGGACTTGTCAAGAGTTGACAGAAAAGCCCAAGGCCCATTGGAGCTAGAGTCTTATTTGTTCCTTTTTGGTCCCACTCCAAGCTACATACTAGAGCCCAATTGGAATGGCCCAAAAGGCTAGCCCAATTAGATAATCAGTTATATATATATATATATAAGGAGAGAAACATACAAAATTTCTTAAGTGGTTTTCATTAAGATCATATAAGGAATGAAATGGTTTGTATGTGAATGTTGGACACTCTCTTATTCTCTCCTTAGAAACTGATTTAGAGACCACACTTCTTAGACATTAAGTGGAATTAGAGTGAAGATTAAAAGTGTTTGCAAGTACTTTTAATCTTTTGTTTTAAATTTCACCGCACCAAGGTACGCTTTCTTGTTCTTAAATTCTAAAACTTACATAGTACATGTTATCAATTGCAAATGAAGTAGATCCGTTAATATTCCGCTGCGTATGTTTTGTATGCGATACAAACATGTATTTTTCCAACAAGAGAAAGTATGCTCTTGAAATTGTTCATGATGCTGGAATGCTTGGTTGTAAACCAGCTAAAACTCCCATGGAAGCCAGTTTAAAATTGAGCAAAGATGATGGTGAGTTATTGCATGATGCTGGAATGTATAGAAGGCTGATAGGTAGGCTGTTATTCCTAACAATACTAGGCCAGACATTACTTACTTGTACACAAGTTGAGTTAGTTTATGTCTAAGCCTAGAAAGCCTCATTTGAACAACAGGTCAAGGGTTATTATTTCCATCAAATACTTCACTACACATAAAAGCCTTTGCAAATGCAGATTGGGCAACTTGCCAGATTCTAGAAGGTCCATTACAAGTTTCTGTGTGTTCCAAGGTGACTCATTGGTCTCTTGGAAGTCTAAGAAACAAAATACAGTCTCTAGATCTACTGCAGAGGCTGAGTATAGATCAATGGCTGTGGCTGTGTGTGAAGTAACCTGGATTCTATACTTGTTGAAGGATCTGAATGTAAAACATGACAAAGCTGCTTTGTTATTCAGTGACAGTGAGGTAGCAATCCACATAGGGTCTGACCCTGTGTTCCATGAGCGCACAAAACATATTGAAATAGATTGTCACATTGTAAGAGATAAAGTGCAAGATGGAGTTATAAGGTTGATGAATATTAGGAGTCATTCTCAATTGGCAGATTTGTTGACAAAAGCCTTGAACCTAAATCAATTTACAGCCTTAATTGCCAAGATGGGAATCTTGAATATTCATTCCAGTGGTGCCCATCTTGAGGGGGAGTGTCAAAGATTAAAGCAGCAGCAGCAGCAGAGTGATTCAGAGCAGCAGTTGGATTCAGAGTAGAAGTTAGAATTAGAACAAAATGAAAACGACTTGTAGTTCTATCTAATTCATTGTGTATAGCATAAATTGTAGGTAGTTTAGTTCTATTGTATATAGCTTTTAGTGTTGCACGTGAGAGAGCACGTGAGAATTTGTTTTAGTGTTAAGAGGGTTTGTTAATCTGTTGTTAAGTTAGTTACTGATGCTCTGTTTGTATATAAATAGCACAGATGTGTATCATTCATAGAGTGAATAAGATTTTTAATTTTTCAATAAAATCTCATAGCATATGTGTGTCTGAGAAAAATAAAAAATAAATAGTGATTGCCTCACATCAAAGATATGCAGTAATTTCTTGTAGGCAATCCAATAATGACAACATCTCATTCCATTGCTGAGGGTAAGTTAGTCCAACATTTGAGGTGATATATTAATTGACTAATTTTTCTTACAAAAAAAAAAAAAAAAAGTAACTTGAGAAAATGTTGAAGCTACACAATCTGCAATGTAAGAATATATGTATTAAGTCAATATCTTTGTTATCCTGCATGAGGTTCTCCCATACTCTTTGAAGAGTGAGCCTTTTTTTTTTTTTTTTGATAAGTTCTCTTTGAATCCCATCAAAAAAAAAAAAAAAAAGTTCTCTTTGAAGAGTGAACAGCCATAGAACTTTCTCAATTCTAAAATTCCAGTGAGCGACTGAGCCTGAACATATAAGCCTGCCAGATGCCTTCTTTTCCTCCATAGCTAATATGTATGAGACTATGACATCGTCTATGTGCACTTATCCAATCGTTAGATTTGGATATTCACCTTTGGTACCTAACAAAAAGCTTATGGAACTTAATTCACAGGTTAAAAAGGATGTTGAACTTAAAAAAGCAATGTGATTCGTATACAAAAAAAATACTTGATGGCGGTATATAGCATTGATTTGAATTATGAAAGCTACGTATTAGCATCTTTATCAGATTTATAATCTTGGGTGGAATTGGCCAAATCCAACATACTATTTTTATTTTACATCTTTTCTTCTTTTGTAGAGGACCACATTTAATATATTGCAGAAAATGTACATGCGAGAAATTTAGGCATGGGTTAAAAATCAATCTTGAAGTACTTTTTTCACTTGAAGAGACCAAAAAAAAATGTAACTTTCTAATAATGCTTTAAAATTAACTTGGAAGTATTCAAAATTTTCTAAACAATGTTTTTGTGATCTACCTGCTTTTCATCAATCATGGCTCGATGTATAATGAGTATACAAACCTCTTTCTACATAACATAAACCTTTCCTCTCAAAGCATCAATATGTTTGAAGTTATTTACTACTAAATTACTTCTATTATATGCATAATAACTCATATTTGTTTGCCCATCCAACACAATACCCATATTCAACTGCAAGTCAACAAAAATACCTTGAGTTGCCTGTCAGCAAAAATACCTTGAGTTGTGGGAGCATGAATATTGCTTGCAAAATTTCGATTTCTCCTACATGCAAGAATCATCATTCTTCTCAATTGTGCATAATAAGAAGACTCTATAGTACCTACAAACCATCATTTACTAACCATCATTATAGTAAGAAATCATTTAAAAAAACAGAAAGGATAAAAAATGGGAAAAAAAATTTTACAACACAAAATGTAGATTAGGGACAGGAAAATTAATATTTAAAAATATCTCTAAAATATTTATTTCTTTTTTTCAACTTAGGATAATCCAACCTCTGAACTTGCAATTTAACTAAAAATCTATGATCAAATGGTGGATATTATGAACAACCCACACAACCAATAGATAATGTGAGCACTATTAAGCATAACCATTTCATTTTATTTACAATTGAGATTTAGAGATATCTAAAGAAATAATCCATCTTCTGAACTTGCAATTTAACAGATAATTCATGATCAATTGGTAGATAATATGAACAACCTACATAACCAATAGATAATATGAGCATTATTTAGTAGAACCATTTCATCTTATTTACAATTGGTATTTAGAGATACCTGAAGAAGTATTTCATAACAGGACTGACATTAGTTCTTGCAAACACTGACATTTGTAGGACAACATTGACGTTGAAAATATGCCAATTATTTAGAAGGTCATGAACAAAGGCTTGAAACATGTATTACTAAGAATCAGTTTCTCAAAAGAAACTGAATAGTTCTATGTATATGTAAAGGTGAAATATCTTGTAAGGTTGAATTTAATCAACCATTCTGTTGGCTTTATTCAGTGCCAAATTTGCTTGTAATTCAGCATTTAGAAACCCTGTATTTAGGTGGGAATCATGTAAGGGTAATGTGTGAGAGAGTGTGAAGAAAAGCTCAAAAGTGTGCATTCTGCAGGGACTAGCGACTAGATCTCGCGGCTGGCAAGTCGCCAAAAGCAGGCACATGTGTGAAGCATGCAGGGGAGCTGAAGAGTCATGCTAGTTGTTGCACTACAGGACAAAAGTCCCAAGCTGGCCAGGCCGTTAGCTCGCGACTTGAACTTGCGACACAGTCCAGTCGCGAGGCCAAGTCGCCAGAACACTCTGTTTGGGAAAAATTGATCTTTCGCATTCCAAACACACACCAGTACCCCTTATACCCACGTATTGTAGAGGGCTTCCAGAGAGAATTTTGAGAGAGAAACCCTAGAGAAAAATAAGATTGACTCATCCACAATCTTCATCTTTGTTTCTCCAAATTCCTCTACTCTCACCCTCTCCATTGTTACATCCTTGAGAGGTACATTAGCCAAAACCTTCTCTCACCATACCCATATCTGTGAAGAGGCTATTTGGTGCTTAGGAAGCAGTTAGGAAGGGACCAATTGATATTGGTTGATGCTATGGGCTATAGCGGAATCCGGTAAGCTAGAGAAGACAAAGGTTCGGCGTAACCTCGTTGGAGCAAGAAGCTTGGAGGGCTTAGGTACACTTGGTAGACTAGGCTTGGAGGGTCTTCTGCTGTTCATGTATCCCAACTTGATTCTCTAGTGGATTATTGACCGCTTGGAGGGTGGCGGAGAGGTTTAACGCCGAGGACTTCGGTTTCCTCTTCGATAACACATCATCATGTTGTCTTTGTGTTTGCATCTCTCTTCCCTTTATCTTTGCCATTTAATTTCTGCTGTGGTTGTGATTTTATTTGGTTTAGATTGTTTTATCAATTCTGGTTTAGCTTATTTTCATATTCCGCACATACATTGTTTGATAATAAGCTTGAATTGGTAATTTGTAATTTGGGGATCTAAACGTTCAAGGTGTTTTACACACTATTTGAACTTTCATATCTGATGTGGATATTAATTACTATAATTTTAGCTGTTTCAATATTAATAATTTAAACATGTATGATTGAGATTTAGATTCTCAAAAGCAACCGAATAGTTTTATGTATATGTGAAAGTAAAATATTTGATGTGGATATTAATGATTGTTTCAGGTGTTTCAATATTAATAATTTATTTATATAGGACTTTTGATAGTTCAAATATACTGTCTTTTGATTTTTTTAAGAACGGTGACAATTGAACAGGTATGAAGAAGTGATTCAGTTAAATGAGGAGAGGAAGAGCCAAAGGAGAAGGGGAGTGAGAGAGGTTGGCATTAATAAGCTCAAGCTGGGAAATTGTGAAAGACTATTTGGCTTGGGCTCTACAGTTGAAAGATATATAATACTATAAAGTTTGGGCTTTATGGTAGAGAGCATCAAACGTACGCTATAAAAGACGGGGATGGAGAACAATTGGAAGATATATTTAATAGTCTAAATATTGTTAAGGTAAATATCAATAACCTACCCTAAGGTTTGGGGTAATACCAAGCACATCCAAAAGTTGTTAAAATAACTATTTTGGTCCTTAAAAAACATACAGAAAGTAACGTCATTTGTACACTATATATTAAACCATTTTAGTTCAATTTTTTAATTCACCATTTTTTTCTCCTCTCTTTCTTCTTCACACCAGAAAATCTCTCTCTCTCAAGCCCAAGCTCACGTTTTAGAATCATCTAAAGACCAACAAATCCACCACCAAAACGGTTTTAAAGCCAATTTACCCCCAAAACTCACGTCATACACTTCCATTTAAAGCTGGTTGGTTAGGTCGAGATCTAGGAGAATGGTGGTGGTTGGGTCGCAAATCGCAATTAGTTGTGGATGGCGGTTGCTAGATCGCAATGAGTGGGGGCGACAGTTGCAAGGTCATGACCTGGTAGAGCTCATTGTTGTGCGTATAGGTTTTTTTTTTTTAATTTTTTAATTTGGGATTTGTTTGGGTTTGAGGTGTGAATCATGTGATGTTTCAAGACGATGGGTGGATAGTGATTGGTGGTGGTGGATAGTAGTTGCTGGATCACATGATGCTCTCTAATGTGGGAGTGGATTTTGTTTTGGTTTTTTTTTTTTTTTGAATCTGTTTAAGGTGTGATGTTAGATTTTTTATTAATTGAGTTGATCTATGTTTGATAGTCTTGTGTGATGCTGGATCTAATTGGGTTGATCTTGGTTTGATGTAGTGAGAATTGTTTTTGGAATATTCTGTAATTTTTTTTCCAAATGAGACTGTATGGTTTTGGAAAATGGATACTGGTAGGGGTGTCAATTCTGATTAATGTGTCGGGTTCGGGTCATGTCGAAGTAGGGGTATTCGATTAAATGCCTCAACCTGAACCCGACTCATTTACTAATCGTGTCATGGCTCTTTAACCTTAACCTGACCTATTAATGAAGCGGGTTAAAACGACCCAACCCACTTGACGCTCTTAATAAATGGGTCGTGTTGGGTTAACACGAATGTGACATAACTCATTTCAACCTGCTTAATATTAAATATAACATCCATATAGAAATAAGTTCTTTATATCTTGAATGTAATGCATACACTTCAAGTTTTCAACCCACATTCAAAATAACATAGTTTAACAAAAATATAACATTCATCTACAAATAAGTTCTTTACACTTTAAAAGAAGTACGTACACTTCAACCCAAACTCAAAATAAAATATTTCAACAAAAATATAACATCCACAGAATTCGCCAAATGCTAAGTATCAATATTGAGACAGTTGGGGCAAATAGTAGACTGATCATGACAAGTGTTTATAAAGTTTCAATTTCCAATTATATCACTTGTAAGTTTTTGTAATTACTCACTTTTCCTTTTAAGTTTAAAATATAGGCTAGATATAAAAGGTATTTGATAAATTTAAAATAAAATGAATATTTATTTGTTATACGAGTTAAACGAGTTGTGTTAAATGAGTCATTTCAGGTCGACACAAATAAATTGGCGTGACAAATGTGTCTATTGCGGGTCACGCGGGTTGACCCGCTTATGATATGTTTATTATCGTGTCCTTTTCGGGTCGACCCGTTTATGACCAAACCTGCTAAGGCCTAACCCTAACCCGCAAAACTCGTGCCGTGTTCACGAGTTGGATCAAACATTGACACCCCTAGATACTGGTTTAGTGAGATACACACACACACACACACATATATATATATATATTTTTTTTTTTTTTGGAATATTTCTTAAATAGATAGTTTGTTTATATCTTTTGGATTGGTTTGAACTTGAGAGTGAGTGAGAGAGAAGTGTCTATGTTTTGGCGCGAAGAAGAGAGAAAGTGAAGAAATCGAGAATATAAAATGAATTAAAAAATCGTTTGGGACAGAGTGAACAAACAGCATGTACACGCCATTTGTGTTTAAAGACCAAATTTGTCATTTTTAAAAACTTTTGGATGTGTTTGGCATTACCCCAAATCTTAGGGTACTATAATTTTCCCATGTATTTAAGGATTTGGCTTGTGTCCAGTGCTTTTTTACACTGAACACGCTACGATGCAGACATGTGTCCAAAACTAGACACGTGTCCAGTACAAAAAGGCACTAGACACAAACTTCACCCTATATTTAATACTATAAAAAAAGAGGAAAAAAACTGGAAAAAAAAAAAAATGAATATGACTAGTTGATGTGGTTCAACTAGAGCGCAACAACAATAAATGTTATGCTTCAGTCTATATAAATATATATGATAATCACATACTCCTTATTATACACTCATCATATACACACTATCGCATGACTGAAAATTGTGTTTTTAGAACACAATTTCACAATTTTAACTGAAAAGTGTGAAGTCACATTTTCACAATTTTAATTTTAATTATGTTTTAAAAACACAATTTCAAAAGGCAGTGTATAGGAAGTGCATAATAATATTTTTCAAATATAATTCTGCTTGTTTGTTGGATTTCAAGCTACAACAAGAGAAAAACTATTTCTCATGTATCATTTATGTATTATAGTTGTAAGTAAGGGTGTGCATGGGTTAGGTTGGGTCGGATTAAGGGAATTTTTCGACCCAACCCACTATGGTGGGTTAAAAAAAAAGCCAACCCAACCCATCACAGGGGTTCAACCCAACCTACATGGATCGATTTGGGTCGGGTTGAACCTATGGGTTGGACAATTTTTATTATTATTACTATTATTAATAAATTGAGCAAAAAAATATATCTCACTTGTCACCTGAGTTGATAAACAAAATATACATAAACTAGTATTCTAACTCAGTTATAAACAAAATATACATAAACTAGTATCCCAACTCAGTTATAAACAAATAAGAGTGGAGTGAGAGAGTGGGAATGGGAGGCGGCAGAGAGAGAAATAAAATTGTTAGAGTTTGCGAAGTAATTGAGTTTTATATAGGAAGAGTTGAATAGGGGAAAAATAAAATAAAAAATTATTAATTATATAATATAGTTATATATATATATATTAAATATATATAATTTAAAATTTAAATATATAGGTAGGTCGGGTCGGGTTAGGCGGGTTGTGATTGTTATGACCCAAACCCAACCCAACCCACTATTAAAAAAAATTTCATAACCCAACCCAACCCATCCACCCCTAAAAACCGACCCAACCCGGCAGATTGAGTCGGATCGATTTTGGCGGGTTGGATGCACACCCCTTGTAAGAGTGTGTAATAAGATTTCCTTGATATCATTCTATTTGTAAATTGGTTTCCAAGCTTCAACAAGAGAAAAACTAATACTCATGTATCATGTATGTATTACAGTTGCGGCAAAAGAAATAAAAGGTCACAAACCATTTTAATTGAGAGCGATGTTTTCTGAGAGCGAGTTCTTTAGGTGTGTGACAATCATTAACTATCAAGTGGAGAAGTTTTGTGGCAATGAATCTTTGGCAAAGATAAATGAAGGACCTCCTAATCTAATAAAAAGTCCATAAGACTTTACTTAGGAAGGCGAGGAAGCCCATAAATATATATATATATATATATATATATATATATTGATGGAAATATGCATGTACGCAGCGGAAAATTAACGGATCTACTTCATTCGCAATTGATAACATGCACTATATAAATTTCAGAATACAAGAACAAGAGAGTGTACCTTGGTGTGGTGAATTTCAAAACAAAGATTGTAAGCACTTGGGAATACTTTTAATCTTCACTCTAATTCCACTAACGCCCAAGATGTGTGGTCTCTCAATCAGTTATATGAAATGTTCAAGAGAGAAATTTAAGAGTGTCCAACACTCACATACACCATTTCATGTAAGTTGTTCTCTATAAAAATTTGTATGTTTTTCTCCTTATAACTGATTATCTAATTGGGCTAGCCTTTTGGGCCTTTCCAATTGGGCTCTAATATGTGGCTTGGAGTGGGACCAAAAGGGACCAATAAGATACTAGCTCTAATGGGCCTTAGGCTTTTCTGTCAACTCTTGATAAGTCCAAAGTTACCATTAACTATATTTAATACCACTATATAAATATAGTTGCACTCTAGGCCTTATCTATAAATTATATCCCAAGACTTTATTATACATGCAACCCCTTCATAAAATATTCGTAGTAATATAAATTCATGAATGTAGACTGTCACTTTGTAAATTACTACATCTTAATCCTTGAGTACCCGGTTTAATCCTTTTAAATTATTTATTATATATTTATGAAATCCAATTCCATAAATATATACTTTAGTAATTTCTTACCAAAGTGGTTAGGCCTAACTCTCTAAATAACAAACCCATTAAACTTATCTCAAGGGAATATTTTGTATCTCCGTTAAGAGACTATAAATTTCATCTCGAGAATATATGTTCCATCAGCACTAAATGTGGCTGCCCAACATACTGAGGTTTTGACCGTTACTTTAGATCTCACTCCTGATATATCATAGCAACCTACACCTCATGATCATGTCCATTATTCTCTCAGGATTAAGAGTTCATGCAAATATAAGTTGTGAGATTTATTATTTATTTGACAGTCGTTAGGAGAATAATAAATCTCACAGCAGTCCAGTTCAATATGTCTTAACTCTTAAAACATATCAACTAGAAGTCTCCACTTCCATGATCAAGACAAATCATCTTAGTTGATATGTTATAGTCTTCGCAGATGAAACGCCCAATTTCATCACCGACTACGAACTACAATTCTAAGTTTACAAAGAACTTGTGACTTATATCTTCTGTGACTAAATCACATAAATCACATATTATGCATCTCATGGACTATATGATAATGTCCGAATATTCATGTTACCATTATTTCAGATAATAATAAAACAACTTTATTAAACACAATATTAAGTCATACATAATGTCATACTTAATATTATACATAACATCATACAATAGGATTTAAGGGCACTAATCCTAACAATATATATATATATATATATATGTAAAGTTGAGAGAAAATTCAATTAGGTTTTAAATTAGATTCCAATTGTTGTCTAATTTTGCGCCATATGTCCTATAAATTTTTTTTAATTTTTGTTCTAGGTGAGTTAATGAGGTGCAAAAAACGAAGGGTCTAATATAAATAAATCATCAAAAACTCAATAAACAAAAAAAAAAAGGAAAAAAGAAAGAGTAAACTCATGTGTATATTCAAAAAAAATTAAAATAAAAAAATAATAGAGAGAAAGAGAGTATAATTTGAATCCATATATGTGTGTAATTGTAATTTTTTTTTTAATTGTACCTTAGTGTATGCACGAGGAGTAATAAAGACTAAGAAGAGAGATGTATAGCAACTAGTCTTCACTAATATTCTATGCATTAATTTTTTCCCCCTCCCCAACCAATCCACATTAAGAACTGGTTGTGAGTCTCAGAAATAAGACCTTAAAACTTTACTTAACAATCCATAAAATAAAATAAAAAATAAAAAAACTTAACCAAAAAATAAAAAAAGACAATTAATTTTGACCCATCCATACAAATATTAATCACTCCCTCACTCACTTTTGAACTTAACAATTCAATCACCTACTCACATCTCAATTACTCCCAACAGTTTTATATTTTCTTTGGTATTAATGAACATGTCAGTTATTATTATTCTTTTAATGGTCAAATTATTACGAGTTACCAAGAGGCCCTAACAAACCAGTGGCAGCTAATTAATTGCGGCAATGTGGCTCCAGCTACCCTTTTTCCCGTCAAGAACTTGTTTGGAAGGATTCGTAAATGGTAATAACCAAATTTGGTGGATCATGTATGCACTTAGCCACGACGCAAATAGGTATACAAGACAGAAAAACAAGGCAGTAACTTTCATTTGTGGGAGTCTAAGAAAAAAGTTGATTTGTAAACAGTTTTACCCTCAAGCATATAGGATTGTACCAAGACTTACTCTCAAATTAAAATCTGGCTCTCCATGCCAAAGAGATTTTAGTATTTTTTGTCTTAAGAAAACTCTGTTTATTAAGCATGGTTCAGAAGATTGGATACAAGCCGTTTACACTTCTTGATGTTTCTTTCACTCGTATACGCATCTCAGAGTTTGATTTTTTTTTTTTTTTTTTTTCTAAGTTCGGGGTTGGATAATTGGAGTGCACGTGGACACTTCTCGTATATCTATATATATTTGCATCCCGACAAGCATTAAATCTAATTAGTAAAAGATCAAGGCATGTGAAAACTTGAATCATTTGATACGAGGCATAAAATGCAAATATTTATTAAAGTAATTAGTTGTAATATTGCATAAATAATAGACTGGATAAAGCGATTATAATATACTGATTAAGTACAATATAATAACCGAAAAAACGATTAAAACCACTCACAAGGAATGAGTTTACTTTACGACTCCACATGCTATTGGGCAATACACATTAGACGAGAGATTACATAACCATTAAATAACAATAATTTTATAAATTATAAGAAAGAAAGAAACATAATTAATACATAAAACCCAGATGATTATGACAGTGGAACATGATCAAAACTAAGGAATGAAAAAAGAAATCCCCATAAATCACGCCCGAAAGTCTTCCTGAAATAGTAGTAGTTGGGGGGTGTTCATAAATTTATGTGGTAAATAAATAAAATTATTATGATAAGAGTAGTATCATAATATATATTATTAATAATCATTGATCATTGATCATGCATGAAATCATATGTCTCTGTCTCTCTTGCACTCAGGTGAGATTGTAGGGTATCTGACTCTATCAGTGCAATAGTTGTAGATGGTGTATTTGGTTCGGACCCATTGGAGACGCCTATACTGATAAGAGTCAAGGTCTTGGAACTCTTTCTGGTCCCACCATCTCTTGCCTTGGGTAGCACAAAACTTGGCTTCCACAGAGGCCTCACAACCATCAATATGGAAGCTCTTGTAGGTAGCGATAAATGGGGCCTTAGACCAGTCAGTCTTCTCGAGCCCACCTCTTGTGGCCCAATCATCTGCGTTCCAAAGGCTCGAGTAGATCTTCATGGGTTGGTTGAATGGGAATTTCACTCCCAAATCTTTGCAGTTTTTGAACGCTCTTATTGGGATGTCATCCACAAAGAATCTGACAAATAAAATAAAGAGACAGTCAGAGTCCAGACACATCACCTCCCCCTATTCGCCCATTCCCCAATGTCCACATTTTATAATATGTTTCTACTTTTGAAAAAGTATAAAGTGATACCAAATTTCTATTAACTATTATTGATTTTGAAAGTTTTGTCGGGTTCTCTTGTTGAAAAAACCCTCCCATGTTACCAGTATTCCTTTTTCCTACGAGTATGACCGTGAGCTGACTATAATGAGATTTTTCCAATTCAAATAGATTACAGGTGTTTGCTTTGTTTGATCATGTTCTAATTTTGTCGGAAAAGACTTTTTGGTTTACACACACACACGTGTATATATATATATATATATATATATATATATATAAAAGCTATTTATGTATCCAGTAATTGCGGGAAAAGATTGGATGTTGATAGAAGTTCAACTTTTCTAAAGAAAAAAAATGGGGACTTTGCTAGGAGAGGTCTTTATTGCAAATAATTTTGTTTCTTCCGGATGTTTCGATTTAATTAACGTAGTATAAATTCATTAAAGAAAAAACAAACATAATTTGATACTTTGAGAACCACAAAGTCTAAAAATAACTGAAAATTAATGAACAGAAATTTTGTTAACAAGGATCTAGCCTCGACATTTGAACATAAATTAATGAACATTAGCACGTTTTTCTCAAAAAAAAAAAAAAGTTAATTAAGCAGGCTTATTTCTTTGGACATATTAATCTCTCAATCTCAAATGAAAAGGCCACTTGAATATGAGTAATAAATGAACTTTAAGACAAATAACATCGAGAAAGTAGAAACAAAAATGGTCATCAGATTACGTCAATCAGGGGACCTAGATTAGAGATTTGATTTGTGAAATTTTGGGGGTGGAAAATAAATCTTTTGGGCTGTTATTTTTCCAGTTTGCTCTAATTCTAGATATTTAAATACGAGCAGCTTCATTTCAGGATCTGAAAGGTTCATTTCTAGATGCAAAAAGAGAAAGAAGAAAGAAAAAAAGTGAGTAACTTACACAATCTGATACAGATTCCAGAGAACTGAGTAAGAGTGGTAGGCCTTGGTTGGGTCAAACCAAAGATAAATCCTTTGTTCTCTGTCTCCCTTCCCTCCTGTGAACACATTTGTCTGTAAAATGTAGGGCTGTCCTGTCCTGTTCCCCAAGAACTCAAAATCTATTTCATCATGCTCCGAGTTTTGAGATGATAGCTGCAACATAATCAGACAAATACTACAAGTTTAAAACAAATTAAGGTGACAAAAAAAGAAAATCCCAATCTTAAAAATGTAAAAAATCTGTGTTTTTTCAACCAAAAAAAAATTTTTTCCCTCACTTTCTTTGGAAAAGAGTACAACTTTACAAGACAAAATAAATGCGATGGGAATAACTCACATAGAAGGCAGTAACGGTTCCAGCAGAATCTCCTGGAACCAACTTTATTTGCATACTGAAGTGACCAAACAAGTAAGAACCTTTGGATTGGAAACCAGTACCTTTGCACAAAAAAAAAAAGTTTTAGGAGAATGTAGGCTAAGATGAAATTTGTACAAGCATTTTAAATCTGAAACGACAGCATCAATATATTTCTGATTTAAAAGAATGCTTGTTCTAGCTCATTTTACCAGTGTACTTGTCTAGGTGGAGCTGAATCTCAGAGCCTCCATTGAAGTACTTAATGTGATCAAAAGCCCAAGTGGGCATATAGTTTCTGCCAAATGGGACATCTATAGGCTTCCGTGGAGGAGCTCCCATGGCTCCGGAGACCATAAATAGGAAACCCAGTAACAGAGTCCACACAAAAGAAGCCATTTTTTCCTGCATAATAAGAAACAGAGCTTGTTTTGTTAAAGAAAAAACAAGCACACTTGAGAGAGGCTTCTTACAATGAAGAAGGGAAGGAATAAACCAAGACTGCATAGAGCATTACCCAGAAAGAGAGAGTGAGAGAGAGAGCTGTGTGAGGATGTGATGATGAAAAGTGGAGGAGGCAGACCCCTTTTGTAGGGTCCGATTTTTATCTGCACACTATTTTTAAGTTTCTCGTGCAGTATTATTTTTGAACCTTGGACACTGTAATTATAATTATTATTATTATTATTATAATAGCAATTAGTGTATTAGTATTACATACAATCATTAGGCGGTGGTGGAGGCTTACCAGTTTCTAATTTTCTATTAACATTACTGTTTCAGTTTGGGCACAATTGACCATTTAAAGGCTGCAAAGTAAGGCTATAACTAAGTTTGAGCTTGAGTTTCTTTTTTTTTTTCTTTTTTTCAAATTGAGTTTGAGTTGTTCTTAATCTATTTGATTTATATACCGCTTTTGAAAGTTTATAAAATTAAAATATATATATATATATAAAAGATAGAATTCTATTTTAGCATAATTTATGTGTATATATGTGTGAAACTCCCTCTTAAAGACTTGAACCCCGGTTCTTATCCTCCCACACTCCACGAGCACTTATATTTATAAAATAATTATTGCGCTAATAGTTCATCGTAGTAACATGAGTTTATATACTTGTATAGATTAGGTTTTAGTTTTTTTTTTATTTAGTGGATTTAAATCGCGAACTTATTAAATCGTTTCAATTTCAAATCCTTATCTTTATTCTCCAATGCGGAAAGAAAAATGGAGAATTATTGGTAAAACTTTGTGTTATAATCAATTTCAAATTTCTTATTATGATTTTCTCACTTAAGTTTTTTTTTTTTCTTAATTTCTAAACAAAGTATTCCCTATCAATCTTTTGTGTTTAATAGTTGCCAAATTGATTTTATTCAAGTTTCGAGTAAAATGCAGGAGTTTTTTTCCTTTTTTTTTTTTAGTAAAAAGTAAAATGTAAAGTATAATCAATAGTTTCGTGTCTTTTTTTCATCTCTTTATTGTTAGAATAACAAAAACAAATAAAGGAGACAAACTAATACTTCTTTTCTTATAATTCAATAATTTTAGATTTACGAAGCTTTTGGCCAGAACAAGACTTCAAATTAGAACAATTTCATAAGTTTGAAAAACTCTAATTAACAAAATTAAAAATCCAAATCCAAATATAAAACAGTGTATCTCTCTCCCTTGCGGTCGTTAAGACATCAAACATGAGTCATGAGAGTGTCGGCTATCAGCATATCATCCATTAGCGGCCATTGCCATTCTCCATCTCTTTCTCTTTAGGATTATAAGCAGTTTGCACTGAACCTGGGCCCGGTTTGTTTGTTTGGCTGTACTTGATGACTCGCTGGTTCGGTGGTTCCTCTTTTATAAGGGTCCGCTCCTTCCCTTTTGTCTTTTTATTTGTAGCCTATATTTTCAGCATAACTCATGGGCATAGAATAGATGGATAAAAAAAAGTTAGCTGGTATTTGTAATTACACTGCTCATTCATTTATTCAACTATATCATTAAATTCAACTGACATACATAAATTTTCACCGTGAGATGAAACCGCCAATTGCTTAGAATTTGAAGTTCGTATTAGGGAAAAAAAGAAGAAGAAAAGAAATAAGAATTGGATATTAGAAAATGGTCCAAATTAACCATATATGTGGCTTTAATTATCAGGGACAACCCATATAAATTTTTTCCCTTTTCCAATGGACTTCTACAGCCCAGTCCCACCCTTCTCCTGTCCTGCCCTTCCCCCAAATTTTTTTTTCTTCCCTTTTTTAGCATTTCCAAGAAAGAACTTTTTTTTTTTTTAATTTCTGTTTTTCCTAACTCTCTTCCAAATAAATTGCTAATCGAATAAGATATATGTGATTTGAATTTAACATACACTAAAAATTAATTTGTATTTTGGCTTAATGATAAAAATAATAAAAAAACAATTATCAAACAGCGAATATCATAAATTAAAATTTTATAAAGTGTGTAAAAGTACTAATCTAATAATCCCTACCTGTAGTGATACGGGTAATATTATTTTGGAAATAGAAAAAATAAATAAAGAATGGGGAGGTGTGGAAATCGTACCATCATTTATCAATCCGTTGAAGACCTTAGAGCATTTGCATCTACGTAGCCAAAAAAGTTCTATTTTTCACTCAAAAAAACTACTTTATCTATTTTACCATCTCATTTTACAACTCTCTCAACATCTCAGTTTCTATTTTTATAAACAACCTCATTAAAATAACATAAAATATACCAAAGGATAATATTAAAAATTTGGTTTCTCTCTTTTCTCTTTCATCTCCATTTCCTCTGTGTCTTTTTGTCTCTCTCCGGCAAACCCATACAACACCATCCACCAAAACTTAGCCACACTCTTTTGTCACCACCAAAATTACCCTAAAAAAAAAAACCCACATCCCAAAGCCGCCACTGCCCAGCCCTGAACAACCCACCACAAACCCATTGGGAAAACAACCACATACCCATACCGGAAAAACAATAACATAACCACACCAGCACAACTGATTCAACTCCACCACCACCGCCCAACCCAGCAACCACCGAATCAACCCAACGCACCAAACCCCAAACCCATGGCCAAACCAAAACATACAACCACCACCACAATCATACCCACTTCTCAAATCTCAAACCAAATACCAAACCCATGGACAAGAAAAAAAAAAGGAGGGATCTTTGAGCAGAAAAATAAAAGAAAATAGGTTTAGGATTTGGAGAGGAGATGAGATTTTGAGATAGAGGAACCAAGGGAGGAAGAGGGCGAGCTCAAGGTGAGCCACAGCTGTGGAGGCTTGGAAAGTGGCAGAGCAAGCTCGAGCCTCGGTGGTCTGTGAGCTTTGGCCCGGAGAGAATAGAGAGTTTGAGAGAGAGCCTTCGATCCGGAGAGAACAGAGTGTTTGAGAGAGAGCAACAGGTTTTTGTGAGATGGGAGTAGTTTTTTATTAAAAAAAGGAGAGAGATGAATAAAATAGTGAAAAATAAGTTTGCATCCTCATGTACAGTAGGTTCTATAAACACCAACTGACTGTTCACAGTTGCCAAAATTTTTTAGAAACCCATACCCGAATGTGGGGTGTTTTTTGAAGTTTTTGTTGCAAAATAGTAACTGGGGGGTGTTTACACCCCACAATGCTAGTGCTCTTATGCAAGACCTACCCACTAATTTACCTACATAAAAGTAGTTGCATCAGCTGAAGTTCTTAAAGACTGCAATACTTCAACAACTAAAAATAAAGTACACTATAAATAACTAACAATCTTGTTCTGATGAAATTTTTTACCTTTGTACTTACAATAAGTTTATTTTGATAACACTTATAAGAAAAAAAAAATAAAGTTATGAATTATTACACAATTTTTTTGCCACAACTTTAATGTGAGAGAGTGTAAGTGGTGAACAAAAAAAATGATAGATTTATTGTAAGTAATAAACAATCACTCATAAATCAGTCACGTCAGATTTATAACAAAAAGTTATAGAATAGTTTGTAGTTCAAGAACCACTCCATTTGTAAAGGTAGGGATTAATCCTTTCACACATTTAACATACATCAGAACTATATATTGACCAAGGGGATCCATAATCCCTTAATCTGAAGTTGGTGGGGGTCTAGTAGTCACTTATCCTCATTGTTTTTAACTCTTGAGTTCTAGTCATGGCAAACTCATTAACACTGGGCTATAGGTCAACGAGAGGATCTCATGGTATATCTTACCATGTAGGATGTGACCTACCACCATGGTCATACATTTTTTAAGTTACCACCAAAAAAAAAAAAAAAAAAAAAAAAAAAAAAAAAATCTATAATCACCAAAATTTTAATAATTTTTAAAGAGTATATATATAATTTTAAGTCTTAGAATAAAAAAAAAGTATATTCAGCCTCCTAAAATTGAAATTTTTGCCTAAAAAATAGAATGCACATCGATCACACTTTGATTAGTAGTATCAGTTTTTTTTATTGATTTGTTTGCCTTTTCTTTTTAATTATTCAAATTATTGTGACCGGATTTTGACCTTAATTCAAATCACTGCATATGTGGCACTTTCAATTTGTTGTTTGGGATCCAAAGTTAAAATATTACAACTTTGGGATTCAGATTCCATACATTTTGTTATCTCTGCCTCTACCTTAAATGATTTGTTTGGGTTTTTTTTTACTAGGCAACATGTTAGAAGAATATTAGATATATTATAGAACTTAAGGTTGAGCAAGTAAGACTAAGTATTTTGAAATTTTATTTATTGGAAAATTATTTGATGGAATAAAATAATAAATATTATTTTAACTATTTGATTTGTAGATGATACGCGAGAAAGCCTACTACATTAATTTTGATTCTCTTTTTGTGATTAATATTGTCCAAACTAGTTTTCAAAACAAAATGGAATATGGTTTTCTAACAAACTCTTTGATTTTGTGAGTTAAAGTGGAAATTGTTCCAATATCTAGTACAAAATCATTCACAAATAATTTTTGGGATTTAAAGAACATATAGTTCGATTTTAATAAATGATTGAGTTGAAATATAATAAGAAACAATTATTCCTTCTTATTTTTTTATTTATATAATGTTCACATTAAACAAATGTTAGTTTAGACTTTAATATTTTATTTTAGAGTTGAATTTTATTATATATCATATTACTGAGTAGTAAGCAAAAAACAATTATTCATACTATCATTACAAGAAAAAAATGTTTATTACAATGAAAAAAAATCGTTGTAATAATATGTGTCATTGCAATAATTGATACGAATTGTTGCAATAAATTTTGAAGTAATAGATTTTTGCAACAAAAAATTTCCTTGCAATAGACTCCAAATTTTTAATGACAATTTTGATAAAATAATATATATGATTTTGCAATAAAAAATTTATTGCTTCGATTTAAAATAATAAGTTATTACTTTACAAATCTTACTGTAATAGATTTGAAAGAATGGAAAAAAAATAATTCAGATTAAATTATTGCAACGATATATTTATTGTAATAAATAATTATTTCATGTTTGTCATTGCAATAGATTGTAAAATAATTGATATATGATTATTGCAATGAGATGTCATTGCAATAGGTTGTAAAATAATTGATATCTGGTTATTGCAATGATATTTTAATATTTGTTATTACAATAGATTGTAAAATAATTTATATCAAGTTATTGCAATGATAACTTAATATTTGTCATTGCAATAGATTGTAAAATAATTTATGTCAAGCTATTCCAATGATAACTTCATTTCAATAAGCTATTTTTAAAAAAAAATTTCATTACAATAGATTTCACAAATAATTGGTATCAAGTTATTTCAATAATTGAAATCAAGTTACTGTAATGATTGGTATCAAGTTATTACAAAAAGATGATAACAATTAAGGTGTCTTTCTAGATCTATCACTATCTTATAATACTCATCTCTTAAATAGTCTCTTTATAATTCATTACATTGTCTAAAAAACTGTTTTCTTCTGTCAGCATATTCAGGTTTTAAGTAATCATTTTTTAATAATCATTTATCCGAAACAAACTCACGTGAAATAACATTAAGTCGGGGTTCTTCTGGTCCTAAGATATCTGTCTGGGTAGGGAAATTAGGATTGTATTGGTACATATAGGAATGGCAACGGGTCGGGTTCGGATCGGGTTTTTCTATACCCGGACCCGACCCGCGGGCCAAGACCCAAAGCCCAGACCCGGCCCGTTAACTAAGCGGGTTTTTTTCCCATTAAAGGATTGGGCCCAATTCGTGGCCCAACAAAAAAAAAAATTTCAAATCCAAATACAAACACAAATCCAAACACAATCACAATCACAATCACAATCACAATCACAAACACAAACATAAACACAAACACAGAAATCACAAACATAAATTTCAGATCTACATTTTTCCTTTCAAAATCACAATCCAAACACAAATTTCAGGGGTTGTATCTATTGTGTAGAAAGGGGTTTCAACTCGTCCTATGGATAGATTCCTTCAACTATATATTTATGGGATGGGAGGCTTCTTGGTTTAGATTCATAGATCTGTAATTAGAAAAAGAGGTTCTAGGTGTAAACATATATGAGGGTGTTCTACTTCTCATAGAACTAGAAGACCTTATTAAGTTATTAGTTTGTCTTTCTGAACCAAAAGATATTACTATTGTGCCGTTTGTCTTTTGTGTTATAAAATCAAGTCTATCGTTTTCTATCTTTTGTGAGGGAACAATGGTGTCTAAACTCTCTATCTTTTGTGAGGGAACAATGGTGTCTAAACTCCACTGTTCAGGCAGTGTAATCTCATCCTATCTTATGGTTTGAGGTATTTTTAATCTAAAATGCTGATACCTCATCCTATCTTATGATTTGAGGTATTTTATTTGATTAAGAAGAAATAGTCATTGCAATAACTTTGTAAAAATTATTTTATAATCTATTGTAACAATAAATATTAAAATATCATTGCAATAACTTGATATAAATTATTTTACAATCTATTACAATGATAAATATTAAGATATCATTACAATAACTATAAATTTAACAATTTATTGTTGTGACAAAAATGAAATAATTATCTATTACAACGAATATATTATTGCAATAATTTTTTATTGCAATAACATATATATTATTATATTAAAATTGTCATTAAAGTATTTTGAGTTTATTATAATAGAATTTTTTTTTTCACAAATCCATTACCTCAAATTTTATTGCAATGACACAGATGTTTTTTCAATGATTTTTTTCATTGTAAAAAACTTTTTTTTTCTTATAATGATTTTTGTATCATCTTTTTGACCCTCCACTCCACTTTCTGCCCATGGACATAAAGATAACAAACTATAAACTTATCATTCTTAAACAACTTATCCTCACTCCACACCGCTCCATTCTCAGACAACTTATCCCAAAGCAAAAGCATAAACTCTCATCATTTGATCTCCAAATATATCTTCCAAGCCCAACCCAAGGAGATTCAAGGGGTGTTTGGTATATGCACTTAAAAGCTGAAAATTGTTGTTTGAAAACATGTATAAAAATACGTGTAGATGAAAAAGTATGTGAAAATACGTGTAATGTTGTTTAAAAACTGAAAATTGTTATTTGAAAACATGTACCAAACACCCCCTCAATAAGCTCATAGCAATGTTGACCTTTCTTGTTCAGATGGCATATAAAAATGTGTCCCTCAAGAAAATCCCAAAATAGGTCTTTGTTGAAATCCAATTTTGAACCCATTTTATATTGGTAAGATAATGGTGGAAGTATATTAAAAGCTTTCTCTCACTCACCCATCTATTATGAAAAATAGATAATATAGACAGGGACGTAGCTAGCTTTGGACTAGGGGGGGCAATGGCCACCCCTAAATTTCAAAAAAATAATAAATATATATATGTATGTATGTATGTGTGTGTGTGTACTAATTTTAGCAATTTTGTTTTATAAAATTACATTTTTTCCCTTAAATAATATCATTAATTCCTTTAAAAATAATGTTATATTCACAAACTTTTTTACAAACTGTTTTGGTAGCAAATTTGTATTGGTTCGCACATGGACCCACCACTCACATCATTTTTTTACTTACTAGTAACCACTTATTACATCAATAATTTATAAAAAAAAGTTTGTAGCACTAGTATTTTCCTCATTTTAGTGACTATAAAAAAAATTATAGATCTAAAATCTAAAACAAAGTATACAAGTTCCAAAAAAATTGCTAAACAATAAAAATTACCAATAGTAAAACTTTTAAAAAAATTAAGCTTAATTAACCAAATTTAAAATAAACAACCCTATCATTTAAAAAATTCTAAACAAAAATAATTTTGTTCTTACTAACACCAAAAAAAAAAAAAAAAAAAAAATAAATCTCAGTAGCTAAATAGTAGCAGAGTCAAAGGTTGAAACCACTACACACAGCTAACAGTAAAGCCGCCCCCCTTAACTCAAAGCTCTGGCTCCATCCCTGAATATAGAGCAATAGTTCTTTTCTTTAGGTTTACAAACACTAAGAACATTATTATTGTAAGTAAATTGTAAATTACACCCCTAAATTTGGGGGTGTTTAGATTTTATACTCTGAATTTCAGAATTTGGATTTTACCCTTTAAAGATTGTGGGTGTTTGGATTTTACATCCTAATGTTTTAGAATTTGGATTTTCCCCCCTAAAATTTGGGGGTGTTTGGATTTTGACACTCCAAAATTCTGAAACTTTAGGATGTAAAATCCAAACACCCTAAAATTTTAGGGAGTAAATTCCAGACACCCTTAAAATTTTGGGGGGGTAAAATCCAAATTTTAAAACGTCAGGGTGTAAAATCCAAACACTCCTAAACTTCAGGGGGTAAAATCTAAATTTTGAAACTTCAGAGAATAAAATCTAAATACCCTCAAATTTTAAGGGTGTAATTTATAATTTACCCAACTTAAAAATACTAAATTCATTATATTGCGTAAATTAATAGGTTAATAGCAAATATTTAAAATTATGGATTGTGCTTAAAATAATAAAAGGGATTTAGAAAAAAAAATTACATCAAAATAGTGGTGATTTTGTTATATAGTATTCTAACATGGGAGTTTTTATTTATTTTTAATTACTTAAAAATTGCTAAGAATTTCATTATGTAAATGATAATTGATGAATTTTATTCTATTATGGATCACCAAACATAACTTTAATTTGAGATACTATTCCTCTTTTCTTTTATTTTTTTTCTTATTTACAACAAATTAGATAATTTTTGCATACAAATTAGAGTTTAGATAAATGATAAGTTCTCTTCAATTATATATATCCGAAACTTTTGACTTTTTTTTTTTTACCGCTCCTTATTACATTATATGTCTACATAAATTAATGTCATGTATACATTTAAAAACACCAAAAAGTTGTGACTTTTTATTTTTCAATAGGCAGCTTTTCGGTCAACAGGCACACTTTCATTCAATAAGCATATTTTCAGTCAACAGGCACATTTTCATTCAATAAGCACATTTTCGGTCAATAGGCACATTTTCATTCAATAAGCACATTTTCAATCAATAGACACATTTTCAGTTAATAGACACTTTTTCATTTAATAGGCATCTTTTCGGCTAACATGCACCTTTTCATTCAATAGGCACTTTTTTCAGCCAATATGAACCTTTTCGGCCAATAGGCATTTTTTGGTATATTCAATATGAAGGGTTATGATCTTTCAATAGACACTTTTTGGCAAACAGCTTTTCATTCAATAGGTACATTTTCGGTCAATAGACACTTTTTCATTCAATAAGCACTTTTTTGGTCAATATGCACCTTTTGGTATATCCAATATGAATGGTTATAACATTTCAATAGACACCTTTTGGTATATCAAATTTGAAGGGTTATGACCTTTGAATAGACACCTTTTGACATAGATATTACAACCTATCTTATATATACCTATATATACAACACAAATTAAACTAGAGATGCAACATTCTGTCTCTTATTCATTCTCACAAAAAACTAATAAATAAAACAACATTATTTTCTTCTGCCTAACTAATAAAACTTTGTGTTATTTCTTTCAATATAATTTTTTTTTTTAAATTTCATGCATATTTGCTTACTACTCTAACTCAAAAAATAGTGGCTTTTTTTTTTTTCTTCATGAAACTCATTCAATAACTATTCATGTACATCGCACGGGTTAGCGACTAGTATAATATGAAAGTGAAATGTTTGACTTTTATTGACCACTCTTCATTGTGCCATGTAGCTACATGAATTAATGCCACATATACATTTAAAAACACCGAATAGTTGTATCTTTTCATTTTTCAATAGACACATTTTTGGTCAATATGTATTTTTTCATTCAATAGGCACATTTTCGGTCAATAGACATCTTTTTATTCAATAGGCATATTTTTGGTCAATAGACACATTTTCATTTAATACGCACATTTTCTGTCAATAGACACATTTTCATTCAATATACACATTTTTGGTCAATAGGCATATTTTCATTTAATATGCATTTTTTCGGTCAATAGACACATTTTGATATATTTAATATATAGACTATGACTTTTCAATAGACACATTTTAGAATATCAAATTTGAAAGGTTATGACTTTTCAATATACACATTTTGACATATATATATATATATTACAACTTTTATATATATATATAAATATATATATATTAATATATAAACTCATGACTTACTTTAATATATATATTTTTTGTGACGTAAAATCTTGTCAAGCTGGGCCTTTTGGATTCACCATTATTGTCCAGTAAACTCCGGATGCACAAGCTAGCTACACAAACCCCGTGCATTGTGAGTCCGGATAAGTTCCCAGCTAAGAATTATGTCAAACTTAGGACGTTAAGGTTTACATGCAATTTGTCTAACGTGTCCTTCAACCATTGAGGCAACCCAATAGAATAAAGTTTCTCTCAAAATTAGTTTGGAGATAAATTCTTCAAATTTGTTATATATTTCTTTTTTTAGTGTGAATTTTGAAAATCTAACCGATAAATCTTATGTTCCTTATAATCTTAATATGCCTATCAAATTTCGTTTAAATCAGATGTTATTTATTATTCGATCAATAAATTTATTTTTCATACACAATTTTAGATCACAAAAAGGTAAAATTTTAATATTGTTTGATAACATAGCAATTGATATTTGATTTTCTTGAAATTTTGCAAACATGAAAAATATAATAAGAATATGCAATCCAACGGATAAATTTTTAAAATTCATACTTAATATAAAAATATACGAGAAATTTGTAAAATTTCTTTCCAAACTAGTTTGGAAAGAAACTTTGTTCAACCCAATATATGTTTTGAGATTATCTTGAATCTCTTGATACATATATCAATACCATACTTTTAGTCCCTCCAAACAAAATAATCCTATTTCCGCCGCTCCCAATGCCATTGGCCCATTATACTTTATTGTGTCTACCGACCTCATTTCGTATACGTGGCCAAACTTACGAAAGTCCACCACGAGTGACATAGGAATAATTGAAGTCTATTTGGGCAACAAAAATCCACCCAACCTTGTCCATACTCCAAAGTCTCATGGAAAACAGCAATGTTTAGTTCAAAGTCCCCCACTCAAGCACCAAAGTAAGGCAAAGTTCCACCCCCCCATTTGCGAGAGTAACTGTAGGGCGACAACTAAAATCTATGGTACTATATATATTTTTTTTTAAAATTTATGAATGGTGCTAGATTTTTTGTTTGGGTAGAAAACAAATTGTAAGATAGTTTTTTATTTTTTTAATTTATTGAAAATTGTAAGATAGTTGTAGCACTAAAATCAGTGGTGGTAGATTATTTTTGTTTTGTTTGTGTAGGACGTCGGCTCGCTGGCTTCTGCCAAATTTCTTTCCTTTGTTAGGAGTAGAGAGTAGAGAGACAGCTAGTCGCCAGTGCATACCTGAATTTCACTGAAAGTACCCATCATGACTCATGATAGGATAGCCCTACACTACACTACGTATTCTCTTTAGAGTGTACACCCAAAAACAGGAAAATACTTTACGCGCAAATCATTTTGAGAAAGCGCGTGTTTCTTAGTGAGACATCATAGATGGTTAGATACGCTTAATTTGATTTCCTAAGGAAAATTTATATTTATATATATAAAAAATTAAGGTTATAGTAAATTAGTAATTTAAATCCACACAATTTTAAAAGTAATGTGTGGGGACGTAGGCCCAAATATATATTGGGCCTTGAGTCTTGTCCGAGGAGGCACAATGATCCGATGACAAATCAACAATGAGTAGGGAGTAAGACTTTGAACTTCTCGAGCAAACTATGACTGTAAAAGCTGGGGGAGGTGGTCCAAGGAGAAATATTTCTCGACCAAACAAGGCAAAGACCAAAAGGTGTGTCCTATCATCCAGGGTGATATTTCGGGAAGTCATAGTGGTAAGGACCTACAATGTGAACGTACAGGATTGATGGAAGTTAGAGAGTATCTATAGGAAAGCTGCTACTACCGCATTGAATGCTCTGCAGCTAACTCTCTGACCGCATTTATGTGGAGAAGACCCCTGAACAATGCTGTCTTGGTTGCCCCAACTCACAGAGGGCCTGTAAGGATGTCCGATGGGACAAACTCTCAAGTGGTAGCTTGGATGTTCGACAAGTGGAAGGCCAAGATCATTTAAAGGGAGATATATAATGTAAGAGGCCCTCCATGAAAAAGGGACCGAGAAATCAAAAGAGAAAGCACTGTAACAATCAAGAACTGAACTTGTAATCAAACTTAAGATGAATATATAGGAATTGATCTCCTCGGACTGTGCCGAGGACAAGTTTCTTTAGTTTAAATTAGTATGTTTTCATTTTCTTATTATTAAAGCCTACTTCAATTGTTGTCTGATTTATTAAAATCCAGTTTTCCAACCCACTATCTACAAATTCATTGTATTAGGCCTTTTGGGCTTTAGTTCATCTATCCTTTGGGCTAAGGATCTGAATCTGGTCCTTATATAATGAATTAAAACTTATAATTCAAAAGATAACAAATTAAAGATGAGATTTTGAAAAATTATAAAATAAAATTTTAGACTATTTAAGTTAAACAAAATATTGTGCTTAGAATTTTATATGGACTAAAAGTTTAATTTATTACATTTTTAAACTTTAAGGTTTACTTTTTCACTTTTGAAAATCTCATGAATTAATTAATTTTTTTTTTAATCTTTTAAGCTTCAAGATTTAATTTATTAATTTTGAATTATAGATTTTAAATTTGGAAAAAAAAAATTCCCTTTTCATCCTTATATTTATGGGATGTTTTCATTTTGTTTATTGTGTTTTCATAAGTTTCATTTTTAATTTTTGAGTTTTTGAACAATGTTTTATTTTGATCCTTAACGTCATTTAATTAACTGGTGGATTCCAATTAACTTAATTAGTAAAATCTCTGATGAATGAATAAGAGATTTGGGGTTCAATTACCGCTTACACAAAAAATCAAATGGTGTCTTAATTTAATGATAAAGAGTAAAATCATAGAAGCGAATGTCATAGGTTGAAACTCTATAAATAAATAAAACCATTTAATAAATAATAAAAGAGTCACGCTAGCACTTAGATGGCAAAAAAATTTACGTCAACATCACTGTTTTAAAAACTGGATCGGACTCAGTGGCGACTCCATAAATTTTTTTCAGGGTGTTCCTCAACAAGCATAAATTACACGATTTAATAAAAAGAAAAATTTGTATATTGACAACAACAAAAATTAAAAAACACGCAAAGACATAAAGTTTACAATTGTCTTCTATGTGGTTTTCTTATCAAATATTTGTCTATAATTCTAGCAAAAGAATAAATAATAAACAATAAGTTCATTTGAAATATTAATAAAATTATTAATTATTGTTGTTTAGTTGTTCATTAATTTGTTTGTCCTTTATAAACTATAATTTGTTATATTATTGTTTCATTAATTATAAAATTATTAATTGTTTTTTAACCTAACATAATTTAATTTGTTTGTCTTTTTTAATGTATTGGTTAATTAAATTATTAATTATTTTTTATTAGTTGCTTCCCCCAATTACTTATTGGTTAATTAAATTATTGTTTATACTTATGTATTAATTAAATTAATATTTATTTAATATTTTTATATTATAATATATTTCATTTAAAATCTATTTTTGGTGAATTTCTTGCTCATTTGTGATATTTTCATCTAAATTTTGTGTTATATTTTGTTTATTACTAATAACAAATTTATCCATTGATTTTTTTTTAGACTCAATTAGTTTTTCTTCTTTTTTTCTTTTTTTAAATTTTTCATATCTAGATGCATATTTTCTAGTAGACATTTCTAATCAAACAATATATTTACAAAGACTAAAATAAAAAATAACTTTCAAGCGTAGAGCAAATGAGAAATAAAACCTGATTTATATAAAAAGTATTGTTGTAGTTTCACCAAACAATAACAAATTTTTAGCAATCTCAGCCTGCATAAATAAAGATTTATTCATTATATTCCCAATAACTAAAATATATACATAAAAACACAAGATTAAAAATAAATAAATAAACATAATACTGTACAAGCCCAGGGCCGTAGCCCAGCCAAGAGGATGCCTGCCAAGATGGCACCCACAAAAAAAAAAAAAAAAATCCTATTGCACCAATAACCAAAAAAAAAAAAAAAAAAAAAAAAAGAAAGAAAAAAGAAAGAGGCGGGCTTAGCAAAACAACAAAAAACACAGGCTTAACAACCAAACAAAAAAAAAGAAAAAGGCCCAGACGTGGTGAAACATCCAGCCCACTGCCCAGAGAAAACTTATCTTTAACAAATCTAAAGAAGACTAGAAGAGTCTAAAGAAAGGCAGTACCTCAAAACTCAAAAGACTCAAAACTCAAAACCAGCCATTCTTCAGTTCTGCTTTTGCAGAATCAAAACCCAAATGCAGCACTCAGCAGCAGCGGAAAAAAAAAAAAAGAAAAAAAAAAAGATGAGATCGGAGGAAGCTTGGTCTAGGGGCGGCCCTGACAGTGGGAGTGGAGAGAAAGAATGAAAGAGGCGGAGAGCATGAGTTGAGAGAAAAAAGCAGAGCAAGAATGAGAAAAAGAGGTAAAAATTTTAGAGATTTGAGGTTTTTTATTTGTTTTGACAACTTCTAATCGCGTTTTTGGTTTTTTTTTTTTTTTTTTTTTAGAATCCGTGGGTTTGCATGTTGGGTTTGCTACCTTGTTTTTTTCCGTTAGATTGGGTTTGTAATCTGCTGTTTAGGATTGATGTTGGGCTTTTTTTTCCCTGTGGGCTTGCTCTGTCAAATTTTTTTTTTTTTTTTTCAAATTTTAGTTCAAAAAATTTTTTTGGGCTTTTTTTTTTTTTTTTTTTCTTGAGAGTAGAACAAATAATTTTAATTTTTTAATTTTTGGGTGTTCCTAATTTTGGTTGAGGGTGTTCTTAATATTTTTTTTAAGGGTAAACAAATAAAAAAATTAATTATTATATAAAAAAAAAAAAAAAAATCAGGTCAGGGTGTTCCTGGGAACACCCTGACCTCAACGTGGCGCCGCCACTGACCGGACTGGCCGGTCGGACCGGTTCAACCGGGAACCAAGAGCCAGTCCGGTCTTGTTAAAACCCCTAAAACTGGTCAAAAATCAGAAAACCAGGCAAAAACCTGGGTTGAACCGAATTTTTTTTTAAAAACGGTTTGATGATCGGTTCGGTTTTTAAAACCATGGTCAACATCCACTTTCGGGTATCGGTTCATCTCTCCCTCTCTCTCTCCACCACTAACCTCTGGTACAAAGTTGTTCACCTAGGTCAAAGTTGAGTTCTCAATTCTTAGTAAGGTAAGATTGATAAGGTGTTGTATTTGTGGTGACACAACTAAAGAACGTGGTCAAATCAAGTGTGACATTGCTTTGGTAGGGTGAGATCAAACTTGACTAGAGATGGTTTTTCTTAGGGGGGAGGGGGGTTCTTGGGTGGATGAGATGGTGATGACATTTTGGGTGGTTGCGCAACGAATTTTGTTGTATCAGTTGGATAATTTACTATAGATTGAGTTTGAATTGTTTTGATTTTAATTTTCCCCCACAACCCTAGCTAGATGTGAGTTTTGATTTATTTTTTAGTTTATTTATAAAGTCAAGTATTTTCTAAATATAATATTTTTGTTAATTTTTATTAAATAAATAAACTGATTTTCAACAAAAAATACAATCCAAATACATAGAACAAGTATAATTTAGAAAGGAAGATAAAATAAAATATACTTTAAGTGTATTTGAGAAATTGCATGATTTTTAGAGAAATAATATACTTTAAGGTGAGTATGACATCTTGTATTTTCTATTAGCTTATATACTTAAATGTACAGGCAGAAAGTAACTTTAAACAAATAAATTAACTTTTAAATTTTTTTTTTAATTATCAAACAAGAGTCAAAAAATGAAATTAAGTAATTAAACTCGTCAACAAAATAGAAAAAAATAAGACATTATTGTTACAAATAAGATTTTGATAATTGATGAGGCCAAGAAGTTATAAATAAGAGCGTGGGAGGTGGGGTCGGCATGAATGACAGTAGACATGTGGGTGGTCTGGCAACAGTGTCAACCTGTGCACATGACATGAATTGCGGTTTTGATTTGATGAGTGAGCCCTTTAAGTTATCGAATCTGGTAGTGATAGAGAGAGCTAGGACATGGTCCAATCCTCCTGTGGTGAGAGGATTGGGATGGGATTTGGTAACTGACTCTTCTGAACTGGCCTCGTGTCTTGTGTTCCAGCTTTATCCAACCTGCCCTACCCAATTCTTGGCCGACTTCAGAATCTAAACACCACAATCTTTTTTTTTTTTTTTTTTTTTTTATGAAACTAAACACCATAATCTTTTAAGTTACAATTTTGTCATAATTAGGATGTGATACGAAATGAGCGGAGGAGAAAAAATAAATTTTATTAATTTCTGTGAAATTGATAAAAAATCGATCATATTATATCATATAAAATAATTGTAAAAATTGGGGGGTTTATGTGAAGCAGACAAATAATCAATTATATCATAACATATAAAATAATTGAAATGTTGGGAGCAAATATTATGGTCCTAAAGTTGCCAACCCATTAAAATTGCACTTTTCTTCATCTTCTAAAAGGCTTTCTTTCTTCGTTCTCAAAAAAAAAAAAAAAAAAAAAAGCTTTCTCTCTCTTTTCTTTTTATTTTTTTTCCTTATCTTATTAATGATTTTTGGCATATGCAGTTACCCTTTTTTTTTTTTTTTGGTAGAATGCTCTTTTTTTTGAACTCATACTTCGATCATAACATGGAGTAACGCTTTTGTCAGATCTCACAAAATTAATATTATTCTAAGAACCTTTACAAGCACAGAAATTTGATAAAATTCACATCATTTGACCCATCACAATACAAAAAGATGGAGAGATAAAGTTTGTGAAAATTTTAAATTAAAGAAAGATATTAGATGATAGTGATGAGGAATTTGTGTGTTTCGAGTTTGGACTAGAAAATATGTAACACATAAAGGTCCATTATTTTAATGGAATGAAATTATCATTTTCATCATGATGGTTAATGGATTAAAGATTCATAGTTTATCCAAAATTTTGAGATTATGACTTTATTATTGTTGTTGCATGGGTAATTTTAGGTAAAATTATACATATATATATATATTTAAAGATTTATATATTAAGATGATAAATTTTGACTCTTCTTCCTCTAAATTATACCAAACTATATAAACAAAATTTCTTCCAACCTATTACTTGATAAATAGATGATCATCCACATATATTTTACTTGCATGACCCATTAAATGATTTGTAACTTTGTATAACTTAATTTGACTGTTAAAAATGTCATGTGATGGATGATTATTTAAACTGTGATAAAATCATTTGACTTTTTGGTGTCTCTAATATTGCCACATAAACTTTTGAAATAGAGAAAGTTTGGCAACAAACTCGGTTTTAGCCTAAAGCTACAATTTAATTTAATATCTATTTATTGGATGTGAATTTTGACAAATCCATCGTTGAATTATATTTTCGTCTTATATCTTCCATGTTTGCAAAATTTTCAGAAAATAAATGATCAATAGTTATATCATCAATCAAATGTTTAAATTTCAAGTTTTTGTAATATAAAATTATGCATAAAAAATAAGTTTATAAATCGAATAATAAATTAATCTAATTGATACTAAATTTTACATGTGTGTTAAGAACAAAAAAAACATACAACCCATTGGTTGGATTTTTAAAATACATAGTCATGCTAATTTTTTAAGTGAGGGTTGTAAACTACAACCAAGTTTGTAGTCAAATTTTGTCATTTGAAAATTCATATATTTTCAAGTCATCATTATAATATAAATCTTCTAATTTGACTTTTATAGTTACAAATAGTGTTAAACTATGTTAGTTTAAGAGTCCATTTGGATTGAGTAAAAACAAGAGGGATGGAAAATATGGAAGATAATTGTTTTCTCCCCGAACTAACTTTTTTTGAAGCTGAATTTTCTCCCCAAATTGGGGAAAAAGTGGGCTTAAGATGGGAAATTTCCCATCTACCCCTCCCCCCTCCTATACGTTGGTTTCCTCTCCCTTTATTTATTTTTTTATTTTTTTCCCCAAGATATGGTGAGTTCATCAATTTTTTAATGTTATATTTTTTCCTTATAAACTATTAATTAAAAAAAAATTAATAGGGACATAAGAGTAAATTTATACAAATACAATGTTCTATATTTTCATTTTTTAAGATATAATTATAATATGCTGTTAACTTCATAACTCGAATAATTTTCCCTTTAAAACCCCAAGCACTTAGTGCATGGAGAGGTGCCAATTCAACTAAAAAGGCCCTTGGCATCTTTTCATTTTTCTTCTCAACAAAATAAAAGAGGTTTTCACTTTACTTTTCCACCTCAACCAAACACAAATAAGAGAAAGCTAAAATTTTTTCTATCCCCCACTTTTCCATCCTTACTATTTTCTATCCTCCCACTTTTCCATTCCCCAATCAAATGCATCCTAAATTGATTAGAACTCACCATATCTTTTTGGATAAACAGCCTAACACTAAACAAATTTTGATTGGATTTTTATTAGGAAGCTGTTATAAATTAATAGTTTAATCGATACTAGATGTTTCCAATAAAAACGTCAAGAATTCAAACAATACTCCCTCAACTATCAAATTATAAAAATTTAGAAAAAAAATCTTAGAGAATGTAAATTACACATTTTGATAGTCAATGGACCCATTTAGAAAGAGGTATAACGATTGTTTCTCAATTTTATTGACTATTTGGAACTGCTAGCTAGGGTTGTAAAGTAGTCAAGTTTTGTCGAATAGTGAATATTCAAACTTGACTCGACAATAAAAGTAAAATGTTCAAGCTCGAACCGAGCATCTGTTTGAACTTGGGCTCATCAAAAAGTTCGAAAGCTTGAACTCTGCTTGGCTCAACTTGATTCATTAGTTAAGCCAAGCACGAGTTTAATAACAAGCTTTTGATCTCGAGATCTAACACAAGTACATTATCAAATGCTTAAACTCTCCAAAATTCAAGTTTAAAAAATATTATACTAGATAGTTACGTCAAGCTTATTACCATGTCAAGCTTAAAGTCCTTTAGTTTTTTTTTTTTTTGGACAAGTAGTCTTATCTCACAATTAATTAAAAGTTCAGTAAGATATGAGTTTATTTGCCTAATCTATATCAAGTCCATAAATAAACTTAAACTTGGTTTATTTTGTATTAAGCCTTTATTGTTCACAAGCTTAATTATTCATGAGCAATTTTTTTTTAAAGTTTATTATTTTTTGTTCTTATGAATTGTTTTGGCTTATTTATTAAATAAACCTAAAAGTAAAGCTTAAACTTTGCTTGTTTATAAACAAATAAATATAAACAAAATTTTAATCGAACAAAGTCCAAATTATTTATGAACAGTTTAGTTTATTTACGGCTCTATTCCAATTGCATCTAGTTATTTCAAATTTACAACCTACCTCATTAATTCTTCCTCAAAAAAAAAAAAAAACAAAAAAAACCTACCTCATTAATTGCATAGCCCCAACTATTTAGGCTTCAAGTGACTTGTGGGTAGTCCTCGTAATTGTATGTAAATCTTCTACTTTTAGTTAGCTTTGTCAATAAAATTTTCTACTATTGAACATTTAATAAATAATTAAATAAAAGAAGAAAAAAGAGGGAGATTTTCCTGCCGAGCATGACCGATCAACATATAACAGTTTTCGATATTTCTTTAGCAAAATTCTTACTTCTTAGAATCATTACTTCTGTTTTATTTTAGAAAACTTTTGTTTTATTTTTGAAATCTCTGTGCACGTAAGTATTCATGCAAATCAAATATTATATACCTGTCTATCCAAAAAAGAAAGAAAGAAAGTATATACCCAGACCTTAATAATTGCCACCCATTATTGTTAGTATTTAAAAGAAGAATCAAATCTTATTTCTTTTTTTTCAATACTTATCAACGCTGGTTTGTGAAGTCAATTCCCTTCAACGTTCCTATCCAATCTGGTTTTGGGTCCACTTTACTTATCAACGCTGGTTTGTGAATTCTTTTTTTTTTTTTGCAAAATTTAGATACAGTACTTTAGATACAGTTCCTTAGATATTCCTTTTAAATTGCTGCCACATGTCTAATTTAATAACTTAGTTAACGTCTTTTAATACTATCTCATTTTGTGTCTTTCTTCCCCTTTTTTTTTTCTTTTTCTTTTCTTGGCCCGCTAGAAACCTATTCATCAAATCTCTTAGATTCTCACACCAGATGGCTAAAGATGATCAATCTATGGAAATTTCCGATGACCAAAGGCACATGCATTCAAGGGATGCGCCACCTAATTTCGTTTTTCTAGATGGGGTAAGTGAGTTTGCAGATCTACAGGGGAGTGCCTAACAGGTAGGAAAAAAAAAAAAGATTTCTTAGTGCTTTTGATTTTCTTTCAAAGCCAAATCTTGACACCAAATCTCCAAATTGGGCTTGCTGCGTGGAGTTTGGCAGGGAAGTGGTTGTTGGGTTTGGGTAGGAGTATGGGTTTGCGATGGTTTTGTTTGGGTGAATACGAATTGGATTTCAACGTTAACATCAACACTCAACCTCAAACCAGTTTTTTTTTTCCATTGTTTTGTTTGGTAACTGATAAATATTGAAACATCAAATAAAATGAAGGAAGAAATCTGGTTACTGGGTGAGAAATTTGAAGCTCTCAGATTTTCTCTCGGGCTAAGAGAAAACAAAGGAGATGGTGTTTTAAAGTCAGTTAGTGGAGTCATTAAATTAAACAGGTGGCAGCAATTTAAAAGGGGTAGTTAAGAAACTGTATCTAAGGTACTGTATCTAAGTTTTAGATTTTTTTTTTAATTTTTTTTTATTTTATATATATGAAGTTCTTCTAAACTATAAGCAATTATTAGTTTTAATTATCATGATACTGGTCTTTGCCAAAACATGTGGCATTAATGTTTTGACAGGTTTTGATGTGCAATTTTGAGTTCAGATTATTATGCTAAAATCGTCTTAGGTGTCCCAAAATCTTTCACGTGCCTTTTCAAAATTTTATTATAAAGGTGTCCAGTTGTCAACCTGTTGGCGGTTGATGTGGCATATCAGCTTATATAGATTTATAGTATTAGCATAAGTAGCATAAGCCCAAATTTTGCTGAAAAAATCTCCTAAAATCACTCACATTGGCTTATGCATATATTATTATTGAGAAATATTATGTCTATAATATTTTTACAATAAATTATAGGTAGTAGGTTGTTACTTGTTGTTATTGTTAGAGCAAAAAAGTAATCTCAGTGGTAAGTTCAAATTTGAACCAATAACAACTAACTATTTGTGATTTGTTGTGAAAATATTGTGAACGTAGCACTTTTTTATTTTATATTTTTTCTTTGTATTTTCTAACGATAAAGTAAGAGAATGGTGGCTATAGTATGTAAAAAGAGGGAAATAATTAAAATAAATTAAGAAAATGTGATATTTTAACAAAATAAAGTTTAAAATAAATAATATGAGGTGTGTATTTTGAAAAGTAATCAAATAAAATAGAAAAAAAAAATATTTTTATGCTAAAATGTACAAATTGTTTTACATAAACTGATATGAATGCTTAGCTAACTAAAATCATCCTATATGGCAGTTTTTTTTTCCTCTTCCTGAGGTAAGAACAGATATTAAATAGAACTGATAAAAAACAGATACTATGCTTGATCTTAGTCAAGGCCGAGAAAGGTATTATACCATGTAGCATGGCAGTCTTATTCGTACATTAAAGTGGACCATTGCATTTGCATGCAGCCAAGAACAAGGATGGAACCATCCAGAGACCTTGGGGCCACCCGGTCTTTTGAAAAAAAGTTCATCATACTTTTTCTCAACCACTGATTCATGGTTTTTGTTAACGTTTGACTTGTGTCATGGAGAAAATGAGCTTTTACCCTTTTCTTTTCTTTTTTTTTTTTTTTTTTTTTAATCCAGCATTTTTTCTCCTTTCCCAAACTAATTAGAGAAATACTCCTGTTTTGAAACTCGATTTTTGGACAATTGAGTTTCAATTTAAAACTCGATTTTTGGACAATCGAGTTATAACAAACTGAAAATTAAAAAAAAAAAATTGTAACTCGATTTTTTAAGTTTGATCGCCCATACCTATAGCTGCGTTTAGGGAGCCCTATAGTTGCGTTTTAAATGGAACTTGAGCTCCATGAACTCGAGTTCCATGCAAGTTTTTTTTTAGTTTGATCGCCCCATACTCAATTTTCTACAAATCGAGTTTTACATTGAAACTCGATTTTGAAAAAATCGAGTTTCAAAATAGGAGCATTTCCCTAATTAGTTTAGAAAAGAGGGCAAAATGCTGGATTTTTTGTGTGAAAAGGGCAAAGGCCAATTTTCTCCCTGGTATCATTTAACTATAATGTTATTGTTGAACTCATAAACTATTCTTATAGTGGGTTTATGATAACTCATTGTTCCTCTTCCTTCGAATTTGCAATTGTTTTAACAGCTAAACACAGGTGAATTCAATATTACTTTTAATAATTTACTCCTTGACATACGTTATTCTATTTTAACTTATTGCCCGACATTCATAATTTTGTTTTTATTTTACTGCACTGCTGGATCTACAATATTCTGCTATTTACTTCTTTTTTTTTTTGGAGAAAATTTACTTTATTGTCGTATATGAATTAAAGTTCTTTTGTTATTCTTACTTTTTTTTCTTGAATCTTGACCTTTTTTTTAAGCCTAAAAGTGTATCGGCAGTCATTGGTCTTCTATAGGCTGGTGTCGAGTCCTCTACTTTGATTCCCAAAAACATAGGAGAAAATGGGTTTTTGCCTTTTTTTTTTTAAAATATCCAGCAAAATGCCTTATGTTTGAAATTAATTAGGGAAATGTCCCTGTTTTGAAACTTAATTTTCTAAAAATCGAGGTTTAAATGTACAACTTGATTTTTGGAACATCGAGTTATAGCAAACGTGAACTTAGAAATATATATATATTTTTTTGGAACTCGAGTTCTATGTAAAGTACTCGAGTTCCACTCGAATTTTTTCAAGGAACCTGAGTTCCATGAACTCGAGTACTTCACATGGAACTCGAGTTCCAGAATTTTTTTTTAAAATTTTTCAGTTCGCTATAACTCGATTGTCCAAAAATCGAGTTTTAAATTGAAACCCGATTTTTAGGAAATCGAGTTTCAAAACAGGGACATTTCCCTAAATAGTTTCAGATATGGGCCATTTTGTTGGATATTTTTTTAAAAAAGGGCAAAAGACCATTTTCACCCAAAAACATACCTTATCCTAGCAAGGCTAATCCTCCAACAATTGATAGTGACCATGCAAAAATAAACAAAAAAACCCCAACATTATATCAACAAATTTTATAAAACTTTTACTCCTAATTGATCTTTAAAAAAAAAAAAAAAATGCTAAAGTTACTACCAATTTTAAAACAAAAACCTTACAAATTAGCTTGCTGATAAACATAATTGGTGTCACATAATAAATACAATAAATAAATATTATATACTGAATGAATGTATTATATTTCTCAAGTAATAAAATATACAAGAGTACTTTTATATAAGAGACAGAGCGTGTAGTACAAGTAAACAAAGTGGGCCTAAAGCCCACAACCTATTACACGTTAACAGCCCCCCTCAAACTCAAGGTGGGTGTGAGACCAACTTGAGATTGTCAACCAAAGCACGAAGGCGTCCCTTAGGATGTGACTTGGTGAAGATATCTGCAAGTTGAACTTTAGAGGAGACCGAGAACATCTTGAGAGCACCATGGACAAGATGATAATGGATAAAATGACAATTGATCTCAATGTGTTTAGTCCGTTCATGGAAGACATCATTGTTAGCAATATGAATGGCACTCTGGTTATCACAATAAAGAGGAGTCGCAGAGGATGTGGACACACCTAGGTCCATAAGAAACCATCGTAGCCAAAGGAGCTTAGATGTGGTATCAGCAACGGCACGATATTTGCTTCAGTACTGGAGCGGGTCATAAGGGTTTATTTCTTGCTTCGCCAAGAAATCAGAGAAAAACCAAGAAGGAAGCAATAAATAGTGGTGGACCTGCGATTAGTGGCATCTCCTGCCCAATCAGCATCAAGAATGCACGGAAAACAAAAGGAGACTGAGCAGAGTAGAAAAGGCCATGGAAGAGAGTGCCCTTCAGGTATCGAAGAATGCACAGAACAACAGTATAGTGAGTCGATCGTGGAGCAGACAGATACTGGCTCACCTGGTGAACAACATAGGAAATGTTTGGACTAGTGACAGTGAGATAAACTAGGCTGTCAACCAATCGTCTGTAAATAGAGGGATTAGACAATGGTTTCCCCCCTGAGGGAGTTAGATGCGCATTAAGTTCAACTGGAGTGTCAACAGTCTTGCTATCAGTGAGTCCAGCTCGAGACAAAAGTTCAGAAGCATACTTGACCTGAGTAATATAGAAACCATTTGTGGAATGAGTGATTTCAAGACCCAAGAAGTAGCTGAGATGTCCAAGATCTTTCATCTCAAACTGCCGACTGAGAAAATCCTTGAGTTCTTAAATGCCACTGAGGTCATCACCAGTTATGATCATATCATCCACATATAGGAGAAGCAAAATGGTGCCTTTGTCGGTACGACTAAGAAACAAGACAGAATCATAATGACTGGCAATGTAACTTAAGTGAGAGATGGTAGAGCTGAACTTGGTAAACCAAGCTCGTGGAGCTTGTTTAAGGCCATAAAGTGCACGTCGAAGGTGACAAACCTTGTTCGGTTCAATAAAGAGACCAGAAAGAGGTTGCATATAAACTTCTTCACTTAAATTTCCATTAAGGAAGGCATTTTTGACATCTATCTAAAAAAGGTCCCATTTACTGGCAACGGCAACATCTAAGAGGGCACGAATAGATGAGATTCGAGCAACCGGAACAAAGGTCTCTTCATAATCAATCCCATACTCTTGCATAAAACTTTTTGTAACAAGACGAGCTTTATATCGTTCAATGGACCCATTAGAGCGAGTCTTGGTCTTGTAGATCTACTTACAACCAACCACAGATTTCTCAGGAGGGAGAGTCACCAAATCCCAAGTATGGTTTTTAGATAATGCATCAAGTTCCTCTTTCATTGCAATCTGCCATAAAGGGTTAGTGGAGGCCTCACGATAGGTGTGAGGCTTGTACAGTATAACAAGGATAGTATAACAATGATAGTCAAGTAAATGTGCAGGAATGGATTTTACCCGAGTTGAGTGACGAGATGGAATGTCTTGTGCAAGATCTTCAGGTAGAGAAGAAGTAGGGGACCCAAGCTCAGGGTTGGGTGGCTCATCTTCGACCTGTTCGTCTTCCACCTGTTCATTAGAGGATGATCCAAGAGATGCATCAAAAATATCTGGTGGTTAGACAGAGAAGTCTATAAGAGGATCATGAGTGACTATAGAAGGAGTATGTAGCTTATTTGGAAAAAAATCTAAGATAGAGGAGGTAGATAAGGAGGCACGGAAATGAGAGAGCTCGACAAATGAGCGATGTTCCCAAAAGACAACATTGAGGGAGATACGAAGACGATGAGAGACAGGATCATAACACCGATACCCCTTTTGAGTTTCTCCATAGCCAAGAAAACAACAAAGTCTAGACTGAGGTTCAAGTTTGTTATGCTCATGTGGCTGAAGAAGAACGAAATAGGCAGAACCGCAGGAGCGAAGGTGGTGATAGTCTGGAGTTTGATTTTGGATGACAGGACTGGGAATGCGGTTAGTATCATGAATAGCATGAAAAGCAGCTTTGCCCCAAAAAGGAGTAGGAACTTTGGCAGAGAGAAGGAGAGCACGAACAGTGTTAAGAATATGACGAAGTTTTTGTTCGGTTTTACCATTTTGCTGAGAGGTACCTGGACAAGTTAGTTGATGAACAGTGCCATAGGAATGCAAAACAGCTTGGAAAGCATATTGAGTGTATTCAAGAGCATTATTAGATCGAAAATTTTTGATACGTTTGGAAAATTGAGTTTCAACCATTTTTGCAAAATTAGAATATACTTGCAATAATTCAGAACGATGTTTCATATGAAAAATTCAGCTATAGCGGGAATAATCATCAACAAAGACAACAAAATATCGAGATCCACCAATACTAGAGACAGAGGAAGGCCCCCAGACATCAGAATGAATTAGGTCAAAGATATCAGTGCATATTGATTCACTAGTATTGAAAGGCAAAACTGGTTGTTTTCCTAACTGACATGAAACACAATTAAAATTTTTTTGTGGACACTGAACTTAACAAACCTCTAGAAGCCAAGTGTTGTACCCGAGAGGAAGATGCGTGACCAAGTCCGGCATGCTAAAGTGCAAGGGAAGGAATAGAAGAAACTGCAGCAGCTGTAGCAGCAACAGAAATAGGAGCAACAGGTGGAAGACAAGGGTTGTCCACGGGAAACATACGCCCAACTCTGGGACCGGTCCCAAGCTCTTGTCCCGTCCTTAGATCCTGCACAATACACCCAGAATAATCAAAGGTAATGCGATAACCCAACTCAGCTAATTGCCCCACAGAAAATAAATTGTAAGAAAGGTTAGGAACATTGAAGACCCTAGGAATCGAGAGGTTGGAGGTTGAGATAGAACCTATGTTAAGACCAACATTGTGGAACCATTAGCTGTACGAATATTAAGAGGGTGTGGTGCAGGATCAAGTTGAGAAAATAAGGATGAGTGAGGTGTCATGTGGTTGCAACAAGCAGAATCCATAAACCAAGAGGAAGGAGACATACCAGATAAAACTGAGAAAGAAGAGGAATAAGATGCATTACCAACCATACGAATGGTATTAGCGATGATGTTTTGAAGGTCAACTGTGGAAATGGTGATAGTGGATCCAGAAGACTTAGACTGTCCAAAGACGAGAGCCATTGGTTGGACACTCTCAGTGTTAGCAACAGTAGCAACAAAAATGGAAACAGATGATTTGTTGCGATGATAGCAATTATCAATATTATGGCCAAGACGTTTGCAAAAATGTTTGTTGGATTATCGGCGACGATTGTTGCAATAAGAAGAAGATCTGTCCTTATTCTTCATTTAGAAGCAAAATATGCAAAAATGGACTGCAAAAATGAAATTTACGCGAAAAACTGGATAAGGAGCACTTGGACTGCAAAAAGTTAACTCTGACAAAAAGTCAATGTTCAATGCTGGTCAAAGTCCACGGTTAAAGTCAACGGTCGCTGACGCAAAAGGTCAACGGATGATGTAGCATGCTGACGTGGCAGATGACGTAAGCGGCTGACGTGGCAGTTGACGCATGTGGTTGATGTGGTAGATGATGTGGTAGATGATGTGGCAGTGATGACGTCAGCAGGTACTTCACCAGCACGTGAGGCGCGTGCCTAACCTGAAATCGGAGCGTGGCGGCGCGTACAGCGCATGGGACAACTTGTCGAATCTTTGAGCGGTGCGTGGGGACGTGTGGGCACTGAGAAGGTGTCGATTTTGGCGGCGTTGTGTAGATCGGTTTATGATCTATAGGACTTTGTTGTTGGTGTCGTAATCGGAACTTTAGAATTGACAGATCCAACGAAGGCAGTGATCTTGGCAGCGGAGAGAGATATTTTGGCGGTGATGATTCAACTCGGAGTGCCTATGATGGTGGTGGAACAGTCAGAAAAAGGGCACAAATGGGTTTACTGACCGGAGAAGGTTGAGGCAACGGAGAATGCCGAAAAAGATAAGACTGCAAGACACCAAAAAGGTTAGAGCAATGGCTCTGATACCATGTTAGAAATATTGAATGAATGTATTGAATTTCTCAAGTAATAAAATATACAAGAGTGCCTTTATATAAGACGCAGAGTGTGTAGTACAAGTATGTGTGTAGTACAAGTAAACAAGGTGGGCCTAAAGCCCACAACCTATTACACATTAACAATTGTAATTTGGGGTATAGTTTAGATAGTAAAGCGTAATTTTCTCAAATTTTAAAATGAATTTATCTTTTGGATAAGGAAAGTGGATTTATTTAAAGTAATTCATTGTTATACGGGTATGGACATTATAAAGCTATTATAATAGAGTGATAAGTACAACAGTAGCTGAAAAAACGATTAAAACCACTCACAAGGAATGAGTCCACGACTCCACATGCTATTGGGCATTACATGACTAGACAAGAGATTACATACTATTAAATAAAAATAATTTATAAATAAAAAAAGAAAGATAATTAATGATAGTAGTGGAATTGATGGAAAATAAGGAAGGAAAATAATCCCCATAAATCATGCTCGAAAGTTTTCTATAAGAGTAATGTCAGCTACAAACTATTTTATATTATTTTTAGAATCATATGTCTCTGTCTCGCTTGGACTTTGGTGAGAGTGAAGGGTATTGACTCTATGAGTGCAATTTTTGTAAATGGTGCGTGACGAGTAGCATACAAATGATCGTCCATCATTCACAAACTGTCACTAATAGTGACGAGTAAGGGTATGGACGAGCGTGCATGCATTAACTCTAGGCAGTAATCAATAAGTGAGCAATGAACAGCACAAAACCGTTACCTTCATCCAATAATGCAGAATTAAGATCGGTTATGAGCAGAAAACGTTAGAGTTAAATTGCCATCATTAAGCATTGCTTACCTAGCTGCAACATAACGGTCTGCTGAGTATTAACTCAGCCTAAGGCTATATAAAGCCAAGAAAAAACAGGTAAAAGAACACGAACACACACAACTATACAAATTATAGTTTTTCTAAAAAGAGAATAAGTTAACTTAAGCATTGGAGGGTCCTTGGCAGGCCCTACACCGGTGCCCTTATCCACTGAGTGCTTTTTGTGACATAGGTTTTACAGATCGTCCATCAACTGATGAGGAACATAGTGACGAGGCAAATTCCTGCTTCATCAGTTTGGCACCATTTGTGAGAATCGATTGAGTTGCAATTCTCTCAAGCAAGTCATCATCGTATCTCTACCAGCAAAGTTCTTCGAGACACATGGACACTTCCACTTCATCACCTCTTACGGATCCAACCGTAATGGCCCAATAGATTCAAGCACTCACTATTAACGTGCAAGAGTTGATGAAACAGAAAGAAGAATTGAAGCGGAGGGCGCGCTCGGAGACTCCTACTATGTCGCAGTCTTGACGTAATCGCAATAACAACGATGACGAGGCTAATAGTCCAGAGAATAGCAGATCAGAGCATACCACGCAGTCAACTCGTGGTAGTGACCAGATGATGAAAAACATGAGGACTGACTCACCCTTCACAGCTAACGTTCTGGAGTGCCTCTTGCCTCCCAAATTCCGTCTTCCTCAACTGGAGGTTTGTGATGGTACTAAAGACCCTTTGGACCATATAGGAGCATTCAAAACACTTCTGAGTCTCTAACAGACCCCAAATGAAGTTATTTGCAGGACATTCCCGCAACCTTTAGGGGAGCAACACGGGTATGGTTTAGTAAATTGCCTGCAACGTCCATTGCGAACTTTGACCAGCTAAGTGACCTCTTCGTCCGTCACTTCATTGGAGGCCAACGCCATAAAAGGCCTACCTCCTACCTGCTAACTGTGAAGCAGCAGGAAGGAGAGAACTTGAGGGAATATGTGAAGCGATTCAACAAAGCAGTCTTGGAAATTGACGAGGTTGACGAGCAGGTGATAATGACGATTTTCCAGGCTGGGCTGAACAACCCTGACCTCGTTTTCTCCCTATGGAAAACTCCTCCAACCTCGATGATGGATCTGCTATTTAGAGCGCAAAAATACATGAATGGGGAAGACGCGTTGATGGTAAAGGGACTGATGGGCAAACGAAAGGAGGACGAAGGCGTAGAGTCCCAAAGCAAGAAGAAGGAGCGCACAAAGATAGTCATACGGAAGCTAAGACTAACAAAAGTAGTTAGGAGGCATCACCAAAGAAGAAGTTAAACTTCACCCCATTGATAATGCCTATGGACAAGATCCTCATACAGATAAAAGATGACCCTGCCTTGAAATGGCCTAAGCCATTGAGCTCGTCCTCGGAGCGAAGAGATCCGAAGAAGTATTGTCGCTTCCATAAAGACCATGGACATTACACAGACGAGTGTTGGGATCTGAAAGAACAGATATAGGAGTTGATCTAGAGGGGAAGGCTCCAGAAGTTTGTTAAGAAAGACTATCAAGTTCATCAGAGGACAGACGAGAAACCTACTGACGACTAAGCAGAGGAAGATCGAGACAATCTCGAACCCATCGTGGGAGAGATAAGGATAATCATTGGGGGACCAGTTGCTAGAGGATCATACAAGTCCCTGAGGAAGGCGGTTCAGAGGCAGGTGAACAGCCTCCATGTCAATCACCCAATGACAAAACATCGTCGCACTGGGAATGATGACATTGTCTTCTCCGAGCGAGATGTGAAGGGGGGGATTAAGCAACCCCATGATGATCCCTTAGTCATTATGCTAACCATTGAAGGGTTCAATACCCGAAGAGTGTTAATGGATAATGGAAGCTCGGTAGACGTAATGTACATGATGGCTTTCCAGCAGATGAAGTTGGATCCAAAGCGCCTCAAGCCTTTTGGATCTCCGTTAGTCAGCTTCAGCGGAGATCGTGTTTATCCGAAAGGCATAATTTCACTACAAATCAAAGTGGGCACCTACCCTGCTCAAGTGATGAGGATGGTATACTTCTTGATCATCGATTGCCCTTCGTCCTACAATGTGATTCTTGGGCGAGCAACCCTTAATCGTCTTAAGGTAGTAACTTCCACATATTGCCTGAAAGTGAAATTCCTGACCCTCCACGGAACTGGAGAAATCGTAGAGGACTAACTTTTGGCTTGGGAATGTTATCAAGCAGTCCTGGCGTCTAAGGAAAATCACACTAGGATGGTAGAAGAAGAACCACCCAAACCCATGGAGGAGGCGGAAACTATAGTGCTGATAGAAGGAGACCCCTCAAAAACCACCAAGGTAGGGAAGGAGCTTCAACAGACTTTGAAGGACAAATTGGTGGGGTTTTTGAAAAAGAACTTGGATGTCATTGCATGGAGCCATGAGAACATGCCAGGGATCGACAGACGAGTGATAGAGCATAGTCTTAATGTCGACCCAACAAAGAAGCCCATCCAGCAGAAGGGATGAGTGTTTGCTCCAAAGCGGAACAAAGCAATCACGGAAGAGGTGGAAAAACTTTTAACTGCTGGATTCAATAGAGAAGTCTACTATCCAAAGTGGCTTGCAAATGTGGTTATGGTAAAGAAGTCCAACGGAAAGTGGAGAATGTGTGTGGATTTCATTTATTTGAACAATGCATGTCCCAAAGACAGTTTTCTTCTTCTCAGAATTGACCAGCTTGTTGATTCGACGGCTGGCCATGAACTACTAACCTTCATGGATGCTTTTTCAGGTTATAACCAAATCTTAATGAAGGAAGAAGATCAAGAGAAAAATGCATTCGTCACTAGCCAAGGCTTATATTGCTACAAAGTCATGTCGTTCGGACTGAAGAACGCAGGAGCCACCTATCAAAGGTTGGTGAATCAGATGTTCAGCAAGCAAATAGGAAGGAATATGGAAGTCTATGTGGACGATATGCTCGTAAGAAGCAGGGAAGCTAGAACCCATCTTGCAGACCTTCAAGATTCGTTCGATACCTTGAGAAGGATAAGATGAAGCTTAACCCTGCAGAGTGCCTCTTTAGAGTTTCATCTGGAAAATTCCTAGGCTTCATGGTGTCTCAGCAAGGAATTGAGGCAAACCCAGAGAAGGTCAAAGCCATACTCGACATGGTTTCTCCCAAAATAGTCAAGGAAGTGCAAAGACTGACGGGGCGAGTAGCAGCATTAAACAGGTTTGTCTCAAAGGCCATTGACAAGTGTCTTCCTTTCTTTAAAGGTATTAAGCAGGCTTTTCAGTGGACGGACGAGTGTGGGGCAGCCTTTCAGGGCCTCAAGGAGTATTTGGCTAAGCCCCCATTGCTAAGCTCGTCAGTTGAAAGAGAAGATCTGTTTTTATACTTGGCAGTATCTCCAACAGCCGTCAGTTCTGCTCTGATCCGAGAGGAATCCAAGTTACAAAGGCCGATGTACTACACTAGTCAGGCCTTCCAGGGTGCCGAAGCGAAGTATCCGCGTATGGAGAAGATGGCCTTCTCGCTAATTGTGGCTTCGAGAAAGCTTCGTCCATACTTCCAGGCTCATACCATTATAGTTATGACAGACCAACCAATCCGAAAAGCAATAAGCAAACCAAATGCTGCAGGCTGTATGGTCCAGTAGGCTATTGAACTAAGCTAGTTCGACATTGACTACAGGCTAAGAACAGCAATCAAAGCGCAAGCTTTAGTAGATTTCATAGCAGAATTCACTCTTCTAGACCCTGATCAGGAAGCAGAGTATTGGACAGCTTGCTCGGATGGCTCGTCAGTAACAGGACTCAGAGGTGTTGGTGTTATAATGACGTCCCCAGAGAATGACGTCCTTAAGTACGGGGTTTAACTCCAGTTTCCAGCAACGAACAATGAGGTGGAGTATGAAGCAGTACTTGCCAGTTTAAGGGTTGCAAGAGCCTTAGGAGTCAAGAATTTGAGATTGAGGTCTGATTCTAAGCTGATTGTTGGGAAAATAACCAATGAATATGAAGCAAAGGAGGAAAGGATGAAGAAATACCTACAGCTGACGAGCCAGCTCATTGACGAGTTTGATAATGTTAAACTAGAGCTAATCCCGAGGGAAGAAAACTCAGCTGTTGACGAGGTAGCTAGACTTGCCTCAACCGAAGATGCTCAAGCAACAGTAGGTTTGCTCATGGAGGTTCAGACGACCCTCAGTATTGACAGACTGCAGACCCTTGTGATTCAAAAACCAAGAAACTGGATGGAACCAATCATATCCTACATCAGAGACAGCTAACTCCCATTTGACTCGTCAGAGGCAAAGAAGGTCAGAGTCCAAGCAGCAAGGTTCACTGTTTTGAATGGAGAACTCTACAAAAGAGGATTCTCAATGCCATACCTAAAATACTTGACCCCTGACGAAGCAACGTATATGCTACGAGAGATACACGAAGGCGTTTGTGAAGGTGTTTGTGATAACCATTCCGGACCACGATCCCTAGTGGGAAAGACGATTAGGGTAGGCTACTTTTAGCCAACTATGTAGAAGGATGCAGCTGAACTTGTGAAGAAGTGTGATAAATGTCAGTGTTTTGGCAACGTGTAGCATATACCTGGGAAGTTACTGACGAGCATCTCTTCACCTTGGCCATTTTCCACGTGGGGAATAGACATCGTCAGCCCACTCCCTTTGGGAAAGAGGCAAGTGAAGTTCCTGCTCGTAGCCATCGACTACTTCACCAAATGGGTTGAAGCAGAACCATTAGCAGTAATCATCGAAGACAAGATACAGACCTTTGTTTGGAAGAACATCGTCTATAGGTTTGGGATCCCTAGGACGATCATATCTGATAATGGTCGTCAGTTTGATAGTTGAAAATTCAAGGAGTTTTGCACAGAACTAGAGATACAAAATCACTACTCGTCACCTAGGCATCCACAAGCTAATAGGCAGATAAAAGTAACAAATCGTACTTTGCTTAAACTCATCAAAGCACGACTTAAGGGGGCAAAGGGTGTATGGCCTGAAGAGTTGCCTGGGGTATTATGGGCTTACAAAACAACAGCGAGAACATCAACAGGAGAAACTCCACTCAAGTTGGCCTTCGGCACTGAAATAGTTATTCCACCTGAGATAGGAGTCTCTAGCCTTAGGCAAACTCATTACGACGAAGGTACAAACAATGACGAATTGAAACTCAGCTTGGATTGTTTGACTGAAGTCAGAGACGAGGCAGTCTTGGGAATCGCTCGATACCAACAAAAAATGCAGAAGTAGTACAATCAGAGGGTGAAACTCAGAAGGTTCAATCTTGACGACATGGTGCTGCGGAAAGTCTCCCAAGCTACTAGGGATCCAGTGCAAGGGAAGTTAGGGCCTACTTGGGAAGGTTTATACAAGGTCGTCCGTTACTCCAGACGAGGAAGTTATTATTTGAAGGATTTGGAAGGCAATCCACTTCCTCGTCCTTGGAACGTGGAACACCTCAAGAAGACCTATTAGTGAAAGCTATTGCCTGGCCTAATATGCTTTGCTTGAGCACCTCGCCTAACGACACATCAGATAACGAGATCTAATTATTTTTTATAAGTATTTCTTTTCTTTCAAGTATTTTGTTAAAGCTATCTTCAGTTTGTTGTTTTCCTTGTAATTCCCTCCTATATGAGGAATGCATGAAATAATAAGGCTTGTTTAACCATCCTTTTTTTCAATAAAGTTTGACAAAATGTCAAAACTAAAGTTCAATGATGAAAGAAAAGTTATTGAAATCTAGCAACAAATCCCAAACAAAAATGACAAAAGCTTGAATGACGAGTGAAACTCGTAAAGTGTGGTAAAAACAAAACCACAAAATATGGTAAAGACTTTAATGACGAGTTAAAATCATAAATGTAAAAAAACTTACAAGATAAGTTAGTCAGCCATGAAAGGATAAGTTACAAGATAAGATAAGTTAGTCAGTCATAAATGTAAAAAAACTTACAAGATAAGTTAAAATCATATTGTCCTGAGATAACTTGTTCTTGAGATCAATCCACAAGTCTTTTGCAGAATTGATGTAAATCACACTAGCCTTAAGATTAGGACTGAGTGAATTAGTCGGCCATGAAAGGATCGTAGTGTTACACCTGTTCCAAGAATTGAACAAAGGTGAGGTTGGATTTGGTTCTGAAATTGAACCATTGACAAATCCAAATTTATTTCTTGAACTCAAAGCAAGAAACACAGATCCCGCCCAAGTCATGTAATTCTCAGGACCAGTGAGAGGTTGAGATGTGAGAATTAAACCAGGAATTTCATTCGCTGGTAAGAAAAAGGGATTATTAGCAGATTCATCTGCCATAGCTGCACTTGCAGTTGGTGCAGATGAAGAAGAAGGTGCACTTGATGAATCTGAAGCCATGAGCAACCAAGAAAATGAAGAAAACGAAGAAAATCAAAAGAAAATTTCTGTTTGGCAAGAGAGAAAATGAGAGAAAATAGGCTCTGATACCATGTAAAATGAAGAGAATTGAAAAGTGCTAGAACTCTCATTAACTGAACTGATATTACAAACTGAATCAATGAATTTGTACAAGTAAAAATGTGACTAAATACCAAAACAGAGCAAAGCAAAATATCCCAAATTACACGGGATCAGTTATAGCACATGTGTTAGCTAGTTATCTCATGTGTGAACACATCCTACTTAAATACATTACTAAACTACAGGTCTACATTAAAACTACAATACTACAACAACTACACTACACTGCTGTCGTTTTATTTCAGACTTCATTTCTTCTCTTCTTTCTTCTTTTGCTTCTTTCCTTTTCTTCCTTTCTGATCCGATTCACAACTTTGATAGTCTTCAACAATTTCCCTAAAAAAAATATTGAATAGCCTGATTTGAGAATTACAAAAATTTGGGTTCAATAAAAATTAAAGTAATGTTACGTCCACGCCATTTTTACAATAATTTTTCAACAAATTCTGGGCAATAAGTTGTTACTAGTTTTAATTTGGGGTCAATACTGACATCATTTACCCATTAATAACTACTTGTTACCTAAGATTTGTTGTGAAAGTATTGTTGGTGTTGCATCACTCCAAAAATAATTCTGTCCCCCTCCCTCGCCAACATAATCTTTAACACCTTAAAAAAAAAAACCCAAATAATAACGAAAAAAATTAGCTTTAATAATATAAAAAATAGCCCAAACAAAAATAAATCTAGGCCAAACAAGTGAACAAATTATTTAACAAAAAGCTCATTCAAAAACAAAAAATAAAAACCATTAATCATTCAAATTCGTAACTCGTTTAACATGTTATATAAAAATAATCATTGATTTTATTTTCTTGAAAAGAATTGCACCAAGAAAAATTATGTGGCTGTGAATTCTCCTTGGTGGCACTGGTAGCTCTACTCTCTTCGGCTTTTTAGTTGTAGAAGCTCTGCGCTCCTTGGCGACTTGGCTTGCAGTCATAGCAAATATCCCTCTCACCTTATTACTCTCATCTTAGCATTCTTAGTTCTTACTTTATCTCTTATCAATCCATTTTTCCTTTTCCTTTTTGTTAGTAGGAGGATTTTGTAAAATTTCACGTATTTGCGTGTTTTTTTTCTTTTGTGATATCGATATATTTAAGTTCTCTTTTTATTAGATTTTGTATAACTTAAGTTTCTTAATGACTATTGACTACACTAGAGAAAATTCCAAGAGCCACCACTACCATGTTGTCTTGGAAAATGCTAAATTTCCTAAAAACACATAAAATGTTATATATATATATATTTATATATATGTGGGTATGGTTTTGATTTCTTCTCTTTTTTTTTTTTTTTTTTATTCCTCTGTTTTTTCAATAAATGTAAAAATTCATTAATAAGAAAAAAAGAAAAAGAAAAAGAAAAAAAGGCAGGCTGAAACCTAGTACATGAGGAGTATACAAAAGACACCCTAATTGGGTAGGAAAATGGTGAAAAATAAGCCAACCAAAGGACATACTATCCAAAAAAAGACATACATCTAAATCAGTAATATTGGATATCAAAGTATTCTGATCCCATTTGAATAGAGAGAGCATAGAAGCTGAGACTTAACCATTAATACTCCAGCTTAGCATAGAAACTAAGCTGGAGGACTACCCTCTGCTGTATCTTCAAATTAACAGCATAAACCTGGATATCAACCCTTTTTCCCCGGACACAAACATGTTACAAACAGATAGCAACATAAACCAGCAAGATGGGAAAAAGGAGTTCTGTACAAAATAGTACTAGAGTAACTTCCTACCCCTCATACAATTCACTCGGAGTATATGCCACCTTAGGAAACCCTGGCATTCAAAACAAGAAGCATCAACATTTACAATTAATTATTGGCGAAAACCACATTTTCATCCCTACATTTTCACGCGATTTCCACTTTGGTCTCTATCTTTTATTTTCAACACTTTTAGTCCCTATTTAGAAAAACGCCATTCATTTTAGTCATTTCTGTCAGTGCCCTAACGGCAAAGTTCTACGTGGCAGACAGAACTATTAAAATAATAATAAAATTTTTTATTTTGGCATTAAAAAATATCATGTTAGCATCTAAATTAAAAAGCAAGTGATGGTGGTAGGTATCGATGACAGCGAACACAGCACCTACGCATTGGAGTGGACTCTGGATCACTTCTTCGCATCTTACGCCTCCGATTATCCTTTCAAGCTCGTCCTCGTCCACTCCAAACCCACTCCTTTCTCCGCCATAGGTCTCGCCGGCCTTGGTATAAATTGTTATTTTGGGAAATTATTTTTGTTTGCGGTTAGTTTGAGTGTGAATTGTTATTTATTGTGATGGAAATTTGTAAGAGCCGCTGAAGTTTTGCCGCTTGTGGATGCGGATTTGAAGATCGCTGCCCGAGTTGTTGAAAAGGCTAGGGAACTTTGCTCCACTAAATCGGTATTTTTTTAATTTTATTTTGAGAATCTTAATCTTGTTTTTTTTTATTTTTTTTTTTTATTTTTTTTTTTTTATATATGTGTTTTTATGTGGATCTATAGTTTAATTTTCTGTTCTTATTTTCTGGGTTTGTGATTTTTGGATTTTAATTTTGTATTCTTAGATTTGGGTTTGTGTTCTTGTTCAAGACACACTTAGATCTCAATTAATATGATTTTTGGTTTTATTTCCGTTTTTAATTTTTTTATTTAGTTAAAATTAATAAATTAATTTTTTAAATTTAGATGCTGACGTGGCATTTTTTAATGCCAAAATAAAATTTATTATTATTATTTTAATAGTTTCGTCTGCCACGTAGGACTTTACCGTTGGGGCACTGACGGAAATGACTAAAATAAATGGCGTTTTTCTAAATAGGGACTAAAAGTAGTGAAAATAAAAGATAGGGACCAAAGTAGGAATCGCATGAAAATGTAGGGAGGAAAATGTGGTTTTCGCCTTAATTATTCAGTACTTAAAGACTAAGCCTTTGGCCATGGTGCATGCAAGCTACTTTGTTTCAAAGAAACTTTTACCCGAGGATGTAATAGTACAGAAGATTACAGCATGGAATAAGATGTACTAGATCGTTACAAGTGAATCCGATCACAACCCTTGCAATTTGGAGTAAAGATCCTGTACGTTACTTGACCTGAAATGATCAGATTTTTTTTATTAGGACTTGACTAGGCAAGTATTTCAAAATACTCCACTTCTTAGCTTATAGCTTATATATCTAATCTCTTAATACATATTGTGGTCCTCGAACCTGTGCGAGCTGTTGTCCTGGACAAAAGATTTGGGCTCTCAATTTACTTATTCGTGGGCTTCTTCACAGTCTTACGGGTAGTTGCTTCAAATGCAGCCTTGACAGTCCAATTTCCATTGTCACTTTGATTTTAAGTCCAACACCCCTTATCCTCTAATCTCTCATCTTCCCTTCTTTCCCCTTTCTCCTTCTCACTCCCTAAGTTTTCTCTCCCCTTTTTCCCCAAATTTTCCGACCAACCCCTTCTGTCTGCCCTCACTCCCCTTATATATATAATCTCTCCTTAGTGGGGGTTCAAATCATTGCTTTTTCACTAGTTCCCATGCAATTCTACTTTTACCCGGAATCCCTAAAAACAATCATGTCTTCTGAAGATTCTGTCGAAACTTGCTCCAGATGCCAAATGACATTCAGCAACGAACTCCCCAAAGGCACAATGGTACCTGATAACCGACTTAAATTTAACCATTTCCTTGTGGATCTCCCACTGTCTTATCAGTCGGTAGTGGGCCTAGCTCGGCCCGAACATTGTGGTATTCCCTGAACGATACTCTCTAGGTCCTGACGTACTTATCGTTGGACTGGGCCTATTCCTACAGGATTTAGGCCCAACTCAATCTTCTGATCTAGCGTTGGCTACTCAGGCTGATCTTGGGCCTAAGTTAAGTGGCCCGGTACTAATTACCCGGGCCCGAGCCCCCTACATATATTATTGGAAGAGTCTTGCAACCAAACCAACCTATTCTTACTTTTTACTTTATTTTCCTTTGGTATCGGCATTTTAGGGTCCGGATTTTATGCACATTAATTGCGGTCACATAGCAGAATCTCATTTTGAGGGTTCCACTTGAGTTATCGATGATTTAAAATAATGCAGCAACATATACCAAGTATGCAATAATATCTAGCAAATCTCAGACCTCCATATTATAAACTTCTCCTGTACAAGGTGGATGATAACAACTAAAATAAATCACCATGTGCTCACACCATGAGTAATCCAGCACCAAACTGTTGACACCCCATTTTGCAACCTGCATTTAACCTCACATGGAGAGTAAAAGGGTAATTTTGCCTTGGAAATATGCATCTTGATTCTAGCCATTAGATCCTTAATCTCATTTCATCAAAATGATCTTGATGTCGTAACGATCAAATCGACTGGTCATAAGCCTTAATCGGACCACCAGATTGAAAGTTATCATCAAATCAAGTTTTAATGGCTGAGATGCACTATCACAAATTGAGTCCGACTATATGTGATTATGAACAATTGATTTCAATTGGTTATAAGTGTAATCAATTTGAGATCAATGATGTGTTATAATTTGATTGGTTAGTACTACATTTTATGGTGAGGTTGCATACACCTAATTAATTAGATAGTTAAACATTAATTATTCAATGAGTAATTTGTGAAATTATCTTTTAATTAGAGTAAATTTGGAACCATTTAAGTCTGAAATACGACCAAAATACCCCCGGAATTTAAACATTGATTGTATTTTGGCTTAGGTTAGGGTTATTTTGTCATTTTCAGAAGTTTCGAGGGTATTTTACTTATTTTTGTGGTTTTAATGGTATTTTGGTCATTTTAAATGTTTTTGGGGGTATTGTGGTCGTTTCGAGGGCGTTTTGGTCATTTTCTAGGGTTTTGGGATATTTTGGTCTTTCGTTGTGTATTTTAATCATTTTCGCAATTCTAAGGGGGATCATTTTAGATGTTTTTGTGTATTGTAGGATTTTTGATATTTTGGAAATTCTCACTTGTAAAATAGTTTTTTTTTTTGACAAAAAAATATCGTTGAAATCAATAGAATGACTAATATCAGGGGTATTGTGGTCGTTTTGGTCATATTTTAGGGTTTTGGGATATTTTGGATATTTGTGCTGCGTTTTAGTCATTTTGGCAGTTCTAAGGGGGTCATTTTGGCAGTTTTTTTTTTTTTTACAAAAAAATATCCTTGAAATCAATAGAATGGCAGATGTACTCCGCAAATCCCCAAAATTTCCAAAATACCCACAAAACCACAAAATTTCATAAAAAAACCACCCCGAACCTTCTTAATTGTACAAAATAGTCTCAAAATCTCTAAAAGGACTAAAATAACCCCCCAAAACCTCTAAAATGACCAATACACCACTGAAGCGACTAAAAAGAGCAGTCAAATCTCGATACCTCGTAAATGACCAAAATCCCCCGAACATCTAAAATTATTAAAAAATACCCCTCAACACTGCTAAAATGAGCAAAATACCCGAAAATCCATTAGAAAGAGAAAAACAACTTGAAACCGATCAAAATACCTGCGGGATCTAAATATCGAGTGTATTTTGGCTGAGTTTAGGGGTATTTTGGTCTTTTTCAGAAATTTCGTGGTTATTTTGCTTATTTTTATGGTTTTAATGGTATTTTGGACATTTTTAAATTCTTCGGGGGTATTGTGGTCATTTCAGGGGCGTTTTGGTCATTTTCTGGGGTTTTATGATATGAATGTTGGCCACCATAGTCTAGAAGACCGGTTTCACCGAGCAAGGTGGGTGCCTAACACCTTCCCATCTTGTAACATAGCCTCCGAATTTAGATCAAGGGTTGATAGACCAATGTTTATCCTTGTAATTTTCAATTTTTAGATTGTAACTAGGAAAAAAAGCTATGTACTTTATCTTAGATTGTATCTAGGACCAAAGCCATGTAATTTTCCTATGATCAATGTAAATTCAATTTCAAATTAATAAAATGAGGAATTTTTTCAATTATGGTTTTCTTATTTTTCCAATGATTAAATAAGTGGCGACTCCATTGTAAAACCCTTAATCTAAAGGGGAAAATATAACTAGTCGAACCTCCATTTTGAGAGGCAACAACACGACTCCACCCATTCACGTGGATTTGGCTCAACACACCTTAAAAAAAGGGGGCTGGGGGCGCGGTCTCTCACACAAACATGTTGAAAAACATTGAAGGAATTATTTTTTTTTGGGTAATTCAGCTTTTATTTAATGAAACAAAATACAGATTACAAAGGAAAATCCCAAAATAAACCAACAAAGGGAAACCTCCCTGCTACGGCAACCAAAGCAAGCCAAAACAAATGGAAAAGCAAAACACACTAACAACTAAACAAAACATCTATAAGGCATCCCAACCAATACCTTTAGCATAGTAGCACATAGACTAGCACTTTGGAAAAACACAACAGTACAAGATTTCAAGGATCAAATTAAAATACTACTTGGATCAATCCCCCAATTACAATAGATGGTAGCATTCAAAACTGACTTCTTGAACTTGGTTTCAAAATTGACATCCTTAATGATGCTTCTCTTTAGCTGTTCTTCCGTCCAAATTCTTTCTTCATGAACTATGACATTTCTTTGTAGCCAAATATGGTAGACTGTTGCCCACCAAACAAGTTTGCAAGCTATTGCTCTCAGCCCCCCAAGCAATCAAGTCTTCCCACATAAACTGAGCATTTGAAACTAGATACAACTTCATCATGTCATCCTAAATTCTTCTAGTGAAAGAACATTCAAAGAAGATATGATCTCTACTTTCAAGGAAATTTCTGCCAAAAACACATAAGGTATCACCCAAGTATCGCCACTTGGTCATTCTATCTTATGTGGACAGCTTGTTGATTATAGCTAATTAACCAATAAACGAATGCTTTGGGATAGTTAAATGGAACTAAAACAGCTTCCACCACTCAACTTCACTAGATTTATATCTAATCTCAGCATATGTTGCAGCACAAGAAAACTTCCCAGATTTAGTAGCTTACCAAAGGGCTTTATCCTCATCTTTAAGCTCAACAAGGAATAGTTGACACTGAATAGTTACAAGGGCATCAGATCTAGCAACCTCCAAATCCATGTCTTATCTTTCAGCATAGAATCTATTTTAGCTTCAGGATTACTTGTAGCATCATAAATGAAACGAGAACCAAATCTTTGAACCAATACCCCAGGAGGATGCCAAAGGTCATGCCAAAGAAATATAGTTTTTCCCATCCCCCACCTTAAACCTGATAAACTTCCTTGCTTCATCCCTCAATTTAAGAACTGCTCTCCAATTCCAGGTAAATTTTTGTGGAATTCTAACAATCCAAAAACACTTACCTTTGAGAAGATTTGCATGAATCCAAGCCACCCAAAGAGATCCAGCATTAGTAAACAATCTCCAAATGTGTTTCATTATAGCAGCTCTATTCCAACTTGCAACTCTTTGCAATCCCAGCCCTCCCTCTCTTTTAGGTAAACAAACTTTTTCCCATGCTACTTTAGTTTTCCCTTTGCCAGTACCCTACCCTTGCCATAAGAAATGATTGAAATTCTGCTCCAGAGTCTTGATGACCTTCTTAGGGAGTTTAAAGTTACTTGACCAGAATCGTTGAATACTATATAGAACAGATTGAAGAAGTTGTAACCTGCCAGCAAAAGATAGTTTCCTTGATAACCATGATTTGATTTTGCCTTAAATTTTATCAATAAGTGGCTGACAGTCCTTCAACCTTAATCTACCAGAGATAAGAGGTAATTCCAAGTATCTAACTAGAAGAGTATCCTCCTTAAATTGCAACACATCTAGAATTTGCCCTTTTACATCTTGCGGCACAGCTGAGAAGAAAACTTCACTCTTGCTTGGATTTATATCCAAACCAGAGGCTACTTTAAATTCTTCAAGGCCCTCTTTTACTAGATTTACTGTGGGAAGATTAGCAGTAGTAAATATGAGGAGGTCATCAGCAAAACTCAAGTGGGTAATCTTCAAGGCTTTGCTGTAAGGATGGAACTTAAACTGAGTAGGTTCTTGAATCTTCCTTTGCATGATCCTTGTGAAAGCTTCCATGGCAATAACAAAGAGATAAGGAGAAATAGGATCACCTTGCTTGAGTCCTTTACCTCCTTTGAAGTAGCCAACCATGCTTCCATTTAAAGATATAGAAAACCTTGGATTGGTGATGCACTCCCTTATCCACATTACAAACTTCACTAGACAACCAGTAACTATCAAGCACATAATAATAAAATTCCAATTTACAGGGTCATAAGCTTTCCTTAGGCCTGCTTTAATAGCACATCTCTCCATTATCAATCAATTTTGATTAGTGTTCAAAATTAATTAGCATGTGTTTCATTGTATACTTTTTTTTTTTACATATAATTGAATTTGTGTTAGAAATACTTGGAATACACAAGTCATTAGAATTAGTTGTTCTGTGTTAAAATGCACAAGTCACTAGAGTTACAAAATTTGTTGGGATATTTTGGAGTTATTGTACAACATGGAGTTAGATTTAGAATCCGTCTTTGGAATTTGCAGCCACTTTAGCAGGTTTAATTTTTGTATAATGGATGATGAATTTTTCTGATATGGTTAACATAACCATGATAACCATCTCACTTCTCTTTTTTCAATCAATTTTGTTCTGTTATTTTAACTGCCAGCAAAAGATAGTTTCCTTGATAACCATGATTTGATTTTGCCTTGAATTTTATCAATAAGTGGCTGACAGTCCTTCAACCTTAATCTACCAGAGATAAGAGGTAATTCCAAGTATCTAACTAGAAGAGTATCCTCCTTAAATTGCAACACATCCAGAATTTGCCCTTTTACATCTTGCGGCACAGTTGAGAAGAAAACTTCACTCTTGCTTGGATTTATATCCAAACCAGAGGCTACTTTAAATTCTTCAAGGCCCTCTTTTACTAGATTTACTGTGGGAAGATTAGCAGTAGTAAATATGAGGAGGTCATCAGCAAAACTCAAGTGGGTAATCTTCAAGGCTTTGCTGTATGGATGGAACTTAAACTGAGTAGGTTCTTGAATCTTCCTTTGCATGATCCTTGTGAAAGCTTCCATGGCAATAACAAAGAGATAAGGAGAAATAGGATCACCTTGCTTGAGTCCTTTACCTCCTTTGAAGTAGCCAACCATGCTTCCATTTAAAGATATAGAAAACCTTGGATTGGTGATGCACTCCCTTATCCACATTACAAACTTCACTAGACAACCAGTAACTATCAAGCACATAATAATAAAATTCCAATTTACAGAGTCATAAGCTTTCCTTAGGCCTGCTTTAATAGCACATCTACCTAGACCATAAATTTTGTGATAGCCTTTAACTAATTCATGGGCAAGTAGAACATTTCTTGAGATATTTTTACCTTTAGTGAAAGCAGTCTTATTAGAGTTCACTAGAAAATTTAAGCAAGCTTGAAGCCTATTGGCAAGGACTTTGGTGATGCATTTGTACACCACATTACAACAAGAAATAGGTCTAAAATCAGCTACAGTTGATGGATTTGGGATCTTCGGTACCAAAGTAATTAGTTTAGAATTTACCTTAGTAAGAAGCTTCCCTGATCTGAAGAAAGATGTAATGGCTGCAACAAAATCTGATTTTACAATATGCCATGCATGCTTAAAAAATTCCATAGTGAAGCCATCTGGTCTAGGTGCTCTCTCACTTCCCATGGAGAATAAAACTTTTTATTTATCTATTTATTTATTTATTTTATCTTAGTCTCTGTGACCTCTCTCTGCATGAATGACTTCATATCCTCAGGAATCTGATCTTGGAATAAAGAAGAGACAGTTTGAATCATGGCAGCTTCATCCACATCATTTGAGGATCCCAAGAGCTTCTGATAAAAATCAACCACAAGATCCTTGATCTGGTCAACTTCTTCTACTCGATTCCCATTACCATCCAGTAAGCATTTAATGGCATTATTTTCTTGCCGAGTCTTAATTAACAAGGCAGTGAAAATAGGAAGAATTATTATCCCCCAAGTTAAGCCATTTATTCCAAGATTTTTGCTTGAAAAAAGCCACTTCTGCACTACTAATTGAAATGTACTTGATGGGATAGCAAAAGTTACTATCTCTAGTTCGTCCATAGGGATCGTCCATGAGCATCAGCTAACCAAATATTCATGAAGACCGTCTGAGTAAAAGAATCGTCCATGGGCAAAGCACATGGACGATCACATAGCACCATCTATGAACAAAAGAGTCGTCCATGGACGACCATATAACACTTGGGAAATCTTCAAGAATAAAGCCACTCATATGTGTGGAGGATTCGTGCCACAAAATCTTGGAGCGGTTACCCAACCCATGTTCATCGCCACAAATTCCTCTTAAGTATGTAACTTCCACCAGCGGTTGTAACTTCTATAGCCGTTGAGGAAGTTATGTCCAAACTCACCGATTTCCACAAATCTTGGGAAGTTACTAAGCCAATAACTGCCCCAAGGTTCTCTATATAAGGACCGGTCTGAATCAAACCAAGGGTAAGTGCATTCTGAGATTTTTCTTCTAAAGTTGAAACTCTTTTCTTGGAAGAAACTAACTTAGTCATCGGAGGGTGTTTGGCCGGTCCACCCCGGTCCCCTTTGATAGTATGTTCATATTTGCAGTCCTTCACTACAACCATTAGCCTATTGAAGCCGGAGCATTCAGCCTATTGATTCTGTGGAAGCATCAGTTCGCGCCGTCTATGGGAAGGGAAAACTTCGAGTTTTGCAGTTTTATCTTTCTTCGACAAAAGGCTGTATGGTTCGGACAAGATCAAGGGCCACTAGCCCAGGTCACCAAGAGAGTAGGGATGCTTCTATCAATCCCCACCGAGATCGCCAGTCAGCGCCTGTCACGCAGCCGCCTTCCATCCAACACATACAATTCATGGCAGTCGCCATGGCGGAGTTAACCCGTCAGAATCAAGAGTTGACTAGGGAGATTAATCTGAGGCAGCGTCGTGAAGGATATGCTGAAGGACAAGCCCAGAGTCAAGAAGATAGAGGGGGAAATGCAGAGCCCGAAAGTCAATCAAAGGGCACTACTTCGCGAAGAGTGCCACACTTGGAGAAGGAAATGGATCAAATGAGGAATGTTATGGACGAGATGAGGGAGAACATGAGAAGGGCAAATCACGTAGAAGATTTGGTTCATCGAACAAATTCCCCTTTCACGGCTTCCATCAATGGTCATCCCTTGCCCCTAAAGTTCAAAATGCCTTCCTTGGATTCATATGATGGGACGCATGATCCTTTCGATCATATTGCTACTTTCAAGACTACGATGCATCTCCAAGGGGTTCAGCAAGAGCCTTCCCTACCACCCTTAAGGGACCAGCGCGAGTGTGGTTCAGCAAGATACCTCCAAGCACAGTCAGTTCCTTTGAAGAGTTGAGTAAGTTGTTTGTCAATAACTTCATTGGAGGGAAAATGCACAAACATTCTTCGTCCAGCCTGTTAACCATAGAACAAGGGGAGAATGAAAGCCTGCGCTCCTTCATCACTTGTTTTAACATGGAAGCCCTGAGCGTGGACGAGGTGGATGACAAGCTATTCTTGGCGGCCTTCCATAACGGGGTTAATTCTGATTTATTCATTCATAAGCTTTATGAGAAGGAGCCTCAATCCTTGGTTGAACTCGTCCATTCTGCCCAAAACTTTATGAATGCAGAAGACGCAATTATAGCTAAGAAGAGGAAGAGAGCTGAGAGGATGGAAGCAAACCCCGTGCGACACATTGAGCAAGGTCCTCGTCCAAAGAAGGGACGAACGGAAGATAAGAAGGACCGAGATAATAGGAAGACAGGCCCCCTAGTGAGGAATCAGAATTATACACCATTAAATGCCCTACTTGATCAAGTGCTCATGCAGATGAAGGATGATCCTTCCTTGAAGTGGCCAGAGAAGATGAAAGAAGATCCTAACAAGCGCAATAAGAATAAATACTGTCGCTTCCATAGAGATCATGGGCATGACACGGACGAATGTTATGACTTGAAGCAGCAAATCGAGAATCTCATTAAACAAGGAAAGTTGAGGCACTTTGTTGGAAGGGATCATAAAGACGAGAAGTTGAAGGGAAAGATGGAAGAATCATCGCGGCCCCCACTTGGAGAAATAAGGGTTATCATAGGAGGGACTTCGACAGGACAGTCTTCCAAGTCAAAGAAGACGTATCTCAAAGTGGTGCAAAACGTCCAACTCTCTGGACGATGGCCAAGGACGAGAGGGATTGACGAACCAACTATTTCATTCACCGATGAGGAAGCTGAAAGAATCCATCATCCACATGACGATGCAATTGTCATTACCTTACTTATCGCAGATTATACAACTAGGAGGGTGTTGGTGGATAATGGAAGCTTAGTGGATATATTATACTATCCTGCCTTCTAGCAGATGAGACTTGGACGAGATCAACTTCGTCCAGTTTGTTCGCCATTGATAGGATTTGGAGGGATGGAGGTGCAGCCTGTGGGCACCATTACATTACCTGTAGTGGTGGGATCATACCCACAACAGTTAACCAAGGAAGTCAATTTCCTCGTGGTGGATTGTTCGTCCTCATATAACGCTATTATTGGAAGACCAACTCTGAACAGTTGGAATGCAGTAACGTCTACCTACCATCTATCAGTCAAATTCCCTACAGAGTACGGGATATGACAAGCACAAGGAGATCAGTTGGCAGCTTGAGAATGTTATTTAGCCATGATGGCTTTGGACGAGCAGGTGCAGACGATGAGTATTGAGGAGAGAAGGATTGTTGCAGAGCCCACTGAAGTACTAGAAGATGTTCTTTTGAAAGAAGATGATCCTGAAAAATTCACCAGAATTGGAACAAGTATGAAGGAGAAGACGAAAAAAGACCTCGTCTAGTTCCTGAGGAAGAGTATCGATATTTTTGCGTGGAGTCATGATGACATGCCAGGAATCGATCCAAGTGTAATTACCCATCGATTGAATGTGTATCCCTCTTCTAAGCCTATTCGTCAGAAGAAGAGGGTGTTCGCTCCTGAATGAGATAAGGCTATTAAGGAAGAGGTTGAGAAACTGACCACAGCATAGTTCATCAGGGAAGTCTATTACCCAGATTGGTTAGCCAATGTGGTGATGGTGAAGAAAGCAAATGGCAAGTGGAGGATGTGTGTAGACTTCACTGACTTGAACAAGGCTTGCCCTAAGGATAGTTATCCTTTGCCACGCATTGATCAATTGGTGGATTCTACAGCTGGCCATCAGTTGTTGAGCTTCATGGACGCCTTCTCAGGATATAATCAAATAAAGATGGACGAGGCTGACCAAGAAAAGACCTCATTCATCACCAGTCAAAGTTTGTTTTGTTACAAGGTGATGCCCTTTGGTCTAAAGAACGCAGGGGCAACATATCAAAGGTTGGTGAATCACATGTTCCGTTCACAGATAGAATGGAATGTGGAGGTGTACGTTGACAACATACTTGTGAAGAGCTTAGACGAGGGAAGCCATTTGGACGATCTACAGGAAACCTTTGAAACACTTAGGCGATATAAGATGAAACTGAACCCAATTAAATGTGCATTCGGAGTATCGTCAGGAAAGTTTCTAGGATTCATGGTTTCACAAAGAGGAATTGAAGCAAATCCAGACAAGATCCAAGCCATACTGAACATGGAACCGCTGAAAAACATCAAGGAAGTCCAATCCCTCACTGGGCGAGTTGCTGCTTTGAACAGGTTTGTTTCAAAAGAAACAGACAAGTGTTTACCCTTCTTCAAAGTCCTCAGGAAGGCCTTCGAATGGACGGACGAGTGTCAAATGGCCTTCCAAGATCTAAAGAACTATCTCACCACGGCTCCATTGTTGAGTCCGTCTGTGCAAGTAGAAGAACTGTATCTGTACTTAGCTGTGTCCCTACATGCCGTGAGTTCAACGTTGATTAGGGAGGAAGGAAAGGTGCAAAAGCCTGTGTATTACACTAGCCGAGCACTCAGAGGAGCAGAAGGAAGGTACCCACTAATAGAGAAGTTAGGTTTCGCGCTAATAACAGCTTCTAGAAAGTTAAGACATTATTTCCAAGTTCATGTCATCAATGTCATGACGGATCATTCGCTTAAGAAGGCAATGAACAAGCTGGAAGCTACAGGACGACTGATTCAATGGGCAGTCGAGCTCAGTGAATTTGACATTCGATACCAACTGAGAAATGCAATAAAAGCTCAAGCCCTAGTAGATTTCATTGCAGAGTTCACCCCAAGTTATGAAGACTTGGGCGGAATAGAAGACAATAAAAAATGGGTTGTCCATGTAGATGGATAGTCTACATTGCATGCAGGAGGTATAGGAGTTGTTTTGCAATCACCAGAGGGAGATAAATTAAGGCATAAGGTGCGCTTGTAGTACCAAACAACTAACAATGAAGTGGAGTATGAAGCCCTTCTTAAAGGGTTGAAGTTGGCTAAATTTGTAGAAGCAGACTCAATACTTGTCTTGGGAGACTCTCAGTTAGTCATAGGCCAAGTAAACGGGACATGTGAAGCCAAGGAAGACAGAATGAAGAAATATTTAAAGAAGGTGGTACGCTTTGTGAAGAAATTCAAAGAAGTTGATTTCGTTCAAATCCCAAGGGAAGAGAATGTAGAAGCAGATACTCTGGCAAAGGAAGCCTTCGCGAATGAAGCAATGGACGAGTTTGATAAAATACAATACATGCCAAGCATAGACTTCCCAGAAATGTTACAGATAGAAGGTGAGGAAAATTGGATGACACCGATAATATCATACCTAAAGGAAGGAAGGCTCTTAGAGGGGAAGGACGAAGCTAGAAAGCTCAGGGTAAAATCAGCTAGGTACATCTTTATGGACGAAGTGTTATACAAAAGAGGTTTTTCCCAGCCTTTCCTAAGGAGTTTGGCTCCAAACGAGGCGAACTACGTATTGAGGGAGGTTCACGAAGGAGCATGTGGTAATCACTCAGGAGCCAGATCACTCATCCACAAGATCGTCCGTGCAAGATACTACTGGCCAACCATCCAAGCTGATGCTAAGGCATATGTTAAGGTATGTGATCAATGTCAATGTTTCAGTAATATTCCTAGATAGCCGTCAGAGTATCTTACCCCAATGATTGCCCCTTGGCCTTTTGCACAATGGGGATTGGATATTTTGGGCTCCTTTCCAATTGGAACTAGGCAAATGAAGTTTTTGGTGGTGGGAATTGATTATTTCACTAAGTGGATGGAAACTAAACCCTTAGCAAAAATTACGCAACAAAATGTCAAGAACTTCGTCTAGAAGAACATTGTATGCAGGTTTGGGGTACCTAAGGTCCTAGTGCCTGACAATGGACGACAGTTCGACAACACACCTTTCAGGGATTTTTGTGAGCAATTGGGAATCAAGAATCATTACTCGTCACCCTCCCACCCACAAGCCAACGGGCAGGTCGAAGTAGCAAACCGATCCTTGTTGAAAATCATCAAGACTCGGCTTGAAGGGGCAAAAGGAGTATAGCCGGATGAACTACCAGGTGTTTTGTGGGATTATAGAACAACAGTGAGGACCCCAACTGGGGAAACTCCTTTTAAACTAGCCTATGGAAGTGAAGCAGTTATACCTGCAGAAGTGCATATGGCCAACCACAGGGTGATGAAGTATCAAGATGAAGAAAATGAAGAACAGTTTCGTCTAAACCTCGATCTTATAGACGAGGTGAGGATGGATGCGGAGCAGAGAACAGCAAGGTACAAAAATCTTATGGCAAAGCAACATGATGTCATGGTAAAACCCAGGCGCTTCAACATTGGGGATCTCGTCCTTAAAAGGGTTTCTTTGGCCACCAAAAACCCGGCCCACGGGAAGCTAGGACCAAACTGGGAAGGACCTTACAAGGTCATCAACTGCAAGAGGCAAGGATCCTACTACTTGGAAGCCCTGGATGGACAAAAGCTAGAGCACCCTTAGAATGTTGAACATTTAAGAAGATACTATCAATAAATGGGTGACCATGGACGAACATTGCCACAGACGAGATCCTTGGATGTTTGAAGGGATGTGTTGTTTAGTGTTATTTTCTCATATTTACTTATTACTACTATTATGTGTTTTATATGTATAAGTATTTTGTGCTGCTCATGGACGAATTTGTGTTGTATAAGTATTTTTAAATTCCTTAAAGGCACTAGCTTTCTAGCATGTGCCATGCCTATGGACGAATGTTTGCATAGTTTGGATTTCCAAATATATATATGATGTATTTTCAAGTATATACATAATTGTATGAGAATCCTTCATTTTTTGCAATTTCATTCAAGATAATCCACAGAAGGCAAACAACCAAAGACGAATAAAATCCTTGGACGCAGGATGTGCCGTCTATGAGTTTTCCTCAAAATAAGGATAAAGCAAATAAAATAAACCAAAGGTATATCCGTCTAAAGTTTAAGACGAGATTAAACCTAAGGAATAATCGTCTAAGTCATGGACGAATCACGTGTATAAAAACACAAGTCCATGGACGAGTCTAACCAGCCTAACAATCCAGTATATGGATGAGCAATTGCTGGGAACAATTTAGCTAAGGACGGACAAATGATCGTCCCTAGTTTGAATAATGAATACAGCTAGCTAAAAGGAACGTCGTTTATAGACGAGCTGCATTTGTGGCGAACATGAAGGATTCATTTTACCCTATTTTGTGCGGTGTAAACAGAAACTCGTCCACATGTTAAGGACGAGGAAAAAATGTCTTCCTAAGTGGACAGACCACACAACCATAGAAATAATATGGACGACATAAGTTTGTTCGTTAAGTCAAACACATTCAAACACAATGAAAAGTGAATATGAAAATCATTCATTCATTCATTCATTCAGAGTTCAAAGAAGGGTAGACGACCAACATCCAAAAACCCTTGAAGTTATGTGAAAAATGATAAAATTAATTGTATATAAAACTCGTCCGTAAACTTGGACGAGACAATTGTACTTAAAAAAAAACAAAAGAAGCAAAGCCCAAAACAACGGGCACCCTTAATAAAATTAAACTAATAACCTCATTTGGATAGACCATTGGGGGCATTGCCTCCAGACTTTGGATCGTCCTGCGTTACTTTGTTGTTGGCATTGTCCACCACATTGACGTCCTTAGAACTTGTTGCAAGCAAGGAACTCTCTGTGGCAAGAGGAATCTTAAAGGTATCAAAGTTCAGCTCAGGAAAAGCCTCCTTGGCATCAACACGGAAGTCCTCATAGCCAGCAGCGTAGTGACTGTCTAGACGATTCTTGTACTCATCAGACTTCTTGAAAGCTGATATGGCTTCCTCATGTGCTTTCTCCAAGGATAAAGCAAACCCAGAGACTTGTCCTTCCAAGTGAGCAATGCGAGTGTCTTTTTCAAGGGCATCTGTTTTAAGCTTTTCCACCTCGTTCTTCAACTTCGTCTCACTTGCTTGTAGATGATTGAAATCGTCAGTCAATCTAATCACCTCCCCCTTTTTTAGTAGAATTTCACTGTTTAGCTCCTTAGCCTTCTCCTTAGCCGTCTTGGCCTCCACACAGAGTTCTTTAGCCTGGCACGTCGCTGTGTAAAACTTTGACATAGCCTGTGTGGATGAAGGAAAGTTAAAACATTTTACTTTGAATACTTACTGAAAACACACAAGGACGAATAAATCTCATACCTTAAAAAGGTCATGGATACCAGAGCGTTCAAACTCCTTCACTGACATATTGTAGCATTCATTGACTTCATTATCAGTGACTATCCCTTTGAACGTCCTTCACGCGTAGCTCTCGTCCAACACTAGGTTAGAAGGACGCTCAAATGGCTCTGATGGATGAGGCTTGCGAGGAGTAGGATCAGTCTGAACTGGATGAACTGTTTGGACGGGCTCCACATCGACTGGAGGGTCGTTCAGGTCTACCGTCAGGGGTGTAAATTTGGGAACCTTGGGAAGAGAAGCCTTGCTAGGTTTTTGCTTCTTAGGACCTCGACGGCTTGGAAGGTCGTCCAGATCCACAGCACTAAATATAGATTTAGATTTTCTCTTCCCTGTCTGGACGGAAGATTTCTGGACGACTGGAGGCGCAGTGGCATCCTCGTCCCCACAAGTGATGGTTTTTTCTTTGTTCTCCCTCATTGTAGCCATCCCTGCGACGAGGAAAACTTAAAGTTAAAAAAAAAAGAAAAAAAGAAAGAATGGACGATACTTACTTCGACGAGTGGTCTCTTCGTGACCAAGATTTTCAGCAGTAGGTACTGGACCAAGTCCCCACGTAGCTAGACGACTGAGAGTCACTAGATCGTGAAAAGTTCTCCCAGGGAAGGCACGTACTTGGTCAATTCTATCCAAGGAAAGCTTGTCCAAGCGTGGACGAACAACAACTGCATAAATAAAGAAAAAAGGTTAGATGACTAAAAGTTTGAAAATATGTATAGAGAAATGAAATAAAATGGAAAAGAAACATACCCTCAGGACGAAGGCGACCTAGAGGGCTTGTGAAAGGTGGGAAGGGGGCATTACCCACATCTACTGGGTCCCCAGCCCAATTTCTGGAAATAATAAAAAATTCTGTTTTCCAGAGCCTGTTAGATGAGCTACGACCCTTTATTAAACTATAGTAAGAGCCCCTAGATGAGAACTGGTAAAAACCAGCAGACTTCTTTATCTCAGAGGGCTTATAACAGTAAAGGAACTAGTCCATTATGATAAGACAGTCCCCTTCCAGTGCCTCACGCCATAGCACTTGCATGGCAACTACCGTCCTCCATCCATTGGGGTTGAGCTAGTTAGGTCCAATACCTAACCTATAGAGAAGACCTCTACAAAAAGAATTTAGAGGAAACCTAAGGCCAGCTAAGAGATAAGAGGTGTATACTCCTAAACCAGAAGAAGGAGAACGACACCATTCTCCTTCCATGGGTAGATGAGGCTTAAGCTCTTTAAGGATCTGATATCTATCTACAAGGGTTTTCAACTTAGCAGCATTTGAAATGGACGCCCTTTCAGGGGCACAACTATAAATAATATTTTCTTCCTCCTTCTCCTCGTCTTGAGGAGGGCTAGGTGGCTGCCTGGAAGAGCTAGCCCAAGATCCAGAAGCCATCCTACGTTGTAATTCTTGGAATTCCTCCAAGGGAATACCAGGAACCCCAGACGAATAGTGCTCGTTTGAAGAATCACTACTGGCTGCACTACTCTCACTACTCTCATAACTACCCTTACTCCCAGAAGAAATGTCTAGGTACTCGTCTATCTCCTTCTCTAAACTACCACTAGACGAAGACATGACTAAAATGAAGAAAGATTAAGACGAAAACCTAAGAAGGAAGAGGAAATACTTGACAGAACTAGGAGGAGGCCTAGACGAGGATCTTGGATGAGATGGCAGAAAGAAAATTATGAGAAATGTGAGGGGCAAGAAAGAGAATGTGCCTATTTATAAGGCCCGGATGTGGGGTCAACGAAGCGACACCATCCATTAAGAAGACGACACGTGGCAGTCCCTTTGAAAAACGCAATCAACGCGACAGGTCAATCAATTAAATCATGACACGTGGCTCTAAAAAAAAAAAAAAAAAAAAAAAAAAAAGAGTAAGCATCAGTTATGTCAGAACCATAAAGGAGTGAATTAAATCCCCACAACATCCTTGGATGACCCTTGGACAAGGGGGCAACTGATGGGATAGCAAAAATTACTATCTCTAGTTCATCCATAGGGATCGTCCATGAGCATCAGCTAACCAAATATTCATAAAGACCGACTGAGTAAAAGAATCGTCCATGGGCAAAGCACATGGACGATCACATAGCACCATCTATGAACAAAAGAGTCGTCCATGGACGAAGCACATGGACGACCACATAACACTTGGGAAATCTTCAAGAATAAAGCCACTCATGTGTGTGGAGGATTCGTGCCACAAAATCTTGGAGCAGTTACCCAACCCATGTTCATCGCCACAAATTCCTCTTAAGTATGTAACTTCCACCAGCGGTTGTAACTTCTATAGCCGTTGAGGAAGTTATGTCCAAACTCACCGATTTCCACAAATCTTGGGAAGTTACTAAGCCAATAACTGCCCCAAGGTTCTCTATATAAGGACCGGTCTGAATCAAACCAAGGGTAAGTGCATTATGAGATTTTTCTTCTAAAGTTGAAACTCTTTTCTTGGAAGAAACTAACTTAGTCATCGGAGGGTGTTTGGCCGGTCCACCCCAGTTCCCTTTGATAGTATGTTCATATTTGCAGTCCTTCACTACAACCATTAGCCTATTGAAGCCGAAGCATTCAGCCTATTGATTCTGTGGAAGCATCAGTACTCATGGAGTAATTCATCCTCTACCCTTTTGGATCGCAAGCAATTACCAGATTGCAGCATTTTCCTTTGAAAATTCTCAAGCTTTCCTCTTGCCATCTCAACCCTTTGAGTGATCCCCCCAAATAAATCATTATTTATTGACTATTTTGAACTCATCTCATTATTGGACATATGACACTTAATTAATTATTCTCTAATGTTGAAAATCACTTAATATACACAATTATTATATTCAACTCGTCATTTAATCAAAGCTATTATGCTAAATATATTATTTATTTATTTAAACCATTATCACGATTCTTAGACTTTGGGTTTTATCTATTTGTAGGCTTAAAAATGCACCAGAAACCATTGATCTATGCGGCCCAATATCGAGTTTCGGATTGAACTCCCCAAAACAAATCCGGGTTTAGCAAAGTCATCCCTCCAGTGGAAGACATGTGGCTACGCGCAAAAACAGCCCTCGACACTGAGGTGCCATCTTCGGCCGAATCATATTTGATGGCCAATTGGAGCGCCGACCACCGAGAGAAAACAAGGTAAACCCCTTCCCTGAACATCGCCAATTTAGCCTCCATTGCTCTTTCTCTTTCACTCTTTGTCACTCAAACCCTTGATATATTATTAGATATTTATTGAAAGAAAAAGAAACACTCATTTAGGGTTTGCTCTTTGGTGTTTGTTTAGTGTTTATGGTTCAGATTTAGGATTTACTATGGGTTTTTGTTTAGGATTTACAATTTTGGTTTAGGGTATGTAATAATAATAATAATAGTAATAATAATAATAATAAAAAAAATCCTAATGTTTTTATGATAATTATTGAATAATACATATTTTTATTGTTCTTAATTTATAATAGTGTCTTTAATTGAAAATTTCACTAAATAACATTGTTGGTCCTTGAAGTTTACTCTAAGTATGAGTTTGGTCTCTCAAGTTTTAAATATGTGGAATTAGTGTTTTTTTTATTTTTAGAAACAAACACACATACACACAAGTGAGAGAGAAATGAGTTCTAACACAAAAGCACACCACAACTCTACTCAAAAGCTATGGTAACTTTTAAGAGAGGGTGAGACAAGTTATACTACACACAACACACTTTCTTAACAATGTGGGAAAATTAAACACACATACACAAGAGAGAGGGAAAGGGAGTAGAATTAGTCTTTTATCGTTTCAAAATGAGTCCTTTTGGTCTCTTAAGTTTTAAATGTGTCTCTTTTTTTTTTTTTTTTTTTTTTTTTTTTTTTTTGTAATATCTTTTTTTAAGTTTTAAAAGTTTGGAGAGGCCAATACTAAAAAGGTGATGTCATGGCAATTTTTGGTTGCACCACATCATCATTCCGTTAGCATGATTTAATCGAAAGACTAAAGTTGCACATATTGAAACTTTAGAGATGAATTCTGTATGTATAAAACTTGAGGGGAATAAAACCACACATAGAGTAAACTACAAGGACCAGTAGTTCTATTTCACCTAAATTTTTTAGATTGACTGTAATAACAAACTTATCACCTTTTTTTATTTATTATTTATTTGGTAATTTCATTTATACCTATAGCGTTCACATAAATCCCAAAAAATAAATTCATAAAATGCTACATAAATTTGCTTTCAAATAATAAACACAATACATGCAAAAATAAAATATATATGACATCACAACGTTTGTAACATATGAAAAATCTCACCAATAAAAGAAAACAAATGGCATACTTGCTATAAAAAAAAATTATAATCAATTTATAATTAAAAAATGTGAGGGATTTTCACAATTCGCTCCAATACCAATGAGCTTGGTTTGCGATCGGTAAACCACACGGTCTGACAAGTGGTATTAAAGCCTGGTCATAGGTTTGAGTCGTTGGAGCCGCATTGTGAGGGAGGGATTGTGAGGGATTTCACAATTTGCTCCAATACCAATGGGCTTGGTCTGCGATCGAATGCTATAAAAGATTTGTGCCCCCTCATCCTTCACCAATTGGTCGTTAGATGGATCTGTAAGGCACACGGTCCGACAAAAAAGAAACCACATATACACAAGACGGAAACTTAATTGAGTCTAAACAAATGTTGATAGAAGTTTTGTAATTCGTTAAATTCCGTGTCAAAATTTATTTTGTAAAATTGGTTCAGTATTTCCATTGTAATTGTAAAAGGAATTGTTTGGTTAAAGTAGAAGCTACGGTTTATTTTTAATTAGAGGATCTCGATCGCTCAAGTGAATGACCATAAGCACATTCTCAAAAAAAAAAAAAGTGAATGACCATAAGCCCTATGAGATAGATCCAAGTATTCACGCTCGGGCAAGATTCAGCATTACCTGCGAGATAACTTGTGAGCTCTTGACCCCTTATCCAAGTTGCCTAGGCATCGTGGCGGCTTCAGAAATTTTGTTTAGGAGGGTCATTAAAACTTTTTAATAAAAAGAGAACTTGAATATATCGAGTTATCAAGATTTTTGGTTAAGTTTATCTAACATTTTTATCTTTATACAGTTGTTATTATCTATTTGACTTTGTTTTTATAAAAATATTTTAGACTAAGGGTCTGTTTGGAATCTGTTTATTTTGCTGAAACTGAAAACTTTTTGCTGAAAGTACTGTAGATAAAGGTAAAAAAAGTTAGCTGAAATAGTACAATGAGACTCATGAATAGTACCAAAAAGTACAGTGTGACCCATGAATAGTAGAAAAAATAAGTTGAATAGTAAAATAAGCTGGCTTTTTAATTTGGAGCCAAATGCACACTAAATGACTAATCTCAACTCATTAGCTCCGTATTGATTATTGACGCACACAATCACACTCATTCATACATAAAATTATACACGACGTGTCTACTTAACCAATCAAATGCTTGAACAATCACTAACTTTACAATTTTTTTCTTGAATTTTACTAACTTTATAACAAAAAATTATTATAATAGGACACACATGTAAAAAAATCTCTCTATTTCCTAATTATTAAATTATATAAAGTTATATTATATTTATATTGTACACACAAACATCCACACACATCATAATTTACACAAATAGCATTATAACAAAAAGTAATGTACACAATCAATAGTAAACACACTTACACACATATAATATAAATTTATAAAAAAGAATTACCCTTACAATTTACAAACACTTACTCTTTACTCTTAGAGTCGAAAATACTTGTAATAAGAGTGTGCAAGATTTAAGTTAGGGTGTGAAAAAAATATTTTTAAGAATAAATTAAAGTATTAAACTAAAAAAAAATATTTTACATATATAATTATTATTTTTTGAATAAGCTGTACCGCCGCCGCTGCTCTCTATCAAGTGAGAGTAATTATTTCCCACAAAAATTCCCGGGAGACTGGGCAATTGGTAATGGTAAGACAGTGCCACCGGTTGGAAACTCGCTAGGGCAAGTTTGTGCCATATTAGCTCTAAAGCTTCATTAAACCCTGTTTTTCATCACTTATCTCTTGAGCTTATCGTTTATGACTCCAAAACTTTCAGAAAATGAGAGGAGGCATTTTTCTTATAAATAAGACTCCGTTACACCCCCCAGAGTGAGATTTGCCCATGCTGGTTGTGTATGAATATTTTGACTCTCATTTGCAATTGATTAGAAGAAATGAAAACATATCATCTCTACCTCTAATTCTCTAGATGAAAATTAAAAAGGGGAGATTTCTTTAGAAAGTAAAGAAATAAAGAGATTTATTTATCTATTTTTAGAAACATATATCGTTAATATGCGTTGATTTAATGAGATACATATAGTATGTGTGATGAATGTCATCGGTGCCTTGTAGTAACATTTCTAGTATCTCCCACATTGCTCATGGTATAAGACTAAAAAATTTTCCCATTCATTTTCTTGATGAAGAAAATCCTTTATCCATTTATTTACTCTATTACCCATAAAATAAAGAGAAAGGAAAGCCGAAAGTTTATTATTCGTTGCTTTTTTTTTACAAAAGAGTGTATAACTATTTATAACAAAAGTTATTTTATAAGAAAAAATAAAAGACAAGAATGAAAGCTACGTGTCCTTATTGACAAAGTGGTCATCTTACCAAAGATACAACCTATAGACAAATGTCTTTGTAGTACAATAATACAAAAGAATAACAATAATAGCTATTGACAATTTACAATCCTTATCTGGCACTTGCTGATTACAAGATTCAATCATTTACATATAGACTTATATATTTTTTATATGACGATATACTTTGAATGTTTTCTAGTTATAAGAGTAATAAGTGTAAAGAAAGGATGCATTAGTCAATTACATAAATATAGTATAATTATTTTAAAATATAGGACGGTTATTAATTAAATTTTATACCTGACTTCTAATTTTTAAAATAAAAAAAAATTTGGAGACTAAGGAATTTTCATGCCTATTTGCATGAAGTTAGGTACATTGCAAGTCATGATAAAGAAAAAGTATTTTTAATAATAGGTTTACCAAGTCACTCATGTAACATTTCGATGAGTGAATATTATATAATTCAATTAAAAAAAAAAACATTTTGAGAGTTGATCCACCAACTTTCCACATGTTGATTGGATTATACCATGAATACTTTAGTATTATTGTTAAAATAGATATTTTCTCCTTGCAACAATGTTACAGGCACAACAAATTTCTCAACCTTGCAAGTCATGATAAAGAAATAGTATTTCTTTTTTTTTTGGTAAACCGGAAATTTCATTAAAAAACTAAGACAAATGTAGGGGACATATTTTTATGTAATTGACATATCTTTTCACAAAACGCACTTTACTTGTATTTGGGTAAATCTAAGTAGGTTCAAGATGATCATTACAAGTGGTTACATTGAAGACATGAAGATTACTCAAGACTATAGCCAGCAACGTTTTTATTCTAAAAGGCTATTTGTTTATGGGTCTGTATAATCCTTATTGGACTAGGAAAGCCCAAGGTTTGTGTATACCTATTTGGAATAGGAGAGCCCATTGAGCTCCTATTTAAACAAGGAGGTGGAAAAAGAAAAACCTAACCCTAGAGAGCTTCATAAGGTTTTCTTTTTGAAATCTTAGCCTTCTCCTACAGAAGAAAGAGTTCTTTCTGCGTTTCTTGTACACCTTTGGGTTCTGTAAAAAAGCAAAGTCTCTCACACCATCATTGAAGATCTTATTGGTGTTTCTATGTGAAGTTGTTGCAAATCAACTACATCAATTAAAGGGTTGTTGTGGAGTTAGTCACGTACTAGGATTTATGCAAAAGAGTTAGTCACGTACTGGGATTCGTGCATTGAACGAAAAGATTGCCGCTACAATACAAGTCCAATTGGGTATTGGGGTAAGGGTTCAACTGTAGGTTTGTATTTCGGGATAGGCCAAAGGGTTTGGTAAGATTCCCTATACTTGTAACTGCTTGTGATTGATAATAGTGGATTTTTGGAAGTGGTGACCTTAAAATCACCCGGTGAGATTTTTGCCTTGGTAGTTTTCCCCATTCGTAAACAAATCACCTATATCAAATTTAATTTCCGCTACATTTAGTTTAATTGGTGATTTGTTTGTGCTACCACGCCATTGCATGAAATTTGATCTAATTAATTAACTTGGGTAATTAATTAATAAATTGCGAGGGGTCAATACATTTTAACCCAATAAGTGGTATTAGAGCGAGTACACTCTGATTGGATTAATTTCTTGAGTGTGATCCTTGACCCTTGTTGTCATGGAAACTCTTAATTGTGTTGAATGATGATGATGATATTCAAGATGCCTATTGCAAGCTTTATAATTTTTGTATGAAATCTCTTAAATGTTTTACAAAATTAAAAGCTGATTTTGAAAAGGTCAAACTTGAAAGAGATGAATTGATTGCAAAATTGGATGAAGCCAATAATTTGAATGAGAAATTTAAAAATCAACTTTCATCTCAAGAGGACAAAATTAAGAGTTTGGAAGAGCAACTAGTTGAATCTAAAATTGAAGTTGAAAAATTAACTAGTGCCAAACTACTTGTTAAGCCTAACTCAAAGAAAAAAAGTGTTTATATTCCTCCATTTAAAAGGAATAATGAAGAGTTGAAGGCTAATTTTGTTAGGATAGATAAAGGTAATAATTCTAATGTTAATGTTGAAGTTTCTAAACCTATGTTTAAAACTCCTCCTAAGATGAAAGAAAAATCTGAATTTGTCCCCATTTGACATCATTGTCTTATTGTTAGTCATATTAGGCTAAATTGTCCTAAGTTGAGGTCTCCGTCAGCCTCTAAGGTTAGACCTCATTCTAGGGTGCTGAGTAGTCCTAAAACTGCTCATATTTGTCACCATTGTGGTGTTTCTGGACACATTCGTGCTAATAGCTTCAAGTTGTATCTTCATAAGTAAGTGTCCAAACGGTTACAGGTTCCTTCTCAAGGTTCAACACTTTTGTTTGGAGAATTATTAAAAGTTTTGAGCTTTTTAACTCAATTTCAGGAGAATTCTAATTCTTCTATATCCTTTAGTAGACATACTAGGACACGTGCATTTTCATCTTTATGGCCAAAGACTCGTGTTATGTGGGTGAGAAAGGAGCCTAAGACTTAATTGTCTTTTCTATCTGTCATCTACTTTAATTCTTTCAATCTAAAGTAGGACTCTCTTTGCTTGATTTCTTATCTATTTTTGGAATCATGTTTCACGCATCTGCATCTTTTTTTCATGCTTTCATGTTGTTTGTCTGTTTTTGTTTGGTTGTTTAGTCTTTATTTTGTTTGTTTTTCAAAATAAAAAGAGAAGAAAAAAAAAAAAAAAACAGAAATAGTGTGTGTTTGTGTATATTGGTACTTGTATACCTTGGATGGCTATTGAAACAAAGTTTCTAAATTTTGTATCTCTTGTAGCTTAGATGAGCATTTTAATGCACAACTAAGCAAGTGAGATTTGTGGCTCGTATTTGTGATGAGTATGATTAAAATTGTATCTTATATCTCATACTCATATCACTCTTTTTGACGGGAAGGACTAGAAAATCCTAAAGAGAAAGGCATAAATAACCATTTCACCACTAAAGCCCGCCAATTATGTATAACATCTGTGTGCTTCGATATTGCAAAATTGTGATGTTTTGGTTTACATAATTGGGTATTTCTATTCTCTCTTATATACCCATGCATGCTATGATCAAAAAGAGAAATATACAAAGAATAAAAGCAAAAAGATCAAAATGCTTTTAATATGGTTGCAAGCGTGTTTCTAGGAGATGTGGGAGTTATAGGATGTACTTCAAATGTGATAGTCTCCATCAAACAGTTATGATTGTGTATGAGTGTATTAGATGTTCTCATATCTCAAATCGTCATAATATTAGAAACTTGTGCACACTTGTTATGTTTTCACACACAACACGCATACTCTTTGCCACTCTTGATACATGTGAAGGTACAATGTGTTTTGGCCATCACAGGAGATACATGTGTTAATATATGCTTGCTAAACTGTCTTAACTTGTTTTTGAAAAATAAAATTGGTTAGACTTGTTTAGTGTGTGTGTGTGTGTTTTTGTTCTAGGAATGCTTTGCATCTAGAGTTTGAGGTGTGTTTGAGTGCTTAACATGTTGCTTGGATGCTTGTTTGAGTATGCTATCATGTTGCATTCGTCTTGTGTGTTTTTCCTCCCTTGGAAAGCCTTGCTTCTGTCTTCTCGATAGCTGCTCGATACCTTCTCAACAGCAGCTCGACACAAGTTTCTTCTATCGAGATTTCTGGATTTGACCTCGATAGCTTCTCGACAGCTAGGTCAATCTATCGAGCCAAATTTCTGTGCTCTCTATCTGTTCGATACATTCTCGACAGATTCTCGATCCATCGAGATTTCTGGGTAGCTTCTCGATAGATTCTCAACACATATCTCAATTAATCGAGGTAATTTTATGTGCTTTCTGCCAGCCCGATAGCAGCTTGACAGCTTCTCAATCTGTCGAGACCCTCTTGCATGCATTATTTTTCACATGTTTTGCATTTTTCTATTATCTTGTCATCCATAGCATCTTATTTCATTACATACATGCATTTATATGGATTCCTTGTGCCCCATTGATCATCTTTGATTATCTTTATGTTTCTCGGGTGAAGTTTTATAACTTTTTGTACTATTTGTCAATCATGACAAAAAGGGAGAGAAAATGTGGTTTCTTTTTAAGATTCTACATGTTAGGGGGAGAAATACATGCCTTTGTAAGGGAGAGTTGTTTTCATCTTGTCAGGGGGAGTGTTTACCTCCTTGTTGTTTTAGGAGCTTCTTTTAGCTTCTTGTACACCGGTCTTGTGACCATTTTTACATACATTGTGCTTATCTTTGATATATGTGTGTATATATATATATATATGATGTTTGTTTTCTTCACCTATCTTTACATGTGTTGTTTCTTTTCTATCTTTATACGCATGTTTTTTTATGTACGCAATCTTTATTTCTGTTTCACATATGATGCCTTGATGAGTTTTGTTTAAGTGTTTCAGAAAGACAAGTTGTGAAAGTCTATCTTACCATGAACTCTCTTCTTACAAAGTTTTTTAAGAGTTTGTAGTAGGGATAGATTTATTTTGTAATACAACAAGTGGTTATAAGTTTAGTGATTTAAGACTTTTCTCATGATTATTTGTTTTGTTGTGGTTTTGTCACGGATTGCTAAAGGGAGAGATTGTTAAGGACATATTTTATGTAATTGGCTAATCTTTTGACAAAATGCACTTTACCTGTAATTTGGTAGATCTAGGATGAGTTTTGTACTTCAAGAAACATGTTGTTCAAGCTAAGTATTAAAGCCATGAAGATTGGACCAAGAAACAAGTGAAGAAAATCTGTTCATTAAAACTCGACAGATACCTCGATAGAAACAATATCTATCGAGACTTAAGAACGAAGCTCAACAGAAGCTGAATTTATCGAGAGAACACATGCAGAAAGTGACCTAGTGCCTTATTGTCTCTGTAAGAAGTTACTACGTCTTTGCGCGTTAGGGTTTTGTAACCAAGTGCTTCTTGATCTTCATTGTTGATGAAGTGAAGAACTTTGCAGCCAACAACATCTTCTTCAAGTTGCTGGAGTTAGTCACGTACTAGGATCTGTGCATCATTGGTGGCGTTCATATACTAGAGAGTTCAGAGGTTTTAAAGCAGTAGAAGGTTTCTATTGTAGGTTCATCTACTGGGATTATAGAGTCTAGGGACAAATGTTTTGTACTAGATCTAAAACTTCTCTTTATTTTAGTGGATTACTTTTTGGGAAGGTTTCCCCCCAGGTTTTTTATTGTGAAACTAGTTTGTTTCATTGGTTTTCCTAGGTTATCATATCTTGTCTTATTTACTATTCTGCTTTGCATGATATTGACATGATATTGATATTTTTTTGTTTTAACAAGATTTATTCATAATAAATCTAATTAACAACTTGGGTTTAAAATTTGTTAATTCTATCAACTGGGGTCTAAATTTCCTAACAACAAATTACAAATTCTGGGATAAACTACACTCCAAGAATTAGCTAACAGCTGGTACAAAATGCAAGGAGGGGGGTGGGGCGAACAATAAAATTCCTAGGGGAGTTGAATCCCTCTTTTGCCAAAAGGCCCGCACAATGGTTTGCCTCGCGGTTGATGTGCTTGACTTGAGCTTCCTTAAAATATTGGAGGAGGGACCTGTAATCAATAATAACAGCACTGTAAGGATGGGTAGAGTCTAACTCAACATTTTCATAGGAAAAGTGGTTTACTATTGCAAGGGCATCCACTTCGACAATGATTTTTTTGATGTTTTGATTTGTTGCAAGCATGAGGCCATCTTGAAGGCCCCACAATTCTGCTGCCATAGAGTGAGTGTGCCCGAATTTTCTAGAGCAGCTACTAATCCAAGAGCCATTCGCGTCTTTAATAATACCACCTGCGCTAGCACCACTCGGGTTTCCTCGGGCTGAACCATCCGTGTTCAACTTGAAGAAACTTGTGGGTGGAGGTCTCCAGCCAATGTGATTCATGGTTTTAGGAGAGTTATTTATTTTGGAGGGGAGGGTGTAAAAGAGGTCAGTGGCGGTGGAAACGATTTTTTTGAGGATGCTATTACTGTCGAAACATAAGCCTTCCATGACCAATTTATTTCTCGCCGTCCAAATGCTCCAAACAGCCACTGGGAAGACGACAGACCAAGGGATGTCGCTAGGAGGAGGAGGGTGGTTGTGAGTGACCATTTTCTTCAGCCAGTCGAGGGCATTGTTGCAGTCGAAGTTGCTGGGTAAGATGGAGTTGGTGAGGTTGGTCCAAATGGGCTGAACGTGAGAGCATTCTCTAAGGATGTGAAGAGTTGTTTCAGCTTCGGAGTGGCACAGAGGGCTGGAGTCGTCCTGAACTATTCGTCTCGTGTTAAGAAGAGTTTTGGTGGGAATTTTTTCGTGACAGGCCAGCCAAAGGAAGGTTTGGATTCTTGGGATGGTAGGAGTTTTCCAAAGCCATTTCTAGGTTGGGGCCGGGGGGGGGGGGTGATCGGAGAGTTTTGGAAGAGGGCGTAAGCTGAGCCGGTGTTGAACTGGCCATTCGGCGAGAGGTTCCAGGTCGGGAGGTCTGCAAGCTCGGAGTGGAAGGGCTTGTGAGTTGCATAAATGGTGTCTAACACACTTCTAGGGAGGACAAAAGAAAGCTTATCGTGTGACCAAGTTCTGTCATGGTCCCAGATCTCACGGATCGTGAGGGCATTCTCGTTCCTATTGAGGGGACCTTGAATGGTGTTGCGAAGGGATTTGCTACCCGTCCAGTTGTCATGCCAGAATTTTATAGAGGCTCCGTTGCGGATGAGCCACCTTGTGCCTCTATCGCAGATGGTCTTTGCCATGCAAAGCCTTGACCACGTTGAAGAAAGACGCTTGAGACAGTGGGCATTTGGAGGGTACTTATAAGAAGTAGTATTTCTTATAATAGGTTTACCAATCACACATGTAGCACCTTGATGAGTGAATATTATATAATTCAATTTTTTAAAATAAAAAATCGAGAGTTGGTCCCCCCAACTTTCCACATGTTGATTGGATTATACCATGAATACTTTAGTAGTATTGGTAGAAGAGATATTCTCTATATGCAACAATGCTATTAGCACAACAAATTTCTCAAACTTTTTTACAATTTGTTGGGGTGACAAATTGTGATTAGTGCAACATCACTTTCTCAAAAGACCACTGCTAACATTGTTTTTATTATGCATCAATCATAATCTGCCACCTTAACGGTTGTGAAACATGTAGTTAAAGTTTGTTGTTACATTCAACTTATTGGTTTCCATGATAACACAGTTTCTGGAATTCATGTTCAGTTGGAACATTTCAGCTAGAATTCTACAATGTCGAAGGCCCAGAGTAAAATTTATATATTAGCCCAGCAGCACTAACAAAGCTCGGTCCAAGGAATAGGAATACTACATGTGGTTTATGCCACAATTATGGCATGGACCGCATGTCAGACTTAACTGAACGCGTGGACTTAAGCTTCAGTCAAGGCCTTACCGTTCGAGGAAAAAGTTCCTTTCCAGCAAAGACCCCCAGAGTCCAGACTGCATTACCCACAAGGCCACAACAATATATTGATAATGGACTCAACTTTCTAACATTCAAAAATTCAAATACCATATTGTTGGTGGGTGAAATTTCATAGTGGAGATAGAACCGCAAATTGAGAATTGCCTTGACAAGAATTAATCAGAACAAACATATTAGCCTCATCCACCATTTAACATTTGCAACCTCAAAAGATTAATCATGTTAAATATAATTGCAGATCTTTTATGTAAATGAAAAAAAAAAAAAAACACAAACTTGGATAGAGAAAGAGACAATATAAGTAGTAACTTGCATTTCTGCTCTTTTTATGGTCTTAAGTTTAAATATATTTAAAGGAATTTTGTGTTCGAATCAAGAATTCGTTAACACAACTCTTGGATTGAAAGAATTTTTCATGGAGATTGAATTTAAGGAGGATAATTCTTTTTTTAAAAGGAATTAAATACAAAGAATTATACTTAAACCATTCATTAATATAAATTTACATTTGTGAAACATTTTCAATTTTTTGAATTTTTATACTTGAAATTTTGTTTAACACCTTAGAGCATTCCCATCAAAAGTTCTAAAAAATTTAGCATTTAGCATATCAAAAACCTACTTTATTGATTTTAACACTTCATTTTACAATATACCATATATCAAAAGTTCTATTTTTTTACCACTTCATTTAAAATAATATATACAATACTTTAAAATAATATAAAAACAACCTCCACAAAAATCCAATAGCAACAATCACAGCCACCTCCGCCACAGCACTACCAGCATCAACCTCCACTGTGGCAACCAAAATCCACCACAAAAAAAAAAAAAAAAAAAAGGCCCAGCCACTACCTTCCTCTTCCAAATCACAAAACAACCACCATCACAATCACAAAACCCAGATCGGCGAGAAGAAAGAAGACAATCACAAAACCCAGATCGGTGAGAAGAAAGAAGAAAAACAGAGAGGCAAACCCATCACGCCGGCGAGCAAAACACCAAGCAAAACACACACACACACACACACACAAACCCACCACGACAAACCTCCACAAAAGCAAACCCATCACGCTAATCCATTGCACCACGACCCACTATGATGCAGACCCACAACCCAGAGACCTACGTCGATCACAATTCGAAATCACAAACCCACAACTCAGAGACCCACGCCCACGCCGATCACAATTCTAAATCACAAACCCACAACCCAGAGACCCGTGCCGATCACAATTCCAAATCACAAATTTACAACCCACAAAATCAAATTACCCCGCCGTCAAGCTCTACCTCCATATCGGTGGCAACACTCCGAAGGCGTTTGGTCTTTGAAGTTCTTGACTGACGAACCTTGGAGGGGAGGAGCTCAAACCGTGAACCCGAGAGAAACAGAAGCTACGGGAAAGAGAGGAGGAAAGTGAGATAGGAGAGAGAAGAAAGAAGGGAAAAATAAAAAAGAAATACACGCACAGTTACTGTTGGAATAAAAAAATAAATTTTGGTTTAAGATTTGTGCTATAGTGAGCTTGTATTGATACAATCACACTGTAGCAGTATCTCAAAATTTTTGAGATTTGAAATGTTTGATGAAGTTGGTTTTTTGGTGTATTGGTGGTTTAATTTAGCATATGACACTTTTAGCATCCTTAATGGGAATGCTCTTATAGTATTTTATTTATTTATTTTTTTTGAGAGTCAAAACTGAGCAATATTATTAAGATGCTGAAAAATCAGAAATAAGAAGCTGAAAAATGCGGGGTGAAACATGCTCCATCCAAACTAACAAAGGAAAAAAAATTCTTACTCTCTTGACCAAAGCATGGGCTACACAATTGCCCTGCTGCCTAGTATGAGAAAGAAAATTTTTTAAGAGAACCAACAATAAAAAAAATAAAAATAATATGTCTACAATATTTTCACAACATAAACAAAATATATTTTAACACATGATAGTATGAATGCTCTTAAAGAAGATAATTTTTCTAACATTACAGCTCACTTGTGGCCTCTTTCTCGGTAGTTAATGATGGTAAAGTTTAGCGGAAGTCGTCCATTAACGGTGGTATATGTATATATATAAAATTTAGCGGAGAAGTCAATGTGAAGTTGTTGTTATAATAATAATAAGACAGTTACGAGCTTGTACGTATTCATTTAAAGTTAAACGGTATTGGTCCACGTCTATAATACTTTTAAAAAAAAGATAAGTTTGAATGTGTCATTTTGTGAATCCGCGTTTCAGGTTTCTACTTACTTCCTGCCACGGCCCACGGGTCCCACTGTTGAAATATCGATTCTAGTCAACCCATTCTCATTAGTCATTACTCTCACACCTACAAAACAAAAACAATCCCTATTTGCTTCTTGTCCCATCCCATTGTCGATCCGATCGCCCTTATCCAAGCCATAATCAATCCTTTTTTTTTTTTTTTTTTTTTTTTAATGCATAAGAGTAATTGCATCAATTCATATAAATTTTTTTTGACAATTTTAACATAAGAACATATTTTTTTGATTTTACAAACTCATTTTTTAAAATGCCTCACATTAGATTATTTAAACTAATTAAGTCATTATCAATTTTGTTTGTATTTTTAAATGCGTAATAAGATTGCATATTCAATTTTATTTTTCTTTTTATAATTTGATAATTATAATATGAACGAGAGATTTGGAACTTTGATATTATAGATAGACGTATTTCTTTGGAATAAGATTTACTCCTATTAAATTCTCCAATTCCCTCTAATTTCTATTTAAACATAAGATATGTGACATTTTAAAATTAAATAAATATTATGTGTCGCACATTCTACTAAAAATAAGAGGAAATTGGAGGAATAATTTTCACTACTCTTAGTGTTGTTTAAATAGTCAGATATTTTTATTCAAAGCGAATGCTTGAGGATATACATTGGGAAAGCTATGGCGGAGGTTTATCCAACCAAGTTTCAAATGAAGTTTGATTTACAAGCTATAATGATTAAAACTTTTTGGAACAAATTGGAATTCCCTGTATCTTTATTTATTTATTTATTTTTTCCACTATAACTCCAACATAATTTTGTTTTTGATGATCTAAAACTCCAACATCATAACGTGAAAACAAAACTCATGAGCTATATTGATGTCAAAAGAGAAGGAAAACGAAATAGGAAATAACGAAGAAAGGATTTAGAGACCGAGCTGTGCTTCAATCTTGTAATAAACATGTTGGAGATTATGAGGAATGTCATGTCAATTTATATACGCGTACAGCTAATTACAAACAACTTATGAAATAAAACATATTAATCCTTCATTAATTTGTTCTTAATCAGTGCAAGCTACTTTTCCTATCTCATTTCTGGCCTTGTCTATGCTGCCTTTGTTGCATCATTCAATTTTTCTGAAATGATCAATCAAAGAACCTAGATTTTTCTTCAGTCAAGGGTCAAACATTGTTGTCTTAAGTCTTAACAAAGGACATTTCATTTCATCATAATTTCAATGTTCTCATTGCAAATTGATATTCAATTTATGGCATCCATTTCATGATATTTGCTCTTTCTCATCATACCAAAATATTAAATTCAAAATTTCTTATTTAACAAAAAAAAAAAAAAAAATTTATTAGTTAAGTTAATTAGAACCTAAAAAAATAAAAAAACTTTTCTTAGTGTCTCGTTAGATTGTTTACAAACAACTTCTGCGCATTAATTTTTTTTTTAAATCCAGTTGATTTCTAGATTGATTGATAGGGAGGGAGGTTGGTAACGTGACGTGAGCTTCCCGTGATTCATAATTGTCGAAACACATGAAAACATTGACGTTTTGAAAATTTTAAATATATGATTCATGAATGCGACTTTTTTCCCTCAGCCCTAGAAAATTTTTGTCAATGTGTGGGGAACAAAATATTCACAACAACAACAATCTGGTACTTAATCTAATAGCCAAAGTATTTTTATGTTATTGCGACGCAAGTTCCACATAATAATTAAATTTTTTTTAACGTTGAAATCATATTCAATCAGATTCATCCCTATGGAAGCCATTGAGGGAATGGCATTGGCTTTTTGGTGAAAGATGGGTTATTGGATCAAATAGAAATAACATTAGATTAATAAGAAATTTGACATGTATTTTTTTTATATTAATTTATTTATGAACGACACATGCATATTAAAAACATAAAAAACATGTAATATAATAATAGAATTTTCAAAATACTAATTAATTACACTTGAAAGTGCACTAGTCTAATTAATCTATGCCAATTAAGACTTCCAAATTTTAATTATGGTTTGATTAATTTTAGGCTAATCACAATTAGTGCAGAATTTCTGTAATTAACCAATTAATCAACTGGTAAAATCTCTTGTTGTCGAATAAGAGATCTGAGTTTCAATCACTGCCTACACCAATTGGTACTATCTGGAAAAAAAGAAAAGAAAAAAGTCATGGATAAGAATAATTGAACAAGGCAATTATCTAAGGGCAGTAGTTAAAAGGAAAGCAAACCAAGGATGACACTGGATTCGTGTTTTCGAAGAGGAAAACCGAAGAACTTGATGGAAAAACCTCTCTGCGGCCTGACAAGTTGAAATGATTCATTAGTAAATTTGTTGGAGTACATGAATACACAAAAACTCTCCAATCCCGTGCTACCCAAAGTACTTGAGCCCTCAAATTTCCTACTACCTATGGATTTGAAGAAATCTTGTCTTCACAAACTTTTCGAATCTCGCAATACACCTGATCGCACCAACACGCCTTACTTGCTATATGTGTGGTTAAGCTCCAATGCTTCCTATGGTCCAAAAACACTCTTAACACTCAAATTGTGTGTGGGTTGTGTTTGAATGAAATTTTCTCTCAATGTATGACAATTGGAGAGGAAAGAGAGTAGAGAAAATCTAAGAGTTTGTGTAGTAGATTGTAGGCTCACAATTACTAACTCTCCAATGGTGTTTCTAGGGATTTCTCTCAGAAACTCTTCTTTTTCAATTTCATGAGCAATGAGGGTATATATAGTGTGAGTGAAGAAGAGGAAGATGCACACAAAAATCCAGATGTAAAGTGGCTAATAGGTAGCTTGTAGGTGGGCCTTCCTGCAAGCTACTCGCGAGACCCAGGTATAACAGACTTTTAAACTTCAGCATGTGGTCCTCACATGAGCTCTCGTGGGTGTTGCAATCCCGACCTACTCGTGAGCCAGTCGCGAAATCCTCTGATTTGAGCAATTCTTCACAAACTTGAGACTAAACCCATATACAATAAATCCCACAAAATATAGATAAATAATTGAAAAAATTACAAATAAATATCAAGTGTAACTTTGATATGACACCCCCCCCCCCCCCACACACACACACACAAAGTTAATCACTTAATTGTTAGAAATCTAAAATTGAAAAAAAAAATTGCGATTTATGAAAAAAGAGATATGAACTCAAGTTCTACTTCTTAAGAGAGAATAATGTGATTAAACAATAAGGGAAGGTTTAGTATGTTGTAGTAGATCCTATAATGAAATGGTTGTCCATGTGTAATTGATATTTGGTTGCAACGTTATCATAGATAATATTTATTCTAAAGGAATAACTATTATTTGAATTGAAGAATAATTATTATTTTCTAAAATTAATGTAATAGTTATTCTTTAGTACTTATAAATTATATAACAATTTTTAAAATGAATATATTTCCAAAAAAATACAAAATTTTAATACGTAACAACCAAAATTATGAATAAAAGTAGCTAATTTATTACAATATATTTTATTTATAGTAATAAAGACTATTATTCTAAAGTAATTTCTTAAGGTTTTTGAGGAAAAGAAAGTTGCTAATTTACGTCATGCACGCATAAGTGAAGTGAAGTCATAGGTGATTCTTTCTTAGTTTAAAGGAATATTGAAAAAGAATTTAAAATGAGTAGAAGAAGATGCCATGTAATTAGTAAATTGTAAGTCATGTCAATGATGTCGTATTTTGTGGTCACATTGACAGTATGTATAAGGAGTCAATTAGAATTTATTGGTAATGGACAAAGAAAACAATTATGATTTCATTAAAACAATTTATACAAAAAAGGGATCCAAATCTTGAAGACCCTGACTCCAAAATTTTAAAAAATTTTCGGTGTAAAAGTGTATCCGGATCTTGAAAATTTAGATTTCACTTTTTCTGTCTCCAAAAAAGTGATTTTGTATTTATTTATTTATATATGAAATTTAACTAATGACTCTTTAGATTATTTATTTATTTTTTTAAAATTGTACTATATTTATATGAATAATGGCATTTTTAGTACTATAGCATATGTATCTCTCTCTCTCTCTCTCTCTCTCTCTCACCATACATTGCTCATTAAAATAATAAAATAAAAATTAAAAAAAGTAGATCATTACACTAAAGTATATTCAAGAGATATATTTCTAGAGGTAGACAAGTAAATCTCTTTAATAGAAGTCTTCTATATATTTCAAAAACAAATTTTTTTTCTTTAATATTGCATTTGGAGAGTTAGAGATATAAATACTAAAATTTTATTATGTTTTTATTTTTAATCTTTATAAAAAAGGACAATTGTGAATTTTGTGGCTAGGAATTAGAGATCCATATTTCATTTGTCTTTTATGAAAAATAATATTTTGTTTTAGTTTTTATTAGTGTTATATTTTTCTTATATTAGCTTGTATATTTACGCATATGGAAAAATTAATGTTTATTTTTTTTTAAAATTATTTCAAATTGATTAAAATTTAATATATTTCATAAATTTTAAACCTATTAGTATACTCTAATTTTGTAATCACTAAATTCTTTTGCAAAAAACTTGATCTCAAATGTTTAAAGAACATTAATTATGGTAGATATGACTTAAAAGAGAGTTCAAAGGTTACTAATCACCTGGATGAAACAACAACAACAACAACAACAACAACAAAAAGAAAAAAGAAAAAAAGAAGAAGACTAAAATACAAATCAAATCCTTTAAGTTTTGTGATTTGTCATTTTCATCTCTTAAGTTTTATTTTTTGTTATTTTAGTTTTTAAAGTTTATGTTTATTGTCATCTTTCTGTCCATAGACTTCATTAAGTATTAAAAATATATACTTTTACTAGTAAAAATTAATAAAATTAAAAAAAAATGGAAAAATATACAATTTACATCCTTTAAAATTGGGGAATTATTATTAAAAATTGTTTTTAATACTAAAAGGAATTAATTTTTTAGTATTAAAAAATATTTTTTTATTAGTTAACAGAGTTTATGGACAAGAGAAGTAGCATTGACAACAAACATAAACGTTAAGGACTAAAATGAACAAAATGAAACTTTAGACTATCTTGGTGTAAATAAGTTTATTAGATAAGAGAAAATAACATATTTTAAATCATGTTACAAATATACTTTATGTGTATGTGTGTGTGTTTGTTTGTGGGTAATGCTCACTTGGCACACACATGATTAATAAAATAAATTTAATTGCTATTAAAAAAATGTCACATAAGCATTTTAATAAATATAAAAAATACACATCTGGAATAAAAAAGAACAAAAAAAATCTCATTCCTCATTTTTAAAGTAAAAAATAAATAAAATGAATTAAAAAAAAACCCAAGATTCCTTCCTCTCCCTTTTTTTTTTTTTTTTTTTTTTTCTTCTTCCATTTACTTGGCAACTAATCACAACAATAAATGTAGAGAAAATCTCAATATAAGCTAGACATAACCCAAAGCATCAAAGAAATCCCCATCACTGCTTCAGCAATATTCTTTTACCAAATCAGTTATACACGACCAAAAAGATGAACTTCCGGGGGAAAAAATCTCAATATAACAAGAGAATCAATGAAAATTGATTAGAGAACCAAATAAAACTACGAGAAAGTAATACGACTCTAATTGTGACCTGAGCATGCGATAACCCACAAAAAGTTATCTTAAATTCATCAAATGGCCTCCACAATAAATACATGTTTTTTCTATCACTTTGGCAACCAAACAAATTAACACACTGACACCCCCCCCCCCCCCCCCCCCCAAAAAAAAAAAAAAAAAGCCCCTAAATCCCCCATCAAACCAAATGAAAATAAACCCCTCACACCTTACCTTTTTGACATGGCACTCCTTGATCTTCAACTAGGTGTCTCGAATTGAATTAGGTCATCAATCCTAATCGCCTTGAGCTAGTCCAGCCGATAGTACTAGAGATTCGAGATGTTAGGGAATAAATCACGCATAATAATAATCTCCACGATCATGACCACATGGGTGTCTCAGCTCTCAATGATTTTTAAGGGTGATTGGGTTAGAATTCTTTGGGGGTTTGGAGGGCACTATCAGAAATTTTAGCAAGTGAAAGGGAAGAGGGGTGGCACGGAGAGCGACCCAGAGAGAGAAGCACATTAAGGTGAAGATGAAGAATTGGAAATTAGGTTAGGGTTAGGGTTTTAAGTTTTGATGAAGTATGGGATTGAAATTTAGGTTTTTTTTTTTTTCAAAATTTTTTATTTATTTTAAATTTGATAGGAAATCAAAAAGGGTTTAGGGTTAGGGTTTAGGTTTGACTTTGGCGGTGGTGATATTAGGTTTGGGAAAGCACACAACACATGAGAATGAGTGTGTTGTATGGTTGGTTGCCAAGAAAGTGAGAGAAAATAAATTACAAATTTAGTTTTATTTTATTATTATTTTTTTTAATTCAATTTTTTTTTTAAAAGGAAAAAAAATTTGTGGATTTTTTAAAATTCGTTTTACTTGCTAATGTGGCTTCTTTTAATAGCAATTAAATATTTTTTATTATCTTTTAGTCGTGTGTGTTAAGTGAGCTTTCTGTCAGCTACGACAACTTTTTCTATCACTGAAATGATAGCAAAGACCAAAATGAAACATTGTTGAAAAACTCAAGGACCAAAACAAAAATTTTAAAACATAAAAACCAAAGTGAAAATATTTCCAAAATATAAGGACCAAAAGTGCATTTTTGCCATATATATTACTCTTTAGATTAATTTATTTTTCTTTGATGTGTTAAGCTTGTCCCCTCTTTAAAAATTTATAATGCTTTGTCACCACTCACATGAGACTACAAACGACATTATTTTTATTGTACACCAATCACAACCTGTTGTTTAACAATTTTGAAAAAATAAAAATTGTGAACTTAATGTGTCATTAGATTTATTAATTTGGGAAAACACTTTTACAATTTCAGAGACTAGTTCATCAAGTTTGGAATAGTTTCGATTCCCAAATCAATTTGATGATAAGAGAGTTTACCAATTGAGCTAACTATAGAACTCACGAATCATCAAGTTTGGAGTCTTAAATTCTATTTAAAAAAGTTGTGGAGTCACATGTAAACAAATAGATCCATATCTTGGTTCAAGTTAAATATTATAAATTTAAATGTGTATTATTCAGTGTTACATAATTTGAAATTTCAAATGATGTTGCATTATGTAGAAATAAACTCTTTCGTCTACTATTTTCATTTAAAATGAAATAGAGAGGATCTTTTTCCATGTGTACCAGAGACTGTGATCTCCCAAAACCTTAATTTTTATTAATTTATAATTTTTAGAAAAATTTTAACATCAGAGTGTGCAGTAAAAGAGACGTTATCATAAGTCATAACTAGTCTTTGAGGATATTATTACATTTTTTTTTCCTTTCAGAGTTTATTACATAGATATGCTCATATATTGGTTTGTTATTCATATGTCTAGTCTAATGACTCCTGTTTTTAAAAGAAAGTGAAAGGAACCCTTAGAACAACAAATTTTCTTTCCAGGCCTTTCTCTCTCTCTCTCTCTCTCTCTCTCTCTCTCTCTCTCTCTCAAAGTGAAAATTCTCAATCAAAATTTAATTGTACATTTTTTTATAGATAAATTATTTTTTCGAGAGATGAACTAATTGTACTAGATTCCGAATGTAGTGTTAAAAAAGCATAGTCTTTTATTACTTTAATATTTTAAAACCAAGTTTTTAAAGCCGGAATTGGATGTTAGTGGTAATATTATCTTTTGTTATGCTTCATGTATGCAGTTTCAACCTTACCTCCTCATCTCATTAGGGTTTTCTCTGGCTAGGGCTTCTCCTTTTTTGCGTGTAGAATTTCGTCCCTTACTTGGTTTAGGTCTTGCTCACTTTTGTTCCTTTGGTTCGGATAGGTTGGATTGTTGCTTCTGAGGGTCCCGAGTTTCTTCGTGATGGCAGGTTTGGAGGATTTATGGTCGAGGTTTTCTTTATCGGAAGAGGAAGTAAGAGGGGCAGATGTACCCTAACAGGGTGAGGTGACCATCCATCGCCTTGCAGGGAAATTCTTTACCAAGCAAGTAGTTAATGCTGAAGCCGTTGCACGTACATTCAAGCCATTGTGGAAACTAGTAGGTGAACTTAAGATTAGAGATAGTGGTGGAAATATTTTACTCTTCGAATTTGAAGATGAACTGCATCTGCTAAGGGTGCTGGAATTCGAGCCTTGGTCTTATGATAAGAATTTGGTGGTCTTTGAACGTACCCCAGACACGAAATCTATTCCTAATCTAACTTATTCAAAAACTCGTTTTTGGGTGCAATTGCATAATATTCTAGAGAAGAGTATGAATCCGGAAACTAGCGAGGCAGTGGGTAACATTATTGGTACCACAGTTCAGGTTGCTGATCTAGAGGATGATGGCTCGAGTAACGAGTTTCTCCGAGTTTGTGTTGCCATTGATATAACAAAACCCCTTCTACGCTGCTGCAAACTCAACTCCGAAGGAAAACAAATTGGATGGGCGCTCCTCAAGTTCGAACGGCTCCCAAATTTTTGTTATTGGTGTGGTAGGTGTAACAATGTTGAGAAGGATTGTGCTTTGTGGTTGGAAGGCAAGGGAAGACTTAAGAAAGAAGACCAACAGTATGGCAAGTGGCTTAGGGCGGATCAGGTGAGGTCTTTCAGGAAAACGGTAGTCGTGGTGTCTGGTAGTTCTCATGTTCCATGTTACTGGAAGAAGGGCCCTCCAATGGAAAAAAATACGTCTACAGCGAAGACCCCAGTGAACAAGGTCTTAGTCCCTCAACCCGACCCCATGAGTGATGTTGAGCAAAGTTTGGATGAAGTTTCAAACGAGAATTTGCCCACCCCTGGTGCATTTCAAGCTCTTATTAGGTATGGTCTATCAAACGCTTCTAATCATAATAGTGAGGTGGAAGCACCGGCCGGGTCTGTTGCTAAGTTGGGGCAGACCACTAATACATTTTCAACTAATTTTTTGGGGTGTGTAATTTTGGAGGATGAGAGTAGAACATCACTGTTGAGGTAGCATAGTAGCAATAGGCATGATCCAATTCATAACCCCTTGTGTGACATTTCGAATGTGGGGAGCCCTTTGGCTTCTCCAGTAATAGGCAGGAAGTGGAAAAAGCTAGCCCGAGAGGGTGGGGATGTTTCTTCAATTGTTGAGATGGCAGTTGATGAATAGCGTCGGCCTTTGCTAGATGCTGGTGAAATTGGGGTCTTGAAGAAGAAGTGGTTGGACATGGGTATTGTGGAGAACAAAGAAAACTTCCGGGTGGTGGCTGGTTCCCAGCACCACCAGTCCATATGAGTTGCCTTAGCTAGAACTGTCGTGGGCTTGGGAACCCATAGACAGAGAATGAGCTCGTTACTTTAATCAGTAACAAAGATCCAAAATTGGTTTTCATTATGGAAACTAAAATCGAGAAGGATGGTTTTGAACATATCTGTCGTAAGATTCAGTATGATCACGTGTTTGTTGTTCCTCACCATAATTAGGGTGGCGGCCTTGCCTTGTTTTGGAAGAATGAGATTAGTGTGGCTGTCCAAAGTTCTTCAGATAATCATATTGACATAGTAGTAGACCATGCTTATATTTTGTTATGCTTCATGTATGTAGTTTGAACCTTACCTCCTCGTCCTTGACTATTTACTTTAAAAAAAAAACCTATTCGCCCCCATCTTTTAATTTTTTTTAAAATAAAAAAATTAGAAACCGATTGCCACTTGAAAATTGCCTCGTTAGAGCATGAAAGCCGAATACTATTACATCCATTGTTTTTGGCCCAAGGTTTCAGAAATTCCAACTAGTAGAACCCCTTTTGTATATCATTTTGTTGGGTCCATTGGACTAGTTTGGCAAACCTTGACCTTGTGTCTTGTGTGTGTTTGAAGCCAATATCAAGTAGAAGACAAGCCAAGGTTCAAGTTATAAAGAACCCAAGGTGTTCAGAATCTTGAATCCCACTTGATTCTAGGTTCAAACTATCGAGATCTTCTTACCTTGATCAATCGAAGCAAAATCTCAATAGATCAAGATTCTTGCAGATTCAGTTATCTAGTCTACAGTTTTTCAGCCATTTCATTTTAAGGTTTCATGGTTTGTAAGTCAAGTATAAAAGTAACTCTAGAGCACATTTTTCATAGACTTTTGGAGAGCCATGTTTTGTATACAAGCATTGGAGACTTCCCAACTCTTTAGAATAATCAACCGGAGATCCAATTCAAGTTTTGAAGATTCGGTGATTGAAGCGAAGTTGCTGCAATCCAGATTCGTCGAAGCTTTTGGTACAAATCTTCTAGCAAGTACTTGCAGTCATGAGCGGAAGGTTCACGTGTAACAAAATCCAAAATAGAAAATTCTATAGATATGGAGCTACTTGAGGTCACACTAGTATAATAGTATGTACTACATGAGTTAACAATAAATTTAGAGTTAAATTTATTGTATAAATTTCCATTCCATTCTAATGGATTTTGTTTACCTTGGGGTTGAAAGGTTAAACCCTCTCAGTGGTTTTTACTATGGGACAAGTTGTTCAATTGGTTTTTCTTAAGTCACCATTATGTTTTCTTGTGGTGATTTAATCATTGTGGCATGTTGTTTGATTTAACCATAATTGAACTACTTAACTATTTGGTTTAAAATTGGTAATTCTTGGTACAACCGGGCCTAAAACCCAAACACATTTTGATAACTAAACCAACAACCACCAGAAAGAAATTATCATAAACAAATCAAACAAATATCATTCTTGATGTTGGATGTAATGGCCTCCATGGGTATTGGAAGTGTGAATTTTTCAAGACTGTAGTCATAACCACCAGAATTTACTGTATCTTGGAGGTAGATACGGAGAGTTTGCAATTCCTCCTTGTCGTGGTCAAAGTTGTTGTCTCTTAATACATTTCAATTCAATCATTTGTCATCTATTAAAATAGAACTCTATACTCTTTTAAATTCCGAAATCATTTGTGATTGATTCTCTAAAAAATTTCTCCATAATTAATCTTTCAATATACAAAATCAAAGTATGTTAAAAAATCATCTTTCAATTTTTTTGCGAAACCTAATTTGATAATATTAATGATTGAAAATGTTTGTTCCACATTTGGAGTAAAACCGGAAAATTTAGTACAACTGTACAAGTATAACCACTCTATAAACAAGTTGATAGACTATTAATTTTCTAGTATTTATCAACCATTGACACAATTCATAAATATTTAATATTTTTTTGAAATCTTACTGCCAAACTACATAATATTAATAATAGTGAAGTTTCATATTTTAAGAGTAGAATTTCATTATTTGTGAAGTGTGCAAGATAAAACTTGTTCACCAACAAACAAATATCATTAATTTAAAAAACAATTCATGTGCCTTTCGAGCATCTAGAGCCGAGCTAAGAATAAACAACTTCATCGTATACCTACCAAACTAACAATTTAATTATTTTAATTAAGAATATATTACAGCACAAAAAATATGTACTCAATAGTAAATCTTAATTGTAAAGTCATTTTGTTTATAATGATTTGACATCGTCTCTCAACGTAACAAGCATTGGACATCTATGTTGCATGTCTCACAAAATGATTTATAGCAGTAAGAAAAGCATCGCATACATCATTTTTGAATTTTTAGATAAACGCTTTAGTGTATAAAATAAGATATATCACATCATGTCCTCAAAAGGCCTCCCAACAATTTTATGAAGAGACATAGAATCATTTCCTATATGATTCGGAAAACAATTTTTTCCATCTACTCCTTTTCTAATTTCAATTCATCAATAATGAATGCACTATGTCTAGAAATCCTTGATGGCGTGTGTTTGAAAACTCTACAAATAATATGGTGTAATTATCCTACATGGATTTGAAGTTCATGCAATAATGTATGGTGTAATTAACTATAAATGTAGAAGTTTAAAAAGTTAAAAAATTAAAATTAAAAGGTTAAAAAATTTTCTGATAAAAAAAATTGAGATTAAAAATGAATTTTTAACTCTCAAATCTCATCCATTAGTTTACTATTACATTGTGCAGTCTGGATCCGAGGTACACAAGCCCATTTTATTTCTACCCAAAAACAAAGAAGAAGTAGTGCATATGGAAGCCCACCAATGACCAAACACCTGGCTGCGAGTAAGTTCGAGTTTTACAGTGTAAATAACGACAATAGCAGTACTATAATATTCCTATTTGCCAAGTCGAAGTTTCCTATAAAGTTATGGCATGTAATATATAGTCTTTAAAATATATAATTACACGCGAGTTCATTGGTCTTTTGGGGACGTTTGACCTCCGCCAGGATTGAAAAAACTTTATGTTTGACTGTTAATCCCTTTAAATAAAATATATAAATATATATATATATATATATTATTTTGTGGTCTCACTCTCAAATCTGGACAACTTTGGTTGGTTGTTGCGTTTACGACTTTGTATACATATAGGGGCGAGCCACACTGTTTATCGTAAATATCATCAATCTCTGACTTTTCTTACACCACCTCCTATTTATACATTTCTTTAACACCCCCATTTTTCTGATAAATCAACCGTAGCAAATTTTTATCAAAGTTTCTGAAGATGTTCTGAAGAGCAACAACAGAAACTCCATTAATTTCATTTGTTTGTTTTTATCGAAACTGTTTTGTTAAACCCACTTGCGTCTGTGTTGTTTGTTACCAACAAAAAAAAAAAAAAAAATGAGAGGCAACGATGGAAGAGGAGCTTATTCAGAAAATAATTCTGATACAGAAAGCTTGGGAGGAAATGACAGAAGAGCTTTTAGTGGTCCTTTGGGTACTCAAGAATTGAACAGCAATAGCAGAAAACCTTCAAAAAAGAGTGCTAGATTCAATTTACCAGGTGACCAAATTATAACCACAAACAACAACGACGATGATGGCTACGTTGAGATCACTCTTGACATTCGTGACGATTCCGTTGCGGTTCACAGTGTTCAAACAACAGGTGTTGGTGGTGGTGATGTTCAGGAAGACCCTGAGCTTTCTTTGCTGGCAAAGAAAACTTTACGGAGCAAATCTAACTCCTTTGGTTCATACTTGCTCCGTAACACTTCCTCTCATATACGCCAGGTTTCTCAGGAGCTCAAACGTTTCACATCTCTTACAAGAAGACCTTCTGCTTCGAGACGTTTTGATCGAACAAAGTCTGCGGCCGCTCATGCTTTGAAGGGTCTCAAGTTCATCGCCGCCAAGACAAGTGGCGCTGCTGGTTGGCCGGCCATCGAGAAGCGGTTCGATGATCTCACCGCTTCTAAAAATGGACTCCTTCCCTCTTCCTTGTTTGGAGAATGCATAGGTAAATATTACAAAAGGATATATGTCGTAGTAGATTCAATCACATTCATTATTATCACGTCAATTTTGTAATAAAATTTAATTTATTGTAACAGGAATGAACAAGGAGTCTAAGGAGTTCGCAGGTGAGATGTTCAGAGCACTCGCTCGGCGATATAACATAAGTGGTGATTCAATCAACAAGGCACAGCTCAAAGACTTCTGGGATCAAATCTCTGATGAAAGCTTCGACTCCAGGCTCCAAATTTTCTTTGACATGTAATTATAATTTACGCGGTTTTGAGTTTCATAGTTTCTCATTAATTCGCACGCATGCTCCTTTAATTTTCTCATTCATTCATTTATTTATTTATTTATTTTTTTTGTAATGATTACAGGGTAGACAAAGATGCCGATGGAAGAATTGCAGAAGAAGAAGTCGCTGAGGTAGGCCACCGAACACTTTGGACCACATTTGACCCGGCATTATATTAACTTTCTACGAAGTATTCCACAAGTCTATAGAATTTAATCTTAGCATCATCATGATTACTTCTCTTTCCAGATTATCAGCCTTAGTGCTTCTACAAACAAACTTTCCAATATTCAGAAACAAGCCAAGGAATATGCAGCTTTAATTATGGAAGAACTAGACCCAGAAAATAATGGATACATCATGGTATATTATTAAAAACTGTCTACTTTTAGTCCAATTAAGTACTTGTTCTATATATATATATATGTATCTCTTTCTTTAGTTTGACTCAATTGGCAATTAATTACAGATATACCATCTTGAAACACTGCTATTGCAAGCTCCAAACCAATCTGTCAGAATAAGTGATAGCCGAATTATGAGTCAAATGTTGAGTCAGAAACTGAAGCCAACACAGGAGGACAACCCAGTGAGAAGATGGTACCAAAAGATTAAGTACTTTCTAATGGATAACTGGCAAAGGGTCTGGGTAATGATGTTATGGCTTGGGATCGTGCTGGGTCTTTTTGCCTACAAATTTGTGCAGTATCGAAACAAGGCCGCATTCGAAGTAATGGGCTACTGTGTTTGCGTTGCAAAAGGAGGGGCAGAGACCCTTAAATTCAACATGGCTCTGATACTATTACCTGTCTGCCGGAACACCATTACTTGGCTTAGAAACAAAACCAAATTAGGGACCGTTGTTCCCTTTGATGACAATCTGAATTTCCACAAGGTAATATAATATTAATATGATCTACCGAAAATGTTTACAGTCATTTGTTTGATTGATATTTTTTCGTATGAGTTATGGTCAAAACAAGGTCCTCTCCATTTCGTCTATTTCATCATGACTATAATATTTTATTCTTCGGATGTACACATTGTTCTGTTATGGATACATTTCAAATGGAGAGGATCCTTTTTGTCCTAGCGAAGGTCTCAAAAAAAAAAAAAAAAAAAAAAACTTAAAATGTTTTACCCTTTATTGAATGTAAAACTCAGGTAATTGCGGTTGGAATTGGGGTCGGAGTTGGACTACACGCGATTTCTCATTTAATATGTGATTTCCCAAGACTTCTTCACGCAACTGCGGAACAGTACGAGCCCATGGAACCTTACTTTGGGGTACAGCCTACTAGCTACTGGTGGTTTGTGAAAGGAGTTGAAGGGGTCACAGGTATAATAATTGTGATCTTGATGGCCATAGCATTCACATTAGCTACCCCTTGGTTTAGACGAAACAAGCTCAACCTACCAAAGCCCCTCAAGAAATTTACTGGATTCAATGCCTTTTGGTATTCCCACCATCTTTTTGTCATTGTCTATACCCTCCTCATTGTCCACGGCATCAAACTCTATCTCACAAAAGAGTGGTATCAGAAAACGGTTAGTTTCATTTCTTTAAATCTTCTCGTGACCTTTTAACCTGTCCCCTCTTATTTTTTTAGAGTTGTGTTTTGACATTGTAGCTACTTTATTTTGTTGGCAGACATGGATGTATTTGGCAGTTCCTGTAACCCTTTATGCATGTGAAAGGTTAATTAGAGCTTTTAGATCAAGCATCAAGCCTGTGAAGATTCTAAAGGTAATCAAATTATTATGCCTTTTTTCTTTTTCTTTTTTTTATCTCAATCCTAAAACCATTCTCTCAAACTCAATTACACCCCTTTTGAGTCATAATGCACTGATTGGATGTGTGTTTTGTTCAATTTGAAGGTTGCTGTTTATCCAGGAAATGTGTTAGCATTGCACATGTCGAAGCCTCAAGGTTTTAGATACAAGAGTGGACAGTATATGTTTGTCAACTGTGCTGCTGTCTCAGCCTTCGAATGGTAGGTAGTACTATATTATATATGTTTGTGACATACAACTGGATGCACATTGTTGTTAGTGGCCGATCGGATTGACCAAAATTATAATAATTGTATGCTTACAATAAACCAAAACTATATGTTTATTTTTATCAAAAAATAAACCAATTGTTGATTTTTTTTTTTTGAACAGGCACCCATTTTCCATTACGTCATCACCAGGAGATGATTACCTAAGTGTGCACATTAGAACACTAGGTGACTGGACACGGCAGCTCAAAACTGTTTTCTCTGAGGTTGGTTGTGGTTTAACAAGTGCTTTAGAAATCGTTGTGTTCATGATCAATCACTGCTTCAGGCTTAAATTAGCACTAAAACTTTCTGTTTTCATTGGTTAGGTGTGTCAACCTCCAACTGCTGGGAAGAGCGGATTACTCAGAGCAGATTTCATGCAAGGAGGTAACAACCCCAGGTAAGATGATTGTTTTTTTAATTTTTTTTTACAATTTGATAGTTAGAGTAAGACATTTTAGAACTCTAAATATCTCTATTAGAAACACGAATACTACAAATTGAACTAGGAAATTTTTGGCCTTAAGTCTTGATTATTAAACACTCAAGAACTAAAATTTTAGATAATTTTGAAAAAGATAGCACTGACTACTAAAAAACCCGTGTTGAATTTTGAAACTACGAGACTTTTGGCTTATTAGTCAAATTGTAGGGGTGAAAAGCACTCAAGAATTAAAGTTTTAGATAATTTTAAAAAGATAGTATTGACTATTAATAAATCCGTGTTCAACTTGGGAATGTGTTTTATACTTTCTTGTCACATATGTGAGTCATACTTGTCAATCTTGTCCATGTGATCTGCATTTATGTGACACCGATATACTAATAATTTCTTGTTCAATATGGACACCTTTTGACATAAATAATAATTGTGTTATGCGTGTTCACACATTGATTGACTATAGTTAATAACGCCAATCATGGAGTGGTCATTGTCGTGTAGAATCCGAACCAAAGAACTTGAATTAAGAAGGGGACGTTTCTTAACCGATTAATGCGCTCTATTATCATTCATTCTTCTTTAATTTATGAGAGGTGCTACGTGCACAACATTTTTATAATATTTTTATAACAAATTATAGTTGATTAGTTGTTATTGGTTCAAATTTGAACCTAACACTAAGATTACTTTTTTGCCCCAATAATAACAACCAGTAACAACCTACCACTTAGGATTTGTTGTAAAAATATTATGGACATATCATTTATCTTAATCTATTTCACATTTACGGAGTCTCCAAACTCTATACTGTTTTTAATGTTGCCAGTCATTATTGATGTAGGCAATATAGTAGTTTTTTTTTTTTTTTTGGGGTGAGTGTGTTTTGGTTTTGGGATTCTTAATTAATGTTGATTAAATAAATGAAATGCAGCTTTCCAAAGATACTGATAGACGGTCCATATGGAGCTCCAGCACAAGATTACAAAAAATACGAGGTGGTGTTACTAGTTGGGCTTGGGATTGGGGCCACTCCAATGGTTAGCATTGTAAAAGACATTATCAATAACATCAAAAACAAAGATATGGAAGATCAAGATTCAACAACTGAGGCTGCTTTGGAAAGTGGGAGAGGTAGCTCTTCATCAAGTCACAATAAGAACAAGGGATTCAGGACAAGAAAAGCCTATTTCTATTGGGTCACAAGGGAACAAGGCTCATTCGAGTGGTTCAAAGGGATAATGAATGAAGTGGCTGAAATGGATGAGAAACAAATGATAGAATTGCATAACTATTGTACAAGTGTGTATGAAGAAGGAGATGCAAGATCAGCACTCATAGCAATGCTTCAATCACTACACCATGCCAAGAGTGGTTTGGATGTGGTGTCTGGCACAAGAGTCAAATCCCACTTCGCCAAACCCGATTGGCGACAAGTCTACAAGAAGATTGCTCTTCACCACCCAGATACACGAGTCGGTGAGTTTCACCTACCCTACACTTTCTTTTTGCCTAACACGTGTTGAAAAAATACCTTATAGATATATATATATATATATTCATATAAATAATATATAACCATAAAATGTGGTCCAAATTATGCAGGAGTTTTCTATTGTGGGGCACCAGCACTAACCAAGGAACTTAGACAACTTGCGCTGGACTTTTCTCATAGGACATCCACTAAATTCGAATTTCATAAAGAGAATTTTTAAAAGATAAGAAGAAGAAGAACATGGAAGGAAACACATGTGAAAGTTTCGTACCCTAGTTGATTATTGTATAGACATAAACTGGATAGGCTACTAGGCTACCGCAATCAACGGGGGTGCAAGTGCAAGTGCAAGGTACCATAAAGTATTAGAAACTCTCTCTTCGAAGAAGGTGAGAATGAGAGTGAGAGGACCCACCTCAATAGAATGCTGGCTTATGGTGGGAGCCACTAGCACCTAATCGTATAGAGTGATGATAATTTTCCCCCCCTTTTTTTTTCATTCATTTTTCTTCCTTGATTTTTTAATATATATATGTATACAAGTGTATTCTTGCTAGGATGTCACCCCTTAAAAGTAAAGGCCTAAAGGGCACGATAGAATAAAGTTGTTTTATTGACCGACACTTTATATATCAAGGATGAATTGTGGATGGACGTCGAACTGTACCATCGTTGACAAAAAGGGTCTTATTGCCCAGCAGTAGCAGAGATCAGAATTTTCATTTTCTTCAAAAGAATTAATATATAGCATATAAAATTATAAATTCATATATATATATATATATATATATATACACAAATGATAATATCATGGATGGCCTTTGTCAAATTAATAAATATCAGTTTCACTAATCAAAGAAAACATAAATGTGTTAAATTAATTGATAAAATTCTTTATTTTTTAACTGTTTAAGTTTTTAAGACAATCTATAATTTGATAGTCTAAACTTTACATAAGTAGTTAGGCATAATCCTCAAGTTCACTCAAAAAAGAAATGATAAAGATTATGATGTCGGCAAAAGACATTGGCTTAGTTTTACTATGAGATTGTGACATCAGCATGATGCCATTTTGACATTTCAAGCTTACCTCCATGCTAACTACATTGATTGATGTTGTGAAAATAAACCAAAAGGTGCAAAAATATATAAAAAAGAAAATTCAAAGTTACATCTTTGTTTTTCCCATTCTTTATTCTGTCTCTTTTTACTGTTATCGACTTCGATTAGGGGTGTACAGTACATCAACCAGACCAGTATGGCCAGTTTTGGGAGGAGTTTAAGATGTGGCTGCATGCCAAGGTCACTTTATTAAAAGTCAAATTTTCATCATACTGCTCGCAATGAATTGCAACTTTGTCAGTGTCGATAGTCGGTTGCCATGCATGCCACCACAACATCTCCCAAGCATGAACCCACAGACTATGATCGGGGGATTTAAACACCACTCCCACAACATATCAAACTCACATCAACTCTTAGTTTGTTAATGGAGTTGGCAATGAAAAGAAGTAGATCTGCTTTGATCTACATGACCACCACATGTGGTGGTCCACAACAACTTAGCGCGATCGAGAGAGATGGAATAGAACAAATTTTCTTCGATCTATAGGGTGGAACGATTTTACACCTCCAGATTGGATCGTTTCTTTATTGATTTTGTGATATCACGCTCATTTTAAATCTAATATCAGCCCATGCGTAAACGATTTTGAAATCTTTAAGATAGTGAAGAATTTGCTTTAATCAAACAATCAATTTTTTTGTTAAAGCTTAGTCAAACATGGTCAATGCTAGGGCTTGGCAAAAAGTTGATAAAATTTTCCATTTTGATGTATTTTTTGTGTTTGGACATCAATCAAACCCAATGAAAATTAGTCAAAGTATTTAATTTTTAGGGTTTGGCTTTAAATTTATGATAAGGTTTATTCCGTTCAGCTATCACAAAGAAGGAAATTTTGATTCAATATACTTGGAAACACAATCCTGGTGAGAGCTTTTAATCGTACTCTGTGAGGTTGAAGTCCTTTACCTCAAGAAGCCACGTCAAGATTTAGACAACTTTGCCTTCGACATTTTTTTGGACAACATTTCTGAATATTTAGACAACTAATTGCACATGTAGCAAATGTTTTGGACAATTTTGTAACTAAAGATGCTACTCAGACATGTTAAATTGTATGTGCATGTTTGAGTAACTTCTAGTTAAACACTAATTGCATATGCAAATGATGAAAATATCTTTAAATGCAATGTTATGTATCAAATCTTGTTCATTTGTACTCAAAAACTTCTATCAAAAGGATAAATCATTAACAACCTTTGGTGGGCATATTTGACTAAGGATTTTCTTTCCAATACACATGCCTGCTATTATCATCCAAAATGGACAAAGAAAAAAACATAAAAACCCAAGTTAAGCATAAGTGCATAACTACAACTTCACCAATAAATTAAAATAATTTTTTCTTAATAGCAAGCTCAACAACATCAATTGTCACCATTGAACCAAAATATAATTTCAATGTGTCAAGAAATATCAAGAAATGAATAGTTGCAAATTATTACAGTTGGTTTGTATTGTACATCCTTGTAATGGTTTTTGTATAATACACACTTTAATTAATTTTGAAATGAGATGTCAAAGTGGGAAAATTGTTTCAATATTTTTTCTCATATGCTACCTACATTTAGTCCAATAATTGAACCACCACAATTAGGGCTGTCCACCAGAGCCCGTACTTGACCAACCCGAGGCGAACCGTCCGATCCGTACTTGAAACCGGCCGACCCGACACCGGTGACAGTTGGCAGTAGGTTTCAACCTCCAGAAACCGAGACCGGCGGGTTGGTTGATGGGTCTGCTCTTCAAAATCCGATTCCAACCGATCCAACCGCCTATATATTGGAAACACCCACCGATTTTCTCAGGTATGAGGATTTCCGATCATTTCTCGACAGATCCGTTGAGATTCAGCGAGATCTCGTCGAGATATCGACAGATCCGTTGAGATCCGACGAGATCTCTTCGAGAACTCGTCGAGATCTCTTCGAGAACTCGTCGAGATCTCTTCAAGATTTGGTGAGTACGTTTAGAAATCTTGCTCGATCCGGCCATGTTTCAGCCAGATCTAGCAGTTTTCGAATAGTTTCGGCCTGATTTCGCCTGGTTTTGTCTTCCTCGAGTCCGACCGACCACCGACCGATCCATACTCGATATCCGAGTCACCCGAACCGACTCATCTAACGGTCAGCAACGGGTCTAGATGTTGTAGACCCAACGTGGTCGGGTCAGTTCCGGGTTGGGCACAAACCCAACCCAGACCGACTCGTGGACAGGCCTAACCACAATATATAGACAAACACATGTTTCACAACCATAGACCATAAATTATAAATCATTTTTTTGTTTCTTGGAATTTAAATTATAAGCCACAAATTAGGGATCTTAATCAAAAAAAAAAAAAAAAAAAAATTGAAAATGAGTCATTGTGGCCTTGCTCAATTTTTTAGCTATATTAAGTCCAAAAGTTCGATGTATAAATTGAATAGCAAGACACTCAAACAAATTTCTTATTCATTTTCTCAATTATCTCAGTAAACAAACAAAGCCTAACGCAAGTAAATAAAACCAATTTACTAGACGGTAATGCCCCTAAAAGCTGTTTAGTGATTTTGACTTGATAAACTTACAAGAGTAAGTTAATATGCAATGAGAACAAAAAAATCTCACAAGAAAAAGTACAAATTCTAATGCCATTGTGCATGAAATACAATTTAGCATGAATAGGATATTTCCCCATGCAGTGTCAAGAGATTGATATGCAAGATGAAAGTATCTTTCCCCGTATTTGACAATGGCCGTTTGGCCTAGTTGTGTCCGCATGCTTTCATGAGCGTAAATCTAAATTTAAATTTGTAGTGTTATTTTCATTGACAAAAAGGAATAAAATAAATAAAATAAAACTCTTTCCCTCATTCTTAAATAGATAAATTATTAGTTTGTCTTTTTGACTCATGTCATCTGTTGCAAGAATAATGAAGTGCTTGATGCAGATAAAAATATCATAAGGAAATATCCTGACAAAATCATTACAATGAGCATTTTTTTAAAGCAAATTCAACATAGTATAACCAGCTTTTGTAATACCAACATTGCACAAATATGCCTATAATTATATAGTAGCCTAACAAAAGTTCAATTAAAATTATATAACGAACATAAGGACCACAATTAACCCAAAAAAAAAAGTGAATATAATGGATAATAAATCAGATACATATCCATAGCATTTTTTTTTTTAGAGAAAAGACTAAGCAATATTATTAAGAAGCTGAAAAATTAGAAACAACAAACTGAGAAATGTTAGGTGGAACATGCTTCATTCAGACTAACAAAGGAAAAAAAACTCTTGCTCTCTTGGCTAAAGGCATGGGCTATACAATTGCCCTACTGCCTTGTATTAGAGAGAAAAAGTTCTACGAGAACTCATAATAGACAAAACGTCTTTTACAAACTGACCAATTGAGGAATGATCAAAATCTGCAGACTTCAACACGTTACACACCACCTCAGATTCCCCTTCAAAAACAGAGTGATGAATGCCCAGTTCCATAGATGCATATCCATTGCTATTGTGCTATTGAAGTGTCATACATATATTTATAACAAGCAAAATATAATTAGAATTTAATCTACAATATAACATAATATTATGACTCCAACAACGTATCATTCCCCCAACAAAAACAATTCCAATTAAATAGTGGCCCTAAAACAATTTCTCTTTAAGAAATTGGTTGTCCTTTCCTTCAACAAGTTCTCTTCAAAAAGCTTGTAGAATCAAGCAAGAAAGAATGTGTGAAGCATAAAAGTCCAAGTTTGCATTGTCAAGGTAAAAAACATGTTAACAATGACAAACTTGATGATTACTTAGTAATAGGGGTATTTCTGACCATAGCACAAACACGTCATGCATAGGCACTGGCGACGCCCTTAGGTCCGTCAGTCCCACATTAGCAGACGTAGGATCCAAAGTCATGCAAAGAGACGAGAGCACATTATAAAGCTGACGGATGAGAATCCCGACGGACGAAAGAGAGGCCGACAGGGCGAGCAAAAGCCCGACAGGGCAAGCATGAAGCCGACGGGTCCAACAGAGTCTTGGTCCCCACAAAAATCCATATAAGGGAATATCTTGCGTATCACGCAAAGTGAATCTGCTACGAGGTCGCATCACCCTCATATGGAAAGACACCCTGTAATCTTGGAAACCCTAAATGCCAAATCTTCCCTAGAAGGAAAGATCCCCACGCTCAAGGGATCTTGTCCTACTACTAGACTGCTATATAAGCTCGAGACCTCCTCTTTTCTCAGGTACGCAGAAAATCCCTAACTCTCTCACTAAAGAGTTGATAGAGATTTCTCATTCGCTAACTTGACCTTCGGAGAGTTTTTGGCCGATACCACACCAATGCCTTCTGTTTGGTTCTATTGTTCTTGTTCACAAGTATCCATTGGAGTGACTTGGAGCCTATAACTCACTGACGATTTTAGCTCATCATCACTTAGGCTCAATCAAACTTCAAAGAATCAACATAATAAATCATTGGAGAAGATAAACATAAAAAACAAAATAAACGTATTAGGACAATGCATGATCTGATAGCAATACATTCAATGATAAGAATAAGCAGCAGAAATTAGAGCATAATTTGAAATTAAGGGACATCATTTGGGAAAGTGATGTAGGTTCCAGACAGGAAGAAACTATCAACTCAAAAGGTGCAAAAAAAAAAGTTGACTTCAACATGCTAAGTAAAGGAAGAAAACGTCTGTTGTCAATCTGTTACTAAACCACTGTAAGATATTTATATAAGAAAAATAACAACATAGGAACATTTTCACTTCTAGTGAAGGTTATACATAATGTTCTTAAAGGAAACCCTACAAAAATGAGTAGTTATTTAGCCAGGATTGGTTACAGCAAAATCAACATAAACCTCTTAGTTTACACACACACACAAAAAAAAAAAATAATAAATAAATACTATTGTTCAAATAAGGGACCAAAATTATCGAGGTTGATGACAATGACCAACTACGTTCTTGAACATAATTAATGCACCAGAGACGACTGGATTAACACAATAGTGTTAGGCCTTGAAACTTTTTTTTTTTTTTTTTAAAGATAGTACCACTCAACAAACTACAGTGACATAACCGATAGTGGTTATCAATGTACAAAATAATGTTTCTCAATATGAGTTCATTTTGGAGAAAACATAACAACATCAAAAGTTGAAGCAATATAGGCTTCTTACTTTATCTATCTATCATAGTACATGAAGAGAGAGAAAATCGGAGGTGACGGATCCACTTAGATGGACTGACAGTGCTAGGCAAATGGGCTAATAAAGAATAGACCCTATGTGAACAGACACAGGGTGGACGGATTAAAAGGCCACGTGGCACTCAACTAGTCATTAGGTGGTCTCCAAGAAACCTTGGATGGAGACGACTTGCGTCTCAAGATTAACCCTAGTCCATAGAGTCCTAATATGAATGAAATTCTAATATTAAGAGGATTCTGGAATATACGCTCATTAATGGAGGCCTTTTCCATAAGGAAAAGACTTGTGACGCAAGCAAAGGAATTTGATTCTATACTACTATAAAAACCTAAAGACCCTCAGAAAATAGGTACGCATAATTCACCCCAGCTCTGGCACTCTAGACTTGTGAGAAGTTCTAACTTGACCTTCAGAGGGTATTTGGCCGGCACCACACCGGTGTTCTCTGTAAGGTCTTTTCTTTTTGTTGTGTAGGTGTTGTTGCGAGCGTACAAGGACTGTGTGACTCATTGGTGATTTTTCGGCATCATCAGTTGGCGTTGTCTGTGGGAAAGAATGCGACTTGTAAGCCATACAAACGCTTCCCGGACAAAGAGTTGCATGGTACTCACTTGCTTGATGGCAACCACCAACAACGTTCAGGGAGACGAACCACGCGCAACTGCCCTCGAGAGACAGGTTCAAACTCTCGCCGCGGTCGTGGAGCGCCTCACTCAGTAAAACCACAATCTGGAAGAGCAGCTGTGTCAAAGGAACGCGGGGCACCACACTCAGGAGGAGGACCAAGAAGGTACCAGTGCTGAATGAAGAAACCAAGAGGGGTTGGAAGGTAGTAACGCCCCAAGCAGACCAGAACGACAAGACACGAGCTGTCCATCCATCACTGATACGGCTCCACCCCACATTGTTGCAGAGATGCAGATGATGAAAGAAAGGATGGACTTTATGATGAACGCTTTCGGAGGGAGAGTGTCCAACGACCTCGATGATTTGGTCCACCGAACCGATTCACCATTCACCACGTCCATCAACTCCTTCCCCCTACCACTGAAGTTTCGCATGCCACAGATAGAAAGCTACGACGGAGCCAAGGACCCTCTAGATCACTTGGAATCCTTCAAGACCCTGATGCACCTTCAAGGAGTGGCAGACGAGATCATGTGTAGGGCCTTCCCTACCACACTAAAGGGTCCCACAAGAATTTGGTTCAGCAGGTTGACGCCCAACTCCATCAGTACTTTCAAGGACTTAAGCGCCCAGTTCGTTTCACACTTTATCGGGGACATAGATATAAGAAGTCAATCGCGTGCCTAATGAGCATTAGGCAACGGGAGGATGAGACGCTGAGGTCTTATATAGCCCATTTCGACAAGGAAGCACTCTTGATTGACGAAGTTGATGACAAGATACTCGTGGCAGCCTTTTAGAACGGGCTACGAAAGGGAAAGTTTCTATTCTCCTTATACAAGAATGACTCAAAAACCATGTCGGATGTACTTTACAGGGCCACCAAGTACATGAATGCTGAAGATGCGCTACTGGCCCGCGAGGAGAAGCCCAATAAGAGAAAGAGGCAGGAGGAAGCCCGACAGAATAGGGGCTGAAAGATGGCAAGAACGGGAGATAAAAGAGATGATCGACTTGTAGTCAGTATACGGGTAGGAAACTATAACACCTACCGGGTTTTGGTAGACAACGGGAGCTCCGCTGATATCTTGTATTATCCAGCCTTTCAGCAGATGAGAATAGAGAGGGAACGATTGATCCTAACCAATGCCCCGCTCGTAGGATTTGGAGGGATAAGGGTGTATCCACTAGGTGCGATCACCCTACCAGTGATGGTCGGAGACTACCCTCAGCAGATCATGAAGGACGTAACCTTCCTAGTCGTTGATTGCTCATCTACGTACAACGCCATATTGGGGTGTCCTACTTTGAATTAATGGAAGGCTGTAACATTAACCTACCATTTGGTGATTAAGTTTCCCACTGAATACGGGGTAGGAGAAGTGAAAGGGGATTAAGTGGCAGCACGTGAATGCTACGTTGCCATGCTAGAGATGAATGATCACTAGCAGACCATGTGCATAGAAGAACAACAAACAATAGCAGAGTCGGTGGAAGAACTAAAGGAACTAGAGGAAGTGAACTAGAGGAAGAACTAGAGGAAGGACGACTAGAATGGGTACGTTGGCTAGTCAGCCAGTACGTCAAGCACTCACGACGTTTCTAAGAGAAAATTAGGACGTATTTGCCTGGAGTCACGAGGACATGCTAGGGATTGACCCCTCAGTCATAGTTCACAGATTGAATGTGTCACCCTTATCCTCTCCCGTCCGACAGAAAAAACGAGTATTCGCTCAGGAACGAGACAAAGCTATAGTTGAGGAGGTTCGGAAGTTACTGGAAGCAGATTTCATTCAAGAAGTGTACTATCCTGACTGGTTGGCAAACGTGGTTATGGTAAAAAAGGTCAATGGAAAGTGGAGAATGTGCATAGATTTCACAAATCTCAATAGAGCCTGCCCTAAGGATAGTTACCCACTCCCATAGGTAGACACCTTGGTAGACTCGACTGTGAGACATTAGCTTCTGAGCTTCATGGATGTGTTCTCAACATACAACCAGATCAAAATGGAGGAGGCTGATCAAGAGAAGACTTCTTTTGTTACCAGCCAAGGACTCGTCTGCTACAAAGTGATGCTATTCGGACTCAAGAACACAGGGGCAACGTACCAGAGATTAATGAACAAGATGTTTGCATACCAGATTGGGAGGAATGTGCAAGTTTATGTAGACGACATGCTGGTAAAAAGCTTACGAGAAGACGATCACTTGAGTGACCTCCAAGAGATTTTCGACACCCTCCGGGCGTACAACATGAAATTAAATCCGAATAAGTGTGAGTTTGGAGTAACTGCGGGGAAATTCTTGGGATTCATGGTATCCCAAAGGGGTATCGAGGTCAATTCAAAGAAAATACGAGCTATAGTGGAGCTAGCCCCACCGAAGATGGTCAAGGAGGTGCAAAGCCTGAATGGCAAGATAGTAGCACTAAACAGGTTCGTCTCAAGGGCGACGAATAAATGCCTACCCTTTTTCCGCATATTGAAGAGATCGTTTGAGTGGACGGACGAATGCCAGCAGGCATTCGAAAATCTAAAGTTGTATCTTTCGTCTCTTCCATTACTCAGCCCATCCAAGCCAGGGGAAGAGCTCTATCTATACTTAGCCGTCTCGTAAGCCGCTGTCAGTGCGGCTTTGATAAGAGAAGAGGATGGGCTGCAGAGACCTATTTACTTTACAAGCCGAGCGTTTCGAGGAGCAGAAGAAAGGTACCCCCAAATGGAAAAGCTGGCTTTTGCATTGGTGACCGCAGCACGAAAATTTAAGCCGTATTTTCAGGCGTTTACAATTGTTGTCCTGACGGATAAGCCTCTGAGAAGAGCTATGGGTAGCCCCGAGGTTGCGAGATGGATGGCGTTATGGGCAGTCGAGCTAGGTGAGTTTGATATACAGTACCATCCACACATAGCTATAAAGGGATAGATAGTGGCTGACTTCATCGCCGAATTCACCCTCATGGAAAGCCAGGGGGCAGAAGAAATCCCCTAGTGGAGCATCCACACGGACGGATCCTCCAATAAGCAAGTAGGAGGTGCCAGCGTAGTACTCCACACTCTAGAGGGAGATAATCCGCCTGGACTTTCCTATGACCAATAATGAAGCAGAATACGAAGCTTTAGTGGTAGGATTGGACCTCGTGAAAGCAGCAGGGGCTGAAAACATGGTCGTATACTGCGACTCCCAAGTCGTAACCAGTCAGATTAATGGCGACTACGAGTGCAAGAACGAGAAGATGAAGAAATACCTTGAGGAGGTGAAGGGTCGAATTGGCAGTCTCCAAATCAAATTTGTCTGAATCCCAAGGGAGGAGAATAAGTGTGCCAATCAACTAGCTAAGGCCGCCTCAGCAGAATACATGCTCGTCCCCAATCAGGTACTATCCTTTGTCTAAGTCTCTTCACTCATAGATAAGGGTACGAGTGTGCAGGAGATAGGTTCTGAAAGCAACTGGACCGCGCCATTAGTCTCCTACCTAAGGAACAACATGCTACTGGACGGGAAGGATGCCGCTAGAAAATTGAAGGTCCAAGCATTGCGGTTTGTTCTAATAAAAGACGTCTTATACAAAAGAGGTTTCTCCCACCAGTACCTAAGGTGTTTGGGCCCCGAGGAGGCAGATTACGTCATGAGAGAAGTCCACGAGGGAATCTGCGGAAACCACTCGGGGGCACGATCGTTGGTGAACAAGCTGATTCGAGCAGGATACTACTGGCCTACTATGCAGAAGGACGCGCAAACTTATGTCAAAGCATGCGACAAGTGCTAGAGGTTCAGCAACGTCATCAGACAACCGTCCGAGGAACTCACCCCTATGACGGCCCCGTGGCCATTCGCTCAATGGAGATTAGATATCATGGGCCCCTTCTCAATAGCAGTCAGGCAGCTAAAGTTCCTAGTAGTTGGCATCGACTAATTCACCAAATGGGTAAAAGCAGAAGCCTTAGCCACTATCACGGAAAAGAATATTCGGAGTTTTATCTAGAAGAACATCATTTGTAGATATGGGATACCTAGGGTGCTTGTCTCGGACAATGGAAAACAATTCAACAACAGTGCATTCAGAGACTTCCGTTCAGAACTAGGAATTAAGAACCACTACTCGTCACCTGCCCACCCACAAGCCAATGGACAAGTTGAAGTTACGAACCGATTCTTGCTCAAAATCATTAAGACTCAACTCAAGGGGGCAAATGGCATATGGCCGGACGAACTACCAAGTGTTTTATGGGCATACTGGACAAGAACAAGGACACCTACGGGGGAGACGCCATTTCGATTAGCATACGGAAGCGAGGCAGTCATCCCAGCAAAAGTAGGGCTCACAAGCTACCGGGTGGAGAACTACGACGAGAACAAGAATGATGAAGTTATATGCTTGCAACTTGACCTGGTGGATGAGGTCCGAGCAACAGCTGAGCAAAGATTGGCACAATACCAGAACCTCATGGCGAAACACTACAACTCCAAAGTCAGACACAAAGACTTCCAGGTCGGAGATCTTGTTTTGAGGAAGGTAATGGGCGCCGCTAAAGATCCTACCCAAGGAAAGCTCGACCCCAATTGGGAAGGACCTTACAGAGTTACATCATGGTAAAGGAAAGACACCTACCACCTTGAGACGCTAGACGGGCGAAAGTTACAACATCCATGGAACGCTGACCACCTACGGAAGTACTACCAGTAGAGATGACGACGTGGAGAGCAACATCCACCAGACCTCCATTTTACCTTTTTAGTTTACTTTTGCTACATTTTCCAGTTTTTCAGTTCATTATTTAGACAATTTATTTTTGCTACAATGATTTTTGGTATCTTTTTAAGCTTCTCCCTGAAGAATTACTATCCTACGAATGAATGACTATTTAGATATGACTAGTGTTTTTTCTACGAAATTTTATCAAGTCCATAAAGTGGACGAATTCATCCAAGAAGGATGAAATATTATTGAGTCTACAAATTGGACGGATCCATCCATGAAGGATGAAATAACTAAAATCCTTGTGGAAGGTTCATCCTAAGAGGATGAAAATATTAGTCCAATAAGTGGACGGGTCTATTACGAAGTCCAATAAAATGGACAGTTCATCCTAGGAGGATAAGATGTTCTGAAGTCCATAATAAGGACAAGTTATTATTCAAAGTGGACAGATCCATCCGTGAAGGATGGAATAACTGAAATCCTTATGGACAGTTCATCCCAGGAGAATGAAATATTCTGAAGTTCTTGAAAAGGACAAGTTATTATTTAAGTCCTTAAATCGTACGGATTCAACCAAGAAGGATAAAAATCATTAAGTCCCTATAATGGATAGATTCATCCGGGAGCATACAAGTCAGAATCGACGGCTTCTAGCCCACATAGTGGACGGGTTCAACAGAACGGACCCGTTATAATCATGAATAAACTATAAAGCTAGCAGATAAGCGTAGAAAGTGGACGGATTTAAATTATAAAATCCACAAAGTGGATGGACTCCATTTAGAAATTCAAAATAAAGCCAATTTAGTGGACGGATCCAACTTATGGTTGGATTAATGTTACCAGTCCAAAAGTGGACGGACTCATCCTAAAAAGATGATAACTAGTCCATATTGTGGACGGATTAATGTCACTAGTCCCTTAATGGACGGACTCATCCTAAAGGACGGACCCAACTTAAAGTTGAATGTTCCTTACTAGTCCGCAAGTGAACGGGCCCCTTGAAGAGGATAATTATAAGATCCCTATAGTAGACAGGTTCAACGTAAGTTAAAATTGACACTACACATTCATCAGAGGACGGATCCATTTGAAAGATGGTTTTTGTTTAATCACTAACTACATGTTTAAAGTCATAAAAGTAGACAGACAATAGAATAAGTAAATATTACTTAAAGCCCTTAAAGGGAAATGTTTTTCGAATGACAGATAAGTTAAAAGGCTGTTCACCAAATAGTTACAATTCCAATAGCTGCATCATTAGCAAAAAGATCCTCCGTACTCTCAGAGGCGACGGGCTGAGCAGTGGCTTAGGCTTGGGCATCAATGTTGAGTTGAGAAAAGTCAAGGTCAGGATAAGCTTTCTTGGCCTGACGAACAGCGTCATCGAATCCGTTTGCATAGGAGGTCCCGAGCTCCTATAAGAGGGCGTTAGAGTCGCAATATTCACGGATCGCTGCCTCCTTTGTCTGACGGAGTTGGTCCTTGGCATCCTTGATCTCTTTCTCTTTATCCTCTAGGACCTTTCTCATCGTCTTCATATGTTCCTCAAGTTCTTTCCTGACCTTCTCTGACGTATCGATTTTTTTCTCCATGCCAACCTTCCAAGCCTTAAGACCGTTCAACTCGTCCTCTGTCTCGTTGGCCCTCGCTCTTACACGGTCCAACGCCGTCTCATGGTTTAGGCATCGTCCCATCAGCCCCTTCATCATCACCATCGCCTGAAAACAAAGGTGGTTAGTGACAGAGGTAAATGGACAGGAAGGATAGTGTATGGACGGACATGACTTACTTGAGCAATACAAAAGAGCCCCGTCTCCCCTATGGCTTCCGTAGTATGGTTTCTTAAGTTCTCATAGTCGTCAGACGTTATAATGGACGAAAGTTTCTCCAAAGCATATTTAGAGTCCTCACGGAGGAGGATGGGTGGCTTCTCTTGGGTAATAGACGGACCCTTCATAAAACCTTTTCCCGCTCCATGCTTAGTAGGGGTAATCGTCTTCTTGCCCTCAGCCTCTAGTCCCACGACGGGCTCCAGGATGGTTTTGGGCTTCTTGGGGAGACGACCTTGCTTCTCCTGCAGCTTTCTTTTTGTGGACAGGTTGGATGAACCCGTCTCCTTAGGAAGTTGTCCTTCCACCTCTTTCTTTTTGGCTGCCTGTTGTTTGATGACGGCCCTTCTCTTGGCAGCATCCATTTCTACACAAAGGAAAACGAATGGTTAGAGTGAAATAAAGTACAAACCAAGAAACCCCAAAGATAGGGTGATGGACTTACGTTGATGAACTTGTGCGTCGTAACGACAGGCGGCTACTATTGGTTCTGGTCCGTCATAGAACCAGTGAAGGGTGTCGAGCATGACCAACTTTGCCCACGTCCTCTCCTCTAACTTAGTTTTGCTAAAAATCCTTTTCAAAAAACTCCACTCCTCTAGAGAGACTTGTGGACGGTCCTGAACTATAAAAGAAGACGGTTAGTAACATAATAATTAAAAACTATAGAACGAATTTGGACGGATTCATACCAGACGAGGGCATTATGCCCCATGTTGTTTCGACGGGCATATGATCAGGGTCACCAGGACGACACATCCATTCGTCCCCTTCCATGAAAAAATACCAACTCTTCTAGTTCCTGTTGGAGTTGGGGGTCTCACACACAAGCCTCAACAACGAGCTCCTGGCACGAAGCTATACATGCCTTTTGACTGAGCAATCTCATCTGGACGGTAACAGTGAAAGAATTCTTTCACCGTCAGCCTTCGTACTCCGTCAGACATGGCCCCGTACAAGACCTCCATGCCGAGAAAGAACCTCCAGGCATTAGGGGAGATTTGGGTGACGGCCAAACCTAGATACTGAAGGAGTTGACGGTGAAGTGAACTTAGGGGGAATTGGAGCCCTGCCTTTAGCATCTACTCATAGTCCCCGACGCCCTCAACACCTTTGTAGTAACACTTTTCTAACATATAGGGTAGACGGAAGGGTATGTTGTCGGGTATTTGGTATTTCTCCCTAAGTGTTTTAAAGTGAGGTTCTTTAATTGTGAAGGTAAAGTCATTAACCATCCATATAGGTAACATGATGAACTCCCTTGGTTCGTCAGTACCAATGACGGATTGGATTGGGGGCTCAGCATCATCCAGGCCTTCACTAGAGCCATCTTTTGGCCTTTCCATCACCAAATCCTCATCCCTTGAGGAAGGAGAACTAGCTGACGAACTCCTATCTTCACTCGGACTGTCAGGGTCTTTGTGACCTGACGGGTACACTTCATCATAGCCCGCCCCGTCGTGGACAAATGATTGGTTATTCGACGCACTAGACATGACCTACATGTGACGATAAATCCTAAGACTCTGACGGGTCTATAATGGATGATGGTAGTACAAAGTCCAGAAAAATAAAAAGTGCATAAAAATTTTTTAAGTAGAAGGAAAGAATGCTTACCAGATTGAAGTTAGACGGTAAAGAGACGTTAATGACGGATGCAACAACTGAACGGTATGATCGTCTGACAGAGATGATGGGTGCGCTCTAATCGTAGATTTCAGTAGAAAGTGAAGAAATAAGAGGAAGAGAGTTTGGTTTATATAGGGAGAACAGCACGGAAGACGAAGGGACGCTTCGATCCAAGTGAGCGACCATTCAGTAAACGCCACGTATCCTTCATCATTAATGATCTTAGGCCAGCTTGTCAAGGCTAGGGGTGTTCCTCAAAAGGCCAGATTGAACCGTCACCTCACGGGTCCTTCCACTCATTGATCACGAACCTATGGGGTGAGAGGGCAACTGAAATGGGAGAAAATCGGAGGTGACGGATCTACTTAGATGGACTGACAGTGCTAGGCAAATAGGCTAATAAAGAACGAACCATATGTGAATGGACACAGTGTGGACAGATTAAAAGGCCACGTGGCACTCAACTGGTCATTAAGTGGTCTCCAAGAAACCCTGGATGGAGACGACTTGCGTCTCAAGATTAACCCTAGTCCATAGAGTCCCAATATGAATAGAATTCTAATATGAAGAGGATTATGGAATATACGCGCATTAATGGAGGCCTTTTCCATAAGGAAAAAACTTGTGACGCAAGCAAAGGAGTTTGATTCTACACTACTATAAAAACCCAAAGACCCTTAGAAAAAAGGTACGCATAATTCACCCCAACTCTGGCACTTTAGAGTTGTGAGAAGTTCTAACTTGACCTTTGGAGGGTATTTGGTCGGCACCACACCGGTGTTCTCTGTAAGGTCTTTTCTTTTTGTTGTGCAGGTGTTGTTGCGGGCGTACAAGAACTGTGTGGCTCATTGGTGATTTTTCGACATCATCAGTACACATCAACATAACAATAAAAATTCAACAAAGAAAAATTTCTCAACTATTTTGTTATTAGAAAGCCTTTTGTGCCTATCAATAAGAATAGGACAAAAATTTTCCTACATTAGAATGAAAAAACAGATTCCAACTTAGTCGAGTCTCACTACCAATTAATAGAAATCCTCCAAAAACTAAATGAAGTGGTTTTTTTTTTTTTTTTTTTTAGAATAAACGGCAGAAATTTATTTAAAGAAAGAAAAAGTTGTACAAAAATAAGGCAGGGAAAGCTGAAGAAGCCTAAACTAGCTACAGAGCTTTCCCTGCACCTAACAAAGGCAGCAGCTAAATGCAAGAAAACAACAAGGAAAGCCAAAGAAACAATACTATCTTACAATCTCAAGACAAGTTTTTATAATTACCCTCTAAATACTCAATAGCATGAGCTGCAGCAGACCTGGCTAGAAAAGAGGGGTCGGGACATGGAGTACCGTAGAGAGCCTCATTTCGCTTATTCCAGATCATCTAACTGGTTGTGAAAAATATTGCTATCTCTGGGTCATTTTTTCTTTGCATAACTTGATCAGCCACATTCACAAAAGAAAGATTTGTGGAATGAGACATGGTCCCCCATAAGCATGTGGACTTCCAAACCATATCAGAATATGTACAACTTAGCAGGATATGAAGTGGTTGAACTTGCTAGTTACTATGTAATTTGAAATAATGAGATGCAGAACTAAGAAAAAAAAATCAACAGGTTAGGGTTTTTTCGTTTTCAAGGGAATGATGACGCGACGCTTCACATAAGCCATTGGATTGAAGAAATGGCTAAGATTTGAGCTATTGCACACTGTGCAATACAACAGGATCTCAATTCGTAGATGTCTCTTATGAAGGATCCCTTATAAAGAAATCAAACATGTATACAGGAAAGTGAATAGATGTATGAAGGATCCAATTTAGTCATGGTTTTCAAACCTGAGTCATTCGACCACGATTCACACAGTTCATTCACTTTTTTTCATAGGCCAATTTTTTTTGGTTAAAAGAACTGTCTTGATGAATAACAGTTAACTGCGTCATATTGTGCAGTTTGATTCGGGTTTCGCAACCTTTACTTGTACATAGTACATGTGTGTTAGAGTTTCAATCCTTATAACTCCAGGCTACTACTACAAAGGTTGGACCCTTTTGTAGTGGTACTCTGTTTAAAAAAACTCTATATACTACTTTCGTGTTCGTGTGAATATTACTGTTTCCTCCAAAAAAAAAAAAAAAAATTACATATGTGTGTTTGTTTGTGATGCTATAAAATTATAAATAAGAATTATTTATGTCCGAACAAATATGAAAACCATAATTGAAGACAAACAACTTACCTATGACTTATGATCCAATGGCTTGAATTGTGGTCTATATAATCATATTACAATTTTCCTTGTTTTTTTTCCTTTGGAAAAATTATATAGCCAAATTTTAATTTTTTATCATATTAAGTCTCAAAATTTTAATTATCAATTAAAGTTTCAAATTTATGAAATTGTTTCAATTATTTTAAATTAAGTTTCTTGTCCATTTTCATTATTCATTTTCGTTATTATGAACAATAACAATGCAAATAAAAGTGGGGAACTATTGACTATAGTCTGTGTTTCATCTATGCTTTATTAATAAATCAATTTGACAACCTTTGAAGACAGAGAGGATAGAAAGGGAAAAAAAGCATCTTCTAGAAATAATGGAAAGTTTCACTTAAAGCAAGGAAGTAATTGTAATAAAATAGAAATTAATTACCTAGGTGATATATAAAATTTGATAAACACTTTCCCTTTTTCCTTTTTTATTTTATTTTTATTCAAGATAGAAATTTTACTCTAGTCTAATTTAAGTGTATATGTGTGTGAAACTTCCTCCTATAAATTTGAACCCTAACCCTTACCCCTCACACCCCACAAGCATTTATACTTGTGGAGTGACCGCTGCACTAACGGTACGCGGTGGTAAGCATTTATTACCTTTTGTCTCACTTGGTGAATTAACTAGTAATTTTTCCTTTCTTATACTCGCTACTGTTTAAAATAATATAAATATAATAATATAGCTAGTTATGGGATTTAAATGGAAGTGATTTATGTTGGTTTTAGTTAGTTTAACTATTAAAATTTCTGATGGTTGAATAAGAAATCTGAAATTCAATCTCCGCCTACACCAATAAATATGCTGGTTTGATAATAAAAAACTATTATCAGGAGTAGACGTTATAAGTTGAAACTCTCTCTCAAAAAAAATTGGAAGTGATTTCATAAATTTGATACCATAATGGACAAAATTAACAATTTGTGACCAAAATATAAAATATTTTTGGTAGAATACCAAATTTAAAATATACAGTATAAAGTATAAACTTTTGGATTATAATTTTCACTTTTTGGGTAATGTGTCCCCCCTTCTCTCTCACCCCTATAAATGCAATTTCTTGACGGATTCCTATTTGCAATTGGACGTGTCAATGTGTCATCAATCATCATCATATTTATAATGAATTTCGCATTGCTAACTTTAATATGTACAGTTGTTCCGCACCTCCAACGGTTCCCAAATTTAGAAAGTGCGCAATATTAATTTGACCTTGAATTTGTGTATATACATATATGTTGAATGCATGTGTCCTACCACAGAGTCAACCCCCTTTGCTTTGCTTACAACATTTTGTTTCGAATATTTCAGTGCCGTGATCCTAAGGGCAACAGCCATGGAAATAAGCCCTGAAACTGATAAAGTGGTTTCCTTAGGTAAAGCAACTACGACCATTTAAGCCCTTTTTTTACTTTTCTTCTTACTTTTCTAAATTCTTTTTTATTTTTTTTCTAGTCAACTATACATAAAGGTATTAGCAATATTTATTTCTCTTTTTGAGTCTTTTCCAACACAATGTTGCCTTTGGCCTCCCTCATCTCATGTAGTCAGGTCAGCGGCAACAGCTAGAGTCGGTAAAGAAATCCATGAGTTAGAGTATTAATGGAATTTTATAAGGGTATGCCGTAATAGAGGTTTGGTAATGTTGGCCTTTGGTTTGAATTTTAATGGTAGACGAGTAATCTATTCTATTTATTAAAAAAAAAAAAAAAAATTTGGACTGGATTTTTATGTAGTTTATAAATACCTTTAAACCTTATGTTTAATAGGGAAAAGATTTGAAAACAACCTAGTAAAAATTTATCTTCAACTCCACTTAAAATGCCTACAAAATAAGACACTCTTCTATCAATTCAGGTCTTCAAAACAAACTTATCCAATTTTTTTTAAAAGAAAATTATGACAGTAGACTAAAAAAAAGTCTTATCGCACGTGCTTTGATGAGACTAGTATAATATAATTAAGTGGTAATATTGGCTTTTGGTTTGAATTTTCAAGATAGACTTGTTCACTCGATTGATTCGAAACCTTTTTTATTTTTATTTTTTTATAGAAACAATTGATTTGAAACTAAGTTCAAGCTTCTTCTCCAAAAAAGAAAAAAAAAAGTATAAGCTAAGTTTGATATTATTTTATAAGACGGTCTTATAAGACATTTCTCTCACAATATGTGTGGAACAGTGGATTCCACACACACACACACACACACATATATATATATATACATATATATATTTATATATTCTACATGTTGTGAGAGAGAAGTCTCTTGAGATAATCCCATGTGACCATGTGATGCAACCATTAAGGAGAGTCGATTCTATATAATTTTAGGCCTAAGCTAATAATTTCAAGTGAGATTTTTTTTTTTGGGTTTATATATAAGATTTTCACTTAAATTTTTTGTTATATTTTGCTTATTAATTAGAGAAAATTTAAAAAATAGAATTACTTAATAATCTTGACATTCACAGAAAAAAATTGGATCCAATTAAAATAAAATTGATAATACATTTATTCACATCAATTAATATTAAAAAATGGAAAAAAAAAAAAAAAAAAAAAAAAAAAAAAAAACAAAACTTATTTGTCTTAAATGTAATCCGTGCCAATAGGCAATAAGTGTAAACTGTAAGGGGAAAAAAAAAAATTTTGACGATGACTTTTTGAATAAAGACATAAATATGTTTGATGGAAAGATAGAAAGACTTTTAAAGTTGGAGTGAGAACTAAAAACGAAAATATATAATAGAGATCTTTTTTTTTTTTTTTTGTGAAATTAGAAATGTGTTTTTAGCCAAACATGTATCACTTTTTTTTTTTTTTTTTAATTTTATAAAAAAGACTTGAAGATATCACAATGATAGTTCGTAGGAAATACCTAGTATTATTATTACTATCTTTGAGGGATGGGATCATGGGGCTACATAGAGGTTAGAGGGCCATTCCCCTTTTAAAAAAAATTAATCTAAATCTAAAATTTTCAATCTTACTCTTACAGTTGAATAAAATTTTGCAATGAAATATACGAGTGACCCCAAATTTTTCATAAATTTCTTGTATAATTATCTCAAGTTTGTGTTATATATAACACTATTTTTGTCCAAATATGTTTTTTTGATGAACAAGAATTTTATTCACAAAACAAAGACAGACTTACAAAGAGGAAACAAGAGCCTCATCCTTAATGATAAGCTCAAAGCAGGGAGGGCCAAATCCAACATCAAAAGACCTAAAAACATTGTTCAAAAAGGGTTAGCTAGAGAGTGAGCTGCTTTATTTGCCCCTCTAGGAATCCAGATAACCTGACAACCAGGGATAAGCGAAATCAAGTTGAGAATTTCATTGCAAATACCTCTAATTCTCTAGGGAACCTTTTTGCAAGAAGGTGCTAGTGCGTCGACACAGTCTTTTGAGTCACTCTCCACGATCATAGCAGCTACTTCAAATCCTTTTGCTAAGCTTAAGGCCCATTTAATGGCTTCTGCCTCTGCCTAGAGAGGGAGGTTGGTGTATACTCTCTTAGCACAAGCAAATACCACTTCCCCTCTCCAATCTCTAGCAACAATTGCAATGGAGGAGCCACCATCCTTGAAAGCAGCATCAACATTTATCTTGATTGAATCTCTTGGGGGTTTCTTCCACCTTTGAACTAGTTTTGGCAATTGGAAGCCCGAATGGTTTGCCATGGACATTCTGTGCTCAACTATGGTCTTATCAACTTTTTGGTAGAGCTCAAAAGGATTAGTTTCTTGGCCTTCAAAGATAGCTTGGTTTCTAGCTCTCCAAATGGCTTCACAAATAACAGCCCCAAATAATAGGAATTCACCCCTCTTGTTTCCCTCAATATTGGCTTCAAAGGGAGGATTAAGGAAAACACCAATGAGATGAGAAGGAGAGTTTAAGTTCAGATTTTCTAACCTTAGTCCCCAATAGGAGTTAAACCACACAGCTCTCGTAAAGGGGCAAGAGATAAAGAGTTGGAGGCTTGATTCTTCGGCATCCTTGCATAGAGGGCAAATGACATCATCTGAATCACAGAATCTAGCTAAACAAGCTTTAGTAGGTAGGCAATTTGCTGCAATACGCCACAGGTGCATTTTGAGCCTTTCATGGATTTTTGACTTCCAAATGAGGCCACGAATTGCATCTTGATTTGTGGGAGGGCTAATATTCCTACTTAACCAATAAGCAGATTTGATTGAAAACTCCCCTGACTTGTTAGAGATCCAGATCCAGTAACCTTTTGGAGCAATCCGTGAGAGGGGAATTTTTTGAATGAGCTTGGTTGTGGACTCATCAAAAGTATTTCTAATTTTGGTAAGATCCCAGCCTTCTTGGTTGACTAATTGTGAAACAATAAGTGCCATTTCGGGGTTGGTCCCCTCCCTTGGACTCAGAATGAAATTAGGAAGAGCTGGAATCCAAGGGTCCTCCCAAATTTTGACTGTGTTTCCATTTCCTACCAAAATGCAAGCACTGCGAGCAAGCAGAGATTTTGTACCTTCTAAGCTTCTCCATATCTTGGAGGGAGACCCCACAGTCTTATGGTTTAGCCAATTTCCCCTAACTTTGTATTTTGCTCTAAGCACTTTTAAACACAAACAATCTTTTCCTGAAAGGATCCACCATGCCAATTTGGAGAGGAGAGCTTGATTGAAATCCCAAAATTTTCTAAATCCCAAACCTCCTTCCTTTTGGGGCCAACATAAATACGACCAAGTTATGGGCGTCAGGAACGACCCAGACTTAGATTTTGGGTTCCACCAGAACTATCTAACAATAGCATCCAACCGATTGCAAAGCTCTCTAAGAAATTGAATGGCTGTCATTGAATAGGCTGGAATGGCCTGTGCAACTGATTTGATGAGGGTTGCTCTACCTTGCCAGGATAAGTTTTTACTCTTCCAACCAGAGAGTTTATTTTCTAACTTCTCTTTGATTGGGTTTAGATCCCTGGAGCTACTTGCCAAGAGAAAAAGAGGCACTCCCAAGTATTTTGAGTTTGGAGGAAGTTTGTTTATACCCCAGTAGCTTTTAATTTGGTTTAAAAATTGTTGGCTGACTCCTTTGGAAGGAAAAACCCCAGACTTTTCCACACTGATGACCTGTCCCGACCAGTAACAATATTTCTCCAAACAATTTTTTAGAACATTGAGCTCAAACATTTTAGCTTTGCAAAATAAGATTAAATCATCAGCATAACAAAGTTTGGAAATAGGAGGGGCATTACCTGAAACTTTGACAGCAGACAGACAACCAAGAGAGATTTCTTTGTTGATTAGCCTCATTAGCACTTCACTACCCAAGATGAAAAGATATGGGGATATGGGATCCCCCTGTCTGATCTCCCGGGAAGGGATAAAGCTTGGGCATTGGCCACCATTGAGCAGAATTGAGAATTGGACAATAGAGAGGCATTGTTTGATCATACTTGTGAATTTAGCGCTAAACCCAAATGCTTTGAGCACAAAAATTAAGAAGTTCCACTCTAAATGGTCATAAGCTTTTTGAAAATCGAGCTTGACCCCCAAAAAACCTTTCTTTTTTCATGTTTTTTTTTTAAACTGTGCACTACTTCTTGAGCAAGGGCCATATTTTTTGTTATCCAGCGATTTGGCACAAAAGCTACTTGAGCAGGATCCACCATTTTTGATAGGAGAGGTCTTAGCCTGTTTACAATGATTTTGGAAATCACCTTATAACACACACTGCACAGACTAATAGGCCGAAATTGGCTAAAATTACATGCTCCCTTTTTCTTTGGAATGAGAGAGATAATCAAACTCTTTAAGCAACCATCCATCTCTGAAAAAACTTTGGGTGGCTGACACAATTTGATCCCCTACGGTCTCCCAATAGTGTTTGTAGAAAAGCACTGGAAAACCATATGGTTCGGGGGCTTTAAGAGATTTCATCTCAAACATAACTTTTCGTATTTCGTTTCTCGTTGGCACCCTGCACAGTTCTTTGTTTTCGATATTTGAGATGCATGGTTCTATTAAGTTTTCTAGATTTTCCGGAATATTTGGTGAGCCAGTTTGATATAGAGCCTTAAAGTTCTCAATAAAATACTTCTGAATGTCTGCCCCATCATTTATCCAAGAACCATCCTCCAATTTGATCTCTTGAATACAATTTCTCCTTCTTCTGATTAAAGTAGAGAGATGAAAGAAGCGAGTATTCCTATCACCCTCTCTTATCCAAAGCTTTCTAGATTTTTGTTTCCACTTTAGATCCTCCCTTGCCAACCATTCATTCAGTTCTAAATTCAAAGAAGCTTCAAGCTCCAAAATTTCTTTTGTGGCCTCTAAACTCTGAATTTGTGCTATTTTCTGCTCCAGCTCTTTAATTCTCTCTCTTGAATTTCCAAAACAGCTCTTATTCCATCTTTTTAGGTCCCTCTTAGTTGCAACCAATTTTTTGGCCAGTTTAAGGCTTTAAGGGTCGTCTACTCTCGTTTGCCAAGCATTTTCTACTATTTCTTTACTTGTTTCAGCCCTAGTCCACATAGCCTCAAAACGAAAAGGCTTATCAAGATTTGAGTTCTCCATATGAGTATCTAAGAGGATTGGGTTGTGATCAAAATTTGCATTGACAAGATGCCGAATGCCTGCCTTAGGGAAGAGAGTTTGCCATTCTTGATCACACAAGCACTGATCTAATTTCTGCCTAATATTTGCAAGATCTTCACGTCTATTGGACTAGGTAAAGGACGGACCAATGAAATCTAGATCAATGGCACCTGTATTATTTATAAATTCCCTGAGACTATTAAATGAGCTTTCCCCTACATGTCATCCCCTTTCTTTCTTTCTTTCTTTTTTTTTTTTTTTTTTTTTTTCCCTTTGAGCCCTTGAAAATCACCCATTACTACCCAAGGCCCTGAAAAAGACTTTGCCAAGTCTTCCACCTTTGCCCAAAATTTTTTTCCTTTTGGCTCTCCTGGGAGGACCATATACACAGAACAACATCCATGGAGATCTTTCTGGGTCAGAGTAGATTAGTGAAGCAATTACATTGCTATCTGAATAGACAACCTCCATATCAACGCCCATTCTCCAAAACAAAGCTAAACCCCCAGCTCGTCCATTGGCTTCCACATAAAAACAGTCAAAGAAGTTTAATTGGGTTTTGATTCTATTAATTCTAGGAGATTTGACTTTTGTTTCAGATAAGAACACCAGATCCGGGTTTGATACTCGTATCAGCTCCTTAAGAGCTCTAATTTTTGAAACTCTACCTATACCTCTACAATTCCAGGCTAAAATACGCATCAGTAGGATTTTATTAAAAAATAACTATAAAACCCAATCTATATTATTAGTTAGGCAACGTTTCAAATATATTTGGTTTCTAACAATTCGAGTTCTCTGCACTCGATTTTTCCCAGTGAATTTGCACTTGAAAATCGAGTGTCTGACACTCAATTTCCATACTCACTTGGAAATCGAGTGTCTCACGCTCGATTTTCTCAGAGCAAAATCGAGTCCTCTAGAATCGATTTGTTAGAAATGAAATTTGTTTGAAACGTTGCCTAACTAATAATATAGTTTGGGTTTTATGGTTATTTTTTAATAAAATCCGGTGAGAAGGATGGAAACCTCTGCTTGACTACTAAAACAGCAAAGTACAACAAAGAGACCAAGACCCAGCATAAACTAAGCAAAATAGAAGGGGAAGCATAAAGCTTACTGATTCGGAATGACGATCCACTCACTGACTGTGGACTTTGGGCTACTCCAACAACCAGGACCCACGAAAGGCAAACAACCAGCTGTACAGAGACAGCAAACAAGACCCACTAAGGAGCAAGGATGGCCACCTCTATGAGCAAACTCACGAGAAACGGCAGGGGAGCTCGAGCGCACGATAGCAAGGAAAGCTTATCTTACGTCGAGTAGTTTTCGTATTTTTGTCCAAATATGTTTAACTGTAAAGTTTACGTAATTTTCTAAAGTTATATCATGCAACATAAACCGTGTGGGGTTAAAGCATGACTTGGATATTAATGAAGCTTGTCACTATTTAAATTCACAATTCTTAAACTCGTAGGTATGATGGGTCACAAAGACTTCCTACTACTAAGTCAACTCTCAAATGATCAACCGCGATACATTTAAAACTCATATTCATAGATCCTATATACAGACACATTAAATCTCATCAATCCGTTCCGTCCCTTGAAGAAAAAATTCATGAGTTTAAATTACAACTTGATGAATTTACAAGCCATTCAAGAGAGAGGGGAAGAAGAATAAAAACATATCTACCTATCCGGCTATTCACATCTTTGTCATCATAGTCGTGCCCGCTGCCTGACGCCCCTATTATGGGCTAGAATTAGTTGACAAGCAAGTTCTTCGCAAGCTATTATAGAATTTATTGAACACTTGTCCAGCGTAATCACACTCATGACTATGACTCAACATTAGCTTAGGGACAGCACACCCTCACCATTAGCTCACGACCAACACACTTGTAATATAGATGGATGAGAATCAGGGCAATAAACGAGCTAAGTTTCGGTATGTAGTATAAGTTCAGGCTTGTTTATTTATTTTTTATTTTTATTATGAACACGAGCCAAGCTCAAATTCATCTCCAAAAAAAAAATTACATGTTCAAGCTTTATTAATTTTTTTGTCCAATAAACTTTTATTTTTCACAAGCTACTTGATTAACAAATTTATGAATTTTTATTATAAATAAACTGTTTATATTATTATTATTATTATAAATAAACTATTTATATTATTAATAAATTATAAATAATAATTTAATATCATATGAACTTATTTACAAACTTATACAATAAAATATCAAGTTTATATAAGTATATTTTAGACAAATATGCATATAAAAATATAACATTATATATAATTAAATTGAGCTCAATGTTCATGAGCTTGTTCATAAACTCATTATTATGTTTGAGCTTGACATGTTTAAGAGTCGAGCCTAAACATGGGGCTTAAGATTAGCTTGTTTGCTAAACAAATGAACATTTTTGATAGATAATGAAAAAATTTATTAAGAAAGAAAAAGCCAACCCGAGTACATTGGGGATGTGAATTACAGATTCAGAATAAAGCTATTTATAGAATCGAGAAATACATTTTGTTATGGCCTTCGAATCTGAAGACAGTTCTACATCCACCATAAGCCTATCAATGGAGTTAAATCTCCTATGAGAATTGGCTATACGATGAAAGAATTTAGTATTCCTGTCCCCTTCTCTAATGCAAAGAACTCTTGATTTTTGCCTCCAACAAATTTCTTCCAAAAGAGAAGCTTTTTTCCAACTCACCTCAGATTCTTTCCATATCCAGCTTTTCCTCCTCTGTTAGAACACGACTATCCCCAATAATCTCTAAGTCATTGAGCTCCTTCCACAATTTTTTTCCCCCTGTTCTTCTACATTACCAAAAACCTCCATATTCCATTTTTTCAAATCATTTTTCAACAGCTTTAATTTGTTTGCCAACACAAAGCTCGGAGCACCATGCAAGTGATAAGAATCCCACCAAGATCTCACCCTTTCCACAAAACCCTCATCCTTTAGCCACATGTTCTTAAATCTAAACGGCCTCCTACCCCTATGAAAGGATCCACCTTCTAGGAGAATCGGAAAGTGATTCGATAAAAACCTAGACAACATTTGCTGGCGAACAGTAGGAAACTTATCCTCCTAATCTGCAGAGAACAAGAATCTGTCTAGCCTAGCCTTCGAAGCAACTTCACGAGAATTAGACCAAGTAAAAGTTCCCCTTCCAACGGGAGATCAATCAAACCTTGCTCTAAAATAAAATCCGAGAACTCACGCATAGCAGCAGTGAAAGAAGTAGAACTAACACATTCGGAAGGAAATCTTACCACATTAAAATCACCTCCCACACACCATGGAACATTCCACCAACTGATCAAGCCAAATAATTCCTCCTATAACAACCTTCTGCCACCCACTGAGTTAGGACCATAAACTACAGTAAATGCCCATATAAATTGATCCACCACACTCTTAAACTTACAAGAAACCAAGAAACTACCCCCTGCCTCCTCCACTTTTTCCACCACCCGTGTGTCCCACATCAATAATACCCCCCCAGAAGCTCCACAAGAACCAAGGTAAGACCAATCAACATGATGGCCAACCCACAAATTGCGAATCACAACTCTAGTTATCAACTCCATTTTAGTTTCTTGAATACAAACAATATCTGGCCTCCAGTTTCTAATCATATTTCGAACCCGAAGCCTTTTATCCTGCTCATTCAACCCTATAACATTCCAAGAAATAATCTTTAAATTCATTTATGAACTACAATGGCCCGCTCACTACTTGCACTCCTTAGATTATTTGAACAATGCTCAACATTCAAAGAGCTCCTTAAATTTGTTAATTCCTGTTGACCTTTCTGCACTGTTTTGACCAACTTATTTTGTTCACCTACCACATGTTTATTTATTTTTTTTTTCTGGCCTCAAGAGCTAGAAATAAACCTGTGATTTGCTCCTCAAAACCTTCCAGTGAAGTCCTAAAATATTTCCTAAATGCCTTAATTCGATTGGTTACCCATTGTGATAATTGTTTACTAGAAGCATTCTCCTTACACCTAATCTCCTTCCCATAATTAACTTCATCCTCCAAAGGAGCTTCTGTGGCCAAAGGAACCACAACTAGAGGCTCACCACCTCTCTCCCAAATCATCGACCTTTCATCAAATTCCCACAACTCATCCTCTGACCCAGTTGCAACAGACATAGAATCAACTATACCATCACTCTCATCTGTCCAACCAACAATATGTCCCTCATTGACAAAAGAGTATTACCCAACTGGCAGATTTATTAGCCACTTTATTACGCTCCCACATAACCTTCCTCTTTCCATTCTCATTCAACTCCACAATCAGCCCCTTCCCTAACCAATGTGAAGTCCTAATTTCACGCTCTTTCCCAAAAACACCAAATTTTGAATTCAAATTAAACCTCTAGGGAAATCTATGCTTATTTCCTTCCAGATTTTTCGCCTTAATTTTATTCTCCACATTAATACAACAATCTCTCCCCTCAACACCACCCACGGCAGTCGGTAAAGATTTTCTGGCCTGAGATTCAAAAACCACAACCTGTGCACATGGTTTGTCTCTTGGATCCTCTGCTTTTTTCTCCGCTAATCTATTCCTCCCTTTCTCTCTGATGATGGGCTGTTGAATTTGCTTCATGTCCCTTTCTTGTATAGGACCTTTCACAATTTCTACAAAGGTCTGAGAAGATTGAATCTCTGAATATTGCTTAGGCCTATAAGGTATAAATTTCGCACCACCCAATGCATAATGGGTAGGTTCCAACATTCTTCTTAATTCAATCCCAAAAGCCCTCCAACCATGTGTACACTTGTCTGCCGGAATAATGATAGATCTCCTAAGCCCTCCTACTCTTAGTTCTGTCACTGCTAAGTACTGACCAAACGAATTAGAACCCCTTTGCAAAGTGTAAGCAGTACCTCCTTCCCTAATCGTGAAAAAATGCTTAGGATTGGCCCCAATCACAGTATGTTCTATGTTATGCATTAACCAAAGTGCTGCATTCTTACCCATAAAAACTGATTGCATGAAATATTTTCCCCGTTCAAAAATCTTAAGGAAGAAAAAGTTCCCCCCCTCCTCAACCACCAATTGAAACAACTTAGATTCAATAAAAAAAACTGCGAAATCCACCCATACCAATGTAAAGGAGGAAAAGAAAACCAGTATTTCTGACTAATTTGAGGTAGTCGGGCCTCTACCATGCATCTTTTGCATTCTCCTACGGAAAGTGTAAGGCCTAGTTCATTTTCTTATACAACATTCTAAACTCAAGGAGGAGAATAAAAGAAAGAAAGAGTTTGGAACTACTCACTACTACTAAACAAATGAACATAAACAAGCTTTTTCCTTAATCGAGTTCAAGTTATTCATAAAAATCTTGAATCATTTACAACCCTAATGAAAATGAAACAAATACTCCTTTTTACCATTATTGTTTGTTCCATTTTGCAGTTTGTTTGAAATTTTCAAAAGTAATAATCAAATGCTTAAATTTTGAACAAAATATCAAATTCTTAAATCTTGTAAATGATCATTCGATCCTCACATTAATCTAGACATTAAAGTTTTGGGGTTTTAAAAATACATCCCAACATGGGCATGTGATATTGACATGGAATAAAAATAAAAAAATAAAAACAAAGGGTAGAATACAAAAATCATCCTAAAGTATGGGCTATTAAAAGGTAGTATTAAAAATTTTCAAAAATATCTAATTACTTTCTTGACCAAAAATATTATTTAACACTATTTGAAAATTCCCCTACTCCTCCAATTTAATTATATATAGAGAGAGAGAGGCAATCATTTTACAAACTTTTAAAAACTATAGGAATCAAACTGGAAAATGACCAAACGTGATGTTTGCCCATGAAACATATCAATTTTTTTTAGTACATCAAAACATAACAACTTTTACTTAGGCTGTCTTTAGTTCGACCGAAAATATTTTCCGGTCATAAAATATTTTCCGGCCGTAAAATATTTTCAGGTGAAAGTATTTTTAGGAAAAGAAATTATATTCAAGTGTTTGGTTGCATTCTGGGAAAAAAAAAAAAAAAAAAAATCCCTTTTGATTGAACCAAACACAACCTTAGTTGCACAACTTAATTTTCAATTTTAGGATTCCCAAACGACCTTTCATATTTGAGTTATTATTAGACGGATTAATGAAAACTACTTTTGAAAGTGGTGAAATTTGTGGGATTTTGAATTCATCACATACCATCCATTGGGATGGCATGCAACTTCTAGTATTGGCCCCAACAGATGCCCCGCCACCTATAATTATGTAAATGGGAACTAAACAAAAAAAAAAAAAAATTTGAGAGATTATTATAATATGTTTTTAACCTTGCGGTTTGAAACTTTTCTCCTGCTACAACACTCAAAATGCACCCTAATTAGAGGATTCATATATGGAAATGCAAAAAAAGTAAAAATACATTTTGATTCACCAAAATGCTACTTTATTTAGAGCAACCACACCAGCTCATGGATAGTCTTCTAAAATACAAAAAGTACTCAATTTTACACATTTTAACCCAAAAACCCCCCACATCAGTCTTTGTAAAAATGTCTAAATATGCACAATGATCTTGCAAATGAACAGTAACCATGTATATATACACGGTTACTGTTCACCGTGTAAATGATTTTTTTATTCTTTTTTTCTCTCTCCTCTCTTCACCTCACTCTCTTTTCCTTTCTCTCTCCTCTCACGGTTACTGTTCACAGTGTTAAAAAAATGAATATTTTATTTGAATAAATGTGTATAATAGACAAACTGATGTGGGTGTTTTGTAAAAATAGGTGTGTAAAATAGAAAAAGTAGGTTTTAGATGTGCAGAGTAGAAAATTTTTTACACATACTGATGTGGATGCTTACCACTTTAACAATACACCCTATGTCTCATACCCTATTCTCTTACCATTCTATTTGTTCTATTTTACATTATCACTTTAATAATACACCCTATATCTCATTCTCTATTCTTTTTGTGAGATTTAAATAATTGAAGGAATAAAATAATAGTGTTATAAAATATAAATATTGCTACAGTGGAAATCTTATTTTTATATGTTACTGTAGCAAAATGCAAAAATCTGAAGTGTGTTAAGAGTACCGAGTGTGAGGTTTTTTTAAAGAGTGTTAGGGTATCAAGTGTGAGGTTTATAAGGAATTGATGCTACAGGAAAATGCAAAATAGCTAAAAAATACACTTTAGAGCACCGGATCGGAACGCTCTAATAATATGTATCTTAAGTCATTCAAAGAATAGAGGACTAGCACGAAGAGAGTCACGGAAACATTTCCTCTTCGTAACAAAGTGTCTGGTTTTCAAACTAGTAAACTTATCTTGAGCAGAAACTAGTAACTTTGCCTCAGATTGAGACTGCTTAACTGAAACTCAGAAAGTTGTACATCTAAGAAGAAACAATAAGAGCAAAGTAGCCAATGTTCATCCTCCAAAACTATCACAAGCAGCAATAACACAGGCATGGCTAAATTGAAATTTGCAAAATACGAATAAGAGACCATTGTGAGAGAAAATTAGGCTTCATGCAAAAAAGAGTGGATGTTTCGATATCAATGTCTCAGACATCTATAAATTTATGAGGCCATTCTGAGCATGTACACCAACAAAGACTAATATGCAAACATGGGTGGAATGTACCCTATGAAGCACGGGTGCGTTTCGGGACTCGGGTGCGTGTGCAGGATTCGGCAATTTTTGAAAAAGTAAGAGGTGGGTGCAGCGGGACTCGGCGATTAAAAAATTATTAAAAATATTTATATTTATATTTTCTATATATTTTTACTATTAAAATATTCTTAAAAAACGCATTACTATGCCTTGATTCACAAAACAAACAAAGAAGAACTATGCCTCTGAGGTGGAAATTTCGGCTGTTCCGGCTAGATTCAAGGCCGATTTCGGCCGTTTAGGTCGCCGGCCGATATGACCCAATATGGCCGATATGGCCCGATTCTAGCCGAATCAGCCCGGTTCGGCGCAAATCGAAGCCGAGTTGGCACAAATCGAGCCGAGTCAGTGCGAATCCGAGAAAAAAAAAAAAAAAAAAAAAAAACCTCAGACGCAGCACCGACGTGCGGGTAGCCGCGTTGGATGCCGCACCCCGCGTCGGACTCCAGTGCGGCACCCTCCCAGCCGTGTCCGTGCATCCTAGAATGTACCTAAGCATCAGACGGAAGGCTTTATCTGCTATGCACTAGTTGGTTATCTGTCAAGCTGAACATATCCCTATTGCAAGTTCTCCAATGTGAATTTTTGTTAGCTTTCATTAAAATTCAAAATACCACTGTCTACTTCAAGGTAAGGGAAGGGTGAGGACACAATTTAGATTTTGAAAAAAAGTACATCATCCAATAAACCAGACATTGGGTCCGGCCAATAAAGTGCTTTTGGGCTGAAAAGAACTTTTAATCCGAAAATTGCGGTGTCTGGTAAACCATTAAAAAAGCTTGAAGTTGAAAACACGAAATTGAACCAAAAAGCTCTAAATTCACAGTTCATGTTCTACATCGCAAAATCTATTACTAAAACTCTAGTTAAAACTCTACTTCCTACAACAATGCCAAACAGGCACATTAAACATTTCGAACACAATGCATTCCCAACCACAAATCATCAGTCACCGGAACAAAAAAAAAATATTGCATAAAAAAACTGTAGTTAAAAAAAACTGTCATCATTGATTCTTTTTCAGGCCCTCACTTCCTAGCTCACCAGACAAGTTTTGCGATGAGTCATCATTTTTACAGTCATGAACATGCTCACTGGGAGACACTTCAGCCAATGAGATATCAGTGGAGTACTTTCTGATTCTCAAGGAAATAAAAATGCTTGATATGATCCCAAGTGCAGGAAAAAGGTATGACCAAACCTGAGATTTCTGAGAACCAGATGCTGAAGCAACAGCGGCACCAGCAAGGCTGCCAATGGATGTGTTCTGCATGATCATTGGCAGGCATCCAATCACTGTTGGCAGAAGAAAATCCACAATGAACCCAACTCTGGTGGCAGCAAGGGCATAATTTATGACATATGAGGGCATGGGTGAGAAGCGAGCAAGGAGGACAAATTTCCAACCATCACGCTCAACTCCTTTGGAAAGGATATGGAAGTACTTGTTTTTCTGGACCCATTCTTTTGCTGAACTTGAGCTCCTGAATACTAACCTGCAATAGCCCACAATATCATAATTGTCCTCACATAAGTTTGTGTTCATAAGTGAGAGAGAGAGAGAGAGTGTGTGTTGGACAATTTTAGAAACAAATTTGATATATAGGAACACTCTGGATACACACAACCAGGATGGCAATAATGCATTGAAAGCAGATGTGAACAGTTTTATATCATATCAGGAGTCAGCCACACAAACTCTCATGCATAATCAAGCTCTAATGTAGAGCCAAATCTTCCCTCCAACGCATTCTCTCTAGCTACTCTTGTATTTGTAATGTATTCAACTTTAATTAAATGACTTCACTTTTCTTTTTATTAGAAATAAGCTTTTATTGACTACAAAGCAATACCTCAAGTAACTGGAAAAGGACTCCTCTTTAAAGATGCAGTCAATAGCAGTTTACCTATGAACAACAACAAACTTTGCTCTCCTCAAATAATTAGTGCCACTTTTCAACTCATTCATACCTTTCACTTTATTGCAACTCATCCATCCAAACCTTCTCAATTTTGAACATGTCTCAATGCCCCTGACTAATCTATTTAAGGATCCATAGCCAACCCTTAAATTTTGGGTTCAATGCCCGAGTAATCTGTTGGAAAGAAACTCTTGGCAATAAATAAGCAACTAAAAATACTCGAGACGAATGTTCTAAAATAACTCTTTGCTATGCATGGTGCACCACCAACACCACACACAGCACGCCCACCCTCTTTACCCCTTTTGGTGGGAGTGCTTATAAATTGTTGGCAAATAGATTGAAAGCGGTATTGGATAAACTAAACTTTGAGTCACAGAATGCATTTGTGGGGAGAGAGAAAATTTTTTTACTCAGATCTTACTGCCAACTAGTGTTTGGATTGTAGGGGGAAGAGTCATATCCCAGGTATGGTTTATAAGTTGGATATTGAGAAATCTTATGACCTTGTAACCTGTGAGACTTCTTTACTTTATCAGATGGAAAGGATGGGGTTTGGTTAGGAAAGGAGACGTTGGATTCATACTTGCATTTTTACTGCATGTTTCTCTGTTTTGGCGAGCTAATCCTCTTCAGACTTCTTCTATAGTCTGAGGGGTCTAAGAATTGCTTTTTATTTTGGCACTGCTACAGAAAATGGGTTCTATATCTCTCATATTTCACTTGCTGATTATACAACTTTATTATGTAATGCAAATGCTAAACAAATTCTTTATATTAGATTGGTGTTAACTTACTTTCAAGCAATTATAGGTCGAAGAGTAAACCTTAGCAACACAGTAGGCGATATTGGCAGCATGAGATAGCTAGCAGACATCCTATGTTGAAAGATTGGGAGTTTCCTGATAACTTATCTTGGAATGCCATCCTCTTTGGTGGGGTAGGATACAGTTTGCTCTCCTATTACTAATGGAGGATTGGGTGTAAGGAAGTGAGGAACCTTTAATAAAATCTTATTGGGGAAATGGTTATGGCAGTTTGGGACAGAAAACACATTTATGGACACTGTAATAGCTACTAAGTACGGTGATTAATGGGGTGGATAAACATCCAAACCTATTAGAGGGACTCATTGTAGTAGCTTATGAAAAAGTATTACAGCAAAATGGAATAGAAATCTAAGTTATGTGCACTTTGATTTAGGTGATAAAAATCGTGTATGGTTTGGGCATGAAAATTGGTGTGGGAATCATCCTCTGAAGGTGTTGTTCACAGATTTGTATGCATGCTCATTAGCTAGCCACTAGCAATGCATTAATTTACAGTGTTGGTTGGTTAGATTGATGGGTAGGCACAAAGCTGGAATGTTGTTCCCAGATAAGGGTTGATGAATCCCTTCCTAAATCTTCTTTTACTTAAATATACTAGGAGAGAAGGTTGAGATAGAGTGAGTAGAAGATTGAATGGAGGTGGTAAATTTGATGGGTCAGTCATATTACGCTATCTTACGGGGTAACAGTGAAGTGAAGTTTCTTTCCCTTAGAAGAGTATTTGGTGTGTTACAGCTACAAGGAAGGTTTCATTTTTTTTTCTATGGACAACAGCTTGAGGTAAAATCCTTACTTGTGACAATCTCATGTAGAGAGATTTTCCTTTTTGTTTTTTGTTTGTTTGTTTGTTTTTTTTTTTTTTTTTTTGATCACATGGAACCTGACCAAGGCAGGTTTTACTTTAGCAGGATAGTAATGGGGAGATAGTAAATCAAAAAATTGGTAAAAATGAATTGTAGCCAATGATTTGTGGAGTGTTGTTTTTAGATCTTCGGGATTCAATGAGTTTTACCTAAAAAGGTTATGGATCTCTTGTTTGGATGGAGGAATTATTTTGGAAAACATTCTTCGAATATTTGGAATCTAGTTCCTTTATGTTTGATATGGACTTTGTGGAGGGATCAAAATTGTACTTTTTTTAATTATTGATAAGTGGTAAGTTACACATGCACTAAAGGGACTTAAACCCACGACATCACCCTCCATCCCATTATTATGGGAGGAGGAAGTTCTAGTTGAGCTATAGCTCATTGGTAATCATTGTACTTTTAAAGATGCAAAAAGTTCAGTAACTCAATTGCAATCTTTGGTGTGACCAAATTACCATTGGCAACACTACCTTTCATACCAAGTATTTGTGGTATACTTTGATTATCAAGCGTTGTGGCGGTCTTTCATCCAAGTCCAAGAGTTCATTTTCCAAATAAAATACAAGACTAGAGAGTTTAATAAAGCTGCAGATGCTTTGAGAAAGTGATCTTTGATGCCAAAAGTGATGACAAGCCAAGTTATTTGTATGAAAACATCACTCTTGGATATGAGCATAAACTGCTTAGCCCATCAGGGGTGAATGCCCCTGGATTACCCGACAACAGGTTCTAGCAAATGGGGTCAGTTGCCAGTAGGTTTACTAGCTAGAGGTGAGTCCAACGCACTCTTCTTTAGAAAGGTTCCCTACATTATCCACACACACACACACACACAAAAAAGAACCAATATGAAAACAATCCATATTTAGGCCAAATCATTACCCAATTGTGAGAGCCAACACGAGTTAGTATGATGCCATATAAGTTACACGATGGCAACTTATCCAGGAGCTTTTGCTTCTTTGTCTAAGTTACTTGATATTTGCACTTTCCACACATCTTTTTCATTGATCATTTACTGAATCCTTTGTACACTGCCTGTGTACTTGGATTCATTGTACTCTTTCGGTTGTTGTTCAATGAAGTCTAATTACTTATCAAAAAGAATCCTTGTGTGAGCAGATTATAAGGGAACTTTATGGTAATGGACTAATGATTTGGAGGGACATTTTGGCATATACAAGACACTGGCAATGGTATCTAATTGTTATTTCTGGCAGGGAATGTACAAAGATGTGGATAGGTTGGTAAGATGTCAAGCATGCCGATTTGGTAAGGGAGTTCACAAATCACAGCTTTTACACACCATTGTGGAAACCCAATGATTTTTGGGTTCATTTAGGTATGGATTTTGTGTTGGACTCCCAGAGACTGTAAACAGACATGACTCTATTCCAAAATGATGTATTTCATCCCTGGCTTGAAGACTTCTAAAGCTACACATACTGTTGAGTTATTTTCTAAAGAGGTGGTGAGACTACACAACATTCCATTGTCTATTCCAATACTAGAAAAGAACATTGAGAGACAGAGGGCATAGCAAGTGAAATGGGCATATGCATCTCAAGTATATTAATAACTAGCACCGGATTTATTAATTGTGATAGAAGGCATCACCAAGATTGTATCTTAGCAAGTAATAGACAAACAACATTATCATATTCCTTTCCACAAGTCTGTTCCCATAACAAATTGCATTCAGTACTACCTCATCCAAAGCCAGTTTCGGTCTAATACCTAAAAGTAATGAGCGAGAGCATACACATAAAAGAAGGGCTAATTGCACTTGGCTCAAAACCCAAATCCATTTGATACCCAGACCCAGAGTCCAATACAAAGTACACACTGACAGTGACACTACTAACAATCCTCGAATTTTATTTGTTGAAAGCAGCATTTAAAACCGCAAATTTATAATATGATTTCGATCTACAGTAATCATAATAATATCGAATTAGCCAAAATAAATCAGGCATTTCAATGTTGAAAACAAAAACATCGTCGTAAAATTCGAAAAAAGAAATGGGAAATGAAAGTGGAACCTTACCTTCCGATCCAGAAGGAGAGGGAAGCGCCGAGGACCTTAGCGGAGAAGACGCAGACAACAGCAGGGAAAAAGCCGAAGATTAGAGAAGCAGTGGCCTCCATGAAAACAGCGTAAGGCAAGCAGAGCGCCAGAGTGAGAGTGTGGACCCCAACGTATGCGGGCATGGCCCACACACCCATGCGATCCGACCATTCTCCTAACACCTTCATTGCTCCTTCCTTGTCCCATCCGAACCTTTTGCTCACCTCCCTCACTCCTATTGCTGCTGCTATTACCACCACCGCTATTTTCCACCATTTACGTCCACCGCCACCGCCACCGCCACCGCCACCGCCACCGCTATCACTCATTTCTTTGTTTTTTACACACAGAACAGACCAGACCAGACCAGACCACCACCCTTCTTCAACAAAAGCATTTTCCTAGGTCTGAGCGTAAACTTCCTATTGATGGGCCTTGGTCAATCTTTGGGCTTCCGCTTTTTTTCCGGCTTTTCTGAGATGACCGGTTCTCATCAACTGGCCCATATTTTCTCCCTTCTTCTTCTTTTTTTTTTTTTTTTTTAACTTCTCCCTTCTTCTTTGTTTTGTTTTTGTTTGTTTGTTTGTTTTTTTTTTTAAAAAATACTTAAATATATAATTATGGCAAATTACACTTTTTCACCTAAGTTTTCACCTCAATTACAATGTCCTCCCAAAATTTCAAAATGCATGATTGACCTCCCTCCTTCCCCAATTTTAAAATGTTACTACAATGTATTATCTATTGTTTATTTTGGTGTTAACCTTGACGGAAATGTGACTAGCATGCGAAACAAACTGAATGTTAAGAAGATATGATTCTTATTAAGAATTTGTAAGAAGTTGTGGTGGAGATCAAAACACAAGCATGAAGGTGATTCAATTGAACCCATGACCTCCCCCACCACCACCACATTTACATCTCTCACCTCTACATCGATCATCACTAATTTATTTCCCATTTTCACCACCACAATTCCCATCTCCACCACCACCACAAACACATATCTCAATTCTAACGTCAACTCCACAATCACACCCTCTTCTAAAAGTTTCCCACTACCACTACCACCTCAACCAAAACCCTAATCCAATCTGCACTTATCCTTACCAAAAACACAAACCAACCCATAAAACACCAAAGCAAACTACGTAATTTACCCAAGTTTTAAGTAAAGGGTTGTCACTTGGTCAAAAGAGAGTGCAACTACTTGCTGTAGAGAAAAGATAACCACTTGATGCAACTACAAATTTTGAGACCCAATCTTTATTATATAGTATGTGAAGCATATGATTTTAGGCAATAGTAATACATTGATGCGCGAATTGAAATGATTTTAAAAGCTATAGGTTTTAATTCAAACTTTTTATAATTTATGGTTTGATTTGTGACATAGAACAAAAAACACAAATCTTCCTAGAACAGCGAGGGCGTTAGAAATTATAGCGTAAGATCAAGGGGGGTGTCAGTAAAAGTCATTAGGGCAGCGATGTTAGAATTGCATGAAATTTGGAAGGTTGAAGGAAAACGGCCTTATGATTAAGACTTGAGACTTTGCCTTAGGGTCACCCTAATTTTGGCGAATTCCTCCATTAGGACCCTAAAAACAATGATTTTACTATTTTTAGTAATATTTTTTTTTCTTAATAACTTTTAGTTTAAAAGTTAGAATAAGGTCGTTTCTATTTTGGGATGTCTCTTAAAGACAATAGTTTCAATTTCTGCAATTATCTCAATTTCGCTATTATTGGTAAAAATTACTATTTTGCAACCTAATTACCTGATTAGTGCAAATTAGAGTTTTCTAAGCGTTTTCCTAACTGCCCTATGTTTTCTTTTTACTATTTAAACACATTATAGCCTTCAGGGCAATTCAGTTTTTCAAATTAATAAAAAGTCAGACTTTGTCTATTATTTTTCTCTGTTGGATTCTAGAATCCTATCACTTTATGGATTCAAGAGACCTCTCGTGGATTTGAGATTTTCATTTCGAAGTTAACATGTTTGTTTTCTTGTAATTTCCGCGATGTCTATTTGAAACCACCCCAAACTATAAGGGAATTATACAATTTGCCAGTTTTAACAAAGTTCCATTACATAAAGGATACCCACTTGACGTAAATTGATGTAATTACTTGTTATATATTTTTGATCATTCAATAATTATAATGAGAAAGGAAGATTTGAACTATGAATATCTCCATTAAAAACATTAAAGTGCACTAGTCAATTTTGAGTTACAAACCTCCTAGTTATATAGAGAACAACAGAACATAATCATTTGGCATAATCTTTTTTGGATAAGTTATTTGGCCTAATCATATATTTTAAAACCTAACTTTTATTACATATATTATATAAAACTTTTAGAGAAATGAGATCGAACCTAATCCACAGCTAGAGAAGGAAAGGGGAATATGTCATTTGCTTCATTTGTTTGCTACCCTCATTCCCCCATCCCATTTACCTAGGTAGGGGAAAATTTTGAAGAAGCTTAGTTAACATTGGACCCTACCAAGTACCAAAGGGAAAACGCCAATCACATGTTTGTTATTATTGGTAGGGGAGTGAAGACTGTGTGTTTTGACTCGTGCCCAAATCGATTTTCGGCTCAAAATTCTAATCCATAATCCATTACAGGCCGACATTTGTTCTTGCCAGTACCACTACATTGTCTTTTGCTTTAAGTCCTGAGCACGTGCATTCCCCAGTCAAAGATTGGATAAAGACTCTCCTTCTTCTGTACAAAGATATCTATCTCATATCATAATCCATGTACCCCACGTTGAAATTGTCTTCCTTCAGGTTTGGTGGACAAATGGGTGGGTTACAATACAATGACCCAAATGTTTTCTTATTACTCTTTCAATTCCTAGAGGTATATGCCCGAGGGTCCAAGACACTTATTTTGACCTCCTCTGTTTTTTGGGTCGCTCAGTCAGGGATGATCTTTGCTTACTGTTGGTTTAACTTCTTCTTCTTTTTTTTTCTTTTTTTTTTTTCTTTTTTTTGAGAAGGACTGTTGGTTTAACTTCACTGTTTTGGTTGAATTTGAAATCCAGGGCACCCACTACCCAGCCAAAAATAAATAAATTATAATTCAGGGCCCATGGGAAATTCCAATGCTCTTAATTGATACAAATGAGATTTAAAAAAAAAAAAAAAAAAAAATTCACCTGTAACGGCAATGTATACTATGGGTACCACTCGAATATAAAATGAGACATGTTTAGATATGACAAAACGGGTCAGAATTTGTTAACCCGACCAAACCCAAATTTTTTAACCCAAAGCAAAAACGGATTGACCCGTGATCCGACTCGTTTTTTGTGGGTCACCCCGACTCAACCCTTTACCCAAACCATTTTAAAAAAAAAAAATTTGTTTGGGTTAAAAAAAAAAATAAAGATAATATTGGTCTAGTTGTTTGTTCTGAGTTTTAAAGAAACAATTAAAACTTGTACATAACTGCATGTAAACGAATTGAAAATTAAATGGTTGAGACATTCTATAATGAGTAAAGATTTTTAAATATCAAATAGCAAAGTACATGTCAAGATAATCTAGTTACAGTAAAGTTAAAAACATATATTTAAAATTGTAGACATGTGAGAAACATTCATAAGTGTGAAAATAGTGAAGCCAAAGTATCAATGAAATTAGCATAAATTATGAATGCTTAGGCCTAGTTTTTAACAATTCATGCCCAAAATATATGGCTTTTCAAAATAAATTATGATATTTTCTGGAGTGTGTGTTGCTTAACAATGACATGATATTCATAAAAGATACAATGTGTAAATAAGTACAATCAAACTTTAATGTATATTCTAAAATTGAAATAGAGTGCCAACCACAATTGATAATAGATTATAAAATTAATTTTCAAGATTGTAAATTTCTTGTGTGACTTTTCAAATGGAGTGGTGAATTCAAAGTAATGCATTTTAAATCAAGTAATTTATTGCGTAACTTTCCAAATGGCAAATACATGTTTTTTTTTTTTTTAAATCCATGTAAAAAATACGGGGTAAACCCGATCCGATTTGCAACCAGATTGACTCGAACCCGTTTTAACCTGCTTAAAATGACCTAGTTTTGACTCGAACCCATTTTAACCCACAACCCGATTAACTTGACCCGAACCAAACCCAACCCACTCGTTTGCAACGTCTCCGCATGCTACTACTCGAACCCACAACTCATGAAAGCACGTATAATGGAGTAGCGAGAACTTCTTATCATTGAACCACACCCCTCAGGTGGTACTGATAACAATAAATTTGGTATAATGTAGTTTTTGATAATTTATTTATTAAAGATAAGATTTAAAGGTAAAAATTAACCTATTTTGAAATTTTTAATTTTATTGTTCATATAATAAAATACAAAAACAAAAAACTCAAAATTAAAAGTTTACTAGTTATTTTAGGACCACACACTTTGGTATACATTTTGTCACAATAGACTCTGTTTGGCTTGAGCTTCTAAGCTTAACTTTTAGCTTTTTTGTACCATTTTTTAAAACTTTATTTTTTTTCAATTTTTTAAATTACAAATACACTTTAGCACATTTTTAACAAAAATACTAAATAAATTGTTCTCAAACGGATATATATATATATATATATATATATATATATATATATATATATATACAAACACAGGTCTATCACTTAAAGCACTCCAATCGCTAGATGGCACCTAAACGTGAAATATGTATTCCACTAACACACATGGGTGTTTTAACTGTGAAATCGTAACTTCAAGCACGCGCCTGTGTGTTCGGTGTGTATAATAAATAATCATTGCACTTTTTTAAAAGTTTACCATGAGAGCGATACTGCTTAACACTGTAGGGTTCTTGACTGTAATTCAGGGGCGCATGGCAATACCAATAGAAGCATTACTTTTTTTTTTTTGTCGGACATGTTACATGTATATGCAGTACGGTCAGCATTTAAGAATCCCAACTCCATTAACAATACTAATTTTTGCAGTATCTGTAGGATTTGCTTCCCCAAAGTCCAAACATGGACTAAATGGAATCAATTTTTTTTTTAATTAAGTGCCAACAAAGTGACACAAATCCTTGTCGTACGCAACCTTAATTCTTTGAAGACTGAAGAGTGGCTGATACGGAAGGGATCAAGTGTCTCTTGGTGAGGGTGAACGTGAATCATAGAAAAACTAATTCATGTCTTTTTTCTTGTCATTAAGAAAAGGGCCCATCATTTTTTATTTATTTTGTAATTCTTCTGGTTTGTAACGCACAGGTGTCGCTGTATTGGCGATATACATTATAAATATATGGACTTAAAAATGACTTGAAAATTTTTGTCTATAAACATGTTTAGAGTCTTAAGCTTTAACCTTTAATAAGAAGATGACATGTTTTCATGTCACCAGCAATGCATATGAGTATGACTTAATTAGTTAGGTTTCCCTCAAAAAAAAAAAAAAAAAAAAAAAAAATTGATGCGAACCTCAATCGACACACTTTGAGACCCATTAAATAATATTGGAATACTTACCCAAGAAAGCTAAAATTCATATTTTGATAGAAACCCCGACCCAACGTTTATAAATGAAATGCAAACCAAATGTATAAGTAACAGACCTCAACTCAATGATTATAATTGAATCATGAACCGAAGGTATAAAATTTGAACGCCATAAGGAAGAATCCCTGATAAGTTCACAATTCTTGAAAAACCCAAAGAAGAAGCAAAACCTCACGTTTTTTCTTATTTTTATTCAATCAATTCCTCCATTACAATGAGTGCATGCTATTTACAAGACATGATTGAAAATAGGAAAATATATAAAAAAAAAAAAAAAAAAAACGTACCAAATAATAGAAGCCTAAATTAAGGTTGATTTGATCTGAAATTAGTAGCTGCGAAATAGGAAAATAGCTAAAAACGTACTAAATAATAGAAGCCTAAAATTAAGGTGGATTTGGTCTGAAATTAGCAGCTTCAAAATAGGAAAAATAGCTATTAATTGGTATGAAGCTGGAAAGTCAATCAACTATTAATCCACACCATAAATTACGCCCAATTAAGCCAGATCAACTCTATCAATAGCTTGAATTAAATTTATTACGCCTTCATCTTCCTTTGGGCCAAGTTTGGAATGTCCTGTGTTAGAATCAGTCCAAATCTCTTGAATCAGTCCATTAAGTGCTTTTTTGATCTTCTTAGATCTTGCTCTAGTAATAGGTCCAACTGGAACATGCAATGGATCCTTTAATGGTGTTTGTTGATTCTCATCAAATTTGGTTGATTAGGTTAATTGTAGTTGAGTAAGTTCTGTGGATTATATATTCGATTGAAGTCTTATTTCTTTTTTATTGGCTAAAATTTTTGCATTTTTTAATTTGGTTCCTAAAATATAATTTTTTTTTCTTCTAATTTTGTGTCTCAAATTTTCTTTGATGCAATATGGTTCTTCCATCCAATTCTGTCAAGTGGGTTGTTGTTAAGGACCCAAAAATGACATTATTTATTTATTTATTTATTTTAGATATAAAATTAGAGAATTTTATTTTCTAAAATTATTAATTACTTGAAAATAGAAGAAATTATTTTTTAAAATCAAACATAAATTAATGCCCCCTTATCATTAAACACAATCTTCATGGCTCCAAAAAAAAAAAAATTCCAATGTGCAAGGTGGTGGACAACCGAATTCTCAACCACAAAACATCACCTTTTCTTATTGTGAACATCATCCTCATTAGTACACCAAAAGCAGCAACAAACTTTAGTCCCTAAATTTTTATTTGGTGTTAGCTATGAATTCTCAATACATCACTTGAGATAACTTTTTTTTTTGAAAATCAATGAATTAAGATAACTACATTTTTTGTAATTTTTTTAAAATTAACTATCCACATGGACACTTATTAATATAAGAGAGATGCTACGTTTACAACATTTTTACAACAAATCACAGGTGATTAGTTGTTATTGGTTCAAATTTGAAACTAACATTAAGATTACTTTTTTGCCCCAACAATAACAATTAGTAACAACCTGCCACTTAGGATTTGTTGTAAAAATGTTGTAGACATATCATTTCTCATTAACATAAAGCCTTCACAATTACTATATAAAAACAAAAATACAGTTTTCCTCGTAGTATAAAGCCTAGGGACCAATAAAAAAAGGAAAAACTTGAGAGAGAGAGAGAGAGGGTGCAATACGCATTTGGGAATTGTGTCATTGTATATTTGTACGTTGTTGTAACCCTTTCCTTCGACCATGCAGCACATGAAGGACCAAGAAAAGAGATAACAAAGAGATTCTTTTGTTTGTATACAAAAGTATAGAAGTCCGGTCTGACTATGATAAATCATATATTTAAATGATATTGCTAATGGCGTAATGAACCATATGAAGCGAGATATGCTCTTGGTTTCCTTCAAATGACTTCCTCTTCGTTGGTTATCTCTCTCCTGGACCAGGTTGAACCGTTGAACAACTACTTAACTAATAAAAGCAATTCTAAATCTATTATATATTTATAATATATAGGGTACATGAGTCATGTCTATTATGCCATTCATATAAAGGTAACATTAGAGAACATCAGCATTTAGCTAGATACTGATACATTTATCAACAACTCAAGAAAAAAAAAATTTATCTCACTCCATGTTAAACAATTATTTAAATTAATAAAAGCAATTCTAAATCTATTTTGTATGTATGGGGTACATTAGTCGTGTCTACTATGCCGTTCAAATAAAGATAACATTAGAGAACTGTTAGCATTTAGATACTAATACATTTATCAACTACTCAAAAAAAAAAAAAAAAAATTACCAACAAGATACGGATACATTTATCAAAAAATGTATATAATAATACATTACAAAATGCTATGTCATACCAATCTTAAGAAAAATTTTAAACACAACCTATCATAATTCATACATAAAAACTCATAAGTCATAACTAGTGTTTTAAAAACTAGACCAAATAACCAATATAGGGCCCGTTTGGATTGAGTGGGGCAGGGACGGAACCAGGATTTGAACATAGGGGGGCAAAGCATGAACCAAAAAAATTTCATGTGACATGGTCTATTAAAAAAAAAATCATGGTAGATAAAACAATTGCACTTTATTACCATGAATATTTAAGTCAAGAAGGAAATAATATGAACAAAAAAAGTTGAAAGTTACAATATGATATTCTAACCTTTTCAAAGAAGAAGAATAAAAAAAAGAAAAAGAAAAGAGGACTTCGGATCTTTAGATTTTGGGTAATTGGAATTAATATGTTGATTTTATCATGTTGACCAACTTAAAAATATGATAAACCCATACTTTTGGATGCAACTAAAAATCACACTAATGAAGTTTTCAAAACTTTGTTTGAGGATTTTAAAAAATTGGGATATTAATATTAAGAGTTGGCAATACTACATCATCAATATTGGCTTCTAAAAGAATTTTGCATTTTATCTTTTGAAAAAAATTTAAATATTGTAATTGACTTTTCCATAATTTATAAATCAATTAAAAAGTCATATAAATTATTGTCACCCCCTAAGGGAATTTTTTTTTCTATGAGATTTTTTTGGTTATGAATTATTGAATTATGATATTGGTAATTTGTGGATTTTTTGTTATGTTGTATTTGGACCAATCCAAAAATTTGAGAGGCCAACTATAAAACCAATATACTAAAATTTTTCAAAGAAATGGTTTGTTGGGGGGGGGGGGGGGGGATGACCCCCTTCCCCGCCCTGCCCCTTAGTGGGTTCGTCCCTGGAGTGGGGGAATGAGAGGGAGTGGAGGAGACTGGAGAGTAGAGTAGTGTTTATTGAAAATAGACTAATTTTGGTCCAAAACTACTCCTCTCTACTCTACTACTTCTCCCTCTTTCTCAATCCAAACGAACATTTAATTAGTTTAACCCTCAGCCGTAACTAATTCATGTTAGAGTTAGTTGGCTAGTTCATGGCTGCCTCTCGCTCTATTCACTATGTTGTTGTTCTTCACATTCTTTGCTATATCAAGGGCAGTCTCTTCCATAATTTGTACTTCTCTTCTCAGTTCACACTTGAGTTGCATGCCTACTCTGATGCTAATTGGGTTGAAGATCCCACCGATTGCCACTCCACTACTGGCTACTGCTTCTTACTAGGCACCTCTCTCATCTTTTAGCACAAAAAGAAGTAGTTTGTCATTGCTCGCTTTAGCATTGAGACTGAATACCATGCTCTAGTTGATACTACCTACAATCTTCTTTGGCTTCATCGGCTTTTATTAGATATGGGTGCTCCTCAGATTGGCATTACTCCTCTTCATTATGACAATCGTAGTACTATCCACATTGCTCACAATGATATTTTTCATAAGCGCATCAAACATATTGAAATTGATATTGTCACATTTTTTATCACCATCTACAACATGGTAGTCTTCTGTTGCACTCTATTTCCACTAAAGACCAACTCATTACTTATGTTTTCATGAAGTCTCATTCACCCAATCGACACCGTGATCTTGTCTCCAAACTCCAGATGACCTATTCCATACCACCATGCGTTTAAGGGGGAGAAAACAGTTAGGCCCAGTCCTTTACTTGTACTACACATTACTTGCACTACACACATATTACTTGTACTATGCTCATACATGCATGTATAAAAGGCAATACATTGTACAATTTTATACACAAAAAAAATATACAAATTATTCTCTCTCTCTCTCCATTTTACATAGGCAATAGCTAATTTGAGAGTGCCCCATTCTCCCCAACATCGAGTCCAAGCAGATCTAGATTTTCCCTCTTAAAGATACGGGTTTAGGTTTGGGTATAATGGGTCTAAGTAAGTGATTTGTCACTATAAATTTTTAATAAAATTTCAGTTGCCACATCATTAAAAATATACCTTCTTATATCTCTTTTAGCCACATACACAAGAAACTTAATGGAGCTAGACAAAGGGGCCAATATCACACTTTAGGGACTAAAAATGCTCATTTGAAATATCCTAAAAGCACTCAATATGTAAACTTTAGGGATATGATGGGCTCTGAGAGAGAGAGAGAGAGAGAAGAAGGAGAAGAAGAAGTAGAATCTGATAAGATATAAATGAGAGAAGAATGGGGATAAGGTGGGCTACGTGTCAACCAACGGAGGAGAAGAAATTTGAAAGCCAAATCATAAGTTGACATGTAAAATACAGGTATTTAAAAAAAATATCAAACATGTTGAGTATAAAGGATTTCATTTATGGATACTCCACACCCAACCAAAAAAAATCTAGTGTCGTTTGGCATTGTTGTAGGAAGTAGAGTTGTAAAATTGTAGAACTTTAGTTGAAAAGCTCTTTAGCATTTTGGAGTTTTTAGTACATTACAATGAATTGTGCTATTAAAGTTTTTGATTTATAAAGCATAAACAATGAATTTTTTTTTTTAAAGTTCTAAATTTCAACATATTTCTAAAATACTACAAAATAATTTATGGGGCTTAAAAGCTCTTTTCAAGATGATTATCGTAAACGTACGTTTTTTTTTTTTTTTTTTTTTAACAGCCTTAGAGTTATTTGAGCTCTTTTTTAAATTGTGTGTTAGCACAACCTGTTGCTGACCAGGTCTTCTTTTGGATCCAACCATTTTGGATCGGATCGGGTCATTTGGTTTTTGTTTTTTTTTGGGTGTTGATTTACTTGAGCTTTCCTAATGTTAACAATTTGATCAACAATCACATTCAAATTTGATCACAAAACTAAGAATCTCTCTCTTTTAGTTTTGAAATTTATGCTCAAAACTTAGAAGTGCATCATTAATACCAGCTTATATAATTACATAACTACAAGGGGGTTGGTCTAGTGGTTCTTAATACTTCATGTACTTTGTGAGGTTATAGGTTCAAAAGTTCTAGTTAGAGTTTTTGGGTTAACCCCCAAGAGATTCCTCTTCTTTTTTTTTTTTTTCTTTTTTCTTTTTTTCTTAAAGAGAAATTCCTCTTTTTACTTACTTGTGTTGAGTTATAGATTGACCCTAGTTAATTAATTAATTACCCAAGATCAAATTACATGCAAACTAGATTAAGACACAATCAAGTCACCAAACTAAATAAAATGCAACGAAAAATAAGTTTGACACAATGGTTTGATCACAATGGGAAAAAGCCTCGAATGTAAATTTTCATCGGGTGAATTTTAGGTCACCACTCTCGAAAAATCTACTAATAAGAAAAAAACGGTTATAAGTATAAAAAATCTTACCTTAACCTAAAATGCCTACCTACAGTAGAACATATTGATTTATATAGAAGACTCAGCTCCAATCCCCATTTGGACTTGATATTGTAGAAGAATTTTCCTTTGCACAAATCTTCTATTTGTGTCTAACTCCACAATAACCCTTTTGATTGTTGTAATTTGCAGAATTCTTCAATTCACGCTTGAATAAACCAAAAGTAACTTGGCACAAAACCCTAGGCGCACAAATATCATAGCAACTCTTGTTATTCGTAACTCTCTATGTCTATGATAACTAAAAAAATATGTTTTTTATATTCTTTGGAACCCTAGTGGATGAATTCCTAGAAGGCCAACTCATTATGGGCTGAAAATAGAATTTATTGTTCAATTTTCCTAAGGCTCAATAGGTCGAGAAGTGTTGGGCCAATTATCAAGATTCATTTATTCTCAATAAATCAACATGTCTCGGCTTGCAGATTTAGCTTTTCTTGAATAGTCTTGTACTTTCAATAACACTACTTGTTTATCTCGTCAGGATCTTTTTAAATACACCCAAAACTAAGACTCAAATACAAATAAAATGTGTTTTGATTTCGAATATGACAATACATAAAAATATGACCTTACAACTTACGTGAGTAGAGGGGAGAATTATAGATACCGCATGGAACAATTAGGTGCTCAAAGTTAATAGAAAAAAGAATGATTAAGTAATTAGATGATGAAATAAATGGGTTGGCCCACATCATGTGAATGGCAAATTGAAAATATTATTCATGGATCCATGACACGAGTAGAATTATTTTTGGTCAAACTATTGGAGTAGACTGGAGACTGAGTAGAGTAAAAATAAGTGTACAACAAAAGCGAGGCTCAAAAAAGGCGGGATCCAATTCAAAATTTCTATTTTGGCCTTGGGTGAAAGGGATAGAATAGGAAGACGTTTCAGTCAAACAAAAGTGTCAAACTTTTCAAATAAACAAAAGCAAATGCAAAGTACTATGTATGTATGTATGTATGTGTGTGTGTGTGAGAGAGTGTAATTGTTATTTGCCAATAAAGCTTTTACCCGGGTCTCACGCCTCCCCTCTCAGTCTTCTCTCGCTAAAAACCAAGCCCTCGTTTCTATTTTCTACTCTATACGCCTATTCACATCTCTCTCTCTCTAGGAACAAGTCCAATGGGAATATTAAGATGCACGCATACACAATTCCATTCACCCATCTACTAATCTCTAATAATATTTCTCTCTATATATATTCACGCACACTCACCTGCACCATTATTCATTTCCTTCAAATCAATATCTCACCTCCCCACAAAGACCAAGCTAAAGTTACGTTATCGAATACAAATTTTCTGTCTTACTTTATGCTTAACTAAACCTTTTAACGCGACGTTCTCAAATCTCAAATCTTACATCTGTGTCTGAGCCATTTTGTTGTGCTTTATATCTGAGGATTATTATTATGAGCAAATGGGCATCATCAAATACTTCAATCTTCAAATGATACCTTGGTGTTTCCACTTAATGGGAAACCATGTCTCTTGCATGCAACTCCAGCCAGAGCCAGAACCAAAGCCATCATCACTACTTGTTGGGTCTATAAAGCTTATCAAATCAGATGGTCTAGTCAAGATCTACCACCGACCTATCCATGCTTCAGAGCTCATGGTAGAGTTTCCAAAGCACTTAGTGTGCCGCTCAGATTCAATTTACATAGGCCAGAAGATCCCAGCTCTTTCAGAGAACGATGAGCTTCAGCCAGGCCACAAGTACTTTCTTCTTCCAAAGCATTTCTTCCAATCTGTTCTATCATTCGTGACCATAGCTTCCTTTGCCTCCTCCTCTCATCAACAAGAATCATCTTCGTCTCCATTGATCTCTAAAGACTCAAGAAATGCATTTCTAAAGAAAGCAGCCACTTGCCAACCTTTTGATATACAAAAAACCACATCTGGGTGTTTGAGGATACGCGTTTCGGATGAGTTCATATCACAATTGTTGGAAGAAGGGAAGATGAGAGAAGAGAATGAGGAAAAAAGCGAGAGCTCAAGTAAAGCTACTGCTAAGAGTGTAGTATGCACTACGCCTCAATTGCAAAAGGAGTATCAGCAGCTTGTTGGGTCACGTTTGTGGAAGCCGAAGCTTGAAACTATAAAGGAGAAAGAGAAGAGAAAACTGTCTTCATTCGGGATAAAGAGAAGGAAGAAATCGCAACCAAAAGGGCCTCAAAAGACTCTCAGATCAGAACACCACCTTCATGTAACTTGTACCAAGCCTCCTTCAAAGGCCAAGATCAAGATTAAATCAAGAAAATGATTATATATAAAATACAAGCCCTTTTAGTTCTTACTTTTTATTTTTTATTTTGTTTGCTTTTTGGTCTTTTTGGGCTTTTATGGGACCTGAGTATTCTGTAAAACTTGATTAAGTGTAGATACAAGAACTAGCTCAATTAAATGCGAAATGCAATTTCTATCTCGTAGCACCTTTTGTTTTTCTTCCTTAAAATCAAAATATTTTGAGCATAAGCTTCACTAAATAAGTCTCTTGATCCAAGTACCCAAATTAGCAATTTGCTCCTAATTCGAAATACATCCTTTCAATGTTTTCCTTTAGTCTTTTTGGTTGTATCTCTTAAACATACTTATTACGAGCAGAGCAGTTTAAGTTTTGCGAAAGATTGTGTCAGGTCTTGGGGCTGATCACTCCCGCCGTCTAATACTCACGTGTCTTTCTGGGCCAAAAGCCAGAAACATTTTGTTGTGCTAGTGATATGTGAGCGAATGAATCCATTGTTAATTAATTGATTTATGTTACTTGGTATAATATTACACGATACAATTGATTACACAATGATCACTCACTACATCAAGTGCATCGCAGTTTTGCATATAGAGCCCAGATTGGATTCAGCTTAAAAGCCAGCATTTGGACTTTTTTTTTTTTGTTTTTTATTGGCCCAGCAATTGGATTTTGGATAAACAAATAAATAAGTAGCAATTAACAAATATTCATGGTATTTACACCTTCTAGAGAAAAAGTAAATATAGATTATCCTAATAGTCTGACATGGAGTATTACTCGACTGGAGTGGAGGCGTGTCCTGTAGAATTCTCGATGTGCATCATGCATTTCTTTTTCTTCCATTTTCTTGTGAGTTGGGTTGGCAGATCTAGTTGGACCGTGCGGTCTTCGGTGAAGAGTTGGTAGGCTCAAGAGCCGGGTACTCCAAGATGAGATGGGAAAAATGACAAAGTAACAGTCAAACAAAGTCAGCTTCCAGATTTCCAGTGCAATTTCATTCAAAGCCAATTCATATACGTGAGTCTCTCTAATTTACTACTACATTAAACGTGCGGCGTCAACCAATGCCTAACTTTCTGTCCCTCACTGACCCCACCATTTTATCGCCACTATATGTACCAAAAGCAAAATTATTGTGTACTCCATAGTACTAAGAAATGATACTCATGTGACTTTGATTCTTAAAAAAAAAAAAAAAATACTCATAGGACTTGTCATTAGGGGTGCCTTCCGGTCGGGTTTGTATTCAATCCAGACTCGGTCGGATCATTTCAGGTGGGGAAGAACAAAACCCGTCATCAACCTAGAAGGAGCGGCAGTTCGGATGGCTTGGTTCTCAATGGGTGGTAGTTAGTCGAAGTCAGTGAAATCGTGAGGAGAGAAGGTTTGCATTAGATCTAGTTAGAGATTTCTAGATATTCGCCAAATTTGGACGAAGAACTAGTTGAAAATGGTTAGAAGAGGGGTATGGTCAGATCGGCTCCATTAGGTTGAGAGAAACTGAAATTAATACTTAAACCGACTTCGTCGGATCTTCTTCCCACGAAACCGATTTTGACCACCATGGTGATCGGATCAGTCGATCAAATGGCTCTTGGTTTTGTTTTGTCAAGTCCAATTAGATCTAGACAGTCCTACTTTTTATTATGTGACTCTTAAAGTGCCAAATAATTACTCATATTAAAGTTAAGTACTTCACTAAAAAAGTTAAGCTTTAGCTTATACGATGCGAATCCCATGCCATCCTTTGTGAAATTTCATAATAATAATCCTTTTGCTAAATTACAAAGGAAAATTATTCAATATTTCAAGTGTAATGCTCATTTCTCTCACATGAATGATGGGTTTTACCATGACTTTATTTAGTCAAACTCACTATTATGTTTATGTGAGAGAAGGGAACATTGATTGCGAAGTTCTAAATAACCATTTAATTACAAATTACACTTAATAACTCTAACATGTTTTCAATTCTTTTTTTTTTTTTTAACTTTTCAAAATGACATTGTTTTTTGGATTTAATGGTGTGGAATTGATAGATGTGGATGGATGGATTATATTGAAAATGAAATAAAGTTAAATGATTGAAATGAAAAAGGAAAAAAAAAAAAGAAGGTAATATTGAATTGAAAACAAGTCAAAGAGTTTTTTTTTTTTTTTTTCCAAAAATAAATAATTAAAAAAAAATATATTGTTATAAGATAATGATGACAACAACCACCAATTGAAATTTAAATGGCTGAATTGAAAATACGTCAAAGTTAAAGGGTTAGCCTAATTCATTTAGAAAAATTATTTGAAAATGTGCGTTTTGACTATCAAGCCTTTCAACTTTAAGAAAGTATCTCATGCATCCAATAAATATACATCCTCATTCTTATAATATATAGGTCACACACGAGTTTGGGCTCACACATTGTAAGAGCAAAGATACATATATTTCATTAATGAGATAATTATTACTTAGCTATGGTGGAATTTCCAACAACAAGGATATGGTTGCAAATCCTTAAGGTACATGTTACCTTATTGTAACAAAAAAAATAAAAATAAAAAGTCCAAAAGACTTGGTGTGCGTTTGGCATGGATGAAATTTGCTAGCTTATTTTACTGTTCAGCTTATTTTTGCTACTATTTATAGGCTCCACTGCACTTTTTGGTACTATTCATGGGTATTTCAGTTAACTTTTACCTTTATTTACAGTACTTTCAGCAAAAAAATTTCAGTTTCAGCAAAATAAACAGATCCTAAATAGACCCTTATAAACTGATTTCTCCATCCATTTTGAGGAAGGAAGCAGAAATGCTAATTGAAATCCCCACGCTTAAAGGAAATCAAAGATGCAATTTTTAGCTTGGGCTCTCATTAAGCTCCATGGCCGGATGGAATGTCAACCCTTTGTTTTATTATTATTTTTTCATACAAATTCTACCGAAATATCATTGGGGGAGACGTAGTGAAAGTATTTCTAAGCTTTTTCTCAAGAGGCTACATGCTTAAACAAATTAATCATATTTTTTAGCGTTCACTCCAACAAGTGAAAGTGTAACTACAATGCGACAGTTCAAACCCATTAGCATGTTTACACTGCTATCTCCAAGATAATGGCAAATAGATTGAAGAATGCCCTAAGAGGGGTGGCCCAGTTGGTGTGAGATCCCGCGTGCATGCATGAGGTCCCTCGTTCGAGTCGTGGCGGGTACCGTGTGGAAGGTGGGTTCCTAGCATGCATTGCGCCTCATCCGCTGGCTCTCTTGGGGTGCTAGGGTGAGGTCTGTGGCACCCTAGTCACAGTAGCTATGACTCAATCTAACATTCCCTAGCGGGGGATGCCCCTATTAGGTCACGTCCTGGGGGGTAAGTCACATATGGTCACCCCCGCCCTCCCTTTTTATTCATAAAAAAAAATCCTCCCAAAACTGATTTCCCCATGGAAAATAGCCTTTGTCCCTAGTAGAAAGATCCAAGAAAATAGCCCTAGACCACAAAATAACCTATATGGTGAAGAAGAAGACAGGGAAGACATGATGGATGGGCTTAAAGTTGAATATGGAAAAATCATACAATTGAATGGGGTGTTGTTTCCTTGTAAATATAATGAAGGGTTTGGGGCTTCTAGAGAAGTAAATTAATTGGGTTGAGCAATGGATAACCATTACCTCCCTTTCTATTTTGATCAATGGGAATCTCCATAGCTTGATTCACCCACTGAGAGTCTGAGAGATCTAGACAAGGCAATCCCCTATCACCATTCCTTTTTATGTTAGGAGCTAGGATATTGGCAAGACTGTTGGAAAGATAGGCGGCAGTGACCAAATAAATGGCATAAGCTTGGTGAGGGATTGTTGTCCTATAACCCTCTTCAGTTTGCATATGATTTGTTTATCTTTGCAAAAGCTGATAAAAAATGTGACGACCACCAAAAACACCTAAAAAACTTATTAGAGATTAACATCACCGAGAGTAATGGGAAATTTTTGGGACTTCCTCTACCCTTAGGTATAAATAGAAAAGAAGTTTTGGCAAAGGTTGATCGAGAAGCTCAAGAAGATGTTGCAAGGGTGAAAATTGAAAATCCTATCCTAATTCCTAAGTAGCAAGGACAACACTAATTAGGCCAGTCTCCTCATCAATCCTAGCCCATCACATGCCAACTTTATTATTTCTAAAGATTGTGACATTCCAACTTAATGCCCTCAATTATAATTTTTGGTAGGGTATAAATGAGGAAAAGGGAAAGACTTGCTAGTTAAGGGTTAGAAATTGATTTGTAAACATAAAGAGAAAGGTGGCTTAAGCTTAAATTTGTATAAGGATGCAAACCAAGCATTAGTGGTCAAGCAACATGAGAAGTAGCAACTAATGCAAACAAGTGGGTGGAGCTCTTTAGGAAATTTTTTTCCCAAGAGTTTGAATTTCCTAAGCATACACCCTCTGAAACAAGCATCATGGATATGTCAAAGTATCTTTAACTACATACAAATAATTAAGGAAGGGATAAATTGTAAGATTAGAAACAGATTCAGCACTTGGTTAATTATAGGAAGACCCGTGTATCCTAACAGAGCCAAATTTCTAACCATGACCAAGAGCTTATATGACTCGTCCCCAAAACCACTTAGTGGCTAATCTTATAGACTGAGACACAAGACAATGGGATAAAGGAAAATTTGGTGCCATTTTATTTTCTCCTGCAAAATAGAGAATACTTAATGATAAATTTGCGTAATGAAATGAACCTTCCACTGTAGAAGAGTGAGTGAAGATCAATCTGGAAAGCAAAGATACATGAACGCTTACAATTCTTCCTATCTAAAATAGCTTGGGATCTGTTACCAGTTAGAGGCTTAAAGGTTTCCTATCTCCTCAAGGCCTCAACTGATTTTTTTCCTGTGCAATATGAACGAGGAATCAATAGAACACTTTTTTAGACAGTGCCTAGTAGTAGATCAACTATGGTTAGCATTGTGGTTGATAAATTTACAAAGAATGCTACCAGTCAACGTCAATGGAACACTTTTTTTATATACTGAACCAGTCTTCAGCATTGGAATTAGAAAAGGAACTGGTTAGAAGTTTTTCAATTATTCGAGGCTATTTTGTCTGATAATCTTTGGGTGGTGAGGAATAGAGAGCTAGACTGGACCAAGAAATCGTGGCTTCAGCCTTCAAGTCACGTTTTCTTTTATAGTGTACGTTTGGGTTTGGATTTGGATGAAAAATGAAAATTATTTCACTATTCAGCTTATTTTTGCTACTATTCATGAGCCTAATGCACTTTTTGGCACTATTCATAGGTCCTATTGTACTATTTCAATTAACTTTTACATTTATCTATAATATTTTTAGCAATAATTTTTCAGTTTCAGTAAAATAAGCGGTATCTAAACACACCGTATGTGTATGTGGGAAAGAGAAAATAGCAATGAACCAACCTATTTACTGCCCTAGTGGGCTGCTTTTTGTAACTAGATCAGGTTGGTCCCCAACTCCCACTTATTTAGGAGTGTATCTCAGGCCCATGTTATAGATGGACCCAAGCCCCTTCCTCCTTTTGTATCTGTGTTAAAAAAAAGTATTTTCTTTCCAAAAAGAAGGTCTACATTTCTTAAAGACAAAATAAAATATCATAATTTAATTTGCATCATGCAAAGCATGGTTGTCAAAATCTCGATCTGGATCCTACGATCCTACGATTTTACGATTCCACCTACTCAAAACGATTAAGATCTTTCAAGAATTTTTGTGATCATTCAGGATCGGTAAGATCTTACGATTCTAAAGATCCCAAACGACCTTGATTTCTTGTAATCTTCTTTAACTTGACAGAAGACTTAGTTGGACACAAATGAAAAATAAAATCCCAATAGACCAAGTTTTTTCACTCTAATGTAAAGAGAGTGTCAGTTGGACTCAAATAAAAAATATTCCAAAAGAGTGTCCCGTTTTGAAATTTTTGGCCTCTTTAAATGATACTTACAAATGGATGTAGTGATGTATGGTAATTATATCAATGAATGTATAATTTATGTGATTATTTAACATACCAATATGTAATTTTTTTTTTCTCAAATAATATAGGATCTTACAATCTACGATCCGATCCTACAATTTACGATCTCACTTACTTCTCACTATCCTACGTAGGATCTTGATTTTGACAACCTTATTGCAAAGGGTGGCTTGGTCCATTTTACTGTTAATGGGCCAATATTTTTAAAGACTTTTTCACTAAGAAATGGGTGTGGAAAATTCAAATTTATTTTTTTCATATAAAAAAAATTGGACAGTGTCATTTTTAAAACATGTTTCTTTTAAAATTAAATAAATAAATAAAATTGATAGTTAAAAAGAGAGAGAAATTGAATTTTGGACATCTTTTCCAAAAATTCCAGGAAAACTCAACTAGATGAACGACTTTTGACATATGCTCTCGCAACGCAAAATAATTCATTCACTCATTGAAAAATGAAAATAGAGCTTAACCGTGACGCACAAGTTGGTGCTGGTTCGGTATTTAGCTGTAGAGACTAAAGAGCCCTGTGTCATAAATTAAGCTCGTTCCTCCTACCCTTGGCCAACATGTAAGAGAGTGGCGGCTAGTTGGCTTGGCTGCTTATGACAAACTAGTTGGAGTGGCTCCTAAGCTCGTAAACAAACCCAAATTGACCCAACTTGCTTGAGACAAAAAGATTCTAAAATATATAAATAAATAATCACAAAGTTGTTTTGTTCCAAATTTGAATCTCGACCATTTTCTTTTTCTTTTTCTTTTTCTTTCGGGACTAAAAATTTGATGTTGACCAGTAAAGAAAATCATCATATGCGTCGATATGAAGATAAATTCTGCCAACAGTTATAGCACACGGTTCTCAATTGATAAACATTATTAGAATAGTTTGCAAGAAACAAACAACCACAAGTACAACCACCACAACAACATGTAACATGTAATAACAAAGATGATAACATAACAACCATAACCAAATGGTCGCTCAACAATTCTGGTTGAACAAAAAACAAAAAAAACTTTTAATCAAGAGTGGATTGCCGATCAGATTTTCTTCTTTCTAAGTTTTTGTCGTTTTGTTTAAAATCATTCCACACTCCAAATGGGAATGTGGCTTATACCTTTCACTCAATTGTAATGTAATGTAATGCCCCTCTCCACTCCACTAGTAATTATCATTTGTCACAGCTTTCATCTTCATAGAAAGCTAACATATCAAAATGTATGTCCTTCCGTCCACACACACACGGCTTCAGCATTATTGTTTCATGTCCGAGAAGCCGCTTAAAACTACCCAATTTAAGCATTCCCGTAGTCTTCGAATCAAAGCTAAAACCAATGTGTCTGGTGAGTTAGCGTTGGACTACCAAGTGTTCGATGAAATTCCTGTTTCAGACACATTTGCTTGGAACAATCTTATCCAAACCCACCTCACCAATGGAGATTTTGACCTTGTCCTTTTGACTTATCTACAAATGCTACTCCGGTGTGTTCGTCCTGATAGGCACACTCTCCCTCGCGTTTTAGCTGCTTCTTGTCGTTGTGGTGATATTTTTGTTGGCAAACAACTTCATTGCCATGCTCTCAAGCTTGGCTTCTCTTTAGACCACTATGTACTCACTGCTTTGATCGAAATGTATGGCCGTCTTGATGGCGTTAATACAGCAAGGTGGCTTTTCGATAAGTCCCCTAGTAGGAATTCTGTTTCTTGGACTCTGCTAGCCAGGTTGTATATCATGGAAAATAAACCCAGTTTGGCTATTGGTATGTTTAATCAAATGGTTGACTTAGGAGTTGAGATAGATTCAGTGGCGTTGGCAACTGCAGTTGGTGCCTGTGGCATGTTAAAATCCCTGCAACAAGGGAGGAAGCTCCATGAGATCACTAAGAAATGTGGGCTAGAGTCTGATGCGTTGGTCAGCAATTCTCTCTTGAAAATGTATACAGATTGTGGTAGTATTGAAGATGCTCGGGCAATTTATGATCAAATGCCATTGAAAGATGTCATTGCAGGAACAACAATTATTAATGGTTATGTGAGGAAAGGAGGATTCAATGAGGCTCTTAAATTGTTCCGGCAGATGAATATGGATGGATTAAAATCTGATTCACTAACATTCTCTAGTGTTCTCCCAGCTTGTGCAAGAATGGCTGCACACAAGCATGGCAAAGAAATTCATGGCTATCTGCTTAGAAACAGTATTGACTTGAATCTCATGGTCCAGAATGCTGTCATGGACATGTATGTGAAGTCGGGATTTATCAAATACGCTTCAAGGATTTTTGTAAGGATGAAGGATAAAGACCTTATTTCATGGACTGTGATGATATTGGGCTATAGCTTACATGGACAAGGAGCGTGCGGAGTTGATTTGTTCTGCGCAATGGAGAGAAAGTCGACCATACAAATAGATCAAGTCACATATGCTGCTGTCCTTCATGCTTGTAGCACTGCACGCATGGTTGAACAAGGAAAGTTTTACTTCAACTGCATTAAGGCACCAAATGTCTCAAACTGTTCTTTAATGGTTGCTCTTCTAGCTCGTGCTAGACTCTTTGAGGAGGCAAGGATCTTTATTGGGGAACAAAAAATTGAAAGGCACGTTGAGGTACTTAGAGCACTACTAGATGGCTGCAGAAATCACCAACAATTAGCATTAGGCAAGCAAGTCATTGAACAGCTCTGTGAATTGGAACCTCTTAATGCTGAGAACTATGTGTTATTGTCTAACTGGTATGCTAATAGCGCAAGATGGGACAAGGTCGATAAATTGAGACAAACGATAAGTGACATGGGTTTGAAGCCTAAGAAAGCGTATAGTTGGATAGAGTTCCAAAATAAAGTTCACGCATTTGCGACGGGGGATGTATCCCACCCAAGATCACAGAAAATATATTGGGAATTAGAGTGTTTGATAAAGAAAATGGAAGATGAAAAACATCAGCCTAATCCAGATTTTAGTCTCCATGATGTAGAGGAAGAACGAGAGTGCATTCAAATTGGGCATAGTGAAATGTTGGCCATTTCTTTTGGGCTCATCAGCACACAACCTGGTGCAACAATTCGTGTAACTAAAAACCTCCGTGTGTGTCGCAGTTGCCATGATTGTGCGAAGTTTATATCAAAGATTGCAGGACGAGAAATCATACTTAAGGACATAAATTGTTTCCATCATTTTAAAGATGGATTTTGTTCATGTGATGATTTTTGGTGATTTTTTACCCTGATGATCTTGGGTCATGGAATTTGCATTTGACATAAGAATTTATTTATTATTTGATGTTAAAGCAAAGCCGAAAGGAGAGAAGATTTATAAGGTTAAGTGTGATGCCTTCACGAGGGTCAGAAGGGAAAAATCTCAAATTATCGACCCTTGACATTTTTTCAGAATTTGAAACTGATTCTTAGAAAAATGTGAAATACAGCAGGTATATTATTCTACTCTAATAGGTCCTTTATTTATTTCTTTATTTTTTTAAATATATAATATTCCAATAAAGATTGGAAGTTCTACAAAAGATCTCCCAATTCTTTTTGTAGGTGCAATTGCAACTATAGAGCATTTCAACTCTCTTGATTATTATATATAGTGCTCTGGGTACAATTGCTCCTAGATAAAACATGGCTCAGCCCCTCAACAGGGCATTACCCTCCATTCGAGAGAGCTATGGCCTAACAGATACCTATGGAAAAACTTGTTCCTTCCCCCACCTCCACCAGATTGATTCACTAATCCACATTAACGCCCTGGAACGGCAGTGGCACTTATCGCCCAAGATGTCTGCCAACACATAGGCCCATTTCTCCAACAGAATTTACAGCTGAAACATTTGCATATTGTTTTGATGATGTGAAGTACGAAAAAAAACCTCCCCCCAGCTAATTTCATCAACAAACAAAAGCAAACAGTTCTGCTACAGTTTTCATAGAAAAATTCATACTCTCTCATAAACTCCTTTTACAGAGACCCATAACAACACAATACACTTTTTTTTGGTGACATTTTCGTTGTCACCAGACTTTTCCAAAAGCAAATGCCTCTAGTTACAACTTACTTTTGCAGGTTTTTGAAATAACTGTTTGACAAAACTGTAACCAGAAAAGTACGGTTTTAAAAACACCCAGACCAACTGACACTCCATAAAATGTTGACCGCAACAGATGGACAAAGAATAAAAAGGAACAAGGAGTACCACCCTCAATGCATGCACAGACCAAAGGTAATCAACAAAGTGATAATCAAAGCATGGCTGGTTTGGAACATGATCAGGATCCTAGTAGCCCAATACAACCAGCCACATGGTTGAAAATTACCTTCCTGTCAAATGATGGGGGGTTTTATGAAACAATATGATAACTACTACCGAAAAAAGAAGCACCATATTACTCAACATAAACAACAATCAATATTCTACCAAAAAAAACCAATCAACACTAACAGAGTATACCAATTTAAGTACTCTAAAATAGAACAAGAAACGAAAATTCAGGTAACATCACTTAAGGAGAATCCAGCTAGACAGTCCCTATCTCCTCAAAATTGTAGAGGTAACAACCAAAGACAATTCATAGGTTCCTAGTTCAGTTTTCCCTTCTAGTAGACCTCCTTCGAGGAGGAGCAGCAGCAGCATCCTCCTCCTTCTCATCCTCATCTTCATTCTCCACACTGGTTCCTGGATTGTCGGAAGGCTCTGCAGGGGGAACCCTATTTGTTTCAGTATTGACCTGCATGTTTCAGGAAGAAAGAATATTAATACGAAGTATAATGATGTAGTCTCTAACCATTAATTAGAATAATTCTCATAGAAATGCAATGATGATGTGATATGTAAAAACATACAGCAGCCTTTTTGCCACCAAAAAGGAGTCTGAAGAAAACTGTCAAAATAATAAGCACGACTGAAACAATAACACCAATGGTTATATCGGGTTGTTGTTCTCCCTTTTCAATGAGATCCTGCAAGAAAAAGATGTAATCCCAGTTATAGAACCTCCCCAAGCTAATTAAAGAAAAGGATTAGATAGATCTGTATAAATGATGAAAAATTCTTCAACTTACAATGATCTTCGGTTTGTATGCTTCCAAGAAGGGAACGTCCACTATCTTGTAAAGAAGGTCAAAAACCTTCTTCTGCAAGTATTGATCCAAGAAATTTGTTAGGCAAGGAAAAACAAGAATCCTTAGAATGCAAAGAAAACCAAAATATAAAAGGAGAAGAGACTACCTTGAAGCCAGAGAGACCATCAGATTGACCAGCTGCTGCTTCTTCAGCTTTTTGTTTCTCTTTCTCAGCTTCGAACTTTGGCTTCCATGTTGTTAGCCTGTATGATTCTGCAACCTTCTCATCACCAGCAATGAGAATATTGTCAAACAATATGCCATCCTGCATTGTCCAGATCTCAATGCCAATGGCAGCAATGGGCTCAAAATCAGGTTTCTCAAGCTCAAAGTAATCAGGGTTTGGGATTTCTTGAGGTTTCCATATGCCCTTATAATTTGGGTTATCAATTAGAGGAGCATGCCACTTTCCTTTATAAGCAGGGTTCCTCTTTGTTGGCCTCTTCCACTCACCACAGCCAGGTGCAGCCTCACACTTTGGGTTATCAATTTTTGGTGGCTCCCATTCACCATCTTCCTCATCATCCCAGTCTTCTGGTTTTGAAGCATCGGGATCATCAATCTCCTCAGGCTCATCATCCAACCATCCTTCAGGTTTCACAGCTTCCTCATCCTCAATTTCCATGGGTGCATCCTCATCCCAATCATCTGGCTTCACAGCATCTGGATCTGGAATCTTATCCCGCTCATCCCAGTCCTCTGGCTTCTTATCATTGGGGTCAGGAATTGTCTTGGCCGGAACTAGAGGTGGCTCGAAATCTTCAGCAGAGAGGAAATTCGCCTTCTTCTTCTCCTCCCCATCTATTAGAATACTAACTTCATTATCAGGTCTTAGTATTGCAGTATAGACATGGGAGAGTTTGTCGGAGGGCACAGAAGGAGGGTACTTGAGATGGTGCTCAACATACTCCCCACTGTTGGGGTTCTTGTGCTTAAGGATGAAGTGCACCTTGTTTGTGGAGCCACATTTGTCAGGTCCAAACATTATAGAGTATGGAGAATCATTATCAAACTCCTTTGCTAGCCATCCAGCCTCTTGGGGTCGAAGGTACTTCAAGTATGCCCCACCACATTCTAGACCATCCTGGAGCCGAACCTCAAACTGCAGGACAACTGTTCCATCCTTGAGGTTCACAACGTGGTCAAGCTCTTTTACTATTGCATACTTCCTTGCCTTCTCGCTAACCAAAAGGCCATAATCATCATGTCCCTCACTTTTTGAATGCTTCCAGACACCTAAATCCAAAATTCATATTACTATTAAATCATAATCTGCAAACAAGTAGGGAAATCACATAGGAGCAGATAAACCATGTAAAATGTGACTGAGTCAATTGGAAAGATTTGGAAATTACTGGAATGCTTTATTATTATTTATTTTCTTAAGATTACTACTATGAAGACCTGTGATATGACTGTTGCATCACCATCAACATTAACAGTTAAAACCACAAGACAACTTATAATAGAACTGCATCCATTCCAACAATGGCAACCATAATTTACAAAACAAGACACATCAACAAACCAGGTGGTGGAGCCACTAAGGGGCCATGGTCTCCCCCCATCCCCCCCCCCCCCCAAAGTACAATCTTATTATTTATTATTTATTTACTTTATATGTATATACATAAAACCATGTATAGATAGCACACTCCAAATTCCAAAATTTTATACATGACATGTAAAGACATTTTCAGTATTTCGAACTTACCGCCCCAAAATTATCTCTTTGCAACTTTTTTTATAATGGTCCATATCCCACAATTTTGTCCCAATTTAACTTTCCAGCAAATAAAAATAAAAGAATAATAAAGTAGCATGGTTCTCTCGTGAGTCATGACTCAACCAAAAAGAAAAATAAAATCCACCTGTTTTCTTTTACACTATGTTAGGATACTTAAATGTGCTTTTTTTTTTTTTTTTACACTTTGCTTTCAAAAATAATTGTGACTAGTGGCAGAGTCCTAGATATGTTTCATATTCCGATAGTTACAATGGAAGGGGGATTTGAATCTTGGATGTCTATGTTGGAAACACCAAGAGGTGTCAACCAATTGAGCTACAAGACCCTTGGCAACTGGACATTTTTCATTCCACCATGTACTGCTCTCCAATATTAAGTGGTGGTAAGAAAATGTAAGTTCTTTCCCAATTGCTTTCTTTCTTTTCCCTATATTTTTAATTGATTTCCTTTTGCTTAATTTAAAAATATATATAATTCTTTATTCTCATCCATATTTGATTTCATTCAAAATAATGTTATTGCTAATTTACTTTCTTATATTAATAAGTTCAAATGATTTGACATAGGATTCATATAGACATTTCCACAAGCAACTAATAGGCTCCTTGCAGGGTCCCCAACATTGATACATTGGACTGAATTTCCACCCTCCCTATTGAAAGACATCACGATCAGATCATATCACAAACCAAGATCGCCACTAATCATAGAAACCAGAAATGATGGGCACTCTTCCAACCACACGAGTAAAACCAAAGCCCAATACACACACACACACACACACAAAAAAAAGAAAAGGGGGAAAAAAAAAGGCGTGCGAGAGAGAGAGAGAGAGAGTAGAGTAAACTGTTTGGTTTTCATTCTTAGAATACCCACCAATCAAGATAAGAAACCGAAAGTAAGAGCGACTTCAATCAAAATCAAAACCCAATACAAAAATAAATGGAAAAGAAAACAAAAAATGACAAGGAAAGGAATTATGGTGCAGGACTTGATGTACCTGAGCTGAGAGGGGGTGAATGAGAGACTAAGGGAACCGGTGAACTTAGCTTACAATAACACAGTGAGAGTAGTTAAAAATTGAGACCACAGATTCCTTCTTCAAGGCCATTGAAGCAAGTGCTGAGCAAGAGAAATTTTGAAATTGAGACTAAAAATGACTTGGGATTTAGCCATTTAGGTTATCTGATAAAGGGGGCAGGAGGGATTTTATTTGACTAGGTTTCTTTCTCTCAAGAAAGCCACAATGATCATTCCAGCCCGGAATGCAAATTTCGTCTGGAATTCCAGAATTTGGTTAGAATGATTGTAACATACTGAAATTCTAAACAATATTTGATTATTTTGGTTCTCTAAAAGAGCACAAACTATAATTTTATTTTAATTAGAAACATTTATTTTTTGTACTTTTATTTCCTTTTTAAAAGCCATTTGGACTCGCTTCTAGCACCACGTAAAACCTAATGGAAATTGACCCCACCCGCCAGAACCCATTACCAGGTAATCTAGGGACATTCACCCCTAAGCAGTTTATGCTCATGGCCAGAAGCTTTTTATAAATACTACTACATAAACATAATATATATATATATATATATATATATATTTATATATATAGTAGGTAATAAAAAGCTTCCAAATCTAGGTTGACCAAAACGGTTAAACTGAGCAGAGGGAACTCACAAAGATAAGAACACAAAACGAAAAGCAATTAAAAAAAAAAAAAAAAAAAACCCAAATCATGCAACGAGTAACCATTTAAGCTCTACCAATATCAGCTATTATTTATTCGTTTATATATAGAAAATAGAAAGAGGAAGAACAGATCTTATAATACCTTGGTACTCATCCTTCTGAGACACAATCCACCGCCCATCGAATGGTTCCTCAAATGACTCGTAATAGATCTAATTCATATACCAAATATACAAACATTATATTATATATAATAATAATAATAATATGCAATTCCAAGATTCATATTTAAAGAAAAACAAAGGCTCAAAATTCAGAGTGGAGAAAAATGTTACCGCATCAGAATCAGAAGCAGAAGCACAGATCTGAAAGGCGAAGAAGAAAGCAATGAGCAAAACTGCTATCAGCAGCTTAGGGATTTTCCGCCTCCCTTCCATGACGAAACCCTAGCCCTAACTCACACCCCAAAAATATCAAACACAAAAATCAACCACTTAAGTATTTTATATAAGTCTAACACGAGAAGAAAATTCAGAGGGTGAGAAGTGAGAAATGCATAAATAGATAGATGGTTGGAACTTGGAAGTGAAATACGATACTCACTTTGCGTTTTCCAGGTGGGTATCGCGAATCGTGTCTCGTGCTCGTGCTCGTGCTCGTGAGGGGACTTTGACTAATGACCGTCTCCGTCTATGTCTTTGTGTTACGTTACGTTACGTTGTTGTTCGTGCAATTTACTCCATTTTTAAGGTTTGTGAGTCCGAGGTCATTTTAGACTTTTGCGTCTTTTTTTTTGAGACAGGACTTTTGTGTCTTTTATTACACGGCAACTCATTGAAGTTTCTAGATCGCTAATATTATTATTATTATATTTATATTTCTACCATTCCAGTTCGGAAATTCCAATGATAATAAAAAGAGATCTATGATTCTTTTTTTTTTCTTTTTTCTTTTTTTTGGGGAAACGAGAGTTCTATGATTCTATCTTCTAGTAAAAACACTTTCTCACAAAAAAAAAAAAAATCTTCTAGTAAAAACAATATGAAAAGTTTCTTCTGTTATTGTTTGTTCTTTTTTATCTCCTATGAATAAAGTTTCTTTTAAAACTTCTAGAATTATAGGTGTCACGCCAGGTAGAGATTGAATAAAAATTATATGTTAAATTTTATCAATAAATAAATTATATGTAAATTAAAAAAAAAAAAGTCACTATCATCATTAATTTGCATAATAACATTTATAAAATAAAAATATCTTAAATTAGTAATAGTACACTATAGAAGTTCATAACGTAGTGCCGAACATTTTTTGAAAGTTGAAACAACAATATATTATGGTAAATGATCAAAGATTCAAAAGTATTTAAAAATTAATAATAAATTTTTTGGTAAAATACTATTTTAGTTTCTAAATTTAAAAAAAAAAAAAATTCATTTTTCGTTTCTAAACTATAAAAAAAAGTTTGTTTTTCATCCCCAAACTATAGAAAAAGTTTGTTTTTCATTCTTAAGCTTTAAAAAATTTCTTTTTTCATCTCTAAATTATTGAAAAAGCTTTTTTTTTTTTCATCCCTATTTTTGTCTTTAAACTATTGAAAAAAGCTGTTTACAAAGTTTAAAGATGAAAAAATAGCTTTTCAAAATTTAGGGATGAAAAACAAACTTTTGGTAAAATTTAAGAACCAAAATAGTATTTTATCCTTAATTTTTTAATTTTTTAATTTTTTGAAAAAAAATTTATCTTAATTTTTAAAAAAGTTAGTAATAAAATTTTTGTCAAAGTTCACCTAAAGCAAACTATCACAAAAACTAGTGAAACACATACATAACATTTATAAACCACATGCTCAAATCAACACAGCTGAATTAAAAGTGGTTCGTTTTGGTTTAAAATTTAGCTTGAACCCTGAGTTTCAAACATGTTAATCTCCAAATAGACTCAACCCTTGGTTGTGCCACATTGTTTTAATTAATGATTGCAAGTCCCTTATTAGTTTCAATTGGATCATCCTTCCTATTCAAGCATACCAGGAGGCTAATGAGGTAGCTGATGGACTAGTCAAAAGTAGAGCTCGCAATTAGACAGAGTTTTTGTATATGAGTCTTGCCCGAGTTTTGTTGATAAAAAATATCTCAAGGATGTTTGTCAAGTTGACACTCTTAGGAAGTGCTCTATAACAAAATATATACTCTTCTGGTCTGTCTTTTTTATTAAATAAAATTTTCCTTGCACCAAAAAATAATAATAATAAAATTATGAAAGATGATTAAATTTTTTTTTTAAATAAATCATGAAAATTTTGGCAACTCAATTTTAATTCAAGTAGTATTTTAAGCCTTTTGAAATTTTAAGGGTAAATTGTAAAGTACACTCCTAAAGTTTGGGATTGTTTGAATTTTACACTCTGAAGTTTGGTTCCGTTAGCAAAACTTCACCCTCCGTCAATTTAGGCTGCTAAGTGACATGTTGGCGTGCTGATATAAATATATATATATATATATATATATATTGGTGCCAAATCAACCTCCCAAAACAAAGCTCTTTTGGAAAAGACCAGAAATATTTAAAATCAATAATAAAACATATTTAAATTTAAATAAAATTAGTTATAAATTTTTTTTTTGAAGTTCACCTAAAGCAAACTATTGCAAAACTAGTGAAACATATATATAACATTTATAAACCACATGCTCAAATCAAATAAATAAAATTATGATAGATGATTAAAATAATTTTCAAATAAATCATGAAACTTTTGGCTACTCAATTTTAATTCAAGTAGTATTTTAAGCTTTTTGAAATTTTAATAATAAAATTTTTCGTAGAGAAAACTATCTTATCAATTTAAATATAGTTATAGTAAGAAAATTAAGTTGTAATTCATGCTTACACACAAATCCATTTAAAAGTAATGATGATTAGATGGTTATACATTTTTTTTTTCCTTTTAGAAATGAGTTGGTCATGAAATCATTGAAATGGTTATCTCAATTTTTGAGTTGAATAAAATGAATGAGTCTTTTGGCATTAACATTAAAAATAAATAAATAAATAAATTTTGGACTTAGGACACAAATTTAGGACACAAATTTAATTAAAAACTATTTTGGATTCTTATTATCCATCTACTTTAAGAAAACTAGTCGTTAATCTATTCAATGCAAGATAAAGTTAAACATAATATAATTTTTCTAAATATTTTTTTGTTGAAATATGAAATTTGATAATGCTTACTCACAAAAACATTCAAAAATAATAATGATCAAATTCTAGGTGGTTATCTCAACTTTCATTCTGAATATTATGATCGAGCTCCTTGGAGACACATGACAAAAAATTGGACAACAATTAAAAATTAATTTGGATTCCTATTATCCATTGACTTTAATATATTATATATGATATTGTTAAACTAAAGTCTTAAGTCAGTAAAATAAAGTCTTCTAAAAAAAAAAGTCAGTAAAATAAAGGGGTAATACAAGATAATTTACGTGACATAAAAAGAGGACGATCACTTAACATAATTAAAAAATACAAAAAACATAACCAACCCAAATACACCCGCATGCTCAATGAAATACCACCCAAAATTTTTTTTAACAAGGAACATTGCTTCAATACTATTAGAGTACTGTTCACATAATACACCAATTTTTTTTTTTTTTTGGTAATTACACTTTACTACTCTAAACTATATTCCAAATTATACTTTGCACCCTAAACTTTTAAAATACACGGTGTTAGGGTACTTTTTTTTTAAAAACCTAATTTTATTTGAGTACCACCTATTTATTTTCAAGCACCGCTAATAAGTTATTAGGTTTTCCCAAATATTTTTTGCTCTATTATTATGTTAATCATAAATGTTTTATATCTCATTATCTAAATTGGGTTATGATATAAAATATCACAAAAAAGCCTGAAAACTCATATTTTATCCAATTTTATTATCATATTCTATTTAAAGCCCAAGAATATTTATGCTTGACAATATTTGAGAAGCCCATGATTCAAGTCCATGGCAAAATAATTTTATCAATGAAATTCAAATCCATGATCAAAGCCCATGATTTAAACCCATGGCAATTTATTTATCCAAAGCCCAATTTTCATTGGCAACATCAAAACCCAATTCTCATTGGCAAAATCAAAATCCCAACTTACGTTGGTACTATTTAAAACCCAATTTTTATTGGCAACATCAAAACCCAATTTTCATTGGCAATGTCAAAAGCCCAACTTACGTTGGCACTATTTAAATCCCAATTCTCATTGGCAATATCAAAGCCCAATTCTCATTGGCAAAATCAAAAGCCTAACTTGCGCTAGCACTATTAAAAGCCCAAGCTAACTACTTGGCATTATTCTATCAAAAGCCCAAAGTTATTAATACTTGACAAAATACTATATCATAATTATTTCACTTAAAAGTCCAATAATGAATAATACTTTAAATTCTTAAACATATTATTATAATGTTACAAGCTCATGGAATTTATGAATTATCTATTCTCAAAACCCACGGAAATCATCTTGTAAAAACCCATGGAAAGTTATGATTGTTAGACCCATGACATATATTTATTTTATGTTATAAACCCATGAAATACATGGACATCATTTGCATCGCGACATCCATAATATACGCCTTTGACACTCATGGTAAACATTCAAACCCACAAGATCATCATTTAAGTTATGATGCGATTATTAGAAACCATGAACATTATTGCAACATGGAATTCATCAAAGTAAATATTATTTACAAAAGTATTTTGAAACTTGTCCTATTGTTTCAAATATTACAATTAATTGCCCAAAGGCCCATTGCAAGTATTTATGAAAAACCCCAAAATATTTGCTAATAAAAGTCCACGAGGAATGAAAGCCCATGCCATGTGCACACAACCCAGCCTATGTGAGCAAGCCCAAGCAAAAAACACTAGCAAGAGGCAAAGGAGAGTGGGCAAACAGTCCTTGTTCATTCCTAACCAAAAAGAGCAACTAGGTACTCATACAAGGGAACCAAGCCTTTGAGAATGGACTAAGGGCTATCCCATCAATTTTCTACCACCCTCTGCCTGACGTGAACAGTGCCCAAGGGCTGTCATATCAACTAAAGTCAAAAAGATGAAGGGACTCCATCATCTTCCTCAAGACTACACCTCAAACGGAAAGGGAGCTGAAACCAAATTATCCAAACTTCAACAAATTGATGCTATAAATGTTAAAAACGTTCAAAACATGATTCATGTACCAAGCTCAAGAATCCTAAAGGGGAAAAATTGGGAACATGTGGTTTGGAGGGCATAAAGGGATCTCCAACAGAACCCCTTGAAGTGACTAAGAATTTGACACCTGGCTTGGGGTATTGAATCTTACTTCTTGGGGACCAAATCTTAGTTGCAGCATTAGGATTCGTTCTTGATACTTGCCTTAATCCCATTGGCTGAACACAATCTCAGCAATCTTAGCATTTAATGCAAAAAGTTCTAAAATCCCATCATTACCCAAAGAAGCAAGACAACCCCTCAAAGTGGATTTTCCTACTTCTGATAAAAAATTTCAGGAAAGTTAAACCTTAATTCGTCACCCCTGATGAGTCATGCATTTTTGGATTCTTGTCAATCAATGCTTCTCTAAAGCTCCATTATAAAAACATACACACCTCAGCCCACTGAAGGAGGGAAGCCTCTCTAAAAATTTCTGTTATTGACTACACTCTGCAGAAATTCAATCCCTATTTGTTTTCTTTAAGCTTCCCCAAGCTCTCTTGAGCTCACTCACAACCTTTCTCAGCCTATAGTCACCATAACACCAACATTCACCACCTTGCTTACACCTTCCTACTCCATAAACATCCCATAACTGACCAGGACAGCCACTCGCTCTGAAACCCTTAGTTTATTTACTACTTTGCTCGTGGTTTAGCTTTCCTTAAGCTCACCACTCATCATCTTCAGCCTACACTTATCTAATCCCAGATATTCTTCCCACCCCTCTACACAACCACAGCTCAAAAATGTCCTCCAACTAGACACAAACAGCCCATTACTCACAAAAAGCTTCAATCTCAGTCTTAATCCCATCTCACTCACTCATACACTCACCAAAATCTTAGTTTAATACTTGCTGCACTGAGCTAGGGATCTTTCTCTCCCTTCATTCCATCCTATTTTTCTTCTTTTATTTGTAACTATGAAGCCTTTAATCATTGTTTATTATTATTATGATGAATGATATAATGTATTTGTAACAATTGAATTTTTCCCTTACATTGATGTAATGATGGCTAAAAGTACTATAAATTCCCTTGACCAAGACACACAAGGACCCCTAGGAGTGAACACTTTCCTAAATTTATTTAATCATTGACTGCTGGACTTTAAGTATAATTTCACCTCTACTGCCGGAGATAATACCGTATCGCTAGAGGACTGATTTGAACTATGATGTCGTAAAAAGACTAATAATATAACAACACTAACGTGTTTATTGGTCTTTATTGTTGTCTTCTTGTTAGGGTGCAGCCTCTATCTCTTGCTTGGGTGGACGTACACCACACCGATAGCCTTTGGGCTTTATTTCAAGGGCCCATCGTTGAGTTTCGGCTTGGCTACCCCATATTCTATTTGGGAACATCAAAATTTTCCCCTCAACACACGGTTAACACCCTAAACTATAATCTGTGTTAGACTTTGCATCCGCCGTTAATTCTACTGTTATATTGAATGGAAAACTAAAGTTTATGGTGTAAAGTGTAATCCGGAGTGTAGTTTAGAATGGTAAAATGTAATTTCTTATTTATTTTTAAGAAATTGAGAAGAGAGGCAATTGAGTCTTTTTACATGGTGCCATCCAAGATAATGATAGAGTTGATGGCAGAGTGCAAAATGTAACATATGTTATAGTTTAGGGTGTAAATCGTCCATTCTGAAATTTTAAGGTGCAAAATGTAATTGAGGGTATAGTTTAAGGTAGTAAAGTGTAATTTCCTCATTTTTTTTTTATTCCTTTCACGTCTCTCTCTCTCCATCTCAGATTCTCTCTCTTACACTCAAAGCCCTCTCTCTTCTCAAGCTATATTCTCTCTCTTGCAATTAGAGCTCTATTCGCAAGTAGATCAAAGCTCTTCTCAAGCAAATTGAAGCTTTCTTGAAGCAGGTTTGTGCAAGGATATGGTTTTAAAAGCAGAAATTGCTGGATAGGGTGGTGGTGGTGGTTTTTGTGGTCTCACTATCTTACCCAAAATGGGTTCAAGATGGAGGAGTGTGAGGAGAGAGAAAAAAAATTAGAGTAGAAAAATAAATATTGAGCCTGACATGTGAATATCTACAACTGAGTTAGATAAAATAGCTTTTTGGACAAAATTTGACTAAACTTGTATCGAGCTTTTGTGTGTGTGTGTGTGTCTGTATAAAGAGAGAGAGAGAGCGAGAGAGAGAGATGGGTTCAAGTTACACTTGGGATAACTTCACAAGAGTTACACCATTTTTAAACCATAGATTTCTATAAGATATAACGATTAAAAAAAGTCAACTATTTATGTCATCATTAAACATTTATTGCTAGCCACACCATCTAAATGAATTCAAAAGCTTTTTTCTTTCTCTATCTATACCTTATTTATTACAATCATGTTTACTTGTTTAGAGAAAGAATCTGTAAAGAATATGAGTTTGAATTAAAAATGTTAGAAATACTAAATGAATAGTACTATATTTCATAAGTAATAAAATATACAACAGTACCTATATATAATAGGCAGAATGTGTAGTACAAGTATGTGTGTAGTACAAGTAAACAAGGTGGGCCTAAAGCCCACAACCCATTACATGTTAACAGCCCCTCTCAAACTCAAGATGGGTGTAAGACCAACTTAAGGTTGTCAACCAAAGCACGAAGGCGTCCCTTAGGATGTGACTTGGTGAAAATATCTACAAGTTGATCTTTAAAGGAGACCGAGAATAGCTTGAGAGCACTATGGACAAGATAATAATGGATAAAATGACAATCGATCTCGATGTATTTAGTCCGTTCATGAAAGACATCATTGTGAGCAATATGAATGGCACTCTAGTTGTCATAATAAAGAGGAGTGGCAGAGGATGTGGACACACCTAAGTCCTTAAGAAGTCATTGTAGTCAAAGGAGCTCAGATGTGGTATCAGCAAGGGCATGTTATTTTGCTTCAGTACTGGAGCAGGCCATAAGGGTTTGTTTCTTGCTTCGCCAGGAAATCAGAGAAGAGCCAAGAAGAAAGCAATAACCAGTGGTGGACCTGCGATCAGTGGGATCTCTTGCCCAATCAGCATCAGAGAATGCACGGAGAACAAGAGGAGATTGAGTAGAGTAGAAAAGACCATGGAAGAGAGTTCCCTTTAGGTATCGAAGAATACGCAGAATAGCAGCATAGTGAGTCGATCGTGAAACAGACAGATACTGGCTTACCTGGTGAACAACATAAGAAATGTCTGGACGAGTGACGGTGAGATAAACTAGGCCGCCAACCAATTGTTTGTAAAGAGAGGGATTAGATAATGGTTTCCCCCCTGAGAGAGTCAAATGCGCATTAAGTTCAACTGGAGTGTCAACAGTCTTGCTATGAGTGAGTCCAACTCGAGGCAAAAGTTTAGAAGCATACTTGGCTTGAGTAATATAAAGACTATCTGTGGAATGAGTGATTTCAAGACCCAAGAAGTAGCTGAGATGTCCAAAATCTTTCATCTCAAACTGCTGACTGAGAAAATCCTTGAGTTCTTGAATGCCACTGAGGTCATCACCAGTTATGATCATATCATCCACATATAGGAGAAGCAAAATGATGCATTTGTTGGTGTGACGAAGAAATAAGGTAGAATCATAATGACTGGCAATATAACCCAAGCAAGAGATGGTAGAACTGAACTTGACAAACCAAGCTCGTGGAGCTTGTTTAAGGCCACAAAGTGCACGTCGAAGGTGACAAACCTTGTTCGGTTCAATAGAGAGACCAGGAGGAATGCATTTTTGACATCCATCTGAAAAAGGTCCCATTTACTGGCAGCAGCAACAACTAAGAGGGCACGAATAGATGAGATTCTAGCAACCAGAGTAAAGGCCTCTTTATAATCAATCTCATACTCCCGTGTAAAACCTTTTGCAACAAGATGAGCTTTATATTATTCAATGGACCCATCAGAGCGAGTCTTAATCTTATAGATCTACTTACAACCAACCACAGATTTCCCAAGAGGGAGAGTTACCAAATCCCAAGTATGGTTTTTAGATAATGCATCAAGTTCTTCTTTCATTGCAATCTGCCATAAAGGGTCAATGGAGGCCTCACGATAAGTGTGAGGCTCGTGCAGTGTAGCAAGGGCAGTATAACAATGATAGTCAAGTAAATGTGCAGGAATGGATTTTACCCGAGTTAAGTGATGAAGTGGAATGTCTTGTGCACGATCTTCAGGCGGAGCAGGAGCAAGAGACCCAAGCTCAAGGTTGGCAGGCTCATCTTTAACCTGTTCATCTTCCACCTGTTCATTAAAGGGTGATCCAGGAGAGGCATAAAAAATTTCTAGTGGTTGGACAAAAAGTTCTATAGGAAGATCAGGAGTAATTATAGAAGGAATATGTGGCTCATCTAGAAAAAGATCTAAGACAGAGGAGGTAGATAGGGAGGCACGGAAGTGAGAGAGCTCGACAAAGGAGCGATGTTCAAAAAAGACAACATTGTGGGAGATACGAAAATGATGAAAGATAGGATCATAACATCGACACCCCTTTTGAGTTTTGCCATAGCCAAGAAAATAACAAAGTCTAGACCGAGGCTTAAGTTTGTTATGCTCATGTGGCTGAAGAAGAATGAAATAGCTTCGCCCCAAAAAGGATGGAGCAAAGGTGGTGATAGTCTGAAGGTGACCCAAAAAGGCGCTCATATGGAGTTTGATTTTGGATGACAAGACTGAGAATACGATTAATAGCATGAACAACATTAAGAATAGCTTCGCCCTAAAAAGGAGCAAGAACTTTGGCAAAGAGAAGAAAAGCACGAATAGTGTTAAGAATATGACGAAGTTTGCGTTTGGCTCTACCATTTTACTGAGAGGTACCTGGACAAGTTAGTTGATGAACAGTGCCATAGGAATGCAAAACAACTTGGAAAGCATATTAAATGTATTCAAGAGCATTATTAGATCGAAAAATTTTGATACGTTTGGAAAATTGAGTTTCAATCATTTTTGCAAATTAAAATATACTTGCAATAATTCATAACGATGTTTCATATAAAAAATCTAGCTATAGCAGGAGTAATCATCAACAAAGACAACAAAATATTGAGATCCACCAATATTAGAGACAAAGGAAGGCCCCAAAACATCAGAATGAATTAGGTCAAAGATATCAGTGGACATTAATTCACTAGTATTGAAAGGCAAAACTGGTTGTTTTCCTAACTGACATGAAACACAATCAAAATTTTCTGTGGACACTGAACCTATCAAACCTCTAAAAGCCAAGTGTTGTACTCGAGAGAAAGATGCGTGACCAAGTCGGGCATGCCAAAGTGCGAGGGAAGGAATAAAAGAAACTGCAGCAACTGTAGCAGTAATAAAAACATGAGCAACAGGTGGAAGACGAAGGTTGTCCATGGGAAACATACGCCCAACTTTGGGACCGGTCCCAAGCTCCTGTCCTATCCTTAAATCCTACATAATACACCTAGAATAATCAAAGGTAATGTGATAACCCAACTCAGCTAATTGTCCCACAAAAAATAAATTGTAAGAAAGGTTAGGAACATTAAAGACCCCAGGAACCGAGAGGTTGGAGGTTGAGATAGAACCTATATTATGACCAAACATTGTGGAACCATTAGTTGTGCGAATATTAAGAGGGTGTGGTGTAGGTTCAAGTTGAGAAAATAAGGATGAGTGAGGTGTCATGTGGTTGCAACAAGCAGAATCCATAAGCCAAGAGGAAGGAGACATACCAAATGAAATTGAGAGAGAAGAGGAATAAGATGCACTACCAACCATACAAATTGTATTAGCGATTATGTTTTGAAGATTAACTGTGGAAATGGTGATAGTGGATCCAGAAGACTTGGACTTTGTGGAGATGAGAGCCATTGGTTGGATACTCTCAGTGTTAGCAACAGTAGCAGCAGAAATGGAAACAGGTGATTTGTTGCGTTGATAGCAAGTTTCAATATTATGGCCAAAACGTTTGCAAAAATTGCAAAAACGTTTGTTGGATTATCGGCAACGATTATTGCAAAAGGAAGAAGATCTGTCCTTATTCTTCATTTAGAAGCAAAATATGCAAAAATGGACTGCAAAAATGAAAACTACGCGAAAAACTGGGTAAGGAGCACCTGGACTGCAAAAAGTCAACTTTGGAAAAAGTCAACGGTCAACTGCTAGAAGTCAAACTCAACCTGGAGATGACGTCAGCGACTGACGCAAGCAAGTGACGTCAGCGACTGACGCAACTAGGGCTGACGTGGAAGAATGACGTCAGCAATGACATTAGTAGGAGTGTTAAGGCGCGTGAGAGCGTGTGAAGGAGCGTGACTTGAAGATGCGACGCGTGGAGATACATCCCAGATGTGTAGTGGCGCGTGGGGCGCATGACCTTCGACGCAAATTGCTTGGTCAGCGAGTGGCAATGCATGTGGACTCCTGTGGCTGCGAGATTTCTACAACTGAATAGATCGGCGCAAGGCGATCACAGTGGTACCTACAAAAGGTTAATCGGAGCAAGATTCACGACAGTGATGGAGGAGCAGTGGTCTTTGGGGTGTGGGACTCCTTAATGGCAGCGGCTACAGGTCCGGAACCTAAGGACAACGACTAAGAGACGTCGGAGGTTCAACGGCGAGTGGCTGCAGCAGCTGTTGTGACAGTGGAAGCAATGTTGAGAATAGAGTAACACCAATAGAGACAAGTCTACTAAGAAAAGGTCAGAGCAATGGCTCTGATACCATGTTAGAAATACTGAATGAATAGTACTGTATTTCACAAATAATAAAATATACAAGAGTGCCTTTATATAATAGGCAAAGTGTGTAGTACAAGTATGTTTGTAGTACAAGTAAACAAGGTGGGCCTAAAGCCCACAACCTATTACACGTTAACAAAAAACAAATTATAATCACATATAAGAGGATGGTTCAAAGTTAATTGATGACAAAAAGACATATTTCAAAGCAGTTGTATTAGTTGGGACTTGGGAGCCAAAGCTAGGACCAACATGGAGATCACAATTGCGTTTTGCTTTGTTCATTAATTTTCTAGGTATAGATAAATACCAACAATACTAGGACCACAACTAATTATACAACATTTATTACAACTCGCCATGTGGCTAATTGTGAGTGGTGGAGGTGTGAATTTACCACTTTTTTCTTTATATAATAGGCAAAGTGTGTAGTACAAGTATGTTTGTAGTACAAGTAAACAAGGTGGGTCTAAAGCCCACAACCTATTACACGTTAACAAAAAACAAATTATAATCACATATAAGAGGATGGTTCAAAGTTAATTGATGACAGAAAGACATATTTCAAAGTAGTTGTATTAGTTGGGACTTGGGAGCCAAAGCTAGGACCAACATGGAGATCACAATTGCGTTTTGCTTTGTTCATTAATTTTCTAGGTATAGATAAATACCAACAATACTAGGACCACAACTAATTATACAACATTTATTACAACTCGCCATGTGGTTAATTGTAAGTGGTGGAGATGTGAATTTACCACTTTTTTCTCTACTATTTACAACTTGCCACGTGTCGAATTGTGGCAAAAGTAGTGTAATCTGTTGTTGTTCTAGCATTTTTCAGATACATATAAGTTAGATTTTGTAAGCCCACGTAAATTATGGAGCAAAATAGGTGGGTTTGCTGAATAAAAAACTCTCAACACTGGCTGCACTCAACTAAGGGGAACAAATGCACCCAAGCAGCCTATCAAGTTAGCAACACTCCCAAAAGTTGGGCAGCTCACAGTCTCATCCTTGCTTGAAAGATGAAACATATAAGAATTACAGAAACTTTCAATCAAAAGTTAAAGCACCGAGGTCAAGACGCATAAACAAGCTAATTTCACAAGGAAAACTCGACAACCACAACAAGTGAATATGATTTGTCTCCTGAAATTGCTGAGACACTAGAAAATGCACTGAATATTTCACATCCTATTGATTTTGTATTGAGGTGAGTGGTGAGGCTTAGGAGAGGAGAGGTGATGCTTGTGAATAGGTGTGAGATATTCAGTGCCTGTAGCAATACTCTTCAATCTTCAAAATCATGAATTAAGGTAGCAATACTCTTCAATCTTCAAAATCATTAATTTAGTTTGTGTATTTTCATGGGGTAAGTGTTAGAATTATGAGTAAGTGATTAAACTCACCATTTTCTAACAGCTTAAGCTTTTGGGACAATCGGTAATTTAACATGATATCAGAGCAAGAGATCCTAAGTTTGATCCTTGTCTTCACTCTACCTCCTATTTAAAATGTTAAATTCCCACTTGTTGGGCCCCCACTTACTAAAGGGAAGTTTATACCTACAAGTGAAGGGGAGTGTTAGAATTATGGTTAAGTAATTAAACTCACTATTTCTTAACACCTTAAGTTTTTGGAACAATCAATAATTTAACAGTAAGTTGGGGTTTGTAGTTTGCAGGGCTGAGTGCAATTGAGTGACAGATGAGTAAATTTATTGAAGTGTCAAATGCGTAAAGCTTCAGACACTTTTGTTGGCCATGTGGACTTTGAAAGGGTAAGTTCAAGGTAGAGCTTTTCATTAATTTGATCCTCAATCATTGGCTAGTTTTAAGAAAAAGTCAGTATTCTCAAACTTGCCTGTTCACCTTATACAGGGACCATTAAAAAAAAAAAATACAGATTGTGGTGGGCCGGTTTAAGGTGATAGGCAAACTTGGGGGTGTAGTGAAATTGTTGTAAATTTTGTTATGACCCTAACTTTGTTGTATCTCAAATCTCTCTTGTCCAATTGTCCTTAAAATATCTTTTTAGAACTTCTAATCCTTGTTCACCAATAAGATATCTTGGTTAAATTCTTTTGGAATTAAGATCATATTGGAGATTAAAAAAGAAAAGAAAAGATTATATTGGAGACAACCCACCAATTTGCTATTTAGTAGGTTAACCTTGGTTCAAAGATAGAAAGATTCACCATTCAAAGAAGTCATCAACTCATTATCTTACTAGTCACTTTCTCTCTTACTTTTTTTTTTCTTTGTATTTTGATTTGGGGTAATTACATTCCTCTTCTTTGAGGTTTGAATGAATGACACTTTATCCCAAATTTAAAGAGAAAAAACACTTTCCCCTATTGACATCTGTTTGATCGAGCTTTGTTAAATTGATATCAAAAATTTTGTGCACTAAATGTCAGGTTTCCAAAATTATTCTCCCTTTCGAAATTAAAATTCATTGTTTTGAATTTTTAATTAAAGAGTATTTTAAAATATTCAATTTTTTTTTTCAACGGATTGAGAAGATATATGTCGTTACAAGTCTTTTGGTGCTTGATAAACTTTGCATTTTAATTATAAATTTATCAGTTATGTTTTTACTAATCATGGTTAAACTTTGTTAAAGAAAATCTTATAAAAAAAATTTAAAATATTCCATTATTAATATAAATAGAAGGGGGGGAGTGTTATTTTCTTCAAATCTCAAAGGAGTGTGTTTTTTAACTTCAAGATTAGAGTAGAGTGTCATTTCCTCAAATCCCAAAAGGGTGGAGTGTAATTACCTCTTTCTATTTATGTAATGATGATATGTATAATCCATCTCACATGGAGATGGGTGACCCCATGTGACATGAGAGTGATTACTCTAAAGAGAAATACAAGGATGCTTTAAGGAACCCAAATTTACCTCACCTAAAAAATAAATAGAATAAACACAAACTTTTTTTTTTTAACACCTCAAAAACAAATAGGAAAAGCATAAACATTTCCCCCCCTAATATTCATGGCCCATCATTTACCTCACTTCTCAAATACCCTAGAGACAATGAAAATACTTGAATCGTGAAGTTTAACACTCAATATAGGGTTCATTAAAAAAAAAAAAAAAAAAAAAAACCCTCAATATAGGGTGATTTTACAAGTAGATCAAATCAGCTTAGTATCATGTCATCAATCAATTGTTTAAATCGAATAATAAATAACATATAATTGATTGGTATGAAAATTGACGTGCATGTTAAGAACATTTAGTACATATAATTCAATAATGGAAATTTTAAAATATGAATTTAATAACAAGTTATTAGAAGGTATAACATAATTTAGAATTACACCAGATATAATTTGGGAGAATTACACTTTATCACCCTAAACTATGACCTTAGATTACATTTTGTACTCTAAACTTTTCAAGTGCACATATTGCCTCCTAAATTCTGACCCTTGTTATACTTTGCACACCGACGTTAAGTTTGCTATTAACTTAGATGTAAAAGTATGACATGTGAAAAGTCTCAATAGCACATCTTCTCAATCCTTTAAAAACAAAGAAGAAATTACACTTTACCACCCTAAACTATACTCTTGATTATACTTTGCACCATAAATTTCAAATTTTCATCCAAGTTAACAGAAAACTTAATGTCGGAGTGCAAAGTATAACAAAAGTCATAGTTTAGAGCGCAAAATGTGTATTAGAAAAGTTTAGGGTGCAAAGTATAACAAGAGTCATAATTTAGGGTGGTAAAATGTAATTTTCCCGGTATAACTTGAATCCAACCCTATTGTTTTATCGCTAACTAATCTTTTGAGTAATTTTAATGCTAAATACAAACCGATATTCCTTAGTGTTCATACCCTCTTTTGGGTTTTAAGCTTTGTTTTGTAAGCTCAAAGGGCTCCTACAAGGCCCTCCTTTCATTGATCAATAATTCCTATTATTGTCTTCAACTCAAGGAGCATATATATATATATATAAATATATTTATTTATATTTATATATATAGTAACTAATGCTCCGTCTAGTAGTATATTTCAATCTAATGGAGTTAAACTCATGGTTTCAATGCCATTTCTAAATTCTAACTTCTCCAAAAACAAAATATTTATGAATTCTAACTATAATCCATTTTGATGTAGGTTCAAAGAGAAAAGTGTTCAAAAGCCAGCCTGACGGTTATCTGATTGCTAGAAATAGTTCTCCATTAACCATTAGTCAAGGTATATCGTTCATTATAATGTATTGACATAGTATTAATCATATATAGGATCCTATCAGACACATCTTTAAGTCATTTAAAAAATTAAAACAACGTAATTAATTACTTCAATTGCTCTCGAGAAATCATTTCTTAAATAGTTTCTTCCAAGGCTACTAATTAATGAACCTAACTAGGGAAAGCTCATACACAATATATTTTTCATAATCTTGCAAGGCGATGCCTAATCACTCCCCTCTCTTCATCCAACACAAAATCAGCTCTAGAAAAGTGGGGGCTGGTAAAGAAGGGTTTCAGATCATAGATTTCATGTTCCTGTGCCTGCGCGAAAGGAAAACAAACCAAAAATTCAGTACAGTCAAAGGGCCCATAAATCCAGTTTATGTAATTGAAATACTTCAAGTTTTATGTTCCCATTACCTTGCTCTGCAAATCCTCTACTTTCACATCAATCTGGGTAAGCCTTGAAGGAGACCCACTAACAATTTCTTCGAAGTGCAGTGCATTCTTGACAAGCTCACGAAGAAGATATAATAGCAGTTCATTGTAATCCTTCTTGAAAGTCATGTACTTTCTGAAACTCTGCAACAACAAATAAAATCCTTGTCAACCAATTGTCTCAGTGATCAACAATTCAAGAACTTCAAAATTTTATGTAACAATCAGTAAACTTTCATTAAATAGTTGCAAGAAAACGAACACTATCTAGTTAATAAAGGGACAAGATCAGCTATAACTGTATTCTACTCACTCAAAACAATGATAAGTTCAAAAGTATAAACTAGAAGCATCAGTTATAGCTTAAAAAGATTTCCAAAATGCTTCAGGTCAGGTCTACAGAACTAGCAGACTAAATAGCATCTGAATTCAACCATGAACAAGGGATACCTTGTTAACAGTTATTGATACTTATGTAATAGAAAAAGCAGCCCACGTTCATAGGACAAGAAGATTGTTGGTAGAAGCAGCTAAATCAGTGTTGTACTAAAAAAATCCTAAATATGAAACATTCTTGACCAAACTCGGCATAATTTCAATTACTATACAACAAGGTCAGTAAACACTTGTGTGCATGCATTACAGACATGTAATGAAAAGAATGCTATGAAAAGCTAAGCAAATTATAGATCCGATTACAAGGTGGCATAAAGAGTTTGTGCTGCAATATAAAATATTGATACTGGTATATGTAGCATCTGGAAGAACATGCCCTGCAGCCACCAGAAAAGAGTAACAGTTATTAGAGAAGAGAGGCAGAGGATCTCTTTCAATACCTTTTGCAGTGCTTTCTGTACCCCAAACTTTTGGGTTGAAATGAATGAATCAAGCAGGACACGAATGGCCATGTCTACATCTTCCTGTGTGACATGCTGTCTGAGGTGCATTCTGGCATGTGCTTCAGACATTCGTATCATGGATTCTATGTGCCTCACTGCTATGGGCACTCCTTGTCCATGCTAGATGGGCAAAATGAAAAGGAGGGATATATCATCAAATCATCAACAAACAAGAGAAGCTATTATCAAATTTCATTAAAAGAGAACTTACCGAAGATTCTCTTCGCAGTTCAGCATAAACATGTGTTAGCTTATCCAAATCAGCATCATGCAACCTTGGGAATACATTCAACTTGGCATAAGTTAAGTACTTCTTTAGCAGATCTTGAGGAAGTATCTGTAAAAATAAAAGGATAGAACTCTCAAGAATTAAGAAGCAGAACAACATGTTTGAATGAATCTAGAAGCAACTAGTTGGGAAACTAAGTAGGATCAGGAGTGTCAAACCTCAGTATCAACTAGCCTGGCAGTTGCTTGATTATCTTCATGGGATTCACTTACAGACCTATCATCCATGTTAGCACCCTTAGGTTGCGACTTAAAATGGCTATCAACTACAAACTTTGCAAGCATCTCATCCGTCACAGGATCAACGATATCCTGCAAAATTATCATTTTCCTTCCCATTAACATCATCTAGTAAGTAAGATGTGAGTTAAGAATTGAAGGTGTAGAGATATAACCTTTACAACACAGAGGATATCAAATCGAGAAACAATGGGATCTGTCAACTCAACATTCTGTGAAAATGTTTTTGAGGAATCATATCTGCAAAACAGGTATACAATTCGAATTGTGGCTCAATCAGAAATAAAATGTTGAAATGTGTTAAATTACTTATTGTCCCCAAAGCTTAAGTTATTAGGAAATGGTGAATTTAATCATTTAAACATAATTTAAACATTAAGTTTAATCATTTTACCATAATTCTAACATTGAATTTAATCATTTAACCATAATTCTAACACCCCCTCTCACGTGCGGGCCTAAACTACCCCTTAATATGTGGAGCCCAACACATGAGATTTTTAACATTTTAAATGGGGGGTAGAGTAAAGACAATGATCAAATTTAGGATCTCTTGCTCTAATACCATGTTAAATTTCCTGCTCTCATTTAACCATAATTCTAACAAAATGTAAGAAAGTAAATCCAAAGCTTTAAATATGTCTGGTTGGTGAAAACAAAGGAGTAGGAAAATAGGGCATTGGGGTTGGAAATTGATGGCCTTCACTATCAGAAACATATTCAACAGAAACCTAATAGAAAATACCAGGCATTGTAAAGTTTTCTGCATCTATGTGGTCCAACTTATAGGTGTTCATATTTTCACAAGAATATCATAAATGAGCCATTTTGCCAAACCAAAGTGAGCAGTGCAACTTCACCACTTTTATTATCCACCCTAAATAAATTAATCCATTTTCATACCTTCCCCCAATAGGATTTGCTGCCGCAATCACAGAGCATCGTGCCTGAAGAGAAGTGACAATTCCAGCCTTTGATATGCTAATACTCTGCTGCTCCATTGCCTCATGAATACTCACCCTGATCATGAATGGATTTTCAGTACTCTAATGAGAATGAACACCTTTTGGGTAGGGGGAGGGAGTTCATATTATATAATTCAGAAAGTTATATATAAACTTGCATTCCTTTACCTGTCCTGATCATTCATCTTGTCAAACTCATCAATAAGGCAAATTCCTTTATCAGCAAGAACAAGGGCCCCTCCTTCAAGGGTCCACTCCCTTGTGACCGGGTCCTTGTGCACTGCTGCTGTGAGACCCACAGCAGAAGCTCCTTTACCAGTAGTATATACAGCCCTCTGCCCAGTCTTTTCAACATACCTATAACAGAATCCATGAGAAGTTATATTCATGTCACTACTAAAAAGGCAATTAAGCATATTTGACATAGATTAGAGTAGTTCTCACTTTAGAAATTGAGACTTTGCTGTGCCTGGATCACCTAGGAGAAGCACATTTATGTCCCCTCGCAATCTGTGTTTCCCCTCGACATTTTTCTCTTGCCCTCCAAACATGGCCAGGGCAATTGCTGTTTTTATATCTTCATGGCCATAGATAGACGGGGCAATGGACTTGACAATCTGAAAGTATTATTCACATCACCTTCAGTATGCGTATTTCATGATCATGAAATGGGAATAGTTAATAAAAAAAAGAATAGTCAGCAACAAACCCTTTCTCCTATTCTGGGGTCTTTAGCCAACTTTTCTATCTCTTCTTTGTCTTCCTGGGTAAGTTTGTAAGCAGAAAAGAGGTCCTGCTTCTTTGTGACGTAGTTTGCTTCGACCACAGTGGCAAATACAGGAAACCCATTCTTTGTATTCAAGGATAAGTCAAAATTATTTGTATAAATACCTGTGACCTCCTGCAATATATCAAATGGAACATAAAACTGAAAATCAGGAAGAAGTCACTAGCACAAACAAACAAGTCCATGATGAGGATCATACAATCTCTTCCCCAGGGCGGGCACAATCAATCAAATCGTTCAACAGTATCACTTCCTTGTATCTAGGAAGCCGACCTGCAGGCACAATTCCAGGGCTTTCTTGGAGTGTAAGCTTTTGGTAATTCCTGTATACTGTCTGCAGTGAGACATAGAAAGACAAACATGAGTTTCAGATTGTGTAAGGAAGGGTTTATCTCATTGCTGAAAAGTGTCATGAAGGAAGCAATTAAACAATTAAGGTCTCAAATTTTTTTTTTTTAATTATTTGGGATCCAAGTAAACAAATCTTCAACTCAAAGGAGCATTTTACATATTTTGTTACTGGATAAAGGAGGATAAAGGAGAATTTAACATTTGCTTAGCTTATTTGGCATTCATGAATACAAATACATTGGTATCAGATGCAAAACAATAATTTCCTTTCTTATCCTATATTTTGAGCCAAAAAAAATTCCAGAACAAATTAAGATCTTGAAACTTCACCTGCTCAATATTGACAGTAAATGGTCCTTTTGATTGGCATTCTGGGCAGGAACCAACCTTCACTTCTGAATATGAATTCTGAAAGAATGGCCCCAAAACTGCCCCACATTTGTTGCAATCATACTTTACCTGTTGCAACTGGGGGAAAACCCCAGAGCGTCGAGTCACAACTCCCCCAATACGAATCATGGTATTCAAATGGATTTGCCTGCAAATCAGCCAACAACAATCAAGTTGGAATCAACATGGTCAGTGGAAAAAAGAAAGAAAAGAAAAGGTGAAGTTGGGATCGTAAGAGATACAAAGAATACGATGTAATATAGCCATCAACAATGATTTTCATATGTTACCTAATATTACGAATCTGATCGTAAACAGGTAAGTTGGTAATGCGGACATAGATCTTTTGATGGATATTTTTGTAGTTTGGATGTAAATCAAAGACGACATTCTTGGCAACATCTTCCATGACTTCTAAGACAGATTGGGGGGCATCAGCCAGCCAGATGGCAATATTGGGATGGATATAAATAAACTGTTTGTAATCAATCTCCAAGCTACACTTATTAGCTGCAAGAGCAACATTGATTCAGTCCAAACAATACATAGCTTACAACATGTTGAATGATAATTATCCATTCAGAGTAACAAGTTCACTAAGTGAAAGTTAAGCATAAGCAGACATTTTACCTGACACCATCTCATTTATTAGCCTTACATATTCGAAGTCACCATGCTCATTCTTTGGATTGACATATGTGAGTAGAAAATCCTTGAACTTCTTTGCTATAAAGCGACGCACTTCATCCCTAGTAACCCACTCTCTTAGTGTTCCCTGGACACGATACATCTCAAACTCGCCTTCATCATCATCTTCATCCTACAAATAAGCAACATTGGTAATAAGAAAAGCACTGATAATGTAAATCACAGTTTTAAATGCAAGGGCACCATTGCTTTGAGGAAGATAATAGAATAAATTAAAGAGAGCTTAAAACCTCATATTGATCATCATCAGTCTGATCAGTCATGGGCACATCCTCTCTTGAGTGTCCCCGCTGTGATCTTCCAGGTGAACTTTGCATTCCATCATTGTCATCATAGCTTCTTGGCACAGGAGGAGGCCTGAAATCAGCTCTAGACCTCTTTGAAGGCCTGTAGTTGTCATCATCTGTGTCTGTAACCAAAGTGTAAAAAGTTCACTACAATCTGCATTTGCTTGCATTTCTTCTCTCTTTCTTTTTATTTTCATTTATAATTTGGCAATTTATCAAATGTTTATGGTAAATCTATCCAAATAAAGTTTGACAGTTACAATGCCGAAAGCATACTAAGATAGGTTGGCATGTTTTGAGCACAGTAAACCACCAATACAAAGCTCAAGTCAAGGCATAATTATGACTTAGGCTTTTTAGCTATATTCATGGTTTTTTTTTTTTTTTTTTTTTTAATTAAAAAGGGAAAGTTGGAGTAATTGTGAAAAATTATACTTGTTGAATTACACTTACACGTACATACATACATAGGTAAGTATATATACTTAAACAAGCATTCTCAATGAGACTCTGATCAGCAAGTAATAGCAATTAGTCTTACTATTAATTAGCTAAATGCAACGAAACAAAATACAAAGCAGGAATTCCGGAGAAGTACAAATTAGCAGAGATATAGTAAGAACTTGACACTTAGCATATAGAAGAAAAAATTGGAAATTAATGGCTTAAATATACATACAGATGATTTTAGTCCTTGAAAGCATGGCATAACTCCCGACCGGTCATTTTTAGTGACTATAAACTTCAATTACTAAAATCACTAAATCAACTGTCTAATTTGTCCAAAATTTACTAAACATTGAACTACATAGGGTTTACAAATGAAGAATGATAAAATAAAAGTAAAAAAAAAGAAAAGAAACCTTGGTCATGGAGAAGCTCAGGAAGCTTGCGTCCAGTGACGCGAACCTCGCGAGCGTCGAGCTCCAACTCGGCAGCCCTACGGTCCTGCATGATCTGATCCAAATCTCTCTCGTCCTCAAGCGAGTCATCCAGTCCCACCGACTCGTACTGGTCCTGCTCATCCATTCTCCGATAATCACTGCATTTCATTTCACCAAGTCCCACATTTTTCAACAATTTTTTTAAAAATAAAACAAAGGAAGCAAATATCGAGATCGGATTGTGAGTCGAGAGAGTACTTACTCCAAGAAAGTGTCGTGGAAAAGGTCCTCTCCGTCGTCCTCTTCCTCGACCTCTTCCGGCTCGTCTCGGATGATTTCGGGATCCACGGCGGCCTCGTCGTCGATGTCCTCATCGTCTGTGAAGTTCTCGGAAGTGCGAGGGATCTGATCGGTGTTGAATCCGGCGGAGGTCGGTGATTCCGGCGTTGAAACAGGCGCCGGATTCTCTCCGTCTTCTCCTCCGGCCATTTCTCCTCAGATATTTGCTGTTAGTTTGCGGCGATTGTTTTGTGCGTTTAGGCTTTAGCCAGGAGCAGGGCTACAACAAGTAACAAAGACTATCAGGTTAGGCCCACTAAGAGCGTTATTTTGGCGGGAATATTTGGCGCCAATTTGTGTAGCTTTGCCACGTCGCGTGCCTATATGTTGTTGTTGTTTTTTTTGGGCTGTAGGAATGTAATTGAATTGGATTCCAGCAATGTTGGGCTGGGCTTGGTTTCACTTCAGCTACCTAATGGACCTGTTTCTAACTTAAGATTGGACAGAAATTATCATTTTTTGAAGCTGAATAGTCTGTTGGGCAAAAATTATTTTTACAAATTTATTTTACTATTTAGTTTATTTTTGTTACTATTTATGAGTCTCACTGTACTTTTTGGTATTATTCATGAGTCATACTGTACTATTTTAGTTCACTTTTATCTTTATTTATAGTATTTTTAGCAAAAAAATTTCAATTTCGGTAAAATAAGCGGACCCAAACAGACCTTAATGGCCTGTTTGGAAGCTTAGAGAGGGAGGAGAGTAGAGGGGAGTAGAGCTGTAGAGGGGAGGAGAGTAGTGGGGAGGAGAGTAGAGGGGAATGGTTATACTCTTGTTTTTAAAATTAGTAAGGGAGAATGGAGTAATTAGCCATTTCTCTTGTTTTGGATGTTTTAAAAATTAGGATGGAAATGAGAGAAAATGATTTAAATAGACAAATTTACCTCTATTTGAAAATGGACTTGTAACATTGGTCTATGATTAATTTGTTAGATTAAATAATTATGACTATAGCATCCAATATTTTTTTTGATAATTTTTTTTTTATGTGAATTAAATAATCAACATTGGTCTATGATTAAATATTTTTTCTACTTTTTTTATTATACTAAAAAAAACCATCCTTAATTGATAATAATTAAAATAAGAAAAAAAAAATGTTTGGTTTGTTTGTTTACTGAAAAAATCAACAAAATATTGAATTTTGAATTTTGACTTTTAACACATGATCCTTATAATTTCTTTCCGAGTATTCAACCTTGTTGACAATAAACTATAAGGTGACAAAATTGACAATTATTCAAAACAAGAAACAGGGGTTGACTATATCTTTCTATAACTACTGTCAAATATATGACTTATAAGAAATTAAAGATTTCCAGTTTGGTATTCTTATTCTGTGATCAGTGAGAATGAATATTGCAAGCAGCACAGAAAAATAATAGGTTGAAAAGGCTTCAAAATCTTCAGTCCTTTTTTCTTAAACCACAGTACTGAAGGTGCAATATCAGCAGAAAAATCCAATACATATGAAAAGATAAAAACTGTTAGGTCGCTTTAATTTGCCAGTGATTTTGTTCATTATGTCAGTGATGTGCTAGTCCTACTAATTACAGAATGAGTATTTGGAGGCTTTGACTGGCTGGGTAGTGGTTCACACCATCACAGGTATATTGTGATCAATTCCAAATCGCTTCATTTTCAACAAATAAAGATTTGACAATTACGTAGAAATAACCAAAGAATACATATCTTCCTAACCCTTGTACATTTTAGATTTTGGAGGAAAATAAATTGAATATACAAAGCTACATATGCTTTGTGAAGAACATATACAGAGTTCTAATCTCCATGCTACCTACCCTGTAACATTGTAATGGTTAATTCAGTTGCAGTATATGGAGTTTTCCCTGATGATGACGAGTCAGTCTCTGTAATAGACCTTTCTGTGTAAAATCCAGGCTGTTTTGGTTGAGGTAGTGAAGAATTCTCACTATCCAACATCAAAAGAACAGAAGCGATTGGGGGCCTGTCTTCAGGGTGTTGTTGCACACACAATAGACTGACTTGTATACATCGTAAGACTTCTGATGCAGGTATCGGCTTTTCCATCAAAGCATCCATCAGTTCCATGGCCCTGCTTTCGTTCCATAATTTCCATGCCTAAAAAAATTCCGAATTAATGAAAACAGTAACATATAGAAGGTAAAAAGATATAAGAAAATAATATTGGTTTAACAATCCGAAGAAAGAAAATCTTCTGATTCAAACTCACATGTCCTAAAAGGTTGAAATCATGATCAGGATAATTAAAATCCTCTATTCTTCTTTCCACTCACTATCTCTAAAACCAATACACCAAAGCTCATTGCATCAGTATTCTATATCAACAAAGGATGGTTTCACAATCTGTTGCAAACCAGCCATAAAAGGTTTCAACCATTGGCCATGTGCTTCTAAATTTAATTTGAAGCGTCAAAAGATAACACATTCAACGGACACCTCAGAAGATCTCCTCGAACTTTGGCTTAGGTAACTATTAGGGGGGTTGTGGTTGCCTACATCTTAAATTCAGTTTTTGACTTAATAAAAAAAAAAAGCATCTAAGTATAATAATTCGTCTTCCAAATTAGGTTCAAATCAAGCATTTAAAAATGTTCATCAACCTATCAAAATAATAATAATAATAATAATAATAATAATAATAATAATGTTCATCAAACATTACACAGGAAAGTTGACAGAACAACATCTATTAACCAGTCATGACCTTCAAATATACATTGTCAGTTAAAATTTCCTCTCTACATCACTAGACAAGAAAATTTTCATTAACTTAAAACAACCTAATATAGGAATTTAATCATGATATACTAGTGCTACAGCTTGACTATTTAGAATTTATTAACTAACAAAATAAATCAGTGTATGGACATACTTTAGGTGCTGTAATCCGATTATATCCTTCAAGTACGATACAACGATCACTCACTGAATTGGCTTGTAGATTGTGTTGGAGTGCCTCAATGGCATTGGGATTCCATTCGCAAGCATAAACTAGTTTTGCATTGGCCCCGATCAAGGAAGTTTAGCAATCAGGTCACTATTAGTGTACAAATGATCAAGCAGTTGAAATGATCGTAAAAGAGTAGAACCAAAATTTATCAAACAGATTGTGAGTAACTCTTTGAAACTTTAAAATTCTAGTAAAAAAAAAAAAAAAAAAACCCAAATCAGAAACCCATTCACAAAAAACAAGAAATTACCCAAAAAAAATAAACAAGAAACACATATCCATATATTGCTACAATATACAAATTTATGCAAGTTCACAATCTAGACTCACTCAAGCACTTTATCAAACACATTATGAGCAATACTTTGAAATAAAAAAAGCAATCAGATTCAAAACCCACCCACAAATAACATGTTATTACCCCATAAAATCACAATTAATAAGAAATTACCCAATAAAATCACAATTTTAAGAACATAGTTATTTGATCCAACTCAAAAGAAACCCATGAAACAAAAAGAAAAACAGAGTTTACCTCTGAAAGAAAAACTCAAGCGTGAGAGACGATTGATTGTGAAGAAGTTGTGTGAGAGAGACAGCGTGAAGTGTGGAAGAAGTTGTGTGAGAGAGAGGCAGTGGAGTCTTCAAGGCTGAGAGAGTTGAGAGAAATTTGAGACTGATGAGAGAAATAACGTAAATTTATTTTATATAATTGGTTTGTAATTTTGTTAATTTACAATGGGTAAATTGAGGAATTCATTTGGTCAATAATTTATCTACTCTACTCTCCCTCCAAATCTTTCCAATTTGGGGGAATTAAAAATGAGGGGTTAGAGGTAGTTGAAACCCCTCCAAACCTCTCTCTTTCCTTCCTTAAAAAACTTCCAAAGAAGGTAATTGAATTACTCTCCCTCCCTTTACTCTACCCCTCTCCTTTTTTAAACATCCAAACAGAGCATAAGAGTTTGTATGTTTGGATTATTTTTTAATGGAAGTTTATTTACAAAAAGTAATTGAAGGTTTGAAGTTGAAACTATAGTTGTATTTATAAAAAACATAAAAAGTTAAAGAAAAAAAGTTCATTCATGCTCACCTTTAGGAATTAGAAGATGTATGAAAAATGAACTACTTTAAGTGTCTGTTTGGCTAGCTTATTTTTTACCAACTTATTTTACTATTCAGCTTATTTTTGCTATTATTCATGGATTCCACTGTACTTTTTTGTACTATATATTGGTCACACTGTACTATTTCAACTAACATTTACCTTTATTTACCGTACTTTCAGTAAAAAGTTTTCAGTTTTAGCAAAATAAGCGGATCCCAAACATACCCTAAGTGTGTGTTTGGCAAAAATTAAAAAGTCAGTTTATTTTACTATTCAGCTTATTTTTGTTATTATTTATGGGCCCTACTGCACTTTTTGGTATTATTCATGGGTCCCATTGTACTATTTCAGCTAACTTTTACCTTTATCTACAGTACTTTCAGCAAAAAATTTTCAATTTCAGCAAAATAAACGAATCCTAAATAGACTCTAAAGAATTTAGAGTATGGCTATCAAGAAAAAAAAAAATGGGAGTACTATTGCACTACTACAACTTTTACTATATAAATAATATAAACTGACATGCAATTTGGGTGGAATATGCAATATATCCTTAATTTTCAAACCATTACCTTATATCTTTTTATTATTATTTAGGTTTTAGAAGAAACTAAGAACTTGTAACTTAATTCATTGGCGCTTTCTGGTGTTTTCAATGGAAATATTCAAGATTTAAATTCCCCTATCTCCAATTATTGAATTATAAAAAATGAGAAAGTTTTAAATAATAAATAAATTAATAAACCTGTAGTTTTATCATTGGGGTAATTATTAAACCCCCAAACTTTTAAATAAGACACTTTTAAACCCTAAACTTTCATAGATGCATATTTCATGTGTGAGGGTGGGATTTGTTTGAGTACATTTATGAGAATCTAGGGTTTAGAATGTCACATTTAAGAGTATGTGGTTTAATATGTCTTAATGATAAAACTGCGATTTTTTTAAAAAGAAAAAACAATTTCCTCTAAAAAAAAAAAGTTTAAAAAACAAATCATGTATTCTTTCAAAATATTTAGTTTAACGATAGTAGATCACCAAAACCCAAATGTCTACCGAGAAAAGACCATATCAATGGTGGTCTATACCAACTCTATATACTTGAAACCTTTACAAATCACATCATCACCACATAATTGTGAAGCACTTCACTACGATAATATTCTCCACTTTTATGGGGTAGGTTTAAAGTTTGATTCTTGTTGTAGAGACAAACTAGTACACTAAAATTGTAGTAAAAATATTTTGAGGTAGGAACAAGGTAAATTAGATTCATAGAGGTTCTTGATGTACTTAGATTTGTGCTAGAATTCATTATGGCGTACATTTGGAATTTAACAATGATGTTACAGCCATATAATATACAAAAATAAGGCTTATAAAAATTTACACATTTGAATCCCCAGCAAGTCAACCACACCCCAAACCACAAAAAAAAAAAAAAAAAAAAATCAAGGCACCACTGTATGTTGGAACACTCCCATAGGAATACAAATACTTTGTACCATTATTTGCGTAACTTGCCATTTTTTTTTTTTTTTTTCATTTTAAACTTTGATTGTTTTATAAGGAAAGTAAAAAAAATACATAACAAGTTGTGATTTGAAAAACATAAAGTGGAATACAAAAAGTAGAGAATTTGTATTCCTCCCATAACCCAATCACCCACTAGTGACAACATCTTTCACCACAACACAAACCTACGTACTTTCATGACCACATCCCAAAACGCACCATACCCACAATCCAGCACACCTTGAACCTCCTTCTCACCAATCTCAAAATCTAATGAATGTAGAGGGAGTTCACATAAGATGTTGACTTTGGATCTTAGAAGATGGAGGAATGTAGAGTGAGTTCACATAAGAGGATGATTTTGGGTATTTGAAGAAGAGAGGGAAAGGGGGAAAATAAAATTGAGAGGGAGAAGGGGGGGGGGAGGGGGGAGGGGAAGAAGACGATAGATAATTGGAAAGTAGGGTAGAAGGTTTTTTTTTTGCTTTGTTTCTTCTTCTTTTTTTAAGTTAACAAAAAAAACTAATGAAGATTCATAGATATATGTTTTTTTTAGAACTAATCACATATGCATATGACATTCAAAACAACCATAAATGCTCTAATACCAATGTAAGAAACAGAGACTACGCATTGGAAATTATAACATAGGTTTTTCAGCATATATCTCTTGGCTTAAACCCATGATCTCACAAGAGCTAGATTGTTTTATGTCAACTAAAACTAGCCTCCATGTAGACCAACAATTCAAACTCATTTTGTATTATAGCTTGAATACCCATAATGAAAACTGTACTCCGATGGCGTTGCACACTACTAGAGTGATACAAACAAAACCCACAACTTAAAAGTCTCACAACACTCTATAAACACTATGAGAAATGCATAATTTGTTCTAATTGACATGGGGTTTAGATGGTAGGACTTATATAAGGTAAAAAGCCCTAACACCCCCTTGAACTATGGGGTAGTTGCCTGTACACCCCTTGAACTTTTATTTTAGCCAATTTGGTATATAAACTTTAATACTGTAACAAAAAGACCCCTTTAACTTTTATTTTAGTCAATTTTGTACATAAACTTTAGTACTATAACAAATAAACCCCCTAAAATTTTAAGCTGATGCAGTAGGACCCCTTCATTTTCATTTTTTTTATTATAAAATATTTGGTGCAAGAAGAGGTTAAATTGGCCACACAAAAAAAAAAAAAAAAAGGAAAAGAAATTAAGGGAGTCTTACACTATAGTATCAAAGTTTATGTACTATATTGGTGAAAGAAAAAGTTAAGAAGTTCTATTTGCTACAATACAAAGTTTATGTACTAAATTGGCTAAAACAAAAGTTCATGGGGGTGTAAGTGCAACTACCTCAAAGTTCAAGGGGTGTTAGGGTATTTTTCCCTTTATATAGTGATTAACCCATTAATTTCAATCATTAGTGGGGTGGAGTAACAACCCAAGGCACATTAGTGGGGTGGAGTAACAACCCAAGGCACTACTCATTAAGCAATGTTTGGGAGTTACTCTAGGGCAGTTACAGGAGGGGCATGCCCACCATGAGTGTCCCTCTAACTCCCTCTTATGTTTCTAACAATTCCAAATACATGTATTACTTCTAGAATTTTTCTAACAATACCTGTTACAGTTGCTTTTACAGAAAGAAGTTTTTCAAAATTAAAATTAATAAAATTGTATCTAAGATCGACAATGTCCCAAAAAAAATTAAGTAGATTAGCTATATTTGTTGTGTTAATAAATAAAGTAATAGCACATGTGATAACAAGAAAGCCTAAGTCATCAATTGAAAAATGGGTGTTAGAAGAACTTGAATACAAAAATTGAATTAGTTTTTTTACATCTCAAAAGGGAAGAAAAATGGATTTTAAATTAAATATATTATGATATAAAAATATTAAATAAATATTAATTTAATTAATACATAAATATAAAATAAAAAAACCCATTCTAGATGTCTCCTAAAGCCTCAAAATGTCTCGGGTCAATCCTAGATAGTACACATAAATAAAGAATTAACCAAATTTTCCCGATGTAGAGGCAATCAAGAAAGTTGCTTAAGTGATTATATAACGTACAAAAAAGGGCTAATCCAACCAATCATGCTTGCACAATAGAAAGAGCCAAACGTTTTATAACTCAACTAATACCTTTTGGTGTTTCAAATAGAGATATCTAGGGTTCAAACCCCCACACCCTTGTTGCATCTATTGAATCATAAAACAAAAATGAGTATGGTCATAGAAAAATAAAGTATCTAATACTATATATAAAAGTATAAGACTTTTCCTGCAATTAAGGAGGTGATGCCACATAGGAAAACTACCCATCTAAAATTCTGCCATGTATAAGTTAAAAAATGAAATGTTATTCTGTTTCTCAATGCTACAACACCATTTAAAAGCCTTTCATTATAAATAAAAAAATTAAAAGCTTAAATTAATTAAAAAAAAGGCTTGCTTGCTGTATAGAGAAAGAGGAAGAGAACAAAGTTCGACGGAACTAAACACAGACCAAAAAAAAAAAAAAAAAATTCCCTTCACTCCAACGTTTTAATTTCATCTTAATTGTTGCTCTAATCGTTCTCAAATCTCAACCCCATCCCTTCTCTGCTTTATTCACAAATCTTGCGATAACTATGATTTATGTTTGGCAGTTTGGGTATTTGCTTTGTTTTGATTTAGGCATTTTAGTAAGATTTCTATCTCCCTTTCTCCGCGCTTTACCGTTAGAAATTCTTTGCATTTATCTCATTTTGTTCTTTGTTTAAAGTTTATTTACAGTTATGGGCTCTCTTTCTACTTCTTCTTCTTCTTTTTTTTTTCTTTTTTTTTTTCTTCTCTATAAAGAGTGGATCGGTGGGTTTTAATGATTAGGAGTGTAGATACTGAAAAATTCAGATGCTAAGAAAAAGCCTGCCGGGACTGCAAATAGAAAGTTTTCCTCTTTATTTTTCAATTTGTGCATTAAATATGATCTTTTTCTTTCCTATAATAGTTGGATTGGTTTGGATGTAGATCTTTGGGTTATATGTGGCTTTGATTAAGGTATTTGCATTATAATGGTGGAGTATAGATTAAAACACATAGGAATGGAATTAATGTCGGTGTCGTGACTAGTAAAAGAAGCCAGATACGCTCTGCACCACTTAGCGGTGGTGCATCCCAAGTGGAAACTACATCACATCTCTTTGACTCATTGAACCCACCCTTCATCAAAGCCCCGCTGACTGCAACATTTTTAGCTAAAGTCCAGTTTGTCTTCTTTTCTTGGTTTGGAATGAATCATATTTTTTGGTAGTCTAAGTATAACCTGGCTGTTTTTTTTTAAGGAATTATAGACCCTTTTAGACAAAGATACATATATTTATTGAAGTTGGTACGTACAATCTCCAATTATGGTTATGACTCCTATTTTGGTAGTTAACTTGGGACTGTTTTCAATTGACAAGTAAAACATTAACAAATCTGTTAACTGTTCTTTATGAGATGTATATGTGTTGATTGTGATTTTTATGTCGCAGAAGCCATTGAGTGTGAGAAAGAATCCTTAAAATTGCTTCTAATATTGCTTCATTTGGATGATTAAAAAGTTATATAGGTATGGCTTTATGTATAAATTTGTGATGTTTATTTTGCTTCTTTTACGTGTTTGAGGTTTTGACATCTGATTTTTTAAGTAAATTGTCTATGCGATTTTTCTCCTCTGTCTATGTGCATGTTTAATTGTGTAATATATTCCTTCCAATTTTGGTATTATTCAATTCTAATATGGATGTTGCATTGTATTAATCTTATAGGAGTCTAACATTGATCATCTTGAATGTCATTTGATTTTTTGGTACATGTTAGTCTATTGGTTAAATATTTTCGTATTTTTAGTTTCAATTGAGAGATGATGTCTTTAGGAAATGTCTTCGAAATTCCTATCCACAATCTATCTTTTCTGAGTGATTTATTTTTTTTAAGATGAAACTTATTCCTAGGGGTGGCAAAATTGGACACGACCCGCGAACCCGACACGACATGACATAAAATTAGCAGGTTATGGGTTGTGGCTTAACGAGTTCGTGTCATATTCGGGTTGACACGGTTGACCCGTTTAATAAACAGGTTGGGTTAGTGTTGAATATATAGAACCCGTTTGACCCATCTGACCCGTTTAATTAAATAACATTTTACCAATATACCTTTCAAACTCTAGGTATATAAACTTATTAGTTGTTGTGGTTTATTTTCTTTGACATATTGTGATTGATTATTTGTGATATTGTGATATGCTTTAGTTTTGAATGATTATTTGTGATGCAATTACTCGTTAGTTATGAATTTTATATTAAAAAAAAATTTATTTGTTTGTTTTTTCATAAATTGTTTTTTTATTTTGATAAAATCTGATAAACAGGTCGACACGATTGACCCGTTTAATAAATGGGTCGTGTTAGGGTTGAGGAATCTTGACCCGTTTAATAAACATGTCGGGTTAGTGTTGACCTATATCGTCGAATACTCATGAGTTGACACGACACGAACCTGACACGCGAATACGAATTGCCACCCCTACTTATTCCTAAATCAGTTTATGATTATTGATATGCAAATTATCAATAAATGCTTGTTGAACATTGAATTTACGTTTTAAATCAGTTTAGTCTTGGTCCCATGATGGCCATGAAGGAAAAGATGGACAAGATACAACTAGCATTTCGCAAGGCTTGAGGAATGGATGATTGTCTTTACAACATGGGTGGAATGGGCTCCAAAACTCCCATTGCATTGCCTCCTAAGTTCAATATCTCGGATGCGGAAAAATTTGATAGGACTAAAGATCCTAAACAACATGTTAGGAGACATTTAAACACTGCTGAAATGAAAGGATTGGATGAGAAGTAAACTTTGCATGCCTTCCTCCTCTCACTTATGAGAGGTGCATCGAGGTGGTACTATAGCTTGGACCCAACTAAAACCAAGGTGTGGAATGAGCTAGTAGAGTTTTTTGTCGATCAATTCATCTTCAATACTATGATTGATGTGGCTCTAAGGGATTTGGAGACTATTAAGCAAGCAATAGGGGAGACATTTTACGAATACATGAGAAGGTGGAAAGGAAAGGCATCTAGGATGGTTAATAGGCCAAATGAGAAAGACCAAATCAACATGATTTTCAAAAATTTGCTTCCAGCATATAATAGTAGGCTTCTATCATCACCTATTAGCTCTTTTGGAGAGTTGTGTGATTGTGGAACTAGAATTGAAGATGCCATCAATAATGGACAATTGGAGAAAGATGATGGCAAGCCTCCAATCAAGAAGACATATAGGGGAGGAGTTGCCACTTCTAAAGCACCTAATCCTGTAAACATAAATGCCATCATACCTCAACAACCCTTAGCCTACCCAGGCTTCACCAAGAAGGCCTGACAAGAATTTTTCGACCTAGGAATGACCCTTGCCCAAGCATATGAGAACTTAACTTCCAATGGATAACCCTTAGACCTTACACCTATGCCTAATCTTGTACCTCCTACTTGGAACCTCAATGAATATTTCCACTTCCATCAGAAATTTGGCCATAAAACTAATAATTGTTTCCACCTCAAGCATGAGAGACAAGACCTAATAGACAATGGAACCCTTCCAAATCCAAACATCATCACCAAGCCTAACATTAGGAAGAACCCTTTGCTTGATTTTCACTGAGTTCCTCCTCCATATCAGAATTGGGTGTAAGTGGAAGAGATTGATTGGGATTGTTCAAAATTGATAGAAACCGTGGAGGTGCGGTGGAAGTCCAAGGAATATAGGTTTAGGAAGATGAGATGTTGAAAAGTGTGGTGGCTGTTTAGGGGATACTCCTTGAAGGAATGACCGAATTGAAGAACAGAGTCCTAGAAGACAATGTGGCAAACATCACTAGGAGCGGGAAACACTACAAGCCATCATTTTTGGAGAAAGATCATCCTGGTAGGAACATGGAAGAAGGGTCCAAGCTCGTTGAACTCAAAGGGAAGGAAGAAAAAGAAAAGGAAGATAGAGTTTTGACTCAATTGAAGAAGACTCAAGCTCATGTATCCGTGTGGGGTTTGTTAATGGTTTCTCACAAGCATCATAGCACTTTCTTGGATGCTTTTAATGGAAAAGAAGTGCCCATCAAAACTACTCCTCAAGAAGTGCTATCTCTCATAGGGGTTAAGGCTCCATCTCACCCTTTCCTCACCTTTTTCAATGAAGAACTTTCTCCCGAAAGGGCCACTCATACTAGACCTTTGTAAATCACCATCGAGTGCATGGGTGCCAAGGTTCCAATGGTGCTTATTGATAATGAATCCGCATTAAATGTATGCCCTTTTAGGACTGCTCTCAAAATTGCCTTGGATGTGGAAACAATCATCCCCTCTCCTTTGACTATTAGAGCATATGAAAACACTTCAAGAAAGGTTATAGGAACTTTCAAGGCTCCTAGCAATATTGGTTCGTTGGAAAAAATTGTGGAATTTCACGTGATGGACATCACTCCCAACTACAACCTTCTCTTGGAAAGGGCATGGCTTCATCCCGTTGGGGCTATTCCCTCTACTTTGCACCAAAAGATGAAGATCCTATGGAAATGAGGAATTGCTATAGTACTTGGAGATGGTGAGATTCTAGCTCCTGTCTGTGGACTTAAAGAAGGAGGGAATGAGCTTCAAATGAGTGGCTTTAAGTTCGTGAACATAATTGATTATGGATTAAAGGATGAGAAGTTCACTACGGATCTGCTCCCATATTGTAGTCATGAGGTAATTGCAATGATAAGGAAAATCGGGTATATGCCTAGTATGGGTCTTGAAAAAGAAGGAAGAGGGGTGGCTAAATTCCTCGACTTCAAGACTCAACTGACCAAGGAAGGTTTATGATTCTTTAAAGGCTACGATGAAATCAAAAGGAACCTTGGTACCCTAAAGGGGAAATTTATGAAAAAGGGAGGAGACTTTCCTTTTTGTGGCTTTCTTAAGCTTTGGGTGGATAAGGACGGAAAGGTGAACCCTGTCTGGGAGATATTCTTCAATGAGAAGCTTACTTTTAAGGAGAAGCCTACTATGGTGGTCAAGGAAATTAAAGAGGAGGTCGACTGGGTGGACTACATGGATTCTAAAGCAATGAGAGTTATGCTGAAAGAGGAAGGAGATGTGCTCGCCATCATCATCAAAGAGCCAAGTGATCCTTTTACCTTCATTGTGCCTGCTGTGGGACAACTCAACAATTGGACTTGGGTTGGGTTCTCTAAGAATATGGGAAATGAATTTTGTAATTCAAGTTTAGATGTACTTTTCAACATTTTTAATAAGATGAATTTTGATTTGGCTTAGTTTGATGTGCCCCATAATATTGAAATTCTACACTTAAATAATTCTAATGAATTTGAAAATGAAGTCAATAAAAAATTGGAAAAGAAAATTGAACCTGTGGAACCAACTTTTGAAACTCTTAATTTGGGCTGTGGGCGCAACGCGCGATGTTTAGGGAGTACGCCTCGGCCGAGTGGATCGGGGTGGAGAAACAAGGGGTCGCCACCTAGTTTTATGATCTAGGAACCATGAATATAGCACCCTTACGTGGAAGGACTGATCTTACTACCAGAGTATGGGTTCGGAGTTTAGGTACAGTTTTGGGAAGGTGTTAGGCACCTATAATTGCCTGACTCATGGGTCGGCTTCCACTCATTGTGTCCTACATCTTAATCCTATTAAAGACACATTCAATATTGCGTCTTAACACACACACACACACTAGCATACATCTAGACAAACAACATGGTATTTCATCCCAAACCTAACATACATCTATCATACTATCACATCACATCACAATCCTAGCATTCATCTATCATGCTTATTAACCAACATAAAACCTAACATGTTCACATCAAAGCAACTCATCTCATATGGCATCATATCATGGTCAAAGTAGAACATAGGCATGGCAGTAAGCAAGCATACATCATATCTAAGGTAAAAGACATATGAAGAATCAAGCAAACATGTTATTACAAACCTCATCCATGTTCATCATCCAAACAAAATCATATTCAAATCAATGCATGTTCATGTGAATGCATGTCTTACCTCACCGCATTACAGCACGTATGGCATTAATGCATGAACATATTAATGCATGTTCATGGTATTAAAATAAGAAAAGGAAGGAAACCCTAATCAAGCATGTTAAAGAAAACAAGTAATTAAATAGAAGAGTAAAGACTTAAAAAGCATAAAAAGGAACTAAACGAGGCATATAATGTAAGAGAAACAAAGAAACAGAAGCAGAGAACTTAAATTAGGGTTTCTGGGCACGAGCATGCATGCGCATACATAGGCCTATGTACGCAGGCCAGTTGTATGCATACGCATACATTGAACCTGCGTAAGCATGCAGAAGCATGCGCACGCAGACATGCCCTAAACCCTAACCTAGAAACGTAGAAAATATAATAGAACTTAAGTCTAACAACCTAACATGCATAAAATCATAAAGCATAGAAAACCTAAGCTAAACAAACATGTTATCATATAAAGAAACAAAAGAAACAAGAAAAACAGAAAGATTAAAGCAAGAAAAGGTAAAGAAAAGAAAAGAAAAGGAAAAGCTTAGAACTCAATACCTCAAATAAGAAGCTTTTCAAGCTTGATTTTGACCGTTCCCCTCAGTCAATCTATTCACAATCAAATATAAAAGTGATTAGTAATTTAAAACTTATAAGATCAAGACCAGAAAAGGTCCCAATCAAAAGAAAATTGACTTGAGGATGTTTTGTGAAAATCTACCTCTTTGATTCACTATTTCTGGTGAATCTTAGGTTTTTCCTTCGAATTTTCTGTGTGTTTTCAAAAGGTCTCATGTATGGCTTTATATAGTGAGAAAATAGGGGTTTGGAATGGCTCCCAAACGATGTAGGATTCGTTCCAAACCTCAACATTAATGCAAAAAACTTGCTTTTAATAGGTTTCTGAAACCCTAGCTATGTGTGCAAGTCTGTTCCTGTGTATGCATGCATCAGACTTGTATACGTAGGTTCTGGCTTGCATATGCAGGCCAAGGGTTTCCTTGGCCTTTTATTTTTCAAAAATAGATTTATTTGCTCATAAAATGTTATATTTTCCATTTTAACACTTTTCAAGTCAATTTGTAATCTGATTGGGCCCTAAACCAATCTTGAGCCTTAGAATTTCGACATCATTGGGGAATGGGGGCCCGAATCATAAGGGGTACAAAATGCAGTTTTTACAGATACCCCTCTTTTGATTGGTGAGCTTTGCTAACGGAATCAAAAGAATAAGAGACAAAACATTTTGTTTCAACATATGGCTTGAGCCCAACCTACGCACACGGCACACAACACGCATACATGGGTGAGGTGTAACTCTGTAGAGTCGGGTGGGATTCGTATGTCCGAATTCCCACACTTGCTGCTCGGGAAACGAGCAAGGACAGATTCACTATCCCAGAACATGTTTTGCTAATTGCAAGCAAAAGGCGAGTGACTCACTATCCTAGTATCACTTAAAAAAGAAAAACACACAAGGCCAATGACCGCAACCAAACAAACAAGGTGCTCTTACAAGCTTAAAAGGATACATATCTGTGGTGTCCATCTAGGGCTCTTGCCTCAAACTTCTCCGGGTGGTTTGCCACTCTAGGTAATACTTGTCTTTTCCATCTCTTTCTCTACCTATTCTGGTGAGGCTCTTGCCTCGGGGTGACCTCGGTCTCTGTCTCTATCTCTAACTCTTCCACTATGCCTGCATAATCAATTCCCTCGGGATATGTGCACAAGTTCTGTATGATGTGCCTGCATGTACAATTCCAGAGGATATGTGCACAAATTATGTATTTTGACTTTGCTTGACTGGTGTGTGGCTCATGCTTGCATATTCAATTCCCATAGGATATGTGCACAAGTGGTCTTGGTGTTCTAACCCACGAGGGAGTCTCGGGTGAAGAATCCACTGGGGATGATGAACGACTCACTAGAGAGTATGATCTGCTGAGAAGTTTTGATGACTCATAGGGAAGCCTTCTTGGTATGTAGTTTAGTGGGGATGGTAACTTACTGAAAAGTGTGTCAGTAATTGTGACCTATGAGGAAGTCTTTAGTAATGTGTGGTCCACTGGGGAAAATCCTTCTTTTTCTTCATGGCTTATAGGGGAACTTGTGTTGATTCTACCCACAAAGGGGTCCTGTCTACGCCATGGGGAAATTTCTTCATAACTCATGGGACGTTGCCTTTATGCCTTGGACCCGCAGGGGAGTCCTTCCATGATACTGTACTTTACTGGGGATTTGGTTGATGACTTAACTCAAGGGGGAGTTTCCTTGGTAACTTCTGATCTGCTAAGGGGTGCTTTTAATGCTTTTCATTCATTGGGGGATGCTTTAAGGGTCTTTATGTCCTTTACCCAACTGAGGGTATTTCTGTCATTTTGGTGCATTCTTGAATTTTCTTTTCCATTTTCTACGAACCAACTAGGAATATTTGAATTTTTTTTTACTAAACTACACGTAGTTTAGTAGGGGTCTAAACTACATGTAGTTTAGCCACCAGCACATTTCCGCCTCTTTAAATTTTCTCCAACGGTTACCAACTGTTTCTTTTCTTTTCATTCTCTTTATCTCCCTCATCTCTTCACATTCTCTCCAACTCTCTAACTTCCATCTTTTCTCTCTACAAAACTCCTGGCATCTCTCTCACTTCCTCCCACAATTTGACTCATCTCTCTCAAATCTTTTCATTTGAAACTCTCTCCCTCTCCAAGCCCTCTCATCTTCTCCATGGCACCCAAGTCCAAGAAAACTTTCTTCGTGCTTTCTAGTGATGCCTTCAACCTCACGCGTTGCAATGGAGCGGTGAGGCTGAATGAGTCCCCCCCGTTGACATACAGGCCACAAGATAATCTTTCAGAGGGTGTAAGGACCGGATCAGTAAATTTTTCAAACTTTTCTCATTTTTGAATTTCTCTTTGATCTTCTATTTTAATCTTTTTTGGACATGTAAATGCTTGGGTTTTGCTGTGAGATGGGTTTAGATGAAAACTTGATACCTTAGGAGGGATAGGAACATATTTAGGATAAGTTTTGATCGAGGCATGCTTGAAAATGTCGAAGAACGACCCACTATCTGTGTTCATGCGTACGCGGCCAGGCTTTGTGCATACGCAGACCTGTTCATGCGTACGTATATTTGTTCTTGAGTTCATGCATACGCAGTTTCCAACCTATGTACACGTGCCGCCAGTCAGGAACCCTATTTTAAATCCCGTTTCATTTGTTTCATATCCAAATGCAAATCTAACACCATTTTTTTCATCCTTTTGCAAACTTTGCCCCCATTTTCAGGCAAGGGAAGCACTAATGGCGTGGCGGTATGGTATAGGGTCCTTACTACAAAAACAAAGGCCCACATTCGTACAGCGGGCTTCAAGTTGATTATCCGTTTACTACCAGAAAGGTCTGGCAGTGCCATTCTGGTGCAGACTTTGGCTGAGAAGTGGTGGGACACTACCCACACCTTCCACATTGCTAATAGGGAGATGATTGTGACTCCCCATGACTTCCACCGCATGACCGGTCTTAGGTGCGATTGGGCTCTCATAAACTTGAAGGGCGAGTCGGGCACTCAGCTGGGCATAGACTTGCTCAGGAGGACACTATTGAGAGGATCCGCTATTTCGACATTAAGGCAAATTATAGGCATCTCCCACAGGTGACAGCCGACGACTGCACCAAGATGGCTAGGGCCATTTTGCTATACCTTATAGGGGCATATCTTTTCACCAACAGAGGGTAGACGGTGTCTTTGAGGTGGTTAGCCCTTTTTCGTGACTTTGAGAGGGCTCAGGATGCCAACTGGGGGCAGGCATGTCTTGCCTACTTGTATTCCTCCATGAACACACTCAGCCAGGGGACTTTGCACCAGTTAGTGGGGCCTTGGAAGCTCCTCGAGGTTAGTTTCTTTACCCTTTCTTTTGTAGCTCTTGTACTTTTCATCCTTATGTCATTAGGCTAAATTGTGCATCATACTCTTGCAAATTGCATTCATGTTTCCATCTTGCAAACTATCATCTTGTAAACTGTTCATACCTATTCGTATCTATATCTTGCAAACTGTACCCATTCATTTTGCAAATTGTCATCTTGCAAACTGTCATTTGGCAAACTATCATCTTGTAAACCGTATCCATTCTTTCTTTTCCAGCATTGAGCCATTCAATACAATCTCATTGCTCGTGGTACGAATGTAGATCTGAAGAGCTTCTCTTCAGTCAAGGCTCATTTCAATGGGCTATCTTCTAATGATGTTAGGATTTTAATGTCTCTCGTTATTTCTTCTGCATGTCTCTTAGGGTTTTTCCTCTTTAACCCTATATACTGTTACAGGTCAACTGAAGTCCTTGGGCAAGTGCCCCTACTGTTGCGAACCCAAGATTGGAAGCGGCTGCCATTGTCATCTCCAGGATTACTCAACCCTTCAAGGGTGCTGGCTTGAGGGTGCTTTACCTTGTGGAAAGGGTACGTTGCCAGTTGGTGGGTGAGGATGCCCCACAGGTTCTGATGGACCCTCCGGTGTTTATGCTTGCCCAGCTTTCCATGATGGATGCGAAATACTAGTTGTAGAGGAGTGGCATCCCCTATAGTGTATGTTTTCCCTTCCCATTCATTTCCCTTCTTCCTTTGCATTCAGCCCACTATACAGGAGCATAAGGAGCTGGTTTGGCTTGCGAGGAACCTCAAGTTGGAGATGACAAAGTACTTACGGCAGATTTATGGTCCTGGAGGGTTTGCATACCCGGGTGCTGCTGCTGATGATGATGATGGTGGTGGTGGTGGTGGTGGCGATTCAGAAGCAACTCCTAGTTACCAGCCAAGGAAGAGGCGCTTCCGATGATCTTGCAGACAGACAAGCAGACAAACAGACAGATAGACACAGACACACAGCATGTTTCCTTTTTTTTTTTTTTTTAGCATGTATTTCTGCACTTTATCTTTTACTTGAGACACTAGGTTGTATTTAAGAACATATTTTATATTTATGCTTTAGTTTAAAACATGTACTTAATTTACAACTTATGGGGAAAATTGCACAATTCTATGAAATTTTGCTTTTTCTTGATCTTTGATGCTTGAAAATCTAAGCTTGAGTGTGCCTTGAGTGGTCCCTTAAGTCGTAGGAATCATGGGAGGGGTCTTGGTGGAGGAATCACACTCTAAGTAGGAAAAGGAACTCGGCTCTGCCTCCCTTCATACGTACGTATACGCGCGTTTGTGTACGTAGGTCTTGACCATGCGTACACAGCTTTAACCTTGCGTACGTGTGCCGCGGTTAAGAAAAAACCCTAGCCACTCTATTCAAGTATAAAATAGCCATTGGGGGCCTCTAAACCTTCACCAAATGTATTTTAAGCTCAGAAAACACTCTTTAAGGCTTTCCAATCACAGAATTCTCTCCTTTAGAAGTCTTAGCATATATCGGGAAGCTCAACCCTAGTTTCAAAGAGGTTCTCATTCCTTTCGATCTCTCTTGCATCTTTCCATATCACCAAATCAAAGTGGGTGAACCTTTCCTTCATGCTGCTACCAACTTTTGGATTCCCACTCAACATGTTTTTCATTTTAATGGTGTGGAGATATGCCCCACTTTTGAAGAATTTAGTGCAATCATGGGAGAACCTAAAGTTAGCACTCTTATCCTTCCTACTATTGGTGGGGATCTTCTTGCCTTGGTCCAAGCTCTTTTGGGTGTTTCTCTTAACACGACGCAGCATTGGTGCATGTTTGACAAGCTGAACATCCATTCAATTTTTCATACTTCTCTCGGCTAACTGTTCCTATGACCGGTAGACCACGTTCCCACTATCTTAATGCTTTCTGTTTATGTATCCTTGCAAGATACTTCTTGGTATAAGAGATGGCTCGCCTAGATCGAAGAATGTGCTTGGTGGTTAGCGATCTGAGGAGTGGGAACCCTGTAGGCATGATCTTGGATGAAACTCTCAATGGCTCATTTTCATTTTTTTTTCTTTTTATCTCTCCTTTTTCCATTCATGCTTTCTTTTTCTTTTCTTTCTCTCCTCCCTCTTTTTTTTTTCAAATATGGCTATATGAAATGCTTTGATTGCTTCATCCCGCCATTGTTTTTCCTAGTCAATATCTCCCCAAGCACTATCGTGATCGTAGGCCCAAATGCGCTGAGATGAGTTCTGATGAGTTTACTGAGTTCATGAAGCACATTGATGTCATAGATATTCAATGGGTAGTGGAATGGTGGCGCATTTCAAGCATGGTCAATCACAGCTTGAAGGATAACTATGTTCCTTTGGTTGGGCTTCGCTGTTGCTCTTACAACTCTACATGCCACATTGCAAGGCAATTTGGTGACCGTCAAGGAGCTCCTAGCGATGATGGTTCCTTCCATACCTTGGCACATACTGATAGGATCTTGGGTAGAATCCATGAGTCTTAGCCGTGACGGAGGGTGACCAAAGGCATCTGTTTTCCTCAATTCCTTCATCCAACTTCGAGGTACAAGAAATGGCTAGAGGCTGACATGAAGTGGGTTCCCATAGATGAAAAAGCTTACAAGAGGTCTAACAAAAGAAAGAGGACTGATTGACTACCTTGATATGCCCTAAATTTTTCTTTTCTGCACTTTATGATTCTCATGTCTTTTCTTTTGAATTTAATAAAGGATTGGAAAATTCCAAATCTCCTATGGAAACAATTTATTACCTTTTAATTTGAGTAATAAGAGAATCATCCATTTTTTATCTTTGGTTATTGTCATTATTATTATTATTTTTTTTTTTTTTCATACCATGTAATTTTTGCTCATTATGTCCTTATAGGAATTTTCGCCATGCCCATAGTTTTTTCCCCTATCTTTGGCTTAGACTGCCCTTTCGGGTTTTCAATCCAGTGGGGTTCTTTTGCCTTAATTTTTGCCTAGGCCGCCCTTTCAGGTTTTCAACCTAGCAAGCTTTTTTTTCTCTCTCTCTCTCTTTTTTTATTTTTATTTTATATATATATAAATATTATATCTTCGGAGCCTATCCATATTGATTGGGCGAAGCATCTCTTCTCCATCAAAATCTGTAATTCTTGTAGCACCTCTTGACATGATTTTCTTGATAATAAAAGGCCTATACCATCTCGGCTTCATCTTCCCTCTTGGATCAAAAGTTTCATCTCTAAGCACTTTTAGGAACAGGTCCCCTTCTTTAAGGTTTCTAGGTTTCACTTTTTTTTTTTAAATGCTCTAACAATCCTTTTCTAGTACCTTTGTGCATGGTATTGTGCCATAGCTCTTTTCTCATCTATCAAAGCCAATTGTTCATATCTTTCCTTCATCCAATCTTCCTTTAGGACCTTGGTTTCCACTAGCACTCTCAAAGATTGTATCTCTACCTCAATGGGGAGTACCGCCTCACATCTATAGACCAAAGAATAAGGGGTTGCCCCAGTTGATGCATGAATAGAAGTTCTGTAACCCCATAAAGGAAATGGAAGTTTTTTGGCACAGTCCTTGTATGTCACCACCATCTTGGCTAGGATGTTCTTGATGTTCTTATTGGCTGCTTCTACGGCCCCATTAGTTTGTGGTTAGTATGGTGAAGACTTGTGATGCTCAATGTTGTACAACTCCATGATCCTTTGAACCTCTCCCTCAAAGTGGGAGCTATTATCTGAGATGATTTCTTGTGGTACCCCGTACCGGCAAATAATGTTGTTCTTTATGAACTGAGCCACATGTTTGGCCTTTAATACAGAGTAGGAGGCTGCTTCCACCCACTTAGTGAAGTAGTCAATTGCCACTAGGATATACTCGTGTCCATTCGAAGCTTTCGGGGTTATCCTTCCAATCACATCTATGCCCTAGATTGAGAAGGGCCAAGGAGAGGTCATGTTGTATAGCTCACTAGGTGGCACATGATTCAAGTTTGCATGTGTTTTGTAGTCATGGCAACTCTTCACAAAGTCTACACAATCAGTCTCCATTGTATTCCAATAGTATCCCATCCTTAGGATATTTTTGGCTAACATTCTCCCATTCATGTAAGGACATAAATCCCTTGATGAACTTCTTCCATAACCCTTTCGGCTTCCTCTTTCTTCAAACAACGGAGATGTATGCCATTATAAGATCTCCTATAGAGCTGTCCTCCACATAAGATGTATTGCATAGCCATCATCCTTATCAAACGATGTTCTCTCTTATCGGTGCCGTTAGGATACACTCCCGATTCCAAGAATTTCATGATGTCATAATACCAAAGAACCCCTTCTTGTTCTATAGCCAAGACTGAAGACTCGGTTTTCCCCTTGTGTACTAGTTCATAACTCTGCCCAATCTCTAGGGGTCGTGTCCATACTCCTTCGGGTATTTCAACCATGGAGGCTAAGGTAGCCAAGGCAGCTGCAAACTGATTCTGAGCCCTAGGAATGATAGTGTATTCAATCCTATCAAAGGTTTTGGTTAAGTCCTCCAAGCATTATTGATAGGGCTTCAAATGTTCTTCTTTTACTTTCCACAATTTGTATGCTTGAGCTATAACCAAGGTCGAATCTCCAAATACCTTCGCTTCTTTTACCCCCAATTCTCGGAGAGCGTCCATTCCAGCGATACAAGCTCTATATACTGCCATGTTATTAGTCACCTCAAAGTTCAATTTAACAGCCAAAGACACATAGAATCCATCAAGGGTGATCAAAATTACTCCTATCCCATTCCCATATTAGTTCATCGCTCCATCAAAATACATTTTCTATGCCCCTAATTCAATATCCAAAATATCTTCATCTAGGAAATCTTCTTTTCCATCACCTCCTTCTATGAGGTTCTTGGCACAAAAATTTAACACTACACTCCCTTTGATTATTTTTCTTGCCACATACTTCAAATCGAATTCTGCTAATAGAATCAACCATCTCGACAATCTCCCACTTAAGGCAGGCTTCTCAAATAGATACTTCAATGGATCTATTTTGGTTACTATCCATATCTGGAATGGTAGGATGAAGTGTCTCAACTTGATCTATTCTCGATAATCGTTCCATGCATGGGGTTCCTTCTTTCTCAAAAGCTTGAAGATGGGCTCACAAGTGGAAGTGGGTTTGGCAATGAATCGGCTGATGTATTGTAGTCGACCTAGGAATCCCCTTATTTCTTTCTCACTCTTGGGTGGAGACATCTCCAATATGGCTTTGATCTTGGATGGATCAACTTCTATCACTTACTAAAAAGCCTAGCAATTTCCTAGCTGTCACTCCGAAGGTACACTTTTGGGGATTGAACCTCAATCTATACTCCTTGATCTTTTTGAAGAACTTTCTCAAGTTAATGATGTGACCTTTTCTATCTTTGGATTTCACAATCATGTTATCAACATACACCTCAACCTCATTGTGCATCATGTCATGTAACAAAGTTGTGGCCATCCTTTGGTAAGTTGCTCCCGCATTCTTGAGCCTAAATGGCATTACCGTATAGCAATAGATTCCCTATTCTGTGGTGAAGGTGGTCTTAGTCATATCCTTAGGAGCCATCTTGATTTGGTTATATCCTAAGAAACCATTCATGAAAGACATCAAGACATTACCGATCGTGTTTATCCACTAGGACATTTATGTGGGGGAGAGGGAAATCATCCTTAGGGCAAGCTTTATTCAAATCCCTGAAATCCACACACATTTTCCATCCTTCTTTGGTACAGGCACAACATTGGCTATCCATTCAGCTTGGTGTACGGGTTTGATGAACCCTTCTTTCAACTGCTTAGTGACCTCTTCTTTGATCTTTAGAAGCCATTCGGTCCTCATACACCTTAACTTTTGCTTAACGGGTACCATGTGAACATGAGTATCAATGTGGTGTTAGCTATTTCAGGATCGATGCCGAGCATACAAGCTTTTTTTTTTTTGCTTATACCCAAAATTTTGTATATGCATGTGTTTGTTGCTCCCATACCCAGTTAGTGCCAAACATGTTGGATGATTTATGATAATAATAATAATCCTTTTTTTTTTTGGTAACTGATAATAATAATCCTTTGAAGTTTATAGAGTGCAACATAGTGCACCATTCTCTAATTTATGTTGATGTTACTTTGTTAGGTTTTAATTGCTGTTAAAAGCAGGAGAGTAGTTGAGAAAGAGCCAAAGACAAATAAGAAAATGGCTATTAATGAAGTCGAGAAGAGAGAAAAAATTGTCAATATCCTTATCACAAAATTTTTGTATTATGATTACATTATTAGAGTATGATAGTTGTAGGTTTGAACACTTAGTAAAAGAACTAATGTTCTACTAATAGAATTTATTATGACTTTACATATTTTTCCATGAATAATAAATAAAATAAGCCCGCGCTTTGTGCGGGTCATGCGCTAGTTATTATAGCTACTAAAACTTTTACTACATAAATAATATAAATTGACATGGTAGTTAAGGTGGAAGGTGCTACGTTATATACTTTTTTTTTTTAGAGATATTTACAACATGCTGCTAACCCCGTAATTCGAACCCTTTTCCCCCTAGACCCCCAAACACTTTGTGCATGTGGAGGTGCCAATTCAGTTACAAGGCCTTTGGCTGCTACGTTATATACTTAATTTTCATAACATTTTTTTCTTTCTTTCTTAAATTTAGGTTTTAGAAAAGAAAATAAAAAATCATGTATTCTTTTGAAAATTTTAGTTCTCCGATAGTACTGAAACGTAAATGTCTCTTAAAAAAGACCATAGTGACGGAGGGAGGATTTATTTGTTTTTTTTATTTATAAAAATTATAATAATGAATCATTTAATAATAATAAAAAGATGTAGTAAATTGTTGAGGTGTAAAATACTAAAAAAGTTTTCAAAGATATTGTAATAAAATTTGTAATAATTTTAACATTTTCTAACACTCTATAAAGTTAAAATGTTTTTGTTTGGAAAGTTTTAAAATAGGTTACAAATTTCATTACATCTATACAAATTAACGTGACAAAGAATGTAATTAGTGCGGAGAGCTTTATAACTTAACTGATTAGTATTTTCTAGTGTTTTTAATAAAAATATTTATAATTTATTGAATTATTAAAAATAGAATATGATTAGTAGATTTAAACAACATTATAAATGAATGTTATTGTAGGGTCACAATTTACAGCCCAAGCCCAACGTATATAGAAACTTGGCCCAATAAGCCCAATACAATAAATTTGTAGAGTTAGAAAAAAGAAGAAAAAGGAAACAGTTTTGAATAAATTCGCTCTCAGCCCTATCCGAGGAGGTTCAATTCAGTATAAATAAAGTTTTCCAATTACAAAATGTCTCTCCCCCTTTTTCCATGGAAGATCTTTTACATTATATAGCTCCCATTTGGTTATCTTGACCTTACACTTGTTGATTATCTAGGACATTACTTGAGTACTTGTTCCATCAAACACCTTCTTTCTCCCTTCTGTGAGTTGTGATAGTTTCAGTGGCACTATTCAGAGGTCCTCTTCACATAAATGCAGTCAGGAAAGTAGCTGCAGTGCATTTAATGCGTAATAACAAATTTTCCTCAGATATTTCTAGATCTCTTTCCTTCCTGCATGTTCATGAGACACGTCCCCACCATTGGAGCTTCTTGGAAGGTCACTCCACCTGTGGGAATATCTATTTGTGTTGTACTCTTTACGTCCGAGGATAAAGTCCTCTTCGGACTAACTTTCTTTACATTTCCTACTTATGAGACTTTAAAATAGAACACTTAATAAATGCATCATTACTCGGATCATAAATGTCCTCGGACCAAGCCCAAAACTCAAGATATATGATTTTGGACCTTCGTCCCCATGGTTATTATTATTATTATTTTATAAAATATAAATGAATGTTATTGGTTACACATCAGCTGTAAAGGTTACTTAGTAATTTGCATCCTTCATATTAATCTTTTTGTTTTTTAACTTCAACTTTACTTAAAGTAATGTTATAGTAACACATTTCGACGTGGACATTACCGAAAGAGTTTGTAAAGACGCTTTGTCGTCTTCTAAAGACAAAAGTTGTCTCAACAAAAGCCTTAAAACATATTTTAAATATTTTTGAACTTTTACAGCGAGCAACAGCTCATGTATAGTTTTTATGGCCTGACACTTTCCTTTATCGTTTTAAATTGATCTGTTCCACTTTCACCTACGTCATTTTTTTTTTCTATTTAAATTTACTAAAATTTTAAAAATAAATAATAAACACATGACGTATGATTTTCTTTTTTTGAGAAAATGACATTTTTGAAGGAGTATAAATTGGAAGGGACATAAGATTTTAGTTCCTATCATATGGTCATAGCATAAAAGTTAATAACAACGATGTCAATATGTCACTAACCAATGTTGCTAATCATTGTTTCAGAGCCTTTTATATATTGTTGAGAACTAAGAGAAGATCATCAATATATAAATTAAAAACTAAATATAAAGAGGTAAAAGAAAAGAAAAGAAAAGAAAAGAAAGAGAAATGAATTGACTGGATCCTTCCTCAAATGTTATAGCCATGAAAACAAACAGATCTGGCTGGCTAAATTAATTAAGCTTTTATTCCACATCAAAAATATACATTAGTGTTAGAGTGTTACAACCTCGTATGTCAAAGAGACGCAAGAACTGTAGAAGCTAAAGAAGAAGAAGATATAAACTGATACATATAGAGCTTTTGATAGAAAACAGGCTATGGACCGAATCGAAGTAAAAGAAAGACAGCCCATATACATATCGCTCTTTTCTTGAGCTGGCTAGCATTGATCATCAAAGATTTCATGTTGTGGTTATAAACGTTATGGCATAATGGCAGCAGGTTCACCTTTCCCTATTCTTGAGTATTGATCTTCAAAGACTTCTCTCAAGCATCTCTTGGTACCTTTTGAACGAGTCCAGCTTTTGCATGCGCATCTGTTTATGGAACCTCAAAATGAACAAGTCCGCAACATGATCGATCTCATCTTCCAGATTAAAATTCTCACCTTCCTCCTTGGCATTCCTTACCAGATCAATAATGGACCCACCCTGATCCTCAAACTCGAGATCCTCTTCATCAAACAACGAGTGCCTGAGATCTGGGTACTTATCATCATCATCATCATCATCAGCCTCGGCCTTCTCGATCAGCTGGGTGTGACTCGAGCTCGCTTGCGACTTGTTTCTCATGGCGTTGTAGAGAACTATGGCCATGCTTTGCTCACCTATCTCGTCGTTGTTTTCTTTGTCATTCTGTCCAAGAAGTCTATGGATCTTGTGGGAGAGTGAATCCATTATAACCTTCTTTTGCTTCAACAAGGAGAACATTATAAGGCGAGCTTTGAATGCGCTTGTTTTGTTCTTGATAGCTATTGACTTGGCTTTAGCTATAGAACTCAACGCAGCCATAATCTGTTTGATGATAACAGAAGCCTTGTTCTTCATTTTTATAATTAATTAAGCTTAAGACGAGGGTCAAAGAAACCCACGAAATTAAGAAAAAAAAAAAACCGATTGAAACAAAAATGGAGGATATTATCAAAGAAAGCTCAAGCTCAAGTTGTGAGTACTAGAGAGGGTTGTAAAAGCTACGTTAGCATGAAGGAATAATGAAGCCTTTGATGGGGTTTATATAGAATACAAAAGCTGCTGCTTTTGTTTGCGTGAGTCAGTGAGTGGGGTAATAGTGCGTGATGAAATGGAGAAAACTAAACAAAAAGCTTCAAAGGGCAGCAATCTCCTCTTACTAACACACATGGTATAAGCCTAATATTGGATAGACTCCACAATTACTTTTTTTTTTTTTTTTTTTAATGGAAAAGAAAGGGATTTGCAAGTGTGGTTTATGCATCCGCGCCACTTAATCTCCCGTATTGCGTTATGCCGTGAGATAACATGAATATATTAATTAATGGGGCTTACTACTACACTTACACTTTTGTATTGCATTATGATGTGAGACTATATTAATATATTAATAAGGTTTACTACTACTTAAACTTACAATTTTCGAACTCGCTGATATAACGATCACAAAAGGTTTCTTTCTTCTCAAAAAAACAAAAAAAATTGCAAGAGATTTCTTCCACTAGGCTTGCTCCCTGGTGTTCCCAAACACTTTCTCTAATCCTTTGGAGAAAGTGAGTGAAAATGTGGGTGCACCACTACCCACTATAAATATATTCATTGTTAAATAAATAAAAAAATACATACATATATTTATATATATATATATATTATTGAATGACGTAATATCCTGATAGTAGCAAATTGAAAGGCAAGCATACTTAATTTGCTCTTTGAAAAATACAAGAAATTTTACTTTGGCATTGAAAAGTGATAATGAATTCTTTAACACAATGTATAATTAGGTTTGTTTTCCTATCCAATAAGTCTAGGGCATTGAAAATGTTACAGAATTTTTTACAACCCCTCATTTCTTTTGTGTTTGTGGTATGCCCAACTGAGTGAGGGAAAGTTCTATATGAACGACGGTGTAAAAAAACCAGTTATTTATGTATTTATTTTAATGTAAGTTACATGATAAGTACTGTTGAGAAAACAACTGAGTGAGTACTGTGATGAGAAGTACTGTTGAGAAAACAATTTAATTGACATGATATATGCTACACACAAGATTATCTACATGGAATACTCATGTGACGAAACTTAAGGTGTTTTTGCCTAAAACTTTTACTTTTAACTTATTTGTTTAGTCTCTCAAAAAAAAAAAAAAAAAAAATTTGTTTATATACTGATTTTAAAAACCTCACTTTTTTTTTTTTTTTTTTTTCTAGATACAATTATATTTTAACTAACTTTCAATAAAGAAACAAATTCCCCCAACCAAAGAATAAGCAAATAAGTTTAATTACAATAAAAAATTAAATTAAAAAACGCATTCTAAATTCTAAAAGTCTCTTCAAAAATCTCCAAACGCAAAATTGTGCGGAGGGTTAGTCAATACTACTTCCATTGATCGACAAAATTGTTGCTGGTACAAGGAAAAATAAATAAATAAAGAGATAAGAGCTAGTCAATATACTACTTCCATTTACTATATCAACCATCACATTGTTGGAAAAATACATGTTTGTAACGCATACAAAACATACGCAGCGAAAAATTAACGGATCGACTTCATTTGCAATTGATAACATGTACTATGTAAATTTCAGAATTTAAGAACAAAAAAGCGTACCTTGGTGCTGTGAAATTCAAAACCAAAATATTAGAAGTACTTGGGAACACTTTTAATCTTTACTCCAATTCCACTTGATGCCCAAGAAGTGTGGTCTCTCAATTAGTTTCCAAGGAGAGAACATGAGAGTGTCCAACACTCATATACAAATCATTTCATTTCTCTCATATGAACTTAGTGAAAAACCACTTATCAAAGTCTTATGAAAAACCTTTTATTTCTTATGAAAAACACTTATGAAATTCTGTATATTTATTTCTTTATATACAACTAATTATCTAATTGGGCTAGCCTTTTGGGCCATTGCAATTGGGCTCTAGTATGTGACTTGGAGTGGGACCAAAAGGGAACAAATAAGACTCTAGCTCCAATGGGCCTTGGGCTTTTCTGTCAACTCTTGACAAGTCCAAAATTACCATTAATTATATTCAATACCACTATAAGAATATAATTGCACTCTAGGCTTTATTAATAAATTATATCCCAAGACTTTATTATACATGCAACCCCTTCATTAAAATATTTGTAGTAATAAAGTTATGAATGTAGACTACCACTTTGAAGATTACTACATCTTAATTCTTGAGTACCCGGTTTAATCCTTTACGTTATTCATCATATATTTATGAAATCCAATTTCATAAATATATACTTTAGTAACTCTTTACTAAAGTGGTTGGACCCAATACTCTGAATAACCAAACCCATTAAACTTATCTCAAGGGAATATTTTATATCTCCGTTAAGAGATTATGAATTCCATCTTGAGAATATATGTTCCATCAACACTAAATGCGGCTGCCCAACATACTGAGGTTTTGACCGTGACTTATAGATCTCACTCATGATATATCAAAGCAACCTACATCTCATGATCAGGTCCATTATTCTCTCAGGATTTAGAGTTGATGCAAATAGAAGTCGTGAGATTTATTATTCATTTGACAGTCGTTAGGAGAATAATAAATCTCACAGCGATCCAGTCCAATATGTCTTAACTCTTAAAACATATCAACTAGAAGTCTTCACTTTCATGATCAAGACAAATCATCTTAGTTGATATCTTATAGTATTTGCAGATGAATGCCCAATTTCATCATCGATTACGAACTAAAATTCTGAGTTTACAAAGAACTTGCGATTTATATCTTCTGTAACTTTTCACATAAATCACATACTATGTATTTCATGGACTAAGATAATGTCCCATTAGTTCATTTATAGATAATCTCATATAATTAAACAATTTAATTATTTATGACATGCTAATAAATTGGATTTTAGGACATAAACCCCAACAATCTCCCACTTGCCCTCAAAGACAATTTACCATATGTCCAACACTTATCTCCCTTTAGAGTAATTCATAGTAACTCTAAGGTAAGGTATGGAAACAAATTTCAGCCAGATTTATTGTATAAACTATCTTTTTTACTAGGCAAATAATTTGAATTAAATCATCTTGATCATAGCCTTAGCTTTTAGGATGTCTTCCGTTGCGTAGAACTCACTCATCAATTCAGATAATATAAAAAAAATTTGCTTATTTTCAAAACAATATGAATTCATCAAATGATTCTAATAAGGACTTGTGGATCATATCCAAATGAGATTAACATTTAATCTCTACATCTAAGAATTCCAATTCATTTTAAAAATAAAATATTTTCATAAAATGACATAGAATTGGAACTCCTTAAGCTTTTCTTAGCACTCAATATGATTCATACCAAACGTCTCATTTAGACTTTATATCTCCTGCATCTCATGCATTTCATGCTGTAGCACAATTGAGATAGAAGCCAATGAAACATTTTAGCATTTCAATGGAGACTATGATCACATCATAAGCTATCTTCCATCAATGTATCATGCATAGGAAATTATGACAATGCTGAACCGAAACATATTTATGTACTTCAGCTCCTTTATGCACCATGTCCAAAATTATTTCTTAGTTAATGTGATTCATTTAAAATAGTAGCTACAGGACAAAATTTATGACAACTTTATTTTGACACTATGAACATAATTACAGGGACATTATATTTTGCATCCATAACTATATAGTATGAAACCCGAAAAACATACTATACTAGGAGTAACGACAACCTAATCCCGCAATTAATATTCCTCAGCATAGAGTGAATATCAATCACTATGATCAGGTGAGAATTATTCTCATTATTAATGCTATCATGGTAACTCTTACCAAACAAAAATAATTTGCCACTCTTCCTTTGGCCTCTAAGTAATAATAGCAAGAACTCAGCATAGAGGATACAATCAAACTTAGTCTAGTGTACACCATTGCCTAGAACCATGTGTAGCCACATAACTCTACCCTTGTAAAGTTTAATCTTGTGATACCATGATGCAAAACACCCTCCGCATGGAACGCAAGGCTCGAGGCCAAGACGAGGTGCTTGCCCACACTACTATAAACTGGGAAGTTCAATCTTGTAGTACCATGAAATAAACATCCTCCGCATGGAACGCAAGGCTCGAGGCCAAGATGAGATGTTTACCCTACACCACTACGAACTGACAATGGAGGCCGTGAGATCCAACCCTTGTATCTCTCTCCCATTAAAAATTTTAAAACAAGTGGATTGTCATGAAATCATTGTGATCTAATCACAATTGTAACCCTACACATTAAATGTGTTTAATTGTTTAAATTCAATGTGATGTAACTAAGTCATGTCACAATAGCGTAACGAACATTCGCGCAATCACAAAGAAGTTTAACATTATAATCCGTGAAGTAAATACCCTCCGCATGGAATGCAAGACTCGAAATCAAGACAAGGTATCTATTCACATTACAATAAACTTAACAAAATGGTTATTTCAATACTCCCACTCGTTATATTGGGTTTTTCTTAAATAATTGTGATCCCATCATAACTAATAACATTACACTTGATAAAGACTCTAATCTTATTAGAATCACTAACTAAAATGGAAGTCCTAAACTATTTAGGATTCCTTGGACAATAATGAATCAAAAATTAATTATATAGAACTTTATCCTTAATTTACTAAATAAAAAGTTATAATCTCATTAGAAACTATATACCTTTTAATTAAGCTTTAATCTCATTAAAACTTCTAATTAAAATAAATTAAGAGCTTTCAATCATACAACAATTCTAATCTCATTAGAATGTTTCTTAAAAGATAAGTCCCAAACTATTTAGGACTAAGAGTTCTATTTAACTAATATCTTTGATTTCATTAAGTCTTTTAGTTAGAACAATGTGTAATCTCATCACATATAGCATTGCTCTTTCTTTATGTGAAAAACACTTAGAAAAATTTTGAATTCCCGGTTCTCGATCGATTCTCGATAGCTCCTCGATTGATCGAGCCTCTGAATTTCCAGTCTCAATCGATCGAATGTATATCTCGATCGATCGAGAAATAATCTGGATGCTCGATCGATGCTCGACAGCTCCTCGATCGATCGAGCTTCGTGAATTTTGAATTTCCAGAATTTTTCAAAGGTAGTGTTTTTTACCGTTTTTCATGAACAAACAGTCATCATATGAATATGATAGACAGAGATTGATGTCAAAACTAAATTCCATTAATGCTATAGCCTTAAAGTTCAATTTAACATACTTAAATTCAAATTTAAATAACATCATAACATCAATATCAGTTTTCATTAAATCATAGTTTCAACAACCATGCAGAAAATTAAATATAAAATTTTCTAACATTATGAAACTATTATCTCTAATTCTAAAACTCACAAAACATGTTATACAAATTCGAAATTGAAGACCGCTCTAATACCATTTGTTGGAAAAATACATTTTTGTAATGCATACAAAACATACGCAGCGGAAAATTAACGGATCTACTTCATTTACAATTGATAACATGTACTATGTAAATTTCAGAATTTAAGAACAAGAAAGCGTACCTTGGTGCTGTGAAATTCAAAACCAAAAGATTAGAAGTACTTGAGAATACTTTTAATCTTCACTCCAATTCCACTTGATGCCCAAAAAGTGTGGTCTCTCAATTAGTTTTCAAGGAGAGAACATGAGAGTGTCCAACACTCACATACAAACCATTTCATTTCTCTCATATGAACTTAGTGAAAAACCACTTATCAAAGTCTTATGAAAAACCTTTTATCTCTTATGAAAAGGACTTATGAAATTCTGTATATTTCTCTCCTTATATACAACTGATTATCTAATTGGGCTAGCCTTTTGGGCCATTCCAATTGGGTTCTAGTATGTGGCTTGGAGTGAGACCAAAAGGGAACAAATAAGACTCTAGCTCCAATAAGCCTTGGGCTTTTCTGTCAACTCTTGACAAGTCCAAAATTACCATTAATTATATTCAATACCACTATAAGAATATAATTGCACTCTAGGTCTTATTAATAAATTATATCCCAAGACTTTATTATACATGCAACCCCCTCATTAAAATATTCATAGTAATACAAAACTATGAATGTAGACTGACACTTTGAAGATTACTACATCTTAATCCTTGAGTACCCGGTTTAATCCTTTACGTTATTCATCATATATTTATGAAATCTAATTTCATAAATATATACTTTAGTAACTCTTTACTAAAGTGGTTGGGCCCAACACTTTGAATAACCAAACCTATTAAACTTATCTCAAGGGAATATTTTATATTTCCGTTAAGAGATTATGAATTCCATCTTGAGAATATATGTTCCATCAACACTAAATGCGACTGCCCAACATGCTGAGGTTTTGACTATAACTTATAGATCTCACTCCTGATATATCAAAACAACCTACATCTCATGATCATGTCCATTATTCTCTCAGGATTTAGAGTTGATGTAAATAGAAGTCGTGAGATTTATTATTCATTTGACAGTCGTTAGGAGAATAATAAATCTCACAGCGGTCCAGTCCAATATGTCTTAACTCTTAAAACATATCAACATATTAACTAGAAGTCTCTACTTCCATGATCAAGACAAATCATCTTAGTTGATATCTTATAGTCTTCGAAGATGAATGCCCAATTTCATCACCGACTACGAACTAAAATTTTGAGTTTACAAAGAACTTACGATTTATATCTTCTGTGACTTTTCACATAAATCACATACTATGCATCTCATGGACTAAGATAATATCCTATTAGTTCATTTATAGATAGTCTCATATAATTAAATAATTTAATTATTTATGACATGCCAATAAATTGAATTTTAGGGCATAAACCCCAACACATATAAGAAATTACATTTTAAATCCTAAAGTTTGTGGGGATTTTAAATTAAACTCTATAGTTTATAAGTTAGATCATGTAATTTGAGGGAAGTTTCAAACTAAACCTTTAATTTAAAATGTGTTTCAATTACTTTCAAACCATATGCGGATATGCCCTAAGGTCAATAATGATGGAGAGAAAGAAGAGAGAGTTTGAATTAAATGAAATACTTATGAAATTATTATTTTTAACTTAAAAGCCCTTAAACTATAATGTCTAATATTATAAATATAAAGGAACTTTAAAGTTTAAAACCTTCCTAAATTAGTGTTTGAAATATAATTTTTTCAAAATAAAATTTCTCATTATGTTATTACTCGTACTAATAAAAATGCTTGATTATGATTACAGCGATTACAATATAAATTTTTTCAAAATCAAAAAATCTCATAAATCCTATTACTCATACTAATAAAAATTTCCAATTACGACCGTTTAAACCATTTATAGGTTCTGTCATCTTATTAAAAAAAAAAGGAAATTATGTTTTATTATCTTAAACTATACTCTATACTATATTTTGCACCATAAACTCTTAAATACATGTTTTGCACCTTAAATTATGACTCTTATTATACACTTTGCACCCTAATGTTAAGCTTGTTGTTAGCTTGGACAGAAATTTAAAGTTTAAGGTACAAAGTGTAATCAGAAGTATAGTTTAAAATAATAAAGTGTAATTTCTTATTTTTTTTTAAAGGAGATTAAGAAGATGGATAATTAGATTTTTTCACGTGGTGCCATATTTTTTTATCCAAGTTAATAATAAATTTGATGTCGAGGTGCAAAGTATAACAAAAATTATAGTTTATGGTGCAACATTCGAAAAGTTTGTGGTGCAAAATGTAATTGAATATATAATTTAGAGTGATAAAGTGTAATTTTCCAAAAAAAAAAAAATTATAAATATGTTTCTAATAACATTTTAATTTTAAAGAAGAAAATTAAAACTTCACGTAAAAAATTGTTTGCCTCTCGTTAAATAATACCACAAAGACAGATAAAAAGAATCTCCTGCGGTAGGAAGGGCACATTTATTTTTCCTTTTTCTATTTTTAAATTTTAAAAAAAGGGGTTCAAAAGGACTTTAGGCGGTGAAAGTTAAAGCCATTCAAAGTGATAGAAAAAGCGTATGTGGATTCCTTGCCCCATTAGGTGGTTGTGTTATACTTACTCCCATGAAAGAAACTTTAGAAAAAATGAGTTCCAATTAGATACGGTAAAGTTTATTATTGTTGAATAAGAGATTTGAAATTCGAACACTTTTATACTAAAAATTAATTGATATTTTAGGTATGATGATAAAAAGCAGTTTTCATGAAACAGATGTTATAGATTGAAATTCTTTTGTATTTATAAAAAAATAATTTTAAATTTTTTTTTACTAAACATGCATTAAATTTAAGGTTAAATTATAAATTGCACTGAAATGAATAAATCGAGGGTTACAAGACTGAATTTAATTTTAGGTAAAATTAGATAATACAGTTTGTGGTGTAGACATACGTAGCGTAACTATAATCACATTTGCTTCAAACACAAATCATTTATCTCACTTTTGGCGCTCTACTTTGTACTCTACTAATTACAATTTGACATATGTTTTATATATTATTTTTTATTATACACTTTGGTTATTTTATAAAGAAATTAAAAATTAAAAAAAAAAACATAGCAAATTGTGACTTAGAGAGTATAAAGTGAAACACAAAAATTGGGATAAAAAATTTGTAATCGCTTTGCTTCCATTTCTTTTTTTGGAAAGGATATTTCATTTCATCAGGCATTTTGAAAGTAAAAAAATTCATCTAGTTATAATATATCATTCTTTTATGTCCTTCCTTTCTGTAAATGTAATTTATTGTTTTATTCAAAAAGGAAAGTGGTATTCCAATTCTACCAAAGTATTGCCGTTCCATTTTCATTTTGCATTGTTATTGTTTCAATTATTTAGTAGACAAAATTTGGTTATGAATTTGGCTGTACCTAATTGCTCCACTAAAAACATTAACATGGATAAATATTTTAAAATTTTAATTATTGGATTGCATATTCTTTTTGTTCTTAACACGCATGTCAAATTTCTTGCCAATTATCAGGTGTTATTAACTATTCGATCCAATAACTTATTTTTTATGCATAATTTTATACTATAAAAACTTAAAATTTAAACATTTGATAGTTGACTTAGCTATTAATCTTTGATCATCTGAAATTTTTGCAAATATAGAGGATATAAGGAAAAAAAAATGTAATATAATGGTAGATTTTACAAAATTTACATTCAATTAAAAGATATTGAGTGAAGTTGTAGTTATTGGCTACAAATTAGTTTGTAGTCAAACGTTGTCCTTATTTAATATACTAATTAAAAAAAAATGACAAAATTTAGTTACGAAATTGGTTGTAACTTAAGGCTATAACTTCCTTTAAAAAAATTAACATTATTACATATTTTGAAAATCAAACTGTTGGATTGTATATTCCTTACGCTTTTAATACACATGTCAAATTTTGTGTCAATCAGATATTATTTACTATATGATCTATAAGTTTATATTTTATGCATAATATTAAACTATAAAAACTTGCAATTTAAACAATTTATTGATGACATAGCTATTGATATTTAATTTTCTAAAATTTTTGCAAGCATGGAAGATATAAGTAGAAAATGTAATCTAATAGTAGATTTGTCAAAATTTACATCCATTAAAATGATATTAAGTAAGGTTGTAATCTTAGACTATAACCAATTTTGTAGCTACATATTGTCCTAAAAAAATTAATATAAAAAAATGATTGTAATTTGAAAGAAATATCTTACAACACAACTTCATCAATCAACATATTTACAATTTTTACCAAAAAAAAAAAAAAAAAAAGCAACAATAGCAGCGAGGAAGAGACAAATAGCATTATATAACATGAGACTTCAATGTACCGATTTGCCATAAACAGGTTCGAGAAATCAAAACGAGTGGCTAGGTTTAGACCAAGTTCCATTATTGAGTTAACAGTTTCCATCTCAAAACGATAGCTATTTTTAACCTTGTCAACTATTAAAGGAATACCTACTGATCAGGCATTTAGGAAATACATGATGCATCTTGTAAATGTTAGTCATTCATGCAGAAGTACTAGGTATCATACAAAGTTCATTAATACAATAATATCATCAAGCTATCATATATATATATAGAGAGAGAGAGAGAGAGAGAGAGATGATTGGTTTTGTTCCTAGCTAGCTAGAGCTAGGGAAGAAAAATAAGATAAACGGCGCACATGCTTCTGATTATTGAAATGCCATGAAACCTTCGAAGATGTTTCTCAAAATGTCCCAAAACACAAAAGAAGCACCAAAGTTCCCAAAATAATCCTAAGGAACGTGCTCCCCAATTTTGACTGAAAGGGAATTTATAAAAATAATAGGGCGTTGGGGGTGTTATAGGGGAAGAACCTAGCTAGATGGTAGTCTCACTTTTCTGAAACCATCACTGCTTGTTTGCAGCTTGGTCCTTTATGGGAAAGAGCGATTACTTGGAGAATGAATATCAAGCACAACTTTGTTTCTTCCTTTTTAAGGAAAGACTGAAGCATCAGCCTTTTTTTAGTTCACTTTTTTTTTTTTTGGGGACAATTTTTTAGTTGTCACTTATAAAAGCATGATGGCTGGCTTTAGATTTACTTAAAAAAAAAAAAAAAAACCAGCGCATGTCCAAAAGTGCTTTAGGAAATGGGTCCGGCTCCCCTTCCGTTTAAATCCCTCCATTTTTCTCCAGTTTTTATTTCGATGAATGACACTTGGCAAGCAAATGATCCAATGGTTAAAAATAAAAGCGACTCATTCTCATCTTTTTTGTCTCTAATATATCCTCCTCTTTTTTCTGCAACATCACCAACAGTATGAGAGGAACCCAATAGTTTTTAAAAGGCAAGTCCTCTTCTCGCAACATCACCGCCAGAGCATGAGAAAAATTTATCCCATCACAAAGTCTATACCAGCACATCCTCAAAAAATAATCACGAATAGACTGAATCAATTGTGCAATTTAAGGTCACCAATGCCATAAATGAGAATTTTCAAATCTCATTGCACACACTGAGAGAGAGAAGATGAAGAAAAGTTGGTAACTATAAGGTGGTAACGGCACAATGAAACCCAATGCCAAGAGCCAACCCCGTTGACCTCCACCTGCCAGTCACTACTTTGCGAATCCCAAAAGCCCACTACTTTCAATTTAAATATATATATATATATATAATTCTATACAAAGGGCCTCTGTGTTCTAATGCTTACAATGAGAAGAAGGAAGAAAACAAAGAAATGGATCTTGGAGAGATTGATTTCAATTTAGCACTTAGCAGGAAACAATAAAGCCTTTTCATAGCAGAATTCTTTTTTGGGGCTTTCAAAAGAGGAAAACATAAATGAACACTTACACTAGCTCGTTGAAAAGAAGCTCATTAGAATTTGTGACGATGGTGCGCTTTGAGGGGCTTCTCTCATATACTCTAGGTGATGTTGCAGAAAAAGAGAGAAGGAAGTGGTAAAGAAGATGGAATTGACTTGCTTTTATTTTTTAGCCGTTGGATCATTTGCTTGCCAGGTGTCATTCATCAAAATAAAAACTGGAGAAAAATGGAGGGTTTAAGTTTAAACGGGAGGGGAGCCGAACCCTTAGGAAATGAATATAGAGCCTACCTACGGCAGCCGCGAAGTTCATGTTTAAGACTTTGTTTGGTTGGGAAAATAGAAAATGATATTTGTATTTTTAATTATTATGTATGTTTAGTAAAGACAATGGGAAAGTGGGAGAATAAAAAGTAAATTACTTTTATGCCCTGGCCTACTTATTAAAAGTAAAAAAGAGAAAATGAGGGTAATTTTGTAGACTATCATTACCATTTCCTCTCATCTTTTCTCTCCAATTTGGAGAATAAAAAAGTGGTGGGCCAAGGTGGAAAAATTAATCCACTCCATTTTCTTTCATCCCTTTCACTCCAACCAAACAATAAAAAATCACATTTTCCTCTCCATTTTCCTTTTCTCATTCTCCATTTTCTCTCTTTTCACCCCAAACAAACATTGGCTAAGGGAATTATGGCTTTTGTCATTTTAAAGGTTTTCTGAGTATCTTGATCATTTAAAAGGTTTTGGGAGATATTTTTGTTATATTAAATGGTTTCAAGGGTCTATTGACCATTTGAAGATTTTCAAAGCGAATTTTGGAGGTTTTGATAGCGTTTTGATAATTTTGTGGGTATTTCTATCATCTTAGATGTTTTTTATGGAGTATTTTCATAATTTTCAAGGCTAAAGGAAATATTTTAGTCATTTTGGAGTTTCAAAAAGTATTTTGATCATTTTGGAAATTTAAGTGGTATTTTTATCATTTTGGATTATGTGGTATTTTGGTAATGTTAGAGTTTTTTTTTTTTTTTGTTTGGGGGGGGGGGGGGGGGGGGGGGGGTTTCTCTTGAAGTTGAGAATACTTAATGCTCCTATCAGGATGTAAAGCATTTTTAAAGATGGAGTTTTTCTTGGTCAATGCAAAATGATTAATTAAATTTGATAAAGTTTTTTAACCACCTAAATACTTGAAAACTAGGAAAATATTTTCTGGAAGATGTTTTATGCCAAAACAAACAAGACCTTAATAACATTTGAAAATTTCAATTTAATTACCACTCCCTACTAGTTAATGGAAAATGATTTCAATTTGACAAAGTTTTTCAACGACTCTAAATGTCTAAAAATTAATTAGTAAACATTTTCCAAACTATACTTTATAGTTTACACCAAAACAAATGGGGCCTTAATAGCAGATGAAAATTTTAGCAGATGAAAATTCTAGTTAATTTACCATTCCCTTAGAGCATCCACATTGGTGGAGGCACATTTTTAACTTTTTGGCACCACAAAAAGCCACTTTATTTATTTTAACTTACCATTTCACAACACACCCAACATCAATGGCTTTATTTTTTTAGCTACTTCATTTAAATATTATTATTTTTTATTTTTCCTCATCTCTTTCTCTCTCTTCCTCTTTGTCTCTTTCTCTTCTCAATCACAAAGCAAGCAACCTAGCAAACCCACAAAACACCCTCTGCCACCACCACACTAACCAGCCACCCAAAACTCAAACTACCAACCACCACACCCAAAACCCAATCACACTCAACAGCCACTCATTGCCACCATGTACAACCCACTACCGAAAACCACCACACAATCCAATCAATGACATAAACCCACGGCCAAATCCAAGAAACCCATAGCCAAAATCTGATCAACCACCATAGCCAAAATCCAAGAAACCCACACCCAAAATCAATCACCACCACTAAACCCATGGCCAAACTCACAAAAACCACCACACAATCCGATCAATGACACAAACCCATGGCCAAAATCCAAGAAACCCACGGCCAAAATCCGATCAACCACCATAGACAAAATCCAAGAAACCCACACCCAAAATCAATCACCACCCCCAAACCCACGACCAAACTCATAAAACTCACAGCCACAGAGAAGAAAGAAAGGTGAAGAAAGAAAAAAAGAAAGGGAGAAAGAGAGGCAAAGCAATAGAGAAGAAAGAAAAAAAGAAAAAAAGTGGGAGAAGAAAGAATGTTGAGGTCTAAAATTTAGAAAGTAGCCAAACTCGTAAAAGTAAGAAAGATCCAGCCCACAGAAATGAAAAAAGAGAGCTTGACCTATAAGAAGAAGAAAAATAAGTCTTGGGCCTTAGAAAAGGAAGGATGAGGAAGGCTTGGCCCAAGGATGTAAGGAAGTCATGATACCTAAGAAAGTCCAAAGAAGCGAGTAGGATCTAGGCCCAGATTGTATAGGATCCGCTAGCCTCAGAAAGCAGATCCTCGAGAAAAGCTGGAAGATGCCAACTAGGACGTGGACAGCTTTGGAAATGACATGCTCATGTAAAAAGGGGCATGAAGGGCGAATGAGGTCTTGTCAATATCAGCTTCCTATGACCCAGAAGAGAGTGATAGAGACAGATGGTGATTTTGTGGGTTCTTTATTTCTACAGTACCCAGGTGCAAATAGAAACAAGGATCCCGAGCCTGATATTTGTTATTTGGTGGACTGAGCTTGGTTCACCGCAGCTGTGTTAGGCTGATTACAAACCAAGTTGCGCATAAAACATGAGTCCTACAACACATACACATCCATACATACAAAATATATATGTATTGTACAGTAAGGAACAGTAAAGGAATAGTAAATAAGGTAAATAAGACGTCTGGATCCTCAGAATGATAAATAATGTTTCATTATTCCTTAGGTTTTTAGTACATCGGGTCCTTTCTCTACTGGGATATGTCACAAGGTCCAAATAAGTTCAAAAGTCACAGACTTAGATAGCTCTTTCTAGGCTTCTAAGACTTGTGAGGTTTGAATCCCTTTGAATCCAAGTGCATCTTCTAGTGCTTGTCTCAGGATCCCTCACAGTGTTTTCCCTTTTTTTTTTTTTTTTTTTTTTTTTTTTTTTTTTTTTTTTGAATTCTAAAGGAGTTTTTCAAAGGATCTCTTTGCTCTGATTCACTATTGCTGAATGTTTTTTGCTGTTGGCCCCATCCCTTTTTATAGTGCCTTCCTAGGGTTTTTGGTGTACCACTGATTCCCTCCATTTGCTGTCCTGGGTACTAGAACCAATGTTGTGTCAGTAACATTGGTAGCTGGTCCCTTTCTTATTTCTTATTATTTTCCCCTTTTGAGGTTTCCTCCCCAAAAGTTTCCAGTTGACCTTCCTCTTTTGGGAGGTCCTAAGGGCTGACTTTCAATTTCCTTTTTCCAAGGCTTCTAGATGCTACTTTTCAGACCCACCCTTTTGGCTACTTCACATTTTGTCATTTTCTCTAAATGGGCAGATTTCTCTCTGTCAGGTTGAAAAATCCTCAGCACCTTCCTTCAAGGTCCACCTTCTTGCATTCCCCGAGGTACCAGGCTTCCTTTTTGAAGTGCTGATTCCTAAGCCATTAGCTTTTTTCTGAACCATGGGCGGTTGATGGGACATATCCACCTTCGTTCTTTGTGCCCATGAGCATGCTCCCTTGAGTTGTCCCAATCCCAACTGATTTCTTTCTGCATATCTTGAGGATCCCAGGCTTTTGGGAGTCCCAAGGCATCCTAGTCCAGTCCCTTTCTAGGCTCCCCAGCAAATTTCCCTCACAAAGGCTGGGCTAAGCTTCCTTTTTCCTTTTCCTTTATTTTCTAAGGCCCAAAACTTACCCATTCATGGGTTTGGACCCCCTCCTACTTATCTTAAGTGGACCTTGATTGGCAGATTTGGGCCTTGTCCCTTCTTTGAAGGCCTAAATGGGTTTTAAACTTTAATTTTGTAATGTTTTGGGCCTTGATGCAATGCTTGTGGTATTTTGGACCTCAACAACCACCACACAATCCGATCAATGACACAAACCCACAGCCAAAATCCAATCAACCACCATAGACAAAATCCAAGAAACCCACACCCAAAATCAATCACCACCCCCAAACCTATGGCCAAACTCATAAAACTCACAGCCACAGAGAAGAAAGAAAGGTGAAGAAAGAAAAGAAGAAAGAAAAAAAGGAAGGGAGAAAGAGAGGCAAAGTAATAGAGAAGAAAGAAAAAAAGAAAAAAGTGGGAGAAGAAAGAATGTTGAGGTCCAAAATGTAGAAAGAAGCCAAACCCGTAAAAGCAAGAAAGATCCAGCCCACGGAAATGAGAAAAGGAAAAAGGCTTGGCCCTTTAAATGAAAAAGGAGAGTCTGACCTATAAGAAGAAGAAAAATAAGTCTTGGGCCTTAGAAAAGGAGGGATGAGGAAGGCTTGGACCAAGAATGTAAGGAAGTCATGATACTTAAGAAAGTCCAAAGAAGCGAGTAGGATTTGGGCCCAGATTGCGTAGGATTCGCTAGCCTTAGAGGGCAGATCCTCGAGAAAAGCTGGAAGACGCTAACCAGGACGTGGACAGCTTTGGAAATGACATGCTCATGTAAAAAGGGGCACGAAGGGCGAAGGAGGTCTTGTCAATATCAGCTTCCTATGACCCAGAAGAGAGTGATAGAGACAGATGGTGATTTCGGGGCCAACACCTGTTGAAGGAACCTAGGAGCTCGGGTAAGGCAGAACAGGTGAACCAAGAAGGAAGGTGGCCAGGAGCCTTTTTGGCCACACCATTAGCAAGAAGGAATCCGCCCCCATTTTAGGGAAAGAAACAAGTTATGAGGAGTCAACATCAAAATCTCAGAGCTTTGAGGTGTCCTTTTTAAGGCATTGGGGAAAGAATGAGAAGTTTTGATCTTAGAGAAGAATTTAGACTTACTTAGAAAGGATCTTCCACAAGAGGAAAGTCAACAGGATCAGTCCCCAAGAAAGTGAAGTAAAAGACGAAAGGGGAAAGAACTAGCTACCAATGTTTCAGACATAACATTGGTTCTAGTACCCAGAGCACCAAAGGGGTGGATTGTTGATTTGGAAGAATATTCAAACAACACTATAAAAAGGGTAAAACCCAAGCCAAAAGGATTCATTCAGACATAAGCACTCAAGATACAAAGAAAGCACCAAAAAGAGACTATAAGCACTCTTTTTTTTTTTTTTTTTAAATAATATTTATGTTTTACCACAATATTGTTGAATACTTTGAAACTTAATTTACTTAATTCATATATATATATATATATATATATATATATATAAGTTGTCATAGAATTGGTTTCCGAATATGGAGTGAAATTGCTCTACTAATTTAATTTCTGAGGTTGGAACAATCAAGATTTTTGGATATTTCTAGGAGACTAACATATTATATTATATGTAAACTTTATTTTTTAAATTGATTAAATGATTTTGAATTTTATCCTAAAATTTCAAAAATTTAAGCAACCTCCCAAACACTTCCTTAACTACTCAATTTTCAAAACCAAATAACTACACACAAATCTCAAACACCCATTTCATTATATCAACGAAACGAAGTGATAAAATAAAGAAAAATTTGTTAAAAACATTTCCATTTATAAATATTTAATTGCCATTAGCTAGACTTCCATATAAAAAATAAAAAATAACACAAAAAATACTCTAAAATCATCATTGACTTTCACTTTTATCGTTATAGCTCATATCGATATTGCACTAAATAGTAATAAAAACTACAAAGAAACCTAAAAATTATGAGTTCTAAAAAAATAAAATAAAAAACTAAACTCATCAATAATCGATTAGAATGTTTCTTTCTATTTCTATCTAGTTCTAAAACAAAATACAACAATAACTTTCCCACTCCAAAACCTAAAGATCCAAAGCCAATCACGTCCATTACACAACTCACAACATCTGACCTCAACATCAAAACAACAAGTCATCATCGTCACTCAATAAAAAAAGCAAGCCATCTTTCTTGGTTATAGCCAACTCATACGAGTTGAGATGGAACGACGAAGTTGGAGCTAGGTAGGTGTCATTGAAAGGCTGAAGATATATTACATCATTCTTTGTTGGGATGTATTTGAGGGGTAATTATTGGGTACTCCCGGAGTACCATAAATGCGTGCCCTCCCTTTTCACATAACTGTAGGTCTTACTAATTAAATTTATGGTGGGACTCACAATTCATGTGAGAGGGGGGAGTACACATTTATGGTACTCCTAGAGTATTCAATAATTTTCCGTATTTGAGATGAGATGGCATGAATGGTTGTAGGCATGTATACAGAAGGGAGTAGAATTGCAAGAGGTTTTTAGTTTGAAACATTGAACCAAAGAAAACGAATAGTCTTACAAAGAATCATTATTCTTTAATAAGAAAAGTCTTGAAGCATTGAACCAAAGAAACCAAAAGTTTCTATTTTTTAGTTCTTATCTTGTGGCTTTAAAAATTATTTCAATAATCTTTTCAAAGAGAGCACCACATGGCAGAAGTTCTCTCTCGCATAAGATCTCTATTTATATAAATATATATATATATATATGTCTATTTTTTATGTGACACAATGGGTTACACATAGGTCCAGATTGGCGCAAGAAAATTCCTTTTGGTCAATTTCATTTGATTTTTCTTTCTCCAAAGAAAAAAAATCACTTGATATTTATTTATCTTTTTGCAAATAGCAAAGTAAAACAAAATAGGAACGCAGTTTTTTTCAACATTTTTCAAGTCCCAACTCCCACCCTTAGTTCTAAACTTTCACTCAAAAAAAAAAAAAGTCCCAACATTGGACTGGGTTTTACAATTACACTAGTATTCTAGAATTCCTATTTCAAAAGAGAGTATAGCATAGTCTTATAAACTAGTATTCTAGAATTTTGACCATCTGATGCTAATTTCTTTTACAAAACATTTTTCTGCCGTAAAAGGAATTTAAATTTTGACCAATTGATTATGAACATAGTTTTCCTTCTATTTTGGGCTGGACAACAAATGAGGTCAATTATACACTTATAGTGCCGTATATGGCACAAAATTGGATTTTTCTTGAATGGGTAACGCAAAGGAAAATTCGATGGGTCTTGAAGGCTACGAGGTCAGCAAAAGAAGACAAGCTTTGTTTCCGAAATGAGAGAGTTTGCTTTCGTTATAGAAAGGTGATTCAACGTAGGACAGAGCCTTGAGGCTTCCTTAATATTTTGATTTCTAAGGAACCTCATCTCAGAAAAGGGATTGCATTGATATCAACCTAGTATCATTACAAACGGGATACAATATTTGATCATCAAAATAAAACCAGGCATTACAGCTAACAAGGATATTATAGGCTATAGCTAACAGCATAGTTCCCTACAAGTGCAAGGCGTGCAACTACACTAGTAACAACTTACAAGCCCCGATCACAACCATTCCCACATCCAATTTCACTGCTTGTTGGATTGTGAGATTGTGAGTGATTTATGTAAAGTGGTGAGTCGCAAAGACAGAAAATGTTTACCATTCACAATCACACAAATCAACAAGTTGTGAAATTTGGTGTATGATTGGTTGTCCCTAGAATTATTCTGCAAGCCCACATGATAAGCACACTAGTAGTCCACAAAGCTACGAAGAGCTCCCATTCCCCACTCCTATCTTGGATGCATCATCTTCAACCTTCCCCAATTGTCCAAGCCCTGAGTATCCACACAAGGTGTAAGTGTGTAACCATAACTCATTGACTCTGGTGTGTACCAGTATGTCCCCGGAATTTGAATAGACGGCATGGGATGATATGGATGATAAGGCACTCCATGGTACCCGGTAGGAGCTAAGTGTGGCATCAGTGATGGTGATCCTGGTATCCAATGGTTGAGCTTGGGGGAAGGGATGTTAATTGGAGGTGAAGGAGAAAGAACATCTTCCAATGAAGGATAGCGTATATCCCTCGACTGATTTTGAACTTCCACGGTTGTTGGAGAATGAACTTTATCACTAGCTTCAACAATCTTGGTTTTCCCATTTATCTTGTAAGAAAAATTCAAGACCCCAGTAGGCTTATTACTATCACAAGTTCGAACTTGGTAGCTGATAAACCTCACGGCTCCATTAAACTCATCAATCAAGTCCTTGAGAGGAACTTGGACTTGACCGATGGTTTTGTTTCCAAAAACGATACCTTCACTGCGAAGCTCAAATTTGAGGAGAAAATGATTGCAGTGATCACGATGTGAGATGTGTTTAAGATCAAAGTGAATGACATGATTCCACTCAGGATTCCCATCTCCAACTCTGTCCACTGGAGTTTTTTGACGCTGTAGATGTTGTTGCTCTTGGTTTTTCTTCACTTCATTATCATTGATGAGTGAAACGACAGCGTAGGCTGATAGCTTCCGGAAGAGATTGAAGGATTTGAGATCTTTACACGAGATTACCTTCAATTCTATAGAGGTAAAATCCATGATTAATTTGGCTTGATCGAGCTTTGCACAAAGTTGAAGATGCTAAAACTATAAACAAACAAGGGTAAATAGCTAAAGAACCCAGATGGGGGGGGTGGGGGTCTCAGCTATGTGAAGTGGGGCACACGTAAGATGCAGTGGGAAATATGCACCATTGACCACTTGGTAGTCTTGTACTAACGACAGTAACAGAATAAGACTGCACTTTAAAACTTGGGTGAAAGTCTAACACGAGTTTGAGCTTTCACACTAGTCTCTTTGAAAGATAAAAATGAAAAAGACCGAGTCCAATACCGTATTGCTAACTGCGAAGAGAGCCAAGTCAATGGTAGTTGTGGTGGTCATGGCATCCTTTCTTTTCAGTAGAACATTAATCTGAGGGAAAGTAATGGATCTTTGACGAGATCCAATCTTCCAGAGATATCATGGTACATAAAGAAAATGATACTTGATAATGCGCACATTGTCAGGTTATACTTAAAAATAATGGACTAAATTTTTTAGACTCGGTTTAATGTACTGATTCTAACTTCTTATAGCACAGAATGCATGAGATAAACACTCCAATTTAGATAAAAGAAAGCATTTCTTACACGTCTAAACATCAAGAGCATATACTGCAGTAACTGCACAGTACAACCATCCAAGGGTTTGGCACAATTATCCAAGGTTGAGAGCTAAGACGCACAAAAGAAGAGCTACCGAGATTCAGATCATAAAGTGGTACAAGTACAACAATTGATAGGGTTAATATCCATGTCTGCTGAGCTGCAAATAGATGCAACTGTCTGCGTTTGAAATTACAAGCACAATGAACCTAGCATTTCCAAGTTAAAATTAAGGGATTATGCATGCCACCAAGAACACCAATTAGATACAATCAATGAGTCAACTTGTAATTCGAAATATTGGTAACGTAGCAAGCCATTCACTAAAACAATCTTAGTGCAAGAAATTTGTAATTACTTGGAAAGCTGTGCTATAAAAAAAATGTCTATTTTGCTGACTGCAATCCTTGAGTCAATGTTTCTGATTCACCCGTGTAAGTGCATCACTGAGAAAACTATTATATCAAAAGAAACTACAATTTGCATAATCAGAATTCTGAAACTTCAAGAATCAAGGAATTCAAAAGAAATCAACTCAACGGACTTTTGTCTTTTTCTGGCCTTGGACTTGGAATGCCGCACAAATCTTCTTCCAACAACGGATGGAAATGAGTGTGGGTATTACAACCCAGGAGGCATTTGCTCCAATATAGTATGCATAGTAGTAAAATGGGCTTGCAGCAAAGTTATCGCCTTCCAACCAAGAGGTTATGAAATATGCAGCAGTTCCATAGAGCTGGCCAAGAGAAATGGCAAACTGAAGTATATAGCTGTATGACTTTCCAGTAGCTAGTGCATACCTGCCACGTGTCAGCAACCATGGCACAGGAAAAATGATGAGTGAATAGAAAAATTTGCAAATCGAACTTAAATTCAGACAGGAATAGAAATAGCAAGACTAGAAAGGAGAATCAAAATCCATTTCTTCCACTTCCATTCACTGATTCATTCATTTTGTTAAACTTATATAACATATTTCTAAATGGTTTTTCTACTTTTTCATTTCTACTCTTCTTACAGTAAGCCTGGAAAGTCAACAGTACCAGAAAGCATACACACACACAATAATCTGGTCTGGCAAGAGGGATAGGGATTGCATAGCACCTACTCTCCAAACATATGAGTAATGAACACTGATAGAAACTATCATGTAAAATTTCCAAATCGAGGATACAGACGAGCATAAATATTGATTCTTTTTGGAAGCATGATATACAGTAGGTCTTACACTGCTAAAAGGCTAGCTGGACCCTCCAACACTGCAGTTAGTCCTTCAACAGCAACAACTCCGGCATCCCTTGCTGCGTATCTCGAATCACCTTTGCTGTATTCTTTCCCTGTGGGTTTCAATTAATGATTATTGACAATTAGAGAACTAATAAACAGTTTGGGGGTGAGGCCATTTTAATTGCAAGGAGAAACTTACAAACTTCAGCCAGGTAACAAGCAGTTTTATCCTTATAAAATTCTGGAGAAAAAACAAAATAACCCTCAAGAATCATATGGGTGAGGCCTGTGAAAGCCCACCAGCACATGAGCCATCTTTCAGTCTTGGATCTTTTGGGTGATCTCCCTGGTTAAAGAAAAAAGGCATACTAATTCAATTAGGCTCCTATAAGACAATACAAGTTGTCAATATACAAGAGATTTAAATTTTAATAATAAAAAAATTGAAACTAATACATGCACCACAAAGAAATTAAATTATCAAGAACATAAACATTCAAGACAATTCTTAAAAAATCAAAACTCAGCCATAGCTCCTTCTTCCTCTACCAGATTAAATTGTTAAGAAACAGAATCCAACTGATGATGGTCAACTAGACGGTGTTCAGAGGCCAGACCAGAGACATTCCTACATAATGTATTCTAAAAGAGCCTCAAAATATCAATCTCTTTTACAAATATAAATGGTTGTATTCATTCAAGGGTGTAATAGTCTAATGGCTTGCACACCCTTGTCTTAGTCCATTAAAAAAGTAAATGAAGTTCAAACTGTTGTTACTCTACTCGAAGTATAATGAGGGGCCAAAGCATGTAGAACCACTTGATAGTTCACAAAAATGTGGATTAACACGCATCGCATCTGAGATTTCCACTAAGACGTAGCATGGTGGAAATATAATTCAAATTTTTTAAGGGAACAACATTTATTATTTTGTCTGCTTTATAAAAATGTATAAGTTTACAAAACTACCTTAAATAAATTTATCAGTTTTTATTTTTATTTTTAAAAGAGTTATTCTTAATGAGGCAACTAAAAATGTGCCCCAATTAGATTGATTTTTTTAAATATTTGTTAGTTTTCTACTCAAATAGTTTTGAAAATAAAGTAGGGTTATAATAGGAACATTAGTAAATTAATGACTTTTATTTTTAGAAACAGGACAATATTTTGGGACATCTCAAAATGAAATAGAGGACAAACAAACTGGGACGGAGGGAATATGTCATTAAAAACGAGTTTGGCTTACCTCAGTACTTTTTTAACTGGAATCTCATTTTGTTTTAATGAAAAACTGTCTCATTATCCATTAACTAAATTAAAGGTAGAGATTAAAACTCACTACCACTTGTCATTGTATATTTAAAACAAAAGGACATGTCCAGTTAAAAAAATATTAGAGGTAAGCCAAATCCATCAAAAACATTATCCTAAAAACACCTCTTTAGCCAAACAATAAATTCAAGTGTGGACCCACCATTTTCTGGATTAGAAAACAAAAAACTATATTTAAATACTCCTACCAAACATGCCCTTAATTATTCGTCACTTTAAAGTTGAGAATCTGATAACCCAAAATATTTTTTTTGATAAGTAATAAGATATATTGATAAAAAAGGAACACCCTAGTGCACAGGAAGTGAATAAGGGAAAAGAAATCAAATACAAAAATTGCAAGAGTCTAGGAAATCAATAAAAGAAGGGAATGATTGATTTTGCAAAGCAAACAACCAATCCCTTAAAGTTCTAAAAAAGAGAAGCTTGAGGTCCGGAATAGATCTCTCAATATCTTCAAAACATCTACTATTCCTCTCCCTCCAAAGACACCACAATAAGCAGTGAGGAATGATGGACCAAATATAACCATTTCGATGACAACCAAAGCTGCCTTGCCAACACCGTAACAGCCCCAAAACAGTATGCGGCATAACCCAAGTTACTCCAAAAAGACCCAAAACCATAGACCATAGATCCATAGCAAAAGGACAATGAAGGAATAGATGGTCAACCGATTCACCATTTCTCTTACACATGTAGCACCAATCCAAAATCCACACCTTCCTTTTTTGTAAATTATCAATCGTCAAGCATTTCCCTAAGGCAGCAGTCCAAACAAAGAAAGCTACTCTAGAGGGAATATTGTACTCCATCCAACATTTCCCACCTACTTTTTTCTTTTGCAAGCATTACATATGCATCGCTCATTGTTAGTTTGTTACTCAGTTCAAACATCAAACTGAGGCCTCTTATAATTGAAAAAGTACCAGCTTATTTCGAAATTGGAACAATAATTTCAGTATTCAGGAGGATAAAACATACATCACAATGCTAAAAAAATTAGAAATCAGGATCTGTTTAAACCCTTCCAATTCTCTAATTTATCAAGATAGCAGAAAGTGGCTCTAAACATTATAGTAATCAGTGACACAAATCAATTCGGTATAAGTAAAAATTGAAATGAATTTTAAGTAAATGTAAGAGTAAAAGGAAGCAAACCGGAGAGGACGAAAATGGTGGAAACGACGAGCAAGGAAGAGACGGCATAGAAACCAATAATGGTGGACTGTGAGAGGACACCTGGCACGAAACCTGGCAACTTTAGATCTCTAGGTATGTATGGATGTTCCTCATGGCTCTGAGATCCCTCCATTTTCGCTTTCCTTTCAAAAATTTAAATATACACTAAAAATCATCAAGCCCAAGTGAAGTTTGAAGTGGCTGAAGCAAAACAATGGACAGGCTCATAGGAACCACATTATTTTTGTCTAAATCTCCAAAGTCCAAATTAACCATGACCCAACACAATAAAACAAAAAAAACAAAAAACACGGGGGTTGAACCAACAGATATCAAATTCCAACGAAAATCACAACCTCTCCAACATTCCAAATCCAACCCACAACAAAATAATATTCAAAAAAAGCAAAGGAATGCAGAAGCAGAAAAAATACAAACACTTTGACAAATACACACAGATCTGAACATGACTGACTCTTAAAAGCAGACCACCAAAGATTAGACCCCACAAAATTTCCCAGACATATCCAAATTTCAAAATGGCAAAATAAAATGTAAAGGCTTGGAAAGAGACATACCTGAGAGAACTCGAAGCCCTGCAAGGAGCAGAGAGAGAAGAGAGCTTACAGACCAAAGGACATGAGAGCTTGTTTTCTATGTCTATATATAAAAAGAGTCAATCCGCAGATCAACAATAAATTTGGTTTATGCAATACGCGTGTACGTTTGGGACAGGTTATTTTTATTGTAGTTGAAAACTTTTTCCCGATAAATAAAGGTAGAAGTTAATTGAAATAATATAGTGATATTTATAAATAGTACAAAAAAAGTGTTGTAAGATGCATAAATAGTAGTAAAAATAAGTAGAATAATAAAATAAATTGGCAAAAATAATCGATGTCAAACGCATACCCCGTTTTTATTGGCTTTTTCCCTTTTTTTTTTTTTTTGTGTGGAAATATCGCATATTGAACACACTTTTTATTTATTTTTTATCTACATATGAGCTGTTACTCTAAATAAATAAAAAGACAAAATTTAGTTACAAAATTAGTTGTAGTTTAAGGCTGCAATTTTATTCAATATATTTTTATTGGAGGTGAATTTTGACAAATCCACTGTAAGGTTGAATTTATTCAATCATTAGTTGGGTTTATTCCCTGCCAAATTTGCTTGTAGTTCAGCATTTAGAAACCCTGTATTTAGGTGAGAATCATATAAGGGTAGTATGTGAGAGAATGTGAAGAAAAGCTCAAGAGTGTGCACTCAAGAAGGGTCTCGCGACTGGATCTCACAACTGGCGAGTCGCCAAAGGTGGCACACGTGTGAAGCATGTAGGGGAGCTGAAGGGTCACGCCAGCCGTTGCACTACAAGACAAAACTTCCAGTTTTGGCAATGCAGTTAGCTCGCGACTCAAACTCGCAACTTGTTCCAGTCGTGAGCTCGAGTCGTTAGAACACCTTGTTTGGTTGTAACTGATTCTTCGCATTCCATACACACTCTACTATAAATACCCTTATACCCACGAAATGTAGAAAGCTTCTAGAGAGAATTTTGAGAGTGAAACCCTAGAGAAAAACAAGATTGACTCATCCACAATCTTCATCCTTTGATTCTCCAAATTCCTCTTCTCTCACCCTCTCCATTGATACATCCTTGAGAGGTACATTAGCCAAATCCTTATCTCACCATACTCATATCTGTGAGGAGGTTATTTGGTGGTTGGGAAGCAGTTCAGAAGGGATCAATTCATTTTGGTTGATGCAATGGGCGATTGTGGGATCCGGTAAGTTAAAAAAGACAAGGTTCGGCGTAACCCTATTGGAGCAAGAAGCTTGGAGGGTTTAGGTGCACTGGGTAGATTAGGCTTGGAGGGTCTTCTGCTATTCATATATCCCAACTTTATTCTCTAGTGGATTATTGACCACTTGGAGGGCGACGGAGAGGTTTTACGCCGAGGACTTTGGTTTCCTCTTCAATAATACATCGCTGTGTTGTCTTTGCGTTTGTATCTCTCTTCCCTTAACTTTTAATTACTGCTGTGATTGTGATTAATTTCGATTTAGATTGTTTTTCCAATTCTATTTTAGCTTATTATCATATTTCGCGCATACATTGTTTGATTATAAGCTTGTGTTGGTATTTTGTAAATTGGAGCTCTAAACGTTCATAGGTGTTTTACACACTTTTTGAACTTTCAATTGGTATCAGAACGGGTGCACTTGATTTGGTTTAATTACTTAAATGCGATCCTTGACCCCGTTTGAGATGGATTGATCTCAATCGTTAAATGCTCCACCGTATTTTGATGGTAGCAACTATGCATTTTGGAAAGTCCGGATGAGGACATTCTTGTGTTCAATTGATGAAACTATTTGAGATGCAGTAGATGTAGGATGGACTAGGCCGGAGGCCGCTAAATCCACATGGGATAAGGCGACTCTCGCGGCAGTTAATGCAAATAGCAAAGCACTAAATGCTATTTTTGTGGTGTTTCTCCAGATGAGTTTCACAAGATTTCTCACGTAACAGTTGCCAAGGAGGCATGGCAGATATTGGAGACCACCTATGAAGGCACGGAGAAGGTGAAGGATACTAAGTTGCAGATGCTAACCACTCGATTTGAATAGCTGAAAATGAGTGAAGACGAGTCATTCGACTCATTCTATGGGAAGCTGAATGAGGTGGTTATTGGCAAGTTCAACTTGGGTAAGAAAATGGAGGACTCAAAGATAATGAGGAAGATCCTTCGATCATTGTCGGAGAGCTTTTGTGCAAAGGTTATAGTAATTGAAGAGAGCAAGGACCTTGATGATATCAAAGTTCAAGAACTAATTGGCTCACTTCAAACATATGAGCTGTCTCTACCTTCACAAAGGAAGAGCAAATCCCTTGCTCTAAAGACGATCAATGAGAGGGTGGAAGCTCACGACTCATTGGATGAGGATGAGGTCGATAAAGACGTGGCATATCTTGTGAAGAATTTCTGAAAGTTCTTGAAGTTCAAGAAGAGTGGAAAGTTTACTGAGAATGGAAAATTCCAAAATTTCGGAAAGGAGAAAAAGGATTTCAAGAGGAAAGATGGGATGCCACTACTCTTAGTGACACGGACTCCTCTAATTCAGATTCAGATGAAAGCTGTGATGAAGAGGGAAACTTTTCTGCATTCATGACCATTGCTCTTGTGGAATCTTCGGATGACTTGGGTGCGCTAGTGGAAGAGCTTGGTGAGCACACTGAATTGGAGTCAATAGGGATAGTAAAGGAATCTGATGATGAGGAAGATGAAGGAACAGTAGGACTGCAAGAGACCTACAATTCCCTCCTTGAGAAGACCGGTGAATATACAAAAGTGGCTAAGGCAGCCATTAAAAAGATGAAGAGGGCAGAGGAAGATTATAGAAGTCTTCTAGTGCGATACAAGGAGACCAAATGTGAAATGGAGACGCTGAATGGAGAGTTAACCGAAGCTTATTGAAAAATCAAATTCCTTGAGCTTGAGGTAATTTAAGCGAATGCTAAAATAAAGCGGGTTTCCTCCAAGAAGCTTGATGATGTACTTGCTTGTCAAAAACCATTCACCGACAGAAGCGGATTGGGATACACCGGAGAAAGCAATTCGGCTGCAAATACATCCAAGGAAATGAAGTTTGTGAAAGCCAAGAAACCAATGGTAGCTACCACTGCTACTGAGAAAGTGAAAGTAGAGAAGAAGAGGAATGTGACTGACCAACGGGTGTTCATAAAGCCTCGTAACCAATCAGTGGTCAAACCTGAAGCTAAAGGGAAATCACTTCCAAAATCACAAAGAGGTTCGAGAACAAAACATATCTGCCATCATTGTGGAATTCAAGGACACACCTAACCAAATTGTTATAAGCTTAGAGCATTGAAGAATGCAAGTGCTCAAAGGTCAGGAGGATCGAGAAATGACAAAAGGAATAGGATTGCTGAGCAATCAAAAGATCAAGAAGGTAATCCCGGAGTGAGGGATGTGATGAGGATGATTGACGCATTCACCACCTGTTTAGCAAGCTTCACCAGAAGGTTTGAAAGTCACAATAATCGTACCCAATCCTCCAGGGATATCACCCCAAGCGCAAGTGTCGTGTGGGTGAAGAAGGGTACTCATGCATAAGCATTACAACATGTCCATGCATTAATACTTTCTATGTTTTGTGACTTTGATTGATTGTGTACTTTTTGTTATCGTTCCAGCATGTGTTGAAAATTGTGCTTGTTTGTTTGCTATTTGTTTTGAATGTTTTTACATTTTTTTTTTATTATCAATCTTTATTCTTTTGTGTCAAAAATCCAAAAACACATAAAAAGTAGAAAATCCAAAAGTTTGATTGGCATTATTGTGTATTGTCACAAGCATGTTTTGCCTTGTACCTTTGTACTAATGGCTTTGTGTATTTACGAGCGTAGCTTGTTCTTTATGCACTCATATCATAGTGGGAAAACTCTTGAAATCTATGTGACTGTTGTAAATAAATCTTCAAACTTGTCATGAATGATGAGTCAATGGTTTTGTTGATCTTGAAACTTGTATAGACTTGTGCCTATATATCTTCCTACTCTTTTATTTTTTTTGCTTAAAGAGCTCAACAAATGTAAATCTCAAAATGAAAAGAGATAATGAGCTGCAAAAGCCGTCGCATATACTAGTATTTGACTAGGAAAAAGGGAAAGTGACCTTTATGAAAATGTATGATGCCAAAAAAAAGTCAAAGGCTTGCTCATCAAATTGAAATATCAAAAATTTCAGGCATCGATATTAAAAAGAGATGTATTTATTTAAAAAGATCAAATGATATGATGTATATGGAGCCAAATGAAAAGCTTCAAAATTATGTAATCAAGTTTATGTGGGAGGTCATATATGCATTTTTCTATAATTAAGATTGGTCACTTATCCTCGTGCTAATTGTGTATGACTTGGTTGAATTGATTATTGAAACTTCACATTAGACTAAGGACTATCTCATCATTGGTACCCACACACATCACACATGTCTATGTTCAATGAATGCCTTATTCATTTGTGTGATTGTACTTGATTAAATGTGCTGCACATGCTCAATTATATGTTGATCAAACACAAAAAGATTTTTGAGTGTTTTAATTGTTTTTGGAAAGTATTTTTGTTTTGAAAAATGTCAAAAATGTCAAAAACTGTGCACCCCTGTTCTGGCGACTTGCCTCGCAGGTCAAGCCAGTCGCATGCCCCAGTCGCGAGCTTACACAGAAGGTTTATGTGACTCTTTGGCAGGTCAAAGTCCCAGTCGCGAAAAAGACTTAGAAATTTTACAAAATTCTGGATTTTTAGATTTCTCGCGACTTAGTTTGGCGACTTGTTCGTGAGTGGAAGCTCCAGTCGCGAGGTGTACTCAGAATGTTTCGCGGCTCCCTTCGTGACTTCCTCGCAGGTGGACCTTCCAGTCGCGAAAAACACTTAGACAAATTTTTCAAAATTTTGTCTCAAAGGTTTTTGGCGACTTGGTCTGGCGACTTGTTCGCGACTCATTTCAGTCGTGAAAATCACGTGTTTTGCACTTTAAGGACAGTTTTTAAAAACTTTTCAGTTTTCCCTCATTCACTTTAACTGTTCATTGTCTTGTTTGTTCATCTCCCTCACAAACTCACCATGTTTCTTAAAAAATCCACCATTTTCTTCATCATCTCCTCTTCAAACTTCAAGAAAAGGTATGGGTTTTCCATTTTTCTCATAGTATTTCATGTTTATAGCCTTTGATTTCTTGATTTTTGAGTTTTTGTTGAGATTTGAAAATATGTTGTTCGAATATGGTTTGGGTAATTTTTGTTGAGTTTGTTGAATGGGTTTTGTTGATTTTGATAATATGATGCTTGATATACAAGTTCTCATGATTGCTTCTCATTTTTGAGTATGATACTTGATCTAAGTTGTGTTGTGCATATCATAACCATGGTAAAATGTCTCGTAGACATGTATCTGTGTTTTTGGGGTTCTTGTGAAATACAATGTTTGTGGGGTGTCTTTGGAATACAATGATTGGTATCTGCATCACTGGTTATATATTTTGCATTTTGCCCTAGGTTGTTCATGGAATTTTTGAGCACACACTTACATTGTGATCTGTTTGATTTTTTTTTTTTTTAAACTCTACTGTGTTTTGTTACTGTGTGTTCTCTCATGTCAAGTTGTTTCTGAACTTTGCTGTAGATTAAATCTCTGGTCTAACTTTTTAGTGCTACTAATTTGTTACTAATTTTTGGTGTTACCATATGTTGTGCTTTGTGTTGTGGTCTTTTCTGCTATGTCTTTGCAGATGACTCCAAAGAAGAAGACTACTGCACACAAGGCTGATAAAAGGTAGAAAATGGATAATACCCGGTTTAGGTCTACCAAACATTTTGAGAGATACACTCAATTTTATCAGAAGGCTCCTATCATCCAAAAGAGATTTGTGGATTTGGTTGATTTGAAGGACTACTTCATTCCCGGTTGTTTTTAGGACAGAGGTTGGGACAAGCTCCTTGGTGATCTGCTTGGGGTATGTGAACCATTGATTAGAGAATTCTATGCCAATGCAGTATTAAGAGAGGATGAAATCAACTGTTGGATAAGAGGCCATGAATTCGACATTAACTTAGAGGACATTGATGAAATTCTTGGTTTTGAGGAGTTAGACCATGATTTCACACACTACAAGGATAGAATGCTCTCCATAGAAACTGTTCAATCTCGCATTGGTGGAATTAGATAAGGAAGATGCCTCAACACTACTGCCTTTCCACCGGACCTTAGATGTCTCACATACATTATGATGTTCAATTTGTACCCGGTAAAGAAGCTGACCACTATCAATAATGTAAGAGCCATTTTTCTCATGGAGCTTCGAGAGAACACTTATATTGATATAAGCACTCATATCTTCTGCATTATTGCTGATGAAACAAGAACCACTTCAAAGGCAAAGCTGATTTTCCCTAGTCTACTCATGAGGCTTTTTCGAGCAAAGGGTGTGGAAATTCCTCAAGACATTAGTCTCATGCCTACTCCTTTAGCTATCAATGCTCTAACCATTACACAAATCAAAGTTCGTCTTCCAGGTGATGAAAATGAGGGTGATCAAGAACAAGGAGAACCTATGGAAACTGAGACAGAAGCTGAAGAACAACCCTCAAGCTCATGAGGCTGTGGCAAAAGGAGCCAAGCTTTATCATCCTTTGCAGTACCTCCAGTTGCATTTCAGATCATCCTTGAAAGGATTAATGGGCTTCGAGACGTCCAGAATGAGCAATCTGACAGGCTAACTGCTATCCAAGAGCAGATGAATCTTCTTTCAGCAAAGTTTGACAACTTCACTACCCAGCAGTAGCCCTTTGGCCATTCCGGTCAAAAAGGGGGAGAGAAGTTGCTCTTGAGGGGGAGCACTATTTTGAGGGGGAGCAAAACCTTAAGCATTTTACTTTATGTTGTCTATGGTCTTTGGTGTTATGTTTGGATAATTTTAATATGGGTTTGCACTTCACTGTGTTAAATACTTTGGTTTAAAATCATGGATGTGTTTAGTGTTTTTGTTAATATATTTCAGTTAATATAAAGTACTTTGTATTTTGTACCCATGCTTTATAGCTTAGTACTTGTTGTTAATGTTATGCATTTCTTTAAGTACTTCACTCTTGTGCCATTTGTTGGATTTTATATCCTTGATGCAATTACCTACCTTGTGTTGTTGTATCGGTTGAGTGTTGGACATGCAAATGATACTTTGCATTGAGCTTATTAGCTTGCATGTCTGGATGTTCATTCCTTGTGTGAATGATCATTGTGGTCACTATTCATAGTGATTGTTCGTTTTTGGTCAAGCCATACTTTATTGCTTCATTCCTTTTTGCTTGATCGCATTGTGCTTGCTCCATATGCATTTCAAGTTTTCTGCTTACAATGATCGTACTGTATTGTTGCTTTCAAGAAATACTTGTCCGTATGGTTCAAGAGCTTCATAGATTCTAGAGTTAGGTGTGAGTGAGTTTTGTTCAACTGTTCCCAACTCACATGTTAAGTCTATAGTTTGTTTTTAGGGTTTTGTCACGGAATAGCCAAATGGGGAGATTGTAAGGTTGAATTTATTCAATCATTAATTGGCTTTATTCCGTGCCAAATTTGCTTATAATTCAGCATTTAGAAACCTTATATTTAGGTAAGAATCATGTAAGGGTAGTGTGTGAGAGAATGTGAAGAAAAGCTCAAGAGTGTGCACTCAAGAAGGGCCTCGCGACTAGATCTCGCTACTGGCGAATCGCCAAAGGTGGCACACGTGTGAAGCATGCAGGGGAGCTGAAGGGTCACACCAGCTGTTGCACTATAGGACAAAACTTCCAGTCTTGCAAGACAGTTAGCTCGCGACTCAAACTTGAGACTCGTTCCAGTTGCGAGCTCGAGTCTCTAGAACACCCTGTTTGGTTGTAACTGACTCTTCGCATTCCATACACACCCTACTATAAATATCCTTGTACCCACGAAATGTAGAAAGTTTCTAGAGAGAATTTTGAGAGAGAAATCCTAGAGAAAAACAAGATTGACTCATCCATAATCTTCATCATTTGATTTTCCAAATTCCTCTACTCTCACCCTCTCCATTGATACTTTATTGAGAGGTACATTAGCCAAATCCTTATCTCACCATACCCATATCTGTGAGGAGGTTATTTGGTGCTTGGGAAGCAGTTCAGAAGGGAACAATTCATTTTGGTTGATGCAATGGGCGATTACGGGATCCTATAAGCTAGAGAAGATAAGGTTTGGCGTAACCCTATTGGAGCAAGAAGCTTGGAGGGCTTAGGTGCACTGGGTAGATTGGGCTTGGAGGGTATTCTGCTATTCATGTATTCTAACTTTATTCTCTAGTGGATTATTGACTGCTTGGAGGGCGGCAGAGAGATTTTACGCCGAGGATTTCGGTTTCCTCTTCGATAACATATTGCTGTGTTGTCTTTATATTTGCATCTCTCTTCCCTTAATCTTTGCCTTTTAATTACTACTGTGGTTGTGATTAATTTCGGTTTAGATTGTTTTTCCAATTCTATTTTAGCTTATTATTATATTCCGCACATACATTGTTTAATTATAAGCTTGTGTTGGTATTTTGTAAATTGGGGGTCTAAACGTTCGTAGGTGTTTTACACACTTTTTGAACTTTCATCCACAATTGGATTACATATTCTTCTTATATCCTACATATTTGCAAAATTTCTAAAAAATTAAAGATTAACAATTATGTTATCAATAAATTGTTTAAATTGCAAGTTTTTATAGTTTAAAATTGTGCATAAAATATAAACTTATAGATTATATAGTAAATAATATCCGATTGACACAAAATTTGACATGTATATTAAGAGCATAAAGAACATGCAATTCAATGGCTAGATTTTCAAAGGACAAAGTTTAGTTACAAAATTAGTTGTAACCTTAGGCTATAACTTTACTCAATATCTTTTTATTGGAGGTGAATTTTGACAAATCCACTATTGGATTACATCTTCTTCTTATATCTTCTATGCTTGCAAAATTTCAAGAAAGTTAAAGATTAATAACTATGTCATTAATAAATTTTTTAAATTGTAAGTTTTTGTAATTGAAAATTATGCACAAAATATAAACTTATAGATCATATAGTAAATAATATCCAATTGACACAAAATTTGACATGTGTATTAAGAGCGTAAAGAATATGCAATTCAATGGTTAGATTTTCAAAATATGTTGTAATATTTATTTTATCGAGTGAGTTTGTAACCTTAAGGTACAACCAGTTTTGTAACTAAATTTTGTTCATTTTCAAAATATATAATAATATTTATTATATTGAGTAGGATTGTAGCCTGACACAAAATTTGACATGTGTATTAAGAGCGTAAAGAATATGCAATTCAATGGTTAGATTTTCAAAATATGTTGTAATATTTATTTTATTGAGTGAGTTTGTAGCCTTAAGCTACAACCAGTTTTGTAACTAAATTTTGTTCATTTTCAAAATATATAATAATATTTATTATATTGAGTAGGGTTGTAGCCTTAGGTTACAACCAATTTTGTAACTAATTGGTAATTAACACAACAAATTGCCACAATATTTTCACAATTGTTGAGGTATTATTTTTTTATAGGTTAAAATAAAATAATAAAATATCATACTGAAACCAACCACAACTAAAAATAAAGGTATTGTGGAAAAAAAATGCGACATCTACAACATTTTTCATCATACTTTCATAACAAATCGTAGATGGTAAATTATTATTGGTTCTAATTTAAACTTACCAATGAAATTACTTTTTGCCCGCCAATAACAACCCATAACAACCTACTACTTTATGATTTGTTGTGTTGTTGACATAACATTTCACTTGTGAAAATATTAAGACATTTCGTTGTCGTTATAATATTTTCATAACTATTAAAGTGTCAAATCTTTATGAGTCAAAATAAAATATAACAAAATTATGAAAGTATTATGAAAATGTTGTACCATTATGTTGTGTTTTTAGAAATTTTTTTGGTTTAGTTAACTTTGTTGAACCAAAATTCACTATTTTACATACAGTTTTTTGGATTGACTTTTTGTATTTTTTTTTATTATATTTTTATCTTTACGCACCATTTAAAGTAAAAACACATAGTTTTACCCCCCAAAAAAAAAAAAAAAAAAAAAAAAAAACTTAAGATTAAATCACATTTTATTCTTTATATTCGAGGTAGTTCACAATTCTTACTTAAATTTTAAAATCAAGCAATTTTCCCCTTAATATTTTGGAAAAGAGCAAATATGTCATATTGTTATTCTCTTAGTTAAACCCTAATGAAAGCTTATGATTCTTAAAATATTACATTGTGTAATGTCTAAAATACTCCAACTAAATTTCAATATTCCAAAAATTTATTTCTTCACTTATTTTGAGTTTTAGATGGTAGTAATGCTTAGAAAGTTGGAATGGTGATATAAGATATTTTATTTATTACCTAAAGAACATTAATTTTCTAGGGTTAAATCTTCGAAACTTATAATTTATCTAATGGAAAATTCGATGACACTTGCCTTTTGTTATTTTTTATTTTTTTTTCTTGCCTAAAATTGGTGTTCATTAAAAACTATGTAAGCTAAAAATTGCACCTAGACTCATGTAGAATGACAAAGAATAAAGTATGAATAAATTTTTTTTCATTGTGTATGGTTAAAGGTATTTGATGAAAAGTTTCAATTGTAGCATATGACATCATTCATTATGAATATTTAAATATTGTGACAAAGTCTTAGCAAAATTCAATTGCTTATTGTTGGAAGATGATGATATTCATTATCATTCTTAGAAGTTTTTAGTGAGTGGATATTGCCTTTAGCAAATAAATACTAAGAAACTATTATATTGAAATAGATATTCATATGTTAAATAGATATCCTAACTTTGTGTGTGACATACATGTTGTATGTATATAGTTTCATACTTCTTCAAATAGAAATTTTATCTTAATTTTTTCACTCAACTAACGTGCCTTGCATGTGCCACCCTAACTAGTATTGAATACAACAACTGAATATAGTTGAGTTTTCAGTTGACTATGGGTATTGGGTACCCTTTACCTTCTTTTATTTTTTTTTATTAGCAAAAATACACTTTGGTCCCTGCATTTTGGACCTAATCTCATTTTGGTTCCTAAATTGATTTTACGCCTACCTCAATCCTTGAAAACAGAAAATCATTTCTATTTTAGTCCCTGTCATCAACCTACTAACAGAAAATGCATAAATGGCAAACTGAGTGCTTTGTTAGCAAGTTTTGCAATTAAAAAATAAATAATTGATCCTACTTGTTAGGCATAGATGATTTTATTGTTTGGATGGAAGAGAATCCTTGCTTTCTTAAGCAAGCTCTTTCACATGATGTTCTCTTTTGATTTTTTTTTTTAATAAAGTTTTAAGTTTCCTATCAAAAAAAAAAAAAAATGATCCTACTTGTTATTAGCCACACATTCTTTTTTTATTTTTTATATACAAGATAGAAATTCTACTCTAACCTAATCTAAGTGTATATGTGTGTAAAGTTTTCTTCTGAAAACTTGAACCCCAGTCCTTGCCCCCCACACCCCACAAGCACTTAGCCACACATTCATATCACATCCACATCAGCCAAAAAAATTCATTTGGCATTTAAATAATGTCATGTTAGCATTAAATTTTTTTATTTTTTTTAAAGCCATAAATCAGTATTAGGTTTTAAAAAAAACTAAAATTAGTTTAAACTCTTTATTTTAACTCATCAGATTAAAAAAAAAGTAATTACACTAAGGGCAAAACTTAGGTACAGTACCTTATATACAATATCTTAGATTCCCCTTTTAAATTAAGACACATGGCTACTTAACAAAACTACTAAACAACGTTATTTTGTGAGAAAAACTAGCTCTTTCACTTCTGTTGAATACACAAATCTCTTTGCTAAAAATCTTGCACCCATGCCTTCTTTAATAGAAGGGGCTGGAAATTGTTGAAGGCAACATGATAAGCGATGACACCAGCACTAGTGAAGAGGATAAAAATATATAGCTTGACGGGCCCTGTAAAATGGGCCTGAGGGATCCATGTTCGCGGGCCGATGAAGGGCAAGCCCAACTTGTTCAAAGGTCCATTATGATGTAGCAAAAAGCCTAGATGGAAAATACTTGAGACACACACTTAATTGCCATGGAATCCCAAGGTAAATGGAATCCTAGCATGACAAGGATTCCGGAAGATACATACAGATCTTCTCTATAAGGGAATATCTTGTTAATCTTCTACTACTATAAAAGCCCAATACTTTCACAAATCGAGGTACGCATAATTAACCCCTCTCTAGCACTCTAGAGTTGTGAGAATAGTTCTAACTTGACATTCGGAGGGTATTTGGCAGGCACCACATCGGTGTTCTTTGCTAGGTCTTCTCTTTTCATTATGCAGGTATTCATTCGAGCGCGTGAAGACTGTGTAGCTCACTGGTGATTTTTACGGCATCATCAGTTGGCGCCATCTGTGGAAAAATCGAAATTGTTTTTTGATTGGTAAGCCATAACAAATGCTTCCTGGACAAAAGAGTTGTATGGTGCTGACTCGCTCGATGGCGACCACGAACAACGTTCAGGGAGACGAAACTCGCGCAACGGCTCTCGAGAGGCAGGTTTAGACCTTAGCCACCGCTGTGGAGCGCCTCATTAAGGAGAACCACGATCTGGAGGACCAGTTACGCCAGAAAAACGCAGGTCACGGCACTCAAGAGCAGGACCAAGAAGGCATCAGTGTTGATAGAAGAGAACGAGAGGGGCCAGAGGGCAGTAACGCTCCGAGCAGACCAGAGCGACAAAATTTGAGCATGCCATCCCTCACGGATGCAACCCCACCACATATCGCCGCAGAGATGCAGGCGATGAAGGAGCAGATGGAGGTCATGATGAACGCCCTCAAGGGACGGGTGTCCAGCGACCTTGACGATCTGGTGAACCGCACTGACTCACCATTCACTGCGGCCGTCAACTCCTTCCCTCTACCACATAAGTTTCGCATGCCACAGATCGACAACTATAACAGAGTGAAGGACCCTCTCGACCACCTGGAAACCTTCAAAACCTTGATGCATCTTCAAGGGGTAGCAGATGAGATCATGTGTAGGGCCTTCCCTACCACACTGAAGGGTGCTGCGAGAATCTGGTTCAGCCGGTTGACGCCTAACTCCATCAGCACTTTCAAGGAGCTAAGCAACTAGTTCATTTCGCACTTCATTGGAGGGCACAGGTACAAGAAGTCTACTGCATGCCTGATGAACATTAAGCAGCGAGAGGACGAGACGCTGAGGTCCTACATAACCCGTTTCAACAAGGAGGCCTTTTCAATCGATGAAGCAGATGACAAGATACTCGTAGCAGCATTCACGAATGGGTTACGAAAGGGTAAGTTTTTGTTTTCACTATATAAAAACGACCCAAAAACCATGTTGGATGTGCTTTACAGGGCTACCAAGTACATGAACGCGGAGGATGCGTTGCTGGCCCGCAAGGAGAAACCCAGAAAGAGGGAAAGGCAGGAGGATACATAGCAGGATAGGGGCGAAAGGCGCCGAGAACCGGGGAACGACGGGATGATAGACGCTCTAGACCCCCCACTAGGAAGTTCATAAGCTTTACCCCATTAACTGCCCCAATAGACTAGGTCTTGATGCACATCAAAGATGAAGGAGTCTTAAAGTTCCCTGACAAGCTGAAGGGAGATCCCAATAAGAGGTCAAGGAACAAGTATTGCCGTTTCCACCGTGATCACGGACACGACACAGCCGATTGCTACGATCTGGAACAGCAGATAGAGGCTCTCATAAGACAGGGAAAGCTACAGAGGTTTGTTAGCAAAGAAAGAACTGATGCACCCCTAAAGCAGGCCCTACGACAGGAAAACGAGCGCCCTAGACCACCCATAGGGGATATAAGGATGACCGTAGGGGGCACGAAAACTACGGGGTCGTCCAAAAAGGCCCGAAAGACATATCTCAGGATGGTTCACAAAGTCCAGCTGACGGGCTCTGCACCAAAGATACCACGGATAGAGAGCCCCATCATTGGGTTCTCAGAAGAAGATGCCTGACGTCTTCACCACCCGCAAGATGACGCGCTAGTCGTCACCTTACAAGTGGGAGACTTTAACATGCACAGAGTGCTGGTCGACAATGGTAGCTCGGTAGACATCCTGTATTACCCGGCTTTCTAGCAGATGAGGATTAATAGGGAACAGCTGGTCCCCGTAAATGCCCCTCTCATTGGTTTCAGAGGGACAAAGGTGTTCCCTCTTGGCGCAGTCACAGTGTCGGTAACAGTGGGAGATTACCCCCAGCAGATCACTAAGGACGTAACTTTCCTCGTAGTCGACTGCTCGTCCGCTTCCAATGCCATTCTCGAACGACCCACTCTCAACTCGTGGAAGGCTGCAACTTCAACCTACCACTTGATGATCAAATTCCTTACAGATTATGGAGTAGGAGAGCTACGCGGAAATCAGGTGGCAGCGCGAGAATGCTATATTGCCATGTTAGAGATGGACGATCACTAGCAAACAATGTGCATCGAAGAACCACAGGCATTAGCGGAGTCGGTTGAGGAGCTAGAAGAAGTGACACTTGACGACTTGAGGCCAAAACGGACTACTAGAATGGGCACATTGGCTAGTTGGCCGGAGCGCCAAGCGCTCACGACCTTCTTGAGAGATAATCAAGACGTATTCGCCTGGAGTCACGAGGACATGCCGGGAATTGACCCCTCAGTCATAGTTCACAAGCTAAATGTTTCGCCCTCATTTTCACCAATCAGGCAAAAGAAACGAGTGTTTGCTCAAGAGAGGGACAAAGCCATAGCTGAGGAGGTTCGAAAACTGATTGAGGCAGATTTCATCCAAGAAGTGTACTACCCCGATTGGTTGGCAAACGTCGTCATGGTTAAAAAGGCCAACGGAAAATGGAGGATGTACGTAGATTTCACGGACCTCAATAAGACTTGCCCTAAGGACAGCTATCCACTACCATAGATAGATACTTTGGTAGACTCAACTGCAAGACACCAGCTTTTGAGCTTCATGGACGCTTTCTCGGGCTATAACCAGATCAAAATGGAAGAAGCCGATCAAGAGAAGACTTCTTTTATTACTAGCCAGGGTCTTTTCTGCTATAAGGTGATGCCATTCGGACTCAAAAATGCTGGGGCAACATACCAGAGACTAATGAACAAAATGTTCGCGCACTAGATTGGAAGAAACGTACAAGTTTATGTTGACGACATGTTGGTGAAGAGCCTGCGCGAAAATGATCACCTAGACGACCTCCGGGAGACCTTTGATACCCTCCGGTCGTATAACATGAAGCTGAATCCAAACAAGTGTGCGTTCGAAGTGATGGCGGGGAAATTCTTGGGCTTCATGGTATCCCAACGAGGTATAGAGGTTAACCCAGAGAAGATACGAGCCATAATGGAGTTAGAACCACCAAGGACGGTCAAGGAGGTTCAAAGCCTGAATGGCAAAATTGCAGCCCTGAACAGATTCGTCTCAAAAGTGACAGACAAATGTCTACCTTTCTTTCGCACTCTGAGAAAATCATTCAAGTGGACGGACACCTAGATGGTGAAAATTCAATGTAGTCCGCAATGGACGAACCCCCTAGAAGGAAAAAATTATCAATTCCACAATGTGAACGGACCCCCTAGAGGGTAAAAAATCATTAAGTCCATAGAGTGGATGGACACCTAGATGGTGAAAATTCAACGTAGTCCGCAATGTGGATGGACCCCCTAGAGGGTAAAAAATAATTAAGTCCATAGAGTGGACGGACACCTAGACGGTGAAAATTCAACGTAGTCCGCAATGTGGACGGACCCCCTAGAAAAAAAAAATTTATCAAGTCCACAGAGTGGACGGACACCTAGACGGTGAAAATTTTACATAGTCCAGAAAGTGGACGGACCCCCTAGAGGGTAAAAAACATTATCAAGCCCACAAAGTGGACGGAAACCCTAGAGGGTGAAAATTCTTGCCCACAAAGTGGACGGACCCCTTAGCGGGTGGAAAAAATTATGGACAGCACCCTAGCGGGTGGAAAAAGTTATCTTGTCCACAAAAGTGGACGGACCCCTATTATGTGAAAAATCATTACACAAAAAAGGTTAAAGTCCTTTCATGACCAGTACATGGATGGGTGGCAAAGAAAAATCTTTTCTTCCTTTTCCCTGAAAAAAAAAGGTGAATAACAGGATGGATATTGACTAATACTAAAACAAGGTAAACAGATAAATTCCACGAGCAATCTGTCACGAATAAATATTAAACAAACCCTCAGAAAAAGTGTTTACATGATATACATGACGGATGAAATTGTTCTCCAATTACAAAAGTAAGATAATAATAAAAATATGCAACTATTTAGCAGCTGGGTTATCTTCTGGTTGTTCTTCAACATTGACGGGCTGATGGTCTCCTTCGTTGATGGGTTTGGCCTGAACATTCTGAACTGGGGCAAACTCCCCGTCGCCGAGAACTTCGTCTTCAGCAAAAAGGTCGTCAGTGTCCTCTGAGGTGACGGGCATGACAGAAGCTTGGACTTGGTCATCAACTTTAATATTTGAAACATCTAGGTCAGGATAGGCTTTCTTGACCTGACGGTGGGCGTCCTCAAAACCCTCAAGGAAGGATTCACCCAGCTCAGAGAGAAGGGCGTCGGAGTCGCGATATTCACGGATCACAACCTCCTTAACTTGACGGAGCTGATCCTTTACCTCCTGGACCTCCTTAACTTTCTCCAGAAGGGCCTTCTTCGCCTCCTCAGTCCTCTGCTCAAGCTCCTTCCTCACCTTCTCTGAAAGATCAAACTTTTTCTCCATTTTTGATTTCCAGGCTTTGAGCTGTCTTAATTCATCCTCCGTCTGCTCTGCCTTTTCCCGTACAAGCTCCAAGGATGTCTCATGGTTGAGACACTGTCTCATCAGCCCTTTCATCATAATCATGGCCTGAAACGCAAAAATGAGGTTAAATAGAAAGCCAAGCATAGAGGATGGACGGAAAGTCGACGGACATCATTACCTGAGCAATTGCAAAAAGTCCAGTCTCTCCCATTGCCTCTGTGGAGTGGTTGCCTAAGTCCTCATAATCCTCCGACGTTATGATAGACGAAAGCTGCTCCAAGGCATATTTGGAGTCTTCGCGAAGGAGGACGGGTGGTTTTTCCTAGTTAGTGGACAGGGCCTTCATGAGGCCTTTGCCAGCCCCATGCTTCACTGGGGTGACCGTCTTTGCACCCTCAGCTATTAGCCCTACAACGGGCTCCAAAGGGACTTTAGGTTTCTTGGGAGGACGGTTTGCTCTGGATGACTGCTTTCTTTTTAGGGACGGATTGGTTGTGCCCGTCCCTTTGGGATCCACCTCGCCGGTCTCCTTTTTCTTGGCAGCCTATGCCTTGATCAGAGCCCTCCTCTTAGCGTCGTCCATCTCTGTAGAGGTGGACGGATGGAGTTAATATATAAAAAGAAGAAGAAGAAGAAGTAATGATGAAAAACATTCAAATGTAATGAGGGCGACGGACTTACGTTGGCAAATTCTAGCGTTGTATTTGATTGCTGCTAGTGTTGGTGCAGGTCCGTCACAATACCTGTGGATGGTATCAAGTGTGACTAGTTTGGCCCAAGTCCTTTCTTCTGACTTGGTTTTGTTAAATTTTTTTTCAAGAAAACTAAATTCCTCAAGATTAACTTGTGGACGCCGTCGAACTATAAGAAAGAAGACGGTTAAAGTCTCGAAGGAATTATACTAAACTGAACGGTTATGCAAAAAGTTCACGCACTAGGACGGGTATATACTGGACAGAGGCAATATCCCCCAAGTAGTGTCGACGGGCATGTGTTCCGTGTCCCTTAGACGACACGTCCACCCATCACCCTCTAGGAAGAAATAGCGGCTCTTCCAGTCCCTATTGGAGTCTGGGGTTTCAAATATAACCTTCAACAATGGACTTCTTGGCACAAAACTATAAATTCCCCGTGATTTGTCTATCTCATTTGGACGGTTGCAGTGAAGGAATTCTCGCACCGTCAGTCTCTTAGCACCGTCTGACATAGCACCATACAGGACCTCCATTGCTATGAAGACCCTCCAGGCGTTAAGGGACACTTGGTTGACGGACAGGCCAAGGTATTTGAGAAGTTGACGGTGAAGGGAGCTTAGTGGAAATCTAAGTCCTGCCTTCAGCATTTGTTCATACACCCCGATTCCTTCTACCCTTTCATAATAGCATTTCTCTCACTTATAGGGTAGACGGATGGGGATGTAGTCTGGGATTTGGTAATTTACCCTAAGAGTGCTGAAGTGTTTCTCCTTGATAGTGGACGTAAAGTAATTCACCGTCCACTCCGGTAGCATGATGAACTTCCTAAGTCCAACAGCACCCACGACGGACTTTAATGTTTGTTCCTCGCCATCATCAGGACCCTCTTCTGGGTCGACCATCTCCATATCCTCATTTGTTGAGGACGGGGAAGAGGCGGACTAACTCCTCTCTTTGCCTGGACTCTCTTAGTTTTCGTTACCTGACGAGAATACTTCCTCGTAATTCATCTCGTCACGTACAACTGACTGGTTACTCGACACACTAGACATTGCCTACACGTTACGACAAAGCCTAAGACTCTGACTGGTCTAAAAGAGGTGATGGGGTATAAAGTCTAAAGAAAATTGAGAATATCCAAAAAAAAAATAATAATGACGTAAAAAAGAAAACACTTACCAAGTAGAGTGAACGGATGAGGGTGACGGATACAGCGACTGAACGGAGTAATCTCTGACGAGGATGACGGATTGCGCTCTGACAATATGTTTCAGCTGAAAATGAAGAAATGTGGAAGGTAAACCCTGGTATTTATAGAGGAGGTGCACAAAAGACGAAGCGACGCTTCGGTCCGAGATAAAATCCAATCAAAGGACGACACGTGTCATGCGCCTTAATGCTTCCGGACAACCTGTTAGACGTTTGCGCAGTTGACGGCATCCGCGCTGAAATCGTCGACCCACTGGTCTTTTAACTGTCGACCCATTAACTTTGAACCGTCATCCCATAAACTTTGAACCGTCACCTCACTGGTCCTGTCTCTCAATGATGACGGACCCGTAGGGTGAAGGGGGCAACTGAAGAGGATAAAAATATATAGCTTGACGGGCCTTGTAAAATGGGCCTGAGGGATCCATGTCCGCAGGCCGATGAAGGGCAAGCCCAACTTGTTCAAAGGTCCATTATGATGTAGCAAAAACCCTAGATGGAAAATACTTGCGACACACACTTAATCGCCATGGAATCCCAAGGTAAATGGAATCCTAGCATGACAAGAATTCTGGAAGATATATACAGATCTTCTCTATAAGGGAATATCTTGTTAACCACGTTTGGGACGATTCAAGTAGAGTCCTACAAAGGAAAAGACTTCCACACCAAGGAAGAGGTGTCAACCTTCTACTACTATAAAAGCCCAATACTCTTACAAATCGAGGTACGCATAATTAACCCATCTCTAGCACTCTAGAGTTGTGAGAATAGCTCTAACTTGACCTTCAGAGGGTATTTGGCCGGCACCACACCGGTGTTCTCTGCTAGGTCTTCTCTTTTCATTGTGTAGGTATTCATTCGAGCGCGTGAAGACTGTGTAGCTCACTGGTGATTTTTACAGCATCATCAACTAGTACCGTTGATGAGTCTCTCATTAGTTGCAGAAGAAATTGAATCTGAGTTTGATTTCGGGTCTATGTTACACTCCAGGTAGCCTGTCCAGATCTGATGTGAGCAATTCGGGTACGATTCAGCCTGTAATGAGAACTAGCGTGACCTTGCCACCTTCCCGTCAGGACAAGTCCCCACCGAGTCTAAACAAAAGCAACCCACTTTCGAGTTACGACTTTGTTCTCTAATCTGCCAGGGGCCAAGTCGCACACAGGCCGAAAGAGCTGTGGGAATTTTTTTTGACTAAAAACGGTAGAAAGTTTTATTGATATAAAGTATAAACAAAATACAAATGCAGAAGAATGAAAAGAAGCCAACAATAAGAGTCATATCCTTTTGAATAACATGGGACACGTTGTCTAACATAACCCATTACATGTCAAATAATTCACAAGCCACCCAACACTATATGAAGGTTAGAGAAGACAAACACAGCTCACAGCCGCTGCTCATGGTCATGGGTTCTGTTAAATCCTTTTTAGGGGTATTGTTGTACACGTTAATGGGATTCTGATAAGTTCTGAGAGAGAGAGAGAGAGAGAGAGAGAGAGAGAGAGAGAGAGAGAGAGGTTTAAATGAAGAAAATAAGAAATTGTTATAACTTGTAACACTGTCTAGTTATTATGGTAAGTGTCTATGTGGCTTAATTTTAAAAAGGGAACCTAAGGTACTGTATATAAGGTACTATATTTAAGTTTTGCCCCGATTTTTATACTAAACCTACTTGTGGGTTGGCCCGAATTCATATTGCATACCACCTGAGATTACCTCCCGTAAGGCTTCCGTAACCCACCTTTCAATTTGCACCGCTAAAAACATACAAAACATTTTAAAAAAAGACCAAACAAAATCAAAAAGTGATATTTGTAAAAAATGTAGAAGAATAACAAAATGAATTAAACCCAAAACGTAGGCAAAATTTATTTCTAAATATCTGTATTATCTTCCACAAACACAACATAATTACTACAACAATCTCAAACCCATCATTGTACCAAACACCCAGCAAAAAATGGATGAAGGTTGGGCTTGAGAGAAGGCACATGATCCCAGTAATGGTAACATGAGAGATGCTCTCCACGACCGTCCTTCTATGAGGTGAGGCAATGCCAATGGCTCATGGAGAGAAGTTTATCTAGCCACGGCTATGGTTTCATGGGTCTTAGCTTGGTGGGTTTGGCCTTCGAGTTTGAATGAGGGTTTTGTATTTTTGGAAGAGATGGGTTTGGTGGGATTTTGTTTTGTGGAATCTGCTTGGTTGTGGGATTATGCAGGTAAGGTGTTTGGATTTTTGTTGAGCTTGTGGTTTGTTCTTAGTTGATTTTTGGAGTTTGGCTCTGGGTTTGTGCAAGTAAGTTGTTTGATTTTTGGAGGCTGTGGTTTGGGTTTTGCTTGGCTGTAAGTTTCTCCTTCTCTTTTCTATCCTGGCTTTATTTCTTTGTGTAAAGTGTAAACTCTTATTTCTTAGGACTCTTTTGCTTTTGCAATGCATTGATGGATGTTTTTTTTTTTTGTTGCAAAGTATTTAACTAACATGGAGCAGTATATTTTATATTGCAGAGAGAGAGAGAGATGGAAGATTGTTACAGAATGAAGAAAGAAGCAATTGCAAGCATTGTGCAAGAAACATGGCTTACTTACGAATTTGACCAAATCGTCAAACGGTTGATTCCCTTATTTCTTTTTTCTTTGATACTTTCATTAACATAAGACCAAGGTCCAAGGCAAATAACCCAGGTTTAACATTACAAAATTGCTGGTTGAGTCCAACTGTGGTGAATTAGCATTGTAGTAGCAATAGAGGCCATATTAACAACATCATTTAAAATTGGTTTTGGAACAATAATGAACTGGAAGGTCATTCCCTACTGTTGGAGAAAAAGATTAGTTAACATAACTTGATCACTCCAGTGGGGAAGCTTCTTGTTGTTGCAGATTTGTTCCAAGTTCTTGCTTCCAGTGCAAAGGTGCTTCTCAATCAATCTTATCCCCATATGTGAAAGAAAATTCTTAATTTATTAGAGTGTGTGTTTGTTATGAATACAATTTCACAAAAAAATAAGCATCTCCTTTTTTTTAGCCAAGTTTCTTAATTTTTACAAAACTCACACGTTTTGATCTTTATTTCTCTTGTTTTTGTATGTTTTTTTATTTTATTTTATTATTTTTTATTTTAATGTTCTGGGGGGAGAGAGACATAAAATGAGTGCAAAAATACACATTTACCCTTGTTTTTAACAGAGGTGGGTAACGGGATACAAACGGAGTTTACCTCAGGTGGGTAAAGTGACACTTTTTAAACCACAGGTAGGCAAAGTGATTTCGGGCTAAACCACAAGTGGGGTTACTGTAATTACCCCTAAAACAAATCTCTATACTCTCTAAATATAACATAGAGCGCCTAAGGGAGCCCAAAGCTATACCCTTTGGACCTTTCCACTTAATCTCACACCCCAACATATTCCCACCCTCAGATTGTGCTAATCTTAAACCTTCCAGCCGCTGAATAACAATTATTACTTCAAATTTCTTCGAGTGGAATGGTGGCCATGAAGGCCACCTTATGAGCTTCACCACCATTGAGTTTGTAAAGAGCCAAAATTTAAGGAATTTGAAGAAGTGGGTGTTGGAGTTTTTGGTGTAGATAATAATTAGGATTTTATGGTAAGAGAGTTTGGAGACTTTGAGGAAATGGGTGTTTGTAGAAACAGAAAACAAATAAAGATTCTAAGACGATTTGAATTTGGAAATGAAGCACCACCGATGATCTCATTTTATTTTCTGAAGTTCAGTTTGTGGGTTTGGTCTCCTTCTCTCTACCTTCAATTTGGGTTTTCCTGGGTGTTCTATGTTGGTGGTGGTGCTGTGTTGTTGTGAAGCCCAGATCGATGGTGGCGCTGGGTTTCTATTCTTTTACTTGGGTTTCATGTTCATGTTCTTTGATTCAGTGGGTTTGGTTCTTTGCTAGAGATTGATTATGGGGAAGTAAAGACAAGAAAGACATTTAATTAATTTATTTTGTTTTGATGTGTTTTTCAGAATGGGGAATGTAGTCCACAAGTGTTTCCATTGGGTAGACAAAAGAGTAGATTTAACTACTTGTTTAGTAGGAAGGAAGGAAAGAATGTGTTCTATAACATTGTCCGGCTACTCAGATAATCGATCAACTGCATCATCATCAACAATTTTTTCTCTGTAATCTTCCTTCGAAACAAACAAAACATTCCTAGGTGCAAGAGGTTCGGGTTTGTAGATAGTATTATGATAATAGTATACTAGTAGTCGAGGCTGAGATATTGTTTTCTTTTTTGACAAAAAAGATAGAAAGAGATTTTGTATTCTTTTTGACTGAAATGGTAGAAGTATATTAATCAAAAGGAAACAAACGAAAGAAAAAAAACAAAAGGAAGCCCGGCCCAGGAGCTTTACAAGCAAAGGACGGCCCAGAGAAAAACAATGGACCTATAGCTAATAAAACAAAACCATGCATGAATACAACGTAAACGTATACATCATCTTTGGGGGAGAGACTTGGCTAGTCTCTGGTATTCTTCAAGTAAGGAGTCTGCCTGCTTGAAAATCTCGCATGGGTGGGTTTGAACATGCTTAAACTGGAAGCGGTTTTGGGCGTTCCACAACGACCATGAAGTTATGGCCCACAGCTCAAGGTCCTTTCCGCCAAGCCTGTGTACCATATGTCGTGCGAGCATGAAGAACTCCTTTGTCACGAAGCTGCTCTTTTGCAGTTTACCCCAAACCAAAGCCCATACATTATGGGCAAACGGGCACTCCCACAGAATATGTTGTGTTGTTTCATCTTGCTGTCCGCAAAATGAGCACTTCGGGTCAATTTGCACTTTCCGCCGAGCAAGGTTGAATTTTGTAGGGAGAACATTGTAGCACGCTCTCCACATAAAGGTCCTAACCTGCGGAGGTACGTTTAGGGACCATAGTCTCTTCCACAAACGCTGATCTTGAGAGGCAGAGGAGTGTTCCCCAGAGTGGGGGTGGCTGAGCCGAAAGGCCACTTGGTATGCCATCTTCACCGTAAACTCCCGAGGCTTATTTTCCTTCCACGTCAACTTATCTCTTGTGTTCGACGTGTCCACCCTAATCCTCAGGATGTCTTCCACTGTGGCTCAAGTGAAGGCGGCGACGAGGATACTTCGGTCCCACTGGTGGGTCGCCTCATTGATCAAGTCACATACTTTCAAATCTTGGTCTGCCCCGTCTCTGAAACGTGGAAGGTGTGGTAGCCACTTATGAGAACTGATACCAATGGACCTCCCATCTCCCACTTCCTATACAGACCCTTCCCTGATGACATCGCAAGCTTGCAGTAGGCTCCTCCAAACCATGGACGGGTTCGAGCCTAGTTCAGCTTCCATAAAAGAGCAACGGGGGAAGTACGGTGCCTTAGACAGCCAGTAGAACAAAGAATGTGTCTTCTTAATAAGTCTCCACACTTGTTTGGCCAGCATGGCCAAGTTGAAAGTGTGGATATCTCGAAAGCCTATTCCTCCTTTCTTCTTTGAGCCACACAGCTTACCCCAATTAATCCAATGTATTTTCTTCTCATTCCGAGTTTGTCTCCACCAGTACTTGGAGAGAGCTGAGTTAATCCCATCACAGACAGTTTTAGGAATTTTGAACAAGCTCATGGAGTAGGTGGGTATGGCTTAAGCTACCGTTTTGATTAGCACCTCTCTCCCTGCCTTCGAGATATGCTTCTCCTTCCATCCCATGACTCTCTTTGTGACCCTCTCCTGCAGCTCCTTAAAGGTACTCACATTGGACTTACCACCCACCATTGGCAATCCTAAGTATATATTTTTCATAATCCACCATAACCTGCGCTCCCAACATCTCTCTAATTACACCTCTTATCTCTGGCTTAGTATTTCGGCTAAAGAATATAGAGGTTTTCTGTCTATTAATGGTTTGCCTTGAAGCCCCTTCATATAAGCCCAGAATGTTGAGAAGGTTCTAACAGTCACCAAGTGTAGCTTCGCAGAAGAGCAGACTATCATCAGCGAAGAGAAAATGTGAAACCTGTAGTCCACCTCAACATGAAGCTATGGCGTGCAGCTGACCCGATATAGTAGCTTGTCGTAACAACAAAGACAATCCCTCGGCACAGAGAAGGAAGAGGTATGGGGAAAGAGGGTCACCTTGCTTGATCCCTCGGGTTGGGGTGATGTGTCCCCTTGGCTCACCATTAATCAGTACTAAGTCTGAAGCAGTTCACACCGTTTCCATAGCCAATTCCACCCATTGGTCTGGCAACCCTATTTTGAGCATAATTTGTCGAAGGAAATCCCATTCCACTCGATCATATGCTTTGCTAATATCCAACTTGACCGCCATGTGGCCAATCTTTCCTTTCCTCCTTTTTTGCATGCGATGAAGCATCTCATATGCCACTATAGTATTGTCCGTAATCAGTCTACCGGGTACGAAAGCACTTTGAGAGTCGGATATGACATTTGGTAGGATGGTCTTCACTCTGTTAGCTAGCACCTTCGACACCAACCGATAGATCACGTTCCCTTGGCTAATAGGTCTATATTCAGTGATGTGCTTCGGATTCTTCGACTTCGGTATGAGCACAATGTGGGTATAGTTCATCTTGTGTAAATACCAACCTAAGTGCAGTACCGAAATCACTGCCGAGGTTACGTCAGGACCCACGATATGCCAAAACTTTTGGAAAAAATATGGTGACATTCCATCCGGGCCTGGCGACTTTGACGGATGCATTTGAAACAAAGTTGCACGTACTTTGACGGATGCATTTGAAACAAAGTTGCACGTACTTCGTCCTCTAAAACCTTGACGGTTTTGCTAGTCCGCCCCTCTTTTCATCGAACCGAAAGACTTCATTAAAATCCCCGATGCACACCCATGGTTTCATTGCCCAACTTTGGAGATGTCTCATTAGGGCCCACGTCTCCTTTTTCCGTTGATCCTCAGGGTGGCCATACACCCCAGTGAGTTGCCATTGCTCCTGCATAGGGGCCAAAATGTATACATCAATGTGGTTAAGAGAAAAGGTTTGCGGATCTACCGTGACAAAATCTTTCCACAACAAAGCGATGCCTCCACTTCTTCGAATACTCGAAACAGCTAGCATGGAGTTTAAGCCTATCTCATTTTTGATTGAATCCATTTCTTGTATCGACAGTTTCGTTTCCATGAGAAACAAGACTATGGGTCCTTTTGATTGTATTCTAAAGGTTTATAAAGTTGTAAAAATATCCTCAGCTGATTCGGAAAATAAATACTAAGCAGATTCGAAAAAAAATTTGGAGTAATTACACTCTTGCACACAACCTATACACACAAAATTTGTGACTTGAACTCAAAATTATATAATTATATAATTTTTTTTTAAAGGAAGATATAAACATTTTTATTTACTTCAAATTTATTTGTAAATAAATCAAAAATTTTATATCAATAATTAGTGAGTCATTCAATACTTTAAGTGAGTTTCACTTAAAATAAATTAACTATCTTACTAATTGCAATTAATGAGTCAAGTGACAAAACCAAATTAATTTAAAGATGCTTAAATATAGATATATATTGAGACATGCATGTATAGTGTTTATTTTTAAATTATTTAAAACTCTTGGTAATAGAATTTTAGTTGACGTAGAACCTTAAATTTCTTTAAACTATTTTTTTAGAAGAAAATTTCTTAAAACTTGGATAAAATAATTTTACTTTGGGTAAGCTATTAGAAATAGAGTTTAATCCATATTCTAGGGAAGAACACAAAGAACATGAGGGTTTGGTTCTTTGCGGGAGATTAATTATGGGGAAGAAAAGACAAGAAAGACATTTAATTAATTTATTTTGTTTTGATGTGCTTGGTTATAAAGAAAGTACAATAAGACAAAGAAAATGATAAGAAAATAAAGATTAATTTGCTAAGAATATGAATCGTGTTCTAGGGAAGAACACAAAGAACATGAATATGTTCTTCCGAAAAAATCAATTAAATTATTTTAATTATTTTTTTAAAATTATAGAATCAGAATTTTGTTTTTAATTTTTTGTAATTATTTATTTATTTAAATGCTGATGAGGCATTTTTAAAAATCAAATAATATATTTTTTTATTTTATTAGCCACGTCAGCATTTAACATGCCAATAGAGCACTCTGTTTGTCACGTATGCATTTTCTATTAGTGGGTTGACAGCAAGGACCATTTAAAATTAATTTATTTTGTTTTGATGCGTTTGGTTATAAAGAAAGTACAAGAAAGACAAAGAAAATGATAAGAAAATAAAGATTAATTTGCTAAGAATATGAATCATATTCTTGGGAAGAACACAAAGAACATGAGGGTTTGGTTCTTTGTAGGCGATTAATTATGGGGAAGAAAAGACAAGAAAGACATTTAATTAATTTGTTTTGTTTTGATGTGTTTGGTTATAAAGAAAGTGCAATAAAGACAAAGAAAATGATAAGAAAAAAAAGATTAATTTGCTAAGAATATGAATCATGTTCTAGGGAAGAACACAAAGAACATGAATATGTTCTTCTGAAAAAAGAAAGGAAAAAAAAAAAAATCAATTAAATTATTTTAATTAATTTTTAAAAATTATAAATTCATAATTTTGTTTTTAATTTTTTATTTATTTAAAAGCTGATGAGGCATTTTTAAAAATCAAATAAATTTTTTTAAAATTTTATTAGCCACGTTAGCATCTAACATGCCAACAGAGCACTCTGTTTGCCACGTATGCATTTTCTATTAGTGGGTTGACGGCAGAGACCATTTAAAATTAATTTATTTTGTTTTGATGTGTTTGGTTATAAAGAAAGTACAAGAAAGACAAACAAAATGATAAGAAAATAAAGATTAATTTGCTAAGAATATGAATCATATTCTAGGGAAGAACACAAAGAACATGAGGGTTTGGGAAGAAAAGACAAGAAAGTCATTTAATTAATTAATTTTGTTTTGATGTGTTTGGTTATAAAGAAAGTAAAATAAAGACAAAGAAAATGATAAGAAAATAGAGATTAATTTGCTAAGAATATGAATCATATTCTAGGGAAGAACACAAAGAACATGAGGGTTTGGTTCTTTGCTAGAGATTAATTATGGGGAAGAAAAGACAAGAAAGACATTTTAATTAATTTATTTTGTTTTGATGTGTTTGGTTATAAAGAAAGTACAATAAAGACAAAGAAAATGATAATAATATAAAGATTAATTTGCTAAGAATATGAATCTTGTTCAAGGGAAGAACACAAAGAACATGAATATGTTCTTCTGAAAAAAGAAAGGAACAAAAAAATCAATTAAATTATTTTAATTAATTTTTTAAAAATTAAAAATTTAGAATTTTGTTTTTTTTTTGTAATTTTTTATTTATTTAAATGCCGATGAAGCATTTTTAAAAATCTAATAATTTTTTTTTATCATTTTATTAGCCATGTCAGCATCTAACATGCCAACAGAGCGCTTTGTTTGCCACGTATGCATTTTCTATTAGTGGGTTGACGGCAGGAACCAAAATGGAAATTGATGATGCACGAAAATCAGTAGGCTGGAATGCTTCAGATTATGATGATGGCTGTAAATCTTGAAAGATAAGAAAGAACTATCAAAGGTTATCGGTGTGACCCGGCCAAGGACCTTCCGATGGTTAAGTCAGTTTTCTCTCTAGGACACAAGGATGGAAAATAGTGAATGGTTAGAACTTACCTTGGGAGAATGAGATTTATTCCTTTTATAGAGAGTTAGACGTGGGTCTACTTGTTCGGACCCATCACCATCATGGGTAATGTTGGTGGTTGATAAAGAAAATGGGTTACATGGGGCGTCGTATGTGGAATTTCTTCCACATATCATGCAACGTGTCGTATTTTGCTCATGTGAGTCTAATGGAGGATTTTCTACAAAACTCACCAAGTATGATTCATTCATCTATGTACATGTCATCTGTAGATATACTCGTCTATGGAGAGTTCTCTTTATTGCATGACTTGGTCGTTCATGTACGTGTCTTTATGTCTTCTTGTTCTTGGACGAGTTGATATAATTTTCTCTTGTGTTTTGGATGGCGACACAAGGATGAGTAACACTTTTATTTATCCCCATCAGTTGCCCCCTTGTCCTTATGTTGTCTGCCAATTTTTTTTTTTTTTTTGAATTTTCATATTCTCAAATTTTTGAAATTTTGAATTTTGTCTTTGATTATTGACACGTGGTACGATCCTAAGGTTCATCCATCATGTCGTTTTTTCCTTCAAGAAAAGTACCACGTGGTTCCTTCTAGTTGGTCGTGTCACTTTAGTTGACCAAGCCTGTCACCTATAAATAGTAGAATTCCTCTCCTACCCCTTTACATTTCTCAAATTTTCTTCTCTGACCTCTATCGTCCAGCGCCTCATCTAGAAGTCCTTCGTCTTTAGGCCTTCTTCGTTTAGAGCCAGGTACCCTCTCCATCTTGTCTTTAGGTCTTCCTTCAGTTTTTCACAATGTTTGAAATCGTAGTATCCTCATCTAGTAATAATGACAATAGGGAGATAGACGAGTATCATGATACTTCTAGTAGAAGCTCTAGTGATAGTAGTAGTAGTAGAGATAGTAGTAGTGGAGGAAATATGACGGACGAGCAATACACGTTCGGAGTTCCAAGGGTCCCATTGGAGGTTCTCTAGGAGGAGTTAAGGATGAGAGTGGCTTCTGGATCACAGACTAGCACATCTGCAAATGCCCCTTTGTCCTCTTCTTCTAGTGAGGAGGAGACCGTGTTTAGTTGTGCAATTGGGGTCTCCTCTAAAATCGATGAAAAAAGACTTACATCACTTAGGAGTTGGTACCAAATCCTAGACGACCTTCATCCTAGATTAGCCGTCCGTGGTGAATGGTGCTGTGATCCTTGTTTTGGAATAGGTATTTACGAGGCTTACCTTTTGGGGGATCTTAGATTGCCTCTCAATGCCTTCGTTAGAAAGTTACTCACTAGGTTAGGTTTAGGAGTTTGTTAGCTTAACCCCAATGCATGAAGGCTCATCGTCTCTATGCAAAATTTGTGGAGGGAAGTATTTGAGGGGGATCGTCCTCTTACTGTGGACGAGTTCCTCTATTGCTACAAGTCTTCCAAAATTAGTCAATCCCTAGGCTTTTATCAATTCTCAACTAGGGGTACAGATTGCAGGTTGATTACGTCCTTCCTTACGTCTGATAGGAACTAGAAGGCAGAGTTCTTCTTCGTCTCTGGTTTTTGGGCTGGAAACCCTGTCGAGGTAGGCAGGGATCCATTTCCTCCCTATATTGGCGAAGTAGGGAAGCTTCATCCAGAAGGTATGCTTCTTTTCTACTCAACATTTTCAATCTTTTATTGTATTCATCTAACCCACTTAAAAAAAAAAAAAAAAAAAAATTTAATAGCTGTAAGACGACCTTCTCTAAGTAGATTCTATCTTGAGCACGTCCATCAGGCTCTTCTATTCACTGATAAAAGCTTCCATTCTTTAGTCACTCTTCAGCGTCTTGCCATTTAGGGACTTGGGCCTGAACCGTTCATTGAAGCTTTAGCTCACGAACTCACTATGTGTAGACGTAAGCTTGTTTACTTAAAAAAAATTTTCTTACTTGTTTTATCCAAGTTCTAACACCTTTTTTCTTTGCAGGGATAGTAACTATGAAAGAAAACAAAGGAAAAAGGCTTAGCAGACGAGAAGACCATGCCAGAGACCCAATCTTAGCCTCGTCCAATCGTTGGAGATAAAAGGAAGACTTTATCGAAGATGATTGACTTGGGAAGTCTTCCAAGTCGTTGAGGTCATAAGAAGGCAAAACATGGGTCGTCTAATTTTGTCAAGCCTGGTTCCGTTGTTCCTCCTGCTTCTTCCAAACAACTGTCCATACAAATCCTTGACTTGGACTCGTCCATCCCTGCCGAAACTACTCCGTCCAAGCTTGCTAAAACTACTTCGTCCAAACCTGCCAAAAGCATTCTTATGAATCTTCTTGAAAATGAAGGTCTTGCTTGGGAAAGGTTTCAACAGGTTGTGACCGACAAGGACATTAATGTGTGCAATGACATGTCCTTGAAAGACTTTGAGCATTTTGCAGTTCATGATCTCTTTAAGGTATATTTTTATGTATTTATTGTGATTATTTATTGTGATTATTTCATACTTGACATTTCTCGTCTAATCATCTTTTTTAACCAATTGCATATATAGGCCATGTCAAAGTTCATAGCAGCGTCCAGGCAGGCTACTGAGGCGGATCGGGAAAGGATTAGGTTGAGGGCCAAAATCCGTGATATAGAGAAGGAGTTAAGCCAAAAGACGGGGGAGAGGATGAAGCTTGAGGTTGAGGTGGTGGAATTGAAGAACTTGGCAGAGGAGTTAAGGGCAGACATAGTGGAAAAGGACACTCGTCTGGATCATCTGCAGAAGCAAAATGAAGAGCTCAGATCATCCTCTAAACGAGCCAAAGATGAAGTGATCCAGGAATTCAAGTCGTCCAAAGCATATACTGATCTTCTGGATACGAATTATGCTGCGAGCTTCGAAGATTTCCGTATGGACGCGATGTAGCGTTTTTCTGAGGTGGACTTTTCCTCTATTGAGCTTAATATTGGTGCTACACGTTCCCTCCTCCAAACGAGTTTTGAAGATATTAACATTGAAGACGATGCCACAATTCAGCCTGCTCAAGACGACCCTACCTCCGGAGAAAATCCCCCCAGTAGTTGATGAAAGGATTTTGGAGTTTTTATTTATCTTGTTGTAGTAATGTTGTTGTTGTTTTTGTTTTTAAATTTTTTTTATGTATGATCTATTGTGTTGGATCATTTGAATTTATTCAAGTACATTTGGCTCGTCCTTGATTTTAGACAAGTTTTGATACAATTGCCTTTTAAGGCTTAACTTAAGGGTTTTTAAACGATAGTCCTCCACCCTTTTATTTATGAATGTTTTGATTTCCAAGTATTTTCCATCTATATTTCTCATCCTTAAACTTGTCTTTGGAATTTCACTTGGTTATGTTATCCATAATTTGGACTGGTTGGACGTATCATCCATGAAAAATATCGCATGCATGCTCTTCTTTCGTCTCTAATCCTTTTTAGACGAGTTTCATTGGGAAATTTGTTCTTTCCCTTATTCATTGTCTTTTATGGCAATTTGCTTCCTTTTTATCAAGGATAGCTTATGATGAGACATTCTTTGCGTCTAGAGATTTCATATGCCTGTCATTTCATTTGGATGTTGATTTTACAGAATCATAAACACTTAAATTAGGAAATTCAAGTTGCTTTATATACAACATCTGTACACAACATTGTCCGTGGACATACAACATTTGTACACAGCATCGTCCATGGACATTAAGGACATAGTATATAGCATCGTCCAAATAGCTCGTCCATGCTAATACTTAGTCCTTTTTTAGGGAATTTAAATTACTTTATGTACAAATGGACTTAGTTCATAACACCGTCCATAGCACATGCCAGTAGCTAGTGCTTTTTAGGGAATTCAAGTACTTAAAAACATAACACACTGTTTTAAAACATAAACACTGAAAATATAAACATTCTTAATCTTGTCCAAGCTAACTTTCCTGACGAGTTGCTTTTACTGGTAGTACTTCCTCAAATGCTCCACATTCCATGGGTGTTCCAGCTTCCGTCCGTCTAGGGCCTTCAAGTAGTATGAACCTCGCCTTTTGGAGTTAACGACTCTGTATGGCCCTTCCCAGTTAGGCCCTAACTTTCCATGAGCGGGATTCTTTGTAGCCAGAGACACATTCTTTAAGACGAGATCTCCGATGCTGAATTGTCTTGGCTTCACTAGTGCATCATAATGTTTGGACATCAAATTTTTGTAACGAGCCACCCTTCGTTTTGTATCCATTCTTACCTCGTCCATAAGATCAAGGCTTAGACGAAGCTGCTTCTCGTTCTTTTCATTGTTGTAATGAGCCACCCTATAGCTAGTTAAGCCGACTTCCGTGGGTGTGACCGCGTCACTTCCATATGCCAACTTAAAAGGGGTCTCTCTAGTTGGGTCCTTACCTTCGTCCTATATGCCCAAAGGACGTTGGGTAGTTCGTCCGGCCATATTCCCTTCGCCCCCTCAAGTCGGGTCTTGATGATTTTCAATAAGGACCAATTTACAACTTCAACTTGTCCATTGGCTTGTGGATGAGAGGGGGAGGAATAATGATTTCTGATCCCCAATTGCTCGCAAAAGTCTTCGAAGGGCACATTATCAAATTGGCGTTCGTTATCTGAGATGAGTACCCTAGGAATACCGAAGCGGCATATTATATTCTTCTAGACAAAATTTCTAACATTTTGCTTAGTGATCCTTGCCACGGGCTCTGCTTCCACCCATATTGTAAAGTAATCAATTCCTACTATTAAAATCTATATCTGTCTTGTCCCCATGGGAAAGGGACCAAGAATGTCAAGTCCCCACTAGGCAAAGGGCCAAGGAGCCACCATTGGAGTAAGATACTCTGATGGTTGCCTAGGTATGTTGCTATACCTTTGACACTTATCACATGCTTTAACATAGGCTTTAGCATTTGCTTGCATAGACGGCCAGTAATACCCCGCACGGACCATCTTGTAGACGAGGGATCTAGCCCTTGAATGATTTCCGCAAGCTCCTTCATGGACATCTCTTAAGACATAAAGAGACTTGTCTGGATTCAAACATCTTAGGTATGGTTGAGAAAAACCCCTTTTATACAACACCTCATCCATGAGGACAAACTTCGCAGCTCTTATACCCTTAGTTTTCTTGCTTCTTCTGTATCTTAAGGAAGTATTCCATCTTTGAGATAAGATATAATTGGGGTGGTCCACTTGCTAACTCCATCTATTTGATTTACTTCCAGAATATCTATGCTCGGAACATACTGGACTTTAACTTGATCACCTATCATCTCGTCTGAAGACGCTGTCTTAGCCAAGACGTCAGCTTCTGTGTTTTCTTCCCTTAGTATTTGCTGAAATTGGGCAGTTGTAAAGCCTTTGATACATTGCTTAACTTTTTCTAAGTATCTCTTCATTCGTTCTACTTTAACTTCACACTTCCCATTTATTTGGCCTATCACCAACTGTGAATCCCCATAAACAAGGATTAAGTCTGCTTTGAGTGATTTGACTAACTCTAAACCCTGAAGTAAGGCTTCATACTCAGCTTCATTGTTAGTTTTCTGGAACTATAGACGGATGGCGTATTCCAAATGATCCCCTTCTGGTGATTGCAATACTATCCCAATTTCTCCTACATGCTGTGTGGACGATCCATCTTCATGGGCGACCCACTGCTTCGCACCTTGGTCTTCATCTTCTTTAGCAGGAGTAAATTAAGCAATGAAATTTGCAAGGACTTGGGCTTTTATTGCTTCCCTTGGCTTATATTGCACATCAAATTCACTAAGTTCCAATGCCTACTAGATCAACCGTCCAGCGGCCTCTAGCTTATTCATTGCTTTCTTCAACGGGTGGTCTGTCAGGATGTTGATTACATAAGCTTGGAAATAAGGTCTGAGCTTCCTCGCTGCTGTCACCAATGAAAATGATAACTTTTCCATTGGTGGATACCGTTCTTCAGCTCCTCTCAATGCTTTGCTGGTGTAATAGATGAGTTTCTGTATCTTTCCCTCTTCTCTGATCAAGGCTGAACTCACTGCGTGGGGAGACACCGCTAGATAGAGATATAACTCCTTTCCCAGTTTGGACGGGCTCAGCAGCAGGGTTGAAGCAAGATAAGTCTTCAAATGCTTGTTGGCACTCATCCATCCATTCAAATGCTTTCCTTAATACTCTAAAAAACTGTAAACAATTATCAGTGGCTTTTGAAACAAACCTGTTTAGGGTCGCCATTTGTCCAGTAAGGCTTTGGCCGTCCTTGATATTCTTCGGAGGTTGCATGTTTAAGATTGCCTGGATCTTATCAGGGTTGGCTTCAATCCCCCTTTGTGAAACCATAAAACCAAGGAACTTCCCTGACGCAACTCCAAAAGCACATTTGCTCAGGTTCAGCTTCATCTTATATCGCCTAAGTGTATCAAAGGTTTCTTGAAGATCGTCCAAATGCTGCATCTCTCTCACACTTTTCACCAACATATCGTCTACATATACTTCTATGTTCCGCTCAATCTGTGGATGAAACATATGGTTGACCAGCCTATGGTAGGTAGTCCTTGCATTCTTCAACCTGAATGGCATTACTTTGTAACAAAACAAGCCTTGGCTCGTTACGAAGGATGTCTTCTCCTGGTCTGCTTCATCCATCTTAATCTGATTGTACCCTGAGAAAGCGTCCATGAAACTCAGCAGTTGGTGTCCAGCTGTTGAATTAATAAGCTAATCAATGCACGGAAGAGGATAACTATCCTTAAGGTATGCTTTTATTTAAATCTGTAAAATCCACACACATCCTCCATTTGCCATTGGCCTTTTTGACCATCACTACATTAGCTAGCCTGTCAAGATAATAGACTTCGAGAATGAATTCTGCGGTGACTAACTTTTGAACTTCTTATTTAATAGCATTATCTCGTTTTGGGGCAAACACTTCCTTTTTTTGACGAACAGACTTGTAGGATAGAGATACATTTAGATGATAAGTAATCACACTTGGATCAATCTTGGGCATGTCTTCATGGCTCTAGGAAAAAACATATGTACTTCTTTTTAGGATTTCAACGAGATTCTGCTTTGTCTTTTCCTCCATGCTCGTCCCAATCTTGGTAAACTTCTCCGGGTTGGACTCATCTAATGGCACTTCTTTCACTACTTCAAGTGGTTCAGCCAACGTCTTTCTTTCTTCAATGTTCATTGTCTGCATATGCTCGTCCATAGCTAGCATCGCTAAATAACATTCTCTAGCAGCTAACTGATCTCCCTGTACTTCTCCAATGTCATATTTTGTTGGAAACTTGACTGACAAATGGTAGGTGGACATTGCAGCCCTCCAACTGTTCAAAGTTGGTTGTCTAATGATGGCATTATATGAGGACGAGCAGTCTACAACAAGAAAATTCATTTCCTTGTTGATTTGTCATGGGTAAGAACCAACCATGACTGGCAAAGAGATGGTACCCACCAGTAGAACCTTCATTCCTCCGAACCCTATTAATGACAAATTTACCGGACGAAGTAACTTCTTGTTAATTCTCATTTGTTGAAAAGCTGGATAGTAAAGGATATCTACTGAGCTTCTATTGTCTATTAACACCCTTCTAGTTGTAAAATTTGCAATTGTCAGTGTAATAACAATCGCATCATCATGAGGGCGGTGCAACCATCTTGCATCTTCATTTGTGAAAACAATGGCTGGTTCATCGTCTTTGATAATCCTTGGTGGTCGTCCAGATATTTGAACATTTTGAACCTCCCGTAGATAAGTCTTCCTGGATCTGGACGAATTTCCTGTTGACATGCCCCCTACAATAATCTTTATTTCTCCAAACAGTGGACATGCTGGTTCCTCTGCCTTGCCCTTCATTGGTTGTCTATCGTCCTTATGGTCTCGTCCAAGGAAAATTTTCAATTTTCCTTATTTGATGAGGACTTCAATTTGCTACTTTAAGTCATAACATTCGTCTGTATCATGCCCATGGTCACAATGAAAGCGACAATACTTACTTTTATTCCGCTTGTTAGGATTTCCCTTCATTCTTTCTGGCCACTTCAAGGATGGATAATCTTTTATCTGCATCAACACCTGATCAAGTGAAGTGTTCAGAGGAGTATAGTTAGAGTATCGTTTTGATGATGATCCTGCCTTCTTGCCATCCCGATCTCTTTTCTCCCCAACTTTAGCTTTCTTTGGACGAGAGCCCTGTTCTAGATGGTGCACGTAACTATTCTCCAGTCGTTCACCCTTCTTCTTTCTCTTAGCAATAATGGCGTCTTCCGTATTCATGAAACTTTGGGCTGAATGTATCAACTCAGCCATCGTCTGCGGCTCTTTATCATATAACTTATGAATGAATAGATTTAAGCTGACTCCATTGTAGAAAGCTACCAAGAGTATCTTGTCATCCATCTCGTCTACTAATAGGGCTTCCCTGTTGAAATGGCTGATAAAAGATTGTAAACTTTCATTCTTTCCTTGCTCTATGCTCAGCAAACTAGACGAGGAACGTTTCTACCTTTGTCTGCCCATAAAGTTGTTAACGAACAACTTACTTAACTCTTGGAAAGAAGTTATGGTGTTTGGTGGTAGCTTTCCAAACCACACTCTAGCTGGTCCTTTCAACGTGGTAGGAAAGGCTCTGTACGTAATTTCATCTAGAACCCCTTGGCAATGTGATCGCAAGGATCACGCGTTTCATCATATGAATCCAGGGTAGGCATTTTGAACTTGGAAGCCAAGGGATGACTAGTGGTGGTTGCAACGAAGGGGGAATCTGTCCTATGGACAAGATCATCCACATGGTTTGCTCTCCTCATGGAATCCTTCATCTCTTCCATGGCTCTTTTCATCTGGACCATCTCTCTCTCCAAATGTGGTATCCTACGAGTGATGATACCCCTAGACTGGTCCCCTTTAGCATTGTTCTCAGCACCTTCACATCTTGAGTTTTGGCCTCGTTCTCCACCATGCTGTTGACGTTGCCTGTTAACTTCCCTAGTTAACTGTTGATTATGTTGCGTCAGTTCTGCCATTGTTGCTGCCATGGACTGTAACTGTTGTTGGATGGTCATGGGGAGTGGTGGTGCGCGATTTGGATGACTAGAGGCGTTTCCACTCTCCTGGTGTCCTGGACTAGTAGCCATTGACCTAGTTCGAACCATGCAAACTTTTTGTCTTGGAAATCAGAAAAATTGTTAGAAACTTTTTCCTTAATCCCCATAGACGGAGCTGACTGATGATGCATGAAAATCAGTAGGCTGGAATGCTTCAGATTATGATGATGACTATAAATCATGAAAGAAAGAAAGAACTATCAAAGGTGACCGGTGTGACCTAGTCAAGGACCCTCCGATGGTTAAGTCAGTTTTCTCTCTAGGACACAAGGATGGAAAATAGTGAATGGTTAGAACTTACCTTGGAAGAATGGAATTTATTCCTTTTATAGAGAGTTAGACGTGGGTCTACTTGTTCAGACCCATCACCATCATGGGTAATGTTGGCGGTTGACAAAGAAAATGGGTTACATGGGGCATCGTATGTGGAATTTCTTCCATGTATCATGCAACGTGTTGTATTTTGGTCATGTGAATCTAATGGAGGATTTTCTACAAAACTCACCAAGTATGATTCATTCGTCTATGTACATGTCGTTTGTAGATATACTTGTCTATGGAGAGTTCCCTTTATTGCATGACTTGGTTGTTCATGTACGTGTCTTTATGTCTTCTCGTTCTTGGACGAGCTGATATAATTTTCTCTTGTGTTTTTGGATAGCAACTCAAGGATGAGTAACACTTGTATTTATCCCCATCAAAAATGATTTTCTGTTTTCAGGGATTGAGGTAGGCACAAAATCAATTTAGGGACCAAAAAGAGATTAGGTCCAAAATGTAGGGACTAAAAGTGTATTTTCGCCTTTTTCTTTTAAGAATAAAACAAAGTGTGTAACTGATGAGAATGCCTCTTCTGTCTTCTCCCTGTACCGCTAGGCCTACTTTGGCTAATATCATCTATACTATTAATAACAGGATTCTTTATTTGGGTTTCAACATTTTGCGTACTAAAATGCCCTCACACAAATTCTTAAACTCTCTAAAATACCCCTATCTTTTAGTTAAATAATTTTAAATTAAAAAACACAAACCGGTTAAAAGAGTAATTTGCTATTCTTAAATTTTAGGCTTTTTTCTTTATCTTCTCCATTCAGCCTAAAACTTAGGGCATTGATTCTCATTTTTAAATATTATTCCACGTTACCTTACCTCTTTCTTTAAAATAAAAAGTAAAATACAAACAGTTATTTATATATCACTTTTAAACATTATAACATTAAACCAAAAAAAGCAAATATATAAAAAAAGAGCATTATTTCACGCACAAAGCGCGTGTGATGAGTCTAGTCATCAATAAGATTATTGTGATTAGGTAGATAAGTGAGCCTTTAAAATCATAAATAAATAAAGGGTAAACTATATATTTGGTCTCTAACTTTTACACCTATTTTCAATTTGGTCCTTAACCTTTCAAATGTGTCAATTTGATCCTTAACCTTTTGGTGTTGCATCAAAATGGTCCATACTATAAAATGATGAATGAAAAATGTTAATTTGGCTAACAGTCAAAATAATATATTATTTTACTGCCACATGGATCGACACATGTACTACCATGTCATATTACATGAATTTTTCTTAAAAAGTTATTAATCACATACAAGCATGCGAGGGGCTGTTGATAGGAAAATTTATTACGTAGTTCGAGAGTATACTCTCTCCCTCTCACATGAGGTGAGCCCCATGGTGGGTGGGACCCACTTCTATGTGAGAGGGAATGAGTATACTCCCGAAGTACCCAATAATGACAGAGGGTGTACTCTCTCTCTCTCTCTTGGTTGAAATCAAAAGGGTCATTGGGTTTGTTCATTTGTTTAACTCTGTTTCATCGCCTTCTTCATTTTGTATTTTTCATTGCTATGAAAAGCTATGGTACTACTAAAAATTAAAGTCACCTATCATAATCTTCACAAATCAGTTATATCCATCAACCCTTGTGCTTTGGTTTCACTTCCTTTCAACAAGAACCACTCTCCCACATCAAATTCTCACTAACCCATTTGCACCAAAACTCACAATGACTGGTCTTTTCCTTCAAATTTCACCAACATTACAAATGGCCTCATTTCCCCCATTCACCAAGAAACCCTTTTCCCCACACAAAACCGTCGTCTTCCTCATCATTTAATGGTGTCAAAGATGATGATTTTTTTTTGGAAGATAGTTAATTTTGTACAAAAGTTTTTAAAAGCGAAAGTTTCCGAGCAATTGAAAAGATCACTGGCAGTTTTGTTGTTTCTAATTAAATATATGGATCCAAAATTTAAAGTGTGGCCACATTCCTAGCAATATGCAATAATTCGACTTTATTTATGAAGAGTTTGTTTATATAAAAACAAGAATATAAAAAGAGTAGTACCTTACCTGTGAAGCAGAGAGAGAAAGAGAGCAAAACGTGAAGGTGGGTTGTGGTCCTGTGGACCTTGTGGTGTGGGTTGTAACAAAGATCCATTTCTATTAGGGATTTTGATCCCAAATAGCACATATGAGTCTAACAAAATTTTTTAATGTAATCTGATGAGGCAATATAGGTGTCAGTCCATGTGACAGGGAAATAATATTTATTTAGGACATTAGCCATGTCAGCATTTTCCATCCATCACTTAACAGCAGAGATCATTTCCATTTTGACACAGCTCCAAAAGGTTAAGGACCAAATTAAAATTAGCTGTCAAGGTTAGGGACCAAAATATGTAATTTACCCATAAATAAATTAGACTAAATTACAATACCATCTATAAGATTTACAAAAAGACAAAATTTAGCTACAAAATTGGTTGTAGCTTAAGGCTACAACCTTACTCAATATCTTTTTATTGGAGGTGAATTTTGACAAATCCACCGTTGGGTTACATTTTCTTTTTATATCCTTCATGCTTGCAAAATTTTTATAAAATTAAAGATCAATAACTATGTCATCAATAAATTGTTTAAATTGCAAGTTTTTGCAGTTTAAAATTATGCATAAAATGTAAGCTTATAGATCATATAGTAAATAATATCTAATTGACACAAAATTTGATATGTGCATTAAAAATATAAAGAACATGTAGTTCAACGGTTAGATTTTCAAAATATGAAGTAATGTGAATGATATTGAGTAAGATTGCAGCCTTAGGCTATAACCAATTTTATAGTTAAACTTTGTTCTTTACAAAATACTAAATTTCATCCCGCAAAGGAGGGTAATCAACTTGCTCATATAATAGAAGAGCAATTTTATTGTGATGTGTGAATAGAAAAAAGAAAAGAAAAAGAACTACCAAGTAATTTGGATGTTGTATTCCAAACTGATTTTATTCATCATTAAAAGTTTCTTACATTTTTCTCAAAAAAAAAAAAAAAAAAAATCTATAAGATTTATTCCAATTAGGTAGATAAGTGATACTTTAAATAACTTTACATAAATAAATAAATTTGATTAAAGTTTATCATACTCCCTTAAAAAGTTTGGGTAATGTTGATTTTATCTCCTAAAGTTTTAAAAATTAGATCCATAACCTTAATGTAAGAAAGTGTTTAGATTTAAGTCATTTCGTCAATAAACCATACTGATGTGTACGTTAAGTGTCAACTCAACTCAACCTAACATGTCGTAATTTTAATGTGATTATAATATTATTTTGTCCACATCAGTAAAAAAAACATTTATCTAACACTTTATTTTATTTTTTTTACTCCATCTTTTATGTTTTTCTTTGTGAGAATTTAAAATCATAAATAAATAAATTATACTAAATTGTAGCATCTGTTCGTTTTTAGACCCCTTAAAACACAACCAAATTAACCTAGTTAATTAGCCAAGTGATTACTTAGTCAAATTAAACAGATCTAGGTTAACACAAATATATCATATCATGCAAAGCAGCGGAAATATAAAGAACACAATGATATGATGACCCAGAAAAACTAAACCGGTAAAAAACCTGGGGAGGATTTAACCTAGCTATCCTCAAGGTAAAACGAATTCACTATGAAAGAATTGAAGTTTACACAATAGCAACTTAGACCACTAACATCCTATTGCTACCTCGAGTAGGAAACTTACTACCACGACCCCATGATAGCTCCGAGTCCACGGACTACTTCTTTCTTGAATTCCCAGCAAGTACAAGCACTCCCGCTTGTGTATCTTTAAGCTCTTAATGCAACAACTGAATCGATCACCACGTTCTTGACATCAATCTTGAGATTGGAAACCCTAAGTGTATGTGAAGGCAAACACCTTTAGATCTTACAGAAGATTCACACACACAGCATAAAGAGCAACTTTAAAATGTGGCTAGGGTTTTCCCTTTTATACTTAGGGCAAAACATAAAACCCTACACGTTAAACGGGCTTGGGCTGAGTTGGAAAATTCTGCAAAAAAACAATCTGCACGAGCTTCGATCGGTCGAGTCTAATTCTCGATCGATCGAGCCAGGCAGATTTACACAGTAAATCCTATAGAACACTCGATTCCAACTTTACACATAAACATACTTTGAGCAAGTCGAAAACAAGACTAAACGTTTTGATCATGGTTTGCCAACATTACAAAATAAAGTTCTAATACATTAGTTCCTAATTCCTTAGAACCTAACAGCATCTATAAAATTTACAAAACAAAAGCTTTCATCATGTAAAGAGGGAGGGTAATCAACTTTCTCATACCATCTAAAAGAGTAGTTTTATCAGCAGATTGTAATGTGTGGGTAGAAGAACTATCAAGTGATTTGGATGTTGTATTCCAAACTAATTTTATTCATCAATAAAAATTTCTTGCCTTTTCTAAAACAAAATCTATAAATTTATTGCAATTAGGTAGATAAGTGAGACTTCAACTAATTTTACATAAATAAATAAATTTGATTAAGTTCATTATACTCCCTCCAAAAGTTTGGAGTTAATTATTTTAGGATAACCTTATTTATGTAAGTATTAGAAAAGATTTAACTGATTGAGTTCAAATCACCCTTTTCATTAATAAATAAGGAATTCTAAAATATATAATTAGAAAAGTTTTAATTGATAATTTTAATTAAAGATATTATATATGAGGACAAATATACAAAATTATGCATTTTATATAATAATAATCATTCATTTAGTAGAAACGAGTTCTAAAATTATGTAATAATAACTCATTTAGTTATTATTTCTCGAAAAAAATATATATAAAGAAAATTTATGATCAAAGTCGTGTAACGCATGGGACTTTCACTAATACATAGTTAAACTTAAACCTACTTAAATTAAATACATAGTTCTCAGATATAATTAGCAATACCATAACCAGCCCACATATCAACTATTAGCTATGACAGAAAAGTGAAAATAAACCGTTACTTCTATTAGGGAAAAACAAAACTCACAACATAAACGATTTTGTGGGGACCAAGGTTAAGCCATAAAATAGTAGGCTTGAAATGGGCCCCAGGGAAAGCCCAATCTAAGAGCATTCCTATTAAGGATTGCATATGCTAAAAGATGTTTTTTTTTTAGCATTTATAACCCAAAAACCTGCACCATCAAAGATTGCATATGCTAAAAAATTTGCAATATTGCTACAGTGCGCTCCCATTTTTGAGACCGCACTGTAGCACAATGCTATCATTTTTTATTAATTTCTTTCTCTCTCTCTCTTTTCCGTGTTTGTCTCCTTCCCAAGTCTCTTCTCTCTCCTCTCTCACTTCTCCTTTGTCACACCATCTCAGCCAAGCTTCTTCCTCTCCCTCTCACCATCTCACCTATGTTTCTCTCTCTCTCTCTCTCTCTCTTTTTCTTTTTTTTCCTCTCTTCTCACTGGTTCTCTCTCCTTCTTCTCACCGATGGATCGTAGTGGAGGTAGATCGTGGATCATGGCTAAGATTTGCTCCGATTTGATGGATGTTGTTGGTCTAATTTGGTGGATTGTGGCTGAGATTCGGTTTGATTTCTTCTCTGGAATCTTCGGTGGTGGCTGAGATTTGGTTTGATTTTGGGTTTTGTGGTGTTGTCTTCGAATCTCTAGTGGTGGATGCTGTTGTTTTTCTGGGTTTTGTGGTGAATCTGTGGGTCTCCGTCGGTCATCGATTTTGGGTTTTGTGGATGCTATTGTTTTCTGGGTTTTGTGGTGAATTTCTGTGGGTCTCCGTGGGTTTTTTCTGCATCTGCTAGTGTTATTTATTTATTTTTTTAATTTTTTTTTCCAGTGGTGGTGGCTGGGATGGATATGGGTTTGCTGGGTTGAGATGGAAGAGTGTGAGTTTGTTGGATAGATAGGTGGGTATGGGTGGTTGGTGTTTTTTTCCGGTGGTGGTGGATGGGGTGTGTATGGGTTTGCTGCGTTGAGAAGGTCAAGTTTGTTGGGTTGAGAGTGATAAAGAGGAAGAGAGAGAAAGAAATATAATTGAAGAATAAAGAAATAATAAAAAAAGAATATTTAAATGAAGTGGTAAAAAATATAGAATCTTTGATGTTGGGTGTATTGTAAAATGAGTTGTTAAAAGCTAAAATTTTGGGTTTTGAGGTGGTATATGCTAAAAATTTTACTTCCCTTGATGGGAATGCTCTAACGCCAGTGAAGAGGACTTAAGCCCAACCCGAGCTGTCTGAGGGAGATTCACATTGGATCCTGAGCTGAGGAGAGTGGTCAACATAAGGTCATGGGCAAACGACCAAGGATCAACAGACCATACCTGTTATACCGTCTAGCGGAAGGAGCATTGATCTATCCAGGTGGAGGTTGGAGGAAGATTCTTGAAAAAGCCACTAACGTTAAATGCACTGTACCAATCAGGCATGCCTCATTTATGATTGAATGACCTTCCTGAATAGTGCTCTCACAGTCTATTACCTACACAGCTCAGCTTCAAAAGGAGGGAGGGAAGGATGGGACAAGCATCTCACCTAGAAAACCATCTACCTTACACATGGACGGCTGGGATGAGAGCAAAGAAACTATAAATAGAAGAAGATCCCGCGTGCTATGGGATCAAAAAAGGATTGGACCAAAAGAAGAGAGAGATTATTGTAAACACTTGAACATTTTTATTGTGATTGTGAGAATATTCCTCGGCCAGTCTGAGGAGAACTAATGAATACAAGAACTTTTTTTTATCTACTCTTCAACTTTATTTTCAAGTCTATCCTTCTTTGAGTTTTTCTTCTATATCTAACTGTTAGCTAAAAAGCACATCTGCACATGTCTATAAATTAATTGTTTCGGATAAAAGCCCAACCTGATAGGGTTAGTCAATTTACCCCCATATAGATTCACACAAACATATACCAATAAAACACACACACTTGCACACACAAACACAAAATTAAAATTTTTTATAAGTAGAAATAAGGGCTCCTTTATGTGAACTTGAAAATTGAAACATACCTCAATGAAAAATAAAAGAGATTTGATAATTCAAAATGAAATCCAAACAAAGAGTTATTCAAGCCTGCTCAAACTAAATACACCGATCATAGATATAAGGGAAAAAAAAAAAACTATTTTGGTCTTTACATTTTAAGGTCATAGTCAATTTAGCCCTACATTTTGGTAGCAGTAAATTTGGTCATGATATTTTCAACTTACAATCAATTCGATTCTTACCGTCAACTCACTAATGGAAAATGCATACCTAGCTAACAAATTAGACAAATGGCACACTTGAATCATACGTGGCTAATAAAATAATAATAAAATATTTAATTGCTATTTAAAAATGCCACATCAACGTCATAAAAAATTCATGTAAGAAAATTTATAAAATTCATATTTTTTTATAGTGATGTGGCTGTTTGTTCAACGTCAATATCAGCGGTTGAGGTTCCAAGTAAAGGTGTTTGTATGGGAGTCTGCAATGGCGTCTACATTGCCAACAATAAACAAACACCACGTCAATTATCCACCGATTCACCTCATAGATTGGGGGCGTTTGGTTCGCTGTGATTTGCTATTGATGTGATGCACATTACAATGATGTGACATTAAGATTTTTGGTTTATTTTATTTTTTCTAACATTACTATAATCTAAAATTACAAAATATATAATACCACCTTATTCTCATCATCTTCCTAAACAATGTAATATTGTATTATTGTATTGAGATTACATTAATATAAGATTATAATAATGTAATATTAAGGTATAATGTAACATTAAAGCGAACCAAACACCCCCATAATAGAGAGACAATTTCAGTTAGTTCCGAAAATGAAAAGCATAACCTCACTAGAGGGAAGAGCATCTCAGTATTGTTAGTTTCATACTCCTTGGTCCTTTTGTACGGCACATCAAGATTGTGAACCAGAGTTATAGGACCCCCAGGTTGGGCTTAGGTGCCCCAGTTCTGTCTATGGGACCAATTAAATCATTGGCTAAAATCATTTTCACCTCCCACATCTACAAATTCACCCATGTCATAAAACAAAATTAGCTTCACCCAATTCAAAATTGAAAATTCCTTCCCAAAAAAATGGGCAAATTAAAATTTTCTCAAAACCCTAGAACCCACCAGATTGAACCCACATTTCAATTTGCTAAACAACTTCTTCTTTTCAAGTCAAAACCCTAGAACCCACCAGATCAAACCACATTTCAATTTGCTAAAAACCTAATCCATAGTGCAGTCCGTTTGAAAAGAGGTTTATCATTGCAATCTCCATGCCATCTGGGTTTGTTTCATTTCTTATTTCAGATTCTATGTGCAATTGGAAAAATGTAAATTCTTGCCTTTAAAAAATAATATATATTTTTTAAAATTTTTTTACATGGATTTTTTATGATGTTGATGTGGAATTTTTAAATATAAAATATAATATTTTATTACTTTTTTATTACACACATAAGTTTCAAAATGCTAACTGTGTAATCTGTTAGTCATGTAGACATTTTCTGTTAGTGAGTTAATGATAAGGATAAAAAAGATTATTTAATTATAAAAATAATCTACTTTGTGAATTTTTTTAAGGATCAAAAATATTATTTAGTTATTAAAATAACGGTTAGGATAAAAAAGATTATTTAATTATAAAAATAATCTACTAGGTGAGTAACTGAACTGAACTTCTGAACACAACAAATGTCACACAATGTGCTCCCTTCACCTTCTTTTGTACACCTATCTAGCTCAATATCTACTCCAATACATTTTAGCCATTAATGACCACACTTAAAAACAATAAAAGGCTCTCTCTCATTTTCAATGTATGATTAAACATTTCACAAATTCCTTATCTTCCACGTTAACTCACATATCTTATTTACGTAGTCATATAAATCCATTTTAATTACATAATACTAAAATGCTACAACACGCATGCAACTCTAAGTGCATCACTTGAGAAAGTTATTACCAAGAGAAGCTACAATTTGCATAATCAGAATTCTGAAACTTCAAGAATCTAGGAATTCGAAAGTAATCAACTCAAAGTTCTTTTGTCTTTTTCTGGCCTTGGACTTGGAATGCCGCACAAATCTTTTTCCAACAACGGATGGAAATGAGTGTGGGTATTACAACCCAAGAGGAATTTGCTCCAATATAGTATGCATAGTAGTAATATGGGCTTGCAGAAAAGTTATCGCCTTCCAACCAAGAGGTTATGAAATAAGCAGTAGTTCCATAGAGCTGGCCAAGAGAAATGGCAAACTGAAGTATATAGCTGTATGATTTTCAAGTAGCTACTGCATACCTGCCACGTGTCAGCAATCATGACACAGGGAAAACGATGAGTGAAAAGAAAAATTTGCAAATCAGACTTATATTCAAACAGGAATAGAAATAGCAAGACTAGAAAGGAGAATCAAAATCCATTTCTTTCACTTTCATTCATTGACTCATTCATTTTGTTAAAATTACATAACATATTTCTATATGGTTTTTCCACTTTTCATAGCTGCTCTTCTTACAGTAAGCCTGTAAATTCAACAGTCCCAGAAAGCGCACACACACGCACCCAATAATTTGGAAATCTGGGAAGAGGGATAGGGATTGCATAGCTCCTACTCTCCAAATATATAAGTAATGAATACTGATAGAAACCATCATGTAAAATATCCAAATTGAGAATCCACACAAGCATAAATATTGATTCCTTTTGGAAGCATGATGTACAGTAGATCTTATACTGCTAAAAGGCTAGCTGGACCCTCCAACACAGCAGTCAGTCCTTCAACAGCAACAACTGCTGCATCCCTTGCTGCGTATCTCGAATCACCTTTGCTGTATTCTTTCCCTGTGAGTTTCAATGAATAATTATTGACAATTAATTAGAGAACCATTAGGGGGTGAGGCCGTTGTAATTACAAGGAGAAACTTACAAACTTCATCCAGGTAAGAAGCAGTTTTATCCTTGTAAAATTCTGGAGACAAGACAAAATAACCCTCAGTAATTATATGGGTGAGGCCTGTGAAATTAAGCCCACCAGCACATGAGCCATCTTTCAATCTTGGATCTTTTAGGTGATCTCCCTGGTTAAAAAAAAAGAAAAAAAGGCATGATTGTTCAATTAGGCTCCTAAAAGACAATGCGAGTTGTCAATATCCAAGAGATTTAAATTTTGATATAAAAATATAAAATAGAAACTAATACGTACGTGCACCACAAAGAAATTAAATTATCAGGAACATTCAAGACAATTCTTAAAAAATCAAAACTCAGCCAATAGCTCCTTCTTCCTCTGCCACATTAAATTGTTAAGAACCAGAATCCAACTGATGAAGTCAACTAGACATGATGTATTCCAAAACTGCATCAAAGTACCAATCTCTTTTACGCATATAAATGGCTGTATAGTCAGTCACGGAGCTAGAACTTGGAGTTAGGGGCAGGGTCGGCTGAATGGTAGAGCAAGAGATGTGTTGCCTAAGGCGCCAAGTAAAAAAATAAAGGCCTCCAAATTTTAACCAATAAATAAAATAATTTTTTTTTTACCAAATGAAAAACAAATAAAAAATAGAGAAAAATGCAACATCTACAATATTTTTCACAACACTTTTACAATTAATGCTAAGTAGCAGGTTGTCACAACCTATTATTGATGGCAAAAAAATAATTATAGTGATATTTTCAAATAGAAAACAAAAGGCAACTTAAAGCCTAAGATTTGTTATAAAAAATATTATGAATGTTGCACTTAAAAAAAAAAAAAGAATAATAATAAGAGTTTAGTTAGCAAACTTTTATTAGTTCTCATCTAAGTCTACCACTAACACCACTCTTTTACTTACCACTATCAATCTGTCACATCAACAATTAAATATGAAAAATTTTGTCAAATTTTTTCTGTCTATAAAATTTCTAAAAAAAGAAAAATTCTACGTAGTTCATGTTAATTATTAGTAATTTTGCATCTAAAACAAGATAATCAATTTTCGCCTTAGTCCCCCAAATGCATCAAGCCGCCCCTGGTTAGGGGGCGGCTCTGCTGCTCGTTGTGTGTAGCGGCTACAACCTTTGTCTACTGCTTTACCATTAAGGATTTTTGTTTAAAACTTTTTAAAGGGTCAAGTTGTTTGTTTTGGGTAAAATAGGTTAATCAAGCTTAATTTTTTAAGCTTTATTATCGGTAATTTTTGTTGTTGGGCTAATGTTTTTGGACTTGTATACTTTGTTTTAGCTTTAATCTATTATTTTTTTTATTGAAAAATGCTAAAACTACAAAATTTTTACAAATTGCTAATGTGGTGAGTAATTATAAATTAATAAAAAAGTGATGTAGGTGTGCGAACCGGTAAGAATTTGCTACCTCAATAGTTTGTAAAAATGTTGTAAAAAAGTTTGTGGCTACAATATTACTCTTAAAAGAATTGATGGCATTGTTAAGGGAGGCAAAGTATAATTTTATTGAACAAAATTGCTAAAATTAGTACTTATTAATATACAAATATTTTTTTTATAAAAAATTTAGGGAGGCCCATTGCCCCCTAGTCCATACGTAGCTCCGTCCTTGTGTATAGTATTCATGTAGGGGTGTAATAGTCTAATAGCTTGTACACCCTTTGTCTTAGTCCATATAAAAATGAAAAGTATGTTAGGGTCATATTTTGTTGTAATTGGCTAATACTTTGACAAAATGCACTTTACTTGTAATTGGGTAGATCTAAGATGAGTTTAGTACTACAAAAAACATGTTGTTCAAGTCAAGTATTAAAGACATGAAGATTGGTCCAATAAATAAGTGAAGAAAAGCTGTTCATCAAGTCTCGATAGATAGCTCGACAGATGCCTGCTATCGAGACTTAATGTGAAGCTCAATAGATAGCTCGACAACAGCTTGATCTATCGAGAATTACGATTTCAGAATTTCCAGATCTGAAATTTGGCCCAATCTTGCATATTTGTTTGAGGTTTTTTTTCTCACAACCCTAGACATATATAAGGCTTATTTTAAAGGCCGTTACAAAAGTATATAGAGACCAAGAGACTTATTTTCTCTGTGTAAAGCTACTGCGTTTGTACGCCATAGGGTTTTGTAACCGAGTGCTTCTAGATCTTCATTGTTGATGAACTTTGCAGCCAACAACATCTGTTCAAGTTGCTGGAGTTATTCACGTACTTGGGATCTGTGCAAAAGGGTTAGTCAGAAATTGGAGGTTTGTGCATCAAGGGAAAGAAGGCTACTACAAGATCAAGTCCAATTGGGTATTAGAGCAAAGGTCCAACTGTAGGTTGGTATTTCGGGATAGACCAAGGGTAATTGGTAAGATTCCTTATACTTGTAACTGATTGATTGTTGATTAGTGGATTCTTGGGAGTAGTGACCTTAAAATCACTCAGTGGGGTTTTTGCCTTGCGAGATTTTCCCCATTTGTCAACAAATCACTGTATCTAATTTATTTTCTGCTGCATTTAGTATTTTTGGTGATTTGTTGGTGCCTCCACGATTTGCATGCAATTGAACCTAATTAATTAACTTGGGTAATTGAATTAATTAACCGAGGTCAAGCTATGGATGTTCCTCATGGCTCTGAGATCCCTCCATTTTTGCTTTCCTTTGTCAAAGTCAAAATTTGTGTTAAAAACTACTATATTTTTAAGGTTATCTACCTAATATACTAGTTCGGGGCAAGTCAAAAAGTGTTGTGTACAATTTGAGCAAAATGGGTAAGATGCTCCATTTGTTTTTGATGGAAAAAAGTTTTACAAGAAAATGACTCGATTTCTTGAACATATTTTCTCATATTTGGTAGCAACCTTGAGAATGAGATGAAAAATGTTTGCGGGTGTTTGCAGAAAATCAGTAACATTTCTTATAATTCAACCCACGTATTTCTTTTTTGGTGCATATTCCATCAGATTTCTTATAATCACAACTTCTCTAACATTCCAAATCCAACGCAAAACAAAAGAATATGCACAAAAAGAAAAAAGAGATGAAAAAAAGCCAAGGAATGCAGAAGCAGAAAAAGTACAAAGAACATGATTGACTCTTAAAAGTAGAGCACCAAAGATTAGACCCCACAAAATATCTCACACAAATCCAAATTTTACAACAGCAAAATAAAAAAGTAAAGGCTTGGAAAGAGACACACCAGAGAGAACTCGAAGCCTCGCAAAGAGTAGAGAGATAGAGAGAAAAGGGAGCTTATAGACCAAAGGATTGGAGAGCTTGTTTTACTGAATATAGTTGAATTTTCCGTTGACTATGGATAGTTTACTTCTTCTTCTTCTTTTCAATGTTACCAAACATATTAAAACGTTTTCCGCCTAAACAAACAAATGAGTTGTAAGTGTGATTGATGAGATGAGGGACCTCTTCTGTGATTAGGTAGATAAGTGAGACTTTAAAATCATACTAGCTTGGGTGGCACGGCAAGGCATGTGCTGCTCCTTGAATAAAAAATTAAGATATAAATTTTATTTGAAAAAGTATAAAACCATATACTTAAACTTAGAATATATTTTTAACTCTTCTTCTCCTTCACGTAGGAGCTCCCCTTCTCACTTACTGTGAGCTTTACTTCCTCTTCTTCTTCTTCCTTAATTGTGGGAAGTCCAAGAGTGTGTCCACTTGGGGTTAGCTTGATATAAATTGTACGTAGACTAGCACTAGCTTTACCATGGAATCAGAGGTTCTTGAACGTATATAGAACATGAAGCTCACTACGGATGAAGATGAGGCCATGTCAATCCGCTCAGTGAAGAGAGAAAAATATTGGATGAATTTTCCCTGAGCCTTATAGGGCGATTCCTCACACCAAAGCAAATAAACATAAGGCTGCAAAAAAATTTCTATGGTCTATGTGGAAGTTGGGAGACGACATTAAGATAATTGAAGTGGGTGAAAGGCTACTATAGTTCAAGTTCTCGATGGAAAGCCAATTGATGTGGGTTTGGAATAACGGGCCCTGGCGCTTCGACAATCATCTTTTGGCTCTGCGACGATGGGAAAAAGGAATGTTAGTCAGGTTCGTGACGTTCTCAAAACAACCCTTCTGGATTCAAGTTTGGGGTTTGCCATTTGACCTTATTAATGAAGAGGCTGGAAGTGACATTGGTAGGAGTATAGGGGAGTTGATGGAAGTAGACTGTAAAGCTTTCAACTCGGACCAATCTAGATTTTTGTAGATACGAGTGGAAGTCCCACTGGATAAACCTCTCCGGCGGGGAGGCCCGGTGATCATCCCGGAAGGAGAGACATCTCGGGTGGCCTTTAGGTATGAACACTTGGTTGGTTGGTGCTTCAACTGCGGCCGAATAGGCCATGATAAAAAAGAATGCTCGTTACCTATTAATGCAGACAATGGAGATCGACCTTATAGATAGTGGCTCAAAGTAGGAATAAGGGGGAGACCGGTTGAAAAAGAAGGGGGATAGTACCATGCACGCCGAAACCAAAGAGCTCCATGTGCACAATACCAAAACACGACAACACCACCACCGCCTGAAACCGAGAAGCCTATGGAGACTAAAACCGAAATATCGCCGAATCGTGTGAACGTTGCTGGCAGCCCGAGAATTGCGGAGAATCAGCCACAATCCATAAAATCCCATAACGTCTCAGTTACGTCACTACAGCTGGACACAGTTAATGCAACAGTTTCAAAACCATAGAAATCAAATACTGTAATAGCCCAACCCCATAACATCCCAATAAAATAGCCATAGCTGGACATCCCAAATGCGCCAATTTCAGTCTAACAACAATCAATGGATGCATTAACTACTACCGAAAATCAAGGAAGCAACTTATTCTCAATCCCAATTAGTTATGGCATGAACCAAAAACACTCCCAAACCCTAGACCCACCTTCATTTGACCAACTTAAAGAACCAAAAACAAAACACACGCAGAAAAAAATTACGTGTTCCCCAGCCAAAGCACAAACTGAGTCCTTACAGTCTAGCTATTGAAAGTGGGCACAAAGAGACAGAATGAGAGCAATGACCATGGGAAAGATGAAGCAAAGTGGTTCAAGATCAAGGAAAGTGAAATACAAACTGGATTATCAACGGTAGAGGCTGATGCTCAGCCCTGTCGATCACAATGATCGTCCTAAGTTGGAACTGCTAGGGGCTTGGGAACCGCCGCGCAGTCAAAGTCCTTTTCGAATTGATGAGGAAAAAAGCTCCCATAATTTTGTTCCTCATGGAAACAAAATTGTTTGCTTGAGAGATGGAACCGATTAAAACAGAGTTTTGTTGCTCTGGTATGCTTGCTGTGTCATGTGACGGACATAGGGGGGATTAGCACTACTTTGGAAAGCAGATGTGACCGTGGACACACAAACCTATTCACTAAACCATATCGATGTGAGAGTACATAAACAAACTTCACCTCTATGGAGACTAACAGGGATATATGGCCATCCAGAGGAAGAACTCAAAGCTGAAACATGGAGACTCATGAGACACCTTCATGCCCGAGCATCTCTACCTTGGGTATATTTAGGTGACTTCAATGAACTCTTGTCCTCTGACGAAAAAAACGGTGGCAATCTTAGACCGATGGCTCCAATGGTTTAATTCCAACACACACTCCTCCATTGTGGACTAGTTGATATGGGGTTCAATGGCTATCGATATACTTTGAGGAATGGGAGGTAGGGGGCAGCTTTTGTTGAAGAGAGATTAGACAGGGCAGTTGCAACAATAGATTGGCGCGAGATGTTCTTGAGAACAAAAGTGAGCCACCTTTCAGTATCATATTTCGATCATGATCCTATCCTGATGGACATGGAGCCACCTACCCAACCCAAGAGACAAAGACACAAAATCCAGTGGTTTGAAGAGAAGTAGGTGGCTCACACCGACTGCGAGACGATAATCCAGGAGTCATGGAATCAAACACAATCTCACGGTAGCACCATGTACTGCCTATTTGAGAAAATAAAAAAAATTCAAAATGGACCTCATAGCATGGAATCGTGCCACTTTTGGAAATACTAGAACTCGGCTTGATGCAAAACAAGGGGAACTTACCGCATTGATGGAAGCAGGGTATAGGCTGAATGTGGAAAGGATACATGGTGTGAAGAAGGAGATAAATGAGCTCTTACACCATGAGGAGGTATTTTGGAGACAATAGTCGAGATCCATATGGCTACCGGCGGGGGATAAAAATACAAAAAATTTCCACCAAAGGGCGAGCTAGCGAAGAAGAAAGAACAATATTGTGGGGTTGTATGACAGGGAGGGAGAGTGGCACACCAATGAGGAAAAAATAGCTAGCATAGTAGAGGAGTATTACAAACACCTATATACATCTTCTCCTTCATTGGATATGGATGACGTGATTGAATCAGTGGATCGAGTGGTGACGGAGGGTATGGCACAATCTTTGACTCGCCCTTATACGGAGGAAGAAGTGAAAACTGCTCTTTTCCAAATGCATCCATCCAAATCACTGGGGCCTAATGGTATGTCGCCTTTCTCTTTTCAAAAATTCTGGCATATTGTTGGACATGATGTTACTACTGCTGTATTATCTGTTTTACACTTAGGGAGATACCTTAGAAAAATGAATTATACACAAATCGTTCTTATCCCAAAAACAAAAAAATGATCCAGAATATATTACAAAATTTTGCCCGATCAGTTTAGGTAATGTTGTATCATGAATTATTTCCAAGGTTCTTGCCAACCAGATAAAACCCATGTTACCCAATGTAATATCTGACTCACAAAGTGCTTTTGTACCTGATAGAATTATAACAGATAATACTACAATGGCTTTTGAAATGATCCACCGTATGAGAAACAAGAGAAAAGGAAAAAAGGGTCACATGGCAGTGAAACTCGACATCAGCTAGGCATATGACAGAGTGGAAGGGGAGTTCCTCCAAAGGATAATGCTAAAAATTGGCCTACCCTTTAGGCAATGGGTCAACCTAGCCATGGAAGCTGTGTGCACGACATCATACTCAACTCTCATCAATGGAGAAGCTAAAGGACTCATTGTCTCCCTACCTATTCTTGCTATGTGCGGAGGGTCTCTCCTCTCTCATTCGTAGAGCCATGGAAAACCAACTTTTGAAAGGAGTGCTATCTTGTAATGGTGGGGTCAAGATCTCACACTTATTGTTTGCAGATGACAGTTTACTATTTTGTGAGGCAACAACTGCTGAATGCCGAAACCTGCTTGAGCTACTGGCATTGTATGAGAGAGCATCGGGTCAAGCAATCAACAGACAAAAAAGCACACTCTTTTTTAGCCCAAACGCAAGACCACAGGTGAAGCTAGCTATTCGAAACATGTTGGGAGCACAGATCATGACCAATTGTGAGAGGTATCTTCAATTACTAATGGTGAGAGGTAAATCCAAGGTGAGCACTTTCAAGGAGGTATAGGAGCGGGTAACAAAAAGAGTGATGGGATGGAAAGAAAAAAAATATCTCAAAGGCGGGAAGAGAGGTGTTAATTAAGATGGTAGCACAAGTGATCCCAAATTACTCCATGAGTATGTTCAAAATTCCGAATAGGATTTGTGATGACATAAACTCGGTACTAGCAAAATATTGGTGGGGTCAAACATGAGATGAGAAGAAGATTCACTGTATTAAATTGAGTAAATTGTGCAATCCAAAGGATAGAAGAGGAATGTGGTTTAGAGACATTCATGCATTTAACCTTGCCATGCTAGCCAAACAAGCCTGGTGGCTGATACAAGGCATGTTACTTCCCTGCTTGCTCATTCATGGAGGCCGAACTAGGGTACAACCCCTCCTTTGTGTGGCGAAGCTTGCTGGAGACTAGGGACCTGATTCAGGTAGCCACAGGTTGGAAGGTGGGAGACGGGAGGAGCATCAAGATTGATGACCATAGGTGGCTACCACACCCTCCCACAATTCAGACCTGATGCAGATAAGAATATGAGGGTGTGTGACCTCTTCAACCCAGACACAAGGCAGTGGCACTCGCAGATACTCCTCAATACCTTCATGCCCACCACTGTGACGGATATTCAACTCATCAACCTCGGTACAACAAACAGCCGAGACAAACTAATCTGGAAGGAAAACAAGAAGGGTGTATTCTCGGTTAAAATGGCTTATCGAGTAGCAATCCATTTGAAGCAATTAGAACAGGTGGAGCATTCTTTGGCACGGGTTGATAAGAAGCTATGGAACCGTATATGGCAGCTACATACACCCCCAAAGGTGAGGAATTTTGTTTGGCGGGTGTGATCCGATATACTCCCCACCCGTACGAACCTAAGTCGAAGGAAGGTCCCACTGGACCTAGCCTGTGAAGTATGCCAGCAACATGATGAGATGGTGGCTCACGCTCTCTTGGGCTGTCCCATGGCCAGAAATGTATGGGTGATGGTGGTGGGGAAATGGCAGAAACGAAGCTCATCCGTTGAGGATTTTTATATACTGGTGTGAGAACTGATGACTGCTTTCAACAAAAGAACTGGAAGTATGGGCTATAGTATCCTGGTATATCTGGAGTGCACGAAATAGGTACCATTTTGACAAAAAACAAACCCACCCTTGCGACATTCTGCGAGGAGAAATGACACAGCTGCAAGATTACCAGAGGCTCTGCCAATGAATAGCTACACCAGTGCTATCTTTAACAATGGGGTTACGTTTCCTACTCTGTTTTTTGTGTCAAAGGTTTTTCACATGCATAGCCATGCCAAGCCAATTATTCAAATGATGTATTACGTTGGCATGGCGTTTTGTACCTCTTTACTTTCGTTCAATAAAATTCTATCTTTACTGTCAAAAAAAAAAAAAAAAAAAGAATAAATATTTAACATATAAATATCTATTTGCCATAACACTTTCTTAGAACCTATTTGCTAAAAACAATATCCACTTATTAAAAACTTGTAAGAATGATGATGAATATTGATGATGCACAAAAATCATTAGTGAGTTGATCGTTTACAAATGCTCCAACGGGAGTACCTGAAGAACAAAAGGGTAACAAACCTGCAGAGAGCACTGGTGGGGTGCTAGCCAAAGACCCTTCAAATGTTAAGTCAGTGATAGAAGAATTTCCGATAACTCAAAAGTGTGAGAGCTAGGAAATTTCATGTACCTCAAGGAAGTGAGGGTTTTGTGGTTATATAATGGTGTAGAGCTGACTAAGATCTCTTGAATATAAGGGCTTTCCTTGTAGAGAAGATCATGGAGTTAAGGCTCTGAGATCCTAGGGCCTTTCTCCCAATATTGGGAAGATATGAACATGTAGTAGGATCTTTGGGCGTGGTGCGCAAATTATTTCCATATAGGGGTTCATGAGTGGACATCACGTAAGAGCTTCGTGGGGCCCAACGTGTTCGACCGTCGGTATGCGTAGTCCTCCATTGGGGAACCCTCGATCCCTATGCCGTGTTACACCCCCCAAGCTATCCGTTGGCCTTTATGTGTGTGCCAACCGTCGGGCCAACCGGGTGCCCGACGAGTCTCTCATGAGGCGAACGGTTGTTGGGAATGCTGCACCATTAGGTTTTTACGTTGGTGGAATGAGGTATTCATAGATGAGTCATCAGTTGAGGTATTTCCATCTCGACGGGGCGAAGAGATGATTTTTTATGTTGAAAAATATCCCTATCAAATACTATCATCTTTCAACAATAAGCAATTGACATTATCTTAATATTTAAATTTTCGCAATTAATGATTCCATATGCTATAGTTGAAGGTCTTCATCAAATACCTACAATTATCCATAATGAAGAATTTGTTTATCATTTTACATTTTATGAGTCTAACTACAATGTTTAACTTAATTAGTTTTTAACAAATACCCTTTTAAGTAAGGAAAAAAAAAAAAGACATGTATTATTGAAGTAACCATTAGATAAAGTTATAGGTCTAGAAGATTTAAATCTAGTAAATCAAAGTTCTCTGGGTAACAAATAGAACACCTTATATCACCATTTGAACTTTCCAAGCATGACTACCACATAAAACTCAAAACACACGGAGAAAACTTTTGGGAAATTAAAATTTAGTAGGGGTATTTTAGATATTGCACAATGAAATATTTTAGGAATTATAATATTTTATTATGGTTTAACAGAGAGAATAATAGTAGGAGGTATTTGCTCAGTTTTAAATTTTAAGGGGGAATGAAACCACCCCAAACATAAACAGACCTTTATATGTGTTTAAACAGACCTTTGCTCAGTTATATATATATATATATATATATATATATATATATTTATATATATATATATATGTGTGTGTGTGTGTGTGTGTGTTTGCGTGTGTTTATTTTGGTTGCAATTTTTTTTTTTTTTAATAAATGGTGCATAAAAAAAAAAATGAACAAAAAGTCAGCCCAAGAAAATTGTGTGTGAAACAGTGAATTTTGGCTCACAAAATTCAACTAAACCAAAAAAGAAGTCTAGGAACAAAGTAAAATGTCACAACATTTTCCCAGTACCTTTATTTTCAATTGTGGTGAATCCCGGTATGATATTTTATAATTTATTTTGTTTTATTTTGATCTATAAGGAATTTACACCTTAGCAGTTAGTAGTTGTGAAAATACTGTGATAACAACAAAATGTCATGATATTTTCACAATAAAATACCTTTATTTTTAATTGTGGTGGATCATGGTCTGATATGTTATTATTTTATTTTATTTTTATCTATAAGAAACTGACTCGTATGTCATAAAATTTTCCAACAATATCTTTATTTTTAGCCATGGTTCATCTGGTCTCATATTTTATTATTTTATTTTGACTTATAAGGAGCAGACACCTCAACAATTATGACAATTTGTTATATCCCAATATATATAAAACTCCTAAACCAAAATAAGCATATAAATATCTTTTAAAAAATATAAAACAAAAACAAATTGACATACTTGAAAACAAAAAAAAAAAAAAACAAAAAAAAAAAAAAAAAAAAACCTACTCACCACCAAAACTTGACTAAACCAAAAACACTATCTTAGCCTCTTGGCTCTTTTTATATAGTTAATAGATACAGAACCTTAACAATTGTGACAATTTGTTGTATCCGTATAAAAAAAACTCCTAAACCAAAATAAGCATATAAATATTTATAAAACAAACAAAAATAAATTGATGTACTTGAAAAAAATAAAAGCCAACTCACCAAATTGACCAAACCCAAGCCTCTGAATAAGTTTTAAAAAATGTGTTTTTTAGTAGCATTAGCTTGAGTCTAAAACTTGAATAAATCAAAAACACTATTATTTAGTCTCTTGACTCTTTTTATATTGTTAATAGATAAAAAAACAAATTGACACCTCAACAATTGTGACAATTTGTTATATCCATATAAAAAACTCCTAAACCAAAATAAGCATATAAATATTAAAAAAAAAAACAAATAAATAAACTAACGTACTTGAAACAAAAAAACCCAACTCACCAAATTGACCAAACCCAAGCCCCCTAAATAAGTATGAAAAATTGTGTTTTTAGTAGCATTAGCATGAGTCTAAAACTTGACTAAAACAAAAACACTATTATTTAGCCTCTTGGCTCTTTTTCTATTGCTAATAGAAAATAAAACTGACACCTTAACAATTGTGACAATCTGTTGTATCCGTATAAAATAAAACTCTTACACTAAAATAAGCATATAAATATTATTAAAAAAATTGACGTTTGGAAAAAAAAAACCAGTTCACAAAATTGACTAAATCAAAGCCCCTGAATAAGTATAAAACAATGTGTTTTTTAGTAGTATTAGCATAAGTCCAAAACTTGACTAAACCAAAAGCACTATTCAGTCTATCTCTTATCCTTTTGGCTCTTTTTAAATAGTCAATAGATAAGGAACTAATACTTCAACAATTGTGACAAATTGTTGTATCCGTATTAAAAAAAAAAAAAAATCATAAACCAATATAAGCATATAAATATTAAAAAAACTGACATACTTAAAATAAATAAATAAAGTCAGCTCTCCAAATTGACCAAACCAAAGCCCCTGAATAAGTATGAAACAATGTGTTTTTTAGTAGCATTAGCATGAGTCCAAAACTTGACTAAACCAAAAGCACTATTCTTTAGCCTTTTGGCTCTTTTTATATAGTTAATAGAAATAGAAATAAATAATTAGACTAAATTACAATACCATCTATAAGATTTACAAAATACTAGATTTCATCCTGTAAACAATGAGGGTAATCAACTTGCTCATACCATTTAGAAGAACAGTTTTTCTGCAGATTGTGATGTATGGGTAGAAGAACTACCAAGTAATTTGCATATTGTATCCCAAACTGATTTTATTCATCAATAAATGTTTCTTTCCAAACTGATTTTATTCATCAATAAAACTTTTTTACATTTTTCTCAAAAAAAAGAAAAAGAAAAGACAAGTGAGACTTTAAAAATTTTACATGTATAAGTAAATTGGATTAAAGTTCACTATAGTCCCTTAAAAAGTTTGGATAATTTTAATTTTATCTCCTAAATTTTTAAAATTTAAATCTATACCCTAACTGTAAAAAGTTGTTTAGATTTAAGTTATTTTATCGATAAACCATACTAATGTGTCCGTTAAATGTCAACTCAACTCAACATGATGTAATTTTAATGTGATTACAATATTATATTGTCTACATCAATTAAAAAAAAAAACATTTATCTAACACTTTATTCTTTTTTTAAAATCTATTTCCATCTTTTATGTTTTTCTTGTGAGACTTTAAAATTATGAATAAATAAATTATACTAAATTACAATACCATCTATAAAAATTTACAAAACAGAAGCTTTCATCATGTAAAAAGAGAGGGTAATCAACTTTCTCATACCGTCTAAAAGAGTACTCTATAGATTCTGATGTGTGGGTAAAAGAACTACCAAGTGATTTGGATGCTGTATGTTGGGTTACACATGTGAGTGAAGTCTCACATTGAATAATGATGAGAAGAATGAGTGGTTAGTATAACATAATTGAGCACATATCCATTGGGCTTAGGCATTTTGGGTTAAAGTGTGTCTCTATATGTTATATTAATTATTCAAGGAAGCTCTCCAAGATGTTAATCTTACTAACACTGTATTTCAAACTAATTTTATTCATCAATAAAAATTTCTTACCTTTTTAAAAAAAATTATAATTTTTATTGCAATTAGGTAGATGAGTGAGAGTTTCTCAAAAAAAGAAAAGAAAAAAAAAAGAAAAGAAAAAAAAAAAGTAGATGAGTGAGACTTTAACTAATTTTACATAAGTAAATAAATTTGATTAAAGTTCATTTTACTCTTTTAAAAAGTTTGGGTAGTTTTGATTTTAATCCATACCCCTAATATAAAAAAGAGAGTTTAGATTTAAGTCATTTTGTCAATAAACCATATTTTTGTGTCTGTTAAGTGTCAACTCAACTCAAGATGACATAGTTTTAATTATATTACAATATTATTTTGTCCACATCTATAAAAAAGTTTATCTAATACTTTATTTTATATCTATTTCCATTTTTTATATTTTTCTTTGGCTATCACTTTTTTGTTTTCCCTTTAATTTTTTCATTTTATTTTCTTGGAAAACATAATAGTTAGAAAATAGTGATATTGATAACAAAACTGGTTTTTGAGTTGAGTTTCATAAATTTATAGTGATTTATAGTTTTGTGATTTTTTTTTTCTCCTCTATATTTGTATTGATTTCTTTTCTCAAGAGGGAAAAGATGTTTTTGTGTTTATGATTTAGAGTGGTTTGTTTAATTTGTTTTGAAGCAATGAATTTGTTTTACCAAATTTGATGGAATTTTCCATTTTTGAGTCTATTGGTGTTTCTGACAATTTTTTTTTTTCATTTTTTTTATAAAAAAATCAGCAATTACTCTATTGATCTCATCTATGAGAGCATGAGATTCTACTACGTAAGATAAAATTTTTTTAGATTTTTTTATTTTTCAATTTAACATTCTATCTCTTCTTTTCATTTGTAGATATTTTTTAATTGGTGTCATGTGTCACTCTTTTTATAAGTAATATATATTTTACCTTCCACCTAATCAAAAGTTTAATGAATTGATTCATTTCACCAAAATTTCTACCTAAAATGAGTACTACTTATCTTATTGTCATTTTTTATTTGTGTCAACTCTTAAAAAACCTATAAGGATATTATTTGGTAAAGTATGCTATGGGGTGTTGGAACATAGCTGCCCCGTGGACTTAGGGCCAAAGAAGAAAGACCAAAGAAACACTCTCAAAATAGGAACTCAGCCTAGATCCTAACATAGAAAAGCCCAAGCCCAGGAGAAGATAGCCCATTTGGACCGATTGCCGAGGTAATCAGAGGAACATATTTATCTCGAGATATGATAGCCTAACCGAGAAGAAATCAATGGATTCACTGAGGACGCAACTTCGGTCCCCATTCCGAGGATCACGAAGAAGATGACACAGAGCCCAATGTAATAGTCACTTTTGCATTAATTAGGTGTTCCTACCTAATGTCAGCCTCATTAAAAGTTGAATGACAGATTTGTACAGTAGAGACACCTTAAAAGTCTCTCTTTATGACCAAAAAATGGAAAGAGGGGTGTTTGATGGACAAGTATCTCCTTTGATCCAGCTAAGGGGTGCATAGCTGGAAAGTAGGTAGGAGGAGAGGATAAAAGGAGAAGATAGCCAACAAGAGAGGGGATTTAGAAAAATTGGGAAAGAAGAGCTAGAGAGAGAGAGAGAGAGGGAAAAAAAAAAAAAGGGCGCAAGAATTTGTATTCACCTTTGATTCATACATTGTACCTCGGGAATTAATTTTTCTCAATCAAACTGTCCTAATCTTCCATCTATGTCCTTCAATTGTTTGTTTAATCTAACCATTGTGGATTTCTTTTACCATTTCTTAGAAATTAATTGTGTTGATCAAGAGTTCTAGCACCTTTAATCTACCCATTGTTCATTCTTAATTGTTTTATTTAAGAAAACAAAGGAAAATATTTTGTTACTTTTTAGCTTAATTTTGTTATTGCAGTGCAATAAATTTATTTTATGTGTACATTTTTTGAATAAATTATGAACAACCAATTTTTTAGAATATGGTATACTTTTTCATTGAAATTTATATTTGAAAAATATTAAAATTTTCTAAAAATATATAGATTAGTTATAAGTGGGCTTAAAATAGTTTTGGCAAAAAGCCACTTTTAGTTCCTACATTTTATTTTTACCGCTTTTAGTCCCTATCCTGAAAAATGCTTCCCGTCTTGGTCCTTGCCGTTATATCAGAAACGGAGAAAGCTGACGTGGCAAACGGTAGGAATAAATAATACTAAATTAATGTCCACGTGGCCTAAATTAATAATAAAAAAAGTTTTTTGGCATTAAAAAATGCCACGTCAGCATCTAAATTAAAAAAAATTAATTTATTAATTTCAACTAAATAAAAAAAATAAAAAACAGAATTAAAAACAAAAAATCATATGAATTGAGATCTGAGTGGATTTTCAACAAGAACACAAACCCAGAAATTAAAAAAAAACAAAAACAAAAAAAAAAACAAAAACAAAACAATTTAGATCTGTCTTCATCTTCAACAAGAACACTAAAGGCCACAAACCTAGATTTTAAATATAAGAACACATGCCCAGATTTTCTAGTATTTTCTTACCCTTTCTTGTCAACCAAACACAAAAACACAAACCAATCTCCATCAAGAACACAAACACAAACCCAGCAGTAGATCTCTCTTGTCAACCAAACACAAAAAAGAAAACACATACCCAAAAATCAGCAAGAAAACAAACACAAATACAAACACAAACCCATCAATCCATCTTCAGCAACAACCCAACAATTCAAACACAAAATCACAACGATCTATGATTTGAAACCCAACGATCCAAAACTAAACTCAAACCAATGATCCAAAATCTTCAAACCCATCACATCCACATCCACAAGCTTTAATCCTTCACCGATCTTCAAACCAATCATAACCATCCGATCTTCTACTTTTGTTTCACCGTGAGGAACCCAGGCCGAAGCTCCTCAATCTTTAATCCGTCACTGTTGACCACCACAGCCATGAACGACAGTGGGTCCTTTCTGGGTTTGGTTTATGGTTTTCAAATCCAAACACCATACAACAGTGGCTGAGGGTTTAGATCGATCTAAAGAGAGAGAGAGAGAGAGACAGAAAGAGCCGAGGGTTTGTGTGAGAAGAGAGCTTGAGATAAGAAAAGACGAGATCTAAAAACCATGGCCATGAAGGTGATGTATAGGTTTTGATCTGAAGAGAGAGGGCCTTTGAGGAGGCCATGGGTCTTGATCTGAGAGAGAGAGAGAGAGAGAGAGAGAGAGGGGCTTTAAATTTGGTTTGTGTTTGAATCGGGTGAGATAGTATAGGGCTTTTCAACATAATATTTATTTTGTTTATTTTTTCCGTTTGGGGCTATCCAGAGCTTGAAGAACATGAATTCATGTTCTGTTTAGAGTTCTTTGTATTCTTCCCAAAAAAGAGAAAAAAAAAATGATAATTTTTTGGGTTTCAAAATTTTTAGGTTCAAAATCCACTCAGATCTCAATTCATATGATTTTTTGTTTTTAAATTTTTTTATTTAGTTAAAATTAATAAATTAATTTTTTTTTAAATTTAGATGCTGACGTGGCATTTTTTAATGCCAAAAAACATTTTTTATTATTAATTTAGGCCACGTGGACATTAATTTAGTATTATTTATTCCTGCTGTTTGCCACATCAGCTTTCTCCGTTTCTGATGTAACGGCAGGGACCAAAACGGGAAGCGTTTTTCAGGATAGGGACTAAAAGCGGTAAAAATAAAATGTAGGGACTAAAATGGGAATCGCTTGAAAATGTAGGAACTAAAAGTGGCTTTTCGCCAATAGTTTTTAATAGGTTAGAAGTATTACACATTCAAAATTTTTGGATAGATTTTTTTTTATAATTGTGTCTTTTTACGTATTTGGATTTAGATTCATGAATCTACCATTTCATTTGTTTTGAAGTAAAATATTTTCCGGAAAATGTTATCCACTTTTTAGGTATTTTTTTTTGCATGTAAAATGTGGTCAAACTTGTAAAATATTTTTCTTTGACCGTAAAATCCTTTATAAAAAGTTGTAAAACCTTTAAAAATTTGGTAAATTTTTTTACAAAAACACATAGTGACTTCCCTTCCCCCATCTGGTAGCTAGGTTACCAGTCTGGTGGGTTAGGAAGCCGATGCTGGCAGTCTGGTGGCCAGAGACACCGCTCTGCCACTGGGCTCGACCTTCCAATCACTGGAGACATTGGCGCCTCTGTTTTGGCAACAAGTGCTGGTGGTCCAGTGGCTGTTATTTGCTTTTATATATACTGTACTATACTATATTTTAATTTGTGCTATGCGCAGAATAATTATTGATAAGTATATCTATCAAAAAATATATATTGATAAGTATATTATATATAAAAAGGTAATTGATGATGGTTGAAAATCAGTAGGCTGAATGCTCCGGGCTTCAACGGAGGTTGGAGGTTGGAGCTTGGAGCATTCAGCCTACTGATTTTCAACCATCATCAGCTGGCGCCATCTATGGAGAGGTACAAGTGTTAACCACCTTTCTTTTTAAGAAAAAAGGCTGCATGGTCCAGACTAGGTCGATGGCCACAAGTACAGAACACTCGGAGAGTGGAAATGCTTCCAGTCATCCAAACTGTGCACCATTTCCGCCACCAGCGTCCGTCCAACAGCAGTTGCAGTCCATGGCAGCCGCAATGACGGACTTAACACAACAAAACCAGGAATTAACTAGGGAGGTCAACAGAAAGTAGCAACGTTGACATCTACGTACAGAGGAGCCTATGTAGAACTCAGGAGACGGAGGGGGCGGAGAATAGCGCTAAAGGAGGAGATCAGTTCAGAGGCACCATCACTTGAAGGGTGCCACACTTGGAGAAAGAGATGGACTAGATGAAGAAAGTCATGGAAGAGATGATGGACTCCATGAGCAGGATGAATCATGTGGATGATCTCGTCCATAGACTGACTCTCCCTTTACTGCGTCCATCACGAGTCATCCTATACCATCAAAGTTCAAAATGCCCACCTTGGACTCATATGATGGAACACGAGATCCTTGTGATCACATCGCCACATTCAAAACGACAATGCATTTCCAAGGCGTCACAGACAAGATTATGTGCAAGGTTTTTCCTAGTACGTTAAAAAGCCTAGGCAGGGTATGGTTTGGCAAACTACCACCAAACACTATAGCTTCGTTCCAAGAGTTAAGTAAGCTGTTCGTCAACAATTTCATCAGAGGTTAAAGACATAAGCGTTCCTTGTCCAGCCTACTGAACATAGAGCAAGGGGAAAATGAAAGTCTACGGGTTTTCATCAACCGTTTCAACAGGGAAGCCCTGTTAGTGGATGAGATGGATGACAAAATCCTCTTGGTAGCCTTCTACAATGGAGTTACCTCCGATTGGTTCATTCACAAGTTGTATGACTGAGAGCCGCAGACAATGGCTGAGATGATACACTTAACCCAAATTTTCATGAACGCTGAAGATGCAATCATCGCCAAGTGGACGATACCCCAACTACACGCTTTTGAACACTTTACTTGACCAAATGTTGATGCAAATCAAGGACGATTCATCCTTGAAATGGCTAGAAAAGCAAAAGAGGGATCCTAGTAAGTGCAATAGGAGCAAGTACTTTAGTTTCCACCGAGACCACGGGCATGACACTAACGAATGTTATGATCTAAAGCAACAAATTGAAGTCCTTATCAAATAAGGGAAGTTAAAGAACTTTATTGGACGAGAGCACAAGGATGAAAGACCACCACTAAAAGGCAAAGTAGAAGAGTCAGTCCATCCACCCCTTGGAGAAATATGGATTATTGTTAGAGGAACATCGACTGCCAGCTTGTCCGGATACAAGAAAACCTACCTTCGAGGGGTTTAGAACGTTCAACTTACTGATTGTCCACCAAGAGTACCAAGGATGGATGAACCAACCATAACCTTCACTGATGAAGACGCAAAGAGACAACACCATCCTTATGACGATGTAGTTATCATCACTTTGATGATTGCAAATTACACTACAAGAAGACTACTAGTAGATAATGAGAGCACACCAGATATCCTCTACTACCTGGCCTTCTAGCAGATGAAGATTGATAAAGAGTTACTTCGTCCAACCAATGTTCTTTAGATTGGATTTGGAAGGACGAAGGTCCTACCAGTAGGCACTATCTCCCTACCAGTTGTGGTTGGGTCTTATTCGCAACAAATTACCAAAGAAGTGAATTTTCTCGTCGTTGACTGCTCATCCTCACACAACGCCGTCATAGGATGACCGACCCTGAATAACTAGAGAGCAACGATGACCACCTATCACCTATTCTTTAAGTTCTTGACGAAGTGTGGCATAGGAGAGGTACAAGGTGATCAGTTAGCGGCTAGAAAAATATTATTTGGCCGTGCTGCATATGGACAAGCCATTGTCGACGATGAATATCGAGGAAAGAGGGACAGTCGTCAAACTGATTGAAATACTGGAAGATATTCCTTTGGACGAATCTAACCCAGAGAAGTTCACAAGGATTCGGAACAAGTATGGAGGAGAAGAAGAAGCAAGACCTCGTCCAATTCCTCAAGAAGAGCAAGGATGTGTTTTCTTGAAGCCATGAAGACATGCTTGAGATTGACCCAAGTGTGATAACTTATCAATTAAATGTGTCCCCGTCCTACAAGCTTGTCTATCAAAAGAGAAGAGTATTCGCCCCAGAGTGAGACAATGCCATTAAGGAAGAAGTCCAGAAGTTAGTAACAGTAGAGTTCGTCCGAGAAGTCTACTACCTTGATTGGCTAGTAAATGTAGTGATGGTTAAGAAGGCTAATGGCAAATGGAGGATGTGCGTGGACTTCACAGATTTGAACAAAGCATGCCCCAAGTATAGTTATCCTCTTCCACACATTGACCGGCTTACAAGTCAAGGTCTGTTTTGCTATTCATCCACTCACTACACTTGAGTTCTAAAGAGAAAACTTACTTAACCGTCAGAGGGTCCTTGGCCGGTTCACCCTGGTTGCCTTCGATAGTCTCTTTCTTTCTCTTCAAGTCATCCAACCACTGTTGAAGCCCGAAGCATTCAGCTTGCTGATTTTCAACCATCATTAGTAATCATCATATTTTAATTGTTTGATTAACAGAATAATCTATACTATTAATAACAGGATTTCTTGTTTGGATTTTATTATTTTGCGTACTAAAATATCCTCACATAAATTCTTAAACTCTCTAAAATATCTCTATCTTTTAGTTGAATAATTTTACATTAAAAAACACAAACCGGTTAAAGAGTAATTTACTGTTCCTAAGTTTTAGGTTTTTTCCTTTATCTTCTCTATTTGAATTACCACTTTTTATTTTAAATTCAAAATTTCAAACTTTAAACCCACCTATAAATAACTTTTAAAAAAAGTCACATAGAGAAAGATCCTAAAAATTAGGACATTATCTTTATCTCACTTTCAAACATTATGACACTAAACCCAAAAAGGAAAAAAAAAAAAAATCATTGCATGCGTGAAGCACGTGCGATTACTGGTAACCTTTTGTATTAAATTTTAATTCCTAAAAAAAAACAAGCAAAATTTCAATTAAGACAATATGAGAATTTCATCATATGCCCTTCGTATGACAAGATTTTGTCAACAGTGCCCTTATAAATTAGAACAAAAAACCTTCTAAAAAAATTAGAACCAAAAAAAAAAAAAAAAAACTTAGAAATAACTAAGTAAAATCAATAAATCATCAACTAATAAATAATTTTTAGCAAATTTTATTGAAAATATTTATCTTCAAATTCAAAAGGAGCACCGAGAAGTTTAAATTTTGCGAGTCTGTGACCAATTAATTCTCTTTTTATGATGGAGAATAAATTTAGGCTACGATTTTCTTTTTCTTTTTTTCGAAACCCCAATTGTTTCCTTCTATTCCTGAAGAACATATTCCACATCTTTATATTAGTCTAGGTTCCCTAAATACACGTTTGTTCTTCATAATCCTTTCCAAGTTGCCTGAAGACTTCGATACATTAGATTTAAAGACCTGTCCTTCGTAATCAAATAAATTGATAAACAAAACAATTCCTTCATGAACAATTTTTACCAATTGCAAAAGAAAAGCCCTATCGTTTGGATCTGTAAATTTCAAGCCTATATAGAAATTCATTTTAGAATAAATTTAATTTGGTGAATTAATAATCTCATTTATGGACATTTAAGGACTTTGTTGCTGTGAAGCTCTCTTTTCTGCCTAAAAAACATAGCTGGCCCTAAATTATAGGCTCCTTAAAACGCCACTATAGGGCTTAACTCAATTTTGAGAAAGTCGAGTTTTAAAAGATGGACATTTCCCTAATTAGTTTGGGAAATGGGGCAAAATGCTGGATTGTTTTTTTTTTAAAAGGGCAAAGACCAATTTTTTCCATAAAACTCTCCCTTTAGCTCAAAATAAAGCCAACCATGTTTTACCCATATAACTGAAATTTTAGAGCAAAAGCCCATTCAACCATCAATGATTCTCACAATTTCAGCTTGGGGGTGGAAATATGGGTACAGGAGAACTTTCCCTCTTTTCCTCACAACCTCTCTCAATTTTCTCTTCTAGCTTACTGTGGGTCGAAGTTTTGGACATGAGTATTTTTTCTACATTTTCTTGTATTTCAGCTTATTTTGATTTCTCTTTCCACAAAGCACCTTTAGCTTTTGTTTGTTATACATTGCGAATTTTGTTCTTGCCTCTCCATTAACAAACAAATCTAACAAATCCAAGGGGAGATTTGGGTCATTTTTGAATTTTTGGCCCTTGTCACAAAATGTTCCCGACAGACTTTAATTAAAGATTTAGGACAGCTTATTATAAACAACCACATGCCAAGTCATGGACTCATGTGGCATTGTTTTTTCATGTAATACCAATATATTTGAAGTTTAACAATTATAAGTTGCCATGTAGTATACTTACTACCTGACTTGAGTAACCCGCCATGTGTAAAGTGTTGGAAGACCTGAACATCTCACATGACAGAACTTCAGCAGAAGCTTCTATAATTTATTTATTTTTTTTTTTTTTTTGAGAATCGCTAATGTAATATTATATATGATATAATATATAATATATGATATAGAAAATGGGTTCAAGTTACACCTGATATAACTCTTACAAAGTTACACATTTTTTACACCATAGATCTCTAAAAAATCTAACAGTAAAAAAGAAAACACAATTAAATGTTATTATTTTCCATCTTATTGCTTAATTAATACTAGCATTTTTTTTTTTATCTCTCTCCTTATTTAATTGGTTTAAACTTGACTAAAGCTCACACTGCTCTTTTCAATAACCAAACCCGTTTCAGCAAAGAAGTACATCAAAATTTTTTAATGAATTTTTATTTTATTTTATGTAGATTGAGACCTACCCCTTTTAAAAATTCCAACTAGAACTAAGCACTAAACCACTATTACAAACCCTACTGGTATAGTACCTTTAATTTTCCACAATGGACATTTTGTCACTTATAATTTGAACAATAGGTTCCATTTTGTCACTAAGTTTTATTACCGATTTTGGTACTGCTACTGTAAGAAGTAATAGGTTTTGTTTTAAAAAAAAAAAAACGAAAAAAAGAAGAAGAAGAAGAAGTAATAGGTTTTGGTGCTACGGTAAGAATACTAAATTAAAATTTAATATTTAATTACTATATGGATATGTTATGTGGATTAAAATTCTGATGTACAGTGTACCATTCAATTGCTTCTTTTGTCAAAACGGGAGGTTTGGCTATGGTGGGGGTGTTCTAGATAGTATGGCACGTTATTTATTTATTTATAGAAAAATGGCAGTGTGCCCTTTAATCAAGTAGAAACCAGTAGTTTCTCAAAAAAAAAAAGAAAAAAAAAAGAAAAAGAAAAAGAAGAAGAAGTAGAAACCAGTAAATGGGGGAGAGAGAGAGAAAAAAAAAACTAGTATTAATTAGGCAATAAGATGGAAAGTAATAACATTTAATTGTACCTATTTTTTTAATCGTTAGATCTTTTAGAGGATTTATGGTGTAAAAAATGTTTAACTTTGTAAGGGTTACACCAGATATAACTTAAACCCATCTCATGATATAATGTGTATAATTATATAGCAAAAGAATCTCAAAATAAATGATGGTATTACATCATAAATAACTTGCCAACATACAAATACCAATTATGTAACCTAATGTATTGGCTTATAAAAGCTTTAAATTAAAGGTGTCCAATATATAAAATTCTTTTTATATAGTCATATTTAGTTGTTTTGGGAACAATTGAAACAAAATGTTTTGAAATGAAAAAAAAAAAAAAATTTTATGTGCTTAAATTAAATATTTATGAATTCAATAAAATAATATATTCATATTTTTAATTATATTAATCTTTTTTCTTTTTGAGGAAAAATTATATTAATCTTAATAGTTTACTTTTCTTAAATCCTTTTAATAACATATATGTAGTAGTGGTCTAAATTTGTATTATGTAATTAAAAAGAGAATTAATAACAAAAATGCATGTATTTTTATGTATTAATTTTTAATAAGTGATTCACATATTATTTCTGTAAATTGAATTTTTATAATTATTTTTATAAAGTCTTAATAAACAATTGATTTTGAATATGAAATTCCTGTACAAATTTAGATGCTTTAGTAGAAATTGAAACAAAGTACAACAAAAGATAAAAGCAATTTTTTTTTTTTTTTTTTTTTGAGAAAAAGATGAAAGAAAATTTAATCAATAATATACAACATAATTTTATACTTTAAAGTAGTGGAAATTGTTGGGTTAAGATAGCTTGACCCCGGTTAATTAATTCAATTATCCAAGTTGATTAATTAATTTCAATTGCATGCAAATCGTGAAGGCACCGACAAATAATCAATTAAACTAAATGCAGCTGAAATTAAATTAACACGGTGATTTGTTAACAAATGGGGAAAACCTCTCGCAAGGCAAAAACCTCACTTGGTGATTTTAAGGTCACCACTCCCAAGAATCCACTAATCAACAATCAAACGGTTACAAGTATAAGGAATCTTACTAGTTACCTTGGCCTATCCTGAAATACCAACTTACAGTTGAACCTTCGCTCCAATACCCAATTGGACTTGATCTTGTAGTAGCCTTCTTTCCCTTGATGCACAAATTTCCAATCTATAACTAACCCTTTGCACGAATCATAGTACATGACTAACTCCAGCAACTTGAACAGATGTTGTTGGCTGTAAAGTTCTTCACTTCATCAATAATAAAGATCAGGAAGCACTTGGTTACAAAACTCTGTGGCGTACAAACGCAGTAGCTTCTCATAGAGAAAATAAGTCTCTTGGTCTTTGTATCCGTGAGAGACTGCTCTTAAAATAAGCTTTATATATGTTTAGGGTTGTGAGAAAAGAAACCCTAAACAAATACATAAGCCTAGGCTGAATTTTGGATCTGGAAAACTAAAAATCGTAAATTTCGATAAATCGAGCTGCTGTCGAGCTACCTATCGAGCTTTATATTAAGTCTCGATAGCAGGCATCTGTCGAGTTATCTGCCGAGCTATCTATCGACTTAATAAACAACTTTTCTTCACTTGTTTCTTGGACCAATCTTCATATCTTTCAATACAAATATTTGATATGCTTTGAACAACATATTTCTTGATGTAGTAAACCCATCTAAGATCTACCCAAGTATAAGTAAAGTGCATTTTGTCAAAGGATTAGCCAATTACATAAAACATGACCCTAACAATCTCCCCATTTGGCAATCCGTGATAAAACCACAAGCATAATTATGGGAGAAGTATAAAACAACAACTCCTTAACTAATACAAAAGCCAAAAAGCCACAACTACATAAGCCTAACTGATACAATGAGCTCTTGAAAAATTTTGTAAGAAAAGAGACCATGGTATGATAGACTCGCAACCTGTCTTATCTCAAACACTTAAATAAGATTCATCAAGGCAACAAGTGTGAAATATAGACAAGTTGTATAAAAGAAGAAACATGTGTATAAAGAGAGAAAAGAAACAACACATGTGAGATAAGGTGAAGAACATACATCATATAAATATATATATATATATATATATAAAGAAGCAATACAATGTATGAGTAAAAAGGTCACAAGACCATGGTACATGTAGAGAGAAAAGATACAACAAAACCTTACTACATCACTCGAAACACTCTCCCCCTAACTAGTCTATCCCTATGCTATCTCTCCTTGTAACAAAAAAAACTACTCTCATATACAAAACTACTCCCCCTTTTTTTCTTAAGTGACAAAGGGTGAATCATTGAGAAGGAGTCATCTCATCATCAGACTCGGAGGAAGAAGCATCATCATCATCATCATCATCTCCACTATCTGAAGAAGACTCAGTTGGCTCGAGTAAGTGAGAAGGAGCAAAACCACCAAGGCGAGATTGGTGGCAAGCAATGCGACCAATCCTGGTGTTCATCTAACACATCTCATCAGAAAGATGGTCAAGATGACTACCAAAGTCAGCACACATGATTTGAATCTGATCCATGATGGCAGCAAAGGAGGCCTCTACTCTAGGAGAAGAAGATGGAGTAGAAGACAAAGACGAACGGGGGGTAGGGGTAGCATTATCCTCCACACGAGGCTGCTTGGCCACTAGCTGTGCGCCACTCCTCCGAATAGATTCCTTGCTGATGGCACCCATGGTGTAAAAAAGATGAGAAGAAGGAATAATGACATGCAAGTAGATGAGAATGCGTGTGATAGTTGAAGGGAAGATAAGCTTATCACGTGTAGCAGTGTCTTGATAGATATTTATCATAGATACTATCATATGTGAGGAAAAATCTATAGAAAAATCTTCCATAAGAGAAAGAAGAAAGTGAGCATGAGGCTCTATGATGGTGTTATAGTGAGACCGTGGTGTGAGAACAAAGGTCATCACCATATTAAGGATCCTGGGACCCTTAGCAAACTCGGTTGTGGAGAAATTAAGAGCATCTCCCCACACCATGGCCTTCACACAGAAGAGTGAGGCCAACTCATCACGAGGTATGTTACGTAGACGAGGGTGACTAGGATAGTCTGGATGAGCTACCCTAGGGACATGTGTAGAGAGGGAAAATTCACCTACCACAAGCTGACACATCATAGTACATTCAAAAAATACAGCCAATTACAAAGCGCCATGTACTGCTGCTAGGTTTTGCTACCACTACTCAAAAACCAATAGAATTTTTCCAAGTGTTGTTGAAATAGGGGCATAAAATGCATGCAAAAACCAATCACACATCAGCGTGTATAAGCGATGACATAAGCAGCCCAGCGCGTGTAAGCGATGACACAGGCAGTCCAATCGGGTGCTGACATGTGTCACCATGAAAATCAAAGCATTTTGGCCAATCAAAAGATGCCACGTGTCTTGGAGAAAAAGTCTTAAAGCTCCTCCAATTAGACTGTAACACATGTCACCAATCAAACTTCGCCACGTGTCGCTCACCCACCCCCAAACTCCTATAAATAAAAGCCTTCCTAAGGCATTTCTACACACCAAGACATCCAAAGCACAAACAACATCAAAGAAGATTCAGAAGCACTCAGAAGTATAGAAGCTCTACAAGAATCAAGCCTTAAAGCCTTCAAGAACTTCAAGAACTTCAACCTCAAAATCGAAAAACATTTGAAGCAGAACCATCCAAACTATCTGCCTAGATCTTAAAGTTTGCTGGAATCAAGCTCAAAAGCCTCAAGAAACCTCAACAAGCCATAAATCAACGAAGCTCTATGGATTCAAGCCTCAAAAGCATTGAAGAACTTCCACCACAAACCTTCGAAGTCGAAGAAAACGCGAAGAACACAAAGAACATACGAAGAACACGAAGAAGAAAAAATTTCTAACAAGCTCATAGCTAGAGATTCATTATAATTCTGTTTCAAAAGTCTTCGATCCATCCTTCAGCCAAATTGAAGGATATTTGGTGTTCGAGTCAAAATCACATTATTACAATTCCAATTAACAAGTCTATCAAGGAGATCGAATAAGAGGATCACTCTTTTGTAATTTTAGAGAATTGTACCACATATTCATTAATACAAATTCGCATTTGTGAAATTATTTTACTTGTTTGATTTATTTCAAACTAGAAATTTAGTCGTCTACAAATTCTAGCACGCCTGGTGGGACATCTCTGCCTCTCATCTTTTTCTCCTTCAAAAGAAAAGAAATTCGACATCATTTTGCTATCAGCTTCAATGGCCTCTAGTAAGAATGTCCGAAAACCAGCAATTGATGCTTCCATTGCCGATGATTATGCCGGCCCAGTCACTCACAGTCGATCCAAAGCTCTTGATCGACTTCAACCCCAACCAACCAAAGAAAGCAAGACTATCATCTCTCTAGACTTTCTTACAAATAAGAAACCTACCGCTAAGGATTCATCTGTCTCGAAAGATTTGGAGATCGATAATGAATCATCCACAACAAAGACCTTTTATATCAACTCTTCACCCGTGATGAGAAACTTAAGGAATGAAGTACCTTTGATTCATCCTGTTTCATCATTTTCTCCATCATATCTAGAGGTCATGCTAGTAATGATGACTAACACCTCTACCATGGAAGAAAAGATGATAGAAATGGAACAAAAAGCCGCCTTTCTCACAAAGACACTTGAAGAGGGACGTCAAAATTGCAACCCTGATGAACAAACTGGAGGTGCAAGATTCGGGTGAATCAGGCCATGACCCTAAGCACCCACCTGGCTTTACCTTGAAAGGAGAAAACGCTAGGGTTGATAAAGGAAAGGGAGGTGAAGACGCTTCTCAACACGGACATTACACCTCAATGGGGGCTCTTCCACTAGTTCCCTCATATATTCAAAACCCTACACAAAGCGTATCGACAATATGAGAATGCCAAATGGGTACCAACCTTCTAAGTTCCTACAACACATTGCTCACTTCGTAGAAACTTGTGAGAATGCAGGAACTTAAGAAAGCCTCCTTGTAAAAAAATTTGTCCATTCACTCAAGGGAAATGCGTTTGATTGGTACACTAATTTGGAACCTGAATCAATTGACAATTGGGAACAACTTGAAAGGGAGTTTCTCAATCGATTTTATAGCACACGTTGCACAGTAAGCATGATGGAGCTTACTAAAATCAAGCAATGGAAGGGCGAGCCTATTGTTGATTATATCAATCGATGGCATTCTTTGAGTTTAGATTGTAAATACAGACTTTTTGAAATCTCGACTATGGAGATGTGCATCCAAGGCATGCATTGGGGACTTCTTTACATCCTTCAAGGGATAAAACCCTGAACATTTAAAGAGTTAGCAACTCGTGCGCATGACATGGAGTTAAGTATCTCTAGCCATGGAAGTACGAAACCTCCCGTACCTAAAGAAAGGAAAGAAAGACAGGAAATAAGGAAGAATGACAGGAGTGCGAAAAGCAACGTCAAAGACTCAATGAATATCAACTTTGCCCAAATCAAAATTTCAACAAGAAATGCAAAGGCTAATAGAAGAGGCCTGAGGAAGGCCAACGGCGTGGGATGCGTCGCTTGTCACTTAAGGAATGGGAACAAAAGATATATCTTTTCCAGATGCCAATAAGCCCAAAATGCTAGAGCAACTGCTCAAACTGAAATTAATTGAATTGCTAGAATGCAAACGACCTGAAAAGATGGGGAAAGTTGATGACCCAAACTATTGTAAGTATCATCGCATCATAAGCCATCCAATCCAAAAATGCTTTATTCTTAAGGAACTCATCGTGAAGCTAGCCAAGGAAAGGAAAATCGACTTGGATTTTGATGATGTTGCCGAGTCAAACCTTGCAACATTTGCTTGCAGGTTACCTAGTTGCATGTCTCTGACTACTAAACAGGGGGCAAATATCACAATCATCTAGTTCGGTTCTCTAGACAAGTTCAGCTCTTGCAAGAAACATCTGACTGTAACTCAAATGATGATAAGGAGGAGGGTTGGACAATGGTTACTCGTAGGAGATGGAAGAAAAGACGAGAATTCCCTTTTCATTTGATCACCCAGGAGTCCAGAAGAGCACAAAACCAGATTCAACCTCGATTAAGAGGGAGGAACAATAAAAGGCAAGAAAGACTGGGAACAAAAATGTATCACAATTTGTCACAAACCCAAAAACTTTGAAATCTCATCACATTGGAAGAATTCTTCCCTAGAAAATTCTTTCAGAATGACTCAGCAAAAGCCGTTCACACGGTCTCTTGTTACGAAATTCATGACAAAAAAGAGGATGTCGACCATGGTGGTCCAGATGAGACTTTGTCATCTTTGAAGGAACTCCAATCTCAGGTTGATGAAGTTGAACCCTTGCAATCCTCCACCTCACCAAAAGAAGTGCTCACCAAAGCTCTTGAAAAGCCAAAGATGTACACCCCTTCTACCAACACGCTTCAACAAATCCAGGAATGTTACACGTGCTCTCCAGACTTAACTTTCACTAATGAGGATCTGCTGTTAGGCTCTAAGCCCTACAATCGTCCACTTTATGTCTCTAGTTATGCTTGTGAACAAAAGGTCAATCGTATTCTCATTGACGGAGGTTCAGCTATTAATATACTACCGAAAATGATGATGAGACGACTTGGTCTTACTATGGAGGAATTATCGCATAGTCGTTTGGTCATTCAAGGTTTTAACCAAGGAGGACAACGCGCGATCGGCATGATACACTTGGAATTAATCATTGGAGAATTAACAAGCAACGATTTGTTCCACATCATTGATGCCAAGACAACCTACAACATGTTGTTTGGACATCCATGGATCCATGGAAATGGAATAGTACCGTCAACTTTGCATCAATGTTTCAAGTACCTTCAAAGTGGAATAAAAGAAGTCAATGTTGACTTGAAACCTTTTACTGAGACTGAAGCTCACTTTGCTGATGCAAAGTTTTACGTACAAGATGACATTCCTAATGAAGTTCTCCTAGTTGAGATCCCGCCCACGGAAAGCAAGCAGGGTGAAAAGAAGCATGTTAGATTCATCACTGGAAAGGATATTCCTTCCCCAAAAGAAGGTCCAAAGTGTGGAAATAACCATTCTAGTGAATCTACCAGTAATTCAGTGGGAGCAGAAATTTCAACGCCTTCAAACAACCCTTCATTCCTTCATTATGTACCATTATCATGCCGCAAGAAAGGACAATCACCATTTGCGGAATGCCTTCAATCTACAGTAAACATGGGAAGACCTCCTACAAAGCTTACAATGGAGGATGTAACCATATTAAAAGAAAATCATGCCATGCCTTTAACTTCATCCACAAATCCTTTGTCCTCGAAGCCACTAAATGGATTCGTGAGGTCTTCACAAAGTATGATAGAGCATGGTATTCTACCAAGTGAACGGACGAAAGAATGGTTTGACCTAAAGGCATATAAGCTGTTAGCCAGAGCAGGCTACGATTTCTTAAAACAAAGGGACCTAAGGAAACTGATTCCAAAAGTCACCGAGGAAAAGGTGTATGGCCTTAGCAAAACACAAAGGAAAATGCGGCTTGAAGGGCATGAAATTCCTATCCCAAAGACCAGGTTATACTCCAGAACAACCAGCTCAGATATGGATCAAGAAAAAAAAACAATGCTTCAAGTTCCCAATACATAACAGTAGAGGTCGGCGAAAGTTGAAATCAAAGAAAAAATCACTCTTCATCGCACTTCTCAGTGTTTGATCACATCAAGGCCTCATCGTCACGAATCACAGTGTTTGACAGGTTAAATACAGCTTGCTTAACACAAAATCGAGACAATCTTGTGTGTAAATCAGTCTTTGATCGATTGGGGGCAACGAAAAGGCCAGTTGATAGTTTCTCTCAAAACTCAATAAACTCTGAGGTTCAAAAGGAGGAAAAAACTAATGATGAGATCCACAGTAGCATTCCTTCATGCATGAAACGTAACTCTACCCTAGACATCAGCACTGAAGGATCGCTCAAAGTCAAAAGGCGAACGATTGTACACACAAGTCAATCACTTGTCCCCAATGAGCAAATTGAAGAGGTATCATCCTCGTTTCATATTACAATAGAAGAAGGTACACTTTTAGATGCTGAAGCAACCAATGAAGAGGTCGATGAAGCTCCCCCAGCCTTGGAAGATGAAGGACAGGCTACAGTTGATGAACTTAAAGAGATCAATTTAGGAACTATTGAAGAACCCTAGCCAACTTTCATCAGTGCGCTTCTCACTCCTGAAGAAGAAGAAGGATACCTCAAGCTCCTGGTAGAATATAAAGATGTGTTTGCTTGGACTTACAAAGAAATGCCTGGGCTCAATCCAAGTATTACTCTACACCATTTGGCAGTAAAGAAGGGCATGCGCCCAATCAAACAAGCCCAAAGACGCTTTCGGCCGGAGCTTATCCCTCAAATAGAAACTGAGGTCAATAAGCTAATTGAGGCGGGCTTCATTTGTGAAGTACAGTACCCAGAATGGATTGCTAACATCATCCCTATCAAAAAGAAGAATTGACAAATTCGGGTGTGCGTTGACTTCCGTGATTTGAACAATGCATGTCCTAATGATGATATTCCATTACCCATCACGGAGGTCATGGTTGATGCCACTACTGGTCATGAAACTTTATCTTTCATGGATGGTTCTTTAGGATGCAACCAAATTTGAATGAATCCTAAGGATGAAGAGCTTACAGCTTTTCGTACTCCTAAGGGCATTTACTGTTACAAAGTAATGCCTTTTGGACTAAAGAACACTGGTGCTACTTATCAACGGGCCACGCAAAAGATCTTTGATAATGTACTTTATAAATACGTGGAGTGTTATATTGATAATCTGGTGGTTAAAACAAAAAGGAGGGAAGACCATCTGGCAAATCTGCGATTTGTGTTCAACTGCCTAAGGAAGTATCAGCTTAAAATCAACCCCCTCAAATGCGCTTTTGGCATAACATCTGGGAAATTCCTTGGTTTCATTGTGAGGCATCGCAGTGTTGAAATTGACCAGTCCAAAATTGAAGCTATCTAGAAAATGCCGGAGCCCAAGAATCTACGAGAAATTAGAGGCTTGCATGGAAGACTTGCCTACATACGACGATTTATCTCGAACTTGGCTGGTCGATGTCAACCTCTCAATAGGTTAATGAAGAAGGATGTGCACTTCGAATAAGATGAGGCTTGTAGCAATGCTTTCGCAAGCATCAAGAGATACTTGCTTAATCCTCCAGTTTTAGGTGCTCCTATCCTAGGAAAGCCTCTAGTGCTATACATCGCAGTGCAAGAAAAATCTCTAGGTTCTCTCATGGCATAAGAAAATGAAGAGGGCAAAGAAAGAGCTCTTTATTATCTGAGTCGAACTCTCAATGGGGCTGAATTAAATTATTCTCTTATTGAAAAGACGTGTCTTGCTCTTTTCTTTACCGTTGACAAATTGAAGCACTACATGCAAGCATATACGGTCTGTTTGATAGCAAAGGCGGACCCGATTAAATATGTCCTCTCTAGGCCAGTGGTGTCGGGTTGTATAGCTCGATGGGCAGTCTTGCTACAACAATATGACATTGCATACGTTCCACAAAAAGCTGTCAAAGGAAAAGCATTGACAGATTTCTTAGACAATCACTCGGTTCCATCTGATTGAGAGTTCTCTAATGATTTCCTAGATGAAGACGTGTTTTACATTGAAGTAATGCCGCCATGGATGATGTTTTTCGATAGGGCCGCATGTTAAGAAGAAGCGGGGGCAGGTGTAGTGTTTGTTTCTCCACAATAGCAAATACTTCTATACTCATTCACATTAAGCGAACTTTGTTCTAACAACGTAGCCGAATATCAAACATTGATTATTGGTCTACCAATGGCCATTGAGATGGGCATATCGTAACTTGAGATCTTTGGGGATTCCAAATTAATTATCAACCAAATCTTAGAGCAGTATGACATCAAGAAAGAAGACCTTATCCCTTATTGCAAATATGCGAAGAAGTTGCTAGCAAATTTTGAGGCCATCACATTGGAGAATATACCAAGGAAGGAGAATAGACAGGTTGATGCTTTAGCTAATTTGGCTACCGCCTTAGCATTATCCCAGGAAGAGACAACCAAAGTTGCTATTTCCCAAAGGTCGATGGTACCTCTTGTGGTTGAAGAAGAAGAGCAAGCCAACATTGTTTCTGTATGCCTTGTTGAAAAAGAAGATTGGCGACGAGTGATCATTGAGTACCTTCAACATGGAAGACTCCCAGATGATATATGCCATAAGATCGAAGTTCGGCGAAGGGCCACCCAATTCATTCACTATAAAGACACTCTCTTCCACCGTTCATTTGATGGTTTGTTTCTCCGTTGCTTAGGAGAGGAGGAGGCTAAACAAGCCTTAGAGGAGGCTCATTCTGGAATATGCGGCCCACACCAATCGGGTCCTAAGTTACACTACAGGATTAAACGAATGGGTTACTATTGGCCTACGATGGTGCAATATTCCATGGAGTATGCTAAGAAATGCGAAGCTTGTCAGTATCACGAAAACTTCATCCACCAGCCGCCAAAACCTCTACACCCAGTTATAGCTTCTTAGCCTTTTGATGCATGGGGACTTGATGCAATAGGGCCATTACCAAAGTCATCCGGCGGCTATTTGTACATCTTGGCTGCAACTGATTACTTCTCGAAGTGGGCGGAAGTTGTGCCTCTTAGGGAGGTGAAGAAAGAAACAGTGGTCAATTTCATTCGAACTTATTTAATCTATCGGTATGGTGTCCCTTGTTATATCATAACTGATAATGGCAAACCGTTCTACAATAAGCTGATGACAAAGCTATGTGAGAAGTTTGGATTTAAACAATACAACTCCTCCATATACAATTCCCGGCAAATGGACTAGTTGAAGCATTTAACAAAACACTTGGCAGTTTGTTGAAAAAGGTGGTATCCAAGACAAAGCGAGATTGGCACGAAAGAATAGGAGAAGCATTATGGGCATATCGAACAACATTTCGAATACCTACTCAAGCGACGCCATATTCTCTTGTTTATGGGGTGGAAGTCGTCCTTCCCTTAGAATGCCAAATCCCATCATTACGGATAGCCATTCAAGAAGGATTGACTGAAGAAGAAAATGCCAAGCTCAGATTGCAGGAATTAGAGGCGCTTGATGAGAAAAGGCTCAAGGCCTAACAACGTCTTGAATGCTATCAAGCCTTTCAAGCGCATTCAATAAAAGAGTTAAACCACGATCATTCCAAGTTGGTGACTTAGTCCTCGTTGTTCGAAGACCTATCATCACAACTCACCGTACAGGCAATAAGTTCACTTCAAAATGGGATGGACCTTATGTTGTGCAAGAAGTCTACACCAATGGAGCTTACAAGTTAATTGATAATGAGGGTGTAAGGATCGGCCCCATCAATGGGAAGTTCCTCAAACGCTTCTATGCTTGAAAATCAAGGATTGCTCCTTGGTAAGAGTTTAAACTGCCCACTACAATGCTATAAGGGTACATGATATCTTCCCATTACCTTTGAAAGCGTACTAATAAAGAAAAATCAATCCCCCTCTATGTCACCAATTGCGAGTGTGGCGTAGTGGTTGGATGCCTTTGTCGCCCTTGAGGCCAAGGTCTTGGGTTCGATTAGTGGTGATACCCATTATTGCGTAATTGGTACCCATGAAATGTCGTGGAGCGTGGAGCGAGGATTACACATGTGAGCCCCCCTTTTTGTGAAAAAAAAAAAAAAAAATCATCCAAAAAGAAATCATAAAAAAAAAAAAAAAAAAAAAAACTGTTAAACTACGTAATGACTTGATCCCTCTCCGGGGTATGTAGGCAGCTTAGTACTTTTCACTAAGTTCAGTCACATGAAAAGAAGAAGGATTGTCAGTCTAGCTTGAAAAGTTTTTCCAAAGGTCATCAATATGCTTTTAAGGTCCCTTTGGTTGACAAGGCATTGCTTAAGGATAGTCAACTACTCAATAGGATGATTAAAGGTCGTTGTAGTAGAAAATGAAGACTGTAAGGAGTTGACGTTGTTTAGCTTTCCTTGAAATGATGATAAACATAAGTTAATTCTTGGTTGTGAAGTAAAATAAAATCTTCAACCTTTTTTGCAAGAAATGAAGTCTGCATGGCATTGCCCATCTTCTATGGATATTCTCCCACGTTTCTGAATATGCTTTGCATCACTTATCTCCTGGGGGCATCTGCTTGTACCTTGCAAGTCTAAGCTACATCGTCTTTCTTCTAGGTTGTGCCACTTCATAGCTCTGAAATTTGGACCACATCATCTCCATTTTGAGTGGTGTCATTTCACATTATGTCTCTGAAATCTGAAATCAGTGTTGCATCATCTCTCCTCTAGGGGCATGTTCTAACGTCTTCAAAGTCTTGGTAGCATGCTCTGGCATCTTCAAAGTATTGGCGTCATTTTTTCCCGTGTCTTCAAGGTTTTGTTTGTATTTCCTTGCATCTTCAACGTCTTGTTGGCATTGCTGAAATCTTGATGTCTGGCTACAGTGCTATATACCCTCAATGTCTGAACTATGTTACCTCTGAAAATTGGTGCTGACGTAGCTTTATTATAAACACCAATATTGGTGCAACTTCAATGCGAGTGCAAATGCTAATGTGGAGTGTTGTCGTGGCTTTATGGCTAAGATGAATGTTGGCACAGCTTCGGTGCAAATGAAGTGTTGATGTGGCTTCATGGCAAAGATGAATATTGGCGTGACTTCAATGCAAATAAAGTGTTGAGGCAGCTTTATGGCAAAAGAAGAGTGCTAGTGCGGCTTCATTACAAAGGCAAATGATGGTGTGACTTCATAGCAGATGCAAGTGCAAATATTGCTTCAGTAGACAAAGTAATGGTGATGCTTGAATGCAAATGCAAGTGTTTTCGCAACTTCATGACAAAGATAAGTGGTGACACAATTTCGATGCAAAGAAAAATATGGATGCAGCTCCATTGTGAAGGCAAGTGTTAATATGGATTCAGTACAAGGACAAATGCTGGCGCGACTTCATGGTAAAGACTCTTGATGTGGCTACGTTGCAAAGACTTTTGATGTGGCTGCGTTGCAAAGACAAGTGCTGGTGCAGCTTAATTGCCAAGACAAAGGCCTATACAACTTCAAGGTCAAGTACTAGTAATAGCATCATTGTATCATGAATATCGGTGATAACATTGTTGCCTAGATGATTGCCGTTATGAGAATGTCAAGGATGGATATCGCTAAGAGATTGTTGTTGCAAGGCAAAAATGTGATAATATGGAGACAAACATCACTGTAAGAACGTTGTGTTCAATGGAATGTAAAAGCCACTCAATAAAGATGGACCTCAGGCTAAGGCCGTTGATGTAAAGTTTAACGTTAAAGTCCAAAGAACAAGGAAAGTATTCTGCATAACAAAAACAAGCAACAATAAAGAACTTGTTAGAAGAAAATCTGATGGCACGTCTAAACAAAACAAAAAAAAAAAAAAAAAAAAAAAAAAAAAAAAAAAAAATCAACAAAAAGAGAGAGCTTCAATTTTAATCTCTAGCCAACAAGTACAAAAAAGAAAAAAAAGAAGAAGAAGAAGATGTGAACTACAGAGCATGTGCCTAAGTGATGAAGAAAAGCAATAGAAAAATGAAGAAAGTCAACAACCGGCCAGTAAAAAAAGTCAACAATGAAGAAAGTCAACAAACCATTAAATGGGTCCACCAACTGGCCAGTAAAAAAAAAAACTATATTCATGTCTCAAAAATGTGAAAAAAATTGAAGTTTAAAGTCAGATTTTGCAAGCTCACAGCACTCAAAATCAAAGAAAACTGCATCGAATGTTGAAATGAAAGATGACATATGTACGTTTTTAGACCCTTTAAACACAACCAGATTAACCTAGTTATTTAGCCAAGTGATTAACTTAGGTAAATTATGCAAATCTAGGTTAACACAAATATCATATTATTGTAAAGTGCGGAAAATAAAAAACACAACAATATGATAACCCAAAAAAACCAAACCGGTAAAAAACCTGGGGAGGATTTAACCTAGCTATCCTCAAGGTAAAACGAATTCACTATGAAAGAATTGAAGTTTACACAATAGAGACTTAGACCACTAACATCCTATTGCTACCTCGAGTAGGAAACTTACTACCACGACTCCATGATAGCTCCGAGTCCACAGACTACTTCTTTCTTGAATTCCCAGCAAGTACAAGCACTCCCGCTTGTGTATCTTTAAGCTCTTGAATCAGCAACTGAATCGATCACTAAGCTCTCGACATCAACCTTGAGATTGGAAACCCTAAGTGTATGTGAAGGCAAACACCTCTAGATCTCACAAGAAGATTCACATACATAGCATAAAAAGCAACTCTAAAACGTGGTTAGGGTTTTTCCTTTTATACTTAGGGCAAAACATAAAACCCTACACGTCAAACGGGCTTGGGCTGAGTTGGAAAATTCTGCTGAAAAACAATCTGCATAACTTTCGATCGGTCAAGTCTAATTCTCGATTGATCGAGCCAGGCAGATTTACACAGTAAATACTCCAGAACACTCGATTCCAACTTTACACTTAAACACACTTTGAGCAAGTCTAAAACAAGTCTAAACGTTTTGATCATGGTTTGCCAATATTACAAAATGAAGTTCTAATACATTAGTTCCTAATACTTTAGAACCTAACAAACTCCCCCTTTGGCAATCCGTGACAAAACACAAACTAAACAAAGTGCTCAAAGTTACATAAAAAGAGCCCATTACAAAAATATTGCCCAACATAACAAATTCACGGGCCACCAAAAGCTTTGGAGATCGCGGCCTACTCCTTCATATTCGTATAAATCCAGACTTCATTTCAAGGAAATGGCATTACCAGTCGATCCAGAAGGCCCCGATCCGCAAAACCTGAAAATTTTGGATCTAAAATTACTGCCATGCACCTCTAGAAGCTTCGAGAAACGCAATGAACACGCGCCTCCATGCGCCACCATCAGTACTTACACGATCACACGTGCCGACATTACTCCCACGCGTCTCCATGATGCCTCACGCGCTCACACGCGCCCCTCCAGCGATATGATGTCATTGATGACGTCATCCTCCACTACCCAGTTTAGCCCGAATCGACCCGGATCCAAACCGCCTGCAAAAAAGAAAAAAAAAAAGAAAAAGGTTTTATACAAGTTGGACCTTTGACTTTGACCAAAGAGTCAAAATTTTCAAAACGGACCTATCCCACTTAGTTTTTCGAGTACATTCCAATTTTGGAATCTGTTTCTTCATTCGAAACTCAAAAATTGCGCAAACTTCTAATTTCTAGAAAGTTGACGTTTTCATAAATCTTGACCAAGAGTCAAAATTTTCAAGGACCTGTCTTGCTCAATTTTTTGCATACATTTTGATTCTGGAGTCCGTTCCTTCATTTGAGACTCTGAAATTGCACAAATGGTTCGATTCCAAGATAGTTGACTTTTGTGTTGAAGTCGACCAAAAGTCAAAATTTTCAAGCCAGGCTTGTCTTGCTCAGTTTTTCGCGTAAATTCCAATTTTGGAGTCTATTTCTTCATTTGAGAATCCAAAATTGCTTAAATAATGTGATTCTACAACTGTTAGCTTTGATGTGAACTTTGACCAAGAATCAAGATGTCCAAGCAAAGCTTGTCCCACCTAGTTTTTCGTGAAGATTCTGATCTTGAAATCCATTTATTTGTTTAGGACTTGGAAACCACCAATCTGACCCACTTCTCTGAAGTACTGGCAGTGTCCAAAACTCAAGCTCCCAAAATCAAAATTTGAGATTCGTCCATTTAGTCTGGATTTCCTCAGGGTTATCCTCCAGACTTCATCAAGGCTTCCCTTTCAGAGAACAGATGAACTCTCACAAGTGTGTCCTAAACTCAAAATTACGTTAACTCGAAATTACGTTGACTCACCAATTCAACCTACCATTCCCGTTCGGTGCCTACCAGTCTCTCACCTACCATTCTCGTTCGATGCCTGTCATTCTCACCAAAAATTCTCATCCATCATTCTCATCTAACATACCCATCTACCGTTCTTCGTCTCTCCGCTATAAATAGAAGGTTCAGATTCATTGAAGCTCATCAAGAAAAAACACACTAAATCATGAAATGAAGATTTGCTTCTTTCAAATTTTCAAATCCTCATTCTCACAGTCGTTTCTCGCTATAGCTTCATCATTCTTAATACCTAGCAACTAATATTGTTTCGTAATTAGCTTGAACTCAACCTTCTCATGGTTTAATAGAAGCCCTCCTCACAACATCATTATAGTTTTGAGATCCAAACAAACTTTGTTTCTCTACTTAACGACCACATTTATCCATAAAATTTCCCATAACCTAGCCTACATCATAATCTCGTGCAGCCTCAGATCTACTTAGCCAGGAGATCTAAGTCCAGCAGACACACCTGTTTCTAAGCTCAGGAGACCTCCTAACTGCTTTGAGAACTCCATAGTCCTTCTCATGTTATTTGGTCTTCCAGTAGAATCAGAGGTTCGGAACAAACAGCAACTTGGCTGGTTTCTAAAACCAGGATCACAAGTTAGCTCCATCTTTCATTTTCTGGGCTTTTCCAACATATTGCAAGACCGCAACTCCATATCTCTCAACCGACTTCCCGACTTTGTTCATATCTTTCAACAAGTGTCATTATATAGGGGTTGTAAAAGTGTTGGGGGTATCCTACAAATTTTCTCTCATCCAATACTCATAGCAATCTCCAAGGTCCCAACTCATCAGAAATCAGCCTCTGGTGTTGGTCAATCAAGGATGTGTTTCCACTAAAGCCTCAGTCCATGTCGCCATTAGCTCAGGACACAAAGGTCATCACTACTAGTACTTCAGAACACATTTTTTCTGAAATTACTCCTACTTAAATTCCGCTTGAAGTATTTCAGAAAGTATACTTTTGAAATTACTTCAACTTAACCTCCGTCAGCATGGTCCCATCACACAAGCACATTCGACGACTTTCCATCGAACTCCGCTCGGCATATAGTCAGTCCCATATCCCAAAATACCCCAGAAACATCTACATAAAAAATTCCCCAACATACAGGGCCAGCTCCATGGTGTCGTATATTTCACCCATTCACCATCTTTGCTTCATCTCCGTCTTCTTCACAACCACCACCAGCAGACCCAAAATCTATAAGCTTCTGAGATTACCTCAACTTAACCTGAGCAATACAATGACGCATGCACACTCAACCACATTCCCACATGTCCTTTCCATAATCCGAAGTATATTCTTTTGAGATAACTTCACCAGGAGTTCTTAAAAACGCAAGGCTAGCCCCATAGCTCTGCATGCTGTACCCAGCCAACATCCTCACCTCATCACCATCTTCTACACATTGTGATCGCTGCCAACGATCCAAAATACTCCTCTGAAATTACCTCAACTTAAACTCTGCCGATATGATTCAATCACGCAAGTACATTCAGCTACTTGCAAATAACTTTTGTCCCACTGACCCATTTCAAATACCATAGAACACTCTTTTGAAATTACTTCAACTTAACCTTTGTTGAGAAGGCTCAATCGCGCAGGTACATTCAACTACTTGTTGACCATTATGCCGTCTCATGAGAACCTTTCATATGGGTGGGTCTACTTTTCTGAAATTATTTCAACCTGCTGAAAGCTTCACCACCTTCAACTACTTCACTTGAAGAGTTAAGTGTAAAAATCCATTTTTGAAACTCATTCCCTCACCACACTTCGAAACTGTGTGCATGAACGAGTCTCGAGGGGGCATTTGTAGAGAGGAAAAATTCCCGACCTATCACAAGCTAACACATCATACTACATTCACAAAATACAGCCAATTACAAAGCTCCTTGTACTACTGCGAGGTTTTGCTGTCACTACTAAAAAACCAACAGAATTTTGCCAAGTGTCGTTGAAATAGGGGCATAAAATGCATGCAAAAACCAATCACACATCAACGCGTGTAAGTGATGACATAAGCAGCCCACCGCGCGTAAGCGATGACATAGGTAGTCCAATCGGGTGTTGACATGTGTCACCTTGAAAATCAAAGCATTTCGGCCAATCAAAAGATGCCACGTGTCTTGGAGAAAAAGTCTTAAAGCGCCTCCAATCTGACTGTGACACATGTCACTAATCAAACTTCACCACGTGTTGCTTACCTACCCCCAAACTCTGTTAAATAAAAGCCTTCCTAAGGCATTTCTACACACCAAGACATCCAGAGCACAAGCAGCATCAAAGAAAATTTAGAAGCATTCAGAAGTATAGAAGCTCTGCAGGAATCAAGCCTCAAAGCCTTCAAGAACTTCAACCTTAAAATCGAAGAACATTCGAAGCAGAACCATCCAAACTATCTGCCTAGATCTTAAAGTTTGCTGGAATCAAGCTCAAAATCCTCCAAAAACCTCAACAAGCCATAAATCAATGAAGCTCTACGGATTCAAGCCTCCAAAGCACCGAAGAACTTCCACCACAAACCTTCGAAGACAAAGAACACGCGAAGAACATACGAAGAACAAAGAATTTTTAACAAGCTCATAGCCAGAGATTCATTGCAATTCTGTTTCAAAGGTCTTCGATCCATCCTTCAGCCAAATTGAAGGATATTTGGAGTTCAAGTCAAAATCACATTATTACAATTCCAATTAACAAGTCTATCAAGGAGATCGAATCAGAGGATCACTCTTTTGTAATTTCTAGAGAATTGTACCACATATTCATCAATACAAATTCGCATTTGTGAAACTATTTACTTGTTTGATTTATTTCAAACTAGAAATTTAGTCGTCTACAACATGTAGTACCTCGAAAATGAAATCTAGAGTAACTACGATACGTATTCCACTGAATACCATAGTAAACTGAGGAACAGAGGTATTGATGGCATGCATGTTGGAGTAGAACTCTTGTATGAACACACCGAGACACCTCATGTGTTTCTCACATAGAGATTCCCAACCCCGTGAGCTAAATGCACCAGGAAGAGGAGTGTCTGGAAAGTCAGACAGAATGACCTGGCATTCCGAATGAATCGCCTAGTCATGAAAGTTCTCAATGAAATCCTTTTGGGAATCAGCATCACAAAACTGGACTATATCAGGAATAGACTGAGAAGAAGTAGAAGTAGAAGAAGAACCATGACAAGTAATTGGGTTCTTGGACGGAATAAAATTTTTGGGTGCCATAGTCAGGAAACTAAACCGAGAGAGAAGAGAAAAATAGAGAACACAGCAAAAAGAAAAAAGGCTCAGGAAAGAGAAAAAGAATGAGCAATGCATGGCAATGCATGAACATAAGATGTGCAAGAATAAATTGCATCTTGGGTAAAAACCCAACCCAAACTACAACACTCACAAGGTATAATCAGTCAAATAATCCTAGAATGCATGAAACATTGTTATAATGAACATAGAATGCAATGCATGAACATGTGAGATCATCTTATCAAAACCCAACCCAAAAAATTTAGCAAAACCATAAAAACCCCAAAAATTTTCCTAAAACCTAAAACTTAGGTCTAAATGCATGAAAGAATGGAAGAAAGAAGGTTTAGAGAGATGTACCAACAACTTGAGGCTAGGATTAGGGCAAAAATTTGATGGTTAGAGAGATTTAAGAGAAGAAAAGGTGTTTGGGTCAAGAGAAAAGAGAAAAAAATCAAGATATTTAAGTGGAGAGCAAACCGGGTTAAACCTTAAGTATATATAGAAACAAGCGTCTCGATAGATCGAGCAGGTATCGAGGAGGTGTTGAGAATTAAAGCTCGATAGATTGAGGAGGTATCGACGGCAAAATAGGCTCAATAGATAAAAAAGGTGTCAAGCTATCTATCGAGTAGACAAAGACTTTAGAGAAGAGGCTCAATGGATCAGGCTATCTGTTGAGAGGTGTCGAGAAAACCCAGAAATTCTTGATAGATTGAGGAGGTGTTGAGTAGCTATCGAGCTTCTATGAAAAGTTCAAAAAAGATGTTTTTCAAGGAGGAAAACAACAAGAGATGAATGCAACCAAGATAGACACCAAAACAATCAATCAAAGAGAATCACTCAAACACATCATCAACTCTAGATGCAAAGCATTCCTAGGTCAAAAACACACTAAACATATCTAACCAATTTTATTTCAAAAACAAGTTTAGACAGTTTAGAGAGCATATACTACCACATGTATTTCTTATGATGGCCAAACCACATTTTACCTGTACAATAGTGTCAAGAGTAGCAACGAGTATGCGTACGGTGTGTGAAGCTTTTGCAAAAGAGCATAAGTAGATCATTATATGAAGAGTAATGATATAAGAGGATCAAATACATTCACACAAAATCATAACTGTTTGATGGGGACTATCACATTCAAGATACATCATATAACTCCCACATCTCCTAGAAACACGCTAGCAACCATATTTGAAAGCATTTTGATTCTTTTTGCTTCACATGTTCTTTGCATATTTTTCTTTTAGACATAACATGACATATCACGCATGGGTAAGTAAGAGAGAAGAGAATTACTCAATTATGAAAGCTAAACATCTTATTTTTGCTGTGCAAGTGCTACACCTTACCGAGTATGGATTTTATGAATTGCACACATATATTGTATGATTAACGAGTTTTAGTGGTGAGATGGTTATTTATGCCTTTCTCTTTGGATTTTTTAGTCCTTCCTGTCAAAAAGAGTGATTTAAGATATGAAAAATAAAAGATCAACCAAATCATACAAATCACATGAAAGAGCCACAAAGCTCACATTATTTAGTTGTGCATGAAGATGCTCATCTAAACTACAAGAGATATAAAGTTAAGAACTTTGTTTCAAAGGTCATCCAAGGTACACAAGTACCAGTATACACAAACACACACTGTTTTTGTATTTTTCAAAAATTTTCCTTTAAAAAAAAAAAAACTTAAAAACAAAGCATAAAGAAAACAAACAAGTAAACAAACAAAGCATCAAAAACTAGACTGACTCAAACTACAACAAAAACCATGCATGAGATCAGGAAAGTGAAGGAATCAATTGGAATCTTTTTCCTTCCAGATGGGAGACCTAGATGGCGATCCTTTCTTTTGCATGAACCTTTGTTCAGATGGATAAGGAGAAGAGTTGAAACCATTGAAGTTAGAGAGTAACATGACCGCCTTAAGAAATTGTCCAAGAAGGGCTAAAGAAAGTTGGAGTTGATTTTGGTTTCCAAAAGATGACACACTATTGCTTTGTTAAGTGGCTAACCACTTATAGCAATTTGGATGAGTATGCCTAGATGCTCCACAGTAGTGACAGAAATAAGGTTTCTTTGGTTGAGACTTCTTGTTGGTGGAGTGGTAATTATTCTACTTAGTCTCTTTCTTACCAACCTTAAGGGGTGCTCCTAGAATGGATTTTCCCTTATCACTTTTATCCTCACATTTTCAATCTTAGGATCAGTTACCTCAGAGTTATCATTATTATCAGGGGGAACAAAAATAACTCTATTTAAAGCATTAGAAGAGGTACTGCAAGAAGAGAGAGAATGATCATACCTGAGACTTGTTTTGTTAGATGCAGACTTCTGGAAGTTGAGCATTTCATCCAGCTTGGCACTTGAAGTTCTTTCCAATTGTGTTCTTACCTGAAACAGTTCAGCATCTAGTTTCTTGGTCTTTTCAGCAAGAAAGTTGTTCTTAAACCTCAGTGCTCCAATGGTTTGATTTGCTTCATCAACCTTGGTGGAGAGTTCCTTTCATTCCAACTCCACTTCACTGAGCTTTCTAGTAGCTAACCTATAAAGCTTCTCATGCTTCTCAGAGACCTTGTACAACTTAGAGTAGGCAGTGTGGATGTCGTCTTATTCATCCATCTTCTCAAACTTTGATTCTGCCAGCTTTTCTTCCTCTTCAATTAGTTCTACTGCTTCCTCAGGGGACTCAACAGTAGTTGTGAAAGCACTCACTATCCCATCTTGATCACTTTCATTAGAATCTGCTTCTGGTTTCGTATCACTCAAGGTAGCAGTTAGGGCTTTGCTTTTGCCAATGGATTTGAGATATGTGGAACATTCTTGCTTCATGTGTCCAAATCCTTGACACCCGTAGCACTTTGGCCCAGCAAAAACACTATTGCGACCAGCATCCTTGAATTCTCTCTTGCCCTTGTCTTGGGACTTGAATTGAGAGAATGCAGACTATTTGCGATCCTTATCACTTGCTTTGACATTCGCATTCTTGATGAACTTCTTGAATTGTCTGGTGATATAAGATTTTAACTTAGTATCCTCATCTTTAGATGACTTATTGTTATCATCATTCTCAACCTTCAAAGCCATGTTCTTGCCTTTGCTACTCTTGCCAACTCTTACTAACCTAGTTTATAGGTTTGCAAGTTCCCAATCAGCTCTATCAAAGGAATAGAGTCAAGATCCTTTGATTCTTCTATGACAGTGATCTTGGCATGGAATCTTACCAGAAGAGATTTGAGGATTTTCCTGACAATCTTGGGATCCGGAATCTATTCTCCAAGATTGAAGGCTGAATTCACTATGTTCTTGAGCTTGGCATAGAATTCATCGAATGACTCATCCTTATCCATCATTATTTCTTCAAAACTGGTAGTGAGCCTTTGGAGCTTAGAGTTTTTAACACCTTTTGTGCCCTCGTAGGTATTTTGAAGAATAGTCCATGCTTCCTTTGCATTGTCAGTGGAAGAGATCTTCTTGAATTCTTCATTGGTCACAACACTAAACAGAGCATTTAGTGCTCTACGGTTAAAATTTGCAGCTTTGATCTTAGTGTCATCCCATGTATCTAGCGGCTTTTCAAGTTTCTTCCAACCTACTTCAATTGCAAGCCATACTTTCTCATCTAAAGGCTGCAAAAAAGCTCTCATGCATACTTTCCAGTATGCATTGTTAGTACCATTAAATAAAGGAGGAACAATCAAGGATTGCCCACGATCCATAATAACAGGGGTCAATGGATCACATAGCAATGATTAAAACCTAATCAAAGTGTGCCCGCTCTGATACCACTTGTTGGGTTAAGATAACTTGACCTCGGTTAATTAATTCAATTACCCAAGTTGATTAATTAAATTCAATTGCATGCAAATAGTGAAGGCACCAACAAATCACCAATTAAACTAAATATAGCAGAAATTAAATTGATACGGTGATTTGTTGACCAATGGGGAAAACCTCTCGCAAGGCAAAAACTCCCACTGGGTGATTTAAAGGTCATCACTCCCAAGAATCCACTAATCAACAATGAAGTGATTACAAGTATAAGGAATCTTACCAGCTACCCTGGCCTATCCCGAAATACCAACGTACAGTTGAACTTTCGCTCCAACACCCAATTGGACTTGATCTTGTAGTAGCATTCTTTCCCTTAATGCACAAATTTCCAATCTGTGACTAACCCTTTGCACGGATCCCAGTACGTGACTAACTCCAGCAACTTGAATAGATGTTGTTGGCTACAAAGTTCTTCATTTCATCAATAATGAAGATTAGGAAGCACTTGGTTACAAAACCCTATGGTATACAAACGCAGTAGCTTCTCACAGAGAAAATAAGTCTCTTGGTTTCTGTATCCGTGTGAGATGACTCTTAAAATAAGTCTTATATATGTCTAGAGTTGTGAGAAAAGAAACCCTAAACAAATACATAAGATTGGGCCGAATTTCAGATCTGAAAATCTGAAAATCGTAAATCTCGATAGATCGAGTTGCTGTCGAGCTATCTATCGAGCTTCATATTAAGTCTCGATAGCAGGCATCTGTCGAGCTATCTATCGAGACTTAATGAACAAATTTTCTTCACTTGTTTCTTCGACCAATCTTCATATCTTTTAATACGAAAACTTGATATGTTTTGAACAACATATTTCTTGATGTATTAAGCCCATCTAAGATCTATCCAAGTACAAGTAAAGTGAATTTTGTCAAAGGATTAACCAATTACATAAAATATGACCCTAATAGAAATAATTAAATATTTATTGATTCACTCAAGTAATTGGTTCATATTCTTGATCATCCTCTTTATCTGATAACGTGTAATATAATTGAAGTTGATTCTCCAAAAATTAAATCATATAATAAGTATTATACATGAAGCATAATATAATTTATTAAAAATATTTCAAAATGAATCTCGCATTGATTTGCTAGTTTTTTTTTTTTTTTTGGGAAAAAAAGTTCATCGAGGTATTATTCAAGAAGTTGGAAAATCAACATTAACAAAGTTAACAAAGTTTAGAGTTAGGAACAGACTCCATCCAAACTAAAAGTGGAGAAGACAACCTAACTCTTCTAGCTAAGGCATCCGTTATAGCATTACCTTGTCTAAAAGAATGAAAAAAAGACTAACTCTTAAGAGAACTTACAATTGTCAAAGTATCCTTAAGTAAGTGACCCAAACTAGAATTAAGCAAATCACCATTATTTAGAGCGTTGATGATTATATCTGAATCACCTTCAAGAATAGAATTATCCAACCCAACTAAACTGATAAAAAGAGCAGCACGTCTAGCTGCCAACAGTTCCAGTAAAGCAATAGATGAAGGATTTGGAATTTTTTCCAATAGAGAGGCCATAACCAGCAGTTTTTTGTTTTTGAGAAGGGGGACATCAGCTAGTTTATTTAAATATATTTCCTTGTATGGTTTTGAATATATAAGAATGACGGACAGACAGAGAAAACAACAGACTTCGGAGGGATTTCTTTTAATTTCTTTTTGTGTTAGCGTGTCACATATTGTAGATTCATAGAATATGATCTCTCTTTTTGAAGCTTTTGAAAGGAAATAATATTCTGTTTATTAAATTTAGTTTAAATTACCTTTTAAACCTTACAGTTTTGGGTGTGTTTAGTTTAAATCTTAAACTTTCCAAATGTTTTATTTAAATCTTAAAGCTTCTAAAAACGTTTCATTTAAACCATAGAGTTTTAGGTGAATTCCTTTTAATAAGTCTTAAAGTTTGAAATAAATTTCATTTAAATCAGCTGTTCATATGGAGTTTAATGGGGTTAACAAGAAAGATGTTATAGAAGGTTATGTTTTAAAAACTTTTGAGGTTTAACAGCTTGCATTAGTTCATCCCTTATATTGGAGCCAGAGCTGTCCATTATTTGCACTCATTTGAGTTTGTCTTGGTTATTCATGAATTAGCAGTTGTTGAGCCGTCCATGTCGAAAGAAGTTGTCTTTATGGCTAAGGGGTGGTGAGAGAAGGATATATGCCTTGTAGAGCTAAAAGTCAACAAAAATGGATATGGCATAGGCTTCACTCTGAATGGAGTTGAGAGAAAGAGGATGATTGAGAAGCAAAGAGACGAAGATTGTCAAGCTCAAGCAGGAGGAGAGCGAGTCGACTAGAGGTGACATGGTGATTCCTCACATCACTTCAGAGTCACTTTCCCTTTCCCAAAACCGGTGTCATGCTGCCAAAGTTAATCAAGGATTAAGCAGATAACGAGTTGGAATTACCATCCAAGGTGTTTGTGCTACTAGTCAGAGCTTGCCCTAGGCCTACGTTTAGGCCACTTAGGCCATCACCTAGGGCTAGGGGCCCCCTACAAGAGGAAGGCCAAATGTGGAGTCAAAATTTGATTTTTTTTTTTTTAAGAGAAAAATATCTATTTTAGAGATATAAAAAAAAATATTAATTTCACATTTTTCCCCCTCAATTTTTAAGAAGGCCCAAATAATTAAGTAATGCTAGAGATAATACAAATTTAAATATATTATATATATATAGGTTTTACAAATAGATGTGTCACCAATCACAATAAGTAATTCAAATAGGAAAATGAATACTATAAATTTTACTATATACCTTTTGTTAGAACATATGTGGTTCACTTGTTATGAACATATGTCACTATTTTATTTAATTGGCTAATTTTTTGACAAAAAACACTTTACTTGTATTTGGGTAGATCTAGGATGTGTTTAATACTTCAAGAAACATTGTTTCAAGTTCAAGTGTTAAAGCCATGCAAGTCTGTCCAAGATTCAAGTGTGAAAAGTGTTGTTCATTAAAGCTCGACAGCTAGCCATCTATTGAGACCTATAGAGCTGTTGAAGCCCGTGGCTCGACAGCAGCTCGACAGATAGGGTATCTGTCGAGGTTTATGAAGTTCAGTTTTTCAGGACTGTTTTTCATTCAATCCGTGATTGTATGTTTAGGCTTTCTTTTCTCATAACCCTAGACATATAAAATGATTATTTTAAGGGCCATAAAAGGTGACACAAGTTGTACAAGTGTTGAGCAAAGTTTGCTCAAGCGAATTGTGACCGGAGACAGAATTTGCCCTAGTTCATCTTTCTTGTGAAGAAGTTACTGTGTTTGTACACATAGGGTTTTGTAACCAAGGAGCTTCTCGATCTTCATTGTGTGATGAACTGAAGAACTTTGCAGCCAACAACCTTCTCTAGTTGGTGATTGAAGTCGCGTACTAGGATCCGCGCAATTGGTTAGTCACGTACTGGGAGCCGTGCATCAAAAGGAGAGATTGTCACTACAGAATAAGTCCAATTGGGTATTGGGGTAAGGATTCAACTGTAGGTTGGTAGAAGGTACTAGGATTCCTTTACTTGTAACCGCTTGTTATGATAATAGTGGATTTTTGGGAGTGGTGACCTTAAAATCACCTAGTGGAGTTTTTGCCGTGTAGGTTTTCCACTGCATACTTAGTTTATTGGTGATTTGTTTGTGCTACCACGCGTTTGAATGTTAATTTGATTAATAAGTAAACTTGGCTAATTAATCAATTAATTTATCACAAGGGGTCAATACGTTTTTGGCCTATTAAGTGGTATCAGAGCAGGCACACTCTAATTAGGGTTAATCTTTGCTATGTGATCCATTGACCCCTGTTGTCATGGCTGCAACCGGCTTGAAGAGATCTTTGTTTTCAAATACATCTTGTTTTTCTAATCTCTGCTTGTTTAAGTGTATCAGAAAATACAAGTCTAAAAGTCATGTGAATTCCATTATGATGACTATTGGAAAAGATCTCAAGTTGACCAAGAAGAAACTAGACTGTCTCAGAATGAAAATGTGCAAAGGAGTTCGTCTGAGAAGAGTGAAAATTAAAGGTTTAGCTTGTAAAAGGCAGATGAGAGAAAACACCATTCCCACTGATCTGGCATCTAAGCACTAAGTGTGTTTTATGATGAAGTCCGTATTTAAGGTTATGGACACGTGTTTGTGGTACCTTGACAGCGGTTGCTCAAGACACATGACTGGAGACTGATCTTTTTTCAAGGTATTCGAGTCTAAGAAAGGTGGCAATGTCACTTTTGGTGATGGGAGCAAATCACAGATTAAAGGAAAGGGAATCATCTCTCTACCTGGACTGCCGGACATTGCAAATGTTCTATATGTAGAAGGTCTGAGAGTGAACCTGTTGAGCATAAATCAGATATGTGATCAAGACTTCATGGTGCTATTTTTAAAGGGAAAGTGTCTTGTCATGGATGAGTCGGGAAAGAAACTCATAAGTGAAGTTTGCACTCTAGACAATTGTTATGGATTGGTTCCTGATGCTGATATTGTGTGCAATAGCATTTGTTTACCAAATGAAGATCTATGACACCAACGGATGGGACATGCTAGTTACAAACATCTCTCTACTGTATCTAAGCATGAATCAGTCTTGGGGATACCAAAGCTTAGTAGAGTGAGCAATGTGGTGTGTGGACCATGTCAGCTTGGGAAACAAACGAAAGCTAAGCATCCAGACACTCAGACATTTGCTACATCTAGACATTGGAGCTTTTACATCTGGATCTTATGGGTCCAACTAGAACCGAGTCTCTTGGTGGTAAGAGATACATCATGGTTGTGGTAGACGACTTCACTAGGTACACTTTAATTATACTCCTACGATCCAAGTCAGATGCTTATGAGCACATTGAAGCCTTGTGCACAAGATTGCAGAATGAAAAGAGCCTGAAGATTGATCGAATTCGAAGTGATCATGGTAAAGAATTCGAGAACTCATACATGGAGTTCTTTTACATAAGATCAGGTATATCTCAAGAATTCTCTGCTCCTATTACTCTTCAGCAGAACGGTGTAGTAGAAAGAAAGAACAGGGTTATTCAGAAGATGGCTAGAGCCATGTTGCACAATAAGGATGTGGCTAGAAACTTGTGGGGAGAAGCCGTTAACACTGCATGTCATACGATTAATAGGGTGTACTTTAGACCCGGTACCAAGAAGACTCCATATGAGTTGTGGAAAGGAAGAAAGCCTAATGTGAAGTATTTCAGAATCTTTGGAAGTACTTGTTTCATTCTCAAGGATAGAGAAAATGTGGGAAAATTTGACTCTCGAAGCGATGAAGGAATATTTCTAGGATACTCCTCTACAAGCAAGGCTTATCGGGTATACAACAAAGAACCATGAAGGTAATAGAAACAATGAATGTTATTATTGATGAGTCTTCAGATTCTAGTTCTGAGAAAGTTAGTGAGGAATTCCCTAAAGAAATTCTTCCTCCCAAGCCAAAGGAAGTTACAGAAATTGTTGAACAAGAGCTCACATCTCCAAGTACTCCTAGTACTTCTAGTGTTTTGGAAGATTCTGTAGATATATCCACTTCACCAAATTCTGAATCCCATGAAGAGAAAGGACTTTCTTCCAGGATTAAATTAAATCATCCTCTTAACGTTATTGTGGGAAACATGAATGAACTCACATTAAGGAAGCGTACAGTTGATAAATGTGTTGCTAAATTTGTGTCTTATTCTTGTTATTTGTCACAGGTTGAACCCACTAAAGTAGAGGAAGCTCTTCAGGATGAAAGCTGGGTTGAAGCAATGCATGATGAACTGCTTCAGTTTCAGAGGAATGATGTCTGGACTCTAGTACCTAGACTAGAGGGTGAGCACATTATCAGCACAAAATGGATATTCCGCAATAAGACTGATGAGGAGGACAATGTGATTCGCAACAAGGCTCGACTTGTAGCTCAAGGATACTCACAAATGGAAGGAGTAGACTATGATGAAACATTTGCCCCAGTTTCCCGTATGGAGTCCATCAGAATTCTCCTAGCCCTAACATGTTACTTAAAGTTCAAGCTTTACCAGATGGATGTAAAGCCTGCTTTCTTGAATGGCTACTTAAAGAAAATGTCTATGTGGCTCAACCAAAAGGATTCATTGATCCACACTTCCCGGATCATGTGTTGTACCTTAAAAAGACACTTTATGGGTTGAAGCAAGCCCCTAGAGTTTGGTATGATCGGCTCACACAATATTTGGTGTCACATGGCTTCACAAGAGGAAAGGCTGATCAGACTCTCTTCATCAAAAGGGAAGATGGCGAGTTAATCATTACTCAAGTCTATGTTGATGATATCATCTTTGGATCGACGAAGGATGAACTTGCACATAACTTCTCAAAATTCATGCAGGCCGAGTTCGAGATGAGTATAATTGGAGAGCTGACTCACTTCCTTGGATTGCAGATTCGTCAACAAGATTCAGGTATATTCCTATCTCAATCTAAATATGCTAAGAATCTTGTGGAAAAGTTTGGTTTGGAATCTGCTAGTTCTGTTAGAACCCCTATGAGCCTAAATGTTAAACTCACTGTTGACTTGTTAGGAAAAAGTGTTGATCCATCTCTCTATAGAAGCATGATAGGTAGTCTTCTTTACCTTACTGCTAGTAGACTTGACATTAGTTACAGTGTGGGAGTGTGTGCTAGATATTAAGCTAATCCCAAAGAATCTCATATGACTGCTTTAAAAAGAATCATAAAGTATGTCAAAACCACTGCCGACTTTGGTGTGTGGTACAGCAAGGACACAAATGATGTCTTAGCTGGGTACTCTGACGCTGATTGGGCTGGGAATGCTGATGATAGAAAAAGTACATCGGGGGGTTGTTTTTATGTGGGTAATAATCCTGTCTTCTAGATGAGCAAAAAGCAAAATTCCATCTCATTATTCACTGCAGAAGCTGAGTACATCGCTGTCGGTAGCTGTTACACCCAACTCCTATGGATGCAAAAACTCCTCCATGATTATGGTATTTGTCAAGAGCATTTTACTATTTACTGTGACAATACTAGTGCCATCAACATCTCTAAGAATCCGATTCAACATTCTCGAACTAAACACATAGAGATTTGACATCACTTCATTAGGGAGCTTGTCGAAGATGGTACTCTTACTCTTGAGTTTATTCACACTGATGATCAGAAGACTGACTTGTTTACTAAACCTCTTAACAGCATACGGTTTGAATTCCTTCATTAAAACATTGGTGTCATCTTCCTGGATTGATAGCTCCTCGATACCTCCTCGATCCATCGAGCTTATTTTGTTGTGGACACCTCTGGACACCTTCCCGATAGCTGCATCTGTCAAAGCTTTTAAATCTCGACACCTCTCTCGACACCTCTCGACACCTCTATCTGTCGAGATTTACTGAACACCTATATATTTGTTCAGCATGATCCAATCTTCATTTTCTCGATCTCTCTCGATCTGTCTGTGCTTTTTCACCTCCCAAACTTCTCTCTCACACTCCAAACTTCATCTCAAAGAGATTTTCGGCCTTAATCAAGTTCTTCTTCACTTGGTAAGTGTCTAAATCTCTCATAGTCATGCATTTCATGATTTTCTTAACCTAAGTTTTTGGTTTTTTGAAAATTTTTTGGGGTTTTTCAAAATTGATGAAGTTATTGTGAAATTTTTGGGTTGGTTTTTGTGAAAATGCTTTAAAATCTTCATGCATTGCATCCCATGTGCATTATAACTATATTTTTATGCATTTAGTTGTGTGTTATATATGTTAACTGCTTGCGTGCTAATAGGATTGGATTGGGCTGAGCCCATGATGCAATTATCTTTGCACGTCACATGCTCATGCATTTTCATGCATACGTCCTTTACATTCAATATATTTTTATATATTTGAACTACTTTTGGGACTTTTCTGAGTGTTTCTTTCTTCCCCCCTCACTCTCTAGTTTACGTTAGTGCGTCATGGCACCAAAACGTAAGTCTGCTCCGTCCCGGAACCCTCTTCGTTCGGGGCATCTTCGTCTTCTGATCCCACCCCCTCTTCTGTTCGGTTCCGTGATGAGGATGCTCGAAAGGACTTCTCGGAGAACTTCTTTAGACGAGGCGTTCATTCGAAATGCCGAGTCATTTTGTCGGACTTCTCCGACACTAACCTACCCACTGTCATTCATAGTCGGGGTTGGGAGTCACTATGTGACGTCTCGGCCACCTGTCCATCCATGCTGATCTAGGAGTTTTACTCCAATATGCATGGACTTGATTCTTCTGTACCTCTCTTCATTACTTGCGTTCGAGGTACACGCATAATTGTCACACCGAATATTGTATCCGAGGTGCTCTATGTCCCGAGGGTAGAGCATCCTGACTACCCCGATTGTGAGCGTCTGAGGACTGTGTCCAAAGACGAGATGATTTTCGCTTTTTGTGAGCGTCCCGCTGATTGGGGCGATCGTCAGTTTACTCCATGTTCAACCTTTGCTAAAGGTCCTAGATTCATGAACATGGTTATGACTTTTGTTCTTCATCCTCTTTCTCATTATAACTCTATTATCCAATCCCGTGCTCGATTTTTGTTTTCTTTGTTAGAGCATCTCACTATAGATTTTCTCTCACACTTCATTCTTTCTATCATAGATATCTATAGGGATACGACAACCCATGATAAGCTCATCTTCCCTTCGGCTATCACGAGGATCTTAAGCCATTTTTCTGTTCCATTCCCCGTTTCTGACCACTTTCACGTTATGTGTGCCATTGACGCTGCTACCGTTAAATGGAGCGAGGCATAGTTTTGTTTGAGGCGGTCTGGTCCTCCCATCCATATCCGCTCCCTCATCTTCTACGAGCGGTGTGACACTCGAGGAAATCATGATGCAACTTCAATGCATGGATGCTCGCCTCGACACTCTCAGTGATGAGTTGTGTCAGGTGAACACCCGTGTTGGCCGTATTGCTCGACGCCAGGTTGAGATGGGCGGTTACACCGTGCCTTCCACTCTTATGGCCTCTACGGATGAGAGTGATGGCTCTGGCGATGATGATGATGCTACTGCCTCCAATTATGAGGATGATGGAGATGCTAGCTCTTCTAGTGCTGACGAGATGTCTACTTGACATTCTTACCCTTTATCACTCGTGACAAAAAAGGGGAGTAGTTTTGGTTATGAGAGTAGTCATAGTTAGGGGGAGAGTTAGTATAGGAGATTTTTGTTAGGGGGAGTGTTGACATTGAGGGATGTAGTGAGGTTTTGATGTATTGTTTTCTTTTCCTTCTATTTGAGATACATCACTTCTTGTACATGGGTCTTGTGGCCATTTTGACATACATTGTACTTATATTCTTTATATATTGATGTATGTTTTTCACCTACCCTTCATGTGTTGTTTCTTTTCTCTCTTTATACACATGATTCTTATAAATTGTATGCAATCTATTATTTCTGTTTCACACTAAGATGCCTTGATGAGTTTTGTTTAAAGTGTTTCAGAAATACAGGTTGTCAAAGTCTACTTGCCATAAACTCTTTTCTTGCAAAGTTTTTCAAGAGTTTGTGTTAGGATAGATTTTATTGTATTCAACAAGTGAATATGAGTTGAGTGGTTTATGACTTCTCTCATATATTCATTTGTTTGTTGTGGTTTTGTCACGGATTGCTAAAGGGGGAGATTGTTAGGACATATGTGGTTCACTTGTTATGAACATATGTCACTATTTTATGTAATTGGCTAATCTTTTGACAAAACGTACTTTACTTGTATTTGGGTAGATCTAGAATGTGTTTAATACTTCAAGAAACTTTGTTTCAAGTTCAAGTGTTAAAGCCATGCAAGTCTGTCCAAGATTCAAGTGTGAAAAGTGCTATTCATTAAAGTTCGACAGCTAGCTCGACAACTAGCCATCTATCGAGACCTGTAGAGCTGTTGAAGCCCGTGGCTCAACAGCAGCTCGACAAATAGGGTATCTGTCGAGGTTTATGAAGTTCAGCTTTTCAGGACTATTTTTCATTCAATCTGTGATTGTATGTTTGGGTTTTCTTTTCTCATAACCCTAGACATATAAAAGGATTATTTTAAGGGTCGTAAAAGGTGACACAAGTTGCACAAGTGTTGAGCAAAGTTTGTTCAAGCAAATTGTGACCGGAGACAGAATTTGCCCCAGTTCATCTTTCTTGTGAAGAAGCTACTATGTTTGTACACCGTAGGGTTTTGTAACCAAGGAGCTTCTCGATCTGCATCGTGTGATGAACTAAAAAACTTTGCAGCCAACAACCTTCTCTAGTTGGTGATTGAAGTTGCATACTGGGATTCGCGCAATTGGTTAGTCACGTCAATTGTAGGTTGGTAGAAGGTACTGGGATTCCTTTACTTGTAACCGCTTGTTATGATAATAGTGGATTCTCGGGAGTGGTGACCTTAAAATCACCTGATGGGGTTTTTGCCGTGTAGGTTTTCCTCATTCGTAAACAAATCACCGTGTCAATTTATTTTCCACTGCATACTAAGTTTATTGGTGATTTGTTTGTGCTACCACGCGTTTGCATGTTAATTTGGTGGACTATAACAACATATTAAATGCATATTTGAATTACTTTTTGTGATTAGTATTACATTTTTGTATGCCACATGTTAAATTTATAGTATTAATTTTTGTGATTAGTGTTACATTTTTGTGATTAGTGTCATTCATTCAAATACTCTTTTATTATCTTCTTGAAGTGTGGTCATATTCATTATTGTATTAATTTGTCGGTTTTTTGTAGTAAAATTTGTTATACTTTTAGCATTTTCTTAAAACCAAAAAAAAAAAAAAAAATCATAAAAAGTAAGAATAATTGATTATTTTTAAATAAAAATTAAGATGTAAAACACAAGTTAAATATTATTTTAAGTGATAACAAAAAGGCTCATTTGAAGCCATCATCTTAGGCCTCCAAATCTGTTGAGTCAGCCCTAACTACCACCACCCAAGAGGAAAATATTAACAATTGCTATGTTGTTAATCTACCAAAACAATGAGCAACTACATATATTACCACACCAACCCCCATTTTCTCAAGCAGTCATGTTTTAGGAGTACCCTTTGTAGAGAGTGAACATTTTTGACCAATCACAGATTGCCAAAACACACCACTAAGTCCTTGTAATTTGGTTAATTACAAAGTATCATGTCCTAAATTATGGGTCCCATTGTATTTATTCAATAACCAACGGGAATTTTCCAATGGTGACCAAATAAAAATTACAAATGATATTCAAGGGCCAATCACATGTTGACATGTGGTGATATTTTAATTTAAAATGCCATAAGCATTTAAATTAAATTATGCCATGTGTTATTTTAAATTAAGACACTTTGACTAATTAAATAATGTCATGTATCCCTTAGAGAAAAAGATATAAAGTTCCTCCATTTAAATCATGACACGTCTCCAATGATAGCCAATAACGTGTCTTCAAACCTCCCCAGTACTCCTATAAATAGAGGCTCTCCTCAGTCTAGTGAGAACACATTCAGCAAAACTCAGCTGAAATTAAGCTCTAAAGCCTCCAAGAACTTCAACCTTTGAATAAGAAGAACATTTGAATGAAAATCACTCAAATCATTCTCCAAGATCTTAAAATTCACTAAAATCAAGCTCACAAGCCTTTAGAAACTCCAAAATACTACAAATTAGCAAAGCTCTATAGATTCAAGCCTCTAAAACCCCCCAAAAAACTTCCACCACAAATCTTCAAATACGAAGAACATTCACCCAAATCATCATTCCAAGTCTCAATGTTTTGTTAGAATCAAGCTTTAAAGTCTCTAGAAACTTCAAAGACTTTGATCCATCGATACTTTACCTGATTCAAGCTCTAATGCTCCGAAGAATCTTAGAAGATGAAAAACATTTGAAGAACATGAAGAACGAAAAGTTTCTAACAAGCTAAGAGCAAAATCTTTATCGCAATTTCATTCCAAATATCTTTCAATCCACTTTCCAATCAAAGTGAAGATATTTTGTTTTCGAATCAAGCCTATATCAACACAATATTTGAATCTAAAACTTTTTCAAGGAGATTGAATAAGAGGTTTTTTCCTATTGTAATAGAACCTAAACATTGAATTTTACTCACACATTCTTTAATACAAAAATACATTTGTGAAACATTTTCAATGATTTGATTTCCAAACTTCATATTTTTGTGTTTACTCATTTGTCTTACATAGTTAGGTGGTCGAGGTTCACAATCTCCTATGAAAAGCCCAAAGATGAATGAACCACCCCAAAACTTGCTGAACTAGTAAACTTGATGCTTTAGAGCATTAGCATTGGGGGGTATAAAACCACCTAAATTGCTATTTCCCTCATTGTGGCCTAAAGCATGCAATAACCGGGTTTGTATATCGAAAAAATTATACATGCCAGCTACAGTAAGTTACTAGATTTACACCCTACTGTTCACCCGGATGTAAACAAAAAATTATTTATTTATTCGCTACTCTCTCTCTTCCCTTCCCTGTTTCCAATGATTTATTCACTACTCTCTCTCTCTCCCTCTCTCCCTCTCTTCCCTTCCCTGATTCTTCTCTCTCTCCCCCCCAAATAACCATCACCCTCTACTATCGCCCTCTCTCTCTAGGTTTAATTTGTTTTGGGTTTAAAGTTGCTTTTTGGGTCTATTGTGTTTTGGGTTTGAAGTTGTAGTTTCATATTGATGTTGAATCAGTGATTGTGGGCTTGCTTGATTTTGGTGGTGTTAGGTTGGTTTCGATGGTTGGGGCTTGATTGAATCGATGGCGGGTTGGTTTGAATTGGTGTGGTTTGGCTTGATTTCGGTGGTGCTGGGTTAGTTTCGGTGGTTGGGAATCGGTGTGGGTAGGGTTGTTTCGGTGGTGCTTGGACTTCGGTTTCAGTGGCTAGTGTTTGAATCGGTGGTGCTAGATAGAGAAAGGGGAAAAAGAGGTAGAGAGAGGAGAGAGTTTTGTGTTGATTTATAATATTTTATTATGTAGTTATATTATTTTATTGTGTTGCATGGAAAAATAAAAACTAAGATGTTGGGCATATTGTAAAGTGGGATGATATAATAGATAAAATAGTTTTTTAGATGGTAAAATAGCAACTCTTATACAACCCCAGATGTGAATGCTCTTAGGTTGTGTTTGGTAAAGTGGATTTTAGGAATGATGGAAAAAGGAGAGAAAATGATGAGGGAAAACTTTTTGGAGGGTGTTTGGTTGTGATGGATAGAGGAAAAAAATGTGGTGGGGCTCAGGTGTTTTCTCCCCCGGCCCACCAAAATTTTTTCTCCCCAAAATTGGAAGGAAACTGAGAGAGAGAGAGTGATTTGTTAGATGGACAAAAATGCCCTCAGTTGCTTTCCTGGGCAACGTTGGCTTTTTCTTTTTGGGCAAACATTGGCTCTTTTTTTTTTCTTTTTTCTTTTTTTGCTGCTTTCTTGGTACACTTTGCCTCATCTTTTATTTTTCTTTTGATTTCCTAGGGTGTGGGGTGAGTGATTTTTTTTTTTTTTTTTTTTTTTAACTAGACGTGATTTTTTTTCTTGACATGATTTTTAATAAATTTGGGTGATTGATTTTTTTTTTGCTTGTTTGTCACTTTTTTGTTTTAATTGGACATCATTTTTTACAAGGGTATGTGAGTAAATTTATACAAATTCATTTTTTCCATCCCTCCATTTTTTAACAAGGGTATGTGAGTAAATTTATGCAAATTTATTTGGGTTCTTCTCCGACCAAAAACGATGACAATCAAACGGGTGGAACTCATCAAATATATATTTTTGACCGACTTAAACATATATATTATGAAATATCAAATATCTTTTCCTTTTATTTATTAAAAGTAGCAGTATATAATTTATTACTTAAAAATAGTAATAATTATCTATGGTGAGAAATGGTGGAGGGACTCCCATTCAGGTCTCAAAAGCACAATAATTTACAAACATAATTTGCTAAGGCTTATAAAGCAACATAGTTACATCTTTTATAATTTTTATTTTTTTTAATACATGATATAACTTACATCCTTTATCTACAATACTAAAATCACAGCTTCTAAATCTAGAAACAGCCGAATTCACATTTTGGAACTTAGCATCGTAGTTGTCATTCTGTGTAGAATCTGGGTTGAAAGTAGTGATTGCCACTCACATGACACTCACGTTGCACAGCCATAAATCTTTGTTGCTGGCGTAAGTGTAGAACTTGCCAAAAACAAGAAAAACCAGCATTGGTCTTAAAAACATCTATGTTTGCTACTCATCAAATATTATCTTATCAAATACTCATGTAACTTATTAAATATCAAATATTTATTTTTTAATAAATAATATTTATCATTAAAAAAGAAAACAAGAAGGAAATTGTAAGGGAAGGGAAATGATACCGTCTGACACCAAACTTATCATTTTTTAAAGGATATTGTGGGAGTAAAAAACTTATCATTTTTTTTTTGAAATTACACTTTACTATCTTAAACTATACCCTAGATTACACTTTGCACCCTAAAATTTTCGAATGTACGTTTTGCACCTTAAACTATGGTTACACTTTGCACCCCGATGTTAAGTTTGCCGTTAACTTGGATGGAAATCCAAAGTTTAGGGTGCAAAGTTTAATCAAGAGTATAGTTTAGGGTGGTAAAATGTAATTTCTTCTTTGTTTTTAAAGGATTGAGAAGAGAGGTAATTGGGTATTTTCACATGATGTCATACTTTTCCGTCTAAGTTAACAGCAAACTTAACATCGGGATGCAAAGTGTAACAATGGTCATAGTTTAGGGTGCAAAATGTGCACTCAAAAAGTTTAATGTGCAAAGTGTAATCTGTGGTATAGTTTAGGGTGGTAAACTGTAATTCCCCCCATTTTTTTTAAAAGAATATTGTAGGTGTTAGAGATATGTTAGCCCGCCCAAGCCCAATCCTTCTATGTGTGCAAGTCAAGCCTCCTACTTGTACTAGAAGTCTATTAGTCTAGGATTTAGCCTACTATATATGCCCACGTTATGGTTCATTATAACATAGGATTTGTACTACGCTTTCATATATTAAATATGTAGCCCTTTAGGGTTTCCTTCGTGGACATGGCTGTTAGGTTGAACCACACAACTCTCGTGTTCTATATTTTATGCTTCTACTTCCGTGTTTATTCTAGCATATTCAACATGGTGTATTAATGCTAACATTTAACATGGTATCAGAGCCAAACTCCGTTCTTGGCATCTAGCAAAATCTGTCTCTAATTTCTCTGTCAAGCTTGCTCCCTTTCCCTTCAACCCACAGATCTGCCACGGCCTCCCTTGGACCATGTCTCACTGCTGCCTCGTCGATGTTGCTGTCAACATTTCCTTGCAGCTGCCAAGGTCTTGAAAATCTCTGGTAAGCCATGTCTATCCTTCTTAGATCTGTGCCTTTCAAGCCTTAGTTTTTGTTGAAATTGACACCACAAGCGTCATCCTCGTCATCCCGCGAGGAAAACCCAGGAATTCGATCGCCAAAATCATCTACACGCGCGGTGTGAGAGACTGGCTCTCAAAAAAGAGCGTATCAGTACCTCTTTTTGGGGTTTTGTGGAGTCACCACTTATTTTTAAGTTACGAAAATAAGAAAACTATAAAATACAAAAAACATGAATAATACTGAGTTTTTATTGATTTGAACTCTTACATTTGATAGAAAGAAATACTACATGGCTTTGGTCCTAATTTACAATCTAGTAAAAAGATTACAAAGCTTTGTTTCCTAATTACAATCTATCAACAATAAAGACTATTCTACGAGCCTAAGATCTAGATTCGGGGGCTAGGTTACAAGATTCCTGGTGTTAGGCACCCATCCTGCCCGAATAGAGTTTGGTCTTCTAGACTCTAAATGACCAACTAAGTACCCATATGCAAGAGATTAATGAGATGCAAAAAAAGCCATGTTAATTTCCATAGATCTAGGGTTAAAATGCTATTCTAAAATCCTAAATCTGCAATCTTATTTTATGCAAACAAAAAGTTTGATGAGAATCATGATTAGAAAATTAAGATTTGATTTTGTTGATGAGAGTTATGAATTTAAGAATAAAAATACAGATATGGTTTTTATGACATAAAAGAATGAATTTTTCAATAAAAATACAAATCTGGTTTTTTATGACATGAAAGAATAGATTTTTCAATGAAAATACAAATCTAGTTTTTTATGACATGAAAGAATGAATTTTTCAAAGAAAATACAGATCTGGTTTTTTATGACATGAAAAAATGAATTTTTCAATGAAAATATAGATTTGGTTTTTTATAGATATGAAAGAATAGATTTTTCAATGAAAATACAAATCTGTTTTTATGAAATAGAAAAAATATGGATTTGTGCATGAAATTTCAGATATGTTTTTATGAATGAAAATTAGAAGAATTTCATATTTATATTTGTAGAGATATGAAAAGATATACTCATGCATGAAATTTCTTACAGATCTACAATTTCAAATAATGATTTAACCTTAGATCTATGCATGTTAATCAACAGCAAATAAAATCATAGACTAACCATGTGAATAAGATTTAGAAACAAAGACATGCAATGAACAAATCATAGACATGATTATGTAAAGGATAAAAGAAAGAAACAGATGTTATGCAAAACAATATTAAAATATACCTGCATGAATGAATCGTACAGGGGGAATTGCTTTAGAAATTAGATAGAATGGATGTCTTTGAGATCTAAAGAATAGTCGCTTAACAAAAAAGAAAATACTAAAGTAAAACTTTCAGGGTTTCTATTACGTTAAGGAGAGAAGGGAGCTGAATCTTGGGTGGTCTCCTCTATTTATAGAAGTGGTATCTTCTTGAAAAATAAGCTAAAGTTGCTTTGAAAATCAGCAGACACGAGTTGGGTCAGGTTTATTCCAAAAAATTGAATCTGATGAGTTTTAAAATGAATAAAACGAACCTAGAATTATTTTGGAATTTGTGCCAATTGACACTATTGAAGTGCCAATCGGAACTTCTCAACTACCGATCGGCACTGTTGAAGTGCCGATTGGAACTTTCAGCAGTTTCGTCCAACTTTCGTTTGCTTACCAGTTTTAGACTATTTTTGGCGTTTTTCTGAGCTAGGAATTGTATTTAGACGTGTTCTGGACTTATATTCCTGATAAAATTCATCTTAACTTGATATTTAAATATTTAAAATAAATATTTTAGAGATAATTACCCTAAAAACTTAATTATCAATTCAATTTTAACATTATTAGCTTATTTCTTTTATTCCCATGCAACCAATCTTATTTTAACAAAAATAAACCACCAATGATAGAAATTCATTTAATTAATTTTAATTGTTACCCAATCAAAATTAATTTCAATTAAATACGTGTGATCTGTTCCACCCAAATGAATGCATGTAGACCATTAAACTTGATCTTGTGATATCTTTTGATCCGACCGTCCAATTTGGAAACCAAATGTATCGTTGTAATTGTTAGAACCTCAAGATCATTTTCATGATATGTGATGAATGACTTAATGAATGAAATGCAATCATGATTTTGGGTACCTAAAATGGTTATTCGGTCATCTTCTAAGATTAAATTATGGGTGTGAAATTGAGTGTCTACATGTGGCTTATATGTTCAATGGCTGATACACGCGCCTCTTAGGATCTCATGCGCAGCTCATTGGTTTGTCACACGCGCCACACTTCTGGATTTCTCCACAATGCCCAATCCTTCAGGTCTCTTCAAATTAATTCTTTAGGCTTTCTTCATGTCTTCCTCAAGGCATCTTCATGGTCATCTCATGATTTCTTCAAGGCAATCTTTAAGTCATTTTTCACGGGATCTTTACAAGCTTATCAAACCTCAAGGTATCATCGAGCTTCCACATTAAGTTTGAGAAGGGGTGTTAGAGATATGTTAGCCCAATGTAATAGGCCCAAGCTCAATCCGTCTATGTGTGCAAGCCAAGCCTCCTACTTGTACTAGAAGTCTATTAGTCTAGGGTTTAGCCTACTATATATACCCACGTTAAGGTTCATTGTAACACAGGATTTGTACTGCGCTCTCATATATTAAGGATGTAGCCCTTTAGGGTTTCCTACGTGGATATACACCGTTAGGCTGAATCATGCAACCCGTATGTTCTTGTGTTCTATACTTTATGCTTCTGCTTCCACATCTATTCTAGCATATTCAATATGGTGTATCAACGCTAATATTTAACAGTGGGAGTAAAAAAATAAAAGACAAAACTCATAATTAATTTGTTAGAATGCTGGGAAATTCACAATGGGAGAACCAAGAAGGAATACAAGTGTTGACACCCTATTTTTCAACCTGCGTTTAATCTAACATGGAGGGTTAAAGAGTAATTTCACCTTGAAAAAAGACATCTTAATTTGGGCCATTATATCCTTAATTTCGTTTCATCAAAATGATCTTGATGTTGTAATGATCAAATTGACTGGTCCTAAGCCTTAATCGGACCATCAGATTGAAAGTTATCATCAAATTAAGTTTTAATGGCTGAGATGTACTATCACAAATTGAGTCTGACTATATGTGATTATGAACAATTAATTCTAATTTGTTATAATTATAATCAATTTAAAACTAATGACGTGTCATAATTTGATTGTCTAGGATTACAGCTTATGGTAAGGTTGTACACACTTGATTAATAAGATAATCAAACATTAATTATTCAATAAGTAATTTGTGTAATTATATTTTTAATTAGGGTAAATTTGGGACTGATTAATTCTGAAATGGAAGTAATTGGAGCCTATTAATGTTAATTGGAAACTAATTTGGGGCCAATTAATGTTAAGTATGCTAAAACTATTTTCCAACAAATGACCTTTGCTCACCATTTCATTTATATCTCTCAGAATATTCTGAATTTTTGAGTGAGGTTAATTTTTCCAGAAACTAGACATCTAGGGCTCCCATTTGAGCACAAAAATGAGACAATTCTTATCAGAATTGAGTAAGATATGATTTTTTGCATTTGGCTCTGCGGGCTGTTACATGAGCTATGGGAAAAACCAAATTCTTAGTCATTTTGCTTGCTCATCACTCCCACCAACCTCCAAATTTAATGCACCAACTTTCTCTAAATACTGAAATAGGGTCTAGATTCATGATTCTCTTTGATCGTTTGTTAACCCTCATTAATTGCCCTTCCATTCATATTTTCTCCACCACTACTATATAAACCCCTCATCTCCTCCATTCCAAGACACAAAAACACCTCCCTTATCCCTTCTTGAGTTCTAGTGACGTAGAGCAGTCTTGTCATATCTTGGTCTTCCTAAGACTCAAGTTATTGAGTGAGACTCACTCTCCCTCTCCTAGTTCTTCTTTTTCTACTCCACCCTTAGGACCTCCACCAAGAACCTCCTCCTCTACCAATCTTGCATGCAAGTATAATCCTTTTCCCTAACTTGTTTTTTATATTGCTATGATGAGAATTTAAGATTAAAGCATGCTAGTGATTATTTAAATTCCTTGAATATGTTTGAATGTTCTTAAATGTTCATATGCGTTCTTCACAAGTTCTAGGTTGTTCATCACATGTTCATGCATGACACTACCTTTGATCTTAAATCCACGTCCAAAATATGAAAAACATGTTAGTTTCATAATTTTCTCAAATCTTCGAATCTAGGATATCACCATTTACACACATTCACTAGAATTTATTTTTCAATCCAAATGTAAGGATTAATAAATTGAATTAGGGTTTATCACATGCACACACATTAAATTCAAGCAAAACAATGAACATGCAATTGATTGATAACATGTTGGATGATGTGACATGAATGTTGGCCATCATAGTCAAGATCACCAGTTTCACTGAGCAAAGTGGGTGCCTAACACCTTCCCATCTTGTAACATAGCCTTCGAGCTTAGACCAAGGGTTGATAGATCAATGCTTATCCACGTAATTTTCAATCTCTAGATTGTAACTAGAAAACAAAGCCATGTATTTTATCTTAGATTGTATCTATGATCAAAGCCATGTAATTTCCTATGGTCAATGTACATTCATTTTTAAATCAATAAAATGATGAATTTTTCAATTTTGGTTTTCTTATTTATTCCAATAATTAAGTAAGTAGTGAATCCATTGTAAAACTTTTAATTTAATAGGAAAAATATAATTAGTCATACCTCTATTTTGAGAGACAATAGCACGGCTTCACCCATTCACGTGGGTTTGGCCTAATCCCAAAACAAGTCGGGGGCATGGTCTCTCACAGTGGCGACTCCACTAGGGATATTGAGGTTATGATAGCCAACCATGTCATTGTTTGTTTATTGTTTTTTTTTTTTTTTTTGTATATAATATGCCTAATATGTCATTATATTGCATGCCATGCATCATTTTCTTGAATGAAATTTATTTTATTTGTATGCTAGTCCAGAAGCCCGGTAGTATAAGCCATGGATTGTGGTCTTCCTAAGACTCACATACCCAGCGGTGAACCTACCACCCACTGTGACAAGGATCATCATGGTTATGCCATGGTGGTTCATAGGGACAAATTGTACTGTTCGGACCAACGCGGTGCACTTCGCGTCACAAGTTGGGAGGTATGATGTCCTAGCTTGTGGGGACCTTTAACCTACCTTCTACCCATGTTGTAAAAGCCCATAGAACCTACCCTTAGGTCAGTCAAGTAAATTGCATTGCATTACGCATGTGTTTGGCTGTTGTTTGAACCATGATAAGCTCAAGTCCAAAGCTTGGGCCTATCATAATTGTTTGAACCATGTATGCTATGAATAAACTCAAGCCCAAAAGCCTATGATTGAACTCTACTTGGCATGGAAGCCCATATTGTTTCTTGAATGAGTCTAAGCCCAACACTTGAGCCCATCGAAGGTTTATAGACATGATCAACATCAAAGGCCAAAAGCTCACAAGATGCATGCCTTTCAAGTGCAAGCCCAAGCCATTTCAAGCAAAGACCAAAAGATCATAATTAAGGTTCAAGCCTACCAAGTCCCAAGAATCCTCAATGGATCAAGAAGAAGCAAGTGGCCCAACTTTGCCTCACTCCACATTAGGTTTGCAATATCATGGTTAAGCTTAAAGTTTGTTTGTTCCATATTTCTATGTTTCTTTGATTCTAAAGTTTCATGTAGTATTAGATATACTTTGTTCATGTATAGATATCCAAAAAATAAAAATAAAAACTATGAAAAAATCAAGATTTCCAAATCTTTCCAAAAAAAGAGAAAAAATTTCAAATCAAAATAAGTCTTTGGACTAGGGGCATTGGGCCTTTAAGTCATTTTCAAAAAAAAAAAAATTCTTTGAACTAGGGGCATTGAACTTCCTAGTGACTTTTTCAAAAAGGCCCAATTTTTTTTCTTTCAAGGATTTCAAGATTTTTTTTTTCAAAATGGTACATGAGGATCCCTTGAATTTTTTTTTTTCTTTTCTAAATCTTGATGTTTAAAGGCTTGAGCAATCAACTTGTGCCAAGGAATGATTAATGTCATTTGATCCATGTCAAGACTTTTGCTACTTGACATAGAATATAAGAAGAAATGGTCTTAAAAGGCAATAAAAAAGAATCCATCCTTCGGAAAGTCCCAAGAATCCATGCACTTGATCCAATTTTCAAAAGTCTTTTGTTTCACAACATTAGAGCATTCATAATTTTTCTTTTAAGATGAATTTATTAAAAGAGCTCGAGTCACTGTGCCTACAAGCAAGCATTACTAGGGATAGGAGAGCCTATCTTTGGTTAAACTAAATTATTTCCTATTACCTAAAATGTTCATTATCCATCGCTAGCCCATTTGAGCCTTCAAACAGTTAGCATTTTTTTGCATGAATCCACTAAAATCTAAACTTGGGGTGGGAAAAATTAAGTTATGCATACTTAAATCTCATGTTGAGGAGGACTCAACCTTGTAGCTTTGAAGCTAATTGATAAAACTCTCCTAGAAGACATGAAAGACAAGTAGAGAATTCATTAAGCTAAAGATAAAAGATCATCAAAGAAAAATGAGGTTTCACTCAATCAAGGAATGAGAAATGAAATTCCATCAATGTGAGAGAAAAAAAGTGTGCATCAAGTTTGAAGATCCTAAAATTCATCATGCCAAGAGGAATACAAGATTCATCTAAAAGAGAGTTCATCAAAAAAGGAAAAGATTCATCAAGCATAGAAAAGTGCAAGTGCATCGAGGCAAGAAAGAAGTCTAGAGAGTGCATCAAAATGACTTAAGTTGAGAAAAATAAGGAAGACAAAAGATCCCCAAAAGTTCATTCAATCAAGAGATGAAAGACATAGAAAAAAAAACCCCCCACTAGGCTAAAAGCCCAAATGGGCAGTCTAGACAAAATCTAGGGCCAAAAAAAAAAAAAGAGAGAGAAAGAAGAAGAAAAGAAAGCCCGCTAGGCTGAAAACTAAAAAGGGCGGTCTAGGCAAAAATTAGGACCAAAGAAAAGAGGAAAAAGAAAAGAAAAAAAGGGAAAATCCTAACAAATTGAAAACTTGAAGATGTAACCTAAAAAGAAAAGGATTTAACAAGATGAAAGTCTAAAGGTATGATTCAAGAGGAATGAGCATAAAACAAATGTTGATACAAGTGACCAATGAAGACTAGTGAGAAGATGACAAAGAAGAAATGGGAAAACTCCTCCAATACTTGATTTTTGAGTAATGCATACTTGGGGGGAACATCATAGGGAATTTTGAGCCTTTTTATATCATTCATTTCATAACCTAAACCCGGCCTATATTACAACCCATGAGTAAAGACCTCCTTGAAATCTTACTAGTTGTATGCACATCTTAAATTCTAATATTATTTTCTCTTGAATTAAAAAGGAAAAATGTTTAAAATTGTCAAACCCCACTGGATGATATGTTCGAGGACAAAATTTCTCAAATTCTCAAATCCTCAAATGACTCAAAAGAACTTTCAAATTTGGAGCACTCTCCTTGTTTGCACCCAATAGTGTGATTCCTAAATATTATCACATTTCATTTCTTAATTGCCTTTGGAGACTTAATCAAATAGTGTTCAAAAGAAATAAGCAAATTTGATTACATGAGTTTAATGATCTTGATCCTTCCTAATAAAAGAGATTTGTTTGATCTTAAACACTATGATTTTCCAAAATGGTGTTCAAAGGATCACCTTCTATTCATTAAAAAAAAAAAATCATTCTTTTCCAAAATCCAGTTCTCCTGAACTACGTCTTGACCTAATCCTTTATGAGAGAGGTACGTAGGCAGCCTTTCAAAGGCCCAGTCCCAATCACCCAAATAGCCTTCGAGCTTAGATTCAAAACAATGTGATAAATTTGATTGGATGCATGTTGAGCTAAGCTCATCTGTTTTGCATCAAGAATGCTTAAACTAGGGACATTGGCCTATTTATCTTGTGTGCATGGTTTCACCTAGGTCATCAACCCACTTGTTTGTTAGCATGTCAACATTTGTTTTCAAGCATATCAACACTAGGGGCATTGGCCCATTGGTATTTGTATTCTATCATGTCATCTATTCTTTGTTCAACATGTCTAAACTAGGGCCATTGGCCCTAAACGTTTTCATAAAAAACTGGTTTCTAACAAGCTTGGAAAGGTAGACAACTTTTGTAGGAATTAAGTAAGGACTTTTCTAGCAATCCGCATCAACTTCTAGCCAAAGTTATTCTCATTCAAAGTCTAGGTTTTCAAAAAAAAAAAAAAAATCATCATTCTTGCCTCATGAATAAATCTTCATCACTCCTACTCCATCTTCATCTTCTTCACCTTTTGATAATGAACACACTGTAGACACTTGATTTTGCACCCTTAAATTAATTTTGGAAGATGACTGAAATGACCATTTCAAATACCCAAAAATCATTACATGCATTAAATCATTCATTTCATATCATAAAAATGATCTTGAGATTTTAACAGTCGTGACTGTATGCCCAATTCCCAAATCGGACTATCGGATTGAAAGATATCACGAGATCAAGTTTTCACGGTCTACATGCATTGTATGGGGGTGAAACCGATCACGTGTGATTAATTGGAATTAATTCTGATTGGTTAAACAATTACAATTAATTAAATAATTGTGTGACTGGTTGTTGGTTTTTATCAGAAATGAGCTTGGTTGCATAGGAATAAAATGGATAATCAAGGGAATTATTGATAATTGAGTCTTTTTAGAATATTTATCTATCAGATAATTATTGTTTTAAAGACCTGGTTATCAAAATAAAAGGGATTAATTTTAGAATACGAGTTAAAAATACGTCTAGGTGCAGTTCCTGACTCAGAAAATCCCTAAAAAAGAGTGTAGATTGAACCAAGATTGGGAATTGGGCTCGAAACTTAAGAGGGCCAATTGGCACTCTAGGAGTGCTGATTGGCACAGCTTCGAGGCCCGGCCCAAAAATGTTCTGATCAAGATAAAACGCATCCATTTCGAAATTTTAGGGATAAGAAGGCAACCTAATTCATATCTGATCCAAGCCAGGTTATTTTTTAAGTATCAAACCTCTATAAATAGGGGATTAAAATTAGAAATCAGGACCCATTTTTTGACCCATCTCTCCCCTTATGTTAAAGAAATTCTGGAAGATTTTCTTTAGGATGTTCTTTTGTGTTAAGAGGCTTCACTTAAATCCTTAGAAATTCATTCTTTTTTATCTCTAGGATAATTCTCTGCTTGTGGAATATGTTCATGAAGGTATGATTCTAACTTTACTTTCCATAACATGATTTTATTTTAATTTCAAAAACACGTTCTCATCTATGCTTTATTTTCCATGAATATGATGTTGCTTTTTGTGTTTAAATAACCATATTGATCATATGTGCATGCTCTTTTCTTGCTTTTAAAAATTTCAAATGATTAGTTGATGAACATGCCTAGATCTAGGGTTGAATCTTTTCTTAAGATTTTAGATCTGCAATTTTCCTCTATGTTTTTCAAAACTAAAATTAGATCTGTATTTTTCTCTATGTTTTTCAAAACTAAAATCAAATTTGATAAAATCAGATCTGTATTTTTCTCAATGCTTCTTTTTCAAAGCTAAAACCATATCTGTATTTTTCTCCATGATTTTCAAAAATAAAATTTGATCTGTATTTTATTTATAAAATCTTATCACTATTTTGTTTATAAAATCTAATCTACATTTTATTTACAAAAATCTGATCTGTATTTTGTTTATAAAATCAGGTCTTTTTTTTTGTTAAGAAAAAAAAATCTGTCCTGCAGTTTTTAAAACAGAAATCTGGTTTGTTTTTTAATAAAAATCTGATCCGCATTTTTTTTATAAAATCTGTTATGAATTTTTCAAAACAAAATCTGACCTTTTTTTTTTTTTTTTTTAAAAAAAAAAATTAAAACCAAATCTGCATTTTTAATAAAAAAATTGGTGTTTTCAAAATAAAAATATGTTTTTCTCTCATATTTAAAAAACCCAAACCAGATCTGAATTTTTATTGAAAATTCATTCTTTTTCTTTTACAAAAACTCAGATTTAAATTTTCACCAAGCATTCTCATCAAATTTTTTACACAAAATAAGTTGCAAATCTAAGGTTCTTAAATAGAAGTGTAACCCTAGGTCTAGGATTTGACATGGCATTTGTTGCATATCATTTCACACTTTGAATATGGGTACTTAATGGTCACTTAAAGTTTAGAAGACCAGGCTCTGTCTGGGCAGGGTGGGTGCCTAACACCTTCCCATCCTGTAACCTAGCCCCCGAACCATAGAATTTTAGGTTGGTAGATTTAGTGTCTTATTTTTATTTTGGTTAGAATGTAACTAGGAAAAAAAGTTTTGTATTTTTCTTTTTATTAGATTGTACCTAGGAATCAAAGCAATGTAAAGTTCTTTCTACCAAGATGTAAATTGTTTCCAATCAATGAAAATGCACACTATTCAAGATATATTGTAAATTGTAAAGTTTTCTTATTTTACTTATAAAATAAGTGGCGACTCCATTGAATCCTAAAAAGGGAAGGTGCCGATGCCTAACCCTTTTTTTGAGAGCACTTAAGTTTTTCAAACGCCGGTCTCTCACACACACCTTCACTAAATATATCTATATATATATATATATATATATATATATAATCTTTGATGAACAAATCTTTAAAACTTCAAAGGAAAAATCCCCAAAAGAAATTTTCAAAAGGAAAAATCTCCTTCAGAATAAAATTTCAAGGAAAAATCTCCATTTTTTAAAGGAAAAATCTCCAATGAATAAATCTTCATTAAAAATATTCAAATCTACAAAGGAAAAATCTCCAAAACTTTTTTTCAAGGACAAATCTCAATGAACAAATGGAAAAATCTCCAAAATAAATCTTCATAGGAAAAATCTCCAAGATAAATCTCCATTTTTCTAAGGAAAAATTTCCAATGAAAAAATCTTTTCAAAACTTCAATGGAAAAATCTTCATGAACAAATCTTCATTAAAAATGTTCAAAACACATCTTCAAATGAAAAATCTCCAAAAAAGATGATGGATTGCGATTTCCTTCCATATTCCTTGTGGTTGCAACATGAAGTTAACTATCCCACACTCAGCAATCTTCCAAGCATTGAGATGTCCCAAACTAGGGGCATTGGCCAGGCATGTCCAATTCTTTTCAATGAATATCTCTGTTATTAATTGAAAATGTTTATTTTGTAGGAGCTAAGGCAAAAGATCCATACACATTGGCATGGATAACGCCTTACAAGAAATTTTTGGACCTCTAGGAAGTACATCCAAACTTTAAATCCATCAAACCTCTGGGAAGCACGTCCAAAATTCAAATCCATTGGATCTTTAGGAAGCACATCCAAACTTTAAATTCAACAGACCTCTGGGAAGCATGTACAAAATTCAAATTCATCGAATCTCTGGGAAGCACGTACAAACTTCAAATTCATTGGATCTCTGGGAAGCACATCCAAAATTCAAATTTATTGGACCTCTGGGAAGCATGTCTAAACTTCATATCCATTGGACCTCTGGGAAGCACGTCCAAACTTCAAATTCATCAAACCTTTGGAAGCACATCCAAAATTCAAAACCATCGGACCTCTAGAAGCACATCCAAAAATCAAATCCATCGGACCTTTGGGAAGCATGTCCAAAATTCAAACTCAAATTCAACAGACCTTTAGGAAGCATGTCCAAAATTCATGATCTTTGGTCCTTTAGGATGCATGACCGAAATCCTCATTTTGTCTTGATCTTTGGTAAGCATGTCTTGTACTCATTTTTTTTCAATATAAAAAAAAAAAAAAAAAAAAAAAAAAAAAAAAAAAAACCTGAATGCATGAACTACGTTTGGACTTGATCCTCTCACCAAGAGGTATGTAGGCAACCTCCCCTGAGATTCGGTCCACATTTTGATCTACATTCATCATACATTCACCACGGTTAAATACTGATTGCAAAGTTTGGTGTCCTTTTCATACATTGACATTCACTTTCTTAGATTCGTTAATGAAAGGCATTCTGTTGACACCTCATTTTGCAACCCGCATTTAATCTTACATGGAGGGTTAAAGAGTAATTTCACCTTGGAAATAGGCATCTTAATTTTGGCCATTAGATCCTTAATTTCGTTTCATCAAAATGATCTTGATGTTGTACCAACCAAATTGTCTAGTCCTTAGCCTTAATCGGACTATCAGATTGAAAGTTATCATCTAATCAAGTTTTAATGGCCAAGAAGTACTATCACAAATTGAGTCTGACTATATGTGATTATGAACTATTGATTTCAATTAGTTATAATTATAATTAATTTGAAATTAATGACATGTCATAATTTGATTGGCTAGGACTACAGGTTATGGTAAGGTTGCACACACTTAATTAATTAGATAATCAAACATTAATTATTTTATGAGTAATTTGTGTAATTATCTTTTTAATTTAGGTAAATTTGGAATTGATTAATTATGAAATGGAAGTAACTGGAGCCTATTAATGTTAATTGGAAACTAATTTGTGGCCAATTAATGTTAACTATACTGAAACTATTTTCCAACAAATGACCTCTGCTCACCATTTCATTAATATCTCCCAGAATTTTTTGAATTTGTGAGTGTGATTAATTTTGCCAGAAATTAGACATCTGGGGCTTCCATTTGAGTACAAGAACGAGACAATTTCGATCAGAATTGAGTAAGATGTGATTTTTTTAATTTGGCTCTACGGGCGACGTGAAAAACCGAATTCTTAGTCATTTTGCTTGCTCATCACTCCCACCATCCTCCAAATTGAATGCACCAGCTTTCTCTATATACTTAAATAGGGTCTAAGTTCATGATTCTCTTTGATCCTTTGTCAACCCTCATTAATTGCACTTCCATTCATATTTTCTCCACCACTACTATATAAACCCCTCATCTCCTCTATTCCAAGACACAAAACACCTCTCTTCTCTCTTCTTGAGTTCTAGTGAAGTAGAGCAGTCTTGTCATATCTTAGTTTTCCTGAAACTCATGAGGTATTGAGTGAGACTCATTCTCCCTCTCCTAGTTCTTCTTTTTTACTCCAACCTTAGGACCTTTACTAAGAGCCTCCTCTTTCATCGTATGGATCTTGCATGCATGGATAATCCATTTCCCTAAGTTGTTTTTTATATTACTATAATGAGAATTTAAGATTAAAGCATGCTAGTGATTATATAAATTCCATGAATATGTTTGAATGTTCTTAAATGTACATATGCGTTCTTCACATGTTCTCAGTTGTTCATCACATGTTCATGCATAACACTAACTTTGATCTTAAATCCACATCCAAAATATGAAAATCATGTTAGTTTCATAATTCTCTCAAGTCCTCGAATCTAGGATATCACCATTCACTCACATTCACTAGAATTTATTTTTCCAATCCAAATGCAAGTAATAATAAATTGAATTAGGGTTTATCACATGCACACACATTAAATTCAAGCAAAATATTAAACATGCAATTGATTGATAATATGTTGGATGATGTGACATGAATGTTTGCCACCATAGTCTAGAAGACCGATTTCGCCAGGCAAGGTGGGTGCCTAACACCTTCCTATCTTGTAACATAACCTCTAAGTTTAGACCAAGGGTTGATAGATCAATGCATATCCATATAATTTTCAATCTCTAGATTGTAACTAGGAAACAAAGCCATGTAATTTGTCTTAGATTGTATCTAGGACTAAAATCATGTAATTTCCTATAATCAATGTACATTCATTCTTAAATCAATAAAATGATGATTTTTTTAATTTTGGTTTTCTTATTTATTCCAATAATTAAGTGGTGATTCCATTGTAAAATCTTTAATCTAAAGGGAAAAACATAATCAGTTGAACCTCCATTTTGAGAGACAATAACACGTTCACCCATTCATGTGAGTTTGGCCCAATCCCAAAACGGGCCAGGAGCGTGGTCTCTCACAACAAGGACAATTAAATGGATGAACAAGCTAATGTATATCTTAATCCTTTTATGACCGAGCAATGGGAGCTACATTGCTATAAGCTCTCTCTCTCTCTCTCTCTCTCTCTCTCTCACATATCCTACTTACTTAGAGAGAAGGAGGTATTTATACTAACTCCTAGCCCTCCTTCCCGTAGGTCCTAGCTATAGGGGGAGGATATTTGTCCCACCAGGGTCTCTTCCTCCTTAGGGAGTGGTGGGCATATGGTGTGGGAAGCACTATTCAGAGGGGTCATTCGGTATCAAATGCAGTCAGTTTGGTAGGTATAATAATTTAATGCCGAGGTGATTTTTACTGATTCTAGGTGCTATCTTCTCTTGTCGCTCGACTATCCTCATTCCTCAGTCTTCTTGTTACTCCTGATCCTCCTAGAGATGATTCAACTTCTTAGCTACGTGTCGAGGAGGAAAGGCACCTTGGCGGGTTATGTTTTGTTGGGTGTTCAGGTGTCTTTGGTGTCTAAGCCTAAACAGCAGCCAACCCCCCTCCATTTATTTTGTGCACTTACTAGGCCGGACCTTATATTCCCTTGGTCTCCCCTTTTCTCTATTCTACTGGGTTCTGAGGCTTTGGGCCTAATAGGTCTTCTTTTCCACCACAAATACAATTTATCAAGTTAGCACTAACTGATTTTATCATATATATTACGTCATCTCAGGTGTTGGGCTAAGTTCCAATAACAACATATGTGACACAAATACAATTATTGGTAATACATTTTTAAAAGTGTCGATAATTGAAAAATATATGATTACAAACGAGTTGAATCATTTTTTTTATAAAAGAGTTGAATCAAATTTGTTCTAATTTAATTTGCCATTTTAAAAAAAGAAATGATATTGAACAAATACTTTGTCAAAGTAATCTCAAAAAGTATGGTCTCTAAAGATAAAGATTAAAGGGAAAACAAGTAAAGTTAAATAGAAGGTTTAAAAAAAAGTAAAGTTAAATAGAACAAAAAAAGTTTATATTTTATACACTAATTTATTTAGTTTATTTTTGATAAGTTAATCTCTCAAGTTAAATTTATCCATTTGTAGATGATTTTCTTAACTAATTCTAATACTTCCTAACATGTTTCAAGTAGTATAAGAAAATAATAAAATACTCCAGAAGTATTATAAATATATATTCTTTACTATTACATAATAGTAAGTCTTATTAATTAAATTTATGATAAAATTCATAATCTATATAAAAGAAAAAATATGTATTTATAATACACCCAAATTACTTTATAATTTCCAGTTCATCATTTAAAAAAAAAAAAAAAAAACATTATACATTTCTACTTGCTTAATAAGGGGAAAATAAAACCTCAAAAAAATAAAAAATAAAAAGAAGGGAAAAAAAAAGCCATTAGGCCCATTACAGTAAAGGAAAAGGAAAAATAAAAAAGTAGCGTGGGGACAAGACAGAAGAAAAGGTATAACGTGTCATTGTCATAACCAAAGATTCTCCAATGCACGTTGGGAGTTGCAAACACATCGCTGTCATGGAATTACTTTTGACTATCTTTTGTATCTGGAGTGACTTGCCCACGTCCCCCAGTCTCTTCAACGCTTCCTATTTTATACTACAATTTGCACCAAACAAAACATTAATAAATTTGCTTAGCAACAACATTGGCAAAACGATGGAAACGAAAACTCTTGAGTTGGAATAGATCGTGACAAGTGCGGAGCCCTAGTCCCTTCTTTTTCACAATCAGCGGAAAGCAATCAAAAAAAGCAGCGTTGGAACTAATCAGAATCCGATCCAATCCAAACCAATCCAATCCACAAGTAATAATATATAATACTGAATTTAATTAAAGTCATTGGTTGAAATTGAACAACAAAAATGAACTGCGATTTGGTCAAAAAGAAAATAAAAGCAAGATAAATTATCAATATATAAGATAAGATTATGATTTATTAAATTCTAAGCTTTTTTTTTTTTGAGAATCAAAGAAAAAAATTCTAAGTTAAAAACACTGGAAAGTGTAGTTGAGCTATACGGGTACAAATTATCAATATGTTAGCTAGGAATTTAAATTTTTTGTACAACTTTTTGTTTTTCATTTTCTATTTTACCAATTATAATTTGTTATGTATTTGTTTAACTTTTATTAAAACCAAAATTTAAAATGAAAAAAAAAAAAAAAGTAAACGCATGGTAGTTGATTGAATATAAAATGAAACACAAAAAATTGTATAAAAAAATTGTATTTGTTAAGAAGTATTAAATAGGGCACGAGAGTACCAATAGTTAGTTGAAAAATTATAATATTATGTTGTACAATAAATATGCACTTGGTCCCCCTATTAATAGTAAGTTTAACATTAATCTATTTAGTGGAATGAAACACACTACTATTTGGGAGGAAAAATCACTTATTGATTGACAGATATAATAGTATTTCAAATTTATGACATTCGTTTCATGATGATTACTTTTCAGTTTTTATTATCAAGTTAAGACATTAATTAGTTTTAGTCCAAAATCTCTTATTTGACAATAAAATTTTTTACAAATTGAGCTCACTGAAATTTAAAATAACTTTTATTTTTAGAATATTTTATAATAATCCAATCATAAACTAATAACAAAATTTAATTAATTAATAAATTACTAATAATACGGAATAATTTGGTCTATTGCCAGTACTAGCGCATTGATGAAAATGAGAGAGTATAGCGTAATTGATTGTCCGTGACGAGGAGCGAAGACTGAAAAAGAGAGTAATAAAGATATTCAGAAATAAAGAAGAAGAAGAGAGAGTAAAGATAAAGACTAAAGTGCAGGTAGAGGTAGTGTGTGAGAGAGAAAAGAGAGAGAGAGAGAGGTGGCTCCGGCAAACAGTCCCCCCCTTGCAACTGTGTAGCTGTTGTGTACGTGTAAAGAGAGTCGCGATATTATCGTGAAAACCAGCGATCCCACATATGTAGCGGAGAATAGGCCTTTAGCCACGAAGGCAGTCAAACTCATCTCATCACATCACTCTCTAATCTCTAATTATTAATCACATCAGAGTATCTGCGTGTTTGGTGGTGGGCGTGTCTTTTGGTTTTGGATTTCCCCTCCACCCCCACCTCCGCACATTCCCCTCTTAGCTACCAAAAACAACACATAATCCTTTGTTTCTCTCTCTCTCTCTCTCTCTCATTTCTCAATTCTTGGCAGCTTTTGGAGATCGGTTTCCACTTTTCCCCCTATCCACTGAGGTAAACAAAATCATTTTCATCATCATTCTTGTTGTTTTTTGTCCCAACAATTTCAACATACTACTTTTTATTGACATGAGATATGCTTTGATTTTGCAAATTTTTAGGTACATTTTATTGGTATTTCTTTTGGATTGGTGGGGAAAGGAAACAGAAGGGACTGTGTTACAGATCGTAGCAGAATCGGGTGGGTTTTTTCCAAAATCCAAATGCACAAAAAGAGACACACGGAGGATTGTATTTTGTATTTGTTTGTGTAGTAGTAGTGTTGTGCATTATTTATTAATAATGCAAAGCAAAATGTACACAACGAAACCATTACCTCAACAGCAGCTTTCCGACTCCAATAGACGTATCATCGATCCCAATGGACCCTCCCCTCTTGTTTATCAAGTTTGGAAAGGAAACAATGTGAGCAACTAATTTCCATTGTTTTAACCATTTAGCTTAGAAACTGACTTCTTTTTTTTTCTTTTTTTTTTTAAATAAAATTTTTGATGCAGAGATTTTGCCTCGGAGGCAGGCTTGTATTTGGTCCAGATTTGAGGTCGATTTTCCTTACAGTGTTTCTAATCGTGATGCCAGTAATTCTGTTTTGTTCTTTTGTTTCTCCGAAGCTAATTAATGAATTCCCTCACTCCGTAGCCAATCTTATTATAGCTATATGTGTTCTCTTCACAGGATATGTGAGTTCTTCCTCTTTATATTACTTCATACTGTGTGTTTGTGTTTGTGTTTGTGTTTGTGTTTGTGTGCTTGTGCGCGTGCCTCCATAATCTTTCACTCATAGGATTCTAAGTTCATTAGATGTTTCCTAAGAGATGGTAATGAAATATTGGCTTTAGTAAAAAATAGTTTTGTAATCTTTGGTATGTACAAATCAAGTTTTATCTAGCTTATATTTCCTTAAGGAGACGGGAAAATAAGGACATGGGAAAAGGGAAAAGCTTTTATGTTACTACAATTAATTAGATAATGGAAATCCGAGTTTGACTCAGCTATGACTGTGGATATTTAGTTGAGTTGATTCTTTTCTCATTTTCTTGGGAGCCAAATAAGGATATATAAGGTATGAGATTCAAATGGAGCAAAAGGAATGGAATAATTTAAATTTGTGAAATTACAAAATACTAGTCTATTGAATATGAAGTCGTGTATATATCTGATGAATGTGTTTTTGTAGCATTCTGTAAATATCTTTAATTGAGTTGAACAATGTGAAAAAAAAAAAAAAAAAAAAAACTATGTTTGACAGTTTTTCATCTTGCACATTCTTTGCATTGTCAACTTTCATTAAAGATTTAATAATTAACGTTCTTGAGATGTCAACTATTGTAGGTTATAATTCTTCTCTTCCTTACGTCTGGAAGAGATCCTGGTATCATTCCTCGTAACTCGCATCCTCCAGAACCTGAAGATGAGGGTGATGGCTCAAGTATTTCTGCTGATTGGCCTGGAAATCAGAATGGTGCTCCTAGTTTACCACCCATAAAAGAAGTTGTGGTTAATGGCATGGTAGTTAAGGTCAAATATTGTCAAACATGCATGCTATATCGCCCACCACGATGCTCTCATTGTTCTATTTGCAATAACTGTGTTGAGCGTTTTGATCACCATTGCCCATGGGTGGGACAGTGTATTGGGAAGGTACTTTCATTTTAAAACTTCTCTTCTGTGTTGTTTTTTGCTTGAATTATAATTTGGGTATCCTCATTTCTCGTAGTTTCTTGATTATCATTGTGGATGATTATAAGGTTCTGAAAATGTTGAAGTTTAGCACACTTCAAGTCATGTGTGAAGGATGCTTATTTTTGGATGCCAACCACTCTATTAGCTCTAAACTGTCGTCAGTTGCTTTTGTATTTTATTGCACGTCAAGTTGTCACATTCCTAACTTAGAAACTTGCATCTTGCATGAAAACAATGTTTCAACTTTAAACTATCTTGAGATAAAATTGGGTTTGAAAAAAGGGCCTGGTTAATGTATGCCCTTAGAGCACACATTAATCATCCATTTTAGAAAATTTTTTATGGGAAAGCAAAAAAAGCTGTCAAAAAGTTACCTAAAATGGTTTATTAACATATGCCCTAAGGGCATAAGGCATACGTTAGTAAAACCCTTGAAAAAGTTATGAAATTCATTCAAGGAAAAATCTTTAATCTGGGAAGTAAAACAAAAAGGCATTCTGATTGTGCACTTTACGTTGACAAATACTATATGTTATGAATTCTTTTAGTGTTCTATTATTATATTTAAAGTCTAGAATACAATTTTATGCTCAACTTCTTCATCAATTATAAATTTACTTTGTTTCTATTTAAAGCTTATGTTTTAGATGTGTTTATCTACAATCATTAATGTTGCATTAGTGAAGTGTGCCTACACATGCACATACATTTATAAATCGTCCTATGCACTTCCAACCTAATTACCTACTTGGGCTGTTATATTCTTCCTTGAGCTCCCTTGTCTGCTTCCAATTTCCTCTTGTGCTATCCCCTTACATCATAACCATGTGCATGCATTGTAAATGTGGGATGTAATGGTAGATGCTCAATAGTATAATTATAATCATTGGAAATATATCTATCAATCTAGAATTTCATCAATTGTAGTATGAAGAGCACAGTTGGGATATTTCTATTCTACATTTAGCTACTGGACCTGTCCTCTTAGGGGTTCACCCCTTAGATCACTGGATTTCTGGCTCTCATTTGGCTGAAGTGAATTATTAAAATCATGTAAACTGTTAAAGATTACGTGGATTTTCAAATTACATAGTTTATCTGATGCTGTATAAATAGTTTATCTGATGCCGTATAAAACTTGCATTCAATTGAGCAAATTGCAATTACTTATTCTTGAAATTGTATTAAAGTGATTATGTAATTCCTATGTGTTTTATTAATAAATATTTTTATAAAAAAATTGATTGCATAATTCCTTTTTTTCTTTTTAAGAAGTGATTGCATAGTTCCTGACAGAAGGAATCAGTAGTTTTTCAAATGTAATTAGTTCTAACATGTCACATGCATCTATTATAGAGTTAACCTGATTCATGCAGAATCTCCTTGTTTTCTTAAAAAATTTCGGCATTGTGTACTCCAATAATCAGATTTGTTCCTGGGAGTTTCTTTATCATGGAAATTAATAATAACTTGGAAGATGCTTTATCACCAAAATTGTCACTTACTGTGGTGCTTTGTATGGAGTTTTCCCTTGTAGTAGAAGAAGCTTCCCACATAGCTTTCCTACTTGCACAAATTTCCAAATTATCTTGGAAGGATTAATGCAAGGTGCTATATTGAGAATAGGATAATCTCATTTGGATTGGAAAATTGTTGGTAATCATTATGATTGGTTTGATTCTTTACTTTATACTCCTGTCCTATTTTGTTAGGACTGTTTAGAAAATTCAACTTTTCATGAAAACATCATTAATTTGTTGTCTTTCAAAATAAAAATATTCAAGTTATCATAGCTATCCTCATTAATTTCTTTTTTGATGGAAACTATCCTCATTAATATAAACTTTAATGAAATAGGGGTATTGACTTTTTAAATTAAGTAAAGTGTAAGTTAGGAAAGTTATCAATATTGGATTAAGATCTAGAGTTTTTATCCTATCAAAAAAAAAAAAATAAAGATCTAGAGTTTCTAAGGTAATCCCATTGTGGAGTTCCTAAATTCCTACCCATCCATTTTGAAATGAGTGCATTGGATTATATCACATCAGGTATCCATTTAAATTATTGATGATGTTATAAAATCCAATTCACTCATTTCAAATCAAAATGAATGGATAGGATTTTAGGAACTTCATGATCGAGTTACCCTAAGAAATCTAGAGGATCCTAATCCATCAATATTGTGTTTATTGACTATTCACAGAGGAATATATTTTGGGACATCCGAAAATGGAATATAGGATCAACAAAATGGGACTGAGGGACTAATTGATAATTATATTCTTTAACTTTCCTAAAGAAATCAAAAGAGTTCTATTCGATGAGTTATGCAGTCAAACATGGATGGTTGTTTCCTCAATTGGGATGAGAGATGAATTTTCTCTTTATGTGCTTACTGTCATTCTTGGATGTGTGCATACGTATGTGATTCACTATGTCTGGTTCCTCCCTTAAATGACTTTCAAGAGATGATATTTCTCATAGGAAAGAAATATGTTTTCCTTTCATAGTCCTAACAAGGTTGAAGTGTTTTTCTTACAGAGGAATTACAGATTCTTCTTCATGTTTGTGTCCTCCACAACCATGCTTTGCCTATATGTTTTTGCCTTCTGCTGGGTCAACATTAGGAAAATAATGGATGCTCATGATTGTAATCTCTGGAGGGCTTTCCTTAAGTGCCCTGTTTCGGGAATTCTGATTTTATACACATTTGTAGCTGCTTGGTTTGTTGGAGGTCTTACAGCATTTCATCTCTATTTAATTTTCACCAATCAGGTTCTTTTCTCCTCTTTACCGTTATTGCTGTTTGTGGTTCCCATTGGTTTTTATTTAGTTATTAAGTCATGTATTGCATTTCTGCAGACAACATATGAGAATTTCCGGTACCGTTATGATGGGAAGATGAATCCTTATAACCGTGGGTGTGCTCTCAATATTGTGGACATCTTCTTCTCTAAAATTCCCAGTTCTAGGAACAACTTCAGGGCAAAGGTTAAAGGGGATTCATCTTCTGTGTTCACCACTTCAATGCCATTGGGCCATGCCATGAGCCCGGAAATTCCCAAGAGAAGCTTTGACATAGAGACTGGAAAAAGGCAAGCTGTTGCTGCTGAAGATTTTGAAGATATACAGAGTCAGATGGAAAGTGTTGGTGGATTGGAGAGGTGTGGTACCCAGCCAAGACGCACAAACTGGGATCATAAACTGAACTGGGAGATGTCTCCTGATATACGAATGTTGGCTGGTGAGTTTGAAATGGAACGTGGTTTTACAGAAAGACAGAAAATTAATGGAGGCCTCTGAAGTTTGTTCTATGGCCTAAACTATTGTGGTAAGGGTAAAATTCTGATCTTAGAGCCAAGATAAAATTGCTAACCTGGCTGGTTGAAATTGGTTACTGAAGTCGTGCTGAACTTGAAGAAAAGTCTGCCTTCGGAAGGATGTTTCACCAATCACCATGCTATTTTATTCTTATAGGAAGAAATACACTAGTTCGGTTAAAATATGAAGAGGCACTTGTTGTACATCAAACTGCTTTCATGGATACTTGGGTGAGTGTTTTGTTATAATGTAACAGTTTTTTCTTTTTTTCTTTTTTCCCCCCTGGGAATTTGGTTGGTTGATAATTCTCGGTGTGTTGGATAAGTTAGCAGTGATACAGAAAAACCATAGATTATGTATTTTGTAAAAATGAAAAAAAAAAAAAAAAACCCTTCGATTATGAGATCTAATTTACTTGGAACTTGTCTTTTTCATTGATAGCTTTAATTAAATAACTAACTATGAAAGAGTTTACCCTCAAAAAAAATAACTATGAAAGAGTTTGTTTATTTGAATGACAGGGCGGCAGTGCAGGGCCTGTGGGGCTTTGTTTTTAGCTTTTTATGTTTCCTCTTTTCTCCTTTCTGCTTTTGCTTTCTTCTCTTTCGAGGTCTAGGAGGCCTGAACCCATGATTAAAGACATTTGGATGTTAACTTTGGCAATTGGTTGGTTGACCTGTAGAGAAAATTGGACTGGTCATGGTTGGTAGGACTGATTTTATGTTAACCTTACGTGATTCTGATTATGTTAAAGTGACTGCACATTCCTAGTTTAGGGGAGGTTGAAACCTTTGCTTGGAATTGGATAAAAAAAATGTCCTCCCAAGTAGTTAGCGCTTATGAATAACAGGTTGCATGGAAATGAATCCCAGAAGACTTGGTTGTGAATTTGTACCATGGCATGCTTTGAAGTAATCTGCCGAACTCTTACCAAATGAGCCTAAATGTTGTAGCATGTAATCTTAATTGTTTATTATTAGTTGCAATAAAGGGTTGTGGGGATTTTGTTACAAGATTAGTTGATTAAGGATTTAACTAGCCAGTTAGTTACAGGTAGATAAAGCAACTAACTCTAGGCCAACCATGACTAATTAATATTTCAACTACAACACTTCTGCTTACCAGGAAATAGAGGTTCTAACGAATAATGAAGGCATTTTCTACCTTCAGATGGCAATGGAATTGGAAATTTCAAAGTTTAGGGCAGAAAATCCTACAAATTGAATTTACACATGGAGGATGGTTAGTATGGCTTTAAGATGCTAAAGAATCATGTGTTTGCTAGTTGGGAAGACTTAATGAGAGCATTGCAAATCAGGTTTGAAACCTACTTCCTATGATGATCCCGTGGAAATCCTCACGAGACTCTAGCAAACATCAACTTTGGCAGTGTATAAGGCTCAATTTGAAAGCCTATTAAACATGTTGAAAGGCCTACATGTGAAACATAAATTGAGTTGTTTCTTCAGTGGGGTAAGCGATGAGATCAGAATTACAGTTAGTGTGTTAAACCCCACAACCTTGAACACTAAATTTGCATTGGCCAAGATTCAAGAAGAGCATGTTCTTAGCAATTAAGGGCCTGTTTGGCAAGCCATCTCAAACATAAAACTACATATTTTAAACAACATTACACACATTTTCACACACTTTTTTACCCACTTTTTCACCCACACGTATATCAAAAACACCCAAACAATATAACTCAAAATACTCTCCCAAATAGGCCCTACAGGACCATGAAACTAGCGATTGATCAAGGAATGTCTTCCATTTTAGGTTTGCCCAAGACTAATAAAAAATCGAACATTCCAGTTGAAAAGAGTTCAACTGCTCAAACAAGAGAAATAAGAAAGTAAGGATTATGTTACTATTATGTTGAGAATTGGAATGTGGGGCATAAATGCAAAACCCCCATGCTGTATTTGATGGAAGTAATACAACTGTTCATGAAAGAGAAAAAGGGAGTGCAGGTAGAAGAACTGAAGGGTGAAGGGATGGAAAATTTGTAGAAAGAAGCATAAACCTCCACAGAGCTGCCAGAAAATTCATTATATACTTTGATAGGAAGCCATAACCTAAGAACCATGAGGCTTTTGGGACGATTAATGGGCATGGGGTGGTACTCTTGATTGACACACGAAGCACTACAAGTTCTTGGACCCTTCCATCTTGTCCAAGATTCAACTACCCAAGACAGATTCCCAGAACCTTGAGGTCAAGATGGCATATAGATCTATGATCATAACTCATAAGTGAAGGTTTATGCACATCAGTTCATTTTCGTGTGGAAGGTAATAATTTTCCACAGATTTCTACATGCATTGGAGGTTGTGCTAGACCACCAAATATATATATATATATATATATATATATATATATATATGTTTGTCAACCTTGTGTTGTTCTTGTAATGCTTACACATCTTTGTCAGTATGAGTAGCTTAAAACCACCAATACGCATTTTATATTTTCATTCTTGTAATGCATGAGTATATAAATTTTTGAATGAGCACAATCTTTGAGGATATTACTGACTGATATCCTTGGGCTCAAATGGATGAATACTAATTTGTTAACAAGCACATGGAGATATGTTATTTAATCTACCTGGATTGCCATAAAGTGATCAAAATCAATAGTTCTGCTTCCTTTCAAGGAAAAACTAGACATAATCGGAGCAGTTGGAGCATTGGATATATAGTAGTACAAATTAAATCTTCCTAAACTCAAACGAGTTCACTATTCCGGGAGTGCATGCTTTGCTGTGCATTTGAATACTCCAAACCCATTACATTACTGTCATAGCTTCTTTTTCTCTCAACGCTCAAATTTCCAGCTGGTTTCACCCCTAAAAAATCGACAGTCATTTTTTCTCCTCCTCCAATGTGTACTTGTCTCAACAGATCACCAGCATGTCCGTTTTCAGAGTGGATAGAAAGAGTAGAGGGAAGCAATCCAGATTGAGAAACAGTGTAATTTGGTCGTTGCTTCCCTGTGTCCAAGGTTTTATCATTCGTTACTTGATCTTCCAGAAGAGAACCATTGTTGGTCATAGTGATTGGTCCCATATTTCCAACAACTGAAGAACTGTCCTGGACATACCCGGACAAGTTCATGCTGCCAGTGGCAGTGGAGTACCCAGTAGATCCTCTTAGGAGTATTGGGGCAATTGAATTATCACTGATTTTAGCACCCATTTCTGCAGCTTTCTGTAACAAGGCTGTTGCAGATGTGTAACAGGAACCAATTGCCATAGGAAAGGCATTCGATCCACCTCCAGTGATAAAACATGTACCTGGTGTTCTTGGATTGAAAATAGGATCTATATTACCTGATATCATGGCTCCAGCAGAGTTTAAAGACACTGGCTTTTGTGAATTGCCAATGTTCTCATTTGATATTGATGAGTTCATGGCTGTGTTTGTATTTGAGCAGGAATCAGAGCTGGGCATTGATGAAATGAACAGCTCTTGTGCATGGTTCTGTAACATTCCGCCTGTGTTAGAAATGTTCTGGTTTGCCTTGTAATTTTCCTCTGTCAATGCATCGCAGAAGGCTCTATGTGTGACAAAGCTGTCCTTCCTGTACAAAGCATTGATCACAACAACATATATTAGCACAAAGCTCTTTTCTTGTCTCCCATCATTTACAGAAGAAGAGAATAGAACATTGATGTATTTCTTTATAGTGCATGATATTGGTACCACAAGCAATTAATAACTAAAACTAGCAAGATTTATCACTTAGACTAAAAGCTGCTTACAGTCAGAAATACAAAAATATCAAAACTGAAAATTTGAAGAGAAAAGTTTCACCTTGAGAAAATTGTGCCACAATCACAACGATATTCTCGAGTCCCACAGATCTTGGTGTGAGCCTTCCAGTCTGATTGAACAGCATAACGTTTGGAGCACCTGTCACACTTCCATTTCTTTTCTCCATGCTTCCTACAGAAGTGTTTCTTGATGCCAGTTAAGTCACCTAAAGCCCGACTTGGGTCATGATGGACACAGTTTGGCTCTGGACAGACATACACCCTCCTCTTAACCTGTGAGTTTGGCCTTTGCTTCGGCTTCCAGGGTAAGTTGTGCCCTCTTCTGTGGAGCTGAAGGTTCTGATCTCTCTGAAATCCCTTGTGACATACCTCACAAATGTACCTATTTGTACCCATTAGAGTTCTTGGTGACAGTGCTACAACTTCTGCATCTGGGTCTGCCAAAATTACACACAAGAAAAGATGGCAAGCTAGCTGAGTTTTGGAATTATGCGTTCACCTTTACAGTGCAGCTGTTTTAGAATGTGTTTGAAAGACATTTTAAATCAACCATCTTTCGAGAAGTGGAAATTTCAACCTGACGATGACTTGTTGAAATTGCACTATTGCGTTTAAATACTCTCTTTACACATTTAGATGCCATGAGAAATATGAAAGTCTACCAAGATATATTACATTAGAGCTCAGTTATGACCCATTTAACTTTGCAAATACACATGCTAAAGCTCATATATATTCAATACAATTCACGAATTGGCATTTGCTAAATAGCCATATCTGCAAAGGCGGTCATATAAATAACTAGGCACATGTTGATTATATGATGGCTGTGCAAGAATTGTCGAGTAGTAAGATGACAAAATCAACGGTTTGTAGCGAAATTTGTATTATGATTAATAATGTTAATATAAATGGTTGCAGTGGTAATGTCAATTTAAAATATCCCAACATAAATCGTCAGGTGCATACGGTTATTAAAAATTCAAACCGATTGTTAAGTTTGAGTTGAAAAATAGCATCACTCCAAATACCACATTAAGCAGTGTTGAAATATGCTTTTCCTAATTCTCGTTTTTATGGTGCATGTTTTCTTATGACCCAAAAATATAAATTGAAGTATGCTTTCGGAAAAATGCTCCTAATATATTTGTGCGGCCAAGTTCTTAGATGAATGGGAATTTGGAAATTAAAGAAATGTGTACTATGTTTGCTTGCCTGGATGCCCTGGAAGATTTCTTTTCTTTTTCAATATGGTGGAAGTAGTGGAGCCATCACCACCTTTTTCACTCTGTGTGGAAGTATGAGAAAGAATCGAGCTTTGTAACTGTTCATCATCTCCAAGTTCCAGAGCAAAGTTTGACATATTTGGTAGGACTTAATTATCCAATGTTAGGAAGAGGGAAGCTGTTGATATATGCCAAGAGAAGGTAGGACTTCCGAGTAGCAGACAAGAAGGAAGTTCCATACCAACGTCAATCAAATACCATGCTCCATCATTTGATATTAAAGTTTAATTAGAATTCTATGAAAACAACGTTGCTCAATCATATAGCAATACGTAAGAGATAAAATCTCAATAAGAAATGATATTAGATGTTGGTTCTGTTTGTCCTTTTTGCAAGGTGAAGCAGAAGTCAGCAAATCATTACAATACCTATTCGGTTCTTATTATTACAAAATACACACACATTAAAAAAAAAACCACTCAATTTCTTTGTGAAATGCATACAAGCGTATCTTATAGATAAAAGATCCTATTTAATATCATCTAACTCTTACTACCAATCACTTAGAGCTAATTTTATTGCTTTGTTTACTGCTTACGTTTCCACGCTAAGATTTAGTTGAGACTGTAAATTATATGACCAGCAGATTCTATAAAATTCAGAAAGGACACGAGTGGATGTGAAACGAGAAATCCATCTGAAGAGACAATTTTTGCCTTCCAATTTAAATATTTTTTAAGAATGTCATGCCACCTGCTACTGTGATCCACCTGGGATACTCATTTCCATTGGCATAGTTGCTCTTGTCATTCTTGTTGGCATTTAGTTTATGTAGTTTTGAACGAGTTCATCTACATTATGTGGAAAAATTCAAACGGATATGTAACATGACTGATACTTTGAAGCTCTTACTATTTCTTCATGTACATCTGCGCATTTTGTATCTGTAGTGGAAAACATTTACGCAATAGGGCATTGATTCTCACATACTATGCAATACTGTGAATATTGTGTATACAGAGTGTATGTAAGAGTGTGAGAACATTTTATCCTATGCAATATCAAAATTATTATAGCTTGCCTCACGTAGCTGACACAATAATGCAGTGATGCTCTATCAGGTTCACATCAACTACAAAATTTTAGATGCTGCATAACGCCACAATTGAAGATTGCACTAAGAAGCTCCAGTTCACTCTCTCCATCTCTTGGCTGTGCTATCTCCAATCTTTTAATTGCAAACTCATATCCAATTACTAGCTACTACATAATTGTGAGGCTATCACACGAAAGCTACACCAAGATCATATAACGTTTTGTAGGATGAGGCACTTTGGTCAATTACAATTGGTACCAAAAAAAAAAAAAATTTGATTACTCGTTTGATTTCCAGGGAACCTCAAACTTATAGCACTCAAATGCTTCCCCTTCTTCGAGCCAAAATTTTGATCACGTTCATCTTGGATTTATGAAAAATACAGTAATGATCAGCATATACTGAAAAGATTCATTTTGGGTAGGAGTTGTCTTTATTCAAACAGCTATATTTTTCCACATGAACATAAGACATGCAAGATCCCTAGAGGCTTGGACATGAACACATATTCTACGACACGGAGAACCTTGAAAAATTAGGACATGATACAGTTGAGATGCAATAACTAATTAATTTTAGACTCAATCAAGAACATTTTCAATAGTAATTGAAACAGTAATTTTAAGGCTACTTTTATTCAGTCAACTTCTCCGAATATATTGTAAAAGGAAAGGATAAAGTTTTTTTCCTGAATGTTTTTAGTCATGACTAAAAACAGTCAACGCCATGATATTAATTCAATTTCCCTTTGAGCTCAGCTTGGAGTTGAGGTGGACATTGAGTACCACAAGCACCGCATATGCATTGACTGTCCACACAGCAGTTGTGGTATATATCCTTAACACACACTAGTGCGGTTAATCATTCTGGGCCACCAAAATTTTATTGCTTCCACCATTGGCACCTCCAAAAATAGCATGCCAGAGCGATAGTGTTCTACTATTAGTCAGCTTATACAAAAGAAATGAAAAACGCCTAGCTACAAATGAGAGAGAGAGAGAGATACTAACTAGATGTGACAACCAAAGGGACGACCAAGAGAGCTTGCTAGTTGAATGAAGTTTTTGTTGGGGATTTTATACAAAGTAATAATGGAAGAACAAGGTTAACACAAAAGACAAATAGAAAATAGATAACTTAGAGGCACAATATTGTTTTCCTTAGACAATATTTGCCCCCCACACTATTGTTGCTAAAGGCTTATCACAAATTTGTCCCCAGGATACAACCAAGATGTTAGGTTCTATAGATAGCAATTCTAGAGAATGATCACAGGATTTCTTGTGTTTCTCTCTAACTTACCATTTTGTTGGGGTGTATAAGGGGCTGAACTTTGGTGTATTATACCATGTTCCTCACAAAACGTTGAAAAATCATTAGGAAAATATTCACCACCTCTATCACTTTGTAGGATCTTTATTTTTCGATCCTTTTGATTTTCTACTTCAGTTTTATAGCGTTTGAACATGTCAAAGGATTCATCTTTATTTCTTATTAAATACACATATGTAAATCTAGAGAAATTATCAATAAATGTAATGAAGTATCTTTTACCTCCTCTAGTTAATACACCATTCAACTCACATACATCAGAATGTACAAGTTCAAGTATAATAGAATTTCTATTCGACTTAGAAAAAGGTTTCTTTGTCATCTTTGCTTGAATACAAGTTTCACATTTCTTTTCATCATCATGCTTATATGAAATCATACCATGCTTTGACATAAACTTCAAGTATTTGAAATTTAAATGTCCTAATCTAGCATGCCACAAATATGAAAAATCAACAATATAAGCACATTCAAAAACTTCTATATTAATAATACTTAGTTTGTACATGTCATCAGTAGAATATCTCTTTTCTACAAATATCCCATTCTTGGACAAGATTAACTTGTCTGATTCAAGTACAGCTTTTACACCACTCTTATATAACAAATTGGTAGACACAAGATTCTTCTTGATATTGGGTACATGAAAAACATTGGTCAAGATCAGCATCTTACCGGAACTCATTTTCACATCAACGGTGCCCTTTCCAAGAACCTTTGATTTATTGTGGTTGCCCATCAGCACTTATTATTCTATGAAAAACTCATCATAAGTCCTGAATTGCTCTTTGTTGTTGCACACATGCACCGTTGCACCCAAATCGAACCACCAATCAAAATGATTTGCAATTACAGTCATATGAACTTCAGTAATCATATCAATATGTATGCCACTTACTATAGCAACAATGTACTCAATGACATTCGTTTCAATGGCATTGCCTTCTTCATCCTTTTTCTTGTTCTTTAAGAGTTTACATTCGCGAATGTAATGGCCTTTTTTTCCAAAATGGAAACAAGCCCGGTTCTTCTTGTCCTTGTTGGGATTCTTGGAGTTGTTTTTCTTGAAACCACTCCCACTTTTGTTCATTTTCAAGTACTTATTGGTCTTATTCGAACTCCCACTTTGAACATTGCTCACATTATTCACATTCACTTTAGAATGTTAGGCATCTCTATCGTGTAAGTGTATTTGGGTACAAGTATGTGTGTGTGCTAGTGCAGGGGTATGCATGTACTGATGCAGGGGGGTGCGTGTACTAATGATGAGGTGTGCGTGTATTGCTGCAATGCTGTGCGTGTGAGTGTGCATTGCATACCTGAGGGTAGTTAGTTAGTTACTGTTAGTTGGTTATAGTTGGTTAGTTAGTTAGGGACTTGATGTATAAGATGAAGAGGAGTAGTTACAGATTGATTCATGGAATAATATCTTCAGATTGGATATCTCTCTCTCTCTCTCTCTCTCTCTCTCTCTCTAATTCTTTACATTCCTTTGTATACTCTATTCTTGGAGGCCTAGATCCCCTCGAAGTGATCTACCATTCAATCCTTCTTCCGGAATCTTAACATTGGTATCAGAGCTTTGTTGATCCCAATTCACCACCATGACTGAAACATGATCTAATTCCCAGAATACTGAGAAAATCACCACAATGTCTAAGGTCCTTGATTGCCATGAACAGACCTTACAAGAAATTCAGAAGCAATTGCAAACCCTCAATTCATTTATGCAGAGAATAGCTGAAAATGAAGAAAAATGTCTTAATTCTCCCATTAATGGGTCACAAGCTCTTCAAATTGGGAATGCCAACAACTTGGAGTCTTCTTCAGTGTGTACCATCAAGAACTTGAAGTTGGAATTTCCTCGGTTCCATGGTGAAGATCCAACTTGTTGGATCTATAAGACCAACCAGTTCTTTTCATACCATAGTACACCTGAACATCAAAAGGTAATTATGGCTTCTTATCGTCTTGATGGGGAAGCTCTGATTTGGTTTCAAGATGCTAAACAAGCAAGTGGCTTTGCTAGTTGGGAGGTCTTCATCAGAGCTTTGCAGACCCATTTTGGTACCTCAGCCTATGATGATCCAATGGAAGCACTTACTAGGCTGAAGCAGACTAGCAACTGTGGTTTCCTATAAAGGTAACTTCGAAATCCTTTCTAACAGAATCAAAGGGTTTTCTGAATCTCACAAACTAAGTTGCTTTTGGAGTGGTCTAAAAGATGAGATTAGATTGCCAGTAAGGATGCTAGTTCCTAAGTCCCTTAATGTTGCCTATGGGTTAGTTAAGATTCAAGAAGAGTTCTTAATCAGTAATAGGAAGTCTTTCAAACCTATATCAGATATCAGTAAACCTTCTATCTTAGGAGTACCTAGGTTGGAGGGCAGAAATGATTCTAAGGTTAAGCTTCCATTGCAAAAGCTAACTAATGCTCAAATGGAGGAGAGAAGAAAACAAGGCTTGTGTTATAACTGTGATGAGAAATGGCATTTAGGACATAAGTGTAAAGGGGCAAAGCTGTTTTTACTAGAGGGTTGGGATGTGGACGTTGAGCCTTGTTCTAGTGCTCAATTAGTAGAGTTGGAGGAAGATGGGGTGGTGTTGGGGCCTCAAGAGAATGTGCATTTAGCTGACAATGTTGGTGCACCTGCTGAGATTACTTTGTATGCTTTGGTGGGTAATCCATCTGCTCAGACCATGAGGGTGAAGGGCAAGATCAAAAATCATGAGGTAGTGTCTCTCATTGATCTTGGGAGCACACACAACTTCTTGGATGCTGCTGAGTTACACACTCTAAATTTACCATTAGATACTTCTCAAATTTTAGAAGTTAAGGTGGCTGATGGCAACATTATCAAGACTTTAAGGGTTTGCCATGGAGTGACAGTCATTATCTAAGGGTTTACATTTGTAGTGGATTTCAATGTGTTGCATTTGGGGGGGCAGGGGGGGTGTAGTGGTCCTTGGCATTCAGTGGCTGTGCACACTGGGTGTTATTGTATAGGATTTCAAGCTTTTGACCATGAGGTTTTGTTATTTGGGTAAAGAAGTGTTCTTGTAGGGTCTGCATCTGTCACCTTCAACCTTTTTAGAGGCAGACAATTTGTTTTCCAATGGAGAAAAGAAAGGCTTGGTCCTCCATATTGTAGCTGTCACCAATTTTGGTTCTGATGTTCAGCCTTTGTTACCTGTTGCCCTGTCAGACTTATTGGCTCAATTTTCCAAGGTGTTTAAAGTTCCTCGAATCCGTGGGCATGAACATCAGATTGTTCTCAAAGATGGCACACCACCAGTCTGTGAAAGACCCTACATGTACCCCTATTTCCAAAAGTCTGAAATTGAGAAAATTGTAAATGAATTACTAGAACTTGGTTCAATCCAGCCTAGCCAAAGTCCTTTTTCCTCACTTGTTTTACTTGTTAGAAAGGCTAATGGTAGTTGGAGAATGTGCATTGATTATAGAGCACTCAACAAGGCCACCATTAAGGATAAATTTCCAATTCCTGTGGTGGATGAGTTGCTAGATGAACTTACAGGTTCCACCATCTTTTCTAAATTGGATTTGAGGTCAAGGTATCATCAAATCCGTATGAAACCTGAGGATGTTCCTAAAACAGCCTTTAGGACTCATGAGGGTCACTATGAGTTCTTTATGATGCCATTTGGGTTAACAAATGCTCCTTCAACATTTCAGGCTCTCATGAATGCTATTTTTAGACCTTATTTGAGGAAATTTGTGTTGGTCTTCTTTGATGATATTTTGGTTTTCAGTTCCAATTTTTCAGATCACCTTTCTCACTTGAAGATTGTGTTAAAGGTCTTGCAGTTTCATCAATTGTATGCTAAGCAATTTAAATGTGTATTTGGGTGTGCTGAGGTTGAGTATTTGGGCTATATCATATCAAGGGAAGGGGTGAAAGCTAATCCTAAGAAGACCTTGGCTATGCAACAATGGCCAATTCCCCAAAATGCTAAGGCTTTGAGAAGGTTTTTGGGTCTTACAAGTTACTATAGGAAATTTATCCAAGGTTATGGGCTATTGCCTAGCCTTTGACTGACCTCCTCAAGAAAGATGGATTCCATTGGTCAAATAAAGCTCTTCTTGCTTTCAATGAGCTTAAGGTTGTAGTAGCTTAACCTCCAGTTTTGGCTCTCCTAGATTTTTCAAAACCTTTCATCATTGAGTGTGATGCTTCAGGATATGGGTTATGGGCTGTTTTGATGCAAGAGCATAGGCCCATTGCTTATCATAGTCAGGCCTTGAAGGGAAAACATCTCCATTTGTCTACTTATGAGACTGAATTGCTTGCCTTGGCCATTGCAGTTAAGAAATGGAGGCCTTACTTGTTAGGCAGACCCTTCATTGTGAGGACAGATCATCAGAGTTTGAAGTTTTTATTAGAGCAAAGAATTGCCTCACCAGCTCAACAAAAGTGGTTGGCTAAGGTGCTGGGGTATGCCTTTATAGTGGAATACAAAAAGGGGGTTGGAAACAAAGCGGCAGATGCACTTTCAAGGAGGTTTGATTACATTCCTATGTCAAGTCAGCATGATGAGTCTCCAAGGCTAGTTGTTTGCTACTTCTTTCAGTTCCCGATCCTACCTGATTGCATATTCTCAGAGATAATTACTCTCAAGACCAATTTATGCAGCAACTTATTCAATCTATTCAAGTTGGTACTACTCCCATTGGATTCACTTGGCAAAATAATCTAGTTTTCTACAAGGGCATATTCTTCTTAGGTCGTCAATGCCCTTTGAAGACTCAAGTGTTGCAGCTGGTTCATAGCAGCCTTATGGCTAGTCACTTAGGTTTCCTTAAGTCTTATCAGAGAGCTAAAAGGGAATTTTTCTGGCAAGGGATGATGGCAAATATCAAAGCTTTTATGAGGGAGTGTGATGTGTGCCAAAGGATCAAGTCTGAGATTTCTGCTCCAGCTGGTTTGCTTCAACCTTTGGAGATTCCTACAACCCCTTGGACAGATGTAAGCTTGAATTTTGTTGAAGGTCTACCTAAGTCCCAAGGGTATGAGGTAATCCTAGTTGTGGTTGATAGGTTGACAAAATATTCCCATTTTGTACCTATCTCTCATCCCTATTCTGCAACCAAGGTAGCTTTCTTGTACATGCACTATATCTTCAAATTGCATGGCATGCCAACATCTATTGTGAGTGATAGGAATGCAACATTTACTTCATTGTTTTGGTCTGAATTATTTAGGTTGCAAGGAACTAATTTGGCCATGTTCACTGCTTACCATCCTCAAAGTGATGGTCAAACAGAAATTGTGAATAGAAGCTTGGAGTAATACCTAAGTGCCTTCACTGGTGACAGTCCACACAGATGGGCTGAATGGTTGCCCTTAGCAGAATTTTGGTTTAACTCCAATTTTCATACCAATTTGAAGTTAACCCCTTTTGAAGCTCTATATGGTTTTCCACCTCCTACATTGCAATCCTATGTGCCAGGTACTACAAGGGTGGCTGCTTTGGATGCCTTATTGTGTCAAAGGGAGGCTATCCTAGTTACTCTTAGAGCAAATTTAGCTGCTACCTAGGAGAGGATGAAGGCACAAGCTGATAAGCATAGACATGATAGATCTTTTGAGGTCGGTGATTGGGTCTATTTGAGGTTGCAGCCCTATAGACAAAGAACTTTGGCCTATAAGGGTAAGTGGAAGCTGTCACCTAGGTTCTTTAGACCTTTCCAAGTGCTACAAAAGGTGGGGATAGTCTCTTACAAGCTGGATTTGCCTCCTGAAGCCAAAATCCATCCTGCTTTTCATGTCTCATGTTTGAAATTGAAGCTTGGCCAACAAGTTCATCCTATTCCTACTCTGCCTCCTGTGGACGCTGAAGGTCAGGTGTGTGTTGAACCTATCAAGGTGTTGCAAACCAGGTCCAGGTCACTGAGGTTTAGAGAGATTACTGAAGTCCTGGTTCAGTGGTTTGGTTGTTCTTCAGAAGATGCCACGTGGGAGTCCCTGCATTAGCTTTAGTTGTCATTCCCTCACCTTGTGGGGAATGTGCTTTAAATAGGAGGGGGTAATGTTAGGCATCTCTATTGTGTAAGTGTATTTAGGTACAAGTATGTGTGAGTGCTAGTGTAGGGGTATGCATGTACTGATGCAGGAGGTGCGTGTACTGATGATGAGGTGTACGTGTATTGCTGCAAGGCTGTGCGTGTGAGTGTGCATTGCATACCTGAGGGTAGTTAGTTAGTTACTATCAGTTGGTTATAGTTGGTTAGTTAGTTAGGGACTTGATGTATAAGATGAAAAGGAGTAGTTACAAATTGATTCATGGAATAATATCTTCAGATTGGATATATATATATATATATATATCTCTCTCTCTCTCTCTCTCTCTCTCTCTCCCTCGCTTTCTCTAATTCTTTACATTCCTTCTTATACTCTGTTCTTGGAGGCCTAGATCCCCTTGAAGTGATCTACCATTTAATCCTTCTTCCTGAATCTTAACATATAATCGGTGTTAGTCCCATCTCTAACCCGACTTTCATCTTCAATTCGAAGATGTTGTTCGAATTGTTCTAAAGTGAGATCTTCCAACATATGCAAAAGCTTCTTCCTAAAATTATTCCAACTTGGTGGGAGTTTCGCAATGATTGCACCCACTTGGAATGATTCAGGAATATTGATTGACAAATCACAGAGTTTATTGACCGAAATCTGTAACTCATGTACTTGATCTAAAACTGAGATATTATCAAGCATTTTATAATGAAAATACTTTTGAATAATAAACTTATGCGTACCTATTTTCTCAGTTTTGTACTTTGCTTCCAAAGCATTCCAAATATCCTTCGGTGACTTCATTGATGTGTAGAGATCATAGAGACGATTCGAAAGAGTATTGAGAATATGCCCTCTGCATATCAATTCATCTTCCTCCCGTTTCTTTCTTTGTGTCTTTATCTCATCAGTGTCTTCATCACTTATAGCAGGAAAATGCATCAAATTGGGATCTAAGACATAGAAGAGTTTGAGTTCAGTAAGTAGGAATTTCATCTTGTCTTTCCATCGAAAGAAATTGGTTCCATCAAAGCGATCCAATTTCACCAACTTATGATTCAACATCTTCAACGCTGAAACATCCCTTGTTCCTTCCATAGTAGGAAATATTGTCTAAGATTGTTGGGGATATTATATAAAGTAATAATTGAAGAACAAGGTTAACACAAAAGACAAATAGAAAATAGATAACTTGGAGGTACAATATTGTTTTCCTTAGCCATTATTGCCCCCCACACTATTGTTGCTAAAGGGTTATCGTAAATTTATCCTCAGGATACAACCAAGATGTTGGGTTCTACAGATAGCAATTCTGGAGAATGACCATAGGATTTCAAGTGAACAAAAGCCTCTATTTATACCCATAGGGCTACATTTCATCAAAAGGCACGTATGGAGAGTTAAAATGTTTCATAAAACCGTTCACAAGGATTGAAACCTCTTTAAACTCTTTGAACAATCACCAGAAAATTCTGTAGAAAAATCCTGTTTCACGATTTTCGATCGGTCGAAAGTTACTTTCAATTGATCGAGTGCTCTTTTCAATCGGTCAAACAAGAATCAAGCAGCGATCGAGACATCCAAAGACTCCAAGATTTTTTCTTTACCATTTCGATCGATCGAGCCAAAGTTTCGACCGATCGAAAATGCTCTATTTCGAATTTTACTTAGAAAATTCCAGAGCTTGAATTTTCACTTTATGAAACAATATTATCCAAACTTAAACATTATTATTACAACCTATCCTTGTATATACCTATATATACAACAATTTTCTACGACATTTTTTGGGTTATGCTGAAGTTGGAAATTGTAATTGCTAGCTATGCTATTAATTCGCCATGTGGTCATGAAGATGCTTTAAGAAATATTCATAGGAAAGGGCAAGACTAACATTTGGGGCAAGAGAAAATCTAGAGATAAATTTGATATCTCTGGTCATATCACAATCCGCTTTACATGGAAAAAGTTTTATTACATTTGTCTTTTTGTTGAAATTGGATAGTTATAATTAGATTGTATCATTTTTTTTTTTTTCTAAAATTTTTTGATATATATAATAAGATTTGAAACTTATGGATCTATTTCATAGTGATTTTTTTTTTTTTTTTTTTTATCATCTTATTAATTTAGATGAGATTCAAATACAAATTTCTTATTCAATAACAAGAGACTTCACTAATTTAACTAACTAGAATCCACATCTCAGTATCTACTTAAAACTGTAGCTTTGCTTATGACTTTGCTAACTATGGTTGCATATACCTTAGCTAAGAGAGCTAAGAGAGCATGTTCCTTCCAATGTTTTTCAATTTGTGTTAGCTGACTTTCCAGCAACTTAATCAATAAAGTTTCTTGGTATTTTCTCTCAAAAAAGAAAGAAAGATGATTTTATCAAAATAATTATACTTCCTTTTTTTGAACATCATCAAGGTAAATTTTATATTATTTGCTCTAGAATTGAAAGTTACATGTTATCTCTTATGAATGAAGTAGATACTTGGGTTACTTTCCTGGTATTCTTTTTGTATGTATTGCAAAATCATGTTTCCCAACAATAATTACTTAATTCTAGACTTAATCAAGAACATTTTCAAGGGTAATTGAAAAAGTAAATTAATGGTTACTTTTATTCAATCAACTTCTTCGTACATATTCTTAATGGCAATCGTTGTTTCCCACATATTTTTAGTCATGGAATTTTGTAGTCTACGCCATTATATTAATTCAATTTTCCAGTGAGCTTAGCTAGCGGTGGAGGTGGACATATAGGACTACTACTACCCTCACATATGCATTGACCGTCAACACAGCAGCTATTGAGTCCTTGACACACACTGGTGCAGTTAATCATTCTAGGACATCGAAATTTTATCGCTTTCACTGTTAGCACGTCCAAAAATAGCATGACTGCACAATAGTGTTCTCCTATTAGTTAGCTTATACAAAGAAATGAAAAACATCTAACTACACATGAGAGAGAGAGAGAGACTAACCAGATGTGAGAACCATAGAGACGACCAAGATAGTTTGCAAGTTGAATGATGTTTTCTGCATCGTGTTTCGGGTTGTGCTGAAGCTGAAAACTGAAATTGTTGTGCTATTAATTTGCTACATGGTCTTGAAGATGAAGATGCTCCTAGAAATACTTATAGGAATGGGAATGCCTGGCACTGGGGCAAGAAAAAAATCTAGAGTTAAATTTGATATCTCTGGTCAGATCACGATTTGCTTTATATGGAAAGAATTTTTATTACCTTTGTCTTTTTGTTGAAATTGGATAGTTATAATTGGATCTTTGTATCATTTTTTTTTTTTTTTTTTTCAAATACACCAAACCTCTAAAATGACCCGCTTAGAACTGCCAAAATAACTAAAACGCACCATGAATGACCAAAATATCCCAAAACCCAAGAAAATGACCAAAATACCCCTGAAACAAACACAATACCCTCGAAAACTTTTAAAATGACGAAAATACCGTTGAAACCATAAAAATAAACAAAATACCCTCGAAACTTCTGAAAATGATCAAAATACCCCTGAACTAAGCCAAAATAAACCCGATTTTATAGCTTCCGGGGGTATTTTGGTCGGTTTCAAGTTGTTTTTCTCTTTCTACCGGATTTCAGGGCATTTTGCTCATTTTAGCAATGTCGAGATATGTTTTTTTAGTCATTTTGGATGTTTAGGGCATTTTAGTCATTTACGAGGTATCGAGATTTGACTGCTCATTCTAGCCATTTCATGGGCGTATTGGTCATTTTAGAGGTTTTGGGGTTATTTTAGTCGTTTTAGAGATTTTGAGGTTATTTCGTACAATTAAGAGGGTTCGGGGTGGTTTTTTTTTTTTTTTTTTTTTTTTTTTTTTTACATTTTGTAGTTTTGTGGGTATTTTGAAAATTTTGGGGATTTGCGAAGTATATTTGCCATTCATTTGATTTCAGGGATATTTTTTTGTCAAAAAAAAAAAACTAATTTACTCGTGAGAATTTTCAAAATATCAAAAATTCTACAAATTCATCAAAACCTCTAAAATGACCCGTTTAGAACTGCCAAAATGACCAAAACGCACCACGAATGACCAAAATATCCCAAAACCCAAGAAAATGACCAAAACGCCCCCGACACGACCACAATACCCCTGAAAACTTTTAGAATGTCCAAAATACCATTGAAACCACAAAAATAAGCATAATCCCCACGAAATTTCTGAAAATAACAAAAGTAGCCCTAAACTCAGCCAAAATACACTTGATGTTTAGATTCTAGGGGTATTTTGATCGGTTTGAAGTTATTTTACTATTTCTAGCGAATTTTAGGGCATATTGCTCATCTTAGCAGTGTTGAGGCGTATTTTTTAATCATTTTAGATGTTCGGAGGATTTTGGTCATTTACGAGGTACGATTTAACTGCTCTTACTAGCCGTTTCAGGGGTATTTTGGTCATTTTAGAGGTTTTGGGGTTATTTTAGTTGTTTTAGAGATTTTGAGGCAGTTTTGGTCAACTAAGAGGGTTCGGGATGGTTTTTTTTTACATTTTGTGGTTTTGTGGGTATTTTGCAAATTTTGGGGTTTAACGGAGTATATTTGCCATTCTAGTGATTTTTAAGATACTTTTTTGTAATTTCAAAAACTATTTTACCTGTGAAAATTTCAAAAATATCAAAAAATCTATAAATACACCAAAACCTCTAAAATGGCCCCCTTAGAACTGCGAAAATGACTAAAATGCACCACAAATGTCCAAAATATGTCAAAATCTAGAAAACGACCAAAACGACCATAGTACCCGCGAAAACTTTTAAATGGACCAAAATACTATTAAAACCTCAAAAATGAGCAAAATACCCTCGAAACTTCGGAAAATGACCAAAATAAAGGAAATAGACCGAAATACACTCGATTTTTCAGATTTCGGGGGTATTTTGTTAGGTTTCAAGTAGTTTTTCTCTTTGTAGAGGATTTTAGGTCATTTTCCATGTGTTACCAATGTCAAGCTGTATTTTTTAATTATTTTAGAAGTTTGGGGCGTTTTAGTCATTTAAGAGGTATCAAGATTTGATTGCTCATTCTAGCTGTTTCTGTGGTATTTTGATCATTTTAGGGGTTTTGGGGTAGTTTTAGTCGTTTAAGAGATTCGGAGGCTTATTTTGGTCAATTAAGAGTTTTCGGGGGGGTTTTTTTTGGACATTTTGTGGTTTTGGGGTTATTTAGTGATTTTGGGAGTATAATGGCTATTCTAGTGTTTTCAAAGGTATTTTTTTGTCAAAAAAAATTTATTTTACCCGTGAGAATTACGAAATTATCAAAAACTCTATAAATAACTAAAATCTCTAAAACGACCCCCTTGCAATTGCCAAAATGACTAAAATGCACCACGAATGACCAAAATATCCCAATACACTAAAAAATGACAAAATGCCCCCAAAACGACCAGAATACCCCCGAAAACTTTTAAAATGACCAAAATACCGTTGAAACCACAAAAATAAACAAAATACCCTCGAAACTTCTGAAAATGACCAAAATACCCCTAAAGTAAGCCAAAATACACTAGATTTTATAGATTCCGTGGGGTATTTTGGTCGATTTCAAGTTCTTTTTCTCTTTCTAGCGGATTTTAGGGCATTTTTCTCATTTTAGCAATGTCAAGGTATGTTTTTTTAATAATTTTAGATGTTTGGGGCATTTTTGTTATTTACGAGATATCAAGATTTGACTGCTCATTCTAGCCGTTTCAGGTGTATATTGGTCATTTTAGAGGTTTTGGGGTTATTTTAGTCGTTTTAGAGATTTTGTGGGTATTTGGACAATTAAGAGTTTTCGGTGTGGTTTTTTTGGGACCTTTTGTGGTTTTTGGCATATTTTGGTGATTTAGGGACTATATTGGTCATTCTATTGATTTCAATGATATTTTTTTGTCAAAAAAAATTTATTTTACCCGTGAGAATTACCAAATTATCAAAAACTCTATAAATACACAAAAATTTCTAAAACGACCCCCTTACAATTGCCAAAATGATTAAAATGCACCACGAATGACCAAAATACCCCAAGACACTAGAAAATGACCAAAACGCCCCCAAAACGACCACAATACCCCCGAAAACTTTTAAAATGACCAAAATACCGTTGAAACCATAAAAATAAACAAAATACCCTCGAAACTTCTGAAACTAAGCCAAAATACCCCTAAACTAAGCCAAAATACACCCGATTTTATAGATTCCGAGGGTAGTTTGGTCGGTTTCAAGTTGTTTTTCTCTTTCTAGCGGATTTTAGGGCATTTTGCTCATTTTAGCAATGTCGAGGTACGTTTTTTTAATCATTTTAGATGTTCGGGGGATTTTGGTCATTTACGAGGTATCGAGATTTGACTGCTCATTCTAGCCGTTCCAGGAGTATTTTGGTCATTTTAGAGGTTTTGAGGTTATTTTAGTCGTTTTAGAGATTTTGAGTCTATTTTGGTCATTTAAGAGTTTTCGGGGTGGTTTTTTTTGGGCATTTTGTGGTTTTCGGGGTATTTTGGTAATTTTGGTGATTTAGGGAGTATATTGGTCATTCTATTGATTTCAATGATATTTATTTTGGCAAAAAAAACTATTTTACCCGTGAGAATATCCAAAATATCAAAAATCCTACAAATACACCAAAACCTCTAAAATGACCCCCTAGAATTGCCAAAATGACTAAAATGCGCCACGAATGATCAAAATATCCCAAAACCCTAGAAAATGACCAAAACACCTCCAAAAAGACCACAATACCCCTGAAAAATTTTAAAATGACAAAAATTCCATTGAGACCACAAAAATAAGCAAAATACCCACGAAACTTCTGAAAATGACCAAAATACCCCTAAACTAAGCCAAAATACACTCGATGTTTAGATTCTAGGGGTATTTTGATCGGTTTCAATTTGTTTTGCTCTTTCTAGCTGATTTTAGGGTATTTTGCTCATTTTAGTAGTGTTGTGGGGTATTTTTTAATAATTTTAGATGTTCGAGGGATTTTGGTCGTTTATGAGGTTATGAGATTTGACTGCTCTTTCTAGCCGTTTCAGGGGTATATTGGTCATTTTAGAGGTTTTGGTTTTATTTTAGTCGTTTTAGAGATTTTGAGACTATTTTGTACAATTAAGAGGGTTCGAGGTAGTTTTTTTTGGCATTTTATGGTTTTGTGGGTATTTTGGAAATTTTAGGGATTTACGGAGTATATTTGCCATTCTATTGATTTCAATGATATTTTTTTGTCAAAAAAAAAAAACTATTTTACTCGTGAGAATTTCCAAAATATCAAAAATCCTACAAAAACATCAAATTCTCTAAAATGACCCCCTTAGAACTGCTAAAATGACCAAAACGCACCACGAATGACCAAAATATCCCAAAACCCAAGAAAATGAACACCCCTGAAATGACCACAATACCCCTGAAAACTTTTAGAATGTCCAAAATACCATTGAAACCACAAAAATAAGCAAAATGCCCACGAAATTTCTGAAAATGACCAAAATAGCCCTAAACTCAGCCAAAATACAGTCGATGTTTAGATTCCGGGGGTATTTTGATCGGTTTCAAGTTATTTTACTCTTTCTAGCGGATTTTATGGCATTTTACTCATTTCAGCAGTGTTGAGGCGTATTTTTTAATCATTTTAGATGTTCGGGGGATTTTGGTCATTTACGAGGTACCGAGATTTAACTGCTCTTTTGAGCCGTTTCAGGGGTATTTTGGTCATTTTAGAGGTTTTTAGGGTTTTTTTAATTTTTTTTAGAGATTTTGAGGCTATTTTGGTCAATTAAAAGGGTTCGGGATGGTTTTTTTTTTTTTTTTATACATTTTGTGGTTTTGTGGGTATTTTGGAAATTTTGGGATTTTACGGAGTATATTTGCCATTCTAGTGATTTCAATGATATTTTTTTGTCAAAAAAAAAACTATTTTACCTGTGAGAATTTCGAAAATATCAAAAAATCTATATATACGCCAAAACCTCTAAAATGACCCTTTTAGAAAATGACTAAAATGCACCACAAATTTCCAAAATATCCCAAAACCCTAGAAAATGACCAAAACGACCACAATACCGCTGAAAACTTTTAAAATGACCAAAATACCGTTGAAACCACAAAAATAAACAAAATACCCTCGAAACTTCTGAAAATGACCAAAATACCCCTAAAGTAAGCCAAAATACACTCGATTTTATAGATTCCGGGGGGTATTTTGGTCGGTTTCAAGTTGTTTTTCACTTTCTAGCGGATTTTAGGGAATTTTTCTCATTTTAGCAATGTCGAGGTATGTTTTTTTAATCATTTTAGATGTCTGGGGCATTTTTGTCATTTACGAGGTATCGAGATTTGACTGCTCATTCTAGCCGTTTCGGTGTATTTTGGTCATTTTTGAGGTTTTGGGGTTATTTTAGTCGTTTTAGAGATTTTGTGGCTATTTTGGTCAATTAAGAGTTTTCGGGGTGGTTTTTTTGGGACATTTTGTGGTTTTTGTCGTATTTTGGTAATTTTGGTGATTTAGGGACTATATTGGTCATTTTATTGATTTCAATGATTTTATTTGTTAAAAAAAAAAATCTATTTTACCCTGATTAAAAAAAACATACCTCGACATTGCTAAAATGATCAAAATGCCCTAAAATCCGCTAGAAAGAGAAAAACAACTTGAAACTGACCAAAATACCCCCGGAATCTATAAAATCGTGTGTATTTGGGCTTAGTTTTGGGGTATTTTGGTCATTTTCAGAAGTTTCGAGGGTATTTTGTTTATTTTTATGGTTTCAACGGTATTTTGATCATTTTAAAAGTTTTTGGGGGTATTGTGGTTGTTTTGGAGGCGTTTTAGTCATTTTCTAGGGTCTTGGGATATTTTGGTCATTCGTGGAGCATTTTAGTCATTTTGGCAATTCTAAGGAGGTCGTTTTAGAGGTTTTGGTGTATTTATAGGGTTTTTGATAATTTGGTAATTCTCACGGGTAAAATAATTTTTTTTTGACAAAAAAATACTCTTGAAATAACTAGAATAGCCATTATACTCCCAAAATCACCAAATACCCACAAAACCACAAAATGTCCAAAAAAAACCCCTCGAAACCTCTTAATTGACCAAAATACTTAAACGACTAAAACTACCCCAAACCCTCTGAAATGACCAAAATACCCCTGAAATAGTTAGAATGAGCAGTCAAATCTTGATACCTCTTAAATGACTAAAATGCCCCTAACTTCTAAAATGATTAGAAAATACAGCTTGACATTGGTAACGTGAGCAAAATGCCCTAAAATCCTCTATAAAGAGCAAAACTACTTGAAACCTATCAAAATGCCCTCGAAATTTGAAAAATCAAGTGTATTTTGGCTTATTTCCTTTATTTTGGTCATTTTCAGAAGTTTCCAAGGTATTTTGCTCATTTTTGAGGTTTTAATAGTATTTTGGTCAATTTAAAAGTTTTCGCGGGTATTGTGGTCGTTTTGGGGGCATTTTGGTCATTTTCTAGGTTTTGGGGTATTTTGGACATTTGTGGTGCATTTTAGTTGTAAAGTTGTGATTTTCAAATATGTATTTTGTTGGTTTCTATTCCGTGCCAAATTTGATTATAATTTTATTCAATCTTATATACCATGTGTTTGTTGTGGGAATTTGTTATAAGGGTTGTGTGATAGTGAGAGAGAGTGTGAAGACTCAAGCAATTGAAGCAAGGAGGGTTTTCGCAGGTATATCGTGACTAAGCATCCCGCGAAAGGATGCATGTGCTCTACACATGACTGGAATGCGAAGAGTCAGTACAGATGGAGATAACTGTGTCTCACGAGTATCTCGCGGGTAAGGCCTTCCCCCGAGACACTCGCAAGACATTCTGTTCTGCCAAACTGTACTATCTGTTACACACTTTCTGCACCCACACTATATATATCCACATTACCCACAAATGATAAGGAGAGCTTCTGAGAGAAAACCCTAGCAAAAACACTTGAGAGTTAGAAATTGTTATACCAACAATTCTCTACACATTTGTTTGTGGATTTTCCTCATCTCCTACGTCTCCATTTCCATATCATTGAGAGGTTAATAGCCCAAACTCTTACCACACCTTTTGAGAGTGTCAAGTGATAATTTGGTGTTGCTGGGAAGCATTGTAAGAAGTTAAGGATGGCAAATGCAACATGGAGCTTGTTGCGGGATCCAGAGAGCGTGTTATCTGTGTTTGCATCTCTCTTCTCTACTCTTGTTCATTTCATTTTACTGCTGTGTTGCTTTAAATATGGAATAGAGTAGCTCTCTTGCTTGTATGCTTGTGTTTACACTTTTCCGCACTTAGTATTAAGTTAGTGTAAAATCAACCAAGCCGTAACTTTGAATTAGGGGTCTAAACAAGCTCTTATGTTTCTAACACATTTTTGAGTTTTCAATTGGTATCAGAGCGGGTACACTCACTGTGGTTTAAATACCTGAGTGTGATCCTAGACCCTCTTGGTTTGCCATGGAAAGTGATTTGATAATGGCCAACATGAAGCATAGTAAAGATGTTTGTGAAAATGACTCTATGAGCATTGTTAAAGTTTGTTCTAGTAATGAATTTTTAGAGTTATTCAAATCAAAGAAACATGCTAAAATCTTTATACACCTGCTGAAATCACTAGTTCATAGGAATCATGATATTCATAATAACTTGTGTGAGTCAAATTCCTTATTTGACAAATATAAGAAAAGGAATAGACGTTTGTGTGACAAACTAGATTTTTTGAAAAGAAAGATTCACTCGTCTATGAATGAAGTAAAGAAAGATAAGTCATGCTTTGATGGTCAAGAATGCCTATCTCATGCGTGTCTTTTTGTTCATTCCGCATTGGAAGTATTTAATTCATGTTTGTGGTATCTTGACAGCGGTTGTTCAAGATTCAAAACCTTTAAAGAGAAGGAAGATGGCTTTGTGACATTTGGAGATGGTAGTCACTCACAAGTTCTTGGAAAGGGAACCGTGGATATTCCAGGACTGCCTTTGTTAACTGATGTGCTGTACATTAAGGGGTTGAAAGTGAACTTGCTGAGTATCACCCAGATTTGTGATGAAGACTTCTTAGTCCAATTTTCAAAGAAAGGATGTTTAATCCTAAATGAAGAAGGTGTTCAGGTTTTGAAGGGACTTAGGACCACTGACAATTGTTATGGGGTCATTCCCAAACCAAGCATAGCATGTCGAAGTGCTCGAGTGAATCTTTTGGAGTTGCGGTAAACAAGTGGCAAAAGTCTCAAAGCTTGAAGTTGTGATTGGTTTACCAAAGTTTGGAAAAATTGAAAAGAACTTTTGTGGTACATGTCAATTGGGAAAACAAACAAAGTCAAGCCATCCAAAGTAAATGTGGTTGCTACTTCTCGCTCTTTGGAGTTATTACATGTGGATCTAATGGGTCCAACAAGAACAGAAAGCATGGGTGGAAAGCACTATATTATGGTGGTTGTTGGCGATTTCTCAAGATATTCTTGGGTGGAATTTCTTAGAGTAAAGTTGGAAGCATCTGACAAGATGGAAAGGCTATGCAAGAGACTGCAGAATGAGAAGGGAGTACCCATAGTTAAAATCAGAAGTGATCATGGGAAGGAATTTGAAAATGCAAAGTTTGAAGCATTTTGCAATGAACACGGCATCAAGAAGGAATTTTCAGCACCAAAAACTCCACAACAGAATGGAGTGGTTGAAAGAAAGAACCGGGTGATTTAAGAAATGACAAGAGTAATGTTACTAAACAAAAGCATTCCACATAAGTTTTGGGCTGAAGCAGTGAATACTTCATGTCACATTAGGAATAGAATCTACTTCCGGGCAGGAACAAAAAGGAAATTGTATGAAATTTGGAAAGAAAAGAAGCCGAAGGTGAAATACTTTCGAGTATTTGGAAGCAAGTGTTATATTCTCAATAATAGGGAGAACCCTGGAAAATTTGATGCTAAGAGTGATGAAGGGATTTTCCTAGGGTACTCAACAAATAGCCGAGCATATAGAGTGTACAATAAGCGCACTAAGACGGTGATGGAATCAATAAATGTTGTCATCGATGACACTATCTCCGAAAAGGATATTGATGATAATGGTGATGGACCGAATCTTAAGAAGAATAAGGGTGATCACAACATGTCTCAAAGTGAGGATGCTGAGAAAGAATCACTGGAAAAGGAGTTTACACCTCCTATACTAAGAAGGGAGACTAGATCAACTCAAAGACCGTCTAGTCCACTCACCCCTCCTGAAGTTCAACCTCTAATCTCTCGTGATGAGGAACCTTCCACCTCTAAAAGACTATCGTCAAGGGTAACTCTCAATCATCCCTCAAGCAATATCATTGGTGATCTAGATGATGGAATTCAGTTGAGAAAAAGACCAGCCTACAGTGCGAATCATATGACATACAACTGCTATCTTGCTCAATTTGAACCAAAGAAAGTGGAGGAAGCTTTGAAGGATGAGAATTGGGTAGATTCCATGCATCAAGAGTTGCATCAATTTGTTAGAAACGATGTATGGGAGTTGGTACCAAGGCCCAAGGATACACATGTAATCGGCACCAAGTGGATCTTCAAGAACAAGACTGATGAAGTTGGTGAAATTGTCCGAAACAAGTCTAGATTGGTGGCTCAAGGATATACTCAAGTTGAAGGCATAGACTTTGATAATTCTTTTGCTCTAGTTGCAAGACTAGAGTCAATCCGAATTCTCCTCTCTATAGCATGCATTATGAACTTCAAGTTATACCAAATGGACGTGAAGAGTGCTTTCTTGAACGGGTTATTAAACAAAGAAGTGTTGTTGAGCAACCAAAGGGGTTTCAAGATCCTTACTTTCCGGATCATGTGTTAAGACTGAAGAAGGCATTGTATGGGCTGAAACAAGTACCAAGAGCTTGGTATGATCGCCTCACCACATACCTCCTGAATCATGGTTTCAAGCGAGGTCAAGCCGATCGAACTTTGTTTGTCAAAAGAGATGAGAAATCTCTCCTTGTTGCTCAAGTTTATGTGGATGACATTGTATTCGGATCCACAATCGATCACCTAGCTCATGAATTCTCAGAAGAAATGAAAAGGGAGTTCGAGATGAGCATGGTGGGAGAGCTAAACTACTTCCTAGGGCTTCAAGTGAAATAACGGGAAGATGGGATGTTTATCTCTCAAGAAAAATATGCCAAAAATCTTATAAAAAGATTCAGCCTAGACTCTAAAAAACATACTTCCACTCCCATGATTATTCAGCAAAACTGAGTCGTGATGTAGCAGGTGTAGAAGTGGACCCAACACTTTATCAAAGCATGATTGGTAGTCTTCTCTATCTCACTGCTTGCATCGGACATCGCTTTTAGTGTAGAAGTATGTGCTTGATTTCAGGCAGTACCCAAAGACTCACACTTGACAGCAGTCAAACGAATTATTCGCTACATAAATGGCACATCTGATTATGGAATTTGGTATTCAAGAGACTCGAATGAGTGCCTAGCTGGATATTCTGATGTTGACTGGGCCAGATGCATTGATGACAGGAAAAGCACTTCAAGTGGTTGCTTCTATCTTGGAAATAACTTAGTGTCATGGATGAGCAAAAAGCAAAATTCAGTTTCTCTATCAACGGTTGAAGCTGAGTACATTGCAGCGGCAAGCTGTTGTGCACAATTATTATAGATGAAAAAGCTTCTACATGATTATGGAATCACTTAAGACATTATGTGTGTGTTTTGTGACAATACAAGTGCCATAAATTTGTCCAAGAATCTAGTCCAACACTCAAAATCAAAGCATATCGAGATTCGGTACCATTTCATACGAGATTTGGTGGAGGAAAAGACTGTGTATTTGGAGTTCATTAACACTGACAACCAGAAGGCAGACATTTTTACCAAACCTCTTGATAGTCCAAGATTTGAGTCCTTGCGTAAGACCATTGGTGTCGGTATCATTCCTTGAATCCTATTTCTTATGTGAACCTAGTCTGCTCATTGTTGCTTAAATGACAAAAATTCCACAGACATCTAAAATGATTAAAAAAACATACCTCAACATTGCTAAAACGAGAAAAACACCCTAAAATCCGCTAGAAAGAGAAAAACAACTTGAAACCGACCAAAATAAGCCCCGGAATCTATAAAATCGTGTGTATTTTGGCTTAGTTTAGGGGTATTTTGGTCATTTTCAAAAGTTTTGAACGTACTTGTTTTATTTTTGTGGTTTCAACGGTATTTTGGTCGTTTTAAAAGTTTTCGAAGGTATTGTGGTCGTTTTGATCATATTCTAGGGTTTTGGGATATTTTGGACATTTGTGGTGCATTTTAGTCATTTTGGCAGATCTAAAGGGGTCATTTTAGAGGTTTTGGTGTATTTTATAAATTTTTTGATATTTTCGAAATACTCACAGGTAAAATAGTTTTTTTTTTTAACAAAAAAATAAATATCCTTGAAATCACTAGAATGGCAAATATACTCCATAAAATCCCAAAATTTCCAAAATACCCACAAAACCACAAAATGTAAAAAAAAAAAAAAAAACCATCCTGAACCCTTTTAATTGACCAAAATAGCCTCAAAATCTCTAAAACAACTAAAATACCCCCAAAACCTCTAAAATGACCAAAATACCCCTAAAACGGCTCGAAAAAGCTGTTAAATCTCGGTACCTGATAAATCACCAAAATCCCCCGAACATCTAAAATGATTAAAAAATACGCCTCAATACTACTAAAATGAGCAAAATGCATTAAAATCCTCTAGAAAGAGTAAAATAACTTGAAACCGATCAAAATACCCCCGAAATCTAAACATCGAGTGTATTTTGGCTGAGTTTAGGGCTATTTTAGTCATTTTCAGAAATTTTGGGGGTATTTTGCTTATTTTTGTGGTTTCAATCGTATTTTGGACATTCTAAAAGTTTTCGGGTGTATTGTGGCCGTTTCGTGCGCGTTTTGGTCATTTTCTTGGGTTTTGGGAAATTTTGGTCATTCGTAGTGCGTTTTGGTCATTTTGACAGTTCTAAGTGGGTCATTTTTGAGGTTTTGACTTTTTTGTCGGATTTTTGATATTTTGGAAATTCTGACGAGTAAAATAGTTTTTTTTTTTTTTTTTTTTTTTTTTTTTTTATAGAAAAATATCCTTGAAATCAATAGAATGGCAAATATACTCTGCAAATCCCCAAAATTTCCAAAATATCCACAAAACCACAAAATGTAAAAAAAAAACACCCCGAACCCTCTTAATTGTACAAAATAGCCTGAAAATCTCTAAAACGACTAAAATAACCCCAAAACCTCTAAAATGACCAACATACCCCTGAAATGGCTAGAAAGAGCACTCAAATCTCGATACCTCGTAAACGATCAAAATCCCCCGAACATCTAAAATGACTAAAAAATACCTCTCAACACTGCTAAAATGAGCAAAATGCCCTAAAATCCGCTAGAAAGATAAAAACAACTTGAAACCGACGAAAATACCCCCGGAATCTATAAAATCGTGTGTATTTTGGCTTAGTTTAGGGGTATTTTGGTCATTTTCAGAAGTTTCAAGGGTATTTTGTCTATTTTTATGATTTTAACGGTATTTTGGTCATTTTAAAAGTTTTCGGGGGTATTGTGGTCGTTTTGGGGGCGTTTTTGTCATTTTCTAAGGTTTTAAGATATTTTGGTCATTCGTGGGGCGTTTTAATCATTTTGGCAATTGTAAGGGGGTTGTTTTAGAGGTTTTTGTGTATTTATTGAGTTTTTGGTAATTTCGTAATTCTCACTGGTAAAATAATTTTTTTTTGCCCAAAAAAAACCCCCTCGAAACCTCTTAATTGACCAAAATAGCCTCGAAATCTCTAAAATGACTAAAATTACCCCAAAAACCTCTAAAATGACAAAAATACCCCTGAAACGGCTAGAATGAGCAGTCAAATCTTTATACCTCTTAAATGATTAAATGCCCCAAACTTCTAAAATAATTAAAAAATACAGCTTGACATTGGTAACATGAGCAAAATGCCCTAAAATCCTCTATAATGAGCAAAACTACTTGAAACCTACCAAAATACCCCCGAAATCTGAAAAATCAAATGTATTTTGGCTTATTTCCTTTATTTTGCTCATTTTTTAGGTTTTAATAGTGTTTTGGTCAATTTTAAAGTTTTCATGGGTATTGTGGTTGTTTTGAGGGCGTTTTGGTCATTTACTATGTTTTGGGATATTTTGTGCATTTGTGGTGCATTTTAGTCATTTTGGCAGTTCTAAGATGGTTATTTTAGAGGTTTCGTTGTATTTATAGATTTTTTTATATTTTCAAAATTCTCACAAGTAACATAGTTTTTTTTTTTACAAAAAAATATCAGTGAAATCACTAGAATGGGAAATATACTATGTAAACCCCAAAAATTTCCAAAATACACACAAAACCACAAAATGTATAAAAAAAAAAACCATCCCGAACCCACTTAATTAGCCAAAATAGCCACAAAATTTCTAAAACAACTAAAATAACCCCAAAACCTCTAAAATGACTAAAATACCCCTGAAACGGCTAGAAAGAGTAGTCAAATCTCGGTACCTCATAAATTACCAAAATCCCCAGAACATCTAAAATGATTAAAAAATACGCCTTAACACTGCTAAAATGAGAAAAATGCCCTAAAATCCGCTAAAAAGAGCAAAACAACTTGAAACCGATCAAAACACCCCTGGAATCTAAACATCGAGTGTATTTTGGTTGAGTTTAGGGGTATTTTGGTCATTTTCAAAAATTTCGTTGGTATTTTGCTTATTTTGTGGTTTCAACGGTATTTTGGTTATTTTAAAGTTTTCGAGGGTATTGTGGTCATTTTGGGAGCATTTGGGTCATTTTCTAGGGTCTTGAGATATTTTGGTCATTCGTGGTGCATTTTATTCATTTTAGCAATTTTAAGGGGGATCATTTTAGATGTTTTCTTGTATTTTTAGGATTTTTGATATTTTGGAAATTCTCACGGGTAAAATAGTTTTTTTTTGACAAAAAAGTATCACTAAAATCAATAGAATGACCAATATAGTCCCTAAATCACCAAAATTACCAAAATACGCCAAAAACCACAAAATGTCCCAAAAAAACCACCCTGAAAACTCTTAATTGACTAAAATAGCCACAAAATCTCTAAAACGACTAAAATAACTCCAAAACCTCTAAAATGAACAAAATAGACCTGAAACGGCTAGAATGAGCAGTCAAATCTCGTTACCTCGTAAATGACAAAAATTCCCCAAACAACTAAAAGGATTAACAAAACAGACCTCGACATTCCTAAAATGAGAAAAACGCCCTAAAATCCGCTAGAAAGAGAAAAACAACTTGAAACCGACCAAAATACCCCCCGGAATCTATAAGATCGTGTGTATTTTGGCTTAGTTTAGGGGTATTTTGGTCGTTTTCAGAAGTTTCGAAGGTATTTTGTTTATTTTTGTGATTTCAACGGTATTTTGATCGTTTTAAAAGTTTTCGAGAGTATTATGGTTGTTTTGATCATATTCTAGGGTTTTGGAATATTTTGGACATTTGTGGTGCATTTTAATCATTTTGGCAGTTCTAAGGGAGTCATTTTGGAGGTTTTGGTGTATTTTATAGATTTTTTCATATTTTCGAAATACTTTCAGGTAAAATAGTTTTTTTTTTTAACAAAAAAATAAATATCCTTGAAATCACTAGAATTGCAAATATACTCTGTAAAATCCCAAAACTTCCAAAATACCCACAAAACCACAAAATGTAAAAAAAAAAAAAAACCATCCTGAACTCTCTTAATTGACCAAAATAGCCTCAAATACCCTAAAACAACTAAAATACCCCCAAAACCTCTAAAATGACCAAAATACCCCTGAAATGGCTCGAAAAAGCTGTTAAATCTCGGTACCTGGTAAATCACCAAAATGCCCCGAACATTTAAAATGATTAAAAAATACGCCTCAACACTGCTAAAATGAGTAGAATGCACTAAAATCCTCTAGAAAGAGTAAAATAACTTGAAACCGATCAAAATACCCCCAAAATCTAAACATCGAGTGTATTTTGGCTGAGTTTAGGGCTATTTTGGTCATTTTCAGAAATTTTGGGGGTTATTTTGCTTATTTTTTTTGGATTCAATCATATTTTGGACATTCTAAAAGTTTTCGGGTGTATTGTGGTCGTTTCGTGCGCATTTTGGTCATTTTTTTGGGTTTTGGAATATTTTGGTCATTCGTAGTGCGTTTTGGTCATTTTGGCAATTCTAAGCGGGTCATTTTTGAGGTTTTGACGTTTTTGTCGGATTTTTGATATTTTGGAAATTCTGACGAGTAAAATAATTTTTATTTTTTATAGAAAAATATCCTTGAAATCAATAGAATGGCAAATATACTATGCAAATCCCCAAAATTTCCAAAATATCCACAAAACCACAAAATGTCAAAAAAAACCACCCCGAACCCTCTTAATTGTACAAAATAGCTTGAAAATCTCTAAAACGACTAAAATAACCCAAAACCTCTAAAATGACCAACATACCCCTGAAACGGCTAGAAAGAGCAGTCAAATCTCGATACCTCGTAAACGACCGAAATCCCCCGAACATCTAAAATGATTAAAAAATACCTCTCAACACTGCTAAAATGAGCAAAATGCCCTAAAATCCGCTAGAAAGAGAAAAACAACATGAAACCGACGAAAATACCCCCGGAATCTATAAAATCGTGTGTATTTTGGCTTAGTTTAGGGGTATTTTGGACATTTTCAGAAGTTTCAAGGGTATTTTGTTTATTTTTATGGTTTTAACGGTATTTTGGTCATTTTAAAAGTTTTCGGGGGTATTGTGGTCGTTTTGCGGGCGTTTTGGTCATTTTTTAGGGTTTTGAGATATTTTGGTCATTCGTGGTGCGTTTTAATCATTTTGGCAATTGTAAGGGTGGTCGTTTTAGAGGTTTTTGTATATTTATTGAGTTTTTGATAATTTGGTAATTCTAACTGGTAAAATAAATTTTTTTTTTGCCAAAAAAAAAACCCCTCAAAACTTCTTAATTGACCAAAATAGCCTCGGAATCTCTAAAATGACTAAAATAACCCCAAAAACCTCTAAAATGACAAAAATACCCCTGAAACGGCTAGAATGAGCAGTCAAATTTTTATACCTCTTAAATGACTAAAATGCCCCAAACTTCTAAAATAATTAAAAAATACAACTTGACATTGGTAAGATGAGCAAAATGCCCTAAAATCCTCTATAATGAGCAAAACTACTTGAAACCTACCAAAATACCCTCGAAATCTGAAAAATCGAATGTATTTTTGCTTATTTCCTTTATTTTGCTCATTTTTGAGGTTTTAATAGTATTTTGGTCAATTTAAAAGTTTTCACGGGTATTGTGGTCGTTTTGGGGGCGTTTTGGTCATTTATTAGGTTTCGGGATATTTTGTGCATTTGTGGTGCATTTTAGTCATTTTGGCAGTTCTAAGATGGTTATTTTAGAGGTTTCATTGTATATATAGATTTTTTTATATTTTCAAAATTCTCACAAGTAATGTAGTTTTTTTTTTACAAAAAAATATCAGTGAAATCACTAGAATGGGAAATATACTATGTAAACCCCAAAAATTTCCAAAATACACACAAAACCACAAAATGAATAAAAAAAAAACCATCCCGAACCCACTTAATTGACCAAAATAGCCACAAAATCTCTAAAACAACTAAAATACCCCCAAAACCTCTAAAACGACCAAAATACCCCTGAAACGGCTAGAAAGAGCAGTCAAATCTCGATACCTCGTAAATGATCAAAATCCTCCGAACATCTAAAATGATTAAAAAATATGCCTCAACACAGCAAAAATGCCCTCAAATTCACAAGAAAGAGTAAAACAACTTAAAACCGATCAAAATACCCTTAGAATCTAAACATTGAGTGTATTTTGGCTTAGTTTAGGGGTATTTTGGTCATTTTCAGAAGTTTCAAGGGTTTTTTGCTTATTTTTCTGGTTTCAATGGTATTTTGGTCATTTTAAAAATTTTCGGGGGTATTGTGGTCGTTTCGGGGGCGTTTTGGTCATTTTCGCAGTTCTAAGCGGGGCATTTTAGAGGTTTTGATGTTTTTGTAGGATTTTTGATATTTTGGAAATTCTCACAGGTAAAATTTTTTTTTTTTTTGACAAAAAAATATCCTTCAAATCAATAGAATGGCAAATATACTCCGCAAATCCCAAAAATTTCTAAAATACCTAGAAAACCACAAAATGTCAAAAAAAAAAAAACCACACCGAACCCTCTTAATTGTACAAAATAGTCTCAAAATCGCTAAAACGACAAAAATAACACCAAAACCTCAAAAATGACCAATATACCCCTAAAATGGCTAGAAAGAGTAGTTAAATTTCGATACCTCGTAAACGACCAAAATCCCACGAAAATATAAAATTATTAAAAAAACATACGTCGACATTGCTAAAATGAGAAAAATGCCCTAAAATTCGCTAGAAAGAGAAAAACAACTTGAAACCGACCAAAATACCCCTCGAAATCAATAAAATCGGGTGTATTTTGGCTTAGTTTAGGGGTATTTTGGTCATTTTTAGAAATTTCGACGGTATTTTGTTTATTTTTGTGGTTTCAACGGTATTTTGGTCATTTTAAAAGTTTTCGGGGGTATTGTTGTCATTTTGGTCATTTTCTAGGGTTTTGGGATATTTTGGATATTTGTAGTGCATTTTAGTCATTTTGGCAGTTCTAAGGGGGTCATTTTAGAGGTTTTGGTATATTTATAAGTTTTTTGATATTTTCAAAATTCTCATAGGTAAAATATTTTTGTTTTTGACAAAAAAATATCCTTGAAATCTCTACAATGGCAAATATACTCCATAAAACCCCAAAATTGCCAAAGTACCAATAAAACCACAAAATGTAAAAAAAAAAAAAAAAAAAAAAAAAAAAAAAAAAAAAATCTAAAACAACTAAAATAACCCCAAAACCTCTAAAATGACTAAAATACTCCAGAATCTGAACATTGAGCGTATTTTGGCTGAGTTTAGGGTTATTTTGGTCATTTTTAGAAATTTCTTGGGTATTTTGCTTATTTTTGTGGTTTTAATGGTATTTTGGACATTGTAAAAGTTTTCGGGGGTATTGTGGTCGTATTGGAGGCGTTTTGGTCATTTTTAAGGTTTTGGGATATTTTGGTCATTCGTGGTGCATTTTAGTCATTTTGGCAATTCTAGGGGATCATTTTAGAGGTGTTGGTGTATTTATAGGATTTTGGATATTTTGGATATTCTCAAGAGTAAAATAATTTTTTTTTTGACAAAAAAATATCCTTGAAATCAATAGAATGGCAAATATACTCCACAAATCTCCAAAATTTCCAAAATACCCACGAAACCTCTAAAATAACCAACATATCCTTGAAACAGTTAGAAAGAGCAGTCAAATCTCGATATCTCGTAAACGACCAAAATCCCCCAAAAATCGAAAATGATTAAAAAATATCCCTCAACACTGCTAAAATGAGCAAAATACCCTAAAATCTGCTAGAAAGTGCAAAACAACTTGAAACCGATCAAAATACGCCTGGAATCTAAACATCGAGTGTATTTTGGCTTAGTTTAGGGGTATTTTGGTCATTTTTAGAAGTTTCGTGGGTATTTTGCTTATTTTTGTGGTCTCAATGGTATTTTTGTCATTTTAAAAGTTTTTGGGGGGTATTGTGGTCGTTTCGTTGGCGTTTTGGTCATTTTATAGGGTTTTGGGATATTTTGGTCATTCATGACGCATTTTAGTAATTTTGGCAATTCTAGAGGGTCATTTTAGAGGTTTTGGTATATTTGTAGGATTTTTGATATTTTAGAAATTCTCACAGGTAAAATATCTTTTTTTTTGACAAAAAAAAATATTCTTGAAATCAATAGAATGGCCAATATTCTCCCTAAATCACCAAAATTACCAAAATACCCCCAAAACTACAAAATGTAAAAAAAAAAACCATCCCAAAAACTCTTAAATGACCAAAATAGCCTCAAAATCTCTAAAACGACTAAAATAATCCCAAAACCTCTAAAATGACCAAAATAACCCTAGAACGGCTAGAATGTGCAGTCAAATCTCGATAACTCGTAAATGACTAAAATGCCCCAAACATCCAAAATGATTAAAAAAACATACCTCAAAATTGCTAAAATGAATAAAATGCCCTAAAATCTGCTAGAAAGAGAAAAACAACTTGAAACCGACAAAAATACTCCAAGAATCTATAAAATCGGGTGTATTTTGGCTTAATTTAGGGGTATTTTGATCATTTTCAGTTGTTTTGTGGGTATTTTGTTTATTTTTGTGGTTTAGAAGGTATTTTGCTCATTATAAAAGATTTTGGGGGTATTGTGGACGTTTCGGGGGCGTTTTGCACATTTTCTAGTGTCTTGGGATATTTTGGTCATTCGTGGTGCATTTTTGTCATTTTGGCAATTGTAATGGGGTCGTTTTTGATAATTTGGTAATTCTCACGGGTAAAATAATTTTATTTTTTCTCAAAAAAATACCCTTGAAATCACTAGAATAGCCATTATACTTCCAAAATCACCAAGTACCCCCAAAACCAGAAAATATCCAAACGCCCCACCCCCACCCCCTCCGCAAAACCTCTTAATTGACCAAAATAATCCTTAAAATCTCTTAAACGACTAAAACTACCCCAAAACCTCTAAAATGACCAAAATACCTCTGTAACAGCTAGAATGAGCAATCAAATCTTGATACCTCTTAAATGACTAAAATGCCCCAAACTTCTAAAATAATTAAAAAATACAGCTTGACACTGGTAACGTGAGGAAAATGCCCTAAAATTTTTTTTTTTTTTTTTTTTTTGAGAATGAACATACTATTGTAATTGAAAGTTCAACGTTCCAGAATGCATTGTGAGATCCACGGTTAATGCTACAATAAAGAATGGTAGCTATACAATATAAAGGCTTAGCCAAACCAGGCATTCTAAGTCATTCCCCTTAATACAAAGGAAACCCCTTTGCCAAACTTAGAAGCAATTGTAAAACTTAAGACACCATAAAATGAGTACTCTAAATTGGTATCACTTTCGTTTCAACAATGGACCTGAAACCAAGTGTCTAAAAATGGATACTCCAAGTTTTTGTATTGGCCCCAATAACATTGTTTCAAAAGAATCCTACTAATACCACCGCACACTCTTAACATGATAGTCACTTCACAAATTTGTGCATATAAGATGTGGGGAATAAGGACCGAGGTTTAAGTCTCCAAGAGAAAATTTCATACAAATACGCTTAAATTAGGCTATAGTAAAATCTTACTAATGGCTAATTTGGAAGAATTGCATAAAAAATTTTAATTGATTTGCCAAGAAATCTTTGAGCTGTCTCAGAGAGCAATTCTTTGTGTTATTTTGAGAAGCAAGATATTACTTTTCTGATGAATACAATCTTTTAGATTACTTCTAAAAACTATCTAAAAAAGTGAAAGGGTAAAATATCATTTTCGTCTCAAAACTATTACAAAAGTTCGTTTTTTATGCTTAAACTTTCAGAAGTTTGTTTTTCATTTCTAAACTTTACAAATGTTTTGATTTTCGTCCTTTTATCTATGTCTGTTAGTTTGTGTCCTACATGGCATAACAGAGTGATGACATAGTATCTAACTTGGACTAAACAATTTTATTTAAAAAAATATGAACATGTGGCCAATAATTATTGGCACATGTGGAAAACCATTTTTTAAAGGCAAAAAATACCTCACATTCCCTCGATTGACCCTCACTCCCTTATGCACTGTTAGTTAGAAAATCCTAATAACTTGTTTGGATGGATGAGGAGTAAAGTAGTGAGAGGGAGAGTAAGTTAAATTACCTTATTTGGATATTTTTTAAGGGAGGGATTTGGAGGGGTTCTAACTACTTCTAACCCCTCATTTTTAATTCCACCAAATTAGAGAGATTTGGAGGGAGAGTAGGGTATAGAAATGCTTGACCAAATGAATTACCAAATTTACTCTTACCATATTAACAAAATTACAAACTATGAAAAGACTAATTATTCCCCTCCTCTTTACTTAATTTTAAAAACATTCAAACAATGTGGAGGATAACCATTTTCCTTTACTCTCTTCCTCACTACTCTCCTCCTCTCTACTCTCCTCTTGCCTAAATGCATAAAGATTTCAACAATAGTATGGAGAAGTTTACCTCTCATTATTTGAATGATGCATTAAGAACCATATATCACTAAAGCCTTGAACTCATTAAGGTCAAAAGGCTAAAAAATGCCAATAATTAGAGCTAAGAAATTAATGAAAGCATGAGGAGGACTCTAACAATATCAATAAGCGCAAACATATGACTCCCACCCTTTCCCTTCCTCAAAACTAATACTCCCACAAGATAAACTACAAAAAATAATAACAAAATGAAATTAGAAGAAACTTACATAAGAAATGAAATGATTGAAAACAGTAACAGAAAATAGAGATAATACTTTGAAAAACAATCTCAAAAGTAATTTGAGTTTGGGGATTATGGGTCGTTTGCACTAACCCCAGCCGATTGGGATTTTGAGGTTTGAAGTCTTATTTCATCTCTTCGACCCAGGTAGAGAGAGGCTGACGTTGAATGGTTGAGGAAGCTATTACATTTGAGATCGCTGGTAATGTTTGGGGTCACCGGTGGAAATTTCATGGTTGGACAGGTTTAGAGATTTTGGAGATTAACGCACGAGTACCGGGTTTCAATTGGGTTGTGTCAATTGAGGGGTTAAGGGGTATTTTTGGGCTTTTAAAAAATGGTCTTGATGTGTGCCAATAATTATTTGCCACGTGTTCATTTTTTTTTAAATATAATTATTTAGTCCCAGTCAAATACCACGTCGTTGCTCCGTCACATAGGACACAAACTTAACAGATATAGACGGAAGAATGAATATTAGAATATTTTGTAAAGTTTAAGGACGAAAAACATACTGAAAAACGAACTTACGTAATAATTTAGAGACAAAAATGATATTTTACCCCAAGTAAAAAAATACAAAAACCGAAACACCTTTTTCACCGATAAACAAAATGCTTCTAGACTATTTGCAGAAAAGGCATTAAAAGTTAAAACCACTGAATCGCACTAAGGGCTAGGGCCCATAAGTCTTCTGGTGAATAAAAACAAAACGCATGTTGGCAAATTCGTTCAAGTCTATCGAAAATTTGGGCATCTCTCAGCCACAAACGAAACCAACAATTTCACTATGACCGTACCAAAAGATGCAAACCGAAATCCACGTTACCGAAAACAAAAAGGACAGCCACGGTGACAGGGTAGACCAAATTTAACCGAAAAAAGCAAACCGAAACACATGTTTTAAAACATTCAAAAACAGAGAAGAGCGCAGCAACAGTGGACCAGATTTGAATTTCCCCACCCATAACAGTTCACACTTGAGTGGCGTGATACAGCCTGCAATACATGCCTTGTTATGAAACAAAAAAATTCCGCCCACCCACTAAGGTAGTGTCAACTACTGCAAAGCATTTCTTATTACCTTATTCCAATTCTTTGCTTAAAATATTTTTTAAAAAGGAAAAGGAAATGCAATATATTAAAATGAATCTTGAATATCACCAGACAATACAGTCAAAATGAAGTCTAGACCACAAACAAGTCTTCAAATGAATCCAATTATTTCATCCATCACACTTAAGTACCAAACACGTCAACCGCACTCCTAGATGATCAGGCCTAATCAGATTAAGACAAGCAAAAATCCCAGCAGACAAGTACTAGACATGAGAACAAAATTTTTAGCAAAAGAAAAATCTTCCACCTGTAAACATCAAACACTTGTATGTTCTTATCACACAAGTACCTTCAAAACAATGATCCCTCTTGCCACACTCCACTTATGAGACAATCCCATAAGATAACAACTCATCCACATGAGAGTTCTTTTAAATTATTAATCCACAAAAAGAAATCCTCAGCCCATAAGTTCTCTTACAAGTTTTAATTATCCTATCCTTAGTTATAACAACCATAGAGCCCATCATCATGCACTAACATCTCACACAAATATGAGCAATTTTTAAATCCATTTTAAGTGACACAAACTCTAAAAAGTCTCACTGCAAACAAGCCTTGAAGGAGCAGCGTAACAAGCAGGGACCAAAGAAGCTATAAGAAAGCATCCAACTCAACTACAGTAAAGAAACTTCAAAACCATTTGAAAAGAACCATTTTTGACATTGAGATGCAGACTTGATCCAGGCCAGAAGAGCAAGGTCTTCGGATTCGGTGAAAAGGACTTTTTAAACCCTAACAATTTGCAAAACTGAATTTGCAAACAAACATGCTGGATTTTGCCTCACTAGGTTTAAGCCAAAGAAAATTAATCCTACATATATTTTGAAAATCAGTGCAAAATGAAAAATGCAGGCTTCAACATCAATAAGTTGAAACGAGAAAACAAGATCAAGCAACAAATAGTAAATTTTTTTTCCCTCATACTTGAGTTTTGTTCTTCGTAGATCCTACAACTCCTTACAGTAGCCTAGTCATCAATAAACAATAATATGAATAGGAAATGAAGTTTACAATTAATAAAGCTGCTGCTCAATTGCCTTCAATCCAATTAATAAAAGAAGCCCTTGATGAATTTAAGGAAACATCAGGACTAGCCATAAATCCCATCAAAGAGTCAAGTTTATTGTGCTGCTGTGTCCTTCGAGTTTGAGAGTCAGATTTTGGCTTCCAATTCAAGGAAGGTTAATCTTCCTTTGAAAGATCTTGGCATGCCTCCCATTCCAGATAAGCTTAATTTAAAGGACTGTCAGCCTCTCATTGATAAAATGGTGGCAAAGATCAGTTCCTAGACTTTTAGGAAGTTGTCTTTCCTGGGCTGACTTCAGCTACTCCAAAGTCCAAACTATCTTGTATGTTCCTAAATTTTGGGTCCAATATTTTTATTTTGCCTAAGACAGTGATTAAAACCATTGAATAATGTTTTATTCATTTTTCCTGAAAGGGTCTAGGAAACTAGAGTCGCGTGGGAGAAGGCATGCTTGCCAAAAATAGAAAGTGGGCTTGGTCTCTAGAGGGTATCCGACTAGAGTGGGGCTGCAGTTTTAAAGCACATCTGGAATCTCTTCAAACGGTCAACTTCATTGTGAGTAGTCAGGGTGAGGCAGTAGTTTAACATTCCAGAGCTTCTGGTTTAACCTGCACAAGGCAGGCTTTTATTGGGAGGATGGCTATGAAAAATAAGCTGTCCACAAGAGAAGGGATAACGAAATGAGGTTCTAGAGGAAAGCATTCATGTGTGTTCTCCAGAAATTGTATCGAAACAATTAGGCTTTGCCTAATATCAAATCCTTATGCTAAGTGGGATGATCTACTGGATTGGCGATCTTCTTACTTAAAAGGGAAAGCATTGACAGCAACCATCATCAAACTAGCTTGGTGGGCAACCGTGTACCATCTTTGTCTGACGAGGAATGCAATCGTTCATGCTGACAAGATTAGAGGAGAGGAGCAGATAGTCAAATCTTTTAAGAAGGATATTAAACCTAGAGTTGAAGGTGAAGGCTCCTACTGTGATTCAATCTTTAATCTTAGTATTATGCTGTAATTGGGGCACATACAAGTCTGCTATGCACATGAATGTCCAAAGATGGTTGAAAGTTTTGGTAGCCTAACGTTTAGTCCCAGGTTGTAAGAAATGCAAACTGAAGTAGCATTGTTCATGTGCTGCTTCCATGACAGATAGCAAATGGAGTTAAATGATACCCTTAAGGTGTTGTTAATCTGGAGGAGTTGACATTGGCAGATCCTGCAGTCTATGCTAATCCTTGTCTTTGCTCTAGCTTGACCATATATGCCTTGGTATTGTATTGGTAGTCTAATAGTCTTGTTATGTAAGCTAGAAATCTTTGTTAGAATGTCCTTTGAAGGACTATCAGAATGGCTGTGTAATGTGTTCATCAATAAAACATTTGAATTACCAAACAAAAAGCAATGAATGAAATCATGATCCAAGGAGTTCACATATCTATGACCCTACAAAAATTTAAGGTAAGATTAAGGTTCACCACACTAACATTACCACCTCCTATCTCATCTTTTTAACAAGTAGACCATTTTCAATACAAAAAGTATTTAGGGAACTAGGGCTCCAACAAATTCCCAGTCTGTTTAGATTAGTATGTTTTCATTAAAAAAATAGGGAAAAGAGTCTAGATGCCAAAGTTGTAATAAATAAATGTACTAATAAATAGATTAGTAATGTTCTAAAACTTTCAAATGGAACGAGCATGCGTAAGACTCCAAACAGTATGATCAAACGTAAATTTTCTGATCTAAGTCCTTGAAAAAATGAAAGACAACAGCCAAACATCTTTTGCTAGAATGCTAACCAAAGAAAAAACAAACAAAAATTCATGCCAGTCAAATCCGAAAAAGAATTAATGCTCAGATATCGATCATCCTAAAACCCAGCATTCAAGTGTCAATATCAACTCCTACAAGCAGAATTCATATCCAACCTCATCAACAACTCTACTTAGATGTCAACTGTGTTCTTGTGAAACTTTATTGCTACTACAAGATGCATTAAATTGATAAAATGTCATAGACCATACTCAGAAGGGCTTCATCTACAAGAAAATATACTATTAACTAATAACCTAGAGCTATTAAAATTGAGCAGCCAGAAAATTTAAAATTACGCAAAACACTCCTATCTCGCAGATTGAGACTGTCAAGAACACATAAGCAACACAATATGAAGACAAACAATAAAGTGAAGATATAATTAAATGTCAAACAGAACCCAAATCAATTTCACCAAACATGATAAGGATAACAACACTAATATAGTAATAGATGTTCAAAACTTCTTTCCTAACAAAATTACATATTCTTAAAGAAAACCCAACACCGAATCAAAAACCGGGCATGCCCCATTTCCTCCTCAAACGAACTCTTCTAGCAATTAGCAATAGCAACAAGGAATGACCTTGATCAAGATCAATCCCCCTTCCTTCTGAAAGAGCAACCCTCGGTTAGCCTAGCACGCCCACCAGTCGGCTGGCACAGTACTGTCTGGCAATTTCCACACACCACCACAGTTTGGGAGTGACTGAACACCGTTGTTCTGCGTAAATTTATTCACTTCTCTCAAAACTTAATTCAATACTAACACCCAGTTTTTCATTTTACACAAACATTAAAATTACCATGAATCAACAGCACTAATAATATGATTAACCATGTAATCCGATGAATTAAAATAACAAACACAGTTTCAAGACTAAGAATTAAGAACTTACATGTTAAAGCAACCCTGGCACTTCACATCCTGCACAGATTTAAACCATAATTTAATACAGATTAATTTATTAATATCAGAAAATGAAAATTAAAAAAAAGAAAAAAAAAAGAAAAAAAAAAAAAAAGATAAGATAATTACCATGAAAAAAGAGTTGGGAGATTGCACAAGACGCTTGAGCTTGTGCTTCCTCTTCTCAAGCTCAGCAGGAGGGTTGAGCAAATCGATGTCGTTTTGAAGAACCTGACCAAACCCAAGTTACAAGGAAAGAAAACCGTTAAAACCTTAAAAACTTCGAAACGAGTCAGATCCGAAAATAGATATTAGGGGGCTCTAAGTCCTACCATGTTGAATGGAGAGAGGAGAGAAGATAAGAATGCTAAGGAAGCAAAAACCCTAGAAACCTCTGCTGAGAGCGCGAATGTCAGTAGAACGAAATGAGATTGGTAAAGAAGGTTAAGATGATTATAAAGGGTACGCTGAAAGATGTGGACCGTTCGATTGTGATGCAATCAGATCTCAGCCATTCATTTCATCTTTCTCCAAGTGTCTAGGGCTACACTAATTTTAGGGGTATAATCGTCTATTAATAGTATTTCGATTATTCTTCTTTTGACCCCTTATAAATAGTTATTTCTGAATTTCATCCTACAAGCACTTTGTTTGGCAAAACAAAGTGGGAGAGAAATACAGAAGAGGAAAACAAAAAAGGTAAAATGATAGGAGAGAGGAAAAGAAAGAAAAAAAGAAAAGAGAGTATTTTATTGTTGTCTGTTTAACAGGCCTCTTAAGGCATTTGATAATAAAACATTTGATGTAATTTATTGCAATCACAATGTGAGAAATCGTGCCTGGCCCAACCTTTCAAATGGTTTGACGTAACTTACGCGAATGAGTGGAGTCGTATTGGTGCCTATCAAGAATGAAAGTTCTACTAATTTTATCTTTCTTTAAATTAAGGGTTTTACATGTAGTCGTCATTTATTTAGTTGGAAAAATAAGAAAAATTCAAAGTTAAAAGTTACATCTCTTATTGATGAGTTTAAATTGAAATTATGCATCTTTTGAAAAATAACTAAAAAATTACATTGCTTTGGTTCTAGATACAATTTAATAAAATTACATGGCTTTGATTCCTAGTTATAATCTAGAAATTGAAAATTACAAGAAAAAACATTATCTATTGACCATTGATCTAAGTTTGGAGGCTAAATTATAAAACGTGAACGTGCTAGGCACCCATCTTGCTTAGTGAAACTATTTTCTAGATTTTGGTGGCTAATGATCATATCATATCATTCAAACAATTTATATAATCCAATAACATGTTATTATAGATTGAAATATGCATTCAAGAGTGTGGGAAAACCCCTATTCTAGGTATACAAACATGAATTGGAAAAAGAAACAAGGTGAAAAATTAATGGATGCCCTAAGGGCATTGGTTTAGAAAATATTTTAAAAAACTTTTTACGAAAAAAGAAAAAGAAAATTGATTTTTTGACAGCTTTTTATATTTTCTATAAAAGTGGTATCAAAACTTTTCTAAAATGATCTATTAACAAATGACCAAGGGGCACTCATTAACCAAACCCATGAATTAAAACCCTAAAACAAGCAAAGACTAAGAACAACCAAGATCTAACATGCTAGCATTCAAGAACATGTGAAGAATTTGAAATAAAACATGCTTAAATCTAAAAGAGAAAAAAAATTATTGATTTTTTAACAGCTTTTTATATTTTCCATAAAACTTGATGGGAACTCAAGTTAAGAGTGTTCGTCCATAGTGGTCATCCACAGAGAAACCATGTCCATAACCTGATCATATCCAGAAGACCTTAAGAGGAAGAGCCCAACAATGGCATCAAGCGTAGGAACAATGCATGTCCCTCTATAATAAGACCATCTAATTCCAGGGAAGTCGTCCATAGCACAAAGTCATGGATGACCAAATAACACTTGGTGAATCCTACAGGAACTCCTCATAAAGTTCTATATGATCTGACCATGATGTGCTTCTCTTAAAACGTGGAGGGATTTTCCTGAAATCTACTCCACGTACCCCATTTACTCATTTTCTCTATTAACTACTCACATCACCCATGATGGTGGTGGATCCGTACAAATAGACCCACTTTAAACTCTTTATAAAGGGAGCAAGTCCCTTTCACTCGAGGTAAGTTCTACCATTCACAATTTCTCATTCTTGTGTTCTAGAGAGAAAACTGATTTAACCGTTGGAGGGTCTTTGGCCAGGTTACACCAGTCACCCTTGATAGTTCTTTCTTTCTTTTCAGGACTTATAGCCAATACCATAGCCCGAAGCATTCCAACTTGCTGATTTTCGTGCATCATCAAAATTTGTATCAAAACTTTCTTAAAATGGTCTATTAACAAATGCCCAAAAGGCATCCATTAATCGAACTCTTGAATTAATACCCTAAAACAAGCAAAGACTACAAACAACCTAGATCTAACATGCTAGCATTCAAGAACATGTGAAGAACTTGAAATAAAACATGCTGAAATCTAAAAGAAATTGGGGCATAATTGTCGACACCCTATTTTGCAACTCATACTTAACCTCATTTGCATTACTGTGCATATACCTTCTCATGTCTTCAAGGCAAGACTGTAATTTTTGCCATTTGATCTCCAACTACTTTTCGTAAAATAAATTTTGAAGATATAACGATCAAAATGACAATTCATGAGCATTAATTGGATCATCGAATTAAAAAGATATCAAAGGAATAAGTTTTAAAGGTAAGGTGCATTTGCATGAATTAAATCATAATCTCTTAATTTCAATGGTCTTGTAGTCTAGTTTAAATTAAATGATGTATCATAATCCTATTGGCTAAGGATAGAGTTTATGGTAAGGTTGCATGCACCCAATTTAATCCAAAGTCAAAGCATTTATTAATTCTCGACAGAATAGGCAAAAATTGATTAATTAGACAAGTAATTAAATAATTAAATTTTTTTGGAATTAATTTGCTGACCTTGAGAACCAAGGAAATCAAAAAAGGAAGTCAAAATTCGGAGGAAATCAAATCACAACTGGAAGGGAAAAGTCAGATACTCAAAGAGGTTTGGATAACCTTGTTTATCAAAAATGAATTAAAAAAATAAAAACTAGAACGGAAGCAATTGAAACTGAAAAGGAAAGGATCCAAAGAGGATCCGGACCAAGTGCCAATCAACACTTGGACCAGAATCCCCAAATCTCCTTTCTTTTTTGCTTTGACTTGCTCCCCACTCAATTTGAATTTAATCCTACATTTTTTTTTCTTTAGAAAACCTAATTTTACTAAGTCCCATATTACTTATGGACTCATCCCTAGCTCCCCCACACCTAGTATAAATACCCTCATTTACCTACAGTTTAGCTCACTTCGAAAATCCTCAAAACTTCCTACTAAACTAAGATCTCTCTCTCTCTCTCTCTCTCTCTCTCTCTCTCTAAGGTTAGTAGTAGGAAGGTGCATTTGATGTCTTGGACCAAAGGTCTCAATTCAATATAATGAATAGTTTGGACCTCTTGATCTCAAGCTACCAACTTCCTATTCACAAATCTCGCTCTAGATGAGCTTTCTTGCTTAGAGTGCTAAGGAGTTCTAGTGCATGCAAATAAGGTTTTTGAATCTCTTATTTTTTTAATTATGCCCTAAATTTAGATTCAAGCATGCTTTATTTTCTTGTTCTTATCTATGCTATTATTTAAGGGGCTTCCCCTGTTTGGGCTCCTCATTTTTTTAACTAATGGGTAAATACAGAAAATAAAACTCCCACTAACCCACGTATGCTTTGCCATTTTACAAACCCTCATCTCTCATTCTTCTTCAAATTAAACATATTCAGTTTAAGCTTTACATCCTCTTCTTTCTTCTTCTTCTACTTTCAGATTTGGTTCTAAACAGCTTAAATCTCAATATTTTCTATAATTAAGTCAGCAATTGGATTTCCTATACTATTATTTAAGGGGCTTTCTCTGTTTGAGCTCCTCATTTTTTTAACTAATGGGTAAGTACATAAAATAAAACTCTCACTAACCCACGTATGCTTTGCCATTTTACAAACCCTCATCTCTCATTCTTCTTCAAATTAAACATATTCAGTTTCAACTTTACATCCTCTTCTTTCTTCTTCTTCTACTTTTAGATTTGGTTCTAAACAGCTTAAATCTCAATATTTTCTATAATTAAGTCAGCAATTGGATTTCCTATACTATTATTTAAGGGGCTTTCCCTGTTTGGGTTCCTCATTTTCGTGGTTCTAAAATACCCTCATCATATTTACTCACAATTTTTTAACTAACGGGCAAATACATAAAATAAAACTCCCACTAACCCATGTATGCTTTGCCATTTTACAACCCCTCATCTCTCATTCTTCTTTAAATTAAACATATTTAGTTTAAGTCAAGGAAGAGGATACTGTGAGAGACCAAAACTTGGCTCTTAGAAAAGGGTTTAGGTATCGATGCCTTCCATTTTCAAGATCATATGGAGTCGCCACTTATTTCATAAGTAAAATAAGAAAACTATACAAATTACAACATATCTTGAATAATACACATTCTCATTAATTGGAAATAATTACATCTTGATAGAAAGAACTTTACATGGCTTTGTTTCCTAGTTACAATCTAGTAAAAAAAATTCAAGGCCTTGTTTTCTCGTTACAATCTACCCAAAAATAAATAAGACACTCTTCTACGAACTTAAGATTCTCAAATCTGGGAGCTAGGTTACGGGATGAGAAGGTGTTAGACACCCATCCTGGCCAGACAAAGTCTAGTCTTCTGGACTTTTAAGTGACCTTTTAAATACCCTTTAAGAATGACATGCAAATTATTGTGTCAACATTCCTAGATCTAAAGTTGGTTAATGTGCAAAATACTAAATCTGTTGTATTTATGCAAAGAGGAATCTCATTTGAATTTTATTTAAGGGAAAAAAGATTTTTTAAGAGAAGTTTCAAATTTATTAACAGGCAAAATGAATTTTTTGATAAAAAAATTCAGATTTGATTTTTTAAAATGGCAAAGAATGGATTTTTTAAAAGTTCCCAAATCTGATTTCTTAATTAAAGAACAGAATGAATCTCTAAAAGGAAAATCCAAATTTGATTATTTAATTAAGAAACAGAATGGTTTTTTAAAAAAGAATTGCAGATCTAATTTTTCAAAATAAGAAAGAATGAATTTTTTTAAAATAAAATTCAGATCTGATTTTTATGTCTTAGAAAAACAAAAGAGGTTTCAAAAATAAATTCAAATCAGATTTTTGGTTTAGAAATCTATGGAGATTTTAAAAATAAATTCAGAACTAATTTTTGGTTTTAGGAAAACAATGAAGATTTGAAAAATAAATTCAGATATGATTTTTGGTTTAGGAAAACAATGAAGATTTGAAAAATAAATTTAGATCTGATTTTTGGTTTTAAGAAAGGAACGAAGCTTTCAAAAATAAATTCATATCTGATTTTTGATTTTAGGAAAACAATTGAGTTTTGAAAAACAAATTCAGATCTGATTTTTTGGTTTTACATAAATAAACAGATATAATATTTAATCAAATGCATTACATAACTACATGAACAAAACACATATACATGAACAAACATTCATCACATAACCATTAGAAAGAAAAATCAAAACAAATAAAAGAAAGAACATGTTAGAAAAGGCATGGGAAGTAGCATTAAGTTCATGGAGATGTAAATAAGAAGATGGAAACTTACCAGCATCAATGCATCAATGAATATTGCAAGGGAATGGGGAAATCACTTTAGAGTTAGAGAGAGGATGAGTCTCTCTAAGTCCTAAAGAGATTGTGCTTAATAGAAAAGAAAGTCCTAAAGTTGAACTTCTAGAATTTCTTTTACGTTAAGAGCAAAGGGGTGCTAATTTCTTATTTTAATTCTGTATTTATAGGGGTGTTGTGCCTTGAAATCAAGTTAGGGTTTCTTAGGAAATCAGTAGGCCCGAGTTATATTGAATTTTTCCCTAAAAAATCGAATCTAATATGTTTTAGCTTGATCTGAAAATTTCTGAGCCAGGCTTCAAAGTTGTGCCAATTGGCACTGTGGAAGAGCTGATCGGCACTTGCCATGTGCCAATCTAGAGTGCCAATCGGCACTTAGTGTCGAGCCCACTTTCCTCTTTTGGTTCGATTTGGACTCGTTTTTAGGGGTATTCTGAGTTGGGAATTGCACTTAGACGTATTTTAAACTTGTATTATAAAATAAATCCCTTTTAACTTGATAATTAGGTCCTTAAAATAATAATTATCTTAAAGATAGTAATTATTATTTTTTTAAAACTTAATTATCAACAACTCCTTTATTATCTAATTATCCATTTTAATCCTATGCAACCAAGCTTATTTCTGATGAAATCCAACAGCCAATCACATAAATTACTTAGTTAATTTTAATTGTTAACCAATCAGAATTAATTTCAATTAATCACACATGACTAGCTTCACCCACATAAAATGCATGCAGATCGTGAAAACTTGATCTTGTGATATTTTTCAATCCGACGGTCCGATTTGGGAATCAGGCATATCATCACGATCGTTAAAATCTCAAGATAATTTTTATAATATGTGGATAAATTAATGCATGAAATGTAATTATGATTTTTGGGTATTTAAAAAAGTCATTTCAGTCAACTTCCAAGATTAAATTATGGGTGCAAAATTGAGTATCTATAGATACCATAGAGTACCAGCCAGTACGACTGGTATGTATCGTACCGGTACGTGCATTGGTACAGTAATGTCAATGTTTTATACTGGGCGTACCGGCCGATTTCGGATGTTTCAGCCGGTACTAGGCGTATCGGCCAAAATAGAAAAAAAAAAAAAAGCTTTTTTTTTTTTCCAAATGTTTTTGTAATTTTTAAATTATTTTAAGGGAAAAACCACTCTCTCAATCTCTCTTTCTCACAATCTCACACCGTCTCTCTCACTCTCGGTCTTTTTTTTTTTTTTTTTGGCTAAACCACTCTCTCAGTCTCTTGGTCTTTCTTTCTCTCACAGTCTTTCTTGGTCTCTCTTTCTCTCTCACTTCACGTCAATTTGAAATTTGGTTTCTCAAATCTCATCTAAGCCGAAGCTAGAAGTTGTAGAACAAGTAAAATTTTTTCTGAATTGAGGTAATGTTCTATGGTAAACTTTTATTTTTATTATATATATATATATATAAATAGTGGTAAATCTGAAATGATATATAGGTACCGATCGGTACTGAAATATCGTTTCCCTGACCAAACCGGTACAGCCTCTGGTACAAGATTGACTCCCTTGGACTTTCAGCTTTACATCCTCTTCTTTCTTCTTCTTCTTCTACTTTCAGATTTGGTTCGAAATAGTTTAACTCTCAATATTTTATATAATTAAGTTGGCAATTGGATTTCCTTATACAAGTTTTATTCGGTCAAGTTGTGACCAACTTGGTTTTTGGAGAATTTAGACTACACGAAAAAACCAAAATCTATAAAACAGAGAAAAAGCCACACGAAAAGGTAAGGATTCATTCCTAGAAAGTTCTCTTTTAGTACAAGTTTGATTATTATTGGTTCTAAGTTTCAATTGATTTTGGGATATTTCATATTTACTTTGATTATTATTGGTTTTAAGTTTTAATTGATTTTCGGATATTTCATATTTGCTTTGCGTTTTTTTATATAATCAAATTATGAAAAGTCCTTCTTTTGGCTGCATCCGGTTCATAAGCTGCTTCCTAATGTAGTTTTCTGGTTATTAGTTCTTTTGGTTGTATTTTAGAAGTTATTTCTTTTTCTATTTCTCCTAGGCTTGGTGTTTGCTATGCCAGGGGTCATTCTTTCTGTTGGAATATTTTTTTTTTAAATTACAATATTTTAATGCCAGGGTCTAAAACTACTTTTAGGGAGATTAAGTACCATGCATTCAGCCTTCATGAGAATGAACCGACGTGCTGATATGTCATCTAAAGGGGTACAGATCACGAAACTTACATATATCACCCCTGCATAGGTTTGGACAATATTTAGACTATAAATCACCCCTTTGTGGGATAGTATTTTGGAATATTTTAGTAGCTTCATTTACATCCCTGTTCATTATGCATTGCATCCATTCCCATCATTTTGCCCGCAGCTCTTGCTACCAGGGGTTTCATGACATCCAAAAATAAAACTGCGCCAATGTTTATTTTTAGGATGTTGGAAATTTTGAGTAAATTAATCGAACTAACTTTGAGAAAAAATGCCTCAATGTGATGACTCTACAGATCTCATCGTTTTCCAATGATGTTTCTGGGTATAATAATTTTTTCAAAAAAAACTTCCTCAGTGTAGGGCTTTTATTTATTTATTTCTTTTTTCTTTTTTCTTATTTCATGGCGACGTTCAAATGAAATTTCCCATTTCCATAATAGGTTTCCATTGATGATATAATTGTAGACTTTAAGATGGGTGGGGATTATGGCTTGCTTTTGAGACGGATTATGGAGATTTTAACCTTCTTTTCATTAAAACGGAATTCCTAATCCTTGTAAAGGGCCTTTCCTTTTTCTTTTTTTTTTTTAGAAGGGGTCAGGTTTACAGGGTCAAAACGGATAATGTGGTGACGAGTGAAAGAGTAAGCCAAAAAAGAAAGCCTAGCTGCACATGCAAAACACATTTAGACTTTATTTTATGGAGGTTTGTATAGAATATCAAAATATCCAAAAAAAAAAAAAAAGTGACTCCATTTCTACCATTATTAAGATATTACAATCTGATTGTATACTGGAAAAATAAACGGATTCAGGATTTGGTTTGTTCAATGAGATAAGAACATAATAATTAGAAAGAATATAGAATTCATTTGATTTTCTTTTTTTTTTTGGCACTTAACCTTTTCGCAAATTTGATTGTTCAAAAAAGAATTTGCGAAGAAGATAGATATTTTTGGATTAACAAAAATGTGCAAAAGCTCTATTTGCCTCTGCCATTCTATGAGTCTCTTTCTTTTTATGTATGGCATCGCCACTCCCGCATCCCCTCCCCCCAGGCGCTTCCAAAACAATTTTGATTTTATTGTTCTTGTTATCTTGCTTTCTTGTAGTCTAAAATTGTTATTGAACTGGTTTAATTTGGTATTGTTAGTGGGAAGTGGTGATAGATAGGAGGAGAGGTCTTTCTTGCTTACCTAATTCCTTTTTGATGCCGGTCCAAAGAGGAGCTAGCAGAACAATCAACACAAGAGAGGAGTCTCGAGAACAAATATCTCAAGGAGACACCCCAATCCGTATTCTTTTTATATTATGTGTAAATATCCTTGGGGATTAATGACACAATCTCTATTACTAATCCTTTACATAATTTGGCATTTCTAGCCATTCACTCATTTTTGCTAACCCCCGCTTTATGATAATACATACAAACACTGGTGAAAGTGTCAGATAATCTCTCATGGCTTTATTGGCGTTGCACTTTTTTTCTTGGCGGGAACGAGTTACGATAGAATACGTATTGTTTATCTCGACAAAATGGGCGAAATGGCGGTCCTGGTTCCAAAATATTCACAACTTTATTCATGGCTTCCCTTGCATTACCGGGGATGAGTGGTTTTGTCGCAGAATTAATAGTATTTTTTGGAATAATTACCAGTCAAAAAAAATTTTTAATACAAAAAATACTAATTTCATTTGTAATGAAGCTCTGATTCAAAATTTTCTTGATTCATCCCCTCGTGGTGAGGAATTACCAAAACATTTGACTTTTCACCCATATATATATATATATATATATATATATATATATATATAGCTAAAACTAAGAGAAAATTCAATTAGATTTCAAATTGGAATTCAATTAGAGTCTAATTTTGCATTATTTAATCTTTTTTTTTTAAATTTTTGTGCCAAGTGAGTTAATTCAGTGTAGAGAAAGAGGAGTCCAATATAAATAATATATATATATATATATATATATATATAACCAAAGCTTAGAGAAAATTTGATTAGAATCAAAATTAAATTTTGTCTTTGTTAGCTTTTCATACAAATTAAATTGTTTAGATTTTTGTTGTTATTTTTTTTTTTTAACTAATGAGTATATTTTTTATATTGTTTTTATTTAGATATTTTGTATGTGAAGATCTTAACGTAACAAACTGTAATTGAGCTAAACGATCTTATGCATTTATCCTCATTCAATTTAGGAGATACTATTGAACCAAAATTTTTATTTATTTATTATTTTGTGTTGTATTTAGTAGAATTTCACAACAATGATAGTGAATTGATATTGTATATGTAGTATCTAATAGTGATTTTCAAAATTATATACATAACAACAGTGTAATAAGAACCTTGGTGTAGCCAATATCATTAAAATTGCAAGGAAAAATCATTTTAGTGCATCCAAATGTCCTAGTCGAACTAATTTCCTATATATATAATAACCCAAACTAAAATCAATAGTACAACTACAATTCATCATTTTTATGCGTAAGCACGGGTTACATACTAGTTCCAATATAAAAGATTAGTCAATCAAATAATAAATAATAAATAGGTGGGTTTGAAAATAAATGAATTGCTAGTTGTAGAATATTATTCTCGTCAAACTTAAATCTAATTAAAATAAACAATAAGGGTTCAGACACCGTTTCCCACTTTTGCCTAAGCAAAAAGATAGACAAAAATAAGGAATTTGATATATGGCTTATATGGGACTCAACCATAAAAGAGTTCAAAGGCGAGCTAAGCATGAACAGGTGGGCAATTAATGCCTTCCTTACTTGGAGGAGTTCCTACTTTCATTCTTCCAGCGGATGTTCCACCTTTGGCTATAGTTTCAGGTTCTCTAAGAGACCATGCCATTGAAGTTGAGATGCCTTTCTAAATCTGAGGAGGCAACTAGCTGAGGTGACAATTTAGAGGGATGCTTTGAAGACTGAAGTTGATCGTCTTTGTAAGAGGGAGAGTACTTGCATTAAAAGGCACCATGCTGGGGTTTAGGAACTTTAGTCCCAAATTTCCATGGTGAATTTTGACAATGAGGAGATATTGGGAGAGTGCTCAGCATTAAGGAGCAGAGTTGGAGAGCTTGAGGATGAGCTTTTCCAGGTTCGTGGATTTCCTGTTCGACCACCGTCCCCCATAGGCAGGTCGTGGGAGGTCCACTTGAGATACATCTTAGCATTGGTGATGAGACATATAGGTCATTAGCATGATTTTCTGTAGATTCTGTTTTCATCTTTCAGACTTAGTTCTTAGTATCCCTTATGTACTGGGGCAAGTTGTCCTTCTATATATCCTTGTATCACATGTTTTTAAGATCATTCCTTACTTTGCCATGCGACTTTATGTAACGAAGAATGGTAAGTGTTTGGGCTCGATGGGGTATGGTGGGTTTTTCTCTTTCATAGGCATTCTTTACTATTTTATTTTTGAGCTTTCTAATCCTTTGTTGCCCTTTTTTTTTGTTGTTTGTTTTTTGGGTTGTAATATGGTGGGTAAGAAAATAGATACAAAGAAGAAATTTTGAAAGACTTTCTGACTGAAATATTCCTTCAGTTGTAAGAAGAACTAATATAGAAGAAATGCTTAAGCATAGTATTTAATTACATTATCGGAATTCATTGGCATTTGAATTTCTCCTCCATCCATGTTAGCTAGGATTAGAGATCCTCTAGAAAAGGGTCTTTGGACAACATATGGGCTTTCTTTTCTTTGGCACCAAGTCTCTTTCATTGAATTTCCTTGGACAAATCTTTTTGTTGAAATCACGTGTTATTTGTCGCTGATATAACTATCCATGGCACATCGCCGTTATGTGCATCTCATCTATCATATTCAGCTGTTCATACAGATTGCAGACCCATTTAACCTCATCCAATTCCATTTGAGCTAAGATTCATAAAGAAGGGACTTCAACTTCAATAGGTAACACGTAATTAGTCTAGGCGAAAGGTTCTAGGCATGAACTTAGTCTAGGCAAATTTATTATGCCCACTTTCTAGCATCTTCTAGCACTTTCTTGCCCAAATTTGGTCTAGTTTTTTCAATTTATGGGTACCAAATTTATGCACTCATTTGGAGGCCTTAACGGAGTCCGTTCTCAATGTTCTTTATGTTTTTAGAAAGCTCTTACAGCGTACTTTCCAATGGTTCTAGCCTTGCCTCATTTGGAGCTTTGTGCAGAAGAAAGCTATGGGTACTTGAAATGCGCTTGCCACGAGGATTCAAACCTCCAAGTTGGTTTTGGTTAATCTTTGGTGCGTGATATCTCACAATCCGGATAAAATCTTGCAGTGCCGTTTTTTCCAAGACGTAGATAATCATCTCTACTTCGAAAGGCTACCAACTTTACAGCTCCATTATGTTAGGATTAGTGTCCTAAAATCCTATTATATAATGCTATGTATGATATTATGTTATAAATAATAAAGTTGTTTTATTATCTAAAATAATGGTGTTGAGGTACAATTTTTTCACTCATGTCACGTGCTCCAATCCTATTTAAGCATATTTATTTATTCACCAAAAATATCAAAATATCGCCCATAAATTATTTTGGGCATCCATGAATATTTCTCATCCTATTGGCCTACAAATATTTCATATCTCATTATCTAAATTGGGTCATGATATAAACTATCACAAAAAGCCCAAAACCGGTCCAATGAGCCCAATGCACACATCCCATTCTTTTTAAAGCCCAAGGCAACTTATACTTGACAATATTTCAAAAGCCAAATTCTCATTGGCAATATCAATAGCCCAATTTAAGTTGGCACTATTAAAAGCCCAAGCTAGCTACTAGACACTATTTAGTAAAAAGCCAAAGGTTATCAATACTTTACAAAATACTATATCATAAGTATTTCACTTTAAGTCTAATGATGAACAATGCTTTAAGTTTTTAAACCTATTACTATAATATTACAAGCCCATGTAATCTATATTATAAAACTCATGGTAACTATTTATGTTATATAACACTATTCATTTTTCCAAAACCCATGGCAAACATATATCAAGCTCAGGGAGAATTATGAACTTGTGTTACTAATATAAAAGCCTATGAAAAGATATGATTATTTATCTTAAACTCATGACATTTATTTATTTCATCCCATATTATAAACCTATGGAATTTATATAAGAACCCATGGTCACTATTTATCTTATATAACAATATTCATAATATTTATTTCTAAAACTCATGGTAATTATTCACCTTACAAGCCCATTATGATTATCTATAGAAAAACCCATGAGAATTTCACATTATTCCACTATCGTGGTTGTTACTATATTTTATTTGAAACCCATGGATATTGCCTCTATTAGAGCATTCATAGCAGATGTGCCAAATGTGCCAAATGCCAAATATTTGGCACATTTGGCACACCAAACACAAAAACGGAGCATTATCAGATGTGTTAAATGTGTCAAACTTTTGCAACATTGAACAGTACCGTTGCAATTTTGATACGGTACGGACGAGAATGGCATTTGCTTTTATTATTTTTTTATTCGACTTTTCTCTCTCCTCTCACTTCTTTAATTGATTTTTTCTCTCTCCTCACAATCTGTCTCTCTCTCCTAACCGGTGTTCTTTCCTCTTCAGATCAGATTCCCAGCTCCTCCCTCAACCTCAAACGTCTTTCTCTCTCTTTGCACCTCAAATCAAACCTAAAAATCTTCTTTCTTCTCTCTTTATCAAGCGGCAAAGCTATGGACTGAGTCGTGATTAGTTGAGACAGTTGATGGGTCAGTTGGGTTAGGGTTTTTGGCGAGTTGTTGGTTGAGTTTTGGGTTTAGGTGGTGGAGTTGGTTGTGTCGCCTACCGACCTCGATCTTGCCTCTGTCAAACTCTGCTCGATCTCGCCTGCCTCTATCTCGCCATCTAGGTCTCTCTGATCTCGCTCGCCACCATCTCGCCGTCCAGGTCATTTAGGTCTCTTCGATCTCGCCCTCCACCATCTCGCACACTGACGGATCTCTCTTCTTTCTTTTGCGGTGGTTGTGGCGGTGTTTTTTAGGGTGGTTGTTGTGGGTTGTGTTCGGTGGTTTTGTGTTTTTGGATGGTTGTAGTGGGTTGTGTTTGGTTAATTTGAGTCGTGGTTGTCTAATTTGAGCGGTGGTTGGTTGATTTTGGGATGGTGTTGTGGATTTGAGATTTGCGATGGTGCCAATGGGTTTGAGATTTATGGTTGTGCCGATCTCTCTGGTTGTGTGTGTGTGTGTGTGTGTTTTTTTTTTTTTTTTTTTTTAAGGTGGCGTTGGTGGATGTGGGTTTATGCCGATGGTGGCTAATCGGTGTTGTTGCTGTTGGTGGCCGTTGTTGCGATAGTGGAGAATGTGCTGTTGTTGTTGTTGATGGTGATGATAGGGAGGAGATAATATATTATTTTAATGTGTAGTAAATATTATTTAAATGTATAGAATTAAATAATAAAACATCTGATAAATGGGATGTTGTAAAATGATGTGGTAAAATAATAAAGTAGGCTTTTGGTGTGTCAAAATGACATTTTTTATAGTACATCTGCTACGGATGCTCTTAAAACCCATGGTAAATATTATTCACAAGAAACATTAGAGGTTACTATTTAAAAGTCCCAAAGAAAATATCATTTACAAAATAATCCATGGCAAAAATCATGAGAAACTATACAGATTCTTATTTAAAGCCCATGAAAATTAATACCCAAAACCTATCATAAATATTTATTAAACCTCATGAACACATTTCATTTTTACTAACAACTAAAGCTCATGTGGAATAAATATCCATGGCAATATATGGCAACTCTATTCATTTTGTAGGGCTCACAATGAGAAAGCAAAATGATTGGCCCAAGTGGAGAGAACCACCAATTCAGAGGCCCATCAAACTACTCAGCCCTCATAGCTAAGCCCAACCAAAAATCTTAGCCAAAACAGCTTATGTGTGCAAACTGACCCAACCAGAGAACTCCCTTTAGTTCTGCCTTCCGCTAGAGAGCACCTCAAGAAGAAACCAAGCCCCCAAACCAAATTAGGAGTTGGCCACTTGTCACATCAGCCTTTCTGCCACTTGTGGGCGCAAGGGAAAAGAGTGTCGGAGTCACCACCTAGTTATATGGTCTAGGAACCATGAATATAGCGTTCTTTCGAGAAAGGGCCTTTGGTCTTACCACCAGAGTATGGGTTCAGAGTTTAGGTACTCTCTTGGGAAGGTGTTAGGCACCCAAGATCGCCCAACCCTAAGGTTGGCCTCCCATCATTGTGTCTTGTCCTAACCTTATTAAAAACATGTTCAACACTTGTAACTATACTCACACACACACTAGCATACATCTAAGCATACAATCATGACATCATTCATCCCAAGACACATATTCATCCTTAAAGCAATAAAGTGCTGAACACATATGAGAAACCCTAGCATGTGAAACCTTATCATACATCTCAAGGCAAGGCAGCAACCCAAACATGGCAGCAAAGCAAATCACATCATAAATCAAAACAAGGCATCAACTTCATACACATATATCAAGGGAGGATTAAACAATCAACATGCATGTTCATGTGAATGCATGACTTACCTTACTTACCTCGCAACACCACAGCACCTATTACATCATGAATGGGCATGTGAATGCATGTTCATGGCATCGAAGCAAGAAACCAGCATAAAGCCCTAATCTAAACATGTGATAACAAACAAACATGTTAAAAGACGGACAAGCAATTATGGGACTTAAAATATATGAAAAAGAGGCTACACAAAACAAACATATGAAAGCAGAAACAAAAAAAAAAAAAAAAAAACAAAAATTAGGGTTTCTAGGTGACGGCATCATGCATGCTAGAACAGGTTTGCGTATGCATGAGTTCAGCCTATGTGCGCAGGCTAGATCATGCGTACGCAGATCCTTACCCAGAAAACCTAATTAACACATAAACAGAGCAAAAACCAAACAAAATAGAAAAACGTAAATCTAGTAACCTAACATGCTAAAAAACATAAAGAAAGCCTATAACTAACCTAAACAAATATATATATATATATAAGTATAAACTAAACAAAGAAACATATTAAAGAAAAGATTAAAGGAAAAAGAAAAGTTCAAAAGAATACCTTAAAGCAAAAGCTCCTAGGCTTTATTTTTGACCTTTTCCCTCGGTCAAATCTTAAAGCAAAAGCTCCTAGGCTTGATTTTTTACCGTTCCCCTCAGTCAAATCTATCACAAAGGATTAGGGCTAGAAATGGTCTCAAAAAAAAAAAAAAAAAAGACTTGAGGGTGTTTTGTGAAAAACTCCCTTTTAATTCACTATTTTCTGGTGAATCTTAGGTTTTTCCTGTGGGATTTCTGTGTGTTTTGAAAATGTACCATGTAAGGTTTTTTATAGTTGAAAAAATGGGGTTTGGAATGGCTCCCAGACGATGTGGAATTCATTCCAAATCTCAGCCATTATTGTAGAAAACTTGCCTTTCATATGTTTCCGAAACCCTAGCTGCATACGCAAGAATATGCCTGCGTACGCAGGCCGCGACTCACGTGCACAGGCTGAGGGCCACTTTGGTCATTTAATTTTTCAAAAATAGATTTTTGTCCATTTAAAAGGTTATATTTTCCATTTTAACACTCCTTAAGTCAATTTTATATCTGATTGAGCTCTAAACTGGCCTTGGGCCTTAGAGTTCGAGCATCATTGGGGAACGGGGGCTTGAGTCGTAAAGGGTACAAAATGCGTTGTCTATAGATGCGCCTCTTTTGATTCGTGAGCTTTGTTGATAGAATCAAAAGAATAAGAGACAAAACATTTTGTTTCAATGTACGGCTCAGGCCCAACCCATGCACACGACACACATCACACATACATGGAGCAGGGTGCAACTCCAAAGAGCTACGTGAGATTTGTATGTCTGAAGTCCCACCTTTGTCGCTTGGGAAACGAGCAACGACAAGTTCACTATCCCAGAACCTGTTTTGCCATTTGCAAGCAAATGGCGAGTGACTCACAATCCTAGAGTCACTTAAAAAAAGAAAAAAGAAAAAAAGGGTGCTCTTACGAGCTAACCTAACAAACAAAAAAAGGATATAGTCTCTATGGTGTCCATCTAGGGCTCTTACCTCAAACTTCTCCGAGTGACTTGTTCCTCTTGTCTTCTTCACTTCTTTCTCTACCTTTTCTGGTGAGGATCTTGCCTCGGGTTGGCCTTAGCCTCTTTTTCTATCACTGTCTCTACCTTTTTCTACCGTGCCTGCATGTTCAATTCCCGGAGGATATGTGCACGAGTAGAATCCACTAGGGATGGTGAAGAACTCACTGAGGAGTAGATGGGGAGGAATCTTCTGCCTCTCATGACTTGTTTGGAGATGAGAAACTTGCTTAGGAGTAATATGGATGGACTTATTGAGGAGTAGTGTAGATGTGTGATCCACCAGGGAAGAATCTTCTGCTTCCTATATGGTTCATTGAGAATTTTAAGGGAGAACCTTCTGCTTCCTCGCTGGGGATTTTTTGGTGTATGGGACTCACTAGGGAAGAATCTTCTGCTTCCTTATTGGGATTTTCTTTAATGTGCTTGGGTCCATCGGGGAAGAATCTTCTGCCTCCTCCATGGAGATGATGCTCGATATGCCTGAACTATTAAGGAAGAGTCTTCTACTTCCTTCATGGGGATGATATTTGATAGGTTTGATCCTTTTTAAGGAAGAATCTTTTGCTTCCTTTACTGGGGGTATTGCTTGAGATGCTTGAAATATTGAGGAAGAATCTTTTGCTTCCTTACTAAGGATGATGTTCTTGATATGCTTGATCCTCTGGGAAAGGTCTTTGATGTGCTTGAACCACTGGGGATGGTTCTTGATGTGCTTAGGTCCATCGGGGAAGAATTGTTTGCCTCCTCCATGGAGATGATGCTCAATATGCCTAAACTATTGAGGAAGAGTCTTCTGCTTCCTTCATGAGGATGATATTTGATAGGTTTGATCCTTTTTGAGGAAGAATCTCCTGCTTCCTTTACCGGAGGTGTTGCTTGAGATACTTGAGATATTGAGGAAGAATCTTCTGGTTCCTTATTAAGGATGATGTTCTTGATATGCTTGATCCGCTGGGGAAGGTCTTTGATGTGCTTGAACCATTGGGGATGGTTCTGATGTGCTTGAACGAGGGAAGAGTCTTCTACTTCCTTTACCGCTCACTGGGGAGTCCTTTGATAATTTGTGTTAAATCGGGTTAATCTTGAGATGTTCTTCTTTTTTTTTGAAAGAAAGACCTTTTTAAATTTTTTTTTTTTTTTTACTATTCATAACTAAACTACATGTAGTTTAGCCGTCAGTTGTATTCCCGCCTTTTCATTTCCCAACGGTTACCAACCGTTCTTCTTCATTCTCTTCATCTCCCTCATCTTTTCATATTCTTCATAACTCCTCTCTCTTTTCTCTCTACAAAAACCTCCATCTCCTCTCTCTTTTCCTTACTTCCTAATTCTCTCATCCTCTCAAACCCTCTCATTTCCTCATTTTCTCTCATTCTCTCATCATCTTCTCCAATGGCACCCAATGTAAAGAAATCTTCCTACGTCCTATCTTTCGATGCTTTCCATCTTACCCGCTGGAGCGAAGCCACGAGGTTGGTGGGACCTCCACCATTGACATACTGGCCGAAAAACCACATTCTCATGGGTGAATCTGTAAGTTTTTTCATTTTTTCTCATTTTCAAGTTTCTCTCTAATCTTCGGTTTAAATGTGTTTTTGGCTATGTAAATCTTGGGTTTTGCTGTGGGATGGGTTTAAATGAAAACCTGACATCTTAGGGGGGGTAGGAACATGTCTAGGATTGATTTTGGATGATGCTTCTTTGAAAATGTCGAAAAACTGCTTCTGTCTATGTCCTTGCGTGCGTGGGCTTAGGCCTGTGTACACAACTTGTATTCATGCGTACGCAGCTCTGTTCTTGCGTACGCAAGTATGTTCTTGAGGCTATGCGTACGTGAGAATGGACCTGCGTACGTGGGGTCTTGTCTGCGTGCGTGAGTTTTGACTCGCGCACGTGAGACGCTTGGTAAAAGCCCTACTCTGCCCATTTTCACTCCTTTTTCAATCGTTTCACCTCTATATGCAATTCTAACCTACTTGTCCCCAAAACTAGGGGTTATATCCGGGAGTGGTTCAACCTACTTGTCCCCAAAACCAGGGGTTATATCCGAGAGGCAGATTTTGAGCCTATCATCAGTCTTCTTCCTAAAAAGTTTATGAGTGCTACCTTGGCGCAGTGCCTCAATGAGAGGTGGTGGGACACTACCCACACCTTTCATATTGCTGAGTGGGAGATGACGGTGACTCCTTATAACTTTTATTGCACGACTGGCCTTAGCTTTGAGGGGGCCATCATTAGTTTGGACGGCATGTCAGGTGTTCAGCTGGGCATTGACATGTTGGGGAGGAAGTACTCTACTGAGATCATCCGCTACTTCGACTTGGTGTCGGATTACATGTTCCTCCCACAGAGGACTACGGAGGAATGCGTCTGTATGGCTAGGGCTTTCCTTCTCCACTTGTTAGGGGCCTACCACTTTGCCAATTATGGGCAAACAGTGTCTTTGAGGAGGCTAACCCTCTTCCAGGACTTTGGGGAGGCATGGATGGCCAACTGGGGGCAAGCATGTCTTGCTTATTTTTACTCCACCATCGACACTCTCAGCTAAGGCACCTTGCGGCAACTTGTGGGGCCTTGGAAGCTCCTTGAGGTTAGTTCTCTTTTCATCTTTTGCACTATTATTTGTAGCTTGTAGTCTTGCAAATTGTATGGTCTTGAAAACTATCATCTTACAAACTGTCAACTTGCAAACTCATCTTGTAAACTGTCATCTTGCAAACTGTCATCTTGCATCTAACCTGTGGCTTGTGCTTCTTTCTTGCAGCAGTGGGTTGTTAGGTACGGCCTCATAACTCTAGGCACCGACCTAGTTTTGAGGGATTTTCACCAAGTGAGATACGGCCTCATGCCTACCCCATACTTCATGACTAATGCTGAATACAACTCGTGGGGGAGTGGTGTTTCCTATGCCGAGCGGCTTCTTGAAGGGTTGGACTATGAGGAGTTTAACATCACTCGCCTTATGCCTTCTTTTACTATTTAGGTATATGCTCAAACTCTTGTACTTTTTCTCTCACTTTTTTTCTTTGTTTGTCATGACCCCTAATGTGGGAAATTGTAATAGGGGGTACCTACTGCTGGTGAACCCATTGATCCTCCACATATCCCTTGGATGGTCTATGCTTATGGCATGGATGGCTTTGCTAGGAAACATGTCGTGCCCCACAACCCTAATGTCATGGGCTATCATTTCCCTCCCAACACTCGAGCTGTGAGTTCTTTCTTCCCTTTGTCCTTTCTTTTTGCCAAATTTTTCTTTTTGTTTCAGTCACTAACCCTTCTTTCTTCAAATTGCAGCCCACTATCCAAAAACATGAGGAGTTGGTATGGTTGGCCTAGAATCTTAAGTTGGAGGTGACCAATTACTCGAGGGAGCTATATGGTCCTTGTGGAGTGGCCCACCCAGGTGGTGGTGATTATGATGATGATGATGATAATGATGGTGGCAAGGAGGAGGATCCGGAGGCGACTCCTAGCTACTAGCCAAGGAAGAGGCGGCATCGTTGATTACCTGTAGTCACAACATATATACAACAAACAACACACAGATTTTTCTTTTCTTTTTTGCTTTTAATGTTTTTTTTTTTCCTTTTAGCAGACATTTGGGTTTGGTTTGAGACAAAGGATTGTATTTAAGAACATCCTTTTACATTTATGCTTTTGATTGGAACTTAGCACTTAATTTACAAGATAATGATAAATTATATGTTTCTATACAACTTTGCTTCTTTGATGCTTGCAACCTAATTCTTGGAATATGTCTTGAATGGTTCTTTAGGTCATAGGAACCCTAGAAATGCTTGGGAGTAGAAAACTCTATTCAAAACAGGGGAAACATGGGCTTCTGCCAAGAGCCGTGCGTACGTGGAAATGAGCCTGTGTACGCAGCTTTGACTTTGTGTATGCAAGGTTGATTCTACGTACGTGGGCCGCGGATTAGAAAAACCCTAGTTGACTTACTTAGGTAAAAAAGTAGTAGTTTGAGTCCAAAACCCTTATCAATGTATTTCCAACCCAGAGAACACTTTTTTGAGGTCTTCCAATGACAGAAAGCTCTCCTCTTGATGTCTTCACTTGGATTAGGATGCTTGGTCCTGATTTCAAGGATTCTATTGCTCCCTATGACCTTTCTTGCACCTTCCCTTATCATTAAATTAGGGTGGATGAGCCTCATCTTTGTGCTGCTGCCAACTATTGGATTCCTTCTCGGCATGTATTTCGCTTCAACAGAATAGAATTATGCCCCACTATTGAGGAATTTGCTGCCATCGTGGGTGAACTGGAGATTGATGATCTTATCTTTCCTGCCATGGATGGAGATCTTCCTTCCTTACTGCAAGTTGTGTTAGGTGTCCCTAAAACCACAGCCAATAGGTGGTGTGTCTTTGGCAAACTCAACCTTAGGCTTATCTTTGATTACTTTTCCAATTTGGGCATTCCTGAGGGTGCGAGGCCACAATCGTACTACCTTCATGCCTTTTACTTATGTGTCATTACAAGGTATTTCTTAGTCCAACAGTCATATTGTGTGGACCTTCAGATGTGCATGGTGTCTTATGAGCTTAAGAGAGGTAATCTGGTGGGCTTGATCTTGGCGGAAACTCTCAATGGTTTGGATGCCTTTTAGAGGAAGGAAGCAAGCTTCTTTGCAGAAAGTCCTCTTCAGGTATAATCCCTAACTTTTGCCCAGGTTCTCAACCTAGCGGGATTCCTTTAATTTTGCATGGAGTCTTTCGGTGTTCAACCCATCGAGGCATCTTATATCGTCTTTCATCATTATTTTTTCCATTTTTTTTAACTCATGCTCTCCACTCTTTTTTTCCTTTTCTCACTTTCTTCTCTCTCTTTTCTTTCTCTCTTTTCTTTCTCTCTTTTTTCTCCATATATGGCCACAAAAGAGGCTTCGGTTGCTTCAACCTCCTACTGTGCCCCTCAGCACCTACCTTCCTAGGCATCTTAGAGACCACCGGCTTCAGAATGTCATGGGCTTTGAAACGTACATGGAGTTTATGGGTCGCCTCAAGGAGACCGACATTCAGTGGGTCATGGAATGGTGGCATATCTCAAGCATGGTCCATAGTTGCTGTAAGGATCATTGTGTGACTTTAGTTAGGTTTCAATGCTGTTCTTACTACTCTACTTGTCGTATCTCAAGGCAATTTGGAGAGCGTCAAGGAGCTCCTGATGATGAGGGTGCCTTCCACTCCGCAGTGTTCACCAATAAGATCTTAGGTCAGATTAGTGAAGCTTGGCCATGTCGTAGGGTGACGAAAGACATTGTTCCTCCCAAATACATCTACCCCACTACAAGCTACAAGCAATGGTTAGAGGATGGCATGAAGTGGATTCTGAAGGATGAGAAGGCTTACATGAAGACTAGTAAGAAAATAAAGAGAATTGAGTGATCACTTTGATATGGCCCATGTTTTACTTTTCTGCACTTTTGTGATTCTCATATTTTGTTTTTGAATTTAATAAAGGATTGGAATGTTCCAAATCCCCTATGAAAACAAACTTATTATCTTTTAATTTGAGCAATGAGAGAATTTCCCTTTTTTATTATCTTTGCTTATTGCCATCTCTTTTATTTTATTTTCTTTTCTTTTTCCTTTGCCATGTCTATGAAAACAAAATTATTATCTTTTAATTTGAGCAATGAGAGAATTTCCCTTTTTTTATTATCTTTGCTTATTGTCATCTCTTTTATTTATTTATTTTTCTTTTTCCTTTGCCATGTAATTTTTGCCCATGACATCTTTTGAGGAATTTTCGCCATGCCCATGGTCTTTTCCCATAACTTTTGCCTAGACTGTCCTTTCAAGTTTTCAATCTAGCAAGGTTCTTTTGCTTTAATTTTTGCCTAGGCCACCCTTTCAGGTTTTCAACCTAGCAGGCTTTTTTCTTTTTCTTTTAAATGTGGTATTTCCGGAGCCTATCCATGTTAATGGGGCGAAGCATCTCTTCCCCATCCAAATCTGTGATTCTTGTAGCACCTCCAGACATGATCTTCTTAATGATAAAAGGCCCAGACCACCTTGGTTTCATCTTCCCTCTTGGATCAAAAGTCTCATCTCTGGGCACCTTTAGGACCAAGTTCCCTTCTTTAAGGTTTCTTGGTTTCACTTTCTTGTTGAATGCTCTAGCAATTCTTTTTTGGCACCCTTGTGCATGGTATTATGCCCTAGCTCTCTTCTCATCTATCAAAGCCAATTGTTCATACCTCGCCTTATCCCAATCCATTTCTAGGACCTTGGTTTTTACCAATACCCTTAAAGATTGTATCTCCACCTCAATAGGAAGTACCGCCTCACTACCATAGACCAAGGAGTAAGGTGTTGTCCCAGTCGATGCACGGATAGAAGTCCTATAACCCCATAAGGCTAATGGGAGCTTCTCGGCCCAATCTTTGTATGTCACTACCATCTTGGCTAGGATATTCTTCACATTCTTATTGGTTGCTTCTACGGCCCTATTAGCTTGTGGTCGATATGGTGAAGACTTGTGATGCTCAATGCCATATTCTTCCATGACCCTTCGGACTTCACCTTCAAAGTGGGAACCATTATCGGAAATGATCTCTTGGGGCACCCCAAATCGACATATGATGTTGTTTTCTAAGAACCGAGCCACATACTTAGCCTTCAATACAGAGTAGGAGGTTGCCTCCACCCACTTGGTGAAATAGTCAATTGCCACCAAAATGTATTCATGCCCATTTGAAGGCTTAGGAGCTATCCTTCCAATCACATCTATGCCCTAAACCGAGAATGGCCATGGAGAAGTCATGCTATACAACTCACTAGGTGGTACATAGTTCAAGTTGGCATGCATCTGACAATCATGGCAACTTTTCACATAGTCCACACAATCGGTCTCCATTGTATTCCAAAAGTACCCTATCCTTAGGATTTTCTTGGCTAACATTCTTCCATTCATATAAGGGCCACAAATCCCTTGATGAACTTCTTCCATTACTCTCTCGGCTTCTTTCTTCTTCAAGCAACGAAGGTGTATGCTATCATAGGATCTTTTATAGAGTTGTCCTCCACATAGGATATATTGTGTTGCCATCATCCTAATGGAACGACATTCTCTCTTATCGGCACCATCCGAATATGTCCCTAGTTCCAACAACTTCATGATGTCATAGTACTATGGAACTTCCTCTTCCTCTATGGCCATTACTAAAGCTTTGGTATTCCTCTTGTGTACTTTTTCATAACTTTGCTCAATCTCCAAGGGTCTTGTCCATACTCCCTCGGGTATTTCAACCATAGAGGTTAAAGTAGCTAAGGCATCCGTAAACTAATTCTGAGCTCTAGGGATGATTGTGTACTCAATCTTGTCAAAAGTCTTGGTCAAGTCCTCTAAATATTGTTGATAAAGCTTCAAATGTTCCTCCTTCACCTTCCATAACTTTTGTGTTTGGGCAATAACCAAAGTTGAGTCCCCAAAGACTTCGGCTTCTTTTACCTCCAATTCTTAAAGAGCTTCCATTCCAGCAATGCAAGCCTTATATTCAGCCATGTTATTAGTTGCTCCAAAGTTCAATTTAATTGCCAAAGGCATGTGAGACCCTTCGGGAGTGATCAAGAGTATCCCTATCCCATTCCCATATTGGTTTACGACTCCGTCAAAGTACATCTTCCATGTCCCTAACTCAACATCCAAAATATCCTCGTCTTGAAAGTCTTCTTTACCACCTTCCCCCTTTATAGGATTCTCGGCACAAAAATCTGACACGACGCTTTCTTTAATAGTTTTCCTAGCCACATACTTCAAATCGAATTATGCTAGCAAAATTAACCATCTTGACAATCTTCTACTCAAAGCGGGCTTCTTAAAGAGGTACTTCAATGGGTCCATTCTTTCTATCACCCATATTTGGAAAGGTAAAACGATATGCCTCAATTTCTATACGGCCTAAACAAGTGCAAAGCATGACTTTTCTATGAAAGTGTACCTAGTCTCATAATCATGGAATCTCTTACTTAAGTAATATATAGCCCTCTCGTTCTTCTCGTCATCTCCAACTGCATCTCTTATGATGGAGAGGTATAGGAGTAGGGGCTTTCCATGTTGTGGAGGCACTAGGATCGGCGGGTGGATGAGATACTCCTTGATAAGTTCAAAGGCTTTTTGGCACTCATCATTCCATGTATGTGGTTCATTCTTCCTTAGGAGTTTGAAGATGGGCTCACAAGTAAAGGTAAGCTTGGAAATGAATCGACTAATGTATTGTAGTCGACCTAAGAAACCCCTTATTTCTTTCTCACTTTTGGGTGGCAGCATCTCCAATATGGCTTTGATCTTGAATGGGTTAACTTCTATCCCTCTATTATTCACTAGAAAGCCTAACAACTTTCCAATGGTTACCTCAAAGGTGCACTTTTGTGGGTTCAATCTCAATCTATATTTTTTAATCCTCTTAAAAAACTTCCTTAAGTTTATGGCGTGGCTTACTCTATCCTTGGACTTCACTATCATATCATCAACATACACCTCTACCTCATTATGCATCATATCATGTAGTAAGGTCGTAGCCATCCTTTGGTAGGTTGCCCCACCATTCTTAAGGCCAAACGGCATTACCATGTAACAATAGATTCCCCATTCGGTAGTGAAGGTGGTTTTGGTCATGTCCTTGGGGGCCATCTTGATTTAGTTGTACCTCGAAAAACCATTTATGAAGGACATCAATGCACTTCCTATCGTGTTATCCATTAAGACATCAATGTGAGGGAGAGGAAAGTCATCCTTAGGGCATGCTTTGTTCAAGTCCCTAAAATCCACACACATCCTCACCTTCCCATCCTTCTTAGGTATGGGCACGACATTGGTTACCCATTCGGCTTGGTGTATGGGTTTAATGAACCCCACCTTTAATTGCTTAGTGACTTCCTTTTTGATTTTTAAGAGCCATTCGGTCCTCATTCTTCTCAATTTTTGCTTGACAGGTACCATGTGGTCATGAGTATCAATGTGATGTTGAGCTATCTCGGGGTCAATTCCAGGCATGTCTTCATAGGACCATGCAAACGCCTCTTGAAATTCCATAAGGAGTTCTTGAAGATCTTTCTTTTCTTTTTCATTTAGAGTTGAGCCAATTTTAAATAAGCGTAGATTCTTATCATTGCCCAAATTAATAGTTTTAAGAATTAGTTCCATAGGTTCAATTTTCTTTTCCAATTGTTTATTAATTTCATTTTCAAATTCATTTGAATCATTTAAGTGCAGAATTTCAATGTTATGGGATATGTCAAAGTAAGCCAAATCAAAATTCATTTTATTGAAAATATTACAAAACTTTTTCCCTATGTTTTCAAAAAACCCAAATCATTAATGGGCCCTATAGTAGGCATAATGAATTTGGAAGGATCACTTGGCTCTTCATTGATGATGGTAAACACGTCCCCACTTGTCTTCATCATGGTCTTCATTGCTTCAGCATCCATGTAGTTCACCCAATCGACATCTTCTTGCATTTCTTTGATCGCTACGGTAGGCTTCTTCTTGAGAGTGAGTTTTTCATTAAAGAACATTTCCCATCCTGGATACACCCTTCCATCTTTATCTACCCAAGGTTCGAGGAAGCCACAATAAGGGAAGTCTCCTCCTTCTTTCATGAAGTTCCCATTAAGAGTGTCATGGTTTTTCTTGATTCCGTCACAGCCTTCAAGGAATCCTAAACCCTCTTTGGTCATTTGAGTCTTGATATTAGGGAACTCAACTACCCTTTTTCCTTCCTTTCTAAGGCCCATACTAGGCATGTATCGCATGTTCTTCATCATTGCAATCACCTCATGGCTATAATATGGGAACAAATTGGTAGCATACCTTTCATCCTTCAACCCATAGTCAGTCATATTTACGAACTCAAAGCCACTTATTTGAAGCTCACTTTCTCCTTCCTTGAGTTTACAAACTAGTGCTAGGATCTCACCATCTTCATCTTTTGGTGTAGTGAGGAGGGGATTGCCCCATTAGGGTGAAGCCAAGCCCTTCCCAAGAGAAGGTTGTAATTTGGGGTGATGTCCATGACATGAAACTCTACAATGGTTTCCATTAGCCCGATCTTACAAGGGGCCTTGAAAGTGCCCATGACCTTCATTGAAGTGTTGTTGTATGCCCTTACAGTCAAGGGAGAAGGAATGATGATCTCCATGTCTAGGCCAACAGTGAGGGCGGTCCTAAAAGGACAAACATTCAAGGCGGATCCATTGTCAATAAGAACCATTGGGACCTTGGCACCCATGCATTCAATGGTGATTTGTAAGGGTCTAGTGTGAGTAGCTCCTTTGGGAGGGAGATCTTCACTGGAAAAAGCAAGGAGAGGGTGTGAGGAACCTTTAACTCCCATGAAAGACAAAACCTCTTGTGGTGTAGTTTCTATAGGTACTTCTTTCCCATTTAAGGCGTCCAAAAGGGCCTTACGGTGTTTTCAAGAAGCCATGAACAAGCCCTATATGGACACATGAGCTTGGGTCTTTTTCAATTGCATCAAGACCCTATCTTCCTCTTCTTTATATTCTTTTCCTCTAGGTTTCGTAGGCTTGGACCCTTCCCCTAGATCCATACCAGGATGATCATTTTTCAAAAAAGATGGCTTGTAGTGCTTCCCACTCCTAGTGATATTTGCTACATTGTCCTCCAAAACTATTTTCTTCAATTCCGTCACTCCTTTGGGAAGTATTCCTCATATCACTATTGCTTCCTTTAGGACTTCATCCCATATTCCTTGGACTGCCACGGCATTGATATTGACATTTGTAGTTTCTATCAACTTTGAGCAATCCCATTCAACTTCATCTACTTGCACCCAGTTTTGATATGGAGGGGGAGCCCTATGCTAGTCGGGCAAAGGGTTCTTTCTAATGTTGGGTTTAGTAATGATGTTGGGATTTGGGAGGGTTCCATTGTCTATGAGGTCTTGTATTTTATGTTTGAGGAGGAAGCAATTGTCAGTTTTGTGACCGGATTTTTGGTGGTAGTGGCAATATTCATTGAGGTTCCAAGTGGGAGGTATAAGATTAGGCATGGGTGTGGGGTCTAAAGGCTTGATGAATCCTTTGGAGGATAGGTTTTCATATGCTTGGGTGAAGGTCATTCCCAGGTCGAAAAATTCTCGACGAGCTTTCTTTGGGTAGGCTAGTGTTTGTTGGAGTATGATGGCGCTTACATTTACGGGATTGGGTGCTTTAGTGGTGGTCCCCCCTCCATATGTCTTTTTGGTTAGAGGCTTGCTTTCCCCTTTCTCTAATTGTCCATTATTGATAGCATCTTCAATTCTTGTCCCACAATCACATAATTCTCAAAATGAGCTAATAGGCGATGATAAAAGCATACTATTATAAACCGGAAGCAAGGTCTTGATGATCATGTTGATTTGGTCTTTCTCATTTGGCCTATTGACCATTCTAGACGCCTTGGTCTTCCATCTAGTCATGTACTCGGAAAAAGTCTCCCCCACACCTTGCTTGGTAGTCTCTAAATCCCTTAGCGTCACATCAATCATGGTGTTGAAGATGAATTGGTCTACAAACAACTCTATTAGTTCATTCCACACCTTAGTTTTACTTGGATCAAGGCTATAGTACCACCTTGATGCACCTCCCGTGAGTGAGAGGGGAAATGCATGCAAAGTTTGCTTCTCATCTAGCCCCTTCATTTCAGCAATGCTTAGGTACCTTCTTATGTGTTGCTTTGGATCCCCAGTCCCATCAAACTTTTCCACATCAGAGATCTTGAATTTGGGAGGCAATGCAATAGGAGCCTTTGAGCTTACTCCTCCCATGTTATAGAGGTAGTCATCCAGTCCTTGTGCTTTACGGAAGGCAAGTTGCATCTTTTCCATCTTTTCCCTCATAGCTACGGTTTCCGCAATGAGCTTCTCAAATTGCTTGTTTCTTTCATACTCCACTTTGTCTTTTTCGTCCCATTCTTCATCTTCCTCATCATCATAGATTTCCACATGTGTGAATTTCTTGAGCCTAGATTCTTCCAACCTAGTAAGACACCCTCCTTTTTTCTTAATGGCTTCTCCATGTTCTTCCAAAGCCTTAAGGATCTTTCGTGCCATTGGGTCTTCCATGGAAGTAGACATTGTTTCTTGAGAGATTTCTTCTTCTTGGTGTGTGTCCTCAATCTTGATCAAGCGCTTTCCTTTCTCTCAAATCCAAATGAGAGTGGGGACGTGTTTTCTTGACTTTGGCGGTGCAATGATGCCTTAAAAGAAGTCCCATTTTCATTAAGTTCATGTCCCAATTAAAAGGTTCCTTTTAAACTTAGATGTTCTTAGAAAATTCTTAAGTTTATTTTAATGAAGGCCCAATTACAATGCCACTCCTTTTCCTCTCATGGACCTTTGCCCCTTATTTCATTGGGGTTTGGTCCATTTACAATAAAAGCTCTCATCTTACTCTCATAGGCTTTCATTAGAATGCACTTAGGAATTTTCAACCCTTTGTCTCAAACTTGGGTTTACAATGTATTCATCACTTTTGGGCTTCCCATTCTTTATTCATTATTTCATTATTTTTTTCTTGGTATAGCCCTCTAGCTAGAATACATTGTAGCCTTCCTCTCAAAATCTATGAAATTCTTAGCATTTTGTAGCTTTGAAGGATGTTGGATGCTAAGTCCATAGCGTATTTGTTATCTTAGGCCCAAAGTCCTCTTTTTCAAAAGGGCTTTTTCCACTTGGGCCTATGATAGCAATTAAGCTATAGTCTGTAAAGTTGTTATTTACAACTATTTTGTGTTGGCTTTAATTCCGTGCCAAATTTAATTGTATTTTTGTTCAATCATATGTACCCTGTATTTTATGTGGGATTTTATTGTATGGGTTGTGTGTGAGAGAGAGTGTGAAGACTTAAGTTCTCATTGAAGACCAAGTGGATTTTACGAGAAGATTCGCGAGAAGTTATCCCGCAAAGTGAGCCATGTGCAAAACACATGACTGGAATGCGAAGAGTCATGACAGCTGGTTTTTACAAGTAATTCGCGGGTAAGGCCTTCCCGCAAAATACCCGCGAAACATTTTGTTTTGCTATTTTGGCATATCTGCTACACTATGTCTTAACCCACACTATATATACCCACATTACCTACATATTATAAGGAGTACTTTTTAGAGAGAAAACCCTAGATATTACCCTTGAGAGTTAGAGATTGCTATACCCACAATCCTCTACACAATCCTTTGTGTTTTCCTCAACTCCTACCTCTCCATATCCAAATCTTTGAGAGGTTGATAGCCCAAACACTTACCACACCCATTCTGAGTGTAAAGTGAGGTTTTGGTGCTGCTGGGAAGCATTGGAAGAAGCCAATCATTTGGCGGATGCAATCAGGCTGAATTGCGTGATCCGGAGAGCTAGAGAAGACAAGGCTTCGTCAAATCAGTTGGTAGCAGGAGCTTGGAGGGCTCAAGTACATGGAGTAGACTAGGCTTGTAGTGTCTTTTGTTATTCGTGTACTCCAACTTATTCTCTAGTGGATCGATTTATCGCTTAGAGGGCGGCGAAGAGGTTTTTCGCCGAGTTCTTCGGTTTTCTCTTTGATAACACATCGCAATATTATCTTGTGTTTGCATCCTTCTTCCCTACTCTTTTGGCTTTATTTTATTGTTGTTATTTGATGAAAATGGCTTAGAGTAGTTTTATTGTTTGTTCGCTCGCATTTACTCTTATTCTACACTTAGTTAAGTTAGAGTAAAATCAACCGAGTCGTAATTTTTATTTTGGGGTCTAAACAAGCTCTTATGTTTTTACATAAATTCAAGCTTTGAATTGGTATCAGAGTGGGTGCACTTGTTGTGGTTTCATTACCTAAGTGTGATCCTAGACCCCTTTTGCGATGGATTGATCTCAATCGCTTAATGCTCCTCCATACTTTGATGGGAGCAATTATGCATTTTGGAAAGTCCATATGAGGGCATTCCTTTGTTCTATTGATGATAGTGTTAGGGACGCTGTTGAGATAGGATGGACTAGGCTGGAGGCCGCCAAATCCACTTGGGATGAGGTAGCTCTTGCGGCAGCTAATGCTAATAGTAAGACTTTAAATGCTATTTTCTATGGTATTTCTCCTGAAGAATTTCACAGGATCTCTCATGTTACAATTGCCAATGAGGCGTGGTAAATCTTGGAGACGACCTATGAAGGCACCAAAAGGGTGAAGGACACCAAGTTGCAAATGCTTACCACACGCTTCGAGGAGTTAAAGATGAGTGAAGACGAGTCATTTGACTTATTTTATGGGAAGCTAAATGAAGTGGTGATTGGAAAATTCAACTTGGGTGAAAAGACGGAGGACTCCAAGATTGTGAGGAAAATTCTAAGATCATTGCCGGAGAACTTTAGTGCAAAAGTTACTACCATCGAAGAGAGCAAGGACCTTGATGAGATTAAAATTCAAGAACTCATCGGTTCTCTTCAAACCTATGAGCTATCTCTACCATCTCAAAGGAAGAGCAAATCTCTTGCTCTTAAGACAATCAATGAAAGATTGGAAGCTCAAGACTCCTTGGATGAGGATGAGGTTGAAAAGGAAGTGGCATACCTTGCTAAGAACTTCCGTAAGTTCTTAAAGTTCAAGAGAGGTGGGAAGTCTTTTGAGAAGGGCAAATTCTCAAATTTCAAGAAGGACAAGAAAGACTTCAGGAAGAAGGATTCCAAAGATTCTTCTACATCTCAAGCGGTCATGTGCTTTGAGTGCAAAGGGCATGGGCATGTGAAGAAAGAATGCCCCACGTATTTGAAAGTAAAGGGTAAAGTTTTTGCAACTACCCTTAATGACTCGGATGGCTCCAATTCGGATTCGAAAGAAAGTTGCGACGGAGAGGGAAACTGCTCCGCATTTATGGCTATTACACCCGTGGACTTGTCGGAAGATTTGAAGCTTTTAGTGGAAGAACTTGGTGAGCACACCGAAGTAGAGTCTATGGGAATTGGGGAAGAATCCGATGATGAAGATGAAGGAGCAAAGGGATTGCAAGAATCCTATAATTCTCTTCTTGATAAGACCGAAGAGTATGCTAGAGTGGCTAAGGCAGCCATCAGAAAAATGAAGAAAGCTTAACATGACTACAAGAGCATACTCGTGAGGTACAAAGAAATGAAGTGCGAAGTTAAAGCCCTGAATGAAGAACTAACCGAAGCCTACTCCAAGATCAAGTTTCTTGAGCTTGAAGTGATTCAAGCTAATGCCAAAGTGGAGCATGTAGCCTCCAAGAAACTTGACAAAGTGCTTGCACATCAAAAGCCTTTTTCAGACAAAAGCGGTTTGGGATACACCGGAGAAAGTAGTTCAAGTGCCAATGTGTCCAAGGAGATGAAGTTTGTTAAAGCTAAAAAACCAATGGTAGCAACTCCAATTGTTGAGAATGTGAAGGTTGAGAAGAAGCCAAATGGAACTGTTCAGAAGGTTTTGACAAAACCTCAAAACCCATTTGTGGCCAAACCCAAGGCTAAAGGGAAGTCTCTTCCAAAGTCTCAAAGAGGTCCTCAAGTTCAAAATTTTTGCCACCATTGTGGAATCTGAGGACACACAAGACCTAACTGCTATAAACTTCACGCATTGAAGAAAACGAATTCTCAAAGGCTAAGAGGACAAGGAAAGGGGAATTGGAACACCAAGCAATCAAAAGGGCGAGAAGCTAATTCCGGTTTTGGTGATGTGATGAAGATAATAGATACCATCACTTCTTGTTTGGCAAATTTTAGCCAAAGGTTTGAGAATCAATGATCTAGTACCCAATCCTCTAGGGATATCGCCCCAAACGTACGTGCCATGTGGGTGAAGAAGGGTACACATGTATAAAAATTAGACCATGTCCATGCATCAATTCTTTCTATATGTTGTGACTTTGGTTGGTTGTTCGCTTATGTTTTCATTTTAGCATGTTTCTTTTTCTAGCTTGTTTTGTACTTGTTTTGTTGATCTTACTTTTCAAGTTCTATTTTTGAGTGTGTTGAAAAATTCAAAAACCCATAAAAATTGAAAAATCTCCAAAAAGTTTGATCCCTTGTGTTGTGTATATCATGTGTGAGTTTGGCCTAGTACCTTCTTACTAATGGCATAGTGCATTTACGAGCTTAGCTTGTCATGTATTCACATCTATTTTTGTGGGAAAAATCTTGACATCTATGTGTGATTGTTGTAAATCGATCTTCAAGCTTGTCATGAATGATTAGTCAATAGTCTTGATGATTTTGATTCATGCATAGACTTGTGTCTATATATCTTCCCACACCTTTATGTTTTTGCTTTATAGCTCAACCAATGTCAAATCTCGAAAAGAGAAAATGAGCTGCAAAAGTCGTCGCACATACTAGTATTTGACTAGGAAAAAGGGAAAGCGACTTGTATTGAAATGTATGGTGCCCAAAAAGCCAAAGGCTTACTTACAAAATTGAAATATCAAAAATTTCAATCATCGATCTCAAAATGAGATGTATTATTCTTAAATGATAAAAAGTTATGAGTTGAAAGAAGCCAAAAGTAAAGCTTCAAAGATATGTAATCATTTTCTTGTGGGAGGTCATATATGTTCATTTCTATAATTGAGATAGACCACTTGACTTAGTACTAGTTGTGTATGACTTGATTTAATTGATCATTGAAGCTTCACTCTAGCCTAAGGACTTTTCCACATTTGATACACACACACAACACACAAGTCTATTGTTCAATGAATGCTTATTTCATTTGTGTGATTGTACGTGTTCAAATGTGATATGTATACTCAATTGCTTGTCGATCAAACCCAAAAAGATTTTTGAGTATTTTATATGTTTTTGAAAGTGTTTTTATACTTTTGTGTTTTTATACTTTTGTGTTTTGAGTTTTTGTTCATATTGCATATTTCATGTTTTTCATCAAAAACTCCTTCAGAGGCATTTTCGCGAGAAGCTTTGCAAGTGAGCTCTTCCTGCAAAAATGAGAAAGGGAAAACTTGAAAACACAAAATTTTTAGACAGAAACTTTCGCAACTGTCTCGCAAGAAAATCCTACCTGGGAAAATTTTTGTGCTTCAATGGCATTTTTCGTGAGTAACTTCGCGAGAAGCTAACCCGCGAAAAACGCGTGTTTTCAGTTTTTAAGGGCTGGTCATGATAATTTTTCAAACATAAAAACTTTGCCTCCCTCGAGCCTCTCTCAACCCTAAACCTATTTTTCTCTCAAAAACCCAACAAAAACTCAAGTGAAATCTTCTCAAAGTCTTCTCTAAGGTATGTTTGATCACTCTTTTCTCTTTATTTCCTTAGATTAAGCCTTAGATTCTAGGTTTTGTATGAGTTGGGTATATTCTTGAAAAAGGGTTAGGAAGCTTTATTTTTGTGCAAATTTTTTTTTTCAATTTCTTGATTGGGCTCTGTTCCATTTGCTTTGTTTGTGTTTGTGTTGGCCCCTTGTGGCCTTTTAACATGTATTTAGGCAAGATTTACACATGTTCGTGCATTGCTTACATGTTAGTCGTGTTAGTGCATACCAAGTGTTCGATAAAATGCCCAAATGACATTTTGGTATTGTTTTGGACTCTGATGAGTACCAAACTTTGGGGATTACCATGATTATACATGTTTATCGTGTTTTGATCATTGGTTGTGTGTTTTACACACTTTGACCTAAATGTGCTTAGTCATGCCTTAATCATGCATCACATATGCACTCCACATGCACAATTGATGCACACACTTGTTCACTTGTCATGTTTTGCGTATCACTCATGCTAGATAAATGTTGTTACACATTTAGCACTTACAACATGATTTTGTGACATTGTTTGTGTTCTTTTAGGACTTTGTGATTGTTTTATGAACTAACTTGATACTAATCAAGTTTGTGTTCTTGTTTTTTGTGGTTTTTTGCACTTGTTCCTTTGTGTCTTGTGATTGTTATTGCAGATGTCTCCTACTAAGCATTTGGCCTCAAAGAAATCATCTAAGCATCCATGCTCTGACTTGGAAAACTTCCGAAGCATTGAGGCAGACTTAGCCTACAATAACTTCTACAAAAGGGCCCCGATCATCATGGGAAGGGTTGTAAATATGGAGACCCTTGAAAACACTTTTATTCCTGAAGTGTTCAAGGAGAGGACTTGGACAAAGCTGCTGAACCCTAATGGGAATGTGTTTGCCGAAATCATAAGAGAATTCTTCGCAAATGCCCTTGTGGAAGGGGAGCGTATAAATTGTTGGGTGAGGCAGAGAGAATTTTCTGTCATGAAGAAAACTATCCAAGAGGCATTGGAAGTTCGTTCACCATCTCAATAAATTTCTATCCAATATGATGACAGATTGGATTCTCTTGAGCCAATTGTGGAACTCTTTGGTGGTAATCTCAAAAATAAGTCGCTGAACATCGTTCCTTTCACCCTGGAGATGAGGACATTGGCCTATATAATGCTCTCCAACCTCTACCCGGTGATGAACTTGACCACATTGTCCAATCCAAGAGCTGCTTTTCTGTATGATTTCTTCACACATAAGGAGATTGACATATGCGGTCACATCTACTGCCTCTTGACCAAATGCATCACCAAGAAGAATTCGAGAACAGTTTTGCCATTCCCAAGTCTCATCATGGCTCTTGTAGCAAGAACAAGGCTGAAGTTTCTGAGTGGTCTTACCATGGTGCAAAGGGACTATTCGATTGGTGCTCAAACAATGACCTGAAGCAAAGCCCATATCATCAGACCAAAAACTGGAATTTATCAAATCCCAAGGGATAATGTTGAGGAAGAAGGTGGGGACATGAAGGAAGAGATAGACAGGTTCACATCAGCCCTGGAGGGCTCAGCATAACCCTCTTCCCAAGCACAAGCACGGGGACCTAATCGCGTTGACCGTCTCATTGCACGGGTTGAGTAGATGTATGGTATGCTAGAGTCACATATGCAGCACACCACGGATCAGTTCACCTACATCGAAGGACAAATCATTGCAATCTCATCTCAGATTGATGACATGATGATGGAGCAGCAGCGGCAGCAGCAAAATGGCTCCGAATCCGAGTCAGAGCAGTTCTAGCCTCTTTGGCCATCCTGGTAAAAAAGGGGGAGAAATTTGAGGGGGAGCTACATAGTTTGAGAGGGAGCATAGCATTACATTTCATAGATATTGGTTTATTTTGGTGGTGGTTTAGTAGTTTACTTTGGTTTTAGTAGTCTACTTTCTTTTACCTTTATAGTTACTATAACTCTTGGATATTTACATTGCTTTCTTTTAAAGCTTTAAAGTACTTTAGTTTAAAAACTTCAGTGTATCTTTAGTACTTTGTTTATGTATCCTTGCTTTGTAGCTTTTTAAGTACGCATAGATTATCTATGCATTATCTTTAGTACTCCACACTTGTGCCTTTGTTGGATCATGTATCCTTGATGCAAATACCTTAGTGTTTTGCATTGGTTGTGTGTTGGACATGCAATTTTTTTGCGTTGTTCTGAATTGCATTGCGTGTCCGGATGATCATTTACTAGTGATAGGCCATAAACGTATTGACCCCTTGTGATAAATTAATTAATTAATTAACTAAGTTTATTAATTAATCAAATTAACATGCAAAACGCGTGGTAGCACAAACAAATCACCAAACAACTAAATACGCAGCGGAAAATAAATGACACGGTGATTTGTTTACGAATGGGGAAAACCTAACGGCAAAAACCCCACCGGGTGATTTTCAGGTCACCACTCCCAAAACTCCACTATTATCACAACAAGCGGTTACAAGTAAAGGAATCTCAAGTACCTTACCAACCTACAGTTGAACATTTACCCTAATACCCAATTGGACTTGTTCTGTAGTGATAGTTCTCCCTTTTCAATGCACAGCTCCCAAGTACATGACTAACCAATTGCGCGGATCCCAGTATGCGACTTCAATCACCAACTAAGAAGGTTGTTGGCTGCAAAGTTCTTCAATTCATCCCAACGATGAAGATCAAGAAAATGCTTGGTCACAAAACCCTACGGTGCAAATACACAGCAACTTCTTCAAGAGAAAGATATGAACTAGGGCAAAAACAGCTTGAACAAAGTTTTCTCAATGCTTGTGTAACTTGTGAACACTTTGATGACCCTTAAAATAATCCTTTTATATGTTTAGGGTTAGGAGAAAAGAAGGCCCAAATACATAATCACGGATCCCAAGAAAAACATATCAAATTGCTGTTTTCTTAAACCTCAACAGATAGAAGGTGTCGAGCATCTGTCGAGTTAGCTGTCAAGCACACGGGCAAAAACAGCTTCTTAAACCTCGACACATTCTAGCTATCGAGCTAGCTGTCGAGCTTTAATGTTTTTGCACTTTCAGCTTGTTTTCTTGGACAGACTTTGAAGGTTTCAACACTTGATCTTGAAACATGATTTCTTGAAGTATTTAAACACATCCTAAATCTATCCAAATACAAGTAAAGTGCGTTTTGTCAAAGGATTAGCCAATTACATAAAATAGTGACATATGTTCTTAACATGTGAAACACATATGTCCTAATAATCTCCCCCTTTGGCAATCCGTGACAAAACCACAACAAACAAATGAACATATGAGAGAAGTCATAAATCACTCAACTCATATTCACTTGTTGAATACAATAAAATCTATCCTAATACAAACTCTTGAAAAACTTTGCAAGAAGAGAGTTTATGGCAAGTAGACTTTAACAACCTGTATTTCTGAAACATTTTAAACAAAACTCATCAAGGCATCTTAGTGTGAAGCATAAATAATAGATTGCATACAAGATAAAAGCATGTGTATAAAGAGAGAAAAGAAATAACACATGTAAGAGGTAGGTGAAAGAAACAACATACATCAACATATAGAGAGAAAAAAGTACAATGTATGTCATAAAAGTGGTCACAAGACCCAATGTACAAGAACAATGTATCTAAATAAGAGAAAAGAAGAAGATACATAAAATCCTCACTACATCTCTCAAAACATATCAACACTCCCCCTAACAAAATGTCCTATAAATGTCCTATACTAACTCTCCCCCTAAGAGTGACTACTCTCATATATCAAAACTACTCCCCCTTTTTGTCACGAGTGACAAATGGAAGAGTGTCAAGTAGACATCTCATCGGTAGAGCTAGCATATCCATCATCATCCTCAGAAGGATCATCAGCATCACCATCATCATCATCATCGGAGTCGGAAGTAGAAGCCGCATGAGGTGGTGAAGGAGTAGCCTCAGGAGCAAAGCCTCCCATGGTCGCCTGCCATCTAGCAATTCGGCCAGCACGGACGTTCACCTAATACAACTCTGTAGAGAGTGTATCTAGGCGAGCATCCACGCGCTGAAGCTACGTCATGATGTCTCCTAAAGTCACATCGCCGGAAGAAGAGGAGGGAGCGATGTGGAAGGACCAGATCTGGATGGAGCAGGATGGGAGGGAGAAGCAGCTGAATCCGGCTGTCGCGACCTAAACTGCACCTCACTACGTTTTACGGTAGCAGCGTCTATGGCACACATAAAAGTGAAGGGGTCGGACGCGGGAAAAGGGACGTGAAAGTGGCGTAGTATCCTTGTGATAGCAGAAGGAAAGATGAGCTTATCACGGGACGCCGTATCCTAATGAACATCAATGATAGAAAGAAAAAATGAGAAGGAAAATCTATAGTAAGATGCTCAAGAAGAGACAACAAAAACCGAGTATGAAGCTCTGTGATAGAGTTGTAGTGAGAGAGTGGATGGAGTACAAAAGTCATCACCATGTTCAAAAACCTAGGGCCTTTTGCAAAGCCCTTACAGTATGTGAACTGGCGACCACCCCAATCTGAGGGGCGCTCACAAAAAGCAGATATGAGCTCATCCTTAGACACAGTCCGCAGATGATCACAACTAGGATAGTCAGGAGATGCTACCCTAGGGACTCGAAGCACATCCGCAACAAGCTGCGGTATGATAGGAATGCTAACACCCCTAACACGAGTGATAAAGCGAGGGACAGAACGGTCAATCCCGTGCATGTTGGAGTAGAACTCCTGAATAAGTACGAGAGGACAAGTGATGGGCTTGTCACAAAGAGACTCCCATTCCCGACTATGAATGATATCGGGAAGGTCGGTGTCAGCAAAGTCTGCCAGAATGACTTGGCATTCCGAATGAATGCTTCATCTAGAAAAGTTCTCCGAGAATGCTCTATGAGCATCATCATCACGGAACCGAAGAGATAGGAGGCAAAATCTGAAGAGGAAGAGGATGCCCTGGAACGAAGAGGGTTCCGGGACGGAGCGGATTTATGTTTCGGTGCCATAGACACTACTAACATAACCAACAGTAGAGGGAGAGAGAAAAAGACAATCAGAAAAGTCCCAAAATAGTTCACAATAGTAAGAATATGTGAAAAGAAGTACGTATGCATGGAGAATGCATGAGCATGTGATATGCAAAGTAAATGCATCATGTGCTCAACCCAAACCAATCCTACCAGTACATAAAGAGATTGCACACGTCTAAATGCATGACAATACTATTGGAATGCAAAAGTAATACAATGCATGAAGTTTTTAAGAGCAAATCTTCAAAAACTAACCCAAAATCCTAATAAGATCTCATCAATTTTGAAAAACCCTAAAATTTTCAAAAAATCCTAAAACCTAGGTTTCAAAAACATGAATGCATGTAGAATGAGAGAAAGAAAGCTTACCAAGATGAAGAAAGTCTTGAAAAAAAAACTTGAAGAAACCTTGAAGAGAAGATTTTGAGTGAGATGAGAGTGTTTGGGAGGTGAGGAGAAGCTTCTGTCGAGAGAGAGATCGAGAAAAATGAGGAGCGAATCGCGAAGAACAATTATATAGGCCCTTTGTAAATCTTGACAGATGCAGGTGTCGAGAGGTATCGAGACATCTGTCGATGAAGGTATCGAGGAATTGGCCATCGACAACTTCAAGTATCGAGAAGGTATCGAGGAAGAAACACCAAACACAAGAACAGAAGCTCGATCGATCCACTAGGTGTCGAGAAGCTATCAAGGGGTCAGAAAGTTTGTCGATCGATCCACCAAGTGTCGAGGTGCTAGCAAGATTGCGATAAGAAAAAGCTAAGGAAGCTAGACAGATAGCTAGCTATCGAGGAGGTATCGAGCCAGCTTTTCAAAACAGTTTTTTGAGGAGAGAAAAACACAAATATGAATGCAATCAAGCATGCAACTCAACCAAAGATCCAAACAACATATTAAGCTCTCAAAATCATCTCTCAACAAAAATTTTAAGCACATGGATCTTCAAAAACACACACACACACTAAACAAGTCTAACCGATTTTATATTTCAAAAACAAGTTAAGATAGTTTAGTGAGCATACATTAACACATGTAAACCTTGTGATGACCAAATCACATTGTACCTGTACATGTATCAAGAGCAGCAAAGAATAATGCGTGTTGTGTATGAAAAACATCGCAAGATTGCATAAGTGTATACATGTTATGACGATTTGAGATATAAGAAAATCACTTTAACTCACACACAATCATAACTGTTCGATGGGGATAATCACCTTCGAGGTACATCCTATAACTCCCACATCTCCTAGAATACACGCTTGCAATCATATTTAAAACATTTTTTATCTTTTTGCTTTTTATTTTTTCTTTGCATATTTTTATTTAAGCAAATCATGCATGGGCATATAAGAGATAGAAAATAAATACCCAATTATGTTAAGCATTTGATATTCCAATTTTGCTATGCCGAAGCACACAAATATCATTGACACTGCACTTTTGCTATGCCAAAGCATACATGTGTCATTATGATTGGCGGGCAATAGTGGTGAGATGGTTATTTATGCCTTTCTCTTAGGATTTTCTAATCTTTCCTGTCAAAAAGAGTGATACGAGTGTTAAGTACAAGAAATAACTTAATCTTACTCATCACAAACAAGAGCCACAAAGCTCACTTGCTTAGTTGTGCATAGAGATACTCATCTCAGCTACAAGAGATACAAAGTTTAGAAAACTTTGTTTCAATGGCCATCCAAGATACACAAGTACCAATGTACACAAAACACACACTGTTTTGTATTTTTCTGATTTTTCAATTTTTTTTTTTATTTTTATATGAAAAACAAAATAAAGCAAAAAAAAAAAAAAAAAAAAAAAAAAAAACCAAACAAAAACATGTTTAAACAAAGCAAAGCATAAAACTAGACTGACTCAAAGCAATAAAATAAAACACACAAGTAATGCAAACAAAAACAAGAAGAGGAGAAGGAAAAAGTGACATAATCACTTGGAGCCCTTTTCCTTCCACACCCTAGAAGAACCTTTCCTTTGATTAAACCCTTGAACCGACGGTGAGGGGGAAGAATTGAAACCGTTCAAGTTTAAAAGGAACATGATGGCTTTGAAAAGATCTCCAAGAGGAGCAAGAGAGGATGGGAGCTGATTCTAGCTTCCAGATGCTAACACGTTGTTGCTCTGTTGAGTGGCTAGCCACTTATAGCAATTTGGTCGAGTATGACTGGCAACTCCACAATGATGACAAAGATGTTGCTTCTTCTGTTTAGGCTTTTGAGAGTTAACCTTCTTAGCCCTAGGGTTCTTAGCTTCCTTCTTATCTTGCTTAGGGGGTGCTCCTAAGATAGATTTACCTTTGTCTAAGTTCTCACTAGCTAAATCAGTTTTAACATTATTGTTCTCAATTTCAACAATATTGCTAGGAGGAACAAAAACAATAGTACTAGTAGAAGCAATATTAGAGGAGGAGAGACCATACCCCAAACTTGTTCGATCAAAAGCAGATTTCTAAAGATTGAGCATCTCATCAAGCTTTGCACTTAAAGTCCTCTTCAATTGAGCTCTGACTTGAAACAGCTCTACTTCAAGTTTCTTGGTCTTCTCAGCCAAGAAATTGTTCTCGAATCTCAGTGCTCCAATAGTCTGATTAGCCTCATAAAATTTTGTGGACAGCTCTTCACGATCAAGTTCCACATCACTAAGCTTCTTGGTGGCTAGCCTATAAAGTTTCTCATGCTTCTCAGAAAGCTTGTACAGTTTCTCATAGGCTGTATGGATATCATCTTGATCATCCATCTTCTCAAACTTAGAATCCACCAATTCTTCTTCTTCATCCACATTTTCAACAATCCCCTCAGTAGGATTGACAGTGGCAGTGAAGGCATTTAGGATTCCGTCATCCTCATTGTCGGAATCATCCTCAAGCTCGGTGTCGCTCAAAGTAGCAGCAAGAACCTTACTCTTCCCAATGCTCTTGAGATATGTAGGACACTCATGTTTCATGTGACCGAAGCCTTGACACCCAAAGCATTTAGGTCCCACGGGAATAGTGTACAGACCGCCATCCCTTGCATCCTTCTTCCCTTTATCTTGGCTCTTGAACTGAGAATAATTGGATTGCCTACGGTCCTTGTCGAAGCCCTTTCCATTGGCGTTCTTCATAAACTTCTTGAACTGCCTGGTGATGTAGGACTTCATCTTAGAATCTTCATCGTTTGAAAACTCATTTGTGTCACTCCTTTTGGCCTTCAGTGCCATGCTCTTACCTGACTTACCAATCCTTGTTAACCCTAGTTCGTAAGTCTGTAGATTACCAACCAGCTCTGTCAAAGGAATCTTGTCAATGTCTTTTGATTCCTCGATCGCCGTAATCTTGGCATGGAATCTCTCAAGTAGAGATCTGAGCACCTTTCTCAAAATCTTGGGTTTAGGAATGGTTTCTCCAAGATTGAACGCAGAGTTCACTATGTCCTTCAGCTTAGCATAGAACTCATCGAATGACTCATCCTCCTCCATCTTTATTTCTTCAAAGCTTGTAGTGAGCCTCTGAAGCTTTGAATCCTTGACAGCCTTTGTACCCTCATAGGTTGTCTGGAGGATGGTCCATGCCTCCTTAGCAGTTTCAGTAGAGGATATCTTCTTGAACTCCTCATTGGTGACCGCACTGAATAAGGCATTCAATTCCCTGTTGTTGAAGTTTGCCGCCTTGATCTTTGCATCATCCTAATCGCCCGGCACTTCTGTAGGTTTAGTCTAGCCTATCTCCACAGCTTGCCACACCTTCTCATCTAAAGACTGCAAGAAAGTTCTCATGCGTACTTTCCAGTATGCATAGTTAGTGCCATCAAATAAAGGAGGTATGATTAACGACTGTCCTCTATCCATGACAAACAGGGGTCAATGGATCAACACAGCAAAGATTAAACCCTAATCAGAGTGTGCCTTCTCTAATACTACTTGATAGGCCACAAACGTATTGACCCCTTGTGATAAATTAATTAATTAATTAACCAAGTTTATTAATTAATCAAATTAACATGCAAAACGCGTGATAGCACAAACAAATTACCAAACAACTAAATACGTAGTGGAAAATAAATGACACGGTGATTTGTTTACGAATAGGGAAAACCTAACGGCAAAAACCCCACCGGGTGATTTTCAGGTCACCACTCCCAAAACTCCACTATTATCACAACAAGCAGTTACAAGTAAAGGAATCCCAAGTACCTTACTAACCTACAATTGAACCCTTACCCCAATACCCAATTGGACTTGTTCTATAGTGACAGTTCCCCCTTTTCAATGCACGGCTCCCAAGTACGTGACTAACCAATTGCGTGGATCCCAATACGCGACTTCAATCACCAACTAAGAAGGTTGTTGGCTACAAAGTTCTTCAATTCATCCCAATGATGAAGATCAAGAAGATGCTTGGTCACAAAACCCTAAGGTGCAAATACATAGCAACTTCTTCAAGAGAAAGAGATGAACTAGGGCAAGAACTTTGTCTCCAGTCACAATTTCCTTGAACAAAGTTTTCTCAATGCTTGTACAACTTGTGAACACTTTGACGGCCTTTAAAATAATCATTTTATATGTTTAGGGTTATGAGAAAAGAAGGCCTAAACACATAATTACGAATCCCAAGAAAAACATATCAGATTGCGGTTTTCTTAAACCTCGACAGATAGAAGGTGTCGAGCATCCGTCGAGCTAGCTGTCGAGCACACGAGAAAAAACAGCTTCTTAAACCTCGACACATTTTAGCTATCGAGCTAGCTGTCGAATTTTAATATTTTTGCACTTTCAGCTTGTTTTCTTGGACAGACTTTGAAGTCTTCAACACTTGATCTTGAAACATGGTTTCTTGAAGTATTTAAACACATCCTAAATCTACCAAAATACAAGTAAAGTGCGTTTTGTCAAAGGATTAGCCAATTACATAAAATAGTGACATATGTTCCTAACATGTGAAACACATATGTCCTAACAACTAGCTAAATATTCATTGTAGTCATTCTTTAATGACTATTCATGTTTGATCAAGTTATGCTTCATTGATTATATCTTGTTTAATACCTTAATCGCATTTTACTTGCTCCTATACGTACCTTGTGTTCAACTTGTCATAAACTTAATGAAAGTTTTGTTTGTGTTTGAGTGTTTTAGGATACAGGTGTATACATGCAAGTGTTTTACAGCTTCTAGATTAGGTGTGAGTGAGTTTTGCTATTATTCCCAAACTCACGTTTAAGTCTAGAGTCTGTTTTAGGGGTGAATAGCCAAAGGGGGAGATTGTAAAATTGTTATTTACAACTATTTTGTGTTGGCTTTAATTTCGTGCCAAATTTGATTGTATTTTTGTTCAATTATATGTACCTTGTATTTTATGAGGGATTTTATTGTATGGGTTGTGTGTGAGAGAGAGTGTGAAGACTTAAGTTCTCATTGAAGACCAAGTGGATTTTGCGAGAAGATTCGCAAGAAGCTATCCTGCGAAGTGATTCATGTGCAGAGCACATGACTAAAATGTGAAGATTCATGACAACTGGTTTTCGTGAGTAATTCGCGAGTAAGGCCTTCCCGTAAAATACCAGTGAAACATGTCTTCACCCACACTATATATACCCATATTACCTACATATTGTAAGGAGTGCTTTTTAGAGAGAAAACCCTAGATATTACCCTTGAGAGTTAGAGATTGCTATACCCACAATCCTCTACACAATCCTTTAAGGTTTTCCTCAGCTCCTACCACTCCATATCCAAATCCTTGAGAGGTTGATAGCTCAAACACTTACCACACTCATTCTGAGTGTAAAGTGAGGTTTTGGTGCTGCTGGGAAGCATTGGAAGAAGCCAATCATTTGGCAGATGCAATCGGGCTGAATTGCGTGATCCGGAGAGCTAGAAAAGACAAAGCTTCGTCAAGTCAGTTGGTAGCAGAAGCTTGGAGGGCTCGAGTACATGGGGTAGACTAGGCTTGGAGGGTCGTTTGTTATTCGTGTACTCCAACTTATTTTCTAGTGGATCGATTTATCGCTTGGAAGGCGGCAGACAGGTTTCTCGCCGAGTTCTTCGATTTCCTCTTCGATAACACATCACGGTGTTATCTTGTGTTTGCATCCTTCTTCCCTACTCTTTTAGCTTTCATTTTATTGCTGTTATTTGATGAAAATGGCTTAGAGTAGTTTTATTGTTTGTTCACTCGCATTTACTCTTATTCCGCACTTAGTTAAGTTAGAGTAAAATCAATCGAGTTGTAATTTTTATTTTGGGGTCTAAACAAGCTCTTGTGTTTTTACACAAATTCGAGCTTTCATGGTCTTATGAACCTTTCAAGTTAAGATACGCTTTTCGATTTAGGGACAAGCCTCTTATATGTGAGAACTTCTTTTCTTTTGTCCCACAACATCTTAGGGTATACCATAACTTTAGGGTCATCCCTTCCATTTTTATACCTTTTATTTTTCCTTTAGAATTAGGTGAAAACATGATATATGGTTGAGCAAACAAGAGATATAAAGGGTACCCTACATGGTAGGATCAAGGATCTCTCTAGTGTGTGTAGGCTCCTTAAGGATAAAAGGATAGATAAGTAGGTCATTCACAACTAGGTGGGCTATGATTCCAACCAAGGGCCTAAGTGGATGCCATAGTGGATTGTTAGGAAACCTTTAACGTACTAAAGGCCCATTATAGGCGATGGCACCGATTGTGAGTTGGTGAGATGAACTTCGAAAAATTTGGGTCCGAATGGAGCTTTCCATCTTCCCACTCATCACCAACCAAGGTTAAGGGACAAAAGAACAGTGATGTGTGTGCAAAACAAGTATTGAAAAAGTTTTTATTAAGGTTAAGAAACAAGACACATAGGAATTAAACTCACTATCCCCAGCGGAGTCGCCACAATGGGCATAAGGGAAAAGAGTGTCGGAGTTGCCACCTAGATATATGGTCTAGGAACCATGAATATAGCATCCTTTCAAGGAAGGACCTTTGGTCTTACTACCAGAGTATAGGTTTGGAGTTTAGGTATGCTCTTGGGAAGGTGTTAGGCACCCAAGATCACCTAACCCTAAGGTTGGCCTCCCATCATTGTGTCTTACATCCTAACCTTATTAAAAACATGTTCATCACTTGCATCTATACTCACACACACACTAGCATACATCTAAGCATAAAATCATGACATCATTCATCCCAAGACACATATCCATCCTTAAAGCAATAAAGAGCCGAACACATATGAGAAACCCTAGCATGTGAAACCCTATCATACATCTCAAGGCAAGGCAGCAACCCAAACATGGCAGCAAAGCAAATCACATCATAAATCAAAACAAGGCATCAACTTCATACACATATATCAAGGGAGGATTAAACAATCAACATGCACGTTCATGTGAATGCATGACTTACCTTACTTACCTCGCAGCACCTTAGCACCTATGGCATCATGAATGGGCATGTGAATGCATATTCATGGCATTGAAGCAAGAAACCAGCATAAAACCCTAATCTAAACATGTGATAACAAACAAACATGTTAAAAGATGGACAAGCAGTTATGGGGCTTAAAATATATGAAAAAGAGGCTACATAGAACAAACATATAAAAGTAGAAACAAAACAAATAAAAATTAGGGTTTCTGGGTAACGACATCACGCACGCTAGAACAGGTCTGCATACGCATGGGTTCAGCCTACGTGCGCAGGCTAGATTATGTGTACGCATATCCTTACCTAGAAAACCTAATTAACACAAAAACAGAGCAGAAACCAAACAAAATAGAAAAACATAAATCTAGCAACCTAACATGCTAAAAAACATAAAGAAAGCCTAAAACTAACCTAAAAAAACATATATAAACATAAACTAAACAAAGAAACATATTAAAGAAAAGATTAAAGGCAGAAAAAGGAAAAAGAAAAGTTCAAAAGAATACTTTAAAGCAAAAGCTCCTAGGCTTGATTTTTAACTATTCCCCTCAGTCAAATCTTAAAGCAAAAACTCCTAGATTTTTTACCGTTCCCCTCATTCAAATCTATCACAATTCAATAAAATAGTGATTAGTAATCTTAAATTCAAAGGATTTGGGTCAGAAATGGTACCAAAAAAATAAAAAAGACTTTTTTATAGTTGAAAAAATGGGGTTCGGAACGCCTCCCAGATGATGTGAGATTCATTCCAAACCTTAGCCATTATTGTAGAAAACTTGTCTTTCATATGCTTCTGAAACCCTAGCTGTGTACGCAAGAATGTGCCTGCGTACGCATGCTTTAGCTCGCGTATGCAGGCCGCAACTCACGTACGCAGGGCACGACTCATGTACGCAAGCTGATGGCCACCTTGGTCATTTAATTTTTCAAAAATATATTTTTTCTCATTTAAAAGGTTATTTTTTTCATTTTAACACTCCTCTAGTCAGTTTAATATCTTATTGGGCTCTAAACTGGCCTTGAGCCTTAAAGTTCGAGCATTATTGGGAAACGGGGACTTGAGTCATAAGGGGTACAAAATGCAGTGTTTACATCACTGTCAATTCTGATGTGAACAGTACCAGAGGCTAGGCTAACACCAAAAAGTTGAAATGCAATAAATGCCATTTTTCCTCCTTACGTTTCATTTACCGCTGGAGGAAGTCATGACCAAATCATCCAAACTTCAGAAAACTAGCTTTTGAAGAACTAAAAATGTCTAAAAACTAATTCATGAACCAAGCCCATGAATTCCTAAAGGAGAAATTTAGGGAAATGTGGTTTGGAAGGTATAAAAAGATCTTCAGCGGAGCTCCCTGAAGTAGGCTAAAGCCTTGACACCTGTTTTGGGGTGATACCTCCTACTCTTTGAAACTCAAATCTTAGTTGCAGCAACCAAGTTCTAGCCCTATGTTTGTCTTAATCTTATTGGCTGAGATCAATCTCCAAATCCTAGTACTTAATGACATTACCCAAAGATGATAAAATACCCAAAAGCAAATCACACCATTTTTGGCCAAATCCTAAGTTAGATGCTCTAAATTTTAGCTCCTTCTGACATTACCCAAAGGAGATAAACATTCAAAAAGGAGCTCACACTATTTTTGGCCAAATCTCATGATGGATATTCTAAAAATTCCCTTACTGATCAGACCCAACGTTTTTGGCTTTTGCTAATTGCTCCCTAAGCTTCACTATTAAAGGAAAGCACCATCTATTCCATCAGGAGGGGGGGGGGGACGAAATCTTCCAAACGTCTCCATCAATCTTGTTATTTTCAGCCCTTAATTCAATAATAAGTTCATTTTTCAGTTCATAATGGCCCATACCCATCAATTCACAAACATTCCTTCTATTTTCAAACAAAACCTAGCACCATAAAGGTCTCATGATTAGCTACAATCAATCTCTCTCCACCATGGCAAAAAATAGTTAAGTTCCTTCACCATTTTATTCCCACGTCACCATATATTTGCTCATCCACTCATATAAGAGTAGTTTTCATCATTTACCATACATTCTTCCACATATTCCATCATGGGCATAAGAACCTTGGTTAAATATTTGCTGCACTAAGCTAGGAGTCTTTCTCTCCCTTCAATCCATCCTTAATTTTCCTCTTTTACTTGTAATTAAAGCCTTTAATCCTTGTTTATTGCTATTATAATGAAGGCCATAATGTCTTGGATACTATGGATGTTTTCCCTCATGATTAACTTAATAATAATAAGAAAAATATATGATTTTTATCACGTAACACACATTTATTAACTTATCAGACGTTACTGCTGGAGGTTTGTCATATTCATTGTTGGACCATTTTCCTCTTGTGTACTTGTTATAATGGGCCCACTTTTATATTAGTCGACTATAGAGGAAATGCATAATTTTTACTATGCAAATACATTTATTAATTTTCCAGACATCTACAACTAGACGATTCTCTTGTTTACCGCTGGACTATTATTTAAGCACTTATTGTGGTGGGTCATCCTTTGTGCTAACTTATCTTTACAAGAGGTATTTTTGGGGCTTTATTATAATCTTTGTTGGATGCAACCCAGACTTTGAACAAAAATGAGCATTTCACACTTCACTGATAGCCACTAGGCCATATTCCAAGCCCAAAGTCGAGTCTTGGTCTTGGCTTCCCAAATATTATATGGGCAATCTGAAAAACCACCCCTGACAAATGGTAACATGAATATTTGGACATTATCATGGAAGTGGAGACTTCTAGTTGATATGTTGATGGGTTTTAACAGTATAAGACATATTGAACTGGACTGCCATAAGATTAATTATTCTATTAACTACTATCAATTGAATAATAAATCTCACAACTTTCATTTACATAAAATCTTAATCCTGAGAGGATAGTGAACTCGATCATGAAGTGTAAGATGCTTTGATAATCATAAGTGAGATCTAATCTAACAGTCAAAACCTCAATATGTTGAGCAACCACATGTAGTGTTGAAGGAACACATATTCTCAAGATATAATTCATAATCTCTTTATAGAGATATAAAATATTCACTTGAGCTAAGTTTAATGAGTTTAGTTATTTAGAGTGTTAGGCCTAACCACTTTAGTAAAGAGTCACTAAAATTTATATTTTATGAAATTTGATTTCATAAATATATGAATAACTTAAATGATTAAACTGGGAATTCAAGGATCAAGAGATAGTACCTTTCAAAGTGACAATTATATATTATGGACTTTGTATTACTATGAATTTTTTCATGAAGGGGTAAGGTGTTTAGATAATAAAATATTGGGATATAATTTTATTAATAAAGCCTAGAGTGCAATTATATTTTTATTGTGGTATTATATATAACTAGTGTGTAACTCCGTGCATATGCACGGGTACATTCTAAATCATATATATATATATATATTGTAGGGTCACAAATTGTAACTTTATGCCCAAAACATGTAGGACTTTGGCCCAATAAGCCCAATATAATAAATTTGTAAAGAGTGGGTTAAATAATTAGGTATGAATGGCGTGGACAGCGTTTAACATGTTCTAAGAAACAAATCAAAAAGTCAAAAGAGAAGGGAAAAACGTATTGTGATAACTTTGGACAAATGTATTCTTCGTTCAATCCGAGGAGGCTTAGTATCATATAATTCAAATTCTTCCCCCCCCCCCCCCATGGAGGGTCTGTTACATTATATAGTCCCCTTCTAGTCATCCTAACCTTACACTTGTCACTCATCTAGGACATTACTTGAGTACTTGTTCCATCAGACATCTTCTTTGGCTTCCCTGTGAGCTGTAATAGCTTAGGTAGCACTGTTCAGAGGTCTTCTCCACATAAATGCGGCCAAAAAAGTAGCTGCAGGACATTTAATGTGGTGGTAGCAGCTTTTCTTCAAATATTTTCAGATCCCTTCCTTTCCAGTAAGTTCACGAGGGCCATCTCTATCATCGGAGCTTCCAGGAAGGTCACTCCAATCGCTGGGATACACACTTGAATTATACTCCTCTCATCCGAGGACGAGATCCTCCTCAAATTAACTTCCTTTCGTTTCCTACTTATGAATCTTTTAAAATAGAACGTTTAATAAATGCAGCTCTGCTCGGACCGTAAGGTCCTTGGACCAAGCCCACAGCCCAAGATGTATGATTCTGGGCCTTTGTCCCCACAATAGCCCCTCAAAACTTCAGTTTTTCCCTCCCATCCGAGGAGAAAAAATGGGGTTTTGACTTTCAAGAGATAAGAAAAATTGATATTTGACCTATACGTGTGGGAATACGATTTAATTGCGCTTCATAATTACTTTTAACGCTTCGTAGTTCACGAAGCGTTATTAATTACTCTAGGAGGCGTTTTGTCCCCTGCATCCAATGGCAACGCGCAGATCCAACGGCTGACATTTCCCTTAGAATTTTGAGCGGGATAACTCCCCTTCTCTCCCTCCCTTAATATAAAGCCCTGAGGAAACTCTTTTCTTTTCCTTTAAAAGAAAAATCTTCAAGAGCTCTAGAGAATTCCAATGTTCCTTCTCCTAACATCTTATAAACTCTTGAGTCTCCGTTGCGATTTCCTGTATGAGATCTTTGAGAGTTTTTCTAGAAACTCCAGAGACTAGCATACGTGATCCCGTAAGTTTTTCTTTTTTATATTTCCTATTTCTTCTCGACCACTCTCCTCGGCCTATGAGTTCTTACTCCCTTATTTACGAATCCCCGCTATTCCACATTAGGTTGTCCAAATGGGTTGATTTAAGAGCCTTGTAGATTCTCCCGCAAAAATAGAAGCTTTTAAACAGAAATACCATATACCCCAAGCAGTTGGCCTACAATATTGCTCCTCAGAAGAAATCGTTATACTTAGAGAGGCAGGAGAAGTGGTCATTCCTATAATAGCCTTCATAGAAGGGGGAATGACCCTTCCTATGGGTAGTATAACCCGAGAATACCTTATTAACCATAGGCTATGCCCTTATCAGTGTGCACCTAATATGTTTAGGATTCTAGGTTGCATTGATGCTCTTGACCAGCATCTTCACTTAGGCCTCACATGGCATGACGTGGTTCATCTGTACGAGTGCCACGATTCAGGTCGTCCATTGTCAGGCTCATCTCGTGCCTCACCAAGTCCAACAAAGGGATGAAAGATGATTACCTCATTGCTTCAGGGGTATGGCACGATGGTCGCCCCTGCCCAACCTGGGAGAGAGAGACAGGTGGGATACCTTAGAGTTAGATTTCTTAGCATAGGATTTAGATTTTAACCCTACCCATGTTCCCTTTTTTAATTTTCTTTGATAATGGACCTTAGTCATCTAACCGTATCTGATTTCTTAGTTATTTCTGCAAATAGGAGTCTTGTTGCTCCTCGGCTCAGTCATACCAACGTGGTGGCCCTCAACTATCTTCTTCGGTCAAAAATTTTTGTGAGCGAGGACCGACAACTACGAGCTGTTTATCTGATCCTAGATTTCGATCCCATTTCGAAGATCTTTCAGGAAATCGGCCATGCCATCAGAGCCAATAACTCTCGGATCAATCACATTGACGTATCAAAACTGAACTTTTTGGTTTGAGAAGAACTTCCCCCAGTCAGACTACCCACCCATCTGGTCCCTCCTCAGCTCATTATACCACTGCAACAAGTCCCTCTCGAGGCCGAAGTTGTGGCAGAGGAGGAAATTGCTTCTTCTCGATTATCATTAGAAGAGGAGATAGACTAGTTTCGCTTCGGGGGAGAAGAAGGGGTGCCTGAAAGACCCGTGCAACTTTTGGACTCAGAAACTGAATCTGACCAGCTCTCCACAGCCCTCCAACCTGAAATACTTGTCGCCAGTGTTGATATAAGTTCCAAGGAAAAAGGAGAAATGAGCTCAAAAGGAAGGCCGTCGTTAAAAAGCTTAGTAGCCAATAGAAACAAAGGGGGAGCCTCGAAGGATGTACCCAAGACTCAAACTCCAGCCAGTCTTTCGCTTCCTCCTTATCCTCCTGTTGATCCTAGACTGCATGCCATGCCGGACTTAAAGAAGAAAAGGACCATACAGGAAGTAGAAAAAGGTGAGGTGGTTCCTCCGAAGGGCACTAAACAATAGAAGACCAAAGATCCGAAAGATAATAGGTCCAAATCTGTTGATAGTAGGGAGGATGCTGAGGTGCGCCGACAACAACGCTCTTAGGCCCCACAGATAGAATTGGATGGAGCCTCAATTCCTTGGGATGCCACTATTAGGGATCCTCAGAGAGGGCATGCAACCCACCTTGCCTAAGCTTTGGAGTAGCCTTTCCTTCTCCCACGGGATATGGAGACTCTGAGACGCACCAGGCAGCCGGATCTCTTTATGTCATTAAAGAGGGATCTCGCCTTGGTAAGCTAACCTCTTCTTTTCTTAGTATCAATACACTTTATTGTTGCATGTGTGACCCCTTTACCATTGTTACGCAGGTCACTCAACAAGTCTATGTGGCCGAAGAATGGGTTCGAGGCACCCATAACAAATATGAAGCTGAGTCCCACTCTCGGCGTGAAGTCAAGAAAGCTCTTGGGACCTTGAAAGAAGAGAAAGCACAACTGGCTGAGAAGCTAAAGGTTTCAGAGCGCAAATGCCTAAGTGCCAAAGCAGGGCTAAAGAATGCTGAAACCCAAGCCGAGGATCAGCGCAAGCTGCTTTATACGACAGAGCTGAATCTGGCTACCGAAAAAGCGATAGTTCTGAGTCTGAAGGCTGAATTGCAAAAAGCTAGAGAGGCAGCCATAATGTCCAAGGAAACTGTAAAAGCCTCGGAGGAAGCAGCCTATGAACGTGGGATGAGGGAAACGGAGGAAAGGCTGGCCAAGGAGGTAGCCGAGGTGTGCAGAGATTACTGCACTGAATCTTAGGTAGAGGCGCTCAATCGTGCTGGAGTCCCTGCGGATTCCAAGATGAGGAAACTTGAAAATGTGTTCTTCCCTGAACCCATTAGAGAAATCCTAACTAACCCTCTTCCAACCACAGCCTTATCCCTTCCTCTTCCTGAGCAGGTCTCTGACACTCATGCCCTCACTATAGTTGCTGGGAAGGGTAATGAGGTTCTGCCCTCGGCCAAGGATATCTCCTCCGAGGATTCCCTTACTATAAAGGAAGTGGTTTCTCAAGCCAAAGCAGCCAAGTCAAAACCTGATGCTGGGGATGCCAAGATCAAGGCCACTGGTCCCGAGAAGGGATTTTAGCCCCCAAAAAAATAGTCGTAGGATCTTTCTCTTTTACTTCAGTTTTCTTTCATGTAGCTTTTTGTCAACACCTACGATGTACTTATTTTCAATTTAAAGAGCAGTCTCTTCTTTCATACCTTGTGTATTTCTGCTTTGTCTACATTCTAACTTATTAATGTCATAGACAGTATCGCATAGATATCGTTTATCTTTATTAGAGGTTAACGATAACCCACTACCAGCAAGTTTAATAATTTAATAAAATACCAATAGTGAAGATGAATAACTATTTAACAAAAACTAAGTAAAGGGGAGAGAACGTCTTCGTTTATTTTTCCTTTTAGATAAGAAAACAAAGACTTATCATAACATTAGATCTGTTTAATACTTTATAAAAAATATCATTGAGCGTTAATTTCGCCTAAGTAAGGGCTCCGAGAGACCTGATATGATTTAGGATTTGTTTAATATGTTATAACAGATGTCCATGTTCATTAGTTTCACCTAAGCAAGTGGTCCGAGAGACCTGACAAGACTTAGGATCTGCTTAAACACTTTTATAACAAACATCAATGTATTAATTTCCCCAAAGCATCTGGTCCGAGGACATCAGGCATGACTAAGGTTTGTTTAAACACATTTATAACAAACACTAGTGTATTAATTTCCCCAAAGCATCTGGTCTAAGGACATCAGGCATGACTAAGGTTCTGTTTAAACAATTTTATAACAAACATCAGTGTATTAATTTCCCCAAATCATCTGGTCCGAGGGCATCAGACATGACTAAGGTTCTGTTTAAACACTTTTATAACAAACATCAGTGTATTAATTTCCCCAAAGCATCTAGTCCAAAGACATCAGGCATGACTAAGGTTCTGTTTAAACACTTTATAAAAGACACCAGTGTATTAATTTTCCCAAAGCATCTAGTCCAAGGACATCAGGTATGACTAAGGTTTAGTTTAAACACTTTATTGAAAATTGATTAACAGGATTCACCATATCCTTACACAACACTAGAACTTAATAGTAAAGGATGCTCTTATTAATAATAATACATTTTCAGGTTTTTTACATTCCAAGGGCGCGGTATTACATGCTTATCTAAGTCTTCTAGAAAATATGCTCTTATACCTGCCTCCGAGGTGATGCGATATAGTCCTTCCCAATTGGGTCCCAATTTTCCCCATACTGAATTTTTTGCAGTGCCCATAACTTTCCTCAATACCAAGTCACCAGGCGCTAATGGCCTTAGCTTTACCCTGGCATCATAACCTCGCTTTAGCTGATGTTGGTAGTACACCAATTGGACCATTGCACTTTCTCTCCTTTCTTCAATGAAATCTAAACTTCTTTCCAGCAGCTTATCATTGCTGCTCGAATGAATAAGTTGCTCTTTAGCGTTAGAAATTCTGTTTCTAAAGGAATGACAGCTTCGGCACCGTAAGTCATTAAAAAGGGGGTCTCCCCTGTTAACCTACGAGGTGTGGTTCGATACGCCCACAGGACATGCGGCAGCTCTTCCATCCATCTCCCTTTTGCATCATCTAACATCTTTTTCAGTCCGTTTACTATGACTTTGTTAACAACCTCAGTTTGCCCATTCCCCTAGGGATAAGCTGGGGTGGAATATCTATTCGTAATTCCCAATTCACAGCAGTATCTCCTGAAGGCCTTACTGTCAAACTGAAAACCATTGTCCGAGATAAGAGTGTGAAGGACCCCGAACCTAGTGACGATGCTCTTCTAGATAAACTTCTTAACGTCCACATCTCTGATGTTCGATAGAGGCTCGACTTCAACCCATTTAGTAAAATAGTCGGTGCCGACCAGCAGATATCTCTTGTTCTCTGCTGCTTTGGGAAAAGGCCCGAAAATATCCAAGCCCAATTGAGCAAATGGCCAAGAGCTGGTCAACGGATTGAGGATCCCTCTTAGTTGATGTATGTTTGGCACGAATCTTTGGCATTGGTCACACTTCTTTATGTATTCATGTGCTTCTCTTTGCATGTTTGGCCACCAGTAGCCTTGCGTGATGGCTTTGTGAGATAAAGACCTGCCTCCAGTGTGGCTCCCACAAATCCCCTCGTGTAACTCCTCAAGGACTAATTCTAACGCTTCAGGGTGAATACATAGTAGATATGGTCTAGAAAAAGAGCGCTTGTACAACTTTTGATCCTCGGACAACCAGAAGCGAGGCGCCTTTCTCCGTACTTTTTCAGCTTCCAATTTACTTTTTGGCAAAATGTCTTCTCTAAAAAATAGTACAATGGGGTCCATCCAGCTAGGTCCCTTTCGGATTTGGCAAATCTGGGCCAACTTCCCTCCTGCCTCTATGGGCTTGTACAAGTCCTCTACGAGGATAACTCGAGGCAAGCTCTGCGCCGAGGAGGTTGCAAGTGTAGCAAGGGAATCTGCACGTGTGTTACTGCTTCTAGGGATATGCAGCAGATTGAATGATTTAAATTTTGACCGCAAATGTTTAACTTGACTTAAATACTTCTGCATTCTTTCATCCCTTGCTTCTAATTCGCCCTTTACTTGACCAACAACCAATCTTGAGTCTGAAAATATCTTTACTTTTTTTCCCTATTTCTCTGAACCATGGACATTCCTTCTAGCAAAACTTCGTACTTGGCCTCGTTATTTGTGGCCGAGAAGCCCAATCTCAACAATTTCTCTATCGTGAGTTGTTCAGGAGAGGCCAGAATTAGCCCCATTCCGGAGCCCCTTTAATTTGCTGCACCATCTACATACACTTTCCAGCATAGAGATTCTGGCAGGGAGATGATGTCAACCGATTTTTCATTCATGTGCTGTGGTGCTGGCACATTCTCTAATGGGGTTTCGGCAAATTCGGCTACCAAGTCTGCGAGGATCTGGCTCTTAACAGAGGTGCGAGGCATGTACTTGATGTCAAAAGCCCCTAGAATTGTACCCTATTTAGCAATCCTGCCCGTATAGTCAGCACTCCGAAGTACAGCCCTAAGCGGGAGCTGAGTCAAGATGATAACGGTGTGTGCCTGAAAGTAGTGGGGAAGCTTCCGCGTACCATGTACCACAGCCAGGATGGCTTTCTCTAGCAGTAAGTAGCGCACCTCGGCCTCATGTAATGACTTGCTAACGTAGTAGACTAGCCGTTGCACGCCACCATCGACCCGAATCAACACCAAACTTACAGCGTTAGGGACCACGGCGATGTAGGCCAACAAAACCTCACCCCCCTGAGGACTGGACATAATGGGAGGATGAGAGAGATACTCCTTAAGCTACTGGAATGCCCTAGCGCACTCCTCAGACCATTCAAATCCCTTCCACTTTTTCATCAAGAAGAAGAAGGGCTGGCATTTATCTGCTGATCGAGAGATAAACCGATTCAAGACGGCAGTCATACCAGTAAGTTTCTGGACCTCTTTGGGATTACGAGGAGATTGTATATTGTTAATTGCCTTAATTTGATCGGGATTGACTTCAATTCCCCTGTGAGTTACCATATATCCCAAGAATTTGCCTGATCCCACACCAAACGAGCACTTGGAAGCGTTTAGGCGCAACTTGTGTTTCCTCAAAATTTCAAAGATGCTTCCAAGGTCATCAATGTGCTCGGACACCACCTTACTCTTCACCACCATGTCGTCTATGTAAACCTCGATGCTTTTCCCTAATTGAGGCTTGAACATTCTCGTCATCATCCTTTGATAGGTTGATCCTGCGATTTTTAGACCGAAAGGCATCACCTTGTAATGGTAGTTTCCAATAGGGGTGACAAAAGTAGTCCTCTCCTAGTCTTCCAAAGCTAAGGGTATTTGATAGTATCCTTGAAAGGCGTCTAAGAAGCTCATCCGAGGATGACCCATTGTCGCATCCACCAACTGATCTATTCGTGGCATGGAGAAAGGATCTTTTGAGCAGGCCTTATTTAGATCTGTAAAGTCCACGCACACTCGCCACATGCCATTTTTCTTCTTTACCACCACAGTATTAGCCAGCCATTCAGGGTAAAACACTTTCTTAATAGCCCCTGCTTGCTTAAGCTTCCTTACCTCTTCCCTAACAGCATTTGCATGCTCCTTGGATGGGCGTCGAGGTGGTTGCTTTTTTGGAGTAATGGATGGGTTAACGTTTAAGTGATGACAGATAAAGGTCGGATCCACCCCCAGGGCCTCGTAAGCGCTCCAGGCGAATACATCAACATTCTTCTTAAGAAATTCTATCAACTCCTCCCTCTCATGAGAAGGCAACTGGGACCCGACCTGAAAATATTTCTCTGGATCATCCCCTATAGTGATTTTCTCTAAGTCCTCACATTTTGCCTCCTTAGACTACCCATTGAAGGGCAACTCCGGGCTTTTTAATTGCTATGAACTCCCTTCAGCTGCAGTCGACGACTCACCTTCGAGTTGATGAGATATGGCAGCCACTAAGCATTGTTTAGCCATGGATTGGCTTTCGAGGATCTCCCTTACCTGACCCTCGGACGGGTACTTCACCCTTTGGTGCAAAGTAAAGGAGACGGCCCCTAGGGTGTGAAGCCAGGGTCTAGCCACAATAGTCGTATAAGGCGAATAAACATCCACCATAATAAAATCCACCTCCACCACCTCAGAACCGGTTTGTACAGGTAGTCTAATCTGACCTTTTGGCATAACAATCCTTCCCTCGAAACTTACCAGAAGGGAATCATAGGCGGTTAGATCCTCGGGTTTCAACACCCTCTTCACATCATACCCACCTATCCTAAGTGTAACCACCAAGGCATCGTCATGGGGTTGGATAGTTCCGATCTTGTCCTCGTCCGAAAAACCCAAAACCGGTTGGATTTCCATTTTGGTTCTTTTTTACTCTAGATTATTGTCCTCAGCAAGCAGTCGAGCTACAGTCATTACTCTGAACGGACAGGATCCGGTTCTCCCTAGGGTAGCGAAGATGACATTTATCGTCCCCAAGGGGGGTCCTGAGGAAGCACCTTTTCTAGAATCAAATCCAGCCTGTCCTGCTTGGCTACTAGGATGGTGTAACAGCTCCTTCAATCTTCATTCTCGGACCAGCTGGTCCAAATGGTCTCATAAATTCCTGCAATCTTCAGTAGTATGTCCTTGATCTTGATGGTATTAGCAATAAAGGTTTTGGTTACGCCTCATGGGGTTCCAAGCCATTTTGTTCGACCATTTAAAAAATGATTCGTTGTTAATCTTTTCCAAAATCTGATGCACTAGTTCTCGGAATACCGCGTTGACTGCTTGGGTGTTGGCAGAGCCTGACTGCCCAGCGAACTCTCTCCGAGGCCGATTGTTGTTGAATCGGTCCGACCTGAAATCCCTCCGCTTTTGAGGGATAACTTTTGCTTTACCCTTTCCTTGCTGCTGGTCTTCCTCAACTTTCTTGTACTTACTTATCCAATCCATGAGCTGGCGCCAATTGTAGGGTCACAAATTGTAGCTTTATGCCCAAAATGTGTAGGACTTTGGCCCAATAAGCCCAATACAATAAGTTTGTAGAGAGTGGGTTAAAGAATTAGGTATGAATGGCATGGACAGCGTTTAACATGTTTTAAGAAACAAATCAAAAAGTCAAAAGAGAAGGGAAAAACGTATTGTGATAACTTTGGACAAATGTATTCTTCGTTCAATCCGAGGAGTCTTAGTATCATATAATTCAAATTCTTCGCCCCCCCCCCTCCTATGGAGGGTCTGTTATATTATATAGTCACCTTCTAGTCATCCTAACCTTACACTTGTCACTCATCTAGGACATTACTTGAGTACTTATCCCATCAGACATCTTCTTTGGCTTCCCTGTGAGCTGTAATAGCTTAGGTAGCACTGTTCAGAGGTCTTCTCCACATAAATGCGGCCAGAAAAGTAGCTGCAGAGCATTTAATGTGGTGGTAGCAGCTTTTTTTCAGATATTTTCAGATCCCTTCCTTTCTAGTAAGTTCATGAGGGCCATCTCAATCATCGGAGCTTCCAGGAAGGTCACTTCAATCGCTGGGATACACACTAGAATTATACTCCTCTCATCTGAGGACGAGATCCTCCTCAAATTAACTTCCTTTCGTTTCCTACTTATGAATCTTTTAAAATAGAACGTTTAATAAATGCAGCTCTGCTCAGACCGTAAGGTCCTCGGACCAAGCCCACAGCCCAAAATGTATAATTCTGGGCCTTTGTCCCCATATATATATATATATATATAATTTAGAATCTATTTGGATCTAGACTTTTCGGTTTTTGCACCAAACAATTCACTTGCCACAGAAATTAAAAATTTAGATGAGACACATGCACAAAATTGAACTTCAATTAAAATTCAATTTAGAATCTAATTGAATTTAGATTCTTTGATTTTTGCACCTAATAATTCACTTGACACACAAATTTAAAAATTAGACGAGACACATGACTCAAAATTAGACTCAAATTAAGAATTTAATTGGATTTTCTCTTATATGTATAATTTAGAATCTAATTGGATCTAGACTTTTCGGTTTTTGCACCCAATAATTCACTTGCCACAAAAATTAAAAAATTAGATAGGACATATGGCACAAAATTGAACTTCAATTAAAATTCAATTTAGAATCTAATTGAATTTAGACTCTTTGATTTTTGCACCTAATAATTCACTTGACACACAAATTTAAAAATTAGATGAGACACATGGCGCAAAATTAAACATGATTTAGAATATAATTGAATCTAGCATATTCGGTTTTTGCACCTAATAATTCATTTGCCACAAAAATTAAAACATTAGACGGGACACATGGCACAAAATTGAACTTCAATTAAAATTCTATTTTGAATCTAACTGAATTTAGACTCTTTGATTTTTGCATCTAATAATTCACTTGACACACAAATTTAAAAATTAAATGAGACTCATGGCGCAAAATTAGACATGATTTAGAATCTAATTAGATCTAGACTCTTCGGTTTTTGCACCCAATAATTCACTTTCCACAAAAATTAAAAATTTGATGGGACATATGACACAAAATTGAACTTTAATTAAAATTCAATTTAGAATCTAATTGAATTTAGACTCTTGGATATTTTCACCTAATTCACTTGAGATACAAATTTAAAAAATTAGATGAGACATGTGGCATAAAATTAGACTCCAATTTAGAATTTAATTGAATTTTTTCTCAGCTTTGGCTATTAATATATACTAGCTTGTAACCCCATGCATATGCATGGATACACTTAAAGATATACAATAAGATGCATAATATAATTCCTATATATATAATTTAAATACTATTGATAGTCATTTTTATATTTTGTTAACTCTTTAAAAAAATTTGTAAGGATATTATAAAATATAAAATGTAAATTGTCCATGTTTTTTTTTTAAAATTATTGTGAAGCACTTTTTTTTTACGATTCAATTATTCTAGACTCTTTGGTTTTTATATTTAATAACTCACTTAGATGAATATTTATGATGTGGTCCCATATTTAATTTTAAAATTAAGAAATAAAACTCTTTAAGAATAAATAATTTAGAACACATGGCGCAAAATTTGAACTCTAATTTAGAATTTTTTTTTTTATACAAGATAGAATTCTACTCTAGCTTAATTTAAGTGTAAATGTATGTGAAACTCCCTCCAGAGACTTGAACTCCGGCCCTTGCCCCCTACACTCCACAAGCACATATACTTGTGGAGTGACCATCGCACAAGGGTGTGCGGTGGTCTAATTTAGAATTTTAATTTGAGATTCTCTCAACTTCACCTATTATTATATATATAGACTAGCATGTTACCCATGCAAACGCATGGATGCATTTAAAATTAAACACAATTTTTATTATAAAAATATAAATAATTAGTCAAATTATTAAAAAAAATAGCATGTAACACGTGTATACGTATAGATACATTTAAAATTAAACACAAATTTTATCATAAAAATATAAATAATTAGTCAAATTATTTTTAAAAAAAAAGTAAACATAATTAGTCACATATTAAAATTCTTACCTTAATTTAATACTACTTATGATCATATTTTTCCTTCTAATTTTTAATAAGATAGAACATGTGATGATCTTTGTTGTGTGGTAATTTTTATTGAGTATATGTGATTAGTTATTTTATTTTATAGTTCATTAATATTATATTCTTAGTATTTTGCACTCATTAACTCACTTGGCACAAAGATTAAAAAACTTAAGTGAACACATGGCACAAACTTAAGTAGATAATTATAATGTTATCCTCACATAAATTTAAACACATGACGCAAAATTGGATTCTAATTTTAAATTCTAATTAAACTTTATTTAAACTTTACCTATTAATATATATATATATATATATATATATAAATTAATGTTAACTTTGGGCTTGTCAAGAATTGATAGATAAGCCCGAAGCCCATTAGAGCAAAAGCTTTATTTGTCCCTTTGGTCGCATATCAAGCCACACAACAATAGCCCAATTGAGTTGTCCCAAAAAGTCAATTCAATTAGATAATCAGTTAATTATTTAATAAGAGTTATTAAATAAAATAACTGTCTAGGTAGTTATTAGTTCGTACGAGTGAAAACAAAAGAAAAACTGTTTTTGGAAAGAACACAAGTTTTTCTATGAAAAAAAGGTGCGTATAGAACTGATTGAGAGACCACACACGTTGAACATGTGTAAAATTTGGGTGAAGATTGAAGGTCTTCCCAAGTTCAATCTTCTTCTTTATTTTGAATTTCACTACATCAAAATACACCTATCTATTCTTTGTTTCTAAAATTCAGATATTTCATGTGAGATCCATTAATTTCCGTTGCTTGTTTTGTATGAGATGTAAAACTATGTTTTCCAACACATTTTTCATGTGATGAAATAAATACAAACACAAAGAGGGCACCTAGCACTGGGTTTACAGCTTTTTTAGGATTTGTCCTATTTTAATTTTAGGCGGAAATCACATTTTCATCCCTACATTCTCAAGTGATTCCCACTTTGGTCTCTAGATTTTATTTTTACCGCTTTTAGTCCCTATCCTGAAAAACGCTTCCCGTTTTGGTCCCTACCGTTACATCAAAGACGAAAAATGCACACGTAGCAAACGACAGAATTAAAAAATATTAAAAATATTTTATTTTATTTTAAAATAAAATAAAATTTTAGTTATTAATAATTTTAAAATAAAAATATTTAAAATTTTAGTTAAAAATAAGTTCTTCATGTTCTTCCCCCAAGAAGATGATTGCCCAAAAAAAAAAAATACACGGTCAGATCAAAAACAAAATACCAACACTCAAAGCCAATCCTCATCAATAAAATACACCAAAACACAATTATGAGCTAGTCAGATCAAACCACGGTGACATCTGGCTTAAGAGAGAGAAGATTAGATCTCAGAAAGAACATTGGCAACTGATGTTCTGTTTGGACTCTGAAGCAAGTGTTGACAAATAGACCAGATCTGAAGCTAGTTGTAATGAGTGCTACTCTTGAGGCTGAAAAATTTCAGAGTTATTTTGATGCACCACTTATGAAAGTTCCTGGGAGGCTCTCTCTCTCTCTCTCTCTCTCTCATAAATCACCATCACCCTCACCGTCGTGGGTTTGAATCTAGTAGACAGCGGTGTATTTACCGTTGTGGGTTGCTTTGGTTCTGATTTTTTGTGTTTTGGGTTTGAAGTTGTGGCTTTCAATAGACGTTGATTCAGTGATTTTGGGTTTGAATCAGTGGTGGTCTAGCTTGATTTCGGTGGTGCTAAGTTGGTTTCGGTGGCTGGGACTTGCTTGAATCAGTGGTGAGTTGGTTTGAATCGGTGTGGTTTAGCTTGATTTCGGTGGTGTTGGGTTAGTTTCGGTGGTTGGGGCTTGTTTGACTTTGAATCGGTGTGGGTTTTCAGTGGTGCTATGTTGTTTTAGTGGCTGGAGCTTCTTTGAATCGGTGTGGGTTTTCAGTGGTGCTATGTTGTTTTAGTGGCTGGAGCTTCTTTGAATCGGTGTGGGTTGGTTGTTTCAGTGGTGCTGGGATGTGTACGGTGGCTAAGGCTTCTTTGAATCGGCGTGGGACCTGTTAAAGTAGTGCCTTTGTATTCTTCTCTTTCTCCGGCTATGCAACAGAAGATGTTTGAACTGACTCCACCTCCCGTGAAAGAGAGTGAATGTTGTGTTTTGGGTTTTGTTAGTTGATTGTGTTAATGTATTTGAGTTTGATTATGATTTTGTATATGTTTTTGCTAGTTTAGATGCTAAGAAAATGAAATAAAAGAGAAGATAATTTTGAATTTCTTATTTTCTGGGCAACTATGTTCTTGGGGGAAGAACATGAAGAACTTATTTTTAACTAAAATTTTTAATATTTTTATTTTAAAATTATTGATAACTAAAATTTTATTTTATTTTAAAATAAAATAAAATATTTTTAATATTTTTTTTAATTCTGCCGTTTGCCACGTGTGCATTTTTCGTCTCTAATGTAACGGCAGGGACCAAAACGGGAAGCGTTTTTCAAGATAGGGACTAAAAGCGGTAAAAATAAAATCTAGGGACCAAAGTGGGAATCGCCTGAAAATGTAAGGACGAAAATGTGATTTCCGCCTTAATTTTATTTTCTTGTTGAATTGTTCTGGCTTGTCCTGTGTCACCCACTCACCCGCTGTTATTATTCTAACAAATGCAACCAATCTTTTTGAAATTAACTAATGAGATATAGAGAGGTGATGATTGAGTAATTTTTTTATGAATAAAGCTAACTTTTTGATGATTAATGAAGCAAAAACTTTGGAGCACATTCTTCACGAAGTAAGCTTCCAGAAAGATGACTGATCTGGGTTCTTAAGAGAGTTGTGCTGGACTTCTACGTGTTGATGATGAAGAGCTTATTTGCGCAGTTAGTTTGATTAAATACAAAATAATGAAAAAAAAAAAGAAAAAAAAAAAGAAGAAGATCGACGAGGTATAGCTTTTCACCAATATTCCTGACAAGAACATGATCCCTTAATAAAGTGATGGAACCGGTTTCGGTCATGGATGATGATTTCTTTATCAAATATATCTGAAACATGCTTCATGAAACTATGACAGTCATGAATCTTATGGTCCTATTTTCAAGTTTAAGGAGTGCAATAGCAACGGCCAACTTCTCACTGTGATAACTTTTACCATGCTCCTCTTCATTGTCATGTAGTACATCAGATGTATTATGTATAAGGGGTATATCTTGAACCTCCAAGCCTTAAATTTCCAATTATTGAAAATTAGAATTTTCTTGTCTCCACTGATTCGAATGAGAACTATCCCCAGAAACAAACCCGTGAGTCACTTGGTCCAAATTAATTAAACTATAACCAGGTTTCTTGCTTACTTTTTTTTCCCTCATTGAATTCCTCACCACTTCCCTCTCATCCCATCTACCAACCCCGCCGTATGCGTTTGATAAAAGCACATAATCACCGTCATGGTAAGGGTCGAGCTCATAGATCCTCTGCTTCACTTTCTCTGCCAATTTAACATGGTTATGACTTACACATGCTCCAAGCAAAGACCTCCAAATAACAGAGTTTGGCTTCATTGGCATTCTTTCCACAAAGTCATAGGCTTCATAGAGCAAGCCTGCACGGCCAAGGAGATCAACCATGCAACCATAATGTTCAAGCAGTGGTTTCATGCCGTACTCATTCCTAATGCTCTCAAAAACTCTCCAACCATCTTCAACAAGACCGCCATGGCTACAAGCAACTAAAACACCAGTGATAGTATTATAATCCGGGTGTAGGCCAGAATTCTTCATCTTGTAAAATAACTTAAGAGCTTCTCCACTACGGCCATGCACCGCAAGGCCATTAATCATTGCTGACCATGTCAATAAATTTCTAACAGGCATTTCATTGAACACTCGAATTGACTCATCAACAGACCCACATCTTGAATACATATCAATGAGAGCAGTACCCAATGGTACAGTAAGCTCCATCCCAATTCTACGTATATAAGTATCAATCCATCGGCCCAATTCCAATTCCCCTAATCTTGAAACTGCAGATGTCACGCTGATCATAGTGACATAATCGGGTTTCATATCCTCCTGAATCTGCATTTGTTGAAATAAAGCCAAAGCCTCATTATCAAAACCATTAATCACAAAGCAACCAATCATAGACGACCATGAAACCAAGTCTCTCTGAAGCATTTCATCAAACACCTTTAAGGCGTGCTGAACAGACCCGCGACAACCATAGAGAGTTATCAACGAGTTCTGAACATAAATGTCAGAATCAAAACCCATCTTAACGATGAGCGAGTGAAGCTCCTGACCCACCTGAAGGCGAGCACAGGCTGTGAGAACAAATGGGAAGGTGAATTTGTCGGATGAGACGTCATGGTGGCGCATTTTAGAGAAGAACGAAAGGGCGTGAGAAGGAGAGGAGTGGGCATGAGCTCTGATGATGGTGTTGTAGGCAAAAGTGTCAGGCGAGGGAATGTGAGCGAAGAGGGACCGTGCGTAGGTTAAGCTTTGAGGCGCAGCAGGGACGCACGATAGAAGGAGGTGTTGGAGAGATAGAGGATGATTGTGAAACCCAGTCTTGAGGAGGCGAGCGTGTAGCTTGTACACGTTATTCATTGCCTTCTCATTGTTGTTTCAGTTTTTTCCTCTTAAATTTTACAATTAATTAACCACTCTATTGGTTTCTCGGAAAATTTTGGGTAATAAGAAAGGGTTTTTTATTTATATTTTTTAGTGTTTAGTAACATTAGAAAAAATGACTTATTTAATTGACAGAAAAAGTATGATTTATTGTTAGAGATTGTTTTCTACTAAAACTTTTTGAAAAACACTTTATTTCATAACAAGCTAAATAATTGAAATTAAAAAATTATTTTTCAACTTATTTAAAGTTGCTATTAAGGGTCCATTTGGATACAATTTATTTTTGTTAAAAACTAAAAACACTGTAGCAAAATAATTTTTAAATGTGTGAATAGTGCCGTGAAACCTATTTTTAATGAAAAAGTTGCTGAAAAATGAAGTTTGTGAGACCTGTGAATAGTGCACGGGTGCACTGTTCATGGGAGAATAGTCAAAAGTTGCGGCTTGAAAAGAAGAAGAAGAAGAATGAAACGTGATGTAAAACGTAGACGCGCAAATAAGTCCGATCCAAATACTCACTAAATATAAGAAAATAAAATAATTTTAAAAAAAATATATTTTTTAGAAAGCATTATCGCGGAAACATACGGAGTAAAATTCACTTTGCTCATGTTGCCGTGTAAATCCATGAAAAACATGAACTTGTTTATGATATAAAATAAATAAATAAGTAAATGAAAGGTATGTGTGTGTTTGTGGGCATGGGCTTCTATATGATGTATGGAAATGGGAGAGGCCCATATGGAGAAGAAGTTCTACTTCTACATACACTCTGGTGCGTTGTAACAGCTCTCACTTCGTAAAGGATTTTTTTTATTTTTTTTATTTATTTATTTTTTATTGAGAGAAGTCACGTTTGGGGAATGACATAAATGAAACCAACCTCAAGCAGCAGTGGCCTTTTATCAAACAGGTAACACCGTAACAGTCTCTATCCCCGCTCATAAAGTCCACAGATAAGGACTCCTTATTAGTCGTAACGCGTTGTGCGGGTCACTTGCTTTCGGAACATGACTGCCGATTAAATCCTCTCTGCTTGCCTTTGCTCTTGCTAACATGGTCTCCATCACATGTCAACAGCCAGAATATGGCAGCCACGGCACAGTGCTTCATGGGCTGCAGTAATCAGGAATTAATGTCGTGTTTCATGAACTGTTATTGCTACATAAAAAGGCAGGCAAATAATAACCACACGCTAGTTTGTTCGATGCAGTGCAATGACAAGACCTTACAGTGCATAACATCATGCTTTAAATCCATTGTACCGACGGTGTCAAGTCATAGAGTTAGGATGAACATACCCGAAAATGGATTTAGACATTTAGTCCCGTACTTGCTATTAATGCAAAACACACTAGTTTATATTATAAAATAAAGGTTTTTTTTTCTTTTTTTTTCTTTTTTTTCCACAAAAGAGTTTAGCTTATAGGGATGACAATTGGGAGGGATGGAACCAAATGATGTAATCTTCATCACACGCAAGGTTTTGTCTTACCCTATTCTCACTCTACTCTATCAAAAAGCTTTCTTGCTCCATCCTCACCCTTTGTAGCCTTGCAAGGACCCATCTTGCCCCGTAAAATTATATTTCGTGTCAATTTTCCTCATAGTTATTACAATTTTTTTTTGAATAAAACATGTTTCTTTAATATCTTTAAAATTAATGAAATTGAAATTACAACTAAATTTATCCCATCAAATTAAACTAATTTTTAACAAGAACTAAATAATATTATTCAAGTGTTTAGTAAAACAATATTATAACAAAAATAAAAATCTTAACATCCATGCATTTAAATAAGCTAGTATTTATTTGTTTGTTTAAATAATAGGGATTTAAGGTTGAAAAGTTTGCAATTATAGCCTTTATCAATGTAGGAATGGGGCAGGGATGGGGCGGAGCGGGGAGCGGGGAGCGGGGAGAGGGGGGGGCGGCTAAAATATTTAAACCCATTCTCACCCTACCACCTATGCGAGGTGGGGAGAACCTGTGCAGGGCGAAACGAGGAGGGGTGGGTCAAGGTAAGGCAGGGAAAATTTGTCATCCCTAGTTCGACATTATCAAAAGTTAGCAAAGGCACCACCATAAGTAGTGGGTTGCAAAAACATAGTTAGCTGTTTGTTTAGCACCTAATTTAGCTATGGCATCTGTGCATTGATTGGCTTTTCAAAAAATATTATCCATAAAAATATTGGTTAAGCTCCACAATCGGATCTCAATAGCTCAAATTTTCATAAATAAAAGTTTGTTTTAACAAAACATGAGAATTGTACTTTTTAATGAAATTTTTTGGGGTTTAAAGTATATTGAGATTTCCATGTGCAAAATATTCGATACAAGTGATTTCAATAGTCTAAGGGCACAAATTTTAAGTTTAAATACATGATTGGTCTCTAAAATTTAGCTCATGAATGAATTTAGTTCTTAATAAACTTACATGCATGATCTCTACGAGCCAAGTTAGGATCTTTCCCTATAGGATTTAGAAATGCACAATTTTCACCATCTCTAACTTTCTTCCAACTACTAAATCCATCAATAGTGAATGCATTCTGTGCCAAAATCCTAGATGGCTTACAAAAGAGATATCATGGTAGATAAAAATTTGCATTTTTTTTTAAAGATAATATTCAAGCCATGAGCTTTTGAAATTTTGTTGAAGAATTTTCCTGAATTGGGCTATTGATATTAGTGGTTTGCAATGTTACATCATTAGCATGAGTTTCTAAATAATTTGAATATTTTTTTCTTTGGGGTTAAAAAAAAATAAAACATTGTAGTTGATTTTCTCATAATTTACAAATTAAATAAAAAATATATTTCATTATATTATGCCTAATAATCTTCTTACAAAATCACTAGTTATTGTTGCTGTGTAGAAAACAGTCCGTCTACGAATACATTGAAACCCATACCCAAGATTTTTTTTCTTTGGGGTTAAAAAAAATAAAACATTGTAGTTGATTTTCTCATAATTTACAAATTAAATAAAAAATATATTTCATTATATTATGCCTAATAATCTTCTTACAAAAGCACTAGTTATTGTTGCTATGTAGAAAACAGTTCGTCTACGGATACATCCAAACTCATACCCAATTTCACAACATGCTTGGATGTCAACTTGTAATTGGATTACAACAATTACACACGGGACCACCATAGGTACTTCTTGGAAAAAAAATTAGGTGCACCAATCACAATGTGACACTTAAAGCATATTGTTGATATTAGTGGTTAGCAATGCTATTTCATTAGCATTGGTTTCTAAATAATTTTAATTTTTTTTGGTTGAAAAAAACTAAAACATTGTAGTTGATTTTCTTATAATCTATAAAACTAATAAAAGTTATATTCATTATCTCATTGTATGTCCAATAATATTCTTAAAAAATAATAATTATTGTTTTTGAATAGAAAATAGTCTGCCTAAGGACACACACAATCTCACACCCAATTTCACAATATGCTTGGGTGTCAACTTGTAATTGGATTTCACCACTTACACATGAGACCACCATAGGTACTTGTTGGGGAAAAAAAAATAAGTGCACCAATCACAATGTGACACTTAAGCATGTTGTAGATTTGAGTGTATTCTTAGCATTATTTAGTAGAAAATAATACAAGAAAAAAAAAACATGGGGACAAATCACAAATAGACAATCAAAAAGAGGTAGAGACACAATTAATAAATGTTTGTTACTAAAATTGTTGTTAAGATTTTTTTTTTTTTTTCTAAGAGTAATTATTTAGATACATTGATAGTTGGAGGCAAGGGGATTTAAATCCTAGATGTCACCATTAGAAATATCAATATGTGCTAACTAGTTAAGCATATCAAGTATCAAATGAGAGAGAGAGAGAGAGAGAGAGAGAGAGAGAGAGAGAGAGAGAGAGAGTGTGTGTGTGTGTGTATCATAGAAAAGACCAAATCGAGCCGCAGCAAAAGCGACAGCATGATTTGATGGAGAGTCAATGAAAGCTGAAATGGGAGAAGATTAGTGTGACAATGTAGGTGTCGTGATTCGAATGGAGAAAGTCTCACTCTTTGGTGCAGTGTGATCTTTCGTTTATCGTGCCACGTGTCAATGGAATCAAGGTAATGGAGGTAGAGATAGGGAGGGACAACACTTTCTCTCTCTTGATTGGTAAATTTTATGGTTTTTTTTATTTTATTTTATTTAAATCATAGATTTGATAGAATGATTCAAAGGTATGGATTTGATAGGTTTGTTTTTAATTTTATTTTTGAAGGGCATAAAAATGGGCTAAATTTGTTTTTGTTATTGGACTATTTTTTTTTTCCTTTTCTTAGAAAAGGGCCAAGAATGTTCTAGGGCAAAAAACTTAATTTTATTAGGAACATATTCTAAAATCAACCTCTAAATCTATATATTTTTTGAGGGTGGGAGCCATGGTCCATCTTGGTTTGTGAGTGGCTTAATTTGTTCTTGGCCCAACGTATAAATTTTAGGGACAAACAATTTATTTTGGCCTAAATGTTTGCATTATATATTACATCTTGTCACTTTTAGGTGTTGAAAGCTCGATTATGTGTTAAAACACAAGAGCTGTTTAGACCTCCAAATTAAAAATTACAGTTCGATTGATTTTACTCTAACTTATACTAAGTGCGGAATAGAGTAAATGCGAGCGGATAAACAATATAACTACTCTAAGCTATATTCATTAAAACACAACAGTAAAATGAAAGCTAAAAGAGTAGAGAAGAAGAATGCAAATACAAGATAACACACCGATGTGTTATCGAAGTACTCGACGTAAAACCTCTTCGCTGCCCTCCAAGCGGTAAATCGATCCACTAGACAATCAGTTGGGATACACGAATAGCAAGAGACCCTCCAAGCCTAATCTATCCAATGCACCTAAGCCCTCCAAGCTCCTAGTCCAACAAGACTTCTCGGAGCCGTGTCTTGTCTAACTTTCCGGATCCCGCAATACGCCCGATTGCATCTGCCAAAACTTGGCTTCTTCCAATGCTTCCCAACAGCACCAAAACCTCACTTGACACTCAGAATGGGTATGGTAAGTGTTTGGGCTATCAACCTCTCAAGGATTTAGAAATGAAGAGGTAGGAGTTGAGGAAAAAACCACAATGGATTGTGTAGAGAATTATGGGTATAACAATTTCTCACTCTCAAGAATAGTGGCTAGGGTTTTCTCTTTGAAAGCACTCCTCAACATATGGGGGTAATGGGGGTATATATAGTGTGGATAGAGATAGAGTGTATCAGATATGATAAATTGGCAAAACAGAATGTTTCGCGGGTATCTCGCGGGAAGGCCTTATCCGCGAGACACTCTCGAAAACTAGCTGTCACCATCCTGTCCTGACTCTTCGCATTCCAATCACGTGCTGGGCACATGCTTCACTTCGCGGGAAAGTTTTTCGCGAGCTACCCGCGAAAACTTCTTGCTCTTCACTTTTCCTTGAGTCTTCACACTCTCTCTCACATACAACCCTTACAAGGAAATCCCACATGAAATACAGGGTACATAAGATTGAACAAAATTACAATCAAATTTGGCACGGAATTAAAGCTAACACAAAATAGTTGTAAATCACAACTTTATAGGTGTGATCCTTTTAAATATGATGTATAATTTTTTATATGAATTTTATAGAGTATTATGTATCTTATATATGCAATACAGCAATATAACTCCTAGAGGAGGTTGGCTCAAGCGGTCAAATACTCAAGTTCTTGGGCTTAGTGGTAAGCTCCCTCCAAGTCTAAGGTTCAAATTCCCTTGGGTGCAAACAGTTTCTAGGGCTCATGTCCCATTGGCGAAGTTGATGATTTAACTAATCCGTGTGATGTGGCTGAGTTACGTATACATAGGTTCGGGGTATAACGGGATAAAATGACACAGTACTTTGCAGAGTCTTTGGGTTCCTTGTTATCAAAAAATATATGCAATACAACAATAGGATATGATATAATAACATATTACCAAAAATGATAAATTAATTTGTAGATAATTCACCTTTTTAGAAAGGTAAGGTATGTACTGTTTAACTAAATTTTAAAATGATTTTCTTGTTTAGAAAAAAAAAGAAAAAACCACAACCACAACCACCGATTGCACATACTTCAATAGTGGTTTTTTATCTATTTAATTTTTATAATTTGATAATTACAATGAAATAGATGAATTTGATCTCTAGAAGTCTCCATTGAATGAAAAAAAAAGAAAAAAAAAAAGAAAAGAAAAAAAAGACCAACAAATTGAGTTACATGACTCTTAACCTTATTCACCCTTAAATTCAGGGTAAGTGATAGGCAAAGCTTCAAACTGATCTCGGAGTACCACAATTTCCATGTGCATCACCTCCTCCACATTCTTTCTTGGAAAAATACTACAATAATAAGGCTCATGTTTTTGTTTATGAAATATGTTGAAGTTAGGTTCTATCGCGAGAACATGCACAGTGCCTTTTTTTTATAGCCGGCCAAATAAGAGTGACTATAGGCCATAATGGAACGTCTCATCATTTGTTGGTCAACCGTTTTTCGCTTCCAAACCATATTGCCTTCTACATTCCACACGCAATGAAGAAAGAGCACTGTTGTTTCTAATCATTAGCAAAATTAGATCGCTTTACTTAGAGTTTGTTGGAGATATCATGACTCGGTAAGTCTAAATTTATTGGAAGTCTAAGAACTTGTAAAGTAAGCAAAGTAGATCATAACCATGAGTACACTCTAAGAATTACAATCTTATAATTAGTACACCATTTATTGTAGCAAATGTGAAATAGTTCATATAGTAAAGAAGTAATTGTTAAATAATTTTCAGTGTTTTCTCTATAGACGTAGGTTGTCATGCTGAACAAGATTAATTCTTGTTTTTGCTTTTTGTCTTTTCTCTCTCAATCTCAATCTCAATCTCAATCCAAACAACAATTCTAACATAATATCAGTACAATGTTCCGTATTTTCTAACATAGTATCATAACCAAAATTTGACCTTCCCTAAGGTTGTAATACACGAAAAACCCCCCAACTAAAAATTACAATACATCAAAATAGTTTTATCGCCTACATGCTGAATAGTCGTTGGTGACGATGCCCACAACCGATGCAGTCACTATTGACTGTCAATATTGTGTTGATACAAGCATTTTTCAGCCACCCACACTTTCATCAGCCTATGCATTTTTCGACAATCAATGTCAGCCATTGTCATTGTCCATCACCGACTATCGCAAACATCTATCCCGCGTACACATTCCATTCCACATCTAGCTCAATCATTTGCACAAACCATTCATCTACTCTACTTACATTGCCAAGTCAAGTTTCCCACTCCTATTATGACTCAAGAAATTGAAGATATTATGACTCAAGAGCCCCTCCTAATCCTATTTGTAGTAAATGTACTACAAGTCTAGGGTTGGTCTAGGATTAACCTAAGGTTATTTTTATATATACCCTAAATTGAGGTTTATTGTAAGTTTGTACCACTTAGTTCATACGATAAAGATGTAACTATTCAAGACCTTTTGCTATGGAGATAGACTGTTAGACCAAGCCACGTTAATCTCTTTTCCATTTTCTCTCTCAATCTCCATCTTATCAATAATTCTAATAGAATACAATAGTTATATTATATATATATATATATTTTTTTTTTTTGCTAGGGTTTGTAATTTTATTGCCATTGTTATTAGAATTAATATCACCAATTTCATGAAAAAACAAAATTGGCTTGAATTAACGAGAACTTCCCACATATCCATTGCTACTTGATTAAATTTCATGTAACAAATTTACCTTGTTCCTTCATGTAAGAGTAATATTGCACGTAACAACTTGTCTTAATTAGTTTGAGTTAATTCTGTCTACAGTTTTATGTAGACATATGAATGTTAGTTATAAATTTTATTTTCCGAAATTCACATTCTAGCCACTAATTTGTATGCAACACTCACACTAACCTCAGCAGCCCATCTTATATATTAACATTACCGTCGGTCCCGGCCATTTATTAATTTATGGTGTATATATGGAATGGCCCGCCCTAACATCATGTGATCCATTCTTATAGATTTCTTTTTTTCTTTTTAAATTACAAATATTGGCAACATACATTTATATTATCTACTTTCCAACTTTAGCCTTTAAAATTTTTTATCAATATAAATTGGTCTTGGATCTGGTGATTTTTCGTCAATGTCATATTCAAAGTAAGCTTATGTCAAATCAGTATTGACGCCAAACTGAAAAATTATGTTTTATGTAAGATGGACTTGAGGCCGGGTCTCTTGCCTTCCGGCATATATAGAATGAGATTTTGTGGAATTAAGAGTTATATTAAGTTAAACAAGGATTAGATTACATGTTCATCCGATTAATATAGTAGGCAGTAGGCACTAGCTCATCAGTAATGGTTGTTTTTATTTACCAAAAAATTGAATATATATATTTTAGGGGTTTGAATTGTGTGCAATTGCTACTGTAGACAGCCGGCAAGTATGATTTTATTTGTGATTAAGAAAACCCTACCACATGTCTCCTACCTTACTTATCTAAATAACTTCATTAGTTTATGTAAGATTACAAAGTAAGAATAAAAATGAGGCTAAATGCAAATTAGAACCCTAAAGTTTGGGGAATTTTGAATTTTACACATTAAAATTTTAGAATTTAGATTTTATTCCCTTAAAGTTATATGTTTTTTGTATCTGCACCTTATGTGGCCGTTAAATGATAGGTTGGCAGCCTAGACACATTCCAGCCATCTGACATGTAAACACTTGTCTCATACTCTCTTAAAAGTTACTATAGCTTTTAAGTGGAGTTTGTGGTGTGCATTTATGTTAGAACTCTTTTCCCTCTTCCTTGTGTGTGTTTGTTTCTCAAAAAAAAAAAATTTATATTTTTCTTTTTACGATTTTCGAATGAAGGTAGTGAACAAATTTTTTAATTCGAGACTAAAATTGTGGGACTCAGTAAAAAAATGATCAAATTCCAGAACTTTTCTTCCCAAATATTAACAAACCCTAGAAAATCAAAGAAACAAAGGCTCTCATGGAGCTCTTCATATCGAAAAGATCTGAGATCCAAATCAAAGAGCCCAAAGCTTTAGATCAGTTGCTCAGTCACTGGGTTTTACTCAGGATATGGATTCCCCATCACCATTGAAGGTGTCGAAGAAATTGAAACAGTAGACGATAACATTGATAACTTTGAAGGCTTCTCTGAAACTCAAAGGCGATTTGGTGCTTGACAATTGATGTTGGTCAATCACTTCAATGAAAAATTGTTCTTTTCTTTCATTGGAGAAGAAAAACGTGAGACATTTTTGTATGATGTTGCAGGAAAAGATTGATGAAGAGGATGAGAGTGTTGGAGGGCATTTTTCCAATTATTGCTTCGGGTTCACAATTGACATTTTGCACTAGCTAATGTGGTAAAACTTTACAAGTCAAATGGCTGGAACGTGTTTGGACTGCCGACATGTCATTTAAAGGTCACGTATGCAATTTTACTAATAGGGGCTACTAATGCAAACGATATATAACTTTAATGGGTAAAATTGTGAGTTCCAGTTAGCTCAACTAGTAGAGTCTCTGATGGTTAAATAAGAGATTTTGAGTTTAATTCTCCGTCTACACCAAAAACTGATTGGTGTCTTGGTCTGATAATAAAGAACTATTATTAGGAGCGGACATCATAGGTTAAAACTCTCTAAAAAAAATTGGTAAAATTAAAATTTTGAAATTTTAAGATGTCAAATCTAAAATACCTCTAAACTTTAAGAATGTAGTTTTCACTTTAGCCTAAAAATTATCAATCTTTTTAAGCTAGGAATATTAGTGGACCATTTCTGCAAAGGCAGCGATGCTTTATATATTAAATCAAAATTGTCCCATTCCCAGTGTGGGGGGCTTTGTCTGGAGAAAAACAGGAAAACAATTAGTATGCCTTATTGTGAAATAAGAGTCTCTCACTCGAACTGAAGCTAGTCTATAACATGTGTGCTAAGTCTAGCCTATGTGTAAATAGTTTAGAGGTTTTACTAATTGGCTTTGGAATTGGTTAAAAGAATTGTAAAGATGTTTAATAATTCGAAATAATTAAGAGTGTTTAGGGTTTAGGGCAACAACAACAACAACAATATGGAGGTGTAATTTTCCTTATAAATAGAGTGGGACGACTATAGTTTTAGTGGGTGTGTGAGGGTTGGAAACTTGGAAGACAAAATTTCATCTTGTCTGTCTTTTGTGTTAGTGCGAGAGCAACAATGTGTACTTTTTTTTTTGATGAAGAGCAACAATGTGTACTAGCCATTAGGATTTAGGCTAGTTTATATTTGTGAGAGTTTATGAGTGTGGTTGATTACAACTTGAAAATAACAAAAATCAAATTGATTGTTACCACAACATAGGGACTAAATTAACATTAACTCTAAAATATAAAAGTCAAATGATATTTTCGCTTTTTCCTTAACTTTATTCTCAAGTTTCACTTGATTTTGGCTTTCTCAAATTTTAGAGTTTCAATTATACTTGATTTTTTTAGAGCCAAATTACTGAACTAACCTCCTACATTCTTGGGGTGGCCGTCATAAAAAAGTTGCTTTTATTTTTTTATATTTCTTTTTCGAGGAAATAGCCTATGGCATTTACGTAAGTAGAATTCATGAAAATTTTTGCTAAGTAGAACTGAAAATGTTCACCACAAAAAATAAAAGATTGTGCATTTGAACTTTTTTTTTTTTTTTTTAAGAACTCCTTTAGTTATTGAAAAATACTAAAATCACAAACTATTTTACAAACTACTAATGTGATGGATAATTATTAGTAAGTAAAAAAGTGATGTTAGTAATGGACTCAAATGAGAACGAATAATAATTTGTTATATCAATAGTTTGTAAAAACATTGTAAAATAGTTTGTGTCTGTAGTATTATTCTTAATTATTAGACTAAGATTCATGCAAAGTTTATTATGCTACTTTGCATAAAACTTCAGGCTTTTAATTTTGAACAATCTTTTAGTTTCTGCTTCTATGAATAAAAATCTCATATCCCACTCTGATTGTTCTACTTTATACCCCACCAAACGCAATCATATGTTCCTTAACCAAAGTTTAAAATGGCCACAAAAAAAAAAAAAAAAAAAAAAAAAAAAAAAAAAAAAATCAATCAGAGTGAGATACATGATACAAATTTTTATTTATTTTTATACTAGGCGATTATATGGAGAAATCCCTTGAGAGTAATCTGAAATGCTAGTTAGGAGTTTTGAACACAAGACTTCATGAATTTTATAAGACCTTGAAAACCACTAGACCAATCTTTTGGAGTTAACTCTACTTTTTGTCTACTAAAAAAAGAAAAAAAAAAAAATCCTCAACTTTGTGAAGTGGAGAATTAGTCGAATTAGTCCCCACGTACATTATGCATAAATAATGTTTATGACCTCACTTTGTATCTTTGAAATCCATGAATCTATTAGTCCATTGGTTTGTCATTTGTCAAACTAAAGGGAAAAAAAAAATCATGTTCTTCATCTAGATAGTGTTGTATATATAGGTATATACATGAATATATTGTAATAATGATATTTGAGTTTGGAGAATATTGTTTCATAAAGTCGATAAAGAGAAAATTCAAGTTCTAAAATTTTTTAAGTGAAAATTTGAAATTCAGTATTTTCGATCGATCGAAACTTTTATTCGATCAATCGTAATAGTAAGGAAATCTATCTTGGAGTCTCTGCCTGTTTTGATCGATGCTCGATTCCTGTTTGATTGATCGAAAAGCGCATTCGATTGATCGAAAGGAACTCTCGACTGATCGAAACTTGTAAAACTGAATTTTCTGCAGAATTTTCTGGTGACTATTCTAAAAGTTTGAAGAGGTTTCAAGCATTGTGAATGGTTTTACAAAACATTTTAACTCTTCATACGTACCTTTTGATGAAATATAACCCTATGGGTATAAATAGAGGCTTATGTTCACTTGAAAAATCATGTGGTTATTCTCTAAAATTGCTAATTGTAGAATCCAACAACTTGGTTGTATACTGGGGACAAGTTTGGGATAACCCTTTAGCAACAAGAGTACGGGGGCAAATATTGTCTAAGGATTATGATATTGTACCTCCAAGTTATCTATTTCTATTTTGTCTTTTATGTTATCCTTGTTCTTCATTTATTACTTTGTGTATTATTCCCAACAAATAGTGGAACAACCAATCTAAGGTTGCGTTTGTTTAGAAGAAAAACTTTTTCTGATGGAAACATTTTCAGTTAAAAACATTTTTGGAAAAAAAGCTGTTTATTTTCGAATGTTTGGTTGCAATCTTGAAAATGTTTCAAAAAAATTTCAAGCATTTCGCTTATATGAAGAAAAAGAATTTGTGAAAACACAAAATTTACCATACCAACATTTATCATAGTATAATCTCACAAAATTTAACCTAATGAGCAAAAATTCACAACCAACCAATCCAGCATTGTGCCAAAATTCACTATAAGTTTCACAAAATTAACATAATGAAAACAAAATTCACCATAACAACGTTTAACATAATATAATATCATAAAATATAACTTACTGAACACAAAAACAAACAAAACCATAGGAGAAAAATATTGTAAAGAAGTTATAGATTGATATTTGGGAATTAAATTTCTAAAAATAAAAAAATAAAAAATATATAGGTTACTGATTGGCAGTTAATTAAAATGGCGGTTGGACATATGGTTGTTGGTCAATGGGGTTCTGTCCAGGGCAGTGACAAGTGGTTTATGCATCGGGTCAGAGAGAGAGAGAGAGAAGTGGATGGTGGCTTACCTATCGACAATGACTGGGTAGAGGACAAAGGAGGAGGTAATGGGAGGAGAAGTGATGATGACAGATGGGGAGGAAGGGGCTTTTACACCTCTAAAGAGATGTAAAACAATTTACGCCTTGTGAGCCTTTTTATATTTTTTTTAAGGCCATTTTCAAGTTGACCACTATTTTTTAGTTGGACCAAATGCTCAATGATAGAGAGAACATTTTCTGAAAAATATTTTCCGCAAAAAAAAAAAAAAATAATAGTGATGCAATTCATTTTATGGCCTCACAGTTAACAAGTTTGCGAATTCATTTTATTTCTCAAAGGTTGAATGCACATAAAAACCACTCCAATGTGCTTACACATACGCGGATAAGGTTTTCTTAAGATTGTAAAATTGCTAACTATGGATCTAGTAGTCCATTGGTGTCACTACTATTCTACAAGGAACCTAGAATTGGCAAATATGCCAGTTAGCAAAGTCTGTTTTGCATCAAACCATTCAAGTTGGTGTGGAGGAAGTAGGGAAAGATTACTCGTGGTTTCAATATTAGCCTTTCTCCAAAACGAAGAAATCCTAATTACATCCATAATAGTTAATGATGATGCGGTAAAAATTACCAGTGAGCCACACAATCTTCGCATGCTCGAAACAATCACCTGCAAGAAGAAAGATGATCTAACAGAGAGCACCGGTGTGGTGCCGACCAAATACCCTCCAAAGGTCAAGTTAGAACTATTCTCACAACTCTAGAGTGCTAGAGAGGGGTAAATTATGCATACCTGTTTTCTGAGAGTCTTTGGGGTTTTTATAGTAGAGTAGAGTCAAATTCCTAGACTTGTGTAACAAGTCTTTTCCTTATAGGGAAGATCTTCATCAATGTACGTATGTTCTAGAATCCTTCCTTTGTCAGAATTCTATTTGCAGTCGAACTCTATGGACTAGGGTTAATCGTGGGGCTAAAGTTATGTCCATTTAGGATTCCTTGGAGGCCACATAATTATCGACTGAGCGCCACGTGGCCTTTTGGTCCGTCCACCCTAGATCCGTCCACCTAGTGTCCCTAAATGGTCCGTGCGTGTTTGACAGATCTTGTTTACCCCGTCAGGTTCGTAGAGATGAGTCCGTCATGATAAATTCTTCCTCTTCAGTTGCCCCCTTCACCCAATGGGTCCGCGATATTTGAGTAGAAGGACCCATGGGGTGACAGTTCTGTGGGGATCCTCAGATAATTGTCATACTGTCCTGAAATCATTAATTGCACAGGGCACCTGGCGTTCGTTGAGTGGCCATTCTCTTGGATCGAAGTGTCGCTTCGCCTTCCGTGCTATCTCTCTATATAAACCAACCCTCATCCCTCTCATTTTTTTACGTTTCTGCTGAAATCTTTGATCAGAGCACATCCATCAACCTTGCTAAACAGACGAGTCCGTCCAGCTATCTTACCCGTTCCTGTAGCTCTTCTCCACCCGTCCTGCTACTTTGGTGAGTATTTCTCTCCTTCCACTTGGAAAGTTTATTTTCTTTATACTTTGCATTACCGTCATACACTACAAACACATCAGAGTCTTAGGGTTAACCGTCACGTGTAGGTCATGTCTAGTGCGTCAAGTCACCAGTCATTTGTCCGTGACGGGGCGGGCTACGAGAAAGTGTACCCGTCAAGTCACGAAGACCATGATAGTCCCAGTGAAGAGAGGAGCCCGTCTGCTTCTTCTTCGTCCTCAAGGAATGAGGGTCTGGAGATGAGTGATGAAGAGGGTTCTAACGGACCAGACAATGATGACCTTCAATTTCAGTCCGTTGTGGGTCCTGATGGACTTAGGCAGTTCGTCATGCTATCCAAGTGGTCAGTAAATCACTTTACTTCCTCAATTAAAGAGAAACACTTCAAAACATTTAGGGCCCATTTTTAGATACCAGATAACATCTCCGTCCGTTTGCCATACATGTCGGAGAAATGTTACTATGAAGGTCTGGAAGGTGTTGGGGTATACGAGCAGATGTTAAAGGCTAGGCTCAGGTTTCCCTTGAGTTCCTTCCATTGTGAGCTACTCCAACATTTAGGCCTGTCCGTCAACCAGGTATCTCCAAATGCCTGGAGGGTTTTCCTGGCAGTGGAGGTATTGTATGAGGTTATGTCGGATGGTGCTAGGAGGTTGACGGTATGAGAATTCCTTAATTGTTACTGTCCAAATGAGATAGATAAATCAAGGGGTATGTATAGCTTTACACCTAGGAGTTCGTTGTTGAGGCTTGTGCATGAGACCCTAGACTTAAATAGGAACTGGAAGAGTTGTTATTTCTTCCTAGAGGGGAATGAATAGATGGGTAGTCCTAGGGACACAGAGTTCATGCCCGTCGACACAACTTGGGGCATATTGCACTCGTCTGGTATGCACCCATCCTAATGCATAAGTCCTTTTAATTTCATTTTCAATTCCTTTAACCGTCCTCTTTCTGTAGTTCAACGGCGTCCACAAATTACTCTTGAGGAGTGGAGCTTTCTGGAAAGGATTTTCACCAAGACCAAGCCGGAGGAGAGGACTTGGGCTAAGTTAGTTACATTAAACATTATTCATTGGTATTGTGATGGGCCGGAGCCTACCCCTAAGGCCATTAAATACGACACTCGAGTGCGTCAATGTAAGTCCGTCAACCACACTTGTTCAATTTTTGGATTTCCTTATCATATTACTAATTTTGTCCGTCTTGCTTTACAGAAATGGATGTTGCCAAGAGGAGAGCAATGATATAGTCACAGGCTGGCAAGAAGGTAGAGGACGGTGGCCAGGCGCCAAAGGGGTCGGGCCCAAACAATTCGTCCAACAAGAGGAAAATTCCTCCCAAACAAGACCGTGCACCTAAGAAGCCCAAGTTTCCTTCAGATACCGTCGTGGGGCTGGAGGTGAAAGGGGCGAAGACGGGTACCCCGGTCAAGCATGGAGATGGAAAAGGTTTGATGAAGGGGCTGTCATCCTCTCAAAAAATGCCACCCATCCTTCTCCGTGAGGACCCTAAATATGCCCTGAAGACATTGACGTCCATCATGACAACTGAGGACTATGAGGATTTAAGCAACCGCTCCACAGAGGTAATGGGGGAGACGGGGCTCTTTAGCATAGCGCAAATAATTTTGTTCGTCCATTCTACCTCTGTCCTCACTTTCTACTTCAACTCTAACCCTTTCTCTTTTTAGGAAATGGTCATGATGAAAGGGCTGATGGGACGGTGCCTTCACCATGAGACTGCCCTGGAGCGTGTGCAGGCAAAGGTAGAGTTGATGGAGGAAGAACTGAGTCAGCTCAAAACCTGGAAATCCACCATGGAAAAGAAATTTGATCTTTCGAAAAGGGTGAGGAAGGAGCTTGAACAAGGGATGGAGGAGGTAAAGAAGGTCCTGGAGGATAAGGATAAGGAGGTCTAGGACTTGAAGGATCAGCTCCGTCAAGCTAAGGAGGTGGCGATTTGTGAATACCGCGACTCCAACGCCTTGCTGTCCGAGCTGGGAGACTCCTTCCTAGAGGGTTTTGATAATGCTCTACATCAAGTTAAGAAAGTCTACCCTGACCTAGATGTGTCCAACATTAAAGTTAAAGACCAATGTCAAGCCTCCGTCATGCCTGTTGCCTCGGAGGACACTGAGGATCTTTTTGCTGAAGATGCACCTCAAGGCGACGGAGAGTCAGCCCAGGCGCAGAATGCTCAAGGTCAAACTCAACTTGTAGGGGATGGTACCTGTCAGCCAGAGCAGGAGAAGGTTGCCGATGTTCAAGAGTAGTGTTTTTTTTTTTTTTTTTTTTTTTGTAAGTTGGGAGAACAATCTTTTAATTTTATCCGTCATTATTTTTTCATGTATAAACAATTGCCCTTCAAGGATTTTATATTTTTACCTGTCAATGATATTTATTTCACTTAGTGGCTTATTCCGTAGTTTTTATGCAACGGGCCCGTCTTATTTGACCATTTCATGTTGCTGGTGTGATTTAAGCCTTTGTAATCTGGATATTTTGAAGGATCCGTCCATTTTATGGACGTGAAACTTTCATCCTTTTTGGATGATCCATCCATTTTACGAACTTTAGATTTTCATCCGTCCTGGACGTACCGTCCCCTTATTAACTATAAATTTTTTCATCCTTAGTCGTACCGTCCACTTTATGGATTTAGTAAAGCTTTCATCCTATCTGAATGATCCGTTTACTTTTATGGACTTAGCTTTCATCCTTCTTAGATGGTTTGTCTACTTTATGGATTTAGTTTTCATCCTTCTTGGATGGTCCGTTCACTTTATGGACTTGGTTTTCGTCCTTCTTGGATGGTCCGTCCACTCTATGGACTTGATTTTCGTCCTTCTTGGATGATCTGTCCACTTTATGGACTTATAGTCCGTCCACTTTATGGACTAAGTTTTCATCCTTCTTGGATGGTCCATCCACTCTATGGACTTGGTTTTCATCCTTCTTGGATGATCCGCCCACTATATGGACTTGATAAATTTTGTATAAGAAGACACTTTAGTCATATTTGAATATTCCTCGTATTATTAAACCAAAAGTAGTTCCTTGAAGGAGAGAAGCTTTAAAAAGAAAACTTAAAAAGCATTGTAGCGAAAATAAACCGTCTAGATAAAACTAAAAAATCGGTGAATGTTGCAATAACTAAATTAAAATGGGCAAAATTTGAATAAATTGAGAATTTGTAGAATGTCGCTTTCTACTGGTAGTATTTTCTTAGGTGCTCGGTGTTCCATGAATGGGGGAGCTTTTGTCCGTCGAATGTCGCGAGGTGGTATGTGACTTTCCTTTGCCATGACGTAATTATGTAGGGTCCTTCCCAGTTTGGGCCGAGCTTTCCTTGGGTAGGATCTTTGCTGGCGCCCATTACCTTCCTTAAGACGAGGTCTCCGACCTGGAAGCCCCTATGTCTAACTTTGGAATTGTAGTGCTTAGCCATGAGGTTTTGATACCGTGCCAGTCTCTGTTTTGCAGTAGCCCTGACTTCGTCTAGTAAGTCTAGCTGTAAGTGCATGGCCTCGTCATTCCTCCGTTCGTCATGACTGTCCACCTTGTAGCTTGTGAGTCCAACTTCGGCTAGGATGACTGCTTCACTTCCGTATGCTAGTCGAAACGGTGTTTCCCCGGTGGGTGTTCTTGCTGTCATTCGGTATGCCCACAAGACGCTTGGAGGTTCCTCCGGCCAAATGCCCTTTGCCCCCTCAAGCCAAGTCTTGATGATCTTGAGCAAGGATCGGTTAGTAACCTCTACCTGTCCGTTGGCCTGCGGGTGGGTGGGTGATGAGTAGTGGTTCTTAATCCCAAGCTACGAGTAGAAATCCCTGAATGCACTGTTGTTAAACTTCTTTCCGTTGTTAGAGAAGAGCACTCTAGGTATCCCGTACCTGCAAATAATGTTTCTCCAAACAAAACTCCGAATGTTCCTCTCCGTGATAGTGGCTAGGGCTTCTGCCTCCACCCACTTTGTGAAATAGTCGATGCCAACTACTAGGAACTTTAGCTGCCTGGCTGCTGTCAGGAAGGGGCCCATGATATCTAACCCCCATTGAGTGAATGGCCATGGGGCCGTCATAGGGGTAAGTTCCTCAAATGGTTGTCTAATGGCATTACTGAACCTCTAACACTTGTCGCAAGTCTTGACATAATTCTGCGCATCCTTCTGCATGGTGGGCCAGTAATACCCCGCTTTGATCAGCTTGTGTACTAAAGATCTCGCCTCTGAGTGGTTTCCGCAAATTCCCTCGTGAATTTCTCTCATGACATACTCTGCTTCTTCGGGAACTAAGCATCTCAGATACAGGTGGGAGAAGCCCTTCTTATACAAAATATCCTTTATAAGAATGAATCGTGAGGCTTGGACCTTCAACTTCCTTGCGGCGTCCTTTCCGTTTGGTAGAATTCCAGCCTTTAGGTAAAAGATCAATGGCGCGGTCCAATTGCATTCAGGTTCTACCTCCTGCACGTTCGTTCCGTTATCTATGAGTGATGAAGTTTGGACGAAGGACAATACCTGATTGGGAACAAGCATGCGTTCTGCTGAGGCAGCCTTAGCGAGCCGATCGGCGCATTCGTTTTCCTCCCTTGGGATTTAGACGAACTTGATTTGGAGATAGCCAATCCGACCTTTTACTTCATCGAGGTATTTCTTTATTCTTTCACTCTTACATTCGTAGCTACCGTTGATTTGACTAGTTATGACTTGAGAGTCGTAGTGTATGACCATATTCTCAGCCCCTGCCGCTTTTGCGAGGTCCAATCCTGCTATCAAGGCCTCGTACTCTGCCTCATTATTGGTGGTATGAAATTCAAGTCGGATCATGCATTCAATCCTGTCTTTCTCTAGGGAGATGAGTACCACACCGACCCCTCCTACTTGCCTATTGGAAGATCCGTCTGTATAAATTTTCCATTGTGGAGTCTCTTCTGCCCCCTGGCCGTCCTTGAGAGTGAACTCGACGATAAAGTCAGCCACAGCTTGCCCTTTTATAGCTGTTCGTGGTCAGTACTGTATATCAAACTCACTCAGCTCTACCGCCTATAATGTCATCCGTCCTGCAGCCTCGGGGCTATTCATGGTTCTTCTAAAGGGCTTGTCCGTCAAGACCACGATCGTATGTACTTGGAAGTACGGCTTGAGTTTTCATGCTGCAATTACCAACGCAAAGGCTAGCATCTCTATCTGAGGATACCTTTCCTCTGCTCCTCGGAATGCTCGACTTGTAAAATAGACGGGTCTCTGAGATCTTTCTTCCTCTCTTACCAAAGTTGCGCTAACGGCGACTTATGAAACAGCTAAGTATAAGTAAAGCTCTTCTCTCGGCCTGGATGGGCTGAGCAATAGTGGAGATGAAAGGTACACCTTTAAGTTTTCAAAAGCCTGCTGGCATTCGTCCGTCCACTCAAACGACTTCTTCAAAGTGCGGAAGAAAGGTAGGCATTTGTCCGTTGCTCTTGAGATGAACCTGTTTAGTGCTGCTATCTTGCCGTTTAAACTCTGTACCTCCTTGACCGACTTCGGTGGAGATAACTCCATTATTGCCCGTACTTTCTCCGGGTTAACCTCAATACCTCTATGGGAGACCATGAAGCCCAGGAACTTTCTCGCAGTAACCCCGAACGCACATTTACTCGGGTTCAACTTCATGTTGTATGTCCGGAGTGTGTCGAAAGTCTCTTGGAGGTCGCCCAAATGATCGTCTTCTCGTAAGCTTTTCACCAACATGTCGTCCACGTAAACTTGAACATTTCTTCCAATTTGGTGTGTGAACATCTTGTTCATTAATCTCTGGTACGTTGCCCAGCATTTTTTAGTCCGAATGGCATCACCTTGTAGCAGAACAGTCCCTGGCTGGTAACAAAAGAGGTCTTCTCTTGATCAGCTTCTTCCATTCTGATCTGATTGTAGCCCGAGAAAGCGTCCATGAAGGTTAAAAGCTGGTGTCTCACAGTTGAGTATACCAAAGTATCTATCCATGGAGTGGGTAGCTGTCTTTAGGGCAAGCCTTGTTGAGGTCTGTGAAGTCTACACACATGCTCCATTTTCCATTGGTCTTTTTAATTATGACCACGTTTGCCAATCAATCGAGGTAGTATACTTCTCGGATGAAGTCTGCCTCAAGCAACTTTCAAACTTCCTCGACTATGGCTTTGTCTCGCTCCTGAGCGAATACTTGTTTCTTCTGTCGGATTGGAGAGAATGAGGGTGACACATTTAACCTGTGAACTATGATTGGGGGGTCAATCCTCGACATGTCCTCGTGACTCCAGGCGAACACGTCTTGATTGTCCCTTAGGAATGCCGTGAGCGCTTGGCATACCGGCCAACTAGCCAGTGTGCCTATTCTAGTCGTTCGTTCTGGCCTTGAGTCGTTAAGGGTCACTTCTTCTAGTTCCTCAACCGGCTCCGCTACTGCCCGTTGTTCTCCTATGCACATTGTTTGCTGGTGATCATCCATCTCTAACATGGCAATATAGCATTCTCGCGCTGCCACCTGATTCTTGCGCAGCTCTCCTATCCCATAATCTGTAGGAAATTTGATCATTAAATGGTAGGTTGAAGTTACAGCCTTCCACAAGTTGAGAGTAGGTCATCCGAGAATGGCATTGTAAGCAGACGAGCAGTCGACCACGAGGAATGTTACGTCCTTAGTGATCTACTGGGGGTAATCGCCTACCGTTACTGACAATGTGACGACGCTAAGGGGGTACACTCTTGTCCCTCCGAAACCAACGAGAGGGGCATTTATCGAGACCAGCTGTTCTCTATTAATCCTCATCTGCTGGAAAGCCGGGTAATACAAGATGTCTGCTGAGCTGCCGTTGTCGACCAGAACCCTGTGCATGTTGTAGTCTCCTACTCTTAGGCTGACAACCAGTGCGTCGTCATGCGGGTGGTGCAGCCTTCAAGCATCTTCTTCTGAGAATCCGATGATGGGGTTATCGATCCGTGCCATCTTAGGTACAGTACCCGTAAGCTGGACGTTCTGGACCATTCTCAAGTAGGTCTTTCGGGCTTTTTTGGACAACCCGAAAGTTGCCGTGCCCCCTACGATCATCCTTATGTCTCCAATGGGCGGCCTAGGGCGCTCATTCTCCCGTCGTTGGGCTTGCTCCTGGGGTGGATCTGTTCTCCCCTTATTAACGAACCTCTGTAACTTCCCTTGTCTTATAAGAGCTTCTATTTGCTGTTTCAAATCGTAACAATCGGCTGTATCATGTCCGTGGTCACGGTGGAAGCGGCAGTACTTATCCCTTGACCTCTTACTGGGATCTCCTTTTAGCTTACCTAGAAACGTCAGAGCTTCTTCGTCTTTGATCTACATCAAGACTTGATCGATCGGGGCAGTTAAGGTGGTGAAACTTGTGAACTTCCCAGTGGGGGCTTGGAGCGTTTATTATCCCATCGTTCCTCGGTTCTCGGCATCTTTCACCCCCTATCCTGCCGTGTGTCCTCTTGTCTTTCCCTCTTTCTGGGCTTCTCCTCGCGAGCCAGCAACGCATCCTCTGCGTTCATATATTTGGTGGTCCTGTAAAGCACATCCAACATGGTTTTTGGGTCGTTCTTATATAGAGATAATAGGAACTTACCCTTCTATAACTCATTAGTGAATGCTGCTACGAGTATCTTGTCATTCACTTCATCAGCGTCTCGTCCTCTCGCTGCTTAATGTTCATTAGGCATGCAGTAGACTTCTTGTACATGTGCCCTCCAATGAAGTGCGAACTGAACTGGGCACTTAGCTCCTTGTAAGTACTGATGGAGTTAGGCATCAACCGGCTGAACCAGATTCTCGCAGCACCCTTCAGTGTTGTAGGAAAGGCCCTACATATGATCTCATCCGCTGCTTCTTGAAGGTGCATCAAGGTCTTGAAAGTCTTCAGATGATCTAGAGGGTCCTTGGCTCCATCGTAGCTTTCAATCTACAGCATGCAGAACTTCTGTGGTAAGGGGAAGGAGTTGACGGACATGGTAAATGGCGAATCAATTCGATAGACCAGATCGTCCAGGTCATTGGATACTTTCCCCCTGAGCGCGTTCATCATAAAGTCCATCCGTTCTTTCATTATCTGCATCTCTGCGACAATGTGGGGTGGATCTGTATCAGCGACGGACGAACGGCTCATGTCTTGTCTTTTTGGCCTGCTCGGGGCGTTGCTACCCTTCGGCCCCTCTCGGTTCCTCTGTTCAGCACTGGTTCCTTCTTGGTCTTCCTCTTAGGTACCTGTCGCTGCGTTCTTCTGTCGTAACTGTTCCTCTAGGTCATGGTTTTGTTTGGTGAGACGTTCCACTGCTGCTGTGAGGGTTTGGACCTGCCTTTCCAAGGAGGAGGGTCACGGCTCGTCTCCTTAAAAGTTGTTGGTGGTCGCCATCGAGCGAGTAAGTACCATGCAACTCTTTGTCCGGGAAGCGTTTGTATGGCTTACAAATCTCAGTCATTTCCCACAGACGGCGCCAACTGATGATGCCGTAAAAATCACCAGTGAGCCACATGATCTTCGCACGCTCGAAACAATCACCTGCAAGAAGAAAGATGATCTAACAGAGAGTACGGGTGTGGTGCCGACCAAATACCCTCCGAAGGTCAAGTTAGAACTATTCTCACAACTCTAGAGTGCTAGAAAGGGGTAAATTATGCGTACCTATTTTCTGAGGGTCTTTGGGGTTTTTATAGTAGAGTAGAGCCAAATTCCTAGACTTGCGTAACAAGTCTTTTCCTTATAGGGAAGATCTTCATCAATGTACGTATGTTCTAGAATCCTTCCTTTGTCGGAATTCTATTTGCAGTGGAACTCTATGGACTAGGGTTAATCGTGGGACTCAAGTTATGTCCATTTAGGATTCCTTGGAGGCCACATAATTATCGACTGAGCGCCACGTGGCCTTTTGGTCCGTCCACCCTAGATCCGTCCATAATGGATCTGTCCACCTAGTGTCCCTAAATGGTCCGTGCATGTTTGACAGATCTTGTTTACCCCGTTAGGTTCGTAGAGATGAGTCCGTCATGATAAATTCTTCCTCTTCAGTTAAGCTTGATATAGTGTAGAAAAACAAAACAAAATAAAGCTAAATCTTGTAACAAACTTCTTAGTACACACTATATATACATTTTTTAAAAATTGTATTTTCCAAACATGATTTCAAACTCACATTATAGTGTGTGTAAGGCGAGCGTGCAACAGTCAATGTGTAATAATCATTACTCACAAAATAATGGGCATGCAACCTATTTATGCTAATTATCTTGAACTTTCATCTGCTAACTAGCAGAGACTCTAGAGGTGACTTGAAAAACTGTAAGTCACAATTTGTTGGTCAACAAGGATATATATTAATGCGAATAGCGGGAGATCCCACCCTTCCTCAATCTTTCCCTCCCTTGTTTTGCTCCTCTTCCCCTCCCCATTTCAAGGGCGGTCTGTCCCCTTCATAACACACCTTATTTTGTTTTTTCTTTGAACATGAAAACCTAACAAACCAAATCTAGCAAATCCCGATTTGTATGTACTAATAACTGATTAACCATTATTTTACCATTTTATCTTCTTCTTCAATGTGATTTACATATTATTAATAGAGAGAAACTGCTTAGATGACGGCCAAATCTTCATTTGGAAGTAACTAGGATATATCATAGAAATAGCTCCAAAGTCCATGAGGTGACACATATATCAAGCACCCTCTATTGTATTTGTGCCCTTCCTATGAGTTCTGGATAGTGCAGCTGTATTTTGCTTACTATTCTAATTTGTTTTTGATTATAGAATAGATGTCACATATCAAAATAACCTTGTCATTTTATGCTAGCTACATGTACAATCGTTGCTGGAACACACAGCAGAGACTAAGAGTCACATGCTAGCATTGTATTTTTCCTAATATGGTGCAATATGAAAAGGCCATTCTATTCAAAATCATGCGTATTTTGCACCAATTGAGGAACCCATTTCCATTTCTGGCTTCACATTTTAAGTAACTGACTCTCTTTTTCTTGCCCTTGACATTGTAGCATAAGTACACCATTGGGACTCCTTGGATTCCTTTTTTCTTTTAGCTGAATGGAAGGCCTCTTGGATTCACATGAAAGAAATTACATTTCTTACAAAGCTGTTCTTTTCAACCTTTACAGATCATTTTCCTTCAATTAAACGTATTGCTCGTTATGTGAAAAACAAACCAAATAATAACTTTGCGTCTGCTGTTTATAAAATCTAGACAACTTTCTTAACTATGAGGTTTCTTTTCTATTCTTTTTGAGATGAATAAGAATAACTAACTGATTCTTATACCAAAAAGTGTTTCATAAAATCAATTTTGTTGGTGTGTACTATTTTCCTGCTGTATTGGCCTTTCCCAGATAAAAAAGTAAAGAGCTTGGAGGTTTGGCTCTTCTTGGGACACGAGTGTAAGAGTCTAGAAAAATGAGTTTTTGGCAGTAGTTTATAATTTACTCAAAATAGTACTATATTTGTCCTCAGATCTTTCAATTACCAGGTGGGTCAGATGCAAGCAAACACTTTCTTGAATCTTGACTCGTAGTCCTGAAATTCACAAATCCAACATGGCTTTACTAGTATGGATCCCGATAAATTTCGGTTCCATTGGTCGGTCTCCAATCATGATTTTGTTGGTTCCAGAGTAGGGTCCTTGAGATGACACATGATTCACTAGCATGACATCCATTGTCTGTACACTACTTTTCTTTTTTTAAATACTTTTTTTTTTCTTGATTATAATTGAACCTTTTTTTTTTGAGCCAGTTGGATCATCTAATGTAGTTGTTTTTTGGAATTTCGGTAAAGGTTGGGGAACATGTCAGTGCCATAGCAGAACTAGTCCTCTGAAATAGCACTGAAGATTGTGTGCTTGAATATTGCAAACTAAGATGGTACAATTATCATTAATTTGTCTGATTATATACAAAAATTCTCTCAAATTTCAGCAAGATAAATAAAGTGATACCCGTTTACTCAAATTATGATGTGACCCCTGGAGCCTTCATTGGGAACAACAGACTCGGCATTACAGTTCATATAATCTTGGTCTGATACAAAAGGTTTGATTTATTTTTATATTAGAATATTAATACACAGTTGTAATTTTTGAGACTTGCTTTGGAGTTCTTCCATGTATTAGATTAAGAATGAGAGATTGATTTGAGAGTTCAAAAAATTGGCAACCAAAATATTATTAGATTAAAAAGATTTAATTTCTTACTACATTTCTCGTGACGGAAACGTATATATAACATTGCAAATAGTCTCTTATCATCTTTAAATCAATATGAGTTGTTGGAAAGACCACAATTTGATTCCCTATACCACTCTAAAAACATGTCTGTGTGATGTGATGTCAAAAACCATAAAAGATTTGATTTTGTCTTTCTTATCATCAATTGGTTTTGAGGTGGAATGACACAATTCACGATCCGACAAATGGTATCAGAGCCATGGTTATGAGTTCGAGTCACGGAAGTGTCATTGCGAGGGAAGGATTGTTGAGAGGACCACAATTTGACTCCTTACAACCACTCTAAAAACAGGCCCGTCTGGTGTGATGTCGAAAACTATAAAAGATTTGAGTGTGTCTTCCTTATCACCAATTGATTTTGAGGTGAAATGACACAGTTCACGGTCCGACATGAGTGTCAGTCAAAAAAATAACTCTAGAAACACAATTTATTTACCGTGTTTTTCATTCAATTACAAAGTTGGCATGTTATGATTAACATTAATAAAAATGATGTCAATGATGGATTTTTGCATAAGTGATTTAGTCCAATCACAATTTATCATGTCAAAAAAGATTATAAAATTTTGTGCCCTTAACCTCACTTCAACCAAAAAGACCCCTTGTTTTGAAGCACATTGTCAATGTTTGCTGAAAATCTGACAAGCAACAACTTAACGAGGTCAAGGGAGGTGTAACCTACTGTTCTATCATGCATATCCCCATGTGTAATGCCACCAAAAACATCTAATCAAAACTAGTAAACCTTCCCTAAATTTCTCATTTATCTTTAAAAAAAAAAAAAAAAAAAAAAGAAAAAAAAAAAAAAAAAAAAAAAAAGTATGAAGGCTCGTTTTGAAATGATGTTTCCTGTTACAACTTACAATATCTTGGTTCAGCACAAAAAGCTATAAAGTGAGCTTCTCTATGATTGACACTTTGATAGCATTGTCCCATTTTTTCGTGGGTTCTTGGATTTCTTGCATGACTTGGTTCTTATTAATCTCTTTTTTTCTGCCCCTCATTCTATCTGCGTAAACTAAATAGTACTCTATGAGCTAGAATCTGAGCAACACTGGCATTTATGGTTGAATACTTTAACTGCTGACAAAGCTTATCTTGAGCAAAGAAAGCTATTGATTGGGTTTGAAATTCTACAACAATTTTTTAAATTGATTCTATGAGTGGCTGATGGGAGTGGAAAAATAGGTACCTTAGGTAGCTTAGACCGATAATTTATAATGGATTCACAGCTTACCGGACAAGGCCACGTGTGTAGGACCTCCATAGCCTCTAGTTCCCTTACATTTCCTTCTTTTTATATTTTAGTTTTCTTGAATTTATATCATTTTCTATAATCCCCTCCAGAATGTGTTATTTAAACATTTGCCCTCCACCCCTCATATTAATATTAGCGGCTACACAGAAACACATACACTATATGGAGAGAGAGAGAAAGGGCCTTTTAAATATGAGAGAATGCCCTCTAAGTTGTTATGTAGTAGTTTCTCTTGAACATTCTCATTAATTGTTCTGGCTTCTGATGAGGCAGTGTTGTGAATTTCAGATCAACAGGAAGAGAGGCTACAACTCTTAACGGCTTTCGGGGTCTTGTCTGAGCAAGCACAATCACAATTCAATTATCTGATCAAGAACACGTACTGTTCCATGTTTTTCTAACTTATTCATGTCAAGCAACAGTTAGTGACATGTTCTAGAGCTACCAAAAAGCTCTTATTGCCAAAGATGTTGCCAAGGTATGATCCAAATGACAGTGAAACTGGAATGAAGCTTTTGGAGGACCTGACCACAAATGCATGCCAACTGCAACAACAGGTATTAGAGGAGATAGTGAAACAAAATGTGCAGACAGAATATCTTAGGAGCTTTCTCAATGGCCATTCTGATAAGAAACTTTTCAAGGAAAAAGTTCCTATTGTGAATTATGAAGATATCAAGCCTTACATCGAGCGAATTGCCAATGGGGAGCCATCAGAAATCATTTCATCTCAACCAATCACCGAGCTTCTCACAAGGTATAGAATTTGACAGCATTTTTTTTTTTTTGCTAATATTGTATCAGAGCTCCTCGAGCAACTGACTATTATATATTTATGATTAATTCTAAAATTTATCCAACTTTTGGCAGCTCGGGAACTTCGGGAGGGCAACCAAAGATGATGCCTTCAACTGCTGAAGACTTGGATAGAAAGACATTCTTCTATAACCTCCTTGTGCCTGTGATGAACAAGTGAGAAGCGTTTTCTCTTTCTTTTCTTTTCTTTATTTTTTTTTTTAAATAATTTGATAATTACAATGGAAAGCAAGATTTGACCTATGAATGCTTCCGTTGGAAACACCAAGAGATGCCAGTTGAACTACAACGCTATTGGTTAATTTTTTTTCTTTCATGATTTAATTTTGAAAAAAAGAATGTAACAGTGAAAGCTGGGATACTAAATAAATGTGCATTTATAAATTCAGGAACGTGGATGGCTTAGATCAAGGAAAAGGAATGTACCTTTTGTTTATCAAACCAGAAATTATAACTCCTGCTGGTTTGACGGCAAGACCTGTGCTAACAAGCTATTACAAGAGCAATAACTTCATAAACCGGCCTTTCAATCGGTTTAATATTTACACAAGCCCGGATGAGACTATCTTGTGTTCAGACAGCAAGCAGAGCATGTATTGTCAATTACTTTGTGGCTTAGTACAGAGGGATGAGGTTCTAAGGGTTGGTGCTGTTTTCGCGTCTGCTTTCCTGCGAGCTATCAAATTCTTAGAGGAGAATTGGAGAGAAATGTGTTCTAACATTAGAACTAGTCATGTCAGTGACTGGATCACTGACCCCAGTTGCAGAAATGCTGTATCTTTAATCCTTGGCAAACCCAATTCAGATTTGGCTGATTTGATTGAGTATGAATGTGGCAGTAAATCATGGGAAGGGATAATTAAAAAGCTTTGGCCTAGAACAAAGTACATTGAAGTAATTGTTACAGGGTCTATGGCCCAATACATCCCGACTCTTGAATTTTACAGCGGTGGAATCCCTTTAGTATCAACTATGTATGCTTCTTCTGAATGCTACTTTGGTATCAATTTCAAACCGCTTAGCAAGCCTTCTGATGTGTCTTACACACTCCTCCCTAACATGGCCTACTTTGAGTTCCTACCTGTGGAGAAAAACCATGAGGAAATGTCGGAGAAGATCCAATGCAATGGTGTTTCTGATCAGAATTGCATACAGGAGGAGGATAAAATGGAAGGGATGCAAACAGTTGATCTAGTGGATGTGAAGCTTGGTCACTATTACGAACTAGTTGTCACAACTTTCACAGGTATTTTTTTTTCTTCCTACAGATCTGACCCACATGGCTCATTTATTTCATGCTCTGTAGTCTTAAACAATGGGGCTTAATGCAATTCACACAAAGGTAAAAGATTTATTAACCAGGTGTAATTCCACAGCCCTGGATATCTCCCCTATAGTAAGTTTTAACTCAAGTTTTTATCTTATTGAAACGAGTGTTTTTTATTTCACACCCTCACTGAAATCGTGACGAGTTCAGTGCATACTTCTCTGTGTGTACTTTGGGTGCAACAGTGTGTGCACTAAATTATTACCCTATTGAAACTATCCTTCTCTCCTATATCAATTATTTACCTATAAACTTCCATTGATTTTCCCTGGAGTGGCCCCATATCAATTGTTTACTTGACCTTCTTGAAGTCTGGCCCACGAGTTCAATTTTCAAAGTGTCAACTTGTAAAGTATAATTAGTAATTACATTGTTAGAGACGCTTCACTTGGGAGTCGTGTTGATTATTTTTTTAATTAAGCTTGAACAACTTTGTGCTGGAAGGTCCATGTCATGTGCACATTTTCTTTTTCTTTTTTACTCTCTTACCTCATTGTATGTCATCTTTTTCAGGCCTATACAGATACAGAGTGGGAGACATTCTCATGGTTACTGGTTTTCACAACAAAGCTCCCCAGTTCCGGTTTGTGCACCGGCGAAATGTGGTTTTGAGCATAGACACAGACAAAACAAATGAAGAAGACTTGTTAAATGCAGTGACACAAGCAAAGCGCCTGCTTGAGCCACTTGGTTTTCTCGTAACGGAGTACACTAGCTATGCTGACACTTCATCAATACCGGGTCATTATGTACTATTTTGGGAGCTTAAAATGAAAGGAAACAATGATTTTCCAGAGCTTGATCATACTATAATGGAACAATGCTGCTCCACAGTGGAAGAATTACTGGATTCTGTCTATAGGAGATGCAGGAAAAAGGACAATTCAATTGGACCCTTAGAGATAAGGGTTGTGAAGCATGGGACATTTGATGCACTTATGGACTTTTGTGTGTCTCAAGGGTCTTCTGTTAATCAGTACAAAACACCCAGATGCATTAAATCAGAGGAAGCCATTAAGATTTTGGATGCAAAGGTGGTGGGGAGGTTTTTCAGTAAAAATGTTCCCTTTTGGGAGCCATTTAGGATTGAGACTAAATAAATTGACAATGACACTGTCGTGAATGTTGATCTTTTCATTGTTTCTGTCATGTGGGTTAGTTCTGGGGTTAATTTCCTGGCACTTGTGCCTGAAATCCTTTAAAACTTGATTTGTACAAGCTCTTTTGTCTTGTTCTGCGTTTTCCTATTCAATGTGTCTACTGAATATTTATGAAATTTGATTATGGTATTAGACAGTTCTCTCTCAACTTGTGCAACTGCACCCTTGTTTTCCAAACTGGTTAATTTTCCCCCTAAGCTCACATAGTGATGGATTATGCCACTAAGATTCATATTAGCACTTTCATTACTAGAAGTCTAAAAAAGAGATTGATAATTTTCTCCCTATGCTGAATATTTATGAAATTTGGTTATGGTATTAGACAGTTCACTTTCATTACTGAAAAGTCTAAAAAGAGATTTATGCGCCAAGACACACGGGGAAAGTGATAAAACATGTTAGGTTGCATAGGGGATAGAGTACTATAACTAATAACTCGCAAGGCCTACTTTGGTGTCTCAAATAAAGTGGTCATTTTGAGAAGGGGGCAAGATGGCGTTTTCAATTCATTGAATCTGCATGGCTGAAACAGAAAAGCTCTTGTAGTGTCATTTCACTATCACTTTCAGCACTATCTTTTTCAAATAATTATGACAAAAATCATGCAATGTGAAAGTTATAGGTTGAACCATATCAAACGTATATATGAGGATAAAAATTGACATGCACATCAAAGAAAATGTATGGCCAATATTAGAAAGCTGTAGTTGATGAGGGGAAAAATATTGGAAGTGAAATGAGAGCGAGCCTAACAAATTGCATTCGATTAAGCACAATATTGTGTAACACAATTTCCCCAAGAGAGGGTTAATGAGGTAGTCTTTGAGAGAACATATATTTGTTGATGCAAGTTTAAGATATATTTTAACGTAACAGATTAGCAAGTTACTTATCAATTTAATATGAACTCACCATTTTTTCCACTACTCATAATTAGTTAGTAATTACATCAAAGTTATGGTACAAAAATTGTGTCCACGTTTTTTTTCAAATCATATAGATCACTTTTTAAAAAAAATAATTTGATAGTTATGAGATAGGAGATTTAAACCCTATATGTATTCCTTAAAAACACAAAAAAATTTAAAAAAAATTGTCGACTAACTGCACCACAAAACTTTGACACATTGTACACGTCTCTTTAATCTAGTTATCCATTATGATTGATAGGATAATTTAAACGCACGAGTCACTTATGTTAATACGACTACTAGTACTAGTTCTTAATTTTCGAGGAGCAACAATGACCCACCCTCGTAGTCATTTCACTTTCATTACATGGCTCATGGCACAATGACATGACCTTACCCTGAGGAAAGCAACCCACAAAGTCCCATTCTCAATTCTATTTTGCATGCCGTGATGTAAGGGAATGGCCGGGGGGCGTATAGGGTAATAAAAACGACGCACAACCATCCTGGATTTTGAGTCAAAAGACAGCTACAAAGCTCGTCTTTTTCTCCTAAACTTTCCTAACATGAATCCAACACACGTGTGGCTCTGGTCAGGATAGCCCTCTTACTAACTGCCAAAATCTCATAATATTTGGGGGATCAGATCAGATTCCAAACACCTTGGGACACTGAATGATGCATCCAACTTTTCATTCCTACTGTGCGAGCAGCAAGCATATATTTCACAAAACAGCCTAATCACCATTTAACATGCCAGCAATTGGCAAGCGTTTTACACGTAAATGATTTTATGAGTAGTAACATAATAGATTTTAGGAGATTCCTTCAAATTGATTTAGACAAAAATTTGCTTTTTTTTTTATTTTATTTTATTTTATTTTTTAAAAGCAGTATTGTAGGAGTATTATGTAAACCAATCAGTCTGTAAGCATTCTGATTCACATAAAAGATGGGAGAAAGTGGAGCCATATATTGGCTGTGTTATGAAAGGAGGAGCAAGCAGATGTGGTGAGAGTGCCCAACCCTTCTTCTCTTGATGGACGGGGTAAAGCTGGTGCTGGTTAAGCTCACATGTTCCTCATAATTACCGGTGCTGGTTAAGCTCACATGTTCCTCATAATTGCTTGAGACAAAGCCAAAGGACTTGGCTTGTACAAACACTTCTTCTCCTTGCTTGTACAGTTCTTTATGTCTCCTTGGGTTGCTCTCATTGTCCCCATGGTGCATGGCTCGTGGATTTCAGCCTAATTTTCCTTTAGTCGTGGCCTCATGTTAGCCTTTGCTAGCATTGCTACAAAAAGGGCTCGTTTTCAATTTTGAAAAACTTTAATTACATGATATGTGTCACTACGAATTATTGCCCTCGTGTCACCCCATATATACTACTGATTCTGTTTGTGACAACAACTAGAGTCGGCAAATCAAGGTCCTTGCCACCCCAAAGGAGGCGATGCACGTCAATATTGTACGTTTTTAGACCTCTTAAAACACAAGTTGTTTAACCTAGTTATTTAGTCAAGTGATTACTTAGATAAATTATTCAGATCTAGATTAACACATTCAAATCATATCATGTAATAGTAATGCGGAAATATAAAGAACACACGATATGATAACCCAGGAAAACCAAATCAGTAAAAAACCTGGGGAGGATTTAACCTAGCTATCCTCAAGGTAAAACAGATCCACTATGAAAGAATTGAAGTTTGTACAATAAGACTTAGACCACTAAAATCATATTGCTACCTCGAGTAGAAAACTTACTACCATGACCACGTGACAGTTCCAAGTCCACGAACTACTTCTTTTCTTGATCCACTACAACCACAAGTACTCCCACTTGTGACTTTGAGACTCCACTCAAAGGTTTCAAATCTTCTTTAAATTCTTTATGCAGCAACTGAAGCGATCACCAAGTTCTTGACATGAATCTTGATCTTGATAACCCTAAATGTGTATGAAGGTAAACACCTCTAAATCTCACAAGAGATTCAACACATAGCACATCAAAGACCTTTAAAACGTAGCTAGGGTTTTTCCTTTTATACTTGGAGTAAAACATCTATACGTCAAACTGGGCTTGCGCTGAGTTGGAAAATTCTGCAGAAAAATTAATCTGCACAAGGTTCGATTGATCGAGCCTTGCAGATTTAGACCAATAAATCCTGCAATCACTCGATTCCAACTTTTACAAATAAACACACTTTAAGCAAGCCTAAACCTAGACTCTATGTTTTGATCATGATTTGCCAACATAATACATAATGAAGTTCTAATACATTTAGTTCCTAATTTCTTAAAATCTAACAAACTCTCCTTTTGGAAATCCGTGACAAAACACATCACACAAATGAAATGCTCAAAGTTACAAACAGGCCATTTAAATTTAAAATGCCCCAAAACAATTCAACCTAACTACTATCTATCAGTTGCTAGTGTAGACAGCAGCATGACTGAATTAACCTGTATATTCCTAAAACACTCAACAAACACATAAACGCATGTGTGGAAAATACAAGTAAAACAAAATAAATTCTTGATTTCACAAAACATAAAAGAAGACATATACCATGAATAACCTCATAATATAAATCAATAACCAATGTAGCATATGTGAAACAAGAAACAATAAAAGAAACAAAAAACATAGTGTCTCCCCCTAAGATATACAACCCATAAACAATAAATACATCTCAACCCAAAATAAACCAAAAAATACACATAAAGCTCCTAGATACAATCTAAAGCTCCAAGCAAAAAACTCCCCCTATCAACATGCTATGTACTCCCCCTTTTTGTGACAAATTGCCAAAGGGCAATCATGACTCATCATCAAAAGGTGGAGGCTGCAAAGTAGATCCTCTAGTACTCACCAAATCTGCTTGTAAAGCCTGAAGCTCAGTAAGCACATCCAAAAGGAGTTGACCATGCGCCGCCTGAACGGTCATGACTGTGTCCAGCATACTCCGTATAGAATCATCGTTCGATGAAGAAGCAGAAGGCTCAACAGCAGCTATAGAATCCACAAACTCCTCAGTAGTGGGGTCACCAGATGTAGGAGGCCTAGATGCACCTGTAGAAGACTCAACTCTAAGGCGTTTAGAGCTAGCTTTCATCTGAGTTGCTCTTTGCCAAAGAAAGGTGGCACCTATGGGAGCTATAATGTAAACAGGCTCGGATGCAGGAAAATCCTCTAAACCTAAGTGTAACAAAATCCTATGAATAAAAACTGGAAAGAAAAACCATGAGATTTTGCACTACTCCTATGAACCTCAACTAAAGAGCTAATAAAAAAAGAAGGAAAACTGATAGGAGCATCAGTGATGAGAGCGTACAAAAACGCACATCTCTCAAGAGAAATAGTGTGTAAATGAGAGATAGGCCAAATGGAATGACAAGAAATCCGAAAAAACAAATAATTGAGCTCAGTAAGCTCATGGGAGGTGATCCGAGGATCAGTACCCCATCTAATGGAAGTACCAGTGAGTAAGGACATAATGTCATCAAGCGGAGGGGTCTCAATGTAAGGGTACACAGGTTACCGTACCAAAGGTACACCAAGAGCAATGGCCACTACAGAAGGAGTAATGACATACTCTTCACCCCTTATCTAACTCCTCACATACTGAGTGTTGGAATCATCGGAATGGACAGAGAGGTTCGAATAGAACTCTCTAATCAAAGCACCAGGAGGAGGATGCTCTACATCTAAAAGAGGTAACAAACCCTACTCTCAAAGTTCCTCCTAATCTCCCCATTAAGCTCATCTAGAATCACCTTATGTTCAGCCCAAACCGACTTATAAATGTTAAGCTTCTCATAGGTTTCTTGGTTTCTCTTGGTTCTAAACCTATCACTCTCAAAAGCAGGGGTAGAGGAAGTGGTGGTTTTCTTATTTGCTCTAGTTTTCCTAACCATGATGCTAAGAAATTAGAATAAAAAAAAACAATATAAAGTATCTTATTTGCTCTAGTTTTCTTATTTGCTTTAGTTTTCCTAACCATGATCCTAACCATGTCTTTTTTTGAGACCAAAATTATTTTCAATATAATAAAATAATAATAATAATAACTACTACTACTACTAAGTCTGTTAAGAATATAAAGTGTGAGAGAGAGAGATTGAATAGTCTGTATACGGATGTATATTCTGTGTATAACATTATATAATAAAAAGTCTTATATAAGCACAGTATGTATGACATACAAGTATAATATGAGTGTACAATAAGTACAGTATACTGGGCCAAGTCTAATGGGCTAGACTGACGTATATACTAACATTTGTAGACACCGCATTTTGTACCATTTACGACTTGGGCCCTTGTTCCCCAATGGTGCTCAGACTCTAAGGCCCAATGCCAGTTTAGAGCCCAATCAGATATAGTGTTAAAATGTAAAATATAATCTTTTAAATAAGCAAAAATCTATTTTTGGAAAATTAAATGACCAAAGTGGCCCTCGGCCTGCATACGTGAGTTGCGGCCTATGTATGCAAGCTAAAGCATGCGTATGTAGACACATTCTTACGTACACAGCTAGGGTTTCAGAAGCATAAGAAAGACAAGTTTTCTGCAATAATGGCTGAGGTTTGGAATGAATTCCACATTGTCTGGGAGTCGTTCCAAACCTCATTTTTTCAACTATAAAAAGTCTTACATGATACATTTTCCAAGACACAGAAATCTCACAGGAAAAACCTAAGATTCACTAGAAAATAGTGAATCAAAAGGGAGTTTTTCATAAACCACCCTTAAGTTATTTTTATTTGATTGGGACCTTTTCTGGCGCCAATCCTTTGAGTTTAAGATTGCTAATCACTATTTTATTGAATTGTGATAGATTTGACTGAGGGAAACGGTCAAAAATCAAGCCTAGGAGCTTTTACTTTAAGGTATCCTTTTAAACTTTTCCTTTTTTTTTTTGCCTTTAATCTTTGTTTTAATTTTTGTTTCGTTTTGTTTATGTTTACACATGTTTGTTTACATTAGTTTTAGTTTTTCTTTATGTCTTTAAGCATGTTAGGTTGTTAGATTTTACGTTTATGTTTTGTTTGGCTTCTGCTCTGTTTTTGTGTAAATTAGATTTTCTGGGTAAGGATCTGCGTACGCATGATCTAGCCTGTACACACAGGCTAAACTCATGCGTACGTAGACCTGTTCTAACGTGCGTGATGCCGTTACCCAGAAACCCTAATTTTTGTTTGTTTTGTTTCTGCACTCACATGTGTATTCTATGTAGCCTCCTTTTCATATGTTTCAAGCCCCATAACTGTTTGTTTACCTTTTAACATGTTTGTTTGTTATCACATGTGTAGATTAGGGTTTAGATTAGGGTTTCTTAATGTTAATACCATTCATTCACATGTTTATGCATTGATGCCATAGGTGCTATGTTGCTGAAAGGTAAGTAAAGGATAAGTCATGCATTAGCGATGTTCATGCATTGTACTAGGGTTTCACTTTGATGATATGATAGAACATGCTTAGATGTAAGATTAGGGTTTTGTAATATGTTTGCTTGCTGCCTTGTTGTAGATGCATGATAGGTTTTCACAAGTTAGATGCAAGTGTTGGCAGTGCTTTTAATGAGGTTAAGGTATAAGACACAATGATGGGGGGCCAACCTTAGGGTTGAGTGATCTTGGGTGCTTAACACCTTCCCAAGAATGTACCTAAATTCCGAACCCAAACTCTGGTAGTAAGATCAAAGGTCCTTCCTCGAAAGGACACTATATTCATGGTTCCTAGACCATATAACTAGGTGGCGACTCCATTCGTTGTGCCTACAGTGGCGACTCCGCTAGATATAGTAAGTTTAATTCCTATGTGTCTTATTTCTTAACCTTGATAAAAATATTTTCAATACTTGTTTCACACACTTTCACTTGTTCTTTTGTCCCTTAACCTTAGTTGGTGATGAGTGGGAAGATGGAAGGCTCCATTCGAGCCCAAATTTTCCAAAGTTCATCCCACCAACTCACAATCGGTGCCATCGCCTATAATGGGCCTTGAGTATGTTAAAAGTTTGCTACCAATCCACTATGAGATCCACTTAGGCCCTTGATTGGAATCATAGCCCACCTAGTTGTGAGTGACCTACTTATTTATCCCTTTAGCCTTAGGAAGCCTACCCACACTAGAGAGATCCTAGATCCTATCATGAAGGGTGTTGGAAAAATACATGTTTGTATCGCATACAAAACATACGCAGCGGAAAATTAACGGATTTACTTCATTCGCAATTGATAACATGTACTATGTAAGTTTCAGAATTTAAGAACAATAAAGCGTACCTTGGTGCGGTGAAATTCAAAAACAAAAGATTAGAAACACTTGGGAACACTTTTAATCTTCACTTCAATTCCACTTGATGCCCAAGAAGTGTGGTCTCTCAATCAGTTTCCAATGGGAGAATAAGAGAGTGTCTTACACTCATATACACACTATTTCATTCCTTATATGATCTTAATGAAAAATCCTTATGAAATTCTGTATGTTTCTCTCCTTATATATAACTAATTATCTAATTGGGCTAGCCTTTTGGGCCATTCCAATTGGGTTTTAGTATGTGGCTTGGAATGGGACCAAAAGGGAACAAATAAGACTCTAACTCTAATAGGCCTTGGGCTTTTCTGTCAACTCTTGACAAGTCCAAAGTTACCATTAATTATATTCAATACTACTATATGAATATAATTGCACCCTAGACCTTATTAATAAATTATATCCCAAAACTTTATTATACATGCAATCCATTTATAAAAATATTCGTAGTAATATAAAGTCATAAAAGTTAACTGCCTTTTTGAAGATTACTACATCTTAATTCTTGAGTACCCGGTTTAATCTTTTAAGTTATTCATCATATATTTATGAAATCCAATTTCATAAATATATACTTTAGTAACTCCTTACTAAATTGGTTGGGCCCAACACTCTGAATAATCAAACTCATTAAACTTATCTCAAGTGAATATTTTATATCTTCGTTAAGAGATTATGAATTTCATCTTGAGAATATATGTTCCATCAATATTAAATGCAGCTACCCAACATACTGAGGTTTTGATCGTGACTTTAGATCTCACTCCTGATATATCAAAGTAACCTACACCTCATGATCAGATTCATTATTCTCTCAAGATTTAGAGTTGATGTAAATAGAAGTCGTGAGATTTATTATTCATTTGATAGTCGTTAAGAGAATAATAAATCTCACAGCGATCTAGTTCAATATGTTTTAACTCTTAAAATATATCAACATATCAACTAGAAGTCTCCACTTCCATGATCAAGACAAATCATTTTAATTGATATGTTATAGTTTTCGTAAATGAAATGCCCAATTTCATCACCGACTACAAACTAAAATTCTGAGTTTACAAAGAACTTGTGATTTATATATTCTATGACTAAATCACATACTATGCATCTCATGGAATAAGATAATGTCTCATTGGTTCATTTATAAATAGTCTCATATAATTAAACAATTTAATTATTTATGACATGCCAATAAATTGGATTTTAGGGCATAAACCTCAACAATCTCCCACTTGCCCTCAAAGACAATTTACCATATATCTGACACTTATCTCCATTTTGAGTAATTCATAGTCACTCTAAGGCAAGGTTTGGAAATAAGTTTCAGCCAAATTTATTGCATAAATTATCTTTTCTACTACTATTTATCACGTGCTCATATCTTTCTAATGAGATAATACTTACACTTAATGTGTATTTTCACCACCTAGGATGAACATATATCTTGAAGTCCAACTTAATGAATCACAATCAAACTACAAGTCAGTATTTGTACATCTAGTAACTATCTAAACCTCACTTTTGGTGGACAAGCATATAATCCCTCATTCTCCTAAGATATTTGAGTATATGCTTTACTCTCACTAAATTAAGTGATCTTTGATTCAGTTGATATTTGCTTACCATGCCCACTGCAAAATAGATATTTAGTCTAGTATTTAGCATAGCATAAAGACTTCTTATTGATTTGGTTTTAAGAACCGTCTTAATATGCTCTTCCTTTTATATGTCTTAGGACTATAATCATTTATAAAGGAACTTCAAACTTAAAAGGAATGAATCTTTTCTTGAAGTATTACATGCTATACTTGGCTAGAATCTAATCTATTTAAGCAGTTTGAGATAGACCTAACATCTTAATTTCTGAATTTTAACAAAATTTAATTCTTAGGATGTGACCAGTCTTTCTCAAGTACTTTATATCAAACTGGAGTAGACAACAAAAACTCTATTGATGACAATAACTCTACATCATTCAAAATGATTAGAATGTCATCAACATACAATAAGAGATTTATTATTCTATATAGCTTTTACACACATAAGGCCTTTTAATGCTTGATCAAAATCAAACAATTTAATTGCTTGATCAAAGATGATATTTTATGATTCATATGCTTGCTTTAGTCCATAAATGGAATTTAAGCAACCTGCATACTAAACACTACTGGTTATTTGCTATATACAAGTCTAGTTACATCATATAGATGTCTTCCTCAAGATTGCTACTAAAAGAAGTTTTCTTGATATCCATTGCCATATTTCTTCAAAATGAAATATAATAGATAAGAGAATCTAGATAGAGTCAAACTTGGCTATTGGTGAAAAATCCTTTTCATAGTCGAACCATTTCTTTCTGAATAAATCTTTTCGCCACTAGTCTTGACTTTGAAGGTTTGCACCTTCAAATCTATCAATCTCATTTTCTTGTAGACCTATTTGAGAGAAATAGGCTTAATGCTACTAGGCGCCTCTACAAGTTCTAGACTTTAAATAGAATCTAATTCTATTCACATAACCTTAATTCAGTAATCCATATTCATATCATCTATTGCCTCTACGTAGGACCAAGGATCAAACTCATATCCTTGTGGAATGGCTTCAAAAGTGTATCCCAAAAGTATGAATTTATTTGGTAATTAATAATTCTCCCACTACGATATTGTACCGGTGTACTAGCTATTTATATAGAATAATGTCTTGTGATGTATCTAATACAACCATCTCATTTCTAAATATATTTTATAGTTGTCCTACAACAAATTCTAAGATTTTTCTTCTAGAACAATTCTACGTTTAGCCTTAAGATTATTCACATAGTCATAATCTAGAAACTTTGTATTTGTACTTTACAAACACCTTGTCATCTTATGACTACCAAAATAATCTTCTGCAATTCCTTTTGGATACCCAACATATGCACACATTTTTCTATCTTTTTATTTCAATTTGTCAGACTTCCTTTCTAGCACAAGTGCTGGACATCTCCAAAAGTGGAAGTATCATATACTAGGTTTTCACCCAATCCACAATTTGACAAATGTTCTAGGAACAAACTTTTGAAATCAATTTTAGAAAATGTATAGTAATAATTAGAGTATATCTCCAAAAGAAATAAGCAAATGGAAATACTTATCATGTACTTTACTATTTCTAAAAAAGTCTTATTCCTCCTTCATGTATGCACTGACTTAAAGAAGTCATTGATACTATATTACTTTACAAAAGGAGCCCTAGATCATATTATTTTCTAAGTATAATTCATAGACTGGGAATATAACAAAATAATGGTTCTAAAAGCCCATCTTTCACCAATCTTGAATACCATTTAGATTAATAAGATCTAGACATAAGTGCCAAAATATACAATATCAAAGGATGAAAACTTTCTCTTTAAGAAGTAAAACATGTAAATTTCCATCTAGAAAATAATCTTGGACAATGCTTAGCTTTACCAAAACGGAAACACTTTCCTTTTAGTCATACTTTTAAGTCTAATTTCCTTTTGGCAACTATTAGGGCAACTAGCTTATCCAACTGTTTGGTATTATAATTCCTCTTCTTACCACCCTTACCTTTCGGTTCAGGCTAAGAATTTGAATTAAATCATATTGATCATAGCCTTAGCTTTTAGGATGTCTTCCATTGCGTAGAACACACTCATCAATTCAGATATTATAAAAAGAATTTACATATTTTCTAAACAATCTGAATTGATCAAATGATTTTAACAAGAACTTATGGATCATATCCATATGAGATTAACATTTAATCTCTACATCCAAGAATTACAATTCATTTTAAAATAAAATATTTTCATAAAATGATATAGAATTGGAACTCCTTAAGCGTTTCTTAGCACTCAATATGATTCATACCAAAACTCTCATTTAGACTTAATATAAAGTTTAAGACTAGTACTAACTATTGCATCTCATGCTGTAGTACAGTTGAGATAGAAGCCAATGTAACATCTTAGCATTCCAATGGAGACTATGATCACATCATAAGCTATCTTCCATAAATGCATCATGTATAGAAAATTATGACAACATTAAATCGAAACATATTTATGTACTTCAACTCCTTTAAGCACCATGTTCAAAATTATTTCTTAGTTAATGTGATTCAATTAAAATAGTAGCTAGAGAACAAAATTATGACAACTTTATTTTGAGACTATGAACATAATTACAGGGACATTATATTTTGCATCCATAATATAATATGGAACTCGAAAACCATACTATATTAGGTGCAACGACAACCTAATCCCGCAATTAATATTCTCATAAAGTAAATACCAACTACTATGATCAGGCGATAATTATTCTCATTATTGATGCTATCAAGGTAACTCTTACCAAACAAAAATAATTTGCCGCTTTTCCTTCAGCCTCTAAGTAATAATGACATAGCTCCTTTGGGAGGTTAATATTACACTTAGTCTAGTGTACACCATTATCTAGAATCATGTGTAGCCACATTTCATCTCCCTTATAGTGTTTAAACTTGTAGTTCCATGAAACAAAACACCCTCCTTTGGGATCACGAGGCATATACGCCAAGACGATGTGCTTGTTCATACTACTTTAAACGGGTAAGTTCAATCTTGTAGTACTATGAAGTAAACACCCTCCTTTGGGATCGCGAGGCATATATGCCAAGATGAGGTGCTTACCCACACTACTATGAACCGATAATGAAGGCCGTGAGATCCAACTCTTGTATCTCTCTCCCACTAGAAATTTTAAAACAAGTGGATTGTCTTGAAAACATTGTGATCTCATCACAATTTTAACCCTACACATCAGATGTGTTTAATTGTTTAAATTTGATGTGATCTAACTAAGTCACGTCACAATAGTGTAACGAACATTCGCGTAATCACAAAAAAGTTTAACCTTGTAGTCCGTGAAGTAAATACCCTTCACATGGAATGCAAGGCTCAAGGCCAAGACAAGATACCTATTCACATTACAATAAACTTAATAAAAGGGTTATTTCAGCACTCCCACTCGTTATTTGGGTTTTGCTTTAAATAATTGTGATCCCATCACAACTAATAACCTTACACTTTTTGAAGACTCTAATCTCATTAGAATCACTAACTAAAATGGAAGTCCTAAACTATTTAGGATTCCTTAAACTCTAATGGATCAAAAATTAGTTATAAAGAACTCTATCCTTAATTTACTAAATAAAAAGTTCTAATCTCATTAGAAACTATATACCTTTTAATTAAACCTTTAATCTCATTAAAACTTCTAATTAAACTTTTAATCATACAAAAATTCTAATCTCATTAGAATGTTTCTTAATGGACAAGTCCCAAATTATTTAGGACTAAGAGTTTTATTTAACTAATATCTTTGATCTCATTAGGTCTTTTAGCTAGATAATGATTAATAAATGTCCTCAACTTTTAAGGACTATAAATTAATCATTTTATATAGTACAATGTGCAATCTCATTACATATAGCCTTCCACTTTATCCATGTGAAAACACTTAGAAAAAATTCAAAATTCATAGTTTTCGATCGATCGAATGTGTATCTCGATCAGTCGAAAAAATTAAAAATTTGTACTTAACAATCTACCTGGCTTAATTGGTACTTGATCGATCGAAAAAGAACATTCGAACGATTGACTAGCAATCGAATATCAATCGAATCAAACAACCATCATATGAATGTAATCTTCACACCAAGAATCTGTGGGATTTTGTAATAAGCATATTTCAAGGAGGAATGAACTTTTCATACCCTTATTATTAGCAGCTTTGAATTTTGGACAATTCCTCTTCCAATGTCCTTTCTCACCACAATATAAACACTTTCCTTTGGTCTTCTTTCCTTTATCGGTAACTCCTAAGGTAATTTGTTTACCATCTTGCTTGGTGAAGTCCTTCTTCTTCTTCTTCTTCTTCTTCTTCTTCTTCTTCTTCTTCTTACCCTTGCCTTTCGACTTAGGTTGAGAAGTAGAAGCTTCAGCCATATTAGCATTAACACTAAAAGTACCAAGAATGCCTTCCGCCGCTACTTACTCATTCATTAATTCAGACAATGAATAAATCTTTTTGTTCATATTATAATTGAGTCTGAATTCCTTAAATGATTCCGGTAGTGACTGAAGTATCATATCCACTTAGGATTCTCCATCAATATCGGCACCTAAAACTTCTAATGTATTCAGATTAGAGATCATTGTAAGACAATGCTCCCTCACTGAATTGCCTTCAGCCATTTTGGTATTATAAATTTGCCTCATTGTTTCTTTCCTTGCAAAACAGTCTTACTCACCAAACATCTCCTTCAGACTTAACATTATGTCTGAAGCTAGTTCTACATCCTGCATTTGATGCTGTAGAACATTTGAAATAGATGCTAGAATGTAGCACTTGGTCATCTCATTAGATTTCTACCAACGATTATATCGCTATTTTTCCTCAAGATGAGCATCTAATGAAGGAAAGCTAGGACAAGGTTGAGTAAGCACATATTTGTGCTCTTCAGCTGTAAGAACAATGTCCAAATTTCTTTTCTAGTCAACATAATTAGATCCAGTCAGTTTGTTTTGATTAAGAATAGTAACAAGTGGGCTAAATGATGCCATGTTCAAATCTGAAAATAATAAAGATGAATATTATAAGTAAACTGGACATTATCAATTTAGCATATAAGCATATAATATGGAACCTTAATAAAACCATAAAATAATAAATGCAACGACAACCCAATCCATGTCTATAATTCCTTGGTAGCAAGTTTATTATTAACACATTAATTGGTTGAGAACTATTCTCATTATTAGTGCTATCATGATAACTCTTATCATACACTAATAATATGTCGTATTACCTTTAGCCACTAAGTAATAATGACATAGCTCCTTTGGGAGGTTAACATTACACTTAGTTTAGTGTACACCATTATCTAGAATGATGTGTAGCCACATTTCATCTCCCTTATAATGTTTAAAGTTGTAGTACCATGGAACAAAACACCCTCCTTTGGGATCGTGAGGCATATACGCCAAGACGAGGTGCTTGTCCACACTACTTTAAACAGGTAAGTTCAATCTTGTAGTACTATGAAGTAAACACCCTCCTTTGGGATCGCAAGGCATATACGCCAAGACAAGGTGCTTACCTACACTACTATGAACCGATAATGGAGGCCGTGAGATCCAACCCTTGTATCTCTCTCCCACTAGATGTTTTAAATTAAAGGTTTTTATTTTATAAACATGTGTAATCTAATCACACACAGCCTTGTACTTTATACATTTGAAAACACTTAGAAAAAATACAAAATTCCCTTCAGAGGCATTTTCGCGAGAATCTCGCGAATAAGCTCTTCCCGCGAAAATGAGTTAAGGGAAAAAAAAAATGAAAACACAAAATTCAGACAGAAACTTTCACGACTGTCTCACGACTGTTTCACGAGTAACTTCGCGGGAAGACAACCCACAAAAAACTCGTGTTTTCAGTTTTTAAAATGGCAGATGCAGACAGTTTTCAACAGTTTTTTATGAACTAACAACCACCATATGAACATAATGGATAGAATCGGTGGGCGAAGGTGTGAAGCCGACGATGAGAGCCGCCGGAGATGAGTGGCGCCACAAACCTGAGAGTGGTTTAGTGGCTCTGGTTTGTGGTGGCAGAGTTGGAGTTGACGATGGCAGAGCTAGAGCCAACGATAAGAGCCATGGAGATGAATGGCACCGCGAACCTAAGAGTGGTTTGGTGGCTCTGGTTTATGGGAAGGGAGAACTTGAGAGTGAGAAGGGAGAGAGTTGTGGGAAATAGTGTGAGAGGTGCTGAAGGAGAGAAAGCATGAGAAGGACTTTGGTTTGAGGGAGTGAAAGCATCGGGGTGAGAGCGAGAAAGCAAATGTAAAAATTGTTTTACCAAAATTTTAAGTGTAAATTGTTTTACATAAATTTTCCTAGTTGATTTTGTTGACTAAAATATTTTACTACAAAACAATCACTATAAAATGGAAAAATATTTTCCTGAAAATATTTTATATCAAAACAAATTGAGCGTTAGAAACAAAAATATCTAAATTTTAACTTAATGCAACGTACCAATAAAAATAATAATATATTGCATGGACATATGATGAGATGTATAAAACCCTGGATCTATATCATTAAATTCCTAGTTCTATCTATGATGTGATTTCAAAAGTCTAGATCTACATGACTGAATATAGGTGAACATGTAAATGTATAAACATATAATTGAACATATGGTAGTAGATTTAAAAATGTAAAAACTATATCATCATGTGAAATCCATAAATCCTAAATCTAAATGAAGAGAGTACTACCTGCACTCAAAATATGAATTATGATTGGTTGATTACTGATGAGTCAGAAATTTATGGTCGTCACTACGCAAAGATCGTCATTAACCCAGAGAAGACGTTACGCATTTATTACGATCATTGATGACGAAACATAATAGACGGAGCAACGATCACAGAATGAGCTGTGAACTTCAAACAAAGATTCTGTAACACACTAGCCGTTGAGCATAAATATAGTGATTCATTGCCCATTGATTAGGCATTCAACTATAAAAGAGAAAGCACCAGAAACCCAAGGTATGACCAATCACACACACAAATACTCTACGAAATCACTCTCCATTCTTTTTCTCTCAAGAATCTTTCTCTCTTACTAACTTAAGCATCGGAAGTGGTTTGGCTGATGCCACACCGGCGTGTTACTCTTCCACCCAGTTCATTTTGCAAGTTTTCCATCTACAGAGACGACCCAATTCATAGCATCGTCCGTCCGCTACGACGAGGAGCTCAACTATTGATTTTTTGCACTATCAGTTTGGCACCGTCTGTGGGAAATGCTAATCATTCAAGCCATCTTTCCCAGTGACAAAAGAGTTCCTCGGAGTACGAGATGGAAGCAGAGGCCACACCTCAGCCAGATGCTGTGTAGCAACAACAAATCCAAGCCCTTTTGGCCAATGTGGAAGAATTGACTCGCTAGAATGAAGAACTGCGAAAGACAATGGAATCCCAAAACGCAGAACGTCGGCGAACAAGTGAAAACCAAAATGAAGAAGAGTCAAACTCTCAAGCCAACAGGCGAGACAGGACCTCAGGAGAAGACTCCACTAGGATAGAGAATGAACTTTGCAACATGAGGAAGGAGATGGACGAACTAAAGAGTGCTATGAAGGACAAAGGCGGAGAGAATCTAGATGGGATGATTCGAAGGACGGACTCACCATTCACTAATGAAGTACTAAACCGTCCTATCCCACCAAAGTTTTGTCTTCCACAGTTGGAGTCGTATGACGGTTCCAAGGATCCCTTGGATCACATCGAATCATTCAAGACGCTGATGCTACTGTAGATGATCCCAGACAAGGTGATGTGTAAGGCATTCCCAACAACACTGGAAGAAGTAGCTAGGGTATGGTTCAGCAAGATACCCCTAGGAACTATTGCAGATTTTGAACAACTCAGCAAGGGTTTTGTTCGTCATTTCATTGAGGGGAAATGACACAAAAAGCCAACTAGCCATCTTCTCAACATTCAACAAGCAGAAGGAGAATCAGTAAGACAGTACGTCACCCAATTCAATAAGGAGTTGTTGTAGGTAGATGAGGCTGAAGGTCAAGTCATCTTTAACAACCTTCCAAGCAGGGTTACTGCCAGGAGATTTTTTCTTCTTAATCACTAAAAGTCCACCAAAAACAATCGCGGAGTTGCTCCATAAAGCTCAGAAGTACATGAATGTAGAAGATGCAGTGCTCGCAAAAGAAATGAAAGGAAAAAGGAAGAGAGACGAAGGAACAAGCAACAATCGCGATAAGAAGAAGAAGACACGAAATGTTAGGCAAACTACAGGAAAAAAGAAGGAACTTCTAGACAGGAAACCCAGGTTCACTAACTTCACTCCTCTAATAATGCCAATTGAGCAGGTCCTTATGCAGATAAGAGACGATCCCTCCCTACAACGACCGAAGCCAATTAGCACTCCAGTAGAAAGGAGAGACAAAAACAAATACTGTAGGTTCCACTAGGATCACGATCATCACACCGATGAGTGTAGGCATTTGAAAGACCAGGTGGAAACTTTAATTCGACAAGGGAAGTTACAGAAGTACGTCAGAAAGACGGAGCCCCACCAACGGAAGGACAACCAGGACAGAACTCTAGAGGTAAGGGATAGTAAACCCCCTGTAGGAGAAATAAAGACGGTCTTGGCAGGACTAACGGCAGGCGGAATGCTGAAGTCCCTGAAAAAAGCACAGGGGAGAGAAATAAACAGCGTCCATTCACGGCTCCCTCCAATGAAGATGTCAAAGAATGACGAGCCTAATACTGTCTTCTTAAAGATAGACAGTCGCGGTATCAAGCAACCCCATGACAATCCACTGGTAATCATGCTCAGAGTAGAAGAATTCAACATCCATTAGGTGCTCATTGACAACAAAAGCTCAGCAAATATCATCTACTTGCCCGCGTTTTAGCAGATGAAGCTGGATAAGAAAAGGATCAGGCTTTTCACCTCGCCTCTGGTAAGCTTCACAGGGGATAGAATCGTCCCTAGAGGCATCGTTACTCTAACTGTGATCGTAGGAACTTACCCAGCACAGGTCACCAAGGAAATTGATTTCCTCATAGTTAATTACCCTTCAATATACAACATCATCTTGGGAAGACCTGCACTCAACAGAATAAGAGCAATGACGTTAACATATCACTTGAAGGTAAAGTTTCCAACAGCCCATGGGGTAGGAGAAATCAGAGGAGATCAAGTTCTGGCAAGAGAGTGTTATCAAGCTGCCCTAGCATCAGGAGAGAACCACACATGGGTGATCAATGAACCAGAACCCATTCCCGAACCGTCAGAAACACCACAAGAAGTTGAGATCGTCCCAGGAGATTTTACGAAGGTATTGAAGATCGGAACAGCACTCCCAACTTCAGAGAAAGAGAAGATGATCTCTTTCTCAAGGGCAAATGAAGATGTTTTCGCCTAGAAACACGAGGATATGCCCGGGATTGATAGGAAGATCATATAGCATCGTCTCAACGTCAACCCAGAATGGAAACCTATACAGCAGAAGTGGAGAATATTTGCACCAGAGCGCAATAAAGCTGTAACTGAAGAAGTAGAGAAACTGTTAGAAGACGACTTCATCAGGGAGGTCTTCTATCCAGATTGGCTAGCAAACGTGGTCATGGTAAAGAAGAGTAATGGTAAGTGGAGAATATGCGTCGATTTCACATATTTGAACAAAGCCTACCTAAAAGATAGCTTCCCCTTGCCGAGGATTGATCAATTGGTAGACTCAACTACTGGACACAAGCTCTTAAGTTTCATGGACGCATTTTCTGGATACAACTAGATTCTTATGGACGAAGATGATCAAGAGAAGACCTTATTTGTTACCAGCCAAGGGTTGTACTACTACAAAGTTATGCCCTTTGGACTGAAGAACGCATGAGCCACCTACCAAAGATTGGTGAACCACTTGTTCTCTCACCATATTAGAAGGAATGTGGAGGTGTACGTAGACGACATGTTGGTGAAAAGTAAGGATGAAGCCAACCACTTAGACGATCTCAAAGAAACCTTCAGCACACTACATAAGTACAATATGAAATTAAACCCTACAAAGTGTGTTTTTGCTGTTGCTTCAGGAAAATTCTTGGGATTCATGGTGTCCCAACGGGGAATAGAGGCAAATCTAAACAAAGTAAAAGCAATAATCGAGGTCAAATCACCAAAAATAGTAAAGGAGGTGTAGAGCTTGACAGGAAAAGTTATAGCCCTAAACAGATTCGTCTCTAGGGCAACAGACAAGTGCATGCCATATTTCAAGGTATTGAAAAAAGTCTTTCAATGGAATGACGAATGCGAGGAAGTCCTTGCCAAATTAAAGGAGTACTTGACGAAACCACCCCTATTAAGCCCCTTGGTGATGGGAGAGAAGCTGTTTCTCTACTTAGCAGTATCCAATACTGCAGTAAGTTCGACACTGATCAGAGAAGAAAGGAACGTCCAGAAGCCAGTTTATTATACCAGCCAGGCATTTCAATGAGTAGAGACAAGTTATCCAAGGATGGAAAAGTTAGCTTTCGCATTATTGGTCGCTTCCAAAAAGCTTCATCCTTATTTCCAAGCACACCCTATCGTCTTTTAGGATTAGTGCCCTTAAATCCTATTGTAAGATGTCATGTATGATATTATGTATAACATTATATGTTAAATAATGTATGACTTAATGTTGTGATTAATAAAGTTGTTTTATTATTATCTGAAATAATGGTAACATGAATATTCAGACATTATCATATAGTCTATGAGATGCATTGTATGTGATTTATGTGATTTAGTCATAGAAGATATAAGTCACAAGTTCTTTGTAAACTCAGAATTGTAGTTCGTAGTCGGTGATGAAATTGGGCATTTCATCTGCAAAGACTATAACATATCAACTAAGATGATTTGTCTTGATCATGGAAGTGGAGACTTCTAATTGGTATGTTGATATGTTTTAAGAGTTAAGACATATTGAACTAGACCGCTATGAGATTTATTATTCTCCTAACGACTGTCAATTGAATAATAAATCTCACGACTTATATTTACATGAACTCTTAATCCTGAGAGAATAATGAACCTGATCATGAAGTGTAGGTTGCTTTGATATATCAGGAGTGAGATCTAAAGTAACGGTCAAAACCTCAGTATGTTGGACAGTCACATTTAGTGTTGATGGAACATATATTCTCAAGATAGAATTCATAGTCTCTTAATGGAGATATAAAATATTTCCTTGAGATAAGTTTAATGAGTTTGTTATTCAGAGAGTTAGGTCTAACCACTTTAGTAAGACTAAAGTATATATTTATGAAATTGGATTTTATAAATATATGATGAATAATATTAAAGGATTAAACCGGGTACTTAAGGATTAAGATGTAGTAATTCACAAAGTGGCAGTCTATATTCATGACTTTGTATTACTACGAATATTTTATGAAGGGATTGCATGTACAATAAAGTCTTGAGATATAATTTATTAATAAGGCCTAAAGTGCAATTATATTTATAAAGTGGTATTAAATATAATTAATGGTAACTTTGGACTTGTCAAGAGTTGACAGAAAAGCCCAAGGCCCATTGGAGCTAAAGTCTTATTTGTTCCCTTTTGGTCCCACTCCAAGCCACACACTAAAGCCCAATTGGAAAGGCCCAAAAGACTAGCCCAATTAGATAATCAGTTATATAGAGAGAAACATACAGAATTTTGTAAGAACATGAATTTGTATGTATGTAAGTTCTCTCAAGAACATACACATAACTAATTGAGAGACCACACATCTTGGGCATCAAGTGGAATTGGAGTGAAGATTGAAAGTGTTCCCGAGTGCGTCTAATCTTCGATTTTGAATTTCACCGCATCAAGGTACACTCTCTTATTCTTTAATTCTGAAATTTACATAGCACATGTTATCTATTGCGAATGAAGTAGATCTGTTAATTTTCCGCTGCGTATATGCATATTTCCATCATCGTCGTCATGACAGACCAACCTATAAGAAAGATAATAAACAAGATAGATACGCAGAACGACTCATTTAATGGGTAATTGAATTAGGCAAATTTGACATCGAATATCGGCTCGGAGCAGCAATCAAAGCCCAAGTGCTAGCAAATTTTATTGCAGAGTTCACTTACCCCTATAAGGAAGAAAACCCTTCTATGGAAATATGGACGGTTCAAATAGATGGGTCTGCCACGAACAAAGTAGGAGGAGCAGGAGTAGTGCTTATATCTCCAGAAAAAGAAACATTGAAGTATGTAGTTAGATTGCAGTTCCCAGCAACAAATAATGAGGCAGAATACGAAGCATTGCTAACAGGGCTAAGTCTAGCGAAAGCTCTAGGAGCAAAGAACCTTATCGTCCAAGCTGATTCTCATCTAATAATTGGACAAGTGAAGGGAGATTATGAAACCAAAGAAGAAAGGATGCAAAAGTACTTGAAGATCGTCAAAAGACTCTCATAGCACTTTGACAACCTAGACTTTGTGCAAATCCCAAGAACCAAAAACACAGAAGCTGACCTCCTAGCAAGATTGGCCGCGTCAGAAAACTACAATGCAACTTCCGAACTATTTATAGAGATAAGGGGGCAGCCAAGCACAGAAGGTGAGAAAGTTCTGAAGATAAAAGAACAAGATGAGTGGATGACTTCCATCGTCCGTTACTTGAAAGAAGGATGGCTCCCTGAAGATAAGGCGGAAGCAAGGAAGATACAAATCAGAGTAACTCGCTTTGTCATTATTGACGACGTGATGTATAGACAAGGATACTTACTCCCATATCTAAGATGCGCCAACTCAGAAGAAGCAGACTATGTGCTCTGCGAGATACACAAAGGAGTCTGCGGAAACCACGTTGAGGCTAGATCCTTAGCAGGAAAGGCACTCAGAGCAGGATATTACTGGCCAACCCTACAGAAAGATGCATATGACATCGTCAGAGCATGCGACAAGTGTCAACACTTCGTAAATGTCCAGACGAGATCAGGAGAGACAATGACACCCATATCCTTACCATGGCCCTTCGCCCAATGGGGAATTGATATTATGGGTCCATTCCCTCTAGGGAAGAAATAACTCAGATTCTTGATCGTGGCAATCGATTACTTTACAAAATGGGTAGAAGTAGAGCCAGTGACGACGATAACAGAGGCTAAAGTCACAAGCTTTGTGTGGAAAAACATTATCTGTAGGTTTGGAGTTCCACGTGTCTTAATATCAGACAATGGAAAACAGTTTGACAACCCCAAGTTTCAAAAATTTTGCTAAAACTTAGGAGTAAAGAATCACTACTCTTCTCCAAGACACCCTCAGGCCAATGGCCAGACAGAAGTGATGAACAGAAGCTTGCTCAAAATTATCAAAACTAGGCTTGAGGGGGCAAAGGAGGCGTGGCCTGAAGAACTACAAAATGTCTTTTGGGCATATAGGACGACCACAAGAGTTCCAACAGGAGAAACACCATTCAAGCTGACATTTGGCATTAAGGCCGTCATACTAATGGAAGTGGGACTGACGAGCTTCCGAGTCAAAATTTATGAAGACCAGAAGAACCAGTAGGAGCTTAACAACAGCTTGGACCTAATTTATGAAATCAGAGAAGAAGCTATGAAGCGAATGGCCAAACACAAGGAAGCAATGACCAGATACTACAATAGAAAGGTCAAGGTAAGAAGGTTCAACATAGGAGACCTCGTCCTTAGAAAGGTATCATAGGCAACAAAGGACCCATCCCAAGGAAAACTGGGACCAGCCTAGGAAGGTCCCTACGAGGTAATCCATCATTCCAGGGAAGGCTCCTACTACCTGAAGTCTCTAAACGGCCAAGAATTGCCTCGACCATGGAACATAGAACACTTGAAGAAGTACTACCAGTAAGGAATGCTTTACATTACAAGTTGCCTAATCTTCATATCAGTATGTACGACAGTTATTACTTTCGTCATTCATAGATCATTAATACATGAAAGCATTATCCATGCATATTTATCAATGATTATTCATGAGTTATTTGTCAACGAAAATATGTGCAATACCTAGGAGTCATCCTTGGGAGACGTCTCAAGGACCTTCGTCATTAAAATTCTAAATATAAAGCTGTTCACACACAGCCACCAAAGTCGACTAAATCAGAGTTGTTTAAACATAACCAATATGATCATCATTCGAGCACGAATAGACAAAACATAAAAAATGGTTAACCTAAAGATGCTCCAATACCACGGCTTTAAGTCACGAGTATAGCGCAACATCGTCATTCAAACATGACTCAATAAAAAGTTGTTCAAACACAGCTAAGAAATACTAAGTTGTTCAAACACAACTAATATCATCATTAAAACATGACTCAATAAAAAGCTACATAGCTAAAAAATACTAAGTTGTTCAAACACAACTAATATTGTCATTCAAACATGACTCGATAAAAAGTTGTTTAAACATAGCCGAAAAATACTAAGTTGTTCAAACACAACTAATATCTTCATTCAAACATGACTCAATAAAAAACTGTTTAAACACAGCCAAAAAATACTAAGTTGTTCAAACACAACTAATATCGTCATTCAAACATGACTCAATAGACAGCTGTTCAAACGCAGCTAAAAAATGCTAAGTTGTTTAAACACAACTAATATCGTCATTCAAACATAACTCAATAAAAAGCTGTTCAAACACAGCTAAAAAATACTAAGTTGTTCAGACACAACTAATATCGTCATTCTAACATGACTCAACAGAAAGCTGTTCAAACACAGCTTAAATATACTAAGTTGTTCAAATGCAACTAAGGTCGTCATTCACGACTCAATGAAAACTGTTCAAACACGGCTAAGGAGTACTAAGCTCGTCATCCTGACATGGCTCAATAGAAAGCTAGTCAAAACACAGCTTAAGTGCTAAGGTGCTCAAACATGATCAGAATCATCATTTACACATGATTGTTCCAACATAGCCAAAAGCAAAGAGCTATTCAAACGCGAGCTAAGTATAGAAAGTCGCTTCAGCACATCGTCATAAAAGGTCGTCCAAGCACAACCAAACGTAAAAAGAGTTGTCTGCTGCAACCAACCCACCTATCATTGTCAAAGTGATTGTTTAATTGCCCAAAACAACGGGCCCCAAAAGAATTGTTCAATTACCCAAAACAACAGGCCTAAAGAAAAATATTATTCTTGCCTTGCAATAAAAAAAAATAAAAAATAAAAAATAAAGATTACTATTCGTCAAGGACAGGGTCTGTAGGGGTTGTAGTTGCGGCCTCCTCCATTACTTCAGCAACGTCTGTGGCTCCCTCCGTCACATTCTCTGTTGTAGCCTCAGACGGACGATCGGACATAAGTTCCTTCTCAACGTCATCCATGGCCAAGCCAGAGAGGTCCAAGCCAGGGTGATACTTTGCCATCCACTTCACAAGAAGATCAAAGCCCTCCACGTAGTACTTGCACAACTCATCGGAATACTCGTCAAAGTCTTTGAAGTCCTGTACCGCCGTGGCCCCAACTATCTGCAGTTTCAGCTCCAGGTCACCAATCTGCTTGTCCTTCAGCTTGTAGAAGTCTTTTTCCACCTGTAGGCTTTTCTCCAAGGCTGCCACGCGCTTCTTGTCATTTTCAGCTTCAGTAGTGAGAATAGCAACCTTGTTCTTAAGCGTCTCGTTCTCAGCGGATAAAGACTTGACCAAAAGCGCAGACGCGGCCACCTTCTTTTCTAAGTCCAAGAGCCTTCTCGAGACGAATAGAGACTCCCCCAAAGCCTGCAAAAAATTTTTTCCCTTAGCAGAAGTAAAGCAAAGAAAAAGAAGAAGTGAAAAATAGCCTGCAACGCTTACCTGCACAAGCTACTAAATATGGGACGACATCATCTCACTGTACGACTTTGCCATCAGAAGGCTTAGGTCATCCATAGAGAGCGCCTCATGAGCCTTCAAAGCCGCCGCGTTAGCATCATCCCAAAAGGTGGGAAGAAAAGACTTACCACCAGCCTTTTTCTTCTTCCTAACCTCCTCTCCACCAAAGGCAATCACCTCAAATGATGAGGTGGGAGAGGCAGGGCGCTTGGCAGGCAAGTGGGTAGGAGGAAGTGTCATCACGGGATCTTTCTTAAAGGCGTCACCCGTTCTTTTTCTTTGACAAGAGACCACTGACGGTGCCACCCTTGGCCTTCTTCTCTTGGGCCTCAACCAGTTTTTACTTGCTAAACCTAGTCGTCATTCCTGAAATGACAAAATAATAATAATAATAATTATTATTATTATTATAAATAAAAAAAAAGAAAAAAAGAAAGAAAGATGAAGACAAAAAGAAAGAAGCGCTTACTCTTCTTTACAACTTCCAAATTCTTCCAAACCTTAGTAGACGATTCCGAACCCAAAAAGTGAAGAAATAGAGATTAAGGAGAAACGAGCTCGTCAAAATCTTTGACGGACTCCAAGTACTCCTTCACTCTTTCAGCTCAACGCTGATACCTTTTCTTCAAACGAGGACGCTGGGAAACTGCAAACAGAAATGCAAGTAAGTCTTCTATCATCGTCACTCATGAAGGAAGAGAAAAGCAACTAAAAGATGAGAAAGACGCACCAGACACGGGAACTCCCCAACTACGAAAAAACTTGGGGGCTTCGTCCAGGTCCTCCCTAGGGACGAACTCCCAACCAGTTCCAAAGACAAAAAAAATAAATTTGGCTTCCAATTTCGAAGAGACGATGGGTAAACGAGGATTAACCTAGAAGCCCTATCCCACGGCTTAAACTCATAATAGCTGGGGTCCTTCGATTTCCTTAGACGATAGAAATGGAGGGATTCGTCCCTCCTAATGACATCACCATCATTGGCGGACGTCCAAACCACCATGCAAGAGACAATGATTCGCCAGGAGTTAGGCACTAACTGTGCCGGAGCAAGATGCAAGTAAGAAAAAAGTTCCCTAACAAAGGGATGAACAGGGAAACGAAGGCCATTGGTAAAGTCGGCCTCGTAAAAACAAACCTCATCAGAATACGAGTGACAAGCCCTCTCTTTGTCACTCAAGATCCTAATCTTTACCGAATCAGGGAACTGAAACCTATCCCTGATCCGCTATTCATCCTTTCCCGTAAGGGAACATGGGATATTCCAAGCTTTATAGGGGGTGGAAACAGAAGTAGCCTCCGAGATCACGTGATCATTAGACGAAGATAACCCCGTCTCCAGATCACTAGACCTTACCTCGGACATCTTTAACAACCTAGCTACCTTAGCAGAATGGGAAACCAAAGGGAATAGTAAAGAAAGGACAGAAATGTATGGACAGTCCTCCCTTATGAAGAAACTAACCCTCTCGAGACACTCCCCCTCTACAGACTCGAGTAAGCAACCTAAATGAGCAAAAAAGAAAGCTACTGAAGGACAATCTACCCTAACAACAGAATAATCTACCATGGAAGAACCAAAAAAGAAGAAAGAGCACGAAGAACTTACCAGGAAACACAGGACAGAGAAAGGAAGCTCAGAGGAGAAACGAACCCTAGAATAGAAACTAAATAAGGAATAAATACAAAAGAAAGGAAAGATGGGGGAAAAATGCAAAACAAGTGGCCAAAACACGTGCGGGAAAATCGAGACATGTCCGCACGACGAACGCATCCTAGCCGTATATGTGGCATTCAACTGCTCAAACATCAAAACCGTCATAAATGCGCAGTACACGGAATATGAAGCGTTAGACGAATTTGTTCTTATCTCGTCTAACAAACAACAATTCGAATAAGGGGGCAGCTGATGAGTTAGAAATTTATGGTCGTCACTATGCGAAAATCGTCATTTACCCAAAGAAGACGTTACGCATTTATTACGATCATTGATGACGAAACGTAACGGACGGAGTAACGGTCACAGAATGAGCTGTGAACTTCAGACAAAAATTCTGTAATGCACTAGCCGTTGAGCATAAATACAATGATTCATTGCCTATTGATTAGACATTCAACTATAAAAGAGAAAGCACCAAAAACCCAAGGTACGACCAATCACACACACAAATACTCTACGAAATCACTCTCCATTCTTTCTCTCAAGAATCTTTCTCCCTTACTAACTTAAGCATCGGAGGCGGTTTGGCTGACGCCACACCGGCGTGTTACTCTTCCACCCAGATCATTTTGCAGGTTTTCCATCTACAGAGATGACCCCATTCACATCATCGTCCGTCCGCTATGACGAGGAGCTCAATTGTTGATTTTTTGCATCATCAATTACCATGAGGTGGATCTTGGCTATCTCTTCACTCCAACAATGCAGTTGATCATGGATTGGTTGAGATCTCAACCCACTAATTTTCTAAAAGGATGCAACAGTGACCAACGGGTTTTCACTTACCTTCGAAAATGCTTGATGCAAGGGATGATGCTTATGAACTCTTTCTTTTTTTTTTTTTTTTTTGTTTTTTTTTGTTTTTGAGAAGTGATGCTTATGAACTTGAGTGGCAAGTGCGTATGGTGTGTGCATAAAATGTGCCAAGAATTAAGAACTAGTATTATGCTTGTATGATACATGGCTTAATTAAGATTTGTATATAAATTAAATAAAACAATATTCTTCAATGGGCAAGACTAAGGTACAATACTTAGGTGTTATTCCTTAGATTCCTCTTTTAAAATTCTGCCACATGGCTAAATCTTAAGAGAGAAACCTAAGGAACAACACCTAAGGTACTGTATCTAAATTTTGTCCTTCTTTAATAACACTACATAAAACTAAAGGCAAATTGTGTACATTGAGATAATGATTATTTGAGTTTCTCAAAAAAAGAAAGAAAAAGATAATGATTATTTGAGAATAAGAATCAATATGTTAAAGAAAAATTTCAACCTCACTCTTTTTATATTCCTCCATTTTCTAAAATTTTGTAATTTTAAGTGAGACTAATGGGGGCCTCACAAGGTGTTTGGCAATTTGTTGTACTGGGACAGGGCCTTTTGTATAACTGACTGCACTTGACCAGTTAACTCTCTTGGGCCTTATTTGATAGACCTTCCTTCGTTTTTTTTTTTTTTTTTTACATTTTTTAAAAAATTTTTATACCAACCAGAAAAGAGCATTACAAAGTTACTTGCTGAGGCCACTTGTAGTGCATTGGAGCACTGGAGGCCATATCAGCCATAATATGTACATTACCAAGCACAAAATTTAGGACCCAACGGAAGGAAAAACACATACCCTGATGCTTTAAGGAAACAAAGTCAGCAATCAAAGTTTTTCCTTCCCAATTCGGAGATTGACCTGTATTAAACAACTGAACTAAATATTTACTATTGCTCAAAATCAAAATCTGGTTGAACTGAAGCCTATTTGCTGTCACTGCTGCTTCTCTTAAACCTTCAAGCAAAACACCTGAGATTAATCTAGCTGCACTGCTCCTGCACCCGTAGAACACCACTGCACCCTGCCTGGTCCTAGCCTCATAAGCAAAAGCACTCCTCTTCCTTCTTCTTTGCCTGACACCAGAAATCTTGAGGACAATGCTCCACTGCCCACCAAAACCTTGAGCCGTGATTTTCTGCCTAGAATTCCTATTTTCAGTACGGTGATAATGTTGAAAGATCTCTTGGTACCTGCAAAACAGATTTTGAGTTGTTAAAATGACATTCATTGGATCAGATGGAACTCCTTCATGAATCACTCGGTTTCTGTAATTCCAAATAGACCAGAGGGTGATGAATATCAGCTGCAAAGTTTCCATGCTTTTCTCATCCATCCTCTTATGTCTAAATATAGAATTGATGAGCCATTGCTGAACTGTCATAGGACCAAGGGAGGAAGTATGCAAAGCTAGAGGTGATCCATACCTACAAGCTCTAGCAAAATTGCAATGAAGGAAAAGATGGCTAGTAGACTCCTTAACACTGTCATAGAAAGGGCAGAGAGCAGCAATTGGAATTCCCCTTCCTTTCAGAGTTTGAAAAGTTGGCAGGCTATCATGAATCACCTTCCAAACCAAATTGCAAATTTTCAAGGGAAGCCTAACTTTCCATATAATGTTCCACACAACCTCAGGGACATTTTGGGGACTAAGGGTTGCATTGGCTGACAGATTTGCATCTTCCAACAGAATCTCATAAGCTCTATGAACTTTATACTCCCCTGAATTTGAGAACTTCCACATTAGAGTATCTGTCAAAGCACCTGTCTTTGAGATGGGGATGCTTAAAATTTCTGAGCTTACAGGGGGGGTACAAGGATATGACCAAATTAGGCTTCCAAGAGTGAGTGGTTTGGTCAATTAAATTAGCTACAGTACCTGTGGTAAGGTTTGGGTTATGCAGATTTGGGGTTTGGAACCAAGCAGGATGGTTTAAAGAAATGTTTGTACCATTACCAACCCACCACTTCCCCTCTCTCAACTTTTTGTTATCCTGCTTCACAATGTTTCTCCAGAACCAAGATTGAAGAGGTCTGGGTTGACATTCATGGATTGAGCTTCTAGGGAAGTATTTGGCTTTAAAAGTTCTTGCTAAAAGGGATTGAGGGTTTTGGTGAATTCTCCAGAATTGCTTAGCAAGCATGGCTTAGTTCATCAAGCTGAACTTTTTAAGGCCTAACCCTCCAACATTCCTAGGCTGACACACTTTGTTCCAATTAAGTAGGTGCATTTTCCTAACCCCTTTATCATGCCCCCACCAGAAGGATCTTGTAATGGCATCTAGTTTATTACAAATACTGTCAGGCACCCTAAAGCAAGAAAAGGTATATAAGGGCATGGATTAAAGAGCTGAATGGATCAAAGTGGTTCTACCTGCTTGTGAGAGAAGCTTAGCTTTCCATCCTTGAAGTTTAGAGCTGCGTTTATCCACCAAGTAATGAAAATCAGCAACTCTCTTACCCTTAAGTTTGAAGTTTAACCCTAAGTACTTACTAGGCTCCGTCACTAGATTGACCTTCAAGACCGAGGCTAGGTGCTCTTGCTCTACTCTTGGCATATTTGGAGAGCAATATAAATCAGGCTTGGCTACATTAATGCTCTGTCCAGAAATAGAGCAGTACCATTGTAAAACACATTGAATGTTGTCTATGGAGTTACCATCATTCCTAAAGAACAAAAGGGAATCATCAGCAAACAGCAAGTGAGTGAAAGTGCACCCATTCCTTCCAACTCTTATACCTTGGATCTTTTTATGTTGTTCAGCTTGAATAAGGGCAAGGGATAAAACATTTGCACACAAAAGGAAGAGATATGGTGATAAAGGATCCCCTTGTCTTAGACCTTTCTTAGGTTTGAAGGTTTGAGATAAGCTCCCATTCACAAGAAGTGTATATTGGATTGTGGTGACACACTGTAAAATCCACTTGACCCAATTTTGGCTAAAATTCATGGAAATAAGAACAACCTTCAAGAATTTCCAATCTATCCTATCATAAGCCTTTGTCATATCAATCTTCAAAGCCCCATAAAACTTTTTCCTCCTCTTCCTTTTCCTAAGGAAATCAAAAATTTCATGAGCAAGAAGAATATTATCAGGAATATTTCTACCCTTGATAAAAGCATTTTAAAAGGGAGTGATAAGAGAGTCCATGATAGGCTTAAGACGATTAACCAGCAGCTAAAAAAACAAGGAAAGGAAGAGATTTTTCTGATTTCTCTATAAAATCATTTGAATAAAATCAATAATAGTAAAAGTATCTAATACTAAAATATGCATATGACCTTAGTTGATAGTTCGAGTAGACAAAGCATTCTTTTTCTATACATTGAATTTTTAGCAAAGAGAATCCACTTTGGTGTCCCAACAGTGAGCCAACAAGGCCACATTTAAAAATAAAATAGATCGGCCCAAGCAATTATTTGCTTAAACTGGGTTTGAAAATGGTTTTAACTTTTAAGCAATTATTTTTTCACTTAACCATGTAACTTTTTTATTTATTTTAGAGAAAGAACCATGTAACTAAGTATATAAGCAACTAATTTTTCTCTATATATATATATATATATATATAAGCAACTAATAAAGTCTATCCAAACAATAGGATAGACTTTATATATATACAACCCATATATGTATACAACTATAAATCCCATATATGCATTCTTTCTACAAAAATAAATATATATGCATTCTTTTTTCTTTCTTTTTTTATATAAGCAACTGATTTATATATATATATTTATATATATATAATAGATTACCCAAGGGCTCTAGTGAATGTGAATTTTTTATGCTTACCTTCTCACTATGCTTAAGCCATAGTGTCCGTCAAATCTGGCTGATAATCCAATTTTTAAATGTTTTTTTTGGTAAACCCAATTATTAATCATATTTCATAATCGTTTTAGATCATATAAGTTATGATTAGTATAACATTATTTATTATTATTATTAATTCATAATCTAAATAATTTTTTATGTATACTATACTATTCACATAATCTCTCATATATATATATATTATTTATTTATTTGAGAAAAACATAATCACATAATAATATTGGTTCAAGAGAGTTTTAAAAAAAGAAAAAGAAAATTGTGTTATGGCTCTGCAACTGCAATAGAAATAGCAAATTTAGCCCAAGTCCAAGTCTGTGGTTGAGCCATACAAGCATATACAGCCAATTAAAAAAATGTTCCGTGGAACCAAAAAAAAAAAAAAAAAAAAAAAAATGTTCCGAGTTCCACCTACTACTATTGTAGCAGACAGCAGTGGCCTCCTAGTGCTACTTCTCTTCGCAATATTCTGCAGCAATACCATTGGCTAGATCAACAATCCAACGGCTCCAATTCGCTCAAACACGTCACCCATTTCCAAACCCCTACTCCCAAATCTCCCAAATCTCCAACTCCAAAATACTCTATACTCCGGAGCCCAGCCAAAGCTTAACGAAGCAGCCAGCCGTGACTCCTCTCCGGACTTAAAAAAATCTCAGATCCTTTTCTTCAGTCTCATATACACACACACACACACACGCGCACGGGCAAAAACAGAGTCTAGCTCTGATTCCGGAGAGCCAAAATGATGCCGCCGGAGCTCCAACCCCGCTCCTTCCGCCCTTACATCTCTTCCTCCATTAGCGCTCCTTCTTTCTCCTCCTCCTTCAACAATGGCTCCCCTTCTCCCGACTCTAACCCTAATCAAAGATTCCCCACCACCTCCTCTTCCAGATCGCTCAAAAACTCTCGATTCTCAGCAACATCCTTCGCCTACAACGCTCGAATCGCCATCGCCCTCATCCCCTGCGCCGCCTTCCTCCTCGACCTCGGCGGAACCGCCGTGCTCGCCACCCTAACCGTCGGCCTCATGGTCTCCTACATCCTCGATTCCCTCAACTTCAAACCCGCCGCCTTCTTCTCCGTCTGGCTCTCTCTCCTCTTCTCTCAATTGGCCTTCTTCTTCTCCGCCACCACTTCTCTCCGCCAGTCCTTCAACTCTCTCCCTCTCACTCTCCTCTCCGCCTTCCTCTGCGCCCAGTCCAACTTCTTGATCGGGGTCTGGTCTTCTCTCCAATTCAAATGGATCCAAATCGAAAACCCTTCCATCGTTCTCGCCCTCGAACGCCTCTTATTCGCTTCCGTCCCCTTCGCCGCCGCCTCTCTCTTCACCTGGGCCACCGTCTCCGCCGTCGGCATGTCCAATGCCGCTTACTATCTCATGGCCTTCAATTGCATCTTCTATTGGCTCTACTCCATTCCTCGAATCTCATCCTTCGCCTCCAAGAACGACGCCAAATACCACGGCGGCGAGGTTCCCGACGATAACTTAATCCTCGGCCCCCTCGAAAGCTGCTTCCACACTCTAAATCTCCTCTTCTTTCCTCTCGTTTTCCACATTGCCTCTCACTACTCTGTCATTTTCTCCTCCGCCGCGGCCATCGCAGACTTATTTCTCCTCTTCTTTATCCCCTTCTTGTTCCAGCTCTATGCGTCCACCAGGGGCGCACTTTGGTGGATCACCAAGAATCCTAACCAGCTGCATAGTATCCGTGTCATCAATGGCGCCGTTGCTTTGGTTGTTGTGGTGATTTGTTTGGAGTTTAGGGTTGTTTTCCATTCGTTTGGGAGGTACATTCATGTGCCAGCCCCATTGAGTTACCTTCTTGTGACTGTTACCATGCTTGGAGGTGCTTCCGGAGCTGCTGCTTATGCTGTGGGAATGATTTCCGATGCTTTTAGCTCCGTCGCTTTCACCACATTGGCTGTGATAGTCAGTGCTGCCGGTGCAATTGTTATTGGATTTCCTATATTGGTATGCAATTCACTCTTAACATTGTTGTTTCAAGTTAAAAAATTAATAGAATTGCAATTTACTTATTAGAGATATCTTTAGCTGATTGGAAAGGTACATGAAAAGATTACACAATACACTTCAAAATCAAACTTGCCATTATTACGTGCTTTATCAGGATTAGGCTATTTTAAAGTTTTTGGGTAGCATTATGATGTTTTATGTCTTGTAAGAAAAAAAATAGGTGTGATGTTCACAATCTGCTCGGTGTGTCACTGATGCTAATTGTTAGTTAAATATTATTTGAATGCAGAGAATATTTGAAAACGTTTGATGCATCTAAAGTTATTGTTGGTTTTCAATCAGTTACATTCATCGTTGTAGACATAATGGATGCCCATCAATGAAGCATGCCTAATTAGGTGCAATTAACCTTTTCCATTTTTCTTTGAAAATCAAGGTGGCCTAGTGTTGGTTGTGTCTTGCTGATGGACCAATGCTGACACTATCAACTAAAATGTTTTGAGAAACATGGAAAGTCTGTTTTCTAAATAAATAACTGCCTATGTTGTATGTAATAAACATGTGGGTACAGAACTGACTGTGAGTCAGTGATTTTTAACTAGCTAAAACTCATCCTTTCGACTTTTAGCACCGTCAAGGCTTTAGTGTTATCCAATAGCCACTGGCCCACTAGTACCCAATGACTTTTGCTACTTGGGGTGGGGCCAAAAAGATTTATTTCCTTTTTGTTTTTTTGGATCAGAAGTGTATAAGTAATGCTGGAAGAAAATTCAATTTCAGATTATATATATTTTACTTTGTTCATGAGCATTAGAGCTGTTTGGATCAAGCCAATGGTTGAGCACTGTCTACTGCTTGCTTATACCCCACTGAGTGAATATGGGACTTGAAGCATACATGGTTATATATTTCTTTCTTTAATTTTGCAGTTCCTCCCGCTGCCTTCTGTTGCTGGATTCTATTTGGCTCGATTTTTCACTAATAGGAGCCTGCCATCATATTTCGGCTTTGTTGTGCTTGGTAGCTTGATGGTTACATGGTTTGTGATGCATAATTTCTGGGACCTTAATATTTGGTTGGCAGGCATGTCCCTGAAATCCTTCTGTAAATTCATAATTGCAAACGTTGTCCTGGCCATGGCTGTTCCTGGTCTAGCTATTCTACCCTCAAAATTTCATTTTTTGATTGAGGGTTCTTTAATCAGCCATGCATTGCTACTATGTTACATTGAGGATCGATTTTTCAATTACTCTAGCATTTACTATTATGGATTTGAGGATGACGTGATGTATCCAAGCTACATGGTTATTGTAACTACTTTTGTGGGTTTGGCTTTGGTGAGAAGACTATCTGTGGATCATCGAATTGGACCAAAGGCAGCTTGGATTTTGACTTGCCTCTATTCTTCGAAGCTGGCAATGCTGTTGATTACGTCAAAATCCGTAGTATGGATGGCAGCTGTTCTTTTATTGGCCATTTCTCCCCCGGTGCTTCTTTACAAGTATTTATTCCGTTGCAAACTTCAATGATTTCAATTTTTCTCAAAACCTCTTAGTCTTAGCAAATCAACCTTGTTAATTCTTCACTCTTTGGACTTTGTAGGGATAAATCAAGAACAGCCTCAAAGATGAAACCTTGGCAAGGTTATGTTCATGCTGCTGTGGTTGCTTTATCTGTATGGTTTTGCCGAGAAACAATTTTTGAAGCCCTCCAATGGTGGAACGGGAGATCTCCATCTGATGGTTTACTTCTTGGATTTTGTATTCTCTCTATGGGATTGGCTTGTATGCCCATAGTAGCGCTCCACTTCTCTCATGTACAGGTAAGTATATTTTTTCTTTTGCAGTTGTGTGGTTTTTGTTTATTCTTATTCTATAAAATATTGTTTACAGCCAGAGTGGGGGAAAATATTAACAATCTGTTGCTGAAGCAAAATAATTTGTGCAGCTAAACATTTTCCACTTCCCATTCAGATTCATAGTATTTATGTTATGAATTTATGATTCTTCAAATTCATCTTCCATATTCTTTATTTTTGTTTTTGGATAAGGAATAAAGTTTTTTAAACGAGGAAGATCACTTCATGCTCACAATGACGAACACAGAATGTCTTAAAAAATTACAAAAAAGAGAGAAAGTCTTGGAACTCTACAAAAGAATTACAATGAGTAAAACCCCACACTCTAGACCAATCAGACAAAGTACGTATTAGCACAGATTGCAGTTGCTCTTGAGAGCTCTCAAAATTCTCAAAAGTGTGTTTATTACCTTCCTTCCACATGATCCACATTAAACATGATGGAACAAGGTTCCAAATGTCTGATGAGTGTTCCCTAAACCAATTCCTCCAACCAAACAATAAAGCTATTACCGTCCAAGGCAAGACCCAATGAATCCCAATCATCTTAAAGATGACACTCCACATATTAAAAGCAATTTTGCAAAGTAGCAACAAATGGTCAACTGTTTCCGCACTGCACTGACACATGCAACACCAGCTCTTGATGAGAATCTCACTAGGATCCTACCCCAAACTGCTGTCCATATGAAGGACGCTCGCTTAGGTGCCTCAACACACCACACACTTATCCAAGGAATTGGATTGGTGCTACGGAATGCATTGCAATAGGACCCAAAATCAAACTTCCCACTCCCTTCAAACTCCATTATCGCACCCCTTCCCTCTAGGCATTTGAGAGTAAATGTGGCCTAGGAATGAATTCACCAACTCTAACTCCCAATCATGAAAATCCCTATGAAATTGCACATGCCAACTCTTACTCCCTCTATTCATATTGCTATCTAAACAATCTGAGACTAAAGCATCTTTTTTGGATGAACAAGCATATAGGTCAGGGTATTTACATTGTGAGAGCCACTCCAATGATCATACCAAAACCTTAGACGTGTACCCTCCCCAAACTCAAAGGATACATGCTGAGAGAAGTTATTCCAACCCGCTCTAATACGCCAAAGACTACATCCAGGGCCGGCCCAACAAAATTTGGGGCCTGAGGCGAAAATTTTATATGAGGCCTTTTTATATGTAAACATTAATTAAATAAAATTATATAATAATAACTAAATTAAGACTAATTTGATGTAAATACAGAAATTGTTGAATAATACTAACTAAACTAAGGTTAATTTCATATAAAAGATTGAATATCATTATTGAACCATAAATTTAAACAAAAAGAATTAAAAATATATATATATATATATTTTTAAAGAAACTTACTTTAACTTGAATATATGACTATGCATAGTTAAGTAAAGTTGTAATCTAAATTTTAATTTTGTATATACTTTTTAAGAGAAAGAGATAGATAGATATTATTTGGCGTGTGGCTTAGTAGGAGATTAGTTTACAAAAATTAAGCTCCCAAACTATTAGAGGAGATTAGTCATCATTAATGATTTATCACATTTGCAGCATTTTTTTTTTTTTGAAACATTTTTGGGTTTTAATTGGTTTAAATTTTTATTGGTCTCTTATTTTGGAAGCCTTGTTAGAAATGAAAAAGAAAAATACTAAAGATACTACAAAATGTTCACAATATAATGTGATAATGACTGTAATTGATGAATTTCAACAACTTAATTTTTTGTATTTGAATTACTTTTTTATGTGATTGGTGACATGTCAATTAAACCTATAATAAAATTTGTGGTATTTTTAGCATCACTCTTAAAAAAAAGTACCAATCATTTAAAAAATGTTATATTTTAAAAAACTTTTGGACCTTTTACAGAGAAAAATGGGGCCTTTTTTTAGTAGAGAAATTTTATTTTGGTTGCGGGGCCTTAGGCCTAGGCCTAAGTTGCCTAGGCCTTGGGCCGGCCCTGACTACATCCATGGGTCCCTCTACTTGATTTCGAGGTCTAGCCTCCCGCTTCCACTCCAAACTTCAAAGCAAACACTCAACGCCACAAATTGAGTATCCTCATGCCTAAAATGAAATAACCATTTCCCAAGTAAAGCTTGATTAAAGAGCCCTATCCGCTTGATTCCCAAACTTCCTAACTCAATAGGTGAACAAACCGTATCCCACCCCACCATAGAATATTTGAACTCCTCCACTGAGGCATCCCACAGAAAATTTCTCTAAAGTCTCTAACCTATTAGCCACAAACATGGGAATAGTGAAAAGAGAGAGGTAATAAGTTGGTAAGCTTGAAAGTCTTCCATATTACTGAGGGCATTTGATAAATTTCTATTGATAAGGTTTTAGAATTATGTGCAGATATCTGGAACATTAATTTGGACACAAGTATTACATGGAGTTTTTTTTTATTTTTTTTATTAGTAGTATTTTTATTGAAAAGACATGATGTATACACAAATGTTCCAAAAGAATTACAAAGAGAAAAAGGCAGGTTCTTAAAAAAAGAGAGCCTATAACATTTACAAATGAATGCTCAAAAAAGAATATTTCAACTCCATAACTGAAATCTTCACACCCTTAAAAGTTCAATTCTTTCTCTCCCTCCATAGAGTCTACATTAGACAATGTAGCTATTTCCAAGCGAATGATGCCATGATTACCAACACAACTCTTCAATCCAGAAAGTAACTCTCTCAGGCAGCACCTGGTGAACCCCAAACGTTGAAAATATGATAGACCACAATTCTTTGGTGACAACACAACTAATTAATAAGTGGTCCACTGTTTCACTACAATTTGCACATACAACACCTATTTTCATAGTTATAGCTCTCCACATAAGATTATCACATGTAAGGATTGTGCCCCCTGTCAGCTGTCTAGACAAAAAATGTCACCTTTTTAAGAGCCTTCACATGCAATATGCTCCTCCATTGGAAAGCCACTCCATTGGAGCCTCTGAGAGCGCTTAATAGGAACAAACATTGAAGTTACCATTGCTCTTCACCCTCCAACTCATCTGATTTGTGTCCTCACCTCTTAGGAATAGAAGATATCAAACATTACTTGGTGAAACAATATCCTCAATCTATCTTATGAGATCGCTTAACCTGGTTTTTCAGAAAATTTCCTTAGGTTAGTTCTTTTTTTACCTTGTACCATTTATTTTCTTGTAGAGTGAAATTATTACCATTCAGAAACTAAATTAATAGTTATTCGTCAAAAGAAACTAAATTAGTAGTTACATTGGAAATCTTTGAAGGTTTGACATTGTGAGCAGAAAACAATCACATGATGTTCATTTTATTTGAGTCCTAATGATGCAGTGTTTTAAAAGAAAAAACTAACCACTCTTTCTCCTTCCCTGTGCAGTCTGCTAAGAGATTCCTAGTTTTGGTGGCGGCAACGGGTCTTCTGTTTATCCTAATGCAACCACCAATCCCATTGTCATTGACTTACCGGTCTGACCTTATCAAAGCTGCTCGCCAATCTGCTGATGACATCTCCATCTATGGATTCATGGCCACAAAGCCTACATGGCCATCTTGGCTGCTTATTTTGGCAATTCTGCTTACTCTAGCGGCTGTGACATCCATCATCCCAATTAAGTACATGGTTGAGTTGAGAGCAGTTTACTCCATAGCCATGGGGATTGCTCTGGGTGTCTTCATATCAGCTGAGTACTTTCTTCAGGCTGCTGTCCTGCATGCCCTCATTGTTGTAACTATGGTATGTGCTTCTGTGTTTGTGGTCTTCACTCATTTCCCATCTGCCTCGAGCACGAAGGTTCTACCATGGGTATTTGCTCTTCTTGTGGCTCTCTTTCCTGTGACCTATCTTTTGGAGGGACAAGTGAGGATCAAAAACATCCTAGGAGATGGTGGATTTGGAGACATGGGAGAGGAAGAGAAGAAGCTCACAACTCTGCTGGCTGTTGAGGGGGCAAGGACGTCTCTTCTTGGTCTATATGCAGCTATCTTTATGCTTATAGCTCTGGAGATAAAGTTCGAACTTGCCTCACTTATACGAGAAAAGGCTCTTGAAAGGGGTGGAATTAGACATAATCAATCTGGTCATAGCAGCTCCTCTACTTTTCCCCCAAGAATGAGATTCATGCAACAGCGTCGGTCTTCTACTGTAGCAACCTTCACAATCAAGAGGATGGCAGCTGAGGGAGCCTGGATGCCGGCTGTTGGTAATGTAGCTACTGTGATGTGCTTTGCCATATGCCTTATCTTGAATGTCAACCTCACAGGTGGATCCAATCGTGCAATATTCTTTCTGGCACCTATTTTGCTTCTTCTCAACCAGGACTCCGATTTTGTTGCTGGATTTGGGGACAAGCAAAGGTATTTCCCTGTTACGGTAGTCATATCAGCTTACCTGGTTGTGACAGCACTGTACAGCATATGGGAAGATGTCTGGCATGGGAATGCAGGGTGGGGCCTCCAAATTGGTGGGCCAGATTGGTTGTTTGCGGTAAAGAATTTGGCCCTCCTTGTTCTTACGTTCCCCAGCCATATCCTTTTCAACAGATTTGTGTGGAGTTATAAGAAGCAGTCAGATTGGATGGCATTGATCACGTTGCCCCTTAATCTGCCATCTGTTATAATTACAGATGTGCTTAAGATTAGGATTTTGGGACTTTTAGGAATTATTTATTCCCTGGCCCAGACTCTAATCTCTAGACAACAATTTATCTCTGGATTGAAGTATATTTAGACTAATACAAACTCTGTACAATATGTTTTGGCAATTTTCAAGTGAGGAATTACAGTTCAGGTTTGTCTTGCACTTCTTTTACTGGTCCTTTTATTAATTGGGCTTTTGTCTTCCCAAAATTCCTGAACTATGCGCTTTCATTTGAGTTATCTTAGTTTAGCCCTTATACAGACTGCTGAAGATATGAGCTAACCTCCAAAGAAATAAATGGTCTTGGTTTCTTGTTGTTTGGCCTTTTAGTGTACCATTTTTATTGAGCATAGCGGGTTGTACATTGTACATTGAATTCCTTGCTTCTGGCATGACCGAGTCAGAACCAATTACTAGTGTGAAACCTTAACCACTCACCTGCTTTGTTGTGACCTATGAGTGAATTAACTGTTAATTTATGAGCGATATGACTGGCTAGGTTGTGCATTGCTGATTTTTGTTATTTTTAGTTTTAGATTTTGCGAATCTGAAATTATGATTTTGCTGCTCTTTTTGTTACTCAAAAATGTTACATAGTTTTGACTTGATTTTAGTTCTTTCTCAAGGCACATGAAAGTCTTTGTTTGTCTTTGAAATTTAAATTTTTACGGTATATTGTGGATAATCACATTTACTGAATATTTGATACAAACGTATAAAATAAAAATACTGCAAATTTATGTCCTATATGAGCGCAATGATGCCAGGAAAGAGCGATAAAAGGCGACACTGCAATTTTATTTGACGAATTTCACACTAGAAATCCTGTGGACTAAGTCATTAAGATGATCTATCATTCTTGCCATGCTTACCAAATATTTAGATAACCTATCATTCCTGCTTAATATTAACCAAATATTTAGATGATCTATAATTCTTGCTGGATATCGAGGTGGTTGGGCATTAAAAAATCACTAATTTATAAAGTGCTCATATGTTTTTGTTTTAGTTGTTTTTTTTTTTTTTTTTTTTTGGTATTCTAAAGTATACTTAATGAATAACTTATAGATTTAACAATAAATAGCAATCAATTGTTATGAAATTTTGTACGTGATTAGCCCATAATAGTTTTGATACAAAACGTTTGTGATCAGTAGGAAAATATAACATTTGTAAACTATCTTATTATTATTATTATTATTATAAGAAACTATCTCATTATTGATATGGGACAAAACGAATATTTGATAGGGATTAGACGTTGTATTGCTCAATACCTCCTTTTTTTATGGTGAGGGGAGGGGCATGATGATCATGGTTTGCAAAATCCACTTTTGGAAGAAATAAATTTCTTTCCAACAAGCATCATTAAGTATTAAGGTGATCTCTTAAGTCTTTTTGAATATCAAGATGATTAGGCATTAAAAACTCACTAGTCTTTTTGAATATCAAGGTAATTAAGGAATTTAATGTATCGCATCTAAGGTACTACTATATTCAAGTTCACTCTTAATAGTAAATAGAAATGAATTGTTTTGAAATTTTGCATGTGCCAGTATTGGCTTCAAAACACGCCTAGAGAAGCTTCCAAGGAATGCTCAATATCAATTTTGTTAAAGCTAAGTTCATATGGAACTCATCTATAACTTCTACTATATATAAGATTATTATCCATCGTATCAAAAAAGAAATACCTTCTCCATCTCAAAAGAAAACGAAATAACAAAAGAATAAAAAAAGCGATTAGGCAAAACATTTATTCTTGTTTGCCAACTTAGATTTATCTGCTTCTCTTTTTCTTTTATCTAATCTTTTGTTTTTTTAATCTTATATATCCATGTCTTGACTTCATACTAATATGTCCTTTTTCTAGTTTTATTTTTTCTAAATTGTCCATACTAAAATGTTGTTTTCTCATTCATTTGAGATTTTGTTATGTATCTCTAACTAGATTGCACACATGAAATTCTATTCATCTCTTGTGTATGATGAATTTTAAGGTGAGATTTTCTCCAAAATTGTACTTTGGAAATTTCTAATATTGATTTCTATTGTTTATGTTAACAAGAAAGGTAATTTAAAATTTTTATAGAATTAAGACTTTAGCTTTTGAAACATCCAAATTTGAAGTTCAATAGTATTTTTTTAAGGAATGCATCATTTATAAATTCTACCCACGTTACTTTTGTCATACCACCAGCCGAAGGGCATTTTAAGTTTTAACTTTTTAAAATGTCAAACTTATATTCCTTTTATTTTCATGGATGGATAAAATTTTGTTTTTGTATCATCACATATTTATATTTACAATGGATGAGAACTTTTATTTCTTTCATTTTCAAGTTTTGATCGCAAATGTGGATGGAGGATTTGGTTCAGTGGTTAAATTTGAGTGCAGATAGCCCATGTGTTCAACATGATATAGCCCACAAGACGGGTTCTAAATTATTTAGTCGAAGACTCATTTTGCTTATTTCATTGTGCTTGAAATTTTGAAGTCAAAATCTTGTCATGTGGGAAGGTGAGTAATGTGGAAACTGGAAACCACCAGTTTAGACTAACATTTTCATATATTCATGACACTTTCTCAAATTATTAGATCAAGTGTTAATTCATAATTGTTAGTTAAATATCTTGTAGTAGCAATTATCAATACTTACATAAAGAAGAATCAAATTTTGGTTTCAAAACACATTTAGGGAAGCTTCCAAGTTAGCCTTAGTTTCAGTTTTGTTAAAGCTAAATTCATGTGAAACTCATCTATAACTTGTACTATATATAAGATTATTATCTATCAAACCAAAGAAGATATATCTTTTCCATCTCAAAAGAAAGTGAAACAAAGAAAGAATAAAAGAAGCAAGTAAGCAAGGCATTTATTTTTACTTGCCAACTAAGATTTATTCACTTCTCTCTCTTTTATTTAATCTTATTTATCCATGCCTCCTAACTTCATACTACCATTTTCTTTTCCTATTTTTCTTCTAAATTGTCCATACTAAATATTTGTTTTCTCAATGTTAACAAGAAAGGAATTTTAAAAATTCTATAGAATTTAGACTTTAGCTTTGAAACATCCAAATTTGAAGTTCATTTTTATTTTTCAAAGGAATGCATCATTAATAAATTCTACCCACGTTACTTTTGTCATACCACCAACCAATTCACCACTATGCTTAGGACATTTTAACTTTCTAAAATGTAAAACTTCAGCCAATGTGTTCAACATTATAGCTCTCAAGAGGGGTTCAAAATTATTTAGCTGAAGACTGATTATGCTTATTTCATCGTGGCGTCGATGACATGATGGCCTGATTGTGGGCCAGTATCGCACTAAATTTAATGGCTCATTTTTACTGGTTTTCCTTTTCGGGCTGGATCTATTCATATTAACACAAATCCCAAGCCCAAATGTGTTGAACTTTTTTGGGTTGGTGGTGGGGTTTTTTGTGTTGGTTGACTTTTGTGCTGAGCATCAGAATATGTACAAAATGGCCCTTTTGTGTTGAGCATTAGAATATGTACAAAATGGGCTGCTGAGAAATCTTAAGCTATCACCAGATTTATCGGAGGAGGTTGCCATTTCCTTGAAGAGCAGCACTAGAGGTACTACAGATTTAATCATATTACAATATAACGTGTTACTAATCATAATTAAATAATTTAAATATTTATTTATAAAGTGGTTGAAACTACTTATCCAAATAAATAAGTAGTTGAAACTTGATACTTTTTAATCAAATTCTTATTGCCACATTAATTTGTAATTTTTATATGATAAAACCTGTATTACCTTTTAGCCTTTTCTTCCCTCAATGGTTTTAATGATTAGTTGACAGATCATGTAAATTCTCCTTATTAAAATACTCCATCCGTCCCACTTTTTTTGTTCTCTATTTCATTTTGAGATGTCCCAAAATATTGTCTTGTTTCTAAAAATAAAAGTCATTAATTTACTAATGTTCCTATTATACCCCTATTAATTTACTAATTGAATTTTTTGATAAATTTTTTTAGGGTAGTTTTGAAAACTTATACATTTTTAAAAAGTAGACAAGATAATAAATAGTGATTCCTTAAAAAGTTTGACTTTTTAAATATGACAAAAAAAGTGGAACGGAAAGAGTAAAATATAAGGAATTATATAATCTGACTTGACTTGTAACAAACACAATAAATGCTAGATACTTTCTAGTTTTTAAGACAACTTATAAAGTTGCTTGAGAAATTACCCAGACACAAGTTTCAAAGTCAAATACTCGCATACTCCACACCTTACTAGACAGCTAAATACAAATAAAAAATAAAAAATAAAAAATAAAAAAAAAATAAAATAAAAAAAAACACTTAAAATCAAATTAATACCACATAGAACGAAAAGACGTCAATATATTCAAAGAACTTTTTTTTTTTTTTTTTTTTTTGAGGAAAATATTCAAAGAACTTAGTTGCTATTTTCACCCTATATGCTCTGCATCACGATATTTTTATAGTTATTCACGAATGTGTGCATTTATTTAGAAAAATTGCATTATATGATCTACAATTGTACTGAGTAAATGTATAATCATTCTTACTTTATCACAAAAAAAAGGAAAAAAAAAAAAGTATAATCATTCTCTGACAGACATTGGTAATGGAGGATTCAACTGTATAATGAATAAGAAATTTTTGCATCCAACCCAATATTGAAATTTTGAAGTCAAAACCTTGTCACATTGGTAGGTAAAGTAATTTGGAAACCACCAGTTGGACTGACATTTCATATGTTCAAGACACTTCTCAAATTATTAGATCAGGTGCTAATTGTTAGTTAAATATTTATAACTTTTAGTATATAAAATTATTATCTATCATATTAAAAAAGAAATATTTTCTCTATCTCAAAAGAAAGCGAAACAAAGAAAGAACAAAAGAAGCGAGTAGACAGAATATTTATTCTTACTTACCAGTTTAGATTTATCCATTTTTCTTTCTCATTTATCTAATCTTTAGTTTTTTTTTTTTTTTTTTTAATCTTATTTATCTATATCTTGACTTTTTACCTTTGGGCTATCACATTTTAACATGTATAAGAGCTTTAATATTGGTGGTGCTAAAAAATCATATTACTATTTTTAGCACCACCAATCACAAAAATGGGGCTACAATGGTAGAACTATAGCCAAAAGATTTGGCTTCTCAGTTACAGTACACAGCCAAAGATGGCTGTGCACGGTAGCTTAAAGGGAAAAATATATAAATATATATTTTAATTGGTTTCTCTCTCTTCTCTTATTAAATTAATATTTTCTCTCTCTTTCTCTCTTTTCTCTTTCTTTTTCACCAAACCCAAACCCAGCACTTCTCCTCTCTCTCTTTTTTTTTTTTTTTCCTCTAGCCATTTTTTCTCTATTTTTTTCTTTCTACTTCACCAAACCCAGCCCTTCTATTCTCCCCTTCATTTTTTATTTCTTTCTTCCTCCAACTCCTCGCCACACATCAGCCCCTGCTTGCCAAGCCGCTACCGACCCAAGCCTGGTGGTGGTGGCTTTTTTTTTTTTTTTGATAAATTCGAAGTTGTTGGTGGTGGTTGTTGAGGTGGGTTTGTGGTGGTGGTGGTGGTGGTGGTGGGTCGTTGATTGGGTTGTGTTCGTGGGTCTGTGTTTGTAGCTGGGGTCAGGATCGGGATCGGGATTGGTTGGGTTGAAGCTTGGTTTGGCTTGGCATTGCTGTGGGTGGTTGTTGTTGATTGTGGCAGTGGTGTGGATTTTTTTGTTGGTTGTCACTAGGATTTTTTGTTGGAGGATTTAAGACAAATCCCAAGCCCAAAATGCTCCAAAACGTTAAGCTATAGACTGATTATTTTTGCATTAGCTGACTTTTATGGAAATGGGGAATACTCCTTTTGCGTTGAGCATCAGAACATGTATAAAATTGGGCTGAGGAGAAATCTTAAAGCCATCACCAGATTATCGGAGGAGGTTGCCATTTTCTCGAATGGTCCGGTTTCAAATTTCAATGATTACTTGGCAAATAATGTAAAATTTTCCTATTAAAATAAAATATAAGGAATTACATAATATTACTTATAATAACAGTCACTGTAAAATACTTTATAAGACAACTTATAAAGTAGCTTAAGAAATTACCAAGACATAAATTTAAAAGTCATAGTCTCACATACTCCACACCTTACTAGACCAGCTAAATACAAATTTCAAAACAAAACTAAAAATCAAACAAATTTCAGCATTGCTATAGAGAGGCGAATAAATGCACCAATGCTCTAACTAGACGGGGGGCCTTACTTTCCCAAGATTTTGTTGTTTTCTTAGACCTTCCAGTGGAAGTCTCCTTGCTGCTTAGTCTAAATTCTGCTGGGGTTTGTTATGATCGTTGTATTCCTGTGTTTTAGTTTTTAATGATATTTTCCTTCTTAATAAAAAAAAAAAAAACTACAAATAACAAAATGGATATTAATTTCTAGACGTCAAAATATTCAATTTATTCAAAGAACCTAGTTATAATTTTTAGCCTTTATGCTCTGCATCACGATACATTTATACTTATTCACGAATATGTACGTTTTTGTAGAGAAATTACATTATATGATCTATAAATGTACCGAGTATAATCATTCTCACTTGCGTTATTAAAAAAAATATATTATAAAAGAAAGAGTATAATCATTCTCTAGCAAACGTTTGTAGTAAATGATTCAACTGTATAACAAATAAGTTTTTGGAGGTTTGGGAATTTTGTATGAGAAATTTTGCAAATCACATCCAACCCATTGAAATTTTGAAGTTAAAATATTGTCATGTGAGAAGGTGAGTAATTTGGAAAACATATTCATATATTCAAGACACTTCTCAAATTATTAGATCAGGTGTAAATTGTTAGTTATATATTATTTGTAAAAACAATTATCAATATTTACAAGTTAGAACAAAAAGAATCAAATTTTGGTTTTAAAACACACTTAGGGAAGCTTCCAAGTTAGCCTCAGTTTTAGTTTTGTTAAAACTAAGTTCATGTGGAACTCATCCATAACTTCTACTATATATAAGAATGTTATCCATCGTACCAAAAAAGAAATACTTTCTCCATCTTAAAAGAAAACGAAACAAAGAAAGAAGAACAAAAAAAGCAACTATACAAGGTATTTATTCTTACTTGCCAACTTAGATTTATTCGCTTTTCTATCTCTTTTATTTAATCTTATTTATTCATGTCCTCCTAGCTTCATACTACCATTTTCTTTTTCTTTTTTTCATCTTTTTTTTTCTAAACTGTCCTTACTAAATTGTTGTTTTCTCAATGTTAACAAGAAAGGTAATTTAAAAATTCTGCAGAATTCAGACTTTAGCTTTGAAACATCCAAATTTGAAGTTCAATATTTTTTTTCAAAGGAATGCATCATTAATAAATTCTTACTTTTGTCATGCCACCAACCAATTCGCCATTATGCTTAGGACATTTTAACTTTCTAAAATGTAAAACTTCAGCCAATGTGTTCAACATGACAGCCCTCAGGACGGGTTCAAAATTATTTAGCTGAAGATTGATTATGCTTATTTCATCGTAGTGTAGATGACACGATGGCCTGATTGTTGGCCAGTATCACACTAAAGTTAATAGCTCATCTTTACTGCTTTTCCTTCTCAGGCTGCATCTATCCATATTAAGACAAAACCAAGCTCAAACGTTGAACTTTTTTGGGTTGGTGGTGGGGTTTTCTGTGTTGGCTGGCTTTTGTGGAAATACAGCCTTTGTGTTGAGCATCAGAAAATGTACAATTTGTGTTGAGCGTTAGAACATGTGTTACTAATCACAATTAGATAATTCAAATATGTGTTGAGCGTTAGAACATGTGTTGGGCATCAGATTATCAGAGGAGGTTACCATTTCCTTGAAGAGTAGCACTAGAGGTACTTTATCTAAGCACTAGGTAAATACTTATAGCAAGAAAAATCTAATTTTGGCTTCAAAACACATCTAATAATGAAACTTTCAAATTAGCCTCAATTTCAATTTTGTTAAAGCTAATTTCATATAGGACTCATCTATAACTTTTACTATATATAAAATTACTATCTATTATACCAAAAAAGAAATACTTTCTTCATCTCAAAAGAAAACGAAACAAAGAAAGAACAAAATAAGCAAGTAAGTAAGACATTTATTCTTCCTTGCTAACTTAGATTTATACGTTTTTCTTTTTTATTTATTTAATCTTTTATTTCTTTTAATCTTATTTATCTATATCCTGACTTTTTACCTTTGGCTATCACATTTTAACGTATGTATATATAAGGTAAAAACATGATACGAAGTCTGGACAAAACTTAATACCATACAAGTTTTGACTTCATATAATCTTTTTGTTCAACATGATAGCCCACAGGACAGGTTCAAAATTATTTATTTCATCCTGGGCCTCATGGCATCGACAACGTGATGGCCTAATCATTGGCCAATATAGCACTAAATTTCAATCATAGCTCATTTTTAATGGTTTTCCTTTTCGGGCTGGATCTATCCATAAGACAAATCCCAAGCCCAAATGCACCGAACGTTGAACTTTTTTTGGGTTGGTTGGTGGTGGGGTTTTAATTTCTAGAGATCAAAATATTCAATTTATTCAAAGAAACTAGGCAAGGATTTTTTTTTGTTTTATTTTTGCTTTTTTCACTTCTGATGATAACTTTTTATTATCAGATCAAGACCTAAGTAAGGAATTTAATTTCACAAATTTTTGTTTTTTTATTTTTTTGAACTAAAGTTTCCCAATTAAATTCAACCGCCTAGTTGTTTTGACCAATAAACTAAGTAGTATTACTATTTCCAACTACATTTTAAATTTAATGCAGCTATGTTAAGGGACTATATTCAAGTTTACCCCCACAGTAAATGGCAATTGATTATTTTGAAATTTTGCATGTGATTAACTTATAATTGATATTAAATAAAAACATGAATTCAAGAAAATAGTGTTATAAAAAGTAATTGAGTGATATAACTTTCTCAAAAGAAAATAGTGTTATAAAAAGTAATTGAGTGATATAACTTTTATCAAAGCAACTTTAAATATAACATATACTTTAGCAATAATATGTCTATTAAAAATATAATGTTAATTCAAGTGCAATAAAATTTTACTACATTTAACTTTTATATGAAAAATTTTAAGCAAACAAAGCAATCTGTTGTTTATGAATAGCGATAGAAAAACACACATGAAAAAATTTGTAAAAACAATTATCAATACTTACAGCAAGAAGCATTCAATATTTGCTTCAAAACATACCTAGGGAAGTTTCCAAAGTAGCCTCAGTTTCAATTTTGTTAAAACTAAGCTTATATGGAACTCATCTATAACTTTTACCATATATAAGATTATTATTTATCATACCAAAAAAGAAATACATTCTCTATCTCAAAAAAAAAAAAAAAAAAAAACAAAACAAAAGAAGCGAGTAGGTAAGACATTGATTTTTGCTTGCTAACTTAGATTTATTTGCTTCTCTTTCTCTTTCATCTAATCTTTTGTTTTTTTAATCTTATTTATCCATACCTTGACTTTATACTAACATTTCTTTTTACTATTTTTATTTTTTCTAAATTGTCCATACTAAAATGTTGTTTTTTCATTCATTTTATATTTTGTTACGTATCTCTAACTAGATTAATGCTCATGAAATTCTATCTCCGGTGTATGATGAATTTTAAGGTGAAATTTTCTAAAAATTGTGCGTCAAAAATTTTTAATATTGATTTGTATAGTTTATCTTAACAAGAAAGGTAATTTAAAAATTCCATAGAATTAAGACTTTAGCTTTTGAAACATCTAAATTTGAAGTTCAATTTTTTTAAGGAATGCATATATTTATAAATTCTACCCGTGTTACTTTTGTCATTCCACCAACCAATCACCATTATGCTTAGGGCATTTTAAGTTTTTACTTTTTAAAATGTCAAACTTCTCTTCCTTTTTATTTTCATGGATGGATAAAATTTTGTTTTTGTATCATCACATATTTATATTTATATTTACAGTGGATGAGAACTTTTTATTTCTTTCATTTTCAAGTTTTGGTCGCGAATGTGGATGGAGGATTTGGTTCAGTGATTAAATTTGAGTGTAGATAACCCATGTATTCAACATGATACCCCACAAGATGGGTTCAAAATTATTTAGTCGAAGGCTTACAAACTCACTTCCGTGGGCCCCATCAGTTTTGGATCATGAGTGAAGAAGGATCATATTTTGCATCTTTCATCCTGGGCCTCATGGCATCGATGACGTGATGGCCTGGTCGTTGGCCACACACCTTACTAACCGCTAAATACAAATTTCAAAACAAAACTAAAAATCAAATTAATACTACAAAGAACGAAACGAATATTCCTATATAAAAATAAAAAAACGAAATGAATATTAATTTCTAGACGTCAAAATATTCAATTTATTCAAAGAATCTAGTTGCCATTTTCACCCTTTATACTCTGCATCATAATATATTTATAGTTATTCTCGGATGTGTGCATTTTTTAGAGAAATTGCATTATATAATCTACAGGTGTACTAACTACTGAGTATAATCAATTAATCATTCTCGCTTTATCATAAATATATATATATATATTTATATATATATATATATATATATATATATATAAAATCATTTTCTGGTAGACATTGGTAGTAGAGGATTTGATTGTATAACGAATAAGTTACTAGAGGTTTGGGAAATTTGTTTGAGAAATTTTACAAATCACACCCAATCCATTGAAATTTTGTAGTCAAAATCTTGTCATATGGGGGGAGGTGAATAATTTTGAATCCACTAGTTGGACTGATATTTTCATATATTCAAGACACTTCTCAGATTATTAGACTAGGTGCATATTGTTAGTTAAATATTATTTGTAAAAGCAATTATCAATACTTACAATAAGAAGAATCTAATTTTAGTTTGAAAACGAACCTAGGGAAGCTTCAAAGTTAGCCTCAATTTTAATTTTGTTAAATCTAAGTTCATGTGAAACTCATCTATAACTTCTACTATATATAAGATTATTATTCACGTACCAAAAAAGAAATACATTCTCCTTCCCAAAAGAAAACAAAACAAAAAAAGAACAAAAGAAACAAGTAGGACCACCGCATACCCTTGGTGCAATGGTCACTCTACAAGTATAAGTGCTTGTGGGGTGTGGGAGCAAAGGTCGGAGTTCAAGTTTTCAGAAGAGAACTTCACACACATATATACTTAGATTAGGCTAGATTAGAATTTCTATCTTGTAAAAAAAAAAAAGAAAAAAGCAAGATTTTTATTCTTGCTTGCCAACTTAGATTTATCCGTTTTTCTTTCTCATTTATCTAATCTATAGTTTTTTTTTTTTTTTTAATCTTATTTATCTATATCCTGATTTTGAACCTTTGGGCTATCACATTTTAACATGAATAAATAAGGTAAAAACATGATATGAAGACAGGACAAAACTTCATACCATATAAGTTTTGACTTCAATCCTCTTTTGTTCAACATGAGAACCCACAGCCCACAGGACAGGTTCAAAATTATGTAGTTGAAGACCCATTTTGCTTATTTCATCCTGGGCCTCATGGCATCAATGACGTGATGGCCTGATCGTCGGCCAATATCGCACTAAATTTCAATCATAGCTCATTTTTAATGGTATTCCTTTTTCGGCTGGATCTATCCATACTTTAAGACAAATCCCAAGCCCAAAATGCTCCAAAACGTTAAGCTATAGACTGATTGTTTCTGCATTAGCTGGCTTTTATGGAAATGGGGAATACTCCTTTTGCGTTGAGCATCAGAACATGTATAAAATTGGGCTGAGGAGAAATCTTAAAGCCATCACCAGATTATCGGAGGAGGTTGCCATTTTCTCGAATGGTGCGGTTTCAAATTTCAATGATTACTTGGCAAATAATGTAAAATTTTCCTATTAAAAGAATATATAAGGAATTACATAATAATAATATTACTTATAATAACAGTCACCGTAAATACTAAATACTTTCTAAGACAACTTATCTCACATACTCCACACCTTACTAGACCAGCTAAATACAAATTTCAAAACAAAACTAAAAATCAAACTAATACTACAAATAATGAAATGGATATTAACTTCTACACGTCAAAATATTCAATTTATTCAAAGAACCTAGTTACAATTTTCACCTTTTATGCTCTGCATCACAATATATTTATACTTATTCACGAATGTGTACATTTTTATAGAGAAATTGTATTATATGATCTACAAGTGTACTGAGAATAATCATTCTTGCGTTATCCAAAAAAAAAATTTATAAAAGAAAGTATAATCATTCTCTAGAAAACATTTGTAGTAAATGATTCAATTGTATAACAATTAAGTTTTTTGGAGGTTTGGGAATTTTGTATGAGAAATTTTGCAAATCACATCCAACCCATTGAATTTTGAAGTAAAAATCTTGTCACATGGGAAGATGAGTAATTTGGAAAACATTTTTATATATTCAAGATATTTCTCAAATTATTAGATTAGGTGTAAATTGTTAGTTAAATATTATTTGTAGAAGCAATTATCAATACTTGAAACAAAAAGAATCAAATTTTGGTTTCAAAACAAACTTAGGGAAGCTTTCAAGTTAGCCTTAGTTTTAGTTTTGTTAAAGCTAAATTCACGTGAAACTCATCTATAACTTCTACTATATATAAGATTATCATCCATCGTACTCAAAAAGAGATATCTTTTCCATCTCAAAAGAAAACGAAATAAACAAAGAACAAAATAAGCAAATAGGTAAGACATTTATTTTTGCTTCTTACCAACTTAGATTTATTCGTTTCTCTATCTCTTTCATTCAAATTTGAAGTTCATTTTTATTTTTCAAAGGAATGCATCATTAATAAATTATACCCACGTTACTTTTGTCATACCACCAACCAATTCACCATTATGCTTAGGACATTTTAACTTTCTAAAATGTAAAACATCCGCCAATGTTTTCAAAATGATAGCCCTCTAGACGGGTTCAAAATTATTTAGCTGAAGATTGATTATGCTTATTTACTTGATGGCCTGATTGTTGGCCAGTATCACACTAAATTTAATAGCTCAGTTTTGCTGGTTTTCCTTTTCCATATTAACACAAATCCCAAGCCCAAATGCACCCAAAAGTTGAACTTCTTTGGGTTGGTGGGGTCTTCTGTATTGGCTGACTTTTGTGAAAATACACCTTTTGTGTTGAGCATTAGAATATATACAAAATGGGCCCTTTTTTTTTGTTGAGCGTTAGAACATGTGTTACTAATCACAATTAGATAATTCAAATATGTGTTGAGCGTTAGAACATGTGTTGAGCATCAGATTAGCGGAGGAGGTTACCATTTCCTTGAAGAGTAGCACTAGAGGTACTTTATCTAAGTACTAGTTAAATAATTACAACAAGAAGAATCTAATTTTGATCTCAAAACTCACCTAATAAGGAAACTTCCAAGTTAGTTTCAGTTTCAATTTTGTTAAAGTTAAGTTCATGTGGGATTTATCTATAATTTTTACTATTTATAAAATTACTATCCATCCTATAAATAAAAAAAAAAAAAAAAAAAACAAACCTTCTCCATCTCAAAAGAAAACGAAACAAAAAATAAATAAAAGAAGCAAGTAGGCAAGACATTTATTCTTGCTTGCCATCTTAGATTTATCCGTTTTTCTTTCTCATTTATCTAATCTTTAGTTTTTTTAAAAAATATTATTTATCTATATCTTGACTTTTTACCTTTGGGCTATCACATTTTAACATGTTTAAGGTAAAAACATGATATGAAGTCAGGACAAAACTGCATACAATATAAGTTTTGACTTCAATCATATTTTGTTCAACATGATAGCCCACAAGACAGGTTCAAAATTATTTAGTTGAAGACCCATTTTGCTTATTTCATCCAATATCGAAGACGTAATGGCCTGATCGTTGGCCAATATCGCACTAAATTTCAATCATAGCTCATTTTTAATGGTTTTCCTTTTTGGGTTGGATCTATCCATACTTAAGACAAAGCCCAAGGCAAAATGCACCGAACTTTGAACTTTTTTTGGGTTATTTAGTGGTGGGGTGTTAATTTCTAGAGGTCAAAATATTCAATTTATTCAAAGAACCTAGCCATGGCATTTAATTTCCCAATTTATTTATTTAATTTCCCTCCCAGCCGCTTGTAGAATTGTGTCCTTAACCTAGTTTAGGTCTTCGTTCCCTTCAACCATTGTCAGTTCGATAGGACGGTGTGTGTTGTCTGGCGTTAGTCTCTATGTTTTTTCTTTCGGCACTGTGCTCTGTTCACTCTCATGGCTAGATTGGATGACTTGTGGGCTAGGTTTTCTCTCATGGAAGAAGAAGAGGGAGGGGCAGAAGTTTCGAAACAAGAAGCAGTGGTTCACCGTTTAGCAGGTAGATTTTTTTACGAAGAGAGTCCTGAACGTGGATGCAGTGGCTCAAACATTCAAACCGCTGTTGAACTTGGTTGGCAAACTGAAGATTAGAGATATAGGAGAGCATATTTTGCTGTTCAAGTTTGAGGACTCCCTGGACCTTGAGCGAGTCCTTGAATTTGAACCATGGTCCTATGATAAGCATTTGGTGGCGTTTTAGCGAGTTCACGACGTCGAATCGGCACCCTATTTGGAATTCTCTCAGGCTACTTTTTGGGTTCAATTCCATTACGTCCCAGAGTTGAGTTTGAAGCATGAGACTGGGGAGCAAATTGGGAAATCGATTGGTGAAGTTATTCAAGTTGCTGATCCTAAAGATGATGGCTCAAGGGGTGAATTTTGAGGGTCTGAATTAACCTTGACATATTAAAACCTATCTCACGTTGCTCTAAACTACGGTCTGAAGGGAAACTGGTAGGCTGGGTTGGCATAAAATATGAACAGCTTCCAAATTTCAGTTATTGGTGTGGTCGGGTTACTCATGGGGAACGTGAATGCAAGGCTTAGCTTTTGGGTAAGGGTTCATTGCGAAGAGATGAGCAATAATATGGGGAGTGGTTGAGAGTGGAGCCTCTACGGTCAAGTCGGAAAACTATGGTGGTTATATCGAGTAGCTCCCGTAGTCAAGCACCATGGTGGAGGAAGAAGAATAGTAGTAGGGGGTAGTCGACACACCAAGCTAGTGATAGTGGCATTGGGTCGAATCAAGATGGAAATAAAGATGATCACTCGTTGGCAATGGATGCTAAAAATTCCATGGTTAACCTTGAGATCTCGAAGCCTAACCCTGACAATGTTAGTTCTGAGTTTGTTAATGGTAAACCAGCGGATTGTTTGGATGGGCTGACATTGACGAGGGCGGCGTTATGCCATGCAAACCAATTGGAGGAGGTAGTTGTGGGTCTATCAATCAAGGATAGTCACGTAGTGAGTTACTGCACTGATGTAGATTTACTACAACCTGCGATGCCAACCCAAATTCATCTGAAGGATTATTTACCTACGTTACTAGATGCTACTCAAGTAATCTTTTCTCCTCTCTCTGGAACCAAAAAAAAAAAAAAACTAGCATGTGTTGTAGGGCTGCCTTCGGATAACTCCTCACCTATGAATGTGGATAGGCGACCTGTTACGGTGGTGGCAGATTTGAGTAGGGATAAAAAATAGTGTATGAGTTTTTGCAATTCTTTTGACAAAGAAACTATTAAGGTGGCTGCTGGGTCCCAGTGCCGCCATGCATCATGAGTTGCCTTAGTTGGAACTGTCATGAGCTTGGGAACTCATAGACAGAAAACGAACTCATTGCGTTAGTACGCAATAAAGATCCCAAGCTGGTGTTTTTTCATGGAAACAAAGGTTGAAAAAGTTATTTGGGAGAGAATTGGCCGAAAGATTCAATTTGCTAATCTTTTGTGGTTCCACGTCATAATACTGGGGGAGGATTAGCTTTGTTTTGGCTAGTTGATATGAATGTGGATGTGCAGTCTTTTTCTGACAATCATATTGATGTAATTATTGACCATGGAGTTGATGACGCCTGTCGGTTTACAGGTTTCTATGGAGATCTTATGACAGCCAACCGGGAAAACTCTTGGTCCTTACTTAGAATGTTAAGTAATCGATTCAATTTACCTTGGGTTTGTGTTGGTGATTTTAATGAAATTCTGTTTGCTGATGAGAAACAAGGATGGTTGGATAGACCGGAAAGACAAATGCAGGGGTTCCGAGATGCTCTTGAATTTTGTAGACTGAAGGATTTGGGCATCTCTGGTTTTCCATTTACATGGTGTAATAGACGACCTGGTAATCAAAATGTGTGGATTTGTTTGGATTGAGGTGTAGCTTCTATTGATTGGATCTTGAGGTTTCCTACCTCACATATACATCACTTGGATGCTTTTCATTCCGATCACAAACTTGTCTTGCTATGCTCGAATTCAAAAAATCAAAGGTTTTATAAAAAGGGCTGGCCATTTCACTTTGAAGCAATGTGGTTAAAGGACAGATCTTGTGAAGATGTGTTTAGGGACTCATGGGGGGCAAACTAGCAACTAGGTTCGGTTAGGGAATTTAATAAAAAAATTTTTGCTTGCCAAGTTAATCTCAAAGCTTGGAACAGAAATTCTTTTGGTCGTGTTTGAACTTCCCTTAGGAAAAAACTAGTTGAAATGAAGGAAGCAAAGGAAAGAGAGTGTTATAGAAACAATCTAGCCCGGATTAATGCTCTGAGGTCCGAAATTCAGATGTTACAATCTAAAGAAGAATGTATGTGGAAGCAATAATCATGTAATACTTGGATCAAAGAAGGAGATAGAAATACCATGTATTTTCATTGCAGAGCGAACCAGAGAAACCGGCGTAATCTGATCTTGGGTTTGGAAGATGATTCTGGTCAGTGGGTGGTGGATAAGGCTAGAATGGGAACTGTGGTGGAGAAGTATTTTGAGAAAATTTTCTCAAGCTTTAATCCATTTGGCTTTGAAAGTATTTTAAATGGTATACAACACACTGTTGGTGATGACGGGAGTGCCAGTATGGGTGGTGATTTCCAAGCCTGTGAAGTGCAATAAGCTCTTACTCAAATGGCTTCGCATACGGCCTCGGGCCTAGACGGTATGTCTCCAATTTTTTACAAGTCATTCTGGCACATTATGGGGGAGGATGTCACTGCTGTTGTGCTTCGGCCTTGAACTTAGGTATTGTTTCGGAATCTTTTAATACCACCTTTATGTCCCTAATCCCCAAGATCAAAAATCCAAAGAAAGTTTTGGATTTTAGGCCCATTAGTTTATGCAATGTCATTTATAAATTAATTGCAAAAGTGGTGGTTAATCGTTTGAAGAAGTTTTTGGCTAACTCTATTCCAGATTCACAAAGTGCCTTCCTGTCGAGCCGGTTAATTACAAATAACATTCTTGTGGCATTTGAAACTTTACACTGTCTAAAGAGGAAAACCCAAGGGAAGTTAGGGTATATGGCTCTCAAACAAGATATGAGTAAAGCATTTGACCGAGTAGAGTGGGAATTTCTAGAGAGGCTTATGCATCATCTGGGTCTTGATGAGAGAATGATTAAAATAATTATGTCCTGCTTGAAATCGATGTCTTATGCAGTGCTTCTCAACGGCCAACCCGTGGGTACTATCAAACCGTTAAGGGGGATTCGATAAGGTGATCCTTTATCTCCTTATTTGTTTCTCATTTGTGCTATGGGATTACAAAATTTGTTGCAGCAGGCTGAGGTGGATGGGCATATTCGGGCCGTAGTTGTAGACACCGCATTTTGTACCCCTTACGACTCGGGCCCTCGTTCCCCAATGATGTTGAATTTTAAGACCTCAAGGTTGGTTTAGGGCCTAATCAGAAGTTAAATTGACTTAAGAAGTATTAAAAGGAATAATATAACTTTTAATGAGCAAATAAATCAAATTTTGAAAAATAAGATCAAAGGAACCTTGCTATGCGTACGCATGAATCAGCCTGCGTACGCATCTTTCTACATGTGTACACAGGCTTGATCTTGCGCTCATATAGCGATTTTCAGAAACCTAAACAAGGCAAGTTTTTTGCATTTATGTTGAGGTTTGGAACGAATCCCACATCGTTTGGGGATCGTTCCAAACCCCCTTTTTCACACTATAAAAGGCCTTACATGGTATACTTTTAAAACACACAAAAATCCCACGGGAAAATACTAAGATTCACTAGAAATAGTGAATCAAAAAGGGAGTTTTTCACAAAACACACTCAAGTCAATTTTCTTTTGATTAGGGTCTTTTCTGGCCTTGATCTTTGAGTTGAATATTACTAATCACTTTCTTATTGGTTTTTGAATAGATTTGACTAAGGGGAATGGAAAATATCAAGCTTGAAGAGCTTTTCTTTGAGGTATTAGTTTTAAACCTTTCTTCTTCTTTTATTTTATTTTTTGCACTTTAATCTTCTGTTTGTTTTATTTCCTTGTTATTGATGGTTTTTAGACCCCTTAAAACACAATTGGATTAACCTCGTTAATTAGCCAAGTTATTACTTAGTCCAAATTTCAGATCTAGGTTATCACAATCAAACAATCATATCATGCAAAGCAGCGGAAAGATAAATAAGACAATGATATGATCACTCAGGAAACCAAACCGGTAAAAACTTGGGGAGGATTTAACCTAGCTATCCTCAAGGTAAACCTGAATCCACTATGAAAGAATCGAAATTGTTCAATAGGACTTAGACCACTAACATCCTATTGCTACCCACCAGTAGAAACTTACTGACACGACCACATGCAAGCTCCGAGACCACGGACTCCTTCTTTCTTGGATTCTCCAGCAAGTACAAGCACACCCGCTTGTGTTTTGTTAAGTTCTTATGGCAGCAACTGAATGATCATCAAGTTTTTGAACGAATCTCCTTCTTGATAATCCTAAGCTTGTGTAAAGGAAAGCTCCTCACAGATCACACAAGAGATTCACACAAACAGCAATCTGAGCAACCACCAAAACGTGGCTAGGGTTTGCCTTATATATAGGGCAAAACATAAAACCCTAAACGTTTTAATGAGCTAGGGCTGAGTTGGAATTTTGCAGAAAAAACGCATCTGACCCGATTTTCGATTGATCGAGCCTAAGCTTCGATTGATCGAACCAGGCCAAGAAGCAATATTAATTTCTGCATCATCTCCTTCCAACTTTACATGAATGGTACAACTTTGAGCAAGTCTAAAAAAAGACTAAACAACTTGTTTTTATCATGATTTGCCAACAATACACATTAGAATTCTAAATACATAAGATCCTAAGTCTTTAGAACCTAACAAACTCCCCCTTTGGCAATCCGTGACAAAACACAACTAACAGCTCAAAGTTTACAAAGAAAAGCCCTTTATAAAATATGCTCATAAAAACAAATCCAATCCTAACTACTATCCATCAGTTGCAAGTGTAGACAGCAGCTCAATTGAATCAACCTGTATATTTCCTGAAACACTTAAACAAAAACGCATAACCGCATGTGTGAAAAATACAAGTAAACAAAATAAATTCTTGATTTCAACCAACGCACAATAAAGACATATATCAATGAATAACTCATAAATATAAATCAATAAGCAGTTGAAACAAGAAACATATAAAACAATAAAAGTATCTCCCCCTAACATGAATAAACAAGAGCTAAAAAGGCAAATACAAAGTGAAGCACCTAGATACAATCTAATCTCCACAAGCTCCAACAAACAAAAATGCTCTCCCCCTGGAAACAAAAACTCTACAAGTGCTCAAATCCAAAAGTACTCCCCCTTTTTGTGATGGAATACCAAAGGGTAATCAAAATCCATCATCAAAAGGAGGTGGCGGTGAGGATCGTCGAAACTGTGCCAACTCCGTGCACAAAGCACGAATCTCATCAAGCATGTTCACCAAAATCTGTCCATGAGTCGCCTGAACAGTCAAGACATGATCCAACGTACGTCGAATGTCTGAATCATCCGAAGTAGTCGGTGGAGGAACATTAGCATCAGTAGCAGCATCACCAGATGCGTCAGCCGTATCAGCATCTGTAGAAGAAGAAGGAGGAGGAATAACACCAGATGACGCACCTCTTGGACGTGTAGAGCCAACTCTCAAGTGAGAAGCCCTCTGCCTAAGGAAGGTGGCACCTATGGGAGCAACAACATGCACGGGCTCACCGGCAGGGAAATCAACTAGACCAAGAAACAACAAAATCCTATGAATGAAAATAGGATGGATAAGAGCATGAGCAACAGCAGAACTCCTATAAACTTTGTTCAAAGAACGAAGAAACAAATGAGGAAAGCTGATAGACGCACCAGAAACAAAAGCGTATAGAAACACACATCGCTCAAGAGGGATGGTGTGAAGATGAGAAATAGGCCACAAAGAATGACATGCTATCCTAAAGAAAAGATAGGTAGTCTTAGTAAGCTCAATAGACGTGATCCGAGGATCAGAACCCCACTGGATAGAAGACCCAGTGATGTATGACATAACGTCATCTAAGGGTGGAGACTCCTCATAGGGATAGACAGGCTCCCTAACGACCGGAACCCCAAGAGCTTCAGCCACTATCCGAGGGGTAATGGTGAACTGAACACCTTGCATCCAACTCCTAACAAGGGTGTTGGAATCATAGACATGACAAGAGAGATTCGAGAAGAACTCTTTAATCAGGCCGGTCGGGGGTGGATGATCTACCTCTAACAAGGACAACCAACCTTTACACTCAAGGTTCGCCCTAATGGCCGGATCAACCTCATCTAAAACAACAGAACGCTCAGCCCAAATCTTTCTTTTACAGTTCAGTTTTTCATAGGCCTCTCTGCATTTGTCATTCCTAAACAACTCACTCCTAGAAGGAGACACGGAGGAAGTGGAGGGTGTCCTATGGGCTCTAATCTTCCTAGGCATGGTGCTAGGATAAGGACAAAGACATGAAGTAGAACCAAAAAGAACAGAAGAAAGAAAAACCAAAGGCAGACTGCAAGTTAGCACAATAAAAAAATATAGAACAAAAATCTATATGATGCATGAACAGTTAAATGTCATGATGCATAATCTAATGTAGTGAAACGAAGCTCAATTTAAGTTCAAATTCACAAAATTGACTTGAGCATAGAGTTTCTAACAAAAACCCCAAAATTGAAAAACCACTTGTTCGTTTTTTTAAAAAATTGACCAATTGATCATCACAAAAGTTAGAACACAGATTATAATGATCAATTACATCAATTCAAAAAGCCAATTTCATCAATTAAACCAAATTTGAACAAAAACCCCAATTCGGGTTCAATACAAGCCCTATAATTTTTAATTTATCACATAACCCCAAAATGATCAAATTAACCATCATAGATAAGGAATATATCAATATAGCAACAAAACCCATTGATCAATTTCACAAAATAAGGCTTGATACATCAAAAACCCCAATTTATGCATAGTCCAAAAATTTACCCAAAAAAATGAAATAATGCATGAAAACATGAAAAACAATGCAAAAGAAAGGGTAATATGGACATACCGGCTTATGGAGAGAGAAACCTTGCAAGAAATTAGGAGGAAAACGACAAAAATTTGTTGTGGAGCCTTGCTGAGTCGGAGAGAGAGAGAAAAGTTTGAAAACTTTTGAAAAAAGGTGATTTGAAAAAGTCAAGATCTGATTTTTTTAAAAACTTGATTCACGAGTTTCGATTGATCGAAAATCAGTTTCGATTGATTGAAACAAACAGAGACAAATCAAAAATTTTAAAACCAATTTCGATTGATCGAAAAACAGATTGGATCAATTGAAACAGACAGAGGCTCACTAAATTTTTTGTGAGAAAAAAAAAAGTTTTGAAAAACAAAACACATTTTGGGCAGTTAACTCCTCAAAGCATTGAAATTGATGAACAAAATGCATGAGTATGAGATGAAATGCTTTTCAAAAAAAATTTTAAACCCAGTTTTCCCAAAATTTAGATTTTCACACATTCTCCCTTTTAGCAACAAATCTGTTTTGCATAAAACGCAAGGTATTTTCAAACTTGATTGGTCAAACCAAAAACACACACAATAACATGTACACAGTTTAGCAAAGAGTAACTTGTATAGTGCGTGCAACTAGCAAAAGCTTGAGATACATGTAAGGTGATATGTGTATAGAAATCAAACACAAAGTCTACAAAATTCAACACATAGAATTTGAAAGAGACTATCACCTAAAAAGTTACATCATATAACTCCCACATCTCCTAGATCATAAGCTTGTAATCATGTAAGTTTCTTGATTTTGCCTCATATTGTACACACCAATTTTAGTTGTTCAGAAACTTATTAAAAAAGCCAGGATAATGTACACACCAATTTTATTTATTTGATTTAGCTTTAAGTCCAATAATGTACACACCAATTTTAAGCACTTAAACCGAGGCTACACCTTATGGTTTTTTTGTGCATGTGCTACACTTTCTCGAGCACAAAATCTTACGATATGCACTAAGGTGTTCATGATTGGCTAGTGAACAGTGGTGAGATGGTTATTTATGCCTTTCTCAAAAGGTTTAAGTCCGACAGTCAAAGACATGTGACTTCAAGATCAAGACAAAGTGATCAAAACCATAAACATCTTTTCCACACAACATGCACTACAAAGCTTTAACTAGTAAAGTGCAAAAAATAAGCTCATCAAAGCTAAACAAGGTACACAAGACATGTTATGTGAAAATAAATTGACCAACCTTATTTTCAAAAAACCAAGAAAGTAATGCAAAACACAATTTGCTTCCTTTTCCTTTTTTTTATATATTTTTTTTGAAAAGAAGAAATAAAAAACAGTCCTAGAATGTAATGCATGAATGTTATGCAATGCAAGTCCTAGAAACAAAAAGAAAACAAAAAACAAAGAACAAAGGTCACAAATAGTAGAGCAAAGAAGCACAAGGACCATGTCAGAAAGACTCAATTAGATTGAGCCTTTTGCATCCAAAGCTTTTTAGATGTACCTCGAGCATTGGAGTTCTTATTCTCATGAGAATGATTACCAACTCCAGGATTGGAATAAAGGTTTAAAGCCTTTACCAATTCACCAATAAGCACCATAAGATCTTGTGCTTGAGGCACAGGTACTTTTGGTTTATTTGCTCTCTTAACAGCTTGCAGCTTGTAACAGTTTGGACGAATGTGTCCAGAATTTCCACAAAAGTGACAAACCCAGGCAGGCTTATCGTGTGTCTTGTCCTTAGAAAGGGTAGTCTTCTTAGGTTTGGACTCTTTAAGATCAACCCTAATCTTCCTAGGAGGTATAACTTCTAAGGGTTTGATAACCTCACTCACAACCTCACTCACAGGGGGTTCAGAAGAAGATAAAGGAACAAAGATAGTGGAGTTGAGTGCAGACACATTTATGCTTTCAACAAAACCTAATCCAGATTTGTCAGAAGGAGATTTTTGAACACTCAGCATATGATCTAGTTTAGAACTAGCAGATCTAGCAACTAATAAATCAAGTTCCAAATTTTTAACTTTATCAAGCAACAGCATATTCTCATTTTTCACATTGTTCAAAAGTTCATTAGCATCAAATAGTTTCACAAGCAGATTATTCTTATCAAGCCCAAGAGATGCAATTTTCTTCAAGCCTAATTCAACATTCATGGCATCCTTTGCAGCAACTTTGCAAAGTTTATTGTAGGCTTCTTGAAGATCTGCATCCTTAGAGAGTTCCCCATCAAAAAGGTTCTCTTCAGCAGATACACTTTTATTGACTACAGCAGTAGCAATGAAAGCAATGAAGTTTCCATCCTCGTCACAACCAAACTCATCATCAGAAACTTCACCATCACTAAGGGTTACAGCCATAGCCTTACCCTTAGACTTCAAATAAGTAGGGCATTCAGGTTTCATGTGACCATACCCTTGACATCCAAAACATTGAGGACCCATAGAATTTTTAGGAGATTGACCTACTTTTTCTCTAGGTTTATCAGTGTTGTTAACCTTAGTGGGATCATTCTTCCTAAAGTTTCTAGGTTCAGCAGTGTTCTTATCTCTTGCCCTTCTGTTGTTATTTCTAAGGAAATTCCTAAAATTTTTGGCAAGGTAAGCAATCTCTGTAGCAGAGAGCTCATCATCAAATCCACCAACATCAACAGACTTTAGAGTCATTGATTTGGATTTGCTAGTCTTAGGTAGGTCCAATTCATAGGATTGAAGAGATCCTACAAGTTCATCAACTGGAATGGAGTTCACATCCTTACTCTCAGTGATGGCAGTCACTTTGGGTCTAAAATCTTCAGTCAAAGATCTAAGTATCTTCTTAACAATTTTAGGTTGATCATAGATTTCACCCAAGTTATAAGTAGAATTAACAATATCATTAAGTTTGGCATAGAATTCATCAAAATATTCATCATCAGACATCCTAATGCTTTCAAATTTAGAAGTTAATTGCTGTAATTTATTGATTTTGACAGCCTTTGTGCCTTCATGCACAGTCTGGAGGATATTCCAAGCAGTATGAGTAACCTCAATATTAGAGATTCTCTTAAATTCCTCCATAGAAACAACGTTAAAGATAGCATCCATAGCTTTGCTATTGAACACGACTGCTTCTTTTTGAGAAGTTTGCCATTCACTAACAGGAGTAGTGGGCTTCTCCCATCCGTATTCAACAGAGTTCCAAACTCTCTCATCAATTGATTTCAGGAATGCTTTCATCCTTACTTTCCAATAAGCATAATTATTTCCATCAAAATGAGGAGGAATAACAAGAGAATGTCTTTGTTCCATGACAACAGGGGTCAATGATCAGCTCAGTGATCAAAAGATTAACAAAAAGAGAGAAACCTGCTCTGATACCACTTGATGGTTTTTAGACCCCTTAAAACACAATTGGATTAACCTAGTTAATTAGCCAAGTTATTACTTAGTTCAAATTTCAGATCTAGGTTATCACAATCAAACAATCATATCATGCAAAGCAGTGGAAAGATAAATAAGACAATGATATGATTACCCACGAAACTAAACCGGTAAAAACCTGGGGAGGATTTAACTTAGCTATCCTCAAGGTAAACCTGAATCCACTATGAAAGAATCGAAGTTGTTCAACAGGACTTAGACCACTAACATCCTATTGCTACCCACCAGTAAAAACTTACTGACACGACCACGTGCAAGCTCCGAGACCACAGACTCCTTCTTTCTTGGATTCTCCAGCAAGTACAAGCACACTCGCTTGTGTTTCTTTAAGTTCTTATGGCAGCAACTGAATGATCATTAAGTTCTTGAACGAATCTCCTTCTTGATAATCCTAAGCTTGTAAAGGAAAGCTCCTTACAAATCTCACAAGAGATTCACACAAACAGCAATCTGAGCAACCATTAAAACGTGGCTAGGGTTTGCCTTATATACCTAGGGCAAAACATAAAACCCTAAACGTTTTAATGAGCTAGGGCTGAGTTGGAATTTTGCAGAAAAAACGCATCTGACCCGATTTTCGATTGATCGAGCCTAAACTTCGATCGATCGAACCAGGCCGAGAAGCAATATTAATTTCTGCATCATCTCCTTCCAACTTTACATGAATGGTACAACTTTGAGCAAGTCTAAAATAAGACTAAACAACTTGTTTTGATCATAGTTTGCCAACAATACACATTAGAGTTCTAAATACATAAGATCCTAAGTCTTTAGAACCTAACAGTTATAATATGCTTTAACATGTTTTTCTAGCTTAGGTTTTTATGTTTGTGTGTTTTAAATGCATGTTAGGCTGTTAGATTTCCCGTTTTGAGGTTTTGCCCTCTTTTTGTGTTTTTAGGTGTAAGGTTGAATTTATTCAATCATGTGTTGGCTTTATTCCATGCCAAATTTTCTTGTATTTTAGCAATTAGAGACCCTGTTTTTAGGTGGGAATTATGTAAAAGTTTTGTGTGAGAGAGTGTGAAGAAAACTCAAGGTGTGTGCATACAAAGGAGCCTCGCGACTGACTCGCGACTGGCAAGTCGCCAAAAGTGGCACACGTGTGAAGCATGCAGGGAACTGAAGGGTCATGACAGCTGGAGCACTACAGGACAAAATATACAGTCTGGCTAGGCAGTTAGCTCACGACTCAAACTCGCGACTTGTTCCACTCGCGAGACTGAGTCGCCAGAATGCCCTGTTTGGATGAAAACTGACTTTTTGTATTTCTCAGATACACTACTATAAATACCCTTATACCCACGAAATGTAGAGAGCTTCCAGAAAGAATTTTGAGAGAGAAACCCTAGAGAAAAACAAGATTAACTCATCCATAATCCTTGACATTTAATTCTCCAAATTCCTCTACTCTCACCCTCTCCATTAACATATCCTTAAGAGGTACATTTGCCAAATCCTTATCTCACCATACCCATATTAGTGAGGAGGTATTTTGGTGCTTGGGAAGCAGTTCGGAGATGACCAAGTTACTTGATTGATGCAATGGGCTTATTGCGGGATCCGGGAAGCTAAAGAAGACATGGTTAGGCTTAACCCTGTTGGAGCAAGAAGCTTAGAGGGCTTAGGTGCATTAGGTAGATTAGGCTTGGAGGGTCTTTTGCTATTCATGTATCCCAACTTTATTCTTTAGTGGATTATTTGACTGCTTGGAGGGCGGCGGAGAGGTTTTACGCCGAGTTCTTCGGTTTCCTCTTATCTTTGTATTTGCATCTCTCTTCCCTTACTTTTTACTTTTTAATTGCTGCTATGTTTGTGATTAATTATGGTTTAGAGTGTTTTACCAATTTGGATATAGTTTATATTCATCATTCCGCACATATATTATTTGTGTATAAGCTTGTGTTGGTATTGTTGAAATTGGGGGTCTAAACATTCATTAGTGTTTTACACACCAATTGAACATTCATTAGGGTTTCTGGGCAAAAACCTGCGTACGCAAGCTACTGCCCAGAAACCCTAAATTTTTTTTTTTGTTTGTTTTGCTTCTGCTTTCACATGTTTGCTTGTTTAGCTTCTTTTCCCATGCTTTTATGCTTTCAATGTCTATGTTTCACATGTTTAATTACTTGTTTGCTATCACATGTTAGAATTAGGGTTTGTTTAGTGTTTTCCTTGTTTCAATGCCATGATCATGCATTCATATGCTCATGCATAATGTCATAGGTGCTAAGTTGCTAAAAGGTAAGTAAAAGGTAAGTCATGCATTTGAAATGTTCATGCATTTGTGATATGGTCTTGCTTTAATAATAGAGTTAAATATGTTTGTTTAATGTGTGATTTCATGTTTAAGAGTTTGGAATACATGTGTTAATCTATGTTCGCTCACCATGCCTACTTTGCTGCCTTGTTTTGTTGCTGCCTAATTTGATATGCTTTGATGCCATGATTAGATGAATGCTAGGGTCTTTGATGAAGTGATATGCATGATTAGATGTATGGTAGGCTTTGTTTGTGAGCATGATAGATGTATGGTTAGGGATGTTTGATGCTATGTTGATTGCTAGATGTATGTTAGCGTGTGTGTGAGTTAGATACAAGTATTGAGTGTGCCTTTAATAAAGTTAAGACATAAGACACAATGATGGGAAGCCAACCTTAGGGTTGGGTAGTTTTGGGTGCCTAACACCTTTCCAAGACCGTACCTTAACTCCGAACCCATATCTCTGGTAGTAAGATCAAAAGGTCCTTTCTCGAAAGAACGCTATATATATGGTTCCTAGTGTTAGGATTAGTACCCTAAAATCCTATTGTATGTCATGTATGACATTCTGTATGATATTATGTTATGATTAATAAAGTTGTTTTATTATTATCTAAAATAATGTTAACATGAATATTTGGACATTATCATATAGTTCATGAGATGCATAGTATGTGATTTAGTCACAGAAAATATAAATCACAAGTTCTTTGTAAACTCACAATTTTAGTTCGTAGTCGGTGTGAAATTGGGTATTTCATTTGCGAAGACTATAACATATCAACGAAGTTGATTTGACTTGATCATGGAAGTGGAGACTTCTAGTTGATATATTGATAAGTTTTAAGTGTTAAGACATATTGAACTGGACCGCTGTGTGATTTATTATTCTACTAACGACTGTCAAATGAATAATAAATCTCACAACTTCTATTTACATCAACTCTCAATCCTGAAAGAATAATGAACCTAATCATGAAGTGTAGGTTGTTTTGATATATTAGGAGTGAGATCTAAAGTCACGATCAAAATCTCAGTATGTTGGGCAGCCACATTTAATGTTGAAGGAACATATATTCTCAAGATGGAATTCATAATCTCTTAACGGAGATATAAAATATTCTCTTAAGATAAGTTTAATAAGTTTGGTTATTCAGAATGTTAGGCCTAACTATTTTAGTAAGAAGTTACTAAAGTATATATTTATGAAATTTGATTTCATAAATATATGATGAATAACCTAAATGATTAAACCGGGTACTCAAGGATTAAGATGTAGTAATCTTCAAAGTAGCAGTCAACATTCATGATTTTGTATTACTACGAATATTTTAATGAAGGGGTTGAATTTATAATAAAGTCTTGGGATATAATTTATTAATAAGGCCTAGAGTGCAATTATATTTATATAGTGGTATTTAAATAGAATTAATGGTAATTTTGGGCTTGTCAAGAGTTGATAGAAAGACCCAAAACCCATTGGAGCTAGTGTCATATTTGTTCCTTCTGGTCCCACTCCAAGCCACATACTAAAGCCCAATTGGAATTGCCCAAAAGGCTAGCCCAATTAGATAATCAATTATATATAAGGAGAGAAATATACAAAATTTGTAATGCATGAAAATGTATGAAAATGGTGTGTATGTGAGTGTAAGCCACTCTCTTATTCTCCCTTGAACACATATGTATAAACTAATTGAGAGACCACACTTCTTGGGCATAAGTGGAATTGGAGTGAAGATTAAAAGTGTTCTCAAGTACTTCTGATCTTTGGTTTTGAATTTCACCGCACCAAGGTACGCTCTCTTGTTCTTAAATTCTAAAATTTACATAGTACATGTTATCAATTGTGAATGAAGTAGATCCGTTAATTTTTCGCTCAGTATGTTTTGTATGCGATACAAACTATGTTTTTCCTACACCTAGACCATTGCAAAAACTATGTGACGACTCCTTCTTAAATGACCCCTTGCGTCCACAGTAGCAATCTGCAGGAATAGGCCTTGGGTCTCCCACCTATTCTTTGCAAATGATAGTGTCTTATTTTACCGGGCTATTGAGGCAGAATGTGAGAGGATTATGGAGCTTTTGGCTATCTATGAGAGAGGGTCTAGCCAAAAAATTAATAAAGAGAAGACAAACATTTTCTTTAGCTCAAATACCCCACACTCACTCCAAACTCGGATCCAACATCTTTTGGGTGTTCTGGCTATACGCCAATATGAAAAATATTTGGGGCTACCAGCTCTGGTGGGTCGAGCCAAAAAACAAAGCTTTGTTTATCTGAAAGAGAGAGTGTGGAAGAAGCTACAAGGTTGGAAAGAAAAATTGTTGTCACAAGCTGGTAGGGAACTTCTTATCAAGTCAGTTATTCAAGCAATTCCAACATATACCATGAGTTGTTTCAAGCTCCTTAAAAGTCTAATTAAAGAATTAAAGGTCCTTATCCGTAAATTTTGGTGGGGTTATAATGGAGATTCAAGGAAGGTGCATTGAGTTAGCTGGGAAAGGTTATGTGAGGCAAAAGAAGTTGGTGGTATGGGTTTTAAAGAAATTGAAAAGTTCAATGACGCTTTATTGGCAAAACAAGTTTGGCGAATGATAAAAAATCTGGATTCTCTTTGTTTCAGAGTGTTCAAAGCTATATTTTTTCCAAATTGTTCCATCCTTGAGGCACAGGATTCGGTTGTTGGCTCTTATGCTTGGAAAAGTATTATCAGTGCTAGGGATGTAATCTGGAAAGGTTTGGTGTGGCGAATTGGGAATGGCCAGTCTGTCCGAATCAGGGAAGATAAATAGTTACCTATGAGACCTAATAGCTCTATTATCTCTCCCTCCCTTCTGTTCTGGCCAAAGCTAGAGTGAGCACCTTGATTAATTCTAACTTGTGCTTGTGGAAATCAGACTTAGTTCAGCAACTTTTTCTTCCTCATGAAGCATCTATGATTTTGGGAATTCCCCTTAGCATTAGAAGTCCAGTTGATCGTGTGCTGTGGGCCTATACTCCATCTGGTTTGTTAACCACAAGTAGTGCTTACAAGCTCTTGACTGCTTCTGCCACTATGAATAATGTAGGAAGCTCAAATTTTGAACCACGAAAACAATTTTGGAGAGGGGTTTGGTAGCTACGGGTGCCCAACAAAATCAAGCATTTTATTTGGAGAGCTTGCAACAATGCTCTTCCAACAATGGCCAACCTTTTCCGGCGACATATTTCAACTTCGGAGCTTTGTGAAATCTGCAATGGCGGCCCTGAGGATGTGCTACACGCATTCTGGCAGTGCAAGGATGTGAAGTGTGTGTGGAATGCTCATAGTTGGTTCCAACAAGCAGTTTCTCCCCCTCCCCTGAATTTCTGTGTGATTTGCTTAATCGGTTTTCGCAGGTTAATGATGATTTTAGAAAAGAACTCTTTGCGGTTTCAGCTTGGTGTCTATTGAACATAAGGAATTCTCTTCATTTTGGGCGTCCATCACAGCCTATGTCCTGGATTACCTCTCTGGCGAGCAATCTATTGCAAGACTTTCTGGTAGCACAGGAATATGAGCCTCCCGTTCCCCTGCCATCAGTGCTGCACCAGTGGCTCCCACCTGACCCTTGACTTGTCAAGGTGAACTTTGATGCTGCGGTTTTCAAAGACACCAACTCGGCTGGAATAGGTGCTGTTGCTCGCGACTGGAATGGAGAAGTCATCGGAGCTCTGTCAATGCCAATCCCGATGTCCTTGTCCATAGCTGATATGGAAGAACTCGCCTGCCGCTGGGCTGTGCAATTTGCTGCTGAGATTGGTCTTCGCAATGTCATCTTCGAAGGGGATTCAGCTTCAGTAATGAGTGTCATTTCTAAAGGGAATGCTGCACTATTGTCTTTCTGGTCAATTGTAGAGGATGTTCGATCCTTAGTCCCTGTTTTTCAGAATTCTATTTTTGTTCATGCCCACTGGATCTGCAATGTAGGGGCTGATACTTTAGCTAAAAAAGCAAAAAACTTGCTGGGAACTCAGGTATGGTTTGATGATATACCTGAGGACATTTCCCCGTTGGTAGTTTTTGATGTTCCTTAATACTTTTTCTTCAATGCATTCCCAGGCTCTTGGTCTGGTTTCTCAAAAAAAAAAAAAAAAAAAAAAAAAAATTTGAAACACCTGGTTGTTTTGAACAATAAACTAAGTAGTATTACAGTTAAAAAAAAGTAGCATTATAGTTACTATTTCCAACTACATTTAAATTTAATGCAACTATATGTTTGAATTTGATTAAGGAATTAGATTAGCATCTAAGGTACAATATTCAAGTTTACCCTTACAGTAAAAGGCAATTGATTATTTTGAAATTTTGCATGTGATTAACCTATAATTGATATTAAATAAAAACATGGATTCAAGAAAATAGTGATTTATAAAGTATAATTGAGTGATATAACTTTTATTAAAGCAACATTAGATGTAACTGTAGGAAAAATGTATGTGCGCAGCGGAAAAATTAACGGATCTACTTCATTCGCAATAGATAACATGTACTATGTAAGTTTTAGAATTTAAGAACAAGAATGCGTACCTTGGTGTGGTGAAATTCAAAACCGAAGATCAGAAGTTCTTGAGAAGACTTTTAATCTTCACTCCAATTCCACTTAATGCCCAAGATGTGTGGTCTCTCAATCAGTTTCCAAGGAGAGAATAAAGAGTGTCCAACACTCATATACGAACCATTTCATTACTTATGAGAACTCTCTTATGAAAAACCTTCATCTTAACCTTATGAAAAAGCATTTATGAAATTCTGTATGTTTCTCTCCTTATATACAACTGATTATCTAATTGGGTTAGCCTTTTGGGCCATTCCAATTGGGCTCTAGTATGTGGCTTGAAGTGGGACCAAAAGTGACCAATAAGACACTAGCTCCAATGGGCCTTGGGCTTTTCTGTCAACTCTTGACAAGTCTAAAGTTACCATTAACTATATTTAATACCACTATATAAATATAGTTGCACTCTAGGCCTTATCTATAAATTATATCCCAAGACTTTATTATACATGCAACTCCTTCATTAAAATATTCGTAGTAATACAAAGTTATGAATGTAGACTACCACTTTGAAGATTACTACATTTTAATCCTTGAGTATCCGGTTTAATCCTTTACGTTATTCATCATATATTTATGAAATCCAATTTCATAAATATATACTTTAGTAACAACTTACTAAAGTGGTTGGGCCCAACTTTCTTGAATAACCTAACCCATTAAGCTTATCTCAAGGGAATATTTTATGTCTCCGTTAAGAGATTATGAATTCCATCTTGAGAATATATGTTCCATCAACACTAAATGCGGCTGCCCAACATACTGAGGTTTTGACCGTGACTTATAGATCTCACTCCTGATATATCAAAGCAACTTACATCTCACGATCAAGTCCATTATTCTCTCAGGATTTAGAATTCATGTAAATAGAAGTCGTGAGATTTATTATTCATTTGACAGTCATTAGGAGAATAATAAATCTCACAGCGGTCCAGTTCAATATGTCTTAACTCTTAAAATATATTAACATACCAACTAGAAGTCTCCACTTCCATGATCAAGACAAATCATCGTAGTTAATATGTTAGTCTTTGCAGATGAAACGCCCAATTTCATCACCGACTACGAACTAAAATTCTGAATTTATAAAGAACTTGTGATTTATTTCTTCTGTGACTAAATCACATAAATCACATACAATGCATCTCATGGACTAAAATAATGTCCCATTAGTTCATTTATAGATAGTCTCATATAATTAAACAATTTAATTATTTATGACATGTCAATAAATTGAATTTTAGGGCATAAACCCCAACAATCTCCCACTTGCCCTCAAAGACAATTTACCATATATCCGACACTTATCTCCCTTTAGAGTATTCATAATCACTCTAAAGCAAGGCTTGGAAACAAGTTTCAACCAGATTTATTGCATAAATTATCTTTTTTACTACTACTTCTTAAGTACTCATACCTCTCTAATAAGATAATACTTACGCTTAATGTGTATTTTCATCACTTAAGATGAACACATATCTTAAAGTCCAACTTCATGAATCACAATCAAACTACAAGTCAGTATTTGTACATCCAATAACTATCAAAACCTCACTTTGGTGGATAAGAATATAATCCCTCATTGTCCTAAGATATATGAGTATATGCTTTACTCCCACTAAATTAAGTGATCTTTGATTCAATTGATATTTGTTTACCATGCCCATCGCAAAATAGATATTTAGCCTAGTATATAGCATAGTATAAAGACTTCCTATTGATATAGTATAAGGAACCGTCTTAATATGCTCTTCCTTTTATATGTCTTAGGACCATAATCCTTTATAAAGGATCTTCAAACTTAAAAAGAAAGAAATCCTTTCTTGAAGTATTATATGCTATACTTGGCTAGAATCTAATCTATTTAAGCAGTTTGAGATAGACTCAACATCCTAATTTCTGAATTTTAACAAAGTTTAATTCTTAGGATGTGACTAGTCTTTCTCAAGTACTTTTATATCAAACTAGACTAGACAACAAAAACTCTATTGATGACAATAACTCTACATCATTCTAAATGATTAGAATGTCATCAACATACATTAAGAGATTTATTATTCTATATAGCTTTACACATCTACGGCCTTTTAATACTTGATCAAAATCAAACAATTTGATTGCTTGATCAAAGATGATATTTTATGATTCATATGCTTGATTTAGTCCATAAATGGAATTTAAGCAACTTACATACTAATCACTATTGGTTCTTTACTATGTACAAGTCTAAGTACATCATATAGATGTCTTCCTCAAGATTGCTACTAAAAGAAGCTTTCTTGATATCCATTACCATATTTCATCCAAATGAAATATAATGGATAAGAGAATCTAGATAGAATCACTATTGGTGAAAAAATCTTTTCATAATCGAACCATTTCTTTCTGAATAAATCTTTTCGCCACTAATCTTGACTTTGAAGATTTGTACCTTCAAATCTATCAATCTCATTTTCTTGTAAACCTATTTGAGAACAGTAGGCTCAATGCCAATAGGCGCCTCTACAAGTTCTAGACTTTAAATAGAAACTAATTCTATTCACATAACCTTGATTCAATAATTCATATTAATATCATCTATTGCCTCTATGTAGGACCGATGATCAAATTTATATCCTTGTGGAATGACTTCAAAAGTTTATCCCAAAAGTATGAATTTACAATCCTCCCACTACGATATTGTACTTGTGTACTAGCTATATATCTAGAATAATGCCTTGTGATGTATCTAATACAACCATCTCATTTCTAAATGTATTTTATAGTTGTCTCACAACAAATTCTAACATTTTTCTTCTAGAACAATTCTTTAAGATTATTCACATAGTCATCATCAAGAACTTTGTATTTGTACTTTACAAACATTTTGTAAGAACTTTGTATTTGTGCTTTACAAACATCTTGTCTTCTTTATGACTACCAGAACAATCTTCTGCAATTTCTTTTGGATACCCAACATAAACATATATTTTTCTACCTTTTGATTTCAATTTGTCAGACTTTCTTTCTAGCGCAAGTGCTGGACATTTCCAAAAGTGGAAGTATCATATACTAGGTTTTCACCCAATCCACAATTTTACAAATGTCATAGGAACAAACTTTTGAAATCAAATTTAGAAAATGTGTAGTAATACATAGAGTATATCTCCAAAAGAAATAAGCAAATGAAAATACTTATCATGTACTTTACTATTTCTAAAAGAGTCTTATTCCTCCTTCATGTATGCTATGACTTAAAGAAGTCATTAATACTATATTCCTTTACAATAAAGGAGTTCTAGATCATATTATCCTCTAAATATAATTCATAGATTGGGAATATAACAAAATAATGGTTCTAAAAGCCCATCTTTCACCCATCTTGAATACCATTTAGATTAATAAGATTTACACATAAGTGCCAAAATATACAATACCAAAGGATGAAAACCTTCTCTTTAAAAAGTAAAACATGTAAATTTTCATCTAGAAAACAATCATGGACAAAACTTAGTTTAATCAAACCAGAAACACTTTCTTTTGGTCATACTTTTGAGTCGAATTTTCTTTTGGCAATTACTAGGGCAATTTGCTTGTCCAACTGTTTGGTATTATAATTCCTCTTCTTATCACCTTTACCTTTCGGTCTAGGCTAAGAATTTGAATTAAATCATATTGATCCTAGCCTTAGCTTTTAGGATGTCTTCCGTTGCATAGAACTCACTCATCAATTCAGATAATATAAAAAGAATTTAGTTTCAAAAAAATTTGAATTGATCAAATGATTCTAACAAGGACTAGTGGATCATATCCATATGAGATTAACATTTAATCTCTACATCCAAGAATTCCAATTCATTTAATAAAATAAAATATTTTCATAAAATGATGTGGAATTGGAACTCCTTAAGCTTTCCTTGGCACTCAATATGATTCATACCAAAACATCTCATTTAGACTTAATATAAAGTCTAAGTCTAGTACTAACTCTTGCATCTCATGCTGTAGCACAATTGAGATAGAAGCCAATATAGTTTATTAGCATTTCAATGGAGATTATGATCATATCATAAGCTATCTTCCATCAATGCATCATGCATAGGAAATTATGACAATGCTGAATCGAAACATATATATATGTACTTCAACTCCTTTAAGTACCATGTCCAAAATTATTTCTTAGTTAATGTTATTCAATTAAAATAGTAGCTAGAGGACAAAATTATGACAATTTTATTTTGAGACTGTGAACATAATTACAAGGACATTATATTTTGCATCCATAACCATATAGTATGAAACCTGAAAAAACACACTATACTAAGTGCAACGACAACCTAATCTTGCAATTAATATTCCTCAGAAGCGAGGTCATACCAATCACTATGATCAGGTGAGAATTATTCTCATTATTAATGCTATCATGGTAACTCTTACCAAACAAAAATAATTTGACGCTCTTCCTTTGGCCTCTAAGTAATAATAGTAAGAACTCAGCATAGAGGATACTATTAAACTTAGTCTAGTGTACACCATTGTCTAGAATCATGTGTAGCCACATTTCATCCCTTTAACAGGCTTATTTTGTAGTACCATGATAAAAACACCCTCCGCATGGAATGCAAAGCTCGAAGCTAAGACAAGGTGTTTGATCAAACCACTATAAACCAAGAAATTCAATCTTGAAGTACCATGAAATAAACATCCTCCGCATGGAATGCAAGGCTGGAGGCCAAGACGAGATGTTTACCCCACACCACTATGAACCGACAATGGAGGCCATGAGATCCAACTCTTGTATCTCTCTCCCACTAGAAATTTTAAAACAAGTGGATTGTTTTGAAATCATTGTGATCTAATCACAATTTTAACCCTACACATTAAATGTGTTTAATTGTTTAAATTCAATGTGATGTACCTAAGTCACGTCACTATAGCGTAACGAACATTCGCGCTATCACAAAGAAGTTTAACCTTATAATCCGTGAAATAAATACCCTCCGCATGGAATGCAAGACTCGAAGTCAAGATAAGGTATCTATTCACATTACAATAAACTTAACAAAAGGGCTATTTCAAAACTCTCACTCATTATTTGGGTTTTTCTTTAAATAATTGTGATCCCATCACAATTAACAACCTTGCACTTGTTGTAGACTCTAATCTTATTAGAATCACTAACTAAAATGGAAGTCCTAAACTATTTAAAATTCCTTAAACACTAATGGATCAAAAATTAGTTATATAGAACTTTATCCTTAGTTTACTAGAGAAAGTATTCTAATCTCATTAGAAACTATATAACTTTAATTAGAATTTTAATCTCATTAAAAACCTCTAATTAAAATAAATTAAGGACTTTTAATCATAAAACAATTTAGGACTAAGAGTTCTATTTAACTACCATCTTTGATCTCATTAGGTCTTTTAGTTAGAACCATGTGTAATCACATCACACATTGCCTTACACCTTATACATTTGAAAACATTTAGAAAATATTCAAAATTCCCTTCAAATGCATTTTCGTGAGAATCTCGCGACTAAGCTCTTCCTGCGAAAAAGGCGTAAAAAAAAATAGTGAAAACACAAAAGACAGAAACTTTCTTTATGTGAAAACACTTAGAAAAATTCTAATTTTCCTTCTTTCGATTGATCGAATGTGTCCCTCGATCGATCAAAAAAATTAAGAAATTCAAACTTGACCATCTGACTTCTTCGATTGATCGAAATTGCCTCTCGATTGATCGAATAGCAATCGAAAATCAATTTATTTAAAAAGTCTGATCACTGTTTCACTCGATCGAAACTCGTGAAACTGGAATTTCCAGAAATTTTCTAAGGCAGTTTTCTACGGTTTTTCTTGAACAAACAACTAACATACGAACATGATATTCAGAAAATGATATCAAAACTGAAATTCATTGATGCTATAGCCTTAAAGATCAATTTAACATACTTAAATTCAAATTTAAACAACATCACAACATCAATATCAGTTTTTATCAATTCAAAGTTTCACTAACCATGCAGAAAATTAAATGCATAATCTTCAAACAATATGAAACTATAATCTTTAATTCTAAAACTCACAAAACATGTTATACAATTCGAAATTGAAGACCGCTCTGATACCATTTGTAGGAAAAATGCATGTGTGCAGCGGAAAAATTAACGAATCTACTTCATTCGCAATAGATAACATGTACTATGTAAGTTTCAGAATTTAAGAACAAGAATGTGTATCTTGGTGTGGTGAAATTCAAAACCGAAGATCAGAAGTTCTTGGGAAGACTTTTAATCTTCACTCCAATTCCACTTAATGCCCAAGATGTGTGGTCTCTCAATCAGTTTCCAATGAGAGAATAAAGAGTGTCCAACACTCACATACGAACCATTTCATTCCTTATGAGAACTCTCTTATGAAAAACCTTCATCTTAACCTTATGAAAAAGCACTTATGAAATTTTGTATGTTTCTGTCCTTATATACAACTGATTATCTAATTGGGCTTGCCTTTTGGGTCATTCCAATTGGGCTCTAGTATGTGGCTTAGAGTGGGACCAAAAGGGACCAATAAGACACTAGCTCCAATGGGCCTTGGGCTTTTTTGTCAACTCTTGACAAGTCCAAAGTTACCATTAACTATATTTAATACCACTATATAATATAGTTGCACTCTAAGCCTTATCTATAAATTATATCCCAAGACTTTATTATACATGTAACCCCTTCATTAAAATATTCGTAATAATACAAAGTCATGAATGTAGACTGCCACTTTGAAGATTACTACATCTTAATCCTTGAGTACCCGGTTTAATCCTTTACGTTATTCATCATATATTTATGAAATCCAATTTCATAAATATATACTTTAGTAACAACTTACTAAAGTGGTTGGGCCCAACTCTCTTGAATAACCAAACCCATTAAACTTATCTCAAGGGAATATTTTATGTCTCCGTTAAGAGATTATGAATTCCATCTTGAGAATATATGTTTCATCAACACTAAATGCGGCTGTCCAACATACTGAGATTTTGACCGTGACTTATAGATCTCACTCCTGATATATCAAAGCAACCTACATCTCATGATCAAGTCCATTATTCTCTCAGGATTTAGAGTTCATGTAAATAGAAGTCGTGAGATTTATTATTCATTTGACAGTCGTTAGGAGAATAATAAATCTTACAGCGGTCCAGTTCAATATGTCTTAACTCTTAAAACATATCAACATACCAACTAGAAGTCTCCACTTCCATGATCAAGACAAATCATCGTAGTTGATATGTTATAGTCTTCGCAGATGAAATGCCCAATTTCGTCATCGACTACGAACTAAAATTCTGAGTTTACAAAGAACTTGTGATTTATATCTTCTGTGACTAAATCACATAAATCACATACAATGCATCTCATGGACTAAAATAATGTCCCATTAGTTCATTCATAGATAGTCTCACATAATTAAACAATTTAATTATTTATGACATGCCAATAAATTGGATTTTAAGGCATAAACCCCAACAGTAACATGTACCAAACCATTTAGCAATAATATGTCTCACAAAAATATAATGTTAATTCAAGTGCAATAAAATTTTATTACATTTAACTTTTATATTAAAAATTTTAAGCAAACAAAGCAACCTATTGTTTATGAATAGCGATAGAAAAACACGCATGAACAAATTTGTAAAAGCAATTATCAATACTTACAACAAGAAGCATTCAATATTGGCTTCAAAACATACCTAGGGAAGCTTCCAAGGTAGCTTCAGTTTCAATTTTGTTAAAACTAAGCTCATATGGAACCCATCTATAACTTCTACTATATGTAATATTATTATCCATTGTACCAAAAAAGAAATACATTTACCATCTCAAAAAAGAAAAAAGAAAAAATGAAAATGAAAACAAAGAAAGAACAGAATAAGCGAGTAGGTAAGACATTTATTCTTGCTTGCCAACTTAGGTTTATTTGCTTCTCTTTTTCTTTCACCTAATCTTTTGTTTTTTTAATCTTATATATCCATATCCTGACTTTATACTAACATTTCCTTTTCCTATTTTTATTTTTTCTAAATTGTCCATACTAAAATGTTGTTTTTTCATTCATTTGAGATTTTGTGATGTATATCTAACTAGATTATGCACATGAAATTCTATCTCCTATGTATGATGAATTTTAAGGTGAAATTTTCTAAAAATTGTACTTTAGAAATTTCTAATATTGAAAGAAAGGTAATTTAAAAATTCCATAGAATTAAGACTTTAGCTTTCGGAACATCCAAATTTGAAGTTCATTTTTTTTTTTTTTTTTGGGTTAAAGGAATGCATCAATTTATAAATTCTACCCACGTTATGAAAGCTCGGATTTGTGTAAAAACACAAGAGCTTGTTCAGACCCCCAAATAAAAAATACAGCTAGATAGCTTTTACTTTAACTTATACTAAGTGTAGAACAAGAGTAAATGAGCACAAACAACCGTTATCATTACCCTAAGCCATATTCATCCATTATCAACAATAAAAGGAAAGCTTAAAGAGTAGGGAAGAGAGATGCAAACACGAGATAACACTGAGACGTATTATCAAAGAGGAAACCGAAGAATTCGGCGAAAAATCTCTCCGTGACTCTCCAAGTCGAAATCGATCTACTAGAGAATAAAGTTGGAATACACGAATAACAAAAGACCTTCCAAGCCTAGTCTACCCCATGTACTTGAACCCTCCAAGCTCCTGCTACCAACTGACTTCTTGGAGCCTTGTCTTTTCTTGCTATCCGGATCCCGCAATTTTAGCCCGATTGCATCTGTCAATGAATGACTCCTTCCAATACTTCGCAGCAACACCAAAATCTCACTTTACACTCAGTATGAGTGTGGTAAGTGTTTAGGTTAGCAAACTCTCAAGGATATAGAGATGGAGAGGTAGGAGTTGATGAAAACCACAAGGAAATGTGTAGATGATTGTGAGTATGACAATCTCTAACTCTCAAGTATATTTTCTAGGGTTTTCTCTCTGAAAAGCACTCCTTACAATTTGTGGGTAATGAGGGTATATATAGTATGGGTAAAAACTTGGTAAAGCAAAACTTCAGTTTTTGCCAAACAGAGAGTTTCCTACACTTTCTAGCCGTTTCAGGGGTTTTCTTTTTTTTCAATTTAGAGGTTTTGAGGTTATTTTAGTTGTTTTAGAGATTTTGAGGCTATTTTGTTCAACTAAGATGGTTTTTTTTTTTACAAATTTTGGGGTTTTACGGAGTATATTTGCCAATTTAGTGATTTTAAGGATATTTTTTTGTAATTGCAAAAACTATTTTACCTGTGAGAATTTCGAAAATATCAAAAAATGTATAAATACACCCAAACCTCTAAAATGACCCCCTTAGAACTGCGAAAATGACTAAAATACACCACAAATGTCCAAAATATCCGAAACCTAGAAAATGACCAAAACGCCCCCAAAATGACCACAATACCTGCGAAAACTTTTAAATGGACCAAAATACTATTAAAACCTCAAAAATGAGCAAAATATCCTCAAAATTTCGGAAAATGACCAAAATAAAGGAAATAGACCGATTGCTAATTCTAGCTGTTTGGGGCATTTTAGTCATTTAAGAGATATCAAGATCTAATTGCTCATTCTAGCTGTTTCCGGGGCATTTTGATCATTTTAAGAAATTCTGAGGCTTATTTTGGTCAATTAAGAGGTTTCGGGGGGTTTTTTTCTGGACATTTTTTGGTTTTGGGGGTATTTAGTGATTTTGGGAGTATAATGGCTATTCTAGTGATTTCAAAGTTATATTTCTGTCAAAAAAAATTTATTTTACCCGTGAGAATTACCAAATTATCAAAAACTCTATAAATACACAAAAATCTCTAAAACGACCCCCTTACAATTGCCAAAATGACTAAAATGCACCACGAATGACCAAAATATCCCAATACACTAGAAAATGACAAAACACCCCCAAAACGAGCAGAATGCCCCCGAAAATTTTTAAAATGACCAAAATACCGTTGAAACCACAAAAATAAACAAAATACCACGAAACTTTTGAAAATGACCAAAATACCCCTAAAGTAAGCCAAAATACAATCGATTTTATAGATTCCGTGGGGTATTTTGGTCGGTTTCAAGTTGTTTTTCTCTTTCCAGCGGATTTTAGGGCATTTTTCTCATTTTAACAATGTCAAGGTATGTTTTTTTAATCATTTTAGATGTTTGGGGCATTTTTGTCATTTTCGAGGTATTGAGATTTGACTGCTCATTCTGGCCGTTTAAGGTGTATTTTGGTCATTTTATAGGTTTTGGGGTTATTTTAGTCGTTTTAGAGATTTTGTGGGTATTTGGTCAATTAAGAGTTTTCGGGGTGGTTTTTTTGGGACCTTCTGTGGTTTTTGGCGTATTTTGGTAATTTTGGTGATTTAGGGACTATATTGGTCATTCTATTGATTTCAATGATATTTTTTTTGTCAAAAAAAAACTATTTTACTTGTGAGAATTTCCAAAATATCAAAAATCCTAAAAATACACCAAAACACTTAAAATGATTCCTCTTAGAATTGCAAAATTGATTAAAATGCGTGGAGAATGACCAAAATATCCCAAAACCCTAGAAAATGACCAAAACGCCCTCGAAACGACCACAATAACCCCCAAAAACTTTTAAAATGACCAAAATACCAATGAAACCACAAAAATAAGCAAAATACCCTCGAAACTTCTGAAAATGACAAAAATACCCCTAAACTCAGCCAAAATACACTCGATGTTTAGATTTCGAGGGTATTTTGATCGGTTTCAAGTTGTTTTGCTCATTCAAGTGGATTTTAGGACATTTTCCTCATTTTAGCAGTGTTGAGGCGTATTTTTTAATCAGTTTAGATGTTCGGGGGATTTTGGTAATTTACGAGGTACCGAGATTTGACGGCTCTTTCTAGCCATTTCAAGGGTATTTTAGTCATTTTAGAGGTTTTGGGAGGGGGAGTTAGCCTCGGGCCTTATCACAGTGGACCCAACCCCGAAATAGGGACCATGGTTTTGGGGACGGCACTTGAGAGGTTCCTAAGGGGTCGGCTAGACGTTGACCGATAACAAAGGTGGTCGGGGTGAGACGTGACCCCAGCGAGATCGATAGTCGAGGACTAATAGTTCTAGTGGGGATCCATTCCCGAACACTATTCGGCGTCTGGATCAAGTTCCAAGGGAATCCTCTAAATTCGTGAGGATCCCTTGGGATTCTGATGAACATAGGAATATGTGTATAAGTGGAGAGATAATGATGACAACCCCACTAAGAAGAGACTATAAGAAGAAGTAGAGGGTAGGGGAAAGGGGGTTGAAAAAATTCTAGGGGGTAAGAGTGTTAGAGAGAGAGGGAAAACACTGGTAAACACAGAGGAACCAAGGCAGGTTTTGGGCCTAAGTCGTAGGATTGAGAGTGATCCCACTTATAAATAAATTGTGACCCCATTACTTTGGTGGAGACTGTATTAGGTGCACACACACACACACACACACACACACACACATATATATAAATTGTTGGGCTCAAGTTACACTTAGGGTAACTCTAAGTAATGTTAAACTAGCCAATAACTTGTTATTGAATTCATATTTTGAAAATCTCACTAGGATTACATGTTCTATATGTTGTTAACATACATGCCAATTTGATGCTATTTATGATTCGATTCATAAACTTATCTTTTATGTATTATTTTAAATTTACAAAAACTTGAATTTAAACAATTAATTGATAACATGGCTATTGATCTTTGATTACCTTGAAATTTTGCAAGCACAGAGAATATACAAAGATAATGTATCCAACAATAAATTTGTCAAAATTCACATCCAACTAAAAAATATTGAATGGTGTAATATTACTTAAAGTTACAATAATTGGCATAATTTATGTCACTTCTTGTGACAATAGACTTTTGTATTTGAAGAATAGTCTTGCAATTGTGCAAATGAGATTTCCCATTCACATGGGAGTGGAAAACCACTTGGACTAGTTTACATGGGGAATGCATTGATGGAAATTTTGACCAAAATACATATGATTGAAATTTAGTCAAATTACATATAAGATATCATGTGGATCTGACTCCTGATATATTGGATTTTGGTGTCACTTGAAGTGATTGAATCATTATCATCACTTATAGTAGATAAAGCATCCATCGGTTGCTTTTTTTATTCTATTTTGGGGGAAGCTTGGATTATTTGGGATTGGGTATAGGCTTTTTAACTTCTTGTGGCACTAAAGCTAGAATGTGTTAGTACATAGATCTATATAGTCCCAATAATTGAAATATTGTGAATCATGTGGTCGTTATAATCATTATAATATAATATAAATGCCTAAGATTTCACCCCATGATGGAGGCAGTTATGCCCCTCATCATGGACTAGACTAATTAGGGCCACAATAATGAAAACGGCAAAAACCAAGGGAAACGGCTACACATTAGGCTTATATATTGAAAAATCTAAAATACAATTAGGTATGAGACAAGATCTTAGATAATAATATCTCCATGAAAAATAGCATGATTATTGATTTAAGCATGTTACGCTCCTCTACTGGGGGCACATCCTGGTGGTTACTTTGATTCTTTTATTTTTTTATTTAATTTTTTTTTTTTGAGAAGCCAGACCCGAAGGCCAATTTTATTGAAAGAAAGAAAAGCAACTACAAAGAGTCACGTGTTACTAGGGGAGCTATATTATCAGGAATGGATTCAAAACGTTTTACATGAGAAACTGAATTGCATAAACGTTTTACATGAGAAACTGCAAAAAAGAAAACCATCAGCTAACACAAAAGCATCATTGATCACATGTTCATACTCCGGATGGTTTGTATCCCCAGCCAAGAGTGCCTTTATAATTACCTCAGCATCACCCTCAAGAGAACATTTGAAAATGCTTAATTCTTTCACAAACACCAATGCCCTCCGGCAAGCTAGAACTTCAACTGTGGCAGCTGAAGTAGGAAGTGGAATCCATTCGAACAGGGCACCAATAACACTACCTGATGAGTCACGAACAACTACCCCTAGGGATCAAAATTAACCTTTTAATGAGGATAGATGGGAGGGATCCACCAAACAGCTCTATTAATTTTTGGAGGTGGCCAATTTTTCGGGGCTTAAGCATTCATGAAATCTTGAAGGAGGGTCATTACTTTATGCTGAATCCTAGGAGTTTCAGTGAATTCATTACCTAATCTACCTGAGTTCCTCTTATTCCAGATTAACCAGAAAATCATGGCTAAGAGGTTGACCTCAATGCAATCCCTCATCGTACAAATCATCTCCAAAAGATTAGCAAATGCATTAAATTTATAACTGAGTAATTTCTTTAACACCTCATTAGTCTCCCAAATGAAAAAGAGTGAGTGACAACTTCAGAGAGCATGAATTGTGCCTTCACTGGCCGCCTTACACCCCGGACAAAGGATAGATCTGGCAACATCTCTTTGCCACAAATTACATAGTGTTGGGATTGCATCATGAGTAGCTCGTCAAATCATGTGTTAGACTTCATGAGGAACTTGTAAGTTCCAAATGCCATTCCACAAAAGGTGACTTTTCTCTGAGTTAGAACAACTTGGCAGCAAACTTCTTTCAACCCCAGACAGTAATTTGTAGGCACTACGGGTCAAGTAGTTTCCTTGAGGCGTGGGGAGCCAAACTTGCTTATTTGGAGTAGCCTGACTACTTAGAGGGAGGCCAATAATAAGGCTTGCTTCCTGTGGTGATAATTCCTACTCAATTAACTCAGTCTTCCAAGAATGTGACTCTTCGTCAATTAGCTCACAGACTCTGAAGGTAGTAGAGAACACAGAGGCTGGAGAGACAATCCTAGCACATGGGATTTTTGGTAACCATTTATCACTTCTGCTCTTAATTGACTGACCATCACCAACTCTCTAAACCATCCCTAACTCTATGACATGTCTTGCTTGATAAAGGCTTTTCCAAGCGTATGAGCCTTTGTTGGAACTATCACATTCCATAATAGAGCAATCTGGGAAATTTTTTGCTTTGAAGACCTTGTAGAAGAGAGAGTTCTCATGATTCTTTAATCTCCAAACTTGTTTGGCCATAAGGGAGTCATTATACTTGCTTAACTCTCGAAAACCCATACCACCTTCATTTTTGGGAAGACAAAGTTTTTCCTAGCTAACCCAGTAAATTTTTCTCTGGTCACCTCTATAGCCCCACTAAAACATTCTGATCAAAGATTCGATATCTTTAATGAGCCCTTTTGGGAGTTTAAAACATGACATGGTGTAGGTGGGAATTGCTTGAATCACTGTCTTTACGAGAATCTCACGACTAACTTGAGACAACAATTTCTCTTTCCACCTCTTGAGCTTTTTCCAAATTCTCTCCTTAATAATACTGAAAGATTTCTTTTTAGCATGACCAACCAGAGATGGAAAACCCAAGTATTGCTCATATCTTTGGATTGCTAGGACACCTAAGAAAGTTATAATGACTTCTTGAGTCTCGGCTAAAGTATTGGAACTAAAGAAGACATTTGTGTTTCCCCTGTTAATATTTTGACCTGAGGCTTGTTCGTAAAGGTGAAGGATTGACTGAATCGCCGGGGTGGTTACGGGGAGGAGTTTCACATATGGGTAGTATAGTTACGGTGCATTCTTGCAAGGCGGACAGTGTTCTTTTCACCCAGTGCCACGTAGAACAAGCCTAAGGTGATGATCAAACATATGTGAATGTTTTCTCGAGGCCACCTATTCGAGGCCACACCCATTGTGCCCAGTGTGAGAGACCGGAAAATTGGGGTGCTCTCAAAAAAGAGATTTGGGTACTTTTTAAGGCACCTCTCTTTTTGGGTAAGTGGTGTGAAATCACCACTTATTTTTTTTTATACAAAAGATAAGAAAAACTAAATATAAATACATGACTGAATTGTTCCTTTATCATTGATTGAACAAAGAAATACATATTTGAAAATTTGAAAAATTACATGGCTTTGGATCCTAGTTACAAACTACCCAAAATAAAAATAAAGACAAGGCTTAGATCTACTTATCCAAAGACCTAAATTCAGAGGCTAGGTTATGGAATGGGAAGGTGTTAGGCACCCATTCCGCCCAAGCAGAATCTAGTCTTCTAGACTCTTGTGACCTATGTACCCCTTTATGCATGCTATGAATGATATGTTGCACATGTGAAACAAAACTAAATCACATAAGTTTATTTATGAATATATCCTCTTCTTGATTTTAAAACAATTCATATCTGGTTTAGTGATAAAAAAAATTGATTTTGGTTTATAAAAAACCAGATCTGTTTTTAAGAATTAAAAAAAAAAAAAAATGGTTTTAGTTTTGTAAAAGACCAGATCTGTTTTGTGATGATAAAAAAATGGTTTTTTATGACAGAAAAATCAGATCTGTTTTTATATGTTCAAAAATATGGAAAAGAATTTTTTATGAAGAGAATTTCATTCATAAAATAAATTTATGCTACACGGACCAAACAAAACAAACAAAAATAAACACAATCATGCATGATCTTTTTTCTTTATTTCAAAATCCGCATATATTAAAAAAATTAGATCTGTACCTAAGGAAAATACACATTAGTTCTTTATTTTAAGAAAAATTCAGATCTGCATCTAAAGAAAATGCAAATCAGTTTTTTGATGAAACAATTCAGATTTGCATCTAATGAAGATGCAAACCAGTTTTTGATTTGAGAAAAATTCAGATCTACATCTAATGAAGATGCAGATCAATTTTTTGTTTAAAGAAAAATTCAGATCTACATCTAATGAAAATGCAGATCCATTTTATTGAAAAAATTCAGATCTACATCTAAGGAAGATGTAGATCTGTTTTATTTTAAGAAAAAATTCAGATCTACATCTAATGAAGATGCAGATCCATTTTATTTTAAGAAAAAAAAAATTTAGATCTACATTTAAGGAAGATGCAAATTCATTTTTGTTTGAAGAAAATTTAGATATGCATTTAATGAAGATGCAGATCTGTTTTTTATTTGAGAAAAATTCAGATCTACATCTAATGAAGATGTAGATCCATTTTATTTTAAGAAAAAGATCATATCAATAATAAGAAGATCAAGAACATGCTTTAACAATATAGTTTAACAATTCATATTATGGATATTTGACACAACTAAACTAAACAAAAAGACAAACATACATCATCACAATAAGAAAGGTATAAAGAAAATAAAAGGGTAATCGGAAACAACCTTTTGCATGGAGCACTTCTTCTTCTTGAGGGGATGTTTTAGGGTTCAAAGAAATTTATTCAATTATCTTTGAAACCTAAAAACCCTAATTTAAGAGAGAATACCAGAAAAAGGGGGGTGAGAAATTTGAGAGTGTGAAAATGTGTCTCTCCCTAAGCGTAAAAGAATCTGCTAAATTTTGAGAACCATACCCTATTTATAGAGACTAGAATGCTTAAAAAATAAGCAACGATGAGTAGAATGTGAATCGGGACTCGTCTTTCTGCGAAAAAGTCAAAAAGGATGTGCCTATCAGCACCCAAAGAGAGTTGGGCCAAAACCCAAAAGAGTGCAATTCGGCACTTTTAAAGTGCCAAATGGTACTCTTGGGTGCTGATCGCACTTTCGTGTTCGAGTGCGTTTTGGACTCCTTTTTTAGGTTTTCTTGAACCGGGCCTTGCACTTAGACGTGTTTTCAATCCATATTCTAAGATTTTTATCTCTTTTCTAGATAATTCAGGTCTTTTCAGTAACAATTATCTTGTAGATAAATATCCTAAAATAAATTTTGATAAAGTTTAGATTATCCATAATTTTATGGTTATCCAATTATCCATTTTACTCTTATGCAAGCAATCCTATTTTAGACACTAATTGTCAACCAATCACAAAATTATTTAATTAATTTTAATTTTTTAACCAATTAGAATTAATTTAAATTAATCGTGCATGGTCGACTCTTCCTAGACACAATGCATGCTAACCGTGCAAACTTGATCATGCAATATCTTTCAATCCGATGGTCCGATTTGGAAACCGAACACACCGTTGTGACCGTTAGAATCTCAAGATCATTTTTATGATATGCAATGAATGAATTAATGCATGTAATGCAATCATGATTTTTGGGGTACATGGATGGTCACTCTAGTCATTCTCCCTTGATTAAATCATGGGTGTAAAATCGAGTGTCTACAGAATGCCCCTCATTGATAGAGCTTGAAAAGCGAATGTCAATGTAAAACAAAGACTGATTTTAGCGACATGATTTAATTGAGGTTGAATTTTCAAAGATTACCTAGCCCTCGAACCTAAAACTTTGGAACATAGAACTAGTGCCTTACATTTTGACAAAAAATGAAAATACTTGACCTAACTGATAGCTGATGAACTTTGGAAATGATTCTTGACAATTGATGCGACCAAGAGGCTTATCAATCTTGATCTTGATAATGGAGTTATCTGCGTCCAAGGGGCTTTTCAACCTTGATCTCGACGAAGGAACTGTCTGCGATCCCGATCTTGACGAAGGAACTGTCTACGATCTCAATCTTGACGAAGGTAGTGTCTGCGACCAAGATCTTGATCTTGGCTTCGTAGGTGCCTACGACTATTGGATCTGATCTTGACTGAGGAAATGTCTGCGACCACGATCTTAATCTTGGCTACGTAGGCGCTTGCGACCAATGGATATGATCTTGATTGAGGAAATGTCTGCGACCACGATCTTGATCTTGGCTACGTAGGTGCCTGCGACCACTGGATTTGATCTTGACTGGGAAATGTCTATGACCACGATCTTGATCTTGGCTACATAGGTGCCTACGACCAATGGATCTAATCTTGACTAGGGAAATGTCTGCGACCACGATCTTGATCTTGGCTACATAGGTGCCTGCGACCAATGGATCTGATCTTGACTGAGGAAATCTCTGCGACCACGATCTTGATCTTGGCTACGTAGGTGCTTGCGACCAATGGATCTGATCTTGACTAAGGAAATGTCTACGACCACGATCTTGATCTTGGCTACGTAGGTGCTTACGACCAATGGATCTGATCTTGACTGAGGAAATGTCTGCAACCACGATCTTGATCTTGGCTACGTAGGTGCCTGCGACCAATGGATCTGATCTTGACTAAGGAAATGTCTGCAACCATGATCTTGATCTTGGCTACGTAGGTGCCTGCAACCAATGGATCTGATCTTGACGAAGGAAATCGAGGGCTTCTCATCCTTGAAACCAAGTTGCTGCCTGTAAAAACCAAAATTTGAAATTAGTCTCTAATTGATGAGTGTTTTGTTGTTCCCTTGCATTTTTGAAATGTATAATTTTCATTTGTCTCTTCTTGATTTTAAATTTTTTCATTTTCATCAAGAAAACTTTGATTGATTTTTGGTGGTTCTTTGAAACATATTTGATCTTTAAAACTTGAAGCTTAGAATTGGAAACTGGAAATTTTGAATTTGAAACTTGAAATTTGAAACTTTGGAATTTTGAGACTTGAGATTTTGGATTGAGATTTGGAATTTGAAACCTTGAGGTTTTGAAAAATTGTGACTTGAAATTTTAAGCATGATATCTGAGGTTTGAAATTTTTTTTGCAACTTGAAATTTTGGGGATTTTGAATTTAAAAGTTGGGCCTTTAGAATGTGAAATTTGGAAACTTGGGAATGAAAATTTTGAATTGAAAATTTGGGATTTGGAGTTTGAAACAAAACTTGAAAGTTTGAACTTGAAGTTTTATCCTTAACCTATTCCAAAAAAATTTCATCCTTTCTTTTTTCTTGAAAATTTGATTTTGATTTTTATTTTTCTCTCTTCATGATGTGATTTTGATTTTTTTTTTTTCTAGGAATGGAAAAGAAAAGGAAATAAAAAGATTTTTTTTTTTTGGGAGTTAACTCAATTTGAATAAGTTGACTTAGCAACTCAACTAATGCTTTAATGTGGGGGCCAAATTTTGGCCCCCCACTCATCTTGTCTCTCTTTTCTTCTTTTTTGCTTCTTCCTTCATCACCTTCTCTTTCTCCATTAACACTATTCACTTTCTTCTTCCACTTGATTTTTCTTCTTCATCTCACCATTTCTTCTATAAATAAATTTAAAAAAAAAAAAAAACACTTTTCTAAGCTTCACAACCTTCCCTCATTCATCTCCCTCAATATTTCTTTAGATCCCTGTGTTCTTGAGCACTTTTGCCACACACCCATTTTTGGTGAAACCCATTTTCAAACCCATTTTTCTTTGCATCAAAATGTCTTCTTCTTCCAATGGATCCTCTTTTCTTACTTTTCATGGTAAGAAATTTGATCCAACATTTGATTGGCATGATGAGGAGGGGCTCCTTCAAGACCCTAAGACCCATGCTCCATATTCTCACATGGACATAAAGGTGAGTTTTTCTTTTGTTTCCTTGCTTGGAAAAATGTTGTTTCATGTTTCATTGAAAGTTTGATGATGAGACATTGTCATTTTGTTGTGTGTTCATGTTGAAATTTGGGGCATTGTAAGATTGATCATGTTGTAATGTTGGCTTTGGAGCATTTTTGAAGTGTTTATTTTTTATCATGGTGTAACTTGGACAATGTTGGTGGCTTATGGAATTTTGACAATGTTGGTAGTTTGTGATGTTGTTGGATAAATTGTTGGCTTGGATTTTGGGAGCATTGGCATTGTGAAAAATTTGTGTTGTGGGCTTGTATGAATATGCTCATGATATAAGTGGAAAAGTTTGTTGTCATGTGTAAACTTTGTTTTATGAACATGGCGAAATTTTGTGGGTATGTGCACGGATAAATTTGTGGGTATGAAATTTTTTAGACATGAAATTTTGGCTATGGAAAAATTTTGTTGGGTATGTGATGTTGGTTCATGGAAAATTTTTGTGGTTATGATTTTGGCTATGTGAGAATTTACTTGTTGTGCATGGACATATAGGAAATTATTTGTTGGCTATCTTGGTCATGTAGAAATTTTTGTGCATGGTTATGGAAAAAAAGATTTGGTAGTTGTGTATGGATATGTGAAAAATTTTGATTGTGGCAAAATTCTTGGTGGGACATTTTTTTTTTTTTTTGTGTGTTGGGGCATTGACCTTTTTGGGAGCATGATTTTTGGTTGTGAACAATTTTTGGTCATGTGGGTTTTGGTTGTGGGATTTTTTGGACATGTGATTTTTTTGCATGGAATTTTTGGACATGTAGGTTGCAATTGGGAAAAAAAAATTATTTTTTTTTGGCATGTGATTTGTCATGGAATGATGAGCTACACTATTGTGTTGCAGAGCCTCAAAAGTCGAGGTAGTCTCCAAATGTTGAGGAACACGTGGGAAGCATTATCTCCTAACATCAAAAACATCATCAATAAGGCGGACTTTGGTACTTTCTTTGAAGCTTTGTTAAATCAAGAGACACATGAATACAAGGATCTTCAGTTACTCCTTGCCTTAGCAGAGCGCTTCTGGAACACTACATGTACCTTCCATTTTCCAGGCATTGGTGACGTAATGTTGACACCTTACAACTTTTCTATTATCACTGGTCTAAGGTTGGGTGGTGAGAGAATCCGTGTCAATGACTCCCTTACTTCAACTGAAATCAAGAAACTTCTAGGTGTAGTGCCTTCTAGAATGAAGAGTAAAAATATTCCTTTGTCTTGGCTATGTGAGAATATTCCTCAATGTGATACTGTGGCAAAGGGTGCTCGCATGTTCATGCTTCTTTTTATTGGAACTTTCTTGTGTCCGAATTTAGGTAGTATAGTGAATCTACATTACTTGTGGAGTTTGAGAAAAATTGAGCGAATCCGGAATTATGACTGGGGCAGTATGGCTTATGCTACTCTATTGCATTTCATGACTCAACTTTCTAGAAGGAGCCTTTCAAACCTGGGTGGGGCTCCATTTGTATGGCAGGTGAGGTTTGGAATTTTTGGCTATGTGTAGGTTTTGGAAAAATATTTTGGCTAGATTGTAATGGAAGGTTATCTTGGCTATGTGTGGTAATGGTGTTGTGAATTTTTCAGGTTTAGATGTATGAATACTTTGGAGTTGGTCTTGAAATCCGGAAGGAGATTGCTGGCATTTTTCCTAGATTTCTCCATTGGTTGCCCAAGCACCGTTTGTCAACGCCTTCCAGGCGTTCTTTGGAAATTTGGCGGTTGGTGATTGACAATTTGATTGCTGATGATGTGAGTCCTTTCCCCCCTCTTTTTTTTTTGAATCTTTGGTACTTGGTTATAGCTTGGTCTTTTCTCATTCTGGGTTCCTTTGTGATTTTTCAGATGTCTTTAAATCATTGGGCTGGATGTGAGGGGTATGCAGAGTGTGAGCGGGCTTTGGAGCTGAATGGCCGTCAGGTATTGTTTGAATGTGGTCATGAAAGGTATTGGTATCTTGGTGATCAGGTGTTGCCCCAAGTCAACATGAGTATCCTCCTACAACAATTCCAATTCCTCATTGTCCCTCCATTCGGTTGGCTGACTTTCTGGCTGATGAAGAGATTAGTCAAGCATATGATGGCTATATCGTTGCAGGAGTAGAAGGGGATTATTTTGAATTCATTCGAACTCATCTGCAAGGTTGCTTGGCTAGCATGACAGTACTTCTCTTCCTTTCTGAAGTCAAATTTTCATTTTGCATGTTCCTTTTCCATATTTCTGCTCGGTAACAAAATTTGCATGTTGGATTTTCAGCCTCCATCTTCTGAGGGAGAGGAAGAGGAAGAGATTCCCTCTCCTCACCATGCTGGTAGCTCTTCTAGTTCCTTCATGGAAACTTATCCCCATTTTCCAGCGTGGTAATATGATGTGATCAATCCTGATGGAACGTATAGTTACATGCCTTTGAATAGGCCAGAGCACACACCGAACGTTCCTTGGCCCAATCCGGTATGTTCTTGCATGTTCAGTTCTTTGTCCTTATTTCTTCTTGTCTTATTGAATGGCTCATGATCTGGTAAATTTGTGCTTCAGGTTGATGTGGATCTTGTGGAGGAAAGTATGCGAATGATTGGAGGTTTGCAATTGTTGGCTCATACTCAGTCCTCCCAATATATGCTCAATAAGGCGAGCAGGGTATGCAATGATGCTTTCTAAGTGTCTTTGGCTAGGACTTTTCTTGATGATGAAATTAACACTTGATTTTACTGACTTTTCAAGCACATCGAATGGAAGCTGCTGATTCTACCAGAAGGACTTTGGAGGAGAGGATCAGAAGCCTCAAACTTGAAAATCGTCAGTATGATCCTCGATTTTTCACAAGTCAAGAAGGAAATACTAAAGATGGCTCCTCTAGAGGTGGGTTGAGGAGGTCTTCTCGCAGGCGGACCCAGAGTCCCAATGATGTTTGATTTTTGTTTTTAAATTGTTCCTGTAAAACAAAAGGAAGTGTCCCTTAGACAATCTTGTGTTAACTTTCATGTTTAGTTCTTTGTCCTTGGAATTTCCCTTGATCATGTAGAAACTTTAACTGAGATAAGTTTAGAATTCACCTAATGAGGTCTTGTAGTACCAATTTAAACTTATCCTAATTGGCTCTGTTGGAATCTGCACTTACTTCAATGAGGCGGAGCCGAATGCCCCTAGTTTAAAATGAATGCATGATTTTTTGGAAATCTTAATGATGATTTTTTTTTTTTTTTTAAATGATGATGGTGGTCTCTTTTGAAAATGAATAAGACATGGGCGAATGCCCCTAGTTTGGAGCATGAATTCATGAGTCTTGGAAAAAAAAACTTGATTTGATCAGTTTTTGAAAACAATAATGCAAGTGATGATTTTTGAAAACAAATGAGTTAGGCACGTCGAAATGCCCCAATTTGACCTAAAAAAAATTCTTTTTGAGTGTTAAATGGTCCTAAAAAAAATGTCCGAGAATGCAAAGTTGCATGGAATTGCATGAGTGTATGATGGCCGAGATGGGTGCCACTTGGCACATAAGGAGTGCCATTTGGCACTTTTAGAGTGTCGAATGGCACTTGGTCACACCATGATGCTTACGTCATGGTGGGCCGACTCTTCACGCTTTTCCAATGCGTGTTTCGTATTTTCGTATTTTTTGAAAAATATTTTCTTCCTTTGTGATCATGAAACACTTTCCTACTCAGCTACAAACTCTTTGAAACCTATTTAAAACCTGATTAAGAACTGATGTAGTTTATATTGATGATCTCTCCTGCAACAAATCTTTGCATCAAGGTTAGCAAAACACAATAATCACAAGCAAAAGTCATCCATGGCTAACAATCAAAATTTTTCTCTTTCAACAATTCATGATATCAACAAATGGGTTCATAGCTTTGATTTCAGTACCAAAACCAGTTTTACAGCCTACAAACTGGAGGGAATTAAGGCTCTAAGAAACGTCAAGATCAAGTGGGATTTTCTTCGCGCTGCTGTGAAATTCTGGAATCCTGAAGATCACGTGTTCCGGTTTAAAACTGCTGAACACTGCCCCACAATTGAAGAGTTTTCCGCTATCCTGGGCTATGATCTTAGTAAAAAATCTGTGGTGGTTTCTTGTGATCCTAGGCATAGGGAATCTTTGTCTGATGCTCTTGGTCTTCCTATTTTCATCACTAGTAGTATGGTTGAAGGACATATGGTGAATCTTCGTGCAATTGTTTCGAGGCCGATTAACAAACGCACCTATAGAGTGACCGACAATATGCAGAAGAATTTTGGCTTGGCCCTATGCTTTGTGGGGGAATTTTTTGCTTTGCTCTGGAAGGCACGGTTTTGTGGATGCTCGAGCCATAAATGTTGTGAGTCAAATTAAGGATGGTGATAATCCTGTTTCTTTGATCTTGGCAAAAACTCTTCTAGGACTGAATGTTGTATTTCATGGTGGAAAGTCTCAAAACTTTCTTGGGAGCCCCTTGACTTTGTAGATATGGCTAATGGAGCGACTGGATCTGATTGTCAGGCCTACAACAGGTAATTATGGGCCTAGTAGTTTTCTTAGCAGGACTGTAATTAAAACTGAGTGCCAAACTGAGAGTGATTGGGTGAAGTTCTTGAACAAGAAATCCAGTACCTCAATCCAATGGAACTATTATTGGTGGAAGTGCCCACCCCCTCTACTGCAGTCTCCAAGATCCGATCACATCTTCATTATTGGGTTACGGAGGGCAACCTTCTACAAGGCAGATAGACTCATGAGGCAGTTCCAGTATGAGCAAGGAATGCCCGGTGGAAAAAGAAGAAGAACTTTCACTCCTGTGGACACAAATCCTACTTCTATAAAGAACATGCTCTTGGGCTTGGAGATGGCTGACCGAGTGGACCAGTCTTTTGCCAAAGTCCACTTTCACCGGATGACTACAGAATACTCTAACTAGTTGGTGAACAAGATTGTTGACAAGGAAGCTGAGATGGTTGCTATGAGAAAAAAAATTCTCAGAGATAATCGGGAAAGACACGCTGAAAATAACTATGAATTCAAAAGAAGGGACAAGGATAAAGAAGCACCTAGCATAGAAGAAGTCAATGATCAACAAAAGGAGAAAAGACTGAAGACAAAGTGACCTTCTTATTCTTTTGGCTCTGAACATGTTTATTTAAAAGTTGATGTAAAAACTCTTATGTTTAGGAATTATTTAGGATTTTCAGGTTAAGGGTTCTGTTTAAAGTGTAGGCTTTTGGGGTTTGGTTTTTTTTTATAGTTTGGTTTAGGGTTTGGGTTCTGGAGGTTTGATTTTTTTTTTTTTTTTTTTTTTTTTTTATGGTTTGATTTAGGGTTTGGGTTCTTGGATTGACATAGTTTAATGGAATGGTTTAATTTTTGAAAATTTTTGGTTAATGGGCAAATGGTGGTTTGGGGAAATTGTGACCGGACCAATTCATGGTTGCCTCTGTACCCCTTTGGTAGAAGGATCAGGTCATCACGTAATTCATTGATTTTTTTTTATTTGCCTTAATTTTTGCCTAGGCTACCCTTTCGGGTTTTCAACCTAACAGGTTCTCTCACACTCTTTTTTTTTCTTACTCTCCTTTTGCGTAGATTGCCTTTTTGGGTTTTCAACCTACCTCTTTTTTTCTTTTCTTTTTTTTCTTTTTTTGCTCTAATTTTTTCCTAGACTGTCCTTTTGGGTTTTCAGTCTAGCGAGCTTTTTTTTGTTTTGTTTTATTTTTATTTTTATTTTTATTTTTAATTTTTTGTCAAGCCTAAGAAGGGAAATAACATAATTTACAACCACTTCAGACGTGGTGCTTTCAAATTACCACCTCAGACGTGGTACTTCTTCAATTGGTCCATGTTGGTTGGGTCAATGAAAGGGTTTGCATCTAAGTCCATCAATCTTAATGCTCCCCCAGAGTATATCTGTTTGATAATGTATGGGCCTGCCCAATTTTGCTTGAACTTCCCGTTTGCATCTTGAATCGGGGCTCAGATTTCCTTCAACACTAAATCCCCCAACTTCAAATCTCTAGTTCTCACTTTCTTGTCAAAAGCCTTCCAAAGCCTCCTTTGGTAACCTTGAATATGATACAAGGCTTTGAGTGTCTTTTCATCCAGCATGCATAATTGGTCATACCTGCTTTGCAACCAATCTGCTTCAGGGATTTCACTTTCCAATATTATCCTTCGTGAACGGACACCCATTTCAATGGGAAGGACTGCTTCCATCCCATACACTAATGAATAAGGAGTGGCTCTTGTGGAAGACCAAATTGATGTTCTGTTCCCCCAAAGTGCATAGGGCAGTTGTAGGTGCCAATCCTTGTAATTCTTTGTTCTCTTCTTCAAGATTCGCCCTATATATTTATTAGCAACCTCAACTGCTTCATTGGTTTGAGGACGATAAGGTGAAGACTTGTGGTGTTGAATGTTGAACTGTCGTAGTAGTTTCTCTATTTCTCCTTTGAAATGCAGCCCATTGTCTGAAATAATTTCATGTGGTACCCCATATCTACAGATGATATTGGTTTGAATGAATTGAGCAACTTTCTTTGAATTCAAAACCTTATATGAGGTAGCTTTTACCCATTTAGTGAAGTAATCAATGGCTATGAGTATGAATTCATGGCCATTAGATGCTGTTGGGTGAATCTTCCCAATAATGTCTATCCCCCATGTAGAGAATGGTCAGGGCAATATCATGGTATGTAATGGCATGGGTGGCATGTGCTTCAGATCTCCATGGACTTGGCATTGATGGCATTTTCGAACATGAGCTGCGCAGTCAACTTCCATAGTAGTCCAAGAATAGCCTTGTCTCATTATCTTCCTTAACAGCATGTGTGCATTCATATGTGGCCCATAACTTGATTCATGAACCTCTTCAATTATTTGCTGTGCTTCCTTGGCGGTTACACAAAGGACATGAATTTCATCATATGATCTTCTGTAAAGCTTTTCACCACAAATAATGTAATTAGTAGACAACCTCCGGATGGTTAATTGATCATTCTTGTCTGTAGACTTTGGGTATGTTCCATCCTTGAGGTATTGTAGGATGTCTGAATACCATTCACCCTCCCCATTCTTTCCCTCATCCTCTTCTATTGTCATGCAGTAGGCTGGTTCTTCTTTTTGTTCCAACACTATCGGTCTAGCTTCATCTTCTTTTGGCTCATCCATCATGGATGCCATGGTTGCTAAAGCATCTGCAATTGGATCTTGCAAGCTTCATATTCAGTGGCATTGTTGGTGGCAGGAAAGTTAAGTCTGCCAGAAAATGGAATGTGTGTCCCTTTTGGAGAAATTAAGTGAACTCTAATTCCACTTCCATTTTGATTTGTGGCTCCGTCAAAGTACATCTTCCATGATTCTACCTCAATCTCCATGATGTCTTCATCTGAAAAGTCTCCTTGGATCTCTTCAACTTCTTTTGGTGAACAATGGGCTAAGTGATCGGCAATTGCTCTCCCTTTCACAGATTTCTGAGCCACATACTTAATATCAAATTCTGACAGAAGCAATAGCCATTTAGCAGTCTTCCCATCTTGCACATGCTTTTCCATTAAGTACTTCAAATGATCCATTCTTGCAATCAACAAAACCTTGTAGGCAAGCATATAATGTTTGAGTTTGCGGGTTGCCCAAACAAGAGCTACGCATGTCTTCTCTAATGGTAAATACTTTTCTTCATAAGGAAACATCTTCTTGCTAATGTAGTATATTGCATTCTCCTTTCTAGTTTCCTCTAGTTTCCTCTAGTAGTTTCATTAGATAGTTCTTGATCTTTTCAAAGACTTCTTGGCATTGTTCATTCCATACTGTAGGAACTTTCTTCTTAAGCAGTCGAAAGATTGGTTCACACGTCATGGTGAATTGAGCTATGAACTTGCTAATGTATTGTATCATTCCCAGAAATCCTCAGATCTCCTTTTCAATTCTTGGGGGCTTCATCTCTACAATTGCCTTGATTTTGTCAGGATCAACTTCTATTCCCCTCTAGCTTACCATAAACCCTTATAGCTTTCCGAATATTACACCAAAAGTGCACTTCTTTGGATTCAACCGTAACTTGTAGAACCGGGTTCTTTTGAAGAACTTCTGTAAAGCTAGCATATGTCCTTCATGGTCTTTGGACTTCACTACAACATAAACCTTTACTTCTTTGTGGATCAAGTCATGCAACAAAGTAGTGGCTGCACGTTGGTAAGTAGCACTAGCATTTTTAAGGCCAAATGGCATGACCTTGTAGCAATATGTCCCCCATGATGTAATAAAGGAGGTTTTCTCCATATCTTCTAGAGCCATCTTAATCTGGTTGTACCCTGAAAATCCGTCCATAAATGATAGCAAAGCATGACCTGTTGTATTGTCAACTAGAACGTCAATGTGAGGCAAAGGAAAGTCGTCTTTTGGGATGGCCTTATTCAGATCTCAAAAGTCTAGACACATCCTAACCTTCCCATCCTTCTTTGGTACCGGAACCACATTAGCTAACCACTCTGGATAGTTGACCCTCAGGAATCCTGTATTGTATTTTTTCCCAACTTCTTCCTTGATCTTGAGAGTCCATTCTAGCTTCATTCTTCTCAACTTTTGCTTGACTGGCTTCATGATTGGATCTGTTGGAATGTAGTGCTGTACTATATCTATATCAACCCCAGGCATGTCTTCATATGACCACGCAAAGACCTCTTTGAATTCTGTCAGGAGTGCCACTAATGCATCTTTCTCTGAAATGGTTAGAGTATTGCCCACTTGTATCATTTTAGGTTCATTATCAGTTCCCAGGTTAATGGATTGGGTTTCTTCTTTTATGGGTTCTAGGTGTCCATGTTTTAATTCCTTATTATTAAGAGTTTCTTTACCAATTTCAGAAATAAAAACATTCAAAGCCAACAAATAAGCAGAATTAGAAATCATATTAAAAGGAAAAGAGTTCCCAACAGACTCAATAGACTTAACTAAATCAGACTCAACTGGAAAATTATCACAAACGGACTTAACAAGAATAAAAATACTAGTAGAAATAGACTCAATAGGGACAGAAACAATGTTCTTGGCAGGGGTGACTGGCTCGATGGTCTTGATCTTCTTCACGGAGTCCTCCACGGGGTGGGCGGCTCCCTCCCATGCCCAGTTCTTTAACTCAGTAGTAGCTTCAACAATGGCAGGCGGCTCCCAGTAAGTTCCTTCTTCCCTCAGCATCAGTACTGTGGGATCTTCATCCATGTAATCTGTGGCTTCTTCATCAACCTCCATATCTGTAGGCTTGTTGGTCACAAAAGCATCCAGGCGCTCTATGCTATCCATCCACTCATCAAACAGGTCGTGCTTGCCTCTGTTACCTAAGTAGGTGTGTTGAGGGAGATGCTCTGACTCACCCCCTTCTATCCTCTCATTATTACCTCCAGCATTCTCAAGCGTCATAATTCTGAGACTATGGACCATCAGTTTTTGGTCTAGAGCGGCTAATCTAGCATCTATGTCATCCTCCTCTTTAGTATGTGGGGTTGGTGAGCTTGGTTTTGAATCATAATACAATCCCAATTCTGAAATCTCTCTTCCATGCTTGTCATACCGAGGGCCAGACCTTGAACTGATTTCAGTGATACAACTCCAATCTGAAAGGTGCCCATAGGGGTATTCATCATAGTACATTTGATTGGCTTGTTGATTCTACTCTCTTGCATTCTCTAACACATTTATCAGCCTGTATTAATCACTATCAGTGTTGCTCCACCTATTTGCTTTGACATCATCTTCAATGTCTTCATCATAGTAGTCCACATCATTATCATATTCTTCATAAAAAAGGTCTGCATCTTCATCTTCTTTATCACTAGAGGGTTCACCCTAATCATTGCCACTGTACGGGCTATCATAATCTCTGCTTGCTGTTGCTCTCACTATCAGTGCTGCTGTGATCATCATCATGACCATTGTCGCTGCTATTGCTATCACTACTACTATCACTCTTGTCATCACTTCCATCTTCATCATCACTAGGGGCTGCTCCCCTTTCCTCGTCTTCATCATTGGCTCTTAGTTCATACGGGCTTTTCAACGCATGCTGGCAAGCCTCCCAGTATTTTTCTTCTTCTATGTTACAAATGGCATCTCCAAGGAGCGTAGTCATAGCATTAGGATCCATCAACTCAATTAGTAGGAACCCAAGTTGTATCTTCCTTCTTTGGCTCTAAAACCTTGCTGTTACAGTCAAGTAGTATCTCAAACCCAGGCACCACTGTCTTTGTCACAGGATCAAATCTCGGTTCAGGGAATCCCCAATAACATTGACTTTCTCCAGCTTTGACAAACTTTTCGTTCAACATAGAAGTATAGGGCTTCAGAGGTTCTGGAGGACGGGGAGTCCTTTTTCTTTTGCTTTGGCTCGGGCCATATTTCTCACTTTCATCTCTAACAAATCATCATTAGTGGGCTTATAGCCTTGCCCAAGAGGTGGTGTGGAAGTAGGGATCATCGGGACCTAAACAATAGGCTTCTTCACAGTTCTCCCCAAGTTCATCCCCAGAAGGTAGTTCATTCTCCTCATCATTGCTACCACATTGTTGTTACCATAAAGAGCAAAGTCCATTGAGATCTTCTCCACTTCTTGTTCTCTCCTTTTGAAGCCAGGCCTCTCAATCTCAAAGCTATCTAAGGTCAATGGCTCTTTCTCAGAATCTATATCGAAAATAGGCTTAGGCACAGTCAAAGTATCCCCATATATGGTCACAATAGTTCCTTCATGTGGAAATCGAACCTTTTGATATAGGGAAGAAGGTACGGCTTCTGTGTCATGGATCCATGGTCGCCTAAAGAGCATATTGAAGCATGAGGCTATATTGAGGACTTGAAAGTCCACCTTCTTGACCATCGGTCCTATAATGAGCTCTAATGTCATGGTTCCCAAGACTTCTCTTCTACTGTTGTCGTATGCCCTCACATGCTGATCGGTAGGTACAGAGTCTTCAATTCTTAGACCCAAGCAACTTGCGGTCTTTAAAGGACATACGTTTAAAACACTTCCATCGTCTATCAAAACCAATGGTATCCTCTTCCCCATGGCATCCACAATGATATGCAAATGGACGTTGTGGTGCTTCCCCTTCTTGGTCAGATCCTTGTTAGAATAGGAAATGGTGAGTTCCCTATTTATGGACCCAATCATAACATTCAGATCTTGGGAATTTATGGTTGTAGGGACTTGGATTTGGTTGAGAAGGTCTACTAGGTTTTGACGGTGTTTGTATGAGGCCATGAGCAAACCCCATAAGGATATGTTGGCTTGTGTCTTCTGTAGTTGCTTAAGAACCTCATCTTCTTTGGCAGGTGTTTGTTAGGTGGATTTATTCAGGGCTTCTATTGGGTTGTCGGTCTCCAAATGTGGGGGTTTGAAGTGTCTCCCCCCCCTTGTGATGTGGGCAATTTTTGTTGGGTCATTAGGATTGGCATCTTGGGGCTTGAAGTGTCTCCACTCATTTGTGGATGTCAGGTTATTGAATTGGGGTTTGAAGTGTCTCCCCCCATTTATGAGTATTTGGTTGTTTACTTGGGGTTCGAAGTGTCTCTCCCCATTTGTAGGTATTTGGTTGTTTACTTGGGGTTTGAAGTGTCTCCCCCCATTTATGGGTGTTTGGTAGCTTGATTGGGGTTCGAAGTGTCTCTCCCCATTTGTGGGTGTTTGGTAATTCTCAGGTTCTGGTATTTCTTCATTCCATATATCATATCCTGTGGTGGTCGTAGATGTACTATCCATTAATTCTTCCCATGTCATCATAAAGCATTCGGGTAGGTCATAGATTAACTCAGATGGGTCTTCTTTACTGTCCTCTTTGGTCATCAGGCAATTAATCCTTAGTCCTTTCCCAAAATTGTGATTGGGTAAGGGATTATTAGTGATGCTAGGCCTTATAGGGGGCGCAATCACCTTGTTGTCTATTAGGTCCTGAATTGCATGACGAAGGCCAAAACAACAGTCAGTATCATGGCCAAGGCCTTGGTGGTAAGCACATCTCTTATTCACATCAAAGTTTACGGGCAAGGGGTTCAGAATTGGTCTTGGTGCTAAGGGTTTCAGTAACCCTTTTGCTTCTTGTCAAACACTTGGCTTATAGGCATATACAACTCATGAAATTCCCTCCTAGGTCTAGGCCCTTGCGGTACTTGCACAGGTGCAATGGGTGCAATCAATTGATAAGGATAATTTTTATGGATATTAGAAATTTCTGCAGCCTTAGAATTAGATCCTACATTCTTTTTAAACCTTGGTGGGTCATCATTCTTTATAGTGTCATTGTTTATTGCATCCTCAATTTAGGTTCCAACAGCAATCAAAGCTTTAAAGTTAGGAAAGTATTGTGTAAAAAAGTACTTATGGTATACAGGTAATAAATTCTTTACAACCATAGCTAATTGTTCTTCTTCACTTGGCCTATTCATCATCTGTGCTGCCTTAGCTCTCCACTTGGAATGAAAGTAGAGAAGGATTCTTTCGGCTCTTACTTGGTGGTCTCGAGATCTCTCATTGTGATGTCCACTTCTATATTGTACTTGTATTGCTTGTAAAACTCACGGCAGATGTCCTCCCAACTTCTTGCTCTTGCATCATCCAGGTTGAGGAACCACCTAAAAGCGGCTCCGGTCAGTGTGTTTTGGAACATCTGAGCAAGAACTTCTTCGGTCGGGCCTAAGGGCTGCATAGCCCTCATATACATCTTCAGATGGGACTTTGGGCAACCGGTCCCGTTAAACTTGTCTAAGGTTGGCATCTTGAACTTAGGAGGCAGTCTTACATTAGGGAAAAGTGAGAGGGAATCGTAGTCCATGAGGTCCTCCATCTTACGGGCTCTTCTAATCATCTCCTCTATTTTATTCATTCTCTCATTTATCTTCTTCTCACTTTCCATGGTTGGTGGATCATGGTCATCCTTGTTCTCCTCTTGATTACTCTTTAAGTTTTGAAACTGTTGTACCATACGGTTCATGTCTTCCCTCAGCTGGATTTGACTAGCTACCATGGTGTTAAGTAGCTCTTGAGTGTTCATGGGTTCCCGGTGTTTGGGTGTTCTCCCTCTTTCGCCATAGTGCTAGGAGCTTCAGACCTCTTGTGGCTTGAACCATCTTGTAGGTCGAAGATGGGGTTGTGGTGTTGTAGCAGCGAAGTTTCTTCTATGCTTAAGGGCTTCAATACCGTAATGGGAGTGACGGGCATGGAACTGGAGCTATTGGCTCGAGTATCGGGCTTAGGTTCTCTTTACAGCCTTCCTTTAGATCTTGACCAAATTCTCCCCTAATGATAGGCTTGGTCGGGTTAATCAAAACTAAAACCCCATCCACATCAATCAATCAACCAAACAAACACACACAACATGCAATGTAATTTTAACCGGGACCGACCTAAAGGTAGGTTCTAAGTCATTATGTTGTAGGGTGGGTTTGTTGTTTCATTGTTTCCTATAGCTAGGACGTTACACCTCCCAACTTGTAATGTAATGAACATTGCGTTGGTCCAAACAACATGGTTTGTCCTTTACAGTCAACAGGAAATGATCCAATGACTTTAGGCTATGAGTTAGTGAGTTCACCACTGGGTACCCAAATCTAATGAAGACCGATGATCCAAGGTTACTACTACCACAAGTTGTTGAAAGGGGTGCATACATATTGTTTGGATGGCACACACTATGACAGTAAGGGAAAACTTTTAACAAACAATACAAACAACAACATATCATACAACAAAGTATCATACAACATCTCAACAAACATAAATAAACAAACAAACAACAATATCATGCAAGACCATGCAAAACAAGGGTACACATTTGGTCATTTAAGTCTAACATGAAGCTTAGCCTTCGACATCCCGAGTGGAGTTGCCACTGTGAGAAACCGGAAACCTGGAGTGCTCTCAAAAAAGAGATTTAGGTACTTTTTAGGGCACCTCTCTTTTTGGGTAAGTGGTGTGGAGTCGCGACTTATTTTTTTATACAAAAAATAAGAAAAACTAAATATAAATACATGACTGAATTGTTCCTTCATCATTGATTGAATAAAGAAATACATATTTGAAAATTTGAAAAATTACATGGCTTTGGGTCCTAGTTACAAACTGCCCAAAATAAAAATAAAGACAAGGCTTAGATCTACTTATCCAAAGACCTAAATTCAGAGGCTAGGTTACAGAATGGGAAGGTGTTAGGCACCCATTCCACCCAAACAGAATCTGGTCTTCTAAACTCTTGTGACCTATGTACATGTACCCCTTTATGCATGCTATGAATGATATGTTGCACATGTGAAACAAAACTAAATCACATAAGTTTATTTATGAATGTATCCTCTTCTTGATTTTAAAACAATTCAGATCTGTTTTAGTGATAAAAAAAAAAAAAATTGATTTTGGTCTATAAAAAATCAGATATGTTTTTGAGAATTTTAAAAAAAATGGTTTTAGTTTTGTAAAAGACCAGATCTGTTTTGTGATGATAAAAAAATGGTTTTTTTATGACAGAAAAATCAGATCTGTTTTTATATGTTCAAAAATATGGAAAATATTTTTTTATGAAGAGAATTTCATTCATAAAATAAATTATGCTACATGGACCAAACAAAACAAACAACAATAAACACAATCATGCATGATCTTTTTTCTTTATTTCAAAATTTGCATATATTAAAAAAATCATATCTGTACCTAAGGAAAATACACATCAGTTCTTTGTTTTAAGAAAAATCAGATCTGTATCTAAAGAAGATGCAAATAAGTTTTTTGATGAAAAAATTCAGATTTGCATCTAATGAAGATGCAAACCAGTTTTTGATTTGAGAAAAATTCAGATCTGCATCTAATGAAGATGCAGATCCATTTTTTGTTTAAAGAAAAATTCAGATCTACATCTAATAAAGATGCAGATCCGTTTTATTGAAAAAAATTCAGATCTACATCTAAGGAAGATGCAGATCCATTTTATTTTAAGAAAAAAATCAGATCTACATCTAATGAAGATGCAGATCCATTTTATTTTAAGAAAAAAAAAATTCAGATCTACATCTAAGGAAGATGCATATCCGTTTTTGTTTGAAGAAAATTCAAATCTGCATCTAATGAAGATGCAGATTCGTTTCTTATTTGAGAAAAAATCAGATCTACATCTAATGAAGATGTAGATCCATTTTATTTTAAGAAAAGAAATTGATTTTAGGCAGATCTTTAAAATTAAGAAAAAGATCATATCAATAATAAGAAGATCAAGAACATGCTTTAACAATATAGTTTAACAATTCATATTATGGATATTTGACACAACTAAACTAAACAAAAAGACAAACATTTATCATCACAATAAGAAAGTCATAAAGAAAAGAAAAGAATAATCGGAAACAACCTCTTGCATGGAGCACTTCTTCTTCTTGAGAGGATGTTTTAGGGTTCAAAGAAATTTATTCAATTATCTTTGAAACCTAAAAACCCTAATTTAAGAGAGAATACCAGAAAAAGGGGGGTGAGAAATTTGAGAGTGTGAAAAGGTGTCTCTCCCTAAGCGTAAAAGGATCTGCTAAATTTTGAGACCCAGGCCCTATTTATAGAGACTGGAATGCTTAAAAAATAAGTAACGGCAAGTAGAATGTGAATTGGGACGCATCTTTCTGCGAAAAAGTCGAAAAGGATGTGCCTTATTGGCACCCGAAGAGAGTTAGGCCAAAACCCAAAATAGTGCAATTCGGCACTTTCAAAGTGCCGATCGGCACTCCAAAAGTGCCGAATGGTACTTTTGGGTGCTGATTGCACTTTTGTGTTCGAGTGCGTTTTGGACTCCTTTTTTAGGTTTTCTTGAACCGGGCCTTGCACTTAGACGTGTTTTCAATCCGTATTCTAAGATTTTTATCTCTTTCTGGATAATTCAGGTCTTTTCAGGAACAATTATCTTGTAGATAAATATCCTAAAATAAATTTTGATAAAGTTTAGATTATCCACAATTTTATGGTTATCCAATTATCCCTTTTATTCCTATGCAAGCAATCCTATTTTAGACACTAATTGTTAACCAATCACAAAATTATTTAATTAATTTTAATTGTTTAACCAACCAGAATTAATTTAAATTAATCGTGCGTGGTCGACTCTTCCTAGACACAATCCATGCTGACCGTGCAAACTTGATCATGCGATATCTTTCGATCTGATCGTCCGATTTGGAAACCAAACACACCGTTGTGACCGTTAGAATCTCAAGATCATTTTTATGATATGCAATGAATGAATTAATACATGTAAATCAATCATGATTTTTGGGGTACACGGATGTTCACTTTAGGCATTCTCCCTTGATTAAATCATGGGTGCAAAATCGAGTGTCTACACCTAGTGGCAAGGTCAATGGTCTCTCGATGGCTGTTGTAGTAGTTATGTGGTGGTCGGGCCACACATGCTCGGTATAGCCTGGGCACGCTCTCGCAAGGCGGAAGGTGGGTGTGGTCCCAAAACCTTGGCTTGAGTATGCCTACCCGTGGCCAAGCTCATAGGGGGTTGCCATCATGCATCGCCGAACACCTCTTCCTGCCTAAAGAGCACTTAGGACCAGATCCCCTTTGGCACAAGGAAACATTGATTTATTAAGGAAACATAATGGCTTTTTTTGGAGCAGTTCTTCGAATCTTGCCCTGATTTTTTGCACACATGCTAAGAAAAATCCAACCTTGAAGTTGTAAAAATTTCAAGGCCAAATTCAACATGTTTCTTTTTATGATTTTCAGAAGCCGAAAAATAGGAAAAATCATAAAAATTCAAAAAATGCTCTGAATGCTAAACCGATTTCTAGAAACCCTTTCTACAATACAAGCCAATTTGGCCAGAGTGTGGGGCGAGGTGGTGTAGGGTTAGTGGCGGCTTCAGGAATTATTTTTAGGGTGGTCACTAAGAAATTTAAATTTTACAAAATTTAATAAAGAAATAACTTGAATATATCAATATCACCAAAACAAAAAAAAAAAAACAAAAAAAAAAACAAAAAATATATGAATTGTTACCACTTTTTTCTACTAACAAAGAGAAAGAAAAAAAGAAAAAGAAATGATTGATAAAAGATAAAGTGGGAATTGAGAATGCTGAGATAAGAGTAATAAAGTAAGAGAATTGAAATGATAATAGAGAATAGAAAGAAAAACGGATGATGTTTGCTATAGCTATGAGTTGAGTCGCTAAGGAAAGAAAAATTATTGCCACTGCAAAGCCAAAAAAGCATAACTGCTAGCACTATCAAGGATAACTCATAGCTACAATATTTTTATTGAGGGGCCAAAATTATTTTTGGAGTAATGTTACATCTACAACATTATTAAAACAAATCTTATACAATAATTTATTATTAGTGCTTTAAAAAGTGATGTCAATATTGGAACCAAATTAGAATTAGTAACCGATTTCATCTTATCACATAAGATTTGTTATGTAATTATTGTAAAAATGTTGTAAATGTAACATTATTCTTATTTTTATTGAATCGAAATTCTTGTAATTCTCAAATCAGGGTGGTCAATATTTTTGTTAGGGTGGTCAAAATAGGTTAGTTTAGTGTGTGTGTGTGTGTGTGTGTGTGTGTATTTTTTTTGCAAGTATATATATACATATTTTGGCAAGTTAGGGTAGTCCTGTGACCACCCTGACATGCATGTAAAGCCGCCCCTATGTAGGGTACACGCAGGCATGCCTAAATAACCTCCTTTGGGAGTGTCGTCATGCCCCTAGTAGCCACGCGTGCAAGTTGCATAGGCCATGGCAGCCCAGCACGTGCACGCAGCTAAGGCCACGACATACAAGTGTGCATGTTGCCAAGGCCTTGGCATGCCACGTGCATGCTGCCTAAGCCATGGCAGCCCAACATGGGCACGTTGTAACATCCCAACCTTTAAAAAAAAAAAAAAAAGTCAAATTTTTTTATGGTTCACACGTGACCCCATCTACCCCTTATTTCCCAACCACTCATTCTCACAAAATATCTCATTCTCTCCCCCTCTTGTCCTGCTAGTGAAGGGGCTGCCTTCATTTCTTTTATTTTCACACTCAAGCACAAACATACCCACATACACTACTCTCTACCCCTCTCTTTCCACTCTCTCATTGGTGCTCATCTCACAACCACCTCCACCATTTTTTCCGGCAAGGTTTACCAGAAAACTCCATAGGAAAAAGCTAAGACTCACTCATCTCTTTTACTTGAGGTAAAATTCCTAATCTTTTGGTGGGTTTATATGCTTTTGCTAGAGGTTCTCTTTATCTAAGGTTTGATAATGATATTCATGTGATTTATGTCTATGGGTTTTGACTTGGTGGATTTATTTGATGAGTGGGTTTATGGTTTTACAAATGGTGGCTATCTTTTTTCTTTTTCTTTTTTTTCTTTTTTGAGAATACTAAGTATTTTTAACACACACACACAGGGAGAGGGGAGAAGGTTTTTTAAAGAAACTTACAGTGATGTATATCCAAAAGGGCCTAACTCTTGGATACACTGCACAGGCTTTAAACCCAAATGGTGGCTATCTAAGATTTATTTATGGTGGAAATTTAGGGGTTTTGGGTTCCATCATGTGAGAGTTGGTAAATCTAATTTTCCTTCACTGTTGAGTTTATTTAGAGCTAGTTGAAGATTTAAAATTCTTGTCTTGGTAGATATTGTGATTTTGTTTCATGGGTCTCTCTTGATGATGATGTGTAAATCTTATGGAAGTTACTAATAAATTGTTAAGATTTTAGAATTAGGGAGAAGATCTTGAATGGGTTAATTTAATAAATTGGAGTCTATGCCTTGTGAATTAAATTGTTAGGTAACTTTGGAAGTGGGATACATTACTTATGAGGTTAAATACTTAGGCTTGCCTAATTAATTTCTTATTTAGCGATCTCTAATTTGTAGCTAGATGCAATGTCAAGTTTTATGCTTATCGTGATATGTTTTCTTGGTATTGTTTAGGTTCTAGCTAATCTCATTTGGAGCTTGGAGAATTAGACTTTTTGCAGGTTGCAAGGTAAGTAGCTTTTTAATGGGATTTTTGAAAAACAACAATGTTGCATAAAATACTGTTTTTGGGTTAAACACGTTTTGGGAAACTGTTTATGGAAACTATATTTTTCCTAGAAAGTGTCATGTTGTAACCTTAACATATATGATTTTTTTTATGAAAAGTGCATCATATTTGTTATTGCATATGAGGAAATGCATGATTTGTTAGTATGGAAAAGACAAGCATCTTTGATTTAATTCTTTGGAATGGATTTTATCAATTTATTGCATTATTTGCAAAATTTAAAGATGTTTTATCTTGACTTGTGATATTTGGGAAAATTGATACAAAATCTTCTTGACAAGAAATGAGTTTGAAGGCTTTGAGAACCTTGTGATTATATTGGGTATTTCAAAGGTTTTTTTTGTGAAATTACTTGGAATTGAACTGTGTTTTGATTTCATGTATACTGTGAGCTCTTTATGTTTTTACCATTGGACAGTGACATGTGATTACCCGGTGATTACCTTACTAGATACTATAGTCTGTGTGACATTGATATCTTAGCGCCCATCTTTGTGATGGTTATGAGTTTCGGCTTTGTGTCGGTAGATTAGTTTCGGCTTTATGTTGGCAATGTGTTTCGGCTTTGTGTCGGCAGATTAGTTCTAGTTTTGTGTCGGCAAATTAGTTTCGGCTTTGTGTCGGCAGATTGAGTTCTGGCTTTGTGTCGGCATTGTCATGTGGCCTTAGGTTGAAATTTTTAGTTTTGGAATGATGTTTTATTGCTCACAGTATAAGTGTGTGTGTGTGTGTGTGTGTGTGTGTGTGTGTGTGTATTGTGAGCAACTGCGACCCTAGCCTGCCAATTTTTTCTCAAACTGGGCCTAACCCGCACGAACGGGTGGGATCGTGATGCTCAAAATGTCGAATTCACTATAAAATATACTCTACTTATTTAATTTAAATGGAAAATAAGAAAACCTTCACTATAAAAAAAATTCTTCTGTTGTATTAATATATATGACAATTTACATTAATTTTGTAACAAAAATTTACAATGCTTTTTTAGTCCTAGATACAATCTAAGAAAGTAAATTACATTGCTTTGTTTCCTAGTTACATTCTAAAAAATGTAAAATTGCATATACAAGAGCCTAGTCTAGAACCCTTGATCTTGGTTTGGAGGCTAATTTACGAGATGGGAAGGGATTAAGCACTCATCTCGCCCGGTAAAACCGGTTTCCTAGGTTAAGGTAACCAATATCATGTCATGTCAAACAAATACAAATAATATATCATATAAACATGTTAATTTGCGAGAATTGTAAACAAATATGTGTTGGAGAATTTGACATAAAGAGAAACAATAAGTGAAATTTGTTAGATAACAATTTAAATGTAAAGAAAGCATGAAAGTAATGGCATGTTCATCCAAGAAATTAATGTAAACAAGAAATTCCTAGCCTAGACATGTTCATATAAGCATGTGAAGGAAAACAAAATCGTCATGTTATTTGTCATCAACATAATTGCAAAAAAAAATTATTTTTAGACCTACCAATCATCCAAGCAATCATGAGAAGAACAAAGACACCAAGACATGTTCATCCAAGTATTTAAGCGAAAACCATAATGTTAATTAGACCTGTTCGTCTAAGCATTCAAAAAAAAGAGAAATAAGTACCTAGACATGTTTATCTAAGCATGTTATGAAAAGCAAATAATAACTTAGAAATGTTCATCCAAGCATGTGAAGGAAAACAAAGAATTGTCATGCTATTTGTCATCCACACAATTGCAAAGAGAAAAACAAAACATTTAAGCATATTTGATCATCCAAGCAATTATGAAAAAAAAAAAGTAAAGAAAAATCCCTTAGATATGTTTATCTAGAGAAAATCAAAATTCTTAGACATGTTCGTTTAAACATTTAAAAAAAAAGTAAAACAACTACTTAGACATGTTCATCTAAGCATTCAAGAGAAAGTTGTGCATTAGCCTAGAAGTGTTCATCTAAGCATAAAAGGAATATCAATGAGATATATAGGCATGTTCATCCAAGCATATCATGAAAGAAACAAATAATGACTTGGAAGCATTTATTCAAGCATGTGCAGAAATTTAAAGAACACACAATTAACTACTTACCAGCATAGAGCATAAATTAAAGGCGGAAGTGATCACTTAAAGGGCTAGGGAGAAAGGAAGGAAGTACTAAACTACAAGTAAAGTAAGAACAATGGTTACATAATAGCTTTTCTTTTCTGCTTTCTCACTAGCTCTCCAGAGGGAATGGGGTGTAGAAAATGGAAGAGATCTTCTCTCTTTATAAGGGAAGGGATGGCTTAGCTTTAAAGCTAAGTTATTAGCTTTCTTCTGAAGCTAAGGGAGGAGATAAACCTGTTTAAATAAGCTGGAATGGATTTTAATTTTGAAAGGAAGTTAAAGATGATGCTGAACTTGTATTATCTTCTGCACCTGTTTCGTATTTTGGCTCTAACTTTCTGCTCAAAATTACAATTGATACTAAATTAGTATTTTTTGAAATAAAATTCAATTCTCTACAACTTTTCCAGAAATAGAGAAAACCAAATTTGAACTTTTTCCAGGCCAAAAATGCGATTCAAGTTGCTGCTGAAAATAGTAACGTTTTTTGAGCATTTTTCTGTTTTTTGAAATTTTTCATAGAATGTATCTGTTTTTCTATCCAACTTATTTTTCAAAAGCTTTCTTCTGAAGCTAAGGGAAGGGATAAGCCTATTAGATAAGCTTGAACAGATTTGATGTTGATCCCCATTTGAAATTTTGAAAGAAAATTGAAGATGATGCTGAATTTGTGTTATCTTCTGCACCTGTTTCATATTTTGGATATAACTTTCTGTTCAAAAATCCAATTGATTCGATATTGGTGATTTTGAAAGGAAATTCAATTCTCTACAACTTTTCCAGAAATAGAGAAAATCAAATTTCAACGTTTTCCCGGCCAAAAATGCGATTCAAGTTGCTGCTGAGAATAATAACGTTTTTTTTAGCATTTTTCTGTTTTTTTGAATTTTTTTCATGGATCATATCTTTTTCACTCTCTAAAATTAAAAAATTAAAAAGAAAAGAAAAGAAAAGATAAGATGCCATAAAGGAAAACATTTTTTATTATTTCTTAAAAAAATGAAGTAAAATGAAATCCAATCAAAAATCACACTTAATTAATTTTAAATTAATTATTGTGAGAACCAATCAAAATTAAGTATTTATAATAGGACGTGATTGATTTCTCAAAAAAAAAAAAACAAAAAAAAGGACGTAATTGGGCCCATCGTGTAGGTGAGCCATGATCATTGAAAATTGTTTGTATGATAACTTTTGATCAGGTGGTCCAATCAAAGCCCATGACATGCCATTATGATCGTTAGAGCATCAAGATTTGTTTTGTATCACAAATCTAAAGATCTACCTGTTGGTTAAGTGCAAGTTGTAAAATGGGGTGTCTACATATATATATATATATATATATATATAAATATTATGTAGTTTCGTGGTGATTATTCTGACGAGCTTTGTGCTGGATTATTGAAAATGATTTTGTAGATTTCAGTAAAAAATTCTCAAATTATAACATGCTTTGTAAACTATTTATTATCATAGAAACTTGCATTTCCCTTACCCTCATTAATTATGCTACTTATTGGACCCTATCTCATCCTATTTTTTCACAAACTTTTTTAGAGTAGGCAATAATCTCTTGAGACATGTTTTTGTGGCTAGCAATAGTTAGACAAACTACTAATGGAGGCTAAACTTTTGTGATGATGATCCTTAGGTATTGTACATCCTAGAGCAAGCTTGACTCATTTTTTTGTATCTAATAGTGGTGATGACTTTTACTCCCACTGATGGGAGAAGTTGATAATGTGTAATTATATCTATTCAGGCCTCCATTCTTTTGTGGCCAATGATCCTTGTAATTATTGCATAGAGCTTTGACTTACTTTGGGAGTATCATTAATGAAATTATTATGAAAATTCTTGATGTTGGTACTTGGTATGAATTATTTGAATTGAATTGTCAAAAAAAGAAAATTCTACAAGTATCTTTGGGTTGTATTTCTCATGCTTTGAACCCTTTTGAGTTTGGGGCGTGACACACATAGCCATGGCCATGGCATGCCCGCATGCACGCTGCCTAGGGCATGGTAGTCCCCCGTGGGCACGCAGCCAAGGCCCTAGCATGCACGCTGCCTAGGCAATGGAAACCCAGCGTGGGCACACAGCCGAGGCCATGTCATGCCCTCGAGACCCCTCGAAGGCTATGACAGCACCTTGGAGGGCACGCTGCTGCCAAGGTTAGATAACCTCTTCAGCCACCTCCTGCTCTTTCTCCCTTAAAGAGCACTTAGGACCAAAATGCGAAACCCATGGGCCAACAGCATAGAGGAAAACTCCCCTTATATCCCCATCAGATTCAGCCTTCTTAAACAGAGCATGTAACACTAGATGTCTATCAATTTAATAATAATAACAATTATTATTATTATTATTTTGAAAAGTTTCTATCTTTTATGAGCCTATTTACCTAAGGTGTGGGCTACAACGATAATAGATTTGCTTATCCAATTAAACATACAAATTGCAGTAAGGGATAGAATGCTGGTTGGACAAGGCGTATAGAGTTGTTTTCTAGAATCAATTTCTTGAACACCCACTATTTTAGCAAGATGAAGACTTCAGCAAATAGCAGTTGCCTCTACTACCACAAGGCAGAAAATAGAAATACTTTTGGTCTAGCTTTGCCATTCCAAGTAGAGATGGCCATGGTGCAGGTTTGGATCGAGTCTACTCGAACCCGATTCAAAAATTTGACCCGTGGATATCTGAACTCTAAAACCCGATTACCGCCCATACTTGGGCTGTGCCCGAATTTTTGAACCTTAGATGTCCGACCTTAACTCAAACCCGATTTTTTTTTAAAAGAAATTTTAAATTTTAAGTTAAAAACGTGATTTTGCGTCTGAACCTTTTTAAACTAAAAGCCAATTCTTCTCAAATATTTTTAATAGATGTATGGATTCAAAATCTTGTTTGCTAGACCTCACAAGAGCGAGTCCATCTATTTCATCGAAAAAGATTATGGAGGGTCGAGTCCTTTGTGCTTCTTCAAAAAAGTAGTTTTAATGGTCTTTCTCCCTCTCCAATCCATAAGAAACCATATTATGCGGATTAAGCAAACCTCACTCTTAAAAGCCAACCCAGCTGCAAATATAAACCATAAGAAGCAGAGATTAACAGTGTCATTAACTAGGCCTTTAGGCTAATTTGCACCTCCACCCACCAATTTTCTAGTGCTGCACTTTTCCCAATCATTAATCACCATAAATAAGCGGAAAACAAAATAAAAATCGATAATCAAATTTTAGTATCTATAGAAACCAAAACTTTTCACCCCAACAAAAAATTATTTGTATTTTCAGTAGTTAATACTAAGATTGCATTTGATATTGGCTTAAAAAATCAACTTTTTTTACTATTTAATTTATTTTTGCTACTATTCAGCTTATTTTATTACTTTTGCTTTCGCACAGTGTATCCTCAAAACTTTCAACGAGAAACTAATCATTGTTTGCGACGGATGGACCCATAGTGGGGTAAATCACTGGCCCAGAGAATTTTTTTAAAGTGCAGGTAGCCGAACTTGAACTAGGGAGCACACCCAGTCGAACTCGGTACAAGCACCTTAAGACCGAGTGCCCAACCAACTCGGCCAACCCCTTGGGTCAGCTTATTTTTGTTACTATTCATGGGTTCCATTGCACTTTTTGGTACTATTCATGGGTCCTATTGTACTATTTTAACTATCTTTTAGCTTTATCTATAGTACTTTCAGCAAAAAGTTTTCAGTTTCAGTTAAATAAGCTGTTACCAAATAGACTCTAAACCCAATTGATCAATTATCAAAAACCAAACAAATGAATTCAAATGATCTCAACTAAACCCAAATAAACTAATCCAAATTTATTTGTATTTTCAGTTGTAAAACTAAACCTTAACTGATCTAAACTATCTAAAACAAAACAAATATTTTTTTTATACATAAAAATCGAAATCAACTACTAACATTATCACTTTCTCAAAAAAAAAAAAACTACTAACATTATCACAAATAATCAATCAAAATTAAAGTAACTCAATATCACAAATAATCAATCATAATATACCAAACAAAATTAACCGCAACAATTAATGTCAACTCTCAGCAATCAATTTAAGGATAACAAATCTTGTAAGTAGAGGCATACAACAAGATGAGAGTTTGTGTGGTGTGAGGATTAGAAGCAAAAACAGAAAGCACACCTGTTCCAGCAATGTATAGTGGCAAAAATGGCTTAGATTTATACTCGTTGAACTTTTCACAAACACCTTTTCATATTGTACCCACATCCAAAAACGATGCGGGATATCATATTAACATCAACAGTTTCTGGTCAGGTAGGGTCGGGTCACATATATGCTAGCGGGTTTTGATGATCCTAATTTCAAGAGCCTTTTATCACATTCCACAACAGGATCACAACTTGCTTCGATGAAACCAATAAGTGGTTTGGACTAACTAGTAGACTGAGCAAGTTGGCTGGCACTAATTTTTAGCTGCCTGGCCTTAACTTGACAATGGAACTGTTTGTTTATCACTAATGGTATCTATAGATGCCATATTTTCCACCATTAAAGCATACCTAGTTTCTCAACTTCCATCTATAATCAATGATCACAACAACAAGCGGAGGAAAATTATCATGTGCACATCATCATTTAAAGGGGGGGGGGGGGGGGGGGGGGGGGTGAAATTATTATTTACATCAGGAGGACTGCTGATGTGGTCCTCCCTGTCCAATGAGATGATGTCATCTATGCATGTGAGCTTCCTAATCAGCACAAGTAATAAAAAATAAAAATTACCAGATAATATCACATTTGCATAAATAACAGCATTTTATTGGTTGGGAGGTCAGGAAGGACCACGTCAGCAGTCCTTCTAGTGGACTTAATAATTTCTTGGGGCGGGGGGGAGAATGACATTCGTCTCATTGCTAAAAAAAGAGAAAACAAATGTTTTAAGGATGGTAACAAAATATGTATAAAAAATATAAATAAAATAAGTATAAAAAAGTAATTTTATATATAAATAATTTAAATATATATTAAATATAAAATTATATATAAACATTTTGGGATGAGATGAGGTGAGCAAAACTTGTCCTTACCCTGTCATCTTTTTGGTGTAAGAAGAATTCATTTGGGACACAATGGGGCAGGTGGGGAATATTTGCAATCCCTAATGTTAAAGTTAGTCTTTTATAATCTCTTTCCATTAAGAAGATAGTTATTAACTGTTACTTTGTGTGATTTTTTACAAAATAACTATTCATCACATCACTACTTACAATTTTTTACAAAATAACTATTCATCACATCACTAATCACAATTAAAAATTAAATAGGTTAATCGTTAGTTGTCATTTATATTATTAAATAAAAAAATATGAATACATATAATTAATAATTAGGATAAACTACTTTCCCTCTCTCTTGTGTGTGTATTTGTTTCTAAAAAAAAAAAAAAAAAGTAATTGTTCTACATTACTTAAGAGAGTGTGTTGTGTCTAGTATAACTTGCCCCACCATCCCTTAAAAGTTATCATGGCTTTTGAGTAGAGTTTTGGTTTGCCTTTATGTTAGAACTTCTTTTTCTCTCCCTTGTGTGTGGGTGTTTGTTTCTCAAAAAAAAAAAAAAAGAGGATAAACTCAATATAGACCATGATAAAGTCTTTTATTATCGAATAAGAAATTTGGGGTTTAACCCCACCTAAACCAAAAATCAATTTGTGTTTTAGCTTGACGATAAAAAGAAATTATCATGAAGCGAACGTCATAGGTTTGATATACTATTGTATTACCACCACGCACCCTTAGGGCGATAGTCATGTTGGGATTAGTGCCCTTAAATCCTATTGTATGATGTTATGTATGATATTATGTATGACTTAATATTGTGTTTAATAAAGTTGTTTTATTATTATCTAAAATAATGGTAACATGAATATTCAGACATTATCATATAGTCCATGAGATGCATAGTATGTGATTTATGTGAAAAGTCACAGAAGATATAAATCACAAATTCTTTGTAAACTCAGAATTGTAGTTCATAGTCGGTGATGAAATTGGGCGTTTATCTGCGAAGACTATAACATATTAACTAAGATGATTTGTCTTAATCATGGAAGTGGAGACTTCTAGTTGATATGTTTTAAGAGTTAAAACATATTTAACTGGACCGCTGTGAGATTTATTATTCTCCTAACGACTGTCAATTGAATAATAAATCTCACGACTTCTATTCACATGAACTCTTAATCCTGAGAGAATAATAGACCTGATCATGAAGTGTAGGTTGCTTTGATATATCAAGAGTGAGATCTAATGTTACAGTCAAAACCTCAGTATGTTGGGCAGCCACATTTAGTGTTGATGGAACATATATTCTCAAGATGGAATTCATAGTCTCTTAACGGAGATACAAAATATTCCATTGAGAAAAGTTTAATGGGTTTGTTATTTAGAGAGTTAGGCCTAACCACTTTAATAAGACTAAAGTATATATTTATGAAATTGGATTTCATAAATATATGGTGAATAATTTCAAAAGATTAAACCGGGTACTCAAGGATTAAGATGTAGTAATTCACAAAGTGGCAGTCTTCATTCATGATTTTGTGTTACTACGAATATTTTATGAAGGGGTTGCATGTACAATAAAATCTTGGGATATAATTTATTAATAAGGCGTAGTGTGCAATTATATTTATATAGTGGTATTAAATATAATTAATGGTAACTTTGGACTTGTCAAGAGTTGACAGAAAAGCCCAAGGCCCATTGGAGCTAGAGTCTTATTTATTCCCTTTTGATCCCACTTCAAGCCACATACTAAAGCCCAATTGGAAAGGCTCCAAAGGCTAGCCCAATTAGATAATCAGTTATATGAAAAGAAACATATAGATTTTTAGTAAGAACATGAATTGGTATGTATGTGAGTGTTAGACACTCTTTCATTCTCTCTAGAACACATACACATAACTGATTGAGAGACCACACATCTTAGGCATCAAGTGAAATTGGAGTGAAGATTGAAAGTGTTCCCAAGTGCTTCTGATCTTCGTTTTGAATTTCACTGCATCAAGGTGCACTCTCTTGTTCTTAAATTCTGAAACTTACATAGCACATGTTATCTATCGCGAATGAAATAGATCCGTTAATTTTCCACTGCGTACATGCATATTTCCATCAAATGGTATCAGAGCGGTCTTCATTTCAAATCTGTATAACATGTTTTGTGAATTTTGGAATTAGAGATAATAATTTCATGATGTTAGAAGATTATATAGGTATTTAATTTTCTGCATGGTTATTGAAACTATGTTTTGATGAAAACTGATATTGATATTATGATGTTGTTTAAATTTGAATTTAAGTATGTTAAATTGATCTTTAAGGCTATAGCATCAATGAAATTCAGTTTTAATATCAAATTCCATCCATTATGTTCATATGGTGGTTATATATTCAGGAAAACCGTTGAAAAACTATTCAGAGTTTCCCTTCAAAAACTGAAAACACGGGTTTTTCACGGGTTAGCTTCTCGTGAAATTACTCGCGAAAAATGTCTTTGATTCACAAAAACTGTTTCGCGGGTAAGCTTTACTAGCGAAATAGTCGCGAGACAGTAGCGAAAGTTTCTGTCTAATTTTTGTATTTTCACAAAACTTTTCGCGGGTAAGCTTTACTAGCGAAACAGTAGCGAGACAGTAGCAAAAGTTTCTGTCTAATTTTGTGTTTTCACTACTTCATTTTCGCGGGAAGAGCTTAGTTGCGAGATACTCGCAAAAATACCACTGAAGGGAATATTGAACTTTTTTCTATGTGTTTTCAAATGTTTAAAGTGTAAGACTATGTGTAATTAGATTATGCATGTTTTATAATTAAAAACCTTTATTCTAAAACATCTAGTGAGAGAGAGATACAAGGGTTGGATCTCACGGCCTCCATTGTTGGTTAATAATAGTGTGAAATATATACTTTTTCTTTGCCTCGAGCTTAGCATTCCATGCGAAGAGTATTTATTTCATGGTCCTACAAGATTGAATTATTTGGTTTATAGTGGTTTGATCAAACACCTTGTCTTAGCTTCGAGCTTTGCATTCCATGCGGAGGGTGTTTTGTATCATGGTACTACAAAATAAGCTTGTTAAGGGGATGAAATGTGGCTACACATGATTCTAGACAATGGTATACACTAGACTAAATATTATAGTATCCTCTATGCTGAGTTCTTACTATCATTATTTAGAGGCCAAATATATAATGGCATGTTATTAGTGTTTGATAAGAGTTATCATGATTGCACTAATAATGAAAATAGTTCTCAATCAATCATAGTATTTAATGTTCACTCTATGCTGAGGGATATTGAGTATGAGATTGGGTTGTCTTTGCATATATTATATTATGGTTTTATTAAGGTTCCATACTATATGTTTATATGCTAAATTGATAATGTCCAGTTTACTTATTGTATTCATGTTTATTATTTTCAGATTTGAACATGAAATCATTTAGCCCACTTGTAACCATTCTTAATCAAAACAAACTGACTGGATCCAACTATGTTGACTGGAAAAGAAATTTGGACATTGTTCTTACTGCTGAAGAGCATAAATATGTGCTTACTAAACCATGTCCTAGCTTTCTTTCATTAGATGCTCCTCTTGAGGAAAAACAACGATATGATCGTTGGCAGAAATCTAATAAGATGGCCAAGTGCTACATCCTAGCATCTATCTCAAATGTTCTACAGCATCAAATGCAGGATGTAGAACTAGCTTCGGACATTATGCTAAGTCTGAAGGAGATGTTTGGTGAGTAAGGCCGTTCTGTAAGGCAAGAAACCATGAGGCAAATTTATAATACCAAAATGGCTGAAGGTAGTTCAGTAAGGGAGCATTGTCTTACAATGATCTTTAATCTGAATACATTGGAAATTTTAGGTGCCGATATTGATGGAGAATCCCAAGTGGATATGATACTCCAGTCACTACCAGAATCATTCAAGGAATTCAAATTTAACTATAATATGAACAAAAAGATTTATACATTGTCTGAATTAATAAATGAGTTGGTAGCGGCAGAAGGCATCCTTGGTACTTCTAATGTTGAAGCCAATATTGGTGAAGCTTCTACTTCTCAACCTAAGTCGAAAGGCAAGGGTAAGAAGAAGAAGAAGAAGAAGAAGGATTTCACCAAGTAAGAGGGTAAACAAATTGCCTTAGGGGTTACCGACAAAGGAAATAAGCTCAAAGGAAAATGTTTCCATTGTGGTGAGAAAGGACACTGGAAGAGGAATTGTCCAAAATTTAGGGCTGCCAATAATAAGGGTATGAATAGTTCATTCCTCCTTGAAATATGTTTAGTACAAAATCCCACGGATTCCTGGTGTGTGGATTCAGGTTGTACTAATCATATCTGCAATTCTTTGCAGGGGTTCCAGGAGACCAGAAGGCTTAAAAAAGGGGAATTGTTTCTTACTTTGGCTGATGGGAGCAGGATTCCGGTTGTAGCTGTTGGTGTTTATAATTTATGTTTTAAGTCTAGAGTTTTAATATTGGAAGACTGTTTTTATGTACCTAATGTTCGTAGGAATTTAATTTCTGCAACTTATTTAGGTAAACATGGATATTGTGTTATCCTTAAAGACAATGTTGTAATAAAGAAGGGTAAAATGTTTATCTATTCTGGCAATATTGTTGATGGTATTTATATTTTAACTTCTGATAAGCATGAATTATATAATTTTGAATTAGATAATGACTCTCATGTAAAATCATTAAAGAGAAAGTTTCCTTCTACTAGTGATGCATATCTTTGGCATTTACGTTTGGGTCATATTAATTTAAATAGGATTCAAAGACTGATTAAAGATGGTCTCTTAGATCCCATGGACTTTGATAAATTTCCAGTTTGTGAATCTTGTTTAGAAGGTAAAATGACCAAACGACATTTTAATGCAAAAGGTAGAAGAGCCCAAGATTTGCTAGAATTAGTACATTCAGATGTATGTGGTCCTATGTCAATCCAGGCAAGAGGTGGCTATGAGTATTTCATTACATTCACTGGTGATTACTCTAGATTTGGTTATGTGTACCTAATGAAACGGAAGTCCGAAACCTTGAAAAGTTCAAAGAATTTAGAGCTGAAGTTGAGAATCAATTGGGTAAATGCATAAAGGCCATTCGATCTGATCGTGGTGGCGAATACCTTCTTGGAGATTTTAAGGATTACTTAACTGAAAATGGGATTGTATCCCAATTGACTGCACCTGGAACTCCACAACAAAATGGTGTAGCGAAAAGAAGGAATATGACTTTTTTAGATATGGTTATGTCCATGATGAGTTATTCAACTCTACCAATTTCTTTTTGGGGATATACCTTGAATACTGCAATGTATCTTCTGAATTTAGTACCTTCGAAGTTTGTTCCTAAAACACCTGTAGAGTTGTGGAATGGGCGTAAGCCTAGTATGAGACATCTCCATATTTGGGGTTGTCTAGCACATGTGTTAAAAGGAAAGTCTGACAAGTTACAGCCTAAAATAAGTGGTTTTCTTTGTAGGGTATCCGAAGGGAACTATTGGGGGTCTGTTCTATAGTCATAAGGATAATAAAGTGTTTGTTAGCACAAATGCCAAATTCTTGGAAAATGACTATATGAATGATTATACTCCTAGAAGTAGAGTTGTATTGGCTAAAATGAATGAACCTATAATTGAACAACCAATGGATGAAACTATGGATGATATGGCTGTATTAGATACACCACAAGATACTACTGATGAGATGTCTAGTACACAGGTGCCTCGTTGTAGTGGGAGGATTGTTAAGCCACTTATAAGATTTATAAGTCTGGGAGAAACTTATGAAGCTATCTCAGAAGAGGCCAAAACTGATCCTTACACTTATGATGAAGCAATGAATGATATAGATGCACATCATTGGGTCAAAGCTATGAAATCTGAATTAGATTCAATGTATTCCAATCAAGTTTAGGATCTTGTAAAGGCGCCTAACAACATTAAACCTGTTAGTTGCAAATGGGTTTACAAGAGGAAGAGAGGGATAGATGGAAAGGTTGAAACCTTTAAAGCAAGGCTAGTGGCAAAAGGGTATACTCAAAAAGAAGGTATTGATTATGAGGAAACCTTTTCACCAGTAGCAATGCTTAAATCTATCATAATTCTCTTATCCATTGCTGCTCATTATGATTATGAGATTTGGCAAATGGATGTCAAGACTACATTTCTAAATGGCAATCTTGAAGAAGAAATCTATATGATGCATATGGTATGTAAGTTGAAAAAGTCCATTTATGGACTTAAGCAAGAATCTAGGTCATGGAACATCAAATTTGATCAAGCAATCAAATCATTTGGTTTTGAACAAAATCTTAATTAACCATATGTGTACAAAAGACATCAAGATAAAGTAGTAATGTTCCTAGTGCTATATGTTGATGACATTCTACTCATTGGAAATGATGTAGGGGTAATGTCATCAGTAAAGGTTTGGTTGTTAAGCCAATTTGATATGAAGGACTTGGGTGAGGCTAACTTTATTCTAGGGATCAAGCTTTGGCGAGATTGCAAGAATAAGATGTTAAGCTTATCATAAGCTGTGTATATAGATAAGGTTCTAGAGCAATTTAGCATGCAAAACTCCAAGAAATGATTACTTCCTTTCAGACATGGAGTTCCTCTGTCTGATGACCAAATGCCTAAGACTCAAGAGGAAGAACATATAATAAGACAAGTTCCTTATGCTTCTGCAGTAGGAAGTCTCATGTATGCCATGCTTTGTACTAGACCAGATATCTGCTATTTAGTTGGCATGGTCAGCCGATATCAATCAAATCCAGGACCAAAACATTGGCAAGCTGTAAAGCATATTCTCAAGTATCTACTGAGAACGAGAGATTATATGCTTGTTTATCGGTGTGAGGATTTGATTCCCATTGGCTATACAGATTCAAACTTTCAATCGGATCTAGATTTCAGAAAACCCACTTCAGGATGTGTTTTCACCTTGAGAGGTGAAGCCATAACTTGGAGGAGTGTTAAGCAATCTTGTATTGCAGACTCCACCATGGAGGCAGAGTATGTTGCTGCTTGTAAAGCAGCAAAAGAAACTGTATGGCTCAAAAAATTCCTTTCTGACCTTGGTGTAATGAGAATGGAACAAGTTCCCATCACATTGTTTTGTGACAATAGTGGAACAGTTGCACAATCTAAAGATCCAAGGAATCACAAGAAAGGAAAGTACATTGAGAGGAAATACCACATCATTCGAGATATTGTTGCTCGTGGAGATGTGGTGGTAGCAAAGATTGAAAGTGCAAATAATCTAGCAGATCCATTTACCAAAACTTTGCCTCAAAAGACTTTCAAGTCACATTTGGAGGGAATGAGAGTTAGATTAATGCATAATAGTCTTTAAGGCAAATGGGAGATTGTTGGGATTAGTGCCCTTAAATCCTATTGTATGATGCTATGTATGATATTATGTATGACTTAATATTATGTTTAATAAAGTTGTTTTATTATTATCTAAAATAATGGTAACATGAATATTCGGACATTATCATATAGTCCATGAGATGCATAGTATGTGATTTATGTGAAAGGTCACAGACGATATAAATCACAAGTTTTTTGTAAACTCAGAATTGTAGTTCGTAGTCGGTGATGAAATTGGGCGTTTCATCTGCGAAGACTATAACATATTAACTAAGATGATTTGTCTTGATCATGGAAGTGGAGACTTCTAGTTGATATGTTGATATGTTTTAAGAGTTAAGACATATTGAATTGGACCGCTGTGAGATTTATTATTCTCCTAACGACTGTCAATTGAATAATAAATCTCACGACTTCTATTCACATGAACTCTTAATCCTAAGAGAATAATGGACCTGATCATGAAGTGTAGGTTACTTTGATATATCAGGAGTGAGATCTAATGTTACGGTCAAAACCTCAGTATGTTGGGCAGCCACATTTAGTGTTAATGAAACATATATTCTCAAGATGGAATTCATAGTCTCTTAACGAAGATACAAAATATTCCCTTGAGATAAGTTTAATGAGTTTATTATTCAGAAAGTTAAGCCTAACCACTTTAGTAAGACTAAAGTATATATTTATAAAATTGGATTTCATAAATATATGGTAAATAATTTCAAAGGATTAAACCGGGTACTCAAGAATTAAGATATAGTAATTCACAAAGTGGCAGTCTTCATTCATGACTTTGTGTTACTACGAATATTTTATAAAGGGGTTGCATGTATAATAAAGTCTTGGGATATAATTTATTAATAAGGCGTAGTGTGCAATTATATTTATATAGTGGTATTAAATATAATTAATGGCAACTTTGGACTTGTCAAGCGTTGACAGAAAAGCTCAAGACCCATTGGAGCTAAAGTCTTATTTGTTCCATTTTGGTCCCACTCCAAGCCATACACTAAAGCCCAATTGGAAAGGCCCCAAAGGCTAGCCCAATTAGATAATCAGTTATATGGAGAGAAACATACAGATTTTTAGTAAGAACATGAATTGGTATGTATGTGAGTGTTAGACACTCTTTCATTCTCTCTAGAACACATAATTGATTGAGAGACCACACATCTTGGGCATCAAGTGGAATTGGAGTGAAGATTGAAAGTGTTCCCAAGTGCTTCTAATCTTTGTTTTGAATTTCACCGCATCAAGGTACACTCTCTTATTCTTAAATTCTGAAACTTACATAGCACATGTTATCTATTGCGAATGAAGTAGATCCGTTAATTTTCTGCTGCATACATGCATATTTCCATCAAGTCACTCCACAAGTACAAGTTCTTGTGGGATGTGAAGTAAGGGCTGGGGTTCAAGGCTCCCTCTTACGTGTGTGAGAGAGTTCAGATTGAGACTTCAGAGCATAGTTATTAAACTCGACTTGGACATTGACATGGTCTATAAGCCAGGTCACTGGGTCATCAGTCGAATCGTAAGTCAAATAAAAAATTTTAAAAATAAATGTATATAAAAATGAGTTTGAGGTAAACAATAATAGAGAAGTTAAACTGGCCATTATAATTCAAAATTAAGGTTTCACAATAATAGAGCAGTATTTTGATAGGATGTGAGTCTTGGAGGTAAACAAACATATAGAGAAGTTAAATTTCCTTTTAATTTTTTAGGTTTTCTCATCTTTAAATTACCATATTATATAAAGAAGTCAATAAAGTGGACCTATAGATGTAATTTAAATTTCATAAACCCACTCGGGTGATAAAAACTCATCCAAGTTACACAGGTCGCCACAAACCCGCCGTGTTTGACTGGGTTTGACCAAGTCTTGTGTACAAATGGTCCATTTAATTACTCAGTCCGGTCTAGATGCCGAGTCACCGAGTTTTCGATCCAATCATTTCGAGTTTAATAACTATGTTTTAGAGTAATTTGGGATAAACATTATCACTAACAATAAAAATTATAAAATAAAAATAAAAAACACACAACACATATTAAACAATAATTTTACAATGGTCTGTGCTGGTGTGGAGTAATAATTTAGCTGTACCACACCCCCACCAAATCCATAATAGTTTATACCAACAAAATTTAATATTTTGTCGTATAAATGGGGAGTGTTTCCATACGGTAGTCTATTCCATAACTCCAAAGTCCAAAGCAGACAAAATATTTAAAAAATAAAATAAAATAAAATAATTTCTTTTAATAATAATTCTAACAGTGTTTGGGCGTGTACATAATTGCTCATTCATCCTGAAGGTTCCCAAAATCGGAAACCTCTGATTCTGGTTGGTTTGCTGGACTTCCTTCCAAGTCTTCGCACATGGCGTACCTTTAAGTTTCTGACATTACTTTTCAGAGGATCCACTCGAATATCGTCATCAAGGTAACTGGAAAATCTCACTCTCACTTCTCTTTTCCATTTCCACCTCGTACTATGTCTATCAAAACCTAAACCCACTCTTAAAAAAATGACTGTAAAACAACAAATTGATCATCTTTTTTGTATAAAATTCATTGACCCATTTTCTTAATCCGCTTGCTTTTCTGATTCAATTTCTTTGTAGTAGTTTCGCATTACTGGGTCATCATAATGTGGTAGGTGGGTCAACGAGGGGGCTTCTCAGGTTCAACCTTGTTGCTTGTTCTGCATTACTGGGTGATAATAGTAATCTATGTCTATGTGGTGGGTGGGTCAACTAGGGGCTTCTCAAATTCAAGCTTGGACTGCCCAACAAATTTTTAACATTAACAGTTTTCATCGATTCTGTCAATTTTTTTTTTCTTTTTTTTTTCTATGCTGACTATTTTCATCAAGCGTATAAAACTGTGTTATTCTATTACATTGTAAAATCTTCATGTTTGGACATTTCGACTTATTTCCAGTTAAGTTTTGTAGTCAATTTCTGAAGTTGAAGATAACATTTTTTTTTCCTCCCAATTTGTTAGTTTTGTTGTTCAACAACCAGTACGTTCTTATTTATTGGGAAAGCATAAAGATGGGTGCTTTTTGCTGCTGTCCATGTGATGGAGAATTAGAAGAATATACCCTTCCAAGCAATTCCATATATAGGCACTGTTTATGCCTGAGATACTTTTTCCACCAGCTATTCACAGGGGTATGCAATGAACATTTAAACAGCTCAAAACTCTGCCTTTTCATCTCTTATATATGCATAGAAAATGTTGTAGATGTTTTAATTGAGTTAATACTTATTCTCTCCATTTGATTCTGCTGCTGCTGAAACTTACATAAATTAGGACACTTATGGCCAATTATCTTGAATCACTAGTTCAAGACATTGCTACCTGGGCATCTAGGCAAAACCTAAGCAGCACTGCCTCCCTTGATTAGCAGAGGGCTGGGCATAGGCTGTGCTTTAGACTATATATACATGTTATTATCTTTAACTTTGGAGGACTTTCCACTTGAGTAAAAAAAAAATAGTTTCAAGATAGTATAAATAAACAATTTTTAACCATATGATGTATTTTATTCTTTTAATCATAGTAAATTAGTATAAGCTCTACAATTAGATGGCGCAATTCGCCTTGTAACATGCTTTTTAAGCCTCACCTTTTTAATTCAAGGACAATGTACCCTCTATGTGTCACCTACTGTAATTGATGTGCCTGAACAACTGGGTCTTTTGTTTTAATGGAGGGAAATCCTGTTCTAACTGCTGCTCTTTCTGTTTCACTTTACTTTTTATGTAATTGTTTATTTGTTTGCCTTCTACCCTGCACATGCAGTATGGTACGACATTTCATAGACTTGAAGGACGGTCGATATCTCCACCAATCCAAGGAGCTTCTATGGCATCATCAGGGATTGGTGCAGCATTGCCTGATAATCCCTCTAACGATATTCATCTCTCTGTGTCCAGACCAGTGCCTTCTGATTCTGATCAGAGGTACTCTCGATTGCAACGTGATGGCTTGGTCTCTAGGCGTGATAAGTCAATGACACATTTCCAGGAAGATTCTCAACCACTGAGGAGAAATATGAGTAGTTCTGGTACAGAGTCGTTGGGCTTTGGGAAGAAATGGAACGGAGTTGAATCTGAAGAAGACAGTAAACTTAGCCATTCCGAGTCCTCAGAGAAGGCTTTGGCAGCAAAAGTTGCATATGGACTTGCTTATATGCAAACATCTTCTGAAGATGAAGATGTCTGTCCTACATGTCTTGACGGTAATTAACATGTTTGTAGCCTGCTTTTGCTATTACAATAATATGATTAGGATATGTTTAATGTTTTTGGGCCATCAGTATTTTCTGCTGTAGTAAAAATGGAAAAAGCAATTGCTTCTTAGATTCTTGAATTATTTTAATATTATCTGATTTGTTCTCTTGCAGAATATACTCCAGAAAATCCTAAAATAACAACACGATGTTCTCACCATTTTCACCTTGGTTGTATTTATGAATGGTTGGAAAGAAGTGAAAGTTGTCCAATCTGCGGCAAGGTACGTGCAGAGTTGTTTTTTTAGAAACAAAAGCATATACTAGTTTTCTTAAATGTCCTGCAAAGGCACAATCACTGCTGGACAGGAGTGTCTCTTCAGTGCATGAATCAGTCTAGTGCAGGGTTTATCTTGTAACTGATGGCCCAAATATGAATAACACCTAAACCCATGGCTGCTTTCTACCAAAAGGCTTAGAAGTATTACCTAGATATCATCATTTTTTATGGTTGGGATATATGATGTCAAAATTGTCTTCTTTACCCCTCATGACATTCATGCATGAAATGCTTATAAAATCATTGTGACACTCATGCATGAAATGCTTATAAAATCATTGTGACACTCATGCATGATATGCTTATAAAATCAAGCATTCTTGTGACTCTTGTAGAACATTGGAGTTGACCTGTTAGTCTTTAGTTGTCATAAAAATATTTCATAATGGCAATCGTCTTCTTGCATATTAAACACTAATAAAGTTTTTGGTTCTAATATCTTCCATTAAAACTCACATTAATAGTTTGCCTGATGTGCCCTAGTGTGGGTGCATATGTTTGCTTGAGTTTGTGCGTAGGTTTTACAGCTGTTGGTAACTCTTTGTTTAATATATCTATCTCACTCGAAACTTTGCCTGGAATGTCAGGATATGGAGTTCTGTGAAAGCCCTTAAATTTGTGTCTGGGTTCAAAGCAATTGAGCAAATATACATAGAGCGGCCATGAGCATCTGTAAATAAAAGTTCTCTCATCTTGTTTGAAGCAGGATTTAACAAGAGAAAGCGATTGTTTATTTTGTATCACTAGTTTGTTTTACCTCATAAATCCTAGTGTTCCATTATGTTATGATACTTCAATGTTTATGTTTCTTATTGTACAGTAAACTGCTGATACAAGTTGAATCATATTTGCTAATGATAAACATAGTTGTGATCGATCATCTTAGTGAATCGTGCACTGTTCCTTTTAGATTGTGCTTCAACCAATAGGAAGATCTTAAATTATACTACATCAGTGTATATCTTGCAAGTGATAAATGGAAAAGTAAGCTCGGCTTAGTGCTTGTGGTAGTTGCAACATTAGTTTGAGCATCAGAGAATTGTAGTTGCCATTGTTTGTCCCAATTCATTTTCCTATATATTCAAATTGGCTATCAAGAGGCTTTTGTTAATGGGAGTTTGCATCGATGGGGCCACGGCCAACGTCCCCCACGTTTATAGGAGAAGCTGTGATGTGTAAGCAAAAATTAGACTGAGAAAAAACAAACAAACTCTTGTAATGAAAACAGAATGCTCTTTTTGCATTTCCTTCCTTTTTACTTTTCATCTCCCACCTGATGGTTGTACTTTACCAATAGAGCTTTTTTTGTTTCTCTTCCTTTTTTTTAAGCAGGAAAATAATTTTTTTTTAAAGCATATTAAAGAAGAAAGAAGAAATAAAGGTTATACTCCAACGACATTCACATCCCTAGTCCCTCACGCCAATGACCCCATTCAAGGAAGAACGATTAAGAATTTGAAGAATGTGCTATTTTTTTTTAGAAAAAAAGGTTATACTTATGCTTTGTTTGGATGTTTAAAAAAGGAGGGGGAGTAGAGTAAAGAAAGAGAGTAATTCAATTACCTTGTTTGGAAGTTTTTTAAGGAAGGAATGGGAGGGGTTTGGAGGGGTTTCAATTACCTCTAACCCCTCATTTTTAATTCCTCCAAATTAGAGAGATTTGGAGGGAGAGTAGAGTAGATAAATTATTGACCAAATGAATTTCCCAATTTACCATTTTTAAATTAACAAAATTACAAACTGATTATATAAATAATCTTTGTTTGTTTCCTGAGAAAATTTAAGGTGAATGAAAAAAAAAATTTTGAATCTCACTATTTCACTAGTCTTACCCTAGTCTTACTCTCGGAGATCATTCGGATGAAGAATTGCAAACAAAAATAAAATTAACATCTATTAACAAAATATAAACTGAAAATATACAAAATAATAATATCTCAATACATTTCAAATATTCTGTTAACATTACTAATCAAAACGACAATTATGATCCAAATGACAAGTTGTCTTCTCAGCTTTCACTCACAAACGAAGTGTAGTTCTTCCTGTTATGAGCCGTTTGTATTAAACTACACGTGAAATATTATGCTTTGGTCATTAGGTGTTAGTGTTTTTTTTTTTTTCTCTCTCTCTCTTATCAACAGGGTCGTTAGTTTGACAGTCTTGCGATTTTAGTGGGATAGTTGTAACAAGCATAAGGTTGTTGGAACTAACCCTCAACGGCTAGTATACAGAACAGTAATTATCTGACGAACTCTGTTACACTCTGTTTCCAGTATATAAGAACAGAGCAACTGTATTTTCCATTTGGGAGAAGAAGAAAATCAATTTTTCTTCACTACTTCTTGGGCTACAAGCAGGGACGGACCCAAGTGGGCATTGAAAATGTTAAATAAATTTGGCTGTTCTTCTTCCTCTTTAAACAAAGGAACAAATTCTAAGGCGATTGTGGTGCTGGCGGTGGTGGTTGTTGTCATGGTGGAGCCGTTGCGCTGAGGGACGCAATCGATGGAGGGGGATTGGAAGAGAGTCATTTACGGTGGCCGCCACTACCGCTAGTAAACAGTGATTACAGAACAATAATTTGGACCTGATCACAACAAAAATTGGAGGAGGTTTTTTATTTTTTATTATAATTTTTTTTGAGGTAATAAAAATTATTTTGTAATAGTTAATAGTAGTTTTATACTTTTATTAGTGGTATTTGATGGATTGAGAATGTTGATTAAATAATTTTTTAATCTAACAAATTAATCATAGACTAATGTTGCAAATCCATTTTCAAATAGGGGTAAATTTGTCTATTTAAATCATTTCCTCTCATTTCCATCCTAATTTTTAAAACATCCAAACAAGAAGAATGGCTAATTACTCCATTTCCCCTTACTAATTTTAAAAACATCTAAACAAGGTGGAGAATAACCATTCACCTTTACTCTCCTCCCCACTACTCTACTCCCCTCTACTTCCTCTACTCTCCTCCCTCTCTAAACTTCCAAACATGCCATTAGTGTAGAAAACTTCCATTATTGCAGGGTGTGGGAGAGGTGTTGGTCCTAGATGTGGATGGTAGTGTCGTCAGACCGGGAATCGTAGATATAGGGACTCGAGTCTACAGTGAGAGAAATGGTACAATGTAGCATCACTACACAAATTATTGCTCAGGGGTATTTATAGAGAAGCATATACCTCTTGGGAAGAGACATATCTATTGCGAACATATATATCAATTCTGAGAGTCACTCATTTACTCAAATAACTCTTCAATTAACATATCTTTACATGAACAAATCTCACGTCTTGTGATGGTGTTGCTTCACGTTGGCAACCTCAACTTTCACAACCCTAGTCCATCGCGCCAATGACCCACTGATTTCAGCCATCAACATCATGCTTCTCTTTATTCTTCACGAAAAAGCTTCTTCATGATTTTTCTTTCTTTTTTTGTAACATTGGTTCATTTTTATTTAAAAGTGTTATCTATAATTGTTTATTTGGTAAGAAAGTATAGAAGTTTTAGGTTGTGTTTGCTTTACCTGTAAATATTGTCTAGCTGTAAAATATTTTTAGGTGAAAACATTTTTTAAAAAGAAAATATTTTCAAGTGTTTGGTTGTGTTCTTGAAATTACTCTTGAAAACAATTTTAGTTGTTTGGTTATGTTCCTAAAAATACTCTAGAAAACACATTTTATACTACTTTCCAACCTTGGATTCGATACATAAGGCTATGGTAGGAGATTTAACTGAGGGACTAGTTAAGAAATAATTCCAAGTGTAGATATATATATATATATATATATATTTATATATATATATTCTTCACGTGACATGGATGCAAACATGTTGTCTAATTTACTTTTGAAATATGTTTTGGTGTAATTTCTATGGTTTTAAAAACCAGATCGGGGCAAAACCGGATTTGCCTCCAATTCCCAGTTTAACCTGATTTTTGAAACATTATTGAGGTTTTTTGGGACCAAACCGGTAACCGGTTCCCAATTCAACCGGTCAAACCGGCCGATCCGGTTTGGTTTTTAAAACCATGGTAATTTCTTTAATTCTGGGAAACTGCCCCAGGTGGCGTACACCTAAAATAATAGGTGTACGCCTCTTTGGAATCAATGTAAATTGTTTTCTGGGAAAATTTTGTTTCACATTTTGGTCATATTTCCTAGGTGTTGATCAAAGCTTTGTGATGTAGACCACTTAAAAGAAATATATGCCATTCTGAGAGTAGCCCTAATTTCATTTATTTTCAAGTTTTGGCTTTGTATAGTTTTATTTTTGGCTAAAATCCAAAACTGACCTTTTAAGTTTTAACTTTTGTCATTTCAGTTCTCTAAGAGCATTCTTATCAAAGCTTTCATATGCTATAAATGCTATTTTTTAGCATCTAAACCCCAAAAAACCATCTCCATCAAACGTTTCAAATCTCAAAAATTTTGAGATTCTACTACAGTGAGATTGTATTAATACAACCTCATTGTAGCACAAATCTTAAACCAAATATTATTTTTTTATTCCAATGGTATTGTGCGTGTATTTGTTTTTTATTTTTCCCTTCTTTCTTCTCTCTCCTCTCTCACTTTCCTCTTCTCTCTTTCCCATAGCTTCTTTGTTTCTCCCGGGTTCATGGTTTGAGCTCCTCCCCTCCAAGGTTCGTCAGTCAGGAACTTCATAGCCCAAATGCCTTCGAAGTGTTGCCGCCGATATGGAGGTAGAGCTTGAGGGCAGGGTGATTTGATTTTGTGTGTTGTAAATTTGTGATTTCGAATTGTGATTGGCATGGGTCTGGTTGTGGGTTTGTGATCGGCGTGGGCGTGGGTCTCTGGGTTGTGGGTTTGTGATTTATGATTGTGATCGGCGTGGGTGTGGGTCTTTGGGTTGTTGGTTTGTGACTTCGGATTGTGATCGACGTGAGTCTCTGGGTTGTTGGTTTGGGTCGTAATGGGTCGTGGTGCAATGGATCGGCGTGATGGGTTTGCTTTTGTGGAGGTTTGCCGTGGTGGGTTTGTGTGTGTGTGTTTGTTTTGCTCGCCGGCATGATGGGTTTGCTTTTGTGGAGGTTTGCCGTGGTGGGTTTATGTTTGTGTGTTTGTTTTGCTCGTCGGCGTGATGGGTTTGCCTCTCTGTTTTTCTTCTTTCTTCTCACCGATTTGGGTTTTGTGATTGTCTTCTTTCTTCTCACCGATCTGGGTTTTGTGATTGTGATGGTGGTTGATTTGTGATTTGGAAGAGGAAGGTAGTGGCTGGGCCGTTTTTTTTTTTTCGTGTGGTGGATTTTGGTTGCCATAGTGGAGGTTGATGTTGGCAGTGCTGTGGCAGAGGTGGTTGTGATGGTTGCAATTGGATTTTGTGGAGGTTGTTTTTATATTATTTTAAAGTATTGTATATATTATTTTAAATGAAGTGGTAAAAAAATAAAACTTTTGATGTATGATGAATTGTAAAATGAAGTGTTAAAATCAATAAAGTAGGTTTTTAAGATGCTAAATGCTAAATTTTTTAGAACTCTTGATAAGAATGCTTTAAGTGTTAGTTTTGTCATTTTAGTCCTCCAAGTTTCAAATTTTGTCAATTCAGTATTCTGTTACCTTTCAGTTAAGTGCTGTCGTTAAACTGTTATTAAAAAAAATACACAATTAAAATTGTTATTAAAAAAAAAAAAAATTTGTTATTAAAAAAAAATACACAATTAAGGGGAACGACGTCATTCCCCTACCCCTGAAAATCAAAATTGGAGAGAAAGGTAATGTTGGAGCAGGTGTGGCTTACCTTTAGTACTTTTTTAACTGAAATCTCCTTTTGTTTTAATAAGAGATTGTCATGTCACCCACTAACTAAATAAAATGTGGAGATTAAAACCCACTATTACTTGCCATTGTATATTTAAAACAAAAGGACATGTACAGTTAAAAAAGTACTGGAAGTAAGCCAAATCCTGTTGGAGCATGCTCTCAGATTGTTCAAAAAGTTTAGTCTCCGTTTAGGCTATGACTGAAAAATGCATAGTTTTTCTTTACATTGCATGACTAGCATCTTACATAGATGGCAATACTTGATTGGAGAGAAGGATCACTGGGCACTAGTGAGATCGTTCTTTGGAAGAGTGAATAATTTCAGGCATGAGATGATAGTAATACTTCTTTTTCCTTCTTTCTTTTTCGAGAATAAGGATAATAGTAATACTTTATAACTGCGAAAAAAAAAAAAAAAAAATCCAGTACTTTATCTCAAATAACACAGGACAGCTTTATTGCTTTTAAACCATAAACACAAATAGGAATTTCCCAGTCCCGCCCACCACCGCAACCTCGCAATAGGCTCCTTGCTAATACCTAGTATTTGTATGGTGCTTCTGTTGTACTCTTTGTTTGTGAACAATATTGATGCCGTAACCAATGAATCCAACCCATCCAACTCGGCTATCACGTACAGGCCTTGAAATTGCCCAACTTTGGGTGACTTTGGATCTGGGGTTTCGATGATATTGTCGTCGATGACATAGACGGTGCCAAATTGGATGAATGTCCCCAATTTTATTTTCAGGGGCAGGGGACCTTAATTGTTTTCTTTTTTTCTTTTTCTTTTTAATAACAGTTTTTCATTTTGTTTTAATTACGAAATTAAAAAAAAAAGAAAAAGAAAAGCCCAAATCGGCGTCATTTTGGCTTAGTTAACAGCAGCACTTAACTGAAGGGTAACGAAATACTGAATTGACAAAATTTGAAATTTAGAGAGTCAATTTTAAATTTTAACTTTTCATTTTTTAGATATTTTCTATTGTTTAATGTTTTTTTTTAATAATTAAATCCCAAGACACCAAAAGATAAATAAATATATTACACTTCCTTATTAAAAGACATAAGCATTAAATGACAAAGATTTCCAAATTGAAAGATAATTTGAATTTAAATTTGAATTTAATAACTCTATATACGGAAGTCATTAATCATTTAAATCCAAAAATAAATCTTTTTTTCCCTTAAATGCAATCAATTGAGTATTAAAGATTGGTTTGAATTTTAACGATCATGAATTCATGATTTCTCTAAAAGACTTTGAGATTAAAATTTGAGAAATGTTATCCATAACATTTTCACAACAAATCTTAAGTGACAAGTTGTTATTAATTGTTATTGTTAGGGCGAAAAAGTAATCTCAGTAGTAGGTTCAAATTTGAACCAATAACAACTAACCACTATGATTTGTTGTGAAAATATTGTGGACGTAATACTTCTCTTAAATTTTAGGTAAGGTTGATGATAAAGAACATTAATGACTAATTAAACATGGAAGATGATTTTCTAACAAGGTGAAAGGACATTTCAGTTAATTAATTAAGTTTAACTGTTTAACTAGCCTCTGAGCACGCGCATGATTGGAAAATGTATAATACTCATCACATCCTTGGTTTTTTTTGTTATTGAAAAATGTAATAATCCCAAATTATAATGAATGCAAATTATTAAACTTTACCCAAAAAATAGAAGAGTTTCTGAGCGTGAGCGTGTGCTCAAAGGCTAGTCTCTTTTAATTTAGAGAGTAGTTCTAACTTTTTAAAAATTCATTAACAAAATTAATGAAATCAAAACTTAGGATATAGTTCTAAATTTTTTTAAAATTCTTTAATAAAATTAATGAAATCAAAACTTAGGATATAAATAAGCACCATTCTACGCCGATGGTGAATTTTTTGTTTAATATTATAAGAATATTTAATAAGAAGAAAAAAAAAAAAAACAATAACAAAAAGGCCTTCACCAGTTCGGTATTTCACTTTTACTATCCACATCCCATGTTTCCCTATTTTTAAAAAGTTCAATTAAATCACATTTGGATATTCTTTATAAAATAAAATAAAAAACAAAAACAAAAAAAACAATCACATTAGGATATAGTTATATTTGAATCCAAATTAATTTAGCCACATACACAACTCCTTTTGATGATGGAAAAAAAAATCAGTAGGCTGAATGCTCCGGGCTTCAACGGACTAGTGATTGCTTGGAAGGCCTGAAAAGAAAAACACGATTAAAGGTGACCGGGGTGGACCAGCCAAGAACCCTCCGATGCTTAAGTTAGTTTCTCTCTCAAATTCTAGAGTTCCAACTTTTTAGGAATCGTGAAAAACTTACCTCCATCAGATGTGGATGAGTGTTTATATAGTGTGTTTTGGAGCGGTTACTTGTCTCGTAACTTCCCCAATATTTGTGGAAGTTAGAAGGTTCAGACTTAACTTCTACAACCGCTATAGAAGTTAGAGTGTTCAATCTTATCTTTTATAACTGTCATTGGAAGTTAAGTATTTAGTAGGGAGTTATAGCGATGAATCAAGATCTCGCTCATGTTTCAAAATAGTAACACGTGGTTCAATTCATTAGTCTTTTGTAGGTAAATCTTTCTGGAAATTTCCTAAGTGTTGGGGGTAGTCTAGGCGCTTTGCTGATGGACGACCCTCATCCCTATGGACGATCGTCCTACGAGGGATGACCATTCCTGTCTTCTTGAATTGGACGACACTCATGGACGAATTGGAGTTCAATCTTCAGTTCACCATCAGTTGCCTCCTTGTCCAAGGATCGTTTAGAGCATTGTAGAATTTGTTGCTGCTCTTTGGACGTGTGTTTTTATGTCAATGGTTAGATATCGTGCCACGTGTCATGACCTTATTGGTGACTGGTCGCGTCGATTTAATTTCTCGAGGAATGTGCCACGTGTCATTCTTTGGTTGGTCACGTCATTTCAGATGCCAAATTTCGCTGCCTATAAATAGTAGAATTCCTCTCCTACCCTTCACATTTCCAAAATTTTCTCCCTTGACATTCGTCATCCAGTGCCTCGTCTAGAAGTATTTCCACATCTTTAGTCCTCCTCCGTCTAGAGCCAAGTATTCTCCTTATCCTCGTTCTTAGGTTTTCCTTCAAATTTCAAAATGTCTGAGGTTGTGGTTTCTTCGTCCAGTAATAGTGTAGATAAGGCTATAGACAAGTATCATGACTCAACTAGTTATAACAGTTCTAGTAGCAGTAGTAGTAGTAGTGGGAATACCACGGACGAGGAATACACATCTAGTGTTCCTGGGGTTCCTCTAGAGTTTTTCCAAGAACATCTTAGGACGAGGGCAGCTTCCGGGTCTCGAGGTGGTACCTCGACGAGTGTTCCTCCGTCCACTCCTTTAGACGAGGAAGAGACAGTGTACAGTTGTGCTGTAGGCATTCCTTCCAAAACAGATGAAAGGAGACTCACTGCACTTAGGAGTTGGTACCAAATTCCAGACGACCTTAACCCTAGGTTAGCCATCCATGGGGAGTGGTGCTGCAACCCTTGTTTTGGAATAGGCGTCTATGAGGCTTACCTTTTAGGGGGACTTAGGTTACCCCTTAATGCCTTTGCTAGGGAATTACTTACTAGGTTAGGTTTAGGAGTGTGTTAGTTTAACCCCAATGCATGGAGACTGGTCGTCTCTATGCAAGTTTTGTGGAGGGAAGTATTTGAAGGGGATTGTCCTCTCATTGTGGATGAGTTCCTCTTCTGCTACAAACCCTCAAAGATTAACCAATCCCTTGGCTTTTATCAATTCACAGCCAGGGGTAAAGATTGTAGATTAATTAAGTCATTGGTAACGTCTGATAGAAACTAGAAGACGGAGTTTTTCTTCGTCTCTAGTTTCTGGTCTGGGCACCCTGTTGAGGTTGGCAGGGATCCATTTGTCCCCTATACTGAAGAATTAGGGAACCTTTGTCCTGAAGGTATTATATATATATATATATATATATATATATATAATGAACATAAAATTGAAAATACTTGTTATTAAAAGTAGAACAAACACTTACAGTAGTAGTAGTAGTGAATACAAGATCTCAACAATACAGGTTAATAGTTACAAAGCTTGAACTAATCCTAGTTACAAGGTTTGTAGGGAAATAGTGGTAGTAGAAACAAGGTAATAGGAGCAAGGAACTCTTTCTAGAGAAGTAAGAAGCTCTCAAGGAAGAATTCTGAAGTAAAAACTTGTTTTGAACATAAGGGACATCCCCCCTTAAATAGGCAAAATTTTGAATGAACAGTAAAAGTTATCAGTGAACAGTAAAAGTCAACAGTAAAAGTTTGCTGAAAGCAATCTGGGTGTGACTAAAAGTCTAGGGAAACATGGAGAATCTTCTTTTCAGAACATCATCATCAAATGTGGAAAACAATAGTGGAATTTCACCAGTAAGTAAACATTGCAGCATTGGCCGTTGTGCAAGCCAGACAAATAGGGGAATTAAACATCAATCTTTTGCTAAATCATTAGCATCTTCAACATCATGACCAAACCACTCCTGATTGTAGGGGCAGTAAGGGTTATGGGTGACAGATTCCTCAAAAGAGGCTTTGGAATTTCCTTGATTTGCAACATTTTCTTCCACCCACTTGAGCAAAGCAAAAAGAGCATCAGGGTTCGTTCTTAAGTCATCAATAAGAGAGCTCTTGTTTTTTGCTAGAGGCTTAGCATTCTTGATGGAAGAGGAGGAGGGAGCATCAGCAAGGACAGGGGGTTGAACTGGTAAATGATCTTTGGCAATGGGGAGAGCAGCAGTAGATGAAGATTCTCTAGAAATGGTGGCAATAATACTTTGAGTATGGGGGAATTTGCCCCACCATTTGACATACCAATGTCTTGAGAGAACATCACCTTCATTTTCATATTCCCATTTTAATATCCAAGGTATCTTATGGCGTTTAACAAAGTGAAGCAAAGCAGGGAACTTAGCACCATGAGTATCAACCTTATAAAATTTCTTGAAACATTCAAAAGCATCAAGTAATGGTTCAGGAAATATGTCATTAATAGGGCCAAATTGGGTCCACCAACGGTTGAACCAAAGAGGCAGATAACCTGTGAAAGTTTTATCAAAGTTAACAAACCAGGAATGAGACATGTTTTCATTCTGGTGAAGCATAAATCTTGACCAAGCAGTGATGTAATCATGGTAGGAATAGGGGATGGGAGAAGTAGGCATTGTTATGGTAGAATTACGGGAAGGGCCCCATTTTTCTTCAGGAATAATATTGACCAAGTAAACATTGTGGTAAATAATTTTGGAGGAATTAGCTTTGTCAGTTATGGTGTTAATAACAATAGATTTTTCCTGATGTAAGAGATCAGAATAAAACTGTAGATTCTTTTCTCTATGCTCAGGAATCCAGTGAAATCTTGGAGGGAAATAGCTTTTAGCAAGTTTGAGAGGATCAGAAATTGAGACTCTGTTGGGTTCAATATAAAACAGGTTTTGGAAATATTGTTTTTTAATGTATTGAGGGGTATTGGAATTTCTGGGAAAAGCAGTTTTAATAGGATGGTTAACAGGAGTTATAGCATAAGGATCATAGGAAGAGGCAAGAACAGTGGAGTAATTAGGCCTAGGGATGGTTCCTAGGGTGGTGAAACGATTAGTAATTTCAATAGGGGAAGCAGGTTCTTTTTTGATAATTTGTTTGGAGGTTTCAGCAGGATGTTTATCTTTGGATCTTCTACTTGCCATTGTGACACTGCAGAAATTCACGGGTAAGGAAATCAGGGATGGAATTTTGGGATCCTTTAATATATTCAATATCAAAATAAAAAACACTCAAAATAGCTTGCCATCTAGCAAAAATATGTTTTGAAGCAATATTTTCAACATCTTTTTCAATAACATATTTAGCACTTTTACAGTCAATACGTAACAAAAACTTTTGGTTTAACAAATCACTTTGAAATTTTGAAATTCATAGTACTATAGATAAAATCTCCTTTTTTATAGTACTATAATTTAACTGTGCATTATTCCAAATTCCAGAATAGAATCGAACAATTTGTTCAAGTGATTCAGGAGAAACTCTTTGTTTAAGAATCCCACCATAACCAATGTCAGAGGCATCAGTTTCAACAATTTTGAAAGCACCAACAGTATAAATACCAAGACAAGGCAATGCCTTAACATGAGATTTGATTTGTTTAACAAGGGAAGTATGAACATCAGACCAAGGAGGAGGATTACTTTGTAACCGATCAAAAAGGGGTTTACATTGTTTCATCATATCCTTGTAAAAATCAGCAACATAATTTAGGGATCCAAGAAATCTCTGGAGTTGAGTTTTATCATTAATGACATCAGGAAACTTATCAGCAAATTGAATGGCTCTATCTATAGGACGAATTTGTCCTTCAGATTTATCATAGCCAAGGAAACAAACTTTTGTTTGAAACAATTTGACTTTCTTCGCAGAGACAACAAGACCATTTCTTTTAATGGTATCCAGAAACGAATATAAATGTTTCCAGTGTTCATCAATGGAGTTGGAGTAAACAAGAACATCATCAATATAAACAATGGTAAAATGACTGAAGGAATTGAAAATATCATTCATAATGTTTTGGAATTCACTGGGCGCATTCTTAAGACCAAAAGGCATAACATTCCACTCATAATGCCCAAAAGGAGTGGTAAAAGCAGTTTTATACCATTCTCACTAATTTGGATTTGCCAGAATCTAGATTTCATGTCAAACTTAGAAAACACCATAGCTTCACTCAACCTATGGACCAAGTCATTCTTATTGGGAATAGGATACCTAATCCACTCCAAAACCTTATTCAAAGGTTTGTAGTTAATAACTAATCGAGGGGTTCCTCTTTCAATCTCAGCATTTTTTTGGACATAAAAAGCAGAGCAAGACCAGGGAGACTTGCTATTTCTAATCAATTTTTTCTCTAACAAATCATGGATTTCTTTTTTGCAAAATTCAACAGTTTCAGCATTCATTTGAATAGGACGAGCTTTAGTGGGAGTGTTTTTCTCATCAAAATCCTTAACATATGGTAATTCAACAATATGCTTCTTCCTATGCCAAAAGGCATTAGGAACATCAGAGCAAACATCATTAATCAACATTTTCTGAAAATTATCAATTTTGGATTGTAACAATTTATTAGAGATTTTTTCAGAAATCTTCTTGTATTTTACTTCTTGCTGAAGGAAGTTGAGATGTTTGGTTTTAGCATGAATTAGAGTTAAAGCATCAACATCAATTTCAAACTTTGAAGCAAATTTGAATTTTACTTTCTGTCCAAAAGGATCAGTAGTAATTCCATCATGTTCAACAAGAAAAGGATATAAAGCATTTATAAATGGCAGACCAAGAATCACTTTATCAGTCATGTTTTTAACAAGAACAGAAGGAATCTTGAAACAGACTTTATCATGACAAACATGTGCATCATTCAATTCATATTTAATCTTCATTTGACTACCATTAGCAGAAACTAATCTTTCAGTTGATTTTTCAAAATATTTTGAAGGAATCAATCCTTCTTGGATACAGTTCATATCTGCACCAGAATCAATCATAACAATAACAGTGAAATGATAATCATGAGAAACGACAATTTTAACTTTTGTAAACCATTTTGGAGGAAGCAATTTATTAACAAGAGTGAGTTGGGAGTTATCAACAATACCTTTATCAGAAAGAAGAGCCTGTTGACTGGATTCATCTCCATCTTTGTGCTCATCTTTTAAAAACAACAATTCTTGTTTAAGATTATTATTATCACTTTTAATGCTTTTAAATTCATGTGTTAATTCATTTATCTCTTGTTTAACAATATTAATTTCATGTTGAAGATCATTAAAAGTCAATTCTTTGGATTTCTTTTTATTAAATCTTTCCAAAGTTTCTTCAAAGCTTATAGTTGATTTTAGTTTTTTACTAGTTTCATCTGTTATCAAATTTTTCTTAAACTTATCCAAATATTCTTTTTGCAATTCAGAGTTTTCAATTTGATTGATCAATTTAATTATCAAGCTTTCATTTTCTTCACTTTTAGTGAGAACATTAATAGATTTAATAACATTACAACAGGAATCTTTACAACCAATTTTAATATTAGGTGAATCAGAAGAATCAGTAGCAGATTGATAGCAAGATTCAAATGAAGAAGAAAAATCATCTTCCAAAGAATCAGACGAATCGTTTGATTCAAGGATTCTGAATAATTCTTCTTGCTCTTTATCATCAATATTTAACATGTTAAACTTGTTTTTTAACTTACCAGGTTTTTGCTTACAGTCTTTACTGTAATGTCCAGGTTTTCCACATTTTCCTTTACTTGATCTTTGATTATCATATTTTTTAGAAACATTTTTCTTTTTAGCATAAAACTCATTAGGTTTAACAAAGTTGGTTCTGTATTTTTTATATTTTTTATGGCTATAATTTTTGTGACTTTTATCATGTTTTTTACCTTTTTGCCTGGACGGAGCAATAAGGGGCAAACCATATTGTTCACAGAAATTACCCATTTCATATTTAGCTTTTGCTTTGTTTTTTAATTGGTGTTTTAACAATTTTTCATCATTGCACATATTAATACCAAGTTTTTTAATAGTGCTTAAAATATCATCATATGTTAAATTATCATAATCAATAGAATCATTTTTACCCATTAATTCTTGTTTTACCTTATGAGTAAAGATAGGAGGCAGACCGTAAATAAACTTTTCTTTCCAATAAGGCTTGTAACAGTCTTTCCGGAGCATTACTCTGGATGAAAACATCTTGGTACCATCTGTAATCAGACATAGTAGGACATCTCAAATTATTCAAATAATCAGAAACTCGAGATGAAACATTAAATGGAGTACCAACAAAATGTTTGAGAATAGTATAAATCAGGGTATTAACACCATCAAGAATACCACGACCAATACTTTCATTAAAAATAGGCAAACCTTCATCATTCTTTTTAACAGCATGTTTAATAGAATCTCTAGATTCTTCTGTGAGATAAGAATCCCACCATCCACGAAGAGTACCAGAAAAACCAGTAACAAGTAAACTAACAATTTCAGGTTGATCAAGATCATGGTTATTTTGATAAGCAATACCAACCATAGACATATGACCCATTTTATTAATAATTTTCTGTTCAGACAAACCATCAATATTCCATTCATAAAGCTTATCAGCAGAAACAGAAAACTTTGTTTGAAAAGATCTTTCTTCAAACTGCATATCAGGAGGAGTGGGTTTTGAATACTAGTTTTTAGTAAAAGACATGGGTTTAGAACTTCCAACAAATCTTTTAATTTCTAGTAAATCATCATCAAAAATCTTTTTAGTAGTAGAAACAGAAGATACAGTATCAGAATCTATATATTCTTCAGAAACAATTTCTTTTCCATTTTTTGAAATAGTTCGAGCAGCATGAGTACTTGTAGAAGTACCCTCAGTTTTGACTTTTAAATCAGAAATCATTTTCTCAACAATCTTAAGGGTTTTAGCCTGAGAGGTTTTAAACATAACCTTTTCTCTTTGACTGGGTAAATCAATCAAAGGTTTTTCAGTCTTGACAGAAACAGATTTTTCAGAAATAGGTTTTTCAACAGAAACAATTTTTTCAGCAATTTTTTCTTCAATACGGTCAAGCTGTTGACCAATAACATGTAAGGATTCATTAGTAAAATTGTTTTGTTCAATAATGCTAATGATAGGGGTTTGATCATCAGCAATTTTGAAAGGGGAGGCCCTTACTTCCGTCTTTTGATCTTGACAAGTTATCAAAACTGTCTCAAGAGGCGAATGACTAGACCTAACAGTGGTTTTATCTTCTTTAACAAATTTTGTTTTCTTTATCACATTCACATGTTTTTTTGAAACTTCATCTTTTGAAACATAATGGTTTTCAAGAAAATCGAAAAACAAAATATGTTTTTTCAATTGATTCATCTTCTCTAACTATTTTCTTTTAACACGGTCTTTTTCAGACTGAGCAAAATTATTTTGGAAATATTTTCTTTTATTTTTGTTTTTTGAAAGTATTGTAAAAGTACAGTAATAATATAGTAAAAGTATTGTAAATGAATAAGTTAGAACAATAATAAGGTGGTAAAACCAGCCAAGCATATATATATATATATATAATGTTTTTATCTTTTGCTTATAATTGTCTAACCCTTTTCTCACCTATTTTTTTATAGCTGTTAGACGACCATCTTTAAGTAAATTTCATCGTGACCGCGTCCAAAGAGCTCGTCTATACGCTGATAGGAGTTTCCATTCGTTGGTCACCCTCCAATGTCTTGCCACGTGGGGACTCGGTCCTGAGCCATCTGCTAAAGCCATAGCTCAAGAGCTCACTGATCGTAGACATGAGTTTTCTTTTTACTTAGAATTTATTTGAGTATTATTTGAGTTATACCCTTTAGCTAAACTTTAATATTTTTCTTTTAGGGATGGTAACCATGAAAGAGAATAAGGGAAAGGAAGTGGTGGACGAGGCAACTAGGCCTGAGGATCAATCCCAGCTTCGTCCTTCTGTTGGGGACAAAAGGAAAACTTTATCCAAGATGCTTGACATAGGAAATCTTCCCAGTCGTCAAGGAAAGAAGGCGAAGCATGGGTCGTCTAAACCTGGGGTTGTTAAGCCTAGCCTTCCTACCTCTCAGCCGTCCATCCAAGTATTTGATGTAGACTCATCTATTCCCATCGAAGTCACTCTGTCCAAGACCGTAGGTAATGTCAAAGTTCATCGCTCCATCCAAGCAGGTCACGGAGATGGACAAGACGAGGATTTTGCTTGAGACGAAGATTCAGGAGGTTAAGGATGACTGCAAGGGCTGGGCTGAGGTGGCAGCCAAGGCTAAAGACGAGGCCAAGGAATTGCAGAACCTCGTCGAAGAGCTCAAAGCTGACATTGTTGAGAAGGACACTCGTCTTGACTACCTTCAAAAAAGGAATGACGAGCTGAGTAACCTTCTTAATAAGGCCAAAGAAGACGCTGTAGTGGAGTTCAGAGCTTCCAAACATTTCACTGATCTGTTGGACACCAACTACACAGCTGACTTTGAAGACTTTCGTATGGACGCTATGGAAAACTTCCCTAAAGTTGACTTTAGCTCCATCAAGCTCAACCTTGGTGCTATAAGCTTTCTCCTCCAAACAAGTTCTGAAGATGTTAATATTGAAGATGATGCCACCACTCAGCCTGCCCAGGACAAGCCTAACGTTGGAGATGACCCCCCACAATGAAAATGTTAAATTTTAGCATCTTAGTTTCCCTTTCTCTTTTTTCTTCTTTTTTTTATGAGGTCCGCTGTTTTGGACCATTTAAAGTTATTCAAGTACATTTCACTCATCTATAATTTTTGGGACGAGCTTCTAGACAATTTCTTTTTAAGCTTTACTTTATAAGGGTTTTTGGACGGTGGTCGTCTACCCTTTTTCTAAACTTTTATGAATGAATGTTTATTTCCATCCTTTTCTATTGAACATTTTATATTTTATGGACACATTTTTCTTTATTTACATCATCCATGTTATACTGGTTTTGAGTGTGGTCCGTCCACTCATGGAGGCACTTAGCTCGTCCATATTTATATAAACTCATGTTCAAAACTTTCACCATTCTTTAAATTTTGTAAGTATAAATCATTTTATGAATGGCATGGGTTTTTGCCAGCTTTGATCGTCCAGAGATTGGATTGTTTTGGCTGGATGTTTATCCATGGACTTTGAATATTCTTACGTGCACGAACTTCCATGTCCATTGGTTGGACGAATACGCTTCAGTTTTTATCTCATCCATTGTTTAGACGAATGTGCCTTGAGCTTATTTTTCTTTGCTTTATCCCTATTTTAAGGAAAGCTTAATAGATGTTACCTCCCTGGGTCCAGAGATTTTACTCATCTTTGGCCTTTAGCCTTTTTGTGGATGAAATCATGAAAATTAGAAATTCATACATCACATATATTGGAAATCCAAACTACATATATGTAACATAAACATCGTCCACAAGCATGGCACACGCTTAGAAGCTAGTGCCTTTTAGGGAATTAAAAATACAAACAGATGGACCAAGTCTATGACTTCGTCTATAGTCCATAGCGCATAGTTTAAAAACTAACACACCTTCAGGGAATTAAAATACAACATATAATGCTAATAACAAACACATGCAAGTAACAGAAAGCAACACAAACATTATTTCGTCTAGAGTGACAACGTCTAGGATGATCTTGTCCATGATGATGCTCGTCCAGGCTGATATCTTACTAATAATATCTTCTTAAATGCTCGACATTCCAGGGGTGCTCTTGCTTTCTCCCATCCAAGGCTTCTAAGTAATATGATCCTTGTCTTTTGCAATTAATAACCCTGTAGGGTCCTTCCCAATTAGGTCCTAGTTTCTTATGGGCTAGATTTCTAGTTGCCAAAGAAACCCTTTTTAGGACGAGGTCTTCAATGTTGAAGCACCTGGGTTTCACTATTGCATCATATTGTCTAGCCATGAAGTTTTTATACCTCGCTGTCCCCTGCTCCGCGTTCATCCTTACCTCATCTATCAGATCAAGGTTGAGGCGAAGTTACTCCTCGTTATCCTCGTCCTGATACTTCATCACCCTGTGGTTTGCCATATACACTTCTGCAGGTATCACTGCTTTACTTCCATAGGCTAGTTTGAAAGGAGTTTCCCCTATGGGGGTCCTCACAGTCGTCTTGTAAGCCCATAAAACTCCTGGTAGCTCGTTTGGCCATACTCTCTTTGCCCCCTCAAGCCGAGTCTTGATGGTTTTCAACAAGGATCAATTTGCCACTTCTGCTTGTCCATTTGCTTGTGGGTGGGAGGGTGAGGAATAATGATTCTTGATTCCAAATTGCTCGCAAAAGTCCCTGAAAAGCGTGTTGTCAAATTGCCGTCCATTGTCTGATATTAGTATCCTAGGTACCCCAAACCTGCAAACAATGTTCTTCCAAATGAAGTTTTTGACATTCTACTGTGTGATTTTTGCTAGGGGTTCTGCTTCCACCCACTTAGTGAAGTAATCGATCCCTACTACTAAAAACTTCATCTGCCTAATTCCAAGTGGAAAGAGACCCAAGATATCCAATCCCCATTGTGCAAAGGGCCATGGGGCCATCATCGGGGTGAGATACTCCGATGGCTATCTAGGGACATTGCTGAAGCGTTGACATTGGTAACACACCTTGACGTAAGCCTTAGCATCTGCTTGAATAGTTGGCCAGTAGTAACCTGCACTGACGACTTTATGGACTAGTGCTCTTGCTCCTGAGTGGTTTCTCCTTCATGTACTTCCCTCAACACATAGTTTGATTCGTCCGGAGCTAAGCACCTTAAGTAAGGCTGAAAGAAGCCTCTTTTATATGGTACCTCGTCTATGAGGACATACTTGGCAGCTTTGATCCTTAACTTTCTAGCCTCATCGTTGCCCTCTAGAAGCCTTCCATCTTTGAGGTAAGTTACTATTGGAGTCATCCAATTTTCTTCTCCTTCAATCTGCTGTACCTCTGGAAGATCTATGCTTGGCATGTATTGGACTTTATCATACTCGTCCATAGCTCCCCCTGTTGAAGCTGCTTTTACCAAAGCATCTGCTTCCATGTTTTCCTCCCTTGGGAGTTGAACAAAACTGGCTTTTTTAAATTTCTTGACAAGTTGCTTTACCTTGCTGAGATACTTCTTCATCTGACCTTCCTTAGCTTCACACATTCCATTCACTTGATTGATAATCAACTGAGAATCTCCTTGGACGACTGCTAATTCCGCCCCTAAGGACTTAGCCAATTCCAACCCTTTAAGTAGAGCTTCATATTCAGCTTCGTTGTTGGTGGTTTAGTATTGTAGACGAGTTGCGTATTTCAATTTATCTCTTTCTGGAGACTTGAATATAACTCCAATTCCTCCTGCATATAACGTGGACGAGCCATCCACATTGACAACCCACCTCTGACCTTCATCCACCCCGTCTAGCTTGCCTTGACTGGGAGTGAACTCTGCAATGAAATCCACCGATGCCTGTGCTTTTATCGCACTTCTTGGTTGGTACCTGACATCAAACTCGCTGAGTTCTATGGCCCATTGGATTAGTCATCCTGCAGCTTCTAACTTATTCATCGTCTTCTTTAGTGGATGATCTGTCAAGACATTTATGACATGAGCCTGAAAGTAATGTCTTAACTTCCTAGAAGCCGTGACCAAGGCAAAGTATTGCTTTTCTATCATGGGATATCGTCCTTCTGCCCCTCTTAATGCTCGGCTTGTATAATAAACTGACTTCTGTATCTTCCCTTCTTCTCTAATCAGCGCTGAGCTCACTGCATGTGAGGACACCTCTAAATACAAATATAATTCTTCACCTAGTATGGACGGGCTTAGCAAAGGAGCTATGGTGAGGTAGGTCTTGAGGTCTTGGAAGGCCTTCTGACACTCATCCGTCCATTCGAATGTCTTCTTAAGAACTTTAAAGAATGGTAAACACTTTTCAGTAGCTTTTGAGACGAATCTGTTAAAGGTGGCAACTCGTCTGGTGAGAGATTGGACTTCTTTGATATTCCTTGGTGGCTCCATATTCAGTATTGCTTGGATTTTATCGGGGTTTGCTTCAATTCCCCTATGTGAAACCATGAATCCAAAAAACTTACCTGACAAAACTCCAAAGGCACACTTGCTTGAATTCAACTTCATGTTATATCGTCTAAGCGAATCGAAGGTCTTTTGAAGGTCGTCCAGATGCTTCTCCTCGTCCAAACTCTTTACCAGCATATCATCTACGTAAACTTCCACATTCTGCCCAATCTGTGGACGAAACATATGGTTAACTAGCCTTTGATAAGTCGCCCTCGCGTTCTTCAAACCGAAGGGCATCACCTTGTAGCAAAACAAACCTTGGCTGGTAATGAAAGATGTCTTTTCTTGGTACACCTCGTCCATCCTTATTTGATTATAGCCTGAGAAAGCGTCCATAAAACTTAGCAATTTATGACCCGCAGTTGAGTCTACCAGCTGGTCAATGTGCGGCAACGGATAGCTATCCTTTGGGCAAGCCTTTTTCAAATCGGTGAAGTCCACGCACATCCTCCACTTGCCGTTAGCTTTCTTGACCATCATCACATTAGCCAACCAGTCTGGGTAATAAACTTCCCGGATAAATTTTGCCATGGTCAACTTCTGGACTTCTTCTTTAATAGCATTATCTCGTTCGGGAGCAAAAACTCTCTTCTTTTGACGTACGGGCTTGGAGGAGGGATACACGTTCAGACGGTGGGTGATTACACTAGGGTTAATACCCGGCATGTCTTCATGACTCCATGAGAACACATCCATGCTCTTCTTTAAAAAATGGATAAGGTCTTGTTTCAACTTCATTTCCATGCTTGTTCCAATCCTTGTGAACTTCTCAAGGTTACTCTTGTCCAAAGGGACGTCTTCTAGCGCTTCTGTGGGCTCCGTGGTAACCCTTCTCTCATCTATGCTCATCGTTTGTACATGCTCGTCCATGGCCAACATGGCTAAATAGCATTCTCTGGCAGCTAATTGGTCTCCTTGCACTTGACCTACTCCATAATCTGTTGGGAACTTAACAGACAAATGGTAAGTAGATGTTACTGCCTTCCAACTGTTTAAAGTCGGTCTTCCAATGAGAGCGTTGTATGATGATGAATAGTCCACGACAAGAAAGTTTACTTCTTTGGTTATCTATTGTGGATATGCTCCTACCACCACATGTAACGTAATGGTACCCACGGGCTGCACTTTCATCCCTCCAAATCCTACCAAGGGTGAATTTACTGGACGAAGTTGATCTCGTCCAAGCCTCATTTGCTGGAATGCAGGGTAATATAAGATGTTCGCCGAACTTCCATTGTCTACCATCACCCTTCTAGTTGTATAATCAGCAATGAGCAAAGTGATGACGATCGCATCGTCATGTGGGTGGTGAACCCTTTCAGTATCCTAGTCCGTGAACGTAATGGCTTGCTCGTCTGTTACCCTCGTCCTTGGGGATTTTCCAGAAAGTTGGACATTTTGCACTACCTTCAAGTACATCTTCCTTGACTTGGAAGATTGTCATGTCAAGGTCCCTCCTATGATAACTCTTATTTTTCCAAGTGGGGGTCGTGATGACTCTTCCAGCTTTCCGTTCAACTTCTCGTCCTTGTGATCTCGTCCAAGGAAATTTCTCAATTTTCCTTGCCTGATGAGATTCTCTATTTGTTGCTTCAAATCAAAACACTCATTCGTGTCATGTCCATGATCTCTGTGGAAGCGGCAATACTTAGTCCTATTGCGCTTGTTAGGATCCCTTTTCATTTTTTCCGGCCACTTTAAGGATGGATCATCTTTGATTTGTATGAGTACTTGTTCAAGTGGCATGTTCAAGGGCGTATATTGCTGACTCCGTGCTGAAGAACTTGCCTTCTTGTTGTCTCAATCTTTCTTTTCTCCCGTCTGGGCCTTCTTTGGACGAGGACCCTACTCAGGATGGCGCGGGAGATCTGCTTCCATTCGCTCAGCTCTCTTCCTCCTCTTAGCTATAATTGCGTCCTCTGCATTCATGAAGTTTTGGGCTGAATGGACGAGTTCAGCCATGGTTTGAGGCTCTTGCTCATAAAGCTAATGGATGAATAAATTAGAATTTACTCCATTATGGAAGGCTGCCAATAACAATTTGTCGTCCACCTCATCTATCGTCAGGGCTTCCCTGTTGAAACAAGTAATGAAGGACCGCAAGTTTTCATTTTCTCCTTGCTCTATAGTTAACAGGCTGGACGAGGATCGTTTATGCCTTTGTCCTCCAGTAAAATTGTTGACAAAAAACTTACTCAATTCTTCAAAAGAACCCATAGTGTTCGGAGGTATCTTACTAAACCACACTCGTGTTGGCCCTTTGAGGGTGGTAGGGAAAGCCCTGCACATAATCTCGTCTAGAATCCCTTGAAGATGCATCGTAGTCTTAAAAGTAGCGATATGATCAAAAGGGTCACGCATTCCATCATATGAGTCTAAGGAAGGCATCTTGAACTTAGGAGGCAAGGGATGACTATTGATGGAAGCCATGAAAGGGGAGTCTATTCAATGAACTAAATCATCTACGGGGTTCGCCCTTCTCATGTTCTCCTTCATCTCATCCATGGCCTTCCTCATCTGATCCATTTCCTTCTCCAAGTGTGGCACCCTTCATGAAGCGGTACCCCTTGACTGGTTCTCGGGCTCGGCATTTTCTCGTTCTCTAACTTCTTGACTCTGGGCTTGTCCTTCTGCGTATCTTTCATGGCATTGCCTCCTTAGACTGATTTCCCTAGTCAACTCTTGGTTCTGACAAGTTAACTCAGCCATGGCGACTGCCATGGATTGTATATGCTGGATGGAAGGCAGTTGCATGATAGGTGCTGATTGACGATCACGATGGGGATTACTAGAAGCATTCCTACTCTTCTGGTGGCCTGGACTAGTGGCCATTGATCTTGTCTAAACCATGCAGCCTTTTTGTCGCAGGAAGATAAATTGCAAAACACAATTAATCGATTCCCACAGACGATGCCAACTGATGATGGAAAAGAAAATCAGTAGGCTGAATGCTCCGGGCTTCAACGGACTAGTGATTGCTTGGAAGGCCTGAAAAGAAAAACATGATCAAAGGTGACTGGGGTGGACTGGCCAAGAACCCTTTGATGCTTAAGTTAGTTTCTCTCTCAAATTCTAGAGTTCCAACGTTTTAGGAATCGTGAAAAACTTACCTCCATCAGATGTGGATGAGTGTTTATATAGTGTGTTTTGGAGCGGTTACTTGTCTCGTAACTTCCCCAATATTTGTGGAAGTTAGAAGGTTCAGACTTAACTTTTACAACTGCTATAGAAGTTAGAGTGTTCAATCTTATCTTCTATAACTATCATTGGAAGTTAAGTATTTAGTAGGGAGTTATAGCGATGAATTAGGATCTCACTCATGTTTCAAAATAGTAACACGTGGTTCAATTCATTAGTCTTTTGTAGGTAAATATTTCTAGAAATTTCCCAAGTGTTGGGGGTCGTCTAGGTGTTGGGGGTAGTCCAGGCGCTTTGCTGATGGACGACCCTCATCCCTATGGACGACCATCCTATGAGGGATGACCATTCCTGTATTCTTGAATTGGACGACACTTATGGACGAATTGAAGTTCAATATTTAGTTCACCATCACCTTTGAATTCAAATTCAAACTTCTCATAATCATTCTGTCTTAAAGATCCTATAAATTTGAAGCACATTGAAATGTTGGAAATGCAATATTACATCCAAATTTGAATTGCAATGAAATGTTGGAAATGCATTACTAAGAATTTATTTTTAAGAAATATTGTACATTTTTAATTCAATAAATAAAACGATGATATATAAATATGAATGATATTATTGAACAAATTATAATAACTTTAAAACAAAATTAAAAATAAAATTAAGTTGCAATTAATCCAAACCTTTTACCTTGTTCCTGATTTGCACATTATTGTGAATATCACCAAAAAATAAAAATCATGAGCATCACATACACTAGTTGGGTTCAAATTGCACCATACTTTCAAGATAGCCAATCAATCCATTCATCCCATTATTTTTGGAATTTTCAAACCCTTGAAAAGAACCATTGCAGAACATTGTAAAAGATTGTAAGGAAAATTTAAAAACAATAAATGTGTATTTTTTTTAAAGTAGAATATCATAAATTTTGTCATAGTATTTTAAACTTTCAATACATATATATACACATTCTCCTACTATACAAACATGTCCTGAAGCCAAACTTTTTGTATTAGAGGACCCAAAACTCAAAAGCCGTAAAATTTGCTAAAATTACATTTACAAACAAAGTTCACACTATCAATGCGCCATGATCCAAAACTTGTTTCCCATTTACATGCTACTACTACATTTCTCAATCCTCATTTTTCAGATATTGCTGAGTATCTTTCCACTTTCTTTTTCATTCTTGTTGATGGTGCAAGCTATGAGAGCCATCTTTCAACAAAATCATCCGCTAACTATAAAACTAAAATCATCAAATTTGGTGAATACTAAATTACTAATACCGCATGAAACTAATAAAACAATTAACGAAGTGAAAAGAAAAAGGTTTTAAAAAAAAATTACCAAAACTTATTAGGATTTAGGAGCCAACCATGGGAAAATCATCTTCATTTTAGTAGGAGCACCATTTTCTTTTTTATGTGTGGTAGCACCTTTTGTTTTTTTGCTGCGTGCTTTTTTTTTTTTTTTTATAATGAATAGTACTGAAGAAAATGAGTAGAGAGTCACATTGGTGTAATTCTTTCTATGGGTCATTCTACTGTACCCCTTATTTTTTTTAAGGGGTACGGTACCCACCCAAATCTATACCATTAATTGGTATTATTTTAATAGTGACCGTTGATTTAAGTTTAGTGTGAAACCTGTTACCGGGAGACTAGGTTAGTATATAAAAGCCAAAAAAAAAAAAAAAAAAAAAAAAACGAAAAACAGATGATTCTCTCTCAACTTCATATCCTCTCTCTCTCTCTCTCTCTCTCTCTCTCTCTCTCTCGTGTGCTCCCTCTTTTTCCTTCTCTTAAAAAAACTTTAGATTGCTTCTTCTCCCATGTCCATCAACTTCACTTCATCCCATCAGCGTCCTCATTTACTCACCGCTGAGGGTTTTTTAAGGGATCAACTCGTTTTGATTTTGTTTAAGGTAAGAATCAAACAAAACCCTAATTTCTCTATCATTGTTTTGTGCCCCTTTTTCTTTTTTGATTTTTGAGAAAATTTTGGAATTTCGCTCTTAAATTTCATTTCACTGTAACATTGGCAAATTTTTGTGCTTGTTGAAATGCTTTTTAGGGATTCAATTTTTCCAAAACTTGTGGCTTTGTGTTCTGCTCATCAGGGGGTGTGGGTTCTTGTTAGTGTGGTGTTGAAATTTTATTTGTATTTTATTGGTTAGCAGAGGAAAAAGGCAACAACTATGTATTTAAGAGGGAAGGGTTTTTTATAAAGAAATAAATTTTTTCTTTTATGTCCTAGGGAGGACACGGGAATAGAGTTGCTATTTCTTTGTTTCTATTTCATTTCTTTTCTATGTGGTGTACAACTAAGTTGCAATTCTGTAGCTGTTGCAGTATCTCGGAATCAAATTTTGAATTTTGTTTTGAGTGTTTTCTAGTTTTAGAGTTTTAGAGTTTGAGAGCTATTGTGTTGCATTTTGGCTAGTACAGAATTGGGTTTTTTGTACTTTTGCTTGCTATTTGCATCTCAGGTTGTTTCTAGAGTCTGTGCTAATAAATTTTTTTGATTTATCAAAAAAAAAAAATAATAATTAAGAGATTGTAGATCAAAATAACAAAATTTTTAGAAACATCCTGTTATTTTATATTGACATGTTGAATCAGTCAATAGCATTTTTGGATGGCCAACTAGAATGAAACGGACTGCTACTTTTTATGCTAGTGCTTACTCAATGGCAAGGTTTTTTTGTTTTGTTTTTTTTTTATATATTTTTTTATGACTGTCTCACTAGGTAAATTTAGTTGCTCATGTCATAGACCTTCTCATGTCCAATTTCAAGGCACACATTACCTCTCTCCCTTTTTTTTTTTCTTGATAAAAGAAAAAACCTCACTGCCATATAGCACTTTGAAGTGATGTGATTATCAACTTGAGACCAGGCTTAAGTCAATTCACCGGGACTTTTGCAGCAACTTGTTCCTAGTCACTCCAATGCATTGCCCATATGCCTGCTTGAGTCTTGATATTCTGTTATTTGGGTAAATATTAGTGCAAACCAGTTATTGCATACAACTATGCACACACTTCTTGCACTGAAATCATGACAGTTATGTGCTACAATTGGTATGTGTCAGTATGAAATAAACATTGCCCATATTATTTACTCTTCTTTTCTTCACCAGCCTATGGAAGTACTTGTTTTATAGAGTTTTGACTTAAATTAGCACAATCCTATTTACTAAGCAAATAGCACGATTTTTACATTCCATCCATTGATGAGACCGGCTGAATCAACCCTTACAATTGGAACTGTTGCTGTTTCAATCAATCTGACCATTTCACATGCCACTGAACTGAGTCCATCTATCCCCTGCATCTCAGTATCATTTTGCTGAATGAACTTCAATGCCTTAGAATCGCTATCCTCCATATCTTGAAATGAGTCTCTCATAATAAGCTGCAAAGATTGAATTGCATTAATTTTTGAAACCTCCCAAGGCAAGCAAATAGGCAAAATAGCCAACAACCCCACCAACAGATTCCCTCACGCCTTAAACCATTGCACTTCTTATTCTTCTTTACTCACCAGATCCTAGGACTTTTTCTCTCCCAATTTAGACCAATAGACTGAGAGGAGGTCAAAAGCTAAATCTAAAGCTATAGCTAGGTAGCTCTATACTATACTTCTTTGGATTTCTATTATGGTGCTTGCTTTGCTTGCTTTACCTCTAATCATAACATTGTCCCCCCATCCCATGTGTGTTGTTGCAGTGAAAATTTGCATAGCGTGTAAATATATAAGTTCCAAGGTCAGGCTACTACTGGCTTGGTCTTTGAGAGACTTCATTAAAGAGGTGGACAAAAAGACACCCATATTTTTATTCATAACTGAGATTTTAAGAAAGCTTTTGCGGGCCATATTGGCCTTTTCTTTAATTTAAAAAGCAAACATACTTTCTTAAGTGTTACTCTAATTCAAGGGAATATTTGAATCGCTTTATTAATTAACTTCCTCCTTTATTTTTTTCTTCTTCTTTGGCCCTTATGTTCCTCCTTTGTTTAATTTGATTGAATGTTCCTATTGCTGTCCGGAACTTGAATTTTTTGTTGTTGTTAACTTCCCCCCCCCCCCCCTCATTGTTCGACAAATAATAGACATCATCCTGGAAATTTGGGTTGGTGGGGTTGCAATCTCTCTTTTCTCACACACATTTTGGCATGAAATGAGGGTGAAGAAAATGTAGGATATTTGAAACTTTTTTTTAAGGTTGATGGTATGTTTCAACCATGCATGGTGTTTAGGCCAAACTCACTTGTCTGCTTGTGGAGACAAGAAAGACACTCTTCACAAACTCCAGTTTTTCTCTCTCTTTCTTTCTCTGTCATTACTATTATGCCCGGTGTTTCTATGTGTGAGACTTCTCTGCTCACACATGCAGGTAGGCTTGCCTCCTAGTAATTCCCAATATATTTTCTCAGCAATGAGTGAAATGGAAGAAGCTTTTCACTTTTTGACAAGTTGAACCAATAATGCCAGACCAAAAAATAAATCCACAAGGCCACAGACTACAAGTGTTAGTGGTACATAGGTTCACCAATTACCATACCTAAAACCTCATGGGTTAAAGGGGACATAAACTTCCCCTGAACTGTCCTTTGTTGCAAATTTGGAGGGAGCATTTAGAATCTAAATGTTTTAGGTTAAGCAAGTCTAAAATAGAGTACTAGGAGTTTAATGGCCTGTTTGGAAGTTAAAAAAAGGAGGGGGAGTAGAGTAAAGGGAGGGAGAGTAATTCAATTACCTTGTTTGGAAGTTTTTTGAGGAAGGAGGGGGAAGGGTTTGGAGGGGTTTCAACTACCTCTAACCCCTCATTTTTAATTCCCCCAAATTGGAGAGATTTGGAGGAAGAGTAGAGTAAATAAATTATTGACCAAATGAATTCCCCAATTTACCCTTGTCATATTAATTAAATTACAAACTGATATTAAATTAATTTGTAAAAAGATTGTAAGGAGCATTAGCGAAGAGTAATTTGTAACATTTTTTTTTTTTTTAATGCTGCACCAATTACATGCACCAAAAAATTCTTCACTACGTATAAATTGTTTGAAACGTTACAAATTATACTTTTACAAACAAAAAAAAAAAATTAACGTTAAAAAATTAATGACATGCACCAAAAAGTTTTTTTAATGCTACACCAATGACATGCACCAAAAAAATTAATTTGTAATGTTAAAAATTTTTAACGTTAAAAATTAAAATTGGTAACGTTACAAATTAATGACCCTTTTACAAAATAATTTTTAACGTTACAAAATAATTTTTTTAACGTTACAAATTATATTTCAAAAAATTGACCGGATTCAGTTTGCATTACTTTTTTTTTTTTTTTAAAGAAATATATATATTCTACAATTAATCAACTACTTCTTGAACCTTTTTTGGTCCGTAAGGAGTAGCAGTGAAAAAAAAATAGTAATAATAGACATAATTATTTAATCTAACAAATTAATCATATTAATCATAAGCCAATGTTGCAAGTCCATTTTCAAATAGGGGTAAATTTGTCTATTTAAATCATTTCCTCTCATTTCCATCCTAATTTTAAAAACATCCAAACAAGAGGAAGGGCTGATTACTCCCTTCCCCCTTACTAATTTTAAAAACATCCAAACAAGGTGGAGGATAACCATTCCCCTCTACTCTCCTCCCCACTACTCTCCTCCCCTCTACTCCCCTCTACTCTCCTCCCTCTCTAAACTTCCAAACAGGCCATAAGTTTAGTAAAAGGAGATTTAAAGATGGAGTGGTATAACTTGTAGGGCAAGAAATACTTCAGAGTGAAAAAACATTTCTAGGATCTTTCAACTGGGAAATTTATTTACTTTTTAATGTATGTTATTGCTTCCCTTGTTTTTATTTCATGCTATATTGCGATAGGAGTATGGGGAGAGTGAAGAACATTGAAGAGCAAGATGCTGTTGAAGAGCAAGATGCTCTCCGAGTTAGCCCTCCGTAAAGACCACTTGGATCATTTTTAATTTATTAGTAAGATTCACGCAATTCATTATATATTCACTTGTTTTACAGTTTTCACATAATAGAAAATGAACAATGTAATGAACAATGTTCCAAAATAATAGAAAATGATAGAAATATTCCACTACATGATTATTTTCAGTCACTCAAATGACAGTGATTTGTATAAATTGATGACTAAATTTTTTGAAAAATGCTGCAATTTAGTGAATTTTCTCTTTTATTAAAAGGGAGATTAAATTTGTATCATTCATGAATCATGATTACAAATGTATGTGTTGTATGCACACATGCAATGTAGTTGACAATTAGATTTGTGATGTTGCCCGTGTAAGGTTGGCTAGGAGTGCTCATGTTTACTGAAAACAATTGAATGTAATTGTTAACTATTGATAACATTGCATTTTGGTAGACTTTGAAATCTAAAATTATTTTGAAATGTAGTTATAGCTTGCTGCTGGTTAGGTGTGTTTTCGCTTTTGCTTGGTTGCTTCATTTTGTTATTTCCTAACAAGAATATCATTAGCTATTTTAATTAGAATGCATAATTTATTTGCTTCTAAATTTTACACTCTTTCCCTTCATATCTAGGATATCAAGTTCTTCAAGAACATGCTTTAAGGCCTAAATTTGTTTTAGGTTTCAATTTCAAGTTCTTCAAGAAAACACACTGAGGCCTAAATTGTTTTAGGTTTCAATTTTTTTTTTCTTCTTTATAGTTCACAGTTACATCATTGTTTGGTCTAAATATATAACTTCTTTGGAATCATTTAGAGGAGCAAATGTTTCCTAACAAATAACGTTTGCTTTGGGTCACCTTTTTTTTCATTGAGAAAATTTAACACCATAAAGACACCAAAAAAGTTGAGATGGGTTTGATTAAATACTCATGAGATGTCAATAATCACCAAGTTGTCTTGAAAATCTCTAACATGACCAAAATATCTTTACAATCACTAAAAAAAAATCCAAGATATCACTCTAACATGGCCAAATTGAGTGGTTTTGATGCTATTATGGTCATTTTCAAAATATTTAGTATTGTAATCATTCTAGGTATTTTTAGCACTACTTTGTTCATTTTCAGTGATTTTTTTTATATTAATTTTGAAAGTTTAAAAATGTATTTTAGTCATTTTATATATTTTTAGGACTATTTTTTTTAAATCCTTAATTTTCAGGTATTTTTGTTAATTTTCAAGTTTATAACTATTTTGGGAAAATTCATTGTTAACATTTTAATTAGTACCAAGATTGTTATGAATCAATAAAAGTATATGTGAAATTGGTACTGCCTAATGTGACTAAAAAATAATAGAACTATTGTTTTTTTTTTTTTTTTTAAATAATAGAACTATTGAATATAACAAAAGTATGATCATATGTGATTTGGTACTGCCCAATGTGACATTAGAACTATCAAATGTGAGAAAAGAATAACGGTACCACCAAATGTAACAAAAGTATAATCAGATGTGATGTTGGTATTGCCTAATGTAACGATGAAACTGTCAAATGTGAGAAAAAAGTAAAGGTACCACCGAATGTGACAAAAGTACGGTCATTTTTAAGGTTCTAAGCGTCTTTGTTAGGACATATGTGATTCACTTGGTAGGAACATATGTCACTATTTTATATAATTGGCTAATCCTTTGACAAAACGCACTTTACTTGTATTTGGGTAGATCTAGGATGTGTTTAATACTTCAAGGAACATATTGTTCAAGTCTAGTATTAAAGCCATGAAGATTGGACCAAGAAACAAGTAAAGAAAAGTTATTCACAAAAGCTGGGCAGATAGCTCGACACCTGTGGACAGATATCTCGACAGCTGCTCAACACCTCTCGACAGCTAGGCTATCTATCGAGCTCTTCAGTTGATTGTTATCGCAATCTCGACACCTCTCGATAGTTGGTGGATCAATCGAGAAAGCTCCTGTCTCCTCGACAGCTCCTCGATAGCTTCTCGATAGCTGTATCTGTCAAAGTTTAAAGCTCAACACCTCCTTGACACCTCCCGATCGATCGAGGTTACGGGAATTCAGATTTCCAGATCTGATTTTTGGCCCATGTTTATGTATTTGTGTAGGGTTTCTTTTCTCACAACCCTAGACCTATATAAGACTTATTTTAGATGCTGTCACATAAGAGAATACAAGGAGAAAATATGCAAAAAGTGACTGAAGCCTTATTCTCTCTAAAAGAAGCTACTGCGTCTTTGTGCCTTAGGGTTTTGTAACCAAGTGCTTCTTGATCTTCATTGTTGATGAAGTGAAGAACTTTGCAGCCAACAATCTTCTTCTAGTTGGTGATTGAAGTCGTGTACTGGGATCCACATAATTGGTTAGTCACATGCTTGGGATTCGTGCATCAAAGGTTGGTGTTCATATATTGAAGAGTTCAGAGGTTCTAAAGCGGTAGAATGTTTCTGCTGTGAGTTCATCTACGGAGATTGTAGAGTCTAGAGACAAAGGTTTTGTACTAGATTTGAAACTCCTTTTCATTATAGTGGATTGCTTTTCGGGAAGGTTTCCCCCCAGGTTTTTTTACTGTGAAACTAGTTTGTTTCATTGGTTTTCCTAGATCATCATATCTTGTCTTATTTATTTTTTCGCTACATGATTTTGACATGATATTAATGTTTGTTTGTTTTAACAAGTTTTATTCATAATAAATCTAATTAACGACTTGGGTTTAAAACTTGTTAATTCTTTCAACCGGGGTCTAAATTTCCTAATAAGTGGTATCAGAGCGGGTACAATCTGATTGGATTAATTTCCTGAGTGTGATCCTTGACTCTTGTTGTCATGGAATCTCTTGTTTGTTTTGATTTGCATGATGAATGATGATGATGATATTCAAGATGCCTATTGCAAGCTTTATAATTTTTGTATGAAATCTCTTGAATGTTCTACAAAATTAAAAGCTAAATTTAAAAAGGTCAATCTTGAAAAAGATGATTTGATTGCAAAATTGGATGTAGCCACTAATTTGAATGAGAATTTTAAAAATCAAATTTCATCTCAAGTGGACAAAATTAAGAGTTTGGAAAAGCAACTAGTTGATTTTAAAACTGAAATTGAAAAATTAACTAGTGCCAAACTTGTTGTTGAGCCTAACTCAAAAGAAAAAGATGTTTACATTCCTCTATTTAAAAGGAATAATGAAGAGTTGAAAGCTAATATTGTTAGGATAGACAAAGGTAAACAATCTGATGTTAACGCTGATGTTTCTAAACCTATATCTAAAACTGCTCCTAGGTTGAATGATAAATCTGAATTTGTCCCCATTTGTCATCATTGTCATATTGTTGGTCATATTAGGCCAAATTGTCCTAAGTTGAGGTATCTGTCAACCTCTAAGGTTAGACCTCCTTCAAGGAAGCCGAGTTGTCCTAAAACTACTCATGTTTGTCACCATTGTGGTGTTTCTGGACACACTCGCCCTAATTGCTTTAAGTTGTATCCTCATAAGAAATTGTCCAAACGGTCACAGGTTTCCTCTCAAGGACTTACACCTTTATTTAGAGAGTTATTAAAAGTCTTGAGTTTTTTAACTCAATTTCAGGAGAATTTTAATTCTTCTATGTCCTTTAGTAGACATACTAGGACACATGCCTTTTCATCTTCACAGCCAAAGACTCGTGCTGTGTGGGTGAGAAAGAAGCCTAAGACTTAATTGTCTTTTCTGTTGTCCTTTGCTTTAATTATTTCTATCTAAAGTATGACTCTCTTTACTTGATTTCTTATTTGTTTTTGGAATCATGCTTTCATGCATCTGCATTTTTTTATCATGCCTTCATGCATTTGCATCTTTCTTTCATGCTTTCATGTGTTTGTCTGTTTTTGTTTGGTTGTTTAGTTTTTATTTTGTTTTGTTTTCAAAATAAAAATAAAAAGAAAAAAAATCAGAAAATACAAAAACAGTGTGTGTTTTGTGTACATTGGTACTTGTGTACCTTGGATGGCCATTGAAACAAAGTTTTTTAAACTTTGTATCTTTTGTAGCTTAGATGAGCATCTCTATGCACAACTAAGAAAGTGAGTTTTGTGGCTCTTGTCTGTGATGAGTAAGATTAAGTTATCTCTTGTACTTAACACTCATATCACTCTTTTTGACGGGTAGGACTAGAAAATCCTAAGAAAAAGGCATAAATAACTATCTCACCACTGTAGCCCGCCAATCATAATATGACACTTGTATGTTTCGGCATAGCAAAAGTGCAGTGTCAATGACATTTGTGTGTTTTGGTATAACAAAATTGGAATGTCAAATACTTAACATAATTGGGTATTTCTTTTCTATCTCTTATATGCCCATGCATGATTTACTTAAAAGAAAAATATGCAAAGAAAATAAAAAGCAAAAAGATATAAAAAAAAAAATGCTTTAAAAATGATTGCAAGCGTGTCTTCTAAGAGATGTGGGAATTATAGGATGTACCTTGAAGGTGATAGTCCCAATCAAACAGTTATGATTGTGTGTGAGTTAAAGTGATTTTCTCATATCTCAAATCGTCATAACATGTATACACTTATGCAATCTTGCGATGTTTTTCACACATAACATGTAATATTCTTTGCTACTCTTGATACATGTACAGGTACAATGTGATTTAGCCATCACAAGGTTTTACATGTGTTAATGTATGCTCACTAAACTGTCTTGACTTGTTTTTGAAATATAAAATTGGTTAGACTTGTTTAGTGTATGTGCGTGTTTTGGGATCAATGTGCTTAACATTTGTCTTGTTGAGAGATTTTTTTTTCACATGTTTTGCATCTTTCTTTTATCTTGTTATCCATAGCATCTTGTTTCATTACATTCATGCATTTTTATGGATTCTTTGTACCCCCTTGATCATCTTTGATCATCTTTATGTTTCTCGGGTGAAGCTTTTTAGTTTCTTGTACCATTTGTCAATCATGACAAAAAGGGGGAGAAATTGTAGAGAATATGTGGTTTCTTTCTAAGATTCTACATGTTAGGGAGAGAAATACATGCCCTTGGAAGGGGGAGTTGTGTTTTATCTTGTTAGGGGGAGTGCTTACTTCCTTCTTCTTGTACACCGGTCTTGTGACCATGTTTACATACATTGTGCTTATCTTTGATGATGTATGTCTTCTTCACCTATCCTTACATGTGTTGTTTCTTTTCTATCTTTATACATATGTTTCTACTTGTATGCAATCTATTATTTCTATTTCACACAAAGATGCCTTGATGAGTTTTGTTTAAAGTGTTTCAGAAATACAGATTGTCAAAGTCTACTTGCCATAAACTCTCTTCTTGCAAAGTTTTTCACGAGTTTGTGTTAGGATAGATTTTATTGTATTCAACAAGTGAGTATGAGTTGAGTGATTTATGACTTCTCTCATATGTTCATTTGTTTGTTGTGGTTTTGTCACAGATTGCCAAAGGGGGAGATTGTTAGAACATATGTGATTCACTTGGTAGGAACATATGTCACTATTTTATGTAATTGGCTAATCCTTTGACAAAACGCACTTTACTTGTATTTGGGTAGATCTAGGATGTGTTTAATACTTCAAGGAACATATTGTTCAAGTCTAGTACTAAAGCCATGAAGATTGGACCAAGAAACAAGTAAAGAAAAGCTATTCACTAAAGCTGGACAGATAGCTCGACACCTGGGGACAGTAGCTCGACAACTGCCTGACACCTCTCGACAGCTAGGCTATCTATCGAGCTCTTCAGTTGATTGTTATCGCAATCTCGACACCTCTCGATAGCTGGTGGATCGATCGAGAAAGCTCTTATCTCCTCGATAGCTCCTCGATAGCTTCTCGATAGCTGTATCTGTCGAAGTTTAAAGATCGACACCTCCCGATCGATCAAGGTTATGGGAATTCAGATTTCCAGATTTGATTTTCGGCCCATGTTTATGTATTTGTGTAGGGTTTCTTTTCTCACAACCCTAGACCTATATAAGGCTTATTTTAGAAGCTGTCACATAAGAAAATACAAGGAAAACATATGCAAAAAGTGACTGAAGCCTTATTCTCTCTAAAAGAAGCTACTGCGTCTTTGCGCCTTAAGGTTTTGTAACCAAGTGCTTCTTGATCTTCATTGTTGATGAAGTGAAGAACTTTGCAGCCAATAATCTTCTTCTAGTTGGTGATTGAAGTCGTGTACTCGGATCCACGCAATTGGTTAGTCACGTACTTGGGATTCGTGCATCAAAGGGTGGCGTTCATATATTGAAGAGTTCAGAGGTTCTGAAGCGGTAAAAGGTTTCTGCTGTGAGTTCATCTACGGGGATTGTAGAGTCTAGGAACAAAGGTTTTGTACTAGATCTGAAACTCATTTTCATTATAGTGGATTGTTTTTCGGGAAGGTTTCCCCCCATGTTTTTTTTCTGTGAAACTAGTTTGTTTCATTGGTTTTCCTAGGTCATCATATCTTGTCTTATTTATTTTTCCGCTACATGATTTTGACATGATATTGATGTTTGTTTGTTTTAACAAGTTTTATTCATAATAAATCTAATTAACGACTTGGGTTTAAAACTTGTTAATTCTTTCAACCAGGGTCTAAATTTCCCAACAGTATTTAAGTAATTTTTTAGTTTATGAGGTCATTTCGGTAATTTTTTAGGTTTTAGTGTCATTAAGTTATTTTTTAGGTTCTAAGGGTCTTATAGTAATTTTAAAGGGTTTCAAAAGTATTTTGGTCATTTTCAAGTGTTATGGGGTATTTTTGGTCATTGTTTTAGGTTTTTTGGTTATTTGATCATTTTTTTTTTTATGTTTTAGGGTAATTTTGGAAAATTTATTTAGGTTTTAGGGTCATTCGGTCATTTTTTAAATTCTAAAGGTATTTTGATCATTTTTTAGGTTCTAAGGGTATTCCGGTAATTGTTGAAATTTTTGGGTGTATTTTTGCCATTCTCAAGTTTAATGAGGTATTTTGGTCATTTTATAGGTTTCAAGAGTATTTCAAAAAATTTTAAGGTTTTAGGGTCATTTCAGTAATTTTTTAGGTTTAAGGTGCATTACGGTCATTTTTTAGGTTCTAAAGGCATTATTATCACTTTTTAAGTTACAAGATCATTTCAGTCATTTTTTAGGTTTCATGGTCATTTAGGTAACTTTTTTTGTATCTAAGGGTATTTTGATTATTTTTTAGGTTTAGAGTTTCAGTCATTTTTTAGATTTTAGGGTCATCGCGGTCATTTTTTAGGTTTTAAGGATATCCCAATAATTTTTGAGAGTTTCGGGGTTACTTTTGGTAAATTTTTTAATTGTTAGAATGCGTTTTGGTAATTTTTGTATATTTAAGGGTATTTCAGAATTTTAGAGACTTTAGGAGTATTTTTGTTATATATATTCTTCGATTATTAGGTAATTTGGTGGGGTTGGTTTGGGTTGGCTACGCCCATATGTAATGTTGGTACGACTTAATGTGATGATGAAACTGTCATATGTGACAAAAGAACTGTCACATTGTGTAGTTCCAACATCACATCTGAGGATGAAACCGTTAAATGTGATAAAAAAGTAAGGGAACCACAAATGTGACAAAAGAACTGTTACATGTGATGTTGGAACTACAAACCTTCAAATGTGAGAAAAAAGTAAGAGAACCACTGAATGTGACAAAAGAACTGTCACATATGATGTTGAAACTGCACAATGTGAGAATTAAACTGTCAAATGTGATTAAAAAGTAAGGGAACCACCGAATATGACAAAGAACTGTCACATGTGATGTTGGAACTGCACAATGTAAGGATGAAATCGTTAAATATGAGAAAAAAGTAAATGAACCACTGAATGTGACAAAAGAACTGTCACATGTGAGGTTGGAACTGCACAATGTGAGGATGAAACCGTCAAATATGAAAAAAGTAAGGGAACCACCAAATGTGAGAAAAGAACTGTCACATATGATGTTGGAACTACAAAATGTGAAGATGGAACTGTCAAGTGTGTAAAGTTGTGATTTACAACTATATTTTATGTTGGCTTTATTCCATGACAAAAAGTGTTGTAATTTCTTTAATTTATTTCCTTGTATTTTGTGGGATTTTATTGTATTGGGTTTAGTATTAAGTTGGTGAAGACTCAAGTTTAAAATGAAGAATTAGTGGATTTCGCGAGTGTCTTGCTAGAAGCTAACCTGCGAAAGAGCCACGTGAGAAGCACGCGCTAGAAGCTGAAGAGTCATGCCAAACTGTCGTTTTCGCGAGTGTCTTGCGAGTAAGGCCTTCCCGCGAGACAGTCGTGAAACATTCTGCCTGGAGGATTTTTAAGTGTGACTTTCTTACCCTTCACCCATACTATATATACTCTCATTACCCACAAATGTAAAGGAGGTCATTCAGAGAAAAAAAACCCTAGATAGGTTTTCTACAACACACACCCATCTTTTTGAGAGAGAGCTACTCATCCTTAGTGAGAAATCCTTGTAGCCTCTTCTCCATCCCTCTCCCATTGTCATACCTTGAGAGGAGATTTGTACCCAAACACAACCCACACCTTTTCAAAGTGTAGAGAGTGTTTTGTAGCTTAAGAAGCTTTGGGGAATTACCAAAAGAAGCCGATGAGGCTTGGTTGATGCTATGGGCTATAGCGGGATCCGGTAAGTTAGAGAAGACAAAGGTTCGGCGTAACCTCATTGGAGTAGGAGCTTGGAGGGCTTAGGTACATTGGGTGAATTAGGCTTAGAGGGTCTTCTGCTATTCGTGTATCCCAACTACATTCTCTAGTGGATCATTGACGAATGCAATCAAGCGTATTGCGGGATCCGGAGAGCTAGACAAGACACGGTTCCGAGAAGCCTTATTGGAGTAGGAGCTTGGAGGGCTTAAGTACATTGGGTAAATTAGGCTTAGAGGGTCTCTTGCTATTCGTGTATCCCAACTTATTGTCTAGTGGATCGATTTACCGCTTGGAGGGCGACGGAGAGGTTTTTCACCGAGTTCTTCGATTTCCTCTTCGATAACACATCGCCGTGTTATCTTATGGTTGCATCTCTCTTCACTTACTCTTGTGCTTTACTTTTATTATTTGTTGTTCATGTTTATGCACTAGAGTAGTATCGGTTGATTGCGTTTCATTTACTCTTGTGTTTTCACTATTCCGCACTTAGTATTAAGTTAGTGTAAAATTAACCAAGCCGTAACTTTAAATTGGGGGTCTAAACAAGCTCGTGTTTCTAACACATTTTCGAGCTTTCAATTGGTATCAAAGCGGGTACACTTCTTTTGGTTTCATTACCTAAGTGTGATCCTTGACCCCTTGTGTGTGTTGCCATGGATAATGCTTTGTATGCTTCTATGGATATTGTTGATTGTAACATGCCATGTGTTTGTGAAAATGCCTCTATGAGTGTTAATCCTCATAATTGTGATGAAATGTTACTTGAATCTATGGGTGTTGTTGACAAACTCTTGAAGAAAGATGCTAAGAAGTTTTAAAAGAAGTTGAGCAAGTTATTTTGTGAAAATAATGATTTGATTGCTAAGCTCAATGAATCCAACAAATTGGTTGAAAAATATAAGAAGCTTGCTGAAAATTCTATTGAAAAGCTAAAAGAGTTTAAATGTCTGAATATGGACTTGGATGCTAAACTTGTTTTGTCTAACAAACTAGTTGATGATCTTAAATGTGAAAATGAATCTCTTAAGATGCATGCCAAGTGTTTGATTGCTGAACCTATTGATAAAAATGATGATAATATCTATTGCAATCATGTTGTGGTACCCGATTTTGTGCCTATTGTGTGTTCTACCTCAAAGGACAAATCGGTGTACATTCCTCCACACAAAAGAAATCAAAAAGTGGAGAGAAAGCCTCTTAAGCCTAGCCTCTGTTTAGGTCTCATTCTAGGGAATTGAGTAGATCTAAGTTTGTTCCTACTTGCCACCATTGCGGTGTGATCGGTCACATAAGACCCCAATGCCCCAAGTTAAAGAGAGAACAAACCCTTGTTGTTAGATCCCTTCCTAAAAATCCTAGTGGACCTAAACCCATTGTTTGTCACCATTGTGGTGCCCATGGTCATCTTAGACCTCATTTCTCTAAGTTTCAAACTCTTAAAAGAATCAAAAGAAAAGAGAAACTTGAACTTCTTGGAAGTTATGCTAAAAAGGATAAATCGGATTTGAGTGAAAATAGCATGTTGTTAAAGAAAGTGTTTAATGCTCTTAACTCCTTGTCTATGTGCATCTCTGGTTCTCATTCTTCCAACCCTCGTCTCACTTCTCATGAGACACTCATTCCAAACAATCATTCCGTTTGGACGAGGAAGAATTCCTATGGTTGAGCTTATGCTCTTTTGGTTCTTGATCTAATTGTTTCGATCTCTGTAGGACCTTTCATGCATTAGATGCTTTATTGTCATGCATTTGTGCATCATGCATCTCTTTATATGCATTGTTTTCTTTTTGTTTTTGATCTTACTTTTATGTTTTTGTTTTGTGTGTGTAAAAATCCAAAACCACATAAAAAGTGAAAAATTCAAAAAGTTTGATCGTATATGTTTGAGCACATTTCACATGTGAGTTTGGCCTAGTACCTTCGTACTAATGGCGTAGTGCATTTACGAGCCTAGCTTGTTCTATATGCACATAAATATTTGTGGGAGAAATCTTAAAATATATGTGTAATTGTTGTAAATAGATCTTCAAGCTTGTCATGAATGATTGGTCAATAGTCTTGATGGTCTTGATACTTGCATAGACTTGTGCCTATATCTCTTCCCACTTTATTTTATGTTTTTGCATTAGAGCTCACCAAATGTAAATCTCAAAATGAAAAAAAGATTATGAGCTACAAAAGCCTGTCGCACATACTAGTATTTGACTAGGAAAAAGGGAAAGCGACTTTTTGTATTGAAATGTATGGTGCTCGAAAAGCCAAAGGCTAACTCTACATGTTGAAATATCAAAAATTTCAAGCACTGATCTCAAAAAGGAGATGTATTATCCAAAAATGATCAATTGTTATGATTTGTAAAGAAGCCAAATGAAAAGCTTCAAAGATTTTGTAATCATCTTTGTGGGAGGTCATATATGTTCATTTCTATAATTGAGATAGACCACCTGACTTAGTACTAGTTGTGTATGACTTGATTGAATTGATCATTGAAACTTCACTCTAGACTAAGGACTATTCCACACTTGATCCACACACACAACACACAAGTTTAGTTCAATTAATGCTTATCTCATTTGTGTGATTGTACATGTTCAAATGTGATGTGTGTGTGCTCAACCATATGTGGATCAAACCAAAAAGATTTTTGTTCTTTTTGTTTGCTTTTGGAAGTGATTTGTATCACCCATGTTTTTCAAAGTTTTTCAAGTTTTTTTTTTTGTGTGAAAAACATGTTTTCTGGGTGTTTTTATGACCCATTTCATGTGTAAGCTCAACTGGGAGTTAAATGGTCCAATTTTAAAGTTTTTTCAGCTTTGGATAGAGAGTTTCACGACTATTTCGCGAGTAGATCGCGAGTAAGGCTTACCCGTGAAAATTTCACGAGTACTTTTGCGAGTCAGCTTCCCGCGAAAATCTCTAGATCAGCTTTTTAAAGGGCATTTTGTGAGTCATTTGTTTTAAACGTCTCCCATCCTCTCCCAAACCCTTTTTTTAATGTTTTTACATTAAAACCTAACTAAATTCAAGTGTTTTTCATTCCATTAACATCTCTAAGGTAATCTTTAACACTTTTCATTGATTTTGATCCTTAGATTATGTTTTTGGGGGTTTTATGTTCGTAGTTGAGATTTTCTCAAATGGGAGTTGGAAAACTTAATTTTTGTCAATCTTTTTTATTGGGCTTTGTTTTAAATGATGATTTGCTGTGGATGTTGTCCCCTTGTGGAAAAAATAACATGTATTTAGGCAAGATTTTCATATGTTCATGCATTGTTTAACATACATGTGTAGTGTGTGCACTCTAAGTATTTGATAAAATGCCCAAATGGCATTTTTTCGTTGTTTTGGACTCCGATGAGTACCAAACTTTGGGGCTCACCATAATTATTCATGTTTATCATGTTTTGATCATTGGTGGTGTGTTTTGTACACTTTGCCCCATGAATGCTTATTCATGCATTGGTCATGCATCTCACATGCACACTAGATGCACCTTGCTGCACACACTCTAACACTTGACATGTTTTGCACTTCACTCATGCAAGTTAAGTCTTTTTAGACTTCTTAGCACATATAACATGGTCTTGTGTCTATGTCATGCCTAGGTCCATATCATGTTCCATCATTCTTAGCATGTCATGTTTACTTTATGCTTTGTAGCATTGTGTCTTTAAGATGTTTTATCTTTTGTTTGAGCTTCATTTTCTCATTCATCTTGCACCCCTCATGCATCATACCCTTGCTCACATCTTTTTTTTCTTTCCTTCCTTCCTCTTGATTGATTTTTCTATTCGTGACAAAAAGGGGGAGTGTTTACCGGAGAGTATACCGATGAGTATCGTCATTTCTATATGACTCACGTGCACACTCTTAGGGGGAGAAATTCTACCTCGTGCACATTCGTAGGGGGAGAAAACTATAGGGAGATGCATATACCAAGGGGGAGAAGACATTATTTTTTGAGAAAACCTTATTTTACTTTATGCTTGTTTTCTCGTTTTTTTGGTGCTTTGAGTTACTTTTAGTATCTATGCTTTGTTACTCTCATTGCATCGTGTTTATGTATTGGAACACACTTGTGCCCTAGTAGGATTGTTCCTAGATGCATATACTTCGTGTATTTTGCATTGGTCATGTGTTGGACATGCTTTTATCCTTATGCTATTGTACTTTATTGGTTGCATGTTCGGATGATCATTTGCATTGCTATATGATCATTGTGGTCATTTCCATATGACTGTCATGTGTTTGATCAAGTTGCTCACATGTTTCACATCATGTTTACTTGATCGCATTTTACTTGTTACATTATACTTGTCCTTTTATCACTTGATTTACCTTGAGGGTCTAATGTGTTTTGTGCAAGTGTTTCAGGTTACAGGTATACATGTTCCAAGTGCTACACAGCTTCTAGAATTAGGTGTGAGTGAGTTTTGCTATTGTTCCCAAACTCACGTTTAAGTCTAGAGTCTGTTATAGGGTGTTTTGTCACGGAATAGCCAAAGGAGGAGATTGTAAAGTTGTGATTTACAACTATGTTTTGATGCTATGGGCTATAGCGGGATCCGGTAAGCTAGAGAAGACAAAGGTTCGGCGTAACCTCGTTGGAGTAGGAGCTTGGAAGGCTTAGGTACATTGGGTGGATTAGGCTTGGAGGGTCTTCTGCTATTCGTGTATCCCAACTACATTCTCTAGTGGATCATTGACAGATGCAATCGGGCGTATTGCGGGATCCGGAGAGCTAGACAAGACACAGTTCCGAGAAGCCTTGTTGGAGTAGGAGCTTGGAGGGCTTAGGTACATTGGGTAGATTAGGCTTGGAGGGTCTTTTGCTATTCGTGTATCCCAACTTATTGTCTAGTGGAACGATTTACCGCTTGGAGGGCGGCGGAGAGGTTTTTCACCAAGTTCTTCGGTTTTCTCTTCGATAACACATCGCCGTGTTATCTTGTGGTTGCATCTCTCTTCCCTTACTCTTGTGCTTTACTTTTATTATTTGTTGTTCATGTTTATGCACTAGAGTAGTATCGGTTGATTGCGTTTCATTTACTCTTGTGTTTACACTATTCTGCACTTAGTATTAAGTTAGTGTAAAATTAACCAAGCCGTAACTTTAAATTGGGGTCTAAACAAGCTCTTGTGTTTCTAACACATTTTCGAGCTTTCAAAGTGTGAGAAAAAAGTAAGGGAACCACCCAATGTGACAAAAGAACTGTTACATGTGATGTTGGAATTGCACAATGTGAGGATGGAACCGGCAAGTGTGAGAAAAAAAGTAAGGGAACCACCCAATGTGACAAAAGAACTGTCACATGTGATGTAGGAACCACACAATGTGAGGATGGAATTGTCAAATGTGAAAAAAAAAGTAAGAGAACCACCAAATGTGAGAAAAAACTATCACATGTGATGTTGGAACTGCACAATTTAAGGATGGAACTGTCAAATGTGAGAAAAAAGTAAGGGAACCACCAAATGTGACAAAAGAACTGTCACATGTGATGTAAGAACTGTCACAATTGATGTTGGAACTGTACAATGTGAGGATGGAACCGTCAAGTGTGAGAAAAAAGTAAGGGAACCACCCAATGTGAAAAAAGAACTGTCACATGTGATGTTGGAACCACATAATGTGAGGATGAAACCATCAAATGTGAAAAAAAAAAAAGTAAGGGAACTACCAAATGTGAGAAAAAGACTGTCACATATGATGTTGGAGCTGCACAATGTGAGGATGGAACCGTCAAATGTGAGAAAAAAGTAAAGGAACCACCAAATGTGAGAAAAGAACTGTCACATGTGATGTTAGAACTACAAAATGTGAAGATGGAACCGTCAAGTGTGAGAAAAAAGTAAGGGAACCACCCAATGTGAAAAAAGAACTGTCACATGTGATGTTGGAACCACACAATGTGAGGATGAAATCGTCAAATGTGAGAAAAAAATTTTCACATGTGAAGTTGGAGCTGCACAATATGAGGACGGAACCGTCAAATGTGAGAAAAAAGTAAAGGAACCACCAAATGTGAGAAAAGAACTGTCACATGTGATGTTAAAGCTACACAATGTGCAGATGGAACTGTCAAATGTGAGAAAAAAGTAAGGGACCTACAAAATGTGAGAAAAGAACTGTCACATATGATGTTGGAACTACAAAATATGAAGATGGAACCGTCAAGTGTGAGAAAAAAGTAAAGGAACCATCCAATGTGACAAAAGAACTGTCACATGTGAAGTTGGAACTACACAATGTGAGGCTGAAACCGACAAATGTGAAAAAAAAAATAAGGGAACCACCAAATGTGACAAAAGAACTGTCACATGTGATATTGGAACTACACAATTTGAGGATGGAACCGTCAAATGTGAGAAAGAAGTAAGGGAACCACCAAATGTGAGAAAAGAGCTTTCACATGTGATGTTGAAACTGCACAATGTGATGATGGAACCTTCAAGTGTGAGAAAAAAGTAAGGGAACCACCCAATGTGACAAAAGAACTGTCACACATGTGATGTTGGAACCGTCAAATGTGAGAAAAAAAGTAAGGAAACTGCACAATGTGAGAAAAGAACTGTCACATTTGATGTTAGAACTGCACAATGTGAGGATGGAACCGTCAAATGTGAGAAAAAAGTAAGGGAACCACCTAATGTGAGAAAATAACTGTCACATGTGATATTAGAACTGCACAATGTGAAGATGAAACCGTCAAATGTGAGAAAAAAGTAACCTGGTATAGCAGGTTACCTATTAGTGGGTACTGTACTCCCCCCCCCCCCCCCCCTCCCCTTTTTTTGGGGGGTACCATAGAATTACCCTCTTTCTATATGTATTGTTGTAACTATTGCTTTAATAGATAAGTTTGAGTTTGAGGCTTTAATAGATAAGTTTGAGTTTGATAGTAGGTTTCAAAGTTTATTTGGATAAGAATAATCAGTTATTTTACTGAGATTTTAAAACTATATGTGATGAGATAAGGATGAGTAATAAACAAAAAAGTGATTTGAGTTCAAATAAAACACATGCTTCCATCAACAACCAAAAAAAAAAAAAAAAAATGATATGTCCACAACATTTTCACTACATTTTTACAACAAATCCTAAGTGACAGATTGTTATTATTGAGGCAAAAAAGTAATCTTAGTATTAAGTTCAAATTTAAATTAATAACAACTAACCACCTATCATTTGTTGTGAAAATATTGTGGACGTAGCACCTCTAAAAAAAAATAAAACACAAGCTTAGCAAAAGTAACGGGGTTTTGTTCCCATAAATTTTGCCAAAAGAAAATTTTTGAATTTTGAACAAAATCAAAACTAATGTGTGGGAATTTTTTTTTTTTGGGAAAGTAACGTGTAAGAATTTTTTTTTTGTTTGATAGTAAATTTGTATCTATCTACTATTTAGTGGGAGTTTTTATTCGGTAGGTTTATCGTTTTTAATTTTTGTCAATTTAAAATTAAAACACTAAAAATTTGCTAAAAGGTTGTGTAATTGCTTGGTAGTGGGGCAGTACATGGGTTTAAAAAAAAAAAAAAAAATTTATTTTTGAATTTATATGCCCCATTTTTTTTAAAGTGTAATGATAATATGAGGTATTAGGGGTATTTTAGTCAGAAGATGTAGAAGTAACTAACTTTCTGAATCCTCTTAGTACCCGTTTGGATTACACTGAAAGTGGCGTTTTCAGTTCTGCGTTTTCAAGCTTTTTTTTTTTTTTTCCCCTACGCGTGAACAGTAAAATCACATGATTTTACTGTGCAGGGGACAAAAAACATTGTTCATGCACTGTTCACGCACTGTTCATGTACTGTTCACACACTGTTCATGGGTCCCACGACACTATTCACACATTTAAAAATTATTTTGCTACAGTGTTTTCAGTTTCAACAACAATACGTTCAATGCAAACAGACCCTTAATATATAGAGATAAAGGAAGACTTCAAAACATTAATGAAGATTTCACTTCAATTAATGTTTCTCTCTCATAAGACTTTAACATTAACTTCAATCAAAAATTTATTTTTGTGTTTGATGCTAATGCTCACCTACCTATATGCTTGAATGCTCACGTGCTCATATGTTCACATGTTTGAATGTTCACATACTCATACGATTAAGATGTTCAAATGTTTTTCCCTTTATTTGATCAACATGTTGTTTCGAGACTAGGGTTAGGGTATGAATGCATGCTTCAAGGGCCCAAGTTGGTTCCTAGACCTATAATTAGGTTGTGATTCCTTTCTCCACACCCTAGAGGCAAGTGTTATATTCTCAAGCCTATGTCTAGGATGGTGCCTAAGCGGTGAAGTAGGACAATCAGGCAGCCCCAACCAAAAGGCCAAACATCTCACGATCATCATGTCATGTCATCCAAGCATCTAGCATTTCATAAGAAAAAGAAAAAGTCATTCACAAAAAAATAGAATCTGGAATCAAGGGTTTTAAAGAGGAAAAAAAAAATTTAGCATGTGATCATCATAAGAATGACTTATGAAAATTCATACCAAAAAGGAAAATCTAGCATGCTTTCCCATATCATTATAAACAAACATGTTTTTGAACTAACTAGAACAATCATAGGATTAAAATACTCAAAAGGGTAAGAAACTCTATGCACAAGGCTTGATGATCGGTTTGGTTTTGGTTATTTTTTGGGAAAAAATTTGGCAAAATTTTAGTAAGCTTTAGAGCTTCTCAAACTATGATACATAGGTATGTTGCAACTAAAAACTTGGTCGCATAACAAATGAAGGATCACAAGAAACTTTATAATTGTGCTCTGCAACTTCCTCTAAAGCTCTAGTGAATTTGAGTGCTTTGAAATGTGAAAGCCCCCCCCCCCTCCCCAAACTTTCTATTTATAGAGGGAGTGGAGGGTCTTGAGATGAGTTTTTGATGAGTATGAGAGCTCCAAGATGATAAATTTGTTTTTTGTTTCCCCTCAAGAAATTGATTGGATAAGAATTGGAATCAAAAAAATCGAATTAAATAGTTAAATTTTCAAATTTTTGGACCGATACAAATTGACACAAGGTTTAAAGGATAGCGACCGATTATGCAATTTACCCTTATAATTAATTAACCATAATCATACATGTCTAGCACTAAATCCTAATCATAATGATGTGTATTAACCATTAAAACTTGATTTGATTATAACTTGTAATCTAGAAGTTCAATCAAACCAAATGACACTTTTTTTTTTTTTTTTTTATAGTTTAAAACTTTTAGATGTGTTTTATATGAAGACTTTGGAGATCCAAAGACCAAAATTACAAATTTTCCCTCAGGTCATAAAATGATGGTTTTGTTCTTATTGAGGACTTGAGGTTAAAGAAAAGTTACAAATTTTTTTTTTAAAGGAAAAAAATGGGGTGTTTATATACAATAATTACATTCATTATCACATCAATTTATATTATTTTAGATTGATATAATTTTAAAAAGTTATCCTAGATAATTTAGACGATTTTGCTCTTTGTTTGTAAATATTTTCTAATAAAATTGATATTTTTCTATAAATTTAAATAAATAAATAAATAAAAAGCTTTTGCGATTTGTCACAAAGGCCGATCCCCAAAAGTCAAAACAAAGTAATAAATTGCCAAATGGGACCCGTTTAATGAGATGAACTGGACATAATTAAATAGTACTACTACTACCACCATTCTTAATTGTTGGTCCACATAAAAAGGAAAGTGGAGGGAAAGAGAAAAAGAAAAAGCATCGAATCGAAGAGCATGTATTCAAGGATCAAGGATGCAAGACATTTACATCGGGACCTCAGAAAGATATGGATGTCTAACTATATTTCACACAAATTAATCGGCATTAATGTTTGTTTATATCATACAGCTTATAGAGAGAGAGGTTTACTGTTGAAGGGTTTGTTGTGGCGTCAGCAGCTGGACTTGTTTGGAGAAAGAGTGTGGCTTTCAACACCGACAACCTCTTATTCAGGTGGGCCATTAAATGTTTGCTTCTGCCACTCTCACTTTCTGATGCATTTTTTTTCCCCTTATAACCCATTTATTGCATTTGGGTCTTCTTGTATCTATGACTATGATGAGTCTTCACGTGTCGGTTGGATCTCTTTCAACGTTTCAACTTTCAAGTGGCTTAATATTTTTGGATTGTCTTTTTTTTAACTTGCTTACTGTCCCGAATAGATTGAATTCATTCACTTCTATGCTTATATAGACATAACTGCTCTTCCTCTTATGCATAGTGGTTGAACACTCATACTAGAACATAGTACTAAGTTCCACTGTAATAAGTGTATGTATTTTCTTGCTCTTATGAATGATTGGTATTCCGTATTTTGCTTTTAAATTTCAATTTTATTACTTTACCAACAACATGAACAACGTGTGCACTTTTGTTCTTTCAAGTTTCAAGAAAGGTAAAGCTTGGCATCGTTAAGACTTGGAAGTTGGAACCGTGATGATTGTTCATTAAGTTTCTATGTTGTTAGGAAAGTTTCAGAAATTTTAAACAAAATAATTTATACGCAAGCTCGAGCTATTGTTTTGGTCCTTATTATATATTTTTAAATCCATTTCAAATTGCGGGAGCAGGATCTTCTGGGTTTTATACTTTTATTAGACCATTATTTTTGTTTGGTTGTTAAGCCATGAGTAGTACCAGGATGAGTGAACTCCTGAAAAGTCCTTTCTTTTGAATTCCGATAAAATAGAATGACTAATTTGTTAAGCATACTCCCAAAAAAATTTGTGACCAAGGCTTGGTTGTGGTTGTTGTTGTTATTATGTATATATTTCTTATGATCATTTATATCATTTCTCAAAACTGTAATAGGAGTTGGATTTTTTCAGGGAGTTGAGGAATGGGTACCAGAGAAATTCAGTCACCTGAGAATGGGGTTGAGACACCAACTGTTTTGGATGGAAATTCTGACTCCATTCATAGAAAGAAGCTAGGAATCTACTTCATTGAATCTGATGATAGGCGGACAGCATTTGGGCGTGGTTATACCGGTGGTACCACACCAGTTAATATTCATGGAAAACCTATTCCAGATCTTTCAAAGACGGGTGGCTGGATTGCTGCCTTCTTTATATTTGGTAGATGATATCTTTCAGTTTGATTTTTCAAATTTCTATTTCTTTATATTTCTCTTGTTTGGTTGCTGGTAAAACTGTGAAGTACTGAAATGACTGTTCCTATGTTTGTTGTTGTTGATGTCGTTGTTAACAAATGAATCCATTCTGATTCGGTTGGAATAGATGTCTAAAGCACACTTGAGGTGTTTGTGTGTGTGTGTGTATGCAAACATTGGCCAAATAATTATGGGATATGATTGAATTGTAGTGAACTGGAGTCTTTATTTGTCCAGGGAATGAAATGGCAGAGAGAATGGCTTATTTTGGGCTTTCAGTTAATATGGTGGCCTTTTTGTTCTATGTTATGCATAGACCCTTCTCCAGTTCATCAAATGTGGTAAACAATTTCCTAGGGATATCACAAGCATCCTCTGTCCTTGGTGGTTTTCTAGCAGATGCATATCTTGGTCGATATTGGACAATTGCAATCTTCACAACAATTTATCTGGCGGTAGGATCTATATATGAACCCCTGTATATGAAACGTTTTTAGATACATTATTAGTTTATCCTTTTTTTCAGGTCATTTGGTTAGCGTTACAGAGTTCTTACATTTTCCTCTACTACAGTTCCTTGTTTTACTAGTTTCTACTAGTTTATTCTAAAATTTTTTTTTTTTTTTAGAAGAGTTTATTCTAAAATTGGTAGTATACTGATTATGATTATCACATTCTTTTTGAATTTTCTTTCCTGGAGGGTTTGACAGGAATAACGTTATGCGCAACAATGAGCATCTTCGTGCCAAACCAAGATAATTGTGATCAGTTATCACTCCTGTTAGGCAATTGTGAGCCTGCAAAACAATGGCAGATGGTATACCTGTACACCGTACTTTATGTGACAGCATTTGGAGCTGCTGGTATAAGGCCATGTGTTTCGTCTTTTGGAGCTGATCAATTTGATGAAAGCAGACCAGACTACAAATCTCTCTTGGATAGGTTTTTCAACTTCTTCTATCTTTCTGTTACTATTGGAGCAATTCTGGCCTTCACTGCGGTAGTATACATTCAAATCAAACATGGATGGGGAGCTGCTTTTGGTTCACTGGCCGTAGCTATGGGCATATCAAACACGGTATTCTTTATTGGAACTCCTTTGTATAGGCATAGGTTGCCAGGAGGCAGCCCTCTAACACGGGTTGCCCAAGTCCTGGTAGCTGCATTTCGGAAGAGAAATAACTCATTCTCTAGCAGTGAGTTAATAGGCTTGTATGAGGTTCCTGGAAAACAATCTGCAATTAGGGGTAGTGGAAAGATAGCTCATACTGATGATTTCAGGTAGGACTGATCCTTCTTTTACATTACTTTTCCCTGATTAGTGATTGCTATAATAATGATTAATTCATTATTTCCTAACATCTTAAACTTTTGGGACAATCCCCACCTATTAAGAGGAGTCTGGGCTCACACATGAGACAGTTTTAGAATAATGATTAAATCACCATTTCTTAATAGCTTAAGCTTTAAGGACAACCAATAATTTATCAGTTATTAGGCACATAAAATACTAGATCATTATGATTTTTTCTACTGGCCTAAGCAGCAGCTAAGGCATCAAATGGAACAACGGAGTAACAAAGCACCTTAAGAATTCCTTTTTCCAGTGATTCTGAAGGATGTCTCTCCACATTAACTGTTTTCTGGTCCACATAAATAATAAGTTGTTACTAAACTGCTAATTTATTTCAATATATGATATCTGAGACTTTTTGGCCCTACAGATGTTTGGACAAGGCAGCACTGCAGCTGAAAGAAGATGGTCCCAATCCAAGTCCTTGGAGGCTTTGCACTGTGACTCAAGTAGAGGAAGTCAAGATCCTTTTGAAACTTATCCCCATACCAGCTTGCACAATAATGCTCAATGTAATCTTAACAGAGTTTTTGACTCTCTCAGTACAGCAAGCCTATACTCTAAACACCCACATGGGTCATCTAAAACTCCCAGTAACATGCATGCCTGTATTTCCTGGCCTCAGCATATTTCTTATACTATCTCTCTATTACTCCACATTTGTCCCAATATCCCGACGCATAACTGGTCATCCTCATGGAGCTTCACAACTTCAAAGAATAGGCATTGGTCTATTAGTTTCTATCCTTTCTGTGGCATGGGCTGGGACTTTTGAAAGGTACCGAAGAAACTATGCAATAAAACACGAGTACGATGCTAATTTCTTAATTCCGATGCCCAACCTAAGTGCGTACTGGTTGTTGATTCAATATTGCCTGATTGGCATAGCTGAAGTATTTTGCATAGTGGGATTACTAGAATTTCTCTATGAGGAAGCCCCAGATGCCATGAAAAGTGTAGGATCTGCTTATGCTGCTCTAGCTGGTGGTTTAGGTTGCTTTGTAGCCTCTATATTGAACAGCACTATCAAATCCGTCACAGGGAACCCAGGCAAAGGACAGCCATCATGGTTGTCCCAAAATATAAATACTGGTAGATTTGATTATTTGTATTGGCTCCTTACTGTTTTGAGTCTAATCAATTTCTTAGCTTTTCTGTATTCAGCACATAGGTACAAGTACAGGGCAAGTCATAATTTTGAGATGGGGAAGCCAGATGTAAACAACAAATAGAATTCCCTCTCCATGGTTAGTTAAATAGGAATTGGGAACATTAGTTGGATAAGGGCCAATTTCCCTTGTACAATTTTCCTCTTTCTAGATTTTGTACTTGAAAAAGTGTTATTTATTTAATTTTTTCCATCTAAGCAATCATGCATCATTTGAAGTTCCTATGTTACGGGAACATCCACTATTTCACCGTTCAAAGATATTGGATGCTTTAATTGCATGACATAAGTATATGACCACCATATTCCAGAAGGCCAATTCGCCGAAAAGGGTGTGTGCTCATTTTTTTTTAAATGTAACTAGAACCAAAACCATGTATTTCTTAGATTGTATCTAGGACAAAATGTAACTAGAACCAAAGCCATGTATTTCTTAGATTGTATCTAGGACCAAGGCTTTGTAAAGTTACTTTCTATCAAATGTAAACTTTCAATTCAATCAATGAAATAGAATTTCCCATTATGGCTTTCTTTTTCTTTTTCTTTTTCTTTTTTTTTTTTTTTTTTTTCCATTTAATAAAATAAGTGGTGACTTTATGTAAACCCTCGATCTAGGGGGACAAATGACTCTAGTCGAGCCACACATTTTAAGAGGCACTTAACAGGATCTCATCCATTCACATGGGTCTTGACTTGAACCAAAAGAATGAGTCTACTCGGGGTTGCAGTTTTTCACAAAAGCCAATACCATCATGTTGTCCAAAGGTTAGGCAACAACTGTTATCCGTAAGATTGATTTTTTGTTTTTTAGTGAATTTTGGTGTTTTTACGACGATTTTTTAAAAGGGGTTTCCATCCTAAATTATATTGAATTTTATACTTTGGAGATTGACCCTCCAAAGTTATAATTCAATAACTTAACCCCTTAACTATTTGTTTTCGGTTAACTCTAAAGGAATTTAGCATTAGAAGACCAATTTTTAAAAGACAAATGGTAAATTAGTCTTTTAACACTATATTTTGTTAGACTTAACAGAGGAAGTGAGGAGAGCATGACAGAAGCAAGGGGCCGGGCCTCCCCTGACCCCCCAAAAAATAAACAATTAGAAGGTAAATTTACTACTATAATTATGTTTGGGCCCCCTCCCTCCAAGAAAATATCAGCCCAACGAGGAAAGTATCAGCCGTTTAACAAACCTAATTCCGAAAAGAGAGAGCGAGAGAGAGAGAGATACATACGCGAGTTGAGAGAGAGACCGAGGAAGGAGACCATCAACCACAGGCCATCGACTCACCGCCATTCGCCGCCGCAGCTCCTCCAGCTGCCCACCCCACCTCCGACGCCGAACAAGTATATATATTCTCTCCTACAAAACCTAATACTGATATGATTTTTCTCTAATTCTCTTTCTCCGCACTATACTTTTATAATTTGTGTGAATATGTTATTGTGGTGTTTGTTTGTTTTTGCTGAGGATGAATGTGAATTGAGTCTGTGACTGTGAATCTGTGATTGTGTTTGTGAGTAGTCTCTGTCTCAGAGACTGATAATTATTGTTGCAGTGAGTTGTGAGTAAAGTTATATTATATATAGAGAGAGAGAGAGAGTAGGAGCTGTAAAGGATATAAAATAGTTTTTATTGATAAGGTGGGTGTTACTAAGAAGGTGTTTGTTGAAATGCTTGAACTGGGGTTGATTGGTTATGTGTTTACTTTTTCATAACCTTAAATGTAATTGTTGCTCTACTTTTTTGGAAATACAGTTGGTTGTTTGTTAGTTGAAGATTGAGGTAATGGATTCCGACAATGAACAAGGTTACAAACCTCGACCAGATTTTCAGGTAGAGGCCAAGGAACCACTTATTGATCTTAGTTCAACAGACAACACAGAACTTTGGCTCATTCAGTGGCCCAAAAGTAAAGATAAAGAAGTAAGTTTTATTCTTTGGTGTCTGCCATCTCAGTCTGTTTCTTTCAAACCCGGTTTCAAGATAGAGGAAAAAAAAAAAAAAAAAAGAAGAATCTGATGAAAGGTTTGTAACAAACTGTAATTGCCATGTTAATTTTGTATTTTTCCATACTTGAAATAGTTGTGGTTGTTATGCGTATTTGATATAAGACTTAAACCCAAAATTGGTTGGCTGGGCTTTGCTAATTTGCTTTCAAAATTGTACCATGTATTGAAGTCTGGATTTTTGTGTCATCTTAGCTTAAAAAATTAACTGGTTTGAATGAGGCAGCTCAACCAAAAAATAAATTAGTTGTCTGGATTTGACTTCAACAGCATCAAAGATTTAACAGCAATTTTTTTTATAAGTCATTGGAATAACTGCTATCATGGTTTGATGTCACTGAGGCCAGGGCATTGTGTTTATTAAACGATCTATGGGTATTGCAGCTTCCTGGACTTGATGGCCAAGAATTGTCTCTCAAACTTCATCACGATGGACAGTTGGGCAGTTTTGAGGATTCTTCTGGTAAATATTAATATTCTGCAGTGGTTCACGGGAGAAACTCTAGTCTCAGCATCCGTTTTTTCTTGTGTTAATCCTCTTCTAGCATGTAATGTAGCCTGATTTGTAACGATGTTTACTGTTTACACTGTATGATTGTCAGCACTTTTCTGATTCAATCTTGTGCATTTTGACAGGAAAAGCTTATGATGTTGTCAGCTTTGCGGCTCAAGAGTCAAATGCAACAGTTTTTCTTTCCTCTGCATCAGAGTCAAAAATTGGTATGTGTGTATTGGCTTCTTGCTTTTCTTTTTTCCACATCTTTATAATATATATTCAGATTCATTCAAAGTTAACCCATATGAATTAAGATGCATCAGTAATTTTTACATATCTATCATATTTGTACCAATATACAAGTGTTTCATTCACTTCATTTGGATATACAAAGTAAATTTTCAGATGAGGTTGCCTATGAGGCTCCATTTGGTCTTGTCTGGCTTCCTTCTTTCTGACAGCTTATGTAAGTATTATAGGTCGTAGAAGAGAAAAGCAAGTTCCAGAGAGGGATATCCTAGTCTATTTTGTTAGGTGCCTGTTTTATTTTTCCAATCGAGTAACTCATCTAGTCCATTTGTAACTCTAAGCCCAGTCATACTTAGATTCTGATTTTGTATCTGAAGTTTGTTTATGAATACAATCAAGTTGTCTATGCTTCTCACTTTGAAAGATTGTTTTTGGTGTTTGATCCTGTGAAGTTCCATCACCAAGGTCTAGTTTTATGTCTTTCATTTGGTACTTTACCCATAATGAAATGAGAACGGTTATATTGATTTAACCTAATCTTTTATATGGGGTCTTTGTTGTTATTGCCATTATTATATTGAAATTTGTTATTGTTACTTGTTACAAGCTTCATGCATTCCAATGATAAAATAATATGTGTTGGCAGTTGGGAAGATTTCACGGCTAGTTTCCCTTGTCCATTATCCAGAGCCTAATGAAATTCAAAATCTGAATTCCAACAGCTTGAGACAAAGTTATCAGAATTCTAGGGGAATTTCATTGACAAATTCTTCGCGTCAATTCTCTACCCCAAGTTCTATTCTGAGAAAGTCTCAATCAACAAGTCGACATCAGAGAAGTTCCTTGTCTGAACTTGGGGAGCCGTCAGAGACTCCAAAAAAAAGACATGATCGTGAATCTGCTGGGTCTATGGAGCATCGTACTCAAGATTCAGGACGAGGTAACAGTGAGCTTACCTATTCAGGGCTGTCAGATCGTTCTCATCAAAGTAAGTCAAAGAAGAGAGTTAAAACTGAGGAGGACTAAGGTGCCCCTGCCTTCATGATAAGTTTATCTTCTTCCAATACGCAAAATGAGTTCTCCAGTTCTCCTCCCTCTCTTTGTGGGATAAGTGGAGGTGCTAAATCATCAATGCTGCTCTGGCATCATGATTTACAAATTTTCTAGTTCATTTTGTATTTGGATTGGAGATTTTTGAATCTTCTAGAAAATTTATCTGAAAGATGATGTGAGAAATTAAATATTTTCTGCTCCTTATTTCTTTTTCTTTTCTTTTTTTCCTTTTTTTTTCTTAAATTTTGGGCTCATGTTATGTACTTTAAAAACCCTGTCTTAGGCTCCGCTTGGGAGATCATAAGAGAATGGAATGGAATGGAATGAGATGGTCATAAGGGAATGGAAATGAATGGAATGTATTTAAGTAAGGGAAAGGAATGGAAAAGAATAGAATGAAATGAAATTAAGTAACATTGATTGGATATTTTAAAATAAAAGAATGAAAATGAATGAAAATGAATGGAATGTAAGTAATCCTGTTTGAGAGTAACATGGAGAGAATAGAATGGAATCATTTTATGTCAATATTACTAATAGACCTTTATTTTATAATAAATTGTTGAATATATAGGAGTATTTTGAGAGTTTTAGTAAAAAAATCATTAAATCTAATTCTATTCCCTTCCATTCCTCCCAATTTCGGGAAGAATGAAAATTTGAGGTTTTAAGAGAATATAGAAGAATGAGTGTTCTTTTCTACCTATTCCATTTCCTTTCAGTTAAACTTTCAAACAAGGGAATTGATTTTTCATTCTCTCCATTAAAACTCTCAAACAAGAGAATGAAAGAATATTCTAAAATTATTCCTTTTATTCCTTTCCATTCCATTCTCTCCTCCCAAGCAGACCCTTAACCTCTTTACTGCTTGCTCTCTTGTACTGGTCTCGATTTTCTGCAAATATATGGTTTGCATACCGAATAAACCTAATCATGCAATCAGAACCAGTTCTTCTCTAACAATGATATATAGAATATGGTTGCATATAATGTGTCCTTTGTAGCAATCAACATGGGATGCCAAAATGCTGCTAATAGGAAGAAACAGGGGAGAAGTCCATTCATCAAGAATTTAATTTGGTAGTTCAGGTTCCATTCATCATTAATTCCAAGTTCAGAAAATACCCTCCTGATTCCGCTGATTCCAATCCTATACGTCATCATTATTTCCATCTCCTCAGTGCTTTTTACTCAATCTCATGTCGCTCACATACTTGATAGGTTGTATCATGAATTTAACTAGTAAGCAATTGTATGGAGCCAGGTTACTAAATAATTTTTTTTTGGTAAACTACTAAATAATTATTCGTTTCATGAGGAGTTTAAATACATCAATTCCATGGATATTGGAGTTATATCTTTTATTTTACTAGGAAGGAATTTATGTGTCCCGGAAACATTGTCTCTCTTACACTTGTGTTTAGCATTTATGTACTTCCTCAATTTAGAACCCATTTTGAGAAGCTCAATGTCCTGAGAACTGTTTATCTAGCTTTTTACTGAAAGTGTTTTAAAATATATTTGTACCTAAAAAAAATTTGAAAAAGTAAGAAAATGTGGGAAAAAAATGAGTTAAAAAAAATTTGAAAAAGTAAGAAAATGTGGGAAAAAAATGAGATTTTAAAAAACTGTACATAAAAACTAAAAAAACTAAAAGCTAAAAGCTGAGTTTATAAGCTGATGTCAAACAGACACTTAATCATATTCTTGAAATGCATCAAAAATTAGTATTACTTTATATAATGCTAGATAAAATTTCATGGTTTCAAAAACTGGACTGGTTTAACCGAGAATTGGATCTTAATCTGGAAATTAGAGAAAAACATGGTTTTAGAAACAAGAACTTACAAAGAATCGGAAAAAGAATGGTAATTAGTTCTTTGATACGACTGGGGTCGGAGTGATGGTTGAACCAATGATGTTATAATTAATATAATTAAAATATTTAAATAATTTTTATGTGAATTTTGAATTTTAATAACTTATATAAAGAAAAAAAAAAAAAAACTGCCTTTTTTCTAGTTGGTATTGTTAACAAAGTACAGTTTGCTATTTAATTTTTGTGTTTTTATAAATAATATTTTAAATGTTTAACTTTAACTTTTAATTATTTATTTATTCAAGAAAAAAAAAAAAAAAAACTCAAATGCCAAAATGACTAGACAAGTTATGGACTTACAAACCCACTTTCCCAACCACACACATTTATTTATTTATTTATTTTTTCCTTTTTTCCTTAAGGTATGTTTGGTTAAGATGATTTTGGGGAGGATGTAACAAAGTATAGGAGAAAATAGAAGAGAAAATGCTTTGGAGAGGTCTTTGGTTGGGAGGGAGGAGGGAGAGAAAACTGGTGAGACTCGAGTGTTTTCTCTCTTGACCCACCAAAACTCAATCTTCCTAAATTGGGGAGATTATAGGAGTGCAAACAAGGAGAAAAGCTCCTGTGCTTTTGGACAAAATTACCCCAGCAACATTTACTTTCTTCTTCACGTTTTGGCTTCTTTTTTCTTTCTTTCTTTTTTGGGTGCTCATATGTTTATTTTCTCATCAATTTTGGTAGGTTTTTGTTTTTTTTTAAGAAAACAATTTTGGGTTAATTTCTTGTTCTTTTTTTCTTAAATTTTAATGAAATGCTTATTCATACACAATTTTTAAAAAATTTATAATGTGTTACTTTTTGTTTTATTTAATTAGGACATTATGGTAAATTTATACAAGTTTTATTTTAAATCCTCTCAATTTTCTTCTCAACCAAACAAAAATGTTTTCTATCCCTCAATTTTTCCACCCTCCCTACCAAACATAAATGAGCGAAACTAGAATCTCTTCTATCCTCTCACTTTTCCACCCTCTCCTCGTTAAAGTGTGTGTGAGAGAGAGAGAGAGGATGTCTTAACATGTGGAGGAAAGAAAAGTAAAAATCTAAAAAATAAAGAGTTTGAATTTGATATGATGGTAACATGTTGTGCTAGATTTAAGGAAAAAATAAAAAGAAGTAAACTTGTGTGACTGGGAAAGTGGGTTGGTAAGTCTGTGACTTGTCTAGTCATTCTGACATTTGGTTTTTGTTTTCGTGAATAAATAAATAGTTAAAATTAAAGTTAAAAATTTAAATAATTATATATAAAAATAAAATACAAAACTTAAATAACAAATTATACTTTATCAATAATTACCAACTAGGAAAAAAAAAGGCAGTATGCAAAAAAGTATCATTCTATTTTTTATATTTTCTTAATATAAGTTATGAAAATTCAAAGTTCTCGTAAAAATTATTTAAATAATTTAATTATATTAATTTTGACATCATCAGTTCGACCATCAAACCACCCCAGTCAGACTAGAGAACCGATATCTAGTCTCTTTTTCGGTTCATTGTCTGTTCTACTTTTTAAAACCATGTAAAATTTCCTTCCTCAATTTTAAACTAATAGATAAAAAGAAATTAAATCCTCATTTCGATTAATGCTGAAGCAGAGAGGTTGCAAAATAAACAACTCTTTGACACTGTTTGGAAATTTGAAATAATGGAAAGAGGGGGAGAGAGGAAAGCAAAGGAAGGAAATTGGTGGGTGGAAAATCAATTCCCACTATTTGGATAATGTGAGAGAAAGGAAATAGTTATAAATTGGAGAAAAAAATAATTTGTGAGGCTCAAAATTCCTTTGTCTTCCTAGAGTAGGCAAAAGAGGGGGAGAATTTGAATGCTGCCAATTTTGAGTTAGTAATTAAGGAAGGGGGGTTAATTTACAATTACACCCTTAGAATTGACCCAGCTACACTTTTTTTTTTTTTTTATAAGTAAGAATAATTTTATTAAAACCAACTACTTCATGCAAAAACTGCACAAAGTAGCCAAAAGAATTATGTAAAAAAAGAAAGAGACTCTATAAACATTGGAATGGGCTCTCTAGATGTAAATCCACAAGTTCAAGACCAATCAAACAAAGTCTTTATGAATGAAACCAGAAGTTTGTCCCCTCGAGCTCTCTAAATCCTCAAATATACAATTGTTACGCTCTCACCAAATTATTTTCATCAAACATAACATAGCCAAATTCCAAATATCCAATGAATTATTCCCCAACCATTTCCTCCACCCAAACAAAAAGGTTAATTACTCTTTCTAGTAAGACCCAAGAGTCAAGAGACCCCAAAAGATCTAAAAACAATGCTCCACAACTGTTACCCTCCTGTAGACACCGCATTTTGTACCCCTTACAACTCGGGCCCTTGTTCCCCAATGATGCTGAAATTCTAAGGCCCAAGGTTGGTTTAGGGCCCACGTATGCATACGCAGATATGATTCATGCGTACACAAGCATGGACCTGCATACGTAGCTAGGGTTCCAGAAGTTATGAAAGAAAGGTTTTCTGCATTAAAGATCGAGGTTTGGAATGAATCTCACATCGCTTAAGAGCCGTTCCAAAGCCCAATTTTTCAACTACATAAAGCCTTGCATGGTTTATTTCAAAAACACACAGAAAATCCTAAGGGAAAACATAAGATTCACTAGAAATAGTAAGTCAAAGAGGGAGTTTTTCATAAAACATCCTCAAGTCAATATTTTCTGATTGAGGCCTTTTCTGGCCTTGATTTTTGAGTTTTAAGATTATTAATCACTTCCTTATTTGATTGTGAATAGATTTGACTGAGGGGAACGGTCAAAATCAAGCCTAGGAGCTTTTGTTTTGAAGTATTGAGTTCTAAACTCTTTTCTTACATTTCTGCTTTAATCTTGTTTTTTACCTTGTTTCCTTGCTTTGTTTATGCCTAGATATGTTTGTTTAGCCTAGGGTTTAGTAGTTTGTATGTTTAAAAGCATGTTAGGCTGTTAGATTTATTGTTTTAAGTCTTGCTCTGTTTTTTGTGTTTCTAAGTTTTTGGGTTAGGGTTCATCAGGCGTGTCTGTGTACGCATGATTCTGTATGCGCACGTAAACTCATAGCATGCGCACGCATACAACTGGCCTGCGTATGCAGGCCTATATATGCACACGTATACTCATGCCCAGAAATCCTAATCTAAGTTTTCTGCTTCTGTTTCTTTGTTTCTTTTACATCATATGCGTCTGTTTTGTCTTGTTTTTATGTTCTTGAGTTACTGTTCCTCTGTTTAATTACTTGTTTGCCTTTAACATGCTAGATTAGGGTTTCTTTTTATTTCTTGATTTAACGCCATCAACATGCATTCATATGATCATACATTGATGCATAGGTGCTATGATTTAGTGAGGTAAGTAAGGTAAGTCATGCATTCACATGGACATGCATTTTGATGATGAATATGTTTGTTTGACGCATTGACTTCATGCCTAGATATTTGGGATATACTTGATGTTTAATACCTTGTTGCCTTGTCTATGTTTCTACCATGATTTGTTTGCTGCCTTGGATGATGTGTATGATAAAAGCATGCTAGGGTCTGTGATGCCATGATAGATGTATGGTTAGGGTTTTGGGATGATTGATGCCATGTTGTATGCTTAGATGTATGCTAGTGTGTGTGGGTTTAAAATGTAATATTGAATATGCCTGTGATAAGATTAAGATGTAAGACACAATGAGTGGAAGCCGACCCCCAGGTCGGGCGGTTTTGGGTGCCTATCACCTTCCCAAAACTGTACCTAAACTCTGAACCCATACTCTGGTAGTAAGATCAGTCATTCCACGTAAGGGCGCTATATACATAGTTCCTAGACCATAAAACTAGGTGGCGACTCCTTCTCTTCTCTGCCCCGGTCCACTCGGTCGAGGCGCACTCCCTAAACCACGCGTTACGCCCACAGTGGTGACTCCACTAGGGATAGAGAGTTTGATTTCAATGAGTCTTATTTCTTAATCTTAATAAAGGCTTGTTCAATGCTTGTTTGCACACACTTCACTTGGTTCTTTATCCCTTTACCTCAGTTGGTGATGAGTGGGAAGATAAGTACGCTCCATTCAGGCCAAAGTCTTTCGAAGTTCATCCTACCAACTCACAATGTGTGTCATTGCCTATGATAGGCTTTGAGTACATTAACGGTTTGCCACCAATCCACAAAGGTCCACTTAGGCCCTCGGTTGGAATCATGACCCACCTAGTTGTGAGTGACCTACTGATCTATCCCTTTAACTTTAAGGAGCCTATCCACACTTAGAGAGATCCTAGATCCTATAAAAAAGAGGGCACCCTTTGTATCTCTTGTTTGTTCAACCATATATCTTGTGTTCACCTAATTCTAAAGGACAAATAAAGATAAAAGATGTAAAATTAAAGGACAACCCAAAAGTTATGGCACACCCTAAGATGTTTGGAATGAAAGAAAAGAAGTTCTCACATATAAGAGGCTTATCTCAAAATCCAAAGGTATATCTTAATTTGAAACTTTCATAAGATCATAGTCTAATTACTATCATAAGCCCAAATCAAAAGGCCTTTTGAAAAAGAGAATCTTGGGCTTAAGGTAACAATTATGCTATGGACTTAGCATCCAACATTGTACAAGTCAACACAAAATTCCCTAATCTTGGGCCTCTTTGTTGCATGCTTAGGCTCAAAATGATGAGAAGTTCATGGACTTTGAAAGGAATGCTACAATATATTCTATCTAGAGGGCTATTTCAAAAAAAAAAAAAAAAAAAAAAAAAGAATGATGATAATGAAATGAAAAAGAGAAGAGCCCAAAGGTGATGAATACATTGTAAGCCCATATTTGAGACAAAGAGTTGAAAATCTCTAAGTACATTCTAATGAAAGCCCACGAGAGTAATATGAGAGAATTATTGTGAATGGACTAAGGCTCAAATGAAATAAGGGGCAAGGTTCATGAAAGGAAGGGGAGTGATTTTGTAATTGGGCCTTCTGTAGACACTCAATTTTGCACCCATAATTTAATTTTGGAAGATGACTGAAATGATCATTCTAAGTACCCTAAAAATCATAATTGCATTTTATGCATTAAATCATTCATCACATATCATAAAAATGATCTTAAGATTCTAACGATATCACAAGATCAAGTTTTCATGGTTTGCATACATTTCATTTGGGTGAAATTGATCACGGGTGATTAATTGAAATTAATTTTGATTAGTTAATAATTGAAATTAATCAAATAATTTATGTGATTGGTTGTTGAATTTGATTAAAATGAGTTTGGTTGCATAGGAATAAAAAGGATAATCTAATAATATGGCACAGGTTTTAAGTCCGGCCTAGAAACTTTTAGATCAGGTCTAGACTTATCAGATTCAATTTTTTAAGGATAAAACCGGACCTAATTCATATTTGTTGATTTTCTAAGCAACCCTAGCTTATTTTTCAAGCAGACACACCTCTATAAATAGAGGAGAATACCCAAAATTCAGCCCCCTCTCTGCCCTTAACGTTAAAGAAACTCTGGAAGTTTGACTTTAAGATTTTCTTTTTTATTAAGTAAAAATTCTTTAGGACTTAGAGAGACTCACTCTCTCTCTATCTCTAAAGTAATTCTCCCATTCCCCTGTAGAATTTGTTGATGCATTGATGCTGGTATTGCTTCTATCCTTTCATTTACATGTTTATTTTGTCATTAATATACGTATCCAATTAAATTTTCCGTGCATCTCTGGTATGATTTTTTTGTTGTTAGATCTTTTATTTCATGAAAACATGTATGATTGCTTATGTGTATTCATATGTTTGAACATATAGATGTAGGATATACATGATATAATCTTAGATCTGCTGTTCTTTGTTAATAAAAATCAAATCTGAAAATTCTTTTTTTTAAATCTATTCAGTTTTCTAATCAAAAAATCAGATCTGAAATTTTATTTTAAAAGTTCATTCTTTTTTTTTTAGTTTAAAAATCAGATCTAAAAATTCTTTTCAAACTCCATTCTGTTTTTTAATTAAAAAATCAGATTTGAATTTTTCTATTTGAAGTTCATTCTGTTTTTTTAATTAAAAAACCAGATTTGGAAATTCATTTTAAAATCTATTCTGTTTTCTAATTTAAAAATCAGATCTAAAAATTCTTTTCAAAATCCATTATGTTTTTTAATTAAAAAATCAGATTTGAATTTTCTCTTTGAAGTTCATTCTATTCTTAAATTAAAAATTCAGATTTGGAAATTCTTTTCAAAATCCATTTTTTTTTTAATTTTAAAAATCAGATCTGAATTTTTTATCAAAAATTTATTTTCTTTATTAATTAAAAAAATTAAATTTGAAATTTTTCTTTAAAATTTATTCCCTTTGATAATTAAAAAGTGGATCTGAAAATTTTATTTTAAAAATCATTTTTATTCTGAAATTTCTCTTTAAAAACCATTTTTCTATAATTAAAATTCAGATTTAATTTCTTCCCACATAAGAGCTACAAATCTAAGATTTTTGTATAATATCTAACCATAGATGTGAAAATATACATACAACATGTTGCATGTCATTGTTTAAGGGTACTTAAGTGATCATAAAAAGTTTAGAAGACCGGACTTTGTTCGAGCATAATGGGTGCCTAACACCTTCCCATTCTGTAACCTAGCCCCCGAACATTAGAATCTTAGGTTGGTAGAACTAGTGCTTTACTTTATTTTGGTAGATTGTATCTAGGACCCAAGCCTTGTATTTCTTTTACATAGATTGTATTTAGGACCAAAGTCTTGTAATGTTATTCTACAAAATTGTATTTGTATAATCAATTAATGAAATTTGAGGTATTTCAATATGTAAGTTGTATATTTTAGTTTTTTTTTTTTTTTTTTTTTTGGTAATAAAAAATAAATGGCGACTCTACATCAACCCCAAAAAGAGAGGTGCTGATACCTTTCTCTTTTTTTAAGAGCACCAAAAAGTTCCAGTCTCTCACACCTTCATTAAAATGGACTTAAAAGACTTTCTAAGAATATCTAAAGTTAAAAAGAACCTTTTAATCGGAACACGGACTTAATAAAGATGAGAAAACACATCCCCACTCCAATTTGGGTCCGAGAAAAGCACGGAAGACGCTTGGTCAAGATTGCGGACACACATCAAGAAGAAGTATTTCAAGAGGGAGAATCATCTCAAGTAACAATGGCTACTCCAATTAATGATGAGACCGCACATAGGATATTCAAGGCAATAGAAGAGCAAAGTGATGTTCTTAAGAAGGTGGGGAGTCGCCTCACCAAACTAGAAGAAGCCAAGCTCAAAAAGGTCACACATGTAGAGATTCATGATGATGAAGAAGGGGAAGGTTGGGATGAAAGAGATAAGGTCGATTATTAAAGGAACAAGCTATTTGAGAAACTCGTCGTAGATACCGTGGCCATGAAAAAAAAGATGGAGAAAATGCAACTAGCCTTTTGCAAGGCCCAAGGGATGGATGATTGTCTCTATAGCATAGGGGGCATAATTTCAAAAACTCCCATTGCATTATCTCCAAAGTTTAAGATTTCTAATGTGAAAAAATTTGATGGGACTGGAGATCCAAAGCAACATGTTAGGAGCTATCTAAGCATCGCTAAAATAAAAGGATTGGATGATAAGCAAACTTTGCATGCATTCCCTCTTTCACTCACGAGAGGTGCATCAAGGTGGTACTATAGCTTAGATCCAAGCAAGACCAAGGTGTTGAATGAGCTAGTAGAGTTGTTTGTGGATCAATTCATCTTTAACACTATGATTGATGTAACTCTAAGAGACTTGGAGACCACTAAGCAAAGAGTGGGGGAGACATTCTCTGAATATATGACAAGATGGAAGGGAAAGGCGTCTAGGATGGTTAATAGGCCAAATGAGAAAGACCAAATCAACATGATTATCAAGAATTTGCTTCCGGCATATAATAGTAGGCTCCAGTCATCGCCTATTAGTTCTTTTGGGGAATTGTGTGATTGTGGAACTAGGATAGAAGATGCTATCAATAATGGGCAATTGGAGAAGGGTGAGAGCAAACCTCCAATCAAGAAGACATATGGGGGAGGAGTAACTACTTCTAAAGCACCCAATCCTGTAAATGTAAGTGCCATTATACCCCAACAAACCTTAGCCTACCCAAGCTTCACAAAGAAAGCCCGCCGAGAATTTTCCTACCTAAGAATGACCCTCGCCCAAGCATATGAAAATCTGGCCTCCAAAGGATTCATCAAACCTCTAGATCCCACACCTATGCCCAATCCTGTAACTCCTACTTGGAACCTCAATGAATATTGCCACTTCCATAAAAAATCTGGCCATAAAACTGACAATTGTTTCCACCTCAAATATAAAATACAAGACCTCATAGACAATGGAACTCTCCCAAATCCCATCATTACTAAGCCTAACATTAGGAAGACCACTAAGCAAGGAGTGGGGGAGACATTCTTCGAACCCCTTGCCTAATTATCACAGAGCTCCTCCTTCATATTAGAATTGGGTGTAGATAAATGAGATTGAATGAGATTGTTCAAAGTTGATAGAAACTGTCGAGGTTAATGTGGTAAAAGTCCAAAGGATATGGGATGACGAGGATGAGATCTTGAAAAATGCGGTGGCTGTGTGGGGGATACTCCTCAAAGGAATGACCTAATTAAGGAAAAGAGTTGTGGAGGACAATATGGCAAACATCACTAGGAGTGGGAAGCACTACAAGCCATCCTTTTTGGAGAATGATCATCCTGGTAGGGACATAGGAGAAGGGTCCAAGCCTATGAAACCTAAAAGGAAGGAAGAGAAAGAGGAAGAAGATAAAGTTTTGATTCAATTGAAGAAAACTCAAGCTCAAGTATCCGTATGGGGCTTGCTAATAGCTTCTCACAAGCATCATAGTGCTTTCTTTGATGCTTTAAGTGGAAAAGAAGTACCCATAAAAACTACACCGCAAGAAATTCTATCTCTCATGGGAGTTAAACCCCCATCTCATCCTCTCCTTGCCTTTTCCGACAAAGAACTGCCTCCCAAAGGAGCCATTCATACTAGGCGTTGCAAGTTAACATTGAATGCATGGGTGCCAAGGTTTCAATGGTGCTTATTGATAATGGATCCGCATTGAATGTATGCCATTTTAGGACCATTCTCACCATTGGGCTAGATGTGGAAACAATTATCCCCTCTCCTTTGACTGTTAGGGCATATGAAAATACTTCAAGGAAGGTTATGGGAACTTTCAAAGCTCCATGCAAGATTAGCTCATTGGAGACGATTGTGGAATTCCACATGATGGACATCATTCCTAACTACAACCTTCTCTTAGGGAGGGCATGGCTTCATCCCATTGGGGCTATTCCTTCTTCTCTACACCAGAAAATGAAAATCCCATAGAAAGGAGGTATTGTTGTAGTAATTGGTGACGGTGAAATCCTAGCTCCTGTCTGTGGGCTTGAAGAGGGAGGAAGTGAGCTTCAAATGAGTGGTTTTGAGTTTGTGAACATGGCTAACTATGGATTAAAGGATGAAAGGTATACTATGGATTTGCTCTCATATTGTAACCATGACGTGATTGCATTGATGAAAAACATGGGGTATATGCCTGGTATGGGTCTTGGAAAAGGGGTGGCTGAATTCCCTGATTTCAAGACTCAACTGACCAAGGAAGGTTTAGGATTCTTTGAAGGCTACAATGGAATCAAAAAGAACATTGGTACCCTTAATGGAAACTTTGAAAAGGAGGGAAGACTTTCCTTTTTGTGGCTTTCCCGAACTTTGGGTAGGTAAGGATGGATAAGTGTATTTGGGTTGGGAGATGTTCTTCAATGAGAAGCTTACTTTCAAGGAGAAACCTACTATGATAATCAAGGAAGTTCAAGAGGAAGTCGATTGGGTGGACTACATGGATGATGAAGCAATGGAGGGGAACGTGTTCACCGTCACTAATGAAGAGCCAAGTGATCCATCTACCTTTATCGTGCCTGCTATAGGGCACCCCAATAATTGGACTTAGGTTGGGTTTTATAACAATATGGGAAAGAAATTTTGTAATACAAGTTCTGATGTACTTTTCAACATTTTCAATAAGATGAATTCTAATTTGGCTTATTTTGATGTGTCCTATAATATTGAAATTTTGCATTTAAATGATTCTAATGAATTTGAAAATGAAATTAATAAACAATTGGAAAAGAAAATTGAACCTATGGACCCAACTTTTGAAACTCTTAATTTGGGCAATGATTAGAATCCACGCTTAATTAAAATTGGCTCAACCCTAAATGAAAAAGAAAGGAAAGATCTCAAAGAGCTTCTCACAGAATTTCAAGAAGTGTTTGCATGGTCCTATGAAGATATGCTTGGTATTGATCCCGAAATAGCCCAACACCACATTGATACTCATGCTCACATGATACTCGCCAAGCAAAAGTTGAGGCGTATGGCTGCTAAAGATCAAAGAAGAGGTCACTAAGCAATTGAAAGTAGGGTTCATTAAACCCGTGCACCAAGCCGAGTGGATAGCCAATGTTGTGCCCATACCAAAGAAGGATGGGAAGGTAAGAATGTGCGTGGATTTTAGGGATTTAAACAAAGCTTTCCCTAAGGATGATTTCCCCCTTCCTCACATAGATGTCCTGGTGGATAATACGACCGGTAATGTCTTGATGTCTTTTATGGATGGTTTCTCGGGATATAACCAAATCAAGATGGCTTTTAAGGATATGACTAAGATTACCTTTACCACAAAATGTGGAATCTATTGTTACACCATGATGCCGTTTGGGCTCAAGAATGCGGGAGCAACCGACCAAAGGATGGCCACAGCTTTGTTACATGACATGATGCACAGTGAGGTTGAGGTATACGTTGATGACATGATCGTGAAATTCAAGGATAGAGGAGGTGACATCATTAACTTGAGAAAGTTCTTTGAAAGGATCAAGGAGTATAGATTGAGGTTGAACCCCCTATGAGAGACCGGGGAAATTGCCTCTTAAAAAAAAAAGAGATTTTTGGAGTGCTTTTTAGGGCACCTCTCTTTTTGGGTAAGTGGTGTGGAGTCACCACTTATTTTTTATACAAAAAAATAAGAAAAACTAAATACAACATAACTGAATAGCATCCTTTCATTGATTGAATAAAAAATTACATAATTGATGAAAATTACATGGCTTTGGGTCCTAGTTACAATCTACCAAAAATACATGGCTTTTTGTCCTAGTTACATTCTACCCAAAATAAAAGAAAAGACAAAGCTTAGATCTACTTAACCAAAGACCTAAATTCAGAGGTTAGGTTATGGAATGGGAAGGTGTTAGGCACCCATTCCGCCCAGACAGAGTCTGGTCTTCTAGACTCTTGTGACCTATGTACCTTTTTTATGCATGTTATGAATGATATGTTAAACATGTGAAACAAAAATTAAATCACATAAATTTATTTATGAATTCATTCTCTTCTTTGTTAAAAAAATTCAGATCTATTTTAGTGATTAAAAAAAATTGACTTTGGTTTGTTAAAAAATCAGATATGTTTTTGTATGTGTAAAAAAAAAAAAAGTTCTTGAATAGAAAATTCAGATATGTTTTTATTTAATAAAATAAAGTCTTTTGGTTTATTAAAAAATTCAGATATGTTTTTAAGAAATAAAAAAAAATGGTTTTAACTTTGCAAAAGATCAAATCTGTGTTATGATGATAAAAAATATGGTTTTTGATAATAGAAAAATCAGATCTGTTTTTTTTTTATATGTTCAAAGAATATGGAAAAGATTTTTTTTAAAGATAATTTCACTCATAACATAAATTTATGCTACATGAATTAAACAAAACAAAAAAAAAACATAAACACAATCATGCATAATCTTTTTCCTTGTTTCAAAATCTGCACATGTTTTTTTTTTTTTTTTAAATCAGATTTGTATCTAAGAAAGATACAAATCAGTTTTTGATTTGAGAAAAATTTAGATCTACATCTAAGGAAGATGCATATCCATTTTTTATTAAGAAAAATTCAGATCTACATCTAAGAAAGATGCAGATCTGTTTTTTTGTTTTAAGAAAAAGAATTGGTTATATGCAGATAATTGAAATTAAGAAAGAGATTGTAACAATTATATATAAGAAATTCAAGATCATGCTTTAAACAAAACGACAATTAATAAATCATGTTATGAATAAAAAACATGCATCATCATAAGAGAAAAACATAAAGGAAAGGAAAGTGTGATTGAAATCAACCTCTTGCATGGAGCACTTCTTGTTCTTCAGAGGATATTTTAGGGTTCAAAGAAATTTATTCAATTCTCTTTGAAACCTAAAAACCCTAATTTTAGCAGCAAATATCAAAGAGAGGATCAGCAAATATGAGCAATTTAAAAGCCTAAAACGTATGCCTCTCAGAGCGTAAAAAAAAAGTCCCTTCAATTATGAGATCCAGTCTCTATTTATAGAGGTGGGAAAACTTTAAAAAATAGGCACAGACGATTAAAATGTGAATCCGGACGCATCCTTTTACGAAATGGTCGAAAAGGGTGTGCATTATCGTCACCCGAAAGGAGTTGGGCCAAAGCCCAAAAGGGGGTCATTCAGCCCTTTTAAAGTGCCGAATGGTGCTCTTGGACGCTGAACGTTCTTCCGTGTTCGAGTGCATTTTGGACTCTTTTTCTAGGGTTTTTTGATCCGGTCCTTGCACCTAGACGTGTTTTCATCTTTAGTCCATGATTTTTTTTATCTCTTTTGTGAATAATTCAATCTTTTTGGGAACAATTATCTTGTGGATACACACCCATAAAAAATTCATGTTTTGCACTCGTGTGGGCCGTGCGAAAGTTGAGACATATCATTCTACCTTCCAGATATGGATAGTAGCCAGAATGGACCCATTGAAGTACCTATTTGAGAAACCCGCTTTGAGTGGAAGATTGTCAAGATGGTTGATCCTATTAGCAGAATTCGATTTGAAGTATGTGGCTAGAAAAACAATCAAAGGAAGCGTCGTGTCAGATTTTTGTGCCGAGAACCCCATAGAAGGAGGTGATGGAAAAGAAGATTTCCCAGATGAAGATATTTTGGATATCGAACTAGGGGCATGGAAAATGTATTTCAATGGAACTGTGAACCAATATGGGAAAGGGATAAGAGTACTTTTGATCACCCCCAATGGATCTCATGTGCCTTTAGCAATCAAGTTGAACTTAGAGGCAACTAATAACATGGCGGAATAGGAAGCTTGTATCGCCCAAGCACAGGTCTTTGGTGATTCAACTTTAGTCATAGCCCAAGCACAGAAATTATAGAAGGTAAAGGAAAAACACTTAAAGCCTTATCAGCAATATTTAGATGATTTGACCAAAACCTTTGAAAGGATTGAACACACTATCATCCCTAGAGCTCAGAATAAGTTTGCAGATGCCTTGGCTACCTTAGCCTCCATGGTTGAAATACCCAAGAGAGTATGGACACAACCCTCAGAGATTGAACAAAGTTATGAACTAGCGCATAATGGGAAAACCGAGTCTTCAGTCTTGGCTATAGAAGAAGAAGGGGTTCCTTGGTATTATGACATCATGAAATTCTTGGAATTAGGAGTGTATCTTAACAGTGCCAATAAGAGGGAATGTCGTTCGATTAGGATGATGGCTATGCAATATATCCTATGTAGAGGACAACTCTATAGGAGATCTTATGATGGTATACACCTTCGTTGCTTAAGAAAAGAAGAAGTCAAAAGAGTCATAGAAGAGGTCCATCAAGGGATTTATGGTCCTCACATGAATGGAAGAATGTTAACCAAAAAGATCCTAAGGATAGGGTACTACTAGAACACGATAAAGATCGGTTATGTGGACTTCGTGAAAAGTTGTCATGATTTCCAAACACATGCGAATCTTAATCATGTACCACTTAGTGAACTAACAACATGGCCTCCTCATGGCCTTTCTCAATCTGGTGCATAGATGTGATTGGAAAAATAGCCCTTAAAGCTTCAAATAGACACGAGTATATCCTAGTGGCGATTGACTACTTCACCAAGTGGGTAGAGACGGCCTCATACTCCGTATTAAAAGCCAAACATGTGGCTCAATTCATAGAGAATAACATCATTTTTTGATACGGGATACCACAAGAGATCATCTCAAATAATGGCTCTCACTTTGAGGGAGAAGTTCGAAGGATCATGGAGGAGAAGGGGATTAATACAGTAGTGGAGGAGAAAATATAAATGGAAGGACATTTAACGAGACTTGACAAAGGATCAAAGAGAATCATGAACCTAGACCCCATTTCAGTGTTTAGGGAAGACTGGTGCATTAAATTTGGAGGTTGATGGGAGTGATGAGCAAGCAAAATGACTAAAACCTTGGTTTTTCCTGTAGCTCTTGTGACTGTTCTTAGAGCAAACTTCGAAAAGTCATATCTTTCTCAATTATGATCAGAATAGCCTCATTCTTGTGCTCAAATTGAAGCCTCAAATGTCTAGTTTCTTGCAAAAATAACCTCACTTATAAATACAAAATGTTCTGAGAGATATCAATGAAATAGTGAGCAGAGGCCATTTGTTGAAAAATAGGTTCAGCACAATTAACATTAATAGGCCCCAAATTAACTTCCAATTAAAATTAATAGGCCCCAATTACTTCCATTTTAGAATTGATCAGCCCCAAATCATGACCTAATTATCCCAATTAAAAAGATAATTATACCAATTACTCATTGAATATTAAATGTTTAACCATCTAATTAAATAAGTGTGATCAACCTTAACATAAACTGTAGTCTTAGCCAACTGAATTATGATACGAAATTAATTTCAAATTGATTATAATTATAACCAATTAGAATTAATTGTTCTTAAGCACATATAGTCGGACTTTAATTTGTGAGAGTGCATCTTGGCCATTAAAACTTATTTTGTTGATAACTTTCAATCCGATGGTCCAATTAAGGCTCGTGACCAGTCGTTTTGATTGTTACAAAATCAAGATCACTTTGATGATATGACATTAATGATATAATGGCCCAAATTAAGATGCTATTTCTGAGTGTAAAATTACTCTTTTGCCCTCCATGTGAGGTTAAATGCGAGTGTGAGAGACCGGGAAGGTGCCTCTAAAAAAAAAAGAGATTTTTGTGTGCTTTTTAGAGCACCACTCTTTTTCGGTAAGTGGTGTGGAGTCGCCAATTATTATTTTTATACAAAAAATAAGAAAAACTAAATACAACTATATATGATTGAATAGTTCCTTTCATTGATTGAATAAAAAAAATACATATTTGAAAAATTGAAAATTACATGGCTTTGGGTCCTAGTTACAAACTACCAAATAATTACATGGCTTTTTGTCCTAGTTACAAACTACCAAAATAAAACAAAGATAAGACCTAGGTCTACCTATCCAAAGAAACCAAATTTGGAGGCTAGGTTATGGAATGGGAAGGTGTTAGGCACCCATTCCGCCCAGACAGAGTCTGGTCTTCTAGACTCTTGTGACCAATGTACCCCTTTATGCATGCTATGAATGACATGTTGCACATATGAACAAAACTAAATCACATGAGTTTATTCATGAATGCATCCTCTTCTTTGTAAAAAAAAAAAAATCAGATCTGTTTTAGTGATTAAAAAAAAATTGATTTTGGTTTAGAAAAAAAATCAGATCTGTTTTTGAGGACATAGAAAAAATGGTTTTGATTTATAAAAGATCAGATCTATTTTTAAGAACTAAAAAAAATGATTTTTTGATGACAGAAAAATCAAATATGTTTTTATATGCTCAAAAAAATATGAAAAAGATTGCTTGAGAAGAAGATTTCATTCATGAAACAAATTCATGCTACATATATTAAATGAAACAAACACAACAAACACAACCATTCATGATCTTTTTCTTGATTTCAAAATCTGCACATGCTAAAAAAAATCAGATATACATCTAATGAAAACGTAGACCAGTTTTTAATTTGAGAAAAATTCAGATCTACATCTAATGAAGATGCAGATCCGTTTTTATTTTAAAAAAAAAATTCAAATCTACATCTAATGAAGATGTAGATCCATTTTATTTTGAAGAAAAATTCAAATCTACATTTAATGAAGATGTAGATCCATTTTATTTTGAAGAAAAATTCAGATCTACATCTAATGAAGATGTAGATCCGTTTTATTTGGAAGAAAAAGAATTAATTATATGCAGATCTTTGAAATTAAGAAAGTGATCATAACAATTATAAAAATATTCAAGATCATGCTATAAACAAAACAATAATTAACAATTCATGTTATGGATAAAAAAAAAAACATGCATCATCACAAAAGAGAAGCATAAAGAAAAAGGGTTATCAGAAACAACCTCTTGCATGGAGCACTTCTTGTTCTTGAAATGATATTTTAGGGTTCAAAGAAATTTATTCAATTATCTTTGAAACCTAAAAACCCTAGTTTAAGAGAGAATACCAGAAAAGGGGAGTGAGAAATTTAAGTGTGTAAAAAGGTGTCTCTCCTTAAGCGTAAAAGAATGTCCTGAATTTTGAGATCCAGTCCCTATTTATAGAGACTGGAATGCTTAAAAAATAAGCAATGATGGGTAGAATACGAATCGGGATGCGTCTTCCTGCGAAAAGGTCGAAAAGGATATGCCTTATCGGCACTCGAAGGAAATTGGGCCAAAGCCCAAAAGAGTGCAGTTCAGCACTTTTAAAGTGCCAATCAACACTCTAAAAGTGCCAAATGGTACTCTTGGACACCGATCACACTTTCGTGTCCGGGTGCATTTTAGACTCATTTTTTAGGTTTTCTTTAGCCGGTCCTTGCACTTAGACGTGTTTTCAATCCGTATTATAAGATTTTTATCATTTTTTTGGATAATTCAGGTCTTTTCAGAAACAATTATCTTGTGGATAAATACCCTAAAATAAATTTTGATAAAGTTCAGATTATTCACAATTTTATTGTTATCCAATTATCCCTCTTATTCCTACGCAAGCAATCCTATCTTAGACACTAATTATCAACCAATCACAAAATTATTTAATTAATTTTAATCGTTTAACCAATCAAAATTAATTTAAATTAATCGTGCGTGGTCGGCTCTACCTAGACACAATGCATGCTAACCATGCAAACTTGATATGTGATATCTTTCGATCCGATGGTCCAATTTGGAAACCAGACACACTGTTGCGACCGTTAGAACCTTAAGATCATTTTTATGATATGCAATGAATGAATTAATGCATGTAATGCAATCATGATTTTTGGGATACATGGATGGTCATTTCAGCCATCTTCCTTGATTAAATCATGGGTGCAAAATCGAGTGTCTATAGCGAGTTGCAAAATGGGGTGTCAATACTTGGGAAGGTGTTAGGCACCAATGACCACCCGATTTATGGACCAGGTTCCATATGCATTGATAGGATATATTTAAATAAATAAGTTAATAAAAGAATCCTAAACCTAAACATTCCTCATGCATTTAATTAAAGAAACACACACAACATATCAAAGATTGCATCACAAAATAAAAGGGAACATATTAAAATCAAATCAAACAAATCATATTAAAAATGGAAAGTTGACAATTAAATTAAGCATGCAAGGAAAGATCCCATGAAACAAATAAATTCAAAAGAAAACATATTATAGCAAAGTTAACTAAATAAAATAAAGGAAACAATTAATTAACCTAAAACAGGGTTAAACATAATCAAACAACATGTGAAAAGCAAAAAAAATTGATAACACAAGGTTTTTGCCCTTACTGGGTTTGGGGTGCATGTGCATACTCAACTATGCGTACACATCCTTAACACAAAAACAGGAAAAATCACATTTTTATGTTTTATTAACTGAAAATCCAACGTATTAACTAAATGAAAAACACAAGGAAAACTAAGAACTAAATATTTTTATCACAAGATTATTTTAACATTATCAAATAAAGATCAAAATCATCAAACAACACACATGTGAATAGTTCTACATATTAAAATAAACCAACTTGACTTTTATGAGTATAAACAAGGGGAAACATAAACAAAAATCTTAGAACAAAGAAAAATTAAAGGGAAAAGTTAACGGATGTTCTAAGGACATTGGTTTAGGAAGTATTTTTAGGAACTTTTATGGAAAAATAAAAAATGATTAATTGTTTTGACAACTTTTTATGTTTCCAATGAAAGTGATGTCAAAACTTTCTTAAAATAGTTTATTAAAAATTGCCCTAAGGACACCCTAAATATGACCCAAAATTAAAACATGGTTAGATTAACACATATCAAAGGATCATAAACATCAATCAAATATAATAAGAACACTTATGATAATATAAAATAAAATATAAAAAAAAAAAAAAAAAAAAAAAAAAGCATGTGGATCCTATGAAGCCAAGCAAATTGGAAAATCATGGAAAAAAGACTCACTTTATTTTAGAATCACATATTAGAGTTTGTTTAACCAATCCCTCAGTGCCTCCAACATAGAGATTAGATTAAATTTGAAGGATTATGGGAGTGATGAGCAAGCAAAATGACTAAAACCTTGGTTTTTCCTGTAGCTCTTGTGATAGTTCTTAGAGCTAACTTTGAAAGCTCATATTTTTCTCAATTCTGATCGGAATAGCCTCATTCTTGTTCTCAAATTGAAGCCTCAAATGTCTAATTTCTAGCAAAAATAACCTCACTTATAAATTCAAAACGTTCTAAGAGATATCAATGAAATAGTGAGCAGAGGCCATTTGTTGGAAAATAGTTTTAGCACAATTAACATTAATAGGCTTCAAATTAACTTCCAATTAAAATTAATAGGCCTCAATTACTTCCATTTTAGAATTAATCAGCCCCAAATTATGACCTAATTATCCCAATTAAAAGATAATTACACCAATTACTCATTGAATATTAAATGTTTAACCATCTAATTAATCAAGTGTGAGCAACCTTACCATAAACTGTAGTCTTAACCAATTGAATTATGATACAAAATTAATTTCAAATTGATTATAATTATAACCAATTGGAATTAATTGTTCATAATCACATATAGTCGGACTTAATTTGTGAGAGTGCATTTTGGCCATTAAAACTTATTTTGTCGATAACTTTCAATCCAATGGTCCAATTAAGGCTCGTGACCAGTCGTTTTGATTTTTACGACATCAAGATCACTTTGATGATATGACATTAATGATCTAATGGCCCAAATTAAGATGCTATCTCCGAGTGTAAAATTACTCTATTGCCCTCCTTGTGAGGTTAAATGCGAGTTGGAAAATGGGGTGTCAACACTTGGGAAGGTGTTAGGCACCCATGACCACCCGATTTATGGACTGGGCTCCATTATGCATTGATAAGGTATATTTAAATTAAGTTATTAAAAGAACCCTAAATCTAAACATTCACCATGCATTTAATTAAAGAAACACACACAACATGTCAAAGATTGCATCACAAAATAAAAGGAAACATATTAAAACGGAATCAAACAAATTATATTATATATGGAAAGTTGACAATTAAATTAAGTATGCAAGGAAAGATCCCATAAAACAAATAAATTCAAAAGAAAACATATTATAGCAAAGTTGACTAAAATAAAATAAAGGAAACAATTAATTAACCTAAAGCAGGGTTAAACATAATCAAACAACATGTGAAAAGCAAAAAAATTGATAACACAAGGTTTTTTCCATTTCTGGGTTTGGGGTGCATATGTATACTCAACTATGCGTACACATCCTTAACACAAAAACTGAAAAAATCAGATTTTTATGTTTTATTAATTGAAAATCCAACATATGAACTAAATGAAAAACACAAGGAAAACTAAGAACTAAATATTTTTATTACAAGATCGTTTTAACATTATCAAATAAAGATCAAAATCATCAAACAACACACATGTGAATAGTTCTACATATTATAATAAACCAACTTGACTTTTAAGGGTATAAACAAGGGAAAACATAAACAAAAATCTTAGAACAAAGAAAAATTAAAGGGAAAAGTTAACGGATACTCTAAGGATATTGGTTTAGGAAGTACTTTTAGAAACTTTTTATGGAAAAATAAAAAATGAATTAATTGTTTTGACAACTTTTTATGTTTCCAATGAAAGTGATGTCAGAACTTTCCTAAAATGGTTTATTAAAAATTGCCCTAAGGACACCCTAAACATGACCCAAAATAAAAACATGGTTAGATTAACACATATCAAAGGATCATAAACATCGATCAAATATATTAAGAACACTTATGATAATATCAAACAAAAGCATGTGGATCCTATGAAGCAAAATGGAAAATCATGGAAAAAAGACTCACTTTGTTTTAGAATCACATATTAGAGTTTGTTTAACCGACCCCTCAATGCCTCCAACATAGAGATTAGATTGAGATAATAACGGAAATCAAAGAACACAATAGAACTAGGTAACCACAACTGAAGAACAATTGAAATGTTTGGAAAAATGAATTAAAAAACAACTTTCTCCTTAAGAAACTACAATAGAGAGGTTTTGAATACTGTAAAAAAAAAAAAAAAAAAAAAAAAAAAAAAAAAAAACGTGCAAGGCTATTATGTGTGAGTTTAGAAAAGATGAAGTTGGGTTTTTAGAACATGGAGGCACAAAAATAAACTTTCTCTAGCTAAGGTCTGGATTGGAGGCATGAAGTTGGTATTTATACAAGTAAACTAGGGTTTCAGGGCCTTTTGGAGGGTTTTAAATGTTCCTAAGGGTTTGGAGGATAGCTCAACCCGAAGATTGAAGCTTTGAGACCCTAAATATGGGGGGGGGGGGGGGGTGGAAGAGGGGCCAAGCTTAATATTAAATATTCTTAAGTAAAAAAAAAACACTTTATTTCTTAAATTAATTTTAAGTTTTAACTCTATAAAGTTGTACTTTATGTTTATTTTGAACTAATCCAGAATCACATTCTAAGAAATAAACATCTATTTGCTCAGGTCTGGGATAGAGTATTAAGTAATAATTTTTTAATCACAAACATTTTTTCTTTTTAATAATGCATTAATTATAGATGACTTTCTTATAAATTATGCAGACTTTGAAACCGTAATATAGAATATAAACTAGTTATATAGCTAATTTTATTTTTTGAAAAAATTGTGAATAGCGAACTATAAATTTTTTTTTGAGGAAGAACTATAAATTATTATTTAAGTACACAAAACCAAACAATTAAACAATTATTTGATATCTCAAAACCACCTATTATTGTTATATATAATATGTAATAAGTTTAATAAATCAATCCGTGTACCATTACTACTAAATATAAATACACTTTATCTATCTATATGTATATATATATATATATATATATATATATATATATATATATATAACCGAAACCTCTGAAACTCTCACAATTTTCCACGTCAGCATAATATTTAAAAAATAAAAAATATATCATTATCATTTTTTTAAATAAAATTATTTTTGTTTAGTCCAAACTTAACAAGGAGTGAAACTCTATCTCTCTAACAAGTCCAACTTAAACTCAAATTCAAACTCATCATTATCATTTATTTTAAACACACACATCCTTTCCTCTTCACTCAAACTCTATTGTTTTGCTACACAATATAAAGGATAAGCACGTTTTCTATCTCGAAAAAAGAAAAAAGAAAAAAAGAAGAAGAAGAAGGGATAAGCACATTTAAAGTTCTTGATAAAATACCATTTAGTTTGTTTTCTTGGTTAGAGAAGTTTGACTCAAAACAAATGTACACTCCGGTTAGAGAAGTTTGGATCCAATAAACCTCGATAGTCTATATTGCATCTAAATTCAAACCTATAAAAAAAAAAGCATCATCTGAAGTAGATAATAGAAGAGAGAATTTGAGAAGAGCATTGAGCTTTGACCATGGGAGTATGTGATGGCAAGTCATCAATTATTATGTATATGGTAATTTTATTTATATATCTTTTGTTTTTTTGATTTGGATGGATTCACAAATTTGTATGTTTCAATTGCTTCTTTGTTATTTATTCTTCAGGTTTGGATATCAATTATCAAGTACTAAACAATTAAAATTCAACAATAAAACTCATAGATATTGCGACTCTTATTCTAAAATATATGCCAGTGTTAACAGATTTTCCCAAAAGAGCAAATCCGAAAAGGCCTTAGATTTAGTGGTCAGGATCATGATCATGACCATGTTAGTAATAAATAATCAAGAGCTTATTGCTACGGACACTATGAGCTATGAGATCACAACTTCAATAATATTCTATATACTCAATAGTAGATTTTAAATCACTTTTGAAAGAACTGGGATTTGTCTCAACTTTTTCTTCTTCTTTTTTATTTGAACTTTTGGTCTCAATTTTAGCCATTTCTTTGTTTTGGATTACAGGTTTGGCCATATATAGTGGATCTCACTAGCATTACATCGGTTCTTTATCTTAAAGATAAGGCTTCTATTGCTATAGCAAGAACTATTTAGGTATGTGTCCCTTGCAAGCATACATGAACTTAAATTGTCTTTTAATATATGTATGCTTTATTATTTTCCAATAGTTTTCCCGTGCATCGCACGGGTTAGCGACTAGTTCCTTATAAAAAGCAAATACACTTTATTCAGTAAAAGTTCACAGCCTACAAACAAACAAAACTATTCTATGTTATATAAATATTATCTATATTACTATTTAAGGGGCTTCTCTTATTGTGGGTTCTAGTTAGCTCAACTGGTAAAGTCTCTGATGGTTGTATAAGAGATCTGGGGTTCAATCCCCGCTTACACCAAAAACTGATTGGTGTCTTGGTCTTATGATAAAAAGCTATCATCGGGAGCGGACGCCATAGGTTGAAACTCTCTAAAAAAAAGGGGGCTTCTCTTATTTGGACTGGATTTTTTTTTTTGTTCCAAAATACCCTTACACCCTACGTTTAAGTATGGACAAAACTTGAGGATAACATTGTAAAAATACAAAACCACCAATATATATAACCTTTCCTTTCCTTTTTCCCCCCCTTTTTCTTTTTCTTCCCTCTTCCAACATTATATTAACTAGTATGTAACTCATGTTTGCACCCATGAATGATGAATTGTAGTAGTGTTATTGATGTTAGTTTGTGCTATTATATATGAGAAATGATATGTCCACAACATTTTCACAATAAATCTTAAGTAGCAGGTTATTACTAGTTGTTATTGTTGGAGCAAAAAAATAATCTTAGTGTTAGGTTCAAATTTGAACCAATAACAACTAACCACCTATGATTTGTTGTAAAAATGTTATAGACGTAGCATCTCTCACTATATGTATAGGACATTAGTTCAATTAGAATATTTGGAGATGCTAAAATGGTTTTTCCTTGCAATTTTAATGATATTGGTTACGCCATAATTTTGAAGATCATTATTTGACATATACAATATCAATTCACTGTCATTGTCCATTCTAAAAAAAAAAAAAAAAATCACTATCATTGTCCGTGAAATTTTACTAAATACAACACAAATTAAAATATTAAATTGGTTCAATAGTATCTCCTAAATTAATTGGGGATATGTGCATAGGATCGTTTAGCTCAATTACAATTTGTTATATTCAAAATCTTCACATACAAAATATCTAAATAGAAACATTATAAAAAATATACGCATTAGTTCAAAAAAAAAAAAAATTAACAGCAAAAATCTAAATAATTTAATTTGTATGAAAAGCTAACAAAGGAAAATTTTAATTTTGATTCTAATCAAATTTTATCTAAGTAGTTATATATATATATATATATATATATATATGTAGGGGTGATAGACCCAGGAATACATATCTATATATATATTGGGCCAGGGGCCCAATCCGAGGACATTAAATAGTCTGAGGACAGGTAAACACCTTCCTAAGAATCTGTGTTGGTAAGTAAAGAGGTGAGATTTGATCATGACCATCCAAGAAGGCGGTTTGAAGAGGAATACTTCCTCGGTTGAGCAAAGCTGAGGTTAGAAGGTGCGGTTTGACACCAAGAGCAACGTTCCGAACGATTCTACTGACAAAGATAAGTATCCAGAAGGAACAGGACAGAAGAAAGCTATAAAATATCTAAGGGAAAGCTGCTACCACCGCATTGAATGCTCTGCAGCTAACTCTCTGGCCGCATTAATGAGGAAGTGATACCTGAACAGTAGTTTTCAGCCTTACAACTACTATCCAAAGACTTCAGGAAGGTGCTGATGGGACAAGGATTAACACCAACAATCTGATCTGCATGTGGAGGGTAAAGATGAGAGGGAAAGATAATATAAAATAAAAGAGATACTTTGAGAGAAGGGGATCGAGAAATTAAGAGAAAAACATTGTAGCAATCAAGAATTGAACTTTTAATCAAACTTGAGAGAGATATATAAGAACTGATCTCCTTGAACTGTGCCGATGACGATTTTCTTTAGATTAAACCAGTCTATCTTCATTATCTTGTCATTTGAATCTACTTTACTTGTTGTCTGATTCATTAAAGCCTAGTTTTCCAACACACTCTCTACAAATTCATTGTATTAGGCTTTTTGGACCTAAGTTCATTTATCCTTTGGGCTAAGGACTCAAATTGCATCCTTACAATATATATATATATACACACATATTACCTAAGTTTATTTATATTGGACTCATCATTTTCTACATTGAATTAACTCACTGGCACAAAAAATTAAAAAAATTAGATTAGATAGGACACATGGCGCAAAATTAAATTTTAATTGAAATCCAATTTTTACACTAAATTAACCCACTTGACACAAATTTATAAAAACTTAAATTAAATGAGACACATGACACAAAATTAGACTTTAATTAAATTACAATTTAAAATCTAATTAAATTTTCTATTAACTTTACCCATTAATATATATCGAGATTTATAAGTCCACCAGTATGATAGATATACTCTATGATCCATCCACTTTAATATATCAGAGCAATTTTTGTGGTTCTCTCGTTTAACCCAACTTGCCACGTTTTGAGAAAGATAAAAAGAACTCCTCCCACCAATCACGACACACCACGTGTGCGACAAAACCACCTTTAACAGCCCCGCTGTTTTCCAGATCCAACGAGCCCAGCTAATCAAAACGATATTCCCTATAGATTATTCCCTTTCTTCATTTTCTTTTTCAAAAAATACATTTCTGTTTAATATGTTATTTTCCAAATAAAACTTGTACTTATCTTTATAGTAATGTTAATAAAAATCCAGCTTTTACTACTGTTATTTTTTCTGAATTTGGAAAAGAATAGAAAAAAAATTTACTTTTTTTATATAATAAAATGAGATTTTTTTTTTTTGAGAATTAAAATGAGATATAATTACTAGAAAAGTTAAAAAAAAACTGTATTTACTATTTAAGAGTAAAAGCCAAAAAAAGAAGTAGTAATAAAGACGAAGTTAACGAGGAATTTAAAAAATTGAAGAGAGTAGCAAAATTAAAAATGGGCCAAGCTCTATAATTAACAGCACTCCTATAACAACGCGCAGCACACAACTCAAACACTCTTTTACTTATAAAATTAGTCAAATCTCAAATGACACTAAAGCTTAGCTTAATATCTATATATATATATATATATATATATAGATATAGAGATAACCCAAAATTAATAAATAAAGTTTAGAAGTGAGTATTATTTGCAAGTGACTGCTTCCCACTTCTTCAACTCTCACAAACTCATCTTTCTCTCTCTCTCTCTATCTCTTTCTCAAAATCACATATCACCTTCTAATCTCAAAATCTCTCTCTCTCTCTCTCTCTCTCTCTCGCTCTCTCTCTCTTCTCCTTATTTTCTTCCACATTACTCTCTCAAATCAGGTACATAACATTAATCACACTTACCTAGCGTAATTTCTATTGCTTTATTGTTATTATCTATTAATCTGCTTTAATTATCTATCTATCTTCTTCCATCATTTGTTGATTTGCTCATGTTTTTTTCTCTCTTTTCATTTCATTATTTTGTTGTCTTTCTTTGATTTCTTTTTACTCTCTGTTTGGTTGCCGAGAAATCTGACTGGAAAAAGAAGAAAAAAAAAAAAAAAAACGAACAAACAAACAAACCTACATTTTCCGATGAAAAAAATACTGGCCTCATTTAAGTCTGATAGTTGTCCTTATCAGTGATTAATTCAGTTATCACATTATCAATACTTAATTAATTCAATTTATATTCTATTATCACATTTTTTTTGTTCATTTTCGAATAAATGCAGGCATTACTTTTGCTTCCCAAGCATTATTTCAAAAAAAAAAAAAAAAATTATTAGTATCACCTAGATGCTAGTTGACTATGATAATTCCTTGTATTTACTTTTTTATTTATTTTTTATATAGGAACATTTTAGATCTGAACTAAATTTTCTCTAGGAAGTACTCATTGTCTTTTAATATGTTGCAATTTGATTCATAAAAGAAAAAAAGAAAAAAGGTTCTTGCTATTAGGGTTTTATTCCACTTTTCAGTCACTTGATTAACATTTCTTTGAACTTTGTTTGGATTTTGGATTTTCAGTTAAATCGACATTTTTTTATTGGATTATGATCATGATGGATGTGGACAACAAGTTCTTCAATATGGGTGTTCTCATTGTGGCCACTCTAGTGGTGGCCAAGCTTATTTCTGTGCTTATAATGCCTAAATCTAAAAAACGTCTCCCCCCAGTTGTTAAGACGTGGCCTTTGATTGGCGGCCTCGTCCGCTTCATGAAAGGTCCAATTGTGATGATTAGGGAGGAGTACCCCAAGCTTGGGAGTGTATTCACATTGAATCTGGCTAACAAGAAGATTACTTTCTTGATTGGTCCGGAGGTTTCGGCACATTTCTTTAAAGCTTCCGAGTCCGATCTTAGCCAGCAGGAGGTGTACCAATTCAACGTGCCCACTTTCGGTCCAGGAGTAGTATTTGATGTTGATTACTCGGTGAGGCAAGAGCAGTTTCGGTTCTTCACTGAATCTTTGAGAGTTAATAAACTCAAGGGATATGTGGATCAGATGGTTACAGAAGCAGAGGTATGTGTGAATTGAAGATTATAGATATGTGGATCCTTGATGGGTTTGTTGTTAATTTTCTTCCACATGTCAGTAGTTTATTTATATATGCATAAGAAGATCATGAAGGCTCCATTTTATATAGTAGGATGTAAGTATTAATTTGTTGGAGATGCGACATGTCCTAAGGCAGTTTTTTGTTACAAAATGGGTCGAATAATATACTACCAGCATTTTAAAACATCAAAATTAATATATTACCAGCATTGATTGAAATGAAATAATAAAGCCACTTCGACTAACATGTCTAGATATGTTTCCGTATCAAGTGCTCAGGTATTCTTATGGTTAAGAAAACTTAAACTATAACTTTGTTTAGGCTTTGGGTTGCAAACATTGCATGCTCCTTAGGATGTTTATTTTCTTTCAAACTTGATAAACTATTATCTAAAGGCACAGTTGTCTTGTCAACGAGGCTTGCCCATTTATTGTTGACTATACACCTATATCCTGCAGATTAGAAGAAGAGTCATGCAGACTAACACAATGGGGCATAGATGCCTCATGCCTGACAAAAGGGAGATATTCTCCCTTAAGTGGTTAAGGATGTTTTGGTAGTGAATCAAAAAATGTGTAATTGTGTGTTGGAAACAAATGCGAAATAAGGACTAGCCTAAGATGGTTCTAATTAAAAGATTGACAATTTCTAGATTATTTTTTAAGTTGTTAAGCTGTAATATAAGTACCTATCATCTGCAAAAGTTTAATGCACAGGTCTAAAGTCACCAGCCACATTTTGAATTATGCTTTCAATATCCTCACTTTCAGCTGTGTTATGTAGTGCTTTCAATTCTTCATACTCTATGAACATTTTATGCTTGGCAGATGGCTCTTTCTATTGTTATTTGAATTGCTCTATTGACCATACATGTGTGATATGGCTTTTGAGTAGTTTATAGATGGTTCTTTGATTTCTCAGATTCTGCATTATACCTTTTTCACAAAATTGATTACACCATGGTCCTAATTGCCTTTTATACTGGCACTGGACAGGATTACTTCTCAAAGTGGGGAGACAGTGGTGAGGTGGACCTTAAGTATGAGCTGGAGCATCTAATCATCTTAACAGCAAGTAGATGTCTCCTGGGTCGAGAAGTTCGTGATAAGCTCTTCGCTGATGTTTCTGCCTTGTTCCATGACCTTGACAATGGAATGCTCCCTATTAGTGTTATCTTCCCATACCTGCCCATCCCTGCCCACAAACGCCGTGACCAGGCCCGCAAGAAGCTTTCAGAAATCTTTGCAAACATCATAACCTCCCGCAAAGATGCTGGCAAGTCAGAGAATGACATGCTGCAGTGCTTCATTGACTCAAAGTACAAAGATGGCCGCCCAACAACTGAAAGCGAGGTCACTGGCTTGCTCATTGCTGCTCTATTTGCTGGGCAGCACACTAGTTCCATCACCTCCACTTGGACTGGGGCCTATCTCCTCAAACACAAGCAGCACCTATCTGCTGTTTTGGAGGAGCAGAAAAACCTGATGCAAAAGCATGGGAGTAAGGTTGATCATGATATCTTGTCTGAGATGGACACCTTGTATAGGAGCATTAAGGAGGCATTGAGACTCCACCCCCCACTGATTATGCTGCTACGTAGCTCACATAGTGATTTTAGTGTGACAACCCGAGATGGAAAAGAATATGACATCCCAAAGGGCCACATAGTTGCCACATCACCAGCTTTTGCAAACCGTCTTCCTCATATTTTTAAAGATCCTGACAGTTATGATCCCGGCAGATTTGCCATTGGGAGAGAAGAAGACAAGGTTGCAGGGGCATTCTCATATATTTCTTTTGGAGGTGGCAGGCATGGTTGCCTTGGTGAGCCCTTTGCATACCTGCAGATAAAGGCAATCTGGAGCCATTTGCTGAGGAATTTTGAGTTTGAGCTTATATCACCTTTTCCTGAGATTGATTGGAATGCCATGGTTGTGGGTGTGAAAGGAAAGGTGATGGTGCGGTACAAGCGGCGGGTGCTTTCTGTTAATTAATCTAGGTGTTTGGCAGGTCTAAATTAATTACTTGGTCTTTGGGATTTTATTGCTCCATCATGTATGCTTCTTTGGTGTCATGCTTTAATCTGTGTTTCTAGAAAGGTGTTGCTCTCTTTTTTTGGATTTGGTCTTTGTTAGCCTTCATCTATTTATGGTTGATTATTGTAGCTTGTAATAGAACTTTTGTTTTAGTTGTAACTGCCAAAAAATTGGGGCCCTTGACTTGCGTTGGATTTCTCTCTCATCAATGAATTTGTGTTAGAACAAGTATCTCTCTGAATGGTGTCATGTGTCTAGTTCATGGTTGTAGGAAGGGCTGGATTACCGGCTCATCATCAAGTGGCGCAAATATTACATCAGGATAACCAATGCACTTGAACCGGGCTAATCAATTCCGCATCCAAAATAGAACATGATCATTATTATGTTTGTTATCTTGTCTACGTTTTGATACAATGGAACACCAGGGGTCATATGTTGTGCCCACAACATTGAGCTAAGCGAGACTGTAAAGACCAGAGTCTGTTGTAGGCCATTTCAATTGTTTATTGCCCATGTGGTAGGCTGCAAACCTAATTATTAGCCAAGAAGGTTTCATAGCATCTCCATGGGCACAAATCTGATTAAGCAACACGTTTTTCATTTTTATTTTTTTTTTGGATAAACACAACACGTTTTTCATTTGCAACAGAACTTAAAGATCTGAGTTTTGAATGTTGTTCCGAGTGTTTAGGCACTTGGAAGGAAAGATGCTAGAGCTCTTTACATCAACTTTGGATGAATTTTACTCGATTCATAGAAATGAATTCAATGCTAAGTCATTACCGGCATAAATGATACAGTCTTGGTCCAATGAGATATAGTTAAGATGATAGTACAAGAATACAGTAAAACAAAAATTCTAATTACACAGGCTGGTGTGAAAATAACCTTTCTTGTACATCTTCATACTTTCTTGGGCAAGGACCAGTGGTAAATAAACTAACAGAAGCTACTTACCATAATATTAGATCTCATGAAAAGGTATAAAAAGTAAATAAAATATCTCTCTATCTTCGTGGAGATCATCTTTACGGTCATCAAGACCACGTTTTAACATTTATCATATTATGTCTCTGTGGCAGATCATGATCTTCCAGCACCCTGGATTAAAGAGCAGCTGAAATACATGAAAGCTATGAACCTTTTCCGAAGTAGAAGGACAAACAGAACAAAAACTAACCTCTATGTTTCAGATTGTGGCATCTGTGACATATGTTGAGCTTCACAGGTGATCAGTTTGATATGATTTTTAGGAGTTCAATATCAAACAAAAGAGTCTTGTCTATCAACCCTTGGTTCCTCAGTACAAAATCCAAAGCTCGTTGACCCTTTGAAACACATTGGCATCGTATCTTGTAAGGGTTCACAAAATTTTAATACAAGTATCAACAAAATACTCAAATTTTACCGAAAATGTTGTTGGTCTTGGGCCACTCTTGTTGTAATCATTGTCTGGATATCCCAGATCCGGCGGCACTATGATCCTGCAACACTGCAAAATGGATCATGAAATTTGCATACAATTTTCTTTTTCCCTCCCTTTTTTTCCCAGGCTCAATGCAAGTATACATTTTGCCAATACTACTAACCTAATTTTGTGCTCAAGGTCAAGAGAAAGCTGCATTAACAATATCCAGGAGCTTAAAATTTCATCCAAAAGAATATATGATTAAAGAGTGCACCAATTTGTGAGCTGGTATTAACTTGAAGGTATGGTGACTAGTATCCAGATAATGAGTCTATTAAGTTGGAGTTTGGCATCTCTAGTAGAACTGCATTTTGCAGATTTTTATATAGTGAAATGCATTTTGCAATTTTTGGTAGTGCTTGACAAGTTTCTTGGCTTATGTGAAATGCATTTTGCAATTTTCGGTAGTGCTTGGATCTAGTGGTTTAGGAAGGCGAAGAAGGATGGATTGGCAATTGAGGCCTGGGATTGAGATTGTGGTTGAGATTCAGTGATAGTGGTGGTGGTGGTGTGGTTGCAATTGGGGCTTGGATTGTGTTGAGAATAAGATTTTTATTTAGCGGAAAGATAGAATTCGAAATGAGGAAATTTGTTTAAAAATAGGGGTGGTCTCTACTGATGAAAAGATGACGAAGAGTTGCTTGAGATGGTTTAGTCATGTTAAAAGGAGAGTGATTAATGCATTGATGAGCAAGATTGAGTTGATTCAAGTTGAGGGAATACAAAAAGGTGGAGGAATGCCAAAAATAACAGTAGTAAAAATAGTAATAAAGGACATGTCAATTAAGGAAGTAATAGAGTATGAATTTGGATAGAATAAAATGCCGGAAAAGGCTTTATTGTTGTGGATCTATATCCAAAGCTGACTCATTTGTTGAGGATCTATAGCTGACTCCAAAAATTTGGAAGAAAGGCTTGATTGTTTTGGTTGTTGTTGTTGTTGAGAGTTTTTTGTGTAATCACTGTAATTGGGTGGCCAAGAAGTCACCGTGCAAGATGGCGTGTGCAATTGCAGTTTCAGCCCTTTTTCCATTTGTTGTTAATGTGTGATCATGTTGTACACAGTGGCTGGTGATCGGGTTGTACACAGTGGCTTTGGTGCATGGAAGTTTCAGAGATTTTAGAGATTGATTTAGAAATTTGGGAAATAGATTAGGGGGCTATGCATGGTGGCTTGACTTCTTAGAATTTCTTTTTTGGGGGAAATTGTAGAGGGTTAAAAGAAATTGGTGAAACAAGAAGATTATTTTGTTTGTTTTTTTATAGATCTCATTTTTTTTAGTTGGGGTTGTTATGTTTTCTTTTGTAAAAAGATATTGATTGGGTAATGGTTAAATTATTATTTAATGGGAAAAAAAAAAAAAAAAGCATTCTCCAATGGCATAACTAAACACAATTTCATTTAGAAAAAGTTTCAACGTAATACCAAATGCATTTTTTTAAAAGAGATGCATTATGTAATGAATTCACTATTCGGTTAGAATTCATTATCCCAAAATGCAGTAGAGTTACCAAACACAGCTGAATTAATCCATAGAATGCAATCTTGGCACACTTTAGTGAATGCATCTAGAGACAAAATACATTGATGGCCATTAGGAATTACGGACAGGAGCTTAGGCAGTTCCTTGAAATCACACCAAAGTAACAAACCGGGCATACATGTCATTCAGTTATAATCCTCTTTATATACTTAATGTGTGGCATGTGCATTGTGCACTACCTTTAAGCAAATGAGCTTTGACAGGTTCTTGAAATCACACTAAAGCAATAAACTAGGCATACATGTTGATTATTTGTAATCCTCTTTATATACTTGACTCATGGTGTTAGGATCTAGATTTTAGTTGGTGAATTCCTGTGACAAAAAGCACTTTAATGAGTTTCATATTCATTGAAAATAAGTAGGTTAGGTATTGAGTCAAGTTTCTGTCTAAAGATTGCAATTCATGAAGACTTCCTCAAAAACGATCACCAAGTCAGGCAGTAACCTTGCTTGACGCTTGCTCAAGCGAGATTACGGAATTTAGATTCCTGGCCTTTCTTAGACACAGTTTAACCTAAACTAGTAAACTTGAATCTACATATAGATATCTTTCATGTGCGATTTTGAAGGTGACAGAGGCAACAATTCTAATACCTATGAGAGAGCCTAAATTTCCTCAAGTCTAAACCGTCAAAAAGCCTTTCCTTGAGCTTACATTTGATTTTCTCTCTGTAATTTATCCTCAAACCACAAATATCCTTAATACCTTTACTTTTTTAGTAGAAAGTAGAAACCGTCCAGAGACTTTTTTAGAGTGCTGGTGTTTCAAGTTGACGCGGATAAGTTCCTTTGTGGAGAAAGTTCTATAGAAGGATTTTAGAGTTCTGGAGCCAATAATCAGGAGGCAAACGGGTTGCTTGTTGAGCTAAAAAGTCTGACAGCACATGCTATTACAACAAAGTCATGTCTATTTTACAAAGGTTCTGTGAGTATAAAATAATTTTAACTATTTCTTCTATAGTGGAAATTTCTTGTGAAGTTAGTTATCCTCTTAAGTGGTTTTTTCTTTTGAAGAGTTCTTCAAAAGTTTTCCACTTCATAACCAAAATCTGTGGGTTTTTATTTATTTATTTTATAATTGCTTTGGATTGTGGTTGTTACTATGGTTGTGTTAATTTATATGCAGTTAATTTCGGACATATGAGATAATTAATCCATTACTTCGTTAAGTGGGGTTGATATAACCTTCATACCTCCACTTTTTGGTAGAAACCCTCCAGAGAGTTCTTTGGAGCGTCTGAGTTCTGGTCGATGCAGATGAATTCATTCATGTAGGAAGTTCTATAGCAGGATCTCAGAATTCTAGTCGCTGAGGTAGGAGACAAATGGTTTGCTTGCTGAGATTACAAGTCATGTCACATTTAAAAATATTTTGTGAGTATAGATTGATTGTAACTGTTTCTTCTATAGTGAAAATTTCCTATGGGGTTCATTAGCCCCCGGAGAGGTTTTCCTTTTGAAGAGTTTTTCAAAAGTTTTCTACGTGTTTTCTTTTTACTTTTTAATTGTTTTGGATTGTAGTGATTACTTAGTTATGTCAGTTAATTTTGAGCGTATGCAATAATCAATCTGTTACTTTGCTAACTAGAATCACTATAGACTTCATACCTCTACCTGTTTGGTGGAAACCCTCCAAGGAGTTCTTTGGAGTGTCGGAGTTTTGGGTTGATGCAAATGAGTTCATTTGTGGGGGAATTTCTATTAAAAAATTCTAGAGTTCTGGAGTCGCTGAGGTGAGAGGCAAACAGGTTACTTGCTGAGATTACAAGTCATGTTTAGTCTACAAAGGTTTTGTGACTATAGGCTAATTGTAACTGTTTCTTCATTTGTGGAAATTTCATATGGGGTTGGTTACCCTGGAGCGGTTTCTCATTTGGAAAATTCTTCAAAAGTTTTCCAATTCGTCACCAAAATCTGTATGTTCTTTTTATTACTAAGGATTGTGGTGATGATTACTGTAGTTGTGTTAATTGTTAAGCTATTACATATGTGATAATTAATCCATTACTTAATTCACATGGCAGGTGCACTACTTTTAATGCAACTGTTCAAAAATTTTGTGGATCACTCAGAAAATAGCATAGTCTAAATAGGCTATATATTTTAGAAAAGTAGATGCAGCACCTTCTAATGCCACCCAGAGCCATGCCTGAAACAGCTTCTTCAAAAGCTGGTATTACCTGAAGATTCAAGAGAAACAGAGCACCATTAGAAGCCTCAATTTTGAATGTCCAACTGAATAACAATATGGCCAATTAATCCATAGCATCCCAATTGAATCCAATTCCCAAAGTTGCACTTCCCTACTGAATCTTGACTTACAAAGATGCACTATAGAATTTAACAATAAGCAGTAGCTTCTTATATAATTCCATACTTAAAAATAATAATAATAATAAATAATTAAATGCTTCATCAACATGAGATAGACATGCATTAACTTGAGCCAAGATTTAGAAATGAAATCAAATTCATAGCAGAATAGGAATTTGAGGAGACACAGTACTTCTCCACTCCATCTTATACAAGATGGAAGGAAAACATTGTTTATTGTTCAAATGGGGAAAAGAATATTCCTCACCTCTTGAGATCCTATTCTAAATTTGAAGAAGTCCTTGTCATCACCCTGCAATTAAGCACTTAAATATCATTGTGTTCTAATTGAGTATAGTAGAAACTCCAGTTAAAGGATGATAAGCATTCCATACCACAAAGGAGCCACCCTTTGTCTTGTTTCGGGCTTCAAATATACGGCCATAATATCCGATGGTGTAACCATCCCAATCAACCTAGAACAACATCATTGCCCATAGCTGCTTCAGTTAGACAATATGAGAATAAAACAACTTAGAATTGAACTTCAATGTTGAATGGTTTATATTGTATTAAATTCAGCTCACCATTTTCTCAAATGTTCATGTATCAACTCTATCAGACTTAAGACAGAGGACTCCATGCATACTTATACATATAATTGGGGATATGGAACTAATGCAGTCTAAAATTTCTCTTTAAATGAATGAGATTAGGCTCCAAGTCTTGGCTAACTTACATTATGAAAAAATGCATCTGAAAAATTAGTGGCTTACCACTACAGTCTCTCCCATCTTTGGTATGGGGCCATTTCCTACTCGCAAGTCCTGCATTCTCATAAATATGTTGTTAGAACAGATAATTAAATTATGATGCTTGTGCACTCAAACATGTTTGGAGGCCTTATGTATTTTTCATCAGGCAACCTTATACTGAAGACCTGATTCTGTCTCTGTGTAGTCCGGATAACGCATTTTAGTCTTGCCGTAGTCCTTTCCCCTAAGTGCTGGCACTGTAATCCCAAACATGGTGCTCATAGTTAGTATTTAGCACTAAAAAGCCTCCCATATATTAACATATTTGATTCTTAACAAATTAAGATTACCCAATGGTCCACAATCATATGACTGTGAGATACAAAGCAAAGCAAAGCAAAGCAATATGCTATAGTTAAATCCACTGAAATAAACCTAGGTTACCTACAGCATAAATAGTGTAAATATCGACTATCAAAAAATTCAAAATTAAAGAAATTAGACTATATTCAATGAAAACTCTAAATGACCCATAAAATCATATGAATGAGAGGAAGGACAAGGAAGAGTCCTAAGTGATGGCCAAGCTAAACTATTAACATGTAAGAACACATACCCAAAGGAATCATGTCATCTCTTATTTCAGCCGAAGCTGACGGATGGATTATCAAGCCATGATCACAAATGCAAAATAATGAAGGAATTCAATTGTTTAGATTTTAGTCGAATTTAAGGCTCTAGTATAGCCTTGCAGAATCTCTGAAGTTGATATAATTTGGAACCTTATTATTGTAAGGCTAATAAAGCAGGTGATTGGTGAGATAAAGAAGGCCAATAGGACCTTCTTTCATTCATATATAATCTAGCTAAAAGAGTGAGGCATTGCTTATCCATTTAAATTTGACATTAATTTTTTGATGAAACCACGATTTGCTTACAGAATTTTCCAGTAACAAAAAAACAATGCTCGCGTGCACAAATATAGTGAATGAAAGTCATTGTTAGTGAGGTATGTAAATTACTGTCAGCAAATTCAGCTGCCACAGATACTCCATCCATTGAAGCATTCCACCAGAATCCAGCAGCAAGCATCCCAACTGATGAAATCAAAACTTTCCTTCGCTCGACGACTTTCCCATAAGCCGTGGGGTCTGGGTCTCCTTTAAGATTCAGAAACAAAGTATTATTAAACAGTGCAACTTCAAAACAAGCACTTTTACAATTATTGATTCACTAAAAATTTTCCACTTTGGACACAAAACATATAGAAGAAAGCTAGAAAATAATGCAGATAACTGAAAACCCTCAATTAAGCCACATCAGCATAAACCTTAAAAAAAAAAAAAAAAAAAAAATTCCAATTTGGTATACAGTTTTATTGAAGATTGGTAATTGTGGGAGAAATAGAAAGGTTGAGAACAAACAAACTAACCGCATGAAGTTGGAACTGAAAAGGAGTGAGGTTGGTGAAGAGATTGAGGAGTAATTGAAACTCTGGAGCATCCCTGAGATGAGATATGAATTGAATTGAATTGAAGTGAGTCAAATGAGATGAGATGAGATGAGAAAAAGAAAGACGAGGTCGGAGGACGGTAGACGTAGTAGTACTTAGTACTTACTATGTTTGAGGATAACGGTAGAGAAACAACCCCTGAAATCCACGCCATTACTAATTATCAATACAATAAAGATTGCCTGCCAACTTTAGTAGTTTCTAGAGAGTGGGAGGGATGGGGGCCTTTCGCGCGAAGATAACGACCTTAGTTTAGAGCTGTGTCTTTGTGGCTCATTGCCACCTTCTGCTTGTTATTGGGCTTTACTTCTCCACATGGGCCCATAAAAAAGGGCCACTTATTTAAAAAACAAAAATTTGTTAATTAGCTTAATTAATAAAATCTCTTTTATAGCTTTATATTTCTTAATCTTTATTTAACTAACAAGTTTAGAGCCAATGGCCTTGTAGCCAAGTGGCACCCGGGTTCCTTTGTAACCTGTAATAGAAGTTGCAGAATTTTATTACTAAAAAAATATAACTAAAAGAGAGTACATACTAAGAGGGAACACATTTATGACAAGTAACAAACAAATGAAGAAGGGTGATTACAAACTATCTAAGCTCTTCTAGATCCCACCACAATGGAACCAAAAAAATCTCAAATATATACACCAAACTCATGGCCAGAAAGTAACCCACGAAGGGAAATGACCAAAACCCAGTGGGCAACAAGTACCTGACTTGGTCGATAGGTATCAGTTTTGCCCAACTTGAGAGGAAATTCAAGTAACATGGGTAGGTTTTTACTTGCACTCGAATCTAGTAGATGGGCAAAACCCCTTACACACTAGTATTATTTTTTTTTTTTTGTTCTATTTTTGGTTTTGGTAAAAGGAAGAAAAATTTTTCCACCTTTTACCAATACCAAAATTAGAAAAAAAAAATAAAAAAAATACTAGTATGTAAGGGGCTTTGCCCGACTCCTGCATTTTCCCAAGGGAGCCAGTTAACTCTTCCAAACAAAAAAGTAAAAACCCGGGTCAAGTCAAGTTTGGGGGAGATCGATAGAATTCTGAGTGAGCAAAGGAGTGGCTCATAGCCACCTAAGGCGGCAAGCTATGGCTAGCCTCCCCCAAAACAAGACTAACAAAAGGGCACCAATCTTCTCAATATTACTAGTGGAGATCGATAGAATTCTAATTGAGCAAAGGAGTGGCTTACAGCCACCTAAGGCGGCAAGCTATGGCTAGCTTCCACCGAAACAAGACTAACAAAAGGGCACCAATCTACTCAATATTAATCTTCTTTTCCCCATACATAACGGACAATGTTTTATTTTTCCAAACTAGTTTCAGAAGAATCTTATCCAATTTATATGTGGCAATTTTTTAAAAATATTTCATGTGTATTAAATCAAATAACTCATTAAATTATTTAAAAACATGGACACATGACTAAAAGTACATTTGAATGGTTAATGGGTTGAAATAGTTTTTCTCTAAACTGGTTTGAAGGTAGACTCTATCTAACAGTTTACAAATTAGACCGCAATCTTAGTTAATGTTCAAGGATGCTTTGAAAGAATCACCAGGAGCAGGATTATTATGTCCTTAATGTAGTTTTAGTACACAATTAACCATTCAATAAGCTTCATTAAATAACACGTCCAAATCCTGTTGGTAGGTAAACAAGCTAGGCTCTCTTGGGCAAATGCAGGAGTCACTGAATCAGACCCTCATTGCTCCTGGGCCACCTAATAGAAGTAACTTCTTGATTGAGGAAAGAGGAGAGATTATCAGCACCAGTAACTTTCACAAAATACTTCCCCAAAACACTTACACATTTTATAGATCGTTACTAATCTTTACAAATCAGAAAATGATGCAATCAAACCTCACATAATAAACGTACTCGTACAAAATACATCCTTATCGTCTTATAGTGCATTCATCAACTACATTTACAGCAGGATTGAGCACCCCACGAGTTTTATTAACTTTGCATCGCCCCAAATAAGCAAACCATGACGCTCACAGGCTGACTAATTTAAGAGAGTTCGCCTTCTCTTGCAGGGTATCAAGCAGGCTGTCAAAACTTTTCTTAAAGGAATCCACACCTTCAAGTTCTAGCTGGGTGCCAACATCGCTCCAGTCAATGCCCAATTTTTCGAGTGCACTGTAAACGCCTTCAGCCTCAGATACATTTGAATCAATTGTCCTTGAAACAGCACCATGATCAATAAATGCTTGAAGAGCTTGGTCAGGCATGGTTGACACCTACACAGAAAAACGACAACAAATATGAAGAGGATGACTTTTTAATTTAACAAAATTGAGTTTGAAAATCATGAACTTCCATTCTAATTTTCATCAAAGGCCATAAGCCCATAAGCATATAACAAAACTGAGGTTTGATAGATGTGTTGGCTCACCGTGTCAGGTCCAATGAGAGGAGCAACATATAAGGTGTCAGGGTAGGCAGGGTTCTTAACACTGGTTGAGGCCCACAGCAGCCTCTGCTTCTTGGCACCTTTTTTCACCAGAGCTTCCCATCTTGGACCAGAGAATTTCTTCTGGTAGAGCTTGTATGCCAAGGCTGCTTGAGCAACTGCAGCCTGAAAAGCAGTGATTAGCCATAACATTAGCAAATCTCTAAATTCTAGGTTTCTAATTCCCCCACAGGAAAGATAGAATTCACAATCTAGTTACCTTTCCTCGAAGATCAAGGGCCTCTGGGGTTCCAATCTTCTCAAGCTTCTTGTCAATGAGGGTATCTACTCGACTGACAAAGAAGGAAGCAACACTGGTTACTTTGGAGAGGTCATTTAAGCCAGAAGCTTCAAGACCATCCAAGTAAGCATCAATGACTGCTTCATATCTAGAAAGAGAGAATATGAGCTGTGCATACACGACAGAAGGAGATGGTTAGAATGGTACCAAATGAATCAGATCAAACTTAGAAAATTATGATACAAGTTCATAATACTACCACTTTATCTGTCACATAACCAAAATAACAAAATGCTGTAAATATTCCATTTTTATCATGCTTAGAAAAGCTTTGTCAATCAAGGAGATCATGATATTCCTTACAAAGACTACCTCACTTAGTAATGGCCAAATAAACCCAGTATACTACAATCACTTTGTAATCATAATCTATTACAAGTGATGGTCCAATAGTACACTATAGACAGAGAAGTGAAGGAGATAGCCAAATACAATCCAAGATCACATAAAACAAAACTACCAAAGTCTACCAAATGCTGTAGAGTTTCTTTTAAGCTAAGCATGGATGTGTAGAATGAACTACTACTTACTGTCACATTCACGCTTATGCCAAGTGAAATAACATCCTTAATAGAGGGAACGCATGCAGCTGTAGCAGGAATCTTGATGTAAACGTTGCGCCGATCAACCACTTTATGGAGCCATTTTGCAGCATCTACAGTCCCTTTAGTCTCGTCCGCAAGTCTGGGGGACACTTCAACAGAAACATAACCATCGGCAGCATTTGTTTGATCATAAATTGGCTCAAAAAGTTTGCATGCATCTTGAATGTCCTTCACCACAAGTTCCCAGTATGCAGCTTCAATGTCTTTTCCTGATTGAACAAGTTCCCTGCAGATTCAAGTAATTCAAGGTTGGATTTATAGCCACATAAACTACCTGCTGGAATGACAATAATCAAAGAAAAGCACATCTAATTTCCAGATATCCGAAGTCAGCAGCAACCAGCACACTGGTAAGAGTTATGCATACATCACGCCACTCACACACACACAACCTGAATTGGTCATTGTAAGCATTTGAAGATGATATTGCTTTCTGGAAGATCTGCAATCATGTATATTAAAAATTAGTTACATGGGATTAGAAGTGATAAATTAAAACTGCATAAAAAGCATCTTTAGATACAATTCTATAAGTATAACTGATCTTCATGGTTTCATCCCCACCCCCTTCCCCAAAGAAAAAAGAGAAAAGTTTTAATATTAATAATATGTACATAATTACCGCTGGGTTGCTAGTAACACCTCTAACACCACTTGCAATTAGAGGAAGCAGATCTGTAACAGGCCGGCAGAGGTTATCATACCATGGACTCTGGCCTTCCTTCTCATAGAGATCATGAAGAACTGTTCTCTTCACTGGAGTTCCATTTCCATCAGCATCGGAACACTTGACACTGTAAGAACAACTAATATATAAGAATCCAAAGTTTACAATTCAAGAATAAGAGAACTACCATGCAACAACCACAGATTACAAATACATCAAAAAAAAAAAAAAAAAATTTATAGCAATCTAAGATTTCAAAAACTAACGAACATAATATAGAATTAATATCAAAATATTATGTAACGCTGAGTATCAATATTTGGATGATATCTAGTAATCAAGAACCATGAGCACATACAGAATTAAGCCTTACAAATGATGCATTTTGATTGGTACAGATTATGCATCGTAAGCAAGTAATCATTCACAATTCTCTGAGAACTTGAAAGGAAATCAATATTTATAAATTTTTTGAACCAGAAGAGCAACCAGTCCACAAATAGAGTGCACGTTGAAAGTTTGAGACATTAAACAAACAGATGGAGATTGTCACTCTTAGTATGTCTAAAAAATGTCACCTTTCAGGAGAATAACAAAGAACCCTCTTTTGTTCTAATAGTAAATCAAAGATCCCAATTCATTTTCCCTTGAAAAAATGAATTGAAAAAAAATGGGTGACTGTCAAATTGCAAAATATGCACAATATGATTGTAAATCAGATCATTACCATAATAAAAGTTTCAAATCACAATCGCCACAAAGACATGCACCAAAATCCCACGATAACAATATTACCAGCTAAGAAAATAACAAGTGAAAGAGAAAACATACACCAAAGGGCCCCTCAAAGCTGGGTTGCTCCTCACGGCTAATTTGGAAGATGAAACTTTGGCGTTGAAATCACTGCTCCTGTAGAAACCAATCAAGATCTTAGGCTGTGCAGATCTGGGTTTCAACGTAGAGGATACAGAGGCGGCATGGCTCGGAGTTGAGAGCCTGGAAATAGTAGCCATGGGGGATCAAACGCAACACAGACACAGAGGGTAGGTGAAGGTGAGAGAGAGAGAGCTTTCTGCGTGTGTTTATTATATATTACGCTATGATACAAACGATGATAATGGACGTGTACCTAGGACTATATATGGTTTTTTGCTTGGTTTGGTTGGTTCAAGTTTTACCCCTTGATTGTTTCTCAAAAAAAAAAAAAAAAAAGTTTTACCCCTTGATCCGTGTCAGCAAAATCAGCTCTCTATTTGACCAAACGGGCAGGTAGAGATTGTGAGAGGTGGCTGTTAATGTTAATAATAAGGTGGGAACATTTGGTGAGTTTTGTTTTGTTTTCTTTGTGACTTTTTGTACATGTGACTCTCATCTCATTGCTGACCTCGTAATTTCTTTCTATAAAATTAGATAAATCTGCTAATTTTGCAACTTTATTATCTGTTTACAGTGGGTTAGCTTTTATCTTTTATGTATAATTTTTTAAAATTTTATGTTTTTTTTTTAATTTTTTTTTAATTTTTTTAGGGTATAAATATATTTTAGCATACTTTTAATAAATTTTTTTAAATAAAAAGTTAGATAAGTTTTTTCTCAAACAAACACATAGAGTGACTCTAATGGCTGGCTTAAGCATTGTGGGGCCTAAAGTGGCTACTTTAAGTGAAGACTATTCTTATATTTTAAATATTAATAAAAAATTTATTTAACTTTTGATATATTTTTTTCATTTAAAATATATTTTTATAGATTCAAAATTACAAACAGTATTTGTGTGTGAGATATTAATGAATTCTACACTAAAACTGAGAAAACTCAACAGTCATTGCCACATCCAATGAAAATAATCTTCTTTTTTTGGTTTTTCTTTGATAAAAAAAAATTATTATTTTTATTTATTAGCTAATATTTGGAGTTTAATTAATACTCTCATTGGTACATAGATATGTCTATTTGTTAAAATTTGGGGGCCTTTTATCATAGGAAGCCTTAGGCGGTTGCCTATTTGCCTCATATCATCAGCCCGCCCTGATCACTCTCCATCACCAATTTTTTTTAATGGGACCCGTCACCATTTTATTGGGTGCCAGTTAATATTTTGATAGGTTCACCAAAAAACAAAAAAAGAAAAGAAAAAATTACGTTGACAATTACTTCAAAAAGAAAATTATAATTTGAACTCCATATGTAATCCCTTCTATTTGCATTAAGATTTTATTACTTATATTTAGATATTAGTATTCTCTTAAGACCTTGAAAGAAGATTTTAAGTTTTTAACATTAAAAAGGGAGAAAAAAACTCTTGCACTTTTGTGGTAGGATAAGAACAAGTGTTGTTACTCTAAATAAGACTAGTGAGGATGTGAATGCATTAAATATATTAATAAACAATTTAGTTGAGGCAGATACATGATCTTGACAGGTGGAAAAATTAGGAACTAGAACATTTAAAAAAAAAGGGGGGGGGGGGGGGGGAGAGAGAGAGAGAGAACAGAGAAAGAGAAAATAGTAATTTTGGAAAATGAAACATTTTATCTCAAGTTATAGTAATTTTATATTAGCTTTCATATACCAAAGGAAATGACTCATGTAAGAAACTAAGAATTGTTTGTTTCGCATATAAGACTATAAGTATATTCTTTTCTTTGAAAACCTACCTTGTCCTTTAACCAAGCATGCCTCAATTTAATTATAAGAGAACTCTAACTACTTATAATAACTTTATATTGCATTTTCAATCTCTAAAATTGAGGCATGCCTCACCAAGTTTTACAAGAGTGTAAAAATCTGAAGAATTTATATCAGGGGCAGAAGAAGACACTATTTTTTGTTGGATAAAAAGACGAAGACAGAATAGTACAAGAGTTCTTTGAAGAATGGATGTGACTATGCACGTAAGACCTAAAGTTGAAACTTAGAAAGAGAAAGAAAGTTTGTTCTGTTCTGTTTCTGTATAATAATGTATTAATGTTAGTACGATTCTAACAGGAGTAATGGGACAGCAGGTAGGGTTTGAGTTCAACCCAATGAGATTCGGGTCAAAATTATCTAAACTTGAACGACCCATCCAAGACCCATGACGGGCTTGGTTGATCCTTAAGTACCTCCCGGCTCCCTCGTGGTTTTTTTTTAACATTAAAAGTAGATTGTTTGAATTTTTTTGTTGGAATGATTGATTGATTAATTAATAACATGAAAAGTCATAAAATTATCAACAATTAAAGCTACTTGCAACTATTAAAAATCAAAAATAACTTCAACAAATTATATCCAAATGAAGCTAAAGAACATTGTAACTCAACATATTCAAGTCACAAGATTAACACAATTTATTACAATCAATTAAAGGAGAAGTCTTACATTTAGAGGAAATTGACCTTCATAGCATTTTAATATATATGCAACTACAAAAGCACCAAAATCAACAAAAAAATTGAAATCATCTTACCAAGGTTATGTTAGTAAGGGAAATATGGGAGTGATTTGTTTAACCTAGAGTCTGTCAGTCCACAAAACATTCAAACTATTAACAATGTTAAGTCAAGGTTGGCCATTGGGGTTGAATGTCATTTTGACTAAAGTTTTGGATTGAAGAAGTGTCATTTCCTTAAATCTCAAGTGAGGTTGTTGTAATTTACCCTTAGATAAATTTTAAAATTAATTAAATGAGGAACTATAAGAATAAAAGATAATAAAAAGCAATCCAAAATTTTCTCTTTTTCTCTCTCCCTTGTAGGAGCGTTTTCTCTCTCAAGATAGAGTTTGTCTCTCCCTTTGTTTTTGTAAAGGGTCTTTTCTTGGCCTACTCATCCAAGCTGGTTTGGGTAGTAGCCTGTGCAATGCAAATCTATGGAGCAAGAGGTTTCAGATAATTTTCAAAAGCTACAGCTAACAAAACAGGAGGCAGATGATATAGTCATAACAAATGTTGCTAGAGCAGAGCTTCTTGAAGAATGTTCGTTAAGTCTCTTTGGGCGCCTTCTCACAAACTGTCAACAAAATCAAAGAGCTTTCAAGAATACTCTGAAGACAGCGTGAAAGATGGGATCGGACTTGAGGATTGTGGAGGTGGGGAGTAATGTATTGCAATTTAAGTTTGGTTCATTGTGTCAGCTGGAGTGGGTTGAAAGAAGTGGTCTGTGGAATTTTGATAATAACCTTCTTCTTTTATGTCGATGGAGGAAGGGGTTAACATCATCAAATATTTCTTTTACCCATGCTCCTTTTTGGGTTCAAGTCTGGGGTTTACCATTTGAGTATATGTCTGAAGATGCTAAGAAAGATATAGGAAGCAGGCTTGGCAAAGTTCTTGAAGTGGATAAAAGGTCGTTATAGGCGGAGCAAGCAAAGTTTATGAGGATTCGGGTAGAGATACCTATTGATAAGCCTCTTAAAAGAGGAGGGAACATTACCAACATAGAGGGAGAGCGATGCTTGATCATTTTCAAGTATGAACGTCTCCCTACTTTTTGTTATATTTGTGGAATTCTTGGGCATGATGATAAGCATTGCCATATGAGTCAAATAGAAGGTGTGAAAGAGGGGCAGTATGGAGAATGGTTAAGAGCTGGAGGTGTGGTTAGAAGTGGAAATGAAAAAGGAAAAGGTTTGGATGGTGGAAGCTCGGACGGTGTGGATGGTGATCGGACTAGTTTCAAGCCAAGGGGTATGACAGCAAACTTCAGCTCTTCAGCTTTTTCCAAAGATGATGTAGATGGTGGCTGGAATAGTAGCAATGGGTTAGTGGTGAAGAAGGCCGTGAACTTCGAGACACTGACAAGGCATTCGAATTCAAATTTGAGTGTGGGTGACAGCCTGAACGGATGGGACAAGGCAGAAGGGGCAATACGTGGGTTACAGTTTGGTCAGGAAGCACGGCTTGAAGAGAACGAAACTAAAATCAGTCTAGTTAGGGGGCTGTTCAAGCCGAGTGAGGATGCCATGTTAGCTGCAACTTTTAAAAATGTTGGGCCTTGTAGTGAAGAACCTGAAGTGTCCAGCCCAATTAAGGCTAGAAAGGAAGCCCTTAAGGAGTGTCATCCAAACAGAATGGGCCTAAGTTCAGAAGCTGAAAAAGAATCCATAAGTAGAGGCAAGTGGAAGAAAATAGCAAGAGAGAAAGGTAAGGCCCAAGATGAGGAGATGGTGCTTAAGGGCCCAGAAGTTGGAAATAAAAGAATGGAAAGCATTGAGGATTTAATAGAAGTTGAAGGAAGAGCTCAAAAAAAAGTAAGTGGAGGGGAAAGCTACAATAAAAGTTCAGATTTTCTTAATGAAACGGCGGTGACTGCTAGGCAGCATCGTCGAGAAAAATGAGGGCTTTAGGATGGAACTGCCAAGGGCTGGGAACCCTCGGTCAGTTCGAGTGTTGCGCAACCTTATGCAATAATGGGATCTTGATTTTGTTTTCTTATCAAAAACAAAACTGAAAAAGAGGAGTATGGAGAAGAAGAAGGTGAGTGTTGGTTTTATTAATGGATTAGTTATTCCAAGTCGTGGAAGAAGTGGAGGTTTGGCTCTACTGTGGAGGAAGGAAATTACTGTTGATGTTCAGAGCTACTCAGATAGGCATATTGATGCCATTGTTACTGAAGATTCGGGGTTTAAATGGCGAATTACTAGGTTTTATAGAAATCCTAAGGTCCATAGAAGAAGGGAGTCATGGGATTTATTAAAAGCTCTGAGTAGAAAGTTTCAACTTCCCTAGATGTGTTTCGGGGATTTTAATGAAATTGTATCAGCTGTGGAGAAAATGGGGGGAGCTCGAAGATCTTGAAGGCAAATGGATGATTTTAGGGGAGCAATTGATTGTTGTAGGTTCATGGATCTTGGGTTTTGTGGTCCGAAGTTCATTTGGTGCAATATGCAAGAAGGAAGGCACAAAATGTATCTTCGGTTAGATCATGCTTTGGTTACGCAGGAATGGATTGATCACTACAAGGATATGAGAGTACATCATCTTGTGGAATTTGCTAGTGACCATTGTGCGCTCTTGATCACTGATTCCATTGTACCGCAAAGTCCCCGGAAAAGAAGGTTTCAGTTTGAAGCAATGTGGACAAGAAAAGATGAATGTAGAGATATTATCAATGCAGCTTGGACTGATAGTGTAAATTTATATAACCCGAATGGCATGGTGGTAGGACTTAAGCAGTGTACTAATGAATTATCGAGGTGGAATAGGTCAGTGTTTGGCCTTGTCCCAAGGCAGATTCAGAATAAAAGGAAAGCCTTTAATGAGTTAGTGTTGAGGGATCATGATGAAAGTAATGGTCGTGAAATTAACAAGCTCAGGAAGGAGATTAATGACTTGCTGGATTGTGAGGAAATCATGTGGCAACAAAGGTCTAAGGTTTAGTGGATGGGTCTTGGGGATCGCAATGCAAAATATTTTCATACAAAGGCCTCCGAGTGAAAAAAGAAAAACACCATCTCTAAGCTTATGGATGAAAGGGGGAATTGGAGAGAGTCCACTTTGGAGGTGGCTGAAGTGGTTGTTTCATATTTTGAGAAGCTTTATATGACTTCCCATCTTGATATGATTTTGGAGGTTGTTGAAGCTATTGATCCTAAAGTTTCAGTTGAAATGAATCAAAGTTTGGTTAAGCAGTTCACAAGAGATGAAATTGAAGCTGCCTTAAAGCAGATGCATCCGACCAAGTCTCCCGGCCCAGATGGTATGCCAGCTATCTTTTATCAAATATATTGGGATATTGTGGGTAATGATGTTGTGAGCATGGTTTTAAATTTTTTAAATTCCAATATTTCTATGGCTAATATAAATAAAACTTTCATTACGCTTATCCCAAAAACTAACAATCTAGCTAAAATGACAAATTTTAGACCGATTAGTCTAAGCAATGTGATTTATAAACTTATCTCTAAAGTCTTAGCTAATCACCTCAAATTAGTCCTCCCTCAAATAATATTTGAAAATCAAAGTGCCTTTCTTTCTGAGAGGCTTATAACTGATAATGTTCTTATAGCCTTTGAGCTCATGCACTATCTGGTCCACAAAAGAGATGGTAAGGATTGCTATATGGCAATTAAATTGGACATGAGCAAGGCTTATGATAGGGTGGAATGGGGCTTCATTGAACAGGTTATGAAAAAATTGGGCTTTCATGAAAGCTGAATTTGTCTGATAATGCGTTGCATAACTTCTGTTTCCTACTCTGTGCTTATTAATGGTGTAGCTTATGGTAACATTACACCCTTGAGAGGTCTTCGTTAAGGAGATCCCCTATCATCTTATTTGTTCTTACTATGTGCAGATGGCTTTTCCTCTCTCATTAGTAAAGCTGTAAGAAATCAGTTGATGAGTGGCTTATCCATTTGCAGAGGCTGCCCTAAGATTACACATCTCTTCTTTGCGGATGATAGTTTACTTTTTTGTAAAGCTAATGGCCAGGAATGTCAACAGTTAATTGAAATTCTCCGTTTGTATGAAGCTGCCTCTGGTCAGAAAATCAATACAGATAAGTCCTCAGTTTTCTTTAGTGCCAACACGGAGGAGGAAAAGAAAAATGAGATTTTGGAGATTTTAGGGCCTATGCAGGACTCTCGGCATAGTAAGTATTTGGGTCTCCCCTCTATTATTGGCAAATCAAAGAATGAAGTTTTTGTAGAGGTTAAAGAAAGGGTGGGAAGGAAGTTGGCTGGGTGGAAGGAAAATCTTCTTTCTATAGGGGGTAGAGAGATCTTTATAAAGGTGGTGGCCCAAGTTATCCCTACGTATTCTATGAGTTGTTTTCAATTACCAAAGGGATTGTGTGATGATTTAGAAGGTATGATGAGAAGGTTTTGGTGGGGGCAGCGTGGTCAGGAGTTAAGAATTGCTTGGGTGAGTTGGAAGCGGTTGTACAAATCTAAGCTTAGGGGTGAGATGGGCTTTAGAAACCTTCAAGCTTTCAACCTTGCCATGCTAGCAAAGCAAGGTTGGAGGCTTCTCATGAACCCAAACTCTTTAGTAGCTCGAGTATATAAGGCTAAATACTATCCCCATGGAGATGTCCTCAATGCTAGTTTGGGATCTAGACCATCCTATGCTTGGAGGAGCATAATGCAGGGGCTTGAGGTTGTTAAAAGAGGTACGCGATGGAGAGTTGGCAATGGAAGGTTGATCCATATATGGAATGACAAGTGGCTGCCAACCCTCACAACATACAAAGTGGTCTCCGCCTAGAGGTTTTGATGATTATCCCATGGTCTCGGCTCTAATTGATTATGACACTAGAAGATGGAGGGCTGATCTCGTTAAGTCCATATTCTTGCCCTTTGAAGCAAAAACGATTCTCAACATCCCAATAAGTTATAATCTTCCTGAGGACAAAATTATTTGGGCTGGAAATAAGAAGGGTGTTTTTATTGTCAAAAGTGCCTACTATGTAGCCCTCAATATGGTGGATTTGTTTAAGGAAGGAGAAAGCTCTTGTGGGGATCCTAGGGAGTGATTGTGGAAGAAGGTTTGGCACCTAAATATTCCATCAAAGATTAAAATCTTTGCATAGAGAGCATGTGTAGATGCCCTTCCAACTATGGTGAATTTGAAGAAGAGAGGCATTGGAGAGAATGATTTTTGTCCTTGCTGTGGAAGAGAGGTGGAGTCAATTTTTCACTCTATCATTCGTTGTGAAGTGGCGAAGAGGGTTTGGGACTGTTGGGATATCCATTTTGTTGAGAATGGGCAGGAGCTGTATGATGTTTCTGATGTTGCGTTGCAAATCCTTGATAAAATAACAGTCCAAGATTTTGAAATGTTTTTTGGAGTAGCTTGGTCGATATGGTATAACAGGAACTTAATTGTTTTTGAGTCAACTTGTAGATTGCCGAGCCATATTTGGGGTTTTGCCAATAGATATCTTCATGAATATTAGACGGCAAGGGTGGCGTTGAACAAGAGTCATGGTGCTGAAAATGGTGGGTGGACTCCTCCGCCTCCTGGAATTTTCAAGGTGAATGTAGATGGGGCGACATCGGTGGATGGGAGAAATTCAAGTGTTGGGGCTATCATTAGAGATTCTTGTGGGGCAGTCACAGCAGCTTGTTGTAAATATTTCCAAGGCCATTTTTCAGTAACTGAAGTGGAAGCTCTTGCTGTGGAGGCTGGGATTTTACTTGCTCGTGATATGAAGATATCTCAAGTTATAATTGAGTCAGATGCTGCATCTACTATTAGCGATATTAATGAGAAGTGTGTGGACAGTAGTCTCAGCCATTTGTATCAAGGAATTCTTGCTTTGTTGAACTCTTTTTCTAGTTGGAAAATCAAACATTTGAAAAGGGAGTACAACAACTGCACATGAACTAGCTCATCTAGCTAGAGTTAGTGAAGCTTCTCAAGTGTGGGTGGGGGTTTCTCCTCCTACTTTGCTTGAGTTGATTCAGGCTGATTGTAATTGGTAGTTCATGCTTGTTATTTCTGTCATCTTTGTTGTAATTCAATTTCGTTTGTTTGGTTGAATACAATTCAAAGCTTTGTATCAAAAAAAAAAAAGAAGAAGAAGAAGAAGAAGATAATAAATAGCAATAAAATATATATTGAACTTATTGATATGTTTGGATCCCCCTTTAATGAACCAAGTTCAAGTTGACCCATTTTTTACCAGCCAATCCCTCAACTCATGTATATATATAGTTCTAGTGAGTTGATGGTTCAAGTCCAAATTTGCCATGCTACTTTGTATTACAGGTCTCAACTAGCCACCACCCAAAGTCATCGCTAATGGTTTTGGGTCATGTTGTGGGGGTATATCTTGAGTTCAAATTCTCCAAGACAACAACATGACATTAGTTTGGTTGAAAGACTATTGTTGCCCACCACATAAAAATTTAGAGAATATTAAAGTTAGGCTCTGGGTTATGGCTCAACCTACCTGAGGCTGAGGGAGTGCTTGTAAATCTCTCTGTATAATCCCATATTTAGTGGCTTCATGTAGGCCCTTCAAACAGTAGTTTCTTAGTAAATAAGGTTTACAATATTAATCATGCCCATATAAAATTACATTGAATATTTAACCCCCCCTCCCCGCCCCCCCCCCCCCAAAAAAAAAAAGTCTCTCAAGATGCTAAGATAATATGCATAATTAAAAGAAAATTTCTGTTCTTTTTAATTTGAAAAGACAATTTCTATCTTTAGTCGACTTCACACTTTTTTATGAATGAACAAACACAACTGAATACTTCAACATATGAAGCCTTGGGTTTGGTGTAGATGTGAAAATATCCCCCTTTTTTTTTATTGTTTAAAACTTTATAATTACATAATGTTTTGTTTTTGATAGATTCAATAGATTTGAAACCTATGGCATTTATTTTAGGTTCCTTATTTGATGACAAAATAATTTATCAATAGAATTAATAAAAATTCATATATATTTTTTGAGGTTGAAATCAGCTATTTGCAAAAGGGAAGTTTGAATTGGATATTAAGTGTGTGTTTAGCAAAAATTAAAAAGGCAGCTTATTTTACTATGGGTTATGTTAACGAGTGCCCTTTGGACAATGATTAATAATCCATTTTAGGAAAGTTTTGACACTACTTTTATAGGAAATGAAAAAGGTTGTCATAACATTAATTGTTTTTTTTTCTTTTCCCATAAAATTTTTTTTTAAATGGATTGTTAACCAATGCCCTAAGGGCATCCATTAGCATTTCCTTTTTACTATTTAGCTTATTTTTGCTACTATTTATGAGTCTCATTGCACTTTTTGGTACTATTTATAGGTCTTACTGTACTATTTTAGTTAACTTTTACCTTTATCTACAGTACCTTCAGTAAAAAGTTTTCAGTTTTAGTAAAACAAGTGGATCCTAAACAGACCCTAATTATGAGCATTGTTCTAAGCACCAGCTTCATTTGTCACATAACTGTGCGGTTTAAAGAGCAGCACAAATATGTTATGTGTCCCTCGTGGTAGATTCACTCAATTGAAAATGTTTAGATCTTCAGATCTCTAATATAAGCTTTCCATAAATAGGATAATGTAGAGTGTTGAGCTTGTGCCAATGGGGGGCATATATGCAAGTCTAACTCTTGTTCTAACTTGAAAAATATGTACTCGGGACCTTCAGGTACACCCATCCATCATAAATTGGGTCTTGCAGTCTACTTGTCATTGAAAGTTTGGAAAAGAAAGAAGTACGGTTGGAGTGGTTGGGGCCACATTTGTTAATATTGTTACTAGTAATTAATAATTTAATATAAATACGGATTGAAGCTTAGCTAATGGTCTATAAGAGTTAGACTACATTTTTTGGTCAGAACAAACAGCCCTCTTACTTATAAAAACTCAGCACCGCAGGGTACTGCTTGGATCTTAGTTCTGTATATAAATTTATTCTCGGAACATGGAACATTGTTAAGATCTTAGCAGCCTTTTTCTTTGGCAAGAAAATGAATATTCTTTTTCTTTTTGTTTGCTACAATAATAAGATTTTAAAGGGATTAGCCCCGCGATCGAACTCTTTGGGCTTGGGCAGAGTCAAAAATACCACTTGAGCCAATAGTTTCGGGGTGAGCGTGAACCTGTTTTACCCCTTTTTTTTTTTTTTTTTTAAATAAAAAATAAGAATACATGAACCTGTTATACTTATTGAAAATGATCCTATGAATACCATATATTAGGAGGTAGGATTTGAGCCACAGACATGAACCTACTTTTTTTTTTTTGATACGAAGAATATTACTATTCAAACTATCGCTTGAACCTTTTGGGCTATTTAATATAGAAACTTAACAAGAAAAATAAAAGTTTACACTTTATTTTTTTGGCAACTCTATAAAATTATTATTATAAAATCATGTAAAAAGTCAAATGGCCAATTTAAGATTGTATGAAAAACTGCTAGTTTTGGCCTATCCAAATCAATATGTTAAGTTACTTGACCCAATTATTCCGACCCTAGTTATCTGATCAATAAGTCAGGTTGCTTCTTCTCAAAGAAAAAAAAAAAAAAAAAAGGGTCAGGTTTCTTGACCCCATTAAGTCGACCCTTGTGATAACTTAAGGGACAACCATCTTAAGTAGCTGCATGCAACTTCGACAGAGTAAAGGATCATAAGAACAAAATTTATAGCAAATGATTTGGCTCTTGCAAAATATAATTTCTCAGTGTTTGCCATTGCAAACTTGTTGCATCAACATCCCCTCCATTTGTTTTGTTGGAAATATAGAGGATTGCGTACCAAAAGTCACATGACACTGATGAGGCAACAGAGATTAAAAGGTTTTGACCATCAACGAGTCTTTTTTTTTTTTTTTTTTTGATAGCATCAACGAGTCATTTAACTTATCAAGAAATTAGTCCACCAATCATTAATCAGTACTTGAAACCAAAAAGCAAAAATTTGAATTAGCTGCTGGACATGGCAAAATACACATTACCTTCAGGAATTTCCAGAAAGTACCATTTTTACAAAATTACAGTTCCCAAAAAGGGAAAAATTACATTTCTGGTATAGGTCAACACTTTTCTCAATTTGATACAGCACAGGACTGTGAAGAATCAGTGAACATAATACAATGCTAAACCACTTCTATTACCAAGGTTTCAAGTCCCCTACAGGTCCAGCAGTCCAATTCAAAAACTTTTCACCAGACTTTAAGAAAATGTTCTTTTTATGAGGCAACTTGCGAGCCAGTCCATTCAGTATCTGATGGAAAGCGTCCCCAGGTTGTGTAGGTTGTGGGAACATCATTGCCGATTTCATTGAAGGATTTGCAAGCAATCTCTGCTTCCTTAGAATCACTTCTGGTGGTATAGATGTAAGAATTGTATCCAGGTTAGGGACATCTTCTTCTGCCACAAACACTCCAATTTCTTCCCATGGGATAGCATCAGCGAAGGGTAAAACAATATCGTCTGCTATAATAATAGGAATACAACCAAATACCACTGCTTCAACAAGCCTAGGACTCCATGGAGCCCATCCCAGAGGGCACAAACAAAATATAGCTCTTTGCATGTCTTCATAATAGGTGGTTGGATGGTCAGTTGAGATGTCAAAAAGTGCATTGTCTTTGAAGTTCTCCCAAACTGCTGCCCTTGCACCTCTGCAGTTAAACGAAAGTGTCAGGACATGATTGACCCAAAAACTTCAGAGATGCTACATAAGGTTATCGCATTTGAGATTAAGGCTGAACCCAAATCCAAATTAGGACACCATGTCTTCTTATAGCATTAAAAAAAAAAAAAAAAAAAAACCATTACAGCCCTAGACCTAGGCTTGAGATAGACTTGTTTGCTAAATAAATGAACATATACAAGCTTTTTCCCAAGCCGAGCCTAAGTTGTTCACAAATAGGTCAATTCATTTACAACCCGGAAGGAATGCCCATTCCATTCCCTTCCCTTAAAATGCCAAAACTGATTCCCTCTATAAATGGGGTGATTGGGAGAAAATGGAATAAAAGTTTAAGTAACCTTATATTAACTCCAATAATATGTTCTCACATACCCCTCTGCATATTATTACATCCTCCCTCTTCATTCTCATCATTATTATATTAAATAATATTATAGTAAATAAAAATAAAAATTATAATATATCAATTAAAAATAATATATATATATATATATAAATTACTACATTAAATAAAAACAATTATGATGGCAATACATAAAAATAAAATTTTATATTATATTTCAATATTATAATAATATATTTCTCTCAAAAAAATTATAATAATATAATATCAACATAATTAAAATGTTTATTTGGTTAAGAAAATTATTTTCTTCTCAAATTTCCGTTAATAATATAATAATATTAAAAATTTTAATTTATATAAGGAGGGCATAATGGTAATGTTGTCATAAACTGATTCTTTCCATTCCTTATATTACTCCAAAACAAGGTCACTTTAAATTCCATTCCCTTTTTATTCTAACAATCCATTTCTTTGTGAACTCTTAAAAGGATATCTCACATATTTGTTGTAATACTTAGGTAGCTTAGAATGGTTATCATTGATAAAGAAAGTACGCCTGACCAAAGTTTTCAGACCCAATTGTGACAAACTACTTGTAAAAGTTCAGTATGAGCATACCTAGCATAATAACCACCTTCGGGGTCATTGTTAACATCATAGAACAAGCCACGGAAGTAGACAAAGATGGACCGTGGAGTCTCTTGGGGAATCAAGTGTGCTTGCATTTTCTGAGGGGGAGCGTATGGAGGAATAGTGATTGAACCCTCATTTAGGCACACGTGGTTCCGTTGTCCAAAAGTCTGAACCAATGTAGCACGCTGGAGTAATGGAAGAATGCCCCGTTCAATAGCTTTCTCTTCCTACACAGTACAAACCAGAAGTGAACCCTACATTAATCATGATCAGTATGTGCAATCCTGCAATTTAAGATGATTTTGCATGCAAATAACAGCAGTGTACTCCACAAGGGGAGTGGGAGGAGTCATGGCCTTAAATATAAGAACAGGTGTGTTTTGATTGTTATGTTACAACAATAATCTTGCATACCCACTACAAAACCTGATATCATGTTACCAAAGCCATACTAGCCCCAACAAGAGCAAGGGTAGACCCAGCTATGGTCATGGCATAATGAGTTGAAAGCTACTTAGATGATTTGAAATATGCAATAACTGATCTATTCTTAAATGAGTATAAATATGACCAGTCTCTTCCTCTCTAAAATGAGTATTGTAGGTTTCCTCACCCTTCATTTCACCTTTCTAATTCATAATTCAAAGAAAAACATTTCAATGTTTCACTTAGAAAGCCAAGGGATATCCAGACACCTTCCTTTCTGTGAAATGACAAAGTCTAGGCTACAAGATTGATGACCTAATGGAAGTGGAAGATTGATGCCAAAGCTGACATGACATAACCTAAGCTACTGTACTAAGAAAATAAGTTGAATATTATATCCAATCAAATAATTTTGCATAATTTCTCACTTGACCAACTCAACAATGCTTATCTATCTTCCATGTCTATTATGAACCTGGAGAGGATTCCCAACAAAGATAGCAACCTTATATCCAGCCACATCTTTGGTCCATTCAAATAAAGTTTCTAACCTGATAATGAAAGCAGGCTCCAAAGTCATGGGGCACAACAAAGAAGTGATCAGCCCCTTCCGTACGATTCCAATAAGGCCACTTTGAAGAGATGAGCTGTATTGCACTTCTCATCATCCGTGGAGACTTGAAGGGCAATGGCAAGCCAGTTGGTGTAAGGTCACAAGTGATGTATATCGGGGTATAAAACCAATCCGCTTCTTCAGGGTTGAGGGTTCGAACAGGACTGGATAAGAGGAACCTATGCATATAGATCTCGGCGGCAAACATATGATTCAGACATCTTGGGTCCTTCTGAAGAAGCTTCTTGTTGTATTTGCTTGGAAGCTCATATACATAAACTTTCAACCTTCCTGTTGGATCATCATCCAAGACGTCACCAGCACTTCCTGCATCATTAAGACCAACCAAAGCTAAGATTCATGCTTCAAAGTCCAACTGAGTCAACGTGCTCTACTAAATTTAGACTTATTCTTTTGGATGCTTCACCAAAATAAGCTCAAATCACAATTAGCCAGTCATTCTACAATCAAGACTAACAGAAAAGAAGCTATGTATGCCTACAATATACATGTTCAAAAGTATCAGTTTTTGGGTTTATCAAGCAACATGGCCACAGTGTGCTGGAGCATGAAATTGATCAAATTAGAGTTGGCTCGCCCTTATAAACAGTGTCCAGCAGCTAGAATTCAAATAAAATTTCTGTATCTTTTCTCTTAAATATTTATCAGTCCAGTGCATGCATTTTAGAAGTGGTTCACAAGTTGAGTCAATGGATCAGTTTGATCTAAGACTTTGGACGACAATGTGAAGACACAATCATTGTTAATGAGTTCAGCAAAAAAATAAAAATAAAAATAAAAATGTTGGGTTAACAAACTTTTTCTTAGAAATCTGCTTTGAAGGAAAATCAAACATACCACATCTCAAATAAATAATCTCAATCTTAACTAATACCTAAGCTATACGATGAGCATGTGTGAAAACATGATGTTCTTCTTAGTCAGTGAAGGCAGAAAGTACCATATGATCTGCCTATAACTAATATGCACTTCTGCTAATTGCCTTGGTCCAAATCACCTTCTGCCAACAGCAGAGTGAAGTCCAATGTGTATAATCATGACACGTGTGATTGATATGAAGCAAAAATCTAGTACATGACATTCATTCTTAACCAGATTCTCAAGACTTTTGATGAGTAAAAAAATAGTAATAAATATAAAAACCACACTCGGAAATGTTTAAGAATGGAAGCTACTGAAAACCATTCTAAGGCAACGTGCTTCTCTAATTCAATTTCCCCCAAGAATCAAAGGTCTAGTTTCCGTCAATAATATCTAATCTTTAATAACTGAAACTGAATAATAATAAAAAAAGAATACAATCATACTGGTACGAACAATCATATTCAAGCTGAAATACCAGTTCCATTTGAAAGGAAAAGATATTCCATAAGCCCATAAATCTCACTGATCATTAAACAAGAACCCCCGAAGATATATCACTAACTAGTGTTGAACTAACACATCGCCAATGTAATCAATCATACATACACCCCATATCGAACGTTACATATTACAAATGCCAAAATCCCAGTAGAGCAGAAGTGCAAAATTACCAAGTTTCAACGCTTGAACCTATAGTAGAAACATAGAAACAACAAAAGCCCGGACCAAATTGCCATGTCATTGGCAACAAACTCCAATGGATAACATAAACAGCTAATGCATAAATTGAGCACATGAGAACAGCTTAGAATTCCACTTAAATCAATCAAGAAAACTTCAAACAAGTAAAATCACCTGAAATTCGCTCAGTACGCGCAGTCTGGTCAGCATTAATCCTACAAACAAGACCACAAACGATAAGGACAGGAAAAACCCATATGCAAATCCTCATTTTGCTAACTGCAATGCAATCTCTGAGACCAGAAATGGAGAAAATGGAAATGGGTCTTGTGGGTTTTTGTCTCAAAGAGAAGGAAAAGGGTGTATAAATGAAGAAAGAGTATATGGTTGGAATGTCGTATGGGTGGTAGTTGAGGAGGTTTCTTAGAGTTTAGACTTATGAGACTGAATAAAAAATGGAAGTTTACAGGTAGGGATTGATAGGGAATACAGAGTGGAATTGCTTGAAGAAACAGAGAAGGTGCATTTTTCGTGATGAAATTGCAGCAAACATGTACATATCTATGGGGGTTACTGAAAGCTGAGTTTGTTTTGCCGGTTTGATAACAAGTCCATCTCATAGGCTGATAAACAAGTCAAGCTGTTCTGTCTTGAATTTAAAAAGAAAAATAAATATTAAAAACATGGAACTTTATTACTTTAGTAATAGAACTATAGAAGGCCATATTATAAAAATAAGAATGAAGTTGAATTAAATATTGGGTTCCGTTAATCGGTGTACTTAGGCTAATTGTTAATAAACTATTTTAAAAAATTTTAAACACTATTTTTATAGAAAATATAAAAAGCCATAAAAAAAATTACTTTTGACTTTTCTCATAAAATTTTTTTACAAATATTTTATGAACTAATGATCTTAGGGCATTCGTTAACTTTTTGCTAACACGTTTGTGTCTCTCTTTTTTAACCAATTAAGGTTTCGTTTGGGAGTTCATAAGAGAAGGGAATGGAATGGAATGAAATGATTATAAGGGAATGGAAATGAATGGAATGAAATAGAATGTATTTAAGTAAGGGAAAAGAATAGAAAAGAATGGAATGTAATAGAATTAAGTAACTTTGATTGGATGTTTTAAAATTAAGGAATGGAAATGAATGGAATGTAAGTAATCTTGTTTGGGAGTAACATAGAGGGAATGGAATGGAATCATTTTATAATAATATTACTATTAGACCCCTATTTTAAAATAAATGGTTGAATATATAGGGGTATTTTGGGAGTTTTAGTAAAAAAATCATTAAATCTAATTCCATTTCCTCTCATTTCTCCCAATTTCGGGGGGAATGAAAATTCGAGATTTTAAGGGAATAGAGAGGAATGAGTGTTCCCTTCTATCTATTCCATTTCCTCCCACTTAAACTCCCAAACCCTCCATTAAAACTCCTAAATAGGGAATGGAAGAATATTTTAAAATTATTCTTTTCATTCATTTCCATTCCATTCCATTCCCTCCTCCCAAACGAGGCCGAAGTGACAATTAATAAGATCATCTATGTGTATTATTTAAACAAATAACACGACTCAAATTACACATAAATAATTTCTTTTATTGTTGTATCAACATACCTTTTTCCTTTCTATTTTTATGAAAAGTGAGCATTATAGACGATTCAGATAAAAATCTATTAAAAGGTAATCTATTGGCTTATTTTGGAAAGATTAAAAATGAACTTAAAAGGTAATGATTTTCATTCATTTCCTTAATACTAAACTTTCAATAAAAAACGTTTTCAAATTAAAAAAAAAAAGAGGGGGGGGGGGGGGGGGGGGAATACTTAACAATTCTTTTATGAACAAAGTTTGACAACAAGTTACAAACTTTTTTTCTTTTTTTTGAGAAGCCAATAAGTTACAAACTTTGTTGTAACTTAAGACTGCAATTTTACTCAATATATTTTTATTGGATGTAAATTTTGACAAATCTACCATTAGATTACATTTTCTTCTTACATACTTCATGCTTGTAAAATTTCCAGAAGATAAAAAATTAATAGTTATATAATTAATCAAATGTTTAAATTTCAAATTTTTGTGGTCTAAAATTATGCATAAAAAATAAGTTTACGAATCGAATAGTAAATAACATATGATTGATAAGAAATTTAACATGTGTATTATGAACATAAAGAACATGTAATTTAACAGTTTAGATTTTTAAAATATGTAACAATGCTAATTTTTTGAGTGAGAGATATAGGCTAAGACTATAACTAAGTTTGTAGTCAAACTTTGTCTTTATTTTATTTTCATTCTATTCCCTTATTTTTGGACTTAGCAAGTGGGTTCAGGTCAAGTTAATCAAGTTCGGTTCAAACTTCAAACATGGGTCATCCTAAACGAGCAAGCAGATTGGGTTACTAGTCAACCTATATTTTTCACACGCAAATAAAAGTTACTAGTCAACCTATATTTTTCACACGCAAATAAAAGTTACTAGTCAACCTAGTTCAAAGTTCACTAATAATATCATCTCCATAAAAGTTAGGTGATTTGCCGTTAAGGTCCCAAAAATGACATGGTTTTGTTTTTAAAAAGTTTTTTACATTAAAAAAAATCCATAAATTTAACATATAAGGGGGGGGGGGGGGAGGAGAACAATAAGTGCCCATAAACTCTATTGGCATTCTAGGGCGACAACGGCGCATTCATTCGGCTCTCATCCTCTCAAATACTAACTTTGTTCTACTTGATGATGGTGAAAGAGATGCTAGTTCACTTATAGCAAATGAGAGTGAGACTAACAATGAAAAAGATCTTATGAGTTTTATTATAGAAAAATTTGCGAAAAATACACACTATTCCTTCTTTTCTATCGAATCGATCATAACCACTACCTACATTCCACGAAATTGTGCTCCACAAATAAGGGCTAATAAAGAGACCTACAATTTCGTAGAAAGACATCATGATCCCCTGTGGGAAAAAAAAAATTTTGTGTAGGCAAAAATAAATATATTGAAATTTAATCAGGATATAACTTTTCTATTGATTCCTGCAGATTGGATCAAAAACAATTCTTGAATGAGGTATTTAACTCCAGGGATGAATCGAAAAAGAAATATTAATTGGTTCTACCTCCTTTTTTTATGAAGAGAATGAATCCTTTTATGAAGGATTAGAGAAAAATGGGTCCAGACCTCCTGCGGGAATGATTTGGAGGATCTAGCAGGGCTACTAGAGCTTGGGTCTCTTTCTTGGGTGGGGCATCAAGTACATGTATCTTTACCGATTTAGACCAATGCTCCGAGCCTTGATTTAGACCAATGCTCCGAGCCTTGTAGCACGTAGGTTGAAACTATTTCTAAAAAAAAGATGTTTCAATCTAAGCTACTGAATGCTATCAAAATTTATATTATAAGTTTAATTTAATTTGAATGCGGTTGCCTTGTGTATTGTGGTCATTTGGTGGCTACTATTTGATTCAACATAATCATTACCTTGACGTCATGTTATCTTTACAAGGTTTCAAATTTTGGAGTGATTTGCTAGCTTATATGGTCTTTTTTTTTTTAGTTTAAAAAACGAGTCGGGTCACGAGTCAAGGGTCAACCTGTTTTTATCTTGAATCTCTCGAATTTAGGTCAGGTATTTTCCTTCAAGTTCGAGTTGGGTTATCAAGTCAAGTCTAATTTTGCCAGTTTACTTATATCTTTCTCCCAAACCACATCTCTCTTTTCTTTTTTTCTTTGAGTAAATATTTTCAGAATCATTCACATTTTAGTTCTTTTAATGTTATGTAATGAAGTTGTTGTGACTTGTGACTATTTACAATAACATTTATTGGTTGTTGACCCTCCTTTATTCAGAGAATTAAAAATCATTTGTCAAATTAACAAATTTGTAAGCTTAAGATTGAAACCCTATACTTACTTACCACCGCCACTTCTAAGTGAGTTGGTACCCAGTTATGTAAGTGACCTATTGCTCGGGGGTTCAAGCCCCCGCATTTACCTAGCAAAAAAAAAAAAAAAAAAAAAAAAACCTATACTTACTTATATGACTTTAATCCTAAACTTGGACGGGGGAGATGAGCATGAAAGAAGAGGATAGGAGTATATCACATTCACTTGCAATCATTAATCCTACGATTCCTACAATATGAACAGCCGAACAGGTTGTCCAATAACAAAGCACCAACTAATTAAATAAATATTCTACCAAAAAAAAGAATCTAATTAAAAATAAAACATCTATGATATGAGATATTAATCAAACCTGTGGCCAAACAAATCTCACGTATTAGTAACAATACAAACAAATCTAGCTTTATTCTTGTAACCAAAGAATCCAAAACCTCTACCAATATCCACCAATTGTGACAATCTAACCACAAACTGACATCGTTGCCTCTTATTCTTGTCGCTACCAAGTACCAACCACCTCTCACCGTTAACCCATAATTTTTCTTTTCCTCATTGATCCCCTCTCTTTCTCCACTCGATCACCTTTGAGGAATGGCAACATGAATGATGGGTTTGTCAATGCATGAGATGAGAAACCCATCCTTCATGTTACTACTCCATGACAACACTCGAGAGTAGCAGGTGAAGCTGGAAGACAAAAGAGAGGGGGATTGGTGAGGAAGAAGAAGGAGAAGAAACGGGATGGACCATCAGTGAGAGGTGGTTGGTTGCAATAGGAGAGAGAGAGAGAGGTAGCAATACAGTGTTAACGTGGTGAAAGAGTGATAAAGGTTGGGGCTGTTTGGTTATACATAGAGGGTTAAATTCATTTATTTTTTTCGGCTAAGTGAGATTTATTTGGCTATAGGATTCGATACCTTATATTTCTACTGTGTTATTTTTAAGGCCAAAATTTAATTTAGACTCTTGATTTTTACTCCAATTATGAAATTAGTTCTTAAGGTTTAATTTTATCAATTTAATCCTTCACTTTGTAAAAATTAGTCGATTTTATCCAACTCTGTTGGCAAATGACCCTAATAAACTTTTGTTTTTTCAAATTAAAAATATAACAAGAAATATTAATTAGAACCATTTAATATATATTGTTATTTGATGAGTATTGTTTAAACTTTTTTATAAAAAAAAAATGTTAAAAATTACTTATTTTTGAGAAAATGTTAAAAATTACTTCAGAAGAAATTTTTATCAAATTTTCGCTTTATTTTCACTACAAAAGTCATGCCAAGTTCTACACTTAATTGCATTACAATATTTACTAATAACATTTTGCTTATGATGTGAAAGTGCGCACTAGTCTAATTACTAGATGCTTATTAAGACCTCCCCCCTCCCCCCCCCCCCCCCCCCAAAATTTAATTACGGCTTAATTAATTTTAAGCTAATCATAATTAATGTGAAACTTATGTAATTAACCAATTAATCAACCAAACTACCAAACAATTGCATGGATGAACATAAAGATGCAATGCTATAATGTAAAGGGCGGTAGAGAAAAAAATATCAAACCCAAGATAACATCCGATTTGTTATTGAAGAGAAAAACCAAAGAACTTGATGTAAAAACCCTCTGCGGCCCTCCAAGCCAAAAATGATCCACTAGTAAATAAGTTGGAGTACAAGAATAATCAAGTAGACCCTCCAAGCCTAATCTACTTACTGTACTTAAGCTCTCAAAGCTTTTGCTACCAACAGACTACTCCAAATTTTGTCATTACTAGCTTTCCTTATCTCGCAATACTGCCCGATTGCACCACCACGCCTACCTTCTGAAAATGTGATCAAGCTCCAATGCTTTCTAAGCTCCAAAACACTCTTAACACTTAGATTGTGTATAAGTTGTATTTGGGTGAAATCTCCATTCAAGGCATGTAAATTAGGAAAGGGAAGAAAATAGACTACAAAGAATTCTCTCTTAAGGGATAAGTAGCTCTCTCTTAAAGGTGGGTATTTCTAATTTGTAAATCCCTTAATTTCTAGGTTAAAATTCGTGGGAAAGAGATGTATATATAGAGAAAGAAAAAAAGATGCATAGTTGTTTCAACAAAATAAGCTAAGACACCCTAGCAGTAACATACTTTTGAACTTCCTCATGTGCTCCTCACATGATCACTCGTGGGTGCCACAATCTCAAGCTACTTGCAAGTTAGTCCCTAGTTCCACTAGTTGAGAAAATCTTTACCAACTCTAGACTAAACTCATATACATAAAATCCTACAAAAATATAAGGAAATAAATGCATGAAATTATAACAAATTTGACATGGAATAAAGCCAAATGCTATGGAAAATCACAACATATTGCAGTGCACCACAACATCCCGTAGGGTACGTGGCATACAAGCTTGCGAGACCTTGTGTCTAAATAGATGCAATCAAGGGCAATAAGCCAATCACAATCTTTAAAAGTGATAATGGCTTTTATGACCAACCACTGAATGTGTGGAGTCTAAGTCCTACTCCCTTTTGATACATGGTGGCCATTCTATTAGGATGATCAAACTTAAGAGCACCACACACTTACGAGTTTGATCACCCATCCTATTGAGAGGATATATCAAAATATATACTTTACAAATATTTATTAATATAACCACTACAAGGAAAAATGTTTATAACCACAACAGCTATTGCAACAAAAAAAATTTATAGTAGTAATAATTACCTACTACATCTTCAAGTTCATTTTTATTGTAATAAAAATTTAAAATGTGTTGATTTATTATATTAGTATTTTAACTTTACAATAAATTTTAAATTTTTGTTGTAATAAACTATGTATTGCAACGAAATTAATTGTTGACACAATATGTACCTTAATCATAAATAAATGTGAAGTTGCAATAATTCAAACCCAAAATAATTAAGATAATTTATTTCTAAGGAAAATTGTGAAGCAATAACTTATTGCAATGAAATTTGTTGTTGTAACACTTTTCTGCAACGAAAACTATTGTTGTAATATCTCATTGCAGCAAATCAAATTGTTAGAATAACTTGTTGCAATGAAAAGTGTTGCTGGTGTAACTAATTGCAATGTAAAACATTGTTGTATAACTTATTGCAATGTAAAACGTTGTTGTATAACTTATTGCAATAAAAAATGTCATTGCGATAACTTATTGTTAGAAATTTTTTGTTACTAGACCATTCAATAAATTGTTCTATATATTGCCATGATTGCAATAACATTATTTTTATAATATAAAAAATCCTTTGTTGCGATGACTTTACATTATTGATAATACTTGTTGCAATAACATATCGCTACAGAGTTTATTGCAACAACGCGTAATGACTTTTTTGGTTGCAATAAGTTCTTATAATAATGACTTCGACTTTATTGTAACAAAAAATGTCGTTGCAAAAATAATTTTTTCTTCTAATGAATATATCTTTGAACTCAAAGATGTGTAAGAATAGAGGATCACAAAGGCACTAACAAATAAATCTTCTTAACTTAAAATAACTGAGTCGGTCAAATAGTGTGAGTCTAAAAAAAAGAGTTCTTGAACCATTAAGCTAATATTGCTAGTTGCATAGGCATGTTGTATGCTCATCAACCATACAAAAAATGTAGTACCATAAATCTAGTCCCAACTATATATATATAGCCCACCCCAAACCAATCCACCCCTACCCCCACACCAAAACCGAATCTAAAATCTAGTACCACAAATCTAGTCATGAAAGAATTACAGGTTCATGCTAAAGCAATAAACCAAGCATACTACTACCACATAGATCTTTAACAATGGAAATTTCACAAACTATAAACAAAAAATTAACCAAAAAAGATTAAGATGAAATTACTGAACTGAAAAAGAACTAATCAAAATTTTGTTTTCCTATAGTTAATTGATTAGAAATATACCAAACTATTTCATTTTTCATCCTATTAGGACTAACACAATTTTAGGAAAATCAAAATTTCTTCATTTTTTATTCTATTATGAACTACTAAGCCTCATACAAATGATCCTTCAAAATAATTCCAAGGATTAATATAATAAATGCCCCTTAACTATCTATACGCTTACCAATTTAGAAAGATTTTTTTTCTAGGTAGATCACATATCAAATTCGCTACTAAGAAACCCCTTATCATAAATATTAAAAATATTCAACCTCAATCCTAAAGCTTATCTAATGTATTTCAAAACAAAAGAAAAAGTCATATTTTTAATAAAATAGAGCATTTTTAAACTCCATATTTTTAATAAAAAATATTATTGTTTTTGTACATGCATAATCCCCAAAACTTCATAGCATATCCCATTTTAGAGAAAGAAAACACATAAGAATATTCCCAAAAATTTTCATGATCAATATATCATAATGCTTAACGATATGGCATGAAGGTTTGGGGCTTTTTGCTTATGTGTAAACAATCTATGACAGGAGTGTATGCAATATGTATGACACTTATTTGGAGATGGCAACATAGGGAGTTCTAACTAAGAGAACTTGAATAAAAGAATCCACCTATACGGAACATCATGAAATATTCATTGATAATTGGATTATCAATTGGAATGTTCATTGACAATTTCTACTTTGCTATTCATTTTGAATTTTTATACTAAAATTCATTTTAGTTTCATGTTACTTGCTCTTTTATTGATATTTATTTCAATGTGATATTAATGGCCCTTTATAAGTGCCCATGGAACTCAAAAAAAAAGAAGAAGGTGGAAATCACATTTTCGTCCCTACATTTTCAGGCGATTCCCACTTTGGTCACTAAATTTTATTTTTACCGCTTTTAGTCCCTATTCTGAAAAACGCTTCCTGTTTTGGTCCCTGCTGTTACATTAGAGACGGAAAATGCACACGTGGAAAATTGTAGAATTAAAAAATATTAAAATAATGTCCACGTGTGAACCCAGAGCAGGCAAATTTCCATCAGGTGGTTGATGATGATGTTGCTGTGTTCATGATTGACTTGGTGAAGGGATATGGGGAGATTCATGTCTTTGTGGAGCATCCAGTGCATGAACCACTTGAGTTACCAGTGGAGGATTTTGAGCCCTTAGCTGCTAGACAACTTGGTAGTGAACCAGAAGGTGTAGATGCTAAGGCCTTAAAGGTTTTTGTTGGTGATCAACAAAATGAAGGTGTGGTTTATTGTGTTAGCAGTGACAGTAAGCTTCAGAGTGATCACTATTATGAGTATGTTGAGTATGAAAATGATAATGATAATGATGATGAAGAGTATAGACTTGATTTTTCACAATTTGGAGGCCATGATAATGCTGAAAGTACTAATGTTGACCATGGTGAGCCACATGAGGTAGATGTTGAGCAGGTTTGTGCTAGGACGGCTGGCAATGCACCAGTTGTTGATGACCAAGTTAAGGAGAGTAGTGAGGCTGAGGGGAGTGACTTAGAAGAAGAGCCAGAAATGCAACCAATGAATATTGGTGAAGATAGTACTGATAGTTGGGACAATCAAGCTAAAGATGATGAGGTTGAACCAGGAAAAATGGGTGGTGGTGTCATGAATTCTAACTATGAGAGTGGGGAGCTGCTTAGCCTTGACGAATCATCATCAAGCAGTGAGCATGGTGATGATTCAAGTGATGATGACATCCCTATTGCTGAGGTTGACAATTCTATTAGGAGAAGCACATACCCAATCTTTAGGCCAGTAGCCAAAGCTAAGCACCTTAGGTTTGAGAAGGATATTTTGTTCATCTCACCTAAACAATTTAAAGATGCTATAACTGATTATGCAGTCCATGGTGGGTGAGGTATAAAATTTGTGAAAAATGACTTGGTGAGAGTGAGAGCCCGATGCCAGCCAGGGTGCAAGTTTGTTGCCTACCTTGCAAAGGTGCCAAGGGAGAAGAGTTTTAGATTGAAAACACTGAACATGGAACACATATGCAGCAGAAGTTATTGAAATCCAAGGTGCACAACATCATACATTGGGAAGAAATTAGTGAAGAGAGTTAGGAGACAGCCTGACATAAAGCTCAAGGACATTTAGGATGCTGTGCATGAGAAGTATATGGTTGACATAAGTGTAGGCAAGGCAAGTAGGGCTAGAGAGAAAGCTCAAGATGCTGTTGATGGGGCCCACACTACACTGTTCAACCAACTGTGGGAGTACTATGATGAGTTGAGAAGCTGTAGTCCTAGAAGCACAATATTGATAAAGGTGCATACTTATAATGATGGTGATTTGACAGCTGAGCATGCCTTGGCAACTAGGCTGCCATATTTTGAAGGAATCTACATCTGCTTAGATGGTTGCAAGAAGGGCTTCTTGGTAGGGTGTAGGCCAATCATTGGTCTAGATGCATGCCATCTGAAGACCAAGATAGGTAGTCAGCTGATGTGTGTTGTTGGCAGAGATCCCAATGATGAATACCTCCCCTTTGCATATGCAGTAGTCAATTCTGAAACCAAAGACTCTTGGACCTGGTTTCTTAATTTATTGCTTGCTGACATAGGAGATGGCAACAGATAGGTGTTCATATCTGATCAGCAAAAGGTCTGATGGTAGCTTTATTGCTTGCTGAATTAATTGTGGTTGATGGGTGTTCTTAATTTATTGATTGCTGAATTAATTGTGGTTGATGGTAGCTTCATTGCTTGCTGAATTAAATGATTGTGCTTTGCAGGGGTTAGTGAACACCTTTGTTGATAATTGGCCACAGTATGAGCACAGGATCTGCTGCAGACATTTATACAATAACTTGAGGAAGAATCATCCTGGTGTCCTTATTAGAGACCTTTTTTGGAAAGCAGCTAAGGCTACCTATTAGCAAGTACATGAGAGGGCAATGAATGAGCTAAAGGAGGTGGATGAAGATGCATTCAAATGGCTGCAATCTCACTTAACAACTATCTGTGCTATGCACATGTTCAAAAGTAATGGCCAGAGTGACACAGTCCTGAACAACATGTGTGAAAGCTTCAACAGCAGGATAGTTAAGTTCAGGAGCAAACCTATAATCACCATGGTAGGCAATCTACTCAGGGTAGTCATCACTTAGTATGCATAAATGTGCATTATGATCCATAGACCTGTGTGATTCATGAATGATTAATTTTCCCTTTCTCTCTATGTGCTTGCAGCTTGAGTGTATTAGGCTATATCTAATGACAAGATTTCAAGCAAACAGGCAAATGATTATGAAAATGGAATCTAAGTTGTGTCCTAAGATAAGGAAGAGACTGTACAAGGAGAAGTTACCATGCAGCAAGTGGCTAGCATGTTGGGCTGGTCGTACCAAGTATGAAGTGAAGAATGGGCTAGAGAGTTTCACTATGGACTTGGAAGAGAAGAAGTGCAGTTGTAGGAAGTGGGACATAACTGGCATACCATGTTGCCATGCCATTTCCTGTATCTTTTTCAATAGGGAAGATGCTGAAAAGTAGGTCAATGCTTGCTACAAAAGGACTACCTGCATTGATTGCTATGACCCCATTATAGAGCCCATCAATGGCCTGAATATGTGGAGACCTAGTGGACTGCCACCTGTGCAGCCCCTTATCAAGAGGAGATCTCTTGGCAGGCCTAAGAAGAAGAGGGCACTAGAGCCTTGTGAACCTAGAAGTCACAGAAAAAACAGAGGTCTAGGCATCTCAAAACAATGTAAGTCATGTGGGAAATTAGGACACAATAGGAGGAGTTGCAAGGGAGAAGTAAGAGAGAACTCCTCCCTGCCTGGGAGTGCATCCCAAGTCAGTAGGACCACTAGGAGGGTAAATATAATACTTTGACTTAGATATCTGTGTTGTTTTGTTTTTCAGTTGGCAGATTATTAATTGTTATTGTGCTTGTGCTTGCAGGCAGCCAAGGATGGTCATACAAACAGCCCAGTTGTAGGCAGTGCACAACCAAGCTCTAATGCTCAGCCAACAGTACATAGGGCACAACCAAACTTTAATGATGATGTGACCACAAGTGCACCTCCACCCTCCACCCTCCACTGATAACCAATCCAATCCAAAACCAAAAAGATAGAGGAAGAGAAGTGCAGTCACCACTGAGACCTTGAATGCAACTGGGAATGCAACAAGGTATATGGCAGCAATGAGATTTGTTGGAAGATAGCAAGCTGAAGCAGGACTTTTTTTTTTTTTTTTTTGTGCTATATGTTGAGAGCACTCTTCATATGTTTATGTAACTGCCAGGACAATTGGCATTTTGGTATACTTATATAATGGCTGACCAAGTCCTTTTTTTGTATGAATGTGTTAGATAGACTTTGTCCCATATTTTGTAATTATTGTGGTACACCAAAAACTGTCATTGGTGTTAATTATTGATCATTAGTACTTACAGGTGATGCTATGTTTCTATGTTCATTAGTATTTGCCCTTTCTCCCATTGTTGTGATGATTCTGCTTCCATTATTCAGATTTGTTGGTTTTTAGCTTAATTAAAAAGTGATGTTCCATTGCTAAAGTCTCGGATTACAGAGAGAATTACACCAAAATTTAGGCCTTTTCTCACTAATACATACTAACACAAAAATTCTGCCAAAACCTACCAAAACGTACCAACATACACCAAAATTATGGCCTTTTTCCACTAATACCTACCCACCTAATGACCCATTTTCCCCCCACCTATTTAGCCAACCAAAAGAAGCATCAAGCAGAGTAGCATCCCACTTATCACCAAAGACAGCCCCAGGCAGATGAGCAGCCTCTTTTCTCTCTTCCTGTAGCCTGCAATGTCAGCTTCAAGGGTTAAAATCTGTTGCCTCTGCTCCGGAATCAACACCTTGTCATGCTTGCAGATTTCATCATCATGCCACTGAAAAAATTTACACTTGCATCCAACCTGACACCCAAGAGCCAGATAAAACCCATTATATCTTCAACCAAAATCATGAAAAACAACAACAAATAGTATTAGCAAAATCTGGTCACAACCAATCCAACACTTGTATTAGCAAAATACTAAAATCCTTGAAACTAAAAAAGACCCACTAAAGAAAGTAGCTATAAAATAAAAACCCAATAATAGAATCCTATAAATGTTCCATAAAAACAACATATTTACAGTCAAAGAAGCCCAAACACCTCTCTCTCTCTCTCTTCATAGTGGGTCGATTCCTTTCTCTCCCCACAAAAAGTTCCTCTTTCTCACTTTTTTTTTTTTTTCTCACCTAAACTTCACTCCCACCCAGAAACTCAATAGAAATTTAAAAAATTTACAAAGAGAGATCGTGTATGTTGGAAAAAAGATGTTCAACAAGAATAGTCTTGATATGAAAACCAGGTCTATGACCAAGAAAAAGAAAGCCAGATGTAGAGTTAGAGTTAGAGAGAAAAAATACTAACTTACCCAGAAATTTGGACACCCGTAGAACCTTCTTCCAGGGTTCTTAGGTGTCCACGAAACAACCAAAACGAGTTTCTCAAAGCAGAAGCATTGGGTTGGGCCCCTTTTCCTCAAGCTTCCACTTGATGACATCGAGCTTGATTCCATGAGAGCAGTTGAGTTGAAGATGTTTTTGGGCTATGTTGTGAGCGAGGAGCTGAGTTTGTGGTGAGGAGCTTAATTTGGGGGTTAGGGATTTCTGAATTTGGCGAGAAGCTGATCCAGGTATTTCAATGGGCAGATGATCATGAAGTCACGTGACCTCCTACAGGCGGGAATGGGACTAACTAAGGGCGGGAAAGCCACGTGGAGCTTGCAGTGACACGTGGACATTATTTTAATATTTTTTAATTCTGGCGTTTGCTATGTGTGCATTTTCCATCTCTGATGTAACGGCAGGAACCAAAACGGGAAACGTTTTTTAGGATAGGGACTAAAAGCAGTAAAAATAAAATCTAGGGACCAAAGTGGGAATCGCCTGAAAATGTAGAGACAAAAATGTGATTTCCGCCAAAAAAAAAAAAGAAAAAAAAAATTCAAGAACTATATAAAAATCATCTATCACCGAACACTCTACTGTATCCTTTAATTTTGTCATATATCCATGAGTTTCAAAACTGGGCAAAGTGGTACATAAATGAATTAATCCATGAGATGTGCATATGTTTAGACTTTTTGAGGAGAAGCACTAAGAATAGGAGTTGAATTCACTACTTCTAAGAGGCATGAAAAATTAAGTAATCTTCGTGTTAATCATGGCAATATACACTTAAAACAATTATATTAAAAAAATTAAAATAAGATATATGTAAAGAAATATCAAATATAGAGAGAAGCGATATTCTAATTCTCTCATCGCCTCACTATGTAGATTGTAAAATTAATCACAGAACAGTCCAAAACCAATTCAATCTTAATATCCCAAACAAAAGCAAATATGCAAAACAAAATAAATTCTAACCCAAATACTTCAATCAAAACCAAAACTAACCCAAATACCTAAATCCAACCAAATATTCAAACAAAAATCATACTTAACGCTTAATTTATAAATTAAAAAAAAAAAAAAAAAAAAACCAATGAATGTTCCAACAGATAAGACAGTGGCCAGAGACTAGTTTTTTACCAGTTGAAAATATTACTAGTGATTGGGTGGTTGGAGACCAACAGTGGTGGCAATTTGAGATTTCTATCTCTGTCGTCCCTTTGTGCCTTACTACCACCTCTATCTCACTACTTTTTCTGTGGTATTTTTCTTTAAAAACTCTAAATTGTATAAAGAGTATTTCACAAACTGCATAAGAGTATTTCAAGAAGAAAAACAATTAACGGATATCCTACCCTTTGGTTGGGGTTTACGAATTGCAAGAGTTTCATAATTTTAATCTAACTCAATGTTTGTTTTAGGTTGTGTCTGTTGATAGTTGTGTTATACGGTGTCTTTGAGAATAAAAATTTACTCTGGTTTAGAACTGTGCATATGCCAATTTTCATAACGGAGTGAATTGTGGAAATTTTAATCTACAATTATATATAATAATAAATATATCGATGCAATAATTTGATCTGAATTATTATTTTTTTCAATTATTTACAATTTATTGTATTAAAAATTGTGAAATAATAGTTTATTACTGCAAGATATTCGAAGTAGTAAATTGTTTATATATATATATATATATATATATTGTAGGGATTGAGTTTGAGCACTATTCCTAAGGGCTAAGTGAATTCAAACCCAGCAAGCCCAATACAATAAATTTGTAGAGAGTGGGTAGAAGAACTAGACTTTAATGAGTATAACAACAGTTGAAAATGATTTTAAAGGATGAATAAGTAAAGAGCAAGCAATTCAATCCTCGGCACTAGTCCGAAGAGCTTCAACTTATTATTTCTTGAGTGACGGTGACAATGGTTACAAAGTTAGTTCAGATTGCTACAGTGTTTTCTCTGGTAAAATCTCTGATCCCCCTTTTTTCAAAGCTTCTTCTTCCTTATGTACTACTTTTCTCCTTCATTTCCACCATACACGTGTAGGTCAGATATGCTGTTGTTAGTCTTTGTCACATCAACCTCCTCCCAAAGCTCTTAGGTAGTAGCTGTGAGTCTGAAAAGCCACTGCTCAGGTATCATTTCCACATTAATGCGGCCAAAGTGTTAGTTGTAGAGCATTTAATGTGGAGGCAGCAGCTTTTCCTGGAATTGCTCTACTGCTATGCTCCAGTGCGCTTACTTGCTGTACCTATCTTTTTCTTTGGAGTGCTTTGGAAGATTGTCTTTGCTGGTAAATCACTTTTCTTCTACCTCGGCCTTGGCTAGTCGAGGACAGAGTTGTCCTCGGCATGGTTTCCTGGGTTGCCATGATCTCCACTGTCTTCTTCATATGCAATTATGGGCCTCGACATGGGCCTCAGGCCCCGTACAAAAGGTGGATATATATCACCGGGCTCTATGATCCCACAATAGCCCCTCAAAATCTTGCTTTTTGACTCCTCGGGAGGAAAAAATGATTTTGATATCCCCGGCCCACCTTGTTTATAGTTACACCCCTTCTATCTGAACTCCCAAATGCCTTTTTACCTTCTCGAGGCACGCTCCTGACGCTTCGGCGTCTAGAGCTCACCCTCATTAAATTTTGACGGCACTTTTGTCCCTCACGTTCAACAACACGATGCAAATCTAACGGTGGTGGATTTCCTGGGGTTACGAGCGGGAATTTTCCCGCTTGTAACTTCTGTGCCACTATAAATAGCTTTTCAAATCAACTCATTTCCCTACTACCAACAATCACACAGTTCTAGAGTTCATACACTGAACTTGTCACTCTCTTTCACTCCCTTGTGCGTCTACAAATACCAAAAATTTGTTCGAGGACCTTCTTTTCAAACCTGTAAGTTTTCTCGAACCCTCTTAGTTTTGTTTCTTTCCATATATTCTCTTTTCATCACACTTTTTCCTTCTCGGCTCTATCTTTCGTTTCAAACTTGTTAATTTCTCTTCAAAACTTCTTAGGAGATGGGTAGGTTCAGGTGTTTAGTTGAATCCGAGGAGGATAGAGAGAGATTTAGGGCTAAGTACAGGATCCCATTAACAGTGGGCATGAGATACGTTGCCCAAGGAGAATGGGTAGACGATAGGAAAGGGGGAGAGGTGGTCATCCCAATGATTACCTTTATGGAGGGAGGGATGATTATCCCCATGCGTAATATCACGAGGAACTACCTTAGATTCTTTAGACTATCCTCCATACAATGCGCCTCAAATATGTTTAGAGTATTAGGGAGTGTAGAAGCCTTAAATGAGAGAATGAACCTGGGATTGTCACACCATGATGTCAACTGGGTATACAACCTACATCATTTGAAAGGATAGGGATACTACCTTAAGTCAAGGTATCTCGAAATAAGGCTAATTTAATGCCTCCCTACGTCAAACAAAGGGCTAAAGGAAGATTTTTTAATCTTTTCTGGGGAATGACATGATGGCCTACCCTGTCCGATTAAGGAGGGAACACCAGGTGGGGGTCTAGTCGTAAATTTATGCACCTTGGCTTATATTTCCCTTTTGTTTCACACTATTTCTGCTTTTGGCAAATTCTCCTTCCGTTTTAATGATTTTGCAGACAGACGTTCTACCATACCTCGGCTCAACTTGGTCAACAGAGAGAGTCTAGATAGAATTCTACGGTCCGAGATGTTTGTAAACGAAGCCGACGGTCAATTACGAGCAGCGCACGTAATCCTTGGGTACAAACCTATTTCCCTTAGATTCCAAGCTCCCAAGTGTGTAATAAAAGCCAACGATCCTTGTCTTCCCCGTATTAGTGTGGCCTTTAAAGGATTCGTCGTTCCTCAGGGCATTTCAATTCCTGAGGGTACACCCTTTATACAGCCACTCTTTGTGGGCATCCCTTCAGTAGGAGCATCCATATCCCAACCCGTTGTTAAGGAAAGAGGGGAAGAAGAAGAAGAAGAAGAAGAAGAGCCAGAGGGGAATGTAGATTTGCCAGACTTCCAGGACGAATTTGAGGTGTTCAACCGAACTCTATCCTCCGAGAGTACATCAGCTAGCCTTGACCATCAACAACAAGTAGGCATCATCACTTTGGACGAGATGGGTATCCAAAGGAAATCTAAAAGAAGTTTGCTGGACTTAATAGAGTCCCAGCCCGAAAAGGATGCACTTGGGAAACCAACTCAGCCCAAACTTCCTCTTCCTCCTCCTCAGCCATCTTTGCCATCCAGACTTGAACCTGTTGACCCGAAGAGAAAGAGAGAGCAGAAGGGCAAGGAGGTATTGAAGGCTGGGATATCTTGCCCTACTCCTGAAGAAGAGACCCAACGGGCTGCAAAGCAGCAAAAGACTGGACAAGCAGGGCAGAGAGGCTCAGAGAGGAGAGATAATCAGCCACTTGAGCCTCAGGCTTAGCTTCCAGCTCCAATGCTCAATGGTGAGCCCTTGAGGGATAATGCATCTATTAGGGATTTTCGTAGAGGCAATGGATGCCACGTGGCCTCGGCTTTGGAGGAGGCTTTACTACTCCCTAATGATATGACCGAGTTGTGGTCTATCAGGAGGCATGAGGTTTTCCTTAACCTTAAAAGATATCTGGGCATGGTATGCAGCTATCCCCTTTTTCTTTTTACATCTTTATTGTTATTTGTAAGGTTACTAACCCTTTTCTTTCAGGCTGTCCAAGCTACTTTTAGGGCCGAGGAGATAACTAATTCCTGCTATCGGCAGCTGGACGATGAAAGGACTAGGCGCGTGGCAGCTGTGGAGTTGTTTAACATCACTGATCAGTCCAACAAGGATCTGAGGAACAAACTGAAAGAGGAGGAAAAGACGAGAATGAGTGCTGACTCGGCTCTGGAGAGCACTCAGAAGCAAGCCAAGGATTAGAGGCTGCTCTTACGTGATGCCAAGGAACAGTTGGCTTCTTCTAAAGAGTAAATAGTGGCCCTTCGGAAGAAGTTAGAAAAAGTCCAAAAGCTGAAGGATCAAACCAAGAGGTCTAAAGATGAGGCCGAGAAGGCTTAGGATGAGGCTAAGCAACATGGTTACAACGTTGGAGTAGTCGAGATGGAGGAAACCCTTAGGGCAGAGGTCCCAGCCGTGTGTCGAACCTATTGCGCTCAGACTTGGGGTGAAGCCTTCAACCGAGCTGGGGTTGAGGCTTCTTCTGAACTAAGAAAACTAGAAAATATCTACTACCCACCAGCTATACGAGCCTCGGACCTTCCTCCCACTCAAGGTGAAGCGGCCTCTACAGTTGCTGAGCCTATTAAAGAGACACAGTCCCAGGATCCTCCTCCGAATCAGCAGGAGCAAGCAAAAGAATCTGAAGCTCCCAAGGAAATCTCCTCTGATGTGGATAGGCCCTTGGATAAGACTACAGAGGTTCCGAAAGATGGGGCAGCTTCCCAAGGTTTTGAACTAGTCTTAGCTTCAATTACCATGCCTGCCAAGGAAGCTCCTAAGGAGAAAGAGAAAGTGACTCCTATTGAAGCAGCTATTCAAGCCGACAAGACCTCTAAGGATAGGCTTTAGATAAAGTTGAAACCATGAATCCTCATTTTTATAATGTAGTTACAATTTCTATAATGGAATTTCCCTTCTCTAAGACATGTTTTAATGAAATGTGCATTTTGCTTTCCCGAATTTATACGGGTTATTTTCTTCACTTATGCAATTTTCATTTTGACTGTTCTTTGATTGAACATAGCCATATGCTATAAAAGCGCGAAGTCACTTACACAAGGGAAAACACAGTTTTTACATATTTTTAATTGAGAATCAGAGTAGATCAAGACTACTAAATCCACAGTACTATCAAGACATACTTTGGATCTATCAACTCTAACAAGTTTTCTAACTTTGAGAAAATATTCAAGCGTTGACCAAACAATAGCCAAGCCCAGGGCACCCTAAAATGCTTTAAGTGATGCTCATGAACTTACCTTGGTTTACATCTTTGCTGGGTGGTATCAAACCATGTGATCCGTGAAGGGAATCAGGAGTTTGCTTCTTTTTAATGCTTGGGCTAATGTCTGACCAACACTTTAATAGACGCCATAGTGTATTAATTTCCACTGAGTTTATGATCCGAGGAACCTGACATAACTTAGTTTCTGTTTAATACTTCAATAGATGTTAAAGGGTATTAATTTCCACTAGGCCTGTGGTTCGAGGAACCTGATATGACTCAGTTTCTGTTTAATACTTCAATAGATGTCAAAGGGTATTAATTTCCACTAAGTCTGTGATCCGAGGAACCTGACATGACTTAATTTCTATTTAATACTTCAATAGATGTCAAAGGGTATTAGTTTTCCCAAGGTTTGTAGTCCGAGGAGCCATGCAAGACCTTGGTTCTGTCTAATACTTAGATAGTAGTGAACCGTATGACGACACTCAATTACAATAAATCAAAATGCAAACAAAACTGCTTTCATTAATAATAATACCTTCTTAGGTTATTTACATTCCATGGGTAGAGTACAGCTTTCTCATCTAAGTCTTCTAAATAATATGCATCTATTCCTGCTACTGAAGTGATGCGATATGGTCCTTCCCAGTTGGGCCCCAGCTTTCCCCAGGCCAGGTTCTTGGCACTACCCAAAACTTTTCTCAACACCAAGTCTCCTGGTGCTAGTGGCCATAGCTTCACATTGGCATCATACCCTTGCTTGAGTTTCTAGTGGTAATAGGCTAGTTGGATCATTGTCTTTTCTCTTTTCTCTTCAATTAAATCCAAACTCTTTCCTAGCAGCTCGTCGTTGTTGCTCGGAGTGAAGGTACTCGTTCTCAGCGTTAGGAAACTAGTCTCTAGGGGGATGATAGCCTCGGCCCCATAAGTCATGGAAAAGGGAGTCTCTTCTGTTGACCGACGTGGTGTAGTCCGATATGTCCACAAGACGTGTGGCAGTTCTTCCACCTATTTTCCCTTCACATCATCCAACCTCTTTTTCAGCCCATTAACTATGACCTTATTGACAGTCTCGGCCTGTCCATTTTCTTGGGGGTAGGCCGGAATGGAATACTTGTTTGTAATTCCTAGGTCACAACAATATCTCTTGAAAGCCTTGCTATCAAATTGAAGGCCATTATCCGAGATGAGGGTATGAGGGAGCCCAAATCGAGTAACGATGTTCTTCTAGATAAACTTCTTAGCATCCACATCCCTGATGTTAGCCAGGGGCTCGGCTTCGACCTATTTGGTGAAATAGTCTGTCCCAACCAATAGGTATCTCTTATTTCCTGCCGCTTTAGGGAAAGGGCCTATAATATCCAAGCCCCACGAAGCAAACAGCCAAGGACTGAAGAGAGGATTGAGGACCCTTCCTGGTTGGTGGATGTTTGGGGCAAACTTTTGGCATTAGTCACACTTCTTGACATATTCTTGGGCTTCCTTCTGTATACCCGGCCACCAATATCCCTGAGTGATGGCTCTGTGAGACAGAGATCTTCCTCTTGTGTGCCTCCTACAAACTCCTTCGTGCAACTCCTTGAACAGTAACTCTGATGCCTCGGGATGTATACATGGAAAATATAGCCCAGAATAGGAGCGCTTGTACAACTTGTGATCCTCGGACAGCCAGAACCGAGGAGCTTTTCTTCGTATTTCTCGGCTTCTGATTTCTCTTCAGGTAGTGTATCATCTTTAAGAAAGCTCACTATAGGATCCATCCAGCTCGGACCTACTCTGGCTTGATGGATCTGAACCATGTCTTTCTTTACTCCATCTGCTCTGCACAAGTCCTCAACAAGGATGACTTGAGGTAAACCATGCGCTGAGGAGGTGGCAAGAGTGCCCAATGAATCTGCGTGCGTGTTTCCACTCCTAGAGATGTGTGACAAGTCGAAGAATTCAAAATTCGATTGCAAGCGCCTGACTTGACTCAAGTACTCCTACATTCTCACATCTCTGGCCTTTAGCTCCCCCTTCACTTGTCCCACAACCAATCTCAAGTCCGAGAACACTTCCACTACCTTTCCCCCCATTTTCTGTACCATGTCCATTCCTTGCAATAAAGCCTTATATTCAGCTTCATTATTTGTGGCTGAGAATCCTAGTCTCAATGATTTCTCTATAGTAATCTTCTAAGGAGATATTAGAACTAGCCCTACTCCGGACCCCCTTTGGTTTGCTACGCCATCAACATACACTTTCCAGCATGAGGGTTCTTGCACGGAGATTGTGTCAATCGATTTTCCATCTATGTTTTGCTCCTTTGCTACTATTTCTATCGGGGGTCGGCAAATTCGGCTATTAAATCAGCGAGGACCTGGCCCTTGACAGAGGTCCGAGGCATGTATTTGATGTCGAATGCCCCTAAAACTGTGCTCCACTTGGCAATTCTTCCTGTGTAATTGGCACTTCGGAGTACAGACTTAAGTGGAAGCTGAGTTAGAACAACAACTGTGTGCGCTTGGAAGTAATGAAGGAGTTTTCGCGTGGCATGCACTACTACCAAAATTGCATTCTCCAATGGTAAATAACGCACCTCAGCCTCGTGTAATGATTTACTCATATAATAGACTGGCCGTTGTATGCCACCATCAATTCGTATCAGCATCAAGCTTACAGCATGAGGGGCCACCGCAATGTAGGCGAACAAGACTTCGTCGGTCTCAAGACTGGACATGATGGGTGGCCGGGATAGGTATTCCTTAAGTTGCTGGAAGGCCAAAGCGCAGTCCTCGGACCACTCAAATCCTTTCCATTTGTTCATTAGGAGGTAAAATGGTCGGCACCTATTCGTAGATCTGGAAATAAATCGATTCAAGGCTGCGATCATTCCAGCGAGTTTCTGGACTCCTTTGGGGTTCCAAGGAGGTTGCAGACTGTGAATTGTTGATCTAATCTGGGCTCACCTCAATTCCCCTATGAGTTACCATATAGCCCAAAAATTTGCCAGACTCGACACCAAATGAGCACTTAGAGGCATTGAGACGCAGTTTGTGTTTCCTTAAGATGTCAAAAATGACTCCGAGGTCTCTCACGTGCTCGGACACCACTTTACTCTTTACCACCATGTCGTCTATGTAGACTTCAATACTTTTGCCCAGCTATAGCTTAAACATTCTAGTCATCATCCTTTGGTAGGTAGACTCCGTATTCTTCAAACCAAAGGGCATCACTTTGTAGTGGTAATTTCCAATAGAAGTCACGAATGCCATTTTTTCTTGATCACCCAGGGCTAGTGGTATATGATGATAGCCTTGAAAGGCATCTAAGAAGCTCATCTGAGGATGGCCTATAGTTGCATCCACTAACTGGTCTATCTGAGGCATGGGGAACGGGTCTTTTGGACACGCCTTGTTTAAGTCTGTGAAGTCCACACAAACTCGCCACTTCCCACTCTTCTTCCTTACAACCACAGTGTTAGCCAACCACTCAGGGTAGAACACCTCCTTGATAGCCCCTGCTTGCTTGAGCTTTCTCACCTCGTCCCTGACAACGTCGGCGTGCTCCTTGGATGGAGTGACTGATGGATTTAGATTTAAGTGGTGACATATGAAGTTCGAATCAATTCCTGGGGCATCATAAGCGTCCCATGTGAACACATCAACATTTTTTTTAGGAACCCTATCAATCCCTCCTTTTCCTAAGGGGGCAGTTGAGATCCCACCTGGAAGAACCTCTCCGAGTCATCACCAATGATCACCTTTTCTAAATCTGTTAGGACATATGTGTTTCACTTGTTAGGAACATATGTCACTATTTTATATAATTGGCTTATTCTTTGACAAAACGCACTTTACTTGTATTTGGGTAGATTTAGGATGTGTTTAAATACTTCAAGAAACCATGTTTCAAGATCAAGTGTTGAAGTCTTCAAGTCTGTTCAAGAAAACAAGCTGAAAGTGCAAAAATATTAAAACTCGACAGCTAGCTCAATAGCTAGCATGTGTCGAGGTTTAAGGAAGCTGTTCAGCCCGTGTGCTCAACAGCTGCTCGACACCTCCTATCTGTCGAGGTTTAAGAAAACAGCAATCTGATTTGTTTTTCTTAGGATTCGTGATTATGTGTTTGTGTCTTCTTTTCTCCCAACCCTAAACATATAAAAGGATTTTTTTAAGGGCCGTCAAACAGTTCACAAGTTGCACAAGTATTGAGCAAACCTTGTTCAAGCAAATTGTGACTGGAGACAAAGTTCTTGCCCTTGTTCATCTCTTTCTTGTAAAGAAGTTGCTGTGTATGTGCACCATAGGGTTTTGTAACCAAGCATCTTCTTGATCCTCATCGTGTGGATGAATTGAAGAACTTTGCAGCCAACAACCTTCTTAGTTGGTGATTGAAGTCGCGTACTGGGATCCGCGCATTAGTTAGTCACGTACTTAGGAGCCGTGCATCAAAAGGGGGAACTGTCACTACAGAACAAGTCCAATTGGGTATTGGGGTAAGGGTTCAACTGTAGGTTGGTAAGGTACTTGGGATTCCTTTACTTGTAACCGCTTGTTGTGATAATAGTGGAGTTTCGGGAGTGGTGACCTGAAAATCACCCAGTGGGGTTTTTGCCGTTAGGTTTTCCCTATTCGTAAACAAATCACCGTGTCTTTTATTTTCCGCTACGTATTTAGTTGTTTGGTGATTTGTTTGTGCTACCACGCATTTTGCATGATAAATTGATTAATTAATAACTTAGCTAATTAATTAATTAATTTCAATCACAAGGGGTTAATCCGTTTGTAGCCTATCAAGTGGTATCAGAGCAGGCACACTTTGATTAGGGTTTAATCTTTGCTGTGTTGATCCATTGACCCCTGCTGTCATGGCTGTAACCGGCTTGAAGAGATCATTGTTTTCAAATACATCTTATTTTTCTAATCTCTATTTGAAAAGTTGGCTCGACACCTCTTTGATACCTCCTCAATAGCTGGCTATCTATCGAGCTTCTTAAGCTTTTTCTTATCACAATCTCGCTAGCACCTCGACACCTGATGGATCAATCGAGAAAGTTTCTGACCCCTTGATAGCTTCTCGACACTTGGTGGATCGATTGAGCTTTTGTTCTTGTTTTTGATGGGTCTTTCTCGACACCTTCTCGATACCTGAATCTGTCGAAGGCCATTTCCTCGATACCTTCATCGATAGATACCTCGATACCTCTCGACACCTTCATCTGTCGAGATTTACTGAGGCTCTATTTAAGCACCTCGTGCGATCCGCTCCTCATTTTTCTCGATCTCTCTCTCGATAGAAGCATCTCCTCACCTCCTAAACAATCTCATCTCACTCCAATCTTGATCCTCAAGGTTTCTTCAAGCTTTTTCAAGTTTTTCTTCGCTTGGTAAGCTTCTAATCTCTTCCATATTCATGCATTTCATGTTTTGAAACCTAGGTTTTGGGGTTTTTGAAAAATTTTGGGGTTTTTCAAATTTGATGAGTTATTGTTGAATTTTTGGGTTGGGTTTTCACTTAAATGAGTTTAAAATTTCATGCATTGCATCACATTAGCATTATAATAGTATTGTTATGCATTTAGATGTGTGAAATTTGTTTGTGTGCTGATAGGTTTGGATTGGGCTGAGCCCATGATGCAATTTCTTTTGCATATCACATGTTCATGCATTTCCCATGCATACGTTCTCTCTTTTCAATATACTTGTTATATTTGAATTGCTTGGGACTTTTCTAATTGTCTTTCTTTCTCTCCCTCTCTTTTTGTTTACGTTAGTCGTGTCTATAGCACCTTAGCGTAAATCTACTCCAGCTCAAAACCCTCTTCGTTCTGAAACTTCTTCATCTTCTGATTCTACTCCTCTCTCTCTTCGATTCCGTGATGATGATGCCCACAAGGCATTCTCAGAGAACTTTTCTAGACGAGGTGTTCATTCGGAACGCCAAGTCATTCTGGTAGACTTTGCCGACACTAACCTTCCCGATGTTATTCACAGTCGGGAATGGGAGTCTCTTTGTGTCGAGCCCATCACTTGTCCTCTCGTGCTTATTTAGGAGTTCTACTCCAACATGCACGGGATTGACCGTTCTGTCCCTCACTTTATCACTCGTGTTAGGGGTGTTAGTATTCCTGTCACATCGCAGCTTGTTAGGGATGTGCTTCGGGTTCCTAGGATAGCGTCTCCTGACTATCCTAACTATGATAGTCTGCGGACTGTGTCCAAGGATGAACTTATGGCTGCTTTCTGTGAGCGTCTCTCAGATTGGGGTGGTCGCTAGTTCACATTCTATAAGGGCTTTGCAAAAGGCCCTAGGTTTTTGAACATGGTGATGACTTTTGTACTCCATCCACTCTCTCACTACAACTCCATCACAGAGCCTCGTGTTTGATTTTTATTGTCTCTTCTTGAGCATCTGACTATAGATTTCCCTTCTCATTTCATTCTTTATATTATAGAGGTTCATCTAGATGCGGCGTCCCGTGATAAGCTCATCTTTCCTTCCGCTATCACGAGGATTTTACGCCATTTTTCTGTTCATTTTCCCTCATCTGACCATTTTTCTTTCATGTGTGCCATAGACTACGCTGCCGTAAAATGTAGTGAGGCGCAATTTAGGTCGCGATAGCCAGATTCAGCAGCTCCTCCTCCCTCCTGCTCCATCCAGATCTGCTCCTTCCACATCCGCTCCCTCCTCTTCTATGAGCGATATGTCACTAGGAGACATCATGGCGCAGCTGCAGCGCATGGATGCTCGCCTAGATACACTCTCTACGGAGTTGTATTAGGTGAACGTTCGTATCGGTCGTATTGCACGGCGACAGGCAACCATAAGTGGTTTTGCTTCTAAGGCTTCTCCTCCACCACCTCCTCCCGTGGGTTCTGATTTTAAGGATGATGATGGTGATGATGATGATTCTTTGGATGATGATGATGATGGAGATGCTAGCTCTACCGATAAGATGTCTACTTGACACTCTTACGCTTTGTCACTCGTGACAAAAAGGAGGAGTAGTTTTGGATATGAGAGTAGTCATTCTTAGGGGGAGAGTTAGTATAGGACATTTTGTTAGGGGGAGTGTTGTTTCTTTTTGAGGGATGTAGTGAGGATTTTATGTATCTTTTTCTTTTCTCTTATTTAGATACATTGTTCTTGTACATTAGGTCTTGTGACCATTTAGACATACATTGTACTTATTCTTATCTTTATGATGATGTATGTTGTTTCTTTCACCTACCCCTTCATGTGTTGTTTTTTCTCTCTCTTTATACACATGCTTCTTATTACTTATATGCAATCTATTATTTTTGTTTCACACTAAGATGCCTTGATGAGTTTTGTTTAAAGTGTTTCAGAAATACAAGTTGTCAAAGTCTACTTGCCATAAACTCTCTTCTTGCAAAGTTTCTCAAGAGTGTGTGTTAGAATAGATTTTATTGTATTCAACAAGTGAATATGAGTTGAGCGATTTATGACTTCTCTCATATGTTCATTTGTTTGTTGTGGTTTTGTCACGGATTGCCAAAGGGGGAGATTGTTAGGACATATGTGTTTCACTTGTTAGGAACATATGTCACTATTTTATGTAATTGGCTTATCCTTTGACAAAACGCACTTTACTTGTATTTGGGTAGATTTAGGATGTGTTTAAATACTTCAAGAAACCATGTTTCAAGATCAAGTGTTGAAGCCTTCAAGTTTGTTCAAGAAAACAAGCTGAAAGTGCAAAAACATTAAAGCTCGACAGCTAGCTCAATAGCTAGCATGTGTCGAGGTTTAAGGAAGCTGTTCAGCCCGTGTGCTCAACAGCTGCTCGACACCTCCTATCTGTTGAGGTTTAAGAAAACAGCAATTTGATATGTTTTTCTTAGGATCCGTGATTATGTGTTTGTGCCTTCTTTTCTCCTAACCCTAAACATATAAAAGGATTGTTTTAAGGGCCGTCAAACAGTTCACAAGTTGCACAAGCATTGAGCAAACCTTGTTCAAGAAAATTGTGACTAGAGACAAAGTTCTTGCCTTTGTTCATCTCTTTCTTGTAAAGAAGTTGCTGTGTATATGCACCATAAAATTTTGTAACCAAGCATCTTCTTGATCTTCATCATGTGGATGAACTGAAGAACTTTGCAGCCAACAACCTTCTTAGTTGGTGATTGAAGTCACGTACTGGGATCCGTGCATTGGTTAGTCACGTACTTGGGAGCTGTGCATCAAAAGGGGGAACTGTCACTACAGAACAAGTCCAATTAGGTATTGGGGTAAGGGTTCAACTATAGGTTGGTAAGGTACTTGAGATTTCTTTACTTGTAACCGCTTGTTGTGATAATAGTGGAGTTTCGGGAGTGGTGACCTGAAAATCACCCGATGGGGTTTTTGTCGTTAGGTTTTCCCCATTCATAAACAAATCATCGTGTTTTTATTTTCCGCTGCGTATTTAGTTGTTTGGTGATTTGTTTGTGCTGCCACACATTTTGCATGATAAATTGATGCTAATCAATTAATTAATAACTTGGCTAATTAATTAATTAATTTCAATCACAAGGGGTTAATCTGTTTGTGGCCTATCAAAATCCTCACATTTTGCTTCCTCGGCTTGTGCATTAATAGGCGATGCCGGGGTCTTTGATTGCTATGAGCTTTCTTCAACATGGGCTGAGGACTCTGCTCTGGGCCGATATAAGATGGTAACCACCAGGCACTCTCTTGTAGTAGCCTGGCAACCTCGAATTTCTAGGACCTGGCCCTCAGAAGGGAACTTCACCTTCTGATGCAGGGTGGAGGCAACGGCTCCTAGGGTATGAAGCCAAGGTCTGGCCACGATGGCAGTGTAAGGGGAGTAAGTATCCACCACAATGAAGTCAACCCCCACTATCTCTGTGCCGGTTTACACAGGTAGTTTAATCTGGCCCTTTAGCATGACTGTCTTCCCATCAAAACTCATCAAGGGGGAGCTGTAGAGCGTCAAATCTTCTGGTCTCAGCTTCAGCCCCTTGTAGAGATCGGGGTACATGATCTCGACTCCATTACCATCATCTACCATTACCCATTTCACATCGTAACCCCCAATTCGAAGAGTGATTACCAACGCATTGTCGTGGGGTTGGATGGTTCCAATTTTGTCTTCCTCGGAGAAACTCAAGACCGAATGAGGATACACTTTGGGTCTTTTCAGTCCTGGGCCAGAGTCATCAGCGGGTAGCCGAGCTACAAACATCACCCTAGAAGGGCATGAGCCCATCCTCCCCGGAGCAGCAAAGATTACGTTTATCGTTCCTGTGGGTGGTCTTAAGGAAGTGTCTCTTCGGGGCTCTTGGTTTGCCTGGTCTTAATGACCACTAGAAGGATGCAAAAGGTGCCTCAGTTTCCCTTTTCGGACCAGCTGATCCAGGTGGTTCCAAAGGTTCCTGCAGTCTTCTGTAGTATGTCTGTGGTCCTAGTGGTACTGACAATACAGACTCTGATTGCGCTTCATGGAGTCTCCAGCCATCTTATTTGGCCACTTGAAGAATGGCTCATTCTTGATTTTCTCCAAAACCTGATGTACCGGTTCTCTGAATACGGCGTTAACCGTCTGCGTGTTGGTTGATCTGGATTGCCCTGCGAAATCTCTCCTCAGACTGTTATTGTTGTATCGGTCCGACCTGAAATCCCTCCCCTTTTAAGGGATAACCTTCTCCTTTCCTTTCCCTTGCAGCTAGTCCTCTTCCACTCTCTTGTATTTGTCAATTCGGTTTATAAGCTGGCGTACACTAGTGACAAGCTTGCCAGTCAAGGATTTCCTCAAGCCGTGCTCAGTTGGGAGACCGCTTTTAAAAGTGCTGATGGCGACGTCATCAAAGTTGTCATCCATCTCATTATACATTTCCCAATATCTGTCCGAGTATGCTTTTAGAGTTTCTCCCTCACGCATGGATAATGACAACAACGAACTCAGAGGCCAAGGAACCCTGCTGTTCGTAATGAAGTGAGAGCTAAAAGCTTGGGTGAGCTACTTATAGGAATCTATGGAGTTCGTCTTCAAGTCGTTGAACCATCTCATCGCTACAGGTCCTAGGCTGGACTGGAAAACCTTGCACATTAAAGCTTCGTTCTTAGAGTGGACGGCCATTCTTTGATTAAACTGGCTCACATGCTCTACGGGGTCCGTCTGACCATTATAAACGGTGAACGTGGTAGCCTAGCCCTTTCTATCTTGTGCATGAAGGGTGACTTAGAGATCTGATTCAGAGCCTTACTCATGGCATCATTACCCAAACCCCTACTGGATGGGCCCTCGTGTTCTTGTCTATGATGGTGCTCGTCTTCATAAGAGAAGGTCTCGCTTGGAGGAGTTCTTGATCTCTGCCTGTAATTGTCGTCCTCTTTATCATTAGAGGATATGTCAGAACTGGAAGGAGACCGCCTCCGCTGTGCGTGGCGCAGTTTCTTTTTCAAGTCATCTATCTCCTGCTACATGGCTTGGTTATTGTTTTGTCTCTGGGATACGTGACTGCTCACTTGGGAGTGGCTTTTGCTCGTCTGGATGGTATGCACACTCCCTTCTCGATTCCTTTCATTCTCCTGATTTTGTTCATGCTCAGAGCCAGGAAAATTACCCTATGACTGGGATCCTACGGGTTCTGTTCGTTGGGGATCTGCTTCGCATGGGTTTTCTTGGTGTGGACCTGATCCTACCATGCCTAATTGTTGCACTCACTAACACATAAGTTCTTCCCACAGACGGTGCCAATTGTAGGGACTGGGTTTGAGCACTATTCCTAATGGCTAAGTGAATTCAAACCCAGCAAGCCCAATATAATAAATTTGTAGAGAGTGGGTAGAAGAACTAGGCTTCATTTGAGTATAACAACAGTTGAAGATGATTTTAAAGGATGAATAAGTAAAACAAATATGGACTTGATCAAGCAATTCAATCCTCGGCACTAGTCTGAGGAGCTTCAACTTATTATTTCTTGAGTGATGGTGACAATGGTTACAAAGTTACTTCAGATTGCTAAAGTGTTTTCTCTGGTAAAATCTCCGATCCCCTTTTTCTCAGAGCTTCTTCTTCCTTATGTACTACTTTCCTCCTTTATCTCCACCATACACATGCAGGTCAGATCTGCTGTTGTTAGTCTTTGTCACATCAACCTCCTCCCAAAGCTCTTAGGTAGTAGCTGTGAGTCTGAAAAGCCACTGCTCAGGTATCATTTCCACATTAATGCGGTCAGAGTGTTAGTTGTGGAGCATTTAATGTGGAGGCAGCAGCTTTTCCTGGAATTGCTCTACTGCCATGCTCCAGTGTGCTTACTTGTTGTACCTATCTTTTTCTTTGGAGTGCTTTGGAAGATTGTCTTTGCCGATAAATCACTTTTCTTCTACCTCGACCTTGGCTAGCCGAGGACAAAGTTGTCCTCGGCACGGTTTCCTGAGTTGCCATGATCTCCACTGTCTTCTTCATATGTGATTATGGGCCTCGGCATGGGCCTCAGGCCCCGTACAAAAGGCGGATATATATCACCGGGCTCTATGACCCCACACACACACACACACATACATATATATATATATATATATATATGTATATAAGGGGTGGTGTTATATAGAGTTGAGGGGGTTCAAATGAACCCCTTGAGTTGGAATGTTTTTTTTATAATATATAATTTCTTTTTCCTCATAAAATGAAAATTTGAACACCTTGGTCTTAAAATTTTTTAAGTTCAATTGAAATAAGGTTAAACATGATCTTCTTAGCAATATCTTGGTCTTCTTAAACACATAAAAAGCCCAAAGTAAAAATTTGTTCATCTTAAACCTTAAAAAAAAAAAAAAAATTTGAAATAAACTAATAGAAAATTCTTAGTTTACATTGGACTATCAATGTAAGATTCACATTGTCTTTAAACAAATGTGTATTGTACATTTTTTTTAAAAATATTTGTATAATATTGTACACATTTGTTTAATTTACTATGAAAATCTTACATTGATAGTACAATAAAAACATATAATTGTCCTAAACTAATAAATAAAAGTATTTTAAGTAGTGATAATTAAAGTTTACTTAATGAAAATAATTAATATATTTATTGTATTAAGAAAAAAATATGCCAATGAACTTGTTTGCTAGTACATATTGTAAACAAATTTGTAATAAATAACCTTCATAAAGAGCAAGATTCTTCCCTTGCCCAAGATATATCTTCTTGTTGACCCCTCAAGAAAAAAATCCTAGAGCCGCCACTGAGAAAATGTAGTTGGGATACATGAACAATAATAGACCCTTCAAGCCTAATCTACCCAGTGTACCTAAGCTCTCCAAACTTCTTGCTCCAACGAGGTTGCGCCGAACCTTTGTCTTTTCTAGCATACCGGATTCCACTATAGCCCATAGCATCAACCAATAACCATTGGTCCCTTCTTAACTGCTTCCCAAAGCACCAAACAGCCTTCTCACAGATATGGGTATGGTGAGAAAAGGTTTTGGTAGTGTACCTCTTAAGGATGTAACAATGGAGAGGGTGAGAGTAGAGGAATTTGAAGAGTCTCTATGTAAAGATTGTGGATGAGTCAATCTTGTTTTTCTCTAGAGTTTCTCTCTCAAAATTCTCTCTGGAAACTCTCTACATTTCGTGGGTATAAGGGGTATTTATACTGGTATGAGAAAGGAATGCGAAGAGTCAGTTTTTTCAAAACAGAGCTAGCTGACGGCTTGGCCTCACAAATTGACTGAGTCGCGAGTTCAAGCCGCAAGCTAACAGAACGGCCAGGCTGGACTTTTTGTCCTATAGTGCTCCAACTGGCGTGACTGTTCATCTTCTCTGCACGCTTCACTTGTGTACTACAGTTGGCGGCTTGCCAGTCGCAAGTCACCCGCGAGTCCCAGCCGTGAGTCTCTGCATCCTTGCACAATTTTAAGCATTTCTTCACACTCTCTCACACACTACCCTTACATGATTCACACCTAAATACAGGATTACTAATTGCTAAAATACAAGCAAATTTGGCACGGAATAAAGCCAACAGAATGTTTGATTAAATTCAACCTTACAGAGTTATTAAAAGTATTTTAACACATGTTTTAGAATCATTTGCTTATGTCCATAGTTTAGCCACTTCTGTATGCAAAGGATCCTATCATTAGGATGCCCTAATCCATCATTTGACATGTGCTAAGATATTTATAACAATACTACATAAGGAAAGCAATCAAATTTAACAATAAATTTATTATGTATGGAAATATTTGAAATTCAACACTTCAAAAGGTTAATTATTTTCACATACACAGCGCATCATTGACATGATGGTCACTCCACAAGGACAAAGTTCTTATGTTGTAGAGGAGGGGGTAAGGGCCAGGATTTAAGTCTCTAAAAAGAAAGTTCACAAACATATATACTTAGATTAAGGCTGGAATATAATTTCTATCTTATATAAAAATAAAAAATAAAAAAAATTATTTTCACATACTATTCTTGATGTTTAAAACATAATTAAGATATAGGAGATATTTCAAGTTTACCTTGTACAATGATTTTTTTTTTTTTTTTTGGGGGGGGGGGGGGTGGGGGGGAGTAAATAATTTTTAGAAATTATAAGATTGGGAAACTTATAAGATTCTGAATCCAATCAAATAAGTATATAATTACATTATTGGGAGATTTGCAAGCACATTATGTTTGGATAATCTAGATATCAAGGTTAAATCAGATCGTAAATCAAATGCCTAATTGAAAGGTTTTTACTTTTTAGTAAAAGATTTTAGGCTTTAAGGATTCTTACCGTAGTCCGTAAGTGGAAAAAGAAAAAGAAAAAGATAACGTGTATTACAAACATACAACATACTTTGTTCTCATAAGAACACATAATAAAATATGAAAAACACCCAAAAGGTTATAAAGGATCAACTCTTTTTTAGTTGTAAAGGCATTCCTAGGTTTGTCAAGGCAAAACTGTTGTTGTAACTTGTAAATATATGCAGTGTGTGTTCTCAAAGTAGAACTGTAGAGTGTAGAAGCAGGTACTTACGTTCCAAATGGACAACTTCGTTGTTACTCGTTATCCATTGCTCAAAATTTTACATAGTAACACCTCTTAGAGGAGCTTCATGAAATCATCTGAACATACTTGCAATTTCTATACTTTTCATGAACCCAACCCAATGTGAGATATCTTAAAACAGCAGGAGAAATTAACATTCCTTGTATCATTTTTGTTCAAATGATTTGAAGAAGAAAATTTACTGCATGATGAAGAATTACGAATGGATTTTTCTAGTCTATAGTCTTCTCCTTCGAAACCCTTTGATGGAGAATACATGTTTTTTCAAAGGTTAGACTAGTGACCTCTTCAAATTTAAAGTTGATTATCTATTTATACTCCTTCCATCAAGGAGTACATCTATTCACCAAAAGACATCTATTTACCAAATAATGTTATAAGTTCAAAAAATGATTTTTAATAGGACGTGTCTTTATCTATCACTCTTATTATTATTAAATAAAACAAATCTGAATATATAATAATTAAATACTTAAGGTTCTAACGGTCCACATATATCCGAATGGATTACCTCAAGAAACTTTGAGGATTGTTGACAAATGATTTAGATGCCATTTTTCCCTCGATGCATTTGCAATTTTGCATATATCAAAGTCCAGAGAGTTTAGAGTAGGCAACAGTCCACTTTTGCACATATGATCTATTTTATATTTATTAATGTGGCCTAATTAAAGATTCCATAACTAAGAACTATGCACATTAAAGTTATAGCAAATAGAAGATTTGTTATTAATATTATTAACCAAGTACATATGATACCGAAAGTTGGAGCCATATTATTGGAAGATTAAAAACAACCCCACACACAAGAATAGTAACTCACCACCAAGAAAAAATTACAGTGGGACCTAATTAAGAGAGTTTTACCAAGAATATAATACTTAAATAAGTTCACCACTCAATGGAATCTACCAAAGAAATACATAACAAAGCTCGCCTCCCAAAGAAATCTACACACTATTGTAAAACACACTCTAAATTTCTTCATTTCTTTCTCCAAATAAAAAAAAAAATTCTTCATTTAAGCCAAATAGTTTATATAATAAAGTAGAATAGCTCTCTAAGTAAAAGAGAACGAAATTGCCATTTAAAACTTTACAATTTCAAGAGCAAAGTCAAAATAAACCCATAGAAATTAGAAACATGCTAAAAGTCTTGTTTGCTTTGGTAGTTGAAACATTTCCTAGAAAGCTTCAAATTAAATGCTCATGGACTATGTAGAAAAATGACTCATAAAACTTTAAATATTGTCTAAATTGGTGGGAAAATTCATTCAAAATATGGGCTTTTGGCTTTTTTGGACACTCTTGTATCAATTGGTGACAAATGAGATGGTATTATGTGTAAGCATTGCATAGAACATCAATCTCACATGAAAGTGAGTTTCACATTTGTGAAGTTCAAGAGGTGGTGGTATTATGAAGGTTTGGTAAAAGCCCACCAAATAATTACTTTTTTTTTTTTTTGATGGGCTATCTCACTTGTGAATTCATGAAGGTTTGGAAAAAGCCCAACAAATAAATACTTTTTTTAATAGAAACCAAATAGATACTTTGGTCTATGAACCTAAGAAATGTTTTTATAAAGAAGAAGATGTGATCTACAAGAAAGAAATTGACATAAAGGCAGTCTCTCTCCCTTGTAGGAGTTGTATCTCTCGGCGCACGATAGAAGGTCCCTACTATTGTATGCTCGAGTGATTTTCTGCCGCGTTTGTGAGCTGTGCTCTGAAGTGTGGCTTATCTGCCTCTTTGGTGGGCCGGACTACCCCTTCCAGTGGGTCACGCGCCACCTGTGTGCTCCGCCCAATAGTGGGTCTCCCTCCACCATTGTGGGCTTGCTCTGCCCTGTCAGTGGGCCTTTTCTTGGCCAATGTGGGTCACTTTTCTACCCCTAAGTGGGTTTAATAGCTGCTTTGTTAGTGGTGCTTTCATTGTCATCTTCAAAGTCATAGTCGTTGGGTGCTCTATTTCAGTCCGACGGCCATAGATACTTGCAAGGTAAAATGCTATCTTCTAGCCTCTGTGCTTTGTTGTTGTGGGTATTTGGTTTCCAAGTTGTTTGGCTGTGTTTTGGGTTGCTATAATAGAAATGTTGGGCTGCTTGCTCTCAATATGAGAACTTTAGGATGGAATTGTAGAGGCATTTGCAATGCCTCAACAATGAGAGCCCTCAGAGCTCAAAAAAGAGGTCATAAGCCAGATATAATTTTTTTTTTTTGTGAAACGAAAGCAAATGAAGAACGTATGGAATATGTAAAAAGAAGGGTTGGTTTTAATGAAAAGGTGGTAATAGAGGCAAAGGGCAAAGCAGGGGGATTATGTTTAATGTGGAAGAATAATGTGCAAATTGAAGTGGTGGAGTTTAATAAGTATATGATTGCGATTAAAATTTTGGACCCCGGTGGAGACTAGTATTTGGTTGGATTTTATGGACCACCTTATGTAGCCAAGAAGAGAAAGGCTTGGGAGAACCTTTGTGCTTTATTGGAGACATTTCAAGAGCCTTGGATTTGCTTCAGAGACTTCAACATTGTTTTGGATAGTGAAGAAAAGGATGGGGGAAGCGCTGAGAGCTCCATGTCCCCAAATTTTTGGAAGGACATTCTTTTCAAATTGGGAGCTATTGATTTGGGATTCTCTGGAAGTAGATTCACCTGGAGGAAAAAAAGATGGGGAAAGAATGTCTTAAGGGAGAGGCTGGACAGGGGTATATCTAGCATGTCCTGGAGATTAGTTTTTCCAAAGGCAACCATTCACCATTTGGGTGCCATAAATTCTGATCACTGTCCTATCCTTTTGGACATACAGCCGGCTGATCATTACCTTCCTAGACCATTTAGATTTGAGGCTGCTTGGACAAGGGATACAAAGTGCTACAGAATTATTGATGAAGCTTGGAAATAAGAGGTGGAGGGCTCAGATCTCTCAAAACTATGCATGAAACAACTAAACACCCAAATGGCTTTAAGTAAATGGAACAAAGAAGTGTTTGGTCACTGCCAAACGAGAATAGACGTGCTGCTAACCAAAATCCAAGAGATACAAAAAGCGGATTGCATGGAGGAGAACTGTAGAAAGGAAGCTCATCTCCAAGCTGAACTGAATGAGTGGCTCCTGAGAAATGAAATACTCTGGAAACAAAATCTAGAGAAGTTTGGCTCAAGGAGGGGGACAAGAACTCAAAAATTTTCCATCTATCTACCATCATAAGGAGAAGAAGAAACTCAATAGATGCAGTAAAGAATGACTCTGGGGAATGGATCACAGACAGAAGGGAGATTCAAAAGCACTTTGTGGGAAAATTCAAGACCTTATTTAATGAAGAGGAAGTGGACTTTCTAGAAAATTTGGATAATCTAATCACTCCATGCATCACTGAAGAAGAAAATACTGAGTTATACAGAGTGCCAACTCAGTCTAAGATTAAGAAGGAGCTATTCCAGATGCAAACTCTAAAAACCCTAGGACCAGATGGCTTTCCAGTACTATTCTACAAAAAATATTGGGCAATTGTGGGGGAGTCCGTTACAAGAGCTGTCACATTATTTTTTCAAGCAGGGAGAATGCCAGCTGAGGTAAATAACTCTTTTATTGTTCTTATTCCTAAATCACAAAGCCCTACATCATTTAATCATTATAGGCCTATAAGTTTATGTAATGTTGTGTATAAAATCATTACTAAACTGTTAGTGTCTAGATTGAGGAAAATTTTGCATAAGCTTATCTCCCCCACACAAGCCGCATTTATTCCGGGAAGGTGGATTGCCGAAAACCAGATTGTTGTTCAAGAAATGCTGCATAGTTTTAAGACAAGAAAAGTAAAATTTGCATAGTTAATGGCTGTCTAAATTGATCTTCAAAAGGCTTATGATAGAGTAAATTGGAACTTCCTCCAAGTAGTTCTCAAGAACTTTGGGTTTGATGAAAAATTTGTGAAATGGATCCTTGAATGTGTATCAACAGTGTCCTTTGAGTTACTAATAAATGGGGGAAAGACAGGGCAATTTAGACCTAAAAGCGGGTTAAGGCAAGAGGACCCTTTATCCCCTTATCTTTTCATATTGTGCCAAGAAGTTCTTTCAAGAATCTTAGAGAAGGAATTTATGAAGAAGAATATTAGTGGGGTTAAGGCTAGTATTGGCAGCACTCCCATCACACATGTAATGTACGCAGATGATATTGTTCTATTCTCAAAAGCATGTAGGAGGGATGCTAATGCCATTAATGATTGCTTGTAAAAATATTGTAGGTGGTCTAGACAGCTGCTGAACAGAGCAAAATCAGGGATTATATTCTCCAAACTCACCCACCAGCAAACTCGCAAGGGCATAAAACAGATTCTACAGATGAAAAGTCTTAAAACGGACTTTGTGTACTTGGGGGCTCCTTTATTCCTTACCAAGGCTCCAGCAAAGGACTTTAAGTTCTTACAAGAGAGGTTGGAAGCCAAATTGAAAGGGTGGAAAAGTAAGACTTTATCATGGGCGGGAAGATCCACTCTAATTAAAACAGTGGCTCAAGCTTTACCTACATACATAATGTCTATTTTTGACATCCCTACTAAGGTGTGTGACAAGTTAGATGCTTTGACTAGAAAATTTTGGTGGAATCCAAAAAACCCAAATGGAAGGTATTTGGCTTGGTTGGCTTAGGAAAAACTATGTCTACCTAAAGGAAGTGGAGGGATGGGATTTAGAAAGAGAAAGGACTTTAATAAAGCTCTCTTGGCTAAACTTGCTTGGATGATTGCCTCAAAAAGGGATAGCTTGTGTATGAACTTACTAAGAAGCAAATACAAGGTCAGAGAGAATTGGATTCATAGTGAACCTTCCAAAAATGCTTCTCCAATTTGGAAAGCAATTGAGAAAACCAAACCCCTTATTGCTAAGGGAGCTTGTTACCTTTTTTGGAAATGGTGCTTCCATTAATGTATGGGTGGACCCGTGGATTCCTTGGCTAGCTGGGTTTAAACCAACGCCAAAGGATGACTCAATTCAACGAAACCCCTTGATGGTGTCTAACTTGATATCTACCGAGGATCATTGCTAGAATCTACCCCTGCTAAATGAGCTATTTAATTCTGAGTCAGTTGAAGCCATCCAAAAAATACATATTCCTTTGAGGGGCAGAGCTGATAAGCTAATCTGGGTTCCGGACAGCAAATGGGCATTTTCTATGAAATCTGCATATAAGGCTAACCAAGACCCTCCTAGTGGAAGTTCCATAGTGCAATGGCAAACAATACGGAAGATCAAAGCTCATGACCGAATCAAAATGTTACTATGGAGAATTGGGTCCAATGTGATACCAATCAAAAAAAACTTGGCAATAAGAATAGGAACATCTGATCCAAACTGTGTGTTTTGTGGCAAAGAACTTGAAACAACAACTCATTTATTCTTTCATTGCCAAGTAGCAAGGGCCATCTGGTTTGGCTGCAGTTGAGGTATAAGAACTGACAAAATGAATAAAGAATCAAATGAGGACATCCTCAAAGTGGTCTTGAACTTGGATGAGCTTAGTACACTTCAAATGGCAGTCACTATGGAGGCTATCTAGCATCTCAGGAATCAGGTTTGGCATAATGGCAGTGAGGTGAACATCATTTCTACCATATGCAATGCGGAAAACAGAGTAAAGGAATATCTTAATGCTTTGGACCATGAGCAGGGCAAAGATAGGAGTGAGGAATTGACTTCATGGATTCCCCCTCCTAAAAACTATATAAAACTAAATGTGGATGCTGCTGTCTCACAGGCTCTCACCTCCTTAGTTGTGGTAGCAAGAAATGAGGTTGGAGAGGTGTTAAAGGTATGGGCAAAAATTCATGATTTATGCACTCCTACTCAAGTTGAAGCAGCTGCAATTATGTGGGCTCTAAGCTTGGCTGCCGCTAAAAATTGGTGCAACATCATTGTGGAGGGGGACTCAAAAATATGTTTTGATGCCCTGTCCAAAGCAGAATAACCAGCTAATTGGTCCATTTCCTCCATCATTCGTGATGCTGCTGACATGAGTGTATCTTTTGATAATTGTGAGTTTTGCTGGGTTAAGAGATCTCTAAACTCAGCAGCTCACTCAATTGCTAAATACGCTATTGCTCTTAAAGTAGGTTTCTTGTGTAAGTAGGTTTCTTGTGTAATAACTGTGATTTGCCTCCCCCTATCTTGAAAGCGTGTAGGCAAGATTGTTGTACCTCCTATGTTTCTTCTTAATCTAATGAAGTGGCAGATTATCAAAAAAGAAATTGACATAAAGCAGGCTGATATCGTGGACTAGTCAATGGTCACACCTATTTTGTGTGTGCCAGTGGCAGGAGGTAAAGGCTGTAGGATTTTGGATTTTCTCGAAATAGGTTGGAACTTTCAATGACATTGTACGCCATTCTTCCTCCGTCTCTTTTCCTATTTGATGAGCAAACTAAAATTCGGTAGACAGAGGAGACTTCACTAATTTTCCTTTTTTTTTTTTTTTTTTTTTTTTAATGTTTCCCAATATCTTGCTCTGGATTGCCACTCATCCCTAATATCTTGCTATTTTGCCCGGTCAATGGAAATCAACCTAAATCAATATCCCATATTGTCCTAGTGGAGAGGCAACTAAGATCACTCCTATGGTTAAGTCACAATGTGAAATCTATATTTAATGTGGTTTTTCCAGATTATTTTAGGCAAAGAGGGACTTTTATTTGTCCATTTCTATCAACACTCTCCTCATGTCTTAGGTAGAGTTCCTTAGGTGCTCTATATTAGATTCTCAATTAAATATTATGTAATTGCATTGATCAATTAACCACAATTGAATTTATTATCCTTAAAAATAAACATTGTTTATGTTGCATTAATCAATAAGATTGTATTGGTTAAGTATAGTAGAAATGAATTGAATTATTACGAGAGGATACTTAGTCTTATTTCATTCTATTGTCTTTTAAGCATTCCTCCCAAAAGTGAGAGGAACACTCATTCCTTTATTGAAATGGATGTGAAATATTAATCTTATCTCTATTTTGTAGGGAAAAAAATAACAAATAAAAGGCAAATGGTATAATAGTAAAAAAAAATATATATATATATATATTGTTCCATTTCGGTACTAAGGGTGGGTTGATAACCCACAACGAAAGGCATTCTACCTAATAAGGCAGATACTTCGGATCCTACTTGAACGAAACGGAAGATATTGTCGATAAATAGAAGTACGTCTTGTTCATTAACATCTCGGAAATATTCTGCCATGGTTAGGGCAGTTAAACCAACTCTCATACGAGCTCCAGGCGGTTCATTCATCTGACCATATACTAGAGCTACTTTCGATTCTGCAATATTTTGTTCATTAATTACTCCAGATTCTTTCATTTCCATGTAAAGATCATTTCCTTCACGAGTACGTTCACCTACTCCGCCAAATACGGATACACCCCCATGAGCTTTGGCAATGTTGTTGATCAATTCCATAATGAGTACTGTTTTACCCACTCCAGCTCCCCCGAATAGTCCTATTTTTCCTCCACGGCGATAAGGGGCTAAAAGATCTACTACTTTAATTCCTGTTTCAAAAATAGATAATTTTGTATCTAACTGTATAAAAGCAGGCGCAGATCTATGAATAGGAGATGTTGTGCGAGTATCTACAGGACCTAAATTGTCAACGGGCTCTCCAAGCACGTTGAAAATTCGTCCTAAAGTCGCTCCGCCGACCGGAACGCTTAAAGGAGCTCCCGTGTCAATCACTTCCATTCCTCTCATTAGACCATCTGTAGCACTCATAGCTACAGCTCTAACTCGATTATTTCCTAATAATTGTTGTACTTCACAAGTCACATTAATTTGTTGACCGGCAGTATCTCGACCCTTAACTACCAGAGCGTTGTAAATATTAGGCATTTTCCTGGGGGGGGGGGGGGGGGAAAGTTACATCCAGTACCGGACCGATGATTTGAGCTATACGTCCCAAGTTTTTTTTTTCAAGCGCAGAAACCCTAGGATCAGAAGTAGTAGGATTTATTCTCATAATAAAATATAATATGTCGAAATTTTTTTTGCGAAAATTATTGAAATAAAAAAAATGTTCGATAGAAAAGCAAGTTGATCGGTTAATTCAATAATAATTCCATAATAAATGGGGTTTCGCACTGCACTAGATTTCGTTGGTACCATCCAATCGAATCCAATTCAATTGTTTATTTATTCAATTTCAATGAGTTAATTTTCAAGTTCAACCAACTCATTTTCAAAATCTCAGGCAGATCAATAAAAGTCTTGAGAAAGTCTTTCATTTGACTATCATTATAGACAATATCATCCATATTATTTATCAAATTCGAACTGGAACTCTATTTCTATTTACGATTCATTTTTTCTATCTTATTGGTGCCCTTATCTCATTTCTTAGTTAATATTTCAGCCTATCGATTTATTCCTAGCCTATTTTTTTTTTTACCTATACCCTTTAGTTTTAGAGTTTTAGTTTCATGCTTTGCTTTTCATGGACGAACTCCTCATATTTTCACATCTAGGATTTACATATACAACATATATCACTGTCAAGAGTTAATTTCTTATTATTTAGATATTCCAATGGGGGGCGGGGGTAAGAGATTAGAAACTTGAGAAAACAAGGATTGGGTTGCGCCATACATATGAAAGAGTATACAATAATGGTGTATTTGGCGAATCAAATATCATGGTCTAATAACGAACCATTCCAATTAGTTGATAATTTTTTGAAAGGATTCCTTGAAAGGTTTCATTAACTCCTAATTCATGTCGAGTAGACCTTGTTGTTGCAAAAATTCTTAATTCATGAGTTGTAGGGAGGGACTTATGTCACCACAAACAGAGACTAAAGCAAGTGTTGGATTCAAAGCTGGTGTTAAAGATTATAAATTGACTACCAAAGTGTTTCAAAGAAGGATTATCCTGACGTAGGTCTGCTTTTGGCCTAGATTAACTTAAGTTAAATGGAGTATGTCTCAATCGACCTGCTTCCGCTTAACTTAAAGAAGCAAATATGAAACTTCATACACCTTAAAGCTCATAAGATAGGACGAAAAAAGAATGTTTTTTGAGGTCTTGATACTCATTATGCCTAGCATTGAATAGATGGGATATTCACCTTATCAATATCTCAAACCAACGCAAAGGTGGGTTCCATTTATTTGGTACCGAACCTAAATGTAAATGGACGCCCGGATTGGGCCGAACCTTTTGTCAGGCTGTTGTTCTCTTGTTTTATTCCCAAAAACATAGAGTAAGACATCTATTTATCAATAAAATCAAATATTTTGATTCCATGACGGACTTCTCTGAAAAACATTGGCGCGCGTGTAAACGAGGTGCTCTACCAACTGAGCTATAGCCCTTGTGCTTGTTCTAGTTATACATATTTTATCATGTAGATAATTTATTGTCAAGATGAATATTACATGATCCAACAGCCGATTTTTTGTGATCTCTTTGATTGGTATTGCCTATGAGTAATATTTCATTTATAATCCATCGATGTCATAGGCCCCATTTTTTTCTCTTTGTGATGATAAATGACCTACTTAACTCAGTGGTTAGAGTATTGCTTTCATACGGCTGGAGTCATTGGTTCAAATCCAATAGTAGGTATATCTTATTAGATACCAGAGTCAAGGGTATGGTATCTTATAAGTTTTTCTACTCATCTTCTTTTATTGATTTTGTATCTTTTCCATCCTACTTTATTTCTCTATTTTTTTTCTTAAAATTGGTTTGTCATTGCATTAGAATTCAATTACACTTGATTGCATTTGATTCTATCCAATAGGCATAATCACCAAAACAAACTAGTTACGAAATCATATTAAGAGCCTCCACTCGTGTCCTAGCTCGTCTGAAAGCTAGATTTGCCTCAATTGTTTGTCTCTTGCCTTCAGCTTTACTCAAGTTAGCTTCCGCTACTTCAAGAGTTTGCTGAGCTTCTTGTGGATCAATGTCACTACCCTTTTCCGCATCATTTACTAAAACAGTGATCTCATTATTACCTATTCGAGCGAAACCGCCCATCAAAGCCATCGTTAGCCATTGGTCAGTAAGGCGTATTCTCAAAATACCTATATCTACAGCCGTGGCAATAGGCGCGTGATTGGGTAATATGCCAATTTGTCCACTATTAGTAGATAAAATGATTTCTTTAACTTCTGAATCCCAAACAATTCGATTCGGGGTCAATACACAAAGATTTAAGGTCATTGCTTCAATTTGCTCTCTATTTCTAAGTTTGTAGCCTTCGCAGTAGCTTCATCGAAGGACTTAGGCCCAAAGAGCCCAACACAATGAATTTTTAGAGAGTGCGCTGAAAACTAGGCTTCAATGGATTGGATAACGCTCACAATGGACTAAGGATGGTAAGAGAGCAAGAGAAAACAGAGAAAAACAAGCCTTTGGCGAGAAAATTCTTTCTTGGCAAAGTCCGAGGAGAGTAATTCTTAAACATATCACTCTAGGACTTGATTACAATTTCAGTTCTTTATGCTATAATGTTTTTTCTACCAATTTTCTGATCCCTCATCTCTGAAGGACTTCTTACATTATATAGCCCCTTTTAGCTGATCCTGGCCCTCCATTTGTTGATCATGCAAGCCACTACTCAAGTGCTTGTCCCATCAAACGCCGTCCCAAATCTTCTATGAGTTACAGCAACCAAGGCAGCACTGTTCAAGGGTCTTCTCCACATAAATATGGCTAGGAGGTTTGGTGGGATGCATTAAATGGGGTGGCAGCTACCATCCCTTTATTCACGTCAGGGCTAACCTTCTCTCTGAAGCTCTTTCTCTATAGTGTAACCTCTTCTGGTAACGCACCATTAACGTGGCCATGTCTCACCCCTTCGGCCCTACCGCCTGAGGGTATGGTCTCCTCGGAATTGCATTGGCCTTCTCGACCTCGGTACGACACGTGGCAATACTACCCTATTCAATTTCTGTACCCCACAATAGCCCCTCAAAATTCTAGTTTTTTCCTCTTGTCCGAGGAGAAAAAATGGGGTTTTGACCTTGGGTGATTGGTTCCACATACTTCTCTGTTTTTCCCACGTGACAGCATCGCTTCGCGTGTCTTGTAACTGTTCTTGACATTTCGGAGTCCATAACGCTTCATTAAATGCTCCACGTGGCACCTTGTCCCCCACGTCCTGCGGTGAGATGGAGATCCTATGGCTAGCATTTTTCCTCGAAATTTGGGCGGGGTAACTCCCGCCCAACCCTACCTCCTATATAAAGCGCCTGGGGGCTTCATTTCTCCCATTTTCTAAACCTTCAAACTTTCAAGAAGCTCCTGAAGTGGCTCTTGTGTTTATTCTCATAAGTTCTTTCATTCTTAGGTTCTTTTCTCCTCGACTAGTCTCCTCGGCCTTCTGTTTTCTGTTTCTTCTTCACAAACATTTCTTTCACTTCCCTTTAGTCTGCTTTGATGGGTAGGTTTGCTCATTTAGTAGATACTCCCGCAGGTATGGAGGGGTTCAGGGCCCTGTATCAGATTCCCTAGGGGGTATCCTTGCGGTATTGCCCTCTGGGTGAGTGGCATACCCACAGAAAGGAAGGAGAGGTCGTCATTCCCATGATCGCCTTCATAGAAGGGGGAATGAGGCTTCCCATAGGTAGAGTGACCAGGGACTACCTGATCGCCCATAGGATATGCCCCTACCAATGCGCGCCCAACTTGTTTAGGGTCCTAGGTAGCATAAACGCTCTCAACGAGCAAATGGGGATGGGCCACACCTGGCACGACGTTGTTTAGATATACGAGTGCCATCTGCTTGCAAACTCGGGCTATTACCTTAAGTCTAGGTCTTCAGTCGTTAGGCTCATCTCGTGTCTCCCCAAATCCAACAAGGGCATGAAAGATGACTTTCTAATTACCTCGGGAGAATGGCATGACAACCTTCACTGCCCAAACCAAGAGGGAGCACCAAGTGGGGTACCCTAGGTTTAGGTCTTTTAACATGGGAATTAGTCTTGTATTTTGCTTCTTCTTTCGTTCCTTTAGCACTTTGCTTCCTTTTGTTTGATAACCCGTTTTTCTAATTGTGGTTTTGCTTCTCGGCTCCTTTTTTCTTGCAAATAAAAGATACGTCGCTCCCAACCTTAACTTTGTTAACGTTCCAGATCTCAACAAAGTCCTGAGATCCAAAGTGTTCGTAAGCGAGGACAAACAATTGAGACCTGTCCATCTCATTCTTGACTTCAAGCCCCTGTCCGACAAGTTCCAGGACGTAGGCAACGCGATTAGAGCAGTTGACCCTTAGCTAGCTTGGATCGACGTTTCGGTGCCTGGATTCTTAGCTCGAGAAGGCACCGTGTAGGTCGATCTGCCCTCCCACCGTGCTCCCTTTGAAGCAGTGGCTCTGTGAGAAAAGACAGCTTCTTCGCGCCTGTCACTCGAGGTGGAGATAGACCAATTTTATCTCGAGGAAGGGAGAGAGGAGCAGGGAGAGCCTGTGATTCAGGTCTCAGACTCAGAAGACGAGCTTGACAAATCCTCGGGTGTTCGTGCTCCCGGATTCATCGTTGCACGTGTAGCCAACAGTTCAGAGGAAGAAGAAGAAGAGGAGATGTCGCTAGATAGGAAGAGGGGTCTACGCAAGCTCCTCGCAAAAAGGGCCAAGGGGTCGGTGCCCAAGGATGGTTCAGGGTCTAAGCTTCCTCATTCTCCTCCTCCTCCTTCTCTTACAGTCAACCCCTTCGCGCCTGCCAACCTAAAGAAGAGGAAGAAGGACAAGGAGGTAACTGAGGAGGAGGAGTTGGTCCTTCATAACGAGGAGGTTCCTCCCAAGCTTCAAAAGACGGCCAAAGGCAAGGGGAAGGCTTCCTCAGTCGAGAGCAAAGAGGATTTGCTCGTGGCCGAGGTGCGCCTTTAGACCCCAGTGTAGGACCCTCGGCTGGAGCTAGATAGGGCAGCTATACCACGGAACTCTACCATCAGGGAGTTCTAAAAAGGGAACGCCTACTACCTTACCAAAGCTCTAGAGCAGCCCCTCCTGTTGCCGAAGGACATGGCTGCATTGAAGACTGTGAGGCAGTAAGACCTTTTTCTGTCCCTGAAGAGGGACTTAGCCTTGGTAAGTTTCTCGACACACCTTGCTAACACCATGCTAGGTTACCCTTTTTCTTATTTGATAACATATTCCTCTATCGTTTCTACGCAGGCCATCCAAAAGGTATTCATGGCTGAGGAATGGGTGAAAAATGCCCGGAATGAGGTCAGGGTCGAGGCCAACCTTCGCGTCGAGATCAGCAAGGCCTTGGGTGCTGCCGAGCAGAAGATCCAGAAGCTCACTATGAAAGTAACTGCGGAAGAGAGGGAAAGGAGGAGCACTAAGGCTGGCCTAAAGAACGCTCAAGATTAAGCTGAGGAGCAATGCAAGAAGCTCCATTTTGCTGAGATAAAGCTAGCCATGGCCAAGCAGCAGGTCGTGGACTTGAAGGCAGAGTTGGAGAAGGCCAAGGAGGCTATTCGGGCAGCTAAGGAAGCTGCAGAGGCTTCAAAGCAGAAATCCTATAACCTTGGGGTGCAGGAGACTGAGGCCCGCCTGACAAAGGAGTTGGCTGAGGTCTGCAGGGAATACTGCCAAGAGGTGTGGACAAAGGCACTCAACCTAGCCGGAGTTCCTATTGCTTTAGAGTGGAGGAAGGCTGAAAATATCTATTATCCCTAAGACCTCCGCGAAGCTCTAGCAGCACTTCTGGGCCCTGGAGCACATGCTGCCCCTGCGACAACTGCACCTGAGCAACTCTCTACCACCTAGGCCTCTCATCCTCCTCTTGAGACCTCCAAAGGGCCTGGCAAGGCTGGTAACCAAGGCCAAGGGGTGGAAGTGGCCAAGGGCAAAGGGGCTAGCCAGGATGGTTCTCGACCAGAGGACAATGGCAAAGGTAAGGAGGCCAAGCCCCTACCAGAGACCAAGGGCCCAGAGGCTACTCCTAAGGCCAAGGATGCTGCTCCCAAGGCAAAGGAAGCTGATCCCAAGGCTAAGGATGTTGCTCCCAAGGCAAAGGAAGCTGATCCTAAGGCTACTGACCTTCTTGTCTCCCAGTCAGGCAGCAAAGAAGACCCTCTTCCAGCCAAGGCTTAACTTAGGACCTTTCTCCTATTTTTTTTCTTTTTTTTTTCTTATGTAACTTTCTTTTGTTGTGGCAGTTTGCCATGTTTAAGATGTACCTCCCCTCTTGATCAATGAAAAGATATTGACTTTTGTTTAATGGCAAGTGAACCTTTGTTTTTCTCCTTTTTACAATATTTATCTCTAATTGGCTGTGGTAGCTGTCTGTCTTTTATTGAGAGGTTAGATTAATGAAGCTTATAAGGGTGAAAACCCATATCTTGACAAAAAGCTAACAGTAATGAATCATTGTTAAATCAAGTAAATTGAGCCCACATAGATAGTGAGAAAAATAACTAAATGTTGGTACCAAAATCTGTATAATAAAAAACTTACCAGAGAAAAGTGTGTCTAAGGTCTCTCATTTTAAGAGTACCTTATGAATGTACCTTCAGGATCCTTTAACCAAAACCCAAGGTGAGTCCTTGTGTTCTCGTGATGATGAATATTTCGAGGTCCCATCCTTGGTGAAATTGCAAGGTGTTAATTTACCCAAGGCATGGCCGAGGTTCTGTTTAACATCCACACAATTAATCATGAATATTAATTTACTCAAGGTAGGTGGTTCGAGGAGCCAGGCATGACCAAGATTCTGTTTAATACTCATACAAGTAACCAGGAATATTAATTAACCTAAGGTATGTGGTCAAAAGAACCAAGCATGACCAAGGTTATGTTTAATATTCACACAAGTAATCAGGAATATTAATTTACCCAAGGTATTTCAACGAGTTTTGTTTGTGGAGGCAGTGGTTAAATATGAAAAACTAGTTTCAAAGTTTTATATTTCGACTGTAGCCAAACTACATTTTAGTTTAGTATTTCTTATTTTGTGTGAACTTGTCTTTGTTGAAAACACTTCTGTGAGGTTTAAATTGACCATTACATAGCATGGGTTGATTTTTGAGTTTATTATTAGCATTTCTTTTCTTTTTCTTTTTCTTTTGTTTTTTGAATTTTCTTCAGCGGTTCTTGATTTTTTTTTTTTTTAAGAAATGTAAGGCCCAAAAACCGGAAATGGGCATGAAAAAAAAAAAAAAAAAAAAACCTCCAGCAAGTGAGGTAAGAGGGCAAGGTTCTGTTTAATATTCACACAAGTAACCAGGAATATTAATTTATCCAAGGTATGTGGTCCGAGGAGTCAGGCATGACCAAGGTTCTGTTTAACATTCACACAAGTAATCAACACAACATATAATGTCACAAATAAAAACATGGCAAAGCTGCCTTTCATTAATAATAGTACCTTCACAAGTTATTTACATTCCAGGATCGCGGTACAACATTTTCGTCTAGATCTTCTAGGAAGTACGCACCTATACCAACTGAGGTGATACGGTATGGCATTTCCCAATTGGGCCCTAACTTTCCCCATGCTGGGTTTTTTGCAGTTCCCACAACCTTTCTTAATACCAAGTCCCTAGGGGCTAATGGTCTTAACTTCACACTTGAATCATACCCCTGTTTGAGCTTCTACTGATAGTATGCTAATTGAACCATGGCATTTTCTCTTCATTCTTCAACTAGGTCTAGGCTCTTTTCTAGTAGGTTGTCATTGCTGTCTGAAGCGAATAAGCTTGTCCTCAGCATTGGGAATCTAGTCTCTAGAAGAATCACAGCCTCGACCCCATAAGTCATTGAAAAAGGGGTTTCTCCTATGGACCTACGAATGGTAGTCCGATATGTCCAAAGAACATGTGGCAGCTCCTCTACCCATTTACCCTTTGAATCGTCCAACCTCTTCTTGAGTCCATTTACTATGACTTTATTTACAGCCTCAGCCTGTTCGTTCCCTTGTGGATAGGCCGAAGTCGAATACCTATTCTTGATACCCAGTTCACAATAGTACCTTCTGAAAGTTTTGCTATCAAACTGAAGCCCATTGTCCGAAACGAGGGTATGAGGGATCCCAAACCGAGTGAAAATATTTTTCCATACAAATCTCTTGGCGTCCACATCTCTAATATTTGACAAGGGCTTAGCTTCAACCCACTTGGTGAAGTAATCAGTGCCGACCAACAGCCACCTCCAATTTCCTGCTGCTTCAAGGGAAGGGCCTCACAATGTCCAAGCCCCACTGAGCAAAAGGCCAGGGGCTAGACAAAGGATTAAGGACACCCCTGGTTGATGAATATTTGGAGCATATCTCTTACATTGGTCAAACTTCTTCACGTATTCTTGTGCTTCCTTTTGCATATTTGGCCACCAATACCCTTAGGTAAGGGCCCTGTGAGACAGTGACCTGCCCCCTGTATGACTTCCACAAATCCCTGCATGTAGCTCTTCTAAGAGTGGGTCCACTGCCTCAGGATGAATGCATAGCAAATATGGCCCAGAAAAAGAGTGCTTGTATAACTTTTCATCCTAGGACAACCAGAACCGAGGAGCTTTTCTTTGCACTTTATCAGCCTCCCCTTCTCCTCGGGCAAGATGTCATCCTTAGAAATAGCACAATAGGATCCATCCAACTAGGCCTCACCCTAATTTGGTGAATAAAGACCCTTTTCTCTCCCATCTCGATAGGCTTGCATAGATCTTCAACCAGGATAAGCCGAGGTAAACTCTACGTCGAGGAGGTTGCAAGAATGGTAAGAGAGTCAGCATGTGTGTTTCTGCTCCTTGAGATTTGTTGTAAGGAGAAAGATTCAAACCCTGATTGCAAGTGCCTAACTTGATTCAAATAGTCTTGCATTCTCACATCCCTGGCTTCCAGTTCTCCCTTTACTTGGCCTATAACCAACCTCGAATCTGAAAATACCTCTACTGTTCTTCCTCCCATTTTCTGAACCATAGCCATTTCCACCAACAAAGCCTCGTACTCAGCCTCACTGTTCGTGGCCGAGAAGCCCAGCTTTAAGGATTTCTCAATGATGATTCTTTCAAGAGATACTACAACTAGCCTTACTCCTGATCCCCTTTGATTTGCTACGCCATCAACATACACATTCCAAGATAGAGGTTCCTGCAAGGAGATCATCCCAACTGATTTTCCATCCACGTTCGGCCTTTCACCATTTTCTTCTAACGAAGGCTCAGCAAACTCAGCCACCAAATCTGCAAGGACATGGCCCTTTATAGAAGTGCGAGGCATATACTTAATATCGAAAGCTCCTAGGATCGTTCCTCATTTTACAATCCTCCCTGTGTAATCAGCTTTCCGAAGCAGTGATCGAAGAGGGGGTTAGGTTAGAACCATAACAGTGTGAGCTTGGAAGTAGGGGTGGCAATTCGTGTTCGCGTGTCGGGTTCGTGTCGTGTCAACTTATACGTATCCGACTATATGGGTCAACACTAACCCGACATGTTTATTAAACGGGTTAAGATTCTTCAATCCTAACACGACCCATTTATTAAACGGGTCAGTCATGTTGACCTGTTTATCTGATTTTATCAAAATAAAGAAAAACATTTATGAAAAAACAAGCAAATAAATATTTTAAATATAAAATTCAGAACTAATGAGTAACTGCATCACAAATAATCATTCAAAATTAAAGCACATCTCAATATCATAAATAATCAATCACAATATGTCAAAGAAAATAAATTACAACAACTAATAAGTTTATATACCTAGGGTTTGAATGGTATATTGGTAAATTTTCATTTAATTAAACGGGTCAGACGGGTCAAACGGGTTTCATAAGTTGAACCCTAACCCAACCCGTTTATCAAACGGGTCTGTCATGTCAACCCAAATATGACACGAACCTATTAAGCCTCAACCCATAACTTGCTAATTTCATGTCATGTCGTGTCGGGTTCGTGGGTCGTGTCCAATTTTGCCACCCCTACCTAGAAGTAATATGAGAGCTTCCGTGTAGCATGTATTACTACCAAGATGGCCTTCTTCAATGGTAAATAGCAAACATTTGCCTCATGTAATGATTTGCTCACATAATAAACTAGTCTATGCACCCCATCATCAACCCGTATCAGTACTAGACTCACCGCATATGAGGCTACAGTAATGTAAGCAAATAGAACCTCCTCCTCCTCGGGCTTGGACATAATAGGTGGCCGAAAAAGATATTCCTTCAATCGCTGGAAGGCCAAGGAACATTCCTCTGTCCATTCAAATCCCTTCCACTTATGCAACAACTGGAAGAATGGCCTACACCTGTCTGCTGACCAAGAAATGAATCAATTCAAAGCGGCTGTCATTCTTGTCAACTTCTGGACCTCTTTGGGATTTTGAGGAGGCAGCAGGTCGTTAATTGTTCTAATCTGATTAGGTTCAACTTCAATTCCACGGCAGGTAACCATATAACCCAGAAACTTGCCATAGCCTACGCCAAAAGAACACTTATCGGCATTAAGGCGCAATTTGTGTTTCCTTAGTATCTCAAAAATATTCTCAAGGTCATCTATATGCTCGGAAAATACTTTACTCTTTACCACCATATCGTCTATATACACCTCAATATTTTTGCCCAACTAAGGCTCAAACATCCTAGTTATCATCCTTTGGTAGGTAGACCCTGCATTTTTCAATCCAAATGGCATTATTTTGTAGTGGTAATTCCCAGTGGGTGTAAGAAAAGCAGTCTTTCCTGATCGTTCAGAGCTAATGGTATCTAATGATAGCCCTAAAAGGTATCCAAAAAGCTCATCCGAGGATGACCTACAGTTGCATCCACTAATTGATCTATTCGAGGCAAAGGGAAAGGGTCTTTTGGGCAAGTTTTATTTAAATCTGTAAAGTCTACACATACTCGCCACTTCCCAGTTTTCTTTTTCACCACCACTGTGTTGGCCAGCCACTCAGGGTAAAATACCTCCTTTATGACCCCAGCTCGCTTGAGCTTGAATACTTCCCCCTTGACAGCATCAGAATGTTCCCTATATGAATGCCGATGTGGTTGCTTCTTGGGGATGGCAGATAAATTGACGTTTAAACGATGGCAAATGAAATTTGGATCCACCCCAGAGGCTTCATAGGCGCTCCACGCAAATACATCAATATTTTTTCTAAGAAAATCTATAAGCTCTTACCTCTCTCGAGGAGGCAGCTGAACTCCGACCTGAAAGAACTTCTCCTCATCGTCGCCAATAACAACTTTTTCCAGTTGCTCGCACTTTGCCCCTTCTACCACTACCTCCGTGGACAACACTAGCACCTTTGATTTTTATAAATCCCACCCAGCAAAGGCCGAGGACTCACCTCCAGTCTGATGTCTAATTACAGCCACTGAGCACTGCCTGGCCATAGACTGGTTCCCCATCAACTCCTCGACCTAATCCCCAGACGGATACTTCACCTTTAAATGTAGGGTGGAAGAAACAGCCCCCATGGCATGAAGCCAGGGCCTTGCCACAATGGCAGTGTAAGGGGAGTACGCATCCACCATAATGAAATCTACCTCCACCACTTTTGATCCTGCTTGCACAGGTAGTCTGATTTGGCCCTTTGGGATAACAGTCTTCCCGTCGAAACCCACCAAAGGGGAGTTGTAGCAAGTTAGGTCCTCCGGTCTTAATCTAAGCCCCTTGTATAAATCAAGGTACATGATTTCTACACCGCTGCCCTGATCTACCAGCACCCTCTTCACATCGTATCCCCCAATCCTTAAGGTAACCACTAGAGCATCATCATGTGGTTGTGAGGTTCCAATTTTATCTTCATTGGAAAAGCTCAAAGCCAGCCGGACCTCCATTCTGCTCCTCTTCAAATAAGGAATCAAGTCCTTGGCAAATGGCCAATCTATGGACATCACCCTAGATGGAAAGGAGCCAGTCCTTCCCGGAGTAGCAAGGATCACGCTAATCAAACCTAGCGGGGGTCTTGAAGAAGCATCTCTTTGTGCTTTCAACTCGGCCTGACTGCCTTGCCCACTAGACTGATACAAAAATTGTTCCAACTTCCCCGCCTGCACCAATTGCTCTAGATGACTCCACAAAGTCCTGCAATCCTCAGTAGTGTGCCCTCGTTCCTGGTGGTATTGGCAATGAAGACTCTGGTTGCGTTTCGTGGGGTCTCCTCACATCTTATTAGGCCACTTAAAGTATGGCTCGTTCTTAATTTTTTCTAAGACCTGGTGCACAGGTTCTCGGAATACAGTGCTAACCACCTGAGTAGCAACCAAACTAGGGTGTCCAGCAAAATCCCTCCAAGGTCGACTATTATTGTTCCTGTCCGACCTGAAATCCCTCCGTTCTTGGGGGATCACCTTAGCTTTTCGCTTTCCTTGTTGTTGATCCTCCTCGACCCGCTTGTACTCGTCAATACAATCCATAAGCTGACGCACACTCCTAACAGGCTTCCTTGTCAGAGACTTTCTCAAATCATGCTCAACGGGCAGGCCGACCTTAAAAGTCCTTATGGCCACATCATCGAAATTTCCATCAATCTCGTTGAACATCTCCCAGTACCTATCAGAATATGTTTTCAGGGTCTCCCCCTCCCACATTGTCATAGACAATAAAGAGTTTAAAGGCTGAGGAACCCTGCTGCAAGTAACAAAACAAGCTCTAAATGCCCGAGTAAGCTCCTTAAAGGAGTTAATAGAGTATTCCCTTAGGCCGTCAAACCATCTCATCACCACAGGCCCCAAACTAGAGGGGAACACCTTGCACATCAGGGCCTCATTCTTGGAGTGTACAGCCATTCTCTAGTTGAAGTGGCTCACATGCTCCACAGGGTCTGTTCTACCATTGTACATGGTGAATGTTGGCTGAGTAAACCGACGAGGGAGCTTTCCTCCTTCAATCCTACGCGTAAAAGGTAACTTGGAAATTTGGTTCAACGCCCTACTCATAGCATCGTTTCCTAGACCTTTGCGAGATGGGCTCTTATTTTTGCGCTCATGATGGTGATCCTCATCATACGAGAAAGACTCCCTGGGAGGAGTCCTTGACCTAGGCTTATAACTTCCATCTGTATCATTATCGGAAGAAGGGTCAGAATCTAAAGGAGTCCTTCTCTGTCGCTCACGGCGTAGCCTCCTGCGCAGATGGTCAATCTCCAACTACATGCTTCTAGTATTCTCCTCATGAGAGATGTAACTCCTGCCTCGAGATTGGCTCCTACCAATATGCGTGGTATGCCCACTAACCTCCCGATCCCTCTTTCATTCAAGATTAAGGAATTGGTCTTAACGTTAAGAACCAACAGACTCCTCCCGGTTTGGCCTCGAGCCTACCATAGCTGAACATTGATCTCCTTAAAGCTCAAGTATCCCCACAAACGGTGCCAATTGTAAGGGCATGTTTTAGTTCCTAAACCCAACAGGTAGAAGGACTCAGGCCCAAAGAGCCCAACACAATGAATTTTTAGAGAGTAGGCTGAAAACTAGGCTTCAATGGATTGGACAACGCTCACAATGCCAAGGATGGTAAGAGAGCAAGAGAAAACAGAGAAAAACAAGCCTTTGGCAAGGAAATTCTTCCTCGGCAAAGTTTGAGGAGAGTAATTCTTGAATATATCACTCTAGGACTTGATTACAATTTCAGTTCTTTATGCTATAGTGTTTTTTCTACCGATTTTTTCGATCCCCCATCTCTGAAGGATTTCTTACATTATATAGCCCCTTTTAGCTGATCTTGGCCCTCCATTTGTTGATCATGCAAGCCACTACTCGAGTGCTTGTCCCATCAAACGCCCTCCCAAATCTTCTGTAAGTTACGGCAACCAAGACAGAACTGTTCAGGGGTCTTCTCCACATAGATGTGACCAAGAGGTTTGGTGGGATGCATTAAATGGGGTGGCAGCTACCATCCCTTCAATCACGTCAGGGTTAACCTCCTTTCTGGAGCTCTTTCTCTACAGTGTAACCTCTTCTGATAATGCGCCATTAACGTGGCCATGTCTCGCCCCTCCGGCCCTACCGTCCGAGGGTATGGTCTCCTCGGAACTACATTGGCATTCTCAGCCTCAGTATAACACATGGCAATACTACCCTATTCAATTTCCGTACCCCACACATAAATATATATATATATATATATCTTTCCTTTCAATTTCCCCTTTTATAAACTCCCAAATGTAATAGGGAAAATACACCATGTTCTAATTTATTCCATTTCATTCTTTTAAATTTCCCAAACATAATGTTAAGCAAAAAAGATAATAAGATTGGAGAACGAGAAAGAGAACGAGGATTTTTGCTTTACTACAAATACAGTCAACAATAAAGAGGCAAAATTTTTTTTTGAAAATACATTATCATGTGTAGATAATTGTAAAATGCATTCCTAAGAGTAAGAGTGACAGAGAGTGGGATATAAACGTGTTTACTGCCATGCTACAATTATTAAAATCAAACAAATATTTTATGGCGTGGCCAAAACAGGTTAGCAGGATAAAATTTGCAACAATAGGCAATAATTTAAGTAATATTTTTCCGATATTAAATTATTAAAGAATATATATTTAAATACCTATGTTATAAAAAAATTTATTTAAAATCCATTTTATGCTTAATGAGATTCAAAATTAATAATAAGACTTTTTTTGGCTAATGTCTTGTTTTCAGTTGATAACATGACTAATCCACTTAATATATTTTTTTTGACACAATCAATCTTAGGTGATGATACCGAAAATCGTCAGTAAGTCACACATTCCTTACGTGCTCAAGACGGTACCTGCACAGCACAAAAAAAGAAGACCTTAGGAGAGTACCGGTGTGGTACCAGCCAAAGACCCTCCGAAGGTTAAGTTAGAGAACTTTCACAATTTTAGAGTGACAGAGCTGGGGTAAAATTATGCATACCTTGTTTTTTAAGGGCTTGGGGCTTTTATAGTAGTACAGAACCGACTCTTGTTTCTTGGGCAAAAAGACCTTTCCTTATAGAAAAGGTTATAATAAATGTACGTATTTTGCGGGATCATTTCCATGTAGGGACTCCATTGACCAAAGGTTATCGTAGGGCTCAAGATATTTACATTTAGGATTCCTTGGAGTTTACTTTAGCCATGTGGGTGCCACGTGGCCTTGGCATCTGTCGGCCACGGGCCCATGTACCTAGATTTCGTCCATATGGGAGGACCATCCATCAACTAAATGGGACCATCCATCATGTAATATCTCCGTTCATCACCTCAAGTCTTATTTTGATAACCTATTAATTTAGTACCGTCAAGTTTATATGAATGGGTCCGTCAACCTCTGTTTTTGTCCTCTTCAGTTGCCCCCTCACTCCATGGGTCTGTCACCCTCGTACATGGACGAACCCATGGAGTGATGATCTAACCTAACCTCTGAGAAGCATACTTTGATTGACAGGCTAGCCTAGGGCCATAAATGCTGTAGGGGCATGTGTCACACTTTTGGTGGCTGATTACACGGATCGAAGCATCCCTTCGTCTTCTGTGCCGTTCCCTCTATATATATGCTCTCTCTTCCCTTCATTTTTCACTTTTCATCACAAATTTCCAGTCAGAGCACCACCGTCTTCTACCAGAGATCAACGTACCATCTGCTTTTTCATCCAGATCACTACCGTCTTCTACTTTCTCCGTCGTCTCTTTTTACTTGTAAGTATTCCTTGCCCTAAGTTGACCTTTACTATACATTTTTTTTTCTTTTTTGTTATTGCATGCTCGTCTATGTAGAACTGTAGAGTCTTAGGGTTTTATCTGTCACGTGTAGGTGACAGATGTCTAGTGAGGCATCGAGTGATCAATCATGTGTCCGCGAAGAGGCGGGCTACGATGAGGTGTATCCGTCAGGTTAGGATGATCCCGGCACCTCCTTTGATGAACGAGTTCCGTCCTCCAACTTATCTTCTGCGAAAGGGGATGAGGATGTGGATGTGGACAGGTCGGAGGGTGACTCAAATGAGGACTTAGCCAGTGCTGAACCCCTTTCCCAATCCGTCATAGGACCTGATGGCCTTAGGGAATTCATTCTTCTTCCATTGTGGACGGTGAATGACTTCAGGTCTTCCATCAAACAAAAACACTTCGACACCCTTAGGGAAAAATTCCAGATTCCCGTCAACATACCAATCCGTCTACCATACAAATCTGAAAAATGTTATTACCGGGGTGTCGATGATGTTGGAGTGTACGAGCAAATGTTTAAAGCGGGACTTAGGTTCCCACTAAGCGTTCTTCAACGTCACCTTCTCCAATATCTAGGGTTGGCCGTCACCCAAATTTCCCCGAATGCCTAGAGGGTTTTCCTTGGCACGGAAGTCCTATATGGAGTTCTTTCAAAAGGAGCACGCAGGATGACGATGGAGGAATTCTTCCACTGCTATCGTCCCTCCGAGATCATCCAATCAAGGGGAATATACAACTTCCTACCAAGGAAGCCGTCTCTTAGGTTAGTGTGTGAGACCCCTGATTCAAATAAGAACTGGAAAAGCCGGTACTTCTTCCTTGAGGGGGACAACTGGATGTGTCACCCTGATGACCAAGAGTACATGCGTCCGTCTTAAATCTTATTTGTTATTTACCCGTTTCATATAATGTACTAACCATCTCTTGTTGCAGCTCGGGACCGTCTAGAGATTACTCTAGAGTAGTGGAGTTTCTTGGAGCGGATCTTTAAGATCAAGTTATCAGAAAGAACTTGGGTAAAGCTTGTTACCTTGGATACTATCCATTGGTACTGCGAGGGCCCTGAACCCACAGAAGCCACCCGTCGCCACGACCGTTTAGCGCACAAACGTAAGTCCATCACATATTATTACCCTTCTTATTTCACAGTTGTTTTATCTAAATCCTTTTTGGTCCGTCTTATACAGAAATGGAAGACAAAAGGAGAAGAGCTTACATCAAGCAGTAGGCGGCTACGAGAAAGAAAGAGGGAACGGGTTCGTCCCACCAGTCCACAAAGAGGAAATCGGTGGACAAGTCCGACCGTCTGCCTAAGAAACCTAAGGTAGGGGTAAGGTTTGTAGAGGCTACTCTTACAAAGACAAAGCGGGCCTCCCCCACCCATTCATAGGAAAGGCAAGGGCTTAATGACGGGTCTAGTTCCTACAGATGAAAAATGCCCCGTCCTTTTTCGTGAGGACCCCCAATACGCTCTAAAGCAGCTCTTATCCATCCTCACGAGTTAAGATTATGAGGACTTGGGCAACCATTCTATTGAGGCCATAGGGGAGACGGGTCTCTTTAGCTTGGCTTAGGTATGCTTCCATCTGCCTTTTCTTTTCGTCGTGTTGTTTGTTTATTCTCTCTAACCTTGGTTTTGGATGCTTGCAGGGGGTGCTCATGATAAGGGCCTGATGGACCGCTGCGTGTCCCAGGCGACGGTGGTGGACCATGTGAGGGCGAGGGCGGAGGCGTCGGAGGCCGAGCTTGGGGAGCTGAAAGCCTGGAAGGCCGTCTAGGAAAAGAAGTTTGATTTGACAAAGAGGCTCTCAAAGACAAGGAAGATGAAATCTCCTAATCCAAGAAGCTGCTCCGTCGGGCTAAAGAAGATGCAATAAAGGAGTATCATGACTCCGACGCCCTTCTATCTGAGCTGGAAGGTTCTTTCGTCGATGGTTTTGACGATTTCCTCCATCAGGTCAAGGCTTCCTTCCCGGACCTAGACCTATCCCATATCACCATCGACGTCGAATGCCAAACTCCAGCTCGTCCAATTGAGTCTGAAGGAACTGAAGATCTCTTCGCTGATGATGTCAATCCTGACCCTCAAGTTGACAGGGAGGCCGTTCATGGTGATCAAGAAAAATCCGTTGAGGATGGTGTCCGTCACCTAGTAGTAGTCTTTACTTTTTTCTTTTTACTTCGATTTTTTTTTTTTTTTTAGCAAATCTTCGTGTGTAATCCACTTGTGTAATCTACTTTTTAGAACAATGTGTAATTGCATGTTGAATAATAATGTGCAATGGATATAAACTTTATCAATTATAATAAATGGGTAGTGGGTTGTAAAGTCTGTGTCTGTGACCCACCTCAAAAAAAAAGTTTGCATATGTGAGACTGTACTACCATGATTGATGATACCATCCCATATTTTTTTTTGTATAAATATATATATATTTGCTTATTTTCTAATATTGAAATAAAAAGTGCGTTTAAATAAATTATTAGCTTACTTAAAAACAAAAAACCTACTTTATTTTGTTTATTATAAAACTATTAAAGGGTGAGATAAATTGATTTTAGCAAGGGAATAAATAAAATAAGTTGTAAATAATTGGTAAATCTTTGTGTAATCCACTTCTGTGTAATCTACTTTTTAGAACAATGAATAAGTGCATGTTGAATGATATTATGCATACATTTATAAATAAAAATTACAAGCTAATCTTAGGATGCTAGGTTTTAGTTGGTGCATTCCGTGTATAAAATTGTATACATATTTATTTTTCTTCTATTGTGGAATTATTACACTATTAGAATTAGATTATAAATTTAAGGATTTATGCATTATTCAACTTATATTGGGTTGATTTTTTTTTCTTTTTTAATTCTTTTATATTTATGGAAAGAAATAAATAAATAAAAGATGATAGCACTATGTTCAAGTTTTTTTTTTTTTTTTTTTTCAAGTCTCATGGTAGCATGTGAGCCGATTGGTTGGCCTTGAGGAGTTCATGGTGGTGACTCAAACACACAATGGATATCATCTTTGTGTAACAGTGATTGCACAACACACACTCAATTAACGAGGAACCTTAATTGTGACTGCACTAACTTTGAACTATAAGCACAAACATGGCTAGTATTTTCCTTAAGTCATGTATTAATTAGTTGAAGTATAAGCACAAACATAATTAGTTCTAACAATAACCAGCAATGATAACAAATAGCTACATTGGTTTGGTATGCTTGTTACTGCAATGTGTGGTCGTGACATGTTGGCCCACTTCTTTAAGCATTGATATTTAGGGGTGTTCCATGGACACGGCTGAAAGCAAGAAATTACTTTTTTGTGTATTCCAAAAGCAAAAGCACAACAAGAAAAAATTGCAATCAATTGCATGCAACTTTTTTTAAAAAGGTAAGTCAATATTCTGATATTAGATTTCTATTTGTTGGAGCTATCTAACGATAAACAAAAAAAAAAAAACAAAAAATTGATGACGAAGTTTGTCAACAAATTGAAAATATAGTTCAAGAACCTTGTCATGAAATTTCCCAAGAGTATACGGTGCTTATAGTGCTTATAAGTCATCCTATGTTGACGAACTCTTCCACATCCACAAAATACTAAATTGAAAAGAAATTACCTTGACTTTACTCATTGAACATTAAAGTTTTGATTGGTATTACATAATAGACCTTTAATACCAAATTCATATGTTATAGCTACTTCTATCTTAATTCCCTAGATTCACATGCATGGTACATTCTCTTTGTCATCTTCACTTAATTTTCAATCAGTATATATGCCTCCATGTCTATGAGCTTTTGTAGGTCCTAATTTTCATTAACAATAGGTGTAGACACCCCATTTCATTTTGACCTATACAATATCTACTACCAAAATGATTAGCATCATGTGCGGAGCCGAAGGAGTAGATTAACCCAAAAGTGGCCTAATACAATCTAAGCCCAAGCCCAATTATAACCCAAGAACTAAGCCCAAAAAATCATTTCTAACCTAATTGGCTGAGGCTTACAAAAGGTGCATATGTCAGATATATGATGTGCATGCACCCAATTTGTGACGTACACACCTTTTGGACAAAAAACTCATATCAGTCCATTTCCATTTTGATGAGATTCTAGGTCAACTAGCCTAATTAACTAGATACACAAACATCTAACCTAACCTTAGAATACTAGTTCTCCTATAAATACCCCAATTTTCACCATCCAAAGAGGCTAAACTCTTCCATCTACTAAAACCAGTGGCGAAGCCAGGATTTGACTTGAGGGGGGGGCAAAAATTACATTTGACATCACATTTACGCATGTGCAAGTGAACACACACACACACACACACATATATATAGTATTTGAGATCAATTTGCAAAATAACAATTCATTCATGTGTATATTAAGCAATGTTTGAATGCAAGAAAATTCAAAATAAAATAACATATTCATTATATTATTTATCTATTAGGGGTTTATTTACATAAAAAAATCATTTTGAAATTGTAATTATAAAAAATGTTAGATCATGAGGGTTTTCGTTTTGGTTTAAAAAATCATCTTATTTATTAACTATTTATTTGAATAATTTTAAATGCATTTATTGTATTATATAATATAATAGAAGAAATATTAATAGATTTTTTGGGTGGGGCCAAGGGGGGCAAGTGCCCCTCTCAACCCCCTAGCTCCGCCCCTGACTAAAACTATACTAAAATATCACTTGAAACCCAAAACCAAAGGGTTGAAGGCTAGAGGGGCAGAAATAGTGAGTATTTGATTGATCTTCAGCCATTCTTTAGTTAAAAGATAATCTCCTACTAGCTAAGATTCTAAACTTTTAGTTGGTGTTACATTCAAAGTTTGTTAACAAATAACCTTGGGTCATTCAAAAAATCCTAGCCAAATCATTCCAAGTTATTTTGCTCTATAGACACAATTGTGGTAATGGGTTTCAGCCAAGGGGCCGGGCATCAACAACACTATAAGTTCCACGAGGAGATGTAGATCATTTCCATGATCCATATTCTCATCCTTGACTCTTGTTTATTTTGTGTTTTTGAATTATTTTAATTCCTTTCCTTTTTTATTTCATCAGTTTTAATTCTATGTTTCACTATCTTTTCTTAACTGTTATGTTTTCTTTTAAATACATTTCTACCTTGTTTTATTTCCTTTTGTATCACATGTAATAAAACTCAAGATACCTAGCTAAAAGATCTTTCCTTCTTTCCTTCTTTGAACCTAAAACCTAAAATATCTTATCTTTTCTCTCTCATTAACTTTAATTTTGATTTCAACCTCACAAGGTAACTAAAAAAACTAGAGATAAATAAGGAAGACATTTGACTCATAAATGAAGGTAACAATAATTAACTGGGTTTCAATCCCTTTTGGAAGTTAATTGATTTTTCAAACATAAATGAAAGTAACATTTAATAAGATTGGTTTCAAGATTTGAGCAATAATTCAATTAAGGCTTAATTGGACGAAGACATCTTAAAAGCTCCAAGATAATTGAGATATTTGATTTGAACTTAAATGAAAACATAAAAGTCAAATTAACTCTTCCTCAATTAATCAAGATTCAAGTCAATCCTTAAAACATGCAAGATTATTCAGGACGAATCAAGATCATTTAAGTTTAATAAGGGAAGATACTCAAACTTTAATGAAACTTTCACTTCAATTAAAGTTCTTCTCTCATAAGACTTAATCACCCAACTTTAAACAAAGCTCTTAATTATGGTTGATATCTACATGCATGTGTCTCATACACATACATGATTGGGTATATATATGCACACACTTGAGTGAAGTTGATATGATGTTCTCCATGCCTATATGTAGGGATGGACTCAAGATTTTAAGTTAGAGGGGGCCGGAGTATAAATAAATAAAAAAATTCCAAATACGCATCCATATAGTATTAACAAATTATAAATACACTAAATCATTATTTCTTAATACATTTATATGTAATTATCTGCCAACAAAGACAAAAAAAAAAAACCTAGGATTTTTTAATACTAGGCTAGCTATGATTTTTATTTATTTATTTTTTTTGTTGAAGTTATTCACAATACTTTATTTATTTTTACTACCTTACTTTACAATACACTCAACATCAATGTTCTATTTTTTTACCACTTCATTTAAAATAATATAAACAACTCATTAAAATAATAAGGAAGACAGATAATATTAATAAAATATTGTCTTTTATTTTTAACAACTTACTACAGCCAACTAGTATTTATACCTGTTATTGTAGTTGCAAAAAATTTAGCTTTAACTTCTTCAATAACACATGGTTTTTTGGTTCTTTGGTAGTAAAATTATTATTATTATTTTTACTAAAATACAATCACCATTGTGAATGCTTTTATTGTTTTTGTTAAATTTTTAGGTTGAATAATTGCTAATTGTGCTAGGCTGGTTAGACGATTGGGGAGGAGGAGGGCTTAAGATTTTGGAAAAGGGGGCCAACAACAAAAAATGAATAATATCATAAGTAAAAAAAAAAAAAAAAATTGCTAGGGGGGCCCAGGCCCCCACCTGGGTCCATCCCCTCCTATATGTTGATGATTTGAGCTTGATGCCACAAGTTGTTTGTCTCTTTATTTTTATATCTCTTCACATGTTTCTGTGGTCACTTGTTTTATCTTTCTTTGTCTACTTCATAGGACACGTCGACTGCTCTTTAGGCTTTAGATATAGATGCATATTTGCTTGAGTCTCTAGGATAATTTATATTCCATCCAGATTGAGTAACGATAGATGAAGGCCAACTACGGCTGGGCAAACTTGGGGTGCCTAATCTCTTCCCATCCTATACCCTAACTTCGAACCTAGTTTGGTTGAAAGACATTCATGGAGTCATGTTTTGGTTCCTAGACCTATAATCAAGTGGCAACACCTTCATCTCTTTTTAAGAGGTTCTGCGTACTCCCAAGTTCATGCTGACTTAGAGTTTAAAACTGCTTTTAGGGGGTTAAGTATCGCATATCCCGCCTTTGCAAGGAGGAACCAATATGTCGATGTGTCATAAAAATGGGATAAGGTTCACAAAACTTACGGTAGGTATAGTAGTTGAGATTCTACGTATAATTCATTAAATGACTATGAATGGTCAGAGCAGGATCAAGATCATGCTGTTTTAGGATTCATGTGTCTACTTATTTTTTGAATTTTAATTGATATTGTTTAATGTGGATCTAGGTTCATATTTTAACTTCAATTTTTTTTAAAAAAAAAAAAAAAAAAAAAACTAAACTAAACAAGTTTTTTTTTTTTTTTTTTTTCTTCTTGATTTGAGGTCAAGCTGTTGATAAATAGGATCTTGGTTGATTCATTGCCTTAATTATTGTGAAACCATTAGTATCATGCCAAAGTTGTCTTTGAAATGAAATTATATTACACACACCGGGGCACACATAACACATATTTTGGATGGTAGCTTTTGGGGCAGCATGTAATTACCTTAACCTAGAATGATCTGAAATTCTCGTCCATCCTATTCTGTATAGCCACCGATGGTTATTAGGTAATCATATACCACTATGTTATTATATATACCGATATGTTATTAACTATTTGATATAGGCTTCATTTGAGAGTTCATAAGGGAATTGAATGAAATTGAATGGAAAGATCATAAAGGATTGGAAAGTAATGAAATGAAATGGAATGTATTTAAGTAAGGGAAATGAATGGAAAAGAAATGAATTGAATTGAATTGAATTAAATAACCATGTTTAGATGTTTTAAAATAAAGGAGTGGAAATGAATGGAAGATAAGTAACTTTGTTTAGAATTAATATAGAGATAAAATAATGGAATCATTTTATAACAATATTACTATTAAACTCCTATTTTAAAATAAATGGCTAAATACAAAAGGGTATTTGGAAATTTTAGTAAATAATTTATTAAATTTAATTACATTTCTTCCAATTTCTCCTAATTTTGGGGGAAATGAAAATTTGAGGTTTTAAAAGAATAGAGAAGAACGAGTATTATTCTCTACCAATTTCATTTTTTCTCACTTAAACTCCCAAACAAAGGAATAGACTTTTTATTCCCTTCATTAAAACTCTCAAACAAGGAAAGGAATGAATATTCTATAATTATTTTTTTCATTTATTTCTATTTCATTACTTTTCCTCCTTCCAAACGACGACTTAGAAGTGTCTCGCTGCATTTACTTTTTAAATTTTAATCATTAGTACTTGTGTATTCCACCATTTGATTGAAAAGGTTAACTGACGACTCGACTACTATTTGCTACATAATACCACCCGTTTACAAAGGAATTTGCTATTATAGAAGTGACCAGGAGCTTGTTTTTCTATACCGGCTTACCTCTTTAGCATGCCCAGAGAGCTATGGGTTGCAACTTGCAAGTGGCAATGATATGTTGATGCTAATTCCAGTCTCCAAAACTGGAAATTGTAATTTGGACGACTTTGATGCTCTTGATACGTTGTTTAGCTTGTGGCATGAACTAAAGAGCTCATTTGGATCGGGTAACCAAAAAGAAAGAAAACCGTTGGATTGACATTGTAAATATCAAGTTTTAAAATGATTATTACATTAAGCATTTTGAGGAAACGAAAAGGTATCAATATGGTGTTTAGATATGGCTTTACTGATGTAAATATGGCAATATGAATTATGGCTTTATAGTTTCCGCCAATCTATGGTGTTTAACTATTTATTTTGAGCATAATGTGAGTGAATGAAGTACGTATTTATTGTAGGGTATTCTATAATGGGTTGTGTTAACGGGCACCGTAAGGTGCTCGTTAACAACAACTTTTTGCACATCTTTTTTTTACTTTTTATCATTTTTGATAATTTTTTAGTAATTTTTTTTTATCATTTTTGGCAATTTTTTTAATAACTTTTTGTCCTTTTTATTAACACAACCCATTAAGGGAAATGTTAACAAGCACCACACGGTGCTTGTTAACATTTCCCTTTTATAATTATCTTAATTTTTACAACTAATAAATATGTCAAGTTGTAATTGGTGTATAATAAAAATAATGTCCATAGTAGATTGCTCCAAACATAAGGTCCTATTCATTTATTTATTTTGATAATAACTCCTATTATAGGGTTTTTTTTTTTTTTTTTTTTTTTTTTGAGAAAACTCCTATCATAAGTTAATAACTCAATAGGGTGTAAAATTAGGAAAATTATTGGAAGATCTCTAAGCATGGTGATGTGGTGCACATTCCTCTCATGTTTATGGTGGATAGCACATTCTATCGTACATGTGAGAGCAGGAAGTACCATGTCATTATATTTTAGGAGCACCCTATAATTACTCATAAAATTAGGTGTGTTCATGGAATTGTAATCATTTTGGTAGTATGATATTTGGAGGAGTGAGGAAATATGAGTAAACTATTAGGGGTATTTTTGGATAGACATTTCTTTTTTTGGTTTATTTGACTGTGTTTCAAATGAAATGGAATGGAATGGATTTAGGCCAAGAACATGGAAATTGAATGATTGCCCGATTATTCTCTAAACAAGAGGTTAATTTAACTTACCTGGTATAATCTACTTTTTACTTAATTTGTATGGTTGTAAATGAACGGAAGATTTCTACCATTTATTACTCCTGGTTTTATTTTCTTTCTTTATTTTTATTTTCTTTTTTGAGTCGTGTATATACACACAAAATTGTCAATCTTTTTTAAAACAGTTTTTTTTTTTTTTTTTTTTTTTTTGAGAGAATTTTTACAACAACTGAATTGACAAACTTGTATTGCTTTTCATATGGATTCACCGTTAACATAACTTTTTTTTACTAACCATTAACAATACGCCACATTAGTAAGTATAAAATATTTTGTCAATTTCTTTTTTTTTTCCTGAGAAAGATCCTGATTTTATTCATTACTGTTGAAAAAACTAGCTGCAAAGAAAACTTGGGCCCACAAATTCTATTTTCCCCCCAAACCACTCCCTTTCCGTTCCCAAACCGTTTTTTAAACTCCAAAAAAAAAAAAAACTCTTCGTGACCTCCCTCCTCTCATTACAATGGAGGATCAAAATCAAGACACATACGAAAACAACAACCGAGAAAGAAAGAAAATAAAAACAAAAAGGAAAGAGCTGGGACTTTCCTGCATGCTAAACACAGAAGTAAGTGCCCTTCTCGCCGTAATTCGCCGTCCTCCAGAACCAACCTCTCCATACTACTTCTCTTCAGACGACCATTTCGATTCCTCCACCTTACATTCTTTGAAATCGCTTCGAGCCTTAATCTTCAATCCTCAGCAAGAATGGCACAACATCGATCCCTCCATCTACATCTCCCCATTCCTCCACGTGATTCAAGGCGACGACGTTCCTGCTGCCGCAACAGGCGTGGCTCTCTACGCCTTGTTAAAAATACTCAACCTCGAAATCTTCGATGAGAAGACAAAAGGAGCTAAAGAAGCTATCAATTCTATTGTGACGGCCATCACCGGCTGTCGGTTAGAGAAAACAGATTCTTCTACAGAGGATGCCGTGATGATGAGGATTTTACAGGTTTTAACTGCCATAATGAAGCACTGTGCCTCGGTTTTGTTAACCGATCACGTGGTTTGTAACATTGTTAATACATGTTTTCAAGTGGTGCAACATTCGGCAGGGAGAGGTGATTTGCTTCAGCGCAATGCAAGGTATGCATTGCATGAGCTGATTCAGATAATATTCTCTCGCTTGCCTGATCTCGCCATTAAGGATTCTGAATCCGAATCCGAATCCGAATCCGAATCTGGATCTGAATCTGAGACTGGTACGGATGATTCTTCTGGTGGTGATGCTGATGCTGATGCTGATGCTAATTTTAATTTGAATTCCGGGTATGGCATTCGATCTGCAGTTGATATCTTTCATTTCTTGTGCTCTCTGCTCAATGTTGTTCGAGTTGTGGAGATGGAAGGCTCTACATTTCAGGACCCAGATGAAGACGTTCAGCATTTCGCGCTGGTTTTGATCAATTCTGCCATTGAATTGAGCGGAGAAGAAATTGGGAGGCATTCGAAGCTTTTGAGGATGATTCAAGACGACCTGTTTCATCATTTGATCCACTACGGGACTTGTTCGAGCCCTCTTGTCTTATCCATGATTTGTAGCACTGTTTTGAATATCTACCACTTTCTTCGCAGGTTAGGATTTTGTTTTAAAAAACCAAAAAATGAAGATTCTTAGTTTACATTGTATACATTTGTTTGGTCTACCATGTAAGATTTACATTGCTAGTACAATGTAAACCTATAATTACCCTTATTAAAAAAAAAAAAAAAAGTCTATTTTGTTTTGGAGAATTGGTACTAAGATAGGTGAGTTTTGGCAGGTTTATTCGTCTCCAACTAGAAGCTTTCTTTGCAATTGTACTGCTTAGAGTTGTTCCTCTTGCAAGCTCAATGTCACTTCAAGAAGTTGCACTTGAAGGACTTATTAATTTCTGCAGGCAACCAACATTTATAATTGAAGTATACGTGAACTATGATTGTGATCCCCTTAGTCGAAGTTTGTTCGAGGAAATTGGAAAGCTACTTTGCAAGAACTCGTTCCCAATGACTAGCCCTGTGACCACTTTACAGGTACTAGCCTTTGAAGGATTAGCGACCATGATTCACAACATTGCAGATAATATTGACAAAGAAGATGATTCGAGCCCTATTGGTCCATACCCGGTTGTGATAACCGAGTATAGCCCCTTTTGGGAGGAGAAATCCAAAGATGAATTGGAATCTTGGGTGGACTTTGTTAGGATAAGGAAAGCTCAGAAAAAGAAAATATTGATTGCAGCAAGCCATTTCAATAGAGATGAAAAGAAGGGTTTGGAGTACCTGAAATTTTCTAAGTTGGTTTCTGATCCTCCAGATCCAAAAGCCTATGCTTTCTTCTTCCGCTATACTCCTGGACTAGACAAGAACATGATTGGGGATTATCTTGGGGACCCTAGTCATTTTAACATTGAAGTTCTTAGAGAATTCACAGATACCTTTAAATTTTCAGGCATGGTTCTTGATATTGCTCTACGATCTTATCTAGAAACTTTTCGTTTGCCAGGAGAGGCCCAAAAGATCCAACGGATCCTTGAAGCATTCTCAGAGAGATTCTATGATGAACAATCCTCAGATGTTTTTGTAAGCAAGGATGCAGTTTTCATTCTTTGCTACTCCGTCATTATGCTCAATACTGATCAACACAATCCGCAAGTGAAGAAGAAGATGACAGAAGAAGAGTTCATCAGGAACAATAGGGCAATCAATGGAGGACAGGATCTTCCAAGGGAGTATCTCTCTGAGCTTTTTCATTCCATTTCAAACAAAGCAATCACCCTTTTTGGTCAGTCTGGTGTGTCAGTAGAAATGAATCCAAGCAAATGGATTGAGCTGATAAACCGATCTAAACTTGTACAGCCTCTCATACTATGTGATTTTGATCGTAGGTTGGGAAGAGATATGTTTGCTTGCATTGCTGGCCCCACAGTTGCTTCTCTCTGTGCATTCTTTGAGCATACTGATGAAGAAGAATTGCTCCAGGAATGCACTGAAATGCTAATCTCAATAGCCAGGATTGCTCAGTATGGATTAGAAGACACTCTAGATCAGCTCCTTGCCTCATTCTGTAAATTCACTACACTGTTGAATCCGTATGCCTCAACAGAAGAAACCCTTTTTGCTTTTAGCAATGATTTGAAGCCAAAAATGGCTACACTGGCTGTTTTCACCATCGCCAACAACTTTGGGGAATCAATTCGAGGGGGATGGAGAAATATTGTGGATTGCTTATTGAAACTTAAAAGGCTAAAGCTACTTCCTCAATCTGTCATTGAATTTGATAGTGCTTCCGCCTCATCATCTGACGTCCCAAAGGAACCTGAATCAGGCATAATCTTCCCTTCTCATGACCCTAAATTTGGAAGCCGCCAGGCTTCTGGCACTATTAGTCGATTTTCTCATTTTCTGTCACTTGAGAGCATGGAAGACTCTTTGTCCCTAAACCTAAGTGAATTTGAACAGAATCTGAAGATCATCAAACAGTGCCGTATTGGGAATATCTTCAGTAATAGTTCAAACTTGCCTGATGATGCTTTGCTCAATCTTGGGCGCTCTCTGATATTTGCAGCTGCTGGAAAAGGCCAAAAGTTCAGCACACCTGTTGAAGAAGAAGAAACTGTTGGGTTCTGTTGGGACTTGGTCATTGCCATTGCTTTGGCCAACATACATAGGTTCCAGACATTTTGGACTAATTTTCATGATTATATGCTATCAGTTGCTCAGTTTCCTTTGTTCTCTCCAATTCCATTTGCAGAGAAGGCCATTCTAGGCCTTTTCAAAGTCTGCCTTAAGCTCCTCGGTACATATCGAGTTGACAAAATCCCTGAGGAGCTCATTTTCAAGTCTATCAATTTAATGTGGAAACTCGACAAAGAAATTCTGGACACATGTTGTGAGTTCATAACACAATCAGTGAGCAAGGTTCTTATTGAGTATCCTGCAAACTTGCAAACCCAACTTGGATGGAAATCAGTCCTTCATTTGTTATCAGTCACTGGGCGGCACTCTGAAACCTATGATCAGGGAGTTGAGGCTTTGATCATGTTGATGTCAGATGGGACCCATGTTTCACGGACAAACTATGTCTACTGTATAGATTGTGCATTTAGTTTTGTTGCACTCAAGAACAGTCCATTGGAGAAGAATTTAAAGATACTGGACCTAATGGCAGATTCTGTGAATTTGTTGACCCAATGGTATAAAAATCATCACGCAGAGAACAATTTGAGTGTCTCAAGCAATACAAGTAACTCCTCTTTAGAGGAAAATTCAAAGAGTCTTGGCTCTTCAAACTTTACCTTGAATTTATTTCTTAAACTAGGGGAAGCACTTAGAAAGTCCAGCTTAGCCCGGCGAGAAGAGATGAGAAACCATGCAATCGTAGCTCTTCAAAAAAGCTTCTCACTGGCTCAGGACTTGGATTTCTCACCAACCAACTGTATGAATTGTTTTAACCTTGTCATTTTTGCAATGGTCGATGATTTACATGAAAAGATGTTAGAATACTCGAGAAGGGAGAACTCAGAGAGGGAGATGAGAAGTATGGAACGGACCCTAGAGATTGCAATGGAGCTCTTGACAAATGTATTCTTGCAGTTCTTAAAACAGATATCAGAGGGCCCTGGATTTCGGACATTCTGGCTAGGGGTGTTAAGAAGAATGGATACATGTATGAAAGCTGATTTGGGACAGTATGGTACGTCAAAAATTGAAGAACTAGTCCCAGACTTGTTGAAAAAGATGATCACACAGATGAAGGAAAAGGGGATTTTAGTGCAGAAAGAAGGTGCTGATCTCTGGGAGATTACATACATTCAGATTCAATGGATAGCTCCTTCACTCAAGGAGGAACTATTTCCTGAAGAAATGTTTTAGAGAAAATGAAATGAAAGGGTAATTTGGTTTATTCTAACCAATGGGCACCAACAAACTAGAAATGCTACTGTTGTTTTTTTCCCCCTTCTCACAATTACAATTTTTTTTTTCCTTTATCTATTTATTTTTTTGGTGACCCATCAGACCATTAGAGAGATGTAATTATCTTATTCTACATGCACATTTTCCGTAGAATTATCTTTTTTGTTTCTTCAATTTTCCATGTACGAATTTGCATATTACAATACTCAAAGTCCACAAATATTGAACTCCAATTTGACATTATTTTACTTCTCTCTCTCTCTCTCTCTCACACACACACACGCACACACACACTCTCACACACACATCACTTCATCCACAGTAGCTTTCCCCCTATAGGAGCTTTTTGGAGAAGGCAAAATCATTTGATCTCATCCATGTAAATCACTGAGCCTTTGCTTTTATATTATATTACATAGTGTTGCAACCTATGATCAAATACAGGAAAGTTTTATGAGCTGTATGAATTAGATGCTGAAATTGGCCATGAGGAGCTTGATTGGAAAATGACATCAAGTGGTGAGGGGAAATGTTGGAAGGTGAATTCATGTTAAAAGAAGTTTGGTTATTGTTTCCTGTTTTGATAAACTCATTTGAGCTATTTGTTCATCTATTGAAGAGAGTAATTTGCATGCAAGAATAGCTATCCTTTCTGGTCAGGTTGGCATATCTGAAAGTGGGATCGATGATGCTGTTCAAAAGCTTGTTGTTCATGGGTAAGGGAGTGATGGGACTTATATAAGCCTAACCATATTTCCACTGCTGTTTGACTACTTTTTGTAGCTAAAAGCCTCTTTGGTAGATAGCAGTTTGGTATATCCTCTCTTGTAGATAGCAATTTGGTATTCAAAAATGTGTATTAAAGATTTTTGGAGAGTTTAAGGATCAGCATATAGCTGAAACGACAATCTATTTATGTCCCTTTCCATGTTTTTACAGATGCTACATCTGCCAATTTTACCGTGGAGAGAGAGAGAGAGATTATGACAAGCACTTCTTTGATCTAGCCAACTTCTGGTAGTTAGGATGAGATTTTTAGATGAATAAAGTACATATTAAAATTTCTGCAATGATATTTTTTTACATGTTGTAGTTCACTTGTCTTTTGCTTTCTTCTTTGTGAAATAAAGTTGGGTGAATGGAGCAGTTGGAGACATCTGATCAAGCAAAAGCCAGAGGTGGAAATTCTGTAAGTTTTCCATGCTGCATAATTTGTACTTCAAATAAAATTTTATAGGGGTTTTTTTTTTTTTTTTTTTTTTTTTTGGCGGGGTGGGTGTTTACACTTAACACTTGAAATTTATCCTGGTTTTCTGCTTGTTACAAATGAAGTTATTGCTGGGCTCTCTAGTTTTAACATCAATTGTTATCTAGTTCTCATTTTAGTTAACTCACTAAAAAATAAAGAAAGAAAGAAAGTGACTATCATAAAAGATGTCAGCCACATCTAAAGACTCAGTTATTTTGTTGAAAACCTAGCCTAAGGCCGATCCAATTAGAGTGATCTGTACAGTTAAAGAGAAGGAACACATTGAAGAAAGGAAAGGTAGAAAAAATTGTCAAAATGAAGATTTAATGAAATGCTGAAATCTGGATTATTATTCCTACTGTGGTTTAGTTAAGGGGGGGGGGGGGGGGGTTGAGTTAATTGGACCTTCGATCTTCTGGAAGATAGAAATGTGGGTCGTGCTACTTATGGTAATGAGGGTGAAAATTTGGAACTGAAATAGATTGTAACAACTGACTGGTGACTACTAAATTAAGGATCCAGTAATGTTGATCCATCTCTAAACCTAAGATATAGCCCTTATTCTTAATTCCTAGCTAAGCTTTTGAAAAGTGTACGTTTTTCTTTCTGCTAAACAATTTTCTTGGAAAAATCAATTACAAATGAAGTGATGCAATGTGAACATTTCAAAGAATCATTTGTTTGGAACTCTATTTTGGCCCTAGTTTTCCTCTAATTTTTTGTTGTTTTTGACATCGTCACTCAAAAGTTTCATGAAAGCAAATAAATAGATAAAACGTTGCATTTAGAGTCTGAATCTCTGTCCCCTTTGATCTCTTTTCTTTGTAATTGGCAGTGGCTCATTGCTAGCGGTTCAGATTGGAGTCCTCTTCCTCTTATCAAGTGATTATAAATTATAATATTGTAGGTGTTCAACTCATAGCAATGAAACTTTTCTGTCTAGGTTTCTTTCTCTTTTCTCTTATTGTGTGCTTGTGTAGAATTTGAATTTTCTATTTAAATTTGTATGTCCTTTGTGTTCTTTTGTCTTGCTGGTTATAATTCTATCATTTTTTGAATTACTGTTGAGTTACTTGGTTTGAGTTCAATCATTGGATTTCTGGCAATTGAAAGAAAATAGTACAGTTGGTCACACCATCAACCACAACTGATGGTAACATTGGGCCTGATGCTGTTCACCTTAGATGCAAGCTCATCTTATGATCTTATCTGTAAAGATTTTATCATGAGCCATATTTCTTTTCTTCATCTTTATGCTTCTGAAAAATGCATGATTGAAAGCCCTATAATATATTATGAACATCCTGAATTATTAGTGATGTTAGAAGAAAGCATCCAATTTAGCTCCTAACTTGTATGAGAGGATGGCTGTGTTGTCCTCCTTCCTCTCTGCTTACTTTCATTGATAGTTGTTCTCTGTTCCTTTTTGCTCTTAGTATATTTCTTGTATACTGCGATTTGTTAATAAAATTTCCTTATTCATGAAAAAAAAAAGAATCGGTCTTTATGGGCACCTTGAACTGTACAATTACAGACAATTATAATTTCTTTTTGTCTCTACTAATCCTATATAATGCGGCAGTTGACTTTACAGCATACTCTTGTATCTTTTCCTCATAATTTTTTTGTTGCTTGAAGCAGTCATAGTTTTATCTTGTGACTGCTATCTCCCAGAAAATTTGTTTCAAAATATTAACATTAAGTTTTGTTAAATTTTGTCTTCAGGGAAATTGTGGCCTGGATAATGCATAAGTTGTTTATGGCTAAACTTTGTTGATTGTGCTGCTTTAAGATTTGGATTGGTTTTATCAATGATGATGCATCTTGTGCTGCCTCTGGGGGCTTTGCAAATGCAAGTATGGTTAACGTACAGTTTCCTTTGTGTCATCTGTTTTCATGGGAAGTCTATCAAATTTGAAAATCAAAATTTAATTCTTTAATTGAATTTGATTTTAGGTGTCGCCCGAAGAAGTTATATATGATAGTAGAGGTGAACATTCTTTCCCTACCCCAATATTTGTGATTTGAGCAAAGTTCCATTTCTGAAGTTTACATGAAAATAACTCCATACTTGAAACTTATACATATTCAGCTCCTGCAGGACTGTCCAAAGAACCTCTCTAAAGTACTCATTAACAAGGCAGAATAGTGTTAAATTTTCTGAATGTTAGATTACCTACGAATATATTGTTTAAGCATTCTATGTACCCGCACAAACATACACTTTACAATAATCGACATTGATTTTAACTTATTAGGTACAACTTATTCAAACCTCACTCATTCAAACATTTCTGCAATATAATTGACATTGATTTCAACTTTGCTAAATATGTGGTTTATGTTAGATATATTTTCTTGGTGGAATTATGTTGAGACAATAGGTTGAGCTTTGACTTCTATCTGACAGGTGATCTTATTATTGTTCTTTGAAACCTAGAGAATAGTATGAATTGTGTAGATGTGATTTCTAATTAAACAGGATGAAAGTTGGGTCGTGGGTGTGACTTGAATGAAGTGAGATCAATTTCAAACCAGAGCTTTCTTTGGGCCAGTTTGGGAATTTTGTATTCGAGAAGCGTATTTATAATTTTGGTACAAACAAGCATACCTATATGGCAATAAATCAAATATATGCATAATTATCAATTTAGAATCCTACAACAAGTTATATTGAATAATCAAAGTTTGTTCATTGTAGGTCCAGCAATGCTGCAATTGAGTCCAGTGCAGCCAATTACAGACTTCCTGGATGCTTCAAAAGTTTGAAATTTGGTTCAATTGAAGAGAAGGGTCTTCTAGTTTGTGGGATAATTTACTTGATAGTGTGATGCACCATGATATTGCCTTACTCTTGGTAGACTTTGTAGTCATCTATTCCGGTTGATGGAAAGCTTGCTAGTATCCCTAGTGGTTAAAATTGCAATCCGGATCATCTATTTGTGTGGTTTATAATGATTAACCTGTTTCAATTACAGTTAGATGATGTTTTGTGGAATGGAGATATATTACCATTTAAAGGTCCAACTGATCACCGCGTCTGTATTGTAAATATACGGTTACAAATAATCAATCAAAATTGTAGGACTTGCCTCCGAATGGATGGACAGACACTGGTTATGATTTTCTGTAACAATGCTAATAGTGGTTCATCAGGCAAGTTCCTGCATCTCCTAAGTTCAAAGCAAACTACTTTGGCATATGATGTCTTAGATTTTTCTTTAATTCTTAGTTATGTAGTCCCTAAAAGTTTAGTGCTTCTTGTTTTTCTGATAAATTGTACAGATTTCTTGATAACTGTGTGACAACATCTGGTAAGCTACTTTTAACGAATTGGATCTGCCATCCATTAAAAGATCAAAGGCATATATGATAATGATAGGCATAATGTGGTTGAAGATGTAATGGCAAATTCAGATGTATTTGAATTTGAAATAGGATGTTGCCATCCATTAAAAGATAATGTATATGATAGGCATAATGTGGTTGAAGATGTAATGGCAAATTCAGATGTATATGAATTTGAAATAGGATGTATATGATCTCCCATTCTATTGCAATTTTTCTTTATATTCATTGTTTGAAAATTCCCTTTGTTGTAACTAGTAAGATCAATGCTAACGTCACTAATGAGTTAACCAATGATATAAAACATTCTTTTTTATTTCTACCATCTTTAGCAAGTTGTTTAATGCCTTTAGAGCATCTCTAGTAATCTTTTTAAATTTTTGTACTATTTAGAGAGTGAATAATTACTTTTAACTTTTACCTACTTACTTTTTCAACATACTCTCTATCTTTTCTCTATCCTATTTAAATATTATTTCTTTAATATTTTTTAATATTCATTTGTTAATTTCTAAGTATATGTTTTAAATCTCCCAACTTCAATATTTTCATATTTTCCAACCGTCTTTTTTGTTAATGGTCTAATTTTAATTTTAACGATTGCATGATTTATTTGTCCGCCTTTATCAAATCTATTTTAGTCTTGTGCAAATCCTTTAAAAATTCTATGTAATTTAAAATTTATCAAATCTATATAATTTGGAATGAATCCATTATTCTTATTCATTAACTAATAATTATTTTTTCATAAAAAATACTTATCATTGATTTTTAATAAAATAAAAACTTCATTCAAAGGCCACACTAGTGCACCACTCGTTAAATGATATAATCAAAATCATGGTTAGTGGAATCCGGATGCTTTAACAAAAATCCTAGATATTTCTCGAGGTTTGGGGTAGAGTGAAGATCTAGACAGGAACGAAGCACACCTCTTTTATCTGCAGAGACATTTGGAGAGAAATAAACCCGAGATTTTCCATGATTCACTTTTTGTCTAGAGAGCTCACAAAAGACATCCAATGCATCCTTAATGCTTTGACCATTTTTTTCATCCGCTTTACCAAAAAGTACTAGATCATCTGCATAGAAAATGTCACAATTTTTACCCTCTCTTATAATCAATATAATTATATCTAATTGTATGGAGTATTTTTTTTTTCTTTAAAGCATATTTTTTACACATGATTACCAAATTTTACACAAAAAATCCTTGAAATGGGAAATATATCGTTTTTTGTTATCACTTCGTATTTTGAAATAAGAAAATATGAAATAAAACAAGTAATTTCTTCCCATAATTAAGTGTATCACAATAATGAAAGAATGACAAAAGTCAGTTTTATTTTACTTTTTTTTTTGTCACTTGCTTTTAAAATTGTACACACACATATATATAGAGCAAGAAAATATATATGGCATGTTCCTTTTTGAATATTTATTAAAATTTTATTTGTACCCATAATTTTTTTGAGAGATAATTATAATATGCTGCTAACTAGGGGTGTCAATGTTCGATCCAACCCGCGAACACAACATGAACCCGACATGGGTTTTTTCGGGTTAGGGTTGGACCTTAATGTGTTTGGGTCATAAACGGGTCGATCCGAAAGCGATACGATAAGGAACGTGTCATAAGCGGGTCAACCCGCGTAACTTGCAATAGACACGTTTGACACACTAATTTATTTGTGTCAACCCGAAATGACTCACTTAGCACAACCCGTTTAACTCATATAACAAATAAATATTTATTTTATTTTAGATTTGTCAAATACCTTTTATATCTAACATATATTTTAAATTTAAAAAGAAAAGTGAGTAATTACAAAAATTTACAATGGATATAATTGAAAATTGAAACTTTACAGACCCTAGAACTACTAATACTTTTTTTTTTTTTGGCATCGAACTTGCACAAATGAAATTGGATGAGCTTGTGGAAGATGTTATGAATTTGGACATCAACAAAGAATCTATGGATGATAATCGTGGTCATAATCAGGATTAGTCTATTGTTTGCTCAAATTCTTTCAATATTGATACTTAGCATTTGGCGAGTTCCAAGGATATTATATTTTTGTTGAACTATGTTATTTTATTTTTGTTAAACTTTGTTATTTTGAATTTGGGTTGAAGTGTATGCACTTCTTTTGGAGTGTAAAGAACTTATTTTCTAGATGAATGTTATATTTTTGTTAAACTATGTTATTTTGAATGTGGGTTGAAGACTTGAAGTGTATGCACTGCTTTTTGGGATGTAAAAAAAATTATTTTTAGATGGATGTTATATTTAATATTATGCAAGTTAAAATGAGTTGTGTTACATTCGTGTCAACCCAACACAACTTGTTTATTAAGCGTGTCAAATGGGTTGGGTCAGGTCAACCCGCCTTATTAACAGGTCAGGTTAGAGTTGAAGGATCATGACCCGATTATTAAATGGGTCGGGTTAGGGTTGAGCCATTTAGTCGAATACCCCTACCTTGACACGACACGAACCCGACACGCTAACCCGAATTGACACCCCTACTGCTAACCTCGTAGCTCAAACTATTTCCCTCCTATACCCCTAAGCACTTTGTGCATAGGTAGGTGTTAATTCAACTGCAAGGTCCTTAGCTATTTAGACCCATAATTAAATGTATCAAACTTAGTAAATTCTTTTTTTTTTAATCACTTTTTCGTCACAAAGGTATTAACTATCAATATGATCTATTTTTATTATTATATCACATCATTATTTTTATGTTACAATTATAATTATTTTATTTTTCTAAAAGTGCATCATTCTGATTTCTTTCCCCTATAAATTTCAATTTCCTCACCCATTCCTTATAGGTGAATACGTTTTTTTCCCCTTCTTCCTCTTCATATTTTCATATTTAAATGTGCTCTCTCATTTTGTTTAACAATTGCATTATTGTTTTTGATATTTACCATCAAAGATATCTCTCTCTCATTTTCAATTTCTTTCTAATCTCTCTTTTTCTTTTTTCTTTTTTAATTTCTTGATGTCTTTTTTTTTTTCATAGATTGCTTTCTTCATATATAGATTTTACTATTTTTGTGGCTAAAGATTGATTGATTTATTTTTTGGGTTAAGAATGATTGATATTATTTTGAGATTAATGCCAATTTTTTTTTTTTAATTTTGGTGTTCAGATTGGTGTACTCTAGACTAATCTATAACATGTTTTGAATGCATTTTGTGTGTGGATAGTTCAATAGTTACAACAGGAGAATGGGGAATTGAACCCTAGATGTTTACACTAATATATAACAAGTTTTGAATGCATTATATTTTGAATAATAGGTGATTTCAATTTTGTTATTTTATTTTTGCAGGTTCAAGTGTAACTTCCCAAATAATAGTTACATATTATTTTATATGTTTTTATTTAGACCTACCATATGATTTAAAATATATATTGTGGGAGGGACGAATTTTCCCCCAATCAGGTATTGTCCTCTTCGGAAATGGTTTTGAGCCTTAATCCTCAAGGTTTTGCTCAATCCCACATCAGGGAAAGACGCCTTCCACCCTTGCCTTATAAGTCTTTGACCTAAGGAAAGGTGTACCACTACTACACGTGTAGTAGTGGTACAAGTCTCAAAAACTGCTATGCATACTGTCTGTAGTGCACTCGGGTGGCATCGGCCTCAATGGTCCAGTCCCGGAGAAGGTGGAGGTTTCCCCTTAAACCCTAAAAGGCGCCTTTTTGTGGGAGGGACGAATCTTTCCCCAATCAAGTATTGTCCTCTTCAGAAATAGATTTGAGCTTTAATCCTCAAGGTTTTACTCAATCCTACATTGGGGAGAAGCGTCTCCCACCCTTGCCTTATAAGTCTTTTACCTAAGGAATGGTGTACCACTACTACACATGTGCAGTAGTGGACCGTTGAGGCCGATGCCACTCGAGTGCACTACAAACAGCATGCGTAGCAGTTTTTGAGACTTGCTCCACACATGTGTAGTAGTGGTATTGTCCTTTTCGGAAATGGTTTTGAGCCTTAATTCTCAAGGTTTTGCTCAATCCCACATCGGGGAGAGACGCTTCCCACCCTTGCCTTATAAGCCTTTGGCCTAAGGAAGGGTGTACCACTACTACACATGTGTGGAGCAAGTCTCAAAAACTGCTACGCATGTTGTCTATAGTGCACTCGGGTGGCATCAGCCTCAATGGTCCAGTCCCGGGGAAGGTGGGGGTTTCCCCTTAAACCCCAAAAGACGCCTTTTTGTGAGAGGCGTCTCTCCCCGATGTGGGATTGAGCAAAACCTTGAAGATTACGGCTCAAAGCAATTTCCAAAAAGGACAATACCTGATTGAGGAAAGATTGGTCCCTCCCACATATATTATTTTCTTTTTTTTTTGGGTTCTTCACATTTCATCTTTCTATTTGCTTTGTGCTTTTTCTTAGCACTTTGTTTACTTTGTTATTTGTTCTAATTAATAATTAACATACAGTAGCTATATTGTTATCTTCTAAAGTTTCTAAAGTGTAATCTTCTAAGGTTTCTAAAGTGGAACTCTTGGTATATTCGATAGCATTCAAAGATTGGTTAATGATAATTTATAGTGATAGAAACTATAGTTTCCTATCATATATACATTTTAGATTGACTTCAAAGTTGTAATTGGGTTGTTAAATTTTTTTTCCCTTTCCTTTTATTTTCTATGAAATATGTTTGATAAATTAAAACATATCACTGAGATCTTTTTTTTTTATTATTATTCAAATTCAACCTAAAATATTTTTTAAGTATTATTTTATTTAAAGGGGGAAGAATATGCAACAATATATCAAAGGAAGGTTATAAGCATATATATATATATATATATATATGCAAAAATGTATGAGTAATTATAAGTATTTAACAGTATTATGGGTGTTCATGAAAATTTGTAGGATATACACACACATTATCTCTCTCTAAAAATGGGATATCTCATTAAAATACATACTTTCTTTTTATCTTTTTTTTTTTCAAATTTAACTCTCTCTCTCTCTCTCTTCTTGATTTTATTTTGCTAATTTCAATTAATTGGCAAATAGATGTTAATAATGAAAAAAGCTAAGGGTATGTTTGATAACTATTTTTTCCCCTTATTTTTTGTTTTCAAAAACAGTATTCTATTTTTGAGATTAAAAAATTTATTTGGCAACCCAAAATGAACAGAAAACAAAAACCATTTTCAAAACTCAATTTGTAAAGAAAACTGAAAACATGCAAAAGGCTGTTTTCAGTTTCTAGTTTTCAAAAGTTAATGGAAACACGTATTTATTTAAATGAATCTGTCTCATTTAATGAGTTAGCATTAGAGTTTTTTTTTTTTTTTATTTTTTTTTTAGAGAGCTTCAACCTATGGCGTCCACTATTGATGGTAATTCTTTATTATCAAACCAAGATATCAATCGGTATTTGGTGTAGACGAGGATTGAACTCCAGATCTCTTATTTAACCATTAGAGATTTTATCAGTTAAGCTAACTAGAACCCACATAGTTAGCATTATAGTTCAAATCCTAGCAACAACATATTTTAGTATTTTCTATTTTTTTCTTCAAAAAACTATTTTTTTAATTTCAACTAACCAAACATGTTTTTTATTTCAAAAATACAAGAAAATTGTTTTCTCTTTATAATTCCAAAAACAAGTTTTTGAAAATAGAAAATAAAAATTGTTATCAAACATAACCTAAGGTTTTAGATCAAAAGAATATATTGTGGAGGATATTGACGAGGTCAAGGAATTTTATAACTAAAATAGTTCTACCATTTGCTCTTCATATGTGTTTTTTTTTTTTTTTTTTTTTTTTTTTTTTTTTTTTTGTGTGGAGAAACAAACACACACACACACAAGGGAGAGGGAAAGAGGTTCTAATATAAAGGCATACCACAACTCCACTCAAAAGCCATGGTAACTTTTAAGGGAGGGTGGGGCAAGTTATACTACACACAACACACTCTCTTAAACAATGTGGGACAATTACTCATTCTTTTTTTTTCTTTTTTTTCTTTTTTAAGAAACAAACACACACACACACAAGGGAGGGGGAAAGAGGTTCTAACACAAAGGCACACCACAACTCCACTCAAAAGTCATGGTAACTTTTAAGGGAGGGTGGGGCAAATTATACTACACACAACACACTCTCTTAAACAATGTAGGACAATTACCCATTCTTTTTTTTTTTTTTTTTTTTTTTTTTTGAGAAACAAACACACACACACACACAAGGGAGGGGGAAAGAGGTTCTAACACAAAGGCACACCACAACTCCACTCAAAAGTCATGGTAACTTTTAAGGGAGGATGAGGTAAGTTATACTACACACAACACACTCTCTTAAGCAATGTGGGACAATTACCCATTCTTTTTTTTTTTTTTTAGAAACAAACACACACACACAAAAGGGAGGAGGAAAGAGGTTCTAACACAAAGGCACACCACAACTCCACTCAAAAGCCATGGTAACTTTTAAGGAATGATGGGGTAAGTTATACTACACACAACACACTCTTTTAAGTAATGTGGGACAATTACCCATTCCTTTTTTTTTTTGAGAAACAAACACACACACACATACAAGGGAGAGGGAAATGAGTTCTAACACAAATACACACCACAACTCCACTCAAAAGCTATGGTAACTTTTAAAGGAGGGTGGGGCAAGTTATACTACACACAACATACTCTCTTAAGTAATGTGGGACAATTACCCATTCCTTTTTTTTTTGAGAAACAAACACACATACACACAAGGGAGAGGGAAGTGAGTTCTAACACAAATGCACATCACAATTTCACTCAAAAGCCGGTAACTTTTAAGGGAGGATGTGGTAAGTTATACTACACACAACACACTCTTTTAAGTAATGTGGGACAATTACCAATTCCTTTTTTTTTTAGAAACAAACACACACACACACACACAAGGGAGAGGGAAATGGGTTATGGGCAAGTTAATAGATACCTTTTCTTGACTTCGAGTCTTGCATTCCGTGTGGAGGGTATTTACTTCACAGATTACAAGGTTAAACTTCTTTGTGATTGCGTGAATGTTTGTTACGCTATTGTGACGTGACTTAGTTACATCACATTATTTAAACAATTAAACACATTTAATGTGTAGGGTTAAAATTGTGATTAGATCACAATGATTTCATGACAATCCACTTGTTTTAAAATTTCTAGTGGGAGAGAGATTCAAGGGTTGATTCTCACGGCCTCCATTGCCAGTTTATAGTAGTGTGATTAGGCACCTCGCCTTGACGTATATGCCTTGCTCCCTTCGGAGGGTGTTTAATTCATGGTACTATAGGTTAAACTTCTTAATGATAGATGAAGTGTGTTTTTACATTGAGAACGACCACGGTTCCGTGGAGTTACTTGGTGACTCACATTGATTTTAGGCAATGGTGTACACTAGACTAAGTGTAATGTTAATATCCCTTCGGAGCTATGTCATTATTACTTAGAGGCCAAAGGAAAAGCGGAAAATTATTTTTGTTTGGTAAGAGTTACCATGATAGCATTAATAATGAGAATAATTCTCACCTGATCATAGTGATTGGTATGACCTCGCTTCCAAGGAATATTAATTGCGGGATTAGGTTGTCGTTGCACCTAATATAGTATGTTTTTTCGGGTTCCATATTATATGGTTATGGATGTAAAATGATAATGTTCTTGTAATTATGTTCATAGTCTCAAAATAAATTTGTCATAATTTTGTTCTCTAGCTACTATTTTAAGTGAGTCACATTAACTAAGAAATAATTATGGACATGGTGCTTAAAGGAGCTGAAATACATAAATATGTTTTGATTCAGCATTGTCATAATTTCCTGTGCATGGTGCATTGATGGACGATAGCTTATGATATAATCATAGTCTCCATTGAAATGCTATAATGTTTCATTGGCTTCTATCTCAGTTGTACTACAGCATGAGATGCAAGAGTTAGTACTAGACTTAGACTTAATGTTAAGTCTAAATGAGATGTTTGGTATGAATCATATTGAGTGCTAAGAAAGGCTTAAGGAGTTAAAATTCTATGTCATTTTATGAAAATATTTTATTTTTAAAATGAATTGAAATTCTTGGATGTTGAGATTAAATGTTAATCTCATATGGATATGATCCACAAGTCCTTGTTAGAATCATTTGATCAATTCAGATTGTTTTGAAAATAAATTCTTTTTATGTTATCTGAATTGATGAGTGAGTTCTACACAACAGAAGACATCCTAAAAGTTAAGGCTAGGATTAATATGATTTAATTCAAATTCTTACCCTAAACTGAAAGGTAAGGGTGGTAAGAAGAGGAATTATAATACCAAACAGTTGGACAAATTAGTTGCCCTAGTAGTTGCCAAAAGGAAATTAGACTTAAAAGAATGACCAAAAGGAAAGTATTTCTATTTTGGTAAAGCTAAGCATTGTCCATTATTGTCTTCTAGATGGAAATTTACATGTTTTACTTTTTAAAGAAAAAGTTTCCATCCTTTTGTATTGTATGTTTTGGCACTTATGTCTAGATCTTATTAATCTAAGTGTTATTCAAGATTGGTGAGAGATGGGTTTTTAGAACCATTATTTTGTTATATTCCTAGTCTATGAATTCTATTTAGAGGATAATATGATCTAGGGCTCCTTTATTGTAAAGGAATATAGTGTCATTGGATTCTTTAAGTCAGTGCATACATGAAGGAGGAATAAGACTCTTTTAGAAATAGTAAAGTACATGATAAGTATTTCTATTTGCTTATTTCTTTTGGAGATATACTCTAATAATTACTATACATTTTCTAAAGTTGATTTCAAAAGTTTGTTCCTAGGACATTTGTCAAATCGTGGATTGGGTGAAAACCTAGTATATGATACTTCCATTTTTGGAGATGTCTAGCACTTGTGCTAGAAATGAAGTCTAACAAGTTGAAATCAAAAATTAGAAAAATGTATGTGTATGTTGGGTATCCAAAAGGAATTGCAAAAGATTGCTTTGATAGTCATAAAGAAGACAAGATGTTTGTAAAGTTCTTGATGATGACTATGTGAATAATCTTGAAGCAAATAGTAGATTGTTCTAGAAAGAAAATGCCGGAATTTGTTATAAAACAACTATAAAATACATTTAGAAAAGAGATGGTTGTATTAGATACACCATAAGACATTATTCTGTAGATAACTATTACACCGGTACAATATCGTAGTGGGAGGATTACCAAATAAATTCATATTTTTGTAATAAACTTTTGTAGTTATTCCACAAGGATATGAATTTGATCCTCGGTCCTACGTAAAGGCAATAGATGATATGAATATGGATTACTGGATCAAGGTTATGTGAATAGAATTAAATTCTATTTAAAGTCTAGAACTTGTAGAGGCGCTTAATTGCATTAAGCCTGTTGTTTTTAAATAGATCTACAAGTAAATGAGATTGATAGATTTGAAGGTTCAAACCTTCAAAGTCAAGACTAGTGGCGAAAAGATTTATTCAGAAAGAAATTGTTCGACTATGAAAAGATTTTTTCACCAATAGTTAAGTTTGACTCTATCTAGATTCTTTTATCCATTATATTTCATTTGGATGAAATATGGTAATGGATATCAAGAAAGCTTCTTTTAGTAGCAATCTTGAGGAAGACATCTATATGATGTAACTAGACTTGTTCATAGCAAAGAACCAGTAGTGATTAGTATGCAAGTTGTTTAAAGTCCATTTATGGACTAAAGCAAGCATTTAAATCATAAAATATCATTTTTGATCAAGCAATCAAATTATTTGATTTTGATCAAGTATTAAAAGGCCTTATGTGTGTAAAAGCTATATAGAATAATAAATTTCTTAATGTATGTTGATGACATTCTAATCATTTAGAATGATGTAGAGTTATTGTCATCAATGAAATTTTTTGTTGTCTAGTCTAGTATGATATAAAGTACTTGGGAAAGACTAGTTACATCCTATGAATTAAACTTTGTTAAGATTCAAAAATTAGGATGTTGGGTCTATCTCAAACTGCTTAAATAGATTAGATTTTAGCCAAGTATAGCATGTATTACTTCAAGAAAGGATTCTTTCCTTTTAAGTTTAAAGTTCCTTTATATAGGACTATAATCCTAAGACATATAAAAGGAATAGCGTATTAAGACGGTTCCTTATACCATATCAATAGGAAGTCTTTATGCTATGCTATATACTAAGCTAAATATCTATTTTGCAGTGGGCATAGTAAGCAAATATCAATTGAATCAAAGATCACTTAATTTAGTAGGAGTAAAGCATATAATCAAATATCTTAGGAGAATGAGGGATTATATGTTTGTCCACAAAAGTGAGGTTTTGATAGGTATTGGATGTACAAATATTGATTTGTTGTTTGATTGTGATTCATGAAGTTGGACTTCAAGATATGTGTTCATCCTGGGTGGTGAAGATACACATTAAGCATAAGTATTTTCTCATTAGAGAGATATAAGTACGTGAAAAGTAGTAGTAGAAAAGATAATTTATGCAATAAATCTGGCTGAAACTTGTTTCCAAACCTTGCCTTAGAGTGACTATGAATTACTCTAAAGGGAGATAAGTGTCGAATATATGGTAAATTATCTTTGAGAGCAAGTGGGAGATTGTTGGGGTTTATGCCCTAAAATCCAATTTATTGGCATGTCATAAATAATTAATTTGTTTAATTATATGAGACTATCTATTTATAAACTAATGGGACATTATCTTAGTCCATAAGATGCATATAATGTGATTTATGTAAAAAGTCACAGAAGATATAAATCACAAGTTATTTGTAAACTCAGAATTTTAGTTCGTAGTCGGTGATGAAATTAGGCATTTCATCTGCGAAGATTGTAACATATCAACTAAGATGATTTGTCTTGATCATGGAAGTAGAGACTTCTAGTTGGTATGTTGATATGTTTTAAGAGTTAAGACATATTGAATTGGACCGCTGTGAGATTTATTATTCTCCTAACGACTGTTAAATTAATAGTAAATCTCACGACTTCTATTTACATCAACTCTAAATCCTAAGAGAATAATGGACATGATCATAAGATATAGGTTGCTTTAATATATCAAGAGTGAGATCTATAAGTTACGATTAAAACCTCAGTATGTTGGGCAACTATATTTAGTGTTGATGGAACATATATTCTCAAGATGGAATTCATAGTCTCTTAACGGAGATATAAAATATTCCCTTGAGATAAGTTTAATGGGTTCAGTTATTCAGAGAGTTAGGCCTAACCACTTTAGTAAGTAGTTAGTAAAGTATATATTTATGAAATTGAATTTCATAAATATATAATGAATAACATAAAGGATTAAACCGGGTACTCAAGGATAAAGATGTAGTAATCTTCAAAGTGGCAGTCTACATCCATAACTTTGTATTACTACGAATATTTTAATGAAAGGGTTGTATGTATAATAAAGTTTTGGGATATAATTTATTAATAAGGCCTAGAGTGCAATTATATTCATATAGTGGTATTGAATATAATTAATGGTAACTTTGGACTTGTCAAGACTTGACTAAAAAGCCCAAGGCCCATTAGAGCTAGAGTCTTATTTGTTCCCTTTTAGTCCCACTCCAAGCCACATATTAGAGTCCAATTAGAATGGCCCAAAAGGCTAGCCCAATTAGATAATCAATTATATATAAGGAGAGAAACATACATAAATATAATGAAGTGGTTTTTCATTTTGATCACATAAGGAATGCAATGATGTATGTGAGTCTTGGACACTCTTTTATTCTCTCATTGGAAACTGATTAAGAGACCACACTTCTTGAGCATTAAGTGGAATTGGAGTGAAGATTAAAAGTTTTCCCAAGTAATTCTCAAGTCTTGGTTTTGAATTTCACTGCATCAAGGTACGCTTCCTATTCTTTGTTCTAGAATTCAAGGTTACATGTTATCTCTCATAAATGAAGTAGATCTGTGATTGATGCTTCCGCTGTGTGTTTTGTATGAGATGCAAAACTAGATTTTCCAACATTACTTGTTCCCTTTTGGTCTCACTTCAAGCCACATTCTAAAGCCCAGTTGGAAAAGCCCAAAAGGCTAGCCTAATTAGATAATCAGTTATAAGGAGAGAAACATACAGAATTTTGTAAGTTAATGAAATAGGTATGTATGTGAGTGTTAGACACTCTTTCATTCTCTCTAGAACATACACATAACTGATTGAGAGACCACACATCTTGAGCATCAAGTGGAATTGGAGTGAAGATTAAAAGTATTCCCAAGTATTCTGATCTTCAGTTTTGAATTTCACCGCATCAAGGTATACTCTCTTGTTCTTAATTTTGAAACTTACATAGCACATGTTATCTATTGTGAATGAAGTAGATCCGTTAATTTTCCGCTGCGCACATGCATATTTCTATCAAAGGTATAAAACCAAGGAGAGGAAGATTGGGTGTAAGAACACTACCTTGATTATTGTGGAGAAAATATGAGAATCTAAGGTGTTTGAGGGTGTTTGGATGTGTTTGGGTGAGAAATTATAGAAAGAGAATCTGCCTAGAAACTGCCCAAAAGTCATTTTTTTGGGTAAAATGAGGGGTCTAGGGGTATTTATTTTGAAAAATGCTCCTTCGGCTTCCAGCGCACCTTGAAGGGTCACCAACTACCCTGCTGACGTCAGCAGTTTTGGCTTTTTCCCTGTTCAAATTTGGACATGTATTTAAAGGCCTTACGAAACTCAAATTGAGCTGATCTTAGTGTCCATAGAAAGCTCTAGATGTCCAGTTTCTAGAACACTAAAGAAATCGAAAATCCTATGGTCAGATGAAAAGTTATGGCCTCGGGAAGTGTGCTGACGTGCTTTTCACGGTTTTCTAGATATCTCAACTGTTTTAACTCCGATTTCGACCCATGAATAGTCGTTGGAAAGGGAATTTGATAATCTTTGTAATGGAGCTAGTCCAAACCCATTCTAATGGACAGATCAAAATTAGGAATTCTGGTGCCCTTAGAGTCAACCTAAGGTCAAACTTGGTCAAAGTTGACAAAAATCACTGAATAGCTCGGATTTGATGTAGAAACATGAAAAATGATGTTTTGGGATGATTTTGACCGACTTTAACTTCCGATCAACCCAAGGTTGACTAGGGGCATTTTGGTCAATTTAAACTAAAATGGCACTTCGAGTGCTCCGATGCTCGAACGGGTTGCGTCACGTTAATCTAGACATTTCCACGGCCCCATGGACAAAAGATAATATTTTTGGAATTTTCGAGGTCTAGCACATAAATCGAGGGCAGAAAAAATATCGTGTCTACAGCTGCCACTTCTTTATCTGACATCTCGAGTGCAATAAGAGGTGTCAGATAAAGAACGTGATTTCGCATTTTTTGCCCCAAAATTGCGTGCGGAAACTGCGCTGTTCATGGATCGAGATAGGTTTTACCTGCCAAGGTTGAGCTGCTGCAGTTGATCCGGAAAAATTTCTCTGACTTGGTCCTCGAAATTGCGCAAGAAACTCTTCATCTTTTTTTTTTGGTCAAAGGTCAACTGGTCAACTTTGACCGGGTCAACGTTGACCGACGGCCATTGTAGGTGTGCCGGGCAAACCCAGCAGCCCTTCAAGGTGCGCTAGGCAACCCAGGCCGTACAAGGCCTATAAATGGGCCCCAAAGCTTCATTTTGATCATTCTTACTTCATTTCTCTGAATTCTCACTTCTAAAAAGTTCTCTAGAGCAAGTCGCGGTCTAGCAAGGCTAGCTTTCAGCTTCAGTCTCCAGTTCTGCACTTGAGGTCAATGTCCATTTTCTCTTTCTTTTTATTTTCTGCTAGTATGTAGCATAGCAAGTAGGAAAGTATGCTAGTATTTTTTTAATTTTTGGTATAGATATATGTTTTTTTAAAAAATATTTTTTTATCATTTATGCCATGATGTTGTTGGGAAAAATATTTTTTTCACATGCTTGGGTATTTGCATAATCACACTTGCATGCTTTCACATGTCATGAATAATTATGCTTGCACTTGTTCGTGCGAGAAAAACTTAATTTTAAGGCCACATAGATGGACATGAGAATGTCGTATGCTGTCAAAACATAGAAAAAATAGCGAAAAACTAGGAGAAATGCTACGTAAACATGAGAAACTATGCATGATAACAGGAAAATTTTGGGAGATTTGAAAACATGGGAAAAAAGCAATTTTAAATGAGAGTAGTTAAGGAAGGATTAAACGGTCATGGCTAAATTGAATCCGCGTGAGATTAAACGAGCATGGTCGAAATGAATCCTGAAAAGATAGATAGGATTAAACGGTCATGGCTGAATTGAATCCGCGTGAGATTAAACGAACATGGTCGAATTGAATACCAAAAAGATGGATAGGATTAAAAGATCATGGCCGAATTAAAACCGCGTGAGATTAAATGAAAATGGTGGAATTGAATATCGAAAAGAAAGATAAGATTAAACGGTCATGGCCAAATTGAATCCAAGTGAGATTAAACCAGAGTGGTCAAATTGATACTCTAAAAGATAGATAAGATTAAACAGGCACGGTCGAATTCAATCTGAGTGAGATTACACGGGCATGGTCACATTAAATCTTAAAAAGATAGATAGGAGTAAACGGTCATGACCGAATCGAATCCTGAGAGAGAGGTATTTTGAAAATTCTTGACATTTTGAGGTAAAAAGAAATAGGATTAAACGAACGCAGTTGAATTGAAGCCTGAGAGAGAGGGGTTTTGAAAACCTTAACATTTTGAGATAAAAAGAGATAGGATCAAATGAACGTGGTTGAATTGAATCCTGAGAGAAAGGTGTTTTGAAAATTCTTGACATTTTGAGATAAAAGGAGATAGGATTAAACAAACGTGGTCGAATTGCATCCTTAAGGAGAGGTATTTTGAAAACCTTGATATTTTGAGATAAAAATAGATAGGATTAAATGAACGCGGTCTAATTGAATCCTGAGAGAGAGGTGTTTTGAAAACCTTGACATTTTGAGATAGAAAGAGATAGGACTAAATGAATGCGGTCGAATTGAATCATGAAGGAGAGGTATTTTGAAAAGCTTGACATTTTGACATAAAAAGAGATACGATTGCACAAACACGGTCGAATTGAATCTTGAGAGAGAGGTGTTTTGAAAATTCTTGACATTTTGAGATAAAAAGAGATAGGACTACTGGAAAGCGGTCGAATTGAATCCTGAGAGAGAGGTGTTTTGAAAACCTTGACATTTTGAGATAAAAGGAGATAGGACTAAATGAACACAGTTGAATTGAATCCTGAGAGAGAGGTGTTTTGAAAACATTGACATTTTGAGATAAAAAGAGATAGGATTAAATGAATGCGATTGAATTGAATCCAGAAGGAGAGGTATTTTGAAAACCGTGACATTTTGAGGTAAAAAGAGATAGGATTAAACAAACACGGTCGAATTGAATCCTGGAAGAGAGGTGTTTTGAAAATTCTTGACATTTTAAGATAAAAAGAGATAGAATTAAATGAACGCGGTCGAATTGAATCCTGAGAGAGAGGTGTTTTGAAAACCTTGACATTTTGACATAAAAAGAGAAAGGATTAAACGAACACGGTCGAATTGAATCCAGAAGGAGGGGTATTTTGAAAACCTTGACATTTTGAGATAAAATGAGATAGGATTAAATGAATGCGGTCGAACTAAATCCTGAGAGAGAGATGTTTTGAAAATTCTAGACATATTGAGATAAAAAGAGATAGGATTAAACGAACACGGTCGAATTAAATCCTGAGAGAGAGGTGTTTTGAAAATTCTTGGCATTTTAATATAAAAAGAGATAGTATTAAACAAACATGGTCAAATTCAATCTTGAGAGAGAGGTGTTATGAAAACCATGACATTTTAAGATAAAAAGAGAAAAGATTAAACAAACACGGTCGAATTGAATCTTGAAGGAGAGGTATTTTGAAAACCTTGACCTTTTGAGATAAAAAGCGATATGTTTAAACGAACGCGGTCAAATTGAAACCTGAGAGAGAGGTGTTTCAAAAATTCTTAAAATTTTGAGATAAAAAGAGATAGGGTTAAAGGAAAGCAATCGAATTGAATCCCGAGAGGGAGGTGTTTTAAAATTCTTTACATTTTAAGATAAAAGAAGATAAGATTAAACAAACATTGTTGAATTGAATCCTAAAGGAGAGGTGTTTTGAAAACCTTGACATTTTGAGATAAAAAGGGATAGGATTAAATGAACGAGGTCGAATTGAATCCTGAATGAGAGGTATTTTGTAAACCTTGATATTTTAAGTTAAAAAGAGATAGGATTAAACGAACACGGTAGAATTGAATCCTAAGAGAGAGGACTCCTGAAAATTCATGGCATTTTGAGATAAAAAGAGGTGGGATTAAACAAACTTGGTCGAATTGAATCTTAACGGAGAGGTATTTTGAAAACCTTGACATTTTGAGGTAAAAAGAGAAAGGATTAAATGAACATGGTTGAATTGAATCCTGAGAGAAAGGTGTTCTAAAAATTCTTGGCATTCTGAGATAAAAAGAGATAGGATTAAACGAACGCGGTCGAATTGAATCCTGAAGGAGAGGTATCTTGAAAACCTTGATATTTTGATGTAAAAAGAGATAGGATTAAACGAACACGATCGAATTGAATCCTGAGAGAGAGGTGTTCTGATAATTTTTGGTATTTTCAAATAAAAAGAGATAGGATTAAACGAACGCAGTGGAATTGAATCCTAAGATAGAGGTGTTTTGAAAACCATGATATTTTGAAATAAAAAGAGATAGGATTAAGCGAACACAGTTGAATAGAATCCTGAGAGAGAGGTCTTTTGAAAACCTTGACATTTTGAGATTAACGGAGGTAGGACTAAACGAACACAGTTGAATTGAATCCTGAGAGAGTTGTGTTTTGAAAACCATGACATTTGGAGATAAAAAGAGATAGGATTAAACGATCGCGGTCGAATGGAATCCTGAAGGAGAGGTATTTAGAAAACCTTGACATTTTGTGGTAAAAAGAGACAGGATTAAACGAACACGGTTAAATTGAATCCTGAAAGAGAGTTGTTTTGAAAATTCTTTGTATTTTGTGATAAAAAGAGTAGGATTAAATGAACGCGGTTGAATTGAATCCTGAAGTAGAGGTATTTTGAAAACCATGACATTTTGAGATAAAATGAGATACAATTAAATGAACGCAGTCAAATTGAATCCTGAGAGAGAGGTGTTTTGAAAATTCTTGACATTTTGAGATAAAAAGAGATTGGAATAAACAAACTTGGTCGAATTGAATCCGGACGGAGAGGTATTTTGGAAACCTTGACAATTTGAGGTAAAAGGAAATAGGATTAAACGAACGCGGTCGAATTGAATCCTGAGACAAAGGTGTTTTGAAAACCTTGACATAAAAAGAGATAGGATTACATGAACACAGTTGAATTGAATCTTAAAGGAGAGGTATTTTGAAAACCATGACATTTTGAGATAAAAAGAGATAGGATTAAACGAATGCGGTCGAATTGAATCCTGACAGAGAGCTATTTTGAAAATTCTTCACATTTTGAGATTAAAAGAGATAGGATTAAACGAACGCGGTCGAATTGAATCCTGAGAGAGAGTTATTTTGAAAATTCTTCACATTTTGAGATAAAAAGAGATAGGATTAAACGAACGCGGTCGAATTGAATCCTGAGAGAGAGGTGTTTTGAAAATTCTTGGCATTTTGAGAAGAAAAGTGATAGGATTAAACGAACGCGGTAGAATTGAATCCTGAAGGAGAGTTCTGTTGAAAACCTTGATATTTTGAGGTAAAAAGACATAGGATTAAACGAACACGGTCGAATTGAATCCTAAGAGAGAGGTGTTTTGAAAATTCTTGACATTTTGAGATAAAAAGAGATAGGATTAAACAAACATGGTCGAATTGAATCCTGACAAAGAGGTATTTTGAAAACCTTGACAATTTGAGGTAAAAGGAGATAGGATTAAACGAACGCGATCGAATTGAATCCTGTGAGAGAGGTGTTCTGAAAATTCTTGGCATTTTAAGATAAAAAGAGATAGCATTAAACGAACATGGTCGAATTGAATCCTGAGAGAGAGGTGTTCTGAAAATTCTTGGCATTATCAGATAAAATGAGATAGGATTAAACGAACTCGGTCGAATTGAATCCTAAGAGAGAGGTGTTTCGAAAACCTTAACATTTTGACATAAAAAGAGATAGGATTAAATGAACACGGTCGAATTGAATCTTGAAGGAGAGGTATTTTGAAAACCTTAACATTTTGAGATAGAAAGAGATAGGATTAAATGAACGAAGTCGAATTGAATCCGGAGAGAAAGGTGTGGTGAAAATTCTTGGTATTTTGAGATAAAAAGAGATAGGATTAAAAAAAAGCGATCGAATTGAATCCTAAACCATAGGTATTTTGAAATCCTTGACATTTTGGGGTAAAAAGATATAGGACTAAACGTACACGATCGAATTGAATCCTGAGAGAGAGAGGTGTTTTGAAAATTCATGGCATTTTGAGATAAAAAGAGATAGGATTAAACGAACACGGTTGAATTAAATCCTGATAGAGAGGTGTTCTGAAAATTCTTGGCATTTTGAGATAAAAAGAGATAGCATTAAACGAACGTGGTCGAATTGAATCCTATGAGAGAGATGTTTTGAAAACCTTGACATTTTGAGATAAAAAGAGATATGATTAAACGAACGCGGAAAATTGAATCCTGAGAGAGAGGTGTTCCGAAAACCTTGACATTTTGACATAAAAAGAGATAGGATTAAATGAACACAGGCGTATTGAATCTTGAAGTATAGGTATTTTGAAAACCTTGACATTTTGAGATAAAAAGAGATAGCATTAAACGAATGTGGTCGAATTGAATCCTGAGAGAGAGGTATTTTGAAAATTCTTGTCATTTTGAGATAAAAAGAGTTAGGATTAAACGAACACAGTCGAATTGAATCTTGAGAGAGAGGTGTTCTGAAAACCTTGACATTTTGAGATAAAAGGAGGTAGGACTATATGAACACAGTTGAATTGAATCCTGAGAGAGTGGTGTTTTGAAAACAATGACATTTTGAGATAAAAAGAGATAGGATTAAACGAACATGGTCGAATTGAATCCTGAAGGAGAGGTGCGTTGAAAACCCTAACATTTTGAGGTAAAAAGAGATAGGATTAAACGAACTTGGTCGAATTGAATCCTCAGAGAGAGATATTTTGAAAATTCTTGTCATTTTGAGATAAAAAGAGATAGGATTAAACGAACACAGTCGAATTGAATCTTGAGAGAGAGGTGTTCTGAAAACCTTGACATTTTGAGATAAAAGGAGGTAGGACTAAATGAACACAGTTGAATTGAATCTTGAGAGAGTGGTGTTTGGAAAACAATGAAATTTTGAGATAAAAAGAGATAGGATTAAATGAACGCGGTCGAATTGAATCCCGAAGGAGAGGTGTTTTGAAAACCCTAACATTTTGAGGTAAAAAGAGATAGGATTAAACGAACTTGGTCGAATTGAATCCTGAGAGAGACGTATTTTGTAAACCTTGACATTTTGGGGTAAAAAGAGATAGGATTAAATGAACACGGTCGAATTGAATCCTGATAGATAAGTGTTTTGAAAATTCTTGGCATTTTGACACAAAAAGAGATAGGATTAAATGAACACGGCCGAATTGAATCCTGAGAGAGAGGTGTTCTGAAAATTCTTGGCACTCCAAGATAAAAAAAGATAGGATTAAACAAACGCGGTTGAATTGAATCCTGAAGCAGAGGTATTTCGAAAACCTTGACATTTTGGGGTAAAAAGAGATAGGATTAAACGAACACGGTCGAATTGAATCCTAATAGAGAGGTGTTTTGAAAATTCTTGTTATTTTCACATAGAAAGAGATAGGATTAAATGAACATGGTCGAATTGAATCTTGAAGGAGAGGTATTATGAAAACCTTGACATTTTGAGAGAAAAACAGATTGGATTAAATGAACATGGTCGAATTGAATCCTGATAGATAGGTGTTCTGAAAATTCTTGGCATTTTTAGATAAAAAGGGATAGGATTAAACAAATGCGGTCGAATTGAATCCTGAAGCAGATATATTTTGAAAACCCTGACATTTTGAGGTAAAAAGAGATAGGATTAAATGAACTTGGTCGAAATGAATATTGAGAGAGAGGTGTTTTTAATATTATTGGCATTTTGATATAAAAAGAGGTAGGATTAAACGAACATGGTCAAATTGAATCTTGAGAGAGAGGTGTTCTGAAAACCTTGACATTTCGAGATAAAAGGAGGTAGGACTAAATGAACACCGTTGAATTGAATCCTGAGAGAGTGGTGTTTTGAAAACCATGAAATTTTGAGATAAAAAGAGAAAGGATTAAATGAACACGGTCGAATTGAATCCAGAAGGAGGGATATTTTGAAAACCTTGACATTTTGAGATAAAATGAGATAGGATTAAATGAATGCGGTCGAACTAAATCCTGAGAGAGAGATGTTTTGAAAATTCTTCACATATTGAGATAAAAAGAGATAGGATAAAACGAACGTGGTCGAATTGAATCCTGAGAGAGAGGTGTTGCTAAAATTCGTGGCATTTTAATATAAAAAGAGATAGTATTGAACAAACATGGTCAAATTGAATCTTGGGAGAGAGGTGTTATGAAAACCATAACATTAAACAAACACGGTCGAATTGAATCTTGAAGGAGAGGTATTTTGAAAACCTTGACCTTTTGAGATAAAAAGCGATATGTTTAAACGAACGCGGTCGAATTGAAACCTGGGAGAGAGGTGTTTCAAAAATTCATAAAATTTTGAGATAAAAAGAGATAGGGTTAAAGGAAAGCGGTCAAATTGAATCCTGAGAGAGAGGTGTTTTAAAATTGTTGTCATTTTAAGATAAAAGAAGATAAGATTAAACAAACGTGGTCGAATTGAATCCTAAAGGAGAGGTGTTTGAAAACCTTGACATTTTGAGATAGAAAGGGATAGGATTAAATGAACGAGGTCAAATTGAATCTTGAAGGAGAGGTATTCTGTAAACCTTGATATTTTAAGTTAAAAAGTGATAGGATTAAACGAACACGGTCGAATTGAATCCTGAGAGAGAGGACTTCTGAAAATTCATGGCATTTTTAGATAAAAAGAGGTGGGATTAAAAAAACTTGGTCGAATTGAATCCTAACGGAGATGTATTTTGAAAACCTTCATATTTTGATGTAAAAAGAGATAGGATTAAACGAACACGGTCGAATTGAATCCTGAGAGAGAGGTGTTCTAAAATTTTTTGGCATTCTGAGATAAAAAGGGATAGGATTAAACGAACGCGGTTGAATTGAATCCTGAGAGAGTGGTGTTTTGAAAACCATTAAATTTTGAGATAATTAAGAGATAGGATTAAAAGAACGCGGTCAAATTGAATCCTGAAGGAGAGGTGTTTTGAAAACCCTGACATTTTGAGGTAAAAAGAGGTGGGATTAAACAAACTTGGTCGAATTGAATTCTAACGGAGAGGTATTTTGTTTTTTTTTTTTTTTTAGAAACAAACACATACACACACACAAGGGAGAGGGAAAGGGGTTCTAACATAAAGGCATACCACAACTCCACTCAAAAACCATGATAACTTTTAAAGGAGGGTGTGACAAATTATACTACACACAACACACTCTTTTAAGCAATGTGGGACAATTACCCATTCTTTTGTTTGAAGATTTATATATAAATTGCATAAGCATACATTTGTTTATATGTTTAATAGTGTTTGCTAACTATTTGGGTAAATAACAATGGAAAAATAACATTTAATTGAAGGTGAACTTGCTAAAGAAAGAGAACGCCAACATAGTCGTTATCTAATTTGGTTCAAATGTAAACTTCAATTTTATTTTATTTTTTGAGAAAAAAAATGTAAACTTCTATCAAGCAAAGAAATTATACCATTTGATAATACCATATTTCTTATGAAATTTATGTTAAAAAAAAAATTATAACTGTTTAAAGACTAATATTTACACACTTACAAATAATTTTTTTTCAAGCAAAGCACAGGGTCAAATGCTAGTGTTCATGTAATTTAAAAACATGAGACACTTTTATTGATTAATAACGTCATATAAATTGGATTTTTTTTGTACAAATTACAAAACTTAAAATATATAATCTGGCTACCCCAAGGTCGAATTCAACTGGGGGAATTTATTTTCCTCCTTCTGTGTGAGCCATGAGGGTTACAAACTTGCAATTTTCAGATTGGTTTACTAAGAATGATTTTGATCATTAGAGATGAATATCTTCATTGGACCTGGTTTTTCATAGTTGCTCAATGGAAACCGAACTAATTTTAATTTCCGAGAGAGAGAGAGAGAGAGAGAGATCCAAATTATGAGTAACATGAATGGGCTGTGTTGGAGTTTGTTCTGTTACAAATTGGGTTGCATAAGCGTAGCCCAAATTCACCCCACACTCAAATTTAGGCCACTTTTGCGAAACAGCCCCCAAGTACTCATTTTGACTGTTAAATTGGTCCAAGATCAATCTCTAACTAATTTGAACCGACATGATTTTTCAAAAAAAAAAAAAAAACTTAATTTGAACCGACATCAAATTCAAATATGTCACAATCACAAAGTGTTGTACACTGTAGAGAGCAGCTCACATCACAAAGATACCGTCCAAATTCTCATGGATTTTTTAATCAAATGAGAAACTTTAAACTCTTATCATTAAAAACATTAAAATATGTCAATTGGCTACAAGCATTATGTCATGTCCAAGAAAAAAGGCAGAGGGGCAATTGCCTCCCCGGGCTCTACCCAAAAATCATCCTTTATTACACTTTTTATTTATTGTACTTTATTGTTTTTTTTTTTCCTTCAAATATTTTTTATAATGTCAAACTTAATTGAAAAAAAAATTGTCGCCTACTTTTTTAGTGTTTTTAAATGCTACAAATTCATAAAATAAAAACAAAGATAAAAAAAAGAGTAAATTTTTTAATTAAAGATTAAAAAAATATTGTGTAGTAGTGGTACACTCATGCTTGCGCCAAGCGCTTATAAGGCATGAGTGGGGCGCTTCTATTGCCGATGTGGGACTGCACTCAAAGTCTTCCCATGTTGTTTGCAGAACAAAACCGTGCGAGCTTGGCTCCCCAAAGCGGATAAACAGCTTGTGCGGGAAATTAACCCCACATTACCTTTAATAGGGTTAAGAGCTCAAATTCTTAAGATGATAATTTATTCTATTTTATAAAAAATGAATACACAATAAAATTTAAAACTAATTAATAATAAAACAATAATTTTTTTGAGAAAATAAACACCATAATTTGATATTGTTTTTAAGCCGAGGTTTAAAGTTTTAGATGCAAAAATCGTTACAATATAGTTTAATTTTTTTATAATTTAATCATTTTATAAGTTGTTCTTGAAATTTATATAATTAATAAAAATTAGGTGTAATTACAGTAAACCCATCTATATTTTGATCTGAAATCATTTTGCCTATCTGTGATTTAAAAAGTGTCACTTTACCCATCTAATGTAAACTCCGTTTGTTTTCCGTAACCCACCTATGTTAAAAACAGGGGTAAATAGGTATTTTTGCACGCTTTTTTTTCTCTCTCCTCCCAAAACATAAAACACATACAAAAACAAGACAAAATAAGATCAAAAGGGAGGGTTTTGTAAAAATTAATATTTGGAACCTATATTCAAAACTCGTAACAACAATTACAAAAATGTAACAAATCAAACAAAAAAACCAACAATAAATCTAAGCACTTAGCAATAAAAATGTGACATTGGTCTCTCTCTTAACTCACATAGATGCTGAACAAGATGAACATATACCCAGAAAAATAAAACCCATTTCAACTCCACAAATCTCATATTACCCTTCTCTCTCTCTCTTTCCTTTCACCTGTTCTTCTATGACAATTTCTCCCTCTCTCTCTCTCTCTCTATCTCTCTTTCCTCTCACTTATTCTCTCTTTCTCATCTCTTCTCTCTCCGATGGTTGCGTTAAGGAGACCGATCTGCTACCACCCCAGATTGACCACCACTATTTTTGTGAGGAATCCATGTCGAAGGTCTAGACCGGATTGTGACGCCTTCGTTTTTGCTTTGTGGGTTGTTGTTGTTGTTGTTTTTTTTTTTTTTTTTTTTTTCTTTTAAGGTTCTGGGTTGATCTGATTTTAGTGTGCTAGTGGTGGTTAATCTGATTTTGGTGGTGTTTATGGGTTGTGGTTGTGGGATTAATGGAAGACTTTGTTTTTGATCATTGCTTTTACCTCTTGCAATGTGCTTCTTTGTTTATTTTTGCATTCAAATATGGTTTCTATAATGAGGGTTGTACTTTTAGTCTTTGAAATCGATGGTGGATGTTGAAATATAATCATTTGTTATGAGGCATACAGCTTAGATGCAAAAATAGCATCAAGTGCTAAGTTTTGATTGTTTATTATGTAGGAATTGACTTGTTAATTCGATCCAGCTTACTAGAGTGGATCTTATTTTCATTAGCAACTTTTGACTAAAACATGACTTTATCTCCCCTTTGTTTTGGTGAGTTTTGTGTGCATTTATTTGTTTGTTTTTTAATTTGGAGTGGAAGGCTTGGCAGTGGATGCATAGTGCTTGTAGAAAGATTCATCTCCAACATAAAGAAAGAAGTTATTTTGGTTGTAGCTTTGATCAATGAGATGTGGAGGAGAAGAGATTATGGCGGTTCTTACTTTTTTACAAAACCCTCCCCTTTTGATCTTGTTTTGTCTTGTTTTTGTATGTGTTTTTTTGTTTTGGGAAGAGAGAGACATAAAAAGTGTGCAAAAATACACATTTACCCCTATTTTTAATAGATATGGGTTACGAAGACAAACAAAACTTTACCTCCAGTGGGTAAAGTGACATTTTTAAACCACAGGTATGCAAAGTAGTTTTGGGTCAAACCACAGGTAGATTTACTGCAATCACCCCTAAAAATTATTGCATAACAACTATAAGTGACATTTTGCTATTGAAAATGGTTACAACACAACTTTTTTTTTTAATATAAAAATCCTAATAAATAAACACAATATAGTAAATATTTTATATTTTAATAGGTTCTATATAGTATTAAAATACCACTTTATATTCACATTAGTGTTATTAATTATCTAGATTGATCTTAAGCATTATATATAAAATGTGTTGTGTGTAGATGAGACATATTTTTTAGTTATAAATTTTGTCTCCTTTGAAGTCAAATATGGTCAGCTACCCAACTATCATGGTTTGGTTTGCAATGCATATGGTGTATGGAATGGACAATGTTTGTCTCCGATGACCAATTAACCAAATGAGTCATGTGTACTACACGGGACACATTAATTTCTTAATTAATTTTAGACAAAACACCATTTTGGTCCCTACATTTTAAGGTCACAATCAATTTGATTCTTACATTTGAGTAACAGTCAATTTAGTCTCTACTATTTTTAACTTGTAGTTAATTTGGTCTCTACCGTTAACCCATTAACGGAATATCTTACGTGGCAAACGGTTTGTATAGCTAGCACACTTGATGCTTACATGGCTAGTAAAATAACATTAAAAAAATTTTAATTTGTATTTAAAATGGCATATCAGCATTGAGTAAAAAACTAAAATTTGAATTTTAAAGAAATAAAAATACGATTTCTTTATAGGATAAATAAAAAAAAAGAAATAAAAATAAAAAAGAAACATGAACCTAGATCTGGTGAACCATGAACATGAACCCAAAAAAATCAACCTCCCTCATCATGACTCAAAAGTGCAAAGCATTGTTGTCTTCCTTCCGATTTAAGGGAGCAAATCGGGTTGAGAAGCTTAGACAAGAGGATTGGGGCGGCATCCTTATAAGAGTGATAAATGATGCCATCTTTGGAATTAGACCTGTATGGACCCGCTTTGAGTCCTAGGCCCAAAGGATGGATGGATTTAGATCCAGAAGCCCAAAACAATAAATTTGTAGAAAGTGGGTCGAAGAACTGGGCTTTAGTGAACTTATCAACCAATGAGGAAGATCTTGATGACACGAGAAAGAAAATAAAATAGTTTAGACTCTAGAAAACTGTCCTCGGCCAAATCCAAGGAGGCTGATTCTCTTCTTTTTCTGTCCCAGTTAGGTTACAAACTTTGTTTTCGAGCACGACAGTGTTTCCCTTTCTTTTTTCCGATCCTTTTCTCATGGAGGGTTCCTTACATTATATAACTCCCTTTGGATCGTCTTGACCCTACACTTGTTGATCATCTGAGCCCTCACTTAAGTACCTGTCCCATCAGACACCTTCGCTAGCTTTCTGTGAGTTACAGTAGCCAAGGCAGCACTGTTCAGAGGCCTTCTCCACATAAATGCGGCCAGAAGAGTAGTTGTAGTGCATTTAATGCGGTGATAGCAGCTTTCCCTCAAACACTTTTGGGCTCCCTTCCTTCTCGTATGTTCATGAGGCGCGTCTCTATCATTGGAGCTCCTTGGAGGGTCACCCTAATTGCTGGGATACATACTTCAGCTGCATCCGCCATGTCCGAGGAGGGATTCCTCCTCGGATCGCCTTCCATTCATTCCTTACTCATGAGACCTTTAAACTGGAACCCTTAATACTATTTGCTCCTCCTCGGACCATTCAGCGTCCTCGGACAAAGCCCAAGGCCCATTATATCATTTTGGGCCTTTATCCCTACAATAGCCCTTCAAAATTTCATTTTTTCTCTATCATCCGAGGAGAAAAAGTGGGGTTTTGATTTTTAAGAAATAAGATCATCTGGTTCCTTGATTCGCACATGCGGGGGTGCCGTTTTGTGCGCCTCATAATTGTTACTGACGTTTCGAAGCTCGCGAAGTGTCATTAATTACTCCAGGCGGCGTCTTGTCCCCCGCATCTAACGGTGACACGCAGATCCAACGGTTGATAAATTTCCTAGAATTTTGAGCGGGAGTATTTCCACTCATTTCCTCCCTCTATATAAAGCCTTAAGGGAAGTCATTTCCCCTTTTCTCTACGAATCTTTAAGTTCTCCAGCGATCTCAAGCACTCTAACTCTCAAAGCTCCCTACACTCCTAAGTCTTCCTAATTCGTTTCCTTCAAAAAATTTCCAAGAGACTTTTGTAAAAGTTTATGGTTAATACACTCTCTTTTGTAAGTATCTCTCTCTTTAAATTTTCTGTTTCTCTTCGACCAACCTCCTCGGCCCTCTTCCTTCTTTAGAAAACTTCCTTTGCGCCATCTACGTCTGTTTGGATGGATAGGTTTAAGCACTTAGTGGACTCTCCAGCCGGTATGGAGGGTTTTAGGGTCAAATACCACATCCCGCAGGGAGTAGCCTTGAAATATTGCACCCCAGACCAAGTTCTTACCAATAGAGAAGCGGGTGAAGTCATCATTCCTATGATTGCTTTCATAAAGGGAGGGATGACGCTTCCCATGGGTAGGATAACCAGGGATTACTTGATTAACCACAAACTGACCCCCCATCAGTGTGCCCCTAACCTATTTAGGGTCCTGGGTTACGTAGATGCTCTCAATGGGCAGATGGACTTGGGGCTCACGTGGCATGATATAGTTCACATGTACGAGTGTCACAAGCTTGCCGGCGCGGGATACTATCTCAAGTCCCGGTCCGACATCGTTAGACTAATATCGTGCCTCCCCAAATCTAACAAGGGCATGAAGGATCAGTCTTCACTACCCAACTCGAGCGGGAGATCCAGGTGAGGTAACCTAGGATCAGTCTCTTTGGCAGGGGATTTTAGCATTTTTAACTCTGCCTTAACATTTCATCTTCTCGGATAATAGTCTCAACTGATCTAACTGTGATTTCCTCTATGGATATTCCTTGCAAATAAAAACCACATCATTCCGAAACTCAGTCTGACCAACGTTTCGGCTCTCAACTACCTATTGAGGTCGGAGGTATTTGTGAGCGAAAACAAACAACTATGAGCCGCCCACTTAATCTTGGCTTACGAGCCTCTGTCCCGCATATTCCAGGACGTAAGCCAGGAGATAAGGGCTGGTAGCTCTAGATTGGCACGCATAGACGTCTCTAAGCCAGGATTTTTGGCTCGGAGAGACCTTCCACCTGCTGTGCTGCCACCCCAACGTGTTTCTCAACAAGTAGCTGCCTCGAGAGAGGAGTCAGCCTCATCCCTCCATTCTCTAGACACCGAAATCTCTCGGACTTCGAGCCTGAGATTGATAGATTTTCTGCAATCCATCATCCAGGGTTAATAGTCACTCGGCCAGATACTAGCTCTAAGGAAGAAGGCATGGACCTAAAGTAAAGAACCGGCTTAAAGGGCCTACTGGCCAACAGGAACAAGGGGTCAACTTCGCATGAAGTCCCCAAGACACAAGTTCCTTCCAATCTTCCTCCTCCTCCTTCGCTCCCTATTGGCCTCGGATTGCAGGCCAATCCGAATCTGAAGAAGAAGAGGCCAGTGCAGGACCTAGAGGAGGGTGAGGTGGCCCCTCGAAAGGGCACCAAACAACAGAGTATCACTAAGGACCCCAAGGATAAGAGGGCCAAATCGGTGGATAGCCAAGATGAAGCTGAAGTGCGCCGACAACAGCACACCTGGGCTCCTCGGATAGAGCAGGAGGGGGCTGCCATTCCTTGGGATGCCTCCATCTGGGATTCCCAAAAAGGGCAGGCTGCCTACCTTGCTGAGGCTTTGGAGTAGCCTCTTCTCCTCCCTAGAGATATGGAGGCCCTCAGGCATATGAGGTAGCCTGACCTCTTCATGTCTCTGAAGAGAGACCTTGCTATGGTAAGCTGAGAAGCGCCCCAACTTGTTATCATCTACTTTTTATACGTATATGTATATAACCCCTTTGCCATTTTTATGCAGGTCACCTAGCAAGTTTTCGTGGCCGAGGAATGGGTTTGGAATGCTCATAATGAAGTTAGAGCTGAGGCTCATTCCCGTCTCGAGGTTGAGAAGGCTCTTGGAGTCGCTAAGCAAGAAAAGGCGGAGCTGTCCGAGAAGCTCAAGGAGGCAGTCAAGGCTCATATGAGCGCCAAGGCCGGTCTAAAGACCGTGGAGAGGCAGGCCGAGGACCAGCGTAAACTGCTCTATACTACAGAGCTGAACTTGGCCACCCAAAAACAGCTAGTTCTGGAGCTTAGGGCCGAGCTGCAAAAGGTCAAAGATAAGTCCAAGGAGGCGGTCTGTGCGGCCAAAGAAGCCACCGAGGTTGCAGAGAAAACATCCTATGAGCGTGGGGTGCTGGAAACTGCAGCTCGGCTGGCAGAGGAGGTGGCCATGGTGTGCAGGGACTACTGCACCGAGTCCTGGGGAGTGGCAATGGACCGGGCGGGAGTCCCTACGGACTCTGAGCTAAGGAGGTTCGAGAATATCTTTTTCCTGAAGGACATCCGAGAGATTCCAGCAGGACTTCCTCCACCCACTGCCCTTCCTCTGCCTCCCCCTGAGCAGCCTCTCATCATTCAAGACTCTTCTCTCGGTGCTGAGGTTGCTATTAAGGCCAAGAAGGGCAATGAGGTGCAACCACCAGCTCAAGCTAGCCAATCAAAAGATCAACTCACAATCAAGGATATGGTCTCCATGGCTAAGGACGTTGACGAAGTTATCCTCCAAGCAACTGGCTCCAAAGGGGACTCTCATCCATCTAAGGCTTAGATCTAGGATTTGTCTTTGTTTTTGTTGCTATCGTTTGTAACATATTTCTTTCTTTTAATCAATGAAAAGACTTTTCTTCCTATTTTATGTGTTTTCATTTTATATGCCTTTGAAATTGTGACTATTGCCAATAAGTTTGAATTGTTATAATTCTTTCTTTAGCAACAACTGATAGCAACAACTTGTCATTAGCTTAAATAATTTGACTGAATATCAGCAATGAAAAGACTTGCCACATACTTATATTGTAAATTGCTCCTTTTATAATGAAGGTTGAATCTGATAAAGGTAAGTAATAAACTTTGTAAAGAGTAAAGAAGGGGGGGATATTCTTAATTCTGCCCAACACTTAGATAATTAAGGAATTCAACTTTCTCGAAGCTATTAGGCTGAGGAATTATGTATAAGCCTGGGTCTGTTTTGGCACATAGTGAAGGACAAATGAACACCCCAGTGTTAATACTTAGTAACATACCATCAAGTATTGATTTCCCTTGAGTATGTGGTCTGGAGGATTGGATATTGAATGTTACTTTTACCCAAGTATGTGGTCCAAGAGACCTGACATAACTTAGGATCTGTTTAACACTTATAAAGATGCCATGAAGTGTTAATTTCACCCAAGTATTTGGTCCGAGAGACCTGACATGACTTGGGATCTGTTTAATCATTTATAAAGATGCCATTGAGTGTTAATTTCACCCAAGTATGTAGTCCGAGAGACCTGACATGACTTGGGATCTGTTTAATCACTTATAAAGATGCCATTGAGTGTTAATTTCACCCAAGTATGTGGTCCGAGAGACCTGACATGACTTGGGATCTGTTTAATCACTTATAAAGATACCATTGAGTGTTAATTTCACCCAAGTATGTGGTCCGAGAGACCTGACATGACTTGGGATCTGTTTAATCACTTATAAAGATGCCATTGAGTGTTAATTTCACCCAAGCATCTGGTCCGAAAACTTCAGGCATGACTTGGGTTCCGTTTAAACACTTATAAAGTTGTCATAGTGTCAATTTCCTCCAATCATCTAGTCCGAGGACTTCAAGCATGACTTGGGTTCCGTTTAAACACTTATAAAAAGGATGAATAAAGGGAAGTATAATGCCTTTATACAACAAATAAAAATATTGACAAAGGAAACTTTCATTAATAATAATACATTTTCAGGTTGTTTACATTCCAAGGGCGAGGTATTACATGCTCATCTAAGTCTTCCAGAAAATAAGCCCCTATACCGGCCATTGAAGTGATGCGGTATGGCCCCTCCCAATTGGGCCCCAGTTTTCCCCATGCTAGGTTCTTTACAGCACCCAGAACCTTTCTCAGCACTAAGTCTCCAAGAGTTAACGGTCTCAGCTTCATATTAGCGTCATAGCTTTGTTTGAGCTTATGTTGGTAGTATGCCAGTTGGACCATTGCGTTTTCTCTTCGCTCTTCAATTAAGTCCAGGTTCTTCCCTAATAGTTCGTCATTGTTGTTCGGAGTGAAAGAACTCATCCCCAGCGTTGGGAATCCAGTTTCTAGAGGAATAACGGCCTCGGCCCCATATGTCATTGAAAATGCTGTCTCTCCTGTTGACCTGCAAGGCGTAGTCCAATATGTCCAAAGGACGTGTGGCAACTCTTCCACCCATTTTCCTTCGCATCATCCAACCTCTTCTTGAGTTCGCTTTCTATGACCTTGTTAACAGCCTCGGCTTGTCCATTCTCTTGAGGATAGGCTGGTGTAGAATATCTATTCGTGATTCCCAGGTCACAACAGTATTTCCTGAAGGATTTGCTATCGAATTGGAGGCCGTTGTCCGAGACGAGGGTACGAGGGACCCCGAACCGAGTGACAATGTTTTTCCAGACAAATTTCTTGGCGTCCACGTCCCTAATGTTCGCCAAGGGCTCAGTTTCCACCCACTTAGTAAAGTAGTCCGTGCCGACAAGCAAGTACCTCTTATTCCCTGCTACTTTGGGGAATGGGCCAACAATGTCCAAGCCCCATTGGACAAAGGGCCAAGGGCTGGACAGAGGATTAAGAACCCCTCCCGGTTGATGGATGTTTGGCGCATATCTTTGGCATTGGTCACACTTCTTCACGTATTCTTGAGCTTCTTTCTGCATGTTTGGCCATCAGTTGTCCTGGGTGATGGCTCTATGAGATAAAGATTTGTCTCTAGTGTGGCTTCCACATATTCCCTCGTGTAACTCCTCCAGGAGCAGTTCTGTTGCCTTGGGATGTACGCAGAGTAGATACGGTCCAGAGAAAGATCATTTGTACAATTTTTGGTCCTCAGATAGCCAAAACCGAGGAGTCTTTCTCCGTATCTTGTCGGCATCTGACTTCTCTTTGGGCAGGATATCTTTCTTGAGGAACAGAACTATAGGATCCATCCAGCTCGGCCTTACCCTGACTTGATGGATTTGGACCGTGTTTCCTTTCATCACAACAGGTCTGCACAGGTCCTTGACAAGAATGACCGGAGGTAAACTCTGCGCTGAGGATGTTGCGAGCGTGGCAAGGGAATCAGCATTTGTGTTTTCGATTCTAGGAATATGTAATAGGTCGAAAGATTCGAATCCTGACTGCAAGCGTCTAACCTGACCCAACTACCCTTGCATTCTTTCATCTCTCGCTTCAAACTTTCCTTTCACTTGGCCGATGACCAATCTTGAGTCCGAGAACATTTCCACTGCCTTGCCACCCATTCTTCGAACCATGGTGATTCCCATCAACAGGGCCTCATATTCAGCTTCGTTATTTGTGGCTGAGAAGTCCAGTCTTAATGACTTCTCAATGGTAATCCTCTCGGGGGATACTAGAACTAGTCCTACTCCAGATCCCTTCTAATTTGCTGCACCATCAACGTATACTTTCTAGGGTAAAGGGCCTTGCTGGGAGATCATGCCAACCGATTTTCCATCCATGCCGCACCTCTCTGCTTCTATTTCTAATGGGGATTCCGTAAACTCGGCTACCAGATTCGCGAGGATTTAACCCATAACAGAGGTACGGGGCATGTATTTGATGTCAAAAGCCCCCAGGATTATCGCCCATTTGGCAATCTTCCCCGTGTAATCAGCGCTTCGGAGTAGAGCCCTGAGCGGAAGCTGAGTCAGGACGATAACTGTGTGTGCTTGGAAGTAATGAGGGAGTTTACGAGTGGCATATACCACCGCCAAAATGGCCTTCTCCAGTGGCAGGTAACGGACTTCGGCCTGATGCAGTGATCTGCTCACATAGTAAACTAGCCTTTGTATGCTGCTGTCAACTCGTATCAACACTAGACTCACAGCATGAGGGGCCATAGCGATATAAGAAAATAAAACTTCATCCACTTCGGGCCTTGACATAATAGGCGGCCGAGAAAGGTACTCCTTCAATTGCTGGAAGGCTAGGACGCACTCCTCGGTCCATTCAAATCCCTTCCACTTTTCAACAACTGGAAGAAGGGCCTACACCTATCTACTGACCGAGAGATGAACCAGTTCAAGGCAGCGGTCATTCCAGTTAACCTTTGGACTTCCTTGGAGTTCCGAGGTGATTGCAAGTTGTTAATTGCCTTAATCTGATTGGGGTTGACCTTAATTCCGCGATGCGTAACCATATATCCCAAAAACTTCCCTGATCCGACCCCAAAAGAGCATTTGGAAGTATTAAGGCGTAACTTGTGTTTTCTCAGAATCTCAAAGATATTCCCGAGGTCTCCCACGTGCTCGGACATTACTTTACTCTTTACCACCATATCGTTTATATAGACCTCAATGCTCTTGCCCAACTGTGGTTTAAACATCCTAGTCATCATCCTTTGATAGGTAGACCCTGCATTCTTCAAGCCAAACGGCATGACTTTGTAGTGGTAGTTTCCTGTGGGAGTGACGAAAGCTGTCTTTTCCTGATCATCCAAGGCTAGTGGTATTTGGTGGTATCCCTAAAAGGCATCTAGGAAGCTTATCCGAGGGTGGCCTATGGTTGCTTCCACTAGCTGGTCTATCTTAGGCATAGGGAAGTGATCTTTTGGGCAAGCCCTATTGAGATCCGTGAAGTCCACACACGCTCGTCATTTCCCACTCTTCTTCTTTACTACCACGGTATTGGCCAACCATTCAGGGTAGAATACCTCCTTGATAGCCCCTGCCCGTTTAAGTTTCACCACCTCGTTTCTAACAGTGTCGGAGTGATCCTTAGACGAGCGCTGAGGTGGTTGCCTTTTGGGGGTAACAGATGGATTGACATTTAAATGATGACAGATGAAACTCGGATCCACCCTTAGGGCTTCGTAAGCGTCCCATGCGAATACATCAACATTTCTTCTGAGGAATTCTATCAGCTCTTCCTTCTCTAGAGGAGGCAGTTGAGCCCCGATCTGAAAGAACTTCTCCGGATCATACCCAACAACAATCGTTTCCAAATCTTCACCTCTCGCCTCCTCGGCTAGTCCATTGACAGGCGAATCTGGAGCCTTTAATTGCTACAAACCCTCTTCAGCAGGGGCCGAGGACTCGGCCATAGGTCGATGCCGGATGGCAGCCACTAGGCATTGTCTAGCCATAGATTGACTTCCAATAATCTCTTCGATTCGGTCCCCCGACGTGTATTTCACCTTCTGGTGCAGAGTAGAAGAGACGGCTCCCAGGGTGTGAAGCTATGGCTTGGCCACAATGGCCATGTAGGGGGAATAAGCGTCGACCACAATAAAGTCGACCTCCACCACTTTCGAGCCAGCCTGTACGAGCAGCCTAATCTGGCCCCTCGGAATGATGACCTTCCCATTGAAACTCACCAAGGGCGAATCATAGGCTGTCAAGTCTTCGGGTCTCAAGTTCAGCCCTTTGTATAGGTCGGGGTACATGATCTCAGCGCCGCTGCCCTAATCCACCATTACCCTTTTCACGTCATATCCTCCGATCCGGAGCATGACCACCAAAGCCTCATTGTGGGGCTGTATGGTTCTGACCTTATCCTCATCCGAAAAGCTTAACGCCGACCGGATGTTAACCTTAGCCCTCTTTGGCTCCGGATTGGTGTCTTCGGCGAACAGCCAAGCCACAGACATCACCCTAGAGGGGCAAGAACCAGTCCTCCCAAGAGCAGCAAAGATGACATTTATCGTGCCCAAAGAAGATCTCAAAGAGACATCTCTCCGTGGTTCCAAATTTACCTGGCCCTGCTGACCACTGGAATGATGCAAAAACTGCTTTAACTTTCCTTCTCGGACCAGCTGGTCTAAATGGTCCCACAAATTCCTACAGTCTTCTGTAGTATGTCCCTGGTCCTAGTAATACTAGCAATAAAGGTTCTGATTGCACCTCAGCGGGTTTCCCGCCATCTTGTTTGGCCATCTGAAGAACGGCTCGTTCTTGATCTTCTACAAGACTTGATATACTAGTTCTCAGAACACAGTGTTAACTGCTTGGGAGGCTGTAAACCTAGACTGCCCAGCAAACTCCCTACGAGGCATGTTATTGTTATAGTGGTCAGACCTAAAATCTCTTCTCTCCTGAGGGATAATCTTACTTTTCCCTTTTCCTTGTTGCTGGTCCTCCTTAACCCTCCTTAACCCTCTTACGCTGGTGACAGGTTTTCCCGTCAAAGATTTCCTCAAACCGTACTCGGTTGGGAGGCCGGCCTTGAAAGTACTGATGGCAACGTTGTCAAAGTCACCATCTATTTCATTGTACATCTCCCAGTATATGTCTGAGTACATTTTCAAGGTCTTCCCCTCTCGCATGGACAAGGACAGTAGGGAATCTAAATGTCGAGGAACTCTGCTACAGGTGATAAAACGAGAGCCAAATGCCTGGGTGAGCTCTTTGAAGGAGTCTACAGAACCCGCCCTTAAACCATCGAACCACCTCATTGCCATGGGTCCTAGGCTGGAGGGGAACACCTTGCACATCAAGGCTTCGTCTTTGGAGTGGACAACCATCCTTTGGTTGAAATGGCTCACGTGCTCCACAGGGTCCGTCCGGCCATTGTAAATGGTGAACATTGGCTGATTGAATCGTTGAGGAAGTCTTTCCCCTTCAATCTTGCCCGTGAAGGGCGATTTAGAAATCTGATCCAACGCCTTGCTCATGACATCATTTCCCGAGCCTTTGCATGGCGGGCTCTTATGCCTACGTTCGTGATGGTGCTCCTCTTCATATGAGAAAGATTAACTGAGAGGAGTCCTTGTTCTACGTCGATAACTACCATTCTTCTCACCATCAGAAGAAGATATGTCGGAGTTAGAGGGGGTTTGCTTTCGCCATGCATGGCGCAACTTTCTCTTCAGTTGGTCGACTTCCAGTTGCAGGGCTCTGGTATCATCCTCATAAGAGAGGTGGCTGTTCCCTCAGGAATGTCTCCTACCGGTGCGGACGGTATTCACACTCCCCTTCCGGTCCCTTCTGCGCTCGAGGTTCATAAAAGGATTTTCACGTTGGGACCCTATAGACTCTGCCCGGTGTGGATCTGATCCTACCATGGTCGAACGTTGCTTACTGCAGCACCGAAATTCTTCCCACAGATGGCACCAATTGTATGGACCCGCTTTGAGTTCTAAGCCCAAAGGATGAATGGACTTAGACCCAAGAAGCCCAAAACAATAAATTTGTAGAGAGTGGGTCGAAGAACTGGGCTTTAGTGAACTTATCAACCAATGAGGAAGATCTTGATGACAAGAGAAAGAAAATAAACTAGTTTAGACTCTAGAAAACTATCCTCGGCCAAATCCGAGGAGGCTGATTCTCTTCTTTTTCTATCCCAGTTAGGTTACAAACTTTGTTTTCAAGAACTATAGTGTTTCCCTTTCTTTTTTCCAATCCTTTTCTCATGGAGGGTTCCTTACATTATATAACTCCCTTTGGATCATCTTAACCCTACACTTGTTGATCATCTAAGCCTTCACTTGAGTACCTGTCCCATCAGACACCTTCCCTACCTTTCTGTGAGTTGTGGTAGCCAAAGCAGCACTGTTCAGAGGTCTTCTCCACATAAATGCGGTCAAAAGAGTAGTTGTAGTGCATTTAATACAGTGGTAGCAGCTTTCCCTCAAACACTTTTGGGTTCCCTTCCTTCTCGTATGTTCATGAGGCGCGTCTCTATCATTGGAGCTCCTTGGAGGGTCACCCTAATTGCTGGGATACATACTTGAGCTACATCCACCATGTCCGAGGAGGGATTCCTCCTCGGATCGACTTCCATTCGTTCCTTACTCATGAGACCTTTAAACTTGAACCCTTAATACTATTTGCTCATACTCGGACCATTCAGCGTCCTCGGACAAAACCTAAGGCCCATTATATCATTCTGGGCCTTTATCCCTACAAGACCAAAGAGTGTTTCAAATTAATACTATAGACTATTTGTTAAAGTGTATAATCCAAACCCATTTCTATGTGTTCCTTGTTCGTAAATCAAGAACCCTTAGAAATCTCAAAGGCCTCGCTGTTATCAAGTCCACTTTCAACTCTCTCAAGTCGTTTATTTCTAGTGAGACCCACTTCGATTTTGATGCTCTTTCTCAAAAAGCTATGGAATTGCTTCTTAAGCTTGACTCTATTCAAGTAAATGATTCATAGGTATTTGTTATTTTGTTCAAAGTTCAGCTCTTTAAAAAAAAAAAAAAAAATTATGTTGGTTTTGTTTTCACAGTATCTTTAAGAATCTAGATTAGATAGATTGTTGTCATTCTCTAGAATTGTGTTTTGGTGAGTTGACTCGGTCTGATCCTGCCGAATCAAGTGGAACATTCCAGTTTCAATAACATTGTTTTCGAACTTATGCAGAGAGTTGAGTCTGGGTTTGATTTGGGATTTATATACGTTTGTGTGTTTTGTATGTTTGGTTGCTAAGAAATGTAAGAAAAGAAAATAAAATCTTGATGTTTTTAAATTTTTTGTTTTCTTGTTATATTTTTCTGATTTAGATTGCTTTTTTTTTTTTTTTTTTTTTTTTTCAATTTAAATGCTGATATGGAGTTTTAAAAATAATAATAAACTATTATAAAAAAAATAATAGCCTCTGAGCATGCGTTATAATTTCAGAGGCTCTTCTATTTTTTTGAAAAAAAATTAATAATTTGCATCCATTATAATTTGAAATTACTACATTTTCCAATCACAAAATACCTAGAGGTGCGATGAGTATTATGGATTTGCGGGTGAAATAATTTTTTCATCACACTTCTAAGGTCTGTTTGGATACCGCTTATTGCTGAAAACTGAAAACTAAAAACACTGTAGCAAAATAATTTTAAATGTGTGAATAGTACCGTGGGACCCAGTTTTAAAGAAAAATTTGCTAAAATAAGTACTTGTGGGTCCCGTGAATAGTGCACAGGACCCACACAAATGCGCCAAACGCCAGCTGTGGGAAAATGCAAACACTATCCAAACCAATCCCTAGTGCCTTTGCACTCATGTTGCACATGCTCAGAAGCTCTTCTATTTTTTTTTTAAAGGAGAAAACTTTTCATTTATCATAATTCAAGGTTGATGTATTTTCCAATCACAAAAATCCCTAGAAGTGTAATGACATGTATATAAACACATTTGGAAATACATAAATCTAATCACATCTCTAGATATTTTCATGATTGAAAAATGCATCAGTCCTAAATTATGATAAATGAAAAATAGTCCTTTAGAGAAAAGTAAAATTAAAAAGAAAAGTCTAAGCACGTGCAAAAAGGCTAGTTTGATCTAATGTGATTGTCAATTGTTTATATCATTAGAAAATTAGTTTTTAAAACATAACCCAATTTGAATGCTCCTCAAACTAATGCTTTTGTCCAATAAAATAAATGAGCTACAATGTACATAATAGTCCTTTCGTGCATGTTTAGAGGTTTTTCTATTTTTTAAATGTCAATACTTTCTTTATCTTAGTTTTTTTCCATTAATATACAAATTTTAATTATAATGATAAGATACAAAAAGAACAAACTTTTGTCTATGGATTCATGTCTTCCTACCTTTACTTGATTTATAAAGAAAAATTTACCACAAATTAGTGTATAATTAATCCCAACATCTTAAAAAAATTATGTAAACATCTAGAATTGACCATTAAAATATTCATAATTTTTTTATCACTTTAAAGCCTACAAAGCATTTACTATTCAAGTAACAATACTTCATATTAGTGTCATTATTTATACGATACAAAATTAAGACTCAACTTCAACTAAAATATTTAGCAAAGAAAAAAGAAACTTCAACTAAAATATTCTTAAAATTTTATTACATTCTTGGAGGAGAGAATAAAAATCATTACGGAGAAATTTGCAATTTTTATAGAATCTAAATTCAAATGAGAAAAGAATGGAGGAAAAAGAAAATGCCATGAAAGGTAAATGATTTGTATATCTTGCAAAGCTATGATATTTTTAAAAGTTTTGAATGCATGCGTGTAGAGACTTTTTTATTTTTGTAAAATTTGTCATTAATGATTTCAACATCAATAAGATTTTATTTTATTTTATTTTATTTTTTTCGTGTGTGTGTGGGAGATCAGAGCATGCCTTTTAAAATACCACTCGTACTATACGTGAATTTGAAATCCACGTACTTTGACCTGTAAAATCTTAGACATTCCCATTCATGATTTTTTGGAGCCATCATTTGTTAATGAAATTGTATAAGAAATTCTAAAATCTAAAAAGTAAAGGAAAAAAGAAAATAAAAGAATTTCAAAGAATGAGTTAGACATGAACATTGATTCTCAACACGTTGATCCTCACTTAACAGAGTGGAAGATATTGCTCCAATACCATGTGAAAATCTTCTAAAAAATACAAAAACCCAACCGACAAAATTAACATGCTATAATTTGCTGATAGAATTATATAAGCAATTTTAAAATCTAAAAAGAAAAGGAAAAAATTAAATTAAAAGATTTGGGCATAATAAAGTTCTAGGCATGCAAAAGAAATGTTATCATGGTCTTGGAATATTTTGGCAAACAGAACCCAGTAAACAAAAAACTAAAAATTTAAAAAGAACGTGAAAGAGAAATAGGGATGTCTAGCATATAATTAAGATACTGCATCAAATCTTTGCCAATAAATTCCCACCAATACAGCACCAAATTTAAATAAATAAATAAATTACAACCCATAAAAACCAAAATTGGGGATCACAACACATAAAAACTCAAATGTCAATAACAAAATATAGAGAGAGATTAGAGTACCTACCTTTAGAATTCTATTTTGAGCGGTGGCTTTTTTTTTTTTTTTTTTTTCTTCTTTGAATTAGCATTAAAGATGGGACGTGAGGACAAGGATGGACAGACATAAGATAAAATTGTAACTCCAAGATTGCCAAGTGCTAATTGGTTGATGATAACGAGAAGTTTAAACTTTAAATTTGTACCTGGGTGGGTTTGTACGTGAGAGTGGTTTTTTTTTTTTTTTTTTTTTTTTTTAATTTTATTTTAAAATACAATGTAACCAAACGTGTATCTATTTAGATTTTTTTTTTTTTGGGGATAAACTTGAGGATTTTTTTTTTATAAAAATTTTTGATAGGAAGATAAACGTGGGGATGATTTTTTTTTAAAGGATAAAAAAATAACAGCAACTTGGGATTGTTTAATTTTTTTTTTTTTTAAGTAAACGTATAGTTATTTTGAAGAAGCGGGTTAGTGGAAAAGTGTTCCTATTTTGTAGGCAGTGTTTTAGTGCAAGTTAGACATGTATTTTTACCAAACTATCATTTAGTTTTATCTCTACTTAAACCTAGGAGTGTAGGGGTATTTTGGAACAAAAAAAAAATCTGGTCCAAACAGAGGAAGCCCCTTGAATAGTAGTATAGAATAACTAGCTTCTAAGCACGCGTTCACGCGCGTATTCAGAGACTCTTCTATTTTTTTTGTAAAATTTAATAATTTGCATCAATTATAATTTTAATATTTGGTACAAACGCATAATACTTATCGCATCTTTAGGTTTTTTTTTTGTGATTGAAAAATATAGTAATTCCAAATTATAATTGATGCAAATTATTAAATTTTACCCAAAAAAGTAGTAACTTTTGAATGTGGGTTTCTAAAATTAAAAAAAAAAAAAAATTGACCAATTAAAAATATAAAGAAAGAGAAAAGTTTAAATATGAAGTTTGTTTCTGAATAAGTGGGTTAGTGTGCCACTGTACATTCTGTTTGCCATGTAAGAATTTTTTGTTAGTGAGTTAATGGTAGGGACCAAATTGGCTGCAAATTAAAAATAATAAGGACCAAATTGACAGTTACTAAAATGTAGGGATCAAATTAATTATAACCTTAAAATATAGGGATCAAAATAATATTTTTGCCTTAATCTTACCCCAAACATATTTGAAGATTTGAGTTTCAAATATGTTTGGAACCAACCTTTTTCCGCGTGGAATTATGCAATATTTTTTCAACACATATGATCATCATGCAGCTTAATTCTGAGTATTTATTTTCTTCAAAAATTAAATAAAATAAGAGAGGTGTCTAAAGAGCCGCAAAAATTGACATGGAAGCCGAAAGCATACAAAACAAAACAACCGTTTGTTCATATTGTCAAAATCAGGCATGGTCCCCCTCTAGTGTCTCTATCATATCTCCCTAATCCCATGCTTGCCTTGGGAAAAGTGCACGCGTCACCATTCACGCTTGGCTTGGGGTTCAAATTTTTTTAAAATAAAATAAAGTGAAAACAAAGAAACTTCTTTTGTCGGTTTCTGATTTCCTTTTTGATTTGAACCCAAAGCCACTTTATTTGGGCTTTGAGCGATTTAACATGGCCCACCTTAGTTTGCTTTCTAAGGCAAGTGGGCACGGCCCACTGGAGCTCGTGCATGCGTAGTTCTCTTCTCTTCTCTTCTCCTCTCTCTCTCTCTCTCTCTCTCTCGTTTTTGTTTTTTCTTTGTTCCTCTTTTTCTGAGATAAGGCATCTTCGGAGTACTAGCCTTTAAGTTATCTAAAAAGAAAATTGGGATCAATTCCTGTCACATACCCAAAAACAATTTTTAAAAATAAAAGTTTACTTCCGAATCGATTTAGAGAAAGATTCCTCCAACCTGCTAGTTGATTTAACTTGATTCGGAGGAAAACTGTGTACTAAAGAAAAAGAATAATTAGTTCAATCATAAGTCGTTTGTAAGCGTAGAATTGTGTGGAGCTAAGTTAAAAGCAAGAATATAATTTGATCGCGTCATGATATTGAGCTACATGCAACAATACTTTTTCTTTCTAATTATGAAAAACATGCAACAACACTTTTGCGTCTAGCTAGGAGTACATAAGATTCTTTGTTGGTCCACCTTAATGTTTTGCACTTATACTGGGTCTCCATATGATGCCAGAACCAATCTCACATAGTGAGATAGCATAATTGGAGAATATAAAAGTTAGCATGCTAGTAAAGTGCTTTTCCATTCAAATTTCCAATTCATTATTTCTGTACAATGTTTTCCAAGGGAAGAATCAACATCAAAGTTGTTAGATGAAAGTAGCTAGTAGCGCATAAATTTCTATTACAATTCATTAAAAAGAAAAAGCGAAGCCTTAATTATATGTATTTTGAAGGATATTAGTGGTAGTCTCGAGTGATTTGATTGAAGCCAGACTCCTAATTCCATCAAATATATCCTACATTCCTACCTTTCATTTTTGAGGTGACAGCACTTTGGAATTTTTAATGATATTTGAATAGACTATTATCAGAATAATAAGATTGTGACTAACATTTGGATGTTGTGATTGAACCCAATTAAGGAGAGAGAGTAAGCTCGTGATTGGTGACTAGTAAAAATGCATTTTTAGACATAAGAAAGGATACCCTTTTTCTTTTTTCTACAATTAGCACTTTTTGCCCCTCCTCATTTTTTCCTTTTTTTTTAGTTAAAATTAGAATTAACTTCTCATTTTCATTTTTGTTAATGTATTATTCGTTAACCAAAAAAAGCTAACGTATTATTATATGTGTATCACATGATGAGCCTAATCAACTCTTTCTCTCTCCTTCCCCCAAATTTTTTTTTTTGTTTGTTTGTTTTTTCCTTGTCGCTTTTATCTTTTCTTTGTATTTTCTTCCATTGGTCCTCTTCTTCTTCTTCCTTTGATATTTGCAAGTGTTGATCACCCAATACCCTACTCAAACTCATTGTTGGTTGCCAGGACCACTGGCCTGATGGTGTTGCTAACTAGATTGTCATTGAATTTGGGTCTCAACTAGTATGAGTCTACAAAGGCCTACAACTACTCATTGGTATAGGTCACGATTACATGGTGGATTTGATGGCGACAATGGGTATCTGTAATCGTGGATTTGATGGACAATGGGCATAAATAGTGGGTTTGATTTGGATTTTTTTGGGTGGTTTTGGGGTATTTTGTTATTGGTGCCAATTTGGTGATGGTGAGAATGGGTGTGTTGGGGTTTGGTGGTAGCTAGGTTGGGTTGTTAATTTGTTATGGCTTGAGTGGTTTTGTGCTAGCAAGATTGGATGTAGTGATTGATTTGGTAGTTTGTAAATTTTGCGACTTTTTGGGTGGTTTAGTTATTCATGACTATTCCGATGGAGGCGAGTTGGGGTGATGGGTTTTATTGTATAGGCAATAGCAAGAGATTGCGGATCCAGATTTGGTGCACCATGCAATAGTGAATCAATAGATGAGATTGAGAGTTAAAATTTTATTTTGTAAATATAAAACTAGATTGAGTCGTCTTTTTAGTATTTGGCGTGCTAAAATAGCATTTGGAGTGTTTTAGCACACCAGATGCTAATGGTTTGAGCTAAAATAAGTGGAGATTGGTAGCAGGTGGTTGGGGTTATGAAACTTGTTGGTGAAGGCTTTAAATAAGCTATTATTTATTAATAGAATAAATAAATTAGTATTAATCCACTAAATTATTATTTAATTAAAAAAAAAAACTTCTCATATTTCATAAGCAAATGCAATTTCATTTTGTTTAATTATTTTTTTTAGCAAACTGTGTCAAGATTCAAAATTTAATGGAAATATAATTACCAAATGTAGCGTAGGTCAATTAAATTATAAATTTCTTCTTACATAACACTAATTTAAGGAAAGTGAGCCCAAAAAAAAAAAAAGAAAAAAAAAAGAAGAAGAAGAAGAGAACGCTAATGCTTTTTCCTTGCCTGGCCTTTCGGAGCTTATAGTAAACCTATAAGAGCATCCACAGCAGTAGATCTAAATTTTTAGCTTTTTAGCTATACAAAAAGTCATTTTATCTATTTTACCTTCTCACACCCTACAGCAATGGAGCTATTTTACCTTTTAACACAATAAAATAATATAAATACTACAATAAAATAATATTTCATTCAACCACCAACACACCACCACAACCACCATCAAACCCATAAAAATCACTACACAACCACAACCCCACCGTGCCCATCAAAACCAGTGAAGAAGAACAAAACAAAAACCCAGAAAAATCAACACAGCCAAATCGAAACCCATGTCTGATACTCTGTCCGATTCGGTACCGGCCGACGAGACAGGGAATCGATTTCACAAAAGGGAATCGATTTCGCGCAAAGGAAGTGGACCAAATCGGAAAACGCAAGCCCACTGCTACAAACACAAACACAAGCCCACTGCCCACAACAGATCAAAAAACACAAACACAAACCCACATCGACGCTGGGCATGAGATAGCAGAGAGAGGGTGGAGCTCGGAGGTTCGGCCTTTGAGGTGGAGATCTAGAGAGAGAAAATGCGAGATAGAGTGGTCGGCGCTGGGCAGGGGCTTGGTCGGCGGCAACGGGCAGAAATGAAGAGGGTGAGGACTGAGTAGAGAGGAGCAACGGGCAGAAATGGAAAAGAGGAGAAGAAAAGAAAAGAAAAAATAATATTAAAATACCATGATCAATGTGGACGCAACATAAAATAGTATTATTTTTTTTTACCTTTGAGCTACAGTGCACATCTAAAGATAGATGTACACTGTAGCTGAGAAGCAAAAAATTTTGCTTATAGCTCTACTGCTGTACTCTTCTTTTGTGATCAGTGGTGCTAAAAAATAGCAATATAGCTATTTAGCACTACTGCTGTGAGTGCTCTAAGATAGCTATGCACCTCCGAAAGTATAAACGAAGAAAAAATATATATTATATTAATGCTTCAAAATAAGGTTATGAATCAATCAATCAATTTATGAATAGTTCGCACTAAGCTCGAAAAAAAAATCTTGTTAATGTTCATTTATTTAGCAAACAAATTATGTTAAAATCTTGGCTGTAATATTAAACAAGCTTTTCTCATGAACAAGCTCACAAGTATGAGGTTTAATTTAAGTGTATATAATTAATATTTTATGTTTATGTGTATGTATATATATAATTTATATAAACTTGATTTGAGTTTTGTAAGTTTGTAAGAGCATATCCAGCAGATTAGACAATTTTTTGTATTGTTTGGAGAATGAACAGTGACTTTTACCTTTTAGCTACCCACTTTTTCAAATACACTTTCCAACAGATTCTCTATCTCAATCTCAATCTCATTTAAATATTATTTCTTCATTCATTATTTATTCTTTTTTTAACAACTACACATCTTCCAACATTTTTTTATTCAATACCTTATTATTATAATAGAAAAAAAAATATTTGAAGAATGAATAGTAGCCCATCAAACTTGATGAGCTACTGTTCATGAGCCAAAAAAAATTTCAGGTATAGAGAGTCTGTTGGAGAGTCATTTTATGGGTTTACTCTCTATAATAGAGAGCATTTTGTGTTTAGAGAGCCTATTGGAGATGTTCTAAATAAGTTCATAAAATATCAAATTATTATTTTTTAATAGTCTAATTTATATATTAATTTTAAAAATAAAAAATTTAATAAATCTAATTTTCATAAGTCCATAAATAGAAATCATTCTATCTAATTAATTCAAATAATATTATTTCAACTATAATTTATTCATTAACTATCCACATAGATTTGTGAAATGGTACCAAATTTTAGATGTGGTGTTTATTATATATGAAAATAAATAAGTTAATCAAATAGGTTATGAACAAGTTTAAGTTTTTTGACAAAAAAAAAGAATTAAATTTAAATATAAATTTATTTTATTAATGAGTTCACGCTTGGCTTGACTTGTGTTTAAAATAAAATGAAATGAATAATTCTAAATTTTTAATACTTGTTTCATTTTCAACCTTTCCTCTAACCGGCATCCATCATCCTATAATTCCTATTGTTTGTATCATATCTTTTTTTCCCTACAATATACCCGTCTCAAGATTTTTCTTTCTACTTCTAAATTTGTAGGTCTCAACAAAGCCAAGTATGGAAAATTATTGAATACTCGAGGAGTACCATAAATGTATACTCCCCCCTCTCACATGAATTGTGAGTCTCATTATAAATTTAATTAGTGGGACTCACAATTATGTGAGAAGGGGGAGTACGCATTTATGGTACTTCGGGAGTACCCAATAATTACCCGCCAAGTATATAGTCATTCAAACTAAGCAAAAAGATTCACGACATCAACCCCTTGAAGCTATGGCACACTGGATATGCCACGTACGGTACAAGGAGGGGGCATTATACTATGGTGAGTTTGATATTAGCTTTTAGCTTTTAATTTTTATGTATAGCTTTTTAAAACCTAACTTTTTCTCCTTTTTTTTTTCACTTTTTCAAATTTTTTCAAGATACAAGTATACTTTAGCACATTTTCATCAAAAAGTTTTCTGCAAAAAATTAGATAAGTTGTTCACAAATGAACACTATGTATGACAACTCTTTTTCCAAAAATAAAATATAGTATGACCAACTCTTTTTGCAGTCCAAAATTATTTTACAAACCAATGCAGCTACTGCACGGTGCAACAGATGATAGTGTTAATAATTTGAGTGATGTTTATTTTATCCACATTATTGCACACAAAATATGCACACGCATAATTTTGCAAAATTTTATGCGTACTTTGTATGTAATAACGTCTGTACACTAGTTATTACCTTAGAAATTTAATGTGTAGTTCTAGCGATTTAATAAGCAAGAACTTCTAACTAAAAGTTGTTAAATTTTGATAAATGTCAGATATAATATTTTGAAATTGTTACCCTAGCTGGTTTGGTAACTAAATTGATAAAAAGATTTCAGGTGTGAAAACTAATAAAGGTGAACATTAAAAGTTATTATACCATCAATCATCATCATTCATCATCATTTTTGTTACAATTATTATTAATTGTAATTATCATTTATGATATTGTATGGGCATAAGTTTTTTTTTTTTAATTTATATAAAAAAATGGGCATTTCCTCCATTTCATAGTTTTCACGAAAATTTGAATAAATCTCAAAAGAGTCTTAGAGCTTGTCTGGATTTGCATTCAGTGGAGCCTTACTTTCAGAGATATAATAATAATAACAACAACAACTTGATTGGTGAACTTTACAAAACAGCTTTAAACTCCTCAAAAGATCTAAAACGAAAAGTTAAAACTGAAACTTCTAAGGAAAACTCTACAATATATATATTATTCACTAAAACTCTACAATATATTATTTATACTTTATAAATCCATAATTTTAAAGTATTATTGTAATTTTTGAAACACTCAAAACGCTAAAGAGTTATGTAAATAAAACTTTATACCTTAAAAGTTCTACTACTTTTTTTCCTCTCATAAATATAAGTTTATGTGCAAAATTTAGTGTAAACTGTGGATGCCACCTTTATATTAGAGGAAGGTGTTGTCCTCCTAGAATGCACTTATTAATTTCCCCATATCTCTCTCTCATATATAGTATTTTCTGTCACTATGAAAAGTATACATGAACTCTTTTTTTTTTCCATTTATTGTTTTTATTAAAATTTATAATAATATATTAAAGAGCTTTAGAATTCCTAACTTTAGCTGAGTTTTTTTTTTTTTTTTTAAATTTTTTTTTTAATTCGATAATTGGGTAAAGGGGATTTAATCCATGGATTTATTTGTTGGAGACATCAGAAAGTGCCAAGTGCTAACTCATTGAGTTACAAAACTTTTGATAGCTAATTATTTATCAGTTTTAAGGAAGAGGAAAATTTTTTTAACAAAATTTACCAAATTGACAAATCTTAGTACATAATTTTAAGCACCTTTAAAGCCATTTTGGCTTTTTTTTCTCCCGTCTAAACGCAGTGCCCAAAAAAAAAAAAAATGAAATCTCTAGGTCTGACTAGCCTAAAAAACATCACTCACGCAGAGCAACAAAACATACATCACATCCTCAAATTTGGTAAGCATATCCTCCAGCACCCATTGGGGTGTTGCAATGCTAATGCCCCAATTAAATTAGCTTTATTATGAGGAAAAAAAAAATTTAAGAGCTTATAAAAAAAATTAAGAACAAAAAACAAAAAAATGTGAATACAAATAATGTAAACTAAGCATGACAAGTGCATTGCCTGAAACATTACATATCAAAATTACTTATCATAGTGTAAGATGCGTATGTTGTATCGTGCGATACACTAAGATTTATGATAGACTTATAAGATACATATCAAATTGGTAACAAATGTGAATCACATAATTTATTGTAAGACATAATGTAAACCAAGAATGACAAGTGCATTGCCTGAAACAATACATATCAAAATTACATATCATACCTTAAGATACATATGTTGTATCATGTGATACACTAAGATTTATGATACACTTATAAGATACATGTCAAATTGGTAAAAAATGCGAATCACATAATGTGTTGTAAGATACTAACAAGTAATAACTATGACTCAAATCATGAAAACTGAAATTAAAATAAAAAAAAAAAAAAAAAACTAATGGTACACTTACATCTATTATTTTGATCAAACATTCAACAACCTCAACATTGAACAACAGGAATTTGATAATAGAGTGTGAAATCCAAAACAAGCACAGGTAACTTCATAAGTAATACTAAAATTACAAACTCTTTGTTTGCCAATTGATCAAGAAAACATTTTAAATTGGTAGTTGACCAATAAGTCCTTGAAAAGAATTCAATGTCTGATCATACTCCAAATAATTGGTTTCAACCATTTATTATTCATATCTGCAAAGAACTATAGACTGACTGCATGTATCTGAGTTCTGAAGCTTTTTTGCTTCTGTTCACTGTACTCCCCAACACAACCAAAATTTTACCATTATTGTCGAAGAGAGTTCCTAAGTTGAAAGTTAATGTATATTTGCATATGAATTACAGCAAGCTAAAATATGGGTAAAAAAGAAAAACCTAATTATATGAGATTTAACAGAATGCACTGTACCTTCCAGTTCTTAGCATTAGATGCTTAAGAAATCCAGCATGAGAGTGAACATTGTAAGCAGAAATACCCAGTTGTGGATCTCTCCAACAATCTTGGATAGCTGCAAGAACCTATATATCAGAAATGCAAGTCAAAGAGGCCAGAAAGAACAAAATATTTCTGACATGGTAATAAACTAATTTGTCAAAGAATTAAGTATGCTGCCAATATCAAGTCAAAACAAATATAAAGGTGTAAGTTTCTAGCTAAAAACAAGTACAAGAAGAAGACAATTGCGTAGGAAGTAAAGAAAACCCAAAATTGATATGAGCAACAAACTCAGTGACATTGAACAATTGACTTGAGAATTCTTACAAGTCACTTTTTTGTTCATTTTTTTTAAATAATTCTTACAAGGATGGTAGCTTGAGTGGATGGTAGCTGCAGGGAAGTTTTCTTTTTCAAATCTATTTGATTTTATTGCTCATTGTAATTTTAGATCGCCTGCATAACCTTCAGCTAGTATACTTCCTGTGTACTTGTTGATTCTTTTTGAATAAATATTATCACTTATCCAAAAAAAATCCTACTAACTTCCAAAGACCTTTTTTATAAATAAAAAAAAATCTTACAAGTGAGGAAGGGGTGATTCAAACCTTAATTCTCCTCATAAGGGCAACTAGGCAATGCCATTGAGCTACAAAGGCTCTTTGCCAATCCTACCAAGGACTTTAACCAAGTGAAATGCCTTAATCCACTGTCGAGCAGTGTTTGGGGGGTTAAGCTTACCACCTCCTAACAAGTAGATGTCATGGAATGTAGACTTCTCCAAATTTTATTAAGTAGACAACTCTAGAGGACAACTTAGATTACTCTAGTGATTTATCATCTATGTATAATAAACGTTGGGTGCCTTGCATCATAAGAATGGCATGCCAGTAATACAAAGCAAATTTACAAATGGGAAATCCTCAAATGTGATGATATGGGCAAGTTAATTTATTTGGAATATAAATCACATATCCAATTCAAAGTGTCTGCAGGAAGAGCATACAAGCCTCTAATATTACGGGGAACAAAAAAAAAAAAAAGATGAGATACCATATTGGCAGGTTCACTTTGCAGTAAGCACTTGTTGACATTTAGAACCTTATCAAAAAAGCCAGGAGCATGCAGTCCCAGGGCATAGCTCTCACTACCATCTTGTTTCTCTAATAATAATTCTTTAGGTAGCCATTCTTGAGTGCCAAATGAGAATTCCATCTGCAATAGCAGGAAAGTAGCATCTAAGATATTTTTAAAATTTTGAACCAATCTATTTATATACTTTTTTCAATAACAACAAAGTACACAGCAGTTATGAGTTCTACAGTTGGTATGAAAATCAATTTGGAGTGAATTACATACTCAGGATTAGAACATACAACATATACTCAGGCCAATGTATATCACTGGTAGAGGTAAATTCTGTTTCTATGCTTATGAATGGTGTGATTGAAATAGGAAAAACAAAAATAACATGGCTGGGTATTGGCGTACTTAAGACATCAGCTGTTAATCAGATGCATAGCACTCATCATGAAAAAGAGTGTAATTGTTAACATAATTTATGCTTATAAAATCGTCTCAATGTCTAGGTTAAGAATCACTACATTTCATTTTAAAACTCTGACATAATTTTCATTTAATTGATTCAACAAATGAATTAGTGATCAATTAATGAGCCAATACACAATAAAACAAATGAAAGCATTTCATTTGAACGTTATGGGCATATCTTGCTTGAGGCTATAACACCTAAAAAGAGTACAAGTTGAGCATGTATGGCTGAGTGCTATAATTTTTCCAGTACAATCTTAGTGACAATCGGCAAGAATCTAGCACCATTTATGGGTTGCTTTTATACTGCTAAAGAAAGAAGAAAAATAGTAGAATCATTGCATGTGACCAGATCTAAACAACAAAATTAATAAGGTTCAGATTCTGTCCTAACCTTGTTCCTATAATGGAACTGGATATCACAGGGAACAATTGGCTTCATGATGTTTAGGGATTCCAGTTCCTCACAAGAAAACTTCCCAACATGCATCACCAACTCACGGACTTGTTGTTCCTTAGCTCTAAGTTGAGCCTCATAAGACAAATTTTGTGTTTTGCATCCTCCACAATAAGAAGCATACTCACAAGGGGCATCCACAAAGTCCCAATGAGGAGATATTGTCTTTACCTTAGTCACCTGTACATTTTACAAAATCAAAAAAGAAAAAATCCTGTCACTTAAAATTTTCAAAAGCAAAAGAAGAGATTGATTCAATTGAGAGAATGAAAGACAAAGAACGATACATAACTCCCTAGCATGTCATTATAAGCACATTCACATAAAAAAAATTAAAAATTAAAAAAAAAAAAAAAATAGAACTGATACAAGTGGCACCACTACTGAAAGTTGTGTATGCCACCAGCATTTCCAATGAGGATTTGTGACGTGAAATTGTTACTAATACTCTTGTTTCTAAAGCCATGTTAACTTTTATAAATTTTATCACTCACCCACTCACACACACACACAACTTAAAGTCCCAAAATTTGGAACCAAATCAGCAAATAGAACAAGACCCAATTCGTCATTTTTTATTGTCTGAGCTACCATAAATTTTCTTCTAATTTTCCTTCCTTCCAACCCAATTTAGCATACACAAAAAGACCCATTTCCTCTCTCAATTTCCTAGGTAGTTAGCACCCATACTTAAAACTAAACTTAACCGTTTCACCAACTTAAACATAGAATCCAACCCAACAACACTTGAGCTGAAATGATATCACTTACTCACACACACACACACACACACACACAAAACTTAAAAGTTCCAAAATTTGGAACCAAAACAGCAAATAAAACAAGACCCAGTTCGTCATTTAGTATTGTCTTCACTACCAAAAGCAATAATATTAACAACATTAATAATAGCAATACCTCAGCATAGTTGTCCTTCTTGCGAGTGACACGCCCAATGAAACGCTCACCGGGGAGTGCACGGTCACACATGACAACGAACCCAGTGTCTGCCACCTTGCACAAACCCTTCCCTTTGAAACCAAGTGACTCGCACACCAGCTCCAACGTCTGGCCTCGCTTCGGGAAGTATGACTTGTTGGGCTTACTGGGCTGTTGTTGGACCTGGACCTGGACCTGAGCCGAGTCTTCGGGGAGTGAGGCCTGGGAAGATAGTGAGGAACGGAGAGTTCGGAGAAAGGGGCGCGTGGTGGTGGTAGTGGTCAGGTGCCTGAGCATGAGGCCGTGGCTTGGCATAGTCGCCATTTTAGTTTTGGGGACTCTCGGAGGGAAGTGATTAAGAAACAAGCAAGATGGTGTGTTTTTTGGTTTGGGATAGAAGGGTAGTTTGGTCATTAAGGAAAGTCCAAAGTACACTTTGAGAGGCAAACAGAACACCCATTCCAAATAACAATAAATATCAAAAAATTTAGTTAGTTGTCACGTTTTAAAACAATACTAAAAACTAGCATTTCGAGTGTCTAAAACTCGAGTTCCAAGATAAAACTCGAGTTTTTAAGTCTTGATTTGTAAGCGGATGGGTCTGATGTGGAAAAAAATCCACGTGGAATTCGAGTTTTAAAGACTTAAGTTCCATAAATTGCAGAAAAACGCTGCTATAGGGCTTTAAAACGTCACTATAGGGCTTAAAAACGCCACTATAGGGCTCACTGAACCTGGTATGGGATGATCACACTTATAAAAAAAAATTTGCAAGAAAACGCCGCTATAGGGCTTTAAAATGTCACTATAGGACTTAAAAACGCCACTATAGAGCTCCCTGTATGGGGAAATTTTTTTTACATAGAACTCGAGTCTTAAAGACTCGAGATCTATGTGGCATTTTCAGTCCAAGTCATCCAGCCAAACACTCGCAAAACGAGTCTTTAGGACTCGAGTTTTAATATGGATCTCGAGTTTCTAAAACTCGAGATGCTATTTTTCTTAAAACTTTGAAACGTTGCCTAACTTACTACATAGTTGCCCCTCACACTGCTAGTCTGCCCATTCCCCCAAGGCAAACATGTTAGAACACCCTTTCCAAATAACGTTGGATTTCTAACAATTTTGTTAGTTGCCCGGTTTTGAAAGTATGTGTGAAACTAGCATCTCGAGTTTTAAAAACTCGAGATTTAATTATAACTCGAGTTCGCTATTTTTGTGATACCCTTACGTGGACAAATTTTCCATATGGAGCCACGTAGAAATCGAGTTTTTAAGACTCGAAATCTGCACACCATTACCCAAAACACAAAACCACAGCACTTTCAAATGGCTCATTACAAAATCCTCAAAAGTTCAAACACGGAAACACAATCACCCTTTCACTCCGCCCTCTCAAACTCACTCTCAAACTCACTCACTCACTCACTCACTCTCAAGCAATCATAGCCTAGTGCTGAAGCAAAATCCTAGCCCACTGTCACGAAGGTAGTCACTCTCAAGCAATCGTAGCCCACTGTCACGAAGGTAGTCACTCTCAAGCAATCGTAGCCCATTGTCAACGCCATTCGTAGCCCATCGTGCCGAAGGTACTCTCTCTTTCTACTCAATACGTTGTCGTTTTTGCTTCTTAGATTCCTCTGTCTCTCTCTCTCTTTCTCCAATTTTAGATTTTGGAATTTCATGATGTGACCTAGGGTTTTTTGTTTTTCAATTTTGGATCTGTTTGGTTTTTTTTTCTTTTTTTTTTTTCTTTTTTTTTTTTTTTGGTGTTCTAAGAATATGGTTATGTGTTGGCAATGACATTAGTTTTTATGTGATTGTTAGAATTGAAAAAAAAAAAAAAAAGTGTTATTTCAAGGAAACCCAAGTACCCATTTTTGGATTTGATTCAAAAATGGCATTTTGGAACTTTGATTCACTTTTGAGGCAAACATTGTTGATGTTTGATGGTCTTTCATGGTATGGAAATGCAGTTTAAAATGTAAAGAACAGTGGAGCAAAACTTTTTTAGATTATTGGTATGGTTGCAGTTTCATGTCTTTTGCTGATCTGTTCCTGGACTGGGATATAAGCAACAATTTTGAGCCATGCTGCTATGCTTATTTCCTATTGTTAAACTAGTTGATTAATAGAAGCTTGTTGTGAAACTTGTTGTTAGATTAATTAATTTATAGAAACTTGTTGCAAAACCTATTGTTAGAAAATAGAATAATTAATAGATACTAAACTGTGTTAAGGATGGTTTTTCGTCTTTCAATTTCGGATCTTTTTGGGTTTTGGTGATTCATGTTTGGTTTCCGAGAAAACTACTGATGACAATACCACTGGCTGAAAGTTAGCTGTAAAATCCAGATAATATTATTGTTGAGGGCATCATTGAGTAAGGCACAAAAAGACATGGTTTACATGTCTAATTTTTTTTTGATAAAATGTGTGTAATTGTTATTGTCTAGGTCTGAATAATGAATAAATTGAAGTCTAATTACGCAGGTGCCTAGGTTTGCCGACAAACAAAACTCCAAAATTGTGATTTTGAAAGCTAGCCATATAAGTATATAACCACTACAGTTTTAAAAGAAAAAAAAAAAAAAAAAAAAGGTATTTGCAATTAGTTTTCAAAGTAGTTTTAGACTTTTAGTACTCTGTCCCTTCAATTGAAGGGCTCAATCTTTTGGGGGAAAATTCAAAAACATATAATTATTGAAGTAGAAGTGTTTGAGATATGGGCCCAAAAGCTTGCTGTATTATATTGTGGTCCTAAACCAGGTAAAAGGACCTATGGTTCTTTCCTGTCAGATTTATTTTTGTACAATTTTGTGAGGTCCTTACTCCCAAGCAAAGGGCCACCTTTTGATGATGGAACTCCAAATCAAAGAGGTCTGAGCAGGCCACAAATCTTAGGACTTGTTTTGGACTTAATTAGATTTTTTAATAGGCCCATTTTTCTACCAATCAACCCACTTGAAGTCCGTGTATTATTTTTAATATTTTACATATATGACGATTGATAAAACACTCCTGAATCAATGAAAGTGGATTTTACACTCATGGTCCATGGGAAAAGATCAATGAAAGTGGATTTTAGCTTCTATTTTCCCGGATCGGGGTAATTTTTACTGGAGACACTTTGTCAACTTATCGTGTGGAAAGCTTTTTGAAGGAACCCCTAAACAGGTAATCTTGGCTTGCATTCCTAGTCATGCCCTGTTCCAGAGATTTGATATCTATAAACTGCGCTTTTACTATGACATCTATCCTTTATGACTATATATTTAAAAGTTGAAGAATAGATGTTTTAGATTTGTCTGTTAATAAAGTTGAACAAGAGGTAACTAATCTGTCATGCAATAGGGTATTGATTACAGTTGAAAGTAAAATCATGGTCTTTACATCTTATCCATTTAGCTTTGCTTAGAATATTTATGTTTTCTTTTTCGTTTCTAAAATTTAAATATTTGAATGTAAAATTTTCTGTTACTGTACTATTATATATATATATATATATATATATATATAAAGTGGAAAATGCATTTGATGTGGTGTGAGCTTCACAAATATATAACTGAACGTTTTACATGTCATGAGAAAGAAATATTTAAAATTTATGTTGTCAGATATTGAAATGCTGAAGTTGTTTGGTTGTATTGCTAAAATATGTTCTTTTTGACAATTTAAATGTCATTTTAATCTTGTATATATATATAATTTTGAAGGTGATGGAATGAAAATATATGTAGTCTTATCAGACATTGGCTCAGAAAAATTGGGGTTTTCATAACCATTTTAGTTGTCTATACTCTACATTGCATTGCATAACTTGAACCGTCTTGCTCTTTTCTTATCTTTGGTAGTCTTCCTTGGCAAATTAAAGCTGCAACTCAAGACCCAATAGTAACCACTAACCTTAATTAATCAATTACTATACATATTTACGCATCTCTTATTTTTTTATATGCATATTTTATGTTTATTTTAAGTTTCCAAAATAAATAACAACTATCAAAATCTTTAAAAACATATATAAAATCAAGGGGATTGCTTTTTCCTTTTTTTATTTTATTTATAATAAAAATATTTTTTCCTCCCAACACAATGAGGACATGCATGCAAAAGTGTCCCTGGCATGTCTGACATAGATACACCAGGGATTTTAGGGTGTCCATGCTTCTTAGAGAAAAACTCACGATGAACATTTGAACTTCTTAGTAGCAGTTAGTTTGACTAAGTGAGATCAGTTTATTTTCCTTGAATGTCTTTAGTTTTCTGAATGCATTCATGTGGTTCTCTAATTATGCAAATTGATAATTCTAGTAGCGAAAATCCTTGAAAACTCGAGGAAAATTGGAACCCATTGGAGAGTTCTCTTTCTCCAGGCACTTGATTCTTTTCTTTCTTCACCCTTGCAAAGGTGGCTTCCTTTGAGTAGAAGCTGACTCGTTCAAAATCCTTGCACTGCTGCACATATCCCAATTTCCTAGATTTTAGGCTTAAAAAAAAAAGTGAAGCAAAGTGTGAGGAAGTTCACCAAAAAGGATATAATACCTAGAAGGCAAATCCAATGCTAAGGAATGTTCTTAATTAAAAGAACCATTGTACAAGCCCCAGATGGTTGCTGCCATGTGATGAGTTAGGCTAGTGGTTTTAGAAAAATAGTGAAGAGTAATAGTTTTTTTAATTCATCCTTTTTCTTTTCTCTGCTATGCAAGCAATAGAAGGAGTTTCATAAGTACAAGTAACCCAACCTGTGAAAAGCAATGCCCAAGCATCAAGCTTTAAGAATGTACCACTAGGCCCTGGCCCACCCAACTGGTTATTATCTGAGTTGGACTGTCTCAGTTAAATTAGTACGCGGATGCTTAAAAGTATTCAGATTCAGGGAAACACGACTTGAGCACTTACGGAAATAGTTGAAGCAGCTCAAAGAAGTATCAAGCTTGGACTCTGTCCACTGAGAATATCTAACAACTAGACTTGACTTCAAGACTAGACCATGCAACTACTCCTACCATCCTTTCCAGGTTGACAAATTGACCCAACTTACTAGATCCAAGTGAGTGAGAGCCACACGTTAGTAGGCATTTATTCAGCCAAAGCAGCCATCACTTCACCTTCACAAACAAAATCCGCTTTCTGAAAACTTTATCAAGGTCCAAACAATCCAAAAAACACACGACGCCCATTATTCATATAGTAGACATGAGTTCAATTTTTTGACAAGGGGCTAACATGAAAAAACATTGGAGGGACAAGAAAGTGGCGCAGGACAAAATTAAAACTGATGCAACACCAAAATTAAAGAGCAGAAAAATAAAATAAACTAGGACCCACACCTAGGCAATTTGTCCAAAACTCTAACAATTAACTCTGATTACTCAAGAAAATGATAAAACAATATTGAACCCTAGGCTCCTTTAAAAGAGTTCCAAACTTATTATCTTAGGCTGTGTTTGGTTCCCGTAAAATATTTTCCGGAAATGTTATTTTCAGAAAAGGAAAATATTTTCAAATGTTTGGTTGCATTATGAAAATTGTTGTAGAAAATATTTTCATGTGTTTGGTTCTATTCTGAAAATACTATTTTCCTACAAATTTTTCACATTTTCTCAGCTATTTTCTCAGCATCCAAACAAATTTTATTATAGAAAATTTCAAAATCACAGCCAAATCCCAATCCACAGAACAAATCACAGCCAAATACCCATCACTTGCAACCACCAACAACAACCCACAACCACCGAAATTTATACCCACCACCGAAACAACACCACACACCATCGAAACTCCAATTCAACCCACGACAGCAAACTCCGGCAATCAAAAGCCACAACCGATGGCAAGCAAGCAAAACCCACCACCACACAACAGGAAAACCACCAAAACACCACCACCCACACCACCACAACAACAACAAAAATCAAAATCACACAGAAATCAAAATCGCACAAAGAGAGAGATCGGTTCGTGGGTTTCCGGCGAAGTCGAAGGCTCTGGGTCGCCAGCAAAGTCGAAGGCTCGTGGGTCGAAGGCTCTGGGTTCGTGGCGTGATCTGGGCTCTGGGTTCGGCGGCGAAGTCGAAGATTGGTTCGTGGGTTTGTGGCGCGAAGGCTCTGGGTCGCCGGCGAAGTCGAAGGCTCGTGGTCACTGGCGATGGGCTCTCTCTTCTTCCTCTCTCTCTCTCTCTCTCTCTTTCTCTCTCTCTCTCTCTCTCTTTGCGCGCGAGCACGATCTCACTCTCACTTTCTCTCTCTCTCTCTCTCTCTGTTTTTCGAAAAATGAGATTTGAAGGTAAAATAAAAACGGAAATGATTTTACACCCAACACACGGTCAAACTGAAAAGCATTTTCGGAAAATGTATTTTTCATGTGCAACTAAACACTCGCATTTACAGAAAAGCATTTTCGGAAACCATTTTCACCCAAAACAAACGCACCCTTAATAGGAAAAGAAAATAACTATGTTGGTTGGCAAGTGCCTTCCACCAAAAGTGACAAGTTGCGGATTCGAGTTTGGAGATAAGTCTCTCCAAAAAAAGGGAGGAAGTTTCTAACCAATCATGAATCACCTCTCTAAGACCCCACAAAATGCAAGCTTTGTGCATTGGGTACAAGGAAAAGAAATAACCAAGAAAATGAATTAAATTCCTAAACTAAGAAAGAAAAAGAAAATAACAATTACAAAAATAAAAAAAATTCTTGATTAAGCCTTAGGCTTAACTAATAGGTTCCATCCATAAGACCAATGAGCTTTCCCCTTGCACCAAAAATTAGAAGGAAAAAAAGAAAAAGAAAAAGAAGAGGATTAAGATCTTAAAAACTCCATAGAATTTTTGTAATCATATCCATTCATATAATTCGATTTCAGTGCAAAATATGCTGCTGGTTTATAAGTTTTAGCCCATTAGCAATTTTAGTCCTTAAAACTAAAAGTGATTACATTTAGTTCTTAACAATTTATAGTGATCGGTTCTATCCCTTTAGAAAGATAAAGTGTCTGCCAAAAAGAAAGATAAAGTGATATTTTTCAGTAAATAAAGTGATATTATTAGTAACTACCAAATTGAAAATGATCATATAAGTCCACCATTCGAACTCAGAGAAAAGTAATCTAATCACCGCTTGCCACATGTCTAAATTGTGTCGAAATGTGTGACTTTTTGACATCCCCCCCCCCCAAACACCAATCTTCTTATAACAAAAAATTCATTAATGAAATTTAGTATAATGTTTTACTTGATTCAAACATTTAAAATCATTGATTGAATTAGTTATCTCAACCAAAATTATGGCAAAATATAATCTAACAATAAAATATTTACAACATTGATTACAAACATCACTCACCTTTTTAAAGACTCCACTTAATGTGTCATCCTTCAATATTGAAGTTGAGCTAATTTTCCTCTCTTCGGCCTTGCTAGGGTTAGTGTTAATTAATAAGTTGAAACAGCTTCGTAAGTATATTTTCCATATAAAAATCGAAAGGATCTAATTTTCAAATTTATAAGTAAAACCTCTTGGAATAGGTAAAACTCTTTCGATTAAAAGTGCATTGCGCAAGAATCAAATCGACCATTTGTATGATTTTTTGATAAAAAGAAATCACAAAAAGGGTATGTTGCTGACATTTTTTGAAACGATTAAAAATCACCGAAGTAATGTCTAAACCTAATGATTCAAAGAAACGATAAAGAATCCTGGGACAAGGAAATACCACTTTCAGTTGTCTCAATAAATAGATTCTAATTAAGAATCAAAATAGATTCTAAAGACAAAAAAAGGTGCGTGGTTAGAGATCGCTCAATAAACGAAATACCTAAAGTAAAGGGTTTCCTTGGGTTATTAGTGAGTTATCCAACTTGAGTTATGAGGATGCGAATACAAATGATTTTATTTTCTTTTTCGGATAAGAATAAGGAATAATAAAAAGTACTTAACTCATATTTAATTGATTTGATTATTTTATGGATCCATTTGACATTACTAATTAAAAATTTCAAATTCGATCCATAGACATAATTTCGAATTTTCTTGAGCCGTATGAGGAGAAAACCTCTTATACGTTTCTAGGGGGGGTATTATTCATCTACATCTATCCCAATGGGTGGTTTATCGAATCGTTGCAATTGATGCTCGATGCCGAAGAGAAGGAAGAGCTCTTCGAAAAGTGGGCTTTTATGATCCGCTAAAGAATCAAACCTATTTAAATGTTCCTGCTATTCTATATTTCCTTGAAAGGGACACTCAACCTACGGGAACTGTTCATGATATTTCGAAGAAGGCGGGAGTTTTTATGGAACTTTGCCTTAATCAACAGATTAAATTCAATTAATGAATAGAACAAAAGGGGGGGGGGGGAGTATATAAAAGGCTATACAAAGTTATATAAGCCCCCTCTTTTGTTCTATTCATACCTATTTATTATTACTACCAAAAAATGTCTGCTACTAAAAAATGTCGTCTTCTATAACGACAAAAATTTATTTTTATTTTAGTGATAGAACCATATTTCTTTTGCCTTACAATAAATAGATAAAGAATATAATATTAGAATATGAAAATTGATAGTAAAATTGGATCAATAGAAGAATAACAAATAATTTAAAATAAATGGATCTATAGAATTATAAAAATAAGCTTTTTTATGAAAAAGAATAAGCTTTTTCTAATTTTTTAAAAATATTATATAATTATGTTATGTCTTTTTCTCTCTATACTCTATAGCACCTACATATACTATAAATATAATTAAATCAAAATCAGATTAACTTATATATATATATATATATTAACCATCAAAGATTAGAGAAAATTCAATTAGATTTTAATTGGATTCTCAATTTTGCGCAACATGTCTAATTTAATTTTTAATTTTGTGCCAAATGAATTATTGAGTATAAAAATCAAAGAGTCGAAATCCAATTAGATTCAATTGGAGTCCAATTTTCCGCCATATATCCATTTACGTTTTTAATTTTTGTAACAAATGAATTATTAGGTGTAAAAACTAAAGAGTTTAAAACTAATTAAATTCTAAATCATATATACATAATGAGAAACCATTACATATTTTAAAAATATATGGTTTAAAAAAAGTGTAAGCTAATACTATGTATAATTTGAACATCTTCCAAAAAAAAATTATAATTTGAACTCTATAATTGTTATTATTTTTAATGGTACCTGTGCATATGCAAAAGGCTATACACTAGTTTTTTTTTTTTTTTTTTAAGGAAATAGTAATACTTATTAGAACACACGAACACGACAGTAGTATATAGAATTTTTTTTAAAATTAGTTTCTGTCTGTAGTATTACTAATAATATATTACATAACCAGAGTACTACTACAAAATGACCTAACCTTTGTAGTAGTAGCTTAAGGTTATAAGAACTGAAACTCTAACACACACAATCAATGTGGGATAAACATCCCTATTTTTTTTTAGGAAACAGTAATACTTATTAGAACACATGAACATGAAAGTAGTATATAGGGTTTTTTAAACAGACTTATAATATATTACATAACTAGAGTACCATTATAAAATGGTCTAGTCTTTGTAGTAGTAGCCTGGGCTATACACTAGTTTTAATAATAATAGAAAATGTAATAGTTTTTTATTATAAGTTTCAAAAATTTAGCTTAATTGATATATATATATATATATATATATTTTTTTTGAGAAACAATTGATAAAATCTATTATCATTACATAAGGGACATAGGTTTGAATCATCTCTATACTAAAATTAATTGATGTATTAATCTAATATAAAAAGAAAAAAAATTTCAAATTCTATCATGTCTTCACCAAAAAAAAAAAATTCCTCCACTACAAGTAAAGTTACTTCCTCGACTTAATAAAAGCTTAAGGTCATGCTTTACGTCATCCTTGCGTTAACTAATATAAAAGACCGTCCCAAAAACTACTTTTAAATTTTAGAGGTTGTTTGTTACATAATTTCAAACACAAGTTTTCAGTTTTCAAATAACATTACACGTATTTTCACACACTTTTTTATTTACACATATTTCTACACATGTTTTTAAATAACAAAACACATATTTTAAAGTGCATGTACCAAACACCCCCTAGATTTTTCTAGAACTTTTTTGTATCATAGCAAATATTTATTTTTATGCCTTGAGACCTTCTTTCGTCTGAAAATTAAACTGTTATATCCTCCCATCCAGCAAAAGTACACTTCCATCTGGCAACATTGTCATCTTGAAATTCAGACTTCATTTTTTGAGATCTTTTGTTTACAGTTTTAATTGGTATAAAATGATTAAACAATATGTTTTTATCATTTGGTATAAAATGATTAAACAATATGTTTTCTTTGTTTTTTTTTATTACAGGATTTTCCTTCATCATTTGGATATTGGTCCAAAACTAGACAAAAATGTTGTCTGCACAAATATTGAAGCTCCACACACACATATATATATATATATATATATATATGAATAGAAATACTGTCTCAACTATTTTACTCAATATTCATGAATCATGAGACATGCACTGAAAATTTTATAGACAAATAATGTGGTAGATAAAATTTAAGAAATCTAAGTTTACAATACATCATTTAAGTCTATTGAGCTCACTATCCAAATATCTCCGCAAAGACTGCGTTTCAAATTATGTAGCAAGAACTTTTATCAGTTGTAAATGAATATATTTTTATATATATAATTCATCCATAATTAGAAGAAATTTAAAAGTCGGCAGTAAAGTGGGGATCTCCTCAATACGTTTAGATCCCAAGTTACAGCGCCACTTCATTTCAATCTAAACACGCCACAAGTGCCACAACGGCAAGGTATCCACCTACCAATTAATCCAATTCAATGACCGCTTTTCTTTTCTTTTTTTTAATAAAAGCTTGAGAGGATTACAATGGGCTTGTTTGGGCTTTATATTTTTCCTTTTTAAAAAAAAAAAGATAATTAAATAGACAAAATGTGAGATTCAAAACATAAACATAAGAGACAAAAAAAAAATAAAATAAAATACAATTACCACTTAACTATCACTTTAACCTTTGCATTTATTTCTACCTTCTCTTTAATTTCCACCTCACAATATTGCTACTTAGAGCATTTACAATGGTGGAGCTTTTTAGTTTTTAGCATCTCAAAAACTCTTTACTCAAAAAAAAAAAAAAAGCATCTCAAAAACTCACTTATCTATTTTAACACACCCAACATCAATGGTTCCATTTTTTTTAACACTTCATTTAAATATTATTTTATTATTATTATTTTTAAAATTTTACTTTATTCTTTGTTTCTTTATCTCTTCCTCTCTGTCTCTCTGTCTCTCTTCTATAAGGCAAGAACAACCACCCACAACCACCACGCACAACCCACTGCTAGCACAACCAACCGCCACAACCCTTGACCATAAATTCACTGTCCCAAAAAAAAAAAAAAAAAAATCCATATGAAGCATACCAAAAAAAAAAAAAACCACAGCAACTCTAATTAAAAAAATAAAAAAAAAACCAACCACCACAAATAGGCACAAAATTGCCACAACCCACCACCCACTACCACAAACACCCATAGCCCACTACAAATATGATTTAAAAAAAATTAAAAAAAAAATCCACCACAAACTGCCACAACCGATCATCACCACCACCATCCTAGTAAAACCCAAAATCAAACCCAAACAGAAGCCAAAATCCCCTCCCTTGAAGCTTCGGTTTTGAGATGAGAATAGAGAAGAGAGAGAGAGCAAAAAGATAAAGGGAAAAAAGAGAGAAGACTGAAGAGGGTTGTGATTTCGTAGTTTCAAGATTGGGTTTGGTGGTTTCATCGATTTAGTTAAGAGGGAGGGAGAAGAGGGTTGGGCGAGAGAAAAAAGAGAGAGAATGAGAGAAAGTAGAAAATGGAGAAGAGTGAAGAGAGGAAAAAAGAGAGAGATAAAATCATTTTTTAATGAGAAAACTAAATAAACAATAGTTTTTTTCCCCCCTTGTGTCAACACCCCATTTTGCAACCCGCATTTAACCTCACATGGAGGGTAAAAGGATAATTTCACCTTGAAAATATGCATCTTGATTCTGGTCACTAGATTCTTAATCTCATTTCACCAAAATGATCTTGATGTTGTAACGATCAAATCGACTGGTCATAAGCTTTAATTTAACCATCGAATTGAAAGTTATCATCAAATCAAGTTTTAATGGCCGAGATGCATTATCACAAATTGAGTCCGACTATATGTGATTATGAACAATTGATTCCAATTTGTTATAATTATAATCAATTTGGGATTAATGATGTGTCATAATTTGATTGGTTAGGACTACATTTTATGATGAGATTGCATACACCTAATTTGATAGATAAACATTAATTATTTAATGAGTAATTTGTGCAATTATCTTTTAATTAGGGTAAATTTGGAACTAATTAAGTCTGAAATGGGAGTGATTTGAGCCATTTAATGTTAATTGGGAGCTAATTTGGGACCTATTAATGTTAATTGTACTGAAATCATTTTCTAACAAATGACCTCTGCTCACCATTTTGTTGATATCTCTCCGAATATTTTGAATCTGTGAGTGAGGTTAATTTTCCCAGAAACTAGACATCCGGGGCTTCAATTTGAGAGACAATTCCGATCAGAATTAAGTAAGATATGATTTTTTGAAGTTGGCTCTACAGGCTGTTACAGTAATTACAGGAAAACCGAATTTTGGCTTGCTCCTCACTCCCACCAATCTCTACATTTAATGCACTAGATTTTCCCCAAGGTTAAAATAAGGTCTAGGTTCATGATTCTTTGTCAACCTTCATTAAATGACATTCCATTCATATTTCCTCTACCACTACTATATAAACCCCCATCTCTCCTTCATTCCAAGACACACAAAAACCCCCCTCTTCTCCTCTCTTGAGTTCTAGGAAGTTTAGTAGTTTTGTCATGTCTTGGTCTTCTTGAGACTCAAGGTATTGAGTGAAACTCACTCTTCCTCTTCTAACTCTTCTTTTCCTCTACCCTTAGGACCTCCCTCAAGAGTCTCCTACTCCACCATATGGATCTTGCATGAACGTATAATCCATTTCTCTAATTGTTTTTTTGTGTTGCCATGATGAGAGTTTAAGATTAAAGCATGATAGTAATCATTTAAATTCCCTCGAATATGTTTGAATGTTCTTAATTGTTCTTATATGTTCTTCGCATGTTCTTAGTTGTTCATCACATGTTCATGCATAACATTAATTTTAATCTTAAATCCACATCAAAAATATGAAAAACATGTTTGTTTAATAATTCTTTCAAATCCTTGAATCTAGGATATCACCATCCACACACATTCACTAGAATTTATTTTTCAATCTAAATGAAATGCTTAATAAATGGAATTAGGGTTTATCACATGCACACACAATGAATTCAACATGCAAATTGATAGATAACATATTGGATGATGTGATATGAATGTTGGCTACCATAGTCTAGAAGACCGGTTTCACCAGGCAAGGTGGGAGCCTAACACCTTCCCACCTTTTAACATAGCCTTCGAGCTTAGATAAAGGGTTAGTAAATCGAATGCTTATCCATGAAATTTTCAATTTTTAGATTGTAACTAGGAAGCAAAGCCATGTATTTTATCTTAGATTGTATCTAGGACCAAAGCCATGTAATTTCCTATGATCAAAGTAAATTTAATTTCAAATTAATAAAATGAGAAATTTTTCAATTTTGGTTTTCTTATTTATCCCAATAATTAAATAAGTGGCGACTCCATTGTAAAACTCTTAATCTAAAAGGGTAAATATAACTAGTCGAACCTCCATATTGAGAGGCAATAACACAACTCCACCCATTCACGTGGGTTTGGCCCAACATGATAAAAACGGGCCGGGGGCGCAGTCTCTCACACGCCTTTGGAGCTACAATAAACTCTTAAACATAGCAATTTACTGTTCATAGATGACAAAAATTTTTAGATATACTCCCATCATTGTAGCATGTGTTTTAGCAATTTTAGCACCACTACTGTGAGTGCTCTTACTACTTTATCGCAAAAATGTATTTTTTTTGCTTTCTGTTGTGGTGATTTTTATAATGCTTCTGTGTTGTGTGTATGTTTACCTCCATCTTTTAGCTTTTCTTCTATGATTAAAATTTAGACAAAACTTAGGTACAGTACTTAGGTCTTGTTCATAAGATTATTCTCTTAAAATTCAGTCATATAGCCACTTAACTAAGAACACACTTCCATCCTATGAGAAAAAAGCCACATGGCTAAATTTTAAGAGGAAAATATAAAGAACATCATTTAAGATAGTACTTAAGTTTTGTCCTTAAAATTTTCATCTCCTTGCATATCTTAACATGCTCTTCAAATTTTCGATTAATTATAGACATTGGAGACTGTCTGCCAATCTTCTTCATCACAATATATTTACAGTTTTTTCCCCTAATATATATATATATATATATTTTGATACAAGATAGAAATTCTAATCTAGCTTAATTTAAGTATATATATGTGTGAAGCTCCCTCCTAGGGACTTGAACTCTAGCCCTTACCCCCCACACCCTACAAGCATTTATACTTGTGGAGTGACCACCGCACCAAGGGTGCGCGGTGGTCCCTAATATCAAAACTATCATTATTAAAACCATATTGAATTTTCAATTAAACCATCATTTCAAAAGTGTACGAAATAAATGCCATATTTGCAACAAGCCAACAACAAAACCCAATTAAATCGTAAAAAATTAAGTTATTTTCATTAAATAAGCTTACTTTCCTTTAGTTTTTTACTTCTATTAGCTACTTTTATGTTTTAAGTTTTTTTTTTCATAAAAAATAGAAATAAGTAGTTAAAAGACCAATTCAAATGTCCAATATTTAGTTTTTTTTTTTAAAATATTAAAATTCACTAAATTCTATATTTAAATCAATTTCTTATAATAATATTTTATTAACTTCAATATTTGGTAGTTGCATGTTTATGTTTAAATTGAATACTAGTAGTTCACTTTTTTGTAGTTTATCTTTTTTTTTTTTATTATGTCTTTTTTAATATATATATATATATATAAACTATTAATTTAGTGACCTAACGGTTGAACCAATAAATCATTATTGCACTCCCTTGCCAATTTGATACTCAGTACTATTTTTTATAACTATGATAATTGATAAAAACTTATGATATTATATGAACTTAAAAAAAAAAAAAAAAAAAAAAACAAACAAAAAAACAAACAAACAAACACTTTGAGAGAGTCAAGAGCCTTGTAGCCCAATTGGTATTGCACTCCCTTACCAATTTGATACTCAGTACTATTTTTTATAACTATTGTAGGGACACAGGCCCAAATATATATTGGCCCTTGGGCCTTGTCCAAGGAGGCTCAGTGGTCCGAGGATAGATCAATAATAAGGAATACGTAAGACTTTGAACTTCACAAGTAAGCTATGGTTGTAAAGGCTAGGGGAGGTGGGCCGAGGAGGAATATCCCCTCAGCTAAACGAAGCGAAGGTCAAAACGTGTGTCCTATCATCCAGGGTGACGTTCCAGGAAGTTCTATTAACAAGGACATGCATTATGAACATACAGGAGGGATGGGAGTTAGGAAATATCTAAGGGAAAGTTGCTACCACCGCATTGAATGCTTTGTAGCTAACTCTCTAGCCGTATTAATGAGGAAATGATATCTAAACAGTGTTTTTCAGCCTTACAGCTACCTCCAAAGACTTTAGGAGGGTACTGATGGGAGAAGGATCAACACAAGCAATCTATTGTCCACGTGGAGAGTAGAGATGAAAGGGGAGATGTAGTATAAATTAGAAGGGAGACCCTAAGAGAAAGGGATCGAAGAATTAAGAAAGAAACATTGTAGCAATCAAAAATGTATTTGTAACCAACTTCAAGCAATATATACAAGAACTGATCTCCTCGGACTGTGCAAAGGACAATTTTCCTTAGAGAAATCCAGTCTATTTTTGATTTATTGTCTACTGGATCCATTGTAGCCATGACCCAACTCATTAGAACCTAGTTTTCCAACCCACTCTCTACAAATTCATTGTATTGGGCTCTTTGGGCCTAAATCCTTTTATCATTTAGGCTTAGGACTTAAACTGCGTCCTTACAATTGACGCTGTCTGTGAGAAATCCTTGTGTGATAGTGAGTGTAACGGTCAGTTATGGCAGGTTCGGGTCCACACCAGGAGGAATCTATGGGGTCTCGACGTCAAGATCATTTTCTTCATCTTGAACAAAGAAAGGACCGGGAAGGAAGTGTGCATACCACTCAGACTAGTGGGAGCCACTCTCGAGGCGGGAGCCACCTTTCTCATGAGGAGAATACTAAAGCCATGCAACTACAGATTGATCATTTGAAGAGGAAGTTGCGCCACGAACGGCGAAGGCGAACCCCCTCCAATTCTAACTTCTATTCTGACAATGAGGAGGATGGTAGTTATCAGCCCAGATCAAGGACTCCTCCTAGTGAGTCTTTTTCGTATGATAAGGACTACCACCATGAACGCAAAAAGAGGAGCTCATCTTCCAAAGGCTTGGGAAATTATGCGATGAGCAGAGCGCTCAATCAAATTTCCAGGTCACCTTTCATGCGTAGAATTGAGGAAGGGAGACTTCCTTGGCGGTTCACTCAGCCAACGTTCACCATGTACAATGGTCGAACAGACCCTATGAAGCATGTGAGCCACTTCAACCAGAGAATGGTTGTGCACTCCAAGAATGAGGCCTTGTTGTATAAGATGTTCCCCTCTAGTTCAAGGCCCGTGGCCATGAGGTGGTTTGATGGCTTAGGAGCAAGTTCCATTGATTCCTTTAAGGAACTCACTCAGGCATTTGGATCTCGCTTTATTATGTGTAGTAGGGTTCCTCGGCCCTTAGATTCCTTGTTGTCCCTGTTTGTGAGAGAAGGGGAGACCCTGAAAACGTATTTGGACAGATACTGGAAGATGTTCAATGAGATAGATAGTGACTTTGATGATGTAGCCATTAGGACTTTCAAGGTCGGCCTGCCTGTCGAGCATGGCTTGAGGAAGTCTTTGACTGGGAAACCTGCTACCAGTGTACGCTAGCTCATGGATTGGATTGATAAGTATAAGAGGGTTGAAAAGGACCAACAACAAGGCAAAGGGAAAGGTAAGGTTATCCCTCAAGAGATGAGAGATTTCAAGTCGGACCGCTACAACAATAACAGACCCCGAAGGGATTTTGCTGGGCAATCTGGGTCTACGGCTCCTCAGGTGGTTAACACGGTGTTCCGAGAGCCAGTACATCAAGTATTGGAGAAAATCAAGAATGAGCCATACTTCAAATGGCTAAACAAGATGTGAGGAGACCCCATGAGGCACAACCAAAGTCTTCATTGCCAGTACCACCAGGAACGAGGAAACACCATCGAGGACTGTAGAACTCTGTGGAATCACCTGGAGCAACTGGTCAGAGATGGAAGGTTGAAACATCTTTTGTATTGGCCCACTGGGCACGAAGACCTAGCAGGGTCGAGGGCTCAGAGGAACGTTTCTTCAAGGCCCCATTTGGGTACAATTAATGTCATCTTTGCTGCTCCTAGGAGAACGGGCTCGCAGCCCTCCAGGGTGATGTCTGTAGCTCAGCCACCCGCTGAAAACTCTAATCCAGAGCCGAAGAGGGCTAGAGTGGAGGTCTGACCGGCGTTGAGCTTCTCGGATGGGGACAAGGTTGGAACCATACAGCCACATGATGATGCTTTAGTGGTCACACTCAGGATAGGAGGGTATGATGTGAATAGAGTGTTGGTAGACCAGGGCAGTGGTGCAGAGATTATGTACCCTGACTTATACAAAGGGCTGAACTTGAAGTCTGAGGATTTGACAGCCTATGATTCACCTTTGGTAAACTTTGATGGAAAAGTTGTCGTTCCAAAGGGTTAGATTAGACTACCCGTACAAGCAAGTTCAAAGGTAGTGAAAGTGGACTTCATTGTGGTGGATGCTTATTCTCCCTACACGGTCATTGTCGCAAGACCCTGGCTCTATGACCTGGGGGCTGTTTCTTCCACCCTACATTTAAAGGTAAAATATCCGTCTGGGGACCAGGTTGAAGAGCTTGTTAGAAGTCAAACCATGACTAGGCAGTGCCTGGTGGCTGCAATTATGCACCAGCCTAAAGCTGAGTCCTCGACCTCTGCTGAGGGAGGCTCATAGCAATCAAGGATTCCAGTCCTATCTACGAATGCGGTGTCGGAAGGGGTAAAGTGTGAGAAGCTGGAAGAAATTGTTATAGATGGTGATCTGGAGAAGTTCTTTCAGGTCGGAGCTCAGCTACCTCCTCGGGAGAATGAAAAGTTGATAGTGTTTCTTAGAAAGAACGTTGATGTGTTTGCATGGAATGCTTATGAAGCTCCTGGGGTGGATCCAGACTTCATTTGTCATCGTCTGAATGTTAACCCAAGTATCCTTCCTAAGAAGCAACCACCTCGGTGCTCATCTAAAGAACATTCTAATGCTGTCAAGGAGGAGGTGAACAAGCTTAAGCAGGCTGGGGCTATTAAGGAAGTGTTCTACCCTCAATGGTTGGCCAATAAAATGGTAGTAAAGAAAAAAAAGTGGAAAATGGCGAGTATATATGGATTTCACAAACTTGAATAAGGCCTGTCCAAAGGACCCCTTCCCTATGCCTCGGATTGATCAGCTAGTGGACGCTACTGTAGGCCATCCTCGAATGAGCTTCTTGGATGCCTTCCAGGGGTACCACCAAATACCACTGGCCTTGAGTGATCAAGAAAAAACAACTTTTGTTACCCCCACTGGAAATTACCACTACAAAGTGATGCCTTTTGGTTTAAAGAATGCGGGGGCTACCTATTAGAGGATGATGACCAGGATGTTCAAGCCACAACTAGGAAAAAACATCGAGATTTATATAGACGACATGGTGGTCAAGAGTAAGTTAGAATCTGAGCATGTTAACAACCTCAGGAATATCTTTGAGATCTTGAGGAGGCACAAGCTGCGACTTAATGCTTTTAAATGCTCTTTTGGTGTTGGATCAGGGAAGTTCTTGGGGTACATGGTTACTCGCCATGGAATTGAAGTCAATCCTGACTAAATTAGAGCAATTAACAATTTACAGCCACCTCGGAACCCCAAAAAGGTCCAGAAGTTGAGAAGAATGACTGCTGCCTTAACCCGATTCATCTCTCGATCAGCAGACAGGTGTAGGCCTTTCTTTTAGTTGTTGAATAAGTGGAAGGGATTTGAATGGACTAAGGAGTGTGTCGGGGCCTTCCAGCAGTTGAAGGAATACCTTTCTCGGCCACCCATTATGTCCAGACTCGAGGTGGACGAGATTTTGTTTGCTTATATTGTAGTGGCCTTCCACGCAGTGAGCTTGGTGCTAGTACGGGTTGATAGTGGTGCGCAGATGCCAGTTTACTACGTGAGTAAGTCACTACATGAGGCCGAGGTCCATTACCTACCACTGGAGAAGGCTATTTTGGCAGTGGTGCATGCTACGTGTAAGCTCCCCCACTACTTCCAATCACACACACTTGTTGTCCTAACCTAACTTCCGCTCAGATCTCTACTCCGAAATGCTGATTATACAGGGAGGATTGCCAAGTGGGGTACGATCCTAGAGGTTTTTGATATCAAGTACATGCCTCGCATCTCTGTCAAGGGTCAAGTTCTTGCTGATTTGGTAGCCGAGTCTGCTAAATCCCCATTAGAATAGAGAATAGAGAAGCAGGACATGGATGGAAAATCGGTTGGGTTAGTCTCCTTACAAGAACCTTTGTCCTGGAGGGTATACGTCAATGGTGCAGCGAATCACAAAGGATCTGGAGTGGGGCTAGTTCTGGTATCTTCTGAGAAGATCACTATTGAGAAATACTTAAGATTGGGCTTCTCGGCCACAAACAACGAGGCTGAGTATGAGGCTCTATTGGTGGGGATGGCCATGATTCAAAAAATGAGCGGAAAGGTAGTGGAGATATTCTCGGATTCAAGATTGGTCGTAGGCCAAGTGAAGGGGGAGTTAGAGGCAAGGGATGTGAGGATGCAAGAATACTTGAGTCAGGTTAGGCACTTGCAATCAAGGTTTGAGTCTTTCAGCTTGCTGTATATCCCTAGGAGTGGAAACACCCATGCTGACTCTTTAGCCACTCTCGCAACCTCCTCGGCATAGGGTTTACCTCGGGTCATCTTTGTTGAAGACTTGTGCAAGCCTGCTAAGGTAAAGAGAGATATGGTCCATATCCATCAAATTAGGCTGGGGCCTAGCTGGATGGACCTCATAGTGCTATTCCTTGGGGAAGATATCTTACCCGAGTAGAAATCAAAAGCTGACAAGGTGCGAAGAAAGGCTCCTCAGTTATGGCTGTCCGAGGACCTAAGATTGTACAAACGCTCTTTTTATGGGCCGTACTTGGTGTGCATACACCCAGAAGCATCAGAACTACTTTTTGTCTCACAGAGCCCTTACTCAGGGATACTGGTCGCCGAACATGCAAAGAAGGCACAAGAGTATGTGAAGAAGTGTGATCAATGCCAAAGATTTGTACCAAACATCCACCAACCGAGGGGAGTCCTTAATCCTCTGTCCAGCCCTTGGCCATTTGCTCAATGGGGCTTGGACATTGTAAGCCCTTTCCCTAAAGCAGTAGGGAATAAGAGATATTTGCTAGTTGACACGGATTATTTCACCAAGTGGGTTGAAGCTAAACCATTGGCAAATATCAGGGACGTGGACGCCAAGAGATTCGTTTGGAAAAATATTGTCACTCAGTTCGGGATCCCTCATACCCTCATCTTGGACAATGGCCTTCAGTTTGATAGCAAAGCCTTCAAGAGGTATTGTTCTAACCTGGGGATTACGAATAGATATTCCACCCAAGCCTATCCATAAGGGAATGGGCAAGCTGAGGCTGTCAATAAGGTCATAATGAATGGACTCAAGAAAAGATTGGATGATGCGAATGGAAAATGGGTAGAAGAGTTGTCACACATCCTTTGGACATATCGGACCACACCTCGTAGGTTAACAGGGGAGACATCCATTTCAATGACTTATGGTGCCGAGGCTGTTATCCCTTTGGAGATTGGGTTCCTAACACTGAGAATGAGTTTTTTCACTCCGAGCAACAATAATGGGTTGTTAAGGAAGAGCTTAGACTTAATTGAAGAATGAAAAGAAAATGTCATGGTCCAATTGGCCTATTATGAACACAAGCTCAAGCAAAGGTATGATGCCAACATGAAGCTAAGGCCACTGGCACCTAAAGACTTGGTATTGAGAAAGGTTTTGGGTACTGCAAAGAACCCAGCATGGGGAAAGTTAGGGCTTAACTAAGAAGGACCATATCGCATCACATCAATGGCAGGAATAGGTGCATATTATCTTGAACATCTAGATGAAAATGTTGTACCACGCCCCTGGAATGTAAACAACCTCAGAAGGTATTATTATTAATGAAGGTGTTCCTTGTCATATTCTCGTTTATTATGTTATGCGTTGTATTTCCTATTATTTATTTGGATATCAAACAGAACATTGGTCATATCTGGCTCCTCGAACCATATACCTTGGGTAAATTGATATTTTAATGACATCTTTCTAAATATTAAACAGAACCTTAGTCATGCCTGGCTCTTCGGACCACATGCTTTGGGTAAATATTAAACAGAAAGATGTCATAAAGTGTTAAACAAAACCTTGGTTATGTCTAACTCCTCAGACCACATGCCTCGGGCAAATTAACACTCTCTATTTATTTTCCTAAGTGTCAAAACAGATCCTAGATTATACCCAGCTCCTTGGATCACTTGCCTTGGGATTCAGCATTCCCTGTTGGTGGCCCAGTTCTCAGTACAAGCATGTGATCATTCTCTTTACTGTTTATACTTGTTCAATTTATCTGAATTAGCAGCTATGCATTATTATTAGCTCTTGTTAAAGTATGGGTAGCAGTAGTTCAATACTGTTAGCAACATCATTAATCTTAAACTTTACCAAAGGGCAGAATAATAACTATACCAACCAGAGAATAAATATTACAAGGAAAAATAAAGATCCATAAAGTAAAAATGAAGTCTTTTCATTGAATAAAAGGAAAGTACAATACATACAATGGCAGACTGCCACTACAAAAGAAAAAATACACTAGGAAAACTACAAAAAAAAAAAAAAAAAAAAAAAAAGGAAAGAAGAATTAAAATCCTAATGCTAAGCCTTGGACTTGGGAGGAGGAGGGTCTTTTTTCTTGCTCGGCTGAGAGGCAGGAGCATCTTTGACCTTAGGATCAGCCTCTTTGAATTTGGCCTCGGCCTCCTTTGCCTTTACTGCAGCATCCTTAGCCTTGGCAGCATCTTTGGCCTCTGAGAGGGGCTTGGTCTCCTTACTCTTGCTCTTATCCTTGGCCACCTCAGCCCCTTGGCCTTGATCACCAGCTTGGCTGGATCCTTTGAAAGCCTCGGAGGGGGGAAGAGAGGCCTGAGCAGTCAGGGGCTGCTCAGAGGATTCTAGAGCGAGGGCAGAGGGAGATGGGAGGGAAACTAGGGCTTTGCTTATGTCAGAAGGATAGTACACACTCCTAACCTACCTCCACTCCGAGGCAGCAGGGACCCCTGCAAGGTTGAAGGCCTCCATCCACGTTTCCTTGCAGTAATCCCTGCATACCTTAGCCAGCTCCTCAGCCAGTCAGGTCTCAGTTTCTTCTACCTTGAGGTTGTAAAACGCTTGCCTCGAGGCCTCCATAGCTTCCTCGGCCGTCCGAGCGGCGGCTTTGGCCTTCTCCAACTCAGCTTTAAGGTCCAGGACCAGCTGCTTCTGTGTGGCTAGCTTTATCTAAGTGAGATAGAGCTTTTTGCGCTGATCTTCAGCTTGGTCTTGGACATTCTTCAGCCCAGCCTCAACGCTCCTCCTCACCCTCTCCTCAGTAGTCAACTTGGTGGCCAGCTCCTAGTTTTCTTGCTTCATGGCTCCTAAGGATTTGTTGGCCTCGGTGCGGAGGTCGACCTCAACCCTGACCTTGTTCCGGGCGTCCTTGACCCATTCCTCAGCTACAAAAACCTCATGAACAGCCTACACAAAGATGACAAAAAAGTCCTATGTAAAAAAGAAAAAGGAGGGAAAATGGAAAGGGCACCTTAGCTTTTAGCTAAAAGATATGATGGTGAACTTATCATGGCAAGATCCCTTTTCAAGGACATGAAGAGGTCTGACTGCCTCATGCGCCTTAGAGCATCCATGTCTTTCGACAAAAGAAGGGGCTGCTCTAGGGCTTCAGCAACATAGGCGGAATGCCCTCTCTAGAACTCCCTGATGGAGGAGTTCTATAGGATGGCAGCGCCATCCAGCTCCAACCGAAGAGCCCAAGTGCGTTGCTGTTGGCACACCTCTGCCCCACTTAGGTCCTCCCTACTATCTACATAGAAGGCTCGTTTGTCTTTGGCAGTCTTTTGCTGTTTGGCCTCCTTCTAAGGAACCATCTCACCCTCCTCCACTTCCTGCTCCTTCCTCTTTTTCTTCAGGTTGGGGATGAGGAGCAGGCCGAGTGTTGTTATGGGGGGAGGAAGGGGAGGGGGGAGATTGGAAGGAACCTAGGATTTAGGGGCCTCTTTGGATGATGACCCTTTGTTCCTCCCAGTCATAAGGTCCCTCAAACCTTTCCTCAAGTTTAGGGCCATTTCTTCTTCTTCCTCCTCGGAGCTGTCAACTACACGCGCTACCACAAGGCCTGGTGTGCGAACACCTAAGATCCTGACAAACTCATCCTCCGGGTCTGATATGTGGATGATAGGATCTTCCTGATCCTCTCTCTCTTCCTCGAGTTGGAATTGGTCCATCTCCTCCTCAAGTGATAGGCGTGAGGAAGCAGTTTCTTCCCTCGGAGCCACTGCTTCAGGGAGAGCAAAAATGGGAGGTAGCTCAACGGGCACAACGTCCTCTCGGGCAAGAAACCTAGGTACAGAGACGTCTATCCTGCGAAGCCTAGGGTCGCCAGCCCTGATTGCGTGGCCCACTTCCTGGAAGTTGTCCGAGATTGGTTCAAAGTCCAGAATGAGATGGACCGTTCTCAGCTGCCTATCCTCACTCACAAACACCTCGGACCTTAGGACTCTATTGAGGTCCGCGACGTTAACTAAACTGAGGCAAGGCGCTACATGCCCTTTATCTGCAAAAACAGCCGATGAGCAAATCATGGTCAGACCAATGAAACCAATCATCAAAGGAAAATGAAATGTTAAAGGGGAAAAGTAGCAAAGCTAAAAGAGCTAAATCCAGTGCTAAGGGACCTAACCCGAGGGTACTCCACCTGGCTTTCCTTCCTAGGTTGGGTAATGAAGACCATCGTGTCATTCACCAAAGGCGATTAAGTAGTCGTCCTTCATGCCCTTGTTGGACTTAGGAAGACACAATACAAGCCTAACAATGTTGGACCTGGACTTAAGGTAATACCCACGTCAGCAAATGAATGACACTCGTACATATGGACGGCATCATGCCAGGTGAGTCTCAAACCCATCTGCTCGTTGAGAGCATCGACTCTACCTAAAACTCTAAACAAGTTGGGCGCGCACTAGTGAGGACACAGCCTATGGTTGATTAGGTAATCTCGGGTCACCCTACCTATGGGAAGCGTCATCCCTCCTTCTATGAAAGCGATCATAGGAATGACAACCTCCCCTTCTTTTCTATCTATAACTATCTTATCTAGGGCATAATACTGCAAGGCAACCCCTTGTGGAATGTGATATTTAGCCCTAAAGCCCTCTATACCGGCGGGTGAGTCTACAAGGTGTTTAAATCTACCCATCTAGGTAAGCTAAAGGTAAACGAGTGAAGTTTTCAAGGGAAGGAAGTAAAGAATGGAAGGCCGAGGAGAAAAGAACCTAAAAAGGAAGGAACTTACGAGAATGAGCACATGTGTTGCTTCCTGCACTTCTTAAAGGTTTAAAAAAAATTTTAAAGAAAAAGACTTGGAAGCTTTAGAAACTTGGGAAGCCTTGAAGGTTTGAGAGTTCGGGAATTCTGGAGAACTCGAAGATTTGTAGAATGAGGAAAAATGATTCCCCTAAGAGCCTTATATATAGAAGGCAGAATTGAGTGGGAGTTATCCCGCTCAAAATTCAAGGAGAAATGTCAGTCGTAGGATCTACATCTCGCCGTAGGATACAGGGAGCAGAGCTCCGCCTAGTGTATTTAATGAGACATCGCGGACTCCAAAGCATCAGGAACAGTTATGGGACACGCGAAGCGACATTCTCACGTGTGGAAATCAAAGGAACATGTGGGATTTTTTATTCGAACATCAAAACCCCATTTTTCTCCTCGAATAGGAGGAGAAAACTAGAGTTTTAAGGGGCTATTGCAGGGACACAGGCCCAAATATATATTGGGCCTTGGGCCTTGTCCGAGGAGGCTCAGTGGTCCGAGGATAGATCAATAGCAAGGAAGACGTAAGACTTTGAACTTTATGAGTAAGCTATGGCTGTAAAGGCTAGGGGAGGTGGGCCAAGGACGATTTTCCTTATATAAATCTAGTCTATTTTTGCTTTATTGTCTACTGGATCCATTGTAGCCATGACCCAACTCATTAGAACCTAGTTTTCCAACCCACTCTCTACAAATTCATTGTACTGGGCTCTTTGGGCCTAAATCCTTTTATCATTTGGGCTTAGGACTCAAACTGCGTCCTTACAACTATGATAATTTATAAAAACTTATGATATTATATGAACTTAAAAAAAAAAAAAAAAACAAACAAACAAACAAACAAACACTTTGAAAGAGTCAAGAGCCTTGTAGCCCAATTGGTTGGCACTTCTTAGAGTTTCTAACAGAGACGTCTAGAGTTCAAATTCCTCCACCTCACCTATCGATGTATAAAAAATTAAAAAAAAAAAAACCTCTAAGAGATGTGATAAATTGATTAATTGAAGTTGTAGTACAAATAAATCAAAGAAAAATTTATATTGGAGGAAAAGTTATTGTATATCCCCTTGAGTCTATAGTAAGATTACATTTGGGACCATGAGCATTTCCCTAGTGGTGCCCCAAAATTTTTCCACCAAATTGAACTAATAACCATCTTTCGACTAACCTAGCCTCCTCCGTCCAATCAAAATATTACTGATTCGGCATATCATGCGGTACTTCATTATGTGATATATATAATGTAAGGCTAAATACTTCTCAGCGACCAATAATGAAGTCCAGATATCAGTGGTAATAGCAATTCTACTCTGATTCTTATCTATTTCATGTGTTGATTTCTTCATTTCATGATCATAGATGCTCATAATGTTCTTGATTGTATTCCTTAAAACCATTCTGAACAATGGTTAAAGAGAGGTTGAGTATATTTTAAAGCCAATGTGGTCAACTATAGAAAGGAATACTCATGCAGGATGATCATACGAGCAAGTTCATTTCTTGATACATCTTGATCAAAATGATAAGCATTCACACCCGCCGTTGAATCCACTTTATTTCGATCCCTCACTAATTTTTTTTTTGTTTCATATCCCTAATGTCCTTGAACTTTTTGCTAGGATATATTTTTATGTAGTCATGCAAATGTTTAGTGCTATTTCTAGGTCCCTCTACAAGCAATCTCAAACAATAATTTCACTAAACATTGTCTTTCCCATCAACTTTCTTTTTCTTAAAATAATTCCACACAATTGATTTCAATAATAACTTCCCCTATTTCAGAGTGATGTCTTTGTTAGTGTAAAGTTGTGATTTTCAAATATGTATTTTGTTGGCTTTTATTCCATGCCAAATTTGATTGTAATTTTATTCAATCTTATGTACCCTGTATTTATTGTGGGAATTTATTGTAAGGGTTGTGTGATAGTGAGAGAGAGTGTGAAGACTCAAGCAATTGAAGCAAAAAAGGTTCTCGCGGGTATCTCGCGACTAAGCTTCCCGCGAGAGGATGCATGTGCCTTGCACATGACTGGAATGCGAAGAGTCAGTACAGATGGAGACAGCTGTGTCTCGCAAGTATCTCGTGGGTAAGGCCTTCCCGCAAGACACCCTCGAGACATTCTATCCTGCTAGACTGTACTATCTGATACACACTTTCTGCACCCACACTATATATACCCTCATTACCCACAAATGAAAATGAGAGCCTCTGAGAGAAAACCCTAGCAAAAACACTTGAGAGTTATAAATTATTATACCAACAATTCTCTACACATTTGTTTATGGAATTTCCTCATCTCCTACCTCTCCATTTCCATACCATTGAGAGGTTGATAGCCCAAACACTTACCACACCCTTTGAGAGTGTCAAGTGAAGTTTTGGTGCTGCTGGGAAGCTTTGGAAGAAGCCAGGAATGGTAGATGCAACATGGAGCTTGTTGCGTGATCCGAAGAGCTAGACAAGACACGGTTCCGAAAAGTCTTGTTGGAGTAGAAGCTTGGAGGGCTTAGGTACATCGGGTAGATTAGGCTTGAAGGGTCTCTTGCTAACCCATGTATCCCAACTAATTGTCTAGTGGATCGATTACCGCTTGGAGGGCGGCAGAGAGGTTTTACGCCGAGTACTTCAGTTTCCTCTTCGATAACACATCGGCGTGTTATCTTGTGTTTGCATCTTTCTTTCCTACTCTTTTATATTTCCATTTTACTGCTGTGTTACTTTTAATATGGATTAGAGTAGCTTGTTTGTTTATCCGCTCGCATTTACACTATTCTGCACTTAGTATTAAGTTAGTGTAAAATCTATCGAGCCGTAACTTTAATTTGGAGGTCTAAATAGCTCTTGTGTTTTCAACACATTTTCGAGCTTTCAATTAGGTTGGTCTTGGACATCTTTTGGCCTATCCAATGAAGTTGAACAAGGGGTTGTATTATCTTCATCTACCATCACAAGAGATTAAATGCTACCAATGGATGTGGAGTATGATTAGAGCTACCAAAGCTTTCATGGAAGTCATTTTTTCTCCTAAAAAATATTTGTTTCTGATGCTAATTTAGCAACCATAAAAATGTAATTTAAATTGGACTAAAAATAAACCAATTAGAATTAAGTGTTAATAATAACATGTGGTCAAGACCTATTTCATGCAAGTGTACGTTACCGTTAAAACTTGTTTCTTTGATATCTTTCAATCTGATGATCTGATTAAGGCTTATGAACTGTTGTTTTGAACGTTATAACTTCAAGATTTATTTCATGCAATGCAATTGGAAATTAAAGAATCAAAATTATAGTTTATCCATGTGATGCGATGTAATGGCGATACATAATGGGATACAAGGTGCAATACAAATGCAATGCAGGTGAGTTTAAATGGGAGTTGCAAAATGGGGTGTCTACACACTTTGGCCAATTAGGGTGTGAAATTTATGATCAAGGTCATTAATAGAATTTTTTAGTGTACAATTACCATTCTACCCTTCTAAGATGAGAAAGTAACACATGATGAAATGGAGGGTTGCAAAATAGGGTGTCTAAATAAGGGGAGGTTGTTAACAATTGATTTCATTTGATTAAAATAATAAAAAAAATATAGAGATTTCCTCTCTTTGTGGTCTGAAGTTGAAGTTGATGCTTGAGTTTCAAAACTCCACACTGAGACACCCTATTTGGTAACCCCCATTTAACCTCACTTACATTGCATTGTATATTATCATCATCTCATGTCCCAAGGCAAGATTGTAATTTTAGCCATTTGATCTCTAAATACATTTTATGAAATGAATATAGAGGTCATAATGATCAAAATGACAGTTCATGAGTATTAATCAGGCCACCGAATTAAAAGATATAAAAATAAAAATAAAAACAAGTTTTAACAGTAAAGTGCACTTGCATGAATTAGGTCCCGACCATATGCAATTATGATATCTTAATTTTAATTGGTCTAATTTTAGTCCAAATTCAATTTGATGATGTATCATAATGCTATTGGTTGAAGATAAAGTTTATGGTGAGATTGCATGCATCCAATTTAATCTGAAGTCAAAGCATTTATTAATTCCAGGAAAAACAAAATTGGCAAAAAATGATTAATTAAATAAGTAATTAATTAATTGGACTTCTTTTTAATTGATTTGTAGACCTTGAGAACCAAGAAAATCTAAAAAGGAAGTCAAAATTTGGAAGAATCAAATCCCAATTAAAAACAGAAACAAACGAAAACGAAGAAGGAAAGGACCCAATAAATTTGGGACCAAGTGCGATTGGTACTTCGACCAAATCCCCTAGATATTCTTCCCTTTTAAGTTAGTTGTACTCTCCACTCAGTTTAACTTTGATCCTACATTTTTTCCTTCTAGAAAACCTAATTTGCCTGAGTCCCACAATTCCTAGAGACTCATCCCTAGCTCCCCCACATCTAGTATAGATACCACCCTCCATCATTAGTCCAAAAGGGAGACGAAGTACATCAGAAACTTCATAAATTCTCAGAACTTTCTAGCTTGGAGTACTCAAGAGTGCTGGTGAATGCATGTTGTCAATACTGTGCTTTGTCTGGCCCCGACTAACGCGCCAAAACAATGACAAAAATTCAAAAAAAAAATGAAAATCATGATTTTTAAGCCAAAAATGAGTAATAAATAAATACAACATGATCGAATGGTGAATCAAAAATTTACAATAATTAAATCCATTTTGATAAGAATTAACACCAAAAACCTTAACTCAAGATGATCGAAAAGTTGACTTTTGGATTCGACCATCCGATCGGGCTGAATTTTGGACCATCTCGCAGGTCATATTTTTCCCTTTGAAATGACTATTCACGGGCCAAAATTGGAGTTAAAACGGATGAGATATCAATATAACGCTGAAATCCTAATTAAATGTTTCACATTTTTTTTCAGGTCAAAATGGTTGTTTTTGGACTAATTTCACGCAATAAAACTGTACCAACTAAACAACAATTGGAGTGATATGTCGGAGCAAGGTTGAAGTATGATGTCTTGACTATCTCTCACAAAAAGGGCTCGACGATATCTGCTACAGATTGGAAGAAATGAATTTTTCAAGAAAAAGTGTCGCAGAGTTTCCTGCACTACGTCACCTCTCTTTCAAACGCAATATCTTGGCGACCGTAACTCCAAATCGAGCAAGGCCAGAGCCTATGGAAATTAGATATCTAGAGATTTCCAAGGACATCAAGTTTGAAGAAATCGGAGCTTGGAAAAGCCCTCAAGAAACAGTATAAAAATCGGACCAGAAATCGGGAAAAATACAAAATAGCCAAAACTTGGAGGAAAAGTAGGAGGCTATGTCACATAGCCCCCTACTTCCACTATATATACCCACTTCTATTTTTGAAAAAAAAAAAAATACACTAGAAAAAAACTAGAAATACCCAAAAATAGGCTTGAAAAATTCTCTCTCTCTCTCTCTCTCTCTCTCTCTCTCTGTAGTTCTTCCTTAGGAAATCCCTCTCAAAATTTTCAGCCCCTCCTTTCCTTCATAAAAAAATAATTCTTATTGGGTAAGTGGGTAAGTTGTAAGGGAATGAGTTAGCTTCCATATAGCTATACCCATTCTCTATTTCTCTTTTCTTTGTAACATCATACATTATATATATAATAAAAATGTTCTTTTTTATTCATTTTCTCTTTATATTCTTGCTTTTAAATTCCTAGTTCTATATTTACGTTATTTTCTTGTTGTGTATTTATCTCTTTATCTTCTTGTTCATTTTTATTTATTTGTGTATATATTGTTGTATTATTGTAAATGTTGTGGGTTTCCTAAATGGGTAATATACCTTTACCTAGACATTATATGAGAAGTACCCTTAGGGGGGAGAATTCTCACCACTTCTAGGCATCTAGGAACAATATTTATTGTTCCATTTATTTTGTTGTTCATCTATTTACATTGTTCATATATGCTTGTTTATTTGCTCCTTGCTTTTATATTTTGTTCATCCCCATCTCCTTTTATTTATTGCACTCTTTATTATTATTATTATTATTATTATTATTATTATTATTATTATTATTATTATATATGGGTTGGGTTCAAGTTACACCTGGTATAAATCTAAGTAATGTTACACCACCCAATAATTTGTTATATAATTCATATTCTGAAAATCTCACTGTTGAATTACATATTCTATATATTCTTAACATTCTGCTAATGTCATGTCAATTGGATGCTATTTACCATTCGATCCATAAAATCGTTTTTTATACATTATTTTAAACTACAAAAACTTAAATTTAAAAAATTGCTTGATGACATGGCTATTAATTTTTTATCACCTTGAAATTTTGTAAGCATGAAGAATATACGAAGATAACGTAATCTAACGATAGATTTATCAAAATTCACATCTAATTAAAAAAATATTGAATGGTGTAATATTGCTTAAAATTACACCAGGTGTAACTTGAACCCAACCCTATAAATATATATATATATATATATTGTTCTCATCACCCAAAAATATTTTCTACCCATTTTTCCTAAATGGGTTCTAAACCTTGCTTTAATCACAATATGGGTATGTTGCCTTAGAGAATGGTGATGGCTTGTACTTCCAATAAACATTTATATTCCAAGTTATTTACTCTTCTTGTCATTTAAATTCCAAATTATTTACTTTCCTTGTCATTTAAATTCTAAGTTATTTAATTTTCTTGTCATTTAAATTCCTAGCACTTTACTTTTCTTGTCATTTAAATTCCAAGCAATTTATTTTTATGTCTTGTATTTACATTCCTTTACTTTTATGCACTTTACTTTCTTACTTTTTTAATTTCTAGCACTTATTTATAATTGTTGCTCTTTATTCTTTCTCATATACATTGTTTCCACAAAATAAAAGTTTGGCTAAACAAATCTCTAAAGGTGCTTTCTAAAAGAAAATGATTTTCAAAAAATTTTCTCTTTCCAAGAAACTGCTTTCAAAAACCTTCACTGTTTTTTCTCAAACCTGAAAAAAGGGTCTTTTCTAAAAGAAAAATCTTTCTTTTTTCAAAAAAATGGTTTCCTTTTGTTACGTTAGAAAACCTTTCTTTAAAAAAAGAAGTCTTTTGAACGAGCAAAGTTTCTAAAAAGGAATAATCTTTTCAAAAAAAACCATGGGACTTTTGGGATCCAAACCTTTTTTTCTTTAAAAATAAAACCCATGGATACTCTCTTTTTTAAAATAATTCTTTCCTCAAAATTCTTTTCCTTACAAAAAATATTTACAATACAAGTTTCTTTTTATTACAAAAATCATGGGATTTTTAATTCAAATAATTTCTTCTTATTACAACGAAAAACCAATGAAACTTTTCAAAAACAAAAAATCTTCTCCCCAAACCTTTTTTTTATTTTTAGAATTGCCCTTTTTTTACAACAAAAAAAAAAAAAAAAAGTCTTTCAAAACAAAGCCCCTTTTCTTAAAACTTTATCATCAAATTAAGAATTATGGGACTTTTTAAAATCAAAACCCATGAAATTCTAATCAACTTCTTCCAAAATTCCCTTCTTCTTTGTTTTTCTAAAAATTGGTATTTTTACAACAACAAAAAAAAGATTTTCAAAACAAAATTTTTCATAAATGCCATGGAATTTTCAGATCCCACTCTAAAAAAGCATGGGCATTATTTTTTTCTCTAAATAAATTCTTTTCAAAAACCCTTTTCAAAAATAAAAACTTATTTTCATAAGGAAACTCCCTATTTCAAACTTTGCCTATTCAAAATAAATCTTTTTTCTCATAAATAAAATAGTTTTTAAAACTTCCTCTCTTTTATCTAAATAATAATAATAATAATAATAATTGTAATAATACCTTTTCCTCACCAAAAAATGTTTTTCCAAAACTTTCTTTTCTCTAAAAGTTAACGTTTTCAAGAAAAAGAGAAACCCATTTTACAAAAAATTGTGCAAACTTGTTTCTTCTTCAAGCAAACTTAACAATCTTTTCATAATAATTCATGCATCTTTTTTTAGCATTGTTGTTTAAAACTTTTTCTTAGGATTGCATCTTTAGAGATTTGTGCCTATGGTTCAATTTCATTGAACCAATAGGCACCAATCAAGCTTACATGATCCCTTCCTTTTTTTGGCACTAATGTTCTTCCTTTGTGTTTTTTCATGATAAATGAGAAAAATATGGTGGATGACAAAAATATGTTGTGTATGTTCATGTTAAATATGTATAGTATATAAATATTCACATGCTAAATATATAATAAATAAATATTCACATGCTATTGTATATATTAGTTCTTGCAATGTGATAAAATCTTTCTCACATGCTATGCATATATACTTCACATGCTTTGTTTGTAAATAAATCCTTGAAATAAATATTCACATGCTACGTTATAAATAAATAAATACTCACATGTGTATATATATTTTTTGTACCAAACTTTTTCAAAAACCAAAATGCCAAGTATCTTATTTCTTCACTAAAAAGATAACTTTAGAATTAAATTAAAATAGGGTACTATCTTTTGGATAGTCGATGTAGGGTGCCTAACACCTTTCCCACATGTTGCCAAACTTTTGAGTCCAAAATCTTTGGTTTGAGACTTTTGGTTTACCTTAATTAATAAACCCTTAAAGTTGGTTTAGTTAATTAGATAACTTAAAAAGAATTAGACAAATAAGTAACCAATTACACCTAATACAAAACTAATGGTTGGTGGCGACTCCTAAAATAAAAATAAGAAAAAGGGACTCACACACACATACACTTCACCCTAGAAATACATGCACACAAAGAGTTACGTCGCTAAGGACCCAATGTGAGATAAACAAAAAAAAAGGAAGAATGGCCCTAACCAAGCTTTTTCTTTCCATTTTTTGGGGCGTCCACACATGTAAGGTTTATTAACCCCTTCTCTTTATTTTATGCCTCGACTTTTTAGATTAAAGCATGCTTTAATTTCTTAGTTATTCACATGTTCTTGTTTGCTAGCATGTTAGATCTAGGTTGTTCTTAGTCTTGCATGAATTAGAGCTTTTCAATTCAAATAATGTGTCCACATGCTTTCAAACTAGGGTTTTCCAATTCAAATAACATGTTCATATACTCTTAAATTTAGGGTTTTTCACAAATCACACACATATTCACCATATCTTTCAATATCAAATCTATACATGCCTAGAATCATAGTTTGAAAAACGGGACCATACCGACTAGTCAAACCGGTTCAACTGAGAACTGGGTACAATCTAATCTGGTAAAAACTCCTAAAATCGCCCAAAACTAGTCAAAAATCAGCTAAAACCGGTAAAAATCAAGAATTGGGTGCAAAAGCGATTCATTGACTGTATCGGTTTTTTAAACCATGCCTAGAATAAAGCTTCATCATGCTTATCAATGTTTGTTTTAATATCTTTACAATCATATGTTCTTGGATGATATAAATTCTTAAATGATATGATATAATCATTGGACATCACAATCTAGAAGACTGGTTTCACTAGGTAAGTTGAGTGTCTAACACCTTCCCAATCCTGTAACCTAGCCTCCGAACTTAGATCAAAGGTTAGTAGATTAGGCTTTTCCCTTGTAATCTTCTAGATTGTAACTAGCAAATGAAGCACTGTACTTTTGTTTTAGATTGTATTTAAGACCAAAGTGATGTAATTTTTGTAATCTTCTCTTTCAATTCTTTTTTATTTTTTTCCAATTAAATGAGTGGCAACTCCATTGTAAAATCCTTAATCTAGGAGGGATAATAACATCAATAGAACCTAGAAACATAAGACAATGTTTTTTCACGAAAAAAATTCGGTCAAATTTTGGATGAAAATGTACCCGGGTCTCTTGAGAGGCAATAACACAACTCCACCCTATTCGCATGTGTTAATGGCCAAAACCATTTGAGAGGCTTTAGGCCTAAGGGGACGCAGTCTCTCACATAAGCCAAGTTCAATTAATATCAATTATGCTTAATGCTTCAAGGTTGGATTAAAAACACGCACACCATATCACAATAAGCAAAGCAAAAGCAAAGAACACAAGCGATTTGGTGACAAATAGACTTAAGCTAAGAAAAATTCTCTAATGATTTAACCACCAACCCCAGAGGCACTATAATAAAATGGAAGTTTACAACAGATTTAACCATAAATCTATTGCTACCTCATGTAAACTTACTGATGTGACCCCACCAACTCCAAATCCTTGTTGGACTCTATCGAACGTGAAGCATTCATGACTTCAATTCAAGAACCTCCTGAAGATTCACTAAGCAACTTGTTTATTTATCGAATGAATCAACTTCAACTAGATCACCGAATCTTTAGAATTCTTCACTTTGAACTCTAGTTGTTGCTTTGAGAGAGCTTGGAAATCTCCAACCTTGTGTGTACAATGCACGACTCTCAAAACATCTCAAATAACATGCCCCAAGTCTCCTTTTATACTTTGGCTTGAAATTTACAAAGCCATAGATGCACAACAGTTGATTAAGTTAAAATAGGATTTTGTTAGCATGATTCTCAAGAATACAAATCTCATGTCCTAGTTTTTGTGTCCTAGTTTTTGTATCTCACTTTATGTTCCATCAATTTCTGTATTCCATGTGTATGATTTTTTCCTATTTTAAACTTGGATTATTTAATAATACGAAGAGCAAAAAGGAATACATGACAAATTGTGAATAATAGTGTAAAAAAGAGCACAAAAAGTGAAACAAAGGATTTGTATTCTAATTCTTGATAGGTCAAGCCATGGTCTCGATAGGTCAACCTAAGTGATTCTCAAACAATCAACTTGATGTCAAGCAAGTATCGAGATTCCGGAAACTTCACTTATTCTTGAGCATAAATTTGGACTTGTCTTGATCTTCACTCTTCATAAAAACTTCAAAAAAAAAAAAAAAAAAAAAAAAAAAACACCAAGACAATACTCCTATAAGATCATTCACGATTTACCAACCTAATACTATGGACTCAACATACTCAATACTACTTCACCCCACCATCCCTCCCTCTCTTGAGGAGGTATCTCACTTAGCAATTCCATAAGTAATCTCCCCAAATTAAACAACCTTAAAAAAATATAAAAAATTCGTTGTTAGCTAATCATCCTGTGATAGCATTTATGTCTCGAAATGGGTTGTCTTATAAACGACTGATCAATAAATATTTATGATTTACCAAATATTTTCATAGAGTTTTAATTTAAAAGAATTGAATTTTTTTTTTTTTTTTTTTTTTGGGTTTACAAAACTAGTTTCTTAGTTTAAACAAACTAAATCTACATATGAAACAATGCCTGTTCAAATCTGATTTGATTTCATTTAAAATCTGGTTCAAAATCAGAGAGCTGAACCAGCCCTATAATTTGTCAACACCACTCTCTTTCACAATCTGACAGGTACATGAACGTTATTGCTTGCTTATTAGGCAGGAGGACCTATCTGACTACGAGGATGTAGAAAATAAAGTTACTTGCATATGCAGATGCAGACAAGGACGTCCACATGAGATGATAATTGATAAAACTTCTTAGCTTTTGGGAGGTGTATAGACGAAGACATCATGAAACCCTACTATGCGAACAAAAACAAACCACGTGTATGTCTCACTCTCAATACGTCCTTCTTCAACTAACGGTTGAGGAATGTCCTCGTCTCCAATTCTCTTAACTTCACATACTAAAATATCACATTTTTGGCACGTGGCAGAACATGTGAATCAAGACTGATTGTCCTCGCATGCATGTCATATCTTCTTAGACGGAAAGTTTTTCTAACTTTTTTATTTAAAGATAAATAGATAGAATCTTAACTTCTCATGCTTAGTTCAAGATGGTCATTCTTTGTCATCGGATTAAGAGACTAATTAGTTGGTAGTATGAGCAAGATTCAAACTCCGACTTAATTGTTAAACGACAAAAATCTTTATTAGTTAAACAAACTAAAATTGACAAGATTTTATAACTTTTTGTTAATTAGCATATATACATAGGATATATAATAAAAGCATATTAGTAAATCTTTAATTATTATTGTATAGGTTTTTTTATTGATTTTTGTTTAGTTTTAACTTTAAAACAGGATTAAAAATTCACTTTCATTGTTGATTCTCCTAATTGTGATAATTAATGCTCAATAAATGCATTTGAATTGTAAGGGTTTTTGGAGATTCTGTTGTTTGGAAGGAATTAGTAAGAAACAACAAACAAAACGACGTCAAAATCATTTGTCTGAGATTCTCCGATTGACTAGTCTCAGATTTACATATCTCTCCTACTCCATCACCATGTGATCCTTGTCACCTTGAAAGATAGCACCGCAGGGAATGTTCACGAGCGCACATGACTACTATCCTACCCACCTAGCATGGGCCACTCTTAGTACGTAAAAGCATATTTGGAGGCCAGTTTGAATATTTTTTTTTTTTTAAAGATAAAAACAAATCTTAATTCATTTGTTTATGTACGACTTTTTAAAGTTAATGATAGCTATAATGATACTTTAACTAGCTTTCCATAAAAAAATTAATTCAAATGCACATCAATGGTGGAAGAGTTTTGGTGCCTACCTACAAGCATATATATTTGAATGCCACTTTGGGATTTTTTTTTTTTTTTTTTTTTATAAAAAAAATAAGATCTTAATTTATTTTTTTATGTACAGTTGTTTCAAGTTATTTTTAACTATAATTAATGGGACTTTTTTTTACCTACTTTTAATAAATAAATAAATAAAAACTAATTCAAATGCACATCAATAGTGGAAGGGTTTGGGTTGGGTTGGCGTCTTGCCCTAAGAAGTAAAGGCTCAAATCTTATAAATCCGTACATTTCATTAGTAATTATATTTGAGATGTTAACATCTAAATCCAATTTTGCATTCTTGGTTTACTCGTGCAATGCACTCAACTCTTCTGTCTCTCTTTCTCTCTCATTATATATATATATATATATACTAATATGTATTAATTAAATAACCAACACGCAAAGTTCTTTAAGTATCTTTGAAGGCCACAGCAGCTCCATTAGCTCAACTTCAACTTATATATGAACATTCTGTTGTGCTTGATTGGTTAAGCTTCTTTCTGTCTTATTAATTAGGTCTATCTCGAATCTCGATGATCTTTTTTTCCCTTGTTTATATATATAATCTTTGAAAGCAGTGACTCCAGAATTTTTTTTTTCCACGAGATCATTAAAAAATTTAATTAAGAAAAAAAACTTAAATATATCGAATTATTGACATAAACAAAACACACACGTTAATACATTAAGTTTTATAATTTTCTTTTACAAGTTTTCATATTTTAAAATTATTTCATGATAATTCATTATCAGTTGTTATTATCTATTGTCAATTTAGGTAGATGTGAGCATTGTATTTTGTTAAGTTTATATAACATTTAAATTTTTATGCAGTTGTCATTATCTTCTTTTTTTTTTTTTTTTGATGGGTCATTATCTATTTTTTATTGTTTTTATAAAAATATTATAAACTAAATGAGAAAACTCAACCCAACAAAACTATATTAATTACTGAACCACATAACTACATTCATTCATATATAAATAATACACTAAATGTCTATTTAACCAGTCAAATGCTTGAACAATCACTAATTTTACTTTTGTTTTCTTAAATCACTAACATAATAATAAAAAGTTATTATAACATAATAACAATACACACATGTAACAAACTCTCTATATTTCATAATTATTAAATTATATAAAGTTAAATTATATTTATATTATACACGAACACATACACACACACCACAATTCACACAAATAACATTATAACAGAAATATAAAAAATAAAAATAAAATAACGCACACAATCAGTATCAGATACACATTCACTTTTTTTTGTGTGCATATATTATAAATTTATAATAAAGAGAAGGATATTCACAATTCACAAACACACACTCTAAGATACGGAGATACTAAGAAAGTGAAATAGAGAAGATAAATGAGATGAGATTCATGATAATGAGATCATATCTCTCTCTCTCTCTCTCACACACACACACACAGATGTGATGTGTTGTTGTTTGGTTTTGAGATGAACTGATTTGCATTCTTGTTTGGTTTTGGGCTAGGCTAATATGTGATTAGGGTATGGAAGATTTAAGTCAAGGTAGGGGCAGAACCACTTAGATGGGTGGGGGGGCGGGGGCATGGCCACCCCAAACTTTTCCAATATTAGAAAATTACCACTAAATTTTCCTAAAATTTTCAAAATATGTATGGTTGGCCTCCCAAACTTAAATATTATATTTTTACCCCTAAATTTACAAAAACATTTCATAAGAAATATAGTTAGCCCCTCAAACTCTTCATATTTTTTGTATGATACTCTTAAATTAGTTCAACAATTTATATAAATATATATATATATATATATATTCAAGTCAGGGGTTCATTTGAACCCTTGAACAATATGTACAACCGCCCATGTTTGAAAGTTTCATTTCTTTTAGGAACAATGTATTTTTATTTGACATTTTTTTTTTTTGGAAAAATAAGTTATCCAAAAAACATTAATTAGTTTATTTTTGTAAAAATAATATCTCAAGTTTAGGAATCAAACAATTGAAAATAAATTTCAAATATAAAGTTGTATTGATGAATGAGTGAGTACAATTCTATGTGTATAATTCTTTTACAATAGAATGCTCTTGTGGGCACAAGCGCCCGTGAATGAGTGGTTTCCTCGTGGGAAGTACGCCTCAACCTAGGGTGGACCGAGCGGAGGGTGAAAATGGAGTCGCCACTTAGATTAGGTCTAGGAACCATATACATAGTGTCCTTGTGGAAGGACTGATCTTTAGTAGAGCACGTATTTGGAGTTTAGGTATAGGGATGGGAAGGTATTAAGCACCCAACCCCACCTGACCCTTAGGTTGGCCTCCACTCATTGTGTTCCAAATCCTAATCCCATCAAAGGATCTTTTAATAGGTTATTCTAAAATCACACACACACTAACATGCATCTAAACACACAACATGACATATTATCCCAAGAACCTAGCATTCATCTATCATGGCATTCATATTCATTTATCCAAGGGCAACAAGCACATCACAAGGCAGTAGCATCAATAAAGCATTAACACAAACATTCAAGTATTCAAGCATGTCATCATGACATCCATTAAACAAATTCATGATGTTCATCCAACAACTCATGTTAAATAATCAAATGCATATGCATATTCGCATGCATGACTTATCTCACTTACCTCACAGCCTGACAACACCTATGCATCATTAATGCATGTTCATGTTCATATGCATGTTCATAGTGTTCATCAAGCTTAAAACCCTAATCATGTCATCTAAGCTAGCAAGTAAACATGTTATTCCTACTATTCTAAGACCTAATCATTCAAAATCTAACTAAACATAAGCTAAAATATGCATTTAAGCATAAAAGAAAAAAAAGAACAAACCAATTCTGGGTTTCTGGGCTAAGCTTGCGTACGCATGGTCATGGAGGTGCGTACGCATGCACGAGCCTACATACGCATCCCTGCCCAGAAACACAGTATGCAACACCAATCAAAACCTAACTTAAACAACCTAACATGCCTTCTAATTATCAAAGCAATAAACCTAAACTACACAGAAGAATATTAAAGAAGAAAAAAAAAATAAAAACAAACAAAGAAATAGATAAAGGCAAGAACAAAAACTCACACAAAAACTTCTACAGCTTGGTTTTGACCGTTCCCCTCGGTGAATCTACAAAACAAAATACCTAGAGGGTTAGTAAGTTTAAATAGAAGGCTTTGGACTAAAATAAGTCCCAGCCAAGAAACTTTTAGTTTAGGATGCTTTTCAAAGTAAAAAGTTTTTTTTAAATCACTTTTTTGGAGTAGATTCTATGTGTTTTTGGGAAAAGGGCTGTGGGGCATTTTTATAGTGTTCAGAGAGAAGGGGCGAAGGCAATCCCAAGCGATATGGGATTGCCTCTGCCACAATTTTGAGTAAAAAACCTTTCTTATAGAAATCCTAAAAGCCTAGCTGCGTATGCATGCTCGTAGCTGCGTACGCATGGGGTTAAGGATGCGTACACAGGCTCAAGGCCGCGTACGCACCCTTAGGGTTTCTGTAAGGTTTTTCTTTCTTCATGGGGTTAAGGATGCGTACGTAGGCTCAAGGCCGTGTACACACCCTTAGGGTTTCTACAAGGTTTTTCTTTCTTCCAAAAGCGTCTTTCAGCTAAAGATTTTCCATAGCTAGGCCCTAGATCAGCCCTAGACCTTCTAGTGTTATTGTCATTGGGGAAGGAGGGCTTGAGTCGTAAGGGGTAAAAAATGAAGTGTTTACAACTCTTTCAATTAAATCTCCTTGAAAAGTTATTTAATCCAGGGGCTATTCAAACGAAGTTTTGATTCAAACACAAAATGTTTTCTCCACTTTGGTTGGAAAATTGATTGAACGGTTTTTACAATGGAAGTATGATGAATCTCTAGCCATGAGTTTGTTAGAGACTCCTTATTCTTTGTGTTCTTCAAACATTCTTTGTATTCACAAGCTTTGTGAGGAAATTCTTCAGAATTTTAAAGGCTTGATTCCATAGTTTTGATAATTTGAGTTTTTTTTTTTTTTTTTTTTTTTTGAAAATTTTGGAGGCTTTTGAAACTTGATTCCAGATCAACCTCTAAACTTATAAGCCAAAGTTTCTAAAACACTTTCAAAATTGGTCAAGAATGAGCTATGGGTGGCCCTTTATTCATAGTGGTCTCCCACTTTAAATTAAAGATAAGTTGTTTATTTTGATTGACTTAAAATAAACAGTCTCACTAGGACTCATGTTTGTTGATGGTTATCTCTAATTTTATTTATTTTATTAAAAATAATTATTAACTAATTTTATTGGAAGACTTGTTTCCATCTTGTGGGTGCAAGTGACACATTGCAATTTTTAATTTGCTAGTATGATGTCAACTTGGATGACACAAAGCACTATTTGATTTTTTTATTTAATTAGTTTAGTAACACATATAAATTTAGGATTTGTCACTAAAATTTTAATGAGACATGTTGTAATTTGCTTAATTGTTTTTCACTTCCTACAATTTTATATTTATATTGAGCTTGTTAAAATCTCATTTTTAGGTAAAATTATATTTTTATATAACTTAATTTTTAGATTAGATAGGTAATATAATTGGCCTCTCTTGAGGTTTCAAGAAATAACAGTTTTTACTACTGCACACCATTGGCGTGATGGTCACTTTACAAGTACAAATTTTTGTAAGGTGGGGGGCAAGGGCCAAGATTCAAGTTGTTAGGGTCATATTTTTTATGTAATTGGCTAATCCTTTTACAAAATGCACTTTACATGTAGTTGGGTAGATCTAAGTTTGGTTTAATGTATCAAGTAGTATGTTGTTCAAACATATCAAGTAGTATCATTAAAGACATAAAAGTTGATCCAAGAAACAAGTGAAGAAAAGCTATTTCATTAAAGCTCAACACAATCCCGACAGATGCTGCTATCGAAGATTAATGGAGAAGCTCGACACAAGCTCGATCTATCGAGATCTACGATTTCAGAAATCTCAAATCTGAAATTTGGTCCGTGATGACTTGAATGATTAGGGCTTCTCTTCTTACAACCCTAGTCATATATAAGGTTTATTTTAAAAGTCATCAAGTACAAAAACAGAGACTTAGAACTCATATACTCTGTGAGAAGCTACTGCATATGTACGCCTTAAAGTTTTGTAACCAAGTGCTTCCTAATCTTCATTGTTTATGAAGTGAAGAATTTTGCAGCCAACAACAATCAATCAAGTTGCTAGAGTTAGTCACGTACTGAGATCTGTGCAAAGGAATTAGTCACATATTGGAGATTTGTGCAACAAAGGAAAGAAGTCTTCTACAAGATCAAGTCCAATTGGGTATTGGAGCAAAGATTCAATTGTAGGTTGGTATTTTGGGATAGGCCAGGATAGTGGTAAGATTTCTCATACTTGTAATCGCTTGATTATTGATTAGTGGATTCTTGGGAGTGGTGACCTTAAATTCACCTAGTGGAGTTTTTGCCTTGCGAGAAGTTTTTCCCATTTGTCAACAAATTACCGTATTAGTTTATTTTCTGCTGCATTTAGTTTATTTGGTGATTTGTTGATGCCTCCACAATTTACATGTAATTTGACCTAATTAATCAACTTTGATAATTGAATTAATTTACCGAGGTCAATCTATTTTAACCCAATACAAGTCTTCAAAAGAAAGGTTCACACACATATACACTTAAATTATGTTATAGTAAGATTTCTATTTCAGATAAAAAAATAAAATAAAATAACATTCCTCTAAAACATTTCAAGAAATAACACTGCTAAGAGGTTTTAGTAAATATAATAAATAAATTCATTCCCCTAACGCCGTTTCTTCCTAACCGTTCTTCCTAACGGAATATTATAGTCTAAAGAAAAAATACAAAGGTTCGGAAAGTATCGTTTTGTGAATTCTCAAGTGAAAATGTAATAAATAAGTTCATGCCCTCTCACACCGTTTCTTCATTACGGAATATTCTAGCTTAAAGAAAAAATGCAAAAGGTTTAGAAAGTGTCATTTTGTGAATTTTAAAGTGAAACTGGTATAATTTACTCCTTTTAATAAACCACACTACATTGATATTTGACAATGTGTGATGCCCAGTTCCTTATATTAAATACAAAGGTATGGAAAGTGTCGTTTTGTGAACTCTCAAGTGATGTAATAGATATTCCTATGTGTGAGGGATTTCACAATTTGTTCCAATATCAATGGGCTTGATCTGCGATCGAATGCTATAAAAGATTTGTGCTCCCTCATCCTTCACCAATTGGTGGTTTGATGGATTGGTAAGGCACACAGTCCGACAAGTGGTATCAGAGCCAAGGTCATAGGTTCGAGTCGTTGGAGCCGCATTGTGAGGGAGGGATTGTGAGAGATTTCACAATTTGCTCCAATACCAATAGATTTGGTCTACGATCGAATGCTATAAAAAATTTGTGCCCCCTCATCCTTCACCAATTGGTGGTTGGATGGATTGGTAAGGCACACGGTGCGACACTATGGCATTACTATTCGGTTGTTTGGTTATGTTTTTGTTTTTATTACAATAAATAGTTATTCCTTATGAATAGTTATTCTTCAAAATGAGGAATAACTATTTCTTATCAAAAGTACTGAATATCTATTCTTTCACCTTATGTAATAACTTTTTAAAAAAATTTCTTAAAATGCCATTAGTTGCTACATCTTCAAAAGGAAAGAAAATAAATTTTCCTTCTTGTTAATCATTAGCTCTATTTTGAACACCCTAAAATAAGTGTATTTTAGGAAATTTGACTTAAAAATGGTTTAATTACACATTCTTTTTATACTTTACTAAATTGTAGATGCATATTCAGGATTCTATTCTTAAATGGTCACCAAACTAATGAATAGTAATACTTATTACATTCCAACTTAATGTATTCTTTGTAATACTTATTCATATTCTCATGTAATAATCATTACAGTGTACCAAATGTGCCTTAAGTTCATGCCCTCTCACACCGTTTCCTCCTTACAGAATATTCTAGCTTAGAGAAAAAATACAGAGGTTTAGTAAGTGTCGTTTTGTGAATTCTGAAGTGAAATTGGTATAATTTGTTCCTTTTAATAAACCACACTACATTGATATTTGAAAATGTGTGACGCCGAGTTCCTTAGATTAAATACAAAGGTACGGAAAGTGTCGATTTATAAATTCTCAAGTGAAAATGTAATAAATAAGTTTATGCCCTCTCACACTGTTTCTTCCTAGCAGAATATTCTAGCTTAAAGAAAAAATACAAAGGTTTGGAATGTATCTTTTTGTGAATTTCAAGTGAAATTGGTATAATTTTTGCTCCTTTTAAAAAACCACATCACATTGATATTTGAGAATGTGTGACGCCCAGTTCCTTAGATTGCTGGTTCGATTGCACTGCACAAATTAGGAGAGCAAAAAAAAATCATCAATGTCAAAAGACAGTCGTTTGAAACAAACATTTATATAATCTAACTTATGTAGAATTCTGGGTTTTACTATATCATCAGAAAGGTTAACATAAAGTAAAATAAATGGCTTTTCCTTGAATAATTTAATCACACCATGTGATGACACTTGGATAGATGCAAAAGTTGACATTAGACACCGACTATTCAATCACTCCACGGTAAAACTTGATACAATACCCTGTAAAGTTGAATTTTTAGGTTAGTCAGAAATTTATACAAGTTCTTGGTTTCAAGGTCCAACCTTGAAAGTTGAAACCGGGTGCTCTGGAAGTTGTCGCTGACTTATAAGGCCTTACAATGTCATAATTGACAGAGACAAGCAATAACCAATAGATAGACTGAACAAATTATTGGCCACCAGCTTAATTTTAGAGATTTTTTTATTTTTTTATTTGTTATTTATCAATTGTTTTTTTTATTTGCTGAATAAGTTATTTATTATATGTTAAAATGTACAATTCCTAGTACATTGGACCAAATTCAATTATTAATGTCCTTGTAAAAAAATTTTAAACCATAAATCCGTTTGATTTTAATATTATCAATAAAATTGGGATGAAGTTTATTTATGATTGTAGATGCCCCATTTCATTCCGACCTATATCCGAGCTCCCCGGTCCTAATGACGAGAAATCAAATTGTTACCAAAAATGATCAGCATCATGTGTAGAGTTCGACGAGGATGAGAACCCTAAAAGTGGCCCAATACAATTCAAGCCCAAGCCTAACTATGAAGTAGAAAACAAGCCCAAGCCTAAAAAGTCCGAACTATAATTAAAATGGCTCACTGTCGTAATTCACACCCATCGTGCACACCCGTTTCCTTTCACACAATTGAGAGAGCACACGTTGTCGTTTCAGGGTGGTCATAGGCCGCGAGTCATCAACAAATTGGCAATCCCACTGGGGAAACTTAGAGAGTTTAACCTTAGAGTTTTTGGTTTACTTTTAATCTGGTCATTGGCTTATAAAGGTTGCAATTGGCATTAATTTTCGGGCCTTCTTTTCGAAAATGTTTTTACTATATCTTTAGTAAACCATTTTCAAAAAGAAATGTGTACATATTTTCAAAAATTCTTTTCCAAAATTGGGTTTTTTGTAGTGTAGATAAATCATAATTCAAGAAATCTCCAGCCTTTCGCATAAATAATGGCTGGATTAGTACATTTTATTGTGTGAAGATGCCCCAAAAATCAGCTTTTGACTTGAAAAATAATACTTTGTGAATTTCCTTTGAACTTTTTGAACTTACTTTATCGTCTTGCCGACCTTTGTTTTGGCCAAGTAAGATATCGTTGGAATGATTGTGATGTCTACTTTCTAAATACGCTTTCTTTATTGTCCAAATCTTCTAATTTTATATGTTGGAGGCCTCAAAAAATGGAGGAAAACCCCCATTTATATGTAAAATTCCCTCTTTAATATATATATATATATATATATATATATGTTAGGATTAATGCCCTTAAAACCTATTACATGATGCTATGTATGACTTAATGTTATAATTAATAAAGTTGTTTTATTATTATCTAAAATAATGGTAACATAAATATTTGAACATTATCATATAGTCCATGAGATGCATAGTATGTGATTTATGTGATTTAGTCACAGAAGATATAAATCACAAGTTATTTGTAAACTCAGGATTTTAGTTCGTAGTCAGTGATGAAATTGGGTATTTCATCTGCGAAGACTATAACATATCAACTAAGATAATTTATCTTAATCATGGAAGTTGAGACTTCTAGTTGATATGTTTTAAGAGTTAAGACATATTGAACTGGACCGTTGTAAGATTTATTATTCTCCTAACGACTGTCAAATAAATAATAAATCTCACGACTTATTTACATGAACTCTTAATCCTGAGAGAATAATGGATTTGATCATGAAGTGTAGGTTGCTTTGATATATCAGGAGTGAAATCTAAAGTCACGATCAAAACCTCAGTATGTTGGGCAACCACATTTAGTGTTGATGGAACATAAATTCTCAAGATGAAATTCATAATCTCTTAACGGAGATATAAAATATTTCCTTAAAATAAGTTTAATGGGTTTGGTTATTCAAAATGTTAAGCCTAACTACTTTATTAAGGAGTTACTAAAGTATATATGTATAAAATTGGATTTCATAAATATATGATGAATAACTTAAAAGATTAAACCAGGTACTCAAGGATTAAGATGTAGTAATCTTCAAAATGGCAGTCTACATTCATGACTTTGTATTACTACGAATATTTTATGAAGAGGTTGCATGTATAATAAAGTCTTAGGATATAATTTATTAATAAGGCCTAGAGTGCAATTATATTTATATAGTGGTATTAAATATAATTAATGGTAACTTTGGACTTGTCAAGAGTTGACAGAAAAGCCTAAGGCCCATTGGAGCTAGAGTCTTATTTGTTCTCTTTTGATCCCACTCCAAGCCACATACTAAAGCCCAATTGGAATGACCCAAAAGGCTAGTCCAATTAGATAATCAATTAAATATAAGGAGAGAAACATACAGAATTTCATAAGAGTTTTTCATAAGGAACGAAATGGTGTGTATGTGAGTGTAAGCCACTATCTTATTCTCCCATTGGAAACTGATTGAGAGACCACACTTCTTGGGCATAAAGTGGAATTGGAGTGAAGATTAAAAATGTTCTCAAGTACTTCTAATCTTTGGTTTTGAATTTCACCGCACTAAGGTACGCTCACTTGTTCTTGAATTCTGAAATTTGCATAGTACATGTTATCAATTGTGAATGAAGTAGATCCGTTAATTTTCCTCTGTGTATGTCTTATATGCAATACAAACATGTATTTTTCCAACAATTGGTATCAGAGCGGTCTTCAATTTCAAATTTGTATAACATGTTTTGTGAGTTTTGGAATTAAAGATGGTAATTTCATGATGTTAGAAGATTCTACACTCAATTTTCTGCATGGTTTTTGAAATTACTGTTTTATAAAAACTAATTTTGATGTTATGATGTTGTTTAAGTTTGATATTAAGTATGTTAAATTGAACTTTAAGGCTATAGCATCAATGGTATTCAGTTTTAATCTCAAACTCAATCTATTATGTTCATATGATGGTAGTTTGTTCATGAAAAACCGTTGAAAACTGCTTGGTGAAAATTCTGGAAATTCAGTTTTACGAGTTTTGACCGATCGAGAATTCCCTTCGATCGATCGAATGTTCCTTTTCAATCGATTGAACAGGAATCAAGAATCGATCGAGTCAACACGAGAGTTTATGATGAATTTATTAAAATTTCGACTAATCAGGAATTCCTTTCGATCAATCGAATTTGACTTCTCGATCAATCGAACAGGAATCGAGAATCGATCGAGTCATCTAGATTGTTTATTAAATTTTTCTTCATGATTTCGATCGATCGAGGGATACATTCGATCAATCGAAAGTTGTGAATTTTGAATTTTCACTAAGTGTTTTCACATTTAAAAGTGCAAGACTATGTGTGATGAGATTACACATAATTTTTAATTAAAAACTTTTCTTTTAAAACATCTAGTGGGAGAGAGATACAAGGGTTGGATCTCACAGCCTCCATTGTCGGTTTATAGTAGTGTGATTAAGCACCTCGCCTTGGTGTATATGCCTTGCTCCCAACGGAGGGTGCTTAATTCATGGTACTATAGATTAAACTTCTTAATGATGGATGATATGTGTTTTTACATTAAGAACGACCACGATACCGTGGAGTTACTTAATGACTCACATAGATTTCAGGCAATGGTGTACACTAAACTAAGTTTAATGTTAACTTCCCTACGAAGCTATGTCATTATTACTTAGAGACTAAAGGAAATATGGCATATTATTAGTGTTTGATAAGAGTTATCATGATAGCACTAATAATGAGAATAGTTCTCAATCAGTCATAGTGTTTATAATTTACTTGCTACCAAGGAATTTTAAACATGGGATTGGGTTGTCGTTGCATATTTTATATTATGATTTTATTAAGGTTCCATACTATATGTTTATATGCTAAATTGATAACGTCCAATTTTACTTATTATATTCATATTTGTTATTTTCATATTTAAATCATGGCATCTTTTATCCCACTTGTTGCTATTCTTAATCAAAACAAACTAACTGGATCCAACTATGTTGACTGGAAAAGAAATTTGGACATTGTTCTTACTACTAAAGAGCACAAGTATGTGCTTAGTCAACCTTGTCCTAACTTTCCATCATTAGATACTCCTCTTGAGGAAAAACAGCGATATGATCGTTGGCAGAAATCTAATGAGATGGCCAAGTGCTATATCCTAACATCTATCTCAAATGTTCTACAATATCAAATGTAGGATGTAGGACTAGCTTCAGACATAATGTTAAGTCTGAAAGAGATGTTTGGTGAGCAAGGCTGTTCTGCTAGGCAAGAAACTATGAGGCAAATTTATACTACCAAAATGTCTGAAGGTACTTCAGTGAGAGAGCATTGTCTTAGGATGATCTCTAATCTGAATACACTGGAAGTTTTAGGTGCCAATATTGATGGAGAGTCCCAAGTGGATATGATACTCCAGTTACTACTAAAATCATTCAAGGAATTCAAACTTAATTATAATATGAACAAAAAGATTTATTCATTGTCTGAATTAATGAATGAATTGGTAGCGGCGGAAGGCGTTCTTGGTACATCCAGTGTTGATGCTAATATGGCTAAAGCTTCTACTTCTCAACCTAAGTTGAAAGGCAAGGGTAAAAAGAAGAAGAAGAAGGATTTCACCAAGCAAGATGGTAAACAAATTGCCTTAGGAGTTGCCAACAAGGGAAAGAAAAAGGAGTACACCAAAGGAAAGTGTTTCCATTGTGGCAAGAAAGGTCATTGGAAGAGGAATTGTCCAATATTTAGAGCTGCCAAGAATAAGGGTATGAAAAGTTCATTCCTTCTTGAAATATGTTTAGTACAAAATCCCACGGATTCCTGGTGTGTGGATTCAAGTTGTACTAATCATATCTGCAATTCTTTGCAGGGGTTCCAGGAGACCAGAAAGCTGAATGAGGGAAAACTGTTTCTTACTTTGACTAATGGGAGCAGAATTCCAGTTGTAGCTGTTGAAGTGTTTAATTTATGTTTTGATTCTAGAGTTTTAATATTAGAAGACTGTTTATATGTACCTAATGTTCGTAGAAATTTAATTTCTACAACTTATTTAGGTAAACATGGATATTGTGTTATCTTGAAAGACAATGTTGTAATAAAGAATGATAAAGTGTTTATCTGTTCTGGCAATATTGTGGATGGTCTTTATATTTTAACTCCTGATAAGCATAAATTATAAAACTCTAAATTAGATAATGACTCTCATGTAAAATCATTAAAGAGAAAGTTTCCTTCTGCTAATGATGCATATCTTTAGCACTTGCGTTTGGGTCATAATAATCCAAACAGAATTCAAAGATTGATTAAAGATGAACTCTTAGAGCCATTGGACTTTGGTGGATTTCCAATTTGTGAATTTTGTTTAAAGGATAAAATGACCAAAAAACCTTTTAATGCAAAAGGTAGAAGAGCACAAGAGTTGCTTGAATTAGTTCATATGGATGTATGTGGTCCTATGTCAACCCAAGCAAAAAGGAGGTTTTGAGTACTTCATCACTTTTACGGACGATTACTCAAGATATGGTTATGTGTACCTAATGAAACGGAAGTCCGAAGCTTTTGAAAAATTCAAAGAGTTTAGGGTTGAAGTTGAGAATCAATTGGGTAAACGCATAAAGGTCATTCGATCTGATCGAGGTGGTGAATACCTTCTTGGGGATTTCAAGGATTGCTTAACTCAAAATGGGATTGTATCCCAATTAACTGCACTTGGAACTCCCCAACAAAATAGTGTAGCAGAAAGAAGGAATAGGACTCTTTTAGAAATGGTTAGGTCCTGTGAGAGACCGCGCCCCTGGCCCCTTTTTATGGTGTGTTGGGCCAAACCCACGTGAATGGGTGGAGTCATGTTATTACCTCTCAAAATGGAGATTCGACTAGTTATATTTTCCCCTTTAAATTAAGGGTTTTACAATGGAGTCATCACTTATTTAATTATTGGAATAAATAAAAAAACCAAAATTGAAAAATTCCTCAATTTATTAATTTGTAATTGAATTTACATTGATCATAGGAAAATTACATGGCTTTGGTCCTAGATACAATCTAAGATAAAGTACATGGCTTTGTTTCCTAGTTACAATCTAAAAATCAAAAATTACATGGATAAACATTTGATCTACTAACCCTTGATCTAAACTCGGAGGCTATGTTACAAGGTGGGAAGGTGTTAGGCACCCACCTTGCCCGGTGAAACCGATCTTCTAGACTATGGTGGCCAACATTCATATCACATGTTGAGAAAGAAGAACCGAAAACTGGTGGTGGAAACCCTGTGGTCTTAAGTGCTCGTGCTAAAGCAGCTAAAGGGCTGGTTGAGCTTGTACATGGTAATCTGGAATTAGGTATGTTGAGCCCTTGGTTTCCTCTTTTTTGTTGTTTTAAGAGTTTTCCTCAATGACTGAATAATTAGCTTTTTTACTTCAGCGGAGACATTTTTGAAAGGATGTGGGAACAATGAAGGAAGCATTGGTGAGATTCATGGAATTAGTCATTGTGGAAGAGATTATAGTGAAGTGCATTGAGCCATTGATGTTTTGATTTCTAGGTAGTGTTGCTCTATCATATGGAGAACTCTTGCATGCCACGCAGAACTTTTCATTGGCAAAAGAGGTATACAAAAAAGTAATTCAAGGGGCATCTGAGAATAAAGATTTTAGTGATATGCATGCCTTTGCAGCTTGTAATATGTCCTCAGAGGAAGTATTGTTGGCAGCTACTTGTGCTTTAGGACAGCTTGAGGCACACATGGGGTAGGCTCAGCTTACTTGTATATCTTTCCTTACTCCTTAGCTTTTCTTTTTCCCTTTAGTATTACACCTTTAATCTATTATGTTCTTTTAGGAACTTCGGTGATGCAGAGGACATATTGACAAGGGCATTATCAAAAACAGAGGGTCATTTTGGTATGTTACTTCGGCCTTTTGTAGTTAATCATGTGACATACAAATACTTTGCATTTTATAATTGCATCTATCTCTGAATGATATCTTGATATGTCTTGTGGTTTTATTTGTTTGATATAGGCTCTCATCATCCGAAGGTTGGGGTTGTATTAACTTGCTTAGCACTTATGTTTCGGCATAAAGCAAGGCAGGAGCAAGCAAGTTCTCTTATGATTCAAGAGGTCAGAACTTGTACCTGACCAAATTTATCTATTTTGGCAAACTTTGAAATTTTAACATTTATTATTTCATTCACTGGCTCTTAATTGAACTTGCTAATGTGTGGCCATGCATTAGTAATTTGATTTCAATGATTTTAGGATATTGAATGAATTCAGTAAGTGAAGGTCACGGTTAATTACTCTTTTTTCCCTCTAATAAGATGGTTTATTGAGATATGTTATTAGGTTATTGGGTCTCACATATGTATAATTGATACTTAGCTTTATGGTGAATAAGAAAGATAATTTTAGTAAGACAATCTGGTGACGAGACTAGTTTACCTAGTGGTCAACCCCATAACTTATTCATTGGTCAACCCAATAATCTAGTCTTTAGATTCTCTGGCATATTTCTTTATCTATTTATTGATTCTTCGTTGGTTGATAGGATGAAAAGTGGGAGGATAGAAAATGTAGGAAGGATGGAAAATGTTTCAGTTTTCTCTCATGTGTTTGGTAGAGAGAATGGAAATGTGAAAGAATAGAAATTAGAGATATGGTTTTTTTTTTTTTTTTTTTTTTTGTTTTGTTTTTTTTTTTTTTTTATGTTTGGTCGAGGAAAAGGGAGAAGAAGGGAAAGGTAATTTCTATAAATTTATTTTTACTATATGAAGTAACTTTTTTTATGAGTTTATAAAAAATTTAAATTTTTTCTATTCTTGTATAAGAAAAAAAAAAAATATCATCATATAAATTAGTATAGATGATAACATCACATTTATTATATTATATTATTCTATTTTATTTTTATTTCTTTACCTATCCATTTTATATATAAAAAAATTAATTAGCTGAATTAAATGCAATGACATCTAATGAAAATAACACATCACAAAAAAAAAAAAAAAAAAAAAAAAAATTCTCCCAATCATACTCTTTGTAGAAATTTTTTTTTCTGTAAAAGGGTTATCTTGTCTTGTTAACAGGTGTCAAAACAAACATTTTAAAAAAATAACAAAAAAAAAAAGTAAAAAAAAGGGTCAAAATAATAAATTTCTCTCAAGTTTTCCTCCCAAATTGGGAGGATGGTTTTTTGTGGGTTTGGGTGGAAAATCTCCACCCATCCACCTTTCCATCCTATCCCATTCCCACCATACCAAACAAAAGAAAACCTCCTTTTACATCCTTCAACTTTTTCCCCCACCCCCCTTTCAAGTTTATAATTATATTGGGGTAGTTTATGGGAGGATGTCTTCTAATTTATTACTTTAAAATTGTTGCCAGGGACTTTATAGAAAGGCAATAGAGTTGCTGAAAGCTCCACCATTGGAGACTGATGGTATAGTGAGCAGCTCCTTGATTTCTCTCCTTATGTTCAATTAGATGGTTTTTTTTTTCTTCCCTTTTTTGGTCATTTGTTCCTACTCTTTGATTGTGTAGATACAGAAACAAAGGCTGGTAGAAGTGATGTAGTGGCCCTTGCAAGAGGTAATGGTTAAGCATCTGAATAATTCTCAATATACATTTTTAATCAACTTTATAAACATACGGAGAGATTGTACCAGAGTAATTTCCATGTTAAGAATTTGTGTTGGCCCTCAAAAGTCATATGTTTATATTGCTATATGTTACACCAATGTATATACCTGAACATTGACTTTGTTTACCTTTTGCATTTGTTCAAATTCTGAAAACTGAGTGTATTACATTTATAAACTTATGGCAACTCCGCTTTTGTCACTTTTGTTTTACCGGTTGAATCTATTGATTCTGTTCTATTTGTAAGATGGAGGGAAATTAGAGTGCATATCATATTTCTGCTGAGGCTGAGATGCTTGTTTGTCTTGCATACACCTTGGCATGGATGGTATCTGACAAAATGTATGCACATCAAGAGTTGTGACTTGTGAGTAGTGTCTATGCTCCAAATTTAAGTAGAATGTGTGCGCACGCACTTGCACCCGCAATGTGTTTTATTTGTCATGGTTTGGTATGTTGACTTTTAGCAGGATTTCTGCATTGATGTAGTTCTTTGATTATGTAGGTGGGTATGCAGAAGCACTTTGTGTCCAACAGAATAGAAAGGTTCAAGGAGAGAAAATGAGGAGTTGGGCTGAGGCTGCATGGACGAACCGCAGGCTGTCACTGGCTGAGGCACTAGAAATATCAGACCCATCTTCCAAAGTGCCTGTTATAGATGCTCGAATCTGCAGGGCACTGTAATTTATCTTTTTCCATGTTTTCCAGCAGGAATTTGCGGTTCCAGTTTTGATACATTACGCCCAAGAAATTGGGAAATTCAGTCCAAACCCACGTACACACCACCTTTGTAGCAAGTCAGAAAAATGTATGAAATTATGTATCCCTCTGAATATGCAGAGAGACATTATCTGTATAATGTGATCTTTGGACAATCCCCTGTATATAAATTTTGGTCAGAAATTAAATAGTTTCAGATGCACAAATCCAAGTACTCTTGGGTTTGATTATCTCTTTTTGGTTCCTTTGGGTGGCTGTGTTGTTTTCTGATTTCATATATGGCATACTTTTGAAGTCCATATACTACATACCATAGCAAAGTTGGTGTGGTGATCTTAATTCAAGCTGGTTGACAAGTAAAATGAACCTCAGATTGATCATTGATGAGCTCTAAGCCCCAATGGTTACTGATTTAAAGGTTTAATACATAGTTGTATTGTATGCGCAGTAAAATTTAAGGGTACACTTTCAGTCAAAACATCAAATACAAATACACTGTTTAAAGGTACAATACAGAGTTAAATTACAATTACAGCTCTTGTAATGAATAATAGACTGCTCACATGAGTTACATACATTCAAGCATACATATATAAATATATATACATGTACGAATGTATGTATATATCCAGATTAAATGATCACAGTGGAATATCAAGACCTTTGCCTATATCCACACCAATTACCTGCAATATCCCCTTTTTTATTATCTGAAAAAACACAACGCCACAATGAGTGACAGTTAGGAAAAAAAAATGTTTTGGTTTACAATAGCAAGAAGACAGTTAAGTTCAAAAGAAAGAAATAACTCACCAATTCTACAATGAAAGTCCCAATAAGTCCAATCATACAAGCTCTAGAATTCCAAGTTTCAGCTGTCTTTGTGAAACCAAGAAAAGGGGCTCTGAATTTTGGCTCTACTTTCGGCAGTTCTACCTGAAATTTCCTAAACCCATTTCCTCAGGTAACACAGAATAATGTTTTATTACGAAAACTAAGAGCAAAAAGCAAGAAGAACATACTCCAGCAGGAAGCTTTGCAGCAAGGACTCTGAAGGAGACCCGGTTCTTGAAATTTGTAGCATTACGATTATTGAAAAGAGTTAGTTGTTGGTTTCGATGATTTATTGGAGCTCTGGAGGGAAGGAGGAGAGAAGAAGATATTATGGAAGATGAAGATGCCATTGGCTTTGGTTCTACAACCATAGCAATTGCCTCTTCAGTCACCTTATCTACTTGTTCATATTTTATTTTATTTATTATTATTATTATTTTTCTCTTTATGACTTTTATTTATTTATATATTTTTCCTGGCTAGTTTTGATACACGTTCATATTGGACTGGACTGTGGTGAGTACTGCGCAGGATACTTCTAGCCCATTGCTCTTGTCTTGGGTCCCACTCCTAACAATTAAAATTTGAAAGGGTAGATTCACTAGATTGTAGCTTTTTTTTTTCTTTAAAATTTCATTAATTTAGAACAATTATATGTTTAAATTTATTGTTCATACAAATTTAAACAATATTATGTGTGCGTTTGACATGGATTATTTTTGCCAACTTATTTTACTATTCAGTTTATTTTTGTTACTATTTATGGGTCTTACTGCACTTTTTGATATTATTCATGGGTCCTACTATACTATTTCAGCTAACTTTTACCTTTATCTACAGTACTTTCAGTAAAAAGTTTTCAGTTTTAACAAAATAAGCAGATCCCAAACGGATACTATATATGTCTACAATGTAAAGTGTACATGAATAATAAATGTAAAAATATAATTTTTCATCAATATACATTTACATATATTCCACCAATTCTCTTAAAATTAAAATTTTAAATATAAAAATTATTAATTATTTCAATCAATTATAATAAATGATCATTTAATATTTTACTGATCCAATATTTTCAAAGATTTTGATCCATAAAAAATGAGATATTAGCATATTTGATTTTTTTTCCCTTTCGATTTTTCACATATATTTATATATTCACTTTTATTATTTATTAGATCGATACTTTCATTATTCAAAGAGTTTGATATTGTAAACATGTAATAGGGCTTGTGGGTTTTAGGCCCACTTTATTTATCTTACTTGTACATCGCACGTACTTGTACTGCACACTTCTATTTTCTATGTAAAGACACTCATGTATATGTTATCACTTGAGAAATACAATACAATTATTCAGTATTTCTAACAGATATTTTCACCGATATGTATTGAATCTATTGATATCATTCTCGATTTTTATAACTAAAACAATTTTCTTTAGATTTAAAAGATTAAGAAGAGAGAAAGATTGGGCGGATAAAAGAGAACGTAGGGAAGTGGATATAAGTTACATATAAAAGTCAGTTTTTATATCATATATCATTTACACAATATTAAAGAGTGTTTTTAATTTAAAAAAAATTAGATATTAATTATAGAGATTTAGATAAAACTACTATAAGTTATAGAATAATTTGTTGAATGTCACATTTTTTAAATTATAATTGATACTTATAGATAGATAAAGCTTTTTATTTAAATTTCTAATGAATAAAAATATTTAATTAACTTTATGCAAATATATATATATTTATATAAAATTGACTTTATGTATAAAAATGGCACATTTAACCGACTAAGTTATGGTTAAATAACATAAGTATAAAGATATATGTACAATTAGGTGACTTAGGTAGTGCATGGGGAATGTGGGGCCTAGATATGAGTTTTGGGGGCAGGGGAGGGGTGAGGTATTTATGTAGTAATATATCTAACTAGGTCAAAATATATATAAAGATATACTTGAAATCTAATTTAATTTAATTGGTAAAAATTTGTCTTAAAAAATGGTTAAGTCTTGATTTCAAAAAAAAAAAAAAAAAAAGGGATCAATATCATATCTTATAATCGAAGTTGACAGCGTACATGGAGAAGGAGACGACCAAATTGCTTCCGTGGTCACTTATCTATTGAATTATATAAATTCTTTGTTATATGATTATTATTATCTTACAATTTCAAAACTTCAATTGGCACAACAATCACAAACATATAAAAGACCATGACAACCATTGATTTTTAGTCTTCTTCCCTCTTTCTTTTCTTCCTACTTGATTTGAGATTAACATTTGGACTACGCATCTTCAAGAAAGAGAAATTAAGACTGCAATCACATATGTCAATGGGCTGCTTCGGCAATACTGTGGTGGGACTTGAAGGGCAGTCATAATAGTTCCCATTATCATTTTCCATCGAGTTTTGCAAAGAACCAACCTGCTGAGCTTCCATGATCATATAGCACCTGACTAGATCATCCTAACAAATTGAGAAACCTGTCAATAAAACAGTACTTCCCATTCAATTATAATTTTTTTGTTTCTTTTCCAGATTTTTACCTTTTGAGATTGATTAAAGTGTCCTGTCAGAGAGGCTAGGTAGGCATCGAATGTTGATGGGTGTAACTCGTCTAGACTGCACCAAAGTGCAGATACTGCAATAACGCTTGGCCTAAATTCCAAAACTTTTGAATCTGGACGTTTTGATGAGTTTAAATATCAGTGGAATCAAATCAAGTAGGATCTACCTTCAGCATGAGAAAATTCATATTTAAAATCGAAACTAGAGTTATGCATGAACATGTGATGAACAACAAAGAACATGTGAAGAACATATAAGAACAATTAAAAACATTCAAACATATTCAAAGGAATTTAAATGATTATTATCATGTTTTAATCTTAAATTCTCATCATGGCAACACAAAAAACAATTAGGGAAAGAGATTATACCTTCATGCAAAATCCATATGGTGGAGGAAGAGACTTTTGAGAGAGGTCCTAAGGGTGGAGGAAAAGAAGAGTTAAGAAAGGAAGAGTGAGTCTCACTCAATATCTTGAGTCTCAAGAAGACCAAGATATGATAAGACTACTCAACTTCCTAGAACTCAAGAAAAGAGAAGAGAGGGGGATTTTTGTGTGTCTTGGAATGAAGGAAATGGGGGGTTTATATAGTAGTGGTGGACGAAATATGAATGGAAAGCCATTTAATGAGAGTTGATAAAGAATCATGAACCTAGACCTCATTTTAGCCTTAGGGGAAATCTGGTGCATATGGAAAAATTGTTGGGAGTGAGGAGCAAGCCAAAATTCGGTTTTCTCGTAGCTGTTGTAACAGCCTGTAAAGCCAACTTTGAATAATCATATCTAACTCAATTCTGATCGGAATTATCTTGTTCTTATGCTCAAATTGAAGCCCTGGATGTCTAGTTTCTGGAAAAATTAACCTCATTCACAGATTTAAATATTATGAGAGATATCGATGAAATGGTGAGTAGAGGTCATTTGTTAGAAAATGATTTCAGCACAATTAACATTAATAGGTCCCAAATTAGCTCCCAATTAACATTAAATAGCTCCAATCACTCCCATTTTAGACTTAATTGGTTCCAAATTTACCCTAATTAAAAGATAATTGCACAAATTACTCATTGAATAATTAATGTTTAACTATCTAGTTAATTAAGTGTGTGCAACCCTACCATAAAATGTAGTCCTAACCAATCAAATTATGACACATCATCGTTTTCAAATTAATTATACTTATAACGAATTGAAATCAATTGTTCATAATCACATATAGTCGGACTAAATTTGTGATAGTGTATCTTGGGCATTAGAACTTGATTTGATGATAACTTTCAATTTGATGATCCGATTAAGGCTTATAACCAGTCAATTTGATCGTTACAGCATCAAGATCATTTTGGTGAAATGAGATTAAGGATCTAGTGATTAGAATCAAGATGCATATTTCCAAGATGAAATTACCCTTTTACCCTCCATGTGAGGTTAAATGCGGGTTGCAAAATGGGATGTCAACAGGTCCATGATGAGTTACTCAACTTTACCAATTTCTTTTTGGGAGTATGCCTTAAATACAACAATACATCTTTTAAATTTAGTTCCATCAAAATCTATTTCCAAAACACCCATGGAGTTGTGGAGTGGGCGTAAGCCTAGTATGAGATACCTCCACATTTGGGGTTGTCTAGCACATGTGCTAAAAGGTGTGAGGGTCCTTTTTCGGACGGTGTCCAAGCCCAAGTAAAAGCAAGGACCCTGGGCCTTTTAATTGTTGTTTCAAGGGACTAGGCTTAGTTCACCGCAGCTAAATGGGCTGATTACAAACCAAGTGGTGCACAGAGCAAGAATCCTACAATACATACATACTAGCAAAAAGAATATATATGTATGAAATAGCAAGAAACAATAAAGGAGCAATGTAATAAAGAAAGACTCGAAATAAATGCTAGGGATCCTTAAAATTATATGAGATATTTCATTACTTTTCTTAATTGTGAATTACAATGTGCTCACTAAGACGTGTTACAAGGTCCAAATAAGCTCAAAAATTACAGACTTAGATGGCTCTCCAAGCCTCTAAGACTTGCAAAGTTTGAATTCCTTTGAATTCAAGTATGTTCTATAGTGGCTGTTTTCAGGATACTAGGCGATATTCCTCTTTCTTTTACTACTTTCTTTAAGTCTTTTTGACAGAGTTTTCTTAGCGATTTTGTTCTGATTCTTTGTTGCTGAATGTCCTCTCCACTGTTGGATGTTTCCCCTTTTATAGTGTTATCCTAGGGTTCCGGGGTATCACTGATTCCCCTCCTTTGCTCCCCTGGGTACCAAAGCCCATGTTGTGTCAGCAACTTTGGTGGCTGGTCCCTTCCTTGTTTCTCATAGTTTTCTTCTTTTGGTGCTTTTTTTCCTAAAAGCCTTTTGCTGATTTTCTATTCTGGGGTGTCCCTAGAAAGCTGACCTCTAATCTCTCTTCCTTCAAGGCTTCTACACCTCACCTTTTTCAGATTCAGTTTTTTTTTTTTTTTTTGGCTACCTTTCCTTTTGTCATTTTTCCTGAGTGAGCTGATTCCATCTCTGCCAGGTTGAAAGTTTTCCCAACTACTTCCCTTCGTGGTTCTCCTTTCTGGGTTCCCTAAGATACCGGCCCTTTGTTCATGAATTGTTAGTCCCCAAGCTCTCTGATTCCTTTCTGCATTTGATAAGGATGTATATGCTCTTCGTTCCTTGTGTTTCTAGGCACTTCTTTTGAGCTATCTTAATCTCATCCCAGTTTTGCTGCATGTCCTGAGGACCCCGGGCTTCTGATAGTCTCTAGGTATCTTGGCCTAGTTCTTATCACTGGACTCCCTTTTGATTTTCAGATTTTGACAGGCTAGGCTTCTTCCTTTCTTCCCTTCATTTTCTAAGGCCTATCCCTTCGTGGGTTTTGGGCTTAAATCCTTTTTAATGGATTTGGGCCTACCATCCTTTTTTTTTTTTTTTCTTGCTGTGAGCTCAAGCCTTTTATTATTTTTTCCATGGAGTTTAACTTACTGTGCCACTGGGCTTTGGTACAGCATTATAACTTTTTAGACCTCAACAAAAGGGAAGCCTGATAAATTGGAACCAAAATCAGAAGTATGTTTGCTTGTGAGTTATCCAAAAGAAACTAGGGGTTATTTATTCTATAGTCGTAATGATAACAAAGTTTTTGTTTAAACAAATGCAAATTTTTTAGAAAATGACTATATGAATAATTTTGCTCTTAAAAGTAGAGTTGTTTTGGCTGAAATGAATGAACTTGTAATTGAACAACCAATGGATGACACTAAGAATGATGTGGTTGTATCGAATACACCATAAGATATTACTCATGAGATGACTAGTACACAAGAGCCTCGTCGTCGTGGGAGGATTGTTAGGCCACCTGTAAGATTTATAGGTCTGGGAGAAATTTATGAAGCTATCCCAAAAGAGGTTGAATCTGATCCCTACACTTATGAAGAGGTGGTAAATGATATAGATGCACATCATTAGGTCCAAGCTATGAAATCTGAATTGGATTCTATGTATTCCAATCAAGTATGAGATCTTGTAAAGGCGCCTAACGACATTAAACATGTTGGTTGCAAATGGGTTTACAAGAGGAAGAAATGGATAGATGGAAAGGTTAAAACCTTTAAAGCAAGGCTAGCGGCGAAAAGGTATACACAAAAAGAAGGTATCGATTATGAAGAAACCTTTTCACCAGTAGCAATGCTTAAATCAATCAGATTCTCTTATCCATTGCTGCTCATTATGATTTTGAGATTTGGCAAATGGATGTCAAGACTGCATTTCTAAATAGCAATCTTGAAGAAGAAATCTATATGATGCAATCAGAAGGTTTCATAGCTAAGAACCAAGAGCATATGGTATGCAAGTTGAAAAAATCCATTTATGGACTTAAGCAAGCATCTAGGTTAACATCATATTTGATCAAGCAATCAAGTCATTTGGTTTTGAACAAAATCTTGATGAACCATGTGTGTACAAAAGACATCGAGATAAAGTAGTAATGTTCCTAGTGCTTTATGTTGATGATATTCTACTCATTGGAAATGATGTAGAGGTAATGTCATCAGTAAAAGTTTGGTTGTTAAGCCAATTTGATAAGAAGGATTTGGGTGAAGCTAACTTTATTCTAGGGATCAAGCTTTGGCGAGATCGCAAGAATAAGATGTTAGGCTTGTCACAAGCTAGATATATAGATAAGGTTCTAGAACGGTTTAACATGCAAAACTCCAAGAAATGATTTCTACCTTTCAGACATGGAGTTCCTCTGTCTGATGACCAAATGCCTAAGACTCTGAAGAAAGAAAATATGATGAGACATATTCCCTACGCTTCTGTAGTGGGAAGTCTTATATATGTCGTGCTTTGTACTAGACCAAATATCTATTATTCAGTTGGCATAGTCAACTGATATCAATCAAATTTAGGACCAAAATATTGGCAAGTTGTAAAGCATATTCTCAAGTATCTACAGAGAACAAGAAATTATATGTTTGTTTACCAGTGTAAGGATTTGACACCTATTGGTTATACAGATTCATATTTTCAATCAGATCTTGATTTCAGAAGTCCACTTCAGGTTGTGTATTCACCTTGGAGGAGGAGCCATAAGTTGGAGGAGTGTTAAGCAATCTTGTATTACTGACTCCACCATGGAAGTTAAATATGTTGCTGCTTGTGAAGCAGCAAAGGAAACTGTTTGGCTCAAGAAATTCCTTTCTGATCTTGGTGTTGTGAGAATGGAGCAAGTTCCTATCACATTATTTTGCGACAATAGTGGAGCGGTTACACAATCCAAAGATCCAATGAATCACAAGAAAGGAAAGCACATTGAAAGAAAGTACCACATCATTCGAGACATTGTTGCTTAAGGAGATGTAGTAGTAGCAAAGATTGATAGTACAAATAATCTAGCAGATCCCTTTACCAAAGCCCTGCCCCAAAGGACTTTTGAGTCACATTTGGAGGGAATGGGAGTTAGATTAGTGCACAATAGTCTTTAGGGCAAGTGGGAGATTGTTAGGATTAATGCCCTTAAATCCTATTATATGATGCTATGTATGACATTATGTATGACTTAATGTAGTAATTAATAAAGTTGTTTTATTATTATCTAAAATAATGGTAACATGAATATTTGGATATTATCATATAGTCCATGAGATGCATAGTATGTGATGTGATTTATATAATTTAGTCACAGAAGATATAAATCACAAGTTTTTTGTAAACTCAGAATTTTAATTCGTAGTCGGTGATGAAATTAGGCATTTCATCTGCGAAAACTATAACATATCAACTAAGAACTAAGATGATTTGTCTTGATCGTGAAACTGGAGACTTCTAGTTAATATGTTGATATGTTTTAAGAGTTAAGACATATTGAACTGGACCGCTGTGAGATTTATTATTCTCCTAACGACTGTCAAATGAATAATAAATCTCACGACTTCTATTTACATGAACTCTTAATCCTGAGAGAATAATGGACCTGATCATGAAGTGTAGGTTGCTTTGATATATCAGGAGTGAGATTGAAAGTCACAATCAAAACCTCAGTATGTTGGGCAGCCACATTTAATATTGATGGAACATATATTCTCAAGATGAAATTCATAATCTCTTAACGGAGATATAAAATATTCCCTTGAGATAAGTTTAATGGGTTTGGTTATTCAGAATATTAGGTCTAACTACTTTAGTAAGGAGTTACTAAAGTATATATTTATAAAATTGGATTTCATAAATATATGATAAATAACTTAAAGGATTAAACCGGGTACTCAATGATTAAGATGTAGTAATCTTCAAAGTGGCAGTCTACATTCATGATTTTGTATTACTACGAATATTTTATGAAGGAGTTGCATGTATAATAAAGTCTTGAGATATAATTTATTAATAAGGCCTAGAATGCAATTATATTTATATAGTGGTATTAAATATAATTAATAATAACTTTAGACTTGTCAAGAGTTGACAGAAAATCCTAAAGCCCATTGGAGCTAGAGTCTTATTTGTTCCATTTTGGTCCCACTCCAAGCCACATACTAAAACCCAATTGGAATGACCCAAAATGCTAGTCCAATTAGATAATCAGTTAAATATAAGGAGATGAACATACAAAATTTCATAAGAGTTTTTCATAAGGAATGAAATGGTGTATATGTGAGTGTAAGCCACTCTCTTATTCTCCCCTTAGAAACTGATTGAGAGACCACACTTCTTGGACATAAAGTGGAATTGGAGTGAAGATTAAAAGTGTTCTCAAATACTTCTAATCTTTGGTTTTGAATTTTACTGCACCAAGGTACGCTCACTTGTTCTTGAATTCTAAAATTTGCATGTACATGTTATCAATTGTGAATGAAATAGATCCGTTAATTTTTCGCTGTGTATGTCTTGTATGCGATACATGTATTTTTCCAACAATATATATATATATATATATATATATATATAGAGTAAAAAAAAAAAATTTATATTCAAGTGGGGTTTGACCTGAAAAATAATATTTTGTGCATTCCTTCTAACTTTGTGAACTTACCTTATCATCTCTCCTACCTTTATTTTGGTCAAGTAACATGTCTTTGGAATGATTGTGATGTCTACTTTCTAAATGTGCTTGCTTTATTGTCCAAATCTTCGGATTTTACAAGTTGAAGGCCTTAAAAAATGGTGAAAAAACCATATTTTTATGTAAAATTCCCTCTTTAATATAAATATTTTTTTTTTTTTTTGTAAATTTTTTTTAAAATATTCCAGTGGGGTTTTTTGGCCATTCAAGCATGTCAATTCGCATTTCATCATAAGACCTCTCCATCGACTACTTGCTCGAACTAATTGGTGGTCATTTGATTATAATTAATTGAAATTAAATTATAATCACACATCACAAAAAAGGTTAAAGCTTTTAATCAAAGAATTGATGTTTTTGCGATATCTTATCCATGAACTGCCAAGACTAAGACCCATGACACCCTAATTTTTTGGTTTTCCACGTCAAAAAGATTTTCAAGTACAAAACTATGGTTTTCTGATTTCCACATCAAAAGTATCGTTCAAAATATTTTCCTAAACACGACTGTGTTGGTGAACGAGAGCACAAAGGATGTCCCCCTTGTATAATCCTATTTGGGACAAACCTTTATCAATCAATGGATTACATCATTTACTAGGAAATGATGGGATTATGATGATGGTTAGGATCCCAACCCAAAACGTGACTGAACTGGATTATGTTTAGATTTCAAGTCTATCGTGAATTCGTGACAGTATCCCTTTGCTAATTCATGAGTTTTCAAAATGAACTTCAAAACCAAAACTATTATTTTTCTCCCAAACCTAAACTATTAATATCAATCCCCATGTATTAGTTTTGATGCATGTGTTATAGCATGGGACGTATGCCACCAAACTATTTGGGTATTTTGTTTATTTTTGCTACACAACATTATTAAGGCCAAGAGCCTTGTGTTAGGAACCAACGGTTCCTAAGGGGGATGAATGGGGATTGTATGGAAATGAATGGGAATTACATTTGATTTGACTAAATTCATGGTAATCAGCCTCCAAACAATATAGATATGAGAAAGAAATTTGAAGATTAAGAGAGAAAAAAAAATAGTTATTCTTTATTCAATGTTTACTTGTGAATTACAAACATGTATTTATAGAAAACTAGCTCTAATTAGATTTGGCTTACATGACTTAAAATAATTGGCTAACTAATCTCTCATGTGCTCGTACTAATATCACATGTTTATAAGAAATACACGTGATTCATGTGTTTAGTGTGCTGGAATACTAACGAAATCACTCTTGCTTATCCAATTGTAACCGACTATTTAACTAACTTTTCTAATCTAATATATTCTACTCTTAGGATTTTATCCATCTAAGTAATTTAGGGTTCTTAACATTTTCCTCCCCTTCAAAACACCTTGCCCAAAAGGTGGTGGTGTTTTTGAATGTGAGTGAACCTTCACTTCTTCATGATAGTTGATCTTCCATTGAACTAATACCTTAATGACGTATTGACCATCATGAGCATACACTTTTCTATGATAAGTGGACCCATGACCATGAAGGTTCTTTCTTTGTAGATCTTTGAACTTCGCTCAAACTCTTGAGCATTCAATGGTTCTTTGATTCCCAATATCTCAAAAAAAGTAAGCACAATCAAAATTAGAGTGCAATAACAAAAATATTTATATATAAAAAAATGCAATAACAAAAAGAAATAAATAAAATGATTAACAAAAATTATCAACTAAACTTGCACATGAAACCTCCAAATGATAGTTGAATTTTTTTTTTTCTTTTTTGGGTGCAACTTTTAAAATATTGGAGGTGATTCTCAAAGTTTTAGAGGTATTTAAATCATATTATTGATTTTAAAAGTACTTTGTTCATTCAGAGGTTTTAAGGTTATTTTAGTCATTTTGTAGTTTTAGGTGAATTTTTAATTATTTTAGAGTTTTTTTTTGGGTATTTAGGTCATTTTAGATATTTTAGGGTTATATCTATCATTTTATAGGTTTTTAGAAATACTTTTTTTCATTTTAGCGTTTCTAGGGTAATTTTGACATTATATAGTTTAGGAGGTTTTTAGTGTATTTTTGTCATTTTGGAGATTTAGGGGTTTTTTTTTTTTATCATTTTAAAGGTGTTGAGGTCCAAAATATCACAATATTGTATCAAAGCCCAAAACAATACAAAAATTGAAATCTAAGAACCATTTAGGCTTTCAAGGAAAGGGTAAGGCCCAAATTCACTAAAAATAAGTAGGAAGGAGCCCAAACCCATGAACAGGTAAGCTTTGGGCCTTATGAAACAAAGAAAAAGAGAAGTTCAGCCCAGCCCTTAAGTGAGAAAATCGCTAGGGAACTCAGAGAGAAAGCTGAACCAGGATACCTAGAGATTCCCAGAAAGCTGGGATCCTTGGGATATGCAGCAGGAGGCCAAGTTGGGATTGAGACAGCTCAAGGGAGCATGCCCAGGAACACAAAGAACGATAGCAGATATGTCCCATTAGCCACCCAATGATGCAGAAAAAATGCAGAGGACTTGGGAACTAGCACTTCATGAAAAAAGGTCTGGTACCTCGGGGAACCCAGGGAGATGGACCATGAAGGAAGGTGGCTGGGGATCTTTCAGCCTGATAGAAAGGAATCTGCCCACTTAGAAAAAATGACAAAAGGTAAAGCAGCCAAAAAAGTGGGTCTGAAAAGTAGTATCTAGAAGTTTTGGGAAAGAAAGAATTAGAAGTCAGCCCTTAGGACCTCCCAGAAAAGGAAGGTCAACTAGGGACTTTTGCAGAGGGAACCTCAAAAGGAGAAAATAGTGAGAAAATAAGGAAGGGACCAGCCACCAATGTTGCTGATACAACATTGGTTCTGGTACCCAGGGCAGCAAATGGAGGGAATCAGTGGTACACCAAAAACTCTAAGAGGGCACTATAAAAAGAAGGGGAGCCAACAGTAAAAATCATTCAGCAATAGTGAATCAAAGAGAAAAGATCCTTTAGAAAACTCCTTCAGAGTTCAAAATGAGAAGAAAGAGGGAACACACCGCTCGAGATCCTAAGACAAATAGTAGAGAATACACTTGGATTCAAAGAGATTCAAATCTCACAAGTCTTGGAAGCCTAAAAGAGCTATCTAAGTCTGTGATTTTTGAACTTATTTGGACCTTGTGATATATCCTAGTGCAATAAGAGCATAATGTATTGAAAAACTTAAGAAAATAATGAAGTATTTCTTATTATCCTGAGAATCCCTAACGTTTTACTTCATTTTCCCTTTACTTATATCATTCTTTACTGTTCCTTACTGTGCAATACACATATAGTGTCTATGTTTTAGTATGTATGTATTGTAGGATCCACGTTTTGTGCACAACCTGGTTCGAAATCATCCCAACTTAGATGCGGTGAACCAAACCCAGTCCATTAAACTTAAGCACAAGGCCCAAGATCCTTGTTTCTACTTGGGCCTGTGTGCTGTCAAAAAAAAAAGAACCCACAAAAGGTTTCAATGCTATATTAGTCATTTTAGAGATTTTCAATGATATTTTATTTATTTATAGGTTTTAAGAGTATTTTGATCATTTTGAAAACTTTTTGAGATATTTCTCTTGAGGCTGAAAATGACTGAAAATATTTTACACCTTTAAAAAGCTTTTAAAAAATTTAGCCTCAAAGATGTGTTTTTCTTAGTGAACAAAAAATAATTTTGATTTAACCAAGATTTTAAGCCACCGTATGCACCTGAAAAATGAGAAAAAAAAAGTTTCTAGAAAAAGTTTTACATTGAGTCAAATAGGGTCTTAGGTGACACATTACACCTTATAGAAATCTCAATGATTGGTGGTGAGTCCATACACTTTACACACCACCCCCTACACCTTTGTACACACACACAAGGTCCTGATTCCACAAGCACAAGTAGTGCAAGCAAATCAAGGTATACACTCTCACACACAAAGAAAGGTTAAAACCTTCTAAAAAGTATGAGAGAGACCCCCCAGTCACCATTCCCCACTAGTAGGTCGGTCTGACATTTGACACCTTCAAAACTCCCCTCATTCCGGCATTAGCTTCAGCCACTAAACCCACAACATCCATTCACCGCCAAGACCCATGACACCCTCATCTCATCAACGCTTTAAATCAACTCTAAAGTCACCACATAAACCCATACTATGCACCTCAAGGACACCCCAACTCCCAATTGAGCACTCTACCATTTAACTAAGTCACCCCCTTCACCTCTCTTAGCAATGGCGCTTTGCGCTTTAAAAGGCAACGGATTGGTCGGTAGTGAATGGTTTCAATGAGTTATTCTCGGCAAGGTTCAACTTCAACATCACTCTATTCTTCAAGTATGGGTTGGTCCTACTCCTAGAGGCCCAATCCATTGAAGGGGGGCGGGGAAGAGGCGCAAAGAAAAAAAAAGTACAAATAAAAAGGAAAGAAATTAAACAAAAATTGAAAGGCAAATTGGCACTGACTTAGATGACATAATGCCTTGTCATCAAGTAAAACTATCAATATTATTGGTTAATTGGCTATATTACAAGAGAAATGCTAACGGACACCCTTAGAACAATAGTTAATAATCCATTTAAAGAAAGTTTTTATGAAAAAAAAAAAAAAAAAAAAAAAACAATTAATGTTTTAACAGTTTTTTTTCATTTTCCATAAAAATTGTGTTAAAACTTTCCTAAAATTGATTGTTAACCATTGCCATAATGACATCCGTTAGCATAACCCATATTACAAAGTACACCATCTAATTTTTATTTTTATTTTTTTATATTCAATTTAGTTATGTAACTTTAATTTTGTTCAATTTATTGTTCTAACTTTTGAGATTATTCAATTCATTTATAAACAGATCTAACCAAAACCTTGGATCTAAGGTTTTGTGAGAGACTGCGCCCCTAGCCAGTCTATTTTCTTGTTAGGCCAAATCCACGTGAACGGGTGGAGTCATGTTAGTGCCTCTTAAAATAGTGGTTCAACTAATTATATTTTTTCCTCTAGATCGAGGGTTCCAATGGAGTCGCAACTTATTTATTTAAAGGAAAAATAAGAAAACCATGTATAAAAAAATACTTCATTTCATTGATTTGAATAAAAGAATGAACATCAATGTAAATAGGGTATTACATGGCCTTAGTCGAAGATACAATCTAAGAAAATGTTAAATTGTTTTGGTTCTTAGTTATAGTTTAGATTTGAAAAATTACATGGATAAGTACTTGTTTAGGACCCCTGATCTAAACTCGGAGACTAAGTTACAAGGTAAGAAGGTGTTATTAAATTTTTAAGTTACAGGGTGGAAAGGCACTGGTCTAAAACCCATGATCTAAATTCAGAGGCTAAGACTAAGACACAATCCCAAAAAAAAAAAATTAATTAATTAAAAAGTGAAAACTATGTCACTTAACGGCAATCTTCTAACAAATATCAATGGAAGACTGAACTAAAAAAAAAAAAAAAAAAAAATAGAGAACTGAATTAAACAAAACTAAAGTTACATGATTGAATTGAATTTTAGGTAAAATTAGTGGGTACAATTTATAATTTGGCTTTATTAGTTTTTGCTTGCCACGTCTACAAAATCCTTCCAAATTTAATGGTTAGGATATTGTTGAGAAATTGTGATCAAATAAAATAATACAAAAACAAAAATATCATGGCCAAAGTGTATTTTATCGTTTTATGCTTTATTATCATATGATATCATTTTAAAGCAATTAGAGTATGTTTGGTAGACTGTAATAAGTATTGTAATTTAATAACCATTCATATAGTTTAGCTATTTTATAGTTTGATTAGCTTTTTATTACAAGAAATTTTCATTTTTTATGAATAAATATTCTTTAAAATGAAGAATAATTATTCCTCTTTAAAATTATTATAAACTTGTAATAGATATTCTTTAGTAAATGTATTATTTTATATGCACATAACAATTATATAAAATTTTATAAAAAAATCATAAAAAAGTAACTTCTCTTTCAAATTTTTAAAAATATATATATTCATTTTTAGAAAATATAATTGAACAAGTAAGATATTTTCTATATATATATCTTAAATTTTATTCTAATGTTACAACTTACAACCAATATTTTCCAGTAATAAATATTACAATTCTCGTCGTAATCTCCGTTCAGAGTACCAAATAAATATTACAATTCTCAACGTAATCTCCGTTCAGAGTACCAACATTTTCCAATAATAAATATTACAATTCTCGTCGTAATTTTTATACAGAGTACTGAATATGCCCTCAAAAACTAATTAAAAAAAAAGAGTGATGTTAGGGCAGTTGAGCCTGGTAGCTTATCTAATAAAATCGAGTTACGCACAAGGCCTAGAACTAGGGACCAATCTAAACCCAACTAGGCCTAGAAGTTGATGGTACTGCTGCATGTACTGATTGTCAGAATGACCCTCGTGTTCTAGTTGTGGTCACAGAAATGACAACAATAACAAACGGCAGTATCTTTAGAAATCAGCGAGAGAGCGACCTAAGCTTTGAGTTGCTCCATCTAATCTATAAGCTATACTTGTTAAAACATGTACGTCATATTCAACTAAACTCTAAACACAAAGCTCAATAATTCTCTGACTAGAAGAAGAAATTGGCATTTTCTAACAAACAAGCTTCAAACCTGGCATTGAACTTTGCTGGGCTTGAGGAGGGTTTGTAACGTAGGCTTGCTTTTCTCTATCAGCCATTATTTGAGACGAATTCAAGCAGAGCCATTGAATCTTGGTTTAATTGAAATCTGATTTTGATATTTCAACAAGGGCAAAACTTTAGGTACAGAGCCTTATGTTCTTTAATTAAATTCAAATATATAACTGAACTATATTTATGTTGTCGTTAGAATAGATATAAACATAAAATTGTTTATGCTACATTGGTCAATACATCCATGTCTTTAATTTAACTTGAAAAATTAAGATACTGCACCTAAAAACATGTGCCTTCTTCTTTAAAAAATATATATATATATACATATAAATATATATATATATATATATATATATATTGTGTGTGTGCGCGCGCCCCTAAGTTTTATGCTTTCAACCATATTTCCAGGCCTAAATAATATCAAGTCCAGTTCAAGTCTCTCACAGGATCTCTGTCTAGCAATTTCACTTATAAACATCCTGATTTGTTCTATCATTTTTTCTCTGAGTCTTCTCTCAAATATGACGTTAAAAGCCCAGACTTCAATATAACCTCTTTTGTGTTCTCAAATATGACGTTATAAAAGCCCAGACTTCAATACAACCTCTTTTGTGTTATAAGTAAACACAACTCCCAAATACAGACTGCATGATATGCAAACCGTGGTCCTTCATAGCAACTCAATTCTAATTAAATGGAATATGGAAAAAAATCAAACAGGAATTAAAAAACATTTGAGACTACTCTCAAAGATCAGGAAAACTGATGAACGGCAAGATCATAACTACAAGAACATGATCCAACATATACCTCAATTTTTATCTTAGAGAAACCAATTAGCAAAGTCAAGGGGTTAGTTTAGTAGTTTCCAAAACCTCATGAGATCATGGGTTCAAAACTCATACTCATCATCTTTGGACTGCCCCCAAGAAATTCCTCCCTAGAATTACTTGCCTTGTAGGATACCTAGTATTATACATCCAGGAGATTAGTCAGATACTCGAAGAAGTCTAGACACCCTACTTCAGCAACCTAAAAAAAAAAAAAAAAAGCAACCCACAAGGGCAGTTTTCAAACCCTTACAGTTTGACAGAAGGAAAGAGCCTGCAATATGTGAGAAGAGCCCAAAATGCTTTTCAACGCTACAGGTTCTAATCTCAGGGGCCCATGGAACATTCCAAGTCCCACTTAAGGGTAAGTTCTGGTTGCTCCAGCGAGACTGTGTGAAGAATTGACTGGCAAATGAGCCTCAAGCAAGTTCAAGACTGAAACAGCATAATTAGGTTGATAAGATGATGCCAAATTCTCTTGTGATTGGGCAGGTGGTGGTAATGCATGGGATGGCGTCAAAGCATTTACTTGTGATAAACCAGGTGCGGCTGTATGTGACGGGTGGTGCCTATAGTAAACAGAGTGCGGAACAATTTCACTCCCCCTTGGCAACTGTGACATTTGATACTGACTTCCATATCCAATAACTTGATCTCCAGGGACCATATCAGGCACACCCGCATACCTGAAAAAATGGGCAGTGCAAAAACATATAAATTGTAGAATGTTTTGACCTGCAACCAATAAGTGTAATAAGGAGGTTATTTCAAACTCAAATCACCAATTCAACCAGAATAATACCAGACCCGAACCACAGAACTCATCCATAGATGGATGTAGATTCTAAATCAGTTTCTGCTTCATTATCAACGCAAGTACTTGGTAGAAGTGGTTCAACCATTACCTAAAAATATAAAGCCTATTTCTCCCCTACCCTGTATATCCCCTTTTTCTCTCTTTAAATTATCAATTGTCTCAAAATCTTAAACTATTAGACATGGTAAATTTAAACATTTAACTACAATTCCAACACTCCTCACATGTGGGCCTAGACTTACCCTTTAATAAGTGGACCATGTGTGATTTTAACTTTTTTAAATGGGAGGCAGAAAGAGGCAAGGTTCGAATTTGGGACCACTTGTTCTAAAACAAAGATAAATTACTGATTGTCCCTAAAGTTTAAGCTGTTAGGATATGATGAATTTAATCATTGACTATAATTCTAACACCACACAAATGGATCGTTGCTCAAAACATGAAACACGATGAACAACAAACTGTCAAAAGAATGAAAATAAACAGAATATTTACTAAAAGAGTACTCTTCGCATCAAGGCAAGTGGGGTAGTCCACACCCTTGGAGAAAGTGGAGATAAGAGGCATGATTTGAGTGAAGTTCAAGACAATTTAGTCCAATAGTATTTTTGAACAAATTTCAATGACACATGACGAGCTTTAGTTGGCTCTGATACCAATTTTATGTGAGATCTTTAGAATTTCAGCACTAAATAAGGATTCATGATCTTGAAGGATTCTTGAATATGGTTTGATACTTAAGGTTTGCGAACGATTAGGTTAAAAAATATAATCTTGACTGAATCTCAATGGAATTTGATGATTGGGATGAAATAATGAATGATACACTTTAGGAAATCACTGTTATTAACAAACTATTAAAATTTTATTAAAGTCACTCTCTCTATTCATTTGATTGGCTACAAAAAGGCCAATATATAGGCTATTGTTAATCATTTTCCTAGAAAGACTAGGACTCCTAATAACAAAAGAAAAGTCATTAAAAGAATTTATAAGCTAAGTAGGAAACTATTGAACAAAATAGAAAAAGTCATTAAAATAAAACTCATGGGCCTCAAGTATAGCCCATAAAAGCTCATTCCAAGAAAAATAATTTGCAATTTTTAGTAAGACTTAATTGAATTTGAACCAGCAAGTTCTGATATAAATAAACTTATTGATAAGACTAGTAATTACTAAAATAGCCTATTCAATATGCCTATAAAGTCCCACAAACACAAGAACACAATTCTTGAATCTTTTGGTATTTGATCTTGTTTTTCCTCAAACTCTTTGATGGCTGCATCATTTATTTAGATTAATACATTTTCCATAAAAATAAAAGTAATAATGAGAAAAGAGGGGAGGGAAGGGACTACTAAGACATAATTTACCAAAGGTGCTTATGCATTCTTGTCAAATACAGCATAATGATAAAATGTCGTACCCAGTGCACAAAGCTTCCACTTTTGTGGGGTAATGATATACTATTTAATTGATAAAAGAACAGTTCAACTGTTTCATTCTTTAGTGAACATGTATGTAAATGTAAGACATACATATCTTTATAAACTAATACAATGAAATACACTATCTCAAATCTAAATACATACACATGCTACTGTTACATGGACAACATACAAGAATATTGATTTTATTATGAAACCATGTTGGACTCATTAATAGTTATTGAAAGAAATTTTATTTGTTTCTAGATAAATTTTAATATTCAGAAGAAATTACAGTACAAATCAAAATAAAATGCTTGAAAGATAAAACACTAAGGCAAGTCAAGTTGTTTCCTAAAGTAAGAAAAAAGGAATATACCTTCTATATGCATTTTGAGGAGAAATGAAAGGTTTTTGAGGCAAGTATGGCTGATGTGGTTCCGCTGGATGATGATGAGGAAAAGCAGGCCGCTGAACAACTTGATAAGGCTGTACAGGAGATTGTACCCATGCCACACGTGTTCCCAATTCATTATGATTGAAATGCGGAGATGGTACTACCTGTTTGCTGCGATCATGGACTGGCAAGGCATGACCATAGTGCAACCCAGATATATATGACTCTTCAGGAGGAGGCAGCCTTTTTGATGGCTGAAGCCCTTGTTCCATAATTGGAGCTGGAAATGAGTGTGAGGGTCCCACATTTGAGAAAGGAGGTGCAGCAGAAATAGGTGGTGGCACAGTAATTGGACGGAACAGCGAAATTAAAGTTTCAACCTTCACTAAAAGCAGATTCTATTAGAAATGAGAATTACATGTGCATTATACTGGGGAGCCCCAAAAAAAAGCCAGCAACAAAGGATCATGAAATGGTATACCTGTTTGCTACTCAGCTCCTGCCTAAACTTAAAACCACTTAGAAAGTTGTCTTTGATAGCAGGTTTGAAAGCACTCAGAGGAAGAGGCAAACAATCCTTTAAAATATTAAATCTCACCTAAACTCAGAAACAAGAAAAGATGGAATAAGAATATATAATATACATATGAGATACAAAATGAAACACAGACACAGAATTAAATGTTAGTTTTATGCAACAAAAGGTAAAACATCAGTTTTTTGTGACATACATGCATACAACATATCCTTGTAAAGACAAACTTAACTACAGAAAATTTGATGAAAAGCTAGAACCAGAAGATAAATTTCGAGTGATTTCAATGGAGAAGACATGATGTACAGCTATATGCTTATCAGCTCCATGGTCCAGTTGTTTAAAGAATTCATAATTATTGACACCACAAGTGAACTTCCATATTTATTTAAGCTTGGGTTAGCAAAAAGTATATATTTATTTAAGCTTGTGTTATTATTACCATCCATAAGACACAGAGGGCATATAATTAAGAATGGAATAAGATAAGGCCATTGATTAGTCTTGTGTTTGGGTAGAACTCTCTAGGTGAGTGCCATGGTCAACCCAAATCTAAAAGGTCATACCAAGTGCACAAAACTCCCATTTTTTGCAGGGTTTGGGAGAGTTCAAGTAGGCAGCATTACCCCAATTCTTTTTTGGGAGAGGCTGATTCTTAGACTCAAACCCACGACCTTTCGCTTTTGGTGGAAGGCAATTTCCATCGCACCAAGGTTTGATCTCTAGTTAACCCAAACCTATATTATATATATATATATATATATAGTAATAGCAAACCAAGAATTAGATCATTTTGATTTAGGATTTTTTAAAAATCTAGATACAACTAACAAAAGGTCAAGTAGAGGAAAGGACGTGTATTAAAAATATACTACATTCAAACATTAAACCACAACCATCACCAAATGCAGCCATCACTGCCACCACCTCACTACTAATGCTTCCATTGCCACCAACATCAATAGTGTCACCGACATCACCACTGTCAATAGATTTCCATTGAACACATCATATTCTCTGCTGCTACTGCTACCTATCACTATGCCAAGACACTGCATCTACCACCATCATTCATGGCAACATCCAACACAACCACAACAACCATGATGGTATCACCACTGCTGCCACCAACACAACCACCAGCATCCACTTTTTATTCTCCAGAGTAGACACCAAAAGATTTTTTAAGGAAGAAAAAATACAAGTATTATAATTTAAAATTTTTAAAAATGCATGAATTATAAATGGAAGAGAAAATACAAGCTCCCAAATTTGACAAAGAAGATGGGAACCCAAGCATATCTCAAGCCCATTCCATGGAAGTTCATCATCAAATGTACTACCATTGTTTTCCAGCCAACTACACCACATTAGAAAACATGGAATATCATCCCAAATAACACTACTTCTATGACACCTATCAGGAACTACCACTATAACACCTTTTGAACATATGTACACGGTTGCTTTAGTCAAGAACTTGTATTTGTGCCTAAGTAAAATGCTAATTAGCTCTTACTCAATTGGCATCTCCTTCTCCCACAAATATGAGCTGGAAGGTGAGGTTGGGGTTGAAGGCTACAATGGGTGTGTGTAACTTGCCAATCAAAAACAGGGAGAAAAAGATAGTGATCAGGTAGGTACTAAGCATAATTTTTGGGTGCCTTGATTAATTTCCCATCTGTTTTATAGAATGATAGAAGGATTCCATAACTTGGTGGTCTTTTAGGTTGTAAAGAGGATTTTCCAACTATCATCTTGTATTTGTTAAAATCAATAGAAATAAGACTTATGGATTTTTCCTATCAAAGGCTTATCTTTGCAGTTCTTGCATCTTTTCTTCATATCCACAATGTGAGTTTTTTTTTTATTTTTTTTTATTTTACTTTTCTATTTTCATTGTTTGACCCCCCCCCCCCCCTCTCAACATTTTTTTTGTTCTAAACCTGCATGGTTTTAGTTGGTTGCTCAATGTTCTATACCCAATGGGGTTTTTTTTTTTTTTTTTTTCTAAAGTAAATTTTGGCTCCCAAAGGGAAGGGAAGGGGCTGAGGGGGAAATTTTGAACTAATGACGTCCAATTCATGAGGTGTGGTCCCCAACCGATTGTGCTATATCCCTTGGGGTCTCAAGAACAAAGAAATAAATTCTTGTAGATATGTGCAACTTTGGTGGTGGCTTGGCTCAATGATCAACAAATCAGAACAAACTCTTCTTACATTAGAGATGGCAAGCTTATACTTGTCCTTGAAAAAACCAAAAGAGTAGTTAAAGCATCATAATGCATCTTGTCCTGCCCCAGCACTTATGGACTCCAATGATGCTACACCTTATTAAATTTGTTGAGTTGTCTTAGGCATTTAATTTACCAATCGAATCAGGAGTTCTAATCCTCCTAAGTTATGTCATACTCAGTGAATCTAGATAAATAGGCTCATTGTATTCAAAGAATTCAAACATTGATCAATCTATAAGGCATGTTGCTCTTAGTATTCTCTCCCCACCCACCCCCCCCCCTTTTCTCTCTCTTTACAATGCCGTAACTGGTCTTGGGTATTATCCATAGGTACTGTTCACAGCCCCCGAACAGTCACAAATCCCGAACGGTCACAAATTTTCCCTATTCATCTCTCAATTGCAACCTCAAATTAAGCCTTTCTTATGGAAACCTAAACCCTCACATATTTTTCCTTACCAAACAGTCAGCAAGTAATCTACCAAACCAGCCATAAATTCCAAAACACAGCTGCTATCTAGAATATGGCAGGAACCTATTTTTTTTAAGAAACAGTGCTCTTGTCCTTATATCCACAAAATCTCCCAACCAGAAGCACACCACAAGCACAAGTAGACTATCTTCTGTCACAAATCATTATTAAGAACAACCCAAAAATGGAATAGCTATTCCATTCTAAGTCATACTTAGCATTCCAAACATATCCTAACAATTAAAAAAACGGTGTTCTCTCTCACCCCAACACTTACTGCTTTTCATTGCACTCCTCTAACTTGATAGAGCCACCATGGAACATAATCCTCACAAAAGCGTCACAACATTAAAACAAATAACACATTATTTCCCCAATACAATCCAACAATCAAGAACACATTATCACACCAAGCAGCTCTTTTTAGTTTCATACGATTTTTGTTTAAGTTACACAAGAACAAAACCTACTATTCTACAGTAGATGCAGTGCAGTTGGCCTAAACTCCCTACCTCCTTTCCAACGGCTTCTTTGAACATGCCTTAAAAACAACCAATTGAGTCCCATGCTGAATGCTAATGATACATCTCATTACTCCACATCTTGCTTGTTGCTTGCTAACAATATGAATATTTAAACAACACTGAAAATAATTAAGCTGATAAAGCATGGCTAAACCAACGTAAGCCAAAGAGGTAACTACCAATGTTAATGAAAGCTTGAAATTAAGCTTTAGCATGAGCTAGGTTGGAGGCTTAAAATAACCAACAATACGGGAAAAAAAAGGCACGCTTTCTAACACCACCAGATCTTCTCTTTTGGCATGCATGGAATCCTATATTTGTAAATAAGGAAAGTTTTGTTACCTGAGCAGGGAATTTCCCATCAAATGCAGTTGGTTCCAAATCTTTTTCTCCATTTGAAGTTGCATTGTATATACCGTAAAGAAGCTTCAAATCAAAGTCGAATAAGAAGAGCTTTGTTCCTGGTTTGATGTTTTTTACAACTTCCAATTTCCCCATTGGTAGTGCAAAAACCCGGTATCTATAACATTCAGGCTTTGTTTTTGCATTGCACATAAATATATATCCAGAACTTGATTCACCACTTTCCTTCTCTTTGTTTATCCCCTCATCAGCTCTATGGCTTGTAGTTGGATAAGTAAAAGCTGATGAAGTGGGAATAACAGCAGTAGGATCATAAGGCGGCGCATAAGATGCATTGATCATCATAGTGGACACAGAAGATGGACCAATATTAGGCACATTTATATCCTTAGCTGTCATTTTCTTTAAGGATCTCTTTTCGTTTTTGCACTCGTAATTAGTGGATTTATAGGTTACCCCTCGCTCTAACTTCTTGCCTGTTCAAGCTAAAACAATGCACCAAATTTAACATAGAAAACCAAACCATAAAGAACTAAATGTGCCACGTTTTTTCAAATAAATCTGTGCTTTAGAAAATATCCTCTTTTTCCAAGAAATTGTAGATTTTTTTCATTTTATGAGGAAAAAAAAAAAAAAAACTCAAGCATCAATTGTTCAACATTGAAATCCTCAAAAGGTTGCTTTTCACTTGGACAGCAACACTAGGTAAAATTTTAATTATGACTGGTGTTGTATGAGCAAATATAGAAGGGAGAAAATCAAGCATCATTTAATTCATTGTTCAATTGCAAGAGATATTTGATCATCCATGTTTGCATCATTTGGAGTATCTTGGGTTGTGCCGAAGACTATGTCAGTGGTCACAAGTTGGTTGGGCTTGGGTTGAGGGTCTACCCATCACTAGACCATGGGGGTTCGGAAACTTTCCCACCTGCTGCTGACCAACCAATCAATCAATCAAACCAGCGCAAAACTTCCCTTCAGTTTCATCATCAGCTTAGATATCAAGTTAGGCTTGCTACAAAGAATAACAGCTCCTTGTATTTGAACTATCTTCTATTATGAATAGAATTATTGTACTTGTTAGAGAAGGAAATCAAAACCATGAGCAAGATTCATTAAAGAATATAATATTATTTTACCTATCAGAAAAAGAAATCAAAACCTTGAGGATGTTTCATTGGGTCCAACTTATCCTTACTAATTTCCAAATCCCAATTACTGTTGATGCCACTGACTTCTCCCAGTTGAGGTTAAAAGATAAGAGATTCAAGAATTAAAATAGTAACACTAAATTTGAAGTCATAAACTAGCTTAGCTAGTAATTCTTTTGATATTGTACCATAAACTTGGGATGAAATCTTGCCAAAATTAAGGGGTTGTGTAGGAGAGGGGGGCACCTCCGGTGTGTAGTCCAACTTTTAGACCCACAAAAAAACTATCTTTAAGAAAAATCAGAAATTTTATTCCCCGAAACTTCAAAATGTAACCAAAATCGCAAAACATACTCAAATCTCCTCCTTGACTGACCTCTCAATAAGAGTCTAGCAACTGCTACTCCAACGCAGTATTAATAAGTCCAACCATTCATGCCATTGAGTTACCATCCCTCCATATCTTCCATTGCTTCCAAAAGGAAATATATAAAACCATAATCTGAAATTGATTTTCTCAAATGAGTAAAATTAAAAACAAATTTCATTGTAATCCATTCTTCTATTAGATCACTCTAATGATCTAATCCTCTATTTTAACCCTCCTCTTGCAGGAGCAAAATTATTATCACACTAATTTTCCCCAACCTTGACTGTACCACACATTACTGCATCAATGAAGAACCAATCCACTTGAAAATGCAAATATCACCGAGCGTGTGCCAATCCCGAATGCTCTAATCCACATTTAATAGTAAATACATCCAAGTTCAATAACTACTAATTACTTAAACTTCACATTCCATTTTCCATCGAATCAAGCCATACATTATTTACGAGGCATAAAATAGCTATCCAACCTCTGTCACTTTTACTCCTTAGCTAAGCTTCAAGTTTTAAGGCGCCTGAGGTTCGATTTCACCACCATTTGTGAGATTAGCTAAATCCATAATTCATAAGAAAGTCATGGCATCACTTCATCACTTTAGTTGACAATCTTCATACCATCAACTCTGTTTGGCTAAAAGCTAAAAGCTTTTTACTTTTTGCTTTTTGCTTTTAACAAAACTAACTTTTTTTTAAAAACGCTATGCAGATTTTATCTTTTGATAAACACTAATAACACAAAAATCAGTTTCAAACCAAAAGAAAACTCAATTCTATGTTATTTAATACACATGGATTACCATAGAAATTAAAAACAAAAAAAAAAACAAACAATAGGCAAACGTAAAATCGTATAGAAAGCGAAAAAAGCAACCAGAAATGAGAATCGACGTAGAAATTTGTCTCACTGTGGTATCGAATACGCAACCAATAATTTAACAAACCCTAACATCGACTTATATAAGAGCATGAATTTATAAAAACAAAGCAAAGGTTTTATAGAGAAGAAAAAAAAAATTACCTGGAGAAAAAACGGAGCCTATGGAAATGGAATTCAATGTGAGAAGCGTATGAATCTGTCAATTTATATACAAAGCGAAAGTTTTGTCATGGATAATAGCCGAAGTTATACTCAGATTTTCAGCAATAATATTTACACAATTTTAATGGAGGATTTTTTTTTTTTTTTTTTTTTTGAGAAACATTTATACATGAATTCTAAAAATGAATAAGCGGGCCCCCAAAAAATGGTCCAGCGGCCCGGCCCTCAAAGTTTCGAACGGTCACCTTAACTAGAGTAAAACTTAAAACGAGAATTAAAAATATTTATTTATTTATGGCAAAAATACAATTTACACGGTTCATTTTGTCCAAAAATCATTTTAGTCCTTTAATTTTAAAGTTCGTTATTTTAGTCCGATAACTTTAACCAAATATCATTCTAGGGACTCTAACCTTGGCAAAAATAGCCAAATACCACTATTTTTCAAAATTATTAATGTTTTACCACTGTTTAAGAAATATTTAGCAATCTATCACTTTTGTGAAACTCAAATTTGACATGAAACTCGAGTTTACAAAAATCGAGTTTCTTAAAAAAGTCCACTTGGAACTCGAGTTTCTTGTGATATAAAACTTATTGCCTGTGTTTCAAACTCTTTCACTACCTTTTTCACAATTGTTGACTTATCTCTCATTCCATGTGACCCTGACAAAAGAAAGAAAAAAGAGAAACCCACACCTGGAAGCCAATGAGAAAACTGGAAGCCAATGAGAAAAAAAAAATTAGATAGAAGTTGAAAAAATAAAAAAAATTAAAAGAGATAGAAAGGTGTGCAATTGTGGGAGATAAGTCAACAGTTGTGGCTGTGTGAGTGCTATTGTTGACTGTGTGACTGCTGTGGGAATTGGGAAGTGTTTCTTACATAATACTCGAGTGTATTAAACCTGAGTAACAGATCAACGAACTCGAGTTCCACATAATTGAGTTTCGTGTGGTATTTTTTATGGTACTCGATTTTCTTAAACTCGAGTTCATGTCAAACTCGAGTTTCAAAAACTCGAGTTTTAAAAAAGTGGTATATTGCTAAATATTTCTCAAACAGTGGTAAAACACTAATAATTTCGAAAAATAGTGGTATCTGGCTATTTTTGCCCTCTAACCTTAAAGGATTAAAATGATTTTCTATGATCTACTTCAAACTTAAAGTCCCATCAAAAAATAAAAATAAAAAATTTCAAATTTAAAAGACTAAAATGATTTCTAGGCAAAGTTACAGAAGTAAAATTACCAATTTCCAATTTAAATAACTAAAATGATTTTTGTGCAAATTTATCGGGTTAAAATAACCAACTTCAAATTTAAATGACTAAAATAATTGTTGAGCAAAGTTTGAGGGTGTAAATTGCATTTTTGTCTTTATTAATTTAGTTTTATTTCAAATACAACCCAAGCTTAAATTTATTATCAAACAAGATTATATAGTCAAATTTGGCTCATTTTTATGTCAAACAAATTTGAATTTGTTTACAAGTTGATTAACTTACTCTTTTCTTATACTCTTTACTCTTTTCTCAAATTTGGCTCATGATTAAATTTTTTTTTTACTCTTTTCACAAATTTATGAATTTTTATTAGTAATAGATTGTTTATATTATAAAAAAAATACAAATAATAATTCGATATCATATAAACCTATTTACAAACTTACACAATCCAATATCAAGTGTAATAAGTATTTTTTTAAACAAGTATACATATAAAAATATAATAATGTAATATATAATTAAATTGAGCCTCATATTCACAAACACTTGATTATATTTGAGCTTGGCTCAATTAGTAGTTGAACATGAACTTATACTTAAGCTTGGCTTGTTTGCTAAACAAAACATAAACCACCCTTTTTCCGAATCATGCTCGAGTTACTCACAAACATCTTGTTTTATTTACTATCATATAAACGGCTTGGGCTGGCTTGTGATAAATTTTTTTTTTTAAATTCTATATTTACCATGGGAAGGCGTGTAATAACTTATGTATTTGCCTAATGAACATAATCAAAATGGAAGGAAAATATTCATTTTATGGAAAGATCTAATTTTTATGTATTGAAAAAATTCGCATGTTGAAATGTTTAAAATTTCATTCCATCAAATAATAAATTATTAGCCTTTTCGCACGCGTCATGCGCATGTTCAAGAATCAGAAGTTTTTATCTTTAATGTAAAACAATAAAAGATTAAATTCTATAAGGATTTGGTGTAAACCCTTTGGTTTATACCCTCCAATAAAGACATGACATATCAATATCATCATATTAGTAAAACATAAATACATTTGATCACACAGAATAACATCTCAATAAATACCATATTTCAGGTTTTAAGTAAAAAGACTAAGAGCATCCACAGCAGTGGAGCTAAAAATTTAGCTTTTTAGCTCCACCAAAAGTTACTTTATCTATTTTACCTACACATATGCTGCAGCAGTGGATCTATTTTAGTTTTCAACACAATAAAATAATATAAACATCACAATAAAATAATATATCCCCTACAATAAAATAATATACCCCACTCCCAAAAAACATCCACAGCACCAACCACAACCACCTCTACCATCAGCCACAGCCACATCCACACCCACCACTACCACCACCGGCCACAACCACCACTCTACTTTGGCAACCACAACACAACATAGAAAAAAAAACAAAAAAAAAAACAACAACCACAATCACAACCCCATCACCACCAGTCACCACAAACCACCAGTCATGACAACCACAACCATAACCCACTGCCACTGCCATTGCCACAACCACAACCACAACCATAAACCACAAAACTCATAGCCAAAATACACAAAACCCACTGCCAAAACCAAAATCATCCACCACCACCACAACCAAAATTCACAAACCCACTGTCAAAATCATCCACCACCACTACCATAGCCAAAATCAACCACCACCACCACAGCCACCAAACCCATATGAAAATACATTAAAAAAAAAACACAATCACAGCAAAGAGAAAAGAGAGATGGACGGTAGCAGCGGCTTGCGACTTAGGGCTTGGGTAAGAGCGAGGTGGCTCTGTGGCGGCTGGGTGAGCGAGATCGGCGAATAGAGGAAGATGGGCAATCGGCGATGTGGGTCTGCGGTGGCTGAGTCGGTGAGGGCGAAGTGGGTCTGTGGGTTAGTGAGGACAATGTGGGTTTGTGGGTTGGTGAGGGCGATGTGGCGGCGACGTTGTACCGTACCGGAGTGAACTTGACGATGGCGGCGACGTTGAGAGAGTGAGCTTGAGAGGCCTGAGATGAGAGATGAACGAGAGAGAGTGAGAATGAGAGTGAATGACCAGATTTGATAAAATGAAGAAAAAAAATAGAAACAAGTTGTACCGGCTGAATAAAAAAAAATTTTTTTTTTTGCTCCAAGCTACAATGCACATTTATAGATAGATGTGCACTGTAGCAATTCAGCTAAAAATTTTAGCTATTGCTCCACTGCTGGAGCATCATTTTAATGATAATGTAGCTAAAATATAGCATTATAGCATTATACCTCCAGTACTGCAAATGCTCTAATATGGTATTATTAAATGTGATAGGATGTATTAAGTTTTAAGTAAAAAGTTGATGTAACAATCTTTTATTGGATAGTGTAAAACATGAATTTTACACCACACCTTTACCAAATTCGGACTCAAACAATAAATAGTTATAAATGCATATTGTTTGACTAGACTCGTCACACGCACTTTGCGCGAGCAATAATGCTCTTTTTTATTTATTTGTTTTTTTGGTTTAGTGTTATAATATTTAAAAGTGATATATTGTTTTTTTTTTTAAAAAAAAATGAGGTAAGGTAGAGTAGAATAATGTTTAAAACTCAAGAACAGTAAATTACTCTTTTAACCAGTTTTTTTTTTTTTAATTTAAAATTATTTAACTAAAATATATGGATATTTTAGAGAGTTTAAGAATTTGTGTGAGAGTATTTTAGTACTAAAACTCATATAGGAAATCTTGTTATTAATAGTATAGATTATTATCACCATATCACTCATTTAAAAATGCTTTTTTTTTTACTATCACCATATCACTCATCAGAGCAATCACTCATTTATAAGTAATTATTTCTATATATAAAAAGCGCCAATGCGCTATAGCCACAGTGAAAACTACAGTCATTTGGTTTATTCAATCCTTTGCACTGTTTTGCTGCCCTCTTTTTTTCTTCTTTTTTTCTCCTTTGGGTAATATCGTCTAGTCCACTTTATATATATATATATATATATATCTATATAGAGAGAGAGAGAGAGAGAGAGAGAGAGAGAGAGAGAGAGAGAGAGAGAGAGAGCTGTTAGTTAACACAATAAATTATCACAATATTTTTACAATTGTTGAGGTGTTAATTCCTTATAGGTCAAAATAAAATATCATACTAGAACCAACCACAACTAAAAATAAATGTATTGTGAAAAAAGAAGTGTTATATCCACAACATTTTTCACAACGCTTTTATAACAAAAGTGTGAATGCCATAAAGTTATAATAGTAGCTACTTCTTCTTTTTTTTGTTCAATTTGCACTGTTCACTGGCCTTCTTTTTTTTTTCGGTAATATTTCTCAGTCAACTCTTTATATATATAGGCCCTTTTGGATATACACCACTGTAAATTTCTTTAAAAAAACCTTCTCCCCTTTCCCCGTGTGTGTGTGTGTTAAAAAATACTTAGTATTCTCAAAAAAAAAAAAAAAAAAAAAAAACTCTTTATATATATAGCTATTAGTTAACACAATAAATTGTCACAATATTTTCACAATTGTTGAGATGTTAATTCCTTATAGGTCAAAATAAAATATCATACTAGAACTAACCACAACTAAAAATAAAGTTATTGTTAAATGACACAATAAATTTCACAATATTTTCATAATTATTAAGGTGTCAATTTTTTATATGTCGAAATAAAATAATAAAATACGAGACTGTGACCAACCACAACTGAAAATAAATATTCTGTGAAAATGTTGTAACACTTGTTGTGTGAATATGTAAAAGCTACTATAGTAGCTACAATACTTTTTGATTTATTCAATATGTATTGTTCATCACTTCATTAGCCCTTTCTTTTTTTCTTTTTCTTTTTTCTTTTTTCTCCAGTCATCGGTTTGTGCTCTTTTTTTAAAATATTTATATGAGCTGGCATATATATTGTTATATTAACACAACAAATTTCACAATACACAATTATTGAGGTGTCAATTTTTTATAGGTCGAAATAAAACAATAAAATATGAGAATGTGATCAACCACAAATGAGAATAACTGTTTTGTGAAAATGTTGTAACATTTGTTGTTATCACAATATTTTCACAATTGTTGAGATCTCAATTTCTTATAGATCAAATAAAAAATTGCTAAGTCCACAATATTTTCACATTAATTTCACAACAAATCGTAGGTGGTAAGCTACTATTGATGGATAAAAAAGTGATATCAATCGTGGGTCCATTTTAAAATCAGTAACAACTTGCCATTTAGAATTTGTTATGAAAATATTATGGAGATAGCATTTCCATAAAATAAATGATAATATATCAAACCGAAATTTACCACAGCTGAAAATAAAGGTATTGTGAGAATATTGTGACATTTTGTTGTGTTTCTAGACTTCTTTTTTGGTTTAATCAAATTTGTTGAGCAAAAATTCACTGTTTCACGCACAATTTTATTCAGTTTTTTTTTTTTTTTTTTTTTTTTTTTTTTTTTTTTTTTTTTTTTATGCATAGTTTAAAGTGGTTGTCCTAACTAAAAATCAATAACAATTTACAATCTAGGATATGTTATGAAAATGTTGTGGATGTAGCATTATTCTAAAATAAAATTATAAAATATCATACTAGGGCCCACCATAGCTAAAATAAAGATATTGAGAAAATATCGTGACATTTATTGTGTTCCTGACTTTATTTTCTTTGTTTAGACAACTTGTTGAGCCAAAATTCATAGTTTTACCAACAATTTTCTTGGGTTTTTTTAACACATTGTTTAAAGTAAAAAACACATAGTTTTACCAACGAAAAAAAATTATAGAAAAAAGTACTTTCCCCTTTTATGTTTGGAGTAGTTTTATCCCCCAACTTTAAAGTTGAACAATTTCCTCCTTTATATTTTGTACACAAGCATATAGTCCCTGCTGTTACTCTCTTAATTAAATCCTAACAAAATCTTATGATTCCTAGAACATTTCATTGTGCAATATCTAAAATGCCGCACTAAATTTAAATGTCCCCAAAATTTTCTTTGTGTATTTTGAGTTTTATGTGTTAGTCATACTTAAAAAGTAAAAATGGTGATCTATGATATTCTATTTGTTACCTAGAGAACGCTAATTTATTAGAGATTTAAATCTTCTAGATTTATAATTTTATCTAATAGAAACTTCAATGACATATGTCTTTTGTTATTTTGTTATTTTTTTTATTTCTTTTATTTCTTAAAAAGTTGTTCATTAAAAATTAAGTAAGCTAAGCATCGTAGTTAGGCTCATAAAATAAAATGATAAAGAAGGAAGTATGAATAAGAAAATATTCATTGCAAATGGTTGTAGGTATTTAATTTGATGAAGAGTTTCAATTGTAGTAAATGTCATCATTTATTGCAAAAATTTAAATATTGTGACAATGTTTTATCAAAACTTAGTTGTTTATTGTTGGAAGATGACGACATTAGTTATCATTCTTAGTAGAATTTTTTTGTGAATAGATACTATCTTTGGTAAATAGGTTCTAAGAAATTATCATACTAAATAGATAGCCATATGTTAAATAACTATTCTAAATTTTAATACATGATTTGATACTACTTCAAAAAAAAATCTATCTAAAATTTTTTCACTTAAGGGGCAGCACGTGCCTTGCACGTGCAACCCTTACTAGTTAATATAAAAAGCCAACAACGTGGGATTATTATTATAGATGTTTCTTCTAGTTATAATTTAGCTTGTATTGTGTTTTATATTTAAACATGACATAAAATTTAGGTGTTAAAACAATTTATTTACTCTATTTGACTTTATAATTTGAAATTATTTTTATTTTTTGAGGATAAACGACAGAATAATTTGAAAATTTTTTATTTAAATTATTGTGATTAATGTGTGAGGGTATTTTGGACTACTTAAAAATTTTGACACCAAAATATTATTTATTAATAATAGTATAGGTAAATAATTTTAAATGATGTGCTATTATTAGTGCCGGCTTAACACTAAATGCAATTGATGCATTCGCCTAAGGCCCCAAATATAAAATAGGCTCCAAATTTTAATTTAATTAAGCCCAAATATTAGCCAATAAATAAACTAATATTTTTTATCAAATTAAAAACAAGATAAAAATGCTAGGTTCACAACATTTTTCACAACACTTTTACAACAAATTCTAAGTAGCAAATTGTTACAGGTTGTTATAGATGACAAAAAATAATTTCAATAATGGGTTCTATTGTAAACGTGGCACTTCTCAAAAAAAAAAGCGCAATACAAAAAAAAAATTCACAACATTTTTCACAATAATTAAGTTGGCAAATTTTTACTAGTTCTCGTCTAGGTCCACCACTAACATCACTATAGGGGCTTGGGGCCTTGAATCTAGAATGACCCACATCACCAAAGCCCAATACAGAGAGTGGCCCATGCAGTTAAGGCTCGTTACAGTCGAGTTGGCCCATATATGGCTAAAGTCAGACACGGAGGAGATAGGATTAGCTCGCTGATAAAATGGGCAAGTTCTCGGTAAAATAGAGTTACACTCAGGTCAAGTTGGGCCCAACACCGACAAGCCAGCCAAAGGAATGGCCGTGAGAGGACAGCCATTTGAGGTCGAAACCGAACACTGTCAAATGACTTTGGGGAGTTCATTGCCAAACACTAATTGGCGTCTGGAACAAATTCCAAGGGAATCCTTTGAAGTCGTGAAGATTTCTGGGGATTCAGATAGACGTGGGAACATGTGTCAAGTGGGGGGAAGTAATGATAACTCCCCCACTAAGGAGAGACTATAAAATAAGGAGAAGGGGAACATGTTGGGGGTTGAAAAAATTAGGGGAAGAGAGGGAAAGTAAGGGAAACACAGGAAAACGTAGGGAAATCAGAGGAACTTCATTGTATTAAGGGTTGGGGGAAGACAAGCCAGGCAAAGTTTAGGGCCTAGTTTGTAAGATCGTGACATATCCCACATATAAATAAATTGAGGCCCAAATACAAACCTATATTAGAGTTTTTGGCCGCTACAATTGGTGTCGTCTGTGGGGATCCTACTCTACTTGAGGCTTTAAGCAAGCTTGGTACTATCCCACTATGGAAGGTCTGCATGTTGGAGAGGGTTCTGCGGGAGGAAATCAGTTGAGGGCCTCCTTAAGGGGTCGTAGGAGGCGAGAAAGGGAGCGTAGAAAGGAACAACAGCACATGCATAACGGGTATGAGACAAGAGTAGACTCTGATAGGTGATCTTCCCATGGGGAACAAACGGTATCATATATTCCCGAGCGGCCTTATCGCAGTGATCAGCTGAGGGAGTTGGAGAATCTACGGAAGCAGGTCAATGATTTAGAGATTGAGCTGAGAGGCCAGAACCGCAGAAGAGATCGGGAGGATTCATTCGATGATCCCGACTACGTTGCTGATGAGTCATCTCGAGGCAGTGGCTCGCGTCAGTCGAGAGACCAATCACGTGAAACTGTAGGGCATTATCGCGAGTCCCCCCATCACGAAAGGCATGGACACCGTAATGCCGCTCTGGATGCAATGAGTTGGGCATTGAGGAGAGCTGCCCGATCACCGTTTACTGATGAGATTGGGCGTACGAAAATTTCGAGAGGGTTCGCGCGACCTCCATTCACCATCTATGATGGAAAAACCGACCCAGTGGAGCATGTAAGTCATTATATACAGATGATGTCGCTTTATTCTCATAATAATGGGTTGATGTGTAAGGTGCTCCCATCTACCTTGGACTGATAGCAATGAGGTGGTTCAACAGTTTGAGGAAAGGGTCTATCCAAAAGTTCGAGGAGTTGATACAAGCGTTCAGAGCCCAATTCATAACATGTAGCAAAGTTCCTCAACCGATAGGTTCTTTGTTATTTATGAGGATGAGAAGTGGTGAGACCCTTTGATCTTATACGAACAGGTATTGGGAACTTTATAATGAGATAGGGGGAATGAGCAAGTGGCAGCCAGCACCTTCCGAATGGGCCTTCCCGAAGAGTTGGCGTTGAGAGATTCTCTAACTATGCGGCCCCCCAAGGACATGCACCAGCTAATAAGAAGGATTGAGGAGTATAAGAGACTGGAAGATGACCGACTGTAGGTCAAAGGTAAAGCCCCGGCCTCATCGTAGTATCGTAAAGAATATCTCCCTGAAAAGTTTTAGCAAAGAACTAGGAGAGAGCCTAAGGCATTTAGGGAGGGCTCAAAACAACGTGCAAAGGGAGTTAATGCTACGTTTAAGTAACTGGTTTATAAAATCCTGGAACACATTAAGAATGAGCCTTATTTTTTATGGCCGAGGAAGATAGGTGGAGACCCGGCGAGAAGGAATCAGAGCTTATATTGCACATACCATAGAGAAAAAGGGCACACTACCGAGCAATGCCGTGTGTTGAAAGATCACTTGGAGTAATTGGTGAAGGTTAGGCATCTTAAGGAGTTCTTAGTTGGTTAGGAAGGAGTACATGTAGGTCAAGGGTTGGGAAGTCGAAACGATCGAGCTCTCCCACCTCCCTTAGGGATTATTGAGGTTATCCATGCAACCTCTCAAGGCGTAAGCTTGAATAGTCGGAGGGGAGTACTAAGTGTGGTATCCCCACCTGAAGCAGATGCCACGGACCGACCTAAAAAGAGGCCCCAAAGGACCTCCGTCCCGATTACTTTCGGTGAAGCAGATCTGGAAGGAACATCTCAGCCGCATGATGATGCTTTAGTTGTGACGTCTCGGATTGGAGGTTTCTTAGTAAAAAGGGTCATGGTATATCAAGGGAGCGGAGCTGAGATAATGTACCTTGATCTTTACAAGGGACTAGGGCTGAAGTCAAAAGACTTAAGTAGATATAATACCCCGCTTGTAGGGTTTGACGGGAAAATCGTGACTCCTAAGGGGCAGATAAAGCTATTGGTAGTAACCGAAGGGAAGGAAGTGGAAGTTAATTTTATCGTGGTCAATGCTTTCTCTCCCTACACAGCGATCTTGGGGCGGCCTTGGATCCATGCCATGGGGGTGGTACCGTTAACTCTGCACCAAAAGATTAAATTTCCTACAGAAGATGGGGTCGCAATAGTCTGGGGTGATCAAAAGGTAAGGTGGCAACAATAAACCATGAAATTAAGCAGAAGGAATAAGTTAATCGGGAGCCGTTATAGCAATTACCAATAACTAAGGGATTAATTGGGGTAGATAGCGCCGAAGAGTTGGTACAAATACCAATTATGCCGTATTTCAATGGGTATTTCCAGATTGGGAAAAGTTTTTCCGCCGAAGACCGAGTGGAAATTCTATTATCACTGTTGCAAAATTTGGACAGCATAGAGTCCATACGAAGTGCCCGGGATTGACCTGGCTTTTATCATGCATAAGTTGAATGAAAGCCCCCTAGTCCCACCAAAGAAACAAAAACCGAGGAGATTCGTGAAACCCCATGTGGAGGCAATAAAGGAGGAAGTGAAGAAGTTAAAATGGTTGGGGGCCATCAAGGAAGTGTTCTTTCCCGAATGGTTAGCTAACACGATGGTGGTGAAGAAGAAGATTGGAAAGTGGAGAGTTTGCGTTGACTTCACCGACCTGAACCGAGCGTGCCCAAAAGACCCTTTTCCAGTGCCAAAGATAGATTAGTTGGTGGATGTTATAGTTGGACACTAAAGGATGAGTTTTTTAGACGCCTTTCAAGGCTACCATTAAATCGCTTTGGCCCCCAAGGATCAGGAGAAAACTTCCTTTATAACGCCCGAGGGAAATTATCATTATATGGTGATGCCCTTTAGACTGAAGAACGCAAGGGCTACATATCAACAGATGGTCACACACATGTTCAAGGAATTGATTGGTAAAACGATGGAGGTTTATATTGATGACATGGTGAAGAAGACTAAAGAGAGTGTGGGGCATGCCCATGACCTGGTAGAGGTCTTTAATATACTGAGGCAACATAAATTACGCCTTAACGCAGAGAAATGTGCTTTTGGGGTAAGGTCGGGAAAGTTCTTGGGTTATATGATCACCACACGAGGAATAGAGGTGAACCTCGACCAGATAACAGCCATTCAACAGTTGCGCCCGCCGAACAATCCTAAAGAGGTCCAAAAGCTTGCTGGTATGATTACCGCTCTGAATAGGTTTGTATCAAGATCAGCGGACAGATGCAGAGCATTTTATCAGTTATTGAAGGAGTAGAAGGGTTTCCAGTGGACAGAAAAGTGTGATTCGGCATTCCAAGACTTAAAGTCTTACCTAGCCAGCCCACCCATTTTATCCCGACCTGAACCGGAAGAGGATTTGTACATGTATTTAGCAGTCTTCGACCATGCTGTTAGTTCGGTGTTGATTAGGCAGCATGAAGGGATCCAGAGGCCCATGTATTACCTCAGCAAAACTTTGGTGGATGCAGAGACTCAGTACTTACCGTTGGAGAAAATGGTGTTGGCCTTGGTACATGCTACGAGGAAGTTACCACATTATTTCCAGGCTCACACAGTATGGGTATTAACCGAGTACCTTTTGCAGTCACTGTTAAAGAGGTCAGATTTCACTAGGAGGATAGTGAAATGGGGGACAAGACTGGGGACGTTTGATGTATGTTACAAACCGAGAAATTCCATTAAAGGTTGGGTGCTGGTGGACTTTGTGGCTGAGTTCACCCCTTCTTCACAGGGCTCTGTGGGAATATGCAAAGTCACAGTTAGACGGTGGAAAGTGTTCGTGGATGGAGCATCTAACGCAAAGGGATCGAGGGTTGGGATAGTGTTGGTGTCACCCGAGGGCGTAAAATTGGAGAAGTCGCTAAGGTTGGGCTTTCGGGCGTCGAACAATGAAGCCGAATATGAAGCCCTCATTGTTGGGCTGCAAACAGCGCAAAAACTTGGTGTTGAGGAAGTGGAGAAGTTCTCAAATTCAAGATTGGTGGTGAGTCAAATAGATAGGAGCTTCGAGGCAAGGGACCATCGCATGTCACAGTACTTAAAGTTGTTCGGGAATGTACAGGCGAACTTCCAGAAAGTTAGTGTAGTCAGAGTGCCAAAAAGTCATAATAGTCATGCCGATTCCTTGGCTACGTTGGCATCTTCTTTAGACGACTGCATTCCCCAAATGATTATCATAGAACTATTAGAGACACCGAGCATTGAGTAGTAAACAGTGGTAGTAGTTACTTCAGAACTGGGGTCAAGTTGGTTGGATCCTTACATTGCATTTTTATCCGATGGGTCGTTGCCGATGAATGACAAAGAGGACAAGAAGGTACGGAGAACATCGGTTCGATTTTGGTTGTCCGAGGACAAGAAGTTGTACTGGCGTTCGTTTAGAGGACCATACTTGCTGTGTCTTCACCCGAGCAAAACCGCCAAGTTGTTAGCTGAGCTTCACGAAGGAATATGTAGGGGGCACTCGGGGGGAGGTCGCTCGCACACCAAGCTATGACCCAAGGATTCTGGTGGCCGAACATGTAAAGAGAAGTAGCTGACTATGTTAAAAAATGTGATCAATGCCAAAGACATGCATTTATCTCGCACCAACGGGGGGGGGGGGGGAAATCTGAACCCGATCGCTAGTCCTTGGCCCTTTGCCCAATGGGGGTTAGATATAATCGGGCCATTCCTCCGTGCGTCAGGGAATAAAAGACATGTGGTGGTGGCAACAGACTATTTTACCAAGTGGATGGAAGCTGAAACCTTGGCAAATATTAGGGATATGGACGTGAAGAAATTTGTATGGAAGAACATTGTTACAAGGTTCGGAGTTCCCCGGGCATTGGTGTCCAATAATGGGCTACAATTCGATAGCAAGATTTTTTGAGAGTATTGCAGTAGCCTCAGGATAACCAATAAGTACTCATCACCCACGTATCCCCAGAGCAATGGGCAAGCTGAAGCAACAAATAAGACGATCATTAACGGTTTGAACAAGAGACTGGAGGGAGCGAAGGGAAATTGGGTCGAAGAGCTTCCGAACATTTTGTGGGCCTACTGAACAACTCCTAAAAGTCAACAAGTGAGATACCCTTCTCCATGACCTACGACATCGAGGCGGTTATACCAGTAGAGATCAGTTTGTCAAGTATGAAGGTTGCCGACTTTATACAAAGCAACAATGATAAGTATTTGATTGGAAATTTGGATGCCCTGGAAGAGCGGAGAGAAATGGTATCGGTTTGGCTGGCCAACTACTAACAGAAGTTGGCTCGAGGGTATAATAGGAAAGTGAGGCCTCGGGAGTTCGTGGTAAGGGACCTTGTTTTGCGGAAGGCTGTTGGGAGCATGAGGGATCTTAATGCTGGAAAACTAGCACCAAATTGTGAGGGACCTTACCGTGTAACAGCAACGGTTGGAGTAGGAGCTTAGTACTTGGAAGATATGGAAGAGAGGCCCCTGCCCCGACCATGGAATGTTTGTAATCTAAAGAAATACTACCCATGAGTGTAATGTAGAATGTGGTTTGCATCTCTAAGATTGTAGATTTACTTGAATGGTAAAAGTAGATGGAATTCAGTTACAAAGCATTATATAGGTTATAAGTAAACAAAAGAGCACCTATGCGTATCCTTAACAACTTTCTATAAGGACATAAATATAGCCTTGGCCTGACTCCGGTCATTGACCGTGTGGAAACCTTAACAAACTTCTCTAAGGACAGAAACATGGCCTCGGCTTGACTCCGGTCACTGACCTTGTGGAAACCTTAACAAATTTCTCTAAAGACAGAAACATGGCCTCGGCCTGACCCCGGTCACCAACCATGTAGAAACCTTAACAAGTTTTTTCTAAATTTTCCCTTGTTTTCATTTGTGGATTATTGGAATGAGGGCAATGACCTCTAGGAAACTGAGGTAGAGAGTCTTACATGTAAATTGCTAAGTGCTGCTGCTTGAAAATCCTTTTGAGATAAGATAGCACCATCTCGTTTTGAATTATAGTATCATGCATACAAAAAGGGTTTGGCCATGCAACTGCTTGTTAATGAAAATTTAATTATAGCAAGAAGAGTGCATTAAGTGTTGCGAGAAAAAGTAATGAAATAGAAATACGAACAAACAATTTAACCGAGAAAAACACAAATGTTCAACATGGAGAGAGTCAAATGTAGTTTAAATACATAATGCTCGAAACACCGAGCAGAGTACTAATCATTTAAAAAAAAATTAAAAAAAAAAAAAAAAAAAAACTTCTTCAAAAGAGGGGAAAACTAATTGGACGGGTTTTATGGATCGATAGTTGAGGTCTCGAGAGCAGCGGTAGTATTCGAGGGAACGGAGCTCAGATCTGATGGCGGAGTATTCCGGGCCTCGGTCAAGGTAGCATTATTTGGATTCGCTTCATCCAGCACCACAACATAGGCATCAATTTGCTCAAAAAGTTCCCTCCTGCCTGGGTTATCCTCTCCCTCTTCCTCCTCGGCATCCTCCGATTGCTCTTCCTCTTGAGTGTCCAATGGCAAGTCTTTAGGGAGGGGGATTTGACTGGCATCTTTGAAGGAGGAACCCTCGAGAACACCGACCTCGTTGACTGCAGCCATCCAACCTTCAACGAACCCTAACTTGCGTGCCTGGAAGATCACCACCCCGGCCGAGTTTTCCGCGTCCTTGAACCCCATATTATAGAAAACTTGCTCGCAATTCTTCATTGTCTCTTTAAGGTCAACAAGTTCTTTCTCACGAGCTATAACGAGGCTGGAAACCTCAGCCAGCTTGACCTCGGTCTCATTAAGCTTCCCCTGCAGCTTGACCTCTTCTCAGCCACTTCCTGAGCTGCCTCCGCCGTGGTGGCCCGGCGCTTTGCCTAATTTAACTCTAGGGTTTTTTCATTTAGAATGGCATCGACCAATTATTTTAGGGCCTTTTCCTTGTCGGCCTCCTCCATGATACCCTTAAACCGACCTTCCACCACGTGAGTCAGTTGGGAGGCCTGAAACAAAGGAAAAAGTAACAAGAGTATAAGTTGGTCTAATCCGAGCATTAACACTTAGAAAAATTTAAATCAGGTTAAAGGAAATCATGAGCCAATAGTACAGAATGAATGGGAGATAAATTCACTTACAACTATTGTGTGCCACTTCAGTTTTGAGATGAGGTCGTCATCCCGACAGCCCGTGTAGTGGTCTATGTCATTGGGAAGCAACAAGGCCTTGCCGAGGTTGTTGGATGTTTGCCCACCAAGGTCGTTCCGCCTGGTTCAGACTGAAGAATCAATGGGGAGACTTTATCACCTAGCATGAAGGTGCACTCCCATCCAGAAGAGGATGTAGAGGTGGAAGCCGCATGAGACTCGATCACCGTCGGTTGATTGGCTGGACTTAACCCTTGGGTGGCCCCCTCGAACTGGGGAATCGGGGTAGTTATGGTTGAACTCAGGGGAGGTTGCTCAGTTGTCTGCGGGCCGGTTTGAGGAAGGGGTTCTTCTGCCACCCTTTTCCTTTTTCGGTGCTACTGCTGCACGATAGGGGGATTGGCTTGCTGGGGAGCCGCTTAGGGAAGGACTTGTCCCCCGAAAGCTTGCTCTCCCGGGAACCAGCATTCCAAACCCATGTTACACCTTTGGACCATTCCTTCGGCTGGATTGGGGGCTATCGGCGCTTCGGCGATAGGGGCTTCTACCGGGATGTGAATGACATGGCCTTGGAACATCGTGTCACCCAAGCCATCCCGAACTAGTTCAAGGGAATCAGCACGGACTATTCTAGGCCCTAGGTGTCTTGCCTCCCTGCTTGTGAGCCAATGCGGAAGGAATCCAGGAAGCCGCACATCAAGGTAGGACAATAAGGAGCTGTCGACCGTTAAGGCACCTGACGAATCTTGGTAGCTCGTGTACGAAGGGACGCACCCGAGGATCAAGTGGGAAGCTTTCAACTGCCTGTCGTAGTGCATGAAAATCTCCAAGCGCAGCACGAAGTATAACTCCCGAGCTCTTATGACACTCAGGTCGGGCTGGAACCTCTTAGAATCTTAAAAAAAAAAAAAAAAAAAAAACAACAACAACAACAATAACAGCAATAAGTAGCAATATATGCAGTGTAACCAAAAAAAGAGAGGGAAAAACTCCTAAAGTAATGTTACACGTGACAGGTCACCAACCTATCTAGAGAGGAAAGGTCGGACAGGTTAATTCGTCGTTTAACCAATTCCCGCTCACCCTCACGAACTCCCCTGCTGAGTTCTTGTTGGAGTCAGGAAGGCAAGAGATCAGTCTGACCATGGTATTTCGAGTCTGAAGATAATACCCATGCTTCAGACTCCCCCGAATGGCGTACAGAAAGTTGATGTCATAGTGGGTAAGATTTAGGCCATATAGTTAATTAAGACGCCCCACACAATTGACTACCCTATAAAAGTTGGGCAGACATTGATCGAGGCTAAGCCCATAAAAACCCAGGGTCCTAAGCAACAAGGGCGCTATAGGGAACCTAACCCCACCCTCTAATATTGACATTAAGGGAAAAAAGACTACATGGGGTAACCTCTGGTCTTCTATATCACCCTCATGACAGTATGATATGTTCACGTCATGAGGGATTTTGTACCTAATTTTGAAAGACTTAACATCTGCACTAGTCCTCAAGAGGTGTGAAAACCCCATTTTCTTTTCTTTTTCTCTACCCAACCCATAAGAAGATTTACAAGGGAAAGAAGACTTACTTTGAGACTTTGTTGATGATGGAAATGGGCTCGGGAGGAATATATGGGCTTGGGAAGAAGAAGGAAACGAAGTTCTGAATTTGAAAAAGAAGCTAAAGTATATAATGGCATGAAGAACATTAGTATTTATAGAGATGAATGCCATTTAATGAAACTGCAATAATCAATCAATGCTTACCGTTGTGTCTTTTCACCCGTGCCTTGGTAGTCGAAGCGCCAGATTATCTCAATCATCTAATGTTGAAGATGCTGCCACGTGCACATACTGGCTGAGCAATCATGTCCGTTGATTTAATTGAGCGACGGTTGACATTCCCGAGGTGTAACCGTCGTATTTGGAAAAGAGAAAGAGAGAGAGAAATTGCCGACCACAAAGTAGGGAACCCCGATCCCTTCTCCACTTCATGAAAATGGGATCAATGGGGGCTATTGTAGGGGCTTGGGCCCCTGAATTGGGAATGGCCCACGTCACCAAAGCCCAATACAGAGAGGGGCCCATGCGGCTAAGGCTCGTTACAGTGGGGTTGGCCCATATATGGCTAAAGTCAGACACGAAGGAGAAAGGATTAGCTCGTTGATAAAATGGGAAAGTCCTCAGTAAAATAGAATTACGCTCGAGCTAAGTTGGGCCCAACATCGACAAGCCAGCCAAAGAAAAGGCCGTGAAAGGACATCCATTTGAGGTCGGAACCGAACACTGTCAAACGACTTTGGGGAGTTCGCTACCGAACACTAATTGGCATCTGGAACAAGTTCCAAGGGAATCCTCTGAAATCGTGAGGATTCCTGGGGATTCAAATAGACATGGGAACATGTGTCAAGTGGGGAAGTAATGATAACTCCCCCACTAAGGAGAGACTATAAAATGAGGAGAAGGGGAACATGTTGGGGGTTGGAAAAATTAGGGGAAGAGAGGGAAAGTAAGGGAAACAGAGGGAAATAGGAGGAACTTCATTGTATTAAGGGTTGGGGAAGACAAGCTAGGCAAAGTTTAGGGCCTAGTCTGTAGGATCGTGACATATCCCACATATAAATAAATTGGGGCCCAAATACAAACCTATATTAGAGGTTTTGGCCACTACAATCACTCTCTTACTTATCACTATCATTCTACCACATCAATAGGTGTGAAATGTTTTGTCAAATTTTTTGTGTCTATAGACTTTCTATAAAAAAAAAAATTCTACATGGTTCATGTTAATTAGTAATAATTTTGCATATAAAACGAGATAATAGAGTTTAAATAATATTTAATTTTTTTTAAATCCATATTTAAATATATAATAGGCCTCAATTTTATTTTTTGTCTTAGGCCCCCAAATGTATCAAGCCGCCCCTAGCTATCATATACACCATTAAATCTCTTTTTGTGAAATATAAATTTTTATATTGGAATGAACCCTCTGCATTTTTTTTCTAAAAAAATCAATAAACAAAAAGATTATTTATCTTCATGATATCGAAAAGGACCATTTCATAGTGAAGATTTAATTGTAATTGTGAAGCCCGAACCCAAAAATGCCTGATGGACTTCGAGGACTGGCTCCCAATTTACTTGTTAAAGGTGGAAAAAGAGTTTCCTACAATGGGGAAAGCCTCTTGAGGCCAACCTGGCAACCCAAGTGATGGAATCTTGGACTCAGTACGTATTCTACTACCCTATTTATGCTTCTCAAGGAGGCTCGAGCTTAGAACTAAGCTCCTTCTTAGTTGTTTCTCTTTCTTTTTCTCTCGTGTATCTCTCCCCCTTCCTTAATTTTTCCAACCCCCTTTCTCACTCCTTCGGCCCCTATTTATAGACTTCGCTTAGTGGGGTTGTCACGATGGTGGGGTCGCTTTTCTTGTTGGTAGGCCTTTTTGGGATGTATCCCTAACCAAATGGGACCCACTTCTCGCGACAGATGTGACCCTCTCGAAACTTGCACCCGTCGCCAAACGGTATTCGACAAGCGATTTCTCCCAAGGCACTACTGTTACTGTCCCATGCAGGCCCTGACCTGGAATTGATCCCCGACCAGGCACTGGTCCCCGAATTGATATGGGCCCTAACCTGACACTGGGCCCAAAACTCTTACGCATACGGAGGTTAATGGATTGGTCCTATACCTAATGCCCGTACAATAACAAATATATAATATAAATAATTAGTTACTAAATCAACTAATGTATTTTTTTTTTCTTCTTATAAGATATTTAAGGGGTTAATTGCACCATACCCCCAAACTTTCTGAGTCAATCTCAATCCCCTGAGATACAAAATTGAGCAATGTCAGTAGATTAATTAGGAATAGGTAAATAACCCCCATAGCATTTAAATTTAATTAAGTTTCGGCCAAATTCATTTTTTTTTAAAAAGGAACTCTTATTAGTTTCTCAAATTGGGTGTGTATTTTATTTAAATAGTAACCCCAAATTCTTATTTTACCATCATATCAATTTGAAAAAAATTGGTCAAAATGTTTTTTTTAATCATGCATTCAAGAACAAAAAAAAAAAATCAAGAAACTTCTAATGCAGCACAAAAACCGTAAAATGAGTAAATGACACGAAAGGCACCGCCAAAGCAAACACAAAACAAATGGCATCATGATTTTGCTACTTTAATCCCAACTACTCTGCAAGAAATTTGAACCCAAGCTTATATTGCAAAAAAATCACGCACAAAAAAAATTTTAATTTTATGTTCTTCATTGTTCTTCTTCCCCAAATCCACAGCCTAGCTTAGAGGAATTATAAGAAAATTAAAAGAAAAATAAAGAAAGGAAAAAATTGATAAAGAAAAGAAAAATTTTAAAAGCTTATCTTATGTGGCCACTAAAATTTAGACACATCAATATCTCATTTAATATTTTAAGATTAGGCATATCAACAGTGCAAATTGCTTGTCGAGCAAGCATTTTCAATTTGTCACGTAGATATTTTTCGTTAGTGAGTTGAATGAAAATTAAAAATAATATGGATTAAATTGATTGCTACCAAAATGTAGAGATGTGATCTAAAATAGTTTATTTGCCAAAAATATTTACTATTTTTTTTCCTGACTTTATGATATTTAGCATATTTCGCATTTTGAAATTCTATCCTATCTTATCTTTGAAATTTTGACAATATAAATTAAAATTCTATCCTTTTTAAAATAAGAATTGAAATTCTATCTTATCTTAAAATTTTGTCTAGTATCTATAAAAAAAAAAAAAGGGTAAACTACATATTTAGTCTCTAACCTTTATATTATTTATCAATTTGGTCCTTAATGTTTCAAATGTGTCAGTTTAGTCCCTAATCTTTTGATATTGTGTCAGATTGGTCCCTGCTGTTAAGTGATGGATGAAAAATACTGACGTGACTAATGGTAAAAATAAAATATAATTTTTATTCCACATAGACAACCACATTAGCACAAACTAAAAAAAAAAATAAATAAATAAAAAGTTAGGGACTAAACCTTGTACCGCCACCTATCCTTATATTTTCAGATTTAAAATTTTATTTCATTTTTTCCTTTACTTTCTTAGGAAGCATACGGGGTAAAAAAAAACCCAGAATTGAAAATTCAATTTACTTCATTTTCTCATATTTTTCCAGCAACTAAACAAGGAAAAAACAAAACAAATTCCAAAACCCAAAGAGAGATGCAGAGAGAATCAAAATCATAATCATAATCAGATTCTGTTGTTTTTGCTGAGTGCGCCTAATTAGATTCAGAACTCATTTTGTTTAGCTGCTCAGGGGTTTTTGATTTTTTTGTTTGGAATTTTGGATCTATCATTTGAAGAAAATGGGATTGGCCCGATTGGGAGTTTTGAGAATGTACAGAGGAATAGAGAGAAGGATCTTTGAATTGTTGAATGGTTAGAGTTGGGATTAGAGTAAGGTCAAAGGTTTTAAATAGTTTGAACCCAACCCAGCTGTTGATTTATGGCAGTGATTGGTTTGAAATTTTTTGAAGTGGGGTGTGGACATTAGTGAACTTGGAAGCCCAATATGAGTTAATTAGGTGGTTTGAAGTTTTTCTTTCATTGTGATTCCTTTCTGCATCTCTTTCTCTGGGTTTTGGAATTTGCTTTATTTTTTCCTCGTTTGGTTGCTGGGAAAATATGAGAAAATGAAGGAAATTGAGTTTTAAACTCTGGATTTTTTTAACCCCCATTTGGTTCCTAAGAAAGCAAAGTAAAAGTAAATGAAAGAAAATTTTAAATCTGAAAATATACTAAAGACATGCGACAATACAAGGTTTAGTCCCTTTTTTTGCGCTGATGTGGCAGTTTATGTTTATGTGTCATGAAAATTATATTATATTTTTATCGTTAGTCATTTCAGTATTTTTCATTCATCACTTAACGATAAGGATCATTTTGACACAATACCAAAAGTTCAGGGACTAAATTAACACATTTGAAAGGTTATAGAAAAAATTCACAACATCTTAAAAATTAGAGACTAAATATATAGCTTGTGCCAGAATTTCCTTGGGGCAAACTCTCAGACCAATTCAGTCCAAGTCCCAAGGTATTTACCCAGTTTTACATTCTCTATCAACCATCTTCTCCATATTCTCTAAGAATCCTTTTTTTTTTTTTTTTTTTTCTCAAATCTTTTGTTAGGGAATTAGGGTTTAAGGGGATTTTTGTTGCTTATAAGTATTCATGGCCATTTTCTATTACTTAATGGTAATGGTAATAGGTTATTGGGTAGAGCTTGAACTTGAATTGAAAGGATTACTTGTTGACACTCAATTCTATTTGTTCTGACGGAAGATATTTTCTCATTCAAATTCCTAGGAAAATTATTTTTTACCCAAGGTTGACGAATCGTGGCCTTTTTCTAATATTTTCAATCCTTGGAATTACTGGTTAAAAGTTTTGGTTTCTAATTTTGAGAAATGAATTATATGTATGTTGAGTTATATATTAAATTTAACTTTCTGTGTGTAAAATAATCTTACCTTGAGAATATATATATATAAATATATATATATTTATATATATATATATATAAAAGTGAAGTCCTGGTTTTGGTTTTTGATGTGATCAAAATTTGAGGGTTATGGTGATTTTTATTAAATTTTCACTAGTCCAACAAAAGTTGAAGTTTGTCTTGTGCATTTTATGTGGATTTCTTTTTCTTATGCACTTGTTAGTTTAGCGGCAAACGTAATGTAGTTCTCATCATTGTTTAGACTAAAGTATATGTTACTAATTTGAGTGTGGAATCAATGGCTTAGGGCAATAGGCAAGGAAGGGAGTTCAGTCTATTTATTAAGGTCAGATTTTTATTTATTAAAGTATATGTTACTAATTTGAGTGTAGATTTTTATTTATTAAGGGAGTTCTTATCTTCTGATTTTCTTTAAGCTGTCTGCATTTACACAGACGCACTGGTGTTTCTGTTAGAATTTGCAGATTTTAATGATGATGTTCTGAGTTCTGCAGGTGTTTTTATGTATAACAGAAACCATTTGGAGTTGGAAAAGTTTGGAACATGAGATATATATTACAGTAAAAGATACGTGTAGACTGTCTTTAATATTATATCAGTTGGCACTACTTTCTCCCATAATTCGGGTTGGGGGTTAGGTCGTGGGATCAAACCTAATTGGCTTTATATATATTTATATATATATATATATATATAAAAAGTACATCAAGTATATCTCACAACAATAGATAATCATCCTTTTTTTCAGCTAATATCTATGACGGTAGATCTATTATAGATCTAGAATTGATAACTTTGTTCAGCAGTTTTTATTGCTATTATTTGTCAATGGCTTTTACTTAGTATGAATGTGAATGGCTTCCCCTTTATTAATGATTTTGGTTTTATATGCTTAGTAGTCTTACCAATTCTATATCTAACCATTTGATAACATATTCTATATATATTTCCATTATCTGATCCTTTTACTTCTGGTTTCATTTTTCTCCATTTATTACTTATATAAAAAAAAATCTCCATTTATTGATCCATCTTCCAAGAATTGATAATATCTTTTAGTCATACAGTCATGCTATTGTTTTCTTTGTAATATTAATTATTGTCCAATATTTAAGAGTGAGAACCCCTATTTGTTTATTAATACTGACAGATTTTGTTATGGCTGCAACAAAACGTATTATTAAGGAGTTGAAGGAACTGAAGAAGGACCCTCCTGTTTCTTGCAGTGCTGGTTTGTTTGCCAAACTTTCTCATTGTTTTCCCTTTCTGTCACATACTTTTTAACAGTTTTATTTATTTATTATTATTATGGAGAGAATTGTAGAGGAAGTAGAAGTACTAAAAGAGAAAAAGAATGCAAGGGAATTACATGGTTTGGCTTGATGGTCTATGTCTACACGATAAAACCCTAATGTCTACATCTTCACTATTTGCTTAATTTATGTTTACAATGAATCTTAAGCAGGGAATATGTAAAGATTAGGAGATAGAGTTAGGTTAACATGACTTCTATAATACAATTGGCCCTCTTGGGCCATTGCATAATTAAGTCATATACCCAATATCTTTAACACTCCCTTCAAACTCAAGGTAAAAATTTGATGAAACTTTGAGCAAGGTAGAAATTTTATGAAACTTTGAGTTTGGATTAGAAGCTTGTGCGGATCCCTCAAAGATGCCTTGAATAGTGCCTTGAACGTGACCGGATTGAGTGAAAGATGAATCAAACACGATGGAGAATGAACCGTGCAAATTAGGATGACAACGTCGGAGGAAGTTGACCTTCTTTCCATCTGTCTAAAGCTTATAAGCAGGAATGAATCGGCCATTCAGGGTACCCCTTTATGAGTAGCAATCTTGGAAGGGAAGGTGGACTTTTTTTCTTTTTTTGCGTATATTCCAATTTTGGAGTTTGTTTGATAATTTAAGGCTCCTAAATCAGTCAATTTGGCACATTTTGGTCCCGATGCAAATTTGCCAACCCACTTTCAATTCACATTAGCCCCAATCCTCATCCAATCAATCCGGTCACTTTCAAGGCGTCATTCAAGACCTCTTCAAGGGATATTCACAAGATTATTCCAAACACAAGACTTCATCAAGATTTTACCTTGAGTTTGAGGGGTAGACTTACAGATATATTTATATTGGGTTTATGAGTTAATTATGTATTGGCCCAAGTGGCCAAATTTTATTGTAAAGTCCATGTATATCTAATCTTAGCTCTTAATCTCTTATATATACCCTATTAGGTTCATTGTAACAACACACTTGATCATATAGCAAAACTACAACTGTCAAGGGCTTCTTCTGTGGATGTAAACTGTCAAGCTGGACAACGTAATTCATGTTCTCTCTCTTTCCCTTACATGCTTTTGCTCTCTCAATTATTTACAATGTTTTTATGTTTCTTCTTTAAGTTCAACACTTTCTTACCCTGTAACCATACCATTATCTGCTTAACGATGTATAACTTTAATCATATACTATTTGTTATAGTGTTTTGAGTTTGCATTATTAGTAATTATATTTCTCAAGATTTATATGCATATATAGCTTTTATAGTAACATTGTCGATAATTTAACTTCTTTTGGGAAGTATTTAGCACTCTACTCTATTTTCTCATGGGGCCATAGTGGAAGACGTAAAAAATTGCATTACAAAATAACTTGATTGCGTAATTCTTTCTCTTAGTGCTGATGATATTTTATCCGTTAATCTACTTAATTTAGTACTCAAATATTTTCTTGATTCGCGGTAACTAGAAGTTGAGTCTACACGCTTTTGTCTACATCACTGTCAGCTTTAAGCCATAGTGCATGCCTAAAGTAAACACTTTCGGAGTTGACTTAGTTACATGAAACATATTTTATGCATTTAACTAATAGTTTTTACTTACACATGTTTATAGGTCCCATTGGAGAAGACATGTTTCAATGGCAAGCAACAATAATCGGTCCACAAGACAGTCCTTATGCTGAGGGTGTGTTCTTGTTAAAAATAAACTTTCCACCAGATTACCCATTTAAGCCACCAAAGGTAACGATTAAATCTTTGGTTTGCTTACAGAATTCTTAAGGTGTATCTATCCCTATCGATACCTGTGTCTCCTTGTTTATGTGCCTTTGAACTTTTTAAATTGTTACTTTACTTTGCAAGATGAAGTAAGTTAATTATGATTAAGAGAAATATCAAATAGAGCATAATCTTAGTCCTTCCTGTAATCAAGCTTTTTATTTTTTTATTTTTTTTATGGATCTTTTTATTGTTATAGAATTACAAATTTTCAATTCTAGAATTAATGTTCTGATCAGATGTGGTTTACTAAAAAATAATACGGGCAATTGAATATGCCTTTTTTTTTTTTTTTTCCTCGTTTTATCTGGTTGAAAATAGACTTTGTGGCAAAGTTACTACACACGCGTGTGTACATAGGTTAGTTTTTTATTTTCAAGAATTGGCTGAAAATGCTTGCACCTCAACTTACGTATAGCTTGATTAGTAAAGAACTTGCGGTTCTTTTAGTTGCTTGTACTTTCTATTAAGTTACCGTATTCCAAAAGTTTAAATTATTAGGAAATCGTGAATTTGATCATTTAATCATAATCATAATTCTAACACTTTTTACATATGAATTTAAACTCTCCTTAATAAGTGAGGCCTAGCATGTGGAATTTTTTAATATTTTAAATGGGAGAGTCAAGATAAGAATCAAATTTAGGATCCCTTGCTTAAACTATGATAAATTACCAATTTTTCTAAGAGTTTAAGCCATTAATTAGGAAATGGTGAATTTGATTTAACCGTTATTCTAACACTTTTCTTGAATGCAAACCCACCAGCTATATTTGTGGAGTGTTTGAGTTTTTGAACTTGGCATTTCACTACACGTGGCCATCGTTGAACATTGAGAGAGAGAGAGATCACTACATTGTCTTCATGCATTGACAAATAGATACTTAATTATATACCTTGAATTAGAACACATTCGCTCAAGTTGTATTGTTTATCTAAATTAAGACTTTTCTTCAGTTCTAATAGCTAAGGGGATATAATTTCGCATGACAAACTTAATTGCGATTTGGCAGGTTTATTTCATTACAAAGGTGTTCCACCCTAACATCAACAGCAATGGCAGTATATGCCTTGACATTCTTAAAGAGCAGTGGAGCCCTGCCCTTACAATTTCTAAGGTATTATTTTTTGTAATCTTTAGTTTTCTACATATGAGAGTTATCTTTGGTTATTTTCATTGGCATTGTAAAAAGTCACCTCCATCATGTATAAGCATAAGTTAAGGCCTAACTAACTCAAGATATAACTTGTTTGATTAACACAATAATTGGTTGCAGGTGCTCTTGTCGATTTGCTCACTGCTAACAGATCCAAATCCAGATGATCCTCTTGTCTCTGATATTGCTCACTTGTACAGGACCGACAAAGCCAAGTATGAGATTACTGCTCGATCTTGGACTGAGAAATATGCTAGCTCTTAATTTGCTTTCGGTTTTAGGGAGATTAATTAAGATGGGTTCTCTAGTGGTTTTCTATGCATGTGGATAGTGGTTATGTATTTCTAATTTAAATTTGGCTATTTAGGTTCGTGGATATTCCTTATTTCATCTGAAAATAAGCAGCTGTTAGTACCTTAGTTGTGTTATTACATTCTTTATTCTTTTTTTACTTCTTTTGGTTTTGTTACTTTTGTATTACTTCCCAACACAGTTATTTGCTCTTTCATGCTGTGGTCTTTATCAGTTATCTCTATAACATGATGAAAAGAGGATATAAAGAAGACTGCATTAGAAAAGATTAGACGGAGAAATTAGCCTATGTAGGCATCACCTTAGCCGTTTTCACCTAAACAGCCTGGTATTTTCCATTCTTGTTTACAAGCTTAAGTTGTTATATTTTGTCACTAGTTAACTGTTGAATGCACAAATTCTTTTGCCAATAAATCAACTGTAATCAGAATAATCAATAATCGATAGCAAAAAATTAAAATAAATTCAAAAACAATCTTGCAGAGCTCTAGAATCATGCAAATGAGTTGTCTTTAAAGTTGATTCATTGCACTTAGTGCAGAGCGGCTCCCAGGCCAAACAACCCACAACCCACTAGAATTGGACTGTAGTGTGCCTACTTTTATGTTGGATGCATTTTCACACACAAATGTTCAAAAACAACTTTTCATTAAAAAAAAAAAATGTTATGTCCACAACATTTTCACAACAAATTTTAAGTGGCAAGTTGTTACTGGTTATTATTGTTGGAGCAAAATAGTAATCTCAAAGGTAAGTTCAAATTTGAACTAATAACAACTATATAACTACCTATGATTTGTTGTAAAAATATTGTAAAAATGTTGTGAACGTACTATTTTTCATTCATAAAATCCTTTTCAGTAGTGTTTTCCCATTGTAAGGTAGTGGGCCTTGTTTGTAATGTTGGGCTGCTTTCTGCTGCACTAGGCCCGAGTTTTCTGGATAAGGGAGTTGGGATCGGTCCAACTAGAACCCACCTTGGTCCGGCTTGTGCACAAACTACACCACATCTGCCAGGCTTTGGTTACATGCCCATGGCAAGCAGAGCCGCTATAAAGAAGTTATGGCAGGCAGACATAATATGGATAACACAAGAAAATACAATCACTACTTTTAGCTACAATAAATAAAAGTGAGCAACAAAAGGTTCTCCATACACAGAATAAGCTAAGTGAAAGATAAACAGAGTTAGCAAAATCAAAGTGTTAGTCTATCATGCCAAGTAATACATGGGATTGAAACCAAGAAAGGAAAACTGTTCCCTTAATGCGAGTGATCTCAGAGAAGAAATTAATTGCTTTAAGAGAACAGGCCTAAATGGTCTATGCCCAAATACAGATCTTTTAATAGAGAGCAAGGCTATTGAGGGAGAGAGGAAATCAACCTATTGGTGCATGCTTGCCGTTCTAAACTCTCTGTTTTTCTTTTCTCTCCTTACTTCTTACTTTTCTTTATCTTTTGTTTTCCTTCCTTTCCTTCTCAATGCTTACTTCTGGGTTATGGTTTTTCCTCGAAATTCCTATTACTGTGATTTTTTTCCCCATTCTTCCTTCTCCTCTAGTGCACAGCAAGGGGTCCTTTATATAGAGCCTGCCATGACTGGTATTTACTGTTTTAGCCCTTAACTGCCTTTATTTGGTGTAGGTGTCCTTGCCGACTACTTACTGGTCGTCAGTTGTTCAGCCACTACCACTTACCTATGCTGGCTGTGCCGCTCCCCTCTGCCAAACAAAGAAGGCTATTTTGTTTGTTTGTTTGTTTGTCGTGGCTTTTCTACCCATTACCGTGTGTGTGCTCTCTCTCTATCCCTCATGGCATGCACCTAGTGGTTCCAACTCATCCTTGCTTCTTTTGGGTGGCATGTCATCCCAGCAAGATATTTCCCCCAAAAGAGCCTGAGCAAGAACCCCAGAATAGGTTTTTTTTCTCTCCCCTCCACCAGACCACGCCCTCTCTTACCTCTGACCCATAACCCACCACTTCCTATATTGGCTAGGTACAGGCTGGTGGTGCCTGGGTCTTGCGCGTGCTTCACTTTCTTCGCCTGTTGCTCATGCATTTGCCGTGTTCTGGAGATTGGTCTGTACGTTCTGCCATGCTCTTTTGGCTTCTTATGGCGTGGGTTGTTTTCCGATCTGTCATTCTTTATGACTTGCTTCTTTTCGAGGGTTAGGCCTTGTCGGATCATGGGCCTTCCTTCCCCCGACCTGCTCTTTATTCACTCCGTGGCCTTGTTAGCATTTCTTGTCATACCATTCTGCTATTCCTACTGTAATGTTGTTTGACTCAATCCTGTTGGGTCTCTTTGGGCCTGCTGTTTATTTCCCTCCTAGTGACTCAATGTGTTCACTGGGCCTTTTCTTACATTGTTTGCGGGCTCCTGTGTCCCATTTTCCCTCTTGGGCATCCTTGGCCCATTTGCTTTTCTTGGGCTTCCTCGGCCCTTTTCCAATCCTGCTTTCTCATAGGCCTTTACTAACTCTCTTGGGCTTCCCTGACCCAATTACTTTATACCTTATCCTTGGGGCTGATGGGTCTTTCATTAGCCCCTTACTTTCTTTGCTTACATCACTTTGGGCTTACTGTGGCCCATTCTCGCTTTTTCTACATACTGCCCATGGGTTTGCTTCTTCTCTCTTTTCGAACCCATTCAAGCCCGTTTGCTTCCTCAAGACCCACTTTATGAGCCTGTGAGCCATTCATTCCTGCCACTTAGGCTCAATGGCTTTTTCTTGCTTGCTAACTTTGGTTTGCCCGTGTTGCTGGGCCTTTTTCTCTTACTAGGCTTGTCAAAATGAGCCTCAACACCCATTATTTCACTCTTATTCTCAATCCTCTCTCTCTTACATTATTTTCTTGCTATTACAATTTCTACCAATAAGGTGACGTATTTATAGAAGTTTGAGGGTTGTGGTTGGTGAATTAGGACCAATAAGAGCATCCACAGCAGTAGAGCTAAATTTTTAGCTTTTTGGCTACACAAAAAGTCACTTTATCTATTTTACATTCTCACATCTTACAGCAATGGAGCTATTTTAGCTTTTAACACAATAAAATAATATAAACACTACAATAAAATAATATTTCATTCAACCACCAACACACAACCACAACCACCATCAAACCCATAAAAATTATTGCACAGCCACAACCCCACCATGCCCATCAAAACCAGTGAAGAAAAACAAAACAAAAACCTAGAAAAATCAACACAGCTAAACCGAAACCCATGCCCGATACTCTGTCCGATTCGGTACCGATCGACGAGACCTGCGCCGATCATCGATCAGTGATCATAGATAGTGATGATGAGTGCAAAGCAAAACGGAATGCTCCGATTTGAGGTGAGTCGGGTAATGTGGGACCCGATCGGAGCTAAAAACGGAGAGAGAGAGAAAGAGAGAGAAAACGAAACGTATCGAAAATGACATAAAGAGAGAGAGAGAGTGTGTGTGTGTGTGAAAAGGACGAAACGGGGGTCTAAGGCGGATGGCGGCGTGGGTCTAAGGCTGATCGGCGGCTTGGGACGGCTAGTGGGTCGGTGACGTCGAGCTTCGGTGGCGGTGACGTTGAGGATGAATCGGGCCGGCGGCGGTAAAAGAGTGAGTTTGAGAGAGTGACGTTGAGAGAGTGAGCTTGAGAGAGTTTTGAGAGATGAGAGTGACTGAGAGAGAGAGATGAACCAACTTGTATTATTTTAATCTGGGCTAGGATTAAAATTTTTTTTTTTTTTTTTTTTAGCTCTTAGCTACAATGCACAGCCATAGATAGCTGTGCACTGTAGCAATGAAGCTAAAAAAAATACCTTTAGCTCCTCTGCTGTATGGCTGTTTTTGGTGGAGCTAAAATAGCTATATAACTATTTAGCTCCACTGCTGCAAGTGCTCTAAGGAAGTACTAGTGTACTACTTAGAAGCATGTAGGTAATGATCTCACCTAACTCACACAAAAAGAATGGCTAGGATTTGGCCACTAGGCCACATGTGGGCCAAGAGCCCCACTAACCTCAATGAGATGTCAGGCTAGAAATTAGCCACTTGTCACGACTAAAAAGAGCCAATTGGTGGCATGAGAGTCAGTGGCTCTACCTAGCTACCACACACACACACACACTAAAAAAAAAAAAAAATCTCTATTTTATAAAAGAACTTAGAATAATAAAATTTCATATATTAAATTTGGGATTATTTGAAAAGACACACACACACTAAAAAAAAAAAAAAATCTCTATTTTATAAAAGAACTTAGAATAATAAAATTTCATATATTAAATTTGGGATTATTTAAAAAGACTAAGCGTGTATTTGGCAAAAATTAAAAAGTCAGCTTATTTTACTATTCAACTTATTTTTGCTACTATTCATGGGCCTCACTGCACTTTTTGATACTATTCATGGGTCCTACTGTACTATTTCAGCTAACTTTTACTTTTATCTACAGTACTTTCAGCAAAAAGTTTTCAGTTTCAGTAAAATAAGCGGATCCCAAACAAACCCTAAGTGTACGTTTGGCATTGATTATTTTTGCCAACTTATTTTACTATTCAGCTTATTTCTGCTACTATTCATGGGTCTCACTGCATTTTTTGATACTATTTATGGGTCTTACTATACTATTTCAGCTAACTTTTACCTTTATTTACAGTACTTTCAGCAAAAAAATTTCAATTTCAGCAAAATAAGCGAATTCCAAACGGACACTAAGTGTTTGGAACACACTTCAACAAAAACAACTTTGCATAACAAAAACCAACCTTTTGAAAGGTGGTTGTTTTTGGATGTAAGGAGATGGGATATATAATCCAATGGGGTGTTAGTTCCTTAGAAATAGAAGACTCAATACAACTATGACAATATTTGCAAATTAGAATGGGCAACCACAACTTTTCGAATATGACTACCAAGCAATGGAAGAGTTCATGAAAGCCAAGTATGAAATTAGGAACAGATTATTACTAATTAGACTAATTAAAGGTGGTGTTAGAGCAAAGTTTGGTGCTTGCAATTTTGTACTCAATTGATAGCTTTCTTCAATTTTAAGTTAGAAAAGAGAGTAATGTTTAGAGTTGTTAAATATGTTGTATGAGTTGTTTAGATGATGTAGTTAAGATTGTAGTTTGCAGCTGAACATATATATATATATATAAATATATTTTTTTTTTTTCAGTTCCTCTAGATTTCCTAAGGTACTCTACCAATAGATTTCCTTAAATCCTAACCACTCTTTTATGATTTAAGGATTTAGATTTTGCCATGTCAACATTCCACTAACAGTACTCTTAAAATAATAAAATAATGTTACAAACAAAACAATAAAGATTATTATTAGTGGAATGCTGACATGGCAAAATCTAAACCATTAAATCATTAAAGAATTGTTAAGATTTAAGGAAATCAATTTGGTAGAGTATCCTAGGAATCTAGAGGATCTGAATCCATTAGTTAGTTCAACTTTGTCAAAATTGTTTTGAAAATGAAAAGATTTGGCTCCAAACATGTTTTGTTTGCACTAACAGTACTCTTAAAATAATAAAATAATGTTGCAAACAAAACAATTAAGATTATTGTTAGCGGAATGCTAACATGACAAAATCCAGACCATTAAATCATTAAGGAATTGTTAAGATTTAAAGAAATCTATTTGGTAGAGTACTCTAAGAAATCTAGATGATCTGAATCCATTAGTTAGTTCAACTATGTCAAAATTGTTTTGAAAATGAAAAGATTTGGCTCCAAACATGTTTAAAACTTTGTACTCCATCCATTAATAGGGAAATAACATATGTCCCGTCATGTGCAATACATGTGACTCACTTAGTTGATTGTGTTAAGTGAGTCATATACATTGCACATGATAAGAACTTATGGTTGGAGCCCAAGATAGGGGCGGCTTCACATTGAAATCAGGGTGTTCATAGACTCACAAGTCCATCCTAACTTGGAAAAAAATAATTATCATATGTAAATTTTAAAAAAATTTATGACTTTTTAACCTTTAAATAAAATTTGTGACCACCCTAAATTTTTTTAGGCCCAACATAATTATACTTGGAACAAAGTTTGGTGACAAACTTGGTTGTAGACTAAATCTACAACTCCACTTAATATTTTTTTTTATTGGATGTGAATTTGGACAAATCCACCACTGGATTACATTTTCTTATTACATCATCCATGCTTGCAAAATTTAATAAAATTAAAGATCAATAGCTCATCAATCAAAATTTTCAATTTTTAGTATACATAAAAAATAAGTTTATGGATCAAATAGTAAATAACATTTGATTGGCATGAAATTTAATTGACATGTGTTTTAAAAACATAAAGAACATGCAATTTAATAGTTAGATTTTTAAAATATGTAGCCATATTAATATTTTTAGTAAGAGTTGTAACCTTAAACTACAGTTAAATTTGTAGCCAAATTTTGTTCTTAAACTTTGGTATTTTAACAATATATTAAGGCCCTTACAAACAAAAAGGAAAAGCCCAAGAAAATTTTAATTAAACTAAAAGTTTGAAAGAGATGTTTTTTTTGTTTTTTTATTTGAGAAACACACACACACACATATATAGGGGAAGGGGGATGAGATAAGAGAATACACTCATACGCCAACACCAAAACTGCATGCAACAGTTAGTGTCGCGAAGCAAGTGATAAACCCCTTCTCAATATCACACCTTACTGATGTGGGATGACTCGACAACACTGAGTATCTTTTTTATTTGAGACTATCATGCAACGATTTTAAAATAAGAGAACTCGTAAAAGGAAATTATATGACTTTATGTATTTGCGTGTTTTCTTTGTTTTCAATATATAAAGTTTTCTTTTTATTAGATTTTGCATAATTTAAATTTCATAATGACCACTCTGGGAAAAATTCTTCAAGCCGTCGTTGGCTCAAGACTCCAAATATGTTTAGAGTCAAGCTTTATCCTTTTGAAAAATATTAAGCTCATCATGTAGTCATATTTTCTAAATTTTGAACATTGGTCAGGCATGTATAAAAGAAGGCAAGCACGATTCAACGAAGTTTATGATCTTAACTCAAAATTCAAATATTTCTGTTGTTGAAGGTTGGATTCCCTTTAAGAATGAAGCAACACTCTTTATAGGGATATCATGGCTAATATTGACAAGGAGGAATCAGAGATGGTCTAAGGTAGAAATAGGAGAACCAAGACTTGAATGCAAATGGATTCAATACATGTAAGGGCGACTTGATACATTTGGGGGACTAAGGCGAAAAATGAAATTGAGGCCTTCTATATTTAAATATGACATAGACACAAAAATTTTGACAAAATCTTTCACACCTGTTGATGTGATAGAATGATAGTGGTAAGTAAAAGAGTGATGTTAATGATGGACCAAGGTGAGAACTAGTAAAAATTTGCCAACTTAATTATTGTGAAAAATGTTGTGAATTTTATTTTTTTATGGATTGCTCTTTTTTTTTTCTTTTTTTTTCTTTTTTTTTTTTTAGAAGTGCTACACATTCACAATAAAACCCATCACTAAAATTATTTTTTTGTTATCAATAACTGCCTATAACAACCTACTAAGGCAGATTATAGCATCATTGAGTGAGTAAATGGTTCAATATTGCTGAAGGAAACATAGGCTTTATTTGCATGAAGAACAGTCATTTTTGCATTGGAATTAAATCTGGCAAGGGTAGTACTTGAAGGAGACAAACAATAAGTTGTGAAGCATCTAGAGGATGATAAGGCAGATCCGATAGAGTGTGGACGTATTTTGGTGGATGCACGGGCTCACACACGACAATGAGAGTGGTGTTTGTTCAGTTTTGCTAGGAGATAGTGTAATTCAATGACTCATGCATAAGCCCAAATATCAAACACTGGCATTTTTGGATGAAGGATCTTCCTCGACACATTGTACCAACGGGATATTTTTTATTAGTAAAAATTCTTAAGATTTCTACTCAAAAAAAAAAAAAAAAAAAAAAAAAAAGAAAGAGGAGAGAATCGGGGGAATGTGCAGAATAGCTGTGTAAAGAAGTTGTATATAGTTAGTTAGGCAACGTTTGAAACAATAAAGAAAAGTAATATCTCGAGTTTTAGAAGCTCGAGTTCCATGCAAAAAAAATTTCCCCTATAGTGGCATTTTTAAGCCTTACAGTGACGTTTTAAAGCCCTATAGCGGCGTTTTCCTATAAAAAAATTTTTGTAAGTGATCACCCATACCAGGTTTAGGGAGCCCTATAGTGGCATTTTTAAGCCTTACAGTGACGTTTTAAAGCTCTATAGCGGCGTTTTCCTGCAAATTTTTTTTTATAAGTAATCACCCCATACCAGGTTTAAGGAGCCCTATAGTGACGTTTTTAAGCCTTATAGTGACGTTTTAAAGCCCTATAGCGGCATTTTTCTGCAATATATGGAAATTGAGTCTTTAAAACTTGATTTCCACGTGGATTTTTTTCAAATCAGACCCATCCTCTTACAAATCGAGACTTAAAAACTCGAGTTTTATCTTGGAACTCGAGTTTTAGACACTCGAGATGCTAGTTTTCAGCATTTTTTTGAAACGTGACAACTAACTAAATTTTTTGATATTTATTGTTATTTGGAAAGGGTGTTCGGAGAGAATTTGTACATATTAGCACACTTAACTATAACTCATCCAGATTCTCAAAATAATAAATTAAAAAAAAAAAAAAAAAAAAAACTATAACTCATCCAAACTCATTAAAGCAAACGTTTTATCTTTGCAGGGAGGATACCATTAGACTTCGTCTAGTGTACACTATTATTTAGATTCCATGTAATCCACCAAGTCATATTAACAGTAGTGCGATTGTTCTTGACATAACCACACTTTGCTTATCTTTTAGAAGTTCATTCTTGTGGAGCCATAAAGCAAACACCCTCTGCAAGGAGCAAGGCTCATAGTCAAGGTGAGATGATTACTTACACTACTATAAATCGTCAATGGAGGCTATGAGATTCAACCTTTGAATCTCTCTCCCACTAGATATTTTAAAATTAGGATTTTTATTTCAAATTTAATGTGATCTAATCACTAAACAACCTTGCGCTTTAGAATATTTTAAAATTTGTTCATAGTCATATTAATACTAATTGTTAAAAAGCTATTTGTACCTTATACAAAACATATAAACGGAAGTCAAAACAAGATCAACTTCCATGATGCTAGGAAAGATATTATGTTTGACTCTTAAGATAGAATTTGTAGAACACATACCTTGATGCAGAAAATTTCAGCTTGATCTTGAGAACACTTTGACTTCACCTCAATGACCACAAAGTTCCCAAGAGGGTTAGCTCTCTTCCTTGTCAAAATCTTAGAAGAATAGAACTAATTTTCTTCTTTCTCTTTGAAACCAAGCACACCGTCACCAGTAAATATATAGAATTCTTCTCTTCTAGATTTTTTAGGTACATTTTCAGAAGCAATTTTTTTCTTAACAGTTACTGACTTAAACTAATCCTTTATAATTGGATTAGTTATTGGGCCAGCCCATTTGGGCTTTAGCATATGGCTTAAAATGGGACCAAAAGGAAATAAAAACACTAGCTTCAATGGACTATGCGCCTCTTATTAACTCTTGACAATTCCAAAGTTATTATTAATAATATTTTAGTCCACTATAAAAAAATAAAAAATAATAATTGCACTCTAAGTTTTTATTAATAAAATATTTATCCCAATACCATTATTTAATTTAACCTTCAACCCTTCCACAAAAACACCCATGGTGAAACAAAGTCTAAAAGTTACCAACATTTTATTAAATATAACTTTAGGCAACCCTTTGAATAATCAATTCTCATTAAACTTATCTCAAAAGTGTTAGGACATATGTGATTCACTTGTTAGGATAATATGTCACTATTTTATGTAATTGACTTATCCTTTGACAAAACGCACTTTACTTGTATTTGGGTAGATCTAGGATGTGTTTAATACTTCAAGAAACTTTGTTTCAAGATCAAGTGTTGAAGTCATGCAAGTCTGTCCAAGATTCAACTTGAAAAGTGCTTGTCATTAAAGCTCGACAGCTAGCCATCTATCGAGCTTGAAGAGCTGTTTAGCCCCAAGGCTCGACAGCAGCTCGACAAATAGGGTATCTGTCGAGGTTTATGAAAAATAGAATTTCAGTTCTATTTTAACTCTAATCCGTGATTGTATGTTTGGGTCTTCTTTTCTCACAACTCTAGACATATAAAAGGATTATTTTAAGGGCCGTCAAAGGAGACACAAGTTGCACAAGTGTTGAGCAAAGTTTGTTCAAGCAAATTGTGACTGGAGACAGAATTTGCCCTAGTTCATCATTCTTGTGAAGAAGTTGCTGCGTTTGTGCACTGTAGGGTTTTGTGACCAAGCATCTTCTTGATCTTCATCGTTGGGATGAACTGAAGAACTTTGCAGCCAACAACCTTCTCTAGTTGGTGTTTGAAGTCACGTACTGGGATCCGCGCAATTGGTTAGTCACGTACTGGGAGCCGTGCATCAAAATGGGAAATTGTCACTACAGAACAAGTCCAATTGGGTATTGGGGTAAGAGTTCAACTGTACGTTGGTATAGGTACTGGGATTCCTTTACTTGTAACCGCTTGTTGTGATAATAGTAAAATTTCGAGAGTGGTGACCTGAAAATCACCCAGTGGGGTTTTTACCGTGTAGGTTTTCCCCATTCGTAAACAAATTACTATGTCAATTTAATTTCCGCTGCACTTAGTTTAATTGGTGATTTGTTTGTGCTACCACACGTTTGCATGTTAATTTGATTAATTAATAAACTTAGCTAATTAATCAATTAATTAATCACAATGGGTCAATACGTTTTTTGGCCTGTCAAAAAGGATGTTTGTGTCTCTAGAAAAAAAATTACGGATTCTCTCTAGAAAAAGATTATTGATTTCGTCTTGAAAATATGTGCTCCCACAACATTACATGTGATTACCCAACGTATTGAGGTTTTGACTAGGAATGGCAATGGGGTGGGGTGGGGATAGAGGATGAGTGCTTCACCTCGGCCCCACATGGTTGTTGTCCTGCCCCACCTCGCATGCTGAGGCAAACTGCTTTGCCCCATCCTCCCCCCACAGGACCCCACTGTGCCCCACACTTGTTACATTTTTCTTTTTATAAAGATTGTTACAATAATATAAATCATACTTAAAATTACAATTAAACTGATCTTGGTCAAATCAAACTAATTTTTACCAAGGAATGTGTAGTGACCCAAAATGCCAAGAAGCACATGCCATGTGGATAGGCGTGGGTGCTATAGACACCTCATTTTGTACCCCTTACAACTCAAGCCCCCGTTTCCCAATGAATATAACACTAGAAGGTCCAAGACTGATCTAGGGCCTAGCTATGGAAACTCTTTAGTTGAAAGATGCTTTTGGAAGAAATATAAACCTGGTAGAAACCCTAAGAGTGCATACACGACTTTGAGCCTGCGTATGCATCCTTATCCTGATGCGTATGCAGCCACGAGCATGCGTTCGCAGCTAGGGTTTCAAGAATTCTGTAAGGAAAGTTTTCTACTCAAAATTGCGGCAGAGGCGGTCCCACATTGCTTGGAGTTGCCTCTGCCCCTTCTCTTTGAACACAATAAAAAGGCCCCACGACCCTTTTTCCAAAAACACACAGAATCTACTCCAAAAAGTGATTCAAGAGAAGTTTTTTACTTTGAAAAGCATCCTAAACTAAAGTTTCTTGGCTAGGACTTATTTTAGTCCAAAGCCTTATAGTTAAACTTACTAACCCTCTGGGTATTTTGTTTTGTCTTTATCTCTTTCTTTTGTTATTTTTATACTTGTTTTTCTGCTCTAATATTCCTCTGTGTAGTTTAGGTTTATTTTTTGATTGTTTAGAAAGCATGCTAGGTTGTTTAGATTAGGTTTTGATTGGTGTGTGTCTGCTGCATTTCTGGGCAGGGATGCGTATGCAGGCTCATGCATGCGTATGCACCCCCTTGATCCTACATACGCAGGCTTCTACATGCGTACCTAAGCTTAGCCCAGAAACCCAGATCTATTTGCTCTTGACTTTTTTTCCTGTTTAAATGCATATGTTGGCTTCTATTTAGTTTATTCTTTACATGTTTAAGTCTTAGATCAGTAGGATAACATGTTTTACTTGCCTTTTGTTTAGATTACATTATGAACATATATATGAACGTGAACATGCATTGATGCATATGTGCTATGGTGTAATGAGATAAGTCATGCATAACGACATGAACATGCATTTGGTTGATTGCTTAACATGAGTTTGAGCTAGTTGAATAAATTGACGAATGCTTTGTTTGGTGTTATAATGCCATGCTTGAATGTTTGCTTGATGTCATGCTTGAATGCTTGCTTGATACCATGTGATGTTACTGCCTTGATATGCTTCCTCCACTACTGTGTACTTTGGGGGAGAACAAAACTACGAGGGGTATAAGCCCCAAAGCGAACAATAGCTACACAATTAGGGCAAGGTCGTTATAGATGGTATTAGAGCCATGCCCTAGCCAGAAGTGTAGGTCCCACACACGAGGATGTGTGTGCTTGTAAGGGGGTGGATTGTAGTAACCCAAAAGGCCAAGAAGCGCATGCCATGTGGACGGGCATGGGTGCGATGAGGTGAGGGCTTACAATCCATGGAATCCCAATCGCCTGAAGATGTCCTTATAAGAAGTGATCTCCCTTCAATGTGTAAAGGCTTTTTAACAATATGTTTTAAAAAACTTGATTTAGTGGGAAGGGTTCAACATCCTCATAGGTAGCGTAATTTCATTTGTTAGGCTACTTAAGAAACAACTAGTTTATGCTCTTTAGATAAACGCTTTAATATGTTTGAAAAAACTACAGATTAGGCCTTATTTTAAGACATACTTGATGTATGCCTAAGTTTTCTAAGGCTTTCATAAGGTCATCATATGATTTGGGCCCAAAACTGGTCTACAAATGCCTTCATGAAGGACTCTCAATTGTTAAATGAGTTCTCAGCATCTTTAAACGAACCTAGAGTTTCAGCTTCCATATGATAGGAGGCTTTCAAGATCTTTTCATGGTTAGGAATTTAATGGTATTTTTTTTAATAACAATTTAATGGTATTTGAAATATTGGTTGGCTTTGTAGATCTCTAGCTCGAGGGTTGCTCACTCCCAAACTTTCTAAATTCATGGTCTTTGGATCATTGACCAGGCCTATATTGCATGCCATGGCTTCCATTTGCCCATTGGGCTCTTGAAAAATTGGTAGTGTAATTCTTAGAGTAATGAGAATCTCAGATATTTGGCTAATTTGTTGTTCCAAAATCTCCAAATTGTTAGAAATAAAGTCTGATTGGAATGTGTAGAGTTTGGACAATGAAAGGTTTACTTGGAATGTGTAAAGCTTGGAATATATAAAGATGTATATCCATGGGAGATGTATATGTCACGCCCCAAACTCAAAAGGGTCTAAAGCATGAGAAATACAACCTAAAGGTACCTATATATTTTTCCCTTTTTGACAATCAATCCAAATAATCCATACCAAGTACCAACATCAAGAATATTCATAATAATTTCATTAAATATACTCCCAAAATAAGTCAGATCTCTATACAATAATTACAAGGACCATTGGCCACAAAAGAATGGAGGTCTGAGTAAATATAATTACACATCATCAGCTTGTCCCATCAATGAGAATAAAGTCATCACCACTATTATATAAAAGAATGAGTCAAGCTTCCCCTATAATGTACAACACCTAAGGATCATCATCACAAAAGTTCAGTCTCCATCAATAGTTAGTCTAACTATTTCTAGCCACAAAAACCTGTCTCAAGAGATCGTTGCCTACTCTGAAAAAGTTTGTGAAAGAATGGGATGAGACATAGCCCAGTAAGTAACAAAATTAATTGGGGTAAAGGAAATGCAAGCTTTATGATTATGTACATATTACAACATGAAACAATTTGAGAATTTCTAGCTGAAAACTGAAAAATCATTTTCAATAATAACATGATAAGAATGATTAAATAATGCCACCTAAGGCTTCTAAAAAGTGATCACCATGAAACTACATAATATATATACTGTGAGCATAACAACATTTTTCCAAAAACCTGAAAAGCCAACCCAAGTCACATGACAAGCCACCACAAAGACGGAAATGTCATAAAGACATTATACCGCCATAGAGACAAGTCAAAACCCACAAACCACTAGCATGATATGTACCTCTTTTGGCATGTGGTTTATTGGCCCTGCCTAGCCTCACCCACACCCTCAAGGATTTACCTATCCCCCTCATGGGCAACAAGGGATAACGCGCCATCTTTTGCATGTGGCATCTTGGCCCTGCCTAGCCTCACCCACCCATTCAAGGGTTTGCCTCTTCCCCCCATGGGCAGCAGGGAATGACACATCATATAGTACCCCTTTTGCATGTGGTCTTTTGGCCCTATGGGCATCAGCCTCACCCATACACTCAAGGATTTACCCGTGTCATGCAAAGTGGGAGCTTCCAACCTGACTCGTCGTCACAAAGACGAGGTAATCACCAACATCATAGCACAAGGGCAAACCCACATCAAAAGCTCACAAGTTAAATGTATTCAAAATATATAGTTTAATTCCAAGTAGTTTCATAGGATATTTTAATAACCAAATATTCACAATATTCTCAAAGTCCTCAAAACCATTTCTTATCAAAATAGTTTGCATCAATTTCCCAAGTAACAAGACAAGGTAAGCAACTTTAAATTTTCTAGTATACCATAAAATCCATGAATTCATTATTAAAGGGTTAAATCAAAGATGCTCATATTTTCCATGTCAACAATTCATGCATTTCCCCATATGCAATATAAATCATAATGCACTTTTCATAAGTGATCATATATGTAACAGACTATAACACGAAACCATTTAGGAAAAATATGGTTTACATAAACAATTTCCCAAAAATGTGTTTAACCCAAAAACAACATTTTATGCAATATGATTATTTTTCTAAAAATCTTATTAAGAAACTACTTACCTTGCAATCCGCAAAAAGCCTAACTTCCAAAACTCCAAAAGGAGATTAGTTTTTTTTTTTTGAGAGTGAAAAGGAGATTAGTTAGAACCCAAACAATACCAAGCAAACCTATCACAATAATTATAAAGCTTGACATTGTATCTAACTACGAATTAGAGATCGCTAAATAAGCAATTAATTAGGCAAGCTTAAGTATTTAACCTCACAAGTATTATATCTCACTTCCAAAGTTACCCAACAATTTAATTCACAAGGCATAGACTTCAATTTATAAAATTAACCCATTAAAGATAATTTCCCTAATACTAAAATCTTAACAATTTATAAGTAGTTCTCACAAGATTTACACAACATCATCAAGAGACCCATGACACCAAAATCATAATATCTTCCAAGACAAACAATTTAAATCTTTAACTAGCTCTAAATAATGAATAAAAATTATATTTACCATCTATTTCACATTAGAAAGCCAAAACTCCCAAATCTTCACCATAATAAATCTTAGATAGCCACCATTGTAAAAACCATAAACCCACTCATCAAATAAATCCACCAAGACAAAACCCATACATTTAAACACATGAATATTACTTCCACAACTCATAAATCACATGAATATCATTATCAAAGCTTAGATAAAGAGAACCTCTAGCAAAAACATATAAACCCACCAAAAACATATAAACCCACCAAAAGATTAGGAGTTTTTACCTCAAATAAAAGAGATGAAAATGCTTAAAGGTTCCTAAGAATTTTTTCGGTAAGTCTCGCCAAAAAATCCTTTATGGAGATCGTGGTGGAGGAGTAAGAACGGTGAAAGAGTGAGAGAGAGGTGTGAAGAGTGTGTGTGTTTGTGTTCTTGAGAAAATGAAAAGAAAAAGTGTAGGAGACCCTTAGTTGACCGGCCAAAGAGGGAGAGATATTTGTGAGAATGTGTGGTTAAGGGGAGTGGGGTATGTGGGGGTCACATGGGTGTCTCAAAAATCTGCCCATTTACTTTTTTTTTTTTTTTTTAAAGGGTTGGGACATTACAGCATATCCATAATTGTGTTCATTATTACAGCTTTATCTCTTATCCCTCAAGAGACATTTAAAGACTATATATATGTGGGATTGTTTTACTGTAATAGTATTGATCTAAGAGAGATCAACTTAAGATTGTGGATGACTACTTGAATACAAGAGTTTATCGATATATATTCTTTGTTCTCTTCCCACTTAATTTTATATAGGGATAAAACCCTTTTTCGTCCCTACATTTTCACACGATTATCACTTTGGTCCCAAACTTTTTTTTTTCACCGCTTTTAGTCCCTATCCTGAAAAATGCGTCTCGTTTTAGTCCCTGATGTTACATTAGAGACGAAAATTGCTCAGCTGGCAAACAGAAAAAATTAAAAATATTAAAATAATACACCCTGTGTCCACATGGCTTTCCACGTCAACCTCTAAATTAAAAAAAAAATTAATTTATTAATTTTAACTAAATAAAAAAATAAAAAAAAGAAATAAAAACCAAACCCAGCAAGAACAACAAATTTCAAACCCAGCAAATTTAAAACCCAGCAAGAACAAGATCAACAAAACACAAACCCAGCAAATTTAATACCCAAAAAATTAAATTCAAACCCATATTCCGAAAATCTAGATTTGATTTTTGTGTTTGATGTTTTGTGTAAATTTTAACTAAATGAAAAAAAAAGGAAAAAACTGAAATAAAAATAAAAACCCAGAAAAGTAAGAAAATTCAAAACCCCAGAAAATTCAAAACCCAGAAGGAGAAGGAGAAGGAGAACAAGAACAAACCCAGAAAATTCATACCACTGTCACTACCAAACCTCCATACCCAAACCACTGAGATTCATACCCAAACCCACTACCGAGCCACAAACAACCACTAAGATCCATACCCTTCAGTTTTCAGAGACTCACGCAAGACCCAAGATCCATACCCTTCAGTTTACCAAGCCACAAACCCACCAGCTAAACCAACCCAACAACCACCGAAGCCAACCCAACCACCATCGAATCCAACCCAGCCAACCCATCAAATCCAACTGACCCACAGTGAGCCAAGACCACCCATGGCGAGCCATGACCACCCCACCCACGACAAGCCACAACCACCTCACCCACAGCAAGCCACCACTACCCATGAGCAAACACCGAACCACTAAAATCCATACCCTTCAGTTTTCAGAGACCTACGCAAGACCCAAGATCCATACCCTTCAGTTCTACCAAGCCACAAACCCACCAGCTAAACCAACCTAACAACCACCGAAGCCAACCCAGCCACCATCGAATCCAACCTAGCCAACCCATCAAATCCAACCGACCCACAGCGAGCCAAGACCACCCATGGCGAGCCACGACCACCCCACCCACGATGACCCACGACGAGCCACAACCACCTCACCCACGGTGAGCCACGACTACCCATGAGCAGACACCGAACCACGGCGATCTGAATCCCACCTACCCAAAGCCTCCATGCTGATCTGTGCCATGCCGATCTGAGGCCCAAAAGCCAATATTGAAAGAGAGGAGAAGCTTTCAAGGTGAGAGGAAGAGAGGAGAGAGAGTGGGAGAAAGAGAGAAACTCTGAAAGTGAGAGGAAGAGAGAAAGTGAGATTAAAAAATAATTTTCTAGGTTTGTGGTTTTTAAATTTTTTGGGTTTTTGAATTTTCTTACTTTTCTAGGTTTTTATTTTTATTTCAATTTTTTCCTTTTTTTCATTTAGTTAAAATTTACAAATTAATTTTTTGTTTTTAAAAAATGATGTGGCATTGGTGGGTATTATTTTAATATTTTTAATTTTTTCCGTTTGCCAACTGTGCAATTTATGTCTCTAATGTAACGTTAGGGACTAAAACGAGACGCGTTTTTCAGGATAGGGACTAAAAGCGGTGAAAAAAAAAGTTAAGGACCAAAGTGAGAATCGTGTGAAAATGTAGAGACGAAAAAGGGTTTTATCCCTTTTATATATTATCTCTTATTTTACAACACGTTATCAGCATAAGTCTCTACCCAATTTTGGAAAGGAAAGTTGTACTCCTATTGTTCTTCAAACATTAAAGTTTATTTGTGTAGTTCTCTCAACTCATTGTAAGTTTTCTTCCTAAGAATTAGTAATTATCCTATTTATTTGTCAATGGTTAGTGATAAAGCAACTCAATCATAGCTATAACTATATGTAACGTGTATTAATAAACTTTGAATATGAATGTTTTTTTTCATTACAATAAACTTTTGAATATGTATGTGTAGCATTATTTTATTAGAATTTTGTAGGATAAAAATGTTTAGTTATTTAATTTCTTATGTAATTATATATTTGATATAGATGTCAAACCTTACAAGCTTAAATTTGTTGCCCTTGACATCTTAGGCAATAATTTCTTATCATGAATTCTTGATGCTAAGATTCATCTAGAAGCAATGAATCTTGTTGAGATCCATGTTGATGTAATAAATCCTGAATATATTATTATGGATGGCAACAGAGTATCTCAGAAGGGTCGTGCAAAAGCAATAATGTTTATTTGTCATCATCTACATGAAATTTGAGTACTTTACAATAAAAGATACCTTAAAAGAAATACAAGTTCTAGAAGAAGTTTATCATCCTAAAAGCTCAACATGACGTGCACTTGAAGTTGCAATAAATTAAAGGTGCAAATGAGTATAATTAACTTGGCACTTTAAAATCAACCCATAATTAAAATTATATGATAGATGACGCGTATATCTTGTTTCGAATATGCTCCTACAGTAGTAATATCAAATGCATATGTTCATAAAGTGTTATGAACTAATATTTTGTCTTCTAGTGGCTAAACAAAATAATAAGTTTTTGCTGAAAACCACTAAAAGGCCATGAAAATAAGTGTTATAGGTGTGGTATGGAAGTTCATTGATCACGTACCTGTTGCACACCTAAACATTTGGTAAATTTGTACCAAGCCTTCATAAAAGAAACGGAAAAAGAAATTGAAACGAACTTTGCTAATCACAATGATCTTGAAGATCCTATGAATTATCTTGATTTTTCAAATGGAGTGGATCTAGCAAACAGTGCAACAACTCATACGATCCTTAAAGATAGGAAATATTTTCAAAATTTTATATTATGCAAAGCCAATGTCAATACCATATCAAGTTTATCAAACTTAATTAAAGTCTCTGGAAGAGCAATTATCATGTTGCCAAAGGACACAAAACTTTATATTGATGATGCTTTGTTTTCTTCTAAGTTTATCAGAAATTTACTTAGCTTTAAGGATATATGTTATAATGGCTATCACATTGAAACCAATAATGAAGGCAGCGAAGAATTTCTTTATATTACTTCAATAGAATCAGGCTAGAAGCTCATATTAGAAAAACTGCATATGTTCTTTTTTGGGTTATATTATACTATAATGAGAACAATTGAAACGTATGTTGCAATACACCAGAAGTATTTAGACCTAAAGGTTTTTATGCTTTGGCATGATCGTCTTGGACATCTAGGATCAATAATAATGCGTCGAATTATTGAAAACTCTCACAGACAAAAGAACCAGAAGATTCTTTTACCTAGTGATTATCCATGTAGTGCATGTTCTTAAGGTAAATTAATTACCAAATCATCACTTTCAAAGATTGTTGTTGAATGTCCATCTTTCTTAGAAAGAATTCAAGGTGATATATGTGGACCTATACACCCACACTGTGGTCCATTCAAGTATTTTATGGTTTTAATTGATACATCAACTAGATGGTCACATGTGTATCTACTTTCTACTAGGAATGTTCCATTTGCTAGGCTTCTTATTCAAATAATTAGGTTGAGAGAACAAATTCTTGATTATCTAATTAGAAAAATTCGTTTAGATAATGCTGGTGAATTTATATCTCAAGCTTTTGATGATTATTGCATGTCAATTGGAATTGATGTTGGACATCTTCTTGCCCATACACATACTCAAAATTTTTTAGCTGAATCACTTATCAAAAGATTTCAAATTATTGCTTGACATTTGCTTATGAAATCAAAATTACCCATTTCTGCTTGGGGTTATGCTATATTACATGCTGCATTATTAGTTTGCATTAGACCAACTACTTATCATAAATTCTCACCATTGTAACTTGTACTAGGTCAACAACCAAATATTTTTCACTTGCGCACATTTGGTTCTGCTGTATATGTACCTATTGCACCCCTACAACACACTAAGATGGATCCTCAATGTAGACTTGGAATTTATATAAGTTTTGATTCACCATCTACCATTAGATATCTTGAACCTCTAATTGGTGATGTTTTTAAGGTATGTTTTGAAGATTGTCATTTTAATAAAACAATCTTCCCACCATTAGGGGTAGAAAAGTTATTGCCAGAAGCACGATGTGAGATTACCTAGAATGTTTAGACGTTATCTCATCTTGATCCTCATACAAATCAATGTAAACTGGAAGTTCAAAGGATTATTTATTTGAAATGAATTGCAAATTAATTACCGGATGTATTCACCAACAATAAGAAAATAGTGAAATCTCACATTCTAGCTACTAATACTCTAACATGGATTGAAGCTCCTGTAAAGCAATCAATTAATACAGTAGCAAATGAATCAAAGCCACGTCTGAAGCATGGAAGACCTGTCGATGCTAAAGATAAAATTCCCTGAAAGAGAAAAGTAATCGAAAAACAGGTTACGGCCCCCTAAAAAGGCTATACCCATGAAACTAGTCACGGAAATAATTTATCTATCCAAAACTTATGAACAAAAATCTTCTGAAAGTGAAAGACCTGTCGATGCTAAAGATAAAATTCCCTGAAAGAGAAAAGTACTCGAAAAACAGGTTGCGGCCCCCTAAAAAGGCTATACCCATGAAACTAGTCACGAAAATAATTTATCTATCCAAAACTTATGAACAAAAATCTTCTGAAAGTGAACCTCTTGAAGAGGAATCTCCTATAGAGTTATCACCTGAAGAGGATCAAGTACCTGAAAATAATGAGATCTTGATACATTATGTACATACAAGAGAAATATGGGATAGAAATAAAATTGTTGTCAAAAATATATTTTCTTATAAAGTTGCTCTTGATATTACCAGAAGTAATGATAATGAATATGAACTACAAACCGTTAATGAATTTTGATGTAGAAATGATTGGCCAATATGAAAAGAGGCGATTTAAGCAAAATTAAATTCACTAATTAAACAAAAAGTATTTGGACTTGTAGTCCGAACACCTGAAGGTGTAATGCCTGTTGGATACAAGTGGGTATTTGTACGTAAACGAAATGAGAAAAATGAAATTATAAAGTACAAAGCGCGACTTGTAGCACAAGGTTTCTCGCAGAGACCTGGTATTGATTATGAAGAAACATATGCTCCTGTAATGAATGCAGTTACATTCAGATTTTTGATTAGCTTGGTAGCAAAAGAAAATTTGGATATGAGATTAATGGATATTGTTACAGCATATTTGTATGGATCATTAGATAATGATATCTACATGAAAATCCCTGAAGGATATAAAATGCTTGAAACATATAATTCTACATCCTAAAGTATGTATTCTATTAAGCTACAAAGATCCTTATATGGGTTAAAACAATTCGAACACGTGGCATAATCGCCTCAATGAATATCTTTTGAAAGAAGAATTTGAGAATAATCCAATTTGTCTATGCGTTTTAATCAAAACATCAGAATCTAAATTTGCTATTGTTGCAGTATATGTTGATGATTTAAATCTTATAAGGACTCCAAAAAAGTTAACAAAAATAGCAAATAGTTTAAAGAATGAATTTGAGATGAAATATCTTGGTAAGACAAAATTTTGTCTTGGCCTACAAATTGAACATCTTCCAAATGAAATTCTTGTTCATTAATCAACGCATATAGAAAAAGTCTTGAAGCAATTTTACATGGATAAAACTCATCATTTGAGCACTCCAATGGTAGGTCGGTCACTTGATGTTAAGAAAGATCATTTTCGACCACAAGAAGATGATGAAGAAACTCTTGGTCCTAAAGTACCATATCTTAGTGCAATTGGTGCTTTGATGTATCTTGCAAATTACACACGACTTGATATGGCATTTGCAATTAACTTACTAGCAAGGTATAATTCTACACCAACTCGAAGACATTGAAATGGAATTAAACATATATTACGTTATCTTCGTGGGATGACTGATTTAGGATTATTTTATCCAAATCGATCAAATCCACAGTTAGTTGGATATGTTGATGCGAGTTATCTTTCTGATCCACATAAAGGTCGATCACAAACAGGATATTATTTACTTATGGAAATACTGATATTTTCTTGGAGATTTGTTAAGCAAGCAATTTCTGCTACTTCCTCAAATTATGCAGAGATTATTGCAATTTATGAAGTGAGTCGTGAATTTGTTTGCTTAAGATCGGTAATTCAACATATTCATGAAAATTATGGATTATCATCAATCAAAAATATTCCAACGATATTATTTAAAGATAATACAGCTTATATCACTCAAATTAGAGGAGGTTATATCAAAGGTGATATAATTGAGCACATTGCACCAAAATTATTTTGTACACATTAGCTCCAGAAGAACAACGATATTGATGTCAAGCAAATATGATCATGTGATAATTTGGCTGATATGTTCACTAAGTCATTACCAACTGAGACTTTTAAGAAAATGGTGCATAACATTGGCATGCGTTAACTTAAGGATCTTTTTACCATGAACAGTGGAAGTTCTATGTATTCATGAAGGGGAGTAAATTTTCTAAAAGATGTGTGCTGATTGTACTCTTTTTCCTTCCCTAAGGTTTTTTCCCACTGGGTTTTCCTTTGCAAGCTTTTAATGAGGCAATCCTAAGGCACTAGGAGTTATACAAGAATATTGTACTCTTTTTCCTTAGCCAAAATTTTTTCCCACAAGGTTTTTCTTTGGAAAGGTTTTGATGAGGCATATTCTTTAGAAAGTGGTCATCCAATGGGGAGTGTTAGAAATAAAGTCGGATTGAAATGTGTACAATTTGGACAATAAAAGGTTTATTTGGAATGTGTAAAGCTTGAAATGTGGAAAGTTTGAAATATGTGTGTATATATATATATATATATATATATATATCCATGGGAGATGTATATCCATAATTGTGTTCATTATTACAGCCTTATCTCTTATCCCTCAAGAGACATCTAAAAGCTATATATATGTGGGATTGAAGGTGCGCTGATGCACTTGCAAGACTGGGTAGCAACATGGCTGAGGATTTTTTGGTTTTTGATAATCCTCCTAGTCCTGATGTTTTGTATTTTGTTAATTATGATGCAGCTGGTGTATTGTATAATAGAACCTCTTACTCTGTTCTCACTGATATAGTGAGTTAGTTCTGTTTGTAAGTTCCCCTTAACCAAAAAAAAAAATTATATATATATATATATAAATATATGTGGGATTGTTTTACTGTTGTACGACCCCCTGGCACCCAAGCCCATTTGGGCCTTATGGCATAGGCCAAAGATATGGGCCAGCACCTTGACTTTTACCGGGCCCAGAACACCAGCCCCCACCGTGAAAGCGGCGTAACCATGCCCGGAGTATTCCGAGAAAGGCTAACGGACGAGAAGCTGACGCCGATCCACTTTTAACCATACCGCATAACTATGCTCGGCATGTCGAGCCGGCCGTATTCACTGGCTCTGCGGGGCCTGGGAAGAGTCACTGCCGAGCATATATCATGAAATGGGAGCCATTTCCAAAGCCACTCCCACCTAAATCCACTTACAATTAACAACATTGGACCCCCAATTGCACTAACTGTAGCAGTAATCACGATCCTTCCACCTATCTGAGGCTATAAATACGATAAGTTGGGTATGGAATGGGAGAGAGAGGTGAGGAAGCAAGAAAGGGAGGGGGTGAGAGATCAGCTTGGCAGAGTCTCTGTGCCGAGAACGACCCAAAGTAGGAAATCCTATACCCAGATTACAAATAGGTTGTGAGACCCGTTGAGGTTAGGCCTACTACACCTCAAAGGCACGCACAATTGGCGCCGTCTGTGGGAATTTCCTACAACGTTGTGGTTCTGAAGGAACTCGACCTCAGGAGAATGTCGGAGAGACACTCGGGGGGCCACGCGGCGAGCGGTAGCGAGGGGGGTTCTCGGGGATCCTCCTGGCGAGAACGGAGGCAAAAGGGACGCGAAGATAGGGAGCATGAGGAAGAGCATTCGGGTTTCGGGGAAGGGTCATACCAGACTCAACAAACGGTGTCAGGGGCCTCGGGACGCCGACAATTTGGCGACAGAGATGAAGAGCTCGAACGGTTACGCGAGTTGGTAAGGGATCTAGAGTTGTGGGCAGAGGACAGGCGCCAGAGAAGGGACCGAGGAGACCGAGATAGAAGGTCGGCTACGGGGGAAAACCGACACGATGCTGGGTCCGGTCAATCCAACTCCCGCCGACGGAGGAACCGCTCGCATTCGCAAGAATCCCGTCGTCACCGGGAACGCTCACACTTGCAAGAATCCCGTCATCACCGGAGACGCTCACACTCACAGGAATCACGCCGTCATAGGAGTCGCTCACGCTCTCGGGAGTATGCAGACCGGGGTTCAGACTCCCCCGAAGAGCGACGACCCCGCAACGCCGCCATGGATGCAATGAGTAAGGCCCTACGAAGAGCTGCCTGGTCACCTTTCTCGGAAGGTATTGAACGCGCCCTAATGCCAAGCAGATTCACGCGCCCACCCTTCAACACCTATGACGGGAAAACGGATCTGGTGGAGCACGTCAGCCATTACATCCATATGATGTCTCTACATTCGCATAATGATGCATTGATGTGCAAGGTGTTTCCCTCAAGCCTCAGGTCGACCGCTCTGAGATGGTTCAATGGGTTGAGGAAGGGCTCCATCCACAGTTTCGCCGAACTGATCCAAGAATTCGGCGTTCGGTTCATGACATGCAGTCGAGTGCCCCAACCCGTAGATGCCCTATTGTCTATGAAAATGAAGGTCGGGGAGACCCTTCGCAATTACGCCAGTCGGTACTGGGAGCTTTATAATGAGATCGGTGGGAGGAAGCAAGAAAGGGAGGGGGTGAGAGATCAGCTTGGCAGAGTCTCTGTGCCGAGAACGACCCAAAGTAGGAAATCCTATACCCAGATTACAAATAGGTTGTGAGACCCGTTGAGGTTAGGCCTACTACACCTCAAAGGCACGCACAACTGTAATGGTACTAATTTATGAGAGATCAACTTAAGATTGTGGATGACCACTTGAGTACAAGAGTTTATCAAAATACATTCCTCGTTGCTTCTTCTTATCAATATATATATATAGATGAACCTACTAAATTCTAAGATTAATTAATGGGAACGAGTAAGGAAAAGAATAAGAAAGGATGCAAAATTGACTAATTTAAGGTAATCACCTTCAGTAAGAGGATAAAGGGAGAAAAAAAAAAGCATCTATTCTTCAATGAATGAAATGCCACATGTTACAATTATTTATACAAATCATTAGCATAGGTAACTTAACCAACTAACAACAAACTAATTCGGCTCAACTTCATGATCTTTGGGCAAGTCTAAACTAACCAGGCTTCACTTCTTAGACTAACCGAGAGTTTTACTTGCAATATTGTAACTACTTCACTAATTGTTAGCTCTTTCACTTGGGTTTCATTACCTAAAATTAGAAAAGAGAGATGCTACGTCTACAACATTTCTACAACATTTTTACAACAAATCACAGGTGGTTAGTTGTTATTGGTTTAAATTTGAAACTAACACTAAGATTACTTTTTTGCCCCAACAATAACAACTAATAACAACCTGTCACTTAGGATTTGTTGTAAAAATGTTGTAGAAATGTTGTAGACGTATCATTTCTCATTAGAAAAACGCCTTATTAATTAATTTACTTAATATTTTTAATATAGACATTTAAATTTTAAATTTTTCGTTGTTCAAATTTCTTTTTAAATTAACTATAGAAAATTTTTTTTAATTAATTATTTAAAAAAAAAAAGTGAAATGTATGTAATTTAGTTTGACTTTTAAAATAATAAAAAATTTACATCACGTGATCAGATAATTAGGTATAAATAAAAATGGGAGGACGCAGGCACACCTTTCAATTGAAATTTTAGGGAAAAAAAAAAAAAACTTTTTGTTTTTTAATTATTTTTCTTGTGTGTGCAGTAAGTAATTAAAATCCAACGAAAGATCGCGGAGGAGTTGAGTTGTTAGTTTCAGTTCTTGTTCTTGGAGACCAGCCTCAGCCTGTGGGGCCCACCTTTGTTTCGTTTCGAATTAGATCATAATCCTAATTCCTACTTATTATTATTATTACCCAAACTCTCTCTCTCTCTCTCTGTCTCAGAGATCACCTTTGCTTTAATCAGTTCCGCTTCGATTTTCAATTAGGTATGCGTTTTTTTACTTTACACACTCATTCATTCCATTTCCACCCCCTAATTTTTATTTCCCCAAAAAGAAAAAGCCTTTAAAGCTTCTCTCTTTGCTTTGATTCTTTAATCATCTTCATACATAATACACACATACAGGTTTGAGGATTTTACTATCAAATGATTTTACAAACTAATTCTTAGATTTGATGCAAAACGAAACTTGTTTTTATATGTATCTTACGATAACTGTACACGGTGTATGTTCATTCTTAATTTCTAATTAATTACATGTTGTAATTCTTTCAGTCTTTACATATAATTCATGTCAAACCAAAACTATACTATTGAGTGTATAGCATTTCTTTTCTATATGCTTCAAGAAAATGTTTAAAAGGTTTAGTTGGAGATCCATGTTACATATGATTGCAAAAGGAATTAACTATTCAGCAATTAAAACTTTATTTATTTACTAAAATCTGTCCCCTTGTTGGTTTTCTTGATTTAGTTTTTAGCAATGTAAATGTTTTTTTTTTTTTTTTTTTTTTTTGGTGAAGTCTTAATGTATGTGTATATATATATGTTGATCCGCGTGAAAACGCGTTGTTGTACAAAGTGAATCAGATTATACGATGATATCTATGTTGGCCAGGCATTTTGGTTTGCGGAATTAGTCTTTAGCCTCTGTAACATTGTTCTATTTTGAAAAAATGCTAAAGAAAATGTACATGTTTATTGAACGGCTGTTTGAACTAGTTTTGCAAATCAAGAACTCTTCTTACTAACAGGAGGCTGTATAATCCGTGACTGGGAAGTTCTTATTCCAATTTAGAGGACTTTGAACGACGAAATTTTTTCTCATTTGCAGCAAGAGACAATGCAGAATAAGGATGGGCCCCAAGCAGATGGGGAATTGGAGGCTGCAACATCCAATCCAACGCCTGACTTTGATGATTGGGCAAAGTTTGGGGATGATGATATTATGCAGCAGCAAACTGCAATCCGAGCTGAGGAAGCCGAGAAAACCCCATTTGTAGGCGACAAGGCAAGAGCAACTGCAACTCTTTGAAATTCTAGCTCACCAAATATGCTTTTATTTTTTTTTTAAATAATTATTCTTATGATTAGATTTAGATTTAGATTTAGATTAGTCTGCTATAATGCCTATAATTGTATAGTTACTCTTCTTTTCTTTTCTTTTTTATTAATAAAATGTTACTCTTACCTATCAAAAAAAAATCTCATCAATATGTTTGTTTTATGTATGTTGGGTATTCAAATATTGTTTCTGCTTCGCAATTAGTTTACATTCTTCTCCCTACTTTTTATTTTCAATGCAAATTTTCTGTTGCTTTTATAAGATTCTGACTGGCACCATTGCCATTATTGGATGGTAATTTCTTTTCTTGTTCTGATTTCTGAATGTGTGTGTGATATTAAGAAATTTTTTGGTGATGGAATGACAGGAACCGCTGTCTTCTCTGGCAGCTGAATATCAATCAGGGAGCCCCATCTTGTTGGAGAAAATAAAGGTTCTGTGTGTTCTGTGTATCTTCTTGCTATTATGATTATTATTTTCCTTGTAAATTGATTTCTATTTCTCTTTATGCAGGTGCTTGGTGAAAAGTACGCCGCCATTCGGCGAACAAGAGGAGATGGAAACTGCTTCTTTCGGAGCTTTATGTTTTCATACCTTGTATGTCCTAATGTGCATTATACAAACTCTCTTCATTCCTGTATTTTGGGTATATACCCCTAAGCTTCTTCTTGGAGCTAGTGTTCCAGGAATTTTGGCTGCTAAATAATTTATATGCTGCATAATAGGAGCATATTTTGGAATCACAAGACCGAGCAGAAGTTGATCGTGCCAAATCCAATGTTGAGCAATGTAGAAAAACACTTCAGAGCTTGGGTTATGCAGACTTCACTTTCGAGGATTTTTTTGCGGTAAACCTATTATCTAATATATATATTGGATTCTTATGAGTTAGTTATACTTATTTCCTTTCTTTGCATAGATCTTTTTGTGTGTGATGGGCATTTCCTTAGAGTGAATATTGTTCAATATTTTTCAAATGAAATAATAACTTCCTTTTTGTCTCTTCCTCTATAGACTTCCTGTGTACTAGTGTTGCACTGCTTTTGCACTTTCTCTAGTGAAATTATTACTTGTAAAGAAAATGATATAAACAACCTATAACTGAAAGTCACTGGTGATGCCAATGACCATTAGGTCAAATGGCATTTCTTAGTATTTCCAACGGAGAAATCCAAGATTCAAGTCCACTCTTCCCAACTTACAGTGTATCAAAAAAAAAAAAAAAAGAAGAAGAAGAAAGGAAGTGGTGATATGCCAGAGTTGAAGTGTCTGCAGCTTTCAGCTTTTCTAGTCATTTGCTTCTTTCTATGCTCGTACCTTGACCCTAGCTTGGCTGATGACATGAATAATTTGGCTTTGTCAAGTTGACTGAAGTTCTCCTTCTGGATGTTTTGCACAGCATTCAGCCTTTTGCCAAAGTAGGTTTCACAACAGTTAGGACTTGCAATAGTAACCGTGACTCCGTGAGTTTAGACTGGGCTCTGGTTTAATATACTACTTATAGTTTATGAAGTTATTATTTCTTTTGAACAAATCGTGTTGTCATGTAATATCTGTTGCATTTGAAATATGATTTTTTTTTTGGATAATTACAACAATAGGGGAGGAAGGAAACAAACCGTAGTTCTCCTAATAAAAGAGAACAAGCTATGCCACTGAGCTAAATGGCTCCTGGCAGCTATGAATTATACTATTTTCAGATATTACAGTATTTTCCAGCCTGATTCTGTTAATGCTTGGAACTGTAATGGCTAGTCTAGGGCCATAGAATATATATATATATATATATATATATATATATGAGGATTAAGATTCACACTACCCAAAAGCTTAAAATTACCATCTAACTGTCCCATGTATGCCCAGACTTCCCCTCAGTGAGTGGCCTAAATATCTGGAATTTTGAACATAAATGAGAAGTGCCTTGATTCCATAGTAAATTATAACTTTTGCCATAACCTTATTATACTAACATAGGAGATCATATAGTGTTTTTTTTTTTTTTGATAATTACAATATTATATAGATTATATGATTGAGAATAAAAACAATTTTTTGATTTGTTCACGATAGGGCCTATTGAATTAAGGATCATGTATTTTAGGTAAATATTCTTTTTTACTCTCATAATTACTTAATCTAATTCTTTCTTTGAGTATCTAAAGTTTCTACTGTATGTATAATTTTTTTTTCTCATGTTGTGCCTTTTTTGTTCATTGGCATGCATGACTATACAGTTCATTATAGGATATTTTGTTTATATTAAACAAAGACATCTTTCTTTCTATCATTTACGAAAAAAGTGACAAACTTTGCAGATACGTGTAGGATATCGTTTCTTGTGTATCACTTTGACATGAATGAAAAAAAAAAAAAGATTGGCTTACTAAAAGGACAAAGTTTGGCTACAACTCACTTGAAATCTTTTTATTGGATGTGAATTTTGACAAATCCACCATTGGATTACATTTTCTTCTTATAAACCTCCATGCTTGCAAAATTTCCAGAGGATCAAAATTTTCAAAAGTTATGGCATCAATCAAATGTTTAAAGTTCAAGTTGTTTTAGTTTAGAGTTATGCATAAAAAATAAGTTTATGGATCGAATAATAAAGAAAATCCAATTGGCGCGAAATTTGACATGCGTGTTAAGAACATAAAGAACATACAATCTAATTAGATTTTCAAAATATGTAGACATGTTAATTTTTTTAGTGGGAGCTGTAGCCAAACTTTGTCCTTACTAATGTATAATTAATTATCTTCCTTTATGATTCATAAAGAACTTGTAGGCCCATGGTTTACAATCTGCTTTTCATGTGAGTAATAATTCAATTATTTAGATTGATGACTGTCCTAACTGGTGCACATATGAGTGACTGTATTATTGGATTGCCACTGAACTCAATATTTGAATGCCTTAAAAATATGGACAGGATGCTGAACCTAATATTTCCTAATTATTAAAGTTTTTTTAATGGAATTTTTAATAAAAAAATGTTGAATTATATTCACTATAAGGAAAATGGCATAGGCCTTTTTACTTTGGTATTTTTCGTGTATGAATTGGCTGTGGAAATGCATGAGACATTGGTTTTGGCAAAGGTTTTTTATGTACTCCTAGAACATAGCCTGCTTAAGATTTTGGAATAGATTGGCTGCTTGAGACATTTATCATGTGGACCATTTTTTTATCATAAAGTGTAGGGTACACATTGGCATAAACCTTTTTAATCTTGAGTTTTTCATGTACATATGGATGATAGAATGCTTAGCTTTTTTTAGTTTTAATATTGTATTTTACCCTTTATGATGTTTTAAATCATAAAATTTTGACCAGTGGTCAGTAGTTTATTAATGGAAGTTTTAATACTCTTTTATTTAACACCTATGCGTTTTCTCTATTCCATGTGAAAAAAATTTCAGTTATTCCTTGAGCAGCTGGAAAGTGTCCTTCAAGGAAATGGAACATCCATAAGGTGTTGATAAACTTATTCTTGTACTTATGAACTAAAACTATAATCTGATGCCAAAATGGTATGTTGTCTGCAAATTGCTCTCTCAGCGTGTAAAATAAAATGGTTTATTTTTTGATACAGTCAAGAGGAGCTTTTACTTAGGAGTCGAGATCAGTCAATATCTGATTATGGTGAGTGACTTTAGACGCACAAAAGCCTTCATCCATTTTGTCCCTTACTAAATTTCCTGACCAATTTTGTTGGATAGTTGTAATGTTTTTCAGATTTGTTACCTCTGGAGAAATACGAAAGCGCTCAGAGTTTTTTGAACCTTTTATAATGGGATTAACAAATGCAACCGTAGAGCAGGTTTGTTTGATATGTTAAAAAAATTTTGACATACTTATCTGCATTACATTTTCTGTCTTTTAATGCCTTGTTTGCTTTTTGTTGCAAGTGGGATATGTAATTACGTATGAGAAGTATCTGTACAAAATCAAAGTCATTGTTATGGAGATGAGTGATTTATATATATAGTCTTTGTAAAAGAACTAATGAGAAAATGCTTGATAAGATGTCTTTGTTCATGATGCCTACTCATGTGGCTAATAAATTGGAAAAAAAAAGGCTCTTTCTATGAGGTGGCATTCATGATTCCTAAAAGTTCCTCTTGGTGGATTGGAGAATGGTGTGCTCACCCTTAAAAGAGGGGTCTCTGGGCATCAGAGAATGGTGTGCTTGATAAGGTGCTCACCCTTAGGGATAATATTGACAATTGATGACTTTCGAAAGAGGTAACTTTCGAGGAACCTTAACCTGTAATAGTTGATTGATGATGATACGATTCTGTTTTGCGATGCAGATTCTACATGTTCGGATGCTTCTTCTTTGTTTCCAGGCAGTGACAGGTTTAAAGGTTAATGCGTTGAAGAGTGAGATAGTTCCCATTGGAGAGGTCCCTAATGTCTTTGTCTTGGCAGAGATTTTGGGATGCCGGGTTGGGTCTTTGCCTATGACCTATCTTGGTATGCCATTGGGGGCGTCCCATAAGTCTCCCACTGTTTGGAATCCTATCTTGGAGAAATTTGAGCGTAAGTTGGCCGGTTGGAAGAAGATGTATTTGTCTAAAGGCGGAAGACTAACGTTGCTTAAAAGCACTTTATCTAGTCTTCCCACTTATTATTTATCTCTTTTTACCATCCCTACGCATGTGGCCAATAAAATTGAGAGGTTGTAAAGGGATTTCTTGTGACTCATTTGGTGGGTTGGGACAAGGTATGTGCACCTTTGAAAAATGGTGGGTTAGGAGTAAGGAAATTAACTAGTTTTAATAAAGCCTTATTAGGGAAGTGGCTATGGCAATTTGGGATTGAGGAGACAAGGCTTTGGAGAAGGGTTGTAGCTCTAAAGTTTGGGGAAGAATGGGGGGATGGTCATCCAAGTGAGGTAGAGGGGTACATGGGTGTGGCTTGTGGAGAAGTATCCGCATGGGTTGGGAGGATTTTAGCAAAAATATTCGCTTTGAGGTGGGGGTGGGAGATAGAGTTAAGCTTTGGACAGATCATTGTTGTGGGGATTCTCCACTTCAATTGACTTTCCCGAGTGTGTATAAGATTGCATCCAATAAAGAGGCATCGGTGGCCTCTTCTCTTGAACGGTTGGGGATAGAGGAACGGAGAAGCTGGGATGTTCATTTTATTCGGAGACCTAATGATTGGGAAATGGGTGGGGTGGATGAATTTCTCCATACTTTGGACTCAAATCTACCTCCCTCTGAGAATGGAGATCATATGCGATGGAAGTTGACAAAGAATAGGGATTTTGATATCCGATCATTTTACAATAAGTTGAGAAGTCCATTGCCCATTATTTTTCCTTGGAAAGGCGTTTGGAAGGTTAAGGTTCCTTAGCGTGTTTCCTTCTTTGTGTGGACTGCTGTATGGGATAGGATCCTTACAGGTGACAATTTGAGGGGTAGAAGGATGGATTTTGTTGACTGGTGCATCATGTGCCGGTGTAATGGGGAGACGGTGGATCATTTGTTACTTCACTGTGGTAAGGCTAATCAGTTGTGGAGTTTGGTGTTTAGATCTTTTGGGATCTCTTGGGTCTTGCCAAGATCGGTTGCGGGTACTCTTTTTGGTTGGTGGAATTGGTTTGGAAAGCATTCGTCTAGCATTTGGAATTTAGCTCCTTTATGCTTAATGTAGTGTCTTTGGAGGGAGCGAAACAGGACTTTTGAGGACATGGATAGTTCGGATGACCAGTTATTGGCTTCCTTTAGTGACTCTCTGTACTGGTCTAGGGTTTGGGGACTCACCTCTAGTGATTCTCTCCCTGCTTTTCTTAGCTCTCTCCTGTGTCATTAGTATCTTTTCTTTTCTTTCTTCTTTCTTCTCTTTCTTTTCCCTTTGTATTTTTCTCTCTGCCTTATGTTTTTTTTGCATAAGGTAGTGTTCTTGAATATATATCATTATTACTTATCAAAAAAGAAGAAGTGGGTAATCTATTGATCACCTGCTACTCCACTGTCCCTTGGCAACTGATGTGTGGTCATTTACCTTTGCATTGTTTGGGATGGTCTGGGTGATACCCAAATCCGTGATCATGGGCATTTTCATCACCATAGAGTAGCTATTGTCATGTAAAATAGTAGAATTTGTGGTATGACAGAAACAAGGGGGTCTTTGATGGAGTTGAACGTCCGACCTTCATAACTAAAGAGCATATTTTGCAGTCATACGATTGGATGAGGGCCCAGGGCGGCATTCCTTCGATGTCTTTTTTTGATTTGTCAGTTTCTCTCATTATGATTTGTGTTCATTGAAAATTGGACCATACACATCCTGTGTCTCAGCCTTTTTTCCTTAATAAATATAATTTTTCTTATAAAAAAAATATAAAAACCTGGGCTGGAATGGGAGAAAGCAGTTGAATCTGTGGAGAACTTAAAAGGCAAAGGACCAAATGCCATTATTTATAAAGCTGGTTTGGGGATCAGTTGTATATAAAGTATGGTACCTATGAAACTTTATGATTTTGGGGGGACAGATCCAAAGTGAGGAGAGTTTAATGAAAAAACATGATCTGGGAGATAAGCGCTTGAGTGATAGCAAAGGGGAAGCTTACACCCAGGAACAGAATTATATGCTGTAAATGGGGAATCCCCTTGTCAGTTCTTGGAATGTCTTGAATTTAAGTTCCTACTCAAACTTCTCAATTAGTTCCTGATGTATAGATAATTACAAGTAGGGGTCAGAGTTAACCAGTCTGCTTTGAGTTTAGGCCTGGTCTTTTGTTTCCTGCTGTTGTTTAGCTTGTGTTTTCTTTGGAGGTAGCAGCCTTGGCTGCTGTGTTCTTGAAATATTTCCATTTTGTTAATATGGTACTTATTTATCAAAAAAAGATATTTAATCAGGTGGGGTTGTTATGCTAATAATTATGATGTTGTTGGACTTGAAATGCTAATATGCTAGTACTGTTCTTTGTTAAGTAACTAATATGCCCCGGCATTGGTTACATGCCAGTCATTTCAGAAATAGTTTGTTCTCTGGTAAGTATGGTTAAAACTTTTCATGGTTACAAGATTAGATGTAGCTCTCTCTCTCATTGTTTTGTCTGTTTCCATAGTTTTGCAAGTCATCAGTGGAGCCAATGGGTGAAGAGAGCGACCATGTGCACATTACTGCCCTGTCGGATGCATTGGGTGTGCCAATCCGTGTTGTGTACCTTGATCGCAGCTCGTGTGATAGTGCTGGTGTCAGTGTAAATCATCATGATTTTATTCCTGCTGTTGGTGGTCTTTCAAATGCTAGTGGTAGCACTGAGACTGTTAGTCCCTTCATTACCTTGTTATATCGCCCTGGTCACTATGATATTCTCTACTCAAAGTGATGGTTGTTGTTCATGTTTGTGGTAAGCTCTTCTTACATCTCTCTTCTGCACCACAACTCTGATAGACTTTACTGCCCCCAGTAGGATAACCTATAAACTAGACCTTTTGAAAACCTGCTCCTCGTGGATGCCAACAATTCTATACAATTCGTTGGCTTGTGGACATGCCTTTGATCATTTGATCTATATATGAGTTTCTTCATTTCTGCCATCATGTCACCATGGAAGTGGAACCAGTGAATTATTGAAATGCCTTTCAACAGAGGATGATGGCTGCATCCTCATGCATTGATGTTGCCCATTGTGTATACCTGTATAGGCAATGGTTTTGGAATAATTGTGTGCTGTTAACAAATTGTTTTTCTTTCTGTGACTGGCACTTTGAATTTCCTAAGGAGATGGTTTTTATTTGAGTTCATGTCCCTATGCGTAATGCAGGTTGTCTTTAATTCCCTCGTCACTGAGCTCTCAGTCTAACTTCTGTTGAAGGGACATCTTGTACTAAAAGCTGAAGGCCAAGGCTCTATTAGTTCATGCTGTAACTTGTTCTCAACTGTTCAAAAACTTCTGATCTATGACTGGGGACAATGGGACCTAAACATGAGTTTCCCTGAAACTTGGGACAGTTGTAGCTTTCAATTCTGAATTGCATGAATTACACATTTGAGCTACTCGCCTGGTCTTTAATTGTCTGTATCATTGTATGGAATTGCATTCATAAAAAAAAATTGTCTGTTTGAGTTAGATTCCAACTTTGCTGTCCATGTGAACTATATATCCTTAAATCTGATAGGGAATCTAAATCAATTTTCATGTTATGAGAAATAGTTGCTACGTCCACAGATTTTGTTTTTGTGATCATGGCAGGTGAAAGGCTCCTTTTTTTTTTTTTTTGATTATTCAATAAAACTACAATCGGGGGAAGTGGATTGGAACCCAAAATGATATGGAAACACCTGGAGGTGCCAACCAATTGAGTTAACAAGGTTTTTGGAAACAAATAGATCTATATGAATATGATTGTCAACTGCCTAATTATTAGAGAGGGAACAGGGGTTAGGACTGGGGGCATTTTATAGGGACTGGTGCTGGTTTAAAATTTCCCCTGGGAAACTGCTTTAAAGGGCTCGGAGATGAATAACTCAGCCTTGTGTAGTCAATGGCGATTATGGTTGATGGTCCTGTCGTGCTCTTGAAATGATTTAATGTTCAATTTTTAGTGCCACGTGAGATTATACAACATCAAAATTTAGAAGAGTGGAGATTTTCCTTTTTTCTTTTTTATAATAATAATTCAAAAGTTAGAAGAGTGGAGATTTGAAATCTATATATTTCCTTTGAAAATACAACATCAAAATGTGTCAACCAGTTAAGGTACAAGACTCGTAGCGGAGATTTGTCTTTTTTTATTGATGAATGTTAAGAAACAAATTAAATAACCTAAACAATATAGCTGACATATTTTTCTACAATTGGCTAAAGCAGTATGTTCTGATTGGTCTAAGACTTCCATATTAATCACAACTTTCGGGTGCATCAAGTAATGAGAAAGTGTGTGAGTAGATTCTCTCAATCAAATGACAGATTGACATCTCACTTTTTTTTTCTATTCTTTTTTTTGAGAGGAAAATGACATCTCACTTAAATGTTCACTATAATAAAGTGAACTTAGCATAATCAATCAGGAAATATTGATGCTTGAGTGACTAGTTCTAAATATCACAAGAACATTAAATTTAGAAATCTTAGAATGCTCATTTGTTTCGTTAGGAAGATCAAGATTCGTAAATGCTTAACAAAAGTTTCAAAGGTTTAAAAAAGGAAAAGAATATAAAATGTGTTTGGTAACTCAAGAAAACTATCTAACTTAAAGAGTAAATAATGGTATTTATCGAACTTTATAAGACAAGGTTTGTGATTTTTAGGTTCAATGGGAGGGGATCTTGTTTTAGGCTAAAAAAATCAGTAGGATCAACTTTGCAATCATAGCTTCATGTAGGCACACAGGAATATATATATATATATATATATATATATATATATATATATATATTGCCACCAAAAGGCTTGAAAAGATCTAATTTTTGAAACTACCTATGGTCAAGTGAATGAGGTATGGGCATTAAAAGATTTTTTTTTTCCCCAACGTAAAATCATTCCCCTTGCACTAGGCAATGTTGACAGATACCCAATCCTACCCATAAGATTGTACAGAACAACCTATTAGCAATATCTTCCGAGTTGATCTGTTTTTCACCCTCCAATACGCAAAGGTGGTAGTGGCGCATGAATGGCCATTGCACATTTCTCTGCGCCTTTTTTTCTTTTTAGTATATAAAATATAAATTATGGAGATGAGTAGGTAATAAAACTTATAGATGATAGTTTTAAACTCATTTTAAAAGGAATACTCTTTGGTCTAATTCCTTATCCTAACACCATTTTAACTTTATTTGGACTGCCGTGCGCACACACTGAAGAATATCATGGACTGGCAAATTTGAAATGCTGCCACAGTAAATTACTAGAAAAGTTGCATAATAAAATACTCCTTCAACCGTTGATCTTTCCCCACTGAGAAAACAGAGTAATCCAGCAAATTGCAGTTGCATCCAATTCTAACAATATACAAACCAATCATTTATAGGATATCATGAATCATAAAACGAATGAACTAGGTATCTCATTTTGAGTCATTTAAGAGTATCTGCAGGTGACAAGGGACAACAATGATTTAAAAAGGGACCAATATATCTCTAATAAGCAAAAACGATACATAAATTGGTTCATCCCACTTCAAAAATTTTCACAACAAAAGTTGACTTTTGTACCTCAACAATTACAGATGGGCTTCAAGTTTGTCAATCAAGAAACAACAAAATCGGGGGGATGGGGAAAAAAAATTAGAAAATAAAAGAAAGGAAAAGGTGTAGCAGAGAAGCCTCCTCAAAACGCAATGAAGGATCTCCCCTTTTCATTGTTCAGAAACTATACATATATATGTCATTTTATCATAATACTCTCAAGGCCATCCAAAATTTTGAAGCTCCACCAGATGCTCCTTTTTCTAACAATATCAAAAATTGGTAAGAAAAGCAAAAGAAAACTGAAAAGATATTTTGCTTTGGTCAAGCATTCCTCCTCTAAATTCTTTTAAGGGCTGATCAAAAGCAAAAGATGCTTTTTTTCCCTCATCAGACACCCCTAGTATATGTAACCAGGATTTTGGTTGGATATGATTTAGATTACTCAGTAATGTAAGGTTAGTGCCCACAAAAAATGCGTGGCTTTCTTAGTCTAACTCTTTTGAAGAACCTGAAGATGCATCGCCAGTATAATCCTCCCCATTTCCCGATTTTGGTGGACTTCCTTGATGGCTGTCCTCATGGGTGTTGGTCCGAGCTTTTCCAGGTCTGGTACGAACATTAACCCCCATTGGGAAAGGCACCTGCAAATTAGAAAAGGTCAGCATGAGATCTCTTTCTGTGCAACAAGAATGATAATAAATAAAATAATATATAGAAATTAGCTAAGTACTCTGAAGAGCATGTTGCAATTTTCATACCTGATCACCAGCATTGGGGCCATCAGTATTGAAGAGAATTGGTCGGCATCGCTTATCCTCATTCATCAAGCTTGAGTTTTGGAAATGTGCAATGAGAGCAGACTTGCCTTGTATACGAGCATATGCCAGTGATGCCACCTTTTCACTATTAAACTTCTCCCATTTCTTCCCATTGAATGCCTGCAGAAATCAGAACTTTCTTTTAGCTTTAGTCTTTGTATTTTACCTTTCAACTTAAGGCTTATATATAACAAACCTGATAGAATGGAACGATCAAGCTAGGATCAGTCATATTGATGAATGCATACCCCACATTACATTTGTTCTGCAAGAAATGTCCAGGGGATAAATATACACATAATAATTCTACGTAGAATTACTCAGCAAGTCTTGTTCCTCCCATACAAATCTTTATCCAAAAAATTAGAGGGCATTTGTAAAGAAGCTTGTATTTACCTTAAAATCAATTGGTAGATAGATGAAATCGTAAGTTCCTCGATGGCGTTCGTCTATTGCAGCCAAAAGCATCTTTGATGTATACCTACAATTATAAACAGATCAATTCCAGAACTAAAATGAACCAAAAGGAATGCAGGGAAACATACAAACAAATGAGACTATTCCTTCTATTTGCAGCAAGATTGGAAAATATGAATTACAGGAAATTTCTAGAACAGTTACAGTAAAAAAATCTGGAGTCCAATTCCTATCACTTGTAATGCTTGAGTGCATAGTACAAGATTTCCTCTACCCAGCTTGATTTAATTTTATGGCCTTAAATACTACATCAATTAGAGGTCATGAAGTGAGTTGTTTGTCAAATGGTAAACGAGACCTTTATGCACCTAACACATACCAGTTAAATACCACATCAAATAATGTTAAACAAGTAATTATTACTGGAAAGAAGAAAGATCCAACTATTACAAATATGATCTTAAGATTGACTTGAGAAGCCTCTTACTTGTTAGGGATGTTCTTTATCATAAGTGTTGTTCGGTTGTCTTCCCCACGCATTATGCGGTCAATATCAAGTTCATACTGTTTCTTGTTCTCAGCCTGACTAGAGCCGCCTTCATTTCTACGGCTGCGAGATCGTTCAATTGGAGAATCAAAGGAATTCATCATTGGAATCATTTGACCTCCACCAGAAAAGATCATGCACCTCTGATGATGGGATTGGAGTCCTATATTTTTTGGGGGAATATGCAGGTCCATACAGTTTCCACCAACATGAGGAAAGATGCCATGAGAAACAAATTCCATCCCATGCAGTGAATTATTAGACATTCTCATGTTCTCAAGGGAACCAGGATGAAATCCATTAGCCTTGGGGGATTCTCCTGCATAGGCATGTCGCCTATCCCAGAGAGAAGGATTAACTGCTGGTGCTGATCCCACATGGTGGTTATTTATGGGTAAAACTGAATTCAACATATTAGATGGTCTAGGAGGTGCATGCAATCTTGGTGCAGGATGGGTTCCACAAATTCCATTGACAAATGATGGTGAGTTTGGCCACATCATGCCAGGAGGCTGACGGTGATAGGAGCTACTCCACGTATATTGATGTCCAGAAAGAGGACAGCTCCCATTACCAGCAGATCCAAAAACTGAGAGAGGAAAACCAGTTAAATCAACATATTGATAACCAAGAAATAAACCAAACTAATTAGGCATCATTTTCCTTCTAACTAAAAAACAGTTCAGCCATAGTTTAAGTCTTAATAACCAATAAATATATAAATAATATATATATACACACACACACTACCACTTGCTTCAGATTCTAATGAACCTTACACCATATATATATATATGGTGTAAGGTTCATTAGAATCTGAAGCAAGTGGTAGTGTCTCAGATCACCACTCCCAACTCTACGACATTTATTGCAACCAAGTATAAGAGATGGTTTGACAAGTTACTTGGCATTCCCTAGTGCTGGAACCTCATTGGATATCATATGCAGCGCCTGCTTGAATGTAGAACTAAGGGTACAACTAAGACTTATCCAGCCAATCAACTCTATTCTAGACCATTCAGATATATCTGAACTAAAAAAAGAAAGAAAAGGTAAGCCATTTTGACAAACCCAGTTGTCAAAGTCATGTCGACCTCTGCTATTTCTGGTTTTAGTTATTTCTTTTAATGACTCTTCTTTCTTTTTCAACTTAATAAGAAAAGTTCAGATAGGGTTAGGTTAGCATTGAGCTATTAGGAAACTTTACAAATATATAATGAAAACCATTAAAGAGATGAACCTAGTGATCCATTGCTTTTACCAGGTTCGTTGAGTTCAACTGGGTGCCCATTTGAGCTTACTCTTCGCAACTGCCTGTTATCAAATCTTTCAGGTGGACTGGGATTGATGTTTGGATTCACAGTGCCCGGAGAATTCAACTGAACACCATTAGTTAAGCCATCATGATACTCTGGAAGTGAATGAGGATGGAAAGTTGGAGTTCCTCGAATATCAAATTTCAGTTGTCCTGGTGAACGTCCAGACTCAGCAAGGCCAATCTGATTGCTAAATGATTCAAGTTTCACCAGAGAGGGTAAGCTGTTAGGAACGCTAGAAGAGATTGCATGGTGCAATGCAGTTTCCATGGATGGAGCTTGTATTGCAGAGCGTGCCCCCAAAACAGTTCCATGATCCATGCTACCAGACATAATTGCCCCATGCAGAATTGAGCCTGTTAACACGTCTTTGTGAGAACAAAATTTTGTTTTTCTCTGAACTAATAGTTAAAGAACAAAATTGCAAATTACTATACCAGAGAAGCCAATGGCCAGGTCAATAGGAGGGCTATTTTGTTGCAGATAAGGACCACCATCATCATGCTCCAACTCTGGTGGGATTTGTTGCATCAAACTGCAGCCACGAAGAAAAAGGAGGAAAGTTAGTAATGGATCCAAAGCAACAAACCACGCAAATGCCATTTCAGTACAAATAATAGGTCAGTCTCTCGAATTTTAACAACATGGTTAAGTAAGAAGCATGGGCATTAATTATAAACACAAACACGAATGCTTACATCCTGTAACCTTATGCTTACAGTAAGTGGTTACTCAAATTTTGTCCACCAAATGAGAACAAGTATCATATTTTTTCCTTCACCTACTTGACCGTCATTCCAACAAGAGATAAAGTGGAGGGAGAGGGGATAGAAAGAATACACAAACAGTAACAGCGGAGTTAATTGTGCTTGGACAATATTACCGTCTTGATCCCCCTGGACAGCTTGGCTCAAGCTTAATCTGCTTCCCAGCAATATCACTTCTGTTTAAAGCACGAAGAGCAGCCTCTGCAGCTCTAACATCATAAAATTCGATAAATTTGTGATGACTTCTGTGTGGAGTTTCACGAATCTGCATTACATGAACAAGAACCAACCATGCATTATAACTCCATCATTCTTTTGTTAAGTCAACCGTAATAGCTGACAACAAGCTTACCTCCTTGATCTCTCCGTAGACACCAAAAATCTGACGGAGTTCATCATTTGAAACAGAGGAATCAAGGTTAAACACCACAAGTGTACCCTGATTAATATCTTTTTCTGAAGGGTTGTCCTGACAGAAGATAACCCCAAAAGGCAAGAAGTCAAGTGAAAATGAATATGCACAAATTAATAGAACATGGACTGAACTACCAAATCATTACAGAGGTCAGTGCGATTGCAATATAACAATGATCCTGCTTCAGATTCTCATACATATGCTAAGAAGATGATAGATTACTAAAAGTAGCACCATGCAATGCAGAAGCTCACCTTCGGAATTGAGTAATGTATGTCAAGCTTCCTACGCCTTAGTGGTTTGTTCTGGAGAGCTTTCATCGCATTTCGGGCTGCTCTAATATCATAATAGGAGATCATAACAAAACCACGATGCTTGCAAGCTGTATAGAGAGTACGGATATTTCCATAGTGCTGCACATCAAAATTCAACTTTCTATAAGAACAAAGCCCAATTGAAAATACACGTGAGGCACAAACTAAAACACCAACAAAAACAAAGGAAAAGACACCTCAAAAAGGGCCCTCAACTCAGAGTCTTCAACGTTGCTATTTATATTTCTGACAAACAATGTCCTGGAAGGGTGTTCACCAGATGGGTGTTCATTAGCTATTGAACCATTTGATGCCCCTGGCTGACCATTAGAAACTACTCCAGGAAATTCCAAATTATTTTGTCCAGCAGATGAACCATCATCTCCCAAATCCATTCCCCCAACACTACTAAAAAAGTCTAAGTCCTCCACATCATCCCCTCCACTAGGTTGAACAATACAGTCAAGCCCATCAGTCACTCCAGAAAGCAAGTCATCATCATCAGGGAGGAGGTTTCCAATGGTTTGGGCCTCAATTTCTTCAAGGGACTCAAAAGGTTCCTCCTCCTCATAGTGGGAGGCAACAGTATCAATAGAATGACCATATAGGGTATTATTTGATGATAATCTCACTGCATTAATAAAATTCATATCAAACTAAAGTGTATAGACTCAGTAAAAGTACAGACTAGAAACCAAATCTAGAATTCATTGACATTAGTTGTGTGTTTAAAGTTCAGGCATATAAGCTGGTACCAGCAAATAGCCATGTGCAAACCTAGAAGCAGTGAAGGGCAAAGAAGACTTACACTTCCTACTAAATAAATCTGACAGTGAACTTGAGAAGAGACTACTCTCATACTGAGCGCCCATCATATTAATTTTGTTGCCTTCTTCAGAATAAGATGCTGGCTGTGTGTTCAAAGTCAAGGAATGACTGGATGCTCTGCCTGCTCCCACAGCATGCCTATTTAAGTTAAAATTTATCCGCTGATCTTGTATTAGGAAAGACTCGGGATGTTGGGACTTCATTGTCTGACTTTCCACTGGTATAAGCTTCTCCATTGGTGATGAAGCAACTGAATTACCACTCACTGTTCATCACATTAGATCAAGTTTTATTCATTACTAAATGCAAATGTCGTCTTATGAAATAAAAGGGAATAATTGCATGGATGTCTAGGAGAAGGTATTTCATTTGCTACCCTGAAAATAATGTAATTCAAATAGGAAAGCCACACATTAATTTTTAAATTATTATTCTATATTTGAAATTAATAAATGCTGCTCCAATGAAATAAATACATTTTTCTCTTCAGAACAGCAACGCATCAAGGCAAAAATGAGTTCAAGCATTCTAAATGTAACAAGTACGCACTATGCATTCAGGAACTCTAGCACAATCCCCATTATCACCTAGCAATTAGAATCTGAAGAGTGAACGGCCTCAATAATTGGAATTGCATAAGGCCATAGACAGATTGAGTTCATTGCAGAACTAGCAAGACCCAAGTTCCAATCCAGTTACATTAAAAAATAGGCTGAGTAATCAGGATGTGACAGAATGTAAAAATAATAATTACATAAATTCAAATTATTATTTTAAGTTTGAAATCCTGAATAAACGATCTATGTTTAAAAAAGGATATTAATACTTAGGTTTATCTGTGGGGAAATAATATAACGTCATAATTGTTCAATCTTCAGTCAATTATATATATTTTTTTTTTTTGATAAGTAAAAGTTTATTGATCTCAAAAAAATGGAACACCCTAGTACACAGGGAGTGTACAGGGGGTCAAACAATCAAGAATAAAAATTACAAGAATCTAAGAAATCAAGAAAGGATGAAAAGGATTGGTTCCGCAATGCAGCCAACCAATCCATTAAAGTTCTAAAGAAAAATAGCTTCAAGTCTGATATGGATCTCTCCTTATCTTCAAAGCACCGATTATTTCTCTCCCTCCAAAGGCACCACAATAAGCAATGGGGAACCATAAGCCATATATACCCATTTCGATGACGGCCAAAACTGCCTTGCCAACATGCTAGAAGCCCCACTACAGATTGTGGCATAACCCAGCTCACTCCAAACAACCCGAACACCATAGCCCACATATCCATTGCAACCGGACAATGAAGAAAAAGATGATCAACCGATTCCCCATTACACTTGCACATGTAGCACCAGTCTAATATCCAAACCTTCCTTCTTCGTAAATTGTCAATCGTTAAGCATTTCCCTAAAGCAACAGTCCAAACAAAGAAAGCTACTCGAGAAGGAATCTTCTGCTTCCAAATGCTTTTCCAAGGAAAGCAATAGTCATTAGAGCCCACTAAGAGATTGTAATAATCCTTAACTGTGAAGCCCTTCTCTCTAACAGATTTCCAGCACATCTTATCCTCACCAAGCCCTCTAACCAACGCACCATATATGGTATCCATGAAACTGGCCAATGCCTCTAATTCCCTAGCATGCACACCCCTAAAGAAACTTACATCGCAAAACAGGATTCCGTTATCAAACTTCATAACCTCAACCACACTAACCTCTTGATCTCAGCTAAATCTAAACAATTCAGGATAGCTGACTGCAAGAGATGTTTCACCACACCAATGGTCTTGCCAAAATTTCACCCTAGACCCATCCCCAATATCATATAGAATGTGGCGAGAGAAATTAGGCCATCCCCGACTAATATTTTTCCACAAGCCAACACCATATGGACCATTAGTAGGCCTAGTACACCAACTACCCCATTCACAACCATATTTCACGGCTATCACTTGCCTCCAAAAGGCAGCCCTCTCCATCCCAAATCTCCATAGCCACTTCCCAAGCAGAGCTTCATTAAAAAGTCTTACCCTTCTTATCCCCAAACCACCCAAAGCAATGGGAGTGCAAACAGTAGCCCATTTAACCAAATGGAATTTTGGTTCATCACCAATGCCACCCCATAAAAAATCCCTCTGATCAGTCAATTATATATATTGAGCTTGATCAAATTAGAATCCTAAAAGAGAAAGAACCTACCTAACTTCTAGTTTGATCTAAGAATAGAAATTCATTAATTGGATTTGGATTTAGTTGTTAACCTAAAGGATCTTTATAAAAATCAAATCTTGAAAGTGTTGAACTGACATAAAATTCAGATAATTCCCTTAATCAATAATTGTACAGAAACACAATTTTCTGCTATGGAAAAAGCTTCATAACTAGAAGAGAGATAGAACCATGAATTCAGTTCTAATTGAGCTTGCACATGAGTTGGTCTACTGAACAGTTTGGGTTATGAAGAGAGGATATTGGCATTGTTCTGACCCTTGAAGTCATATAGAACCACATTATTTTGTGCTGACAATTCGTTATTCTCCTCAAATGTAAGAACTAAATTGCAACTAATTCACTATTTTAAAGTGTCGCTGAACTTCCATAAAAAGAATGAAAGTGAGGTTAAAACTGTGAGGCTAGGTTATCAATTGATGCCCCTAGAGAAAAGAACCAAAACCCCAAATTAGAACACACCTTTACTCTCTACGTTTACGTAGACTTCCTGCAAGATGAAGTAAATAATATCTCCCGACTGGCTCCAACACATTGAGTCATGCATCAACAAAAATGATTATTATTTTTCAAGAAATGAATGCCCTGAGATAATCACCACTTCCACTTTCTATTAAAGTTGGAATATGCTACTCTTGGGTAGCATGTGTACTTTTATCAAGTCTACTCATAATTTAAATTTTCAATTATCTCTATTATTCTATCTTTCAAAATTTTCAGTGATATTGAATTTGGATTCCGCATCTATTCATATTGACATTGGCCTAAGGTAAAGAAAATCATGAAAGGTGTACTAAATTGGCTAAGATTTTACAGATAAAGTCCTGCAAGGGAATACATCCCATGCTTTGGGCAAATAAGATTTTCCAAACAGCCAAATTCTCAAGTTAGTCCAGAAAAGCAGAAAAAGGCCCATTCAAAACTACAAATTCCATGCCAATTTACATTTAGTCCCAACCCTAGATATCAAAAGCATGCTGATAATTCTTATACTTGCACAAGAAAAGCAACACTAGCTGCGAATTTTAGGGAAACACACTTCAAAAGGCAAACTAGTCATGCTTCCTTCACTTCCCCTAACCCACCCCCCAATTCATGCATTAAATTGTGAAGTATATGCCTCCAAAAGTTGAAAAGCCATATTTGTGAACTTTCAAAATCTTGCTTCTGAAATTATTGAAAAATTACTATTAGGCTATAAATTTCACATACAAATCTATTAATTAATATCTACAGTATGGCACCTTTGTTAATATAGTAACCATTAAACAGGTCATTGACATGTTTTCTCTAGATTTGAGATAATTCCAATTTCCCAGTTTTACATGTTACTTATGACTCGTCTCGATCTCATGCTCCTGTTACAACATCAACACCACAAGAGACTGTACAGCCAAGACTATAAGACAGAAAACAGTCAAGGTCCCTTATAAAGGACGAGACACAATTTTGAGTAACTATGTAACATCTATCAGGATATATCCTAATTGCAATTCGAAGTCTCTAAAGTTCAAAAACATTCCGACGGTTACATTAATAATAATAGTACCTGCTAAATCCAACAACAATCCAAATGGAAAAGCTGTACCGTCAATGACAAGACGACACACAAAACTGCTGAAAATGCATATGCATTCTGTTTATGGACAAAAAACGGTAACACTTTCTAAATTAATGGTACTCACCAAAGCCATCAGACACGTTATTTGACTTCCAAAAACCGACTTGTCTCTGCCAAACATAATAACAAAAAGAAATAAGGACAATTGGAACAACGAACTCAACGCATTATAACGATACTATTTAATAATGTATTAAGCCAAGAACTCTAATAACAGAAGATACACTGAATTGTAACATAAACAAGCAATTGAAAGCTCAATACCTCGTTGGGAAGACTTTCGGAGAAGTAGGACGATGAGGATAAACCTGGTAAGTCCATTATCTCAAATGGCATGTCGAAACCCTAAGGCTGCTAAAAAGTAAAATCAAAAAATTGCCTTCAAACTTCCATTTCCGGTGCCGAGAACCAAACTATATATAACTCAAAAAGTTTCCCTCCAACAAGAAAATAGAAATTCTGCATGGTAATTGTACTGGTTCAGCAAATTAAGATACAGTAAAACAATCCAATAGTTATAGCAGCAGCACACGTATAGAAGAAGATGAATTATACAAAGTAAAAATTATTAAAAGCCAAAATCTACTACTTGGATCAGCTTAAGATCTCGGATATCAACGCATCAAAATTATGACAAAAATAGAAAGAGAAATTAATAAAAAGCATTAAATTATATTTTTAAAAAGCTTGCACTAGTTAATAATTGCAAATCCACGGGCAATTTTCAAGAAGATCAGCAAAGATTAAAACTCGGTTAAAAGATAACACGCGCGAAATTACCAAACCAAAAAAATCAAAAAAAATGAAAATTGAGCAAACCGATGGCACAGTTTCTTACCTCTACAAGTTGAACTTTCCGATCAAACAAAAGGATCAGAAACGAGGACGCATCAAAAATCGACAAATTGAAGAGGTTTTTGGATTTTGGAGAGCAAAATTGGTGTATATGAAGGAAGAGAGAGAGAGAGAGAGAGAGAGAGAAATGGAATAAATTACGGCTTAAGGCAAGGAGATTTGAAATAAGAAAGAAAGGATCATCATCTACTCTTCTATCTAGTCTTGGAATCTGTGCCGTGCAAGATCTTCCAAATTCTTTGATGCCTTTTTTCCCTGCATTGCACGTTAACCTCTCTCTCTTCCTTCCTTCTGAATTTTTTTCTTTAAATTCTTATATTATACCTTCATGTTTCTCTGAATTTTCTCCCTCCTTCACATTTCAGAGCTCCGCCAGTTTCCGGCGAGGCAGGGCGGTTCTCCGGCGAGATTCCGAGAGCTCGCCAGAGAGGTAAAGAAGAAAAAAAAGATGAGAGAGAGAGAGAGAGAGTTTGGACCTGTTTGGGCTGTGAGTAAACGGAGATTAAGAAAATGAAAAAAAAAATTTGAAAATGTTTGGACTAAAGCTCCTACAAACACGAGAGGGGTGTGGTGGTCACCGTTAAGTCTGTGATTTAACGGCGTTATGTGAGTCCGTTTTGTGGTCTCGGTAAAGGCAACGGGAAATCTTTTCTTTTTTCTTTTTCTGATATAAAATCTCTGTGTCTCCAGCCACGCTGGCACCGTCGAGCCGGTTTGGTTGGTTTAGTTGTGAGTTATGAAATGACGGAAATGCCCCTTTTTGATATAATGATTGAGTTATTGAAACGGTTTAGGTAACTGGTAAAGGTGGTTTAGGTAATGACGTATTTCTAACTTGGACGTAAAAATAGCTCAGGAGTTTTTTTTTTTTTTTTTTTAAAATAATTACAGGAATTGCATTAAAAAAAAAAAAAAAAAAAAAAAAAAAAAACACAATCAATTCAAGGGCAATGCATAACCAACACAATACCAAAGCCAAAACTTGTAACTAGCATTTAATTTCCTTAGAAATGTATATTTACTTGAAACTAGGACTAATTTTTTAAACTTTGTAATTAGAAAATTCCTTGATGTTGGTAGGAATTATTTAGATTAAATTGTCACCAAAAAAAAAAAGAAAAAGAAAAACTATAGTTGCCTTTGGGTTGTAGTTCTTACTTATTATGCTTTGGACCCTTTTAAGTTTGGGTCATGACAAGTTGCCTATCAAATCACAAATAATGCAACTTGTAATTATAAAACGAGTTAAAATCTCATGCACCAGGCGCATGAGACCTGCCTCTTACAGGCAAGTGGGCCCCATATGCCAGGTGCATGAGACCAGCCTTTCACAAGCAGGTGGAGCCCACCTACCTGTAAAAGGCAGGTCTCATGCACCTGGCGCATGAGAGATTTTTCCTTATAAAACATGGAATATTTTGATGGGAAGAAACTATGTGAGAGTATGAATTTATTTGTTGCATTCATGAAAACATTAATAAAAGTGTCATTTATTCATTTTTTTTTTTTTTTTTTCACTTTTTCCTTTGTCTTTTGTCTCTTTCCTCTCCCCCTCTCCTCTGAGTTCTCCATCTCAAAACATATCCCAAAGTCACCATTGCCATTCAACCACCACATTGCCAAACACACCACCCACCTAACCACCACGGCAACAACCCACCCCACCACCACGGTAACATCCTACCACCACCACCATGAACCTATAGATGCAGAAAAACCCACAAAAAAATCAAAGCAAAATTCACACAACTGAAACCCACAAAATCTGAATCCAAAAGCCAAGACCCATCCCAAAATCCATCAAAAAATCAAAACTAGAAAACTCCAACCCAAAACCCATTGGAACCCACCTAAAATCAAAACCAATGAATCATAAATCAACCCATCATGACCCACACCGGACTTGAGAGACCCACAACCCACGACCCACACCAGACTTGAGAGAGCCACGACCCACGACCTACGCCAAACTTGCCATGATCCACGCCGGACTTGATGCACCCACGACCCGCGATGGAGCCATGACCCGTGGAGAAGACGGAGAGAATACGGGCATACGACTTGGTTAGGTGGCTTGCGGTGGCCTATGATGGTGGTGGCTTGCGGTGGGGCCAGTGACAGTGGGTCTGGCCATGGTGGCTTGGTGATGGTGTTCATTTCCACCATGGGTTTTGGGTTTGAAGATGAAGAACTCAGAGAAGAAAGGGGGAAGATAGAGGAAGAAGGGAAAATAAAAAAAAGTCAAGGCGTTTTTTTTTCTTTTAAGTTTAGGGACAAAATTGTCTTTTTAGGATGAAATTGGTAGGTTTTAAAATGTTTTGGACTTAGTTGGTATTATCTCAAACCTTAGGGGTGGTTTGTGGAATTTACCCTATTGAATTTTATAATGGATTTAACAATACCCAATCTAGCAAAATCTCTTTTGAGTTGGTTACTTCCAAAATCAACCTATGAATTAAAGATAGTATTTATTATAAGAGAAAATTTGGGTATTAATTTGGTTGTAATCAATGGCTACAACTCAATTCAATATTTTTTTAGTAGATGTAAATTTTGACAAATCTATTATTGAATTACATTTTTTTTCTTATATCTTTTATGTTTTCAAAATTTCCAGAAAATAAAAAATTAATAACTATGTTATCAATCAAATGTTTAAATTTCAAATTTTTGTAATTTAAAATTATGCATAAAAAATAAATTTAAGGATCAAATAGTAAATAATATCCAATTAACACAAAATTTGACATGTGTGTTACAAAAAATTTGACATGTGTGTTACAAACATAAAGAGCATGCAATTCAACAATTATATTTTCAAAATATGTAGTCATGTTAATCTTTTTTGTGTGGGAGTTATAGCCAATTGCTACAACTAAGTTTGTAGTCAAACTTTATCCTAGATGTGGGGAGTGGAACAGTCACCTCTCGGACAAACTAGCCCAAGAAGCAATTGGGCCACGGGAAAGAATTGGGTTTGGCCTGTGTTTTGAAAGGAAGGCTTAATGGGTAATAAACCCTGAAAGGAGGAAAGCTGGGTCATCCCAATTACCACGGAAAAAATGAGTCACACAAAAGATTAGTTCCCGTGGAGATGGAAATGTGCCACCTTACCCGAGGGTGCACGGGTGATCCATGTGTGATTTCCAAGATATTCATGGAACCACAGGAAAGTTTCGGAACTTGCAAGAAGGTTGAAGATCTTTATTTCTGCATTAATGATGGGGCTGTTACCTCACCCCTGCCGCATTAAATACAGATGAGACAGCCTGAATAGTACCAACAACCCCCAAAAGTCAGAGTTCCAGGATAAGGGAGGAGGAATCCGATAAAGTTGAGAAAAATAGCCTTGAGGCTCTGGCAGGCAATAGGATAGTTGTAGTGATAAGAACAAGGATGGAAGCTATAAAAGGGGGAGGAGAGGTAAAAGAAAGGGGATTTGAAAGAAAAGGGGAGAAAGGAACAAAAATAAGAAAAATAAACTAGAGAGAGAGAGAGAGAGTAAAGATAACACCACGGGAACATGAGAGTTGTTTATTGTAATATCTAACTTGAAGTTGTAATAAAAGCGTTTAGAGAAATCAATTGCTTGAGTTTCCCATTGTGGAGTGTTTTTTCCCTTGTTGTTTACTTATATGTATGTTGTTTGAATAGTTTGAGTGAAAATCTGTGAAGAACTCCACGGGGACTAGTTTTTGTGTCCCCACACTAGAGTTATCACTTTATTATCTATAATCAATTATATTTCACTTCATGCTTATCAAAAAAATTATATTTCACTTCAATGTGTGTAAATTATTTTATGAAATTTTTTTTGACTTTAGAATTATTGAGAAAGACAATCACAGGCCACAATAGTCAATCAATAAATATAATAACATAACAATATTTTTCACAAAAGCTAAAATGACATATTGTATTTATTGTATGTTAGAGTTATTTTAGTGTGAGCTAATTCTGTGTCAAAGTTTTGATTGTAAATATGTTGATTTTTGTGGATACTTTTCATTTAAGTTGTAATCAAGGAAAAAGATTTGAGATAAGTTCAACTTGTCTTGTCTCAAAAAAAGAAAAAAAAGAAAAAAAAGAAAGAAAGTTCAACTTGTTGTCATGAAGACCTTGGTCAAGCGAGCATTGAAATGTCAAGCAAGAGTATTAAAATGGACTTATGGAGAAGCTTGCTCGACATTCTCCCGTAACCTTGGTTGAGCAACAGAGCAAGATTCCTAATAACTTGCCATATTTCCAAATGCAATAGTAGACATCCCGCCTTTGATTTGTACTTTTTATAAGAACGAAATTAAACCTTACTGACCATTGAACGAAGGTAGAGGCTCCTGTAACCCTAGATAGAAAAACCTTGCATTCTCTTACTTTCACCCTCTACCATTGAACATTCTTGAGAGGAAAACTTCACCGAAATACTGAGTGTGACCTTGAGTGCTTTGGATTTCTAAAAACCAGAGAGAACTTTTGAAAATCTTCAAGAGGCCTTGAAGTGTTTGTGTGATTAGACTTGCAATTGACGTGTCAACTTGCATTTGGAGACTGTGAAGAGAAACGATTGGTGTAATTTGGTTCTAGTAGAAGCTAGAGGCTTGAGTATATGTACATAGGCTTTGTAAGTTGTTATGTAGTGCAACTATCTTCATAGTGGATTATGTTTACTGGGGTAGGCTACAAAGAGTTTTTGTCCTTGAAGGGTTTCTCTTTGTAATTATATATTGTTTGTGTGTGTGTCTAAATTTTATTTATTTTTGTCCTTATCCATGATGCTTGCAATCTAAATTGGCTTAATTAATCACCTCGCTAAGTTAAATTTGTTAAAATTGGTAGCAAGTCTTGCTAGGGTTTAAACATGTAACAAGTGGTATTAGAACAAGTTACACTACTTTAGGATTGATTTCCTTTTGTGATAACTTGCATGATTGTGATTACTGTCATTGCATAACACTGTATGTAAACTGAAAATTGTAGCGAATAAAATCTTTAAGGAATTTGTTAAATCAACGATAGTAAAACTTGAGAAAGAAATCCTACATGATGGATTGGTAAAATCAAATAAACTAGTGGATAGATACTAACAAGAAAACCTTGCATTGTGTGATAAGATTAATGTTCTTGAAAATCAATTAAGTTTTTCTTATGTGTCTAAACCAACAAACATGAAACATGCCCAATTAAACACTAATCCTACTTGTCATTGTTATGGTGTCCATGGCACACTAAATCCAAATGTTTTCTCCTAAGTTCCCAAAAACTCTCACCAAACCAAATGAACTAGGGTTAGAAAATACAGTTCAGGCTCTTTTCACTTTAGTTTGGTCATTCGGGATTTGATTGCTAGATCTATTCAAACTAAACCAAAATAGCTTAGGTCTGGTCGTGATGGGTTTCCTGCTATCAAGAAAGTTTGGGTGAAAAAGGATGACCAATGTGCTTAATTGTTCATGTTGCCATGAAAGTCCTTGATACTTGTATATGGTATCTTGATGGTGGGTGTTTTGGAAATACGACTAGGGACAACTCTCTATTTAAAACTTTAAAGAAATGTAGAGGTGGAGCTGTCACACCTTTGGTGATGAGAGTAAATCCCAAATTGTCGGTAAAGGTACTATTGAATTACCTGGTATGCAAGCCCTCGAAGATGTGCTCTATATTGAAGGTCCTAAGGCTAAGTGGCTAACATCTTAAGCATAAGTAAAATCTATGATAATGACCTAATAAAAAAGGAGAACAGTTGATGGATGGAGTTCGTACCCTAAACAGTTTCTATTGGCTTATGGCATTGTTTCGGACCTAAAAGTGAGATGCAACCCATGGACGCCCCCAAAAATTCGTTTGAATTTCAAAAAATGGGTTTTTGGGTTTGATCACACATTGGGTCCTTAGTGACGTGACTCTTTGTGTGTTTGTGTTTCTAGGGTGAGGTGTGTGTGTGAGTCCGTTTTTCTTAATTTTATTTTAGGAGTCGCCACCAGTTATTGGTTTTGTATTAGGTGTGATTGGTCACCTATTTGTCTAATTCATTTTAAGTTACTTAATTAACTAAACCAATTTTTAAAGGTTCATTAATTAAGGTAAATCAAAAGTCTTAAACCAAAGATCTTAGACTCGGAAGTTTGGTTACGTGTGGGGAAGTTGTTAGACACCCCACAACGCCTATCCAAAGGATAGTACCTTATTTTAATTTAATTCAAACGTTACCTTTTGATGAAGAAATAGAATACTTGGCATTTTGATTTTTGAAAAAAGATTTTCAAACAATACATATATATATATACACACACACAAGGGCGGCTTGATGCATTTGGAGGCCTTAGGCGAAAACTGATTTGTGACTTTTTTATATATTTAAAGATGACTTTTTTTGAGAAAAAAATTTAATATTACTTAAATTTTATTATCTTGTTTTAGATGCAAAATTACTAATTAACCATGTAGAATTTTTTTTTCTCTTCACGAAATCTATAAACACAAAGAAATTGACAAAACTTTTCACAGTTGTTAATGTGGCAAATTGGTAGTGGTAAGTAAAAAAGTGATGTTAATAGTAGACATAATTGAAAACTAGTAAAAGTTTGGCAACTCAACTGTTATGAAAAATGTTGTGAAATTATGTGTAAAAGTGCTACATTCACAATATTTTATAACAAATCCAAAGTATTAAGTTGTTGCTGGTTCTAATTTGAATTCACCATTGAAATTACTTTTTTTCCCTACCAATAACAACCAGTAACAACCCGCCACATAGGATTTGTTATGAAAAATGTTGTGGACATAAAATTTTTCCCTCTCTTTTTTCTTGTTTTTCATTTGATAAAAATATCATTTTATTTATTGGCTAATATTTGGTCTTAATGAATACTTTTATAAAAAAAAATTATTTTATTGGTTAAAATTTGGGGGCCTTTTTCTACCAAGGCCCTAGGCGACCACCTGCTTGTTTTTATACTAGAGCCGGCCCTGTGTGTGTGTATATATATATACATACATGTGAGTATTTATTTACTTATAATACCATGTGAATATTTAAGTCAAAGAATGTTTACAATGTGGGTTCCAGTTAGTTTAACTGGTAAAGTTTCTGATGGTTGTATAAGAGATCTGGGGTTCATCCCTGCCTACACCAAAAACTATTGGTGTCTTGGTTTGATGATAAAGAGCTATCATCAGGAGCGGATGCCATAGGTTGAAACTCTTTCTAAAAAAAAAAGAATATTTACAATCAAGACATGTGAGATATACACATAAATAGCATGTGAAAGATATTTACCACGTAGCTAAAAGAATAGTATATATAACAACATGTGAGTATTTATTTACTATATAAATAGCATGTGAATACTAACTATTATACACAAATAAACTACAACATGAAAATAAAAAAAGAGTTGGAAGGATAGCACCTTGTTGTCATCCACAATTTTCCTCATTTTTACCATACAAAAAAGATGACAATGGAAATGTATTAGTGCCTAAAAGGAGGAAGAGATTATGTAAGCTTGATTAGTGTCTATGGGTTCAATGGAATTGAACCATAGGCACAAATCCTTAAAAATACTATTCTAAGGAAAGTTTTAAATTAAAATGCATGAGCGAGTTTTAAAATGTTAATTCTATTTTATTTTTGAAAGGAAGGTTTTAGAAAAGACACATTTTTTATGAAATAAAATTATTGTTAAGAGGAAGTTTTAAAAATTATTTTTATCACTTTTTGAAAGAAAAAGATCCTTTTGTTTTTTTGAACAAGCAAAGTTTGCAATGGGAAATAGGCTTTCATTTTTTAGAATTTTTTTTTTTTTTTGGAAAATTCCATTTTCTAGGGAACCTAAAATTTTAAGAGAACTTAAAGTTTCTAAAAAAAATATTTTTAGCAAAAAAAAAGCATGTTAATTTTGAAAAGACAAGAGAAAAAGATTCATGAGTTTATTATTTTAGAAAAGAAGGTTTAATTTTGAAAAATCCCATGATTTTATTTGAGAAAAATGGTTTGAGAATAAGAACGTTACTTTTAGGAAATATTTTTTTCTTATACAAAAAGTGGATAACCTTTTTTTTTTTTTTTTTAAAAGGGAAGAATTAAGAAAAGCTCTTTTGAAAAACTTTATGGGTTTTTTCTTTTTGAAAAGACTTTAATCAAGAATCCCATAATTTTTATGGTGAAGGGGAGTTTGTATTAAAAACATTTTTGTGGGAAAATTGGTTTTGAACAAAAAGGATTTCAAATGAAACATTCATGGGTTTTATTTTTTTAAAAAAGATTTGGGTTCCAAAAATCCCATGATTTTATTGAAAATGCATATTTCTTTTAGAAACTTTGCTCATTCAAAAGATTTCCTTTATTATATTTTGAAAAGAAGAAATTTCCAACGTGGTAAGAGAAAACATTTTTTTGAAAATCCTTTCTTTTATAAAAAGAACCTCTTAATTTCGGATTAAAGGAGAAAAATAAAAGAATATATTTTTTTGAGAACATTTTTAAGAAAAAGAGTTTGGAGGAGGATTTTTCAAGAAAAAACCTTAATTTTTAAAACAACTTTTGGAAAAGGGAAGAAAACTCTTTTTTAATATATTTTTTTGAGAACATTTTTAAGAAAAAGAGTTTGGAGGAGGATTTTTCAAGAAAAAACCTTATTTTTTAAAGCAACTTTTGGAAAAGGGAAGAAAACTCTTTTTTATTATGAAAAATCATTTCCTTAGAAAAGCTTATTAAAAAAATTTGTTTACCCAAGCTATCAATTTATGGCAACATTATTGATGAGAAAAAGTAAAGAGCAACAATAGTACAAGTGCTATAAATTTAAAGATAAGTAAATGTAAAGTGCTGAAATTTAGGTTGCGTTTGTTTTGGTGTAAAACCATTTCAGGAAATGGTTTTACACCTCAGTGTGTGTTTGGTTGCGTATGGAAAATAAAATTTTCTGTAAAACCATTTAAGTTGACCGTGTGTTTTGTGGCTTTGACCCGGAAATTGGTTTACATTTTTATTTTCACTTCAAACCATTTCCGAACTCATCAGACGTGCAAAGAGAGAGAGAGAGAGAGAGAGAGAGAGAGAGATAGAGAGAAAGAAGAAAGAAACTAGCTCACTCCACACCGATCCACCCGATCCACCCACACCGATCCAAGCACCGGCGAGATCGCGCCACGAACCCACCCACCGATCGACCCACCTCGTCCACCGGTGAGATCGCGCCACGAACCCACGAACCGATCGACCCACCCAGTGAGTGACCCACTCCTAGATCGACCCACCACCTTCAAATCGACCCACCTCGTCCACCGGTGAGTCGCACCCACGAACCGAACTATCTCTGTCCCTCTCTCACAATTGGTCTGGTGATTTTGATTTTTTTGTTTTGATTTTTGTTTCTTGTGTTGTTTATATATTTTGATTCTCTGTAATAATATTTGTTTGGATCCTAAGAAAATGTGAGAAACATGCTAAGAAAATGTGAGAAACATGATAAAAATGGGTTTTTTAGAGCATTTTCAGCAACACAACCAAACACTAGAAAATATTTTCCAAAGCATTTTTTGGAATCCAACTAAACACTTGAAAATATTTTTCTTTCCCGAAAATATTTTACACTCGGAAAATATTTTACACCCAACCACCTTAAATGACAATAAAAGTAAAGGGCTGAAATTTAAATGACAAGTAAAGAGCTTGAATTTAAATGACAAGTAAAGAGCTTAAATTTAAATGAAAAGTAAGTAATGAGCTTGAATTTAAATGACAAGTAAATGAAGAGCTTGTATTTAAATGACAAGTAATGTAAAGATTCATTGAAAAGGTTTGGGAAAAATATTTTGACACCCCCTAAACTTTAACATAGTGGCCAATACACTCCCTAAACTTTTATTTTAGCGAATTTACTCCTTAAACTTTGCATATGTGACAAATAGGACCATCTATTAGCCAGAACGTTAAGTGACTAACAGAACTATCACACATGTGCAACTTATTTTAAAAAAAAACAAAAAACAAACGTCTAGACCAATTAGGAGGGGGTGAGAGAAAAAAAAAAGAACAAAAAAAAGATAGCCTCATCCTTATCTCCCACTGCAGATAAAGCTTAAGCACAAGAGCATACCAGATCAGATCAAACTCTAGCAAATAAATTGTAATAAATTTTTATCTATATATGACTATATTCAAATAAATTGTAATATGTACAACAATTGTAAATACACATACAAGCTCCCAAGAAATAGTTACGAGAAGCCACAATTATTTTCAGTCTCTACATCTCATCTCTGGTTTCCAAACCCAAGCTGATGCTCCTCTTTTACAACTTCTCTCTCTAAACCCATAAATTAGCCATCATGGTTGACTCAAGACCTCCATTGCCACTATAGGTCTCTTTTCTAATTTCTCTCTAATGATTTCTTTTTCTCTCTGGCCAAAACCTTAGCCTCCATATCTAAAACTGTCAAGCTTTAACCTCTCAGATTTAAACCCAAATCTAACCTTTACATCTCAAATTTATGTTTCCCTCTCACAAAACTGAACAGTGAGATTATCAGTAGGACTATGATCGTCTCTTTCTCCTAGGATTCAAATTGACACTTGACTGTGTGGATCGTCTCTCTCCTAGGTTTCTCTCTCTCAGAATTGTTTTCTCTCTCATCTCTATGGGTCTTAGGCAATTGAATTGAGTGATTTTAATGCTCACATGCGTGTCACGTGAGTATTCCGTTAATTTATTGACAGCAGACCAACTGAAGTACTAATTTGGCATATGAGTAAAGTTTAAGGAGTAAATTGGCTAAAATAAAAGTTCAGGGGGTGTAATGGCCACTAAGTTAAATTTTAGGGGGTGTCAGGGCATTTTTTCAGAATAAATGGGCAACAACATATAAGCAAGAACATAAAAAGTTCCTAGAAGCCTAGAAGAAATGAGATTTCTTCCCCATAAGGGTACTTCTCATATTAAGTCTAGGGGATGGTTCAATACTGTGGACATAACGAGGAGTCGCCACCTAATTTTACAATGGCCTAGGAACCATGAATATAGTGTCCTCTTGGGGAAGTACCTTTTGATCTTACTACTAGAGTATGGGTTCGGAGTTTAGGTATAGTTTTGGGAAGGTGTTAGGTACCTAAAACTGCCCAACTCTAGGGTTGGCTTCTACTCATTGTGTCTTATGTCTTAATCCTATTGAAGGCATATTCAATATTGTATCTATACTCACACACACACTAGCATACATCTAACTAAGCATACAATCATGACATCAATCATCTATCATGGCATATCACAACCCAAGCCTAACATGCATGGCATCTCATATCAACCTAACATTCATCTAGCATCATATCACATCCAAGGCAGAAACATAGGCAGCAAATAATCATGGCAGAAACACAAGCATAGAAAGATCCAAGTAACATGTGATTGCATTTATACATTAAGAATAACTCATCCAAACAAACATGTTCATATCTATCATTAAACATAAATCATGTGTGTTCATGTAAATACATGACTTACCTCACTTACATTGTTGCATCTTAACACCTATGGCATTAATGCATGAACATGTGAATGTGTGTTCATGGCATCAAAACAAGGAAACAAAAGATAAACCCTAATTTAAACATGTGAAAGACAAATAAACAATAAACAGAGAACAGAGACTTATATCTATAAAAAGGAACCAAAATAGAGGCATAGCATGTGAAACAAATGAAGAAAACAAAGCAGAAAACTTAAATTAGGGTTTTTGGGTAGCAGTATACTCGTCCAGGTCAAATGCATGCGTGTGCAAACTTTGACCTGCGTGCGCAGGCTGGCTCAGAAACCCTAGCACAGAACACAGAAAACACAAAAGAACGAAGCAACACTTAAAACAATAAATCTAACAACCTAACATGCTTAAAAATATAAAAGTTAACTAAAACTGAGCTATATAAGCATAAAATAAACAAAGAAAAAAGATTAAAAATGAAATTAAAACAGAAAAGGGAGAAAAGAGCTCAGAACTCAATACCTCAAAACAAAAGCTCCTAGGCTTGATTTTTTATCGTTCCCCATCAGTCAAATCTATTCACAATCAATGAAAAAGTGATTAGTAATCTCAAACTCGAAGATCAAGGCTAGAAAATGCCTCAATTAAAAGAAAATTGACTTGAGGATGTTTTATGAAAAACTCCCTCTTTGATTCACTATTTCTAGTGAATCCTAGTGTTTTCCCTTCGGATTTCTGTGTGTTTTGCAAAGGTACCATGTATGGTTATTTATTTTGTGAAAATGGGGGTTTGGAATGGCTCTCAAACGATGTGGGATTTGTTCCAAACATCTGTATTTAATGCAGAAAACTTGTCTTTCATAGTTTTTGGAACCTTACATAAGCGTGCAGGTTTGTGCCTACGTGCGCATGCATTATTTCTTGCGCACGCAGGTTAATTCTTGCGCACGCAGGCCGAGAGTTTTCTTGGCTTTATCTTTCCAAAAATAGATTTATTTTCTCATTAAAAGTTATATTTTTCATTTTAACATTTCTTAAGTCAATTTAACATCTGATTGGGCCTTAAACCAACCTTGGGTCTTAGAATTTTGGCATTATTGGGGAAAGGGGGCCTGAGTCGTAAGGGGTACAAAATGCGGTGACTACAGATGCCCCTCTTTTGATTCGTGAGCTCTGCTAATAGAATTAAAAGAATAAGAGACAAAAAATTTTGTTTCGACACACATCACGCATACATAGGGTGGGGTGCAACTCCGAAGAGTTGTGTGGGATTCATATGTCTGAATTCCCACCTTTGTTGCTTGGGAAACAAGCAACGATAGGTTCACCATCCCAGAACCTGTTTTGCCAATTGCAAGCAAAAGGCGAGTGACTTACTATCCTAGAGTCACTTAAAAGAAAAACAAACAAGGCCAATGGCCACAACCATCAACCAAACAAACAAGGGTGCTCTTACAAGCTTAAAAGGATACATCTCTGTGCTGTCCATCTAGGGCTCTTGCCTCAAACTTCTCTAGGTGGTACTTGTCTTCCATCTTCATCTTTACCTATTCTAGTGAGGCTCTTGCCTCGGGGTGACCTTGGTCTCTGTCTCTATCTCTACATTTTCTATCGCACTTGCATGTTTAATTCCCGTAGGATATGTGCATAATTTCTGTATTCTGACTTATGAGGAAGTCCTTGGATGAAGATCCATTGGAGATGCTTGTGGGACTTACTGGTGAGTATAATCTGCTGAGAAGTGTATTGGTGATGAGTCTTGTTGGTGTGTTGTTCCTTGGGGAGGGGGTAACTTATTGTGGATTTCTTGGTGGTGTGTTGCTCACTGGGGAAAACTTTCCTCCATTGGGGAAAAACTGTCTTTATCTTTTTTATGATTCACTGGGGATTGATGCTGATTCCACTCTTGAGGGGGTTTTATCAACTCCATTAGGGAAATTTCATTTTGCAACTCTCGAGGGGACTACTTCTGTGTCTTGGACCCGCGGGGGAGTCCTTCTATGATACTGAATTTTGCTGGGGATTTGGTTGATGATCTTGACTCCCGAAGGAGTTTTCTTGATGATTTTTGATCCATTGAGGGATGTTTTTTATGCTTTCAATCTACTGGGGATGCCTTTAAGGGTCTTTTTGTTCTTTGTCCACTAAGGGCATTTCTGTCATCTTTGGATGTATTCTTGAATTTTCCTTTGCATTTCCAGCATCTCTCAACCCTTGTCTTAACATTGTCTTCTTTCAATTCAACCTACTTTGCAGGAGCATGAGGAGCTCGTTTGGCTTACGAGGAATCATAAGCTAGAGGTGACCGAGTATTCCAAGCAGTTATACGGTGGTGAAGGTGCTGGTGATGGTGATAATGGTGGTGGTGGTGATGGCGGTGGAGGATTAGAGTCGACTCCAAGCTATTAGTCGAGGAAGAGGCGTTTTCGGTGATCCTACAAACAGACATACAGACACAGACACAGACAGATAGCATATTTCTTTCATTTTTTGTTGTTTTTATTGTTTTTCTCTTTTTAGCATACATTCCTGCACTTTGGATTTGATTTTAGACATTGAGTTGTACTTAAGAACATCTTTCACATTTATGCTTTCATCTGGGATATGTACTTAAATTACAAACTTGTGGAAACTGTGTGCAATTCTGTTGTTCTTGATTTTTGATATTTGGAAATTCTAAGCTTGAATTGTGCATTGAGTAGGATTTTAGGCTGTAAGAATTCACAGGAGAAGCTTTTGGGGAGAAAACACACTCAAAACAGGGGAAAACTCAGTTCTGCCTGCCTTTATGCGTGCGCATACACATGCCTGCGCGCACAGGCTTTGACCCTACATACGCAGCTTTGACCCTGCGCATGCATGCTGCGTGTCAGAAAAACCCTAGTCGCCCTACTTAGGTATAATTAACCGTTGGGGCTTCCAAACCTTCTCTAAACGTATTTTCAGCTCAAAAAACATTCTTTAGGGCTCTCCAATGGCAGAATTCTCTCCTTTAGAAGTCTCGGCATGGATCAAGAAGCTTGGCCCTAATTTCAAAAAGGCTTTTGGTCTTTCTTGCATATTTCCATATCATCAAATCAAAGTAGATGAACCTCTCTTTCGTGTTGTTGCCAACTTTTGGATCCTTACTCGGCATGTTTTTCACTTCAATGGTGTAGAGATATGCCCCACTCTTGAAGAGTTCAGTGCAATCTTAGGTGAACCCGAAGTTAACACTCTTGTTTTTCCAACCATGGGTGGGGATCTTCCTACCTTGATTCAAGCTTCGTTGGGTGTTTCTCTTGACACAGCAAAGCATTGGTGTGTTTTTGGCAAGTTGAACATCCCTCTAATTTTTGTGTACTTCTCTCGGCTAACTGGCCCTATGACTGATAGACTGCGTTCCTACTATCTTAATGCTTTCTACCTGTGTGTTCTTGCAAGATACTTCTTGGTACATGGGACAAACTGCGTAGACCACATAATGTACTTGATGGTTAGTGATCTGAGGAGTGGAAACCTTGCAAGTATGATCTTGGCTGAAACTCTTAATGGCTTGGATGTGTTTCATAGGAAGGAAGCAAATTTCTTTGCGGGGAGCCCTCTCCTTCTTTAGGTATAATCCCTAAGTTTTGCCTAGGTTCTCAACCTAGTGGGATCCCTCTAATTTTTTTGCATGGATTGTATTTCAATTTTCAACTCATCGAGGCTCCTTATATCATCTTTTCATCATTTTTTTTTTTTCACTCATGTCTTTTTTCTTTTTTCTTTTTTTCTCTCTGTACCTGCAAGTTAAATTTGAGCTTATATGAAGGAATAAAATAAGTTATCTAATAGTACATCTACATGAAAAAGCTTCTACGTGACAAAGATGCTAGCTTTAACATGACACACGTTAGAGAAGAAGAAAGTGATAGCAAGAACGTAAAAAGGACATTAGATGTACTTGGAAAACCCTAGGAAAGGGATGAAGCAAGAATGGAATGTTCTTGCTCCATTCAGATTTGTATTATGTGAGGAAAAGAGGTCACTCTTGTACAATAAAGGTGTTCTTCCTTAAAAAGAGACCTTGTTTTTACCTTCCTATCTTATCAACTTTCCACTCTCTTCTCTACCTATCTACTTAGGTTCTTACCTTAAAATACAGCTACATGTTCCTCTTATAATCTGAGGAATATGGCTGAGTACAAAGACAGGTTTCAAGTCATCATTTCCTTATTTTGGACCTTTTCACAACTGTGATGTTATATGTTGACTAGAGGATAGAGATTGCGCCAACGTGGCACTAGGGTGTGTAGGTAGGTGACTTTGCCACTGCTTGGGAAACAGACCCTAGACATTGAGAGGGACATCAGGAGTACTGTGAATGATACACATGTCTCTGAAGTGGTCCAACATGCATTCAACCAATAAGGGGTGTCCTCATAGTTGCTGACCTTAGAAAGTCACAATCTCCATTTTTGTGAGTGCTTGAGTACCATGTCATGTGCATATCTTACTTTCTTCCCAAGGTAGTCACGCCTTTAGCACGGACCAAGAATAGGATCTTTTAGCCAACGCTTCCTCTTCCTTTACTCACAGCCATTCCAGGTGTAGGGTCCAGATCCAACCACATACGCATTCTCCCATGCCTTAGTGGTGTTGTGAGAGACCGAGAAAAATTGGGGTTGGAGACACTCGATTTTGCACCCATAATTTAATCAAGGAAGATGGCTAGAATGACCATTCATATACCCAAAATTCATGATTGCATTACATGCATTAATTCATTCATTGCATATCATAAAAATGATCTTGAGATTCTAACGGTCGTGACGGTATGCCCGATTTCCAAATCAGACCATCGGATTGAAAGCTATCGCATGATTAGGTTTGCATGGTTTGCATGCATTTTGTTTGGGTGGAACCAACCACACATGATTAATTTAAATTAATTCTGATTGGTCGAGCATTTAAAATTAATTAAATAAATTTGTGATTGGTTGTTAATTAGTGTTAAAAATAGGCTTGCTTGCATGGGAATAAAAGAGGATGATCAGATAACTACAAAACTGTGGATAATCAAGACTTTTTGGAGTATTTATTTACAAGATAATCATTGTTGAAAAGACCTGAATTATCAAAAAAAGAGTTTAATTTTTAGAATGTGGATTAAAAAACGCGTTTAAGTGCAAGTCCCGGCTAAAAAAACCTCAAAAATGAGTCCAAAATGGACCAAAACTCGAACACGGGACCAGCACCCAAAAGGGCCATTCGGCACTTTTGGAGTGCCGATCGGCACTTTCCAAGTGCCAATTGGGCCCCAGCCTGAGGGCACTTGGATTGAGATAAACCTTACCTTTTTCGATTTTTTAGAGATAAGGACGCGTTCCAGTTCGTATTCTGATCATTTAGCTAAATTTTCAAACATCCCAGCCTCTATAAATAGAGGGAGCCTCTCAAAATTCAGCACACTTTTTCACATTCTTTGACTCCTCTCTTTTTGACTCTTCTCTTATTTTATTTTCCTTCTTACATTAAAGACGTTTTGGAGGCTTTGACCTTAGGAATTTCTTTTTTGTAAGCAAAATATTTTAGGTTTCAAAGATAATTGAATAAATTTCTTTGAACCCTAAAATATTCCTTCACTACTAAGAAGAGCACGCTCATGCAAGAGGTAATTTCTTTTCTTTTTCTTCTTCGCTTCTAAGAAGAGCACGCTCATGAATAGGTTTAGGATGTTTTTATTATTTTGATTTCTGATGATGTTGCCATGTGTTGTTAAACTTTTCTTTAAAGTATGTTCTTGCTATATTTTGTTGTTATGATTTTTCTCTTGAGTCTCAAAAATCTGCTATCAAAGATTCCTTTTTTTTTTAACACAAAACAAATCTGAATTTTTAACTCCAAAAACTGATCTGCATTTTCATTAAATACAGATCTGATTTTTTTTAACACATAAAAACTAATATGTTTTTTCATTAAATACAGATCTGATTTTTTTTACACATAAAATTGATCTTTATTTTCATTAAATACATATCTGATTTTTTTAACCCTCAAAATTGATCTGTATTTTCATTAAATACAGATATGATTTATTTAGAAAAAATTTCTTTGTGACACAATTGCAGATTTTGGGAATTTAAAAGAAGAAATTTAAAATTAGGTTGAAGTCATTTCTCTCAAAAAGTTTTTCATTTTATGTTCAACAACAGATCTGATTTTTTTTTTTTTTACATATAAACCAAAAGTCATTTTTCTTACTATTCAAAACTGATTTGATTCTTTTTAATAAAATCATTTTTTTTTTTTACTTTACACCAAAAACAGATATGATATTTTTTACAAAAATCTTGTTCCTTTCTTTGTATAAAAAACAAATTTGATTTTCTTCACAAAACTAATTTTTTTTATCTACACAAAAACAGATCTGGTTTTTTTTTTTTTTTTTTTTTTAAATAAATCAAATCAATTTTCTTTATTTACAAAAATAGATCTGATTTTCTTTACAAAACTATTTTTTTATCCACATAAAAACAGATCTGGTTTCTTTCTTAAATAAATTTTAATTCACAAAAACAGATCTGAATTTTTCTAAAAAGAGGATACATTCATAAGATAAATTTATTTGAGTCAATGTTAGTCAAGTGTTTGTCATATATGCAACATATCATTCATATCATGCAAAAAGGGTATATTGGTCATTAGAATCTAGAAGACTAGACTCTGTCTGGGTGGAATGGGTGCCTAACACCTTCTCATTCCGTAACCTAGCCTCCAAATTTAGCTCTTTTGGATAGGTAGATCTATGCCTTGTCTTTCTTTTATTTTTGGGTAGATTGTAACTAGGACTCAAAGTCTTGTAAGATTCAATTTATCAAGCTTGTATTTATATTTTATTTAATCAATGACAATAAAGCATTTCAATCATGTAAATTTGTATTTTTTTTTTTTTTGTATAAAAAATAAGTGGTGACTCCACACCACTTACCCAAAAAGAAAGGTGCCTTAAAGCACCCAAATCTCTTTTTTGAGAGCACCCGACCTTTGCGGTCTCTCACGGGGTGCTCTCAAAAAGAGGTTTGGGTGCTTTTAAGGGCACCTCTCTTTTTGGGTAAGTGATGTGGAGTCGCCACTTATTTTTTATACAAAAAAAATAAGAAAAAATAAATACAAATTACATGATCAAAATAAGTACAACTTTGGTAAATTAAACCTTACAAAGCTTTGGGTCCTAGTTACAATCTTTGCAAAAGAATACAAAGTTTTGGTCCTAGTTACAATCTTCCAAAATCAAATAGACAAAACACTAATCTACCTATCCAAAAATCCTAAACTCCGGGGTTAGGTTACGAAATGGGAAGGTGTTAGACACCCATTCCGCCCAGACAAAGTCTGGTCTTCTAGACTCTAATGACCAATATACCCTTTTTGCATGATGTTAAATGATATGTTGAACACACACGACACACACTAGACAAAAATTAATTTAAATAAATTCCCCTTATGAATGATGTCCTCTTTTAAAAAGAATATTCAGATCTCTTTTGGAAATTTAAAAAAAAAAAAAAACTTGGTTTGTAAAAAGAAATCAGATCTATTTTTGTGTAAAGTTAAAAAAGTGATTTTATCAAGAAAAAATCAGATCTATTGTTTGTAAAAAAATGAGACTTTGAAAAGAATCAGATCTGTTTTGTGTCTAATAAAAAAAAAGATTTTTTTTGTTAATGAAAAACTAGATCTGTTGTTGGAAACAAATAAAAAGGACTTTTGAAGGAGGATTCACATTCATGAGATGAATTTATCATGCATCACACAAAAAACTTTAACCTAAATTCAATCCCTTCTTTTGAATATCAAAATCTGCAATTTTGTAACAAAGAAAACTTTTTCTAAAAAAATCAGATCTGTATTTAATGAAAATACAGATTAGTTTTGAGTTTTAGAAAAATCAGATCTGAAAATATAGATCGGTTTTGAGATTAGAAAAAAATTAGATTTGTATTTAATGAAAGTACATATCAGTTTTAAGTTTTATAAAAAATTAGATCTGAAAATACAGATCAGTTTTGAATTTTGAAAAAATCAAATCTGAAAATACAGATTAGTTTTGAGTTTTGAAAAAAATCAAATCTGAAAATACAGATCGGTTTTGAATCTTCATAAAAAATTTTGTTAATCATTGCAGATTTTGAAGTCAAAAAAGAAAGAATTGAAATAAACAATCATCTAAGGTATCTAATCACGGCAATTATATATTAAGAACAAGACATAATAAAACATACTAAACATATTCATGCATCAAACAAAAATAAACTAATTAATGGAAAAAAAAAAAAAAACAGAATACCTCTTGCATGAGCGTGTTCTTCTAAAGAATGAATATTTTAAAAATCAAAGAAGTTTGTTCACCTCTTTGAGGTCTAAAATACCTTACTTACAAAAAAGAAATTCCTAAAACAAAAATCTCCAGAACGTCTTTAACGTAAGGGGAGTTGAAAAGTCAGAAGAGAAGAGCCCTAGAAAGAGGGGGTCAAAAAGAGTGCTGAATGTTGGGAGGCCTCCCCTACTTATAGAAGTTGGAATGCTTAAAAAAATGCATAAAACGTATGGGGAAAAATCCTTAAAAAAAGGAGATTTGGATAAGAGTAAGCTGATTTTTCAGATTAGAACAAGCTTCAGTATTTTGATCATATCTTTTTACTCAAAATTCGGATTAAGATGAAATTTTGACAGCTGAAGGGAAATTCGATTCTATACAACTTTTCCAGAAATATCCTAGTCCTGATTTTGAGTTCTACTATGCCAAAAGTTTCTTGGAACGTGAATCTGAAATCTGCTACTTGATTAGCACGTTTTTGAAGTGTTTTCCAAATCTAAAACTGTATTTGGACGAATTTAAGAGTTATTTTCATGATAAAACTCATTCCAAAGTGATAATTAGGATTTTTAAAATAATTATTTTGAATATAATTATCCTAAAAGCCTAATTATACAGTCTTTAAATATTATTAGTTTATTTTTTAATCCCATGCAACAAATCTCACTTTAAGAAAAATACTCCACTAATCACATAAATTCATTTAATTAATTTTAATCATTAACCAATCAAGATTAATTTCAATTAATCACACGTGATCGGCTTCACCCCATACAATGCATGCAGACCGTGAAAACTTGATCTCGTGATATCTTTCAACCCGACGGTCCGATTTGGGAATCGGACATACCGTCGCGACCGTTAGAATCTCAAGATCATTTTTATGATATGCAATGAATGAATTAATGCATGTAATTCAACTATGATTTTTTGGGTATATGAACGGTCATTCTAACCATTTTCCTAGATTAAATTATAGGTGCAAAATCGAGTGTCTACAGGTGTAATGTACACTTTTTTTTATTTTAGATATGGCTACAGGAGAGACTTCGATTGCTCCATCCCCCTACTGTTCCTCCTAATTCATACCTCCCCAAGCATTATCGCGATTATAGGCCTAAACGTGCTGAGATGAGTTCACTGAGTTCATGGAGCTCATTAAAGTCACAAATATCTAATGGGTAGTGGAATGGTGGCACATCTCAAGCATGGTTCACCACAATCTTAAGGATAACTGTGTCCCCTTGGTTAGGCTTCACTGTTGTTCTTACTACTCTACCTGTCGCATTGCAAGGCAATTTGGTGATCGGCAAAGAGCTCCTAGTGATGATGGTTCTTTCCATACATTGGCTTTTACTAATAGGACCTTGGGCAGAATCTATGAGTCTTGGCCACGACGAAGGGTGACCAAAGGCATCCGTCCTCCTCAGTTCCTTCATCCTACTTCGGGGTACAAAAAGTGGCTAGAGGATGACATGAAGTGGGTTTCCATAAATGAAAAAGCTTAAATGAAGTCCAACAAAAAGAAGAGGACCGAATGACGACCTTGATATGCCCCAAATTTTACTTTTCTGCACTTTATGATTCTCATGTTTTTTCTTTTGAACTTAATAAAGGATTGGAATATTTCAAATCCCCTATGGAAACAATTTATTATCTTTTAATTTGAGCAATGAGAGAATCATCCATTTATTATCTTTGCTTATTGTCATTATTCTTCTTCTTTTCTTTTTTCCATGCCAAGTAATTTTTGCCCACGACGTCCTTTGAGGAATTTTTGCCATGCCCATGGTCTTTGCCCCTATCTTTTGCCTAGACCGCCCTTTCGGGTTTTCAATCTAGCAGGGTTCTTTTGCCTTAATTTTTGCTTAGGCCGCCCTTTCGGGTTTTCAACCTGGCAGGCTTTTTTCTTTTTCTTTCAAATGTTATATCTTCGAAGTCTATCCATGTTGATTGGGCAAAGCATCTCTTCCTCATCCAAATATGTAATTCTCATAGCACCTCCTAACATGATCTTCTTGATAATAAAAGGCCCAGACCATCTTAGCTTCATCTTTCCTCTTGGATCAAAAGTTTCATCTCTAAGCACTTTTAGGACCAAGTCCCCTTTTTTTAAGGTGTCTAGGTTTCAATTTTTTGTTAAATGCTCTATCAATCCTCTTTTGGTATCCTTGTGCATGGTATTGTGCCCTAGCTCTCTTCTCATCTATCAAAGCCAATTGCTCATATCTTTGTTTCATCCAATCTTCCTCTAGGACCTTGATTTCCACTAGCACTCTCAAAGATTGCATCTCCACCTCAATGGGAAGTACCGCTTCACTACCATAGGCCAAAGAGTAAGGGGTTGCCCTAGTCGACGCACTGATAGAAGTTCTATGATCCCATAAGGCAAATGGGAGCTTCTTAGCCTAATCCTTGTATGTCACTACCATCTTGGCTAGGATGTTCTTAACGTTCTTATTGGCTACTTCTACGGCCCCATTGGTCTATGATCGATATGGTAAAGACTTGTGATGTTCGATGTTGTATAATTCCATGATCTTTCTAACCTCTCCCTTTAACTGGGAGCCATTATCGGAGATGATCACTTGAGGTACCCTATACCGACAAATGATGTTATTCTCTATGAATCTGGCCACATGCTTGGCTTTTAGTACAGGGTAGGAGGCCGCTTCCACCCACTTGGTGAAGTAATCAATTGCCACTAAGACGTATTCGTGTCCATTCGAGGCCTTAGGGGCTATTCTTCCAATCACATCTATGCCCCAGACTGAGAAAGTTCATTGAGAGGTCATGATGTATATCTCACTAGGTGGCACGTGATTCAAATTTACATGTGTTTGGCAATCGTGGCAACTCTTCACAAAGTCTACACAATCAGTCTCCATCGTGTTCCAATAGTACCCTATCCTTAAGAACTTCTTGGCTAACATTATCCCATTCATATGAAGACCACAAATCCCATGATGGATTTCTTCCATGACTTTCTCGGCTTCTTCTTTCTTTAGACAATGATGATGTATATCATCATAGGATCTCCTATAGAGCTGACCTCCGCATAAGATGTATTGCATTGCCACCATCCTAATCGAATGACGCTCTCTCTTGTCGGCACCATTTGGATATACCCTCAATTCCAAGAATTTCATGATGTCATAATACCAAGGAACCTCTTCCTCTTCTATAACCAAGACTGAAGCTTCGGCCTTCTCTTTGTGTACCAACCTATAACTTTGTTCAATCTCCAACGGTCGTGTCCATACTCCTTTGGGTATTTCAACCATGGAAGCTAAAGTAGCCAAGGCATCTGCAAACTGATTCTGAGCTGTAGGGAAGACCGTATATTTAATCTTGTCAGAGGTTTTGGTCAAATCCTCTAAATATTACTGATAGGGCTTTAAGTGCTCTTCCTTCACTTTTGTTAGGAAATATGTGGGAATTGTTAGAAACATATGTGATGTAAATTGGCTAATCCTTTGACAAAATGTACTTTGCTTGTAATTGGGTAGATCTAGGATGAGTTTAGTACTTCAAGAAACAAGTGTTCAAGTTTAGTGTTGAAGTCATGCAAGTCTGACCAAGAAACAAATGAAGAAGTGCTGTTTATTAAAGCTTAACAGATGTCTCAACAGAATCCTTTCTATCGAGGTTTAATGTTGAAGCTCGACAGAAGCTCGACAGAAGTTGAATCTGTCGAGAATTACAAAATTAGAATTTCCAGATCTGATTTCACACATATCCATGAGTATTTGTGTAGGATTTTTTTTTCTCACAACCCTAGACATATATAAGGATTATTTTAAGGGCTGTCATAAGTGATGCAAAGTGATGCGATTGTTGTTACAAGCATATTGTGACCGGAGACATTCTTGCCCTTGTTCATCATATTCTTTGTAGAAGCTACTACATCTTTGCGCCAAGAGTTTTGTAACCAAGGAGCTTCCTAATCTTTATTATTGAATGAATTGAAGAACTTTGCAGCCAACATCTTCCTCAAGTTGATGTATTAGTCACGTACTAGGATCCGTGCATTATTGGTTAGTCACGTACTGGGAGTCGTGCATTGAAAGGAGAGATTGATGCTACATTACAAGTTCAATTGGGTATTAGGGTAAGGGTTCAATTGTAAGTTGGTATTAGGTACTGGAATTCTTTTTACTTGTAACCGCTTGTTTTGATAATAGTGGATTCTCGGGAGTGGTGACCTTAAATTCACCCGGTGGGGTTTTGCCTTAGTGGTTTTTCCCATTCGTAAACAAATCACCTGTGTCAAATTTATTTTTTGTTGCATTTAACTTAGTTGGTGATTTGTTTGTGTTATCTCGCTATTGCATGTTAAATTGACTTAATTAATTCACTTGGGTAATTAATTTATTAATTTGCCAAAAGAGGTCAATACATTTTTGGCTTATCAACTTTCCACAGCCTTTGTGCTTGAGCTATAGCCAAAGTTGAATCTCCAAAGACCTTGGCCTCTTTTACCCCCAATTCTCGAAAAGCTTCCATTCCGATGATACAAGCTTCATATTCTACCATGTTATTGGTTGCCTCGAAGTTCAACTTAACTGCCAAGGGTATGTGAGATCCTTCAGGAGTGATCAAGAGTACTCCTATCCCATTCCCATATTGGTTCATGGCTCCATCGAAATACATCTTCCATGCCCCTGGCTCAATGTTTAAAATGTCCTCATCTGGAAAATCTTCTTTACCATCCTCTCCTTCCACGGGGTTCTCAGCACAAAAATCTGACACGACACTCCATTTGATAGTTTTCCTTGCCACATACTTTAAATCGAATTCTGTTAATAGGATCAACCATCTTAACAATCTTCCACTCAAAGCAGGTTTCTCAAACAAGTACTTCAATGGATCCATTCTGGCTACTACCCATATTTGGAAAGGTAGGATAACATGTCTCAACTTCTGTACGGCCCTTACAAGAGCAAAACATGATTTTTCTATGGGTGTGTATCTAGTTTCATAATCATGGAACCTTTTGCTCAAATAGTATACGGCCCTCTCATTCTTATCATCGTCTTCTTGTGCAAGCATACTTCCAACTGCATCTTCTATGATAGAGAGATATAGGAGTAATGGCTTTCCGTGCTTTGGTAGTATCAAGATAGGTGGATGGAGGAGATATCCCTTGATGAGCTCAAAAAATTTCTGACATTCATCATTCCATTCATGAGGTTCATTCTTTCTTAGGAGCTTGAAGATGGGCTCATAAATGGAAGTGAGTTTGGCAATGAACCGACTGATGTATTGTAATCGACCCAAGAATCCCCTTATCTCTTTTTTGTTCTTGGGTGGCGGCATCTCTAATATGGCTTTGATCTTTGATGGGTCAACTTCTATCCCTCATAATGCATGTATGCGCAGGCTGGCTCAGAAACCTTAGCCCAGAACGCAGAAAACACAAAAGAACAGAGCAACACTTAAAACAATAAATCTAACAACTAACATGCTTAGAAATATAAAAGCTAACTAAAACTAAGCTATATAAGCATAAAACATACAAAGAAACAAGATTAAAAACGAAATTAAAACAGAAAGGGAGAAAAAAGTTTAGAACTCAATACCTCAAAACAAAAGCTCATAGGCTTGATTTTTGACCGTTTCCCTCAGTCAAATCTATTCACAATCAATGAAAAAGTGATTAGTAATATTAAACTCGAAGATCAAGGCCAAAAAATGCCTCAATCAAAAGAAAATTGACTTGAGGATGTTTTGTGAAAAACTCCATTTTTGATTCACTATTTCAAGTGAATCTTAATGTTTTTCCCTTGGGATTTCTGTGTGTTTTGCAAAGATACCATGTATGGCTATTTATATTGTGAAAATGGGGATTTGGAACGGCTCCCAGACGATGTGGGATTCATTCCAAACCTCAGTCTTTAATATAGAAAACTTACCTTTCATAATTTCTAGAACCCTACATGCGCGTGCAGGTTTATGCCTGCGTGTGCATGCATCATGGCCGCACGTGTAGGTTGATTCCAGCGCACGCAGATCGAGGGTTTTCTTGGCTTTATCTTTCCAAAAATAGATTTATTTACTCATTAAAAGTTAAATTTTCCATTTTAACATTTCTCAAGTCAATTTAACATCTGATTGGACCCTAAACCAACATTGGGGAACGAGAGCCCAAGTCGTAAGGGGTACAAAATGCGGTGTCTACAAATACCCATCTAGGAACAACAACAATATCACAATCAAGAATAAACAAACATAAGCATGAATGAAAGAGAGATAGATACACAATCACAAAAATAGTGCTAGGAAAATAAAGCAACAAAGTAAAGAGACAAAGTAAATAAATAGAACTTTATATATAAAAATGGATGATGTTTACATGAGATGAAGTAAAAAGAAATGAGATGAGTACAGTTATTAGAAAAACTATACCATCCCTACATCTTACCCACAAAGATTACACAAATAAGAGAGAGGTTGAATTTTTTGTGATAGGTTTCCTAAAGAGAGGAGGAGGAAATTTTTAGAATTTTCTAGGGTTTTTTTTTCAGATTTTTCCACTATTTTTCTCTCTATTTTTCTATTTTTTTTTCTCCCAAAAACTTCATATTTTTACAAAAGGGGGGGGGGGGGATAGCATCCCATTTTTTATACCTAAGCAGGCTATTTTGTCTTTTTCCTGGTTTCTGGTCCGATCTTCATGTGACTATTTGAAGGCCTTTTTGAGCTCCATTTTCTACACCCCCTAAACTTTAACTTAGTGGCCATTACACCCCTTGAACTTTTATTTTAGCCAATTTACTCCCTAAACTTTACTCATGTGCCAAATTAGTACTTCAGTTGGTCTGCTGTTAATAAACTAGCGGAATACTCACATGACACGCATGTGAGCATTAAAATCACTCAATTCAATTGCCTGAGACCCATTGAGATGAGAGAGAAAAAAAATTTGAGAGAGAGAAACCTAGGAGAGAAACGATCCACACAGTCAAGTGTCAATTTGAATCCTAGGAGAAAGAGACGATCATGGTCCTGTCGACAATCTCACCGTTCAGTTTTGTGAGAGGGAAACATAAATTTGAGATGTGGAGGTTAGATGTGGGTTTAAATCTGAGAGACTAAAGCTTGAGTGTTTTAGATATGGAGGCTAAGGTTTTGGCCAGAGAGAGTAAGAAATCACTAGAGAGAAATTAGAGAAGAGACCTATAGTGGCAGTGGAGGTCTTGAGTCAGCCATGGTGGCTAATCTATGGGTTTAGAGAGAGAAGTTGTAAAAGAGGAGCACCATCTTGGGTTTGGAAATTAAAGATGAGATGTAGAGACTGAAAATAATTGTGACTTCCCATAACTATTTCTTAGGAGCTTGTACGTGTATTTACAATTGTTGTATAGATTACAATTTATTTTAATATAGTCATATATAGATAACAATTGAGTACAATTTATTTGATAGAGTTTGATATGATCTGGTATGCTCTTGTGCTTAAGCTTTATCTGTAGTGGGAGATAAGGATGAGGCTATCTTTTTTCTCTCTCTAACCGCCTCCCAAATGGTCTAGACGTTTGTTTTTTGTTTTTTTAAAAATAAGTTGCATGTGTGTGATAGTTCTGTTAGTCACTTAACGTTCTGGCTAACAAATGGTCCTATTTGGCACATATGCAAAGTTTAAGGAGTAAATTGGCTAAAATAAAAGTTCAGAAGGTGTAATGGCCACTAAGTTAAAGTTTAGGGGGTGTCAAGGCATTTTTCCCATTAGAACTTTACTCATGTGCCAAATTAGTACTTCAGTTGGTCTGCTATTAATAAACTAACGGAATACTCACATGACACACATGTGAGCGTTAAAATCACTCAATTAAATTGCCCGAGACCCATAGAGATGAGAGAGAAAACAATTTTGAGAGAGAGAAACCTAGGTGAGAGACAATCCACACAGTCAAGTGTCAATTTGAATCCTAGGAGAAAGAGACGATCATGGTCCTACCGACAATCTCACCGTTCAGTTTTGTGAGAGGGAAACATAAATTTGAGATGCGGAGGTTAGATTTGGGTTTAAATTTGAGAGGCTAAAACTTGAGAGTTTCAGATATGGAGGCTAAGGTTTTGGCCAAAGAGAGAAAGAAATCACTAGAGAGAAATTAGAGAAGAGACTTGCAGTGGCAATAGAGGTCTTGAGTCAGCCATGGTGGCTGATCTATGGGTTTAGAGAGAGAAGTTGTAAAAGAGGAGCATCAGCTTGGGTTTGGAAACTAGAGTTGAGATGTAGAGATTGAAAATAAATGTGGCTTCCTGTTACTATTTCTTGGGAGCTTGTACGTGTATTTACAATTGCTGTACATATTACAATTTATTTGAATATAGTCATATATAGATAACAATTGATTACAATTTATTTGATAGAGTTTGATCTAATCTGGTATGCTCTTGTGCTTAAGCTTTATCTGCAGTGAGAGATAAGGATGAGGCTATCCTTTTTTCTTTTTCTTTTTCTCACCCCCTCCCAAATGGTCTAGACATTTGTTTTTTGTTTTTTTTTAAAAATAAGTTGCACGTGTGTGATAGTTCTGTTAGTCACTTAACGTTTTGGCTAATAGACTGTCCTATTCGGTACATATGCAAAGTTTAAGAAGTAAATTGGCTAAAATAAAAGTTCAGAGAGTGTATTGGCTACTATGTTAAAGTTTAGGGGGTGTCAGAACATTTTTCCCTATTAATTATAACAATTTACATTTTCCATATTTTCATTGACTTGCAATATATTTGAAATGAATTCTTCAAATATTATTACACATAATGAGTATTATATATGAGCCATAAAAGTAACTTCTTATTGCGTGAGACATTAGCTAGTATATAAGTACTACACCAAAAATCGATTGTTGTCTTGGTCTGATGATAAAGAGTTATCATTAGGTGAGGATGTCATGGGTTGGAACTCTCTCTCTCAAAAAAAAAAAGGCTAGTATATAAGTAAAGCATAGGACAATGCTAAATAATGCCATTCGTCATTGATAATGATTTGACACATAATATATGACTTTAGTTAGTGCCATGTGGACCAATAATGCCTTATGCCACATTATTTGATTTTTGTCAAGTTATTGATTTCATTCAATTACTAGTTTGTAACCTCTTGCATATGTGTACACACTCGATTTTGCACCCATGATTTAATCAAGGAAGATGGCTGGAATGACCATCCGTGTACCCCAAAAATCATGATTGTATTACATGCATCAATTTGTTCTTGCATTACATGCATCAATTCATTCATTGCATATCATAAAATGATCTTGAGGTTCTAATGGTCACAACAGTGTGTTCGGTTTCCAAATCGGACTATCGGATCGAAAGATATAGCATGATCAAGTTTGCACGGTTAACATGCATTGTGTCTAGGTAGACTCGACCACACATGATTAATTTAAATTAATTCTGATTGGTTAAACAATTAAAATTAATTAAATAATTTTTTGATTGGTTGATAATTAGTGTTTAAAATAGGATTGCATGCATAGGAATAAAGGGATAATTGGATAACAATAAAATTGTGGATAATATGAACTTTATCAAGATTTATTTTAGGGTATTTATCTACAAGATAACTATTCCTGAAAAAGCCTATATTATCCAAGATAAGAGATAAAAATCTTAGAATACGGGTGAAAACACGTCTAGGTGCAAGGATCGGCTCAAGAAAACCTAAAAAGGGAGTCCAAAATGCACCCGAACACGAAAGTACGTTTGGTGCCCAAGAGTACCATTCGGCACTTTTGGAGTGCCGAATTGCACCCTTAAGGGCTAAGGCCCAACTCCCTTCAAGTGACGATAAGGCACATCATTTTCGATCTTTTCGCAGAAAGACGCGTCCCGATTCGCACCCTAATCATCTAAGCTATTTTTTAGAGTCTCCTAGCCTCTATAAATAGAGACTGGATCTTAAAATTCAGCACAAACTTTTATGCTCTAGGAGGCACACTCTTTTAAGCTCTCAAATTGCTTATATTTTCTTATTCCCTCTCTGATTTTCTGTTGAAGCTAGGGTTTTTAGGTTTCAAAGATAATTGCATAAATTTATTTGAACCCTAAAACATCCTCTCAAGTAAAAGAGTGCTCATGCAAGAGGTTGCTTTTTAACCCTTTTGTTTTTATGCTTCTCTTATCATGATGATGCATGTTTAATTGTTTCAAATATTCATATTCTACCTTGTTAATTTAGTTTATGAAAATATGTTCTTGATTCCTTTATTGTTGCTTAATCTGTTTCTTAGTTTTAAAGATTTGCATGTAATTAATTTTTTGTCTTCAAAATAAAATAGATCTGCATCTTCCTTAGATGTAGATCTGAATTTTTCTTCAAAATAAAACAAATCTGCATCATCCTTAGATGTAGATCTGAATTTTTCTTCTAAATAAAACAGATATGCATCTTCCTTAGATGTAGATCTGATTTTTTCTTCAAAATAAAACAGATCTGCATCTTCCTTAGATGTAGATCTGAATTTTCCTTAATCAAAATTGGTTTGTGTCTTCATTAGATGCAAATCTGAACTGACTTGTACCTTTCTTAGATATAGATCTGATTTTTTTAATGCATGCAGATTTTTGAAATAAAGAAAGAGATCATGTATTGTTGTGTTGGTTGTTTGTTTTGTTTAGTCCAAGTTGCATAAACTTATTTATGAATGAAATTCTCTTCATAAAAAAATCTTTTCCATATTTTTGAACCTATAAAACAGATCTGACTTTTTCTGTTATCAAAAAAACTTTTTTTTATCATCACAACACAGATTTGATCTTTTGCAAAGTTAAAACTATTTTTTTTTTCTTAAAAACAGATCTGATTTCTTTATAAATCAAAATCAATTTTTATTCACAACAACAGATTTGCATTTTTTTAAAAAACAAAGAAGAGGATCCATTCATAAATAAACTTTTGTGATTTAGTTTTTGTCATATACAACATATCATTCATCTCATGCATAAAAGGGGTACATAGGTCATAAGAGTCTAGAAGACCAGATTATGTCTGGGCGGAATGGGTGCCTAACACCTTCCCATTCCGTAACCTAACCTCCAAATTTAGGTCTTTGGATAAGTAGATCTAAGCCTTGTCTTTACTTTTTATTTTGGGTAGTTTGTATCTAGGACCCAAAGCCATGTAATTATTTGTAGATTGTAACTAGGACCCAAAGCCTTGTAATTTTCAATTTACCAAGTGTATTTTTTTTCAATCAATAAAGGAATTATTCAGTCATGTATTTTTGCATATAGTTTTTCTTATTTTTTTTTGTATAAAAAATAAGTGGCGACTCCACACCACTTACCCAAAAAGAGAAGTGCCCTAAAAAGCACACAAAATCAATCTCTCTCTTTTTTGAGAGGCACTTTCGAGGTCTCTCACAATATGCATTGATACATTAAAAATAAAAATAATTAGATTCCTATTAAAATTCATACATAAGTTAATTACTATTGATGGTCATTCTTATATTTTGTCATTTCTTTAAAAAAAAAATACCTTGTAAGAATATTATTTAGTGACACACAAATTGTTTATTCTTGTTTATTTTATTTTATTTTTTTTAAATGAAAATATTTTGTTACTATTTAACTTATTTTTTATTATTCTAAAACAATTATTTTATTTTATTTGTGCATTTTTCAAATAAGAGATAAACACCTTATTTTTTAGAACATGTCATACATTTTCATTGAAATTACATTTGAACCAATAATAAGTTTTTTGTGGGAAAATCTAGATTAGTTTTAAATAGATTAAAAGTGGTTTCAAATGGGATCTAAATAAAATGGGTTAGAAGTAGTTTTAGATGGACTAAAAATAGTTTTAAATAGGTTAGAAGTATTACATACATTCAAAGTTTTACATAGAAATATAATAAGTTTTTAATTGAGTCTTTTTACATTTTTTAAGTTTAGATTCATGAATCTACATGTCATTTAGCATAAGGAGAGTTGGAATGAAACTTAGCACAAATTGAAACTCATTTAAAACATAGAGACTTGGTATTGTGGACACAACGGGGAGTCGCCACCTAGTTTTTGCAATGGTCTAGGAACCATATTTATAGCGTCTTCTCGAGGAAGGACCTTTTGATCTTACTACCAGAGATATGGGTTTGGAGTTAAGATATGGTCTTAGGAAGGTGTTAGGCACCCATATCGCCCAACCCTAAGGTTGGCTTCCTTTCATTGTGTCTTATGTCTTAACCCTATTAAAGGCATACTCAATATTGTATCTAACTCACACACACACTAGTATACATCTAATCACTCAACATGGCATCAATCATCCCTAACCATACATCTATCATGGCAATCAAACAAGGCCTAACCTACATCTAATCATGGCATACCCTAACATACATCTAACAAACAACCTAATATTCATCTAACATGGCACATCATTGCATTCCAAACCCTAGCATACATCAAGCTTCATCATATCATATCCTAACATACATCTAGCATAGCATCTCATATTCAAGCATAAACCCTAGCTAGCATGGCAAAACAAGTCAACTCACAAATCCTATCATTCATCAAATCATATCCCTCCAAGGCAGCAAGCATAACGACATCAAAAATCATATTGAAGGTAATCAAGAACATGTTATCCAACCAACCATCAAAGTGAGATCATATTCAAATATGCATGCTCATGTGAATGTATGACTCACCTTACCTACCTTGCAGTAACTCAGCACCTATGGCATTATGCATGGACATGTGAATGAATGACATGGTATTAAAAGCAAGAAACTTTAAGAGAAAGCCCTAATCTAGCATACCATCACAAACAAACATGTGAACAGAAAAGTATAAAGGTTAAAAGCATACAAGAAGGTTAAAACAGAAGCATATGATGTGAAAAAGAAGGAACAGAAAGCAGAACACTTGAATTAGGGTTTCTGGGCATAAGCATGCGTGCACATACATAGGCTTGCATACGCAGGCCAGTTGTATGCATACGCATACTTCGAGCCTGCGTATGCATGCAAGAAGCATGCACACGCAGGCACACCCTAAACCCTAACCTAGAAATAGAAATGCGAAAAAAATACTTGAAAGCTTAAATCTAGCAACTTAACATGCTTTTAAGACATACAAACACACAAACCTAGACTAAACAAACATACTAAAATGTAAACCAAGTAAAGAAACAAAAAAAAAAAAAAAAAAAAAAAAAAAGAAAAAAAAACGGAATTAAAAGTAGAAAATGAAAGAAAAAGTTTAAAAGAGTACCTCAAAGCAAAAAGCTCCTAGGCTTGATTTTTGACCGTTTCCCTCAGTCAAATCTATCACAAATCATTAAACGTGTGATTAGTAATCTTAAAACTCAAAGAACAAGGCCAGGAAAGACCCTAATCAAATAAAATTGACTTGAGGATGTTTTGTGAAAAACTCCACTCTTTGATTCACTATTTCTAGTGAATCTTAGTGTTTTCCTGTGGGACTTCTGTGTGTTTTTGAAAGGTACCATGTATGGCTATTTATATTGTGAAAAATAGGGGTTTGGAACGGCTCCTAGACAATGTAGGATTCGTTCCAAACCTCAATCCTTAATGCAAAAAACTTGCCTTTCTAGTGCTCCTGAAACCTTACCTACGTGCGCAGGCACATGCCTTGCGTACGCAGGCCTAGGGTTTCTTTTGGCCTTTATTTTCCAAAAATATATTTTTTGCTCACTAAAAAGTTATATTTTCCATTTTAACATTTCTCAAGTCAATTTGTAATCTGATTGGGCTCTAAACCAACCTTGGGTCTTAGAATTTCAGCATCATTGGGGAACGGGAACCCTAGTCGTAAGGGGTACAAAATGCGGTGTTTAAAGGTATCGAATTAGTGGGCAATTAAAGGGACACTTGACACAAAATTGTATTTCATTAGAGTATAATTTGTATTATTGATCAAACTTTTTCTCAACTTTCACTTTAATATAATATATATGATATGCTAGATATCACGTCATTTTTTTAGGCAACGTAATCTATTTTTGTGGGACATTGATTTCATTTGTTATTTTTTTTAATAATACGATAGTTGGGGAAATGAGAATTTGAATCTTCATCTCCGTGTCGAGCTATAAGTCTCTTGACTCATTTATAATTATTATTAAACACACAATAATTGGATATGCTTAAATGACTAATTAAAAAAAGGGCCACGTTAACGGGTGCCCTTGGGGCAATTGTTAACAACCCCATTTAAGAAAGTTTTGACACACTTTTATGGAAATAGAATAAGTTTTCAAAACATTAATTGCTTTTTTTTTTTTCTTTTTTCCATAAAAACTTTCTTAAAATGTTTAGTTAACAATTGCCTTAAGGGCATCCATTAACATTTCCCTTAAAAATACTAACAAAATTATGGATAGAGTTTACCTCCAAATTAATTTGGGAAACTCCTCCAACCTAGTGCTCTTCTGCTCTCTCTGAGTTTTGATGAATTTTGGCACATTTGGATAACTTTTTAGAGTTTCTCTTGACTTGGGAATTGAATTTAACCTCCTAAGAGTTTCATTTGAGAATTTATCAGTTTTAAAGGCCTAATAAATTGGAATAATCAATTAGTTGTTATAAACTTTTGGATTTCTTGAAGTTCACAATCTTAGAATTTATTGTATGCATGTATCTCTACAGTTATTATTGTTGAAACCCATTAAATTTATAACACCTAATTAATTATATTAATTCTTTCAATGAACCAATCATAGTTAATTATTATACATGCGATCAACCTCAATTGTGAGGATGTATATTAACTGTTAAAACTTTATCTAGCTATAACTTTTAATTCGATGAATCGAGTATAATTTAAGCATATACGTTTTTTTATCATTACAATTTCTAGATTTATTTTCAATGAAGTGTTAGAACATTGAACATTCAATATTATGATTTTGCTCTTACACTATAAAATGACGACTATGCCATTAATGTAATGTTCAATGGACAAAGTTTAGTTACAAACTTGGTTGTAGCCAATGGTTACAACTCCCACTAAAAAAAAAACTAACATGACTACATATTTTGAAATTCTAACCGTTGGATTTGTAGACATCGCATTTTGTATCCCTTACGACTCGGGCCCCCATTCCCCAATTATGATGATATTCTAAGGCTCAAGGTGGGTTTAGGGCCCAATTAGATTACAAATTGACTTGAGAAATGTTAAAATGGAAAATATAACTTTTTATGAGCAAATAAATCTATTTTTGGAAAATAAAGGCCAAGGAAACCCTCGGTCTGCGTACGCTGGCACAAACCTGTGCACGTGGCTAGGGTTCCAGAAACTATGAAAAGCAAGTTTTCTGCATTAATGTTGAGGTTTGGAATGAATCTCACGTCGTCTAGGAGCCATTTCAAACCCCCATTTTCTAACTATATAAAGCCATACATGGTACCTTTTCAAAACACACAAAAAATCCTAAGGGAAAACCTAAGATTCACTACAAATAGTGAATCAAAGAGGGAGTTTTTCACAAAACATCCTCAAGTCAATTTTCTTTTGATTGTGACCTTTTCTAGTCTTGATCCACGAGTTTTGAAGTTTACTAATCATTTTTGTTTGGTTGTGAATAGATTTGACTAAGGGGAACAGTCAAAATCAAGCTAAAGAGTTTTTTGTTTTGAGGTATATGTTCTGAACCTTTTTCCTTTCTTTTCTTAATTTCAATTTTGTTTTCTCCTTGTTTTCTTGTTTAATTTATGTTTTAACATGTTTAGGAAACGTAGGGTTTAGTAGTTTTCTATCTTAAAGCATGCTAGGTTGTTAGTTTTGTAGTTTTAAGGTTTTGCTCTATTTTTGTGTTCTTGTTTTCTAGGTTAGGGTTCTTCAGGGCGTGTCTACGTGTGCATGCTTCTTGCATACGCATGCAGGCTCGAAGTATGTGTACGTATACAACTAGCTTGCGTACGTGGGCCTATGTATGTACACGCATAGTCGTGCCCAAAAACCCTAATTCGAGTTTTCTGCTTCTGTTTTTTTTTTCTTTTATATAATATGACTCTGTTTTGACCCTCTTACATGTTTTTAAGTATCTGTTCCTCTTGTTCGCCTTTAACATGCTAGATTAGGGTTTCTTTTATTTCTTGCTTTGATGCCATGATCATGCATTCACATGTCCATCCATTGATACATAGGTGTTGAGATGCAGAAAGGTAAATGAGGTAAGACATGCATTCACATGAACATGCATTGATTTGAATATGATCTTGTTTGGATGATAAACATGGATGAGAATTGTTTGTTTGTCTTTTTCCCTCAATAGTGAGATGCAATAACATGTTTGTTTAATTATTCCATGATTTGTTTAATGCCTTGAATATGATGTATGCATGCTTGCTGCCATGCCTATGTTCTACCTTGACTATGATATGATGCCATATGAGATGAGATGCTTTTGATAGGAACATGTTAGGGTTTGTGATGGTTGATATGTATGATAGATGTATGCTAGGTTTGGTTGATGAGCATGACAGATGTATGTTAGGTTTTGGGACGTTTGATGCCATGTTGATTGTTAGATGCATGTTAGTGTGTGTGCGAGAGTATAGAATGCAATGTTAAACATTCCTTTAACGAGATTAAGTTGTAGGACATAATGAATGGAAGCCGACCCATGGGTCAGGCGGTTTTGGGTGCCTAATACCTTCCCAAAATCGTACCCAAACTCCAAACCCATACTCTGATATTAAGATCGGTCCTTCCACGTAAGGGCGCTATATTTATGGTTCCTAGACCATAAAACTAGATGACGACTCCTTTTCTTCGCCCCGGTCCATTCGGCCGAGGCATACTCCCCAAACCACGTGTTGCGCCCACAGGATTGCATGTTCTTTATGTTTTTAACTTGCATGCCAAAAATTATGTCAATAAAATGTTATTTACTATTTGATTTATAAACTTATTTTTATGCATAATTTTATACTACAAAAACTTGAAACTTAAACATTTGACTATGACATAGTTACTGATCTCTAATATTTTGGAAATTTTGCAAGCATGAAGGATATAAGAAGAAAATGCTATCCGATGATGGATTTGTCAAGATTCACATTCAATAAAAAAATATTTGAGTAGAGTTGTAACTATTGACTATAACTAAGTTTGTAGTCAAATTTTGCCCAAGTTAAACGAAATGAAAAATGATGTGTCTACACATTACACGCTCTTGTGTCTACCTATAGAAAAAAAAAATCATTTTTAGAAATAGGGATCTGTTAACAAGGGCCCTAAGGGCATAGTTTAAAAATTAATAAATGCTCAGTTATGAGCTGTAATGCACACTTTTCAAAAAATAAATGCACATGTTAATGATTAATTGGCTTAATTATACCCACAAATTCAATGTAATTGTGTGTGTTATTTTTTGGATATATGTATATAGTTTGATCTTATTTTTCAAAAATATTATATAATAAAGCGTTAAATAACTACTGCGCTTAAGGCATTCGTTAAAAAATATTTATAAATTAAAAGGTCATGTTAGCAGGTGGTCTTAAGTCAATCGTTAAAATATCAATCTACAAAGAATTGATTCTAAATTGTAACTGTCTACAATCTAAGGGTATGCTTCTTTCATTTTCAAATTGATCTAAGTACTATCGGATCCCTCGTGAACTTCTTGGAGTTAAGGCACAGCTCCTTTGTTGTCCAAATTGATTGATTTTTGTCATTAATCTCCTTCACAAGTCAATTATCCATTACCTTCCCGTTGGACACAATTCATTAATATTAGTTCCCTCTTTCATATTTTTGAACTGTTTTTGCTAACAAATTTGGTTTGATAGCTGCTAATTGAGATGTATGGTGGGCATCATCGATGCTTCATCCATCTTGGAATTTGTGGAAGGTTTAATTTATAGACCACAGTTCCTGCTATTAGTTTAATTCATCGTAAAACTTTTTGGAGATCAAATTACAGGAGTTTATTGTATTATTTCATTATAAAGAGTCATACAAAGATTGTATCTACTTTCATATAAATCAATACAAGTTTTTCATTTGTTACTGTTAAGTTATGGTTTTTCACATAACATTTATGTTGGCTTTATTCCATGACAAAAAAGTGTTGTAATTTCATTAATTTATTTCCTTGTATTTTGTGGGATTTAATTGTAATGGGTTTAGTCTTAAGTGGTGAAAATTTGATCAAGACAGTTGAAGGTCACACGAGGAGCACATGCTGGAAACTAAAGAGTCAGTGTATATCGCGACTCATCTCGTGGGTTTGCCAAGTTGTGAGATGACCCACAAGATGCATTGACAGCTGGGATTTTAAGTGTGACTCTTATACCCTTCACCCGTACTATATATACCCTCGTTACCCACAAAATTGAAAATAGGCTATTCAGAAGAAAACCCTAGAAAGGTTTCTACAACACCCACCTTGTTAGAGAGAGCTACTTATCCTCAAGAGAGAAATCCTTGTAGTCTCTTCTCCTTCCCTCTCCCATTGTTATACATTGTTGACACCCCATTTTGCAACCTGCATTTAACCTCACGTGGAGGGTAAATGGGTAATTTCGTCTTGGAAATATGCATCTTGATTCTAGCCATTAGATTCTTAATCTCATTTCATCAAAATGATCTTGATGTCGTAACGATCAAATCGACAGGTCATAAGCCCTAATCGGACCACCAGATTGAAAGTTATCATCAAATCAAGTTTTAATGGCTGAGATGCATTATCACAAATTGAGTCCAACTATATATGATTATGAACAATTGATTTCAATTGGTTATAAGTGTAATCAATTTGAGATCAATGACGTGTCATAATTTGATTGGTTAGGACTACATTTTATGGTGAGGTTGCATACACTTAATTAATTAGATAGTTAAACATTAATTATTCAATGAGTAATTTGTGCAATTATCTTTTAATTAGAGTAAATTTGGAACCATTTAAGTCTGAAATGAGAGTGATTGGAGCCATTTAATGTTAATTGGGAGCTAATTTGGGACCTATTAATGTTAATTGTGCTGAAACCATTTTCTAACAAATGACCTCTGCTCACTATTCCATCAATATCTTTCAGAATATTTTGAATCTGTGAATGAGGTTAATTTTCCCAGAAACTAGACATCCGGGGCTTCAATTTGAGCACAAGAATGAGACAATTCCGATCAAAATTGGGTCAGATATGATTTTTCGAAGTTGACTCTACAGGCTGTTACAGCAGCTACGAGAAAACCAAACTTTGCTTGCTCCTCACTCTCATCAATCTCCACATTTAATACACCAAATTTCCCCAAAGGCTAAAATGAGGTCTAGATTCATGATTCTTTGTCAACCCTTATTAAATGGCATTCCATTCATATTTCCTCCACCACTACTATATAAACCCCTCCTCTCCTTCATTTCAAGACACAAAAAACCCCCCTCTCTTCTCTTCTCTTGAGTTCTAGTGAAATTGAGTAATCTTGTCATATCTTGGTCTTCTTGAGACTCAAGGTATTGAGTGAGACTCACTCTCTCTCTCCTAGCTCTTCTTTTCCTCCACCCTTAGGACCTCCATCAAGAGTGCCCTCCTCCACCATATGGATCTTACATGAAGGTATAATCTCCTTCCCTAATTGTTTGTCATGATGAGAATTTAAGATTAAAGCATGATAATAATTATTTAAATTCTCTTAAATATGTTTGAATGTTCTTATGTGTTCTTCACATGTTCTTGGTTGTTCATCACATGTTCATGCATATCACTAGTTTTAATCTTAAATCCACATAAAAAATATGAAAAACATGTTTGTTTGATAATTCTTTCAAATCCTTGAATCTAGGTTATCACCATCCACACACATTCACTATAATTTATTTTTCAATCCAAATGCAATGCTTAATAAATTGAATTAGGGTTTATCACATGCACACACATTAAATTCAACATGTAAATTGATTAACATATTGGATGATATGATATGAATGTTGGCCACCATAGTCTAGAAGACCGGTTTCACCGGGCAAGGTAGGTGCCTAACACCTTCCCACCTTGTAACATAGCCTCCGAACTTAGATCAAGGGTTAGTAGATCAAATGCTTATCCATGTAATTTTCGATTTTTAGATTGTAATTAGGAAACAAAGTCATGTACTTTATCTTAGATTGTATCTAGGACCAAAGCCATGTAATTTCCTATGATTAATGTAAATTCAATTTCAAATAAATAAAATGAGGAATTTTTCAATTTTGGTTTTCTTATTTATTCCAATAATTAAATAAGTGGCGACTCCATTGTAAAACCCTTAATCTAAAGGAAAAAATATAACTAGTCGAACCTCCATTTTGAGAGGCAGTAACACGACTCCACCCATTCACGTGGGTTTGGCCCAACATCCTAAAAAAGGGGGCTGGGGGCGCGGTCTCTCACATACATTGAGAGGAGATTTGTACCTAAACACAACCCATACATATTCAGAGTGTAAAGAGTGTTTTGGAACTTAGGAAGCATTGGGTATCTTCCAAAAGAAGCCGGTGAGGCTTAGCAGTGCAATTAGGCGGTATTGTGGGATCTGAATAATTAGTGAAGGCAAGACTCCGAGAAGTCCGTTGGTAGTTGGAGCTTGGAGGGCTCAAGTACTTTGAGTAGATAAAGCTTGGAGGATCTTTTTGGTACCCTTGTATTCCAACTTATTCACTAGTGGACCATTTCGACTTGGAAGGTCCCGAAGAGGTTTTTCGCTGAATTCTTCAATTTCTTCTTTGATAACACATCTCAGCGTTATCTTGGGTTTGCTATTCTTTAACCCACTTCCCTTTCCATTTTAGCATTGCACTTATTTGTTCATCCATGCAATTGTTGAGTGCTTCAATTAATTAATTTGCTAATCACGTATATTCCGTATTAAGTGTGTTTAGTTTAAAATTAATCAAGCCATAATTAAGAATTGGGGATCTAAACAAGTTATAGTGTTTTACACTATTTAAGCTTTCATGTGATATCAGATTGGGTACACTTATTTTAATTTAATTACCTAAGTGTGATCCTTGACCCTTTGTGTTAATTGTCATGGATAGTGCTTTGTATGCTTTTTTGCATGTTTTGGGTGATGTTGATTGTAACATGCCATGTGTTAGTGAAAATGCCTTTATGAGTGTTTATCATCATGCTTGTGATGACATGTTACATGTATCTTTAGGTGTTGTTAAAATTCCAAATGTCAAACTCTTGAAGAAAAAGTCTTAAGAAGTTTCATGAGAATTTGAGCAAGTTCATTTGTGAAAAGGATGATTTGATTGCTAAGCTCAATGAATCCAACATATTGGTTGGGAAGTATAAGAAATTTGCTGAACATTCTCTTGAAAAATTAAAGGAGTTTGAATCTTTGAATGTGGACTTGGATGTTAAACTTGTTTTGTATAACAAACTTGTTGATGATCTTAAATGTGAAAATGAATCTCTTAAGATGCATGCCAAGTGTTTGATTGTTGAGCCTATTACTAAAAGGGAAGAAAATCTTTGTTGCAATCATGTTGTGAAGCCCGATTTCGTGTCTATTGTGAGTTCTACCTCTAAAGACAAATCGGTGTACTTTCCTCCACATAAAAGAAATAAAAAAGTGGAGAGAAAAGCTCTTAAGCCAAAGCCTTTGTTTAGGTCTCATCCTAGGGATTTGAATGAATCTAAGTTTGTTCTTACTTGCCACCATTGCAATGTGATCGGTCACATAAGACCTCAATGTTCAATGTTGAAGAGAGAACAATACCATGTTGCTAGATCCCTCCCTAAAAAGCCTAGTGGACCTAAACACATTGTTTGTCACAATTGTGGTGCTTTTGGTCATCTAAGACCCCATTACTCTAAGTTTCAAGCTCTTAAAAGAATCAAAAGAAAAGAAAAACTTGAGCTTCTTGGAAGTTGTGCTAAGAAAGAAAAACCAGATTTGGGAGAAAATTGTATGTTGTTGAAACAAGTTCTTAATGCTATCACCTCATTGTCTATGTGCATCTCCGGTTCTCATTCTTCCAACTCTCGTCTCTCTTCTCATGAGACACTCACTCCAAACACTTGTTCTGTTTGGGTAAGGAAGGGTTCCTATGATTGAGCTTATGCTCTTTTTGTCCTTGATTTAATTCTTTCGATCTTTGTAGGACTTTTCATGCATTAGATATTTCATTATCATGCATTTGTGCATCGTGCATTTCTTTATATGCATTGTTTTTATTTTTTATCTTACTTTCATGCATTTGTTTTTATGTGTGTAAAAATCCAAAAACGCATAAAAAGTGAAAAATCCAAAAAGTTTGATCATGTTTGCTTAAGCACATATCTCATGTAGAGTTTGGCCTAATACCTTCGTACTAATGACGTAGTGTATTTACGAGCTTAGCTTGTTATGTATGCACTTATTGAATGTGAGTGAATTCTAGAAATCTATGTTTGATTGTTGTAAATAGATCTTCAAGCTTGTCATGAATGTCTAGCCAATAGTCTTGATTGATCTTGATACATGCGTAGACGTGTTCTTATATATCTCCTACATTTATTTTTCTATCAAAAAGCTCTTCAAACATCATTCTCTAAAAAGAGAAAGAACTAAAAAAGCCTTACTTCGAAAACTAGTTTGACTAGGAAAATGTGAAGCAAAAATGTATTCAAATTATATGATGCCAAAGCCAAAGCCAAAGGCTTATTTTTCAAAGAAATATCAAAACTTTCGTGGCATCGATGCTCAAAAATTGAGTTGTATTGATCAAAAAGTATGAAAATTGGAAGCAAAATGAAAAGCTTTCAATCATGTAAACACTTTGGTGAGGAGTCATATACGTTCATTTCTATTAGTGAGATAGGTCTCTTTACTTCGTACTATTTGTATATGACTTGATCGAATTGATCATTGAAGTTTCATGCTAGACTATGGACTAATTCATACTTAATACTCACACACAACACACAAGTCTAATGTTATGTGAAAGCTCAAATAGTGTACACTATAGCTTGTTTAAACCCCCCAATTTTAAAAACACGGCTTAATTGCTTTTACTCTAACTTATCTAAGTGCGAAACAAGAGTAAATGATACACAATAACCGAAACAACTCTCTAAGCCATAACCACAAGCAAGCAACAATAAATATAAAGCTTAAAGAATATGGGAAGAGAGATGCAAACACAAGATAACACCAAGATGTGTTATCGAAGAAGAAATCGAAGTACTCGGCGAAAAATCTCTCCACGGCCTTCCAAGCCAAAATCGATCCACTAGTGAATAAAGTTGGAGTACACGAATATCAAAAAGACCCTCCAAGTCTAATCTACCGAATGTACTTGAACCCTCCAAGTTCCAGCTACCAACGGGCTTCACCAAGCCTTGTCTTCACTAGTTATCCGAATCCCGCAATTAGCTCCAAATTGCATCCGCCAATCGATTACTTTTTCCAATGCTTCCTTCATGCACCAAAACTTCACTCAGTACTCAGATTGGGTGAGGTAAGTGTTTGGGTTAAGAACCTCTCAAGGATTTGTAACTAGAGAGGTAGGAGTAGAAGAAAACTAAGAGAAATTGTGTAGATGATTGTGGGTTTACAATCTCTAACTCTCAAGTGTATTACTAAGGTTTTCTCTCTCAAAAGGTCCTTACAAATTCATGGGTAATGTGGGCTTATATAGTGTTGGTAAAGAAATGAGAAAAACACACTTTAAAAAGTTCAAGCAGTGAGTTTCGCGGGTCACTCGCGACTTGGCTTGAGTCGTGAAGTGACTCGCAAAATCCAACCTGGCTTGAGATTGTTCAGATTCCAGCATATGCTTCTTACGTGGCCTTTCGCGGGTTGTCCACTCTCGAGCCATTCGCGAACTTCACTTTCTTCACAAGTCTTCACCAAACTCTTACACTTAACCCTTACGTTAAATCCCACAAAATACAGGGAAATGATTGAACAAAATACAATCAAATTTGATACGGAATTAAAGCCAACAAAAACATAGTTGTAAATTACAACTTTACACAATGAATATCTATTTCATTTGTGTGATTGTACATGTTTGAATGTGATGTATGTGTGCTTAAGCTTATCATGATCAAATCAAAAAGATTTTTGTTCATTTTATTTGCTTTTGGAAGTGATTTGTATCACCCATGTTTTTCAAAGCCTTCAAGCTGATTTTGTGTGAAAAACATGTTTTCTTGATGTTTTCTGACTCATTTCGCGAGTAGGCTAAGTCCCAGCCTAGTCCAGAGTTTAAATGGTCCAATTCTCAAGTTTTTTAACTTTGGACAAAGAGTTTCACAACTAGTTCGCGAGTGGTTTATGACTTGGAACTGACTCGCAAAAACTTCGCTGCTCAACTGAGTCCCCAAATTTTTCGCAACTAGTTCGCGAGTCAGCTAACTCGTGAAATGCCCAGAATCAGTTTTTTAAAGGGTATTTCATGGTTCTTTTGTTTGAAACTTCTCTCATCTTCTCCAAAACCCCTAAATCAAAGTTTCTACATCAAAAACCAACTAAATTCAATTGTTTTTCATTCCATTAACATCTCTAAGGTAATCTTTAACTCTTTTCATTGATTTTGATCCTTAGATTATGTTTTTGGGGGTTTTGTGTTCATAGTTGGAATTTTCTCAAATGGGGATTGGAAATCTTAATTTTTGTCAAATTTTTTGTATGGGATTTGTTTCTTTTGATGATTTGCTCTAGATGTTGGCCCCTTATGGCAATTAGAACGTATATTGAGGGTAGATTTCACCATGTTCATGACTTTCATCATATATAGGGTGTTAGTGTGCACACTAGGTAAGTCATTTTATCTTTATTTCTATATTTACATTATTGAATATATTTTATTTTATTATCATTGTACCACTATACTCATATTATTATGCCGCTAGAATGTTATCAGCTTACTAATGCTATACGACTGGAGCCATAAATCATATAAGGAATAAAGTGATACTATACCGCTGGAGTCAGAAACATAAAAGATAAGTCAATGTTTTCTCCATCTTTGAAATTACATTATTAAGTATATGTTAACTCATTATTATTGTACCGCTTGATGCAAACTACGTTAATATTATCTCACTATTTAATAAACATGGATTCACTAATGCTTCATTAATAAACATATATATTAATAAATTGAATCCATCTCACTACCAGACATATATTATTCGGACATAAACCACCGCTGGACATGTATCATTTGGACATTAACTACCGTTGGACATATATTACTTGGACACGAACCATTGCTGGATGTGTAATATTTGGACATAAACCACAGCCGGATATGTATTATTTGGACATAAACCATTGCTGGACATACATTACTTGGACATAGACCATTGCTAGACATACCATATTATGTTGAACATGAACTGTACCATAGCTGGATATGGACTATTGGACTCATCCCATTACTGGACATATGACAATTAATTAATCATTCTAATGGACATCACTTAACACACATAATAATAACGTTCAACTCACCATTTAATCAAATCTATCGTACTAAACATATTATTTATTTATTTCAACCATTATCATGATTCTAAGACTTTGGGCTTTATCTATTTTGTAGGCTTAAAAATGCACCGGAAGCCATTGTTCTATGCAACTCAATGTCAAGTTTCGGATTAAACTCCCCAAAACAAATCTGGGTCTAGCAAAGTCACACCTCCAACGGAAGACATGTGGCTACGCGCAAAGAATGCCCCGACAGAAGTATTACATACATTCCAAGTTTTACATAGAAATGTAATAAATTTTTAATTGAGTATTTTTTTAATTTTTTAAGTTGAGATTCATAAATCTACATGCAAAGACACTTAGCATAAAATGAGAGTTGGAATGAAACTAAGCACCAATTAAAGCTCATTTAAAACATAGAGACACTGGTATCAGATTATTGAGCAATTAAAGGGGCACTTGACACAAAATTGTAGTTCATTAGAGTGTAATTTAGATTAGGGAGAAGATTCTCTACAACCTATAATGCTGCAATTACTACAAACAGGGTAAGATGGCAGCCAAACAGGGTAAGGTTGCTGCAATTGTTGCATATAAGGTTGCAACAAATCCTCTCCCTTTAGAATATTGATCAAACTTTCTCTTTAATATAATACTAGCATGGAACCCATGCAAACACATGAATGCATTTAAATTAAACACAATTTTTATTATAAAAATAAATATTATTAGTCAAATTATTAAAAGAAAATAGCATGTAACACATGCATATGTATGAATACATATAAAATTAAACACAATTTTTATCATAAAAATATGAATAGTTAGTCAAATTATTTTTAAAAAAAAAAGTAAACGTAATTAGTCACATATTAAAATTCTTACCTAAATTTAATACTATTTATGATCATTTTTTTTTTCTAATTTTTAATAAGATAGAACATGTGGTGATCTTTGTTGTGTGGTGATTTTTATTGAGTATATGTGATTGTTTTTTTTTTTTTTTTTAATTTTATAGTTCATTAATATTAGATTCTTAATATTTTGCACTCAGTAACTCATTTGGCACAAATATTAAAAAACTTAAGTTGACACATGACACAAACTTAAGTGGATAATTATGGTGTGGTCTCCACATAAATTAAGACATATGGCGCAAAATTAGATTCTAATTTCAAATTCTAATTAAACTTAATTAAACTTTCTCTGAGTTTTACCTATTAATATATATATATATATATATTTATATATATATATGATATGCTAGATATAGAGTTGTTATTTAGACAACATAATTTGTTTTTATGGGACATTGATTTCATTTGTAATTTTTTTTTTATTAATCCGATAGTTGGGGAAATGAGGATTTGAGTCTTTGAAAATTCCATTAGAAATACCAAGAGGTGTTAGTTAAGCTATAATTCTCTTGACTCATCTATTATTATTATTAAACACACAATATTTGGATATGCTTTAATGACTAATTAAAAAAAAATACCAAAATTATGGTTTATCGATAGAGTTTATCTCCAAATTAATTTAGGGGAAACTCCTCCAACCTAGTCCCCCTCTTATGCTGTCTTTGAGTTTTGATGAATTTTAACACATTTGGATAAATCTTTAGTGTTTTTATTGACTTGGGAATTTGAATTTAACTTCCTAAGAGTTTAAATTCATTTTAGAGTATTCATCAATTTTAAAGGTTAATTAATTGGAATAATCAATTAGTTGTTTAAAATTTTTGGATTTCTTGAAGTTCACAACCTTAGAATTTATTGGATGCATGTATCTCTACAGTTATTATTGTTGAGACCCAGTAAATTTATAACACCTAATTAATTATATTAATTCTTTCAATGAACCAATCATAGTTAATTATTACACATGTGATTAACCTCAATTGTGAGGATGCATATTAACTTTTAAAACTTTATTCAGCTATAGCTTTTAATTTGATGAATTGATGGTATAATTTAAGCATACGATATGTTTTTTTATCGTTCAAACGGCTAGATTTATTTTCAATAAAATGTTGGAAGATTGAATGTTCAACATTACGATTTTGCCCTTACACTATAAAATGACGATTATGCCATTGATGTAAAGTTTAATGGACAAAGTTTAATTACAAATTTGATTATAGCCAATAGTTACAACTCCCACTAAAAAAATTAACATAACTACTGTGGGAGGCTAGAAGAGCTAGACCCTTTAGGCCTTACCCGAGGAGCCTAAGAAGCCCAATAAGCCCATTCACCAATTATGGGGTAGGCCCCATGGTTTCCGAGGAGGAGTGTAGGGCCAAGGAACCCGCCCGAAGAAGGAAGCCCGTGGAAAGGAAGGGTTCATGATGGACTGGAAGTCGCCTTCCTAGGAAGACATTAGCTCACGGTCCATGCCAATAACAAAGGAGGACTTTCCTGAAAAGCACCCATCATCTCCGCATTGAATGTGCTGCAACAACCATGCCAGCCGCATTAATAACTGAATGACACCTGAATAGTGTTAGGACAGCCTGTATTCCGCCTAGCATGACCTGAAAAGGAATGATGAGACAAATATCCTAGTGAAGGGTCAATAAACCCCCACGTGGAGGGGCAAGATGAGAGCTAAGACACTATAAAAGGAAAAGAAACCCTCGTGATTAGGGGTTGGAACCTAGAAAAATATCAATTAGAACAGATATTTCCCATTTGTAACATTGTGTAGAAAGGGTCTCCTCGGCCACACTGAGGAACATAAATTAAACTTGAATTACTTGAAAAATACTCCTTATTCACAGATCTTTATTTCTTTTTCTAGTTTTTCAAAGATTTATAATTTTTGTGAGCAATATAATTGGTCCGAAAACTCATCTCTAAAAATTAATTGTTGTGGACCTTTAGCCAAAGTCCAACCCATCTTCCTTGGGCTGTTGGTCCCCTTTCCTTTTAGTCCCCACAGCTACATATTTTGAAAATTTAACCATTAGATTGCATGTTCTTTATGTTTTTAAGTCGCATGTTAAATTTTGAGCCAACCGGATGTCATTTACTATTTGATCTATAAACTTATTTTTTATGCATAATTTTAAACTACAAAACTTGAAATTTAAACATTTCATTGGTGGCATAGTTATTGATCTTTGATATGTTGTAAATTTTGCATGGAGGATACAAGAAGAAAATGTTATTTAATCATGGATTTGTCAAGATTCACATACAATGAAAATATATTGAATGGAGTTGTAATTTATTGACTACAACCAAGTTTGTAACCAAACTTTGTCCAAGTTAAACGGAATGAAAAATGAAGTGTCTTGTGTCAGCCTATAGAAAAAAAATCATTTTTATAAATTTGAACTTGCTAACAAGTGCCCCAAGAGCATAGTTTAAAAATTAATAAATGCTCAATTATGAGCTATAATGCACCCTTTTAAAAAAAAAATGGACATATTAATGATTCATTGCCTTATACCCACAAATTCATTGTAATTGTATTTTTTTTTAAAATATATGTGTACAATTTGGCTTTAATTTTAAAAAATTATTATTTAATAAAATATTAAATGCATCTTAATAACTATGCTTAGGGTATTCTATAATAAAATTGTTATAAATTAAAAGATCAATATACAAAGAATTGATTCTGAATTGTAATTGTCTCCGATCTAAGTGTATGTTTCTTTCATTTTCAAATTGATCTAAGTTCTATCGGATCCCTCATGAACTTCTTGGAATTAGGGGCATTGCTCCTTTATTGTCCAATTGATTGATTTTTGTCATTACTCATCCTTCACAAGTCAACTATCCATTACCCTTCCCGTTGGACACAGAATTCATTAATATTAGTTCCCACTTTCATTATTATTATTATTATTATTTTTTTTTTTTTGAGAAAGCACTTTCATATTTTTGAACTGTGTTTGCTAAACAAATTTGGTTTGATAGAGAATGGGAATGTTTGATGGGCATGATCGATGCTTCATCCATCTTGGAATTTGTGGAAGGTTTAATTCATAGACTATAGTTCCTGCTATTAGACCTCTCATGGCTAAAGTGTTGGCTTTCAGACTTACTTTTGAGGGCAAAATTTGCCAAATAGTAGCTTTTTAGAAAAAATTTTGGTACATAGCATGCGGATGAAACGTTTTAGTAAGTTGGACTGTTTTTGGAAATCGAGTTTAACAAACTCGAGTTCCATTCCATTCCCTCTTGGATTAAGTCTGAAATGGACCAAAAAAAAAAAAAAAAAAAATGTGGAACTCGAGTCTAGGAAACTCGAGTTCCATTTGAACAAAACTCGAGTTTCCTAAACTTGAGTTCTTTGTGAAAAATCTTGGAACTCGAGTTTAAGAGACTCGAGTTCCATTTTTTTTTTCTTTTTAAAAAAAAAAAAAAAAAACAGTCTAACTTACCAATATGTTTGGTCCGTATGCTTTTTTGCTAATACTTTTCTAAAAATATGCTGTTAAGCAAATTTTACCTACTTTTGAGCTTGTTAAAGATCTGTCCCTTTGTAATTTTTTTTTTTTTTTTTTTGATAATCAACAAATTTTATTAACAAAAGGAACAGAAACTACAAACTAATAATAAAGGAACAGAAACTATAAACTAGAAACCATAATCTTAGCTTATTCAAGAGCTTATACATCATAAAAAACAGCAAGGGCAAAGCCAAGAATAAAACAAGCTGAGTACTTATTTTTTAAGAGACTAGAAAGTCAAAACACGAGCAGCTTGATTTGCCTCTTTAGAGCCTATTACTTAAGAGCATCCGTAGCAGGTGTGCCATATGCCAAATTTTTGGCATTTGGCACACCAAACCCCAAAATATGAGCCTCATGAGGTGTGCCATATGCCAAAAATTTTGGCACACCGCTACAGTATCGTCTCAAATATGAGACGGTACGGACAACAATTGCAAAATTAAATATTATTATTTTATTGCATATTTCTCTCTCCGTCTTCTCTCTCTGTCACTCTCAGATTCTATCTCATTTCTTCTCTCTCTATCACTCTCTATCTCTTCCCTCTCCTCCCTTCACTCTCTATCTCTTCCCTCTCCTCCCTGCTTAAGAAAGTTGCTCAAGATCACTCTCCAGTCCTCGCCGTCGATCTCGCCGCCTCATTCTCCACAACTCGCCGCCGATCTCACCGCCTCATTCTCCAGCCCTCGCTGCCGACATCCACAGCCCTCACCGCCAACCTTCAGATCTCTCTTATCGAGTTGTGGGTGTGAGATTTGGGATGGGTTTCGATGTGGGTTTTGGGTCGGTGTTTTGGATAGGCGTTGTGTGGGTTGTGGGTCGAGGTTTTGGGTCGGTTGGGCTGGGGTTTTAGGCCGATCGTTGGTTGAGTTTGGGTTGGCGTTTTATTCTCTGGTTTGTTGGTTGGTTGAGTTTTTTTTTTTTTTTTTTTTTTTTTTTTTTTGGAGGTTTTTGGATTTGGAATTTGTTGGAGGTTTTCTGGTTGTGGTTTTTTTTTTTTTTTTTTTTAAGGTGGCGTTGGTGGATGTAGGTTTGTGCTGGTGGTGGCTGTCGGTGTTGTTGCGGCAGTGGATATTGGTGGCCGGTGGTTGTGACGTTGATGTTGTTGCTGTTATTGATGATAATGGAGAGGAGATAATATATTATTTTAATGTGTAATAAATATTATTTTAATGTATAGAATTGAATGATAAAACATCTTATGAATGTGATATTATAAAATGATGTGGTAAAATAATAAAGTAGACTTTTGATGTGTCAAAATGACATTTTTTATGAAACACTCGCTACGGATGCTTTAATAAACTAACAAAAAAAACTGCCAATTTGGTAGTGTGTGAACATAAAACCTGGATTCAGCCCATGAAAAATAGAAGTTAGAGGCACCTTGGGAAATGAGCACAACAATGAATAATAAATATGACCCAAGATACCTTTGATCTACTGGATTCTATTGATGTAAAGTATGTTTCCATCTCACAATTGGGTTAGAAGATTATGTAATACTCTAGCGTAGCTCACAATTGTTGTAAAAGTGGGCTCTTTCTTTCTAAAGATTTTTTTGGGTCCATTTCTCCCGTTTGTTTTTATGGGGAGAATGTTGCTGCTTGCTGGCCAATATGATGATACTTTCTCTGTCGTTTGTTTTATTCTTGGCAGTTTCGATGATAATCCCCCGTCGGCTAAAAAATTTTGGAGCATTAATTATTAATAATCTTTTCAGTCAAGCGGTGTTTTTCACTTTTTTTTTTCTTTAATAAAAAAAAGTTAACCTTAATTCATCATAGAAACATGATTTATGACATTAAATAATAAATATCACACTATTAAAAAAATTTATTTTTAAAAAACCATCATAAGAGATTCAATAGCGTGCCAAGTGTCATGAATCATCAAAGAAAAACATGGCAGTTCATGCTACTATAATTACAAGGCCTCCATGTGATAAGATATTCCCTGTAAAAAATATAGGAGATTAATAACCGTTAATTTAGTTGTTTACTTTATCTTTTTGAGAAATTTTTAGTTGTTTACTTATACATATATTATGAGTTTATTTATTTATCTTATAATTCAATAGTTACAAGAGAGAAGGGAAGACTTGAACCATAGATGTGCCAACTAATTAACTTACAAGGCTTTTAGCACATATATTATGAGTTTAGGTAGTGGAAGAATCCGGATTTTACTTTAGGAGAAACAAATTTTATATACACATGTATGCACAGATACTTGGATTTTACTTTATATTTAGTTTTTTTGTTAAGTATTTTTTTGCATGAAGAAGCCATTTTTTAAGGAAAAATTCAACTTATGAGTGAAAAAATTTATATTAGTAAAATAGACACCAAGTAAAACTTGTGTAAATTTATGTCATCATGTAATTATATTCCAAAATTTTATTGCTTATTACACAAATTTTTATAAAAGAGAATAAATTATTGCATTTAGATTAAAGAACTTGGGGTGATATTAGCATTTTTTTTCCCTTGGAAAGATAATTATAACGTTTTTTCTTTCTTTCTTTTTATAGATTTTGAACATTATAAGATATTGACAAAATAAGAATTTTGACATATAAAAGAGATTATAGTACACTGATTATAAGTATGATATATAAAATGGGTAGAGGGGGATGCCGACTTAGGTCGCCCCCCTCTACCCATTTTTCGTTCATAAAAAAAAAGTATGAAAATATTAAAATATCACCAAAAAATATATAAAATAAATTCACCCAAAAATTAAGAAATCAAACAAATCAGATTATAATTGAGGAGGGGGCAAAATTCTAAGCTTAAGATATCAAAGTATTAAAATTGTTGGCATGTTCAAGGGCAGTTGCCCCCCTCTTCCTCAACCCCGGTTCAGCCCTTGAGTTTAGGTGAAAAAGAATAATTTTTATTTGTTGCAAAACGGAGATGACCTCTTTCATGACAATGATTCACGCTATTAAAATTTCTACATATGTATGGATGAGATGAGCTTTTGTGGTCATAGTCTAAAACATCACTGCCTAAGATTAAGGTTAATGATTTTTGAGAGCATCAATGACACAGTTAATGATGGTTTTTATGTCCCTCTTAAAAAGGCTTGTCACTTGGTGGAGGGTCTCAACTATTTTAAATACACCCCTTTGCTTAAGAAGAGCGTATATTGAATTTTATAATGGATTTAACAATACCCAACCTAGCAAAAGCTCTTTTGAGTTGGTTACTTCTAAAACCAACTTATGAATTAAAGATAGGATTTATTATAATTACTAGGTATGTATGATGAATTCTTTTTTTTTTTTCTTTTTTTGAGAAACGTATGATGAATTCAATAGTAATAAAAATAATAATAATAGTAATGACTCTTAACATATAGTTTAATAAAAATTAATAAAATTTTGTGACCATCTAAAAACTAATCAAAATTATAATATGATGAAGGTGTACCTGAGTTAAAGAAGCTAATATAAGCATTATATATATATATATATATATAAAAATGTGTACACGTATGTGTATAGACTATAGAGGAGGGTAGAGTCCATCCAAGAAAGGTATCTAAATGTTGCCTCTCCATATAATGGAAGACTAAATAGGAATTAGGAAATGAGAATGCCAGGCGATATGGCATCCACCTCGGTCCCCACCGGATCACAAGAGGAATATGACCCCGTACTAACCCCTTAAGTCACAACCCCTCATGACACATGTGCTTCCAAACCCATCTTTGTAACCTTCCCATTATCTTAAAATATAAACTTTGGCTTGGCCATATTATTAATTAGAAATTTTGGAGCATGAGTGAGAGAGATAGAGCTAAAGAGAGAACCCTCCCAAAGATTTGCGCCTTCCGATGTTGATGTTTTTATGTGGGTTCTAGTTAAGCTCAACTGATAAAATCTTTTATCTTGTAATAAGAAATTTGGAATTTAAACTTCACCGACAGCGAAAACTAATTTAGTATTTTGGTTTAATGATAAAAAATAATTATTATAGAACAGATGCAATAAGTTGAAAGTTTATTGTATCTAAAAAAAAAGAAACGAAAGAGATGTTGATGTTTTCATATGTAGGGAGAGGAGTGGTACCCTCACCAATAATTTGTCCAAAGTCCAAACAAAGAAAAAAAAAGTGGCTTTAATGGAAAGGGCCATTCATAAGCATTAGCCATTAAGTAAAGATTAGAGCAAATGATTCAATGGGATAAGAGAGGTTGAGAAGGAAAGCAGAGGTGGAGAAATTTTTACTTAGTGGTAGGGTACGATGCCCTTATCAACTTATTTAAGTCTAACTTAACAACACACCACAATTTGCGTGAGTTGGAGGAAGAAATAAAAATCAATCAAATACATAGGAATAAAATATTCGCATCTTTTATTTTATTTAATTTTTTTTCTACACCCCCATGACAAAGAAAAAGAAAGAAGTTGAACTTTTCAAAATTCGAATATAAACAAATTGACAAAATATTACGATGGAAAAATAGATGTGAATATACCAGAAGAAAAAAGAAGTAGCACAAAAAAGGCGATTAATACCATATATATATTATACACAAAGAAAATGACCCATATGGTGCAGTGCAAGTGCTTAAGAAAGGTACTGATTAGAATATGAAAGTATATTATTGCCCTTAATATATTAAATGTCCAAAACGAGGAAGTAACCTTTTTTTTTTGTAATAAAAGAAAGAAAATTAAGAATCCCATTAATTGAGAATTAAAGATAATGACTGTAATAAATAATACCAAAAAAACCCTAATATGGGGTTAAGGGTCAATAGCTGAATAGTATAATTTAAAAAAATATATCAAATTTAAAATAAATTATAATAAATAAATAAATAAAAAAAAAAAAAAACACTCAAAAGCCCAATAAGTGATTAATAAGTTCCTCTCCTTCCTCTCTTTGTGTCTCTAATCCCTCTTTCTCTCTCTCTCTCTCTCTCTCTCTTTCTTTAGAGATACATGAATTCGCTCTCTACCTCTAAACGCCGTAACGGAGGTCTCTCATAAAACGCCGTTACTTTCTACGGAGAGAGAAGGGTTATTTAAGCACGTGTCGTTTTTTGAAAAAAAATTATATTTTTTTATTTTTTATTTAATTTTTTTTTGGGGGAGGAGGGGTTTATCGTTTTTATGTTAATGATGGCTTTGGAGCAGCAATTAAGTCTGGCACAAAACCCCGTTGACGGCGAAGCTGACGGCGTTACTAACGGCGTCGAGGCTGCGCGCCCGACGTCGTTTGTTGACGGCGACAAAACGCCGAGGCTGCCACGGTGGACGCGGCAGGAGATTCTGGTCCTGATACAGGGGAAGCGGGTGGCGGAGACTCGGGCGAGGCAGCGTGGCAGGTCGGCCGGGTTGCCATTCGGGTCGGGTCAGGTGGAGCCGAAGTGGGCGTCCGTGTCGTCGTACTGCAAGCGACACGGGGTGAACCGGGGCCCTGTGCAGTGCCGGAAGCGGTGGAGCAATTTGGCCGGCGATTACAAGAAGATTAAGGAATGGGAGTCTCAGGTGAAGGAGGAAACGGAGTCGTTTTGGGTCATGAGGAATGATTTGAGGAGAGAGAGGAAGTTGCCCGGGTTTTTCGACAAGGAGGTTTATGATATCCTCGATTCCGGGTCGGGTGGGGCTCCGGAGACCTCAATTCCGGGCCTCTCTTTGGCTTTGGCGGCTCCGGGTTCTGCGGCGGAGGATACGGAGGCGGATGCCGGAGTTTTGTTCGATAGTGGAAGAACCGCCGCCGCGGAGGATGGGCTGTTCTCGGATTTCGAGCAGGATGAATCGGGTCGGAGTCGGACCCCCGAAAAAGAGGCTCCACCGGTTCCAAAGGAGGTTCCTGCTCCTACGCCAATTTCCGGTAATTGCTGTTGAGGACTTTTCAATTTTTGAGTTTTTATTTTTATTTTTGGATTGGTCAGAATTACAAATCTTTAAATTTTTTTTTATATATATAAAATAAGAAAAAAATTAGATATATCTAGCGTGGCTTTCAGTGGGAATTGTTATTGTAGTCGTGTAGTGGTGGCCTTTTCTTTCCTCTTATTTATTGGTTTTGTATAGATTTTAGAGAAGTGTGATGTTTTATAAAGGGTTGGGTGGGATTTTTTTAATGGATTCGGTGAGAAACTTTTTTTTTTTTTTTTTTTTTTTTGGGTTTTGGGTTTTTGTGAAAGTCGTGGGTCATAATAAAACTTCATTTCCTTTTTGTTGTTTTGTTAAGGTTTTGGATGAATTCTTTAGGACCAAAAATGGTTATTGGAAAATGTTTTGCCAATAATTTGTGTTTGTTTTGATTTCCTTGTGTTTTTTAAACAGAGAAGCAGTATCAACCAGTACTACGAAGCTGTCAGGGTCAAGGTAAGGCTATTTTCTTGCTTGCTTTTCGGACTGATACATCTTGTTACTGATCTAGTGCTCTTGATCTTAATAATGGATGAAAAATTTGAAAAAAAAAAAAAAAAAAATCTTGAGGATAAAGTAATTGGAAAAAACTTTGGTGGTGGATTGAGAAAAGCTCTAATTGGTTCGTAGTTAACAATGTTGACTTTTTGTAGGACAAGTATCAGTTGGACTTAACTTACCACGCAATTCAGCCTTTGATTGTCTTAGGTGATTGTTTGAAAATGCACAAATTGATTTGTTATGGGATTACGTTTTAAACAAACAGATTGATTATCATGTGAAAATAATGATCAACTAGGTGAAGCCAATGTTTTCAAACCAACATCAAGTTGCAAAGTGAAAGTTGATAAGATCACGTGTGTACTGGGGTTCTGATTGTTAGCCTAATGACCAGGTCACAATCCGGGATTTCTTTCTTTCTTTCCCTTTTTTTTTTTTTGTCTGTTTTGATTCAACTTGACCTTTTGGGTCCTGCTTTTTCATGATAAACTGTTTAAACAAAGTTGTCATGCTTATGTTGGATTGCAGTATGCTCGTTGAGACTATTTGCATCATATAATTGTAGGTCTGTTTACAATTCTGAACTCTGTGTTGAACTTAGAGCCTTTTAGAAGTAGCTACAAAAATTACTGCACTATCTGTAGCCCTTTCCATGCTATCTACCAATAATCTAAGTTTTAAACGCTGCTGCCAAGAGCCTTGTAGCTCAGTGATATTGCTTGGTCTCCTTTACGGGGAGAAATATGGTTTAAATCCCCCCTCCCCCAACCATTGTAACAATTGAATTAAAATAATAATAAAATGAAATGTGTGTACACACACTCAACATAGGATTCTTTGTCAGAACTACAGTTCATATGCAGCTCTGGATAATTGTTAATATGTGAAATCAACTTAGTTAATTCAGGATAGTCTTAGCTATCAACCTTGATGTCAAGATTGGCGACTTTGATCAGATATCTAGCCCCTTTTTGCTTTCCACTTTGGTGTCTAATGTCTTGTCCGATCAGCCATATGTTATGCCCTTTTGTTGGATCTGATGTTTTGGAAATAGTTGTCTATCAATTGATACTGGAATATGTTTGAGAACCACTTGAAGGCTCGTGCTTGTTAATTTGACAATGCTCAAATTAAACAGAAGTTCTTTGAGTTGCGCTGAATTTCATACAATTTAAATTCTTTATCAAATGCCATTCATCTGGTCAGTCAGACTTGACCTTCATGATGCACTGGTTACCTTCTGCTTTAGACCATGGGTTTGCATTCTGGATTAGGTAAGAAAATACAGGTTTCTGTAATAGTGGAGTTCTGAGTTAGGTGTGCTAAGAACATATTTTAATTATTGACACAAATAATAAGAAGTTTGTTGATTGAATAAGTAGAACTATATTTTGTTCATGACACTTTTTTCCATCTGCAGGTACAACAAATGAGAAACGGCCAGCTTCAAATCCTGAGATAGGATCTACGTCTCAGGAGGGACGGAAGCGAAAAAGGCTTGCAATAGAAGAAGATGAGGAAACAGTTAGTCTGCAGAATCAGTTGGTTGATGTACTGGAAAAAAATGCGAAAATGCTGAGTGCTCAACTTGAATCTCAGAATGTGAATTTCCAACTGGATCGTGAACAGCGGAAAGATGATGTTAGTAGTTTGATTGGTGTTCTTAATAAGCTTGCAGATGCTTTAGGGAGGATCGCAGATAAGTTGTAGCGGACGGGGAATCTGAATACAGTGTACATAACAAGAGTTCTCTCCAACATTAATAGACGATAGCAGAGGCTGAAGAATGGAAGCATAAGATTTAAGGATTTATCTCTAGATGATGACATTCAATATGGCATTCAAATATGTTTTTCTTGATTTTTTCTTTTCTTTCTTTATATATCTCCTTTATTCGCCACTTGGGTGGCTTATTACTGCGTCATAGGTTACATACACAGATATTGATTACAGAATTTCAGATACCACATTTCCGCTTCTCTTCTGTTACATACCTCCAGTTTATAGGATATTCCTCTCGTTAATGTTTTTGTGATTGTACAAGTTCTTGATTTTAGTCAGCTGTATAAGCTTTTATTTTTTATTTCTGCCTTGCCTATAGGAAGAATTATTAATGTTACCTTCCTAAGCATGCATGGCAAGCATCTGGGAATTTTCACTGCTCATAGATTAACGTTTGACATTCTTAAGTCTCAGTGTATAGTCATGGGTATGAAAATGCTTAGACGATAATATTGTTACCCAAAAGAGAATTACATTTTAAATTCTATGATATAGGCTCTAAGAAATTAATCTGTGAAGATTTAAAAGGTAACCATTTAAATCCCATAGTTTAAAAAGTAACAAATTAAACCATAAGATATGAAAATAATAACAAATTAAACCCTCTACCTATATTAATTTTTGAACATAATGATTTTTTGATAATGATGTTGACCTTAAATGTTTTGAGGTTTAATTTGTTACTTTTAAAATTCCTGGAGTTTAATTCGTTCTTTTTAAAATTATAGAGTTTAATTTATTACTTTTAAAAATATCATATTTAATTTGTTATTTTTAAAATTATTGGATTTTTTTTTTACCGAGAGTGTTTAGAGCTCTTCTAGTGCCTACTATTCTCAAATTTTGTGTAGTCCCTTGTCCCATACATTAGGTAATTACAACTTACAAAGAATGATCCCTTAATGATGGTCTTAAGATATTGATTAAAGATTTCAAATTCGAGACTCAATAGATCTCATAATATAAGATTTAATTTGTTACACCAATTAATTATAAGATTTAAAAATAAATATACTCCTTTTTTTTTGGTTGGATATAAAAGGAAAAAGAATGTGTTTTTCTCTCCCTCGTAGGAGCCTTTCTCTCTCGATAGATACGAGTGTTTTCTCCCTGTTTACTTCCAGTGAGGGTTTTTCTTGGCCTACTCATCTATGTCTAGCTAGGTAGTAGTCATCATAAAGGTTTTTATGGAGCAAGAAGTAGTGAACAGTCTTTAAAAACTACAACTCACAAAAGAGGAAGAAGGGGATATTGTGTTGACGAATGTTACTAAATCGGAGATCTTGGAAGAATGTTCTTTAAGTCTCTTTGGACGGCTTCTCACCGACCGTCAGCAGAATCAAAGAGCTCTCAAAACTACTCTGAAGTCAGCATGGAAAATGGGGTCTGATTTGAGGATTGTTGAGGTTGGAAACAATATATTGCAGTTTAAGTTTGGTTCTCAGTGTCAATTGGAGTGGGTTGAAAAAGGGGGTCCATGGAATTTTGAAAATAATCTTCTTCTGCTTTGCCCGTGGAGGAAGGGATTAACTACAACAAATATCACCTTTACCCATGCTCCTTTTTGGATCCAAGTGTGGGGTTTGCCATTTGAATACATGTTTGGGGAAGCAGGGAAGGATATATGTGGCAAAATTGGTAAAGTAATTGAGGTGGACAAAAGATCACTTCAAGCTAAACAAGCAAAGTTTATGAGAATAAGGGTTGAAATCCCCATTGATAAGCCTCTTTGCCGAGGTGGGAACATCACAAATACTGATGGTGTTCGTTGCTGGCTCACATTCAGGTATGAACGTCTCCCTACTTTCTGTTATATATGTGGTTTAATTGGGCATGATGATAAACACTGTTGTAAGAGTCAGCAAGAAGGCTTGAAGGAAAGACAATATGGGGAATGGCTTAGGGCTGGTAGTGTAGTCAAAAATGGAGGGGAAAGAGGAAAAACAAAGGTGAATGGAGGATCAGATTCTATGGTGAATGATGGAGCAGGTGCCAAGTCACACGGTGCAGCTAGTTTTTTTGGTGCATCAGTTCAAACGGAAGAGAATAGATGTGACAACCGGAACAGTAACCATGAATGGCAGTGATGACAGCCTCGGGTTCAGAAGCAAAGTCCAAAAATTCAAATTTTTCTGAGCAGGACAGCCTTGACAGATGGGATGGGCCTGCTGTGACTGCATGTGTTGTTAAGGAAAAGCTGGAAACTCGGTACAAAGGGAACGAAATAGGCGCTGGTTTGGTTAAGGAGTTGTTCAAGGAGAAGGAAGTTGCCATGTCAGCAACTAATATTAGTATGTGTGGGCCGGGTAAGGAAGCTTCTGAGGTTAGCAGCCCAATAAAGTTTAAAATGGAAGTAGATAGCAATAAATATGCTAAGGGCCTGAGCCCAAAAACAGAAAAGAAAGCCACGGGTAAAGGAAGAATAAAGAAAATGGCTAGAGAGAAAAATGAGGCCCATGAGAAAAATATCATAAGCCAGAGCCCACGGAGTGGAAAAAAAAGACTGGGAAACATTGAGGCTCTTACAGAAACTGAAAGAATGGATCAAAAACGTGTGTGTGCAGAGCTTGATAGCAACAGTCCAAATTTTTTTAATGAAACGGCGGTGGCTGTGTGGCAGCACCGCCGAGAACAATGAGGACTTTAGGGTGGAACTGCCGATTGCTTGGGAACCCTCGGACAATTCAAGAGTTGCGCGACTTAGTGCAACAATGGGATCCCGATTTTGTGTTCTTATCAGAAACGAAATTAAAGAAGAGTAGTATGGAGAAGAGGAAAAGGAATGTTGGCTTCATCAATGGCTTAATTGTGCCAAGTGTGGGAAGAAGTGGGGGCTTAGCCCTGCTTTGGAGGAAGGATATTACTGTAGATATTCAAAGTTATTCAAATAGGCATATTAATGCCATTGTTACTGAGGGTTCCGGATTTAAATGGCGGATTACTGGGTTTTATGGAAATCCTAAAGCTCACCGGCGAAAAGAATCATGGGATTTACTTAAGGCTTTTAGCAGGAAGTTTAATCTCTCCTGGTTATGTCTTGGTGACTTTAATGAAATCACGTCAATGAGAGAAAAATTAGGAGGAGCCCGAAGATGTCAAAGGCAAATGGAGGAATTCAGGGAAGCAATTAATTGTTGTAGCTTCAAGGATCTCAGGTTTTGTGGTCCGGAATACACTTGGTGTAATATGCAAGAAGGTGTGCATAGGAGGTGTCTTCGGTTAGACAGAGCATTGGCTACGCAAGATTGGATTAATCACTATAAAGATATGAGAGTGCACCACTTAGTAGAATCAACTAGTGATCATGTAGCACTATTAATTTCTGATTCCTTTGCCATGAAAAAGCCCCAGAGGAGATTCCAGTTTGAAGCAATGTGGACAAGAAGAGAAGAATGTAGAGATATTATTAAGGAGGCTTGGACTGGAAGTGTGAGAGCTGATAACCCAGGTGACATAGTGGCTAGTCTCAAAAGGTGTGCGGATGACCTTCCAAAATGGAATAGAACAGTTTTTGGCCATGTTCCAAGGCAGATTCAAAAGAAGAGGAATGTCTTAAATGATCTGGTATTAAGGGATCAGAATGGAAGGAATGGTAGGGAGATAAACAAGATCGGAAAGGAGATTAATGAGTTGCTGGATTGTGAGAAAGTTATGTGGCAACAAAGATCAAAAGTTCAGTGGATGAGTCTTGGAGATTGCAATACAAAATACTTCCATTCTAAGGCTTTCGGGAGGAAAAAGAAAAACACAATCACCAGACTTTTGGATGAATTGGGGGTCTGGAGAGAATCTACTTTGGGAGTGGTAGAAGTTGATGTGTCTTATTTTGAGAAGCTTTATACAACATCTCATCCGGACAGAATTCAGGAGGTTATTGACACTATGGAATCAAAGGTGTCTATTGAAATGAATCAAAATCTTATTAAGCAATTCACAAATGAAGAAGTTGAAGCAGCCCTAAAACAGATGCACCCGACCAAATCTCCCGGCCCAGATGGTATGTCTGCTATCTTTTATCAAAAATTCTGGGATATTGTGGGTCATTGTGAATATGGTTCTTAATGTTTTAAATTCTAATATGTTCATGGCTGATATAAATAAAACTTATATTACTCTTGTTCCAAAAAATAACAATGCTTCTAGAATGACGGATTTTAGACCAATTAGCCTAAGCAATGTTATTTATAAGCTTATTGCTAAGGTCTTAACTAATCGTCTCAAATTGATCATTCCCCAAATAATATCGGAAAATCAGAGTTCTTTTATTACTGGGAGGCTTATAACAAATAATGTTCTTATTGCTTTTGAGATGATGCATTACCTAGAACATAAGAAAGTGGGTAAGGATTGTTATATGGCAATTAAATTGGACATGAGTAAGGCTTACGATAGGGTGGAATGGGGCTTCATTGAGCAAGTTATGAGAAAATTAGGCTTCCATGAGAGGTGGATTGGCTTGATAATGAGATGCATAACAACTGTCTCCTATTCTGTGCTTATAAATGGGGTAGCTCATGGTAATATTATGCCTTCAAGGGGACTCTGTCAAGGGGATCCTCTGTCATCTTATCTGTTTCTTTTATGTGCAGATGGTTTCTCTTCGCTCATTAATAAGGCTGTAAGAAGTCAAGCTATGAGTGGACTGTCCATTTGTAGAGGCTGCCTTATGATATCACACCTCTTTTTTGCGCATGACAGTTTGCTTTTCTATAAGGTCAGCAGCCAGGAATGCCAGCATTTAATTGATATTCTCCGGTTGTATGAGGCTGCTTCGGGTCAAAAAATCAATATAGACAAATCATCGGTTTTCTTTAGTGCCAATACCCTTGAGGAGAAGAAGGTTGAGACCTTGGATATTCTTGGGCCGATGCAGGATTCTCGATATAGTAAGTATCTTGGTCTTCCCTCAATCATTGGCAAATCAAAGATTGATGTATTTGCGGAAATCAAAGAAAGAGTGGGAAGGAAACTGTCTGGGTGGAAGGAAAAAATTCTTTCTATAGGTGGTAGAGAGATTTTGATCAAAGCGGTGGCCCAAGCTATTCCTACATACACTATGAGCTGTTTTCAGCTTCCTAAAGGGTTGTGTGATGAGATTGAAAGCATGACAAGAAGGTTTTGGTGGGGTCAGCAGGCTTAGGAGTCTAAGGTTGCTTGGGTGAGTTGGAGGAAGTTATGCAAGTCCAAGCTTAAAGGTGGTATGAGTTTCAAAAATCTCCAAGCATTCAATCTTGCCATGCTTGCAAAGCAAGGTTGGAGGCTCCTTGAGAACTCAAACTCATTAGTAGCTCGAATATATAGAGCTAAGTATTATCCCCATGGTGATGTTCTTAAAGCTGGTTTGGGGTCTAGCCCATCCTTTACTTGGAGAAGCATAATGCAGGGGCTTGAAGTTGTGAGGAAAGGAACGCGATGGAGAGTTGGCAATGGAAGATTGATTCATATCTGGGATGATAAATGGTTGCCCAATCCCACAACGTATAAGGTTGTTTCTCCTCCTCCTCAAAATTTTGATAATTTTCCCATGGTCTTAACTCTTATTGATTGTGATTCTAGAAGATGGAAAGTGGACCTTGTGAAGTCTCTATTCTTGCCATTTGATGCAAGGACTATTCTTAATATCCCAATTAGCTATAATCTTCCGGAGGATAAAATTATTTGGGTTGGTAACAATAGGGGTGTTTTCACTGTCAAGAGTGCGTATTATGTTGCACTTAATTTAGTGGAATCATCTGAGGAGGGAGAATGCTCTTATAATGACCCAAGGGAACTTTTGTGGAGGAAGTTATGGCATTTACATATCCCATCAAAGATTAAAATCTTTGCTTAGAGGGCATGTGTGGATGCCCTTCCAACAATGGTGAACTTGCAAAAAAGAGGTATTGGGATTAGTGATTTGTGTCCTTGTTGTGGCGTTGAATCTGAGACTCTTTTTCACTCAATTATTAATTGTGAAGTGGCTAGAAGAGTTTGGGATAATTAGGAAGTAATAGTGTGGAAAACTGGCAGGGGCTTGTGGACATCTCTGATGTAGCTTTGGATATTTTGAGGAATGGCACTAATCGTGATTTGGAGGTGTTTTTTGGGGTTGCTTGGTCTATTTGGTATAATAGGAATCAAGTTGCCTTTGAATCAAAGTGCCAAATGCCGGGTCAAATTTGGAGGTTTGCTAGGAGTTTTCTACAAGACTATAAAGGTGCTTTGGTGGCTTTGAACACGAATCCAGCAGAGAAGATTAATAGGTGGACTCCTCCACCGCCTGGGGTTGTTAAGATCAATGTTGATGGGGCGACATCTGAGGATGGGCAAAACTCTAGTGTTGGGGCTGTTATTTGTGATTCTTGTGGTGCAATAATTGTGGCTTGTGGTGCAGTAATTGTGGCTTGTGGTAAATTCCTGCAAGGTCAGTTTTCAGTTGCAGAGGTGGAAGCTCTTGCCGTGGAATCCGGGATTCTGCTTGCTTGGGATATGAAGCTCACTCAAATTATTGTTGAATCTAATGCTATATCCATTGTTAATAGTATTGATGAGAATTTCATGGAATGCAGTATTGGCCATCTATTTCAAGGCATCCTTGCCTTGCTGAGCTCTTTTACTAGTTGGAAGGTCAATCATGTGAAACGGGATTACAACAGAGTTGCTCATGAGGTAGCTCATCTGGCAAGACGATGTGAAAACTCGCAGGTGTGGATAGGAGTTCTTCCTATGGTAGTGCAGGAAATTGTTCAATCTAAGTGTATTAAATAGTGCCTGCGTTTCTTTTCTCTGTGAGTTCTGTTGTAATTCCTTTTCTTTGCTTGTTTTATTGTAATTGCAAGCTTTGCATCAAAAAAAAAAAAAAAAAAAAAAAAGGAAAAAGAATGTTGGGAGGTGGAATAGAACTTATGACAAAAACCATTAAACGTTTACATGATTTTTTAATGGGTAAACTATATATTCGGTCTCTATCCTTTACACCAACCATATTTCAATTTGGTCATAACTTTTTAATTGTGTCAATTTAGCCCTAACCTTTCAGTGTCATGTCAATTTAGTCTCTACCATTATATCTTGGATGAAAATTGCTATCATGGCAAACAGCCAAAATAAAATTTTAGTTTATTCTCACATCAACAAAAGCTAATTTTTATTTTAGCGATTAAGCACATCATCAATTTTCATTCAAAGGATATTGCAGTGACTAAATTGACACGGTACTGAAAGGTTAGGGACCAAATTGACACAATTGAAAAGTTAATGATCAAATTGAAATATAGTGTATAGGATAGGGACTAAAAACGTAGTTTACCATTTTTTAATTGGAAAAACAAAAATTGAGAAAATTACACTTTACCACCATAAACTATACACTAGATTACACTTTGCACTCTAAACTATTCGAATGCACATTTTGCACCCTAAACTATCACACTTTGCACACTCACATTACTTTTACTGTTAAGTTAGATAGAAATTTATATCACATGACTTACACATAATTTTCGCTTAGGTGTCACACTATTTAAAGACCAAAACACCCTTTTCACAAACAATTAAAAACAAAATGCTTTTTTTTTTTTGTCTTTCTCTCTCTGCGTACAGCTTCCCCTCTCTCCTACCCAGCAGCTCTTCCCTTGTATGACTGACTGTATTTCTTTTCTAAGAACATCAAAGGTTAAAGCTGGCACCGTATGACTGACTACATTGTATTTTATAAAGCACTGAAGGACAATGAGTTTTAATTTTCAAAGAACTACGTAATATTGCTAGTCCTTTAATTCCATTAAACAAGAGCCAATTCAACACCATCTTTGTGTTGCTTGTAATAACTAATGAGCTAATCTTGGAAATGAATAGCAAAACAAGACCGAAATGTTTTAATCTATTTCCCTCTATTTGAAAAACCGAACATAAAGTCAAATAATTCCCAGAAAACAATGGTGGTATGTTTAGGCAAGCCCAAAAGTAGGGAAACATCCTAGCTACCAATCACTTCATTTGACCTTAGGGGGACTTGTGCTTATCAGCAATTGATTTGTGGAGAAGAGAAACTGAATAATGGTAAAGAGGAGAAGAGTTGCCATGGACAAGAGAGAGGGGAAGAGCTGTACCTGTACGCACGAGAGAGAGAGAGAGAGGCTTGGGAAAAAAATGAGAAAAGAAATAAGCATTTGGTTTTAATTATTAGTGAAAATGGTGTTTTGGTCTTTAAACAGTGTGTCACCGAAGTAAAAATCATGTGAAAGTCATGTAATATTAATTTCTGTCTAACTTAATAGTAAAAGTAATGTGGGGGTGCAAAGTGTGATAATTGTGAATCTGTGATAGTTTAAGGTGCAAAGTAAGGCTTTCCAGATTAATCCGGTAACCCGACCCACCCGAAGAACCGACCGGATCCGACTCGAATTCGGCTGACCTGACTGCTCCAGCGGGTCGGCGGCGGGTCTTCACCACCAGAAACCGATTCCGGCAGGTCGGTTTTGGTTTTCCTCCCCTAAAACCCGAAAAACTCGAACTGACCGAAAGATTTCCAGTTTCCGGCCAAAATTTCCAGATCCCGACCAAAATTTCCAAAATCCGGCGATAGTTTTCCAGAATTCGGATAAGAAACCCAGATTCCAGCGATATTTCCCTTATATCCAATGAGATTTTGACCAGATTTGGCGAAATCTCATCAAATCTGGTGAGATTTTTGTCGGATCTGGCGAAATCTCACTGAATCTAAGGGAAATATCGCCGGAATCTGGAAAACTATCGTCGGAATCTGGGTTTCTTCGCCGAATCTGTGTTTTTTTCACCGTTTTCTCGCCGTCTTCTCAGATCTATGACTCCGACCGACCCGCCCGCCACCCGTTGATGGTTTAAACCGCCCGACCCGATTACTCCAGCAGGTCGGCGGCGGGTGCAATTTTTTCCCACCCGATTCCGGCATGTTGGTTCCGAGTTGGGCACAAACCTGACCCGGACCGACCCGTGGACAGCCCTAGTGCAAAGTGTGCATTCAAATAATTTAGGGTGCAAAATGTAATGTAGTGTATAGTTTAGGGTGGTAAAGTGTAATTTCCCTAAACAAAAATGAAAGAAATGAAAAAAAAAATGAAAGAGGAATTTCTAATGAAAATTCCCAGCTTATGCACTTAGTGTCGACTCAATCCCTAAGCTTAAGGATACCATTACAAAAAGGTCCTACTGCTTTAGAAAAAGGTCTTCCCCATTATAAAAAAATACCCAAATTTTTACAATAATAAATGTTTAAAATTTAAAAAAAAAAAAAACCACACGCTATTTCTCTCACCTCTAAAAAGTCCTCCATAAAATTAGACCAATAGAAATTCAAGCCAATTGAAACCCCAAACTAATTGGAAAAATAAATGTTGTAAATATGTTGAGTCATTAATTACGGTTAATTTTTCCTAAAGACTTTTGAGGTTTCAATTTTTTGTAAACCAATACCCTACACAATATTTAAATTAAAAATCATATTACAAATTTACTTAACCATGCTTGAACCATGAAAATTAAAGATAAGGTAAATTGCCTGTTAAAAATTAAATAAAATTTTCTTTATATTAAATTTTATTCTTGAACCATGATATTTGTTCTCTATTTGAAATTAACCTTAATTTAGTTAGTATTTATTCATCAAATTATGTGTTTAACTTATCATAATGAGCTTTTTTCCAGTTAAATATAAAATGTTCCACTTAGATTTATCATTATAGGTCTCAAAAAAAGGGCAAAAAACAAAAAGGAAGGTATCTACTTTATCCTTTGACGCAATTAAGCAATTAGATTCATGTTACCCCTAGACTATGTAGATTGCATTATTTCCATCAATGCCTTTATTAATCCCAACAACTTTATTCCCATAGCTAGACCTAGCATCTCATAAATATTCACTCTCCATATAATTATGAGATGCAAGGTCTATTCTTATGAATGCAATTCACTTTTCATAATACCGTAGTATTAGAGCATTCGCAGTAGGCTTAGCAAAGAGCTTAGCCAAAATTTACCAAATTTCCCTTAAAACACCCTCGCATCAGCCTCAACAAAACTGAAAGCGAAACTAGTTTTTGAACAATGGTTTGCTCAATAAATCATTTTAATTCTTTTTTTTTTTTTTAAATCTTCACACTCTGTCTCTTCATGCCAGAACAAAACAGAAGGCTCTCAATTGCAATGAAAGTAGGCACAACTGTCTTGGGTTGATTGATTTGGCCATTTTTGGTGGCTATCTAAGCATGAGTTGGTCGATTAGGCGATGGGTGTGGGGTAGTAAAGCTGGTTGGGTTGTGATCTGGGTGGAGGATGCCGGTTGTTGTGGGTCACCATTGTTCATTTGTTTGGTTTCTTTCTTTTAGCTAAAGTAGATCTGTTTGATTTATGTTTCGGGTTTGATTGTTTGATATGTATTTGAGGCAGGGCTGTGATTGTTTGATCTGGAAGATATGTGAAAAAAAAAATTAGGATAGGAAAAAAAATATATATTTATTTATTTGAAAATAATAGTAGATTAGTTAAAGTAGCAAAAGTTGGATATTTATACTAAATTTGACTACAAATACACTGAGCCTAATATGAATGCTCTTAGAGGGGGCTAGAAAGCATGAGAGCCCATATAAAATAAAAATAAGTAAAAGGTTTGGTTTCAAAAATGTTTGGAGCCAACCATTAAAAAGAAAATGACATGTTTCCCATAATGACTCACTTGGTTGGTTGGGTTAAGTAAGTCATGTGACCAAAGCTCAATTTTTTCCAGGTAAACATGCCAATAACCTTCTAGCTCATTTAGGAGCTCTTGGTGTTTCCAAGAAAAACGTTCAATGATCAACCCAACCCCCCCCCCCCCCCCCCCCCCCCCCCCCCCTCCCCCGCACCCCGCTGCACAACCCAAAGAACATATAATGGATATTGTGACTAGCAGACGATCATATCAGGCAACTGATTCTAAAAATATGGCTGTTGTCTGTTGAGAACAACCATTGCTAGCATAGCTTAATTGCAAAGTTACCGATATGTACTCCATCACAAAATATATGAATCAATTGGGGGTAAACGTTTTAAGTGACAATGCTATTCATTTACAAAAGATATTCTTACAGAATGTAGCATTCTCATACACTAGTGATAGGAACTAATGATAGGATTTGAACTATGGCATGAGTTTTGCAACATACCAATGGGCCAAGAGCCCAAGACATCTGTCATCTCATATGCACTACTGTTTAATGACTGATAATCCCACAAAGCTACAAACAAAAGACAATAAGCTTATGTGATAAAAGAGTTCAAAAGATACCATGAGATTTCTGTCAGAAATCTATCATGAACCATCGCTCAAGCCTGCCTGTCTGAAACTTCAGAGAACATCAAGAATCGTCGTCATCTGACCTTGACTTTGTCCGATATCTCCTACCAGATTTTTGGAAACCAGCACTTCCGTCTGCTGCATTTGTTTGTGATTCATCCTCCTCCATTGCACTAACTTCATGTTGGGCTTCCCCAGCCGCAATTCCTACAAGAAAGCCTGCTCGATGCAAGAACTGCTTACGATCTTCTTCCATGTTTTGATTTAACACACCACTATCACTTACTGCTTTGGCATCACTAGTCTTTTTCTTTGGAATAAAGATCACAGACTTTGACAGATCAACTGAAGTATCAGCTGGCTCTAACCTTGACTCTGGAAGCTTTGATTTATTTACAAGATTAATGAAGTCCATATATGCTTGAGCATTAGATTCTTCATCAAATTCACTCGTTGAATCAAAACTATAACGTGTATACTTGGAAGGATTTAGTAAATAATCCGGTAACATAGAAGCATTTTGGCCTTCCAGAGCTCCATCATCTGAACCCATAGGCTCCATCAAGGAGGCAGCCATAGTCTTTTCTTCTTCTTCAAAAACACTTCCAACACTAGGGTCAAACCTGACACGTTTTTGTGGCTTAAAAACGGCATTATTGTCCTTCCTCTTCAATATGGATCTCAGTTGCTTACAATCTTCAGATGTTTCTACATGCTGCCCCTTAACTTCTGATTCATGAGCACCACCAGAATTGTGCTTTTGACCTTCAGCTTCATCTTCATCTTCTTTTAGCCTAATTTTTGCAGCCAGGTGATTGGCACGTGGATCCTTTGCAGTACTAGTACCATGTAATGAATTGGTAAGCACATTGTGAGAGTTCAAATAAGACCCATGATCAGAAACATCTCCCATAAACAAACGATCACCCGCATTTTCTCTGCCTGTAGCCACTTTGTCAAACTCATCTTCCTCTTCCTACAACCAGTTCCAATCAAATAAGCAAAACAAAGAGAGTAAGCCTCCACCGGAAAAAGAACAAGTAAAAGAAAAACAAAGAGATCATGATAGTACTATTTTCAACTTACATATAGACGCTCTTATTGGTATGCTACGACAACATTGATGACATCTACGGCTCTTCCCCCCTACAGCATCCATGCCACCCCATACAAGTACATTGCTCATGTAAAAAAAAAAAAAACCATAGGGCATCCATATTCAACAGATTCGGTTTTTTTTTTTTTTTTTTTTTTTTAAACGTAAGGAAGCTTTCTAAAGAATAGCCCTTTGGACTCGCTTCTAACCAGTAAAACCAATAGACAACTGACCCCCACCTGCTAAAACCATTTGCCATATAATCCAAGGGCGTTCACCCCTAACAAGCTAAGCAGAGTACATATGCTCATGCCCAAGAGTATAGACCCCCACCCACCATAACTAGTTGCCAGGTAATCCAACAGCATTCACCTCTGACGGACTAAGCAGTTTATGCTCATGCCCAAGAGCACAGATTCGGGTATGATATTTATTAATTAGTTGATATATTGTCAACATTTCCCTCCAACTACAATTTTTCGCTCATTATAATTGTTGTTGTTGTTTAATCCTTAACTCATTACTTGGGCATATATGATTGGTAAGTTACAAGGAACTTTTGAACCCCACTCATTCTCGCAGAGGAAAAAGTGCCATTTGAGTCAAAGCTCATGGTCACTTAGGCAGATTCAACACTCAAAGAGTTGCAATACTATGTAAAGACCAATCGTTTCCTACTTTGTTTGAAGTTTCAACATCTTGTCCTACTTAAAAACCATCAAACTAAATAGCTATTCGAAAAATATCATTATTATTACCCTATTTTATAACTAGTTTCCACAATACGAGTGACCCTTAGACACTTAACATTAATTTTTTTTTTTTTTATTGATATCCTTTATACCAAAAAAAAAAAAAACAGATAAATTAAAATCAAAATTATGCAAAATGAAAAGAAACAAACCTCGCGGTCGAGAGTGGGGTCCAAGCCGATCGAAGATCTGATTTCCCATTCGTCTATATCAGCATCTCCGCCTCTAAACGACCGATCGGACTGTTCATCCGCGTCGTCGTTTTGGTCATCGAGCTCTCTACGAAGCTTTCTTCGCGAAGCTCTTTGGTCTTTCTTAAAGCACTCGTTGAACGCCGATGAGCACGGCGTGTCGTCGCGATCGCGTGTGTCGTTACTTTCTCGCCTCCATTCTCGTCGCTCGACCTCGCCGTCGGTGAGTGACCACGGCGATGATTTCGAGGATGCGAGGGATCCGAACACCTTTTCGACTCGGGCTCGGAAGCTATCGTCTACGGATTCTGAGGACGCCATTGAAGGAGAAGGAGAAGGAGAAGGAGATTTTTTGAGGTTTTCGTTCGGTGTGTATTGTGTTTGTGTGAGTGTGTGATCCTTTTAACAAGGAAAGGCAAAAGGAACCGCCTGTCGGTCATTATATGGTTTCAGCGGGGTGTTTAGGTAATTTGATAACTTTGGGCTTTTTGTTTTTTTAGAGAAGGATATTTGGGCTTGGTTTAAGGCTTTTTTTTCTTTTTTTCTTTTTTCTTTTTTGGTTTAGATTGGGCTTGTTTTTCCTTTTTAAATGGGACCATAATGATAATGGGCCTGAGCTTTGTCTTATTTTTGGCCCACGTTGGTTTTCGGATGCTGTCCACGGGCGTTGGTGAAAAAAAAAATTTTTTTTTTATTTTTTGAAACCAAAAACAAACATCATTCATGCAATATTTAAAGGAACTTGAATCCAAATACAATGCCTCTAAGGCAGGTTATGGTGATTGTTCCAGCTATACAACATTATCATCTATGTGGTAAGCATGGCAAGCCAGAGAATGGGCTACAGAGTTTGCACTACGATAAACACAAATTGCAGAGAAGCTCCTAAGACCTGCAGTTAAACATCGAATGTCTTCATATATCAGTCCCAACTGAGAGATTGACAGCTAGGGATGAAATTGCTTTCATGACATTTACATTATCTCCCATAAGGATAATCTCTGAGAAGCCTGCATCCACCACAAATTCCATTGCTTTCCGACATGTCAACACCTCTGCCTCCTTGCTATCCAGTACTGGTGGTCCCTTAGCTGATAGAGCCGCCATCACTAACCCCATCTCATTTCGAACCACTACACCACAACCAAATGCACCTATCTGTGTATATACAGCAGCATCAAAATTCAATTTGTAAACAAAGCCCGACGGTGGCCTCCACGACTGCCTTGGCACTGCATGTGCAGGAATAGTAATTTGGTTTTGAGCCTCCTTATACTCCTCTAAGTAGTCTCTTGCTCTTATATTTAGCTGAGTTGGGTCCTGTAGCTTACCTCCATGGACAACCGTATTTCTTTGGTTCCAAATTAGCCAACATTGGACTAAAAAAAATTCATACTCCTCCATGGACAGCTTGTTCAACATAGCTATAAATAGTTGCAATATATCTTCTTGACCACTGGCACACTTTTGAATTCGAATTGGACATCCAGCCTAGACATCCTGAGCCACACCACATTCCCACAATCCATGAACAACTGATTCAGAAGCTTGTTTATATATACTGCAAATCCCATTTTCTATAACCCTTCGTTTAACCAAATTCTGTCGTGTTGGCAAGATATCTTGGCATGCTCTCCAACCAAAGACTTTTATCTTGTTTGGCACATGAAGCTTCCACAGTTTTCCCCAAACCTGACCACCTACCATTGGTTCCGAGCTCTCTACCATCCCATTATCTTCCTTGGAAATCAATCTAGCTATGTGATTGCCTGACTTCACCAAGTAAGCCCCATTCTTATCATACATCCACAAGACTGAATCACAAACATGTCTTTTGCTTAGAGGGATTCGAAGAATTGCTTCTGCATCAGTCCAGTGAAAACTAGATTCAATCAAAACACGATCCGACCAATGAATTCTCCAATCAATCAGATCCGACACTCTCCACTTCCATTCCTCTTGGGCTAGTGGATGAATTACCATATTTGTTGGATGATTCGGGATCCACTTGTCCTGCATAACTCGAATTGTTGAGCCATTTCCCAACCTCCAGCAGCACCCTTTCCTCAGAATTGGTTGCGTTGCCATTAAGCTTTTCCACACAAAAAAGCTATTTGGGATGTCTGAGGCTTCCAAAAAAATTACACCTTGGGAAATATTTTGATTTAAAATACCTATAAATAAGGGACCCATCCTCTTGTAAAAGTTTCCAACCTTGTTTTGCGGGGATATTTGCAGATTAGCGTAGTGAAGGAATATAATATCGTTAGTTAGTAAGGTTTTGAAAGAATGTAAGAAACTAGTATCTCGAGTTTTTAAAACTTGATTTCAATAAGAAATCGAGTCTCAAAGACTCGAGATCGATTGCTGACATGGAAATATTTTTGCCACATGGAACTCGAGTCTTAAAGACTTGAGTTTCGTAGAATAAGAAAACGAATCTGAAGAATTGAAGAAGATCTGAAATTGAAGAAGAAAAGAAGACGAAGTGACCCACAGAGGAAGAAGAAGAACAGTCCCAACGAGAATAGAAAGAACACGAAGAAGAAAGAAACCCATGGTGAAGAAGAAGAAAGGAATCTGCAGAAAAAGAAAGGAACCCAAGCACAAAAAAGAAAGGAACCTACAGAAGAAGAACCCAGAAAAAACAGAGGAGAAGAACGGACCAGAAAGAACACGAAGAAGAAAGAAACCCATGGTGAAGAAGAAGAAAGGAACATGCAGAAAAAGAAAGGAACCCAAGCACAAAAAAGAAAGGAACCTGCAGAAGAAGAACCCAAAAGAAACAGAGAAGAAGAACGGACCAGGTGAAGAAAAAGAAGAATAAGAAGAATGACGGAAATCGAGTTTTAAATACTCAATTTTCACGTGGATTTTTTCCATGTAACTTGAGTTTTAAAAACTCGAGTTCCATTTTGAACTCGATTTTCTAAAATTTGAGATGCTAGTTTGCTACATTCTTTACAAATATGATAACTAACTAAAATATTTCAAAAATAATGTTAAATGAAAAAAAATTCCTTGTTTTGCCAACATAGCTAGATTGAAACTCCTGAAATCTCGAAATCCCATTCCACCCTCCTTCTTAGATTTGGTCAGCATGTCCCAGCTTTTCCAGTGGATCTTCCTCTCTTCACCAATTTGCCCCCACCAAAATCTTGCACACATAGAGTTAAGTTCATCACAAAGCTTAACCGGTAGTTGAAAAACACCCATCTTATATAGGAATGGATTCGGCCACTGCTTTTATCAGCACTTCTTTTCCAGCTCTAGATAGTAATTTTCCTTTCCATCCTTGGATTTTTATTTTTTTCCAAACTTTTTCCTTAAGAAAAGAGAAGGTTTGGTATTTTGACCTTCCAACTAATGTAGGAAGCCCTAGGTAGGTTTCAATCTGGTCCACCTCTTTAACTCCCAAGATATTCTTTATCAAATTTTTCTGCCCAATTACTGTATTGCTACAAAAGAAAATTGAAGACTTCTTGAAATTGATACATTGGCCTGAAGCCGCTGCATATAGTTGCAAAGTATCATTAATGACTTGGACTTCTTGTTGATTAGCTTGGCAAAACAGTAGAGAGTCATCAGCAAATAATAAATGGGAGATACTAGGAGCTTTCCTACATATGGAAATACCATGGAGTTGCCCATCCTCCTCGGCCTTTGCTAGCAAAGACGTGAAACCTTCTGCACATAAAATAAATAAATAAGGCGATAAGGGGTCTCCTTGACGAAGCCCCCTAGATGGGAGTATGTTACCAAAAGCTTTACCATTAATACGAACTGAATAAGAGGGTGTAGTAACACAACTCATGACCCGATCAATCCACACTGCTGGGAAACCCATCTTGATCATTCTACCCTTGAGGAAATGTCATTCAACCCTGTCATAAGCTTTGCTAATATCCAGTTTCAATGCAAGTGCCCCTTTTTTTTTTCCTTTTTTTCTACAGTGCATAGCTTGCAGAGTCTCATATGCCACTAATACATTTTCGTTATAAGGCGGCCTGTGACAAAAGCACTTTGAGTTGGAGATATCAACTGGGGGAGAATTTGCTTCAGTCTATTAGCCAAAACTTTGGATATGATTTTGTAGATGACATTACAAAGGCTAATGGGTCTAAAATCTGAAATTTTTTGTGGCGACTTAATTTTAGGGATAAGAACAATATGAGTGTAATTAATCTTAGGCACCATATTACCAGAATTCAAAAAATCTAAAATTGCATTAGTCACATCATCACTCACAATATGCCAAAAAATTTTATAAAAGAAAACATTCATACCATCAGGTCCAAGAGCCTTCGTTGGTCCCATTTGGAACAACGCTGCTTTTATTTCTTCAACACCAGTCACTGGACAAAGCCTCTTGCATATCTGGGGTAACTTTGTGAGCCACTGTATTCAGACATTCTTCCATCTGATCACACGTACTTGAGGTGAAAATTTCCTTAAAATAATCCGTCACCACTCCAGCAATATCATCAACTTCTTCGATCCTCACATTTTGCTAATTCTTAATCCCCTGAATGAGGTTCCTTCATCGCCTTTTGGAAGCCTTTGAATGAAATAACTTTGCGTTCTTGTCTCCATGCTTCAACCATGGAAGCCGAGAACGCTGAGCCCAATATATTTCTTGCTTGCGTAAAAGTTCATCCAGCTTCTTACTTACTACCAAAAACTCGGCTTTATTCTTCCGAATAATCTGAAGCATTTAGAAACTCAACCCGAGCCTGGAGTCTTTTGATTTCATCGGTATCAAGATGAGTCTTAGAAGCTCCCCAAGCGTTTAGTTCCACCCCACAGCCCACAATCTTGATTTTTTATATTACCTAGCTCTGAAATCGCCTCCTCATATTTAGCCCAGGACTCCCTAATAACCGTTTCACAATCTTCCCACAATAACCAGGACTCTTCGAATTTGAATCCCCAATTGCCTTTAACTCTGTTTCCCCTATCCGTTTTGGAGTGCAAGATTAATGGGAGATGATTCGAGGCATGTGAGAATAGGTGAGTCACAATGCTAGCTGAAAACTTATCTCTCCACTCTAGATTTGCTATTGCCCGATCTAATCGTTCCCTTGTATTAGCTAGACCAAGTCGCTTGTTGTTCCACATGAAAGATTATCCTTTAAATCCCAAGTCCACCAAATTGCAAGAATTCAGTGCCATTCGAAACTCTTCCATCTGTTTATACGGAGGTTGATATTTGCTTTGTTTTTCAAAAGCATGAAGAAATGCATTGAAATCTCCAATACAACACCATGGCCCAGTAACAAAAGAAGAGAGATGTCTCAACAGTGCCCAAGATTGATGTTTCTGAGTCGCCTTAGGCCATCCATAAAAACAAGTTAAAAACCACTCAAACCCATTCTCTTCCACTACCTTTGCTAAAACATGATTCTCAGTAAAGTTAATGACATCCAAAGCCACTTCTGATTTCCAAATCAATGCTATACCTCCCCCTGAATTTGGCTTTTAATAATTAGCTTGTTTGTAAAGTGTAATTCTTTGTAATGTCTATCAAACCTATCTCTATCCAATCTTGTTTCCGTTAAAAAAAACACCGTGAGAGCTTAATCCCTCACTAGCTTATGAAGGCTTCGAACTATCCAAAGGTTCCCAAGCCCTTGGCAATTCCAACTTAATAGCCTCATTGTGCTTGGCAAGGGTGATCCAATACCCTCACCGTTTCTTCATTCTGATAAACATCCTACACTTGCACTCTACCCTATTTTCCTTGTTCTTTCACTAATCCAGCCTCCAACTCTACATCCATATGTTGAATGTCCCTTTTCCCCAAAATTGGCATGGATTCATTCTTACTTGATCCCTGTGGTGGGCCTTTTATGATTTTGGGCTGGACTGCCTCCTACTGTACTGGGCCCAAGTGTTCTAGATAAGAGAGTTGGGACCGATCCAATTGCAACTCACCTTGGTCCAACTTGTGCACAAACTATGCCCCGTTTGCCGAAACTTTAGTCACATGCCCATGGTAGGCGAAGTTGCTACGGAAAAGTTATGGTAGATAAATGCAATAAAACAATTATAAAAAGAAATACGTTAGTGTTAGGCAAAATAAATAAGAGATCTTTAATTAAAGCAGGGAAAAAAGAACACATTTTAGGTGAAATTGCAAAGACAAGAGAAGAAACAATAGCAATAAGTGGCAAAATCAAAGAAGTAAAAGATCAGTTTGCCGTGTTTAATTGTGTTACGGGGCTAAAACCAAGAAGGGAACCACCTCCTCAACGTGGGTAACCTCACAGGATAATCTTGCAGTAGAAATTACCCACTTTGAGGGAACAGGCCTGAATGGCTTGTGCCCAAACGAGTTCTTTATCCTCAACAGAGGGTAGGCTATTAGAGGGAGAGAAGAGATTAGCCTATTGGTGCATGTCTGCCATTCTACACTCTTTATTTCTCTTCTTTCTCTTTTCTCTTCATTTTGTTACTTTGATTCTTTTCCCTCTTTTCCCCACTTTCTTAATGCTTACTTGTGTAGTGTTATGGTGATGGTGATGCTGTGATTCTTTTCTAGTGGTTGCTATTGTTGTGATTGGTCCCACTGTGTACAGCAAGGACCCTTTATATACTGTCTGCCGTGACTAGTTTTTTACCATTTTAGTCTTTAACCACTTTTGTCTGGTTTAGGGTGTTCCTCTTGACCACCCACTAATTTGTCAATTGTCCAGCCACCACCACTTGCTTGTACTGGCTGTGCCACTCCCCACTACCAAACAAAGAAGGCTATTTTGTTTGCTTGCTCACTGTGGCATTCTCTCTTACTATCCCTCATGACATGCACCTAGTGGTTCAAACTCATCCTGCCTTCTTTTGGGTGTATGTCATCCTAGTAGGACATCACCCCCAAAAGAATATGAGCGAGAATCCCAAAATAGGCTTTACCTTCTCCCCACCGTCAGACCATACCCTCTCTTACCTCTGACCCATGACCCACCACTCCTATATTGGCTGGGTACAGGTTAGTAGTGCCTAGGCCTTGCGCGTGCTCCACTTCCTGTGTACGTTGAAAGTTTGTCTGTTGCTCATACGTTTGCCATAGTCTGAAGGATCATCTGTGCATTCTGCCGCTCATCCTTGACCTCTTATGGCGGAACTATTTTCTGATCTTTCATTCTTTATTGGCTTTCTCCTTTCAAGGGTTAGGCCTTGCTTGATCGTGGGTTTTTCTCCTTTTAGCCAATTCTTTGCTCCTTTCGTAGTCTTGTTATCATTCCTACCATACCACTCTGTCATTTCTGCCGTGGTATTATTTGACCCGTGCATGTTGGGCCTCTTTGGGCTTGCTGCCTATTCTTCTCTCAATGACTCAATGTGGTCATTTGATTTATACTTATGCTACTTTGGGCTTTCTTAACCCATTACATTGCTCGTGGGCTCCTTTGTCCCATTTCTTTCTTCTTGAGCATCCTTGGTCCATTTGCTTTCTCTGGGCATCTTTGGCCCATTTTCTAACTCTACATTCCCATAGGCTTTTACTAACTCTTTTAGGCTTCCCTGGCCCAATTATCTTATTCTTCATCCTTGGGGCTCATGGGCTTTCCACTAACCCTTTACTTTCTTACTTCATTACCTCGGGCTTACTGTAACCCATTCTCACTTTTCTATATCTCATAATGCCCATGGGTTTACTGCTTTTCTCTTTGGGCTCCTTTAGGCCCATTTGCTTTCCTCGATGCCCATTTATTTACTTTATGGGCCTATAATCCATTGTTCCTACCATTCAGGGTTAATGGTTTTTTTCTAGTAATCCACTAACTCTACTCTGCCCATATTGTTAGGCTTCTTCCTGCTACTGGGCTTCCAAAACGAGCATCAACATTTAGCCTCCTAAGCATATGAAATGCTCCTGCGGTTCATATGCGAATAAAAGACTTTCCTATTCTTTCTGTCTTTCCTTCTTCTTTTCCTTCGCGGGCTTTTTCGAACAGTGGACCCCAACTTATCATATATTTTTCTTTTCTTGCCATGAACAGTGTTGCCTCTTCGAATTTCCCAGTTTAGTAGTTATTCTGAAACACAGCCTCCACTTCATTAATCTCATCCTTTATCTGATGGCTGACCCGCCGCATCCTTTCGTATCAGTGTTAATGACGTTAGTACTTAAGAGAGGTTCCCTACCAATTCCAAACACTTTCTCCCTTTCTCTTCCTTCAGCGTGTATTTTCCCTTAAACACTGCCACCTGTGTACTTCAATCAACCAATCCATCACGACGCTGGCGAAAAGCCAAGGTTCTTCCCGTCGTAAGGGAAAAGAGGTTGTCTCCGATGATCCTACCGCACGAGATGTAGGCGAAGAGGCCGCCTATTCCGAATCGGACCATTCTGATGAGGAGGAGGCACAACGCAATCCCAATAGTGAATGCGCTCCTCTCATAGACCCTTGGTATGATACCCATGCCCATTTTCTAAAAGTTCCCGGTGAGTACATGCCATCGCCGCTGGGCCGTGTGTGGCTTGCCCTTTGCCATCGCAACACGGACATATCTTGGGCTCCGTTAGCTTCTTCGATTCCAGATCTTGTTATCCGCCAAGGTACTTTGCTCCCTGTGCCCATTCTCTTCGAGTTTGGATCGGTTACTGCTTTAGGTTGGAAGGAATGGGTGGACAAGGAGTTGTCCGACATGGGTTTTATGGAGGTGCTACAGTGGACCGGTGTGTTGAAGGCCATTGTCTCGTCGCGCTGCTTGTCCAACTACAGAGACTTGTTTAATCTCCGCCAGTGGTGCACTGCCACTCATACTTTCTTTCTTTCCTGTGGTGAGATCACCATGACCTTGGAAGACGTGGCAAACCAGTTGCTTTTACCCATTCTTGGTGATGTTGACCCTGGTGCTTTGGAGCTTTCTCCGGAAGAAGAGGCCGTGGAGGCCAAGTTGAGGAAAGGGATGAGTGGCAACACGAAGTTGTCATATTGGGTAGGTTCTTTCTCTAAAGCCTCCGTCGCTGCTCACCGTGCGGCACTCGTCAAGTTTTGGCTTTGTAAGTTCATTTTTGGCTCTCACCCTCACTATGCTGTGAAACCTCTGTATTTTCAATTAGCCATTAAGATATCTGCTGGGGTGAGTCTGCCGTTGTCACCAATGTTCTTGGGACATCTATATGTTCAGTTGGATATCCTGCGAAGTGATGAGGATCAGGCGGGTTCCTACCACATAGTTACTACCTCTGTTCATAGTACCATTCTGCAGCATTTGTTGTATGAGCATTGCGCTAGGCATTTGGCAAAGTGTAGGCCTGTTCGCTTTGCCAATGAGAAATACCAGTCATGTTCGAGAGTTATCACTGATTTCTGTGGCCGGTTATAAAGTGGTAGGCCTTTTTGCAATGTTGGGCTGGGCTGCTTTCTGCAGTACTAGGCCCAAGTATTCTGGGTTAGGGAGTTGAGACCGATCCAACTGCAACTTACTTTGATCTGGCTTGTGCACAAACTATGCCTCATTTGCCAAGAACATGCCCATGGTAGGCAGAGCTACTTCGGATGGGTTATAGCAAGCAGGCATGATGATAATAATAATAGAAAGTATTTTTACCTTTAGATAAAGTGAACAAATAATCTCCAATTTAAATGATAATCACAATAATAAGGAACACCTTGTAAAGAAAAATAGTGGGAATAAATGGGTAAGGCACGAGTTAGCAAAAGAAAAGAAAAAAGATCAATCTGATGTGCCAGGACCAAGACCAAAAAGGGAAAACCGTTTATCCTCAATGCGAATAATCTCCCAGGGAAAGTCCTACCATGGAATTAGTTGCTTTAAGGGAAACGGACCTAAATGGCTTGTGCCCAGAAGAATGCTTTGCTTTTGGGAGAGAGCAGGGCCTTTAGAGGGAGAGAGAGGACAACCTATTGGTGCATGCCTGCCATTCTATCCTCCCCGTTTCCTATTCTTTCTAGTTTTTCATTTCTTTCTTTTCTCTTCCTTTTCTTTCTCCATGTTTACTTATTTGTTGCGATTCTCTCCTAGAGGTTGCTATTACCGTGTTTGTGATTGTGATCCCCCCGCTATGCATGGTAAGGGTCCTTTATATAGTGCCTGCTGTGATCGGATTTTACTATTTTAGCCTTTAACAACCTTTGTCTGGTTTGGGTGTCCTTGCCGACCACTTACTAGTTTGCTAGTTGCTCAGCCACCACCACTTACCTGTGCTGGTCGTGCCACCAGAGAAAGAAGATTATTTTGTTTGTTTACTTGCTGTGGCACTCTTATCTACTACGGTGTGGGTACTCTCTCTCTCTCTTCCTATCCCTCATGGCATGCACCTAGTGGTCCCAGTACATCCTTACTTCCTTTGGGTGGTATGTCATCCCAGCAGGACATTTTTCCCAAAAGAGCCTGAGTAGGAACCTTAGAATAGGTTTTCCCCTCTCCCCACCGCCAGACCATGCCCTCTTACCTCTGACCCATGACCTCGCCACCTCCTGTATTGGCTGGGTACAGACTGGTGATGTCCAGGCCTTGCGTGTGCTTCACTTTCATGTATGTCCAAAATCTACCTGCTGCTCATGCGTTCACCATGGTTTGGAGGCTTGTCTACACATTCTGCCGCCCATCCTTGGCCTCTTATGGCGTGATCCACTTTCTGGCTTCTTATTCTTTAGAGCCACTTTCTAGCGTTTCCTACAGTACCACTCTGCTATTCCTACTGTGGTGTTATTTGACCTAAGCCTGCTGGGCCTCTTTGGGCTTGTTGTTTATTCTTCCCTCAATAACTCAGTATAATCATTTGGGCTTTTTGGTTACATTGCTTGCGGACTCGTGTGTCCTATTTTCCTTTTGGGCATCCTTGGCCCATTTACTCTCCTTGGGCATCTTCGGCCCTTTCTAGTCATGTGTTCCCATGGGCTTTTACTAACTCCTTTGGTCTTCCCTAGCCCAATTACTTTATCCTTCATCCTTGAGGCTCATGGACTTTCCATCAACCCCTTACTTTCTTTACTTTCATTACTTCGGGCCTGTTGTGGCCCATTCTCACTTTTCTACATCACATACTGCCCATGGGTTTGCTACTTCTCTCTTTCCGGGCTCCTTTAGGCCTGTTTGCTTCCTCAATGCCCATTTGTTTATTTTATGGGCCTGCGATCCATTATTCCTGCCGCTTGGGCTTAATGGTTTTTCTATTCACTTACTAACTCTTTTCTGCCCATGTTGCTGGGCTTCTTCTTTCTATTGGGCTTCCCAAAATGATCATCAACACCGGTTTGAGTTTGATTTTCCATTGGCTTTTCGTTGGGTTGGTTTGAAGCCGATTGGGCATCCTGCCGTTGAGTTCTTTGATAAGGGAGTTGGGTTTTCTTAGAGAGCATATAGAAATTTGGGTACGGATTTTACATGCACTGATTCTGCCATGGGTCCTTTTGTTGACACTGCTGGGACCACTACCTCGTTAACTAGCTTTAAGGAGAGGGTTATCACTTATCTGGCAGCCACTAATGCTGGGTGGTTGCCTTATTTGGCTAATGAGGGTGTTAGGTTTGTGCACTATTCTGCTGATAAGGTGAGGAGGTAGTTTGGGCTGGACCAGGATATTCCTGATGACTTTTCTGCCATCATGGAGTCCCCTACTTCTGTTCGGCCATTCCTGAGGCACACTGCCTTTGAGTTTTGGAGTAGGCGTTTCAGTGCAGTCACCATTCTAGGTTCACAGAGGGAGGGTATTTGTACTGCTGCATTGCATGGATACTGGCAGGTCGTGATGACCTCATTTGAGCAAGAGTTGTTGGGCAGCCGTGTGCTCTCTTTCATTCCTCCTGATGGCTTTAGTGCAGTTATTTCTACCAACCCTCGGTTGCTCGTTCCCACCAAATCTGTGGTGGCGTATGCTAAGAAGCAGAGTCGGTCTACCATCTTTGAGTGGATTAAGGAAGAGAGAGGGTGGTTCTGGTATGCGGGTGACTATCCCACGGGTTGGGAGAAGAGAGTGAAGGTGACAAACATTTCTGTGCCCGTGAAGAAGAGTTCCGCCAAGTCTAAGTCTGCCAAGAAGGGTGATGATTCTTCTGAGACCTATTCAGACATTGTATCTTTTGAGAGTGACCTTCCTCCCGTAGGTAACATAGTTTTAGAGAGCGCTCCTCCCCCTTCTGCTCGTACCCGTTCCAGCAGGCGCCCTACTGCTGGCAAGTCTAGGCATACTACTCCACGGCCATCTGCTGACACTCCTCCTTCTAGCAGGACCCGAGGCAGTAAGAGGAAGGCATCTCCTCCTCCCGCATCCACCACTACTGAGAGGAAAGTATGTTATCTCTAATTTTACCTCTTCTTCATTATTTTTATAGGGCTTTTCCGCGGCTATCCCCTATAAACTTGTTGATTCATCTCCTTACTCCTGTCTTCGGTTTTCTTTTACAATCTAAGCACAAGGAGAATGCGTCTGCCACCCATCCTATATTGTTGGATGAGCCCGAGTTTAAGGTATGTCTCCCTCCTTTCCTTTTTCTTCTTCTCTTTTTTTTTTTTTTTTTTTTTTCACATATCTTCCTTGCCACGTGTCATAGGTTGCTCCACCTCCCCTTTCTGCTCTTCTCTTTTTCTTTTCTTTTTTTGCATCATCAACAATTATGCATTCATCCTTTTTTTCTTTATTTTCTTTTTCGTGTTCCTCAGGCCGAGCCCAAGCCTATCTCCAAATATCACCCCATGGCCAAGGAGATTTCTGCCACCATAGGCACACCCATGGAAGGTTTCTTTGATGGGGCTGATGTGGTGGCTGAGGCCATGGCTACCGCCGCTCCTGCTACTGCACAGGCAGTTCCTACTAAGACTCATATCCCTTCCACTAAGCCGATACCTATAGATGAGGGTACTCATACTGAGAGGGTTAGTGAGCCTGTTCCTACTCTTGCCGAGACTCTTACTCCCCAAAAGGGAGCCACTCCTCTGGCTGCTTCCCAGACTAAGGTTGTCTCTCCTGCCACACCTCTTGTTATCTCTACCAGTGATCCTTTCGCGGCCTTATCTCAGGCCGTGAAGGACGGCTCCTCCTTGGTGGTTATCCCTTCTTCCATCCCTAGCTCTGCCACACATGGGCCTAATGCAAACTTGTCCTCTGAGGGATCTGAGGAGATTCTTGAGGATTCTGATGACGAGCCTACCATAAAGAAGAGGATTTATGATTCTAATGAGGAGGGCAGTGAACATGAGGCCGAGGCTATGGGTATGTATCTCTCATATCTGTTAAGTTTTTCTTTTCACCCTTCTTTGCTGCCATCTTCTTCCCTTTTCTTTTATGTGTATCTACCTGATTTCCTGATGCAATCTCTATTTACTCTGCATGTTCATTTACAGAGATTCTTAAGAGGCCCGAGATTGTAGCAGACACAGCAATGCCTACAGCCACTTCTCCTACCACGCCTGCAATACTTGTTTCTGCCATATTTACAACACCAGTTTCTGTCGTCCCTACAGTACCAGTTTCTGCCGTTCCCATAGCACCAGTTTCCGCCACTCCTACAGCACCAGTTATCGCGGGTCCCGGTACATTTTCTTTCTCTCATCCCCTTTTTCATTTTCTTCATTATGAGTTCATTCTTCTTACTTCATAGTTTCTCACACCACGTTTCATGTTCCTTATTAGGCACAATTCTCACTGTCCCTTCTCAGTTTGAGGTGGGCAGCAGTTCTGCCACAGTTCCAAATCCTATGAGTGAAGTCGTAGCCTTCTTTACTCGTTTTGATCAGCCTGAGGTTAATGACCTCGATCCTGTGGACTTCTGGGGTTCTGGGCCTCCTTATGTTAACTTTCATGGTTTCAGAGTTCCTGAGGATTGTGCTTCTCATTTGGAGGCGGTCTATAACAACCGTGGTGACTTCATGCAGGGATTCCGCTTTGGCCGTTTTACTAGAGAGCACTTTTTGAAGCTGCTGAGGAGCGTGATGAACGACATTGAGCATAACTTCATTGACACTGTTTCCACCGAGAGGATCCTGTAGTGGAGGGCTGCAATAAAGTAACTTGTTAGCGTGGACTTTACTATGGAGTTCATTTTGGACCATCTTCGTGAGATTGCCCGTGCCTTATTCATGAAGAAGGTTCAGCCTGCTGTTGATGCCATTGATACATGCATTGAGGCTCTAAGGAAGGAGGTAGCGGACTTGTAGGGTCGTCATGAGCGCCTTCTTTCTAGCATTGGTAGATCCAGCCGTTTTGGAGATCAGCCTCTTATTTCTGGGCTTCGTTGATGATGTAGTTTCCCCTTTATTTTTCTTCCCTCATTCCCTTCTCTAGTACACTTTATGTTTCCTATAGCACTTATTTGGCAAGTCTGATTTGACTGCCACAGTTTAGGTTTGTAACTATGATGCTACACTTTGTTACTGCTTTTGCTATTACTATGACATGGTATGCTTTTATAATACTTCATACCTTTTCATTATATACTATTTAAAAACATGTTACAATCTTGTCTGGTGACATAGTCACTTGAAGGAAAAGGAAACATAAGACTCATTAAACAAAAGGGATAACTACATAATTTTTTTTTTCTTAAGCATAATAACGTTTTAGCCACTTGCCATTGATGGGATCTATCAGATCTTTGCCATCCATCTGGGCCAGACGATAATACCCATTTGCATGTGCTTTTCTCATCACAAGGGGTCCCTCCCATTTTGGTAAAAACTTAGATGGTCCTACCATACCTAGCTTGACGTGGTCCGCTGCTTTCAACACGAGTTGTCCTTCTACGAACACTCTTTCTTTAGTCATCCTACCAGAGGCTTCAGTCATCCTTTATCTATATCTGCGGCTGCACTCTTGTGCCTATTCCCTCTTTTCGTCAAGCCCTTCTAGGTCTTCACATTTTCTGCTACAAAGAGGGAGTCATCACTTCTGCTGGACTCATTACCTCTGTCCCATAAACCAAGGAAAAGTGTGAAAACCCTGTGGCTGACTTTAGTGAATTTTTGTAAGCCCAAAGGGCGTCTGGCAGATGCATTACCCATCCTCTTGTATATTCTTGACTCATTTTGCTGATGATCTTTATGATGGTCTTGTTTGTCGCCTCTGCCTGCCCATTCCCTTGAGGGTAATAAGGCGATAACCGATGGTGCTTGACTTGGTAGAACTCCAACATCTTTTTCACATCACTATTAACAAAGGGTGTGCCATTGTCACTGATAATCCTGTGGGGTACTCCAAACCTGACAATTATGTTCTCCTTGATGAAGTTTGCCACCGCTCCTCCTATAGCTTTATGGAGTGGCACTGCCTCTGCCCATTGGTAAAATACTCCATAGCCACCAAGATCCATATGTATTCGCGTGATGGTGGATTAACTAGCCCCACCAAATCAAGTTCCCAAGTGTGAAAGGGCCATGGGGTGACCATGCTGTGTAGGTTCTGTGGATGAGTGTGAATCAAGTTGGCTTGTACTTGACAACTGTGCCATTTTTTCACAAGTTCTGTTGTGTCTCTCTTCATGGTGGGCCAGTAGTAGCCCATTTGTAGCAGGCGCCTGTATAACTTTTTCTTCCCCTGGTGCTCCCCGCACTCTCCTGCATGCACTTCCTTCATCATCTCACTTGCTTCCTCGGGACCCAAATATCGTAGTGGGTCCCCATCATATCCCTTCTTGAAAAGGACTCCGTTATGCAAGAAATATCGTGTCGCCAACCTTTTAAGCTTATATCTTTCGCTGTGCTTTTGTGGCAGGATACCCTCTGTCAGGTACTGTATGAATGGACTCTTCCAATCTTCGCTGACGAATACAGCGTAACTTTCCTCTCTGTCTGCTGCAAGTCGGCAGGTCTTGCATTGGGTTTGGACTTGATCTGCGTCACTTCCCATACTTGGCCAATAAAAGCCTGCCCTTTGGAGTCTGCAGTAAAGATTGGCTTCTCCGCAAAATCCGCAGGCCTTATCATGTACTTTCTTCAGCTTTCTTTGGGCCTCTTCCTGCCCCACACATCTCAACAAGACCTCACTTGGCATCCTGCGGTACAATTCTCCTTTTACCAAGGCATAGTTTTTTAGCGCCTTCAATTCTACTGTGTCTTCTTCCTTCGTCAAAGCTTCCTTTATAGGTATCCTCCAATCTTCTTCACATTGTTCCTCTTGGAACCTTTCCTTCAGCATCTCAATAATATACTCATTTCTCTTGTTGACTTCTATCCTGGTGCTATCTCCTTCAAAAATTATTTGCAAGCCTAACGCAGCCAGCGCATCCGCATACGGGTTCTTGTTCCTTAGGGCATGCTTTATCTCAAACGTTAAAAACTTTTCTTCCATCTTCTGGGCCATCGTTCTGTACAGGGCTAAGCTGGGTTCCTTCAAGGAGAAGCTTCCCTTGGCCTAGCAAACCACCAGGTTCGAATCACCCATTACTTTTAAATGCTTGATCCCCATTTCAAGGGTCGTGGCCAGCCCGGTTAGATAGGCCTCATATTCTGCCGTGTTGTTCGAACAGGAGAATTCTAATTTGAATGAAAGCGCCACAGCCTTGTCTTCTTCATGATACAAAACTACTCTCACTCCCCCTGATTGGATGGTAGAATACCCATCAAACTTCATCACCCACTGCTCTTTGACTTCTTCTGCCATAGCTACCTCCCGTGGGACCTCATCGTCTAGCGGGAATTCTTCTTCTCCTAGGAATTGTGCCAACAAATCTACTATAGCCTGGCTCTTCACTACTTGGGGCATTCTCGCTCTCAGGTCATACTATGACAACTGAAGTAACCACTGGGATATTCTTCCAAAAAGGATTGGCTACCGCAATAAGGCTTTGATTGCATGGGACTTAGTCATCAGCCATACCTCATAGGCCAGGAAATAATGGCGTAGCCTTTGTGAAGCATATACTATGGCCAAGCATGCTCTTTCTGCTCTTGGATAGCGAGTCTCTGCATCCTTCAGGACACGGCTAATGTAATAAACTGGTTGCTCCACGCCACCTCCGTCCTCTTAGGTAATTAACGCGCCTATAGCATACGAGTTGGAGGCTAAGTAGAGCAGTAATGGCTTTTTGCAGATTGGGGCTTGCATAGTTGGGAGGTTTATCATAATCTACTGCAGCCTTTTGAAGGCCGTCTGCTGTGTCTCTCCCCACTCAAAGTTTTGCCTATTCTTAAGTAGTTTGGCGAAGGCAGAAGTAATTGACGCCAATCCAGGGATGAATCTCCGGATGTATAAGACCTTCCCCAAGAAACTCTTCAATTCCTTCACTGTGGCCGGTGGTTTCATGATTGCTATGGCCGTAGCTTTGGCCGAATCGAAATTTATCCCTCTACTGTGAACCAAGAAACCCAGGAATTTCCCAGAGGATACCCCAAATGCACACTTGAGGGGATTCATCCTTAGTTTGAAGGTCCTACATCTCTCAAATACCCTTCTCAATGCTTGGACATGCTCTTCTCATTTCCTTGACTTCACGACTATCTCATCCACATAGTCCTCCAATTCTTGGTGCATCATGTCGTGGAATATGGCCATCATCATCCGTTGATAAGTTATGTCTGCGTTTTTCAACCCAAAAGGCATTACAGTATAGTAGAAATTGCCTATAGGTGTTCTGAAGGCAGTTTTCTCCGTATCTCTTGGAGCCATTTTGATCTGATTATACTCGTTGAATCCATCCATGAATGGAAACATGGCGTTCCCTGCCATAGAATCTATCAACATGTCCATGTTTGGCAGCGGGAATTCATCCTTTGGGCAGGCTCTGTTGAGATTCCTGAAGTCTACGCAGCACCTTATCTGCCCATTCTTTTTCTTTACTAGCACTATGTTGGATAACCATCACGGGTATTGGATGGGTTTAATAAAGCCTGTGGCCAGCAATTTCTGCACCTCTTTGACTATCTGTTCCTCCATCTCTATGTGGAAAATCCTGGCAAGCTAGGCCACTGGCTTGGCCTCGGGGTCCATATTCAATGTGTGCACCACTAGCCCAGGATCCAATCCTGGCATTTCGCTATAATCCCATGCGAAGCCATCTTTGAACTCTTTCAACAACAATACCAATTCTGATTTCTCCTTTTCTGACAGTTTCGAACTAATTGAGATGGGTCTTGGTTCCCGTTGGTCAGACCCCAGGTTAACTTCCTCTAATTTTTCTTCTGCCATGACCTGTACATCCTTTTCTGCCATAACTTTCTCGTCTTTCTCTTTATTACTTTCTTCCCCCGAGCTTTCTTGAGCCACACAGCACACTAAACTTTTCAACTGCCACTCTTGTCTGAGGTCCACCTGCATATCACATGTGGGCCCCGCGCACCTTCATAATTTGTATACAATCCTACCATCAGGGCCTCGAACCCTGACACATTGTGGTGTGTCATCTAACTCCACAGCGGGTGCTTCCTTCCTTTTCTTCTTCTGTGATAGCAATTCCTTTAGATCAGGTTCCGGATCACTTTGGATGTCCTCCCATCTAAGTACGAAGGTACCTCGTGGTTTTAATATTGAGCTCTCCCCAGATGGTGCCCATTGATCTAGAACATAGTTTCTACTAAATAAGCTTCTGCCTGCTCAAATGGCGATGAGTTTGCTGCTATGCGTATCATTCTGCCATTCAACCTTCCCTTCACACACTGATGATAGGTGAACGGGACTAATCGGTGCTTATGTAACCATGGCCTTCCTAGAAGCACGTGGTACGAGACTTCTGTTTTTACCACATGGAAGCGGGCTAGGGAGGCTATTGGGCCCACCTTCAGCCATAGCTGAATGTGGCCCGCGGTGTACTATCCTCTTCCCTCAAATCCTGTTACTTCCATTGGGCATCCCTGAATCTTTTTCATCGAAATTCCTGTTGCTTAGAGAGTGCTTAGCGGAATAAGATTTACGAAAACGCCCGTATCCACCATGGCTCTCTTGATGAGAATCTGATTTATAGATGCTGCCAAGTAAAGGGGTCTCCTATAATCCGAGTACCCCACTTCCATATCTTCGTCACTAAAAGTGATCTCACTTAACTCCTACAAGAGGGCTCTATCGCCTGTGACTTCAGCCGTTAGACATTCTATCCCTGCCCTAGAGGCAGTGCTTACCAGGGCTTCTATAGCTATCGTTCGCTCTTTCGCTGTGAGTCCCAATTGGTCGAACAAATTTTTGAACTTGGAGCTCTTCTGTAAGGTGGTAATTGCTGCAGCAAGCAGGGCTGGACTCTCTTCTTCCTCCTCCCCTGGATCTGCACAAATCATAACTGCTGCTACACCCTTCCCTTTGTGGTTTGGGAGTGGGTTTCTTTGAACTTCCGGCTGGGACAGCTCCATAGTCCCTTCCTTGATCCTGCGGTGTACCAATCTACGGAGCGCCTAACATTCTACGGTAGGATGTTGCACGTAGTTGTGCAAACGACAAAAGCGTGGGTCCTTCCGCTCTTCTTCTATGGGCACTCTGAAAACTTGATTAAGCTTAAATACTCCGTTTGCTATCCATTTGTCTAGAAGCACGTCTAGCTCCTTTGGAGTGCATGGTAGTGGTGGAGGGGTATCATATTCCCTTCCGTTAGCTTTCTTCTTTCTTTCACTAGTGGATACTGCCATAGCCTGTGAAGCGCCTCTTTTGTCTAAGCTCGGCCTCACCAACGGAGCAATCTTTCTGGCTTTCTACAACAACTGTGCAAACTGGGAGATTTTCAAGTTTTCCAAAATGGCTCTGTACTCCTTGATCATATTTGTCATACACATTTCCACCAATGTCTTTTCTTCGCAATGATCATAGAAATCAAGTGCTATGTCTCTGAATCTTTTGATGTATTCCATTAAATCCCCACCATTCCTTTGCTTAGTTGCTTGCAAGGTCGCAAGCATTATTGTTTCCTCTCCATGGAAGTATTTAGTGCAAAATACATCCACCGTGTCATCCCAAGTTGGGATCGATCCTGGCTTTAGACCGATGTAACAGGTATACGCACGGTCACATAGTGATTTAAAAAATTCCCGAAGACATAAGTCCTCGTCTGCAGCATAAGGGCCAAGAGTATTAATAAACTTGCTTACGTGCTCGACAGCACTTCCCTTCCTGCCATTGTACTACGCAAAAACTCATGGTTCATATCTCTCTGGGTATAGTTTGCTGAGTATCCTTAATGGGTAAGGACGTCTTCGTGCATAGATCCTTAGGCGCCCTGGCCTTCTCCTGCTTCAAGAGAGCCGCTACTTCAACCATAGTGATGAAACGTTGTTCCGCATTCTGCGGAGCACCTCCAACTGGTGTCTCCTCTTTGTCTGCCGCATGCTCCGGGTCATACTGGCTCCCTTTCTCCTTCGTCTTGTCTGTTTTCAGCTGACGAATTTCTTCCATCATTTGCTACAGCGAGTGCTGCAACAATTGGAACACCTCAATAAAAACGTTGGCATTGTCAATAGGGATCCTCGGCTGTGATTGGGGTTCAGCCCCCATTCTGTTAACACCCTCTGCCTGGTTAGGCTGCTGTTGGTGGGGCATTGTTGGCCTAGACTCTGCCTGCGAGGGCATGGCACTCATGTTTCGTATTGTTCTGGATTTTGGGGGCATTTGTTTACGAGGGCTTCTGTCTTCTGTCCCTATCTGTTTCCCAACTCTCCAATGAAGTTGCCAATTTAAATGTGGTAGGCCTTTTATGATTTTAGGCTAGACTGCCTCCTGCTATACTGGGCCTAAGTGTTCAGGATAAGAAAGTTGAGATCGGTCCAATTGCAACTCACCTTGGTCCAGCTTACGCACAAACTATACCCCGTTTGCCGAAACTTTAGCCACATGCCCATGGCAGGCAAAGTTGCTACAGAAAAGTTATGGCAGATAAATGCAATAAAACAATGATAAAAAGAAATACGTTATTGTTAGGCAAAATAAGTAAGAGATCCTTAATTAAAGCAAGAAAAAAAGAACACATTTTAAGTGAAATTGCAAAGACAAGTGAAAAAACAATAGCAATAAGTGGCAAAATTAAAGAAGTAAAAGATCAGTTTGCCGTGTTCAATTGTGTTACGGGCTAAGGCCAAGAAGGGAACCACCTCCTCAACGTGGGTAACCTCACAAGATAATCCTGCCATAGAAATTACTCACTTTGAGGGAACGGGCCTGAATGGCTTGTGCCCAAACGAGTTCTTCATCCTCAACAAAGGATAGACTTTTAGAGGGAGATAAGAGATTAGCCTATTGGTGCATATCTGCTATTCTACACTCTCTATTTCTCTTCTTTCTCTTTTCTCTCCGTTTTGTTACTTTGATTCTTTTCCCTCTTTTTCCCACTTTCTTAATACTTACTTGTGTAGTGTTATGGTGATGGTGATGCAGTGATTCTCTTCTAATGGTTGCTATTGTTGTGATTGGTCCCACTGTGCACAACAAGGACCCTTTATATACTGCCTGTCGTGACTAGTTTTTTTACCATTTTAACCTTTAACCATTTTTGTCTAGTTTTGGGTGTTCCTCCCGACCACCCATTGGTTTGTCAATTGTCCAGCCACCATCACTCACTTGTGCTGGCTGTGCCACTTCCCATTATCAGACAAAGAATGCTATTTTGTTTGCTTGCTCACCATGGCATTCTTTCTTACTATCCCTCATGGCATGCACCTAGTGGTTCCAACCCACCTTGCCTTCTTTTGGATGGTATGTTATCCCAGCAAGACATCACCCCCAAAATAATATGAGCAAGAACCCCAGAATAGATTTTCCCTTCTCCCCACCGCCAAACCATACCCTCTTTTACCTCTAACCCATAACCCACCACTCCTATATTGGCTGGGTACAGGTTGGTAGTGCATGGGCCTTGCACGTGCTCCACTTCCTGTGTATGTTGAAAGCTTGTCTGCTGCTCATGCATTTGTCATGGTCTGAAGGCTTATTTATGCATTCTGCCACTCATCCTTGACCTCTTATGGTGTGAACTATTTTCTGATCTTTCATTCTTTATTGGCTTGCTCCTTTCAAGGGCTGGGCCTTGCTTGATCGTGGGTTTTTTCCCTTTTAGCCCATTCTTTGCTCCTTCTGTAGTCTTGTTACCATTCCTGCCATACCACTTTACCATTCCTGCCGTGGTGTTATTTGACCCGTGCTTGCTGGGCCTCTTTGGGCCTGCTGCCTATTCTTCTCTCAATGACTCAATGTGGTCATTGGATTTATACTCATGCTACTTTGGGCTTTCTTAACCCATTACATTGCTTGTGGGCTCCTTTATCCCATTTCTTTCTTCTTGAGCATTCTTGGCCTATTTGCTTTCCTTGGGCATTCTTAGCCTATTTTCTAACTCTGCATTCCCATGGGCTTTTACTAACTCTTTTGGGCTTCCCTGGCCCAATTATCTTATTCTTCATCCTTGGGGCTCATGGGTTTTCCACTAACCCCTTACTTTCTTGCTTCATTACTTCGGGCTTGCTATGGCCCATTCTCACTTTTCTACATCTCATAATGCCCAAGGGTTTACTACTTCTCTTTGGGCTCCTTTAGGCCCATTTGCTTTCCTCAAGACCCATTTATTTACTTTATGGGCCTATAATCCATTGTTCCTGCCATTCGGGTTTAATGGTTTTTTTCTATTAATCCACTAACTCTACTCTGCCCATATTGTTGGGCTTCTTCCTGCTACTGGGCTTCCAAAACGAGCATCAACAATCCCCCATGTTGCATTCCATACGGATAAACCTAGTCCATTTGGGCTTTGGTTTTAAAACCTGAGGTCCACTATCACTTTTTAAACTTTTCACGTGATTAAGACCATCTAGCTCTAAGCAATTCTCCAATTTTGAATTTGAATTTTCTTTGATAATAACTGCCGAGCTCAAACCCACATCGTCCTTAATTGTCTCAGAAACTCCTGAATTTTCGGTTGTGATCTCCACAAAATCTGTGGCAGTTACTGATTTTTCATTGCTGACATCCCCACGATTGTCACGTTCTATAGGTTGCTCATCCTCCACCACCGTTTCAATTCGTGTACCAACATACTCAAGCCCTTCCACCACCACCTTACTGCTGTATGGCAGCATAGAAGTGCAGGAATCAAGTTTGGCAGGAGATCGAGGACGTCCTCTAGTAGCTCTCAACCAATCCCCATACTCGTAAATGACCTTTGCACCATTTTTTTGCATTGCAAAATGTCGGGCACAATGCCAGATATCATGACCTAATAACCCACAAAAGTGACAAAACATCGGCGACCTCTTATATTTGAATGTAACCCAATACCTCTTGCCATCAGTACTAGCTAAAAAGCCTCCCCTTCTAATAGGTTTTGAGATAGGGATAGCCACCTTTACTCTCATGAAGAAATTCTGAGTATCTTGTTTCCGTTGCTTCTCCACCTCTTCAACTCTTCCTAGTCGACTATCCACTTCCGTCGCCACTTTAGGAGAGACCATATCAAATGGGGCCCTCACAAAACTGAATCCAAGTAGGGACTGACTCAAACTTCACATTCCCAGCGGTCATCCCAGTTTCCCAGCGAACGAAGCATTAACACTTGATTATCAAAAGACCAAGGACCACCTTTAAGCACCCGTTCTAAATCAAAATCTGTTTTGAACTTAAATTGAAAAAGATTTGAACCGACTTCAACTATCTGCACTCTATCTTTAAGACCCCAGGCTCGTTTCAGTGTATTCTAGGCTGCCCTTTTATTAAACGATTTGCATGTGAGAAATTTTTCGATCAAACTTTGAGAGCAACTCTCTATTTCTTCCTTCTTGCCTTCATTGAAAATTGATATTACTTCTTCTTCCTCTGTTGTCAGCGTCATATTCCCTAAAATATCAGTCACGTCTTCCGCCATAGTGCACCACATGAATTAAAACAAAAAATCAAACCCTCAAGAACCTTAAGGGAGGGAGAGCCAAGAAAACGAGAGAGAGAACTCCTACTTAGTGAGGAGAGGGATTGGTAACACACTAGAGACTATATTTTTGTTGCACGTGAGATTGGTCAAAATTTTGATGTTCCTAAACTTATAAGAAAATCCAATCCAATACTTTTTTCTTTTTTTTTTTCAGTTAAATCCAATGGAACCACAATGATTATAAATACAATGTAAGCAAATGACAATGCAATTCTCAAATTTTTTTCATTGTTGTGGTATACAGCTAATAATTTCTTCAAAAGATTTTATTGGATTTAATTGAGAAAGTAATGCACTGAGTATTTGCTCATTTTTCAATTATAGAGGAAAAATTGGTTGGTTTAAAATATAAGATGGAAATTGTGAACTACCTTTAACATAAAGAGAAGAAAGTGTTTTTTTTTCTTTTAAAAATTTTTTTTTTTTTTTATATGGAAGAAGTTATTGATTTGATTTAACATATGTTTAGGAACATAAAGTTTTTCATAATTGTTGATGTAATCTATTACAGTTGGTGCAAAATAAAAATAATGTTGTACAAATCACAACGTTTTTTTTAGAAACTTCTTATAAACTCAGTGAAAACAAGTGTATCCCTTAGAGCATTAGCAGCAGTGAAGCTAGCTATTTTAGCTTCACCAAAACACAAAAATACATGTTACAATAGTGGAGCCATAGCTAAAAAATTTTATCTTCTTGCTACAGTGCACAGCTATTTATGGCTGTGCACTGTAGCAAGAAGCTAAAAAAAAAAAAAATATTTTATTAAACTTCTCTCTCTTTTCTCATTAAAAAAATATTTTCTCTTTTTCTTTCTTTCTCTCTCTCTCTCCGGCATCCCTCATCTCCTCTCTGCTTCGCCGGCCAACTCGCCGATGGTGGTGCTCATAAAATCCATATAAAAACCCACCGAATCAAACATCCAGCCACCAGAAAAACATTGGATCGTACCATTGCCACCGAAGCAACGCCGATCCACCAAACCCACGGATCATTAAACCCATCCCAACGACCCACCACCGCCACCAACGACAAAACGCCCACCACCACCACCACCGCCTGCAATAAGCGACCCACCATAAACCCACGCATCCACAACCACCACAAAACAGAAACCCACATCACAAATCACAAACTCATGGCAAATCGGTTAAATTAGATAGAAAGATCACAAACCCATGGTACAACCCAAAAACCCGCACCGATGAGGAAGGCAAGAGCTTCGACGAGTTCGTCTCTGGCCACGGCACAACCCACAAACCCACGCTGGCACAACCACAACCTACAGGATCCTCGAGAGCTTCGACGATTTCGTCTCTGGTGCCGGCAAGGAAGGTTTTGGGATGGTGATGGGTGGGAAGGAGAGAGCGGCGACGAGATAGAGAGAAGTGAGAGTGGAGAGTGGAGATGAGAGAAATGAGAAGTGAGAAGTGAGAGTCAGGCACGGCACGCACAGAGATAGAGAGAAAGAAAGATTTTTTTTTTTTTTTGAGAAAGAGAAAGAAAGAAATGAATAAAATAATGTAGTAGATATATTATTTTATTATGATGTTTATATTATTTTATTGTGTTGAAAGCTAAAATAAATCCACTATTACTGGATGTTTTGTAAAATGAGTAGGTAAAATAGATAAAATAACTTTTTGTGATGCCAAATAGCTAAATTTTTAGCTCCACTGCTGTGGATGCTTTTACATTACTCTTTTTTTTTTTTTCTTTTGTGAGAAGGATCCCTTACATTACTCTTGATTATCTAAATAACTTAGATGTACATGAGTCTAATATATGTGGAATATATATTTACGTAATAAAAGCGAAAAGAAGCTTAGTATTTTAGGATCTGTAGCATTTTTACAATATAATATAATACAACACTTAATTTAACTAATTAAAATCATGGTGAAAATATATTATTGCCCCTAAAATTTGGATCAAGTTTTATTTTAATTCCTGACATTTAAAAGGCTCATTTTTTTTTACTATTCCAAAATATTGTAACCTCCAAAAAATATTATCAGAGAATACCATTGTGATGCTTGCTATTGATCTGCTAGAATTAATGATTTTTTTTTAATAGAGATTATTCTTTGGTAAGTCAAAGATATGCTTAAATTTAGGGGCAGTAAAATCTGACACAACCGACGAACCCGACATGATTAACCTGTTTATAAATAAGTCATGGGTTGAGGCTAAACGGGTTTGGGTCATATTCGGGTTGATACGGCTGACCCGTTTAATAAACAAGTTGTGTCCATGTTCAACATGCGAACTCGTTTGATCGATTTAGCTTATAAAGTTTATTAGCTTTTGTTATTATTATTTTGTTATTATTGCTTAATTTATGGTTGTAATAATATGTTTATTACTATATGAGTAATACTACAGACACAAATTAGTTTACAATATTTTTACAAACTGCTGATGTGGCTTTAACATTTTTCAAATAATTATTGGTAAATAAAAATGTGATGTTAGTGGTGAATCCAGATTAGAACTAGTAAGAATTTGCCACATTAACAGTTTGTAAAAATGTTATAAAATAGTTTGTGTCTGTAACATTACTCTTACTATATTTATGGTTGTAATTGTATTTTAATTTTGATATATGTAACAGGTTATTCAGGTCAGGTATGACCTATTAATCAAACAGGTTATTAAATGGGTCATTTGTATTGACATTTACATGATTTGTTAATTAAACTAGTTAAACGTGTCATGTTGGTTCGACTTTTTAATAAACAGGTCGTGTTAGGGTTGAAAATTCTTGACACGTTTACTAAGCAGGTCGGGTTTGAGTCAACCCATATAACTGAATACTCATGCCTCAACACGACACGAACCCAACTCGTGAACGAATTGCCACCCCTACTTATATTGTTGTTTTTCCCTTTTGTTTATAATCAATATTCATGGCACTTTATGGATGAATGTTTTCCTGAATCTTTGTTGTCATGATTAATGCAAGATAACAGCTATAATAGCCTGCACTATTCTAAGAATAGAAAATTACTACATTCACAATATTTTCACTACATTTTCACAACAAATCACAAGTGGTAAATTGTTATTATTTCTAATTTGAAAATATCATTGATATTAATTTTTTTGTACACCAATAACAATCCATAACAACCTGTCACTTAGGATTTGTTATGATAGTATTGTAAAAATGTCGTAAGCATAACATTTCTCTTTTAGGAATATGATTAATATATAAGTTGAATCGTATTTGGGTAAGCCCAAATGAGATCTTCCTCACTCCTTGTGAACTTTCTTGAGATAAGTTGTCTTGGATAGGCTAGAGACTAAGTTGAGTAATTGCCATGAAGATAAGGTATGGCCAAACTGAGTAGGCGTTTGCTAAATTTGTGTTAGTTGTTATAAAGTTAAAAGACATTAAGATTAAATTTGTCTTTTTAAAAATATTAGTAGAATTTTATTAAATAATATCAATGCGTACAATGGGAACAAGAAAAAACAGACATTTGTTTTGACCAAACAAATGCCTCTCTCTTTGGCAAGACTTGTAACTTGTAAGTGTTTGAACAAACATGAATTCAAGAAAGGAAATTTAAACCAAATTTGTCCTTTTACTGGGTTAAAGCCTGGAAAGGAAATTTAACATTTTTTTCAACTAATCACCCAAAAAGTAAATAAAAGAAATTTTTTTTTTCAGTACTTCAACTTTAAAATTCTTGTCAAGCTGGTCATTTTGTGAAGGGGCCAACAAAAAATGGGACTCACTGAACGACCGCAATGCCTCCGACCTTGACATCCATATACAAATTTTATATATAATATATAAATATGAAATATAGAAATATATAGGGTTGGGTTCAAGTTACACCTGTTGTAACTCTAAGTAATATTACACCACCCAATAACTTGTTATAGAATTCATATTTTGAAAATCTCACCGCTGAATTACATATTTTTTATGTTTTTAACAATCATGCCAATTTTCATGTTAATTGGATATTATTTACCATTTGATCCATAAACTCATATTTTATGTATTATTTTAAACTACAAAAACTTGAATTTAAAAAATTGATTGATAACATGACTATTATCTTCGATCACCTTGAAATTTTGCAAACAGGTAATGTTATCTAATGGCAGATTTGTCAAAATTTGCATCCAATTAAAAAATATTGAGTGGTTACCGCTTTTCTGTCCAAAAAAAATTATATATATATATATTGAGTGGTGCAATATTGTTTGGAGTTACACTAGATGTAACTTAAACCCAACTCAAATATATAATATATTAATATCCAATATATATATAGTACATTTGGGCTGGCCCAAATTAGCCCAAAACCAAAAAAGAAAAGCCCAACCCGACATTGATTTAACTGACCCAACCATATCGTTAAAACCACATCAAACCAACTTGATCATCGACCCTGTTAAGTGCCATGCAGTGAGGGATTTAGGAAACCGCACATTGTGCATTTCGGTGGAAAAATAGGCCCAAAACTGCACCTGCACTGTACTGCACTGTGTGCACCCCCTAATTATGTCCATAACCATTTGAAATTTGCCACTCTTGACGTATATGATATGATATCTTTTTACTAGATTAAACGGTAATTTTATAAACAATAATGGGCAAAATGACCAATATAATAGAAAATTTAAGCTACGTACTTATTAACATTTTCGATATTTAGTTAGTTACAAGCTAATTTTTTGCCGAAGATATCATATTGTTAATAACACCATAATTTTACTTTTACTCTTACAACTATATTTAACTTTTTTTATAAAAAAATTTAAGAAAAATTCCGTTAAAATTTGTGTTAGAACCCCTTTTTCCTCTCCCTTGTATGTGTGTTTGTTTCTCCCAAAAAAAAAAAAAAAAGACTCAATTATTATTATTATTTTTAATTATTCATATCACTTAGATATCCTATTGAAGAACACAGGGTTAATTTGTTTAGCTCAGTACATGTCTAGCACTACCTAATGTTTCCTGATCAGATTCAACCCAACCTATCCTAGTGCTTAAGAATGGTTCTCCCAGAGTAGTCATTATGAGGATACCACATGAGAGGCTAGTACTTTTAGTCACATTGTTTTAATCAGCATTAATATTATTATTTATCATCCTCAATCATCACCACCATCTTTTAAATCACATGGCTGTGTTTTTGCCTTTTTAATAATAATTGAAACTTAACATTTCTGCACTCTTGGTTCTTGATCCTCAAAACTGAGTTATATATATATGCTTCATCGGTTTTCCAACTTTGGCAAATAATACATTTAGATACCAGAAATTTCTGGAACTGAAGAAGACATTTCAGTCAAAACTTGTTGTAGCTCTTCCTGCCTTGTTAAAAGACATTTTGAATAAACATCACATATTTTCCGGATTAAGCGGGAAGTTTGAGATTAAATTAAAAGCAACTTCTTTGGTTCATATAGAGAAAAAAGCAAAGACAAAATGCTTTACTTTAGTTCATCTAGGTGTCCCTGTCTGTCGGCTCTTTGGTTTACTCTTTTCTTTTTCTTTCCTATTTTCATTCTCTCTTTTTTCCTATGCTTGATTAATTTATTGTAAGTTGTAGTTTTGTACATCTATGCTTTTGAGTCTACATCTTTAGGACTTAACCAAATAAAAGAGTCTTAATCTTTAGGGTCTTGGTTGTCAGTTTATGCGTCGCACGTGTTTTGGACTTGTGCTTGTGCTTGACATACATTAAAAAAAAACTCCAAATGATATGAGAATTCATTATCTCATACTAAAAAAGTAGCTATTTTGCAACTCAATGTGTTTCCTGGACAGAAAGCTTGGTCGATCTCTTGCATTGCTGGGGTTAGAGAAGGATGTTTGATGCTAAAAGTTCATAATAATAAAGTGTGTGAATGTGCAATTCTTTCTTTGTTAAATGAGGCTCTTGGCAAAGGGTATATGATTGAATCCAAAATGATTTGCATTGCTGATACTTTGGACCACTAGGCTGATAAAAGCATCATAGTTTGAAACGTTTGCTTGTTTGTATTTTCAACTTTCATCAATGCACTATGCATCTTGCTCTCTGGAACCCTCTGGCTCTACAGTACCATAGATTCCCCCCATCCCATGCATGATGTATCATTTCATGCTGTACATTGTGGTTAGTGGTTACTGCTTTTGAGTTTGGTGGAAACTTCAAATAATTTTTTTATAAATCTCTGAAATTATAAGCTGTATTTGTAATTTTATCATAAATCGAGTTGTATAAAAATCCAATCCAGTTTGATTAAACTCAATTTCATCAACAACCACATACCTGTGTTGTGCCTACTTTTTAGTACATTACTACGAAATGAAAAATTATCCCCAATTTTTTACCCCTTAAGTCAAGCAAAAATAGTGATTGTTCTTGCAACAAATTAGTTGAAACTAAGCAAAAGATGCAAACTTACATAAATGAATCCCATTTTAAGGCCTGACTGGGACTTCATTTTTATTGTTGAAGATATTAGATATTTTCTTTGTAATTTTATAGTTTTTTCTTTTTCTCCTTTTGCCCCAGGGCACTTAGCCTCCGTTTGGGAAGCGCGTTTTGAGAGCGAAACGTTTTTTTCTGTGGGTCCCGTGCACTGTTTACGGGACCCACAAATACTTTCGTTCAGCAACTTTTTCTTTAAAACTAGGTCTTACGGCATTATTCACACATTTAAAAATTATTTTGCTATAGTGTTTTCAGTTTTCAGCAATAAGCGGTATCCAAACAGACCCTTAATTGTCTTGCGCATAATTTAGCTTATTGTGCTTCTTTTTGTATGTTTTAGGGATTCCAAGTCGTCAGTTGTATCCTTCTCTGAGCTTTTGTTGACGCTGATGAGCCAGTTCCCCCAAATCCTCCATTTGCTAGTAGTCTTCAATAAAACTTACTATTACTTACCAAGAAAAAAGAAAAAAGAAAAAGGAAAAAAAAAAAAAAGTTTAATGTGGAGGTCAATCATACGTGCCTTTAGGGAGGCCATTAACAAGGCATGGTTACAATTAGTAAGCAAATTTTCTTTTTATTTTCTAAACCTCTTTTTTGATGTACTTTTTTGAGTTTTGTCATTGAATTTAGACAAGACAAACATGTATTGTAAGATAGCTTCTACTCATTTGTAATTGCTACTTAGTTTCAATGAAATCCCTTATTTACGAAGGATCCCACTTTAGAAATAACGACACATTTCTTCCCAAAAGGTAAAGGCTTCACGTAGGAATTTTGTTGAAAGAACACAGAAAAGAAAAGAAAAGAAAAGAAAATGCAATGCCAAACAGTCAAAAAGTAAACAACATAGGCCATAGTCGTCATCATAAAGTTCATTCCCTCGTTTCTTTCTTTTTCTACTTTTCATCAACTCCACAAAGCCCCCCCTCCCTGTTCCTGATCATCTATACAAGTATATAACTCCATTCTTAAATCTTTCTTTTATCTTTTCCTCAAAAAAAAAAATTTGCTATCGGTGTGAAAAGCATATATACGGCAGCTAATTTTGACCCTTTGCATTGCATTTATTTTAAAACACACGTTTAGGGAAGCTAATTTTATGAGCTCCATCTCCTTTATCCCTAATCTTCACTCTTTGATTAGAGATGGTCTTAGTTCCCGTAATTGTAGTTACTTGGGGGGGGGGGGGGGTTTCTAATTTTTGGAATCGAACAATGTCTCCCTTTATGCTTCGGCAATGTCTCCCTTTATGCTTCGGAAATAAGTAGATGCCCCCATTCCATTACTTTCTCAGTTAAATCTAATTTAGTTGTAAAAAATCCAAAATACCCTCAACTAAAAATAACATACCAAAATTACTCCAAATAATCTTAAGTGAGTAATAGCACAGAGATATTTGCTCATTTCCGAAACATACTTGGGGGATATTGCTCAATTCCAAATATTAAGAGGGAATTGTGAACTACCCCAAACATAGATAAGGAAAATCGTTTTTTCCCTAGTTATTTTATCTATGTTTTCTTCTTTCTCAATGATAGTTTTTATTCTTTTTTCTTAAAAAAAATTTGTTAGGGGAAGGGCATTTGAACTCTAAATGTTGAAACATTGTTGAGCTATTAAAGTATTTGCATCAGCTCGTGCAATTTTCTTTTGTCTATTTTAGCATAAATATCTATTTTTTCTATTTTACATACTTTTCAAAAGACCATATATTAAATTATCTATTTTACACTACATTCATTAAAATATAAAATTTTCTTCATTTTCTAAATTGTTTTTCTTTCTTCACACAAAACAACCACTATCTACTCTCTTCCTTCATTATCGAGATATGTAAACAAAGAATAAAAAATTAAATACAAAATAAATAATGCCTGTTTAGACTTACATTGATATTGTTACTATGTATTCTTATACAACTTTGCATAAACTGATGTGAGTGAGTTTTAGACTTGGTTAGCTAAAATGTGGTAATTTTTTTATTATTCAAGTATTGATGTGAGAGCTTACTTTTTCTATTTTACACAACTACTTTTAAAAAACACTTACATCGGATTATCTATTTTGTACTACATTTCATTAAAATAATATTTATTTATCTATTTTTATTACTCTCTCAAATCATATATATCTCTCTCTTTGTGTATAACTGTATATGAATTAAGAAATATTAAAAAATGGAATTACATTTGAATAGTAATGGTGTATATTTACGTGATTATTATGGCAACAATGTAAATTTACACACTTTTAAATTAATTAATGTGAGTAATTTTTAGAGTTTATTTATTTATTTATTTTATTTTTAGAGTTAAATGTGCAAAATTAAGACCTTATGCAATTTTACACAAGTGTGCTCTTAGTAATGTAAAACAGGCACCAGATCAGTATGGTCCCTTCACTTTTGCGGTGGCTCAATGATCAGGGTTGGATCCCAGTAACTTCATAAAATAAAAGAAGTAGTGATAAAAAGAAAATAAAAGAAAATAATTGAAGCATTCATATGATATGGAACTAAAATATATGCGCATCTTAATCTTATGCTTTGGACGGTAAAAGTGATGTGGGGTATGTGACTGAAGTGAGACATTTGTAATTTTATGTCCATGGTACTATATGGAATCGTAGAGATGCTATCTAAATCTGACTCCCTTCCCGATTCACAAAATATTTCTTTTAACTTTACATTAACAATCTAATCCTGCCTTTTCAAACCCTAATTGGTGCTCAACAATTTTCAGCTGCGAAACTTAATTTGTACGAAAAGTCAGAAGTTTCACTGATTTTTTCTTTTTTAGATTTCTCTAGTAATTCGAAAAATTAAAGAATGGGTGCCTATCATTCTGTTGCCTCAAATTAGTGATTGCTGATTACTTTTCCATTCAAATTTAACATGATTGTATGTACGAGACAATTGATTTCGTCTCATACACAATTATCATTTGTTTGAATAACCTTATATAAGTAATAGTAGTTTTTTTAAGGGTTTGACGAGGTAATATGTTATTATTAATTTTCTCATTAATCCACTACTAGCATTTAGGATTAAAATTTTCTCTTTCATTGAAAGTATTGAATTTCTCAAAAAAAAAAAAAAAAAAAAATTACTAACATCAATTTATTATTTTCCATGGACAATCATATCCTTGATTTAACTTGTAATTTTTGCTTTATATTAAGGTTATATTCATTTTTATGAATACTTTTTAAATTTAAATTCTATCTCCTATTTTGAATTGTTTTGGTTGTTAAGAAAAATATAATTTTGATTGGAAAAAAAATTTGAAAAAGTTATTTTAATAATGTTAGGTTTTTTTTTTTTTGGTTTCCCACGAGGTGTCTGAGTCAGCTTACGTGCACCTCGACTAATCCCCGTTCATTGTGGGAGCCTGCGGCTGGTCACAAGGTGTTATAGCTATTGAGACTCAAATTGGGGAGCAAACCTAGTCAAACCCCAGAGGCTTACCTAGTGGTGGACAAGCCACTGGCCACACTTGGTGGTTTTTAATAATGTTAGGTTATTACTTTAAGAGATTAGATTTAATAGATTATTTTTTGACTATTTATTTGTTAAAAAAACTCATTTTTTTAGATAGTTACAATATACCATTAAACTTGAACCTTGTCATCCTTAAACTTCCAAGTACTTTATACATAAAAATATGTCAATTGAGTTATAAGACTCTTGACATTTGTAAAAAAACACATAAAAGTGATAAATAATACCCTTCATATCTATAATCTATAATTTATAATCTATATAAAAGGCAAAGACGTTTAACTTTTGGTTGATTTCATGATAAAAAAAAAAAAAATCATATTTTATTAAAGTTTCCCATGCATTACAAATATTGCTAATAAACCCCAATTCCTATTAAAAAAAAAACCTAATTAATTGTATTTATAAACCTAGACATACTTTGAGAAGAATTAATAATTCATTTAAAATAAACCAAATGCAAGTATTTCATATCTCCAGAAATCTGCACAGACTACAATCACAAATATCTTAAGTTTCAAACATGACCATTTTATTTTTATAAATACAATAAAATTTTAGTTTTTGACATCTATTTTATTATAATAACATATATTTAGACATTGCCATTAACAAAAAAAAAATGTAAATTTCATACGTGAAATTTTAAAATGATTCAAAGGTTAAAAAGTAAAAAAGAAATAAATTGTAATAAAAGAAATAAATTTTAATAATCTCGAATGAATCGTGATGGTGTGGTCTATCAGTCTATGGGCCACCTGAAGAAGTACGTGGGACAAGCATCTAGCAGAACTCAGTTTTGCAGGTCCATTATGGAAGTTTTTTTTATATTTTAATTAATTTTAATTTATGGGTTTTATATTTAATTTTCATTTTAGATAAGATTCGTTGGCATTCTTTTTTTCTTTCTAAAAATTAATATAGGAGTACTTATAAACTTTTATTTTATTTTTTTAGTTTTTAATGCGACTGAGCGAGTGTTCTCCTCGGGAAAAAAATTGGAGGGAAATTTCAGAATGGGTCCCACTACAGAAGTGCTTAGTAAGCGTGACATAAGCATCTCTCACATTAATTCACCTTGTCCACGCGCTTTCAAAAGCGCGTGACACAAAACCCACTCTCTCAGATCTCAGCGAAGCTTCTTACTATTTCAGTTCACGCGCCAGAAGGCGCGGTGGTGAAGATTGGTCTTCCCTTGTTTCTCATCGCCCTCCAAAAGGTAACCACTGCCAGAGAGACTCGATGCGCCTGTCTCTTTGATACCCGTTTCAAGCAACCTGAACGACACCGTTCCGAGTGGATTTCTTTTTACTAAGTAGTCAAGTTTTTATTTATTTATTCTATCTTTCCTCTCCAAAAAAATGTTTTTTTATTTATGAGAAAAGTTAATGGATGTTAACATAGATTTAAGAGATACTTTTGAAAGTTTTTTATAGGAAAAGAAAAAATAATTGATTTTATTTTCCAGTTTTATATACTATTTTTTATGAAAATAATATTAAAATATTTATAAAATGACTCATTACAAATGTCGACACCCATTAACATAATTCTCTTTATTTATACCAGGAAGGGTTGTGTGGCATAATAGTCCACTCTTTATGCATGTGATATCAAGAAAATCTAGTAGATTATGATAGACTTAACTTGAGAGGTGAGACTTTCAAATAAGTTTATAACAATTGCTTCAAATCTATTGAGCTCATTATCTCTTAAAAAAAACTATTTTTAAGGAGTATTGATCAATCTGTTTACATATACACCCATAATTTCACAACTTACTAATTTAAGCAATTGTGAGTAATTATGAAAAATGGTGATCTATATAATTAGTAATAGATAAACGGATCCATTTAATCAGTAATGGATAGATAGTGTCTATCACTTACTTTTCGTACTAATTAACAAATTGTGAAATTAGATTTGAGTTTAGAGTTTATACACGTCTCTATAATTATTCTTACTCATAATAATTAGAAAAAGAAGGCTAAAAAATGTTTTTTTAAAAAAACAAAAAAAAAATTGAAAAAAGAAAAGAAAGTGGGGGTGAAGAAGATACAGAAAAAGGCACTCTGTGTTTTCACTTTTATCTATGTCCGTGCCTGTCTCTCTCTCTCTCATACACACTCACACAAACACATGGTTTCGACATATTCAGGTTTTAATGGAAATTTCCTAATCCATTCAATTCCCAAGACTTTTTTTCACTCATAAACACTTCCTCTAATGTGTTATGTTCCGCTAATCCAAACAAACCTCATGTGTTTCTTGGCTTGCTCTTCCTAGGGTTTCCTATTTTGCTCATTCATTCCTTTTTTGCTTACTCTTCTTCTAGGGTTTTGGAAACCTAAATATATTAAACTTAAAAAAGAAAAAAAATAATTTTGGAGCCCCCAATACTGTTTTTTTTTTCCTTACAGCTAGTGGTGTGGAATTCATGAAAATCGAGTTTACATAGATTTGGGAGCTGATTTTCAAGTGCTGGAGCTGATTTTTTTTTCTTTAATATTTGTTCCTTTGGGAGTGAAATGCGAGATCTCGTTCGGATTTCACGGTTCGTGTTGATTGCTATGAGATTTGATTAAACTTCAGCTTTTGCGAAGATCGAGCTGCTTCGAGTATGTTTAATTAATAATTTCTGAAAATAAGAGCAAGAATCGCGGTCTCAGAAAAAATGCATTTCGCAAAGCTCGACGACTCTCCTATGTTTCGCAAGCAGGTAATCTCTATGCATGTTCAGCTTAATCGTCTTGAACTGTATAGTTGATAAAGAGAAAAATTTCAATGCTCTGTTTGGTTGCTGGGAAAATTTAGGGAAAGAAACTAAACTTTAGGAGATTTTTTTTTAAATTTTTTTTAAACTTAATTGACGGTTGGTTGAGCTGGCATCTTTTATTTTTCTCGGTGTTGTTTTAGTTAATTAGTTATTTATATTTTGTGTGAGCCTTAAAAGTTTAGATTTAAGGAAAGTTTATTTAGTGAGCAGATATGAGTGTATGAGAATTATTGTCACTGTCTATTATAGTTTCTAACTTGTTGGACAGTTTATGAAAAATTAGATTTTCACTTTTTCGGTTGTTTTTTTTCAGTTAATAAATACTTCAATGCTAACTTGTTTGTTTAGGATGACACTGGTACTTGTTTGAAGCTAAGAGTCTGTGTTTGAGTCATACAAATCGATTGGGATTTGTGACTGACTTATGTGTTAAGTGGGTCTAAGAAACCTCAGTGCCATCTTTAGGGTTTGTATTGTTGCACACTAGAAGTCTACTCATGAGCATGAGCATAAACTACTTACCCCGACAAGGGTGAATGCCCCTGAATTACCGGGAAATTGGTTCTGGCGGGTGGGGTCAGTTGCTGTAGGTTTTACTTGCTAGAAGCGAGTCCAATGGGCTACTTTTATTTAAAAAAAAAGAAAAACAAAATTGTTGCACACTAGAAGTTCATTGCTAAGACGCCAAATTGGTAATTAAATGTCCCTGTTGAAATGATATCTGCCTATGGATAACATATGTATCTGCTGATTTGCTTTTTTCTGTGGTTGAAAGTTGGTGTGTTTCAATGCTATTGTACTCATGTTTGATAAGCTGCTTTGAATTATTGTGGCTTATTGATGAGTTCTTGGTAAACAGATACAAAGCTTGGAGGAAAGTGCTGAATCATTAAGGGAGAGAAGTCTGAGGTTTTACAAAGGATGTCGGAAATACACGTATGTCTACGCTTATGCGTTTCTAAGTTATTCCTTGACTATTAAATTCAAGATCTAATTCCACTCTGTGGAAAGTTCTGAGTAAATAATTTGTAGCTATTACTGGTGTTTTTAATTACATTGTTGACAATGTAAATTAGAATTAAAACATTGATTTCATTTGGCACCACGAAAAAGAAGTAAAGCCATTTTTCCAATGACCACTCCTGGTGTTTATTGCTGCACCAAGTTAGTCTTTGTGGGGGATTCTAATTGCATGCATTTTTCCTCTCACAGTGAAGGACTTGGCGAGGGGTATGATGGAGACATAGCATTTGCAAGTGCACTAGAAACTTTTGGTGGAGGACATAATGATCCCATTAGTGTGGCTTTTGGAGGTATGTCAATTGTTATGCTGGAAGTTATTTTATCTATGCTTCTTTGTGTCATTGGAGATTTTTAAGCATCTATTATCTCCTTTTTATTGTTCTACTGTTAATTACCTAGTATTATGTTTGTCAAACTTAACTTTCTGGGGTGTCCTAATTACTTATTTATTCCCATTTACAATGTTTGGATTTTAAACTTTATGACTGGGATATTCCTGGTATTAATGGCTTTCAAAATGCAGATAGTTTTCACTGAAATTTTTTTTATTGAGTTTCTACCTACTTCTACAGGCCCTGTTATGACCAAATTTACTATTGCCTTGAGAGAAATTGGAACATACAAGGAAGTTCTTCGGTCCCAGGTGAAAAATTTTGATTTATTATTTTCAGAACTTGTAATTCTTTTTTTTTTTTGGTTGCTTTATCCTAATGGTTTCCTCTTAAATCAAGCTAGTCTTGCTATGACTGCTATTGTGAGATTATGAATTGAATACTTTTTCTTTAAGAAACTTTAATACTGGCTCCTGTACGTGCTTCTTGATTATATTTCCAACTGGTCTGGCTCGCAGTGAACTAAATTTTAATCCTATCTCCTTCAATAAATTTGAGCAATCTGGGAGAACTGTTCCCCCCCCCAATTTCATCTTATTTTTTGTTTCTCCTTCAATAGATTATTTGTTGCTTATTCTTTTGGTTAGTGACAGGCTGTAATCTTGTTCACTTATTTTGTTTATTTTCCCCCCCTCAGGTTGAGCATATGCTAAACGACAGATTACTGCAGTTTGTCAATATTGATTTGCATGAGGTTAAGGTACTGTGAATTGCTTCATTTTTATTGCATATTATTAATAACCCTTTATGAACTATCAATTGGATATGGTTTTAGGTACAACAACAGAAGCTTTGGTGTTTAAAACTTTAAATGCAATCTTATTTTACTTATTGATTAATTCTTATTATAAGGGCCTTGATCTATCCATTGCCTCCATCACTTATGGCATGAGTATTAGTGTTGTCACATCTACATGATTGTTGGCCACTTGGATTGCATTTTTGTCTCCTTTCTAGGAGGTGGGAGGCATATTGTCTCCCACTGGCGAGGATGAAGAGATTTTATCTTCCTTACATTTTTCTTCTATAAAATAGTGGACATCACTAAAGCTGACTTGAAAATTTAGAGTTAATTCTATTCATTTATGAATAATCTTGAATGCAAGGGAAGCTGTTTAGTTATGCTGCGCACTTTATAGATACTCGTGCACATATCCACACTTACTTGAAAATCTTTGGGTCTTACTTCACTTGGGAAGCCTGTGGTCCATGCTATATATATATATATATATATATATATATATATATATTTATATATATTTGTATGTATGTATATATTGGTGAAGGTTATCCTAGATGGTAAGGTTGTAACAGCTTTAAAGGATGCATTTTCGGTGTATATACGCACACACATATAGTATATGTGAATTCTGATTACATGTGCCTCTTATCATCTTGAGATGTCCTGAGTGTGACAGTTGTATCAAACAGAGAATCTTTGCACTGCTTTTGATATTTACTGTTACAAAACAGTTTTAAGGGATCTTCTCTTAGTGCAGGAAGCACGGAAGCGTTTTGACAAGGCTAGTATTACTTATGACCAGGTGCGTCCCTTGTTTGAAATTCTTAGTAATTTTGTTGCTTCTACCTGATGCCATTTGCATGCATCTCAGGAAAAGCTTGTCATGTTATCCATTCCTTTAATAGAATTATATATTTTCATGTAGCATAAGGTTGGCTAAAAGTGATTCCTAATTATTATCTGCCACAACCCTTGCAGCATTGCTCTTTCATTATCTATTTGTCTTCTAAAGAATGAAACTTATAAGTTGTGGTTTGCAATTATCTTTTTTCTATTTCATTCTTGTATCTCGGATTTGCAGCAGCTTGCCTAAAGTTCTTATATACTGATGAATGAATCTGGATTGTGTGTATTGATTCAGCAACAAAAGCCTAAAACAGCCGTCTTCTTTCAATTATCTGACCATGGTTTTGGATATTTTATGGCTGTTTTGAGATGAATAACCTATGTAGAACTGATATGGAAGTAATGTTTACTATGTTATAATGCTTGTAATGCCACAGGCTCGTGAAAAGTTTCTGTCATTGAGAAAAGGCACAAAGAGTGATGTCGCAATTCTTTTGGAGGAGGTATCATGCAGTATTAATTCTTAGTTTTCTAATCTGCATATTCGTATCTGTAGAATTGTCATAGTACTGGAAAGCTTCTATTCTTTAAATTCTAATATAGTTTGGAGGAATTCCAGGAGCTTCACAATGCAAGGTCTACATTTGAGCAAGCTCGCTTCAATTTGGTAAGTAAATTTGATGGTCATCTTGTTCTACCAAAAAATGAATCTTTCCATGACCTTTAAAATTCAACTACTTGCTGATGTGATAGTGACACCTAGGTTTTTCTAATTTTGGTTTCTGTATCCAGGTAACTGCTCTTTCTACTGTTGAAGCGAAAAAGAGGTTTGAATTTTTGGAAGCAGTCAGTGGGACCATGGATGCACATCTTCGTTACTTCAAACAGGTAGATCATGGATCACATAGCAGGGAATTTCTGCCCTTTTCATATGCGACGACAGATCTGTGCTTATCTTTAATTTTTTCTTTTGTGGCTACATGTAGGGGTATGAGTTGTTGCACCAAATGGAGCCATACATTAATCAGGTTTGTTATTTACTTTTGGAAGCAAATGTGTTAATATCAGTCTTGTTGTCTATTACAATATTCTGATTTGGTTATTTTTTCTAAGTTCTGCTTTAATAATTTATTTTTCTTGGATTTAAAATTTCGTCTTTAATATATAGCTACTGCTGTATTAGCAAAATGGAATAAGCATTTTTAGGAATCGCCTATCAAAAATAAAAGAAAACTTATGTTGTTGAAGTGGAGATTGTTGACGTACCAGGCCTGTGTGAATATGGCTCTAGGAGGTGCAGAATGGGTAGGAAAATTTTATGTGGCCAACCCAAATTAGTGGGGAATGGACTGGGGTTGAATTTGAGAGAATTCTTACATTGCTCATCTTAAATATTGTCTAGTTGTAGTTTTATTATTGAAATTCCTGATTAAATGTCGTTTTGCAGGTCTTGACTTATGCGCAACAGTCAAGAGAAAGGTCTAACTATGAGCAGGCAGCTCTTAATGAAAAGATGCAAGAGTACAAGAGACAGGTGGATCGTGAGAGTAAGTGGTCTTCCAATGGTACAAATGGATCTCCTAATGGAGATGGTATACAAGCCATTGGTAGAAGTTCACACAAGATGATAGAGGCAGTTATGCAGTCTGCTGCAAAGGGAAAGGTTTATATTTATTCATATATCAAGAAACTCTTATGTATTAGACTTTTTTTTTTTTCAAATTACATTTTTGCATCTTTGTAGTTTTCTCTTTTTACATGTAATCCTATAAGAAATATCTCAGGTTCAAACCATTCGACAAGGTTATCTCTCAAAGCGGTCCTCAAACTTAAGGGGTGACTGGAAAAGAAGATTTTTTGTTCTTGATAGCCGGGGAATGCTGTATTACTATCGCAAGCAGTGCAGCAAATCATCTGTAAGTATTTTGTTTATAATATAATTTGGGCTGCATAGGGGTTGAAGTCAGTGCTTGACACCAACTTTTACCTTCCATGATATCTTCAAGGGCTCTGGCAGTCAACTTTCTGGTCAGAGGAATAGTTCTGAGCTGGGTTCTGGACTGCTGAGTCGGTGGCTTTCTAATCATTATCATGGTGGAGTACACGATGAGAAATCTGTTGCTCATCACACAGTGAACCTGCTTACATCGACAATCAAAGTTGATGCTGACCAGTCAGATCTGAGGTTTTGCTTCAGGATTATTTCACCAACAAAGAACTACACTTTGCAGGTTTGAGTTGAGGGGTAGCATGTCCTTGTGGCTTTTTTAGGTTTTCTTTTATAGACTTCATAATCTCAGAAACAAACTTTTTGCTGGATGATTCTGCCAAAAGGATGAACTGTTGATGGTTTATGTTTGGTAAAAGATCCTCAATAACAATTATTTGTGCTTGTCAGTGCAGGCAGAGAGTGCACTGGATCAAATGGATTGGATTGAAAAGATCACTGGGGTTATAGCATCATTACTTAGTTCTCAAGCTCCTGAGAGGGTAATTTTTGATAGATTTTTTTTTGATGATTAAGGCTAATTATGTTTATCATTGTTTTGATGATGGAAGTCCCACTACATTTCAGTGTCTGCCAGCTAGTCCCATGGGAGGCAGTCATCATCGGTCTGCCAGTGAGAGTAGTTCATTTGAAAGTTCTGATTTTGATCACGCTGCAGCTGAAGACTATACATCTGAGAGGAGCCTTACTACCGCACATCTTGAACGCCAAGTAAGACACATGCAACCACAACGTTCCTGTGTAAAAAGTGAGAAGCCAATTGAGGTATTGCGAAGAGTATGTGGAAATGATAAATGTGCTGATTGTGGTGCTCCTGAACCAGACTGGGCATCATTAAATCTTGGTGTTCTTGTTTGTATTGAATGTTCTGGTGTTCACAGAAATCTTGGGGTACACATATCAAAGGTAAATTGTATGACCTTGACTACATGTCCTTTTTATGTGTTCTCTCTATCGGCCATGTTTGCGTTCTTGGACAAGCATTGTTCTACTGGCCAAAATTGTTCTCTCTGTAAACTGTGTATAAGGGTGCTCAATGATAAACATACCCGTAAAAATATAAATGAATTAAAAGTTCTTTCAGATATCATTAAATTTTTATAGATAAATTTCTATGCAAGAGTTATAGTGAACAGAATTGGATGATCCTAAAAATAAATTTGTGGCATGCTGGTTCTTCTATTTTATTTATTTATGCCAACTAAAGTATGTTATAAGGAGCTTTGATGGAGTGGACAGCCTATTGCATGTGGAAATCCATGGACTTCATAGTATTGTTTGATTGCAGAAATTGCATGTAAGATTGGGGCTCACGCAGAATACTAATGTGCTTGCCCAAAACTAATAGTCTGGCTTCTTTTGTCATATTATTCTTGAAAGTTATGGAGCATTATAAAATTTGGATACAGGGCCCTTAGAATTACAGTTTCTGAACTTGGTTTATCATGCTTCCATGATATATATCAAGCCTTGATTGCAACTACTTGGGCCATAATTTATATTGCCTGTCACTAGAGAACAGGCTTGCTCTATTCATTACCTCCCTATCATTTTTTCTCCTACCATCTCCTTCCCTCCTTCAGCCCCTCCAAACATTGTGTTAGTTTTCTTAGTTTTCTATATTTCTTTTTTTTTTTTTTTTTACTTTGCATTGACGGGCTCAAGATTCCTAGGAGTTATATCTTAGGATTTTGTCTGGCTTCATGTTGTATTTTATTCTAATGATATTAGTAAGGAGAATTAATATTATAAAATTAACTTTTGAATTATTGTGGGAAGTATGAACTGTTCAATAGAAGAATAATTCTTCTTCCAACTGGAAAACTTTCTGGCCGGCAAATCTGCAATTGTAGAAATCTGTATTAATGCGATAACACAGGCATGCATTATCCCACATTTGGGTAAATGGAGCATTAAAGAGAAAATTGAGTATGTCATTTGGCAGGAATTCTAAAGTCTTATTTATTTATTTATTTGAATGGTTTTCATGATTAATATCTTTTGTTTACAGTTGGGTAAGTTTTCATTTGGGTCGTGATGCTTGTTCAGTATGCTCATTTGGAGCACCTTTTGTTCTTGTGTTGACTGCTATTGCAGGTGAGGTCTCTTACACTGGATGTCAAAGTGTGGGATCCTTCTGTTATAAGTTTGTTTCAGTCCCTGGGTAATACCTTTGCCAACTCAGTCTGGGAGGAACTATTGCAATCTAGAAATGCCTTTCAGGTTGATCTCGTCTCCACAGGGTAAAAAATCTCCATAATGATTGAAACATGATTTTCTTCAACCTCACAGAAATATATTAATGTTTTTTTACTAGTTGTAGCTAACATTCACATTATTTCTGTTGGTGAAGCTTGTACAAATCCGATAAACCGCAGCTGTTTTTTCTCAGTAAACCTAGTCATGCTGATTCTATATCAGTGAAAGAAAAGTTCATCCATGCAAAGGTGTGACAATGTATCCTATTATGGACTTTTTGTTTAAAGTCATTCTCTTCCACCCAAAGATAGTTGCATGTGGTTGTGGCTTAATGTATATGAAATATGTGCAATAATGGTGAATTATTTTCCCATGAAAGTCAAATAATTACATCTTAAGCGTATTTTGTTACTGATAATATTTGCAGACTGTGTGCATGCCTAGATGTAAGTTGTTTTATCTATCATGGAATTCTTTATAGGGAAAATTACATTTTAAACTCTATGGTTTAGAGGGTGTAACAAATTAAACTTTTTAGTTTCAAAAGTAACAAATTAAACCTTGGGCCATTAAGTGGAATGGCATTCTGTTTGGGGTTCAGTATCAGCTGTGGGTTTGATTGATTACTTTTTGAAACCTCGAGTTTAATTTGTTTCTTTTGAAACTACACTTTGATTTGTTACACCCCTAAATTATAGGGGTTAAAATAAAATTTTATTTATGTTTAGATTTAAAAGGATTTCTGGTTAGTTTTTAAGCCATCAGCTCCAACCAATTGTTAATCTCATAGAACTGGAAAGATAAGAAAATAGTCAGATGTTTGATTCACTTTTAAGATGTTAATAAGAGTAGTATAACACTATGGTTCAGCTTGTATTTTTGGTTTCTACTTGATGATTTGTTTGAGATGGAATCATCCAAAATAAGTGCTGCAGATGTTTCAGAATTGCATAACTAATTCTGTCTCTTGATTCCATATAATCCAGGTAAGGCTCATCTGAGTTATTTAGTAGTTCAATGAATCAAGGACCTGACTACTTGTGACTTCTGTTTGTGGGTGGGTGGGGTGAGAGAGAGAGTTGAGCAACAACAGGGATTCGATTAGACTATTTGGGTTCTGTACTGATGCCTTTGAAGGTTATTGATGTTTTTCTATTGGAAGGGTTTGTTTGGACAGGCATAGTAATGGACCAGTGTGGGATTCTTCTCTATGTATAATGTGGACTATTTGGAGGGAAAGGAACAATAGGACCTTAATTGTTTTGAGTCACACTTCGGCTTTGATCTTTTTCTTGAGATCATTGTATGAGTGATGCTTGTTTTGGTCTGCATCCAGTTTTATTTTTTCTTTTAAAATATATATATATATATTTACAGATTTTATACCCAAGATTAATTTTAAATGTATCCTTTTGGAGAACCTTTTATATACATTCTATGTACTTAAGGCATCTCCTCTTTTTTAAACATTTTTTTTTATTTACTTGTAAAAAGGGGGGAGTGGATTAGATTTTTCTCACTCTCTAGAAAAAGTATCAACTAGAGCAATCCTTCCTAAATAGGGCCAAAACAGGGGTGAAAGAGAGAAGGGGGGGTGGGGTGGGGGGGTTGGGACACCTCAGCCTGAGAAGTGATAACCCAGACAAAAGAAATTCAAAATACATATTGCATGCTGTTCTTTTATCTGAAAATCTCCCATCAGTCTCCAAGATGCAATATTGATATTTGAAAATTCTCAAACGTATCCATTTGTTTGGATTACTAATCTCAGTTTCCATATGCTACTTGCTAAGTGTTTTTTTATTTTATAAAATAATAATTATTATTATTATTTTAATGTAAACAATGGCGCTACTTGCCAAGTTTTTCAGACTGCTGTGGAAATGTTGAAGTGACATGTTTTCTTTTGATCACAGTATGCAGAAAAGCTTTTTGTTCGGAGGCCAAAAGACAACCAATATCCTCATTTAGTGGCACAACAAATATGGGAGGGTGTGCGTGCTAATGACAAGAAAGCTGTATACCGTCACATTGTTAATTCTGAAGCAGATGTGAATGCTGTATATGAGCAAACATCTTGTGGATCTTCCTTAACCCTTGCCAAAGTAATGCTATTGCATGAGCAGGCAAGCCTTGACCACAGCTCTAGCTGCTTGATGGGGGATTCATTGGAAAGGTCCTCTACTAGTTCTACAAACCTGGCTGGTACGTGTGAAGGCCATACCTTGGAGGATCTGGATGGGTGCACACTGCTTCACCTCGCTTGTGAAACTGCAGACATAGGCATGATAGAACTCCTCCTACAGTATGGTGCAAATATAAATGCAACCGATTCAAGAAGTCAAACGCCACTCCACCGCTGCATTCTCAGAGGCAGAAACGCATATGTGAAATTGCTTCTAACAAGGTAACTTTATAATATTTGCTTTTAGGGTTTTCTTTTTTTTTGGTGTGGGGGTGGGGTGTGATGTTGGTGGCTTAATAATCCATGCTACATCTTGGTTATAGTTGCAGTTTACTTTTTACAGGTTTTTTTAGATTCCCAATCTTTCTAAATTTGAATTTATGAATGGAAGTTATTCATTTAGCTCATATGGATCTGATGCCATTTAGGGATTTTTCATTTCATTTTATTGTTTGAACTATTTTTCCACTATTAATAAAATGAAACTGAAGGGTTTCCAATGCATTTGTAGGGGAGCAGATCCACGAGCTGTAAATGTGGAAGGTAAAAACCCTTATGAGGTAGCATTAGAGTCAAACTTTGACGATAATGAGATCCTTACTTTATTAGCAGACTCAAATGGATAAAATTCTCAAACAAGAAATACTGAAGGCCAAAAATACATTGAAGCTGGGTAGTCTAAGAGAAATCTATGGTGGTATTGCATTTTGTATAATAATATTTCATAAATTTGATAGCTGGTTCTCCATTGAAGAAAATGTCACTTGTGTTTTTTGAGGATTTAGAGGAGTGGTAGGTTGGTGTGCCTGCCCCATGGGCATATGTGTAAAATCAGTCCCCGGGTTTGTAATTTAAGATGGCGCCTTTGGTCTGAGTCAAGTCAAGAGCACCAGTAGCTCTCAGCCAAGGGCTTTGTAATGTCATGTTTTTGTTTATTAAGTTTGTTTGCTTCCTTTTTGGTGAAGCTGTGTTGATTTGACTTACCAAAAAAGAAGCTATGATGATATAGTTTAGTGCATTGTGTATTTGTACATTGGTTTCGATTAGTGAAAGCTTTGTTATGGCTGTAACTCTTGGATCCAAATATTTTACTTTGTGCATAGGTCTTCGAAGTTGGTCAGCCTCTACACAAACGGTGTGTTGTATTAATGTAGACAAATAGCAAAGTTCATTTTTATTGTCATGTTATGAACGAACTATGTGGATGTTTGGTTTGCTGTAACGTAATGAACATTACAACCATATTACCGTAATGTAAATATTACGGTGTTTGTTTCGTTTATTTGCATACTTCATTACATACTTCATTACGGTAATGTAAGATTACCAAAATATTTACATTGCCATAAATTATGGTAATGTCATTACTTTATTAAATGGTGGTAATCTCATGTTACCTATTGATTGGAATGTAATAATTTATTCAATTGGAAAAATTGTCTATTCTAATAAATTTTAATTACAAAAATGTCCTAACTTGAAATTTCAAACCCTAAATTGCCCTTGTTCCTCTAGCCAAATTCAAACCCTTTCTCTCTAACCAAATCCAGTCCTAGTTTGGCGCTCAACTAGGCCCCTGCCTTCAAAATATTGGCGTGATCTTTGTATGGCTTTGACAAATGCGACTCCTTTACTTGGCTGGTCAAGAGCGCATTGAATCCAGTAGGAGATCTTGCCCTTCATCAAGTTGGGGCTTGTGCTTTTGCTTGTGCTTCTTCTCTTTGCACTCATCGTTGTCGTTGTTGTCATTGTTATAAATCTAGTCAGAGTTGGGGTTCTAGCGAGTGGAGTGATGGCTAGGGTTAGAGCTTAAATTGAAAGAATAAGGGTTTCTTTGTTGTTGTTGTGGTGGTTTGAGAGATCACTTTTGGAGATCTAAGCGAGAAAGGTGTCCCTTTTTCTTCTTCTTGTTTTGTTGCCGCATCATCATTGTCGAAGACCAAAGTTCACTTAGGATATCTTTTAAGTTCACAGGCGACCACTTTCTCTCGACGGAAAACATCTCTATTGATACTCGGAGAAGCCCTTAGCGTAGGGTCAACGAGCGGGAACAATCCCACCCAAACACAAGAGTGAACACTACTGGTGGACATGAAACTACCTAAGGGAGGACTACAACAATGGACTTATACAAAATAACACAACTTAATGAAAGGTAAACCAAAAGGGGACCCTGTAGGATCTAGCATAACCAAACAATGAAAGGTAAGGATATTTGAAGGAAGAGGGACTCGCTAGAGTACTTCACTAGAGAAAGAAAGGTCATTGGAAAGGTGTGGGGAAGATTAACGACAAGATCTCTGAGATTTTGATAAAGGGCTCCACTCTACAATTTTGGTGAAGGTTGATAAGAAAGAATGAAGTTTCAAACCAAAATCCTACCAAAAAATCACTTGAAGGAGATCAACAATCACATTGTTTCACAAGCCCAATAAGAAAACAACACAACACAAAAAATATGCTAAAACATCTCTTCACATGAATGGAATGGTTAAAAACACGAGGCAACGTGCAATTACAAAAACATCTTTGATGATTGACATTTCGTAGCCTAACATATAAAGAAAAGAAAATTTTAACGGATGCCTTAAAGGTATTGATTTATGAAATATTTTTAAAAACTTTTTATGAGAGAAAAAAAAAAAAAAAAAAACTATCTTGGAGCATATAGGTTTGTTTACAACTAAGAGTATGCCACGTCCAAGTTTACGCCATTGATTGGTACACATTCTTGAAATCTCCACCCATCTCTTTGATCAGACGTGCTCTATGTCCCTAATTATGTGATATGGTTGAAATCACGGGACACGTTGAAAGTATTCTAGATATATGTTCACTCTTATGCATAACATGTTACAAGAAAGCAAAACACATATATTGAAAAACATTACCGCAATGAGAGCAGAATTAAACATTAAAGTATCATTAGCTGACACCCCATTGATGTCAATTTTAAGCTATCTTGTGTTCTTTTTGTTTTTGTAGGTATTTCAAAGCCTGAATGAGATGCGTGGTCACTAATTTTGTTAATACACCCTTTTATCTATTTGTAGCCAGCTTCCGTTTGTAGCTATGGTGAATTGGTGATGAATAAACTTTGTACCTATTTTGTAGCTTAATAATTTTAGTTAAAAAAAAAAAAGAAAAAAAGAAAAAAAAGAAAGAGAAGTAGAGGAATGGGAATAATGAATGAGATAAGAGCAGGGAAGTTTGTAAAGCTCATTATGAGCTGGGTCATTCATGGGTGTGGAAGTGGGACCTCACACATAATGTGTGAAAACTGTGGAGAAGGTTAGGCAAGGCAAGCATGCCACGTGAGCCTCAAGGTAGATCCGTAGAGGTATAAAGGAAAACACTGTAAAAAGCTCTACAACATTCCCTGGCTCAAATCAAAAGCCTCCACACGTGCACACGTGTTGGCCTTTCACTTGTCCCCAAACTCAACCAAACCAAACACTAGAGTCTAGACTAGACCAGACTAACCAGTGTTTGGTCCAAACACGACACGACGACACACACAAAAAACATTAAAAAAAAAAAGAGAGACTACTACATAAATTCTTTCAAATAGTTTTTATTTATTTTTAGCAACGAAGGGGAAAAAAGGAAAAGCAATTATTCGATGGAAAAAGAGAAAAACTTTACTAATCCCTGCGATAAGACAGTGGGATTTCTATAATCACAAAAAGCCACATAGCACAAATTCCCGTGGTTCCAAACCAACGCTCCAGATCACTTTCCAAAACGAAGCAACGGCTAGGATTAACCACATATTCCTTGTTGCACACAGTTCGATGTGCTTCTTTCGGCCTCGTGATAGAGACGCGAGGAATGCCTCCGCCAATGTGGCACATAGGACCCCACTTTGTACGAGTTCCTCTGAAAGGCGGGAACCCAGTTTTGTCCATTGAGAGAGAGAGAGAGAAATGGACTCACTTACTCTCACTGGTCACAAGCTGAGAGTATGTGTGACACTGTGTGCCTCTGTGCCATGTCTTCTCAGACTGAGATAAAAAGAGAGAGAGAGAGAGAGTGAGGTCTGGTCAAGTTTGATTGGGAGTTTTGTTTGTTTGTACTTCGAAATTTCAAGGACAATCATGGTGGTAGGTGGTGTTTGTGAAGATAAGAAGTCGTCTTGTTTGGTTTTTTTTTTACTGACTAACTAATGTCTGACTGAGACTATCTGCAATCTCAGCTCTTCATTATTTTAACTTAGAAAAATAGAAAGCAAGAAATTTCTGGGTCTTCTTGTAGATAGTTTAAGAGTGCAATTTCATGGGGTACTGTAGATTTTTGCAGACTCACATTGGGGGTCAGATTCGTTGAAAATAAATATAATTTCTTAGAAGAAGATTGGAATCAGTGACGAAATGATTCTTCACGTCTTTCTTGTGAAGATTTTTGGGTCAAAATTCGATTAGCACTTTGAAGCTTCTCTGATGGGTTTCCAAGAAAAAAACAGAAATAGAACTGAAGAGTTTGAAGGTGGGATTTTTCTATTATTTTAATTTCACGCAAGTTTTATTCTTTTTGAGCCTCATGTAAAAAAATGAGAGAGAGAAAACTTATGCTTGTTTGAGATTTTTAAAGCTTCTAGGAAGCTTCAAATAGCTTTTCTTCACTTTGAACATGTTGTTTGTTTCCAATTTATGTGAGGCATATATAGCTTAAAAGCTCTCTCTTTCTCTCGGTTCTGAGAGTTTTGTTTGTGGGTTGTTTAGTAGTACAGCTAAAATGGCCTACTACTTTTGCAACAAGAAAATCTTTACCTTTGTTTTGCTGTTCATAAAATTCTGCTTTCACTTCACCACTGTGTACTGCCAAGAGAGAAAAATTTCAAGGCCATCTGAATTCCAAAACGGGCTTAGAAGAATCTTTCTCAGCATTGCTTTAGGAGTACTAACCGGTTTGATTGGTTCACTTCTCTTCGCTCTTATAGTCCGAAGCTTTGTCAGATACCTTAACCGAACACCAATTCTCAAAGGCCCTGTGTTGTTCTCCCCAAAAATTGCTCCCAAGACACTTCAATCTGCTCTCTCCAATGAAAATCGCTTACTGGGTTCAAGCCCAAGTGGGAAATACTACCGAACTGTGCTCGATAATGGGCTTGCAATCGCGGTCAAGAGGCTAGAACCGTTTCAAACTGGTTCACCAGAGAGAAAGTCTCTCAAGAGAAAGATACAGAAGGAGCTAGAAACACTTGCTAGTCTGAGACATAGGAACTTGATGAGTTTGAGGGCTTATGTTAGGGAACCGGGTGGGTTTTCTTTGGTTTATGATTATGTCCCAACTGGGAGTCTTGAGGATGCTATGAATAGAGTGAGAGATAATCAGTTGCAGTTGAGTTGGGAAGTGCGGCTTCGGATTGCGGTTGGGGTTGTTAAGGGGCTTCAGTATCTTCACTTTGAGCGTGACCCTTCTATTCTGCACTATAATTTGAAGCCTACTAATGTGATGTTGGATGCTGAGTTTGAACCCAGGTTGGCGGATTGTGGGTTGGCTAAGCTCATGCCTAATTTGGATAGGACCACCTCAGGTTATAGTGCTCCTGAGTGCTTCCAAAATCGCAGGTAATGAATTCACTTTCATAATTCATACATTTCAAATAAAATTTTATTTTATTTTCTTGGGTTTATCAGCAAATCTTTATGTTATTGTTGTGACAAGCAGTTCAAATAATTAGCCCCAGTTTTGATGTTAGTCCTTTCTCTATCAATAAGGTTAATTTTGCTATTGGGTTTTTAAAATTTTGTTTCTTTAAACTCTCTACACCTCGGTTAGTTCCTACTTTGATGTTTACCATTGAAATTACCAATTTAGATTCTGATAAGTGATAACTACACTGAATTTGAACTTGTATTGAGATTTTTATGATTTGTCTTGGGAGTTTCAAATTTTCACTAAAATTAAGTTTATCTAGTGGAATTTTGGAGGCATTATTGGTATGTATGCTTAGTTGATGCTATGAGGTATTTAGAATGAGAACCTGTAATAAGCCATTACCCTATATTTTGGTTGCAATTGAGAATTAGTACAAGTTAGTTTGCTTTATATCAAACACATAACATCACATTGATGGTGGATATATATCAATTTCTAACAGGTATACCGATAAGAGCGACGTTTTCAGTTTTGGTATGATATTGGGTGTTTTGTTAACTGGAAGAGACCCTACTGATCCATTCTTTGGAGAACCGGCTAGTGGGGGCAGTTTGGGACAGTGGCTTAGGCACTTGCAGCAAGCAGGGGAGGCAAGGGAAGCACTAGATAAGAGTATTCTAGGGGAAGAAGGAGAGGAAGATGAGATGTTAATGGCAGTGAGAATAGCTGTTGTATGCCTATCAGATATGCCTGCAGACAGGCCTTCTAGTGATGAGCTTGTTCACCTGCTAACCCAGCTGCACAGTTTTTGAAGGAAATGTAAGTAAAGCCTATTGAATCTTCAGTCTCTGTAGATTTTGAAAATTGGAATATTGGGAATTTTTTGCTTTCAGGGATCTAGTCTGCAATCCATGTGGAGTAACCTCTTTTACAAACTGTAAAGTGATAATGGTGTTGTAGGTGTGATTGCTGCATTTTGTATTGTTTAGCTTCTTGGCCTTTTTTTTTTTTCTCCAAAACTGTATGATTTTCATATGGTAGTTTGGTAGTATACGGTGGTCTGTACATAACTGATATTGTTAGTGAAGAAGCAGATATTCAAGAAAATGTCTGAGCCAAGAGGATCACTGTTTGATCAGATAATAATGCTGGGACATTTGCATTATCATGCTTTTTCATTTTTAATGATGGTGGGGTGTAGTTGGCTCAGCTGTCTTTATTGGACACAACTTTTTTGGAATCACGGGTCCTTTTAACTTAAAATTAGGCAATTCTCTCTTTATTTGCTGCCTTTTACTTTATTGCACTGAATTAGGAATTTTGGACCAGCTTAAACATGGAATATGCTTAGGCCTTATAGGCAGCATTGAAATCCGAAATTTTTTTATATTTTGTCATCCAATTGAAGGTTTGAAATAGATGATTTCTTTAGAATGCATTTGGAATGCTAGTCCTGCATGTCAAAATTGTATCTTTATGGGCTTTATTTGGCTCCCATAGCAATTGGGTGGAGTGCGATATTTTGTTACAACTTTGTGACACCTTCTTGGATTTTGTGCAAGATTGTTCTAGCTTTTATGTTCAACAGATGACAAAACTGAGAACTGCCAACATTAATGTCCTTGAATTGTAGTGCAGGTTAGGCTTTTCTTCGGTACAGGAACAGGTAATAATACAATGTCAATAAGTTTTGAATTCATGCTTTCTCAGTTATAGGCAGGGACCAATAGTACACACAGAACCAAAACAAGGATTGAAGGAGAGAATGCGGGACAATGCTTGCCTTCTGATTTTTCCTTTTGTATTTTTTTTTTGGTTGTGAGTTAGAATAGCAAGTATTAATTTAGTTTCCCTTGGCTAAAGTGCGTGACAAAAATTTATCCTCATGCGGTGTACATGCCTAGGGAGCATGAAAAGTCTGGAAAAAGGTGTGGGTGGGGATGCTGACTAGTCTGAGAAGTCATGCATCTGGGACCAAGAGTAGCATGCTCCAAAAGATTGAGTTTAAAAAGCGTGGGGAGCAAAATCTACTGTCAGTTATCCCTTACAGCTGTGAATTTGATTGCCCACCTCACCTCAAATGCCATTGTATAGCTCTCACAGTCTCATAATAATAATCTAGATACCTAATTCAATACTATTGTCAGTAACTCGATGCCCCTTCTAAGCTTTGCCATGGTAGCAATGAATTATTGTAGTAGATCAGGCGGAATGGGTAAAGGGGGGAAAATAGAGCTGAGAGAATAATATTTGGTCTCAAGTTTTTAATTTTGTCAATCTATTCTCCCCTGAATTTATAAAATTGTTTCACTTTAATGTCCCTGAATTGTACTAGCAATGTAAATCATTCATTGCTAGTACAATGTAAACTAATAATTTTCCTAGAACTTTTGTCGATCTCTATTATTTATCATTGTTATTTTGGACAATAACGGAGTCAAGAAAAGTGGACAATTGTTGATGAAACTTTGCTTTTTTATAAACCAATTTGATTATAAATTAATTTGACAATCATTGAATGGAGAGAGTAGAAAGAAAGTCCCATTTTGAGAGAGAGCAAGCAAGCAGTGAGAATGTGAATTGAGTCATATATGCCAGAAAATTGAACTTGGTTATAGAGGTGAAATTCAAAGTTTATCAATAGTTTCCTATTTTCTATCTTTCTTTACTGCCCAAAATAACGAAGATGGTTAGAAATAGTTTCATAAACTTAGACTTTAATTGAAGATGGTTAGAAATAGTTTCATAAACTTGAGACTTTAATTGAAGCAGTTTCGTAAGTTTGAAACTTCAATTGACAAAATTGAAAACATGGTATAAAGTCTTGGTTCCATGTAATTTTCTAAAATTATAATTAATGAGTAATCCATTCAATTTTTAAATTTAACTAAAAAAAATTAATTCTTAGAGTTTACCCTAAAAGGCATCACAGAGCTTTTGAAACTTAAGATCAATCCAAAAATATTTATTGTGAAAAAAAAAAAAAAAAAACTAACTTTTTTTTAGGTGGAAAAATGGTAGCTCACATGGGTAAAAAAAAAAAAAATCCTAAATTGGCTCGTTATTGAAAGGCAATGAGGGTGGTGGCTAAGTTGAGGTCCTGCCCATCATTTTGAATTACGTTCGAATTGGTCTTTTTTTTTTTTTAATCCAAAATCAATTTGACCAAGATAATATGAGTAATTTATATCGGTCAAGAGATGGTCTTACCATAGGTATGCATACATAGGAACATCTTAATTAATTTTAATTCATATTAGTCCAAATAATGAAAAATAGTAGACATGCAAGCACAAGAAAATCCCAAGATGATTGCAATTTCTTGAATTAATTTAATAGCTATTTTTATCTTGTTAAACAATGTAATTATCTTGATAATTTAAAATGAAATTTTTTTTTTGAGAAAGAAAATATTTTTAATATGGGGTAGCCCTTTTTTTTAAGAAGAATATGGGGGTAACCTAATCAAGAAAGATTTCGTGACAAGTTTTGAAATCTTGATTCATCTCATAAAAATAGAAAAATTTCAAGGACTAGAAGGCTGATTGACTCTCTGAATTCAAACGCAGAAAAAAAAAAAAAAAAAAAATTGAAGGAATCCAAGGAAGGAGAATGGTGACCAGGTTCGTGTTCATGGGATCATGTACGTGCAAGTTTGAGGATTTACCACTCAAGCAGGCTTATGAGGACTAGTGTGCATGCAAATATGGATTCTAACCTTTTTGATTAATTATTTTCATGATAGTATATGCTGATGCTGATATGGGATTAAATAGATCTGAATGGATTAGGATTTCTTATTATTAATTAAGTTGATTTAGATGTATGTCATAATAGCATCTTCATCACATAATTCTATATGTTTCATGTATCTTGTTTTCCATATGTTAGATTAGGATTTGATATGTATAATTTTCAAAGAATTATGAGTTTAAATGCTTAGGATGAATATATTATTATTATTATTTTTCCCATTGACATCTTGAAATCAAACACATGAGATTACCTTATTCATGCATCACTTTCGCTTAATGAATTCCAGCATGGTTCATTAATCTTGCATCATATCAAGTAATGAAAAAACCAAAAATAAAATTGGTTTTCTTGATTGCATATGATTAGCATGTCATATAGAGTAGGTTTATATGCTTTTCTTGCCTGAAACATGAGAGACTTTACGTAGAATAATTATATAAGTCGAGATGTCAAATTTCTAGATATGATATTAAATCTGTATTTTTTTGTATTTTTTAGAAATACATGTGTAATATTCTCAAGCATCGTGTAAGAAATTCATCTATGATGCACTTTCATCTTTTACATATCTATACATTTTCATACATTTCAATAATATCCATGGGTATCAAGAATTCAAGATAGGATGTGTTATTCATCGTTTCTTTGTGTTCATTCATTTTTTATGTGCTTTGGTAACTAACCTTACTGTTTCATTTCTTTGTTAGTTTTAGCTTTTACATATGCAAACAAAGAATGCAATAAATGCTTAATTTTCTTTCTTTTTAATTTTTTTCCCGTTAATTGTATGATACTATGATAGAAATGTGAATTTATTTATATTCGTCATTGTATCATAGAAAACCGATCTTTAATGGATGAGGTGGGTATCTAACACATGGCTTATTGTACATGCTGTTCAGGGATTCAAATGAACCCATTGACTTGGAAAAAATAATTATATATATAAAATATTTTTTTACTAGTTTAATTTATGTAAACTAAAAAATATTTTTGCACACCCTAATCACATATCAGTTCAACCCAAAACCAAACAATAATATAGATCAATTCATTCCAAATCTAAACAACACAGATCACAAACTTCTCTCTCTCTCTCATATGATCTAATTCTCATGAATCTCATGTCATCTTTCTTCTCTATCTGTCTATTTCGGAATCTCTGATTCTAAGAGTGACGAATGAGTGTTTGTGAGTGTGTTTGATATTGATTGTGTGAATTTTTTATTATTATATATTTTTGTTATAATGTTATTTGTGTGAATTGTAGTGTGTATAAATGTGTGTGTGTATAGTACAAATATAATACAACTTTATATAATTTAATAATTAGAAAATACAGAGGGTTTGTTACACGTGTGTATATTTTTATCATGTTATAATAATCTTTTGTTATAAAGTTAGTGATTTAAGGAAAAAGAGAGAGTAAAGATAGTGATTGTTCAAGTATTTGATTGTTTGAAAAGACACTAAGTGTACAGTACACCAGCCAAGGCATGGAAAGTATCGATGTGGTTGGATTTGGGCCTTACATGTGGAATGACTATGAGCAAAGGAAAGGGAAACGTTGGTTGCAAGGTTCTATTCTTAGCTTGTGCCAAGGGCGTGATTGCCTTAGGAAGGAAGTAAGATATGCACCTGACATGGTACTCAAGCACTTACAAAAGGGAGATAGTGACATTCTAAGGTCGAAAATTATAGAAACACCCTTTATTGGCTGAGTGCATGTTGGACCACTTTAGGGACACGTGTATCACCTACAGTACTTCTAATGTCCCTCTCATTGCCCAAAAGTTGTTCCCCAGGCAGTGGCAAAGTCACCTACCTGCATGCCACAATGCTGATGTTGGCGTATTCTCTCTCATTCAGTCACCAAATAGTACCCCAGTTGTAGTAAGGTCCAAAATAGGAAAATGATGACTTGACACTTGTCTTTGTACTCAGCCATATTCCTCAGATTATAAGAGGAACATTCAGTTGGACTTTTAGGGAAAGAACCCAAGTAGATCTTTTGAGAAGAGAGTAGAAAGTTGATAAGAACGTAAGGTAGAAAACAAGGCCTCTCTTTTAAGGAAGAACATCCTTATTGTACAAGGGTTACCACTTTTTCCATACAATACAAAGCTGAACAGAGCAAGAATGATTCTTTCTTGCTCAAACCGTGGTTTTTCATTCCTTTCCTAGGGTTTTCCATGTACATCTTGTGTCCACTTTATATTCTTGCTATCACTTTCTTCTTCTCTAGACATTATGATGTCAAAGCTTGCATTTTTGTCACTCATGAGCTTTCTCATCGAGATGTATTGTTAGATAACTTATTCACTCTCCCATATAAGCTCAAGTCTAACTTGCACGTACATTTTTGGCAACTCCATTGGGGAGAATCTCTGGTTATTCCCTTTTTGAGTGAGTTTTATATTGGTTTGCATATTTTCGTTTACTCTCATTTTCTTCATGCCTCCAAGGAAGAAAGTTACGGGAGTACTAGCTAGTTCGGGTGAAAACCAGCAAGCAAGGCCAAATGTAGAGCATATATCCATGCACACCGAGGGCATAAAGTCTTTTGGTGAGGTTAGTCAGCCCGAGAATGGGAATATTGTGATAGCCATTGAGGACCTTCAGCGCTCTCAGGTTGCCATGTGGGTAGAATTCCAGGCTCCACGTCAGGAAACGTTCATACCTCAAGCCCCACAAGGTGGTCAAGGTCCTCGAGGATCTCCCTATTTGACTAAGGAAGATATTACTGCTATCTTGTTAGAAGCTAAGAAAGCAGAGAGTACTATTTATATTGATACCAGGCCTCCCTATTCTGAGGAAGTAGTTGGTAAGCCTTATCCTGCCAACTATACTCCTCCTATCTTCCCTAAGTATGATGGCATGGCAGGGAACGCTAGGGCGGTATGTAGATGCACTGATGGCTCATTCCTATAATCATGAGTTAAGGCTCAAGGAGTTTTCCAAGTCATTAGAAGGTCTTGCTTTTACTTGGTACACGAGCCTTGCACTAGGGTCAGTTCTGAGTTGGAATGATATGGCAACGTAGTTCATGAAGAAGTTCTTTACTTTGGAAGAGAAGCTTACGTTGGCAGATCTGCAATAGGAAAAGCAAAGGGTGTTTGAAGGGCTGTTAGAGTATATTCGCAGGTTTAGAGACCTCTCTTTGCTATGTTATGACCTTGTGGAGGAGGAAAGGCTGATGGATGTTTGTATCTTTGGTATGCTATACGAATATCGTCCTTATCTTGAGAATTTGTAGATTTCCAGCTTTACAAGGCTTGTGGAAGCTTCAAGAAGAACAAGTATGTTTGTTAGGAAGCCTTTAAAGGGCTTGACTTCACATACTACAAATGCACCTAAAAAGCCTTGGAGGAGAGAAGGTAAAAAGGTAGAAGTTGCTGTGGTGGAGGAGCCCAAGAAGGCAACCAAGGGTAAAAAGAGGGAGAGAGGTAGTATTCCTCCTCCTTTTACCGTTTCTATTGAAGAATTGTACAGCATCCTAGAAGCTTGGGTAAAGAATGGTGTAGTGGTGTTGCCTGAATGCAAACGTGAACCCATAGATGAAGAAAAACAAGGTCCACTTTACTGCAGGTACCACAGGAGGTGTGATCACCATACCATGGATTGTTATGCCTTGAGGAACATTTTCCATGACCGGGTAGCCAAAGGTGATTTGGTTATCAAAGGTGGGAAGAGGGCAGACCCAAGGATGCGTAGGCTAGAGGTGGTAATGACCTTCTTCATGGGTCGTGAGGATCCTATGGAAGAAGAAGTCGAGGATATGGCTAGCAATAGCTCAACACCTATGCCTTTACAAGATGAAGAAATGGTTACAAGAATTCAGCAAGATGATAAGATACATTCCTTTCTTGAAGGAATAAGTCTTAGGCCATTGGTTAGGAGAGAAGTAGCCTAAGCTCTGACTAGGGTGATGGAAAGGAATCAAGAAGTGGCAACTTCTGAAGGAAGTTTGACGCAGGTGGTATATTAGGAAGCAAAGGACTCAATCTCCTTTTCAAATAGAGATTTGGCAAACCGAGTTGTTGATAGTGATAGACCTCTGTATCTTACTGCCTTTCTGAGAGCATCTCAAATCAAAAGGGCCTTGGTAGACACTGGCGCATCCACCAACATCCTGCCTCTTCCAACATTTGATGCTTTAGGTATCTCAAGAGAAATGATTATTCTAGAGCCACTTCAGGTAGTAGGGATAGGGTCTCTGCAACAGTGTACCCTAGGTCATGTGTCTCTAGATCTTAGGGTTGAGCCAATTCGAGCACCTACTCTCATGCATGTAATGGAGGGGAATACTTCTTATCACATCATTCTAGGCCGTCCATGGCTGAAGGCGTATAAAGCTGTGGCTTCCACATATCATCTATGTGTGAAGGCTGTTTGGAGGAATAGGCAGGTGGTCATTGAGGCCACTAGGATGCCTTTTGACATTGCAGAGCTTCATTTTGTTGAGTCAGCCCTATATCAGGAGTATGAGCCCGAAGGGGAAAACATAATTCTCCCCTTTAACCCCATTGCTTTGCAAAGAGAGGAAGAAGATGATGGCGAGGTTGTAGAGCCAAAAAGGCCCTCCAAGATAAGGAGAATCATCAGGCCTGATGGTAAGGTGATATATGAGTTTTGACAGTTAGAAGAAGGGGATAAGAAGGATGGCGAGCTTGATCCCCTCAATCTAACTCAATAGCCAAAAAATGTTCATATAATTGAGGAACCTGTGAAAGAAGCTCTTGAATACATGAATGATGTTGTCAAGAATGTGCAAGAGGAACTTGTTGAGATTGATCTGAACAATGGAGAAGGAGGAGAAAAGTTGGTCAAAATCAGCAAGGGATTGCCTGAAGAAGAAAGAAGAAAGCTGATAGCCTTGTTGAGGGAATACAAGGATTTTTTGCTTGGAGTTATCAAGAAATGCCAGGTTTGAGTTCAAACTTGGTAACACATAAGTTAAAGGTGGATCCTAATGCTAAGCTTGTGAAGCAACCACCAACGAAATATCATTTAGATGTGGAAGAAAAGATAAAAGCTGAAGTGAATAAGCTGAAGTGAATAAGCTTTTGAAGGTGGAATTTATAGAAGAAATTGAATGTCCAAGTGTGGACACAACCGAAAGTGTCGGAGTCACCATCTAGTTATATGGTCTAGGAACCATGAATATAGCGTCCTTTCAAGGAAGGACCATTGATTTTACTACCAGAGTATGGGTTCAGAGTTTAGGTATGTTCTTGGGAAGGTATTAGGCACCCAAGACCGCCCAACCCTAACGTTGACCTCCCATCATTGTGTCTTATATATTACCCTATTAAAAGCATGTTCAATACTTGTATTCTACATCACACACACACTAGCATACATCTAAGCATACAAAATGGCATCATCATCCGAAAACACATATATATATCCATCCATAAAGCATAAAAAACCAAACCCACACATATACAACCCTAGCATACATCTATCATGACATTTCATCAAACTAGCATACAATCTATGATGGCATTTCATCAAACTAGCATACAATCTATCATGGCAGCTCATCAACCTATCATACATCTATCATGGCATCTCATATCGAAGCATAAACCCTAGCATGTTATCATCATACATATCATCCACCTAACATTCATCTAGCATCATATCATATATCTCATCCAAGGTAGCAACTTGTAAACATCAAAGGATCACATTGGGAACATGAAGATCATTAAGAACACGTTGTTCGATCAAACACATTCATGCTTATCACCAAACCATGTTATCAAACAATATTCATGTACATGTGAATGCATGATTTACCTTTACTTACCTCATTACATCACAACACCTATGGCATCAATGAATGGACATGTGAATGAATGGCATGGCATTAAAACTAAGGAACAAAAAGATAAACCCTAATCTAGCATGCAATGACAAACAAACATGTGAACAAAGAAAAAGAAACTTAAAAGCATATAAGAAGGTTAAAATAGAGGCATATTAGGGAAAACAAAACAAAGAAAAAGAAACAGGAAAATCAAAATTAGGGTTTCTGGGCACGAGTATGTGTGCGCATACAAAAGTATGTGTACGCAAACATGCCTAAACCCTAACCCAGAAAACAGATAAGCAGAAAAACAGAGCAAGACTTGAAAGCTTAAATCTAACAGTCTAACATGCTTAAAAAAATAAAGAAATCATAAAACTAACCTAAACAAACATATATAAATATAAACTAAGCAAAGAAACAGATTAAAATATAACAATAAGGCAGAAAAGAAAAGGAAAAGAAAAAGAAAAAGTTAAGCTCTATACCTCAAACAAGAAGTTTTTCAAACTTGATTTTGACCGTTCCCCTCAGTCAATTTATTCACAAATCAATAGAAACGTGATTAGTAATCTTAAACTCAAAAGATCAAGGCCAGAAAAGGCCCCAATCAAATAAAATTGACTTGAGGATGTTTTGTGAAAAACTCCCTCTTTGATTCACTATTTTTAGTGAATCTTAGGTTTTCCCTTAGGATTTTCTGTGTCTTGAAAAGGTACCATGTAAGGTTTTATATAGTTGAAAAATAGGGGTTTGGAACGGCTCCCAAACAATGTGGGATTCATTCCAAACTTAGTCTTTAATGTAGAAAACTTGCCTTTTTTATGTCTCTGAAACCCTAGCTGTGTACACAGACTTGTGCCTGCGTACGCAATGTGTAGCCTATGTATGCAAACCGTGAGTTTTCTTTGGCCTTTATTTTCCAAAAATATATTTTTGCTCATTAAAAGTTATATTTTCCATTTTAACACCTTTTAAGTCAATTTAACATCTGATTAGGCCCTAAACCAACCTTGGGCCTTGGAATTCGGGCATCATTGGGGAATGGAGGTCTGAGTCGTAAATGGTACAAAATGCGGTGTCTATACCAAGTTGGTTGGCTAACATAGTTCCTATAAAGAAGAAAGGCGGCCAGATAAGAATTTGTGTGGATTTTTGGGATCTTAATAAGGCTTGTCCTAAAGATGAGTTACCACTTCCCAATTTTGATATTTTGGTGGATGCAGCTGTTGGTCATAAAAGTTTTTCCTTCATGGATGGCTATAGTGACAATGAGTAGGGCTGTAAACGAGCCAAGCTTAAGCGAGTAGTGCTTGTTTGAGCTTGGCTTGTCAGTAAAAATTAAATGCTCAAGCTTGACTCGAGCTCAAGACAAGCCTAAATATAATGTTTGAACTTGAGCTCGTGGGAAAACCCAAAAGCTTGAGCTCAGCTTGGCTTGACTTGATAAATTAATCAAGCCAAGCTTGAGCTTAACATCAAGCTCAAACTCAAGCTCAAGTCAAGCTTTTTTGCTTGGGATCTAACAAAATTGCATTATCAAGTGCTCAAATCTGCTCAAATCTCTAATAATCAAGTAAACAAAAATAAGAAAATAATATACTTATTTGTTCATGCTTCTAATTCCACCTGTGATTAGCAATTTCTCAAATTAAATCTATCCATTCATACTTCTTTGTATCTAGCTTTAATATTTGTTCAAAATACAATTCTTAAATCCACATTTGTCATCTGTGTAGCTATAATCTTCAAAAAAAAAAAAAAAAAAAGACCCTCTTGACATGACATTTCAAAAGTATCCATATCACCATATGCTAAGTTATCATATGCTAAACACCATGCCATTAACAAAAATAATATTTAGTTTTTTTAAAACAAAAGACCATCTATCATTCACAAATCTAGGTCTTTATGCACCAGATCAGAAAACCAGATCATAATATATTCCACCAAAAGGTCTTTAATATGCACCAGATCAGAAAACCAACAACCTGCATACAAAACAACCAAAAATAATAAAAAGACATTAGAAATTATAGGGGAAGATGATAATTATAGTCAATATTCAGTAAATTAAGAGAAAGTCAACTTTACATTATTATAGTTGTATTATCAATATGCACCATATCAACATAACATGCCCTTTGCAAATATAAGAAAATCATAGATATAAAAGACCATTATCAAATAACAAAGCACATACCAATTACACCCTCTTGCAAACACAAAAAACTAACATCCACAACAAAAAATCCTTCAACTCATTATCCTTCCAACTGCATGTAAAAGCAAATATAAGCTTTCAAGAAAATTATAAAAAAAAAAGAACTATAAAAAAACATTTAATGAAAAAAAAAAGACACACACACATACTAAACAATGCACTTACGATAGCATCATTTTGGAAAAGGTATGGCTATCTCCGTGATGCTAGTAGATCCTGGTTCAACCTATAAAAAAAAATTAGAAGCTTTAGATTTCAAGTCTTTGTTACAATAGAAAAAAATTAAAATAAATTTAATTTTTTTTTTCAGAAAAGAATTAATATATGTGATGAACACTTACTTTTGATTTTTTCGTAGTTTTGCAAAAGAGGTTGAACCCAATCACCACCGCAAAGTAAAGCTTGTACAGTTTTTGTTGATAAAGAAGCTCGATACACATCAATTACTTTACCTCTTGTAGAGAATGCAGATTCTGAAGCTACTGTGGTGATGGGGATGGAAAGTATGTCAAATGCCATTTTTGAGAGAATACGAAATTTTAGGTTGTTAGCTTTCCACCACTCCAAAGCATCAAAGTCTACGTCTGAATCATCCAAGCATAAAAAGACACATTCTTCCAAGTACACATCCAAATCTGATTTTGTTGGTTGTATGTTATCAACATTGCTAACAAACTGATCAAACTCCATTCTACCTCTGGTTTTAAACTTTGAATTATTGCCACCGACACTACTACTACCTTCAGTGGATTTAGATGCACTTTGTCCAGCATTGCTTAAAGTATAGTCCACAACATATTCATTATAAAGTTCATATAAGGAATCATGAACACGATTAATGTTTCTAGCTACTTCAAACCCTTGATAGATATTTGGAAAGGAAAAGTTTATCAAAGTCATTTTGAATCGAGGATCTAACACAATAGCTATGGCCATTACAAAGTTGCATTCACCCCAATATTTGTCAAACTTTAACTTCATCTTACATGCCATAGCACTAATGTAATCATTTTCATCAAGTGACTTCTCATTTAAAACTTCTTTTATCTTCCAAACCTTAGGAAGGAATATATTTGCAGTTGGATATTCACTTCCTGATATGACATTTGTGACTTCTTCAAAAACTGATAAAAAATTGCAGACATGTTCTGTCCTATCCCAATCTTCATTACTAGGCAGCCAATTATACCCCGCATCTCTATCTTTGTACCTAGGGAACACCTCTATAAACTCCAAGGCAGTAGCCAACATTGCATACGTTGCATTCCAACGTGTGGGACAATCTAAGATCAACTTCTTGGACGGTAATTGCAATTGCTTTGCAATCTCACCAAACTTTATAAGACGAGCTTCTGATGCAATTAGATACTTCACACTTTCACGGACATTTTCAATCACCATTTCAATCTCACTCAACACATCTTGTACCAACAAATTAATGATATGTGCACAATAACGTACATGAAAGATCTTGCCACCCAACATGAGCTTCCTTTTGATAGCATCTTTCAAAATTCTTACAGCTGCATCATTGTTGTTAGCATTGTCCAAGGTTATTGTACACATCTTGTTTTCAAGCCCCTAATCAAGCAAAGACTTAAAGATAGCATCAGAAATTACAACTCTGGAATGTGGAGGTGGTACATCACAAAAATTTATAATTCGCTTTTGTAATTTCCAACTAGAGTCAACAAAATGACAGGTGAGACACATATACCCAATTTTTTGTCCAGATTTTCAAAAATTAGCAGTAAGGCTAACTCTATTGACACTACCAAGCATAGTCTTCAATTTTTTCTTCTCCAACTCAAAAGTAGAAATGCAATCATTCCTTGCAGTATTGCGTGAAATTTTCTGGTAATATGGAGTAGCAGTTTTCATAAAAACATTAAAAATCTCATGCTCCCTCGTATTAAAAGGGTATTCATGCACAAGGATCATATGTGAAGCCTTTTCCCTAACCTTGGCATGGTCATACTTAAAGTTTGCTATTGCCACCTCACTTTCCACCCCACCTTCATTTATAGCTAACTGTTTTTGTTTCTTATCAGCTAGTTTACGACTTAGACAACCTTTCAAGTGCCTATGGTATTGTGTTGTTGCACCATTATTACTGTAGGCAAGTCTTTTAAGGCAGTGAATACATTGAACCTTTTTGTTCCATCAAGAAGAATAATTTCATTAAAGTCATTCCAAATCACAGAAGTCCTTTTCCTTTTCTTTTGTTCAAATGGATTTTCTTCAAGTTTAACATCATTATTTTTTATAGATTCTTCATTCTCATCAATATTAATTACAACATCTAGATTTTCAGTAGTAGGAGCATCCATTTGTTGACTCTCCACTTCACAAATCTAAATAAATTAACATTCCAAAACATATATGAATAAACAAGAAATCAAATTTGATATCCAAAAACACATAGCACATAGCACAAAACAAAGCTAAGTACAAAGAAACTATAACATTTTTAGTAGCTAACCATAAAGGACTCTGCACCTCAGGAAAAGAAAAGCAGAGACCCATTCCAAACTACATACCAGACTCCACAACCATAATCCACTAATTACAAAGTTAAGTTATTATCAAATGAATTCAACCAACAAGATTTTTCTAAGTTATATAGAAATTTCATAAACAACCATAACTTGGAAATCAAAACGATTTTGCAATATCAAACAAACTACAGTGCAAACAACTATAAAAATATATAGAAAATTTTTAAACATGAAAATTTACCTATGGTGAGAGAAGGCTATGAACGTCTTGGAGGATGGAGGTAGAGAGCGAAGATGGTAGTGATGCCAAATACTACACCGGATCTAGAGCTGTTGTCGGAGCTCTTTGCACACCCACTAGAACCCTTAAATTACATGGTGATTCGGTAAACATCAGACTCTAAATCCTCTTTGCTAGCATCTAACTCTTCCAAATCTAGGACTTGTTCATTTGTTGCAAAGAGATATAGGGCAGATTTGGTGGAATTTCTTGGCCTCATGAGAGAGAGAGAGAGAGAGCTGATCAATTCTTTGTGAAAATTTGGGAAAAATAAAGAAACTGATGATAAAAGAGAGAGAGATTGAAGCTTCTCAAAGAAGCTTCAGTCTTTCCAAGAGAGCCTAAGAGTTTTAGGCTACAGACTGCATAGGATAGACATGGACTCATTGAGTGACAGCCGAGAATTTCAGTTTGAATAAAACTGAATTGGGTTTTTTTTTTGTTAAATGATAGAACTAAATTGTGAAGTTTCAGTAGAGAGAAGAAACTAAACTGTATTAAGATATAGTGTATTCAGATGGAAATTATACTTAGTAAATGACTAAACTAGTAAACTGTAACACACGAAAATAATAAGAAAAGACAACAAAGGGACACCTAAGATGGTGAAGTCCAGCTGTATGCATGAAGTACTACTGTACTAGAGAACTCTAGAAGTTGAAATTTTAAAGTCTAGAAAATATTTAGTAAAATATGGTGAAGTCTAGCTGTATGCATGAAGTACTACTGTACTAGAGAACTCTAGAAGTGGAAATTTTAAAGTCTAGAAAATATTTAGTAAAATATGGTGAAGTCCAGCTGTATGCATGTGGGAAATTTTATTATTAAAATATGTGTAATGTAAAAATATTTAGTTTATTTAGCAAATATATATCAAGCCTTTTATCAAGCTATACACGAGCTTAAGCTTGGCTTGTGTTGTATCGAGCCCGATTGTTCACGAGCTTGTTCACGAACAAATTTTTTTCCTTAGGTTCAGCTTGTTTATCAAACAAGCTGAAAACTAAGGCTCAAGCTTGGCTTATTTATAAACAAACAAACATGAACAAGCTTTTTATCGAGCCGAGCCCGAGTTGTTCACGATCGGCTTGGTTCGTTTACAGCCCTAACAGTGAGTACAATAAGATCTTTATGGAGCCAGTAGATGCCCAGAAAACCGCCTTTAGAAAACATTTTGGGAATTCCTTCTATAAGGTGATGCCTTTTAGGTTAAAGAATGCAGGTGCTACTTACCAAAAAACTATGAGTTTGATCTTTGGTGATATGCTACATAACAAGTAGAAGATTATGTTGATGATCTTGTGGTGAAGGCAAAGAACACATTTAAGCACTTGTTGCACTTAAGGCAGGTCTTTGAAAGATGCAGAAAGCATAATTTGAGGATGAACCCTTTTAAATGTGCTTTTGGGCTATCCTCAGGGAAGTTCTTGGGTTTTCTTGTCCATTACAGGGGGGTTGATCTGGACCCTACAAAGGCCAAGGCAATAGTTGCACTCAGCCCCCCTACAACTTTGAAAGAGCTAAGAAGCTTTGTGGGAAAAGTTTCTTACTTGAGACGATTTATTTTGGGTTTAGCTAAAATTCTAAAGCCTTTAGTGGAGCAGACTAAGAAGGGAATGGCCTTCATATGGTGTGATCGATGCCAAAAGGCATTCAAGAAGGTTCAGACAATATTGGTGGATCCTCATACAATGGTGGCCCCTTTACCTGGCAGACCTCTTTTGTTATATATAGCCAACATAGAGCAATCTTTGGGAACATTGTTAGCTCAGGATCAAGAAGGGGTGGAAAAGCCAGTGTACTATATTAGCAGGCTTATGAAGGGACCAGAGTTAAGATACTCAACTGCTGAGAAGGTATGTTTGTCTTTAGCTTTTGCTATATCAAAGTCCAATCATTACTTCTTAGGGCATCATGTACAGTTGGTGACCAAGAGCAATCTTGTGAAATATCTCTTAACTCGCCCTCAATTGTCAGGGAGAATGGCGCAATGGTCCATCCTGACATCGTGCCTTGATATCGAGTGCATAAGACCAACTGCCATCAGAGGCTAGGCAGTGGATGACTTGCTAGCTAACTTTCCTGGGACAAGTGATTTCTTACTTCCCCAATAGGAGGTCTTGGGGACAGAGGAACAAGAATGGTCAATGCATTTTGATGGCTCGTCCACATCTTAAGGGGGAGGAATAGGAGTGGTATTGAAGTCACTAGGGAAGGAACATAAGTTTGCTTACAAGCTACGTTTCCCCTGCTCTAATAATGAAGCAGAGTATGAAGCCTTGTTAGTAGGACTTAAGGCTGCTAAAAGACTTGGCATAAAGAAGCTGAAGGTTTTTGGGGATTCCAAGTTAGTCATTAAGTTGGTTAGGGGAACCTATGGAGTAAATAATTCTAGCCTAGCTGCTTATAGAGCTACGGTCCAAGAGCTTATGAAACACTTTATCTCCATAGAATGCTAAGTGATTAACATGAATGAAAACAAGTTGGCTGATTCGCTGGTTACCCTAGCCACTAAGTCTGTGCTAATGAAAAAAAAGATGACGCTTTGAGTGGAGAAACAACCTGGTCTAGTCCATGATGAAACTGTGCCTCCCTCGAGATTGGCGAGAACCCTTGTTGAAGGCAATGACTTAAGGAAAGTATGTTGGGTTAGAATTACCATCAAATATGAAGGATTTCCTTAAGATCAATGGGGATTTGTTTTTCAGAGGAGCAAAAGGGTTGCTAATGAAGTGTGTCTCAAGACAGGAAGGGCTGACACAGTTGCATAGGTTACACTACGATATTTGTAGGGTAAACCTTGATGTCGGCCTGTACAAAAGATTGCAAAGGCTGGGGGTCTTTTGGCCAGGAATGGCCAATGATTCCAAGGAAAAGCAAAGGAGTTGCAATACTTGTTCCATTGTTCCACTAGATCAAGCAGAAATGCTTAATGGTGAGATACTAGAGGAAAATTAGCAAGATCCGTACTTGAGATACCTTTTACAAGGTGTACTACCTGCTAATCAGTTGAAGAGAGAAAATTGAAAAGATATGTGACAAGATTCAAAATAGTGGAGGGAAAATTGTTCAAAAGAAGCTTCCAAGGAAGGTAGATGGTATGTATTCCCACTAAAGAAACCAATGGCGTTCTCTCAAATTTGCATGAAAGAGAGCCAGTAGGACACCCAGGTGGGAAAGGCTATGGAAAATGGCTTTACACCAGGGATACTACTGGCCTATAATGCAGAGAGATGTCCAAGACTTCACCAAGAAATGTCAAGAATGCCAAAGGCGACACACCAGCCATCAGAGTCTCCATCCAACTGTGGCTCCATATCCTTTCCATAGTTGGGGGCTGAATTTCATAGGTCCTATAAATCCCCCTTCTGAGGGATGTACATAGATATTGGTAGCTACTGAGCTATTTACTAAGTGGGTGGAAGATGTGGCTATGAAGAAAGCAATAGGTAGCTTAGTGGCTAATTTATTGAGGGAGAATATAGTATGTCGTTTTGGGGTACCAAGCAAAATTATTTTTGACAATGGCACACCATTCTTGAATAAGGATGTACGCTGTTTAATAGAATGGTACTCCATTTCTCACATGACATCAATGTTGGGATTAGTGCCCTTAAATCCTATTGTATGATGCTATGTATGATATTATGTATGACATTGTGTATGACATTATGTATGACATTGTGTATGACATTATGTATGACTTAATATTGTGTTTAATAAAGTTGTTTTATTATTATCTAAAATAATGGCAACATGAATATTCGGATATTATCATATAGTCCATGAGATGCATAGTATGTGATTTATGTGATTTAGTCACAGAAGATATAAGTCATAAGTTCTTTGTAAACTCAGAATTGAAGTTCGTAGTCGGTGATGAAATTGGGCATTTCATCTGCGAAGACTATAACATATCAATTACGATGATTTGTCTTGATCATGGAAGTGGAGACTTCTAGTTGATATGTTGATATGTTTTAAGGGTTAAGACATATTGAACTAGACCACTGTGAGATTTATTATTCTTCTAACGACTGTCAAATGAATAATAAATCTCACGACTCACATTTGCATGAACTCTTAATCCTGAGAGAATAATGGACCTGATCATGAAGTGTAAGTTGCTTTGATATATCGGGAGTGAGATCTAAAGTAACGGTCAAAACCTCAGTATGTTGGGCAGCCACATTTAGTATTGATGGAACATATATTCTCAAGATGGAATTCATAGTCTCTTAACGGAGATACAAAATATTCCCTTGAGATGAGTTTAATGAGTTTGTTATTTAGAGAGTTAGGCCTAACTACTTTAGTAAGACTAAAGTATATATTTATGAAATTGGATTTCATAAATATATGGTGAATAACTTAAAAGGATCAAACCGGGTACTCAAGAATTAAGATGTAGTAATTTACAAAGTGGCAGTCTACATTCATGACTTTGTGTTACTACGAATATTTTATGAAAAGGTTGCATGCACAATAAAGTCTTGGGATATAATTTATAGATAAGGCCTAGAGTGAAACTATATTTATATAGTGGTATTAAATATAGTTAATAGTAACTTTGGACTTGTCAAGAGTTAACAGAAAAGCCCAAGGCCCATTGGAGCTAGTGTCTTATTGGTCCCTTTTGGTCCCACTCCAAGCCACACACTTAAGCCCAATTGGAAAGGCCCAAAAGGCCAGCCCAATTAGATAATTGGTTAAATACAAAGGGAAAAATGTTCAGAATTTTAAGTAAGAGAAACAACATTGTGAAAAGTGTATGTGAGTGTAAGTCACTCTAAAAATTCTCCCTTTGTAACCGATTAAGAGTCCACACTTCTTGGGTGTTAGTGGAATTGGAGTGAAGATTAAAAGTATTCCCAAGTGCTTCGATCTTTGTTTTGAAATTCACTGCTTCAAGGTACGCTTTCTTGTTCTTTAATTCTGAAATTTGCATAGCACATATTATTTATTGTGAATGAAGTAGATTCGTTAATTTTTCCGCTGCGCACTTTGATTGCATTTTTCCTACAATCAACACCTTATTATCCTAAAAGAAATGGTCAAGCTGAGGCCTCCAACAAAATATTGCTAAAAATATTGGGGAAAATGACTAAGGAGAATGGAAAGGGATGGAGAAAGGAGCTTTCTACAGCTCTGTGGGCTCATAGGACAGCCAAATCACAAGTTACATGAGCTTCACCCTTTTCTCTAGTCTATTGCATGGAGGCTGTCATCCCAATAGATTTGGTAAGGCTAGTAGTGAAGCTAGCAAAGATTTCAGGAGTACCTAGAAAAGCTGCTTCGAAAATTGTTGAAGAAAAGCGCGATAATGCTGCCTTTCATAACTGCCTTTACTAGGCCAACATGAAGGCTAGGTATGAAGGCCAAGTTAAAGAAAGAAGGTTTCAAGTGGGGGAACTTGTTTGGAAAACTACTCCTCATGTACAAGGAGTGGCTGGAGCTGTCAAATACAAGTTTTCTCCAAAGTGGGAAGGACCTTACATAGTGGAAGAAGCACATCAAATTGGACATTATTGGCTGAAAGATCAGGTAGGTATAAAGGCGTATAGCCCTATTAGCAGAGCTCACCTTAAGAAATACTATGCTTAATCTTGTAAAAATATCTTTTTGTTTCCATGATGTCAGACTAATGTTATTTTCCACAATACGTATATATCATTATAAACAAAGTCTTTCTATTCAGTTACTTCATATTCTACTGTTCATGAAATGCATGCAAAGTTTAATGTCCTAATTGAATAAAGCATAGTAAAGTTTATAATACAATCATGTGGCCTTTCAAGACCATAAAATATTACAACTTGAAAATTAAATAATATTTATGAGAGAATTAATGTTTTCAAAAGAGAAGTCTGGGTGGCTCAGAGCTCCTAGCTCGCCTTCCAACTTTTCAATTTCTTTCCTCAAAGAACTGCGTTCTGCTATGACACCTTCTAACTGAGCCTGAAAGGCAGAATTGACTTCTTGCTTGGATGTCAATTCCACTTGATGTTTGTTAATAGATTCCTGGAACTGAGTGATTGAAGTGCCATGTACCTCTAAAGCTGACTTTGTCTCCTTCGCTTTGTTGATACAAGAGCTTTCTTTAGCCCTCAGCTCATGGAGTGAAGACAAGGAAGCATGAATAGAGGGTCCTGCCTTCTTTAAGTCCTTCAATGCAATGACACGGATCTTTAGCTAACCGACGTTGACACTTAAGCCCTCAACCTCACTCAGTGTGGAAAAGAAGTCATTAAGGGGAAGAGCCAGACAATCCTCTTTGCCTTTTGACTGTAGTTGGGACACTATAGACCCAATTTGTCCCAAAAGAAAGCCCCTAAGAGATGGTGTCCACTTGTCAATATCCTTCATCATCTCAGGATATTTTGAGAGCAGTTGAGAATATGTTGCTCTCAGATCAGGAGAAAGCAATGAGAATAGTGGATCAGAGTTTGTCTTGGTGCTTTCACTTTCTTGGTCCTTGGAAGTAGCTTCTGTAAAGTCTTCTTTCTCCTGAGGATTTTTGGCATACACCCGATTTGAATCCCCCCTTTCAGCATTGGATTCTGTTTCCTCATCAAAAGTCATTTCTTGCACAAAAGCCTCTTGGGTTGAAAGAATGACTTTTGTTTTGGTTTGAGCCCAAGGAATAGATTTTGTAACCTGTCAAAGGTCAAAAGGGAGAAAGGAAGAAAAGGTTACCTATACCATTGATTAAGATAAGATATTACAAAAGCAAAGTCATCATGGAAAAGAAAGTGTGTACCTTAGGTTTCTTTACATAAGAAACTTTTTCACTCTTCTTCCTCCTAGTGCCTGAAAGTTTGGCTTTGTGAGGGTCCTTTTTTTTGGGACAGTGTCCAGGCCCAAGCAGAAGCAAGGACCCTGGGCCTTTTAGTTGTTGTTTTAAGGGACTGGGCTTGGTTCACCGCAGCTAAATGGGCTGATTACAAACCAAGTGGTGCATAGAGTAAGTATCCTACAATACATACATATTAGCAAACAAGAAATATATACGCATGGAACAGCAAGAAACAGTAAATGAGCAATGTGATAAAGGAAGACACAAAATAAACGTTAAGGATCCTTAAAACATTGTGAGAGATTCCATTACTTTTCTTAATTGTGTATTACAATATGCTCACTAAGACGTGTTACAAGGTCCAAATAAGCTCAAAAATCACAGTCTTATATGGCTATCCAAGCCTTTAAGACTTGCAAAATTTGAATTCCTTTGAATCCAAGTATGTTCTATAGTGGCTGTTTGAGGATACCGGACGGTATTTTCCTTTCTTTTGCTACTTTGTTTAAGTCTTTAACAGAGTTTTCTCAATGATTCTATTCTAATTCACTATTGTTGAATGCCCCTTCACTGTTGGCTGCTTCCCCTTTTTATAGTGTCATCCTAGGGTTCCGGGGTACTATTGATTCCCCTCCTTTGCTCCCGTGGGTACCAGAGCCAATGTTATGCCAGCAACTTTGGTGGCTGGTCCCTTCCTTGTTTCTCATAATTTTCTTCTTTTTGTGTTTTTTTCCCAAAAGCCTCTTACTGACTTTCCGCTCTGGAGTGTCCCTAGAGAGCTGACCTCTAATCTCTCTTCTTTCAAGGTTTCTAAACCTGACATTTTTAGACTTAGCGTTTTGGCTGCCTTTCCTTTTGTCATTTTTCCCGAGTGAGCCGATTCCATCCCTGCCAGGTTGAAAGTTTTCCCAGCTACTTCCCTTTATGGTTCTTCTTTCTAGGCTCCTTGAGGTACCAGCCCCTTGTTCATGAATTGTTAGTCCTTAAGCTTTCTAGTTCCTTTCTACATCATTGGGTGGCTGATAAGGACGTATCTGTTCTTCGTTCCTTGTGTTTCTTGGCACTCCTTTTAAGCTGTCTTAATCTCATCCTAGCTTTACTGCACGTCCCGAGGACCCCGAGCTCCTAGCAGTCCCTGGGTATCCCGGCCCAGTTCTTATCACTGGACTCCTTAGTGATTTTTTGATCTTGGCGGGCTGGGCCTTTTCTTTCTTCCCTTCGTTTCATGGGTCCTAAGGCCTATCCATTCGTGGGTCTTGGGCTTAAATCTTTTTTAATGGATTTGGGGCCTACCATCTTTTTCCTTATTATGAGCTCAAGCCTTTTATTAGTTTTTTTCATGGAGTTCAACTCACTGTGCCATTTTGGGCCTTGGTGCAGCATTGTAACTTTTTAGACCTCAACATTTGACCCCCCGAGCTAGTGGGTTGCCGCAGCCCACGCCTGAGTAGACCAGAGCCTTAATTTCTGTATGAATTCCTTTTTCACTATTTTAATTAAACTCAGGGTTCCACCTCTTCTTCCTTCAGGGTCTTGTCTTTCCCGCTACTTTCGGGTATCCTGGTTTTCTTTGCGTGTTGCACTGCTTTCTTTTTGTAACTCCCCCCCTTGCACGGGACGTGACAGTTGAATGTTGGAGTGAAAACTTCCCCAACCACTTATCACGTTCCCGCAACTCCCATTAATAGCTGTCAATAACTCTCCTATTTTAAAATTAAATTTTGGCAACTGGCGCGCCTTTCCATACATCGACTTCTCCAACTGCTCTTTGCACCATTATTGTAGTCGCTTCCTACTTTCTTTTCACTTTCTAGAGACCTTTGTTTCCAAATTCATCATCCCCTTTCTTCCAATCACTCTGTTTCTTTGTTTCTTCTTCTGTGTTTTTCATGCCTTTGACTTCCTTATTTCTCAATATATTTGCCGCTCCATGGCTTCCTCTTCCTCACGAAAAAGGAGGGAGCGCACTCCAGTCCTTCTGAGGGTGAAAGCTCTTCTGGGTCTGCACAGGGTCAAATGTAGGAGGTCACGGAGCTCCTAGCTTTCCCTTTACGGGACCCCTGGTACACCCTTAGCCTATTTTTCCCTCAGGTGTCTCACGATGAGGCTCCTCCCTCCCCTCATACTTGGGTTTTCTCTGGCCAGTCGGGGTTTGCCAGTTTTGCCCAAGTTCCAGATCCAAGGGAGATTTTAGATCTTCAGATTAGGCGGGGGTCTCGAGAGGCGGTTCCCATTTTCTTTGATTTCATTCCGGGGAAAATCACTGGTTGGCCTATTTGGGTTGACAGGGAGCTTTCAGATGGTGAATTTGTTAGTTGTCTGGAGCACGCCGGGATCCTAAAATCAGTAGCAATTTCCTGGAATCTTGAAGGTTTTAGAGACGCCAAGGGCCTTAGACATTTGGTACGCCGTTGGTGCCCTTCTTTTCACACCTTCTTCTTTTCTATTGGTGAGCTTACTATCACCTTGGAGGATGTGGTCCATAACTTCCTCCTCCCGGTGTTTGAAGATGAAAATCCTCTCCACATCAGTCTTTCCAGCGAGGATCTCGAAGTGGAAGACAAACTATTCAGTCATTTTGGCGGGCGTACTGCTTCTCTTAGTGGGAAACCGGCCAGAATGGGCAATTGGGTCATGAACCTTTCTCGAGAGAAGGACAAGGCAGTTAGGCGAGCTGGGTTCTTGGCACTCTGGCTCAGTAAGTTTTTATTTAGTGAGTTCCCCAAGTACGGGGTTAAGTCTGTTTTCTTCTCTTTGGCAATTAGACTGGCCCGGGGTGCTTAGTATCCTTTAGCCCCCATGTTCTTAGGCCATGCTTACTCCTAATTAGATTTGCTTCATGGAGATGAAGTCGAGGGCGATTCTTGCTATGCTATCACTTTGTCTCTTCACTGTGCCATTCTCCAAGTATTCATGTGGGACCGCTCTTCTGTTACTTTGGCGAAGTGTAGGAGTTTGAAATTTGTAAAAGATAAGTTTCAGGGATCCCCGGATGTAATTAAGGGTCTGTGTGGTAGTTCTGCTGACAGCCACCCCATCATTTTTCGTTGGGCCAACTTGAAAGGTGGCAGCCTCAATTTGGTTGAATTTTTTGATTAAGCAGGGCACTTGAGTTGGCGTTCTCCCTGGGAGTTCAACCTCGGGGTCGCCTGCGATTCCGTGTTGGCCTCTTTTCTCAAATCTTTAGGGAACACCTTTGATCTGCGTCATGGGGATGAAGGCTGTTTGGCCTACTTGGCTTGTATCAGTCCCTCATGGCTTCCAATGCCCTCCTCAAGGAGTCCCAGGTACACCCACTACTCAGCACACCGAGTACTTCGGTAGTTTGGCTTTGATTAGGACATCCCACCAGTGTTTAAGGATATAGTACCTTCTCTTCCTTCTTTGGATTCGTTCTTAAGGAGTGAAAGCAGTAATGACAGCTCCCTCTGCTGTTCCCCTAGGCGTGGAAAAGGAGCCCCCTAGTGGTGATGTGTCCGAGAAAGTTGGGCAACCAATGAAGGGTGTCCAGCCCATTCTGCTTTTTGTTCCCCTGGCTGCTCAGGACCCTGAAGCTTCTCAGCCTCCTGTTCCCCAAGATCCCCAGCCCGTGCAGACTCTCAGTCCTACCAAAATTGTGTCACTTGAGCCCATGACTAAGCCTGCGTTAAGCAAAAAGTCCTTGGGGGGCGCGTCTTCATCCATACAAGTAGGTGAGCCTTATCCACCCCTTATAAATATGCTTAATCTTATCTCTTCTATCTTTTCTTTCTGAGAGTTTTCATTTTCTTTTCCCCTCTTAGGTCAAACTCGTGTTCAATCTGCCCCTAAGGCCCCCCAAACCATCTAGAGGGTTGAAAGTTTTCTAATTCCTAAGAGTGGAGATACAACAATGGGGGAGGCTCTAGGGGTGCCTGTCTCGGATTCTGGCTCAGGGCTCCCCGCTTTCCTGGCCTGCTTTGATCTCCTGGAGTTCAATAGCCATCTTGTAAGCCATTTTCATTGCTTTTGGCCTCCCTTTGGTAATTTCCTATGCTTCTTTGTGCCTGTGGAGGGCCTACCACTCTTGGAGGAGCTGTTCAAAGTCCACGGGGACTTCACCAGTAGATTTGGGGGAGGCGTATTCTTAGGCAACATTCTGATGGAACTCCTGTGTGCCGTTCTGATTTCCCTGAGGGACTTCTCTCCTGATTTCCTATCTGAGGAGAGGCTTTTGGAGTGGAGAGGGGTGGTACAGGATCTCGTGGAGGCCAAGTTCAATCTATCTTTCCTGCTGGAGTACTTGCGATCCTTAGCCCACATGCTGTTCCAAGGGAGGATTTCTAAGGACCTTGATGCCGAGATTGCTGTTGCTGAGGAGGCCCTGACCCGTGCTCATAAGGTTTTGCAAGATTTGAAAGTTAAGAAGCAGCGATTTCTTTCCTCGTCACCTATCCCAGTGATTCCTTCAAGAGGCTCTTTGTTGGATGGCCTTATACCTTAGTTCCTTGCTTCCCCCCCACCCCCTCCTTTTTTTTTTTTTTTTTTTTTTTTTTTTTTTTTTTAATTCAGAAGTATTAGTTTCTCTCCCTTTTTTTTTTTGAACAATTAAGGTTGTATAAATTTATCTTTACTTCTTGCTTCTGAACAGTACTTCTCTTTTTCTTTGCAATGTGGATCTGTTTTCTTTTTTAAAACTACTTCTAGCTTTAACAGTATGTGGATCTATTCATAATGTGCACTTTGCTTTTTTATTTTTGTTGCTTTTCTCTCTTCCTCTTTTTTTTTTTTTTTGACCTGAGTCTTAAGCAATAGTTCCTACAAGTTTTGCAGTAGGTCCTGGACCAGGTACCCCGGTAGTTATGTGATTGCGCGGGTATTGAACTGGGTACATTGGGTGTTCTTTTTTTTTTTTTTTTTTTTTTTTTTTTTTTTTTTTTTAAAAAAGAGAAAGTCCTAGGTCATGAACCAGACAGACCCTTTTTTGACAAGTGTCGGGCTAGATATCCCAGGTGCTTATTTCTGCCTGTGGTCCCAGGCGATGTACTTGAACTGATTGTGGTGTGAGTCCTGGGTCATACGCCAAGGTTCTCATTCCCCCTTTTTTTTTTTTTTTTTTTTTTGCGTTGACCTTGGTACCCCTCCCAAACTTGCCCATACTTGGGTTATATGATACTTTTCAATTATGCATCTTAGCTGTAGTTCAGAGGAAAAGAAAAGGAAAGAAAAGAAATATCATTGAAACATAGCATAGTTACCATACTAAGGAACACAAAAGGGGTTAACAAAGATAGTAAAGATCATAGAATGTCCTCCTACCACGGGTTCCTAAACAACAAGGGAACTTAAACAAAATTCATGCTATATAAAATAGATAAAAAGCAAAGAGACACTTAGCAGATTGGGGAGCTGGCAAAAGGTCTCGGTGTATTGAGATCTCCCCCTTTCATGCGTAGTATTGTTTCAGCCACTTCCCATTTATGGGATCTGTTAGGACCATCCCATCTTCCTTTGTGAGGTAGTAATACCCACTATCATGGGCTTTTCTGATGATGTAGGGCCCTTCCCATTTTGGGGCAAATTTGGAGGGTCCTGGGAGATTTTTCCTTACATGCTCTGCTGCTCTTAACACCAGCTGCCCCTCAGTGAAGGCCCTTAGGTGTACTATCTGTGCATATGCCTTAGCCATCCTTTGCTGATACCTTTGGCTTCTTCCTCTGGCCACTTCTCTTTCTTCTTCTAACCCCTCCAGATCTACCAACCTTCTTTCACTGTTTATGTCATTTGTGCCTTCTTGGTTTTCTTCAAGCACTAATCTTGGCGTAGGGATGACTAGCTCCACGAGGTTGATGGCTTCTGTCCCATAAGCTAGAGAAAATGGTGAAAATCCCATGGCCGTCTTCAAAGAGCTCCTGCATGCCCAGAGTACATCTGTCAAGTGGTCACTCCATTTTCCCCCATACTCATGTTTCATTTTTTTGAGGATCTTTAGTATCATCCTGTTAGTAGCTTCAGCCTGACCATTTCCTTGTGGATAGTACGGGGTAGACCTTCCATGCTTGATGTAATATGCCTCGGTTAGGTTTCTCATGTCCTTGTTTATGAACGGGGTCCCATTGTCATTGATCAGTCTCCTAGGGATCCCGAACCTTGTAATGATGTGCTCTCGAATGAAGTTTGCCACGGCTGCCCCAGTGGCTTTTTTCAAAGGGATAACCTCTACCCATTTTGTGAAATACTTGGTGGCTACCAGGATCCATATATGGCCGTTGGAGGGAGGGTTTATAGGCCCTATAAGATCAGTCCCCAAGTGTTGAAAGGCCACGATGTTGTTATATCCTGCAACACGTTTGGATGAGTATGAATTGCATCTCCAAGTACTTGGCATGCATGACACGTCTTAACCAGTTCCCTGGAGTCCCTTTTCATTGTTGGCCAATAGTACCCCAACTGCAACAGCTGCTTGTAGAGTCTTCTTTTCCCCGGGTGACTTCTACAGTCACTAGAATGGACTTCCCTTGCTACTTCTCTGGCTTCCCTAGGTCCCAGGCATCTTAGGGGATCCCCGTTGTACCCCCTTTTGAACAGGATCCCGTTCTGCAAGAAGTATCTGACTGCAAGTTTCTTGAGCTAGTGGGCCGATGTCCTGTCAGTTGGTAGGGTCACTTAGGCCAAATATTCCATGAATGGGGTCCTCCAATCTTCCGTAATAAATACAGCGTAACTTTCTTCCTTGTCTACTGAAAGTCGGCACTTTTGACATTCCTCCTGTACAGTTGCAGCCTCTTTGTTCATATTTGGCCAGTAATACCCCATGCGCTGCATCCTTTTGTATAGGTTGATTTTTTCTGCAATCCTACAGATATGGCTGTGTAATTCTTCCAATCTTAGCTTTCCTTCTCTCTCATTGATACATTTGGATAGGATCCCCCCGGGCAGCCTCCTGTACAGCTCTCCTTCTATTAAAGTGTAATCCTTCAGCTCCTTGATACTTCCTCCATGTCCTGACTTTTTTTTTGTTTTTTGACCTCATTTCTCCAATCTTGCTGCTCTGGTTCTTCAGGGGACATCTTTTTGAGGATCCCTATAATGGAATGTTCTTGCTTACTTACTTTTATCAGGGTGTCTCTTTCTTTGAATGGTACTTGGGATCCCAGGGTGGCTAGTGCATCAGCGAACCTGTTCTCACTCCTTTGGGCGTACTCCACACTAAAGGTCTGAAATTCTTGCTCCAACCTTTGCGCCCAAGTTTTGTAGGCTGCCAAACTCTGCTCTCTTAGTGCAAAGTCACCCTTTACTTGAGAGACCACAAGATTGGAGTCTCCTAAAACCCTCATATGTTTTACTCCCATGCTGAGTGCTATGGTCAACCCAGTCAAGTATGCCTCGTACTCAGCAGCATTATTTGAACAGGAAAACCCAAGCTTGAAAGATAAGGGCATGGTGTCCCCATCTTCGCAACTTAGTACAATTCCCAGTCCATTTGAGGTTGTCATTGCCGACCCATCAAACCTTATTGTCCACTTCTTTCCTGGGAGCTCTACCACTGCCACCTCCCCGGGGATCTCCTCGCTTAGTGAACATTCCTTTTTCCTTGGGAATTGGGCTAGTAGATCTGCTATGACTTGACTTTTGACAGCCTTGGGGGTCTTGAGGCTAATGTCATATTAAGAGAGCAAGACCAGCCACTGTACTATCCTTCCTGTCAGGAGGGGCTGATGAAGGAATGCTTTTATAGGATGCAACTTAGTTACCAAGAGGATTTGGTGGGCCGAGAAGTATCGTTTTAGCCTTTAGGACGCGTAGATAACCACTAGACATGCTCTTTCTATCCTGGGATACCTGGTCTCGGTATCTTTAAGTGTCCTGCTCACGTAATAAATGGGTTGCTCATTCCCATCATTGTCTTCCTGTGCTAGCAGGGCTCCTATAGCCTGGGAGTTTAATGCTAAATACAGCAACAGGGGTCGCCACGTACTTGTGCTTGTAGGGTGGGAAGATGATTCATGATCTGTTGGATCCTCTGAAAGGCTTCCTGCTGCTCAGTTTCCCAAGTGAACTCACCCCCATTTTTCAACAGTTTGGATAAACCACTTGTGACTGAGGCCAATCTTGGCACAAACCTCCTGATGTAGGAGACCCTCCTTAGGAAATTTTTGAGCTCTCTTACCGTTGTAGGCCTTTTCATTGTTGCGATGGCTGTGGCATTGACTAGATCCACACTTATGCCTCTGTGATGTACTAGGAATCCAAGAAACTTTCTAGCAGATACTCCGAAGGCACACTTCATGGGGTTCATGCGTAGTTTGTACTTCCTGCACCTTTCAAAAACTTGTTCAAGTATTTGGAAGTGTCCTGCCTTAGTTTTTGATTTTACCACAATATCATCCACATAGTCTTCCATTTCCTTATGCATCATATCATGGAAGATAACTGTCATGGTTCGCTGGTACGTGGCCCTTGCATTTTTAAGGCCAAAGAGCATCACAGTGTAATAAAAGTTTCTGATTGGAGTCCTGAATGCTGTCTTCTCTTCATCTTTGGCGGCCATGTGGATTTGGTTGTACCCACTATACCCATCCATAAATGAAAACATAGAGCTTCCTGCAGTTGAATCTACAAGGAGGTTAATATTAGGCAGGGGAAACTTACTTTTGGACATGCCTTGTTCAGATTGCGAAAGTCCATACAACACCAGATTTAGCCATTCTTTTTCTTCACGGGTACTATGTTGGAAAGCCACTTGGGGTGCTGGATGGGCTTGATAAAACCAGCTGCCAGTAGCTTCTTGACTTCTTGAGTTATTTGAGCTTCTACATCAGCGTGAAAGACCTTGGCTGGCTGAACTACCGGCCTAACTCCTGGGTCTACGTTGAGAGAATGGACCACCAGTTCTGGATCCAGACCAGGCATTTCATCATATGTCCATGCGAACACATCCACATATTTCTTGAGTAAGGCCACTAACTGCTCCTTCTCTTGTGCTGTCAACTGACTACTAATGAAAACAGGCTTCTGAGATCCTAGTTTAGCCCCTAAGTTTATCTCTCTCAATTCTTCCTTGGGCTGAATTTACGCTTCCTTAACTGGGTCTTCTAGGATTTCTTCTTGAGCCATCATACAATCCGGTGGTTCGGGACCCTCCTACGCCCCGTGCACCTTCATAAACGATAAATTAACCTTCCTCCAGGTTCCCATACTACCACACATTCCCGAGATCTTGAGGAGTTGGGCTCCCTCTTTTGCCTCTTTCTGTCCAAGAGGTTTCTCAAGTCACGGGTACCTCCTCATTCTTCTTCTTCCAAGACAAGTGCTCCTAGGGTCCCCTACGTGGGGCTTTCATCATCTGGTTCCAACTTATCATAAAACATGGTTTCCATGAAGTTCACTTCTCCTTGGCTGAAAGGGTTAAGGTTGGCAGGGATCCTTACGGGCCTCCCGTTCAATCTCCCCTTAACACATTAATGGTACGTGAAAGGGATAAAGCGATGCTTATGGAGCCATGGACGTCCCAACAGAATATAGTAAGAAAATTTTGAGTTAATCACGTGAAATCTGGTCAGGGCTACTATTGGGCCTACCCTTAAGGCCAACTGCACGTATCCTTCAGTTGATTCTGCTGATCCTCTAAATCCTGTTATCTCCATAGGAGCCCCTAGGATCCTCTTACCAGTCAGGCCCACGGCTTCCAAGGTACTCAGGGCTATAAGGTTGAGTGATGCCTCTGTATCTACTAATGCTCTTCTGACTTCGACATCGTTTATGGTGGCCATCAGATAAAGGGGTCTGCGATGGTCTGGATGTTCAACCTCTATGTCCTCATTAGTGAAGGTTATTGCATTGGTTGTCTCTAAGTAAGCCCGACTAGCATGGGATTCTGCTGTGAAACATTCCATCCCTGAATCTGCTGCTATACTTATGAGGGACTCTATGGCCACCCTTCTTGCTTCTGGCCCAAATCCCAACTGGTTGAATAGCGATCTGAACTTAGGGTTCTTCTGAAGGGTCCTGACTGTGTTTGGATGGAAGGATCCTTCAGATTCTTCTGCTTCCGTTGAGTTCCCATGGATCACTACAGCCACCACCCCCTTTCCCTTGTGATTGGGCAGAGGGTTCCTTTGCACTTTAGGTTCCTTTTGAGTGAGCTCCAGGGTTCCTTTCGGAGGGTCTAACAGTCCTTGGTAGAGTGCTTGACATAGTTATAAATCTTGCAAAACAAGGGATTCTTCCTTTCTTCCTCAGTTGGTGGCCTGGACACAGTAAATGGCTGACAATTTCATCTCCAATCCATTTATCCAAAACATGATTCAATTCCTTTGCAGTACATGGGATCACAGGTGGTTCCTTGGAAATTTTTCCTTCAGGTCTTTTCCTCTTTTCTCTAACTGACGCTGTCATGGCCTGGGGTACTGGCACCCTCTTTGTCCTCATGGTTAATGCGATCCTTCTAGTTCTTTGTAACAGGTCAGCAAACTAGGTTATGCATAGATTTTCGAGATTAAGCCTGTAGTCAAAGAGCATGTTGGATATGCAGGTCTCCACGAGCTCCTTTTCTTCATGGTCTCCATAATAGTCTAGAGAAACGTCTTCAAACCTTTTAATGAACTGGACAGGATCCTCTCCAGGCCTTTGCCTCACCGTCTGAAGGCTTTGGAAGGTGACCTTGTCCTTACCTGGGTAATATTTTGCACAGAACCTCTCCATCATTTCGTCCCAGGTCTTAATGGACCAAGGCCTCAGGGTGGTGTATCATGTATATGCTCTGTCCACTAGGGACTTAGCAAACTCCCTTAGACACAGCTCCCTGTCTCCTGCATAAGGACCCATAGTGTGAATAAACCTACTCACATGTTCCACAGCACTTCCATTTCTTCCATAAAAAAGATGAAACTTTGGGGGTTCATATCCTTTGGGATATGGCTTGCCAAGGAGCTCTGGCGGGAATAGGGGATCCTGAGAAAATTGCTTGCGGATCCCCAAAAGTTTTTCCTTTTCCTATTCCAGCAGGGCATTGACATCTGCTAGTGTGAGGTACTGGGGGTTAGCTCCACCTCATACCGCTGACCCTCCCTCTAGTTGGGCTCTATCTTGGTTGACCACATAGGGAGCGTTATCCCTGATTTCTTAGGTCCTACCCTCTTTGATGAGGCAGATCTCTTGCTACAAATCCTTCAGCATTTCTGCCATTCGGGCCACAGGGTCTGGCTCCTGCCCTGCGTGCCTCTGTCCTGAGACGACCTCCTGCTCTACCAGAGGCACTTCGTTCCTTTGTCTGGAAGCTACTTCATTTTGTCCTACGGGCTCAGATGCCGCAGGTGGCACATTGGTACCTTTGCTGTTCCTTGGTCTTGGAGCCATGCTCTGTGAGGGACTGCTTCTTCCTTCTCCTTTACCCAGTCCCTAGTGAAGTCACCAAAATGTGAGGGTCCTTTTTTTTTGGACAGTGTCCAGGCCCAAGCAGAAGCAAGGACCCTGGGCCTTTTAGTTGTTGTTTTAAGGGACTGGGCTTAGTTCACCGGAGCTAAATGAGCTTATTACAAACCAAGTGGTGCACAGAGCAGGAATCCTACAATACATACATACTAGCAAACAAGAAATATATATGCATGGAATAGCAAGAAATAGTAAAGGAACATTGTGATAAAGGAAGACACAAAATAAACGTTAAGGATCCTTAAAACAATGTGAGATATTCCATTACTTTTCTTAATTGTGTATTACAATATGCTCACTAAGATGTGTTACAAGGTCCAAATAAGCTCAAAAATCACAGACTTAGATGGCTATCCAAGCCTCTAAGACTTACAAAGTTTGAATCCCTTTGAATCCAAGTATGTTCTATAGTGGCTGTTTGAGGATACCGAACGGTATTTTCCTTTCTTTTGCTACTTTGTTTGAGTCTTTAACAGAGTTTTCTCAACGATTCTATTCTAATTCACTATTGTTGAATGCCCCTTCACTGTTGGTTGCTTCTCCTTTTTATAGTGTCATCCTAGGGTTCCAAGGTACCACTGATTCCCCTCCTTTGCTCCCCTGGGTACTAGAGCCAATGTTATGCCAGCAACTTTGGTGGCTGGTCCCTTCCTTGTTTCTCATAATTTTCTTATTTTGGTGCTTTTTCCCCAAAAGCCTCTTGCTGACTTTCCGCTCTGGAGTGTCCCTAGAGAGCTGACCTCTAATCTCTCTTCATTCAAGGCTTCTAAACCTCACATTTTCAGACTCAGCTTTTTGGCTACCTTTTGCCATTCATGGGTCTTGGGCTTAAATATTTTTTAATGGATTTGGGGCCTACCATCTTTTTCCTTATTGTGAGCTCAAGCCTTTTATTAGTTTTTTTCATGGAGTTCAACTCATTGTGCCATTTTGGGCCTTGGTGCAGCATTGTAACTTTTTAGACCTCAACATTTAGCCCCCCGAGCTCGTGGGTTGCCGCAGCCCACGCGTGAGTAGACCAGAGCCTTAATTTCTGTAGGAATTCCTTCTTCACTATTTTAATTAAACTCAGGGTTCCCCCTCTTCTTCCTTTAGGGGCCTGTCTTTCCCGCTACTTTCGGGTATCCTGGTTTTCTTTGCGTGTTGCACTGCTTTCTTTTTGTAACTCCCCCCCTTGCATGGGACGTGGCAGTTGAATGTTGGAGTGAAAACTTCCCCACCCACTTATCACGTTCCCCGTAACTCCCATTAATAACTGTCAATAACTCTCATATTTTAAAATTAAATTTTGGCAACTGGCTCTCCACATCCATTGTCAGGAGATCATCAGGCTTTCCACATGCTGTGTAGGAAGGATCTTCAGAACAAGGAACCGAGTCCCAATCGATACTTTTGTCAAATAGATAATCTTCAAAGAAGGGAGAAATAATCCATTGCTCCTCTGTGGAAGGATTTCCATCCCCTCCCCTAGCAGAGGCTTAGTGATTTTTGAGGGTGAAGGTTCTGAAAATTTTGCAGAGCTAGATCTTAGACCACGTTTGACACCCATGGTTTCGTGTTTGGGAAGGATTCTAGGTTTCGGGTTGAAGAAGAAGAAGAAGATAAGGAAAGAATGAGAGAAATAAAGGAAGCAATATTTCTTTTCCTTTTATACTTTGGGAAGTTATTCTTTTCCCTCTTAAAAGAGATCATTCAAAAAACGAGGTGTCTTTTTAAAATTGACACATGTCAACAAAGGGAAAAAATTGAATCTTTAACAAGAAAGTAGTTGATGGTGAGAAAATCAAGGAAATCGCCTTCACAGACAAAATGGAAAGGTGCAACTCCTCACCAATAGGTTCAATTTCACTTTGTTTCATTTTGTTTGACTAACATGTTTACATTTTATGCCTTTGTGCAGGGATGTTATATATATATAATAATAATAAAAAACATAAGGCATAACATAAATGTAAACATATGCTCTATAACACATGATGAAAACAAATTACTTTTCATATATGTTTTGTGTTTAAATATTACAAAATTGGAAAGGGATATTTACATGATTTGGCCCTTGTGGCCTATCACCCCTTCCCTATACAAAAACGCAAATACAAATAAAACAAAATAATAACTGTTTTAAAAGAAAAACTAAAAATCCTACAACCTAGGCCAATAATATGCTTACATATAAAACAAAAGACAAAAAAAGAAAAAGAAAAAGGAAAGTTGCAGGATTAATGGTGAGTAGATCAATAAAACCAAGGCGCATAAGCATCCAAGTCGTCCCCAAAGTCCTCTAGATACTCCATCTCTTCCTCATCCTCTTCATTCTCCTCTGCTTCACCTTTATCATCCCCTGAATCAGAGCTATCAGAGGAGTCTGACTTCTCTGAGTCAGAGGGGTCCGAAGCACTAGACTTAGAGCCTGACTGAGAAGGCCTGCGCCTTCTCTTGCGCCTAGAGAGAGACGCCATGAAGGCATTGTACTTTGCCTCTTCAGCTTCTTCTTCAGCCTGTAGCCGAAGTTTTTCAGAGTCTTCACCTTCATCCTTGCTTAAGTCAAAAGGATGAACCTCCTCCAAAATGAAGACTTGAGGAGGCAGAGGGAGTATTGGGAAAGGGATAGTAAGATGTGCAGGACTTGGTGGTGGTGAGGGAATGCTGTTGTTTGGGGAGCTCGGAGCATCCTCAGAGGAACTCGAGGTGTGTTTTGGGGAGTTAGAACTAGCGAAAGAAAGGTTTAAATTTTTTTTGGATTGAGGTTTTTTCTGAGAAATATATGAAGATATAGAAGGAATGAAGAATGAAGAGATCTTTCTTATTTAAATCACTAACTGCAGTTAAATGAAGAGACACGACATTTATGAGAAGTAATGTCTGTCTGCCAAAACGCGGGAAACAAAGAGACGCTAAAACGGCTAGAAACACCCCTGCAGGCCACGTGTCCATGTTCAAACGTCACAAGGTATGATTGCTTAAGTGTTAATGCCTGAAACGATGTGACTGTCAAAGGCCTTAGCCATTAAATGCCATTGACAGTCAGGGGGCTAACAGTACACCAGCCAAGGCATGAGAGAGTGTTAATGTGGCTGGATCTGGGCCTTACACATGGAATGGTTGTGAGCAAAGGAAGGGGAAACGTTGGCTGCAAGGTTCTATCGTTAGCTTGTGCCAAGGGCATGACTGCCTTAGGAAGGAAGTAATATATGCACTTGACATGGTACTCAAGCACTCACAAAAGGGAGATAGTGACATTTTAAGGTCAGCAACTATAAAAACACCCCTTATTGGCTGAGTGCATGTTGGACCACTTTAGGGACACATGTATCACCTATAGTACTTCTAATGTCCCTCTCATTGCCCAAAAGTTGTTCTCCAGGCAGTCACAAAGTCACTTACTTGCATGCCACAGTGCTGATGTTGGCGTATTCTCTCTCCTCTAGTCACCAAATAGTACCCCAGCTGTAGTAAGGTCCAAAATAGGAAAATGATAACTTGACACCTGTCTTTGTACTCAGCCATATTCCTCAGATTATAATAGGAACATGTAGCTGGATTTTTAGGGGAAGAACCCAAGTAGATCTTTTGAGAAGAGAGTAGAAAGTTGATAAGAATGTAAAGTAGAAAACAAGGTCTCTCTTTTAAGGAAGAACATCCTTATTGTACAAGGGTTACCTCTTTTTCCATACAATACAAAGCTAAACAGAGCAAGAATGATTTTTTCTTGCTCAAACCGTGGTTTTTCATCCCTTTTCTAGGGTTTTCCACATACATCTTGTGTCCACTTTATATTCTCGCTATCACTTTCTTCTTCTCTAGACATTATGATGTCAAAGCTTGCATTTTTGTCACTCTTGAGTTTTCTCATCGAGATGCACTATTAGATAGCTTATTCACTCTTCCATATAAGCTCAAATCTAACTTGCACGTACACTAAGTGAACAACATAGGCAATAACAACTGCATAAAAATAAAATGTCATATAAATTTAACAAAATAAAATCCTATATATTTTTATTAGATTGTACCTAGGCTATGTGGGTTTTAGTTAGCTCAATTAGTAAAGTCTTTGATGGTTAAATAAGAGATCTGAGATTCAATCCCAACCTACACTAAAAACCGAATGGTGTCTTGGTCTGATGATAAAAAACTATTATCAGAAACGAACGTCATAGGTTGAAACTCTCTAAAAAATTTTTTTTTGTACCTAGGCCAAAGCCATGTAATTTATATTCTTTTTTGGTTATTTCATGTGATTTTTTTTTTCTTCAATTTTTAATGAAGTTCATTTTGAGATTTTCTTAATTTTCCCTTTATAACTAGTCGCTAACCCGTGCGATGCATGGGAAAATTTTTAGTAACTATAAGATTTTAGCAAATCAAATGCTTTAAAATTTGAAAATCTTAAAGAACTTACATTAACACTCATCGATTTGTTTACAAAGCCAATGCTAAATAGATCTACAAATTGCATTCTCATATCCTCTGTCATTTGCAAGGAAACAGGACTCTTTTCATTACGGTTTGCTTCCTTCTATCCTTCAAAAGTTTTAAGAAGTGCCATGTGGTCACTGCATAAGAACGTGTATAAGGTTATACAAAATTTTGTCATTATAATCAACATCTTAAAGCTAATATCCAATCCAAAAATGTGTAACCAATGTTACATATTAGAGTGTTGTAGAGGGCGGAGAGTAGAGCAAACATTTTCTTACAACCACAACCATATGGCTTAGAGTTCTAATCATTATTCTAAGGAACCCAACAAAATTGGATGCTTACATAATAATTCAGCCAAAATACTTTGTATTTCAAACAATTGGATGATTTCTCATGTAGTTTAGAAGATGGTTTTTGTCTTCAAGGATTGGGTGCATAATTACTTATAAAGAGAAATAAAAAAGAGAAATGAACTTGCCTATAAAAGTCTTGACAGTCAAACATGTAGCTATAATGATAAAGGGCCTGGATTTTCAGTAAAGAAGCTCTCCTCAACTTGATTTGCAACTGATCCCCAAAGTGTAAGCTTTATTTCATTTCCTCTGTTCAAATTTTCCAATGTTACAGTGTAAGTTCATATAATATAAGTGCATGTATTGGCTTATCAAAAAATAAAAAATAAAAAGCGCATGTATTGAAAATAATTTTTTTTTTTTTTTAAAAGACATACTCTATAGTCATGACATTTATGTTTCTCATCGAGACATTTGATCCTTTGATCATTTTGATTGGGTTGACACTTTACTCCCTCTCTCATTTCTACAAGACAAAATTGACATAATCTAATTGGTCTGGATGGTTTTACAGAAAAAAAGTTATTATCACATTTGCCATTTTGCCATCAATGATCTTCATATTAGGCGCAGAATTAGAACATGTCATAAACCCAAGTATTGTTAATCAAGTTAACCTGGTATAAATAAGAAGATTTGAGAACTAAGGTTCTTAATGCTCATATTTTAAATATTGCCAAGCATATATGTTTGTTGTTTCAGGGCTTTCCCTATCTTCTTGGTCACTTACTTAAGATTTCATAGTAAAAAGACTTAGAACTTGGAGATTCAGCTATTATGAAATCTTAAGAACTTGGTTAATGTGCTCATCCAAGTTCTAGCTTTATAACATTCAAGTTAAGTCTGTAAAAATCAAACTCCAGAAGATACAAAAATGCAATTGTTTATAGGTAAAGCACACATATAATCAACTTGATCATTAAAACAGAGTAAAATTCAACCAACCTTCATGACTCTTTTACAATTTTATTTGGATTGTGTGTCTCAACAGCATACCAATGCAATTATTAATTACTTAAAATTCAAAAAAAAAATTTATTTATACATGATAAGTTACAATTCAAATTGAGTTTCATGAGTTCTTTAAATGTAAACAGAACACTACAATATTTAGAAATTAGATGTACATAGACAAATAGCTAACCCTATACTAAAAAAAATTTCAAAAATTTAGTACAAAGGCAAACGAATACCATACCTTTAACATTGATTCGAATGGAGGAAATGACTGAAGAGAAAGGCAATAAAAAAGCAGAAATTAATCAGGAATATTAAATCTAAATAAAAGTGAATGGAAGAACAAAAATTAAGAATGAAACCTGCTTTAAAATAGCAAACGAACGTACAAAGAATTAAATCTGTTGCTTTTTGGTATTCATTGAAATCTGCTGTTTTAAATCTGTTGCAGGGAAGGAAAAACACAAATGTACAAAGAATACAAATTGAACAGCCGTGAATTGATTTGGAGATAGTATTGAACAGCCGTAAAATAAAGTGATATAAAAAAGAATAGAGAGAAAAAGGGGTTAGGAATTGAAATCCCTAAATTGACCCAAAAAAAAAAACCTAATTAAAGACGAAATTCTTAAATTGACAGAAAAACCTAATTAAAGACAATAGGAAAAGAGATTATTCATAGATTAATTGAGAGATACCGAGAGAGAATGCTCTGATATAGAGGATGGGTCGGAGATTGAAAACGTTGGCTCCCATGGTCGTGCCCTTGCAAGCTTTCTGTGAAATATCTTGGATCTGCGTTTGAGAGAGTGTAGATGTTCTAAGTTTGGTGAGTAATGTCGAAAGGAGAGGTGCTGGGTTTGGTTTTGTCGAAAGGAGAGGTTCTGCCGTTCTACCCTTGCACTATTGCTAGTGTTTTGGTTTCAGAATTATATCGGGAAGAGTATTTGGTTTGAGAAAGGAGGGTATATATATTTAATAAAAATAAATAAATCAGATTTAAAAATTAAAAAAAAAAAATGCAGACGTGAAAAATTGTGAGAGTTTCAAAAGTTTCGGTTTATATATATATATATATATATATATATATATATATAGATTAATTAAGTGGAGAAAGGAGAATACATGTAAATCCCATAAGATAAGGAAATAATATCCATAGTTAAATTAATCTCCACCTTGAAAGTTGAAATTCGTTAGCGAGGGATTTTTTTTCCATTAAAAAATAATGTCGATCCCTTTGGGTCATATTCTCACAATGTGTGAAAATAAAAGCACTTTAATGTAAATAACAATTAAAAAAAAACTACAAATTATACCGCATTTGTTGTAGAGGAAACTATTTAAAAAAAAAAAAAAAAGACTTTCTCAAAGGAACGAACAATGTTTCTCTCCAAACTAGTTTGGAGAGAAACTCTTCAAACTTCTTATATATCTTTTTTTGTGTGTAAATTTTGAAAATCTAACCGTTAAATTTTATGTTCCTTAGGTTCTTAACATGCATATCAAATTTCGTTCAAATCAGATGTTATTTACTATTCGATCAATAAACTTATGTTTTATACATAATTTTAGATCTTAAAAATTTGAAATTTTAACATTTGTTTGATGACATAGTAATTGGTCTTTGATCTTCTTGAAATTTTATGAGCATGAAGGATATAATAAGAACATGTAATTCAACGGTTAGATTTTCAAAATTCACACTCAATATAAAGATATATAAAGAATTTGTAGGGTTTTTCTCCAAACTAGTTTGGAGAGAAACTTTGTTCAAGAACAACCAAGATTTGGATTTAGATTTAGAGAGTTGGAGTTAGCATAGGACCATGCGGGAGAGGATTATAGACACCTCATTTTACCATTGAAATTTTGTTCACCAATCAGGGGTAAAAGATAGTAATTTGAGTTATAGAAGGGTAAAAGCTTTGTTTGAACCGTCAGATGAGCAAGAACTTTATTCCAAAATACATATGAGCTTATAACAATCTAAACAACATGTTGAATGCATAAATCGGACTACTAAATTGAAAGATAATGCCAAGTCAAATTGAAACGGTTAAGAGGCATTCTTGTGAATTAAGATTTTATCCTTGTGATTATGTTAATTAGTTTTGATTGGTATTTTTAAAAGAATTAATTTAAATTAATTGGTTCTTACAAAATCATGATTAAAACATCACTGTTTAATTAAATGTGATGAGGATGAATCAAAGAATATCTCCTTGTTAGTGAAATGCAATTCCTAGGACGTGTAGGCTAAGTTTATGGGATACGGATCGTAGGCCATGAATTTACAACACCCCTAGAGACAGACCCTACGATCTTGCCTATCAATGCATGACAAGCATACCTCTTGGCTTTAATCATCGAAAATTCGAAATTGTCTAGATGGTAGAGGAGATCAAGTAGGCCTAGGATCAATATAATTTGCTAACTCTGACACATAGCTATAAATGAGCCGAGCTTTTTTGTGCAATGAATATTTAAATTCGGCTTAACAATAAAATTAAAATGTTCAAACTCTAATCGAGCTTGAACCAAGCCTGCTAACGATCTTCAAGCTCAATAACTTGATTCATTGGTCAAACTCAAGCTCTTAAGTTTGAGATCATAACATAAGTATATTAGCAAGCCCATATTAAGCTTATTACAATGCCTATCTAGTTTAAACAAGTGGTTACAACTACCAATTAATTAAAAGCTTAATAAGATATGAGTTGATTTGTCAAGCCCATATCAAACTTATTACCTAACACATAAACAATCCTAAGATCAGCTTTTTTTTAATTGAGCACTATTGTTCATGGAAAATTCTTAGGTACTCCTAGAACATTAATAAATGGTGCTCTATTCTCTCACATTCATAATGGGCCCCACTATGAATTTAATGAGTGGACTCCACTATGAATGTGAGAAGAGGGAATATCATTCTTCGTGCTTCGAGAATACCTAAGTATTGCTCATTGTTCATGAGCCTATTCATGAATAATTAATTTGCTTGAGCTCCACTTGTATATTAAACAATTATCCTTATGGGTATAAACACTTCCCTATCAATACTGTCTTTTGAATGTCAATGCATGTCTAGTGTTTGTCCTGCCTATTAACCATAAAGACCAAACTCCAACAATTGTATAGCCGTAAAGGGACAGATAATGAAACAAAAGCAATCTAAAAGAACTCATACATTAAGCATAAATGGACAATAGCTATCTCTTTTCATTTTGATGTACAATATATAGATAGCTAGATGCTTCATCAGATAATAAGATACAACATTCATTGTGACGGGACTGACGAATTCATCTCCCAGAGACGATCTCAGCGGTACAGACATAGACATCCTCAGAGGAGCTAAACAAACACCCACGTCATTGACGAATGCAACCAGGCCATTCAATGCGGCCAATTATACCCGGAGCGGTTACAAAGCCAGCTGTATGAACCGTTGAAGCACATTGAAGCCACATTTCAATGCATAAAACGTTACCAAGAGGGACATCAAAGCCACCATAACTACCCCAACGGCTAGGAGCTGTAAAAACATATATAAGGCCCTCACAACATCAACACAAGGTACAAGGAAATACTCAGATAATTTTACTGTTATTCTACAATTCTGTTTGAACTTACAAAGGGTTCCCTTATACTGACTTTGGCATCGGAGACGTTGTGGCAGGCACCACACCGGTGACCATCTTTGGAGGTACATTTACGCAAGTTGGGGATTCATTCCATCTGCCCACTCTGACTGACGAACTTATGCTTCATCACATTGCAATTTCTGCTAGTACTTAATCATGCAAAGTCGTAAATAGTAGCTAGGATCAGCATATGCTGAAATTATTACATGCAAGGACTAATATCAGTTTTTGCAAAGGAAAGCATCCAGTCCTTTGGACATCTTAACTGCAAAGTCCACATATTCTTCTGGATCAGGGGCATTAACATTAGCCTTCTCAAATTCCAAAGTCCACTCCACAGAGCCAGCACCCTGGTGCACTTTGAGAACCTGAATTTTTGCCTTAAAACTCTTGTAAATCCTCAACACATCCCCTTGAATGACATTAAAAGTGATTGACATATCTCCATCGTCAATGTCTTCGATTTTTATTTTCGCTGTCATGGGAGTCCCTGACACAAATTCCCCACCAAAAAAAAAAAAAAAAAGACTTAATTAATAGCAGATACAGACACAGAAAGTTGGGTGAGGAAATACTTATTTCTTTGGGAAATAACTTAAAAAGTCTAGGGTTTATAGCTTATTTCATATTAGGTTCTAAGGTTTTTAATATTGTCAAATCATTCAAATTTAGGAAATCTTTCCAATTTGAAGCATTTGTCTATCTTCAATTCATTATTCTAGACAGTAACAGTACAGAGAAAAGCGATGAAAAAAAAAATCTATGCATTTCACATAAGACTTATTCATAAATAAATTTTACAATCATTTAGTAGAGAGAGGATGGTGAGAGCCTAAAATTCTTTTGTGTCTACATGCTAGTACAATTTCTATGTTGCTTTTTCTTTTAACGCAATTTTTTATGAAGTGGAATGAACTTCAACAACCATCACACTACCATTTTATAGTCCTCGACTCCTCGTGATAAAACCAAAGTATCAAAAGTGGAGAATTTATTCCATAATCCTTTAGTAATTTCCTTTTCACTTAGATAAAATTGATTCTTTCGACTTGTGGTGTCTAGAATATATAGGAACTTTGCAGGATGCATTAATCATGTGAGGGGATAAGTAAATCTCCTGAAGTATTGAACAGATTCACCTCATCCCTTCACTTCCTATACTAGAAAGTTCCATAATTAATTATGAAGGGATCAAAATAAAATATTTCCCTTCATGTATTAGTCCCAAATTCTTAGCAACATAACAGATGGAGCGTTCCCCTTTTTACTATGTATAAATTTATAATCCCCATCTAACTGCTTTCAATATCTTAGATTAATGACAAATAAGGAGCGAAAGAGTGAAGAAAATATAAATTATAGGATAAGAGCAAAGAAGATGAAGTAGAGAAGTACAACAAGAATATTATGTGATAGTAGATTACCTATTAACTTAAAGAGAAATTTTATAAAACATAATACCAGTTATGCTTTATGGTACAGAATGTTAGGCTATTAAGAAGCAACATACTTATAAAATGAGTTTAATTGAAATAAAAATATTAAGATGAATAAATGTAAGTACACAAAAATATAAGATTCAAAATTAGAAAAATCGCTTAAAGATGAGATCATAATTAGAATGGCTCCTATTAATGAAAAGATAATGAAAAGCTACTTAAGATAGTTTGGTTATGTTCAAAGGAGAATGGTTAATGCACCAATAAGAAAGAGTGTGCCTATTCAAGTTGAGGCAATGAAAAATAGGTAATGAAAGACCCAAAATAACATTAGTAGAAATTTGTAGAAAAATAGTAAAAACATGACAGCTAAATTAAGAAAATAACTGAAAATATGACTTTAGATTTAATATAGAATAGCTAAAAAAGAACGAGTAATTTTAGGATCACACCTTTTACCGCATCATTTTCCACAACTATCATATGTGGTAGACTATGACTTGCTGCCTGTCACTTTCATATAGATCCACCACTTTATTCTCCACCACCCCAACCTACCATATCAAAGTTATGACAAAGTTGTGACGCCAAAGTGTGTGATTTACTCTCACTAATATGTTAAGTTATAGCAAAACCCCAAAAATTTGAGACTAGACTTGATTGTTGACACTACTGTATATTGCCATATCTAGCCAAATTTCAATTAAAAATAATTAATAGAAAGGTATAAATAATTGTAATTTACCGAGGTCATATTTCCAATGGGTCAGACAGCCAGCCCTGACCTCATCTCCTTCTTGTATTTGAAAGCTCTTAATGTTTTTGGGGAACATTTGAACCAAACGATGCATATTGTTCCTAAAGAAGCCATAGTACTTTTCTACTTCTGCCTTTATCTCCACCTGTGCCTCGAGCCTGGCAATCGAACTGTCAGCCATTACTTAAGCAGCCACCAAAACCAAATGTTGGACAACTTATAAAACTATGTGGTAATGAAACTAATCCTTGAATTGCTTTTATAGTGAACCGAATTCGTATCAAAGTTTTTAGAATATTACCAAGTGGGTTTTATGGTTTGCAACTTGATTTGGTACCTTTTCCATATTATCTTTTTATTATAACTTATTGTCTTTGTTTATAGGATATTGAGGATGTCACTTTCTCTATGATACATATCTAGGCTTTGAATTCGATTACAAATGAATACGGGTAAAGTTTAGGAGAATACACCAAGATATCTTACATAAGTTGGTATATATTTTACTTTAGGGAAAATTATTGTGTAGTCTCAGACTACAAGATCAGCATGCTGACCTTGTATTCCCAGCCAATAAAAGCACGCCAGCACATAACAAGTTGCTTCCTTCAGCGGGACTGCCAGTGCATCATAAAAATTGATGCTCTCCTAACGTCTGTTAGACTGTTACCGTGAAGCCAAATTCAAAATTTTCAGCAAGCCTCATAAAGCACAGTTAAAAGGTTTGGGCCCACGTCAATAAAATAAGTGATAATAGTAATATAGGCTATAGGGTTCTCAACTTAAAAGCCATAAAGAATATTGACAGCAAACCCAGGTTCTTTGGCAGTAGACAAGCGGCGGACAAAAGAACAAACAAGTTTTTTTTTGGCTTCAAGTAAAAGCATGGTTGAAATAATGGACTTGGAAAGTGATAAAAGGTAAATTTTGTTTTGTCTTGTTTTAATTTAATTTATGTTTTGAAATAATGTTTAATTATTTCTTGTGATATATTTGCTCTCAAATAAAATTATATAAAATTGTATTGCTGTATTTTTTTTTTTTTTTTTTTTTTTGCTCTTTCCAATATTTATTGTTAATTTTTATTATTATAATTTTTTTTTTTCAATGAGTATCCATGATCGACTCAAAAAAATTTAAGAATAAAATTTTGTTGTTACTGTTGTTGTTATCATAGTTAATCTCAATAAATAAATATTAAAAATTTTGGTATTAAAACTTTGTTGTTATATTGTTGTGCCTAAACATAAGAGTTTTGTGATCAAGTGTACCATAGGCGTTTAAGAAGACATACAAAATTGTAAATATGGTGCATATCGATAAAAAAAAAAAAATTATAAACATGATATAATTATTGTATTATAATTTTCTTAGTATTTTGTTTCTAATACACCAGTCTGTCAACCACCTAATTCCTACTCTTATACAGACTTTACAAGTGCTAACTTATATGGTCAATCTTACTCGCCTTGGACAATGCATTCTCAGGTATTAAGTATATATATATATATATATATAATGTATGGTCATAATCTGATTGCTATACTTGATACCTAATTACGAGCTATTTTCTATTTAGGACATGAGCTATGTAAATGTACCATTTACATCTATGTTGCAAGGTACCGATGTTGTAGCCCAACTTAGTCAGGTAAATTAACACAATTCATTCATTCGATACTATGTGAAACTATATGTACAAGGCTTTGTTTTGATATAATGCGTTCTTATATTTTATTCCTTATAGAATTCATCTGCTTCCCAAATGATATCATTGATTTATAATTCGAAGCAACCAGATTACACATATAGCCAAGAGGTGAATTTGGAAATTCTTGTGGCATACTTGTTTTATCAATAGTGTCATTTATTTCTTGTTCTCAAGGATTACTTACTTTATACATTTTATTTATTTATTTTTCTTTAAATTAGGTTGTCAACCACATAGAAAAGTTACAAAAGTAAGACATGGGAAATGGCCACAGTGAACTAAGTAAAAGAGTTCATAAAGTATTTTTTATTATAGTTGAAGACAAGCAAGACTTATTATTACAGTTGTTCTCTACTTTGAACCCGAAATTGCAATGGTGCTAGTAAAAAACTTGGAAGACGTTTGCATTTTGGAAGACACTTGCTTGGAGTTGTGGAAGTCTCGGCTTGCTAAAGATGAGGATGAGCAATAGGCTAAGGATGATGATCAGCAAGTTGAACATGAAGGAGCTGTCATTATTGGCTTTGAATGAGATGGATTCATTAGTTAGAGATAGAAATTATTAATAGCTTATTTCCTAGACTTTCTGCAGTGTAGAAGATAGGATTAGGTTGTTTGCTAGGTGTATGAGTTTAATTTTATTCAACCTCTTCCTTAAAGCAAGAAGATTTTCCACCTGTTTCTTAGTTTTTTCCTTATAGCAAGAAGTAATCAAATGACTGTTGCATTACATTAATTTTTAATAATTGAATACTCTAATAATCAATGTGCTTCTCTCTTTGTCTTGTTTTTCTTAAGGGTAACAATGCTTGTTTCCTCTCTTATCTAAGATAGTTTTTTTTTTTTTTCCCATGCAACTACCATCATTGATTCTTAGTCCTCTCAAGGATTGATTCTTGTGTATTTTGGCTTGCTCAAGTTTGTTATTTTGTGCTTTGCTTATTTCCACTCTTTTGGTGTGTAGCAATAGAGTGAACCAGCTATAACTGAGCTATTCAAGGGTTTGGGACGTGCTCTCATGCTATCAAGAACTTGACTTATAGGATTTTAACATCGAACGTACTTGGCTACCTGTGTATTCAAATCTACTCAACCAAATTCAATACCTCTAGTTGGTCATCTATTACAGGATGTCAAAGATAGGGCAAAGTTATGTTGTAGTGTTGAGTTTGAACTTGTACCCAAGAAAGGCAATACAAGTGCTTATGTGTTAGCAAAGATGTAACCCTCACAGTAGGGATAGTGTAGAAATCTAGATGTAGAATGCTCCATATTTCCTTTTACAACATATACTTGATTACATTTGTCAATCAATACTAGATTATATTTGTCAATCAATAACTTCTATTGTATTCATTCCAAAAAAAAAAAAAAAAAAAAAAAGATTACACCTTTGCAAAGTTGAACAATTTTGATGTTTTCATTACAATCAAAATTTGATCTAAAAGAAAAGGAGACAAGAAAGGAATTTGATCCGAAAATGAACAAAATTTATTTAAATGTACACTTTGATTATAGGGCCATAGTAACAAAAGTCTTATTGAAATACACTTTGACTACAAGATCTGCAATTTTTTGTTTGTAAGCTCCAATGGCTCTTAGCTTGATTACAACGACAGACAAAAAATTCAGTACTTCCAGCTCTTATGGCTCATGTTATACAACATACCCCACCATTTCTTGGTATGATATCTCTTCGTTATGCAAGTTTTTTTGGTATCATAGCTCTAAAATCCATTGAAGCTCTAAAATCCATTGAAGCTTCTAGCTGTTGCAAAATCAAATGCCAAGCAACATAAGAGAGGTTAACTAAATGGCCCTCACATCCAAGTGGCAATAATTGTGGATGGGCGAAAAGACCACATCCATAAATATATAAAGAACACTTTGAAATACTATAATAACAAGCCACCAATCATATATTTACCACCTCTTTAACATCAAAATAAGCCTAAAAGAAAAACACAAAATCAATCTAAGTACCATATGTTGTCCTCACCACGCATCTTTCTACTCGAACTATGTTGCAAGATGCTGTATCATCTAATGGAGAAACAAAAAGCATGATCATAGCACTAATCTTGATCAGTGCTCGTAAAATTGCACCTTAGATCTAGAAACTAAAATGACTTATGAATCAAAGTTACATGTTTATGACTCAAGAGATTACATGATAACAATAACATATCCAAGAATGAGCCTTGATGATTAAACAAATGCATGTTTTCTCATGGAAATAAACAAGTTTTATGAAAGATCTATACCCAAATTCTATAAAATGAAAAACAAAAAAATTTCATTGGAGCATTTTATCAAACAATTGGAGTACAAAAAGAATGAGCCCAAGTTGTGAAAACCAGCAAATACTTCACTCAAAGAAACTAAAAATTTTACGATCCAACCTATGTATGTGTTTATTGGTCTGTCTCAGAAAGTTGGACAAGGTCTGTACAACAAGGGTGCGGGTAATGAGATCTATCTAAATTGTGGTATCAAATGACCAAGAGCTAGCTCATTGTGCCTAAGAAACAACTCACATTACATGTACAAGTACATATCAAAACAAAACAGTAACCGCAAGACCCAATAGGGAAAAAATTGCAAATCCAAATCACATTACAACCTAAACCCCAAACAGTATATTCAATCACAAAGATATGCAATTCAAATCATTAATAATGATTTTCTTGTAATGTATATATGAAATTTCTACAAATTAAAAAAAAAAAAAAAATTGCACTCACCAATGGTGCTTGAGATGCCGTTCATGAGAGAGGGATAGACAGTCTATTATAGGCTATAGAGGAACTCGTGGGTGAGGAGATGGAGGCATGGAGCTTCTTTACTTTGTGGGCGTTTGAACTTGTGGGTGAAGTGAAGAGATGAAGGAACAGGTTGTCTGAATTTGTTTAAATAAATTAAATTTGAAATTTCAATGTGCACAGACTTACAGCGTTAGCAGACGTTAGGAGAGCATCATTTTTTATGATGCACTAGCAATCCCGCTGAGGTAAGCAACTTATTATGTGCTGGCGTGCTTTTATTGGCTGGGAGTACAAGGTCAGCATGCTGACCTTGTAGTCCGGAACTACACAATAATTTCCCTTACTTTAGATCACTTTATATACAGAGTTTAACAGAGATTGTAATTGCTGATCCAAAATTGGAAAAAATTAAGGTAAAATCTCAAAGCAGTGCTCCGCTTAGACCCTACACGTGGTATCTACCATGGGGCCCACTTCTTATGTGAAAGTCTAGTGTGTAAGAATATTGCCTTTCAAACTAACCCAACAACATGAAGCCAAGATCATTGGCTTGTTTGAATCTCTCTCACGCCCTTTTCTCTCCTAGTTTGTCATTCTTTAGCGAAAAGAAATATATAAATATATATATATATATATATATATATATATATAAAATTCAAAACAAAAGAGGAAAAAAAGAAGAAGTAATTGAGGCCAAGCTGCACTAGGTTTTTGAGGCTTTCCGTTACAGTTTGATCCATTTTATTGTTTGGAATGAATTTAATAAACTTGAAATTGCATTTAATATCATATTATTTAAAATTTTAAAGGACCTATCCTTGAGTGTAATTGTTAAGAATGGTAAATACTAAATAGTAGGCCTATGCAATAACCCCCTTAATCCATCCAAACTATCTAATCCTCTCCAGTTACCGCTCCGCACCGGCCTATGCAATAACCCCCTTAATCCATCCAAACTATCTACTCCTCTCCAGTTACCGCTCCACACCATCCAAATGTGACATTGATTTTCAAGTGAGTTGTGCTAGTTCAACTACTAAAATGGTGGGTCAGATTAGGTGATAGGTTGAGTTTTTTTAAAATCACCAAGACTTGATCCAACCCACCTATATATATGTGTGTGTGTATATATATATATAAATATATATATAAGTTTTTGTTTTTATTTTTATTTTTGTTAACCCCGTGATTTACATATGTTAACATGAAAATGAATAATACATTCCCAACATATTTGTAAGCATATATAGTGACATGAATATGGTACTCATAACTTTTCTTTTTCTTTTTTTGAGAAAAAAAAATAGAAAATACTCATAGCTTAAAATGTGTATACTTTAATCTATGGGAAAGTTGATCACTTCATGTGATTTCTTTCAATAATTTATAGGTTTAAGAGAAAATACAACGTAAATTTATCTGTAAATGGTAAAATAAATTTTATTTTCAATATATAACACATAACTAAAACTAAACCGTTAAAACCTACCAAATTTTCAACTAATCTACCATTTTTTTAACTTGACAGGTTGGTGGCAATTTGGAATTTTTCCAACCCACCAATGACGAATTGGTTAAAAATTTTCCCCTCAACCTGGCCAGTTTGACTCACACACTAACACAGTCCTAGCAAATAGGCTTCTCTTATGGCTCCGATTTTATGTCATCATACAATAAAAGAGAGTTATGAGCTATATTTATGAACTTCCAATTGCTTCAAACAAAAGTTTAAGAGAAGCTACATTGATGCTTCAGATTTTACTTGGTGTAAAGTTTTTCGATAGCTTATTTGCATAGTGTTAAGATATAGTTTTTGGTACCTTTTATATTAAATATGTGACAAAAAATTGAAAGCTGACTTTAAAATTTTGAGGGAAAAAAAAATTTTTAAAAACAAAATAAACTGAGACAACAAACAAAAAGCTAAAAGTATGTTTGGTAACTATTTTTTCTCCTTATTTTCTGTTTTCAAAAACAATTTTCTATTTTTGAAACTAAAAAACTTGTTTAGCAACTCAAAATGGACAGAAAACAAAAACTGTTCTTAAAACTCAATTTGTGAAGGAAACTGAAAATATGCAAAAGGTTGTTTTCAGTTTCTAATTTTCAAAAGTCAATGAAAATATGCGTTTAATTTAATAAATCTATCTCATTTAATGAGTTAACATTAAAGTTCAAATCCTAATAACAACATATTTTAGTATTTTCTATTTTTTTTTCTTCAAAAAACTATTTTTTTTAATTTCAAAACATGTTTTTGATTTCAAAAATACAAGAAAATTGTTTTTTCTTTATATTTCTAAAAACAAGTTTTTGAAAATAGAAAACAAAAACTATTACCAAACATAACCTAAAAATTTTTTGGCCAAACAGGTCCTAATTTGCACAGGATGCTATTACTTGTTAGATAGTAGTAGTGCTTTCAAATTCCATTCAAATGCTTGGAGCAAAGGTGTTACAAAAATTAAAGTGGACTCCGATTCAGCATCCATTGTAAAATCGGTCCATAATGCAATGTACTATGTTTTTAAACTTTAAGGGAACGGAACCATGAAAGTTGTTAGATGTTAGTGCTTTCAATTGCTCGGGATAAGGGTATTACAAAAATTGAAGTGTAAACTGATTCAGCTTCCATTATAAAATCTGTACTTTAGGTAATGCTTTTTATACTACTATGTTTTTAAACTTAGATGGCAACAGGACCATGGACCAGTTATGTTTAATTAAGTAACCCACATAAGACCTTGATTATCTTGGTGTTATCTATTTGAGTATGATGCTCCCCAGTAAGAGAGTGAACTAAAAGAAGATGAATTTTTTTTTTTTTTTTAATCATTCAATTGTTACAATAACAAGGGAATGGAGAATTTGAACCATGAATCTCCTCGTAAAAGAAAGCAAGCAAGAAAAAAAAAAAATATATATATATATATATATATATATATAGGCTCGCAAAAGGTGTTTTCTTCACGAAATCAAAAATAAATTTGTTCATCACCTATAGTGAGAAAAAAGTTTCTTTATGCATCAGTTATATGTAATATTTTTTCACATTGTGTGAACTCTATCCACCCGTGGGCTTCACACACAATATAATAGAGATTCTGCATATTACTAATACATAAGAGATGCATCTCTTGTAATAGAGATTTTTCTCACACTATTATGGTTCTTTTAGCAATAATAGCCAGTTAGCCACTGCAATAGGTATAAGATTTAACAACGATTTTTTTTTTTTTCCTCGATATATTGACATGTAGTGACAATTTTCACTGTTACTTAAGGAATGGATTTTCTTTTTTCTTTTTTCTTTTTTCTTTTTTTTCTTCATTCCAATTTGCATATGACTTTGTTATTAAACATGATTGTAAATGCAAGTCCATAATTAAGTAGGAAAAAAAAAAAAAAAAAAGAGACAATAAGGCTACAAAGGATCCTAGTATAAAATTAGGACTTCTCACATTACATAGATATATGAAATGCACTTACTGCTATTCAGAAAACTATTACTAATAATATCAAGAATAAATTCTTCAATCATCAAAAAGGGTTAATTGCATTTTTCCTCTAAATTATACAACTGAACAATATTTCCCTATCATTGAATGGTAATTGGCAAATTACTCCTCCCTTTAATATTTTTGTTAAATTCAAAATTTGTGCCCATACCTAAAAATATCAAACATAAATGACAAGAATGCCCTAAATAAAATAGCATATTCACGCTTGATTTACCCCCCCCCCCCCCTCTCTCTTCCTCTCTCTCAACTCGTAGGAGTGACAATTGGGCAGGTTGTGTTGGGTTTTAGATTGGGTCATAAATGAGACGGGTACATAATTATCTATTTACCCATTTAGATATATACTAAATACTCATTATCCACTCAACCCATTTAATACTAAACCCATCCATTTAACCTATTAAAATCAAAGACAGTGTTCTCAAAAACAAAAACAAAAAAAAATTCAAAGACTTGAAATTTCCTACTATCTCTCTTTAGTTTCCCCATACCAGTTCTTCTATTTTCTTTTCATAAGCCTAAGCTTTCTCAACAACCAAACAAGGCTTCAACAAAACATAAAGGAAATTTTTCATCTAAAGCCCAAACTCAATCGATCTCGGCGAAATTTGAAAATCGATTCAAACAAGTTTTTCAATGTGAGAGAGAGAGGGTGTTTGTTTGGGTCTAATCGAACCAAAGAGGGAGTAGCTCCACCAGCGGCAGCGGCTAACAACAGTGACTAGTGGCAGCAGAGAAGAAGCTTCTTCCTTATTTCAGCCATGGAGTTGTGAGGAGAGAGAAAATGAGATAGAGAAGAGAGCTTCAAGAGTTTAAAAATCATCACGATAGTGGCAAGTGGCGGCAACTAATGAGAGGAGCTCAAATCTTTGGCTATGGAGGCCTCAGCGTGAGAGAGGGTTAAAAGGATTTACAATTTAAAATTGTGAGAAAAAGAGAGAAAATTCAAGAAAATAAATAACGTGAAAAGAGGGGTCAAGGACTTAAGAATTAAGGGTTTTGGTGTTAGAATAGTTGAAATTTGGGGGGGAAAAAACTTGGTACCCATTGGATACCCAACGGGTTTTCCCATTAATACTCATTTAATTGGTTAACCATTTGAGTCCTTACCCATTTAACCCAAATCTTTAATTGAGTTGAGTCAAAACTTACCTGATTTAGGTGGGTTATGAGTGGCTTAACGGGTTTGGTTAAAAATTGTCACCCTATATATGGGCAATGAAAGCCAAGGGATTTTAAAACGTGAAGCACAGATGGCTATCCCATACTTCACCATTGAACCCTCCTTCCTAGTTCCTGTTTATTGCCGTCAATTACCGCATCTTTGTGTGAGCCGCATCACCACCAGAAGCCCACTAATATCTTCGTTCACTGCACCACCAGAAGCCCACTAATACTCATCTCTGTTCACCGCTACGAGAGTTTTTCCAAGTTGCCCTAACTATGATGTCTTTTGATTGATTGGGAGTTGAATGGAAGTAAAAATTGGAGAGAAATAGAGAGTGTGTGTGTGTGTGTGTTAAGAGGAAAGTAACTGCAACGGGGCAAACAAAATAAAAGAAAAAGGGAAAAAAAATATAGTAGTTTAATTATGAATTAATAAAAATGTGGACGTGGCTTAAATGGACTCAAATCATCGTAGCTTTGAATAGAATGATTATATATCCTATTCCTATATCGCACAAGCCCGAAGCCATAGCAGCTGTTGCATGACATAAAACGCTCTCATTTCAGAGCGTGCGTGAGCCATCGTAAATACTTGACACTTCTATTAGCACCACTAGTGACTGTCATCCCAATGATACACAGATGATCTATCAAAAGAAAAATGATAGACCGATGAATCCCACCACAATTATTGTATGAAATGAAACTGTTTCTGATTACCTGCCATTAAACCACAATTTAAGCTTATAGCAACACTCTAGCAACACTCGAGATGCAAAATAATAGGCCACATGTAAAAAACAATGACTAACCTATCAAATGTCTAATTCTTACAGGTTCATCCGCAACCACATAAATACTGCAATGACCAACATTTCTCAAAATCTTACCAATAAGAAGTTCTCTCTCAAAACTTCAATTTCATCTCCTATTCAGTTCTCAATGGGAATTCTTTGTCTCCTTACATGGAACCACGTAAATAACTGCAATAATCAAGAATATCAGAAACTTACTGATAAACAGAATTAACTCTCAAAACTTCACTTCTGTAATTCCTATTTCATAAGGTGAAATATGAAGTTATCTATGCACCTCACTTCAGCCAAAAATAGGCAGAATAATTCCACTTCCTTTGCCATTAGAGAGAAAGATAAGCATTCATGAATAATAGGCAGAATAATTCCACTTCAGCCAAAAATAAGCATTCATAAATTTTGCTCATAAAAGTTCATACTTTACACCTATGTCTTTTTGATTAGTCATACTTCACACCTATGTCAACAACAGGGAGGCATGGTTTACACCAACAAGCAACTGAAAATAAGATCATAGTTCGTCATTCATCACATGATCCCCATCTCCTCCTTACCCTCTCCCTTTTCTCACTAAATTTGGGGGATCAGATAAAAAGTTAAATCCAATAGGCCATTAATCTCCAAATGTTGCAAATTCTACAAAAAAGAATGGCAACACAACTTTTTTTTTCCCCAACCCTATTTACATACTGCTGCACCCTTGAAAATCCATAGTATGCTACAAATTCTGATACCTAGCCCTCCCAGGGATTTAAAATGCACCAAATTTGCCCTTGCTACTGCAAGCATTCATATAAATATATAAGTTATAACTTGGTGAGTCTTCTGATCTTTTTCTTTCATATAAGTTAAAAGTTTGACCAAACCTGACAAAAAGTATCCTTCTCAGCCAGGAAGTTTCCCTCTCCAAACCACTGCTACATGAAATTTACAAATTGACCCCAACAGGCTCAAAATAGATTCGATCTACAAACTCTACATGATGTTCATTTATAAAATGAAAGTTTCAGTTTTCACAAAAATATACTCAATAGTGTAGCTTCTTTGGCCCCTGAAACACATAAAACAAGCCAATACTTATGGTTGGCTATGGACCTTGAAATGAATACAGAGTTACATTTCAACTAATTTTCTAAAATCATAAAATATTAGAATCATTTAGCTTGCAACTGCTTCTCCAAATATAAATGCCTCAAAACCTTAAACTGAATCTAAATACTATTATACTAGGAACAATTCAGGATGGTAGCATGGACGGACATGAGCACGAGACACGATAATTCTTGAAAAACAAGAACACGGAAATTAATTATTTGATTATTAATTAATAATTAGTTTAGGTATACTTTAGGGCATAATTTATTAGTAGCAATCAAATTTTTATTATTTATTTACTACAAATAAATCAACTTCAAAAATAAATAAATAAAACAGTGCAAATAAAGGATCATTTTTAACAATAACATATATTTTTAATAAAGGATCATTTTTAACAATAACATATTTCTTTTTTGATAAGTAACAAGATTTATTGATATCAAAAAAGGGACACCCTAGTACACTGGAAGTGTACAGGGGTCAACAAATCAAGCACAAAAATTACATAAATCAAGAAAATCTAGAAAAGAAGAAAATGATTGGTTTCGCAAAGCTGACAACCAATCCAATAAAGTTCTAAAGAAAAATAACTTGAGGTCTGGCATAGATCTCTCATTATCTTCAAAAGAACGTAATATATTAATAAATAATAGTTTTAACAATAACTTTATACTTGTAAAACAATTCATGTAAAAAAATAAAAGTGAAAAATTTAACAGGACCATAATTTATTGGTATACAACAATCTTAAGCACTTAACCAAAACTATTATACTTTATAACAATTATAAATAAATAAAACCCCTTGTTTTGATAGATACGAGAGAATAGAACTCTCTAAAAACAAAAATGAGAAAAATAAAATAAAAAAACATAGAGAACAAAACAGGGGAAAGTAGGCGAGACAAATGTAGAACTAAGAATGAGGAGCGATCAGCGATAGAGCATTGATAAATCAGATGGTGTGATGGCCATGACAGGTCGCCAATCTGACTGAGGATGGCTGACAAGGTTGACAATGAGAAAGCTGAGGATCGCCGATGGCACAACATAGAGAGAGTATGAGAGAGATGAGAGAAGCTATTCTAGAATGAGAAAGAAAGAAATTTGTTTGAAGCCTTTGTTCTATTGATTGATGGTCCTCGTTATCACGGTAGGGATGCAAATCAGTGATTTTTTCTTTTTCTTTCTTTTAATTTTTTTTAAGCCATATCGAGAGCACGTCGCAACCATGTTGAGGCTGTGTCCCAATTTTATTTTATTTTTTTACCAGACACTCCATGGACACACATGTAGCCATGCCTCCTAGGTTACCATCTAACTACAACAGGAAGCTTCAAAAATTAAAATTGTATGGCATGGCTATTATTGTATAATGCATTATATTTAAAATTTCTATTAGGAAAAGAGAAAATTCACTGGAGAATCAGAAATGTAAGGATGATTTCACAAACAGAAAGAAGCGTTTATACCAACTAAATTCTGTGAATTACATCATCCTTGCCCCACCCCCCAAGCCAAAAGAAAACAAAAAACTTAGACCTAGGGATGGCAATGGGTTGGTTGAAGGCTGGGAAGATCCTCTCTTTTTTTGAAAAGTAAGAAAAAATATATTCAAAAACTGCTAGATGCAAATTAGCACCAGCATATCAAAAGTACAAAAAAGATGGAAAAGCAAAAACATAAAACGACATTAATTACAAAGAAAGAGAGCTAAGGAATAGAGGAAGAGAGTCACTAGATGTGAGTCTCCAAGCCCTAGCCCAATCAAACAGGGAACCAGAAAAGAGAGCAAGCATTTGGTCCTTATCCAAATCCTCAAACGTCCGCCGATTGCGTTCCTTCCAAATACACCACATCAAACATGACAGAACTAAGTTCCAAATGTAAGATGAATGCTTCCCCAACCAATTCCACCAACTAAATAGAAAATCTGACACCGTACATGAGGGAACCCAAGAAATCCCAAAAATCCTAAAGACAAAGCACCACAGCCGATAAGCCTTTCCACAATGTAACAACAAATGATCCACTGTCTCACCACAGCAACGACACATAACACACCAGTCAACAAAATCAAAGCCTCTAAGCCGCAAGTTATCGCTCGTGAGGATCCTATCCCATGCGGCTATCCAAACAAAGAAAGAGACACGCCGGGGTGCCTTAACCTTTCAAATTCCTTTCCATGGAAAAACAACGGAAGAAGAGCCATGTAACTTATGATAATATGAGCAGATAGTAAAATCCCCGTTTTTTATCAACTTCCATCTCAAAAGATCACCATCAGTCCCATCTCAAGAGATAAAATAAGGCTGGGAAGATCCTCCAAAGCTAGAATAAGATAAAATTATCCCATCTCAAGTTCAACCCCTAACAAGTGGGGTTTAGGACTTAAATACCAAATGAATCCATCCATTTAACAATAAAAAGACCTTTTGAATGCATTTGGTTGGGAGGAAACATGGTAGGATCGAAGAAGGTTGAGAGAACAGAAGAGATGGATTGTAATTTCTCTTGTTCAGTAGAATGGAAAAATGGAAGGAATAAGGGAGTGATGGACATTTTATATCCAGGCCCCCATTTTAATCTTCCAAAATGGGAGGAAAATAAGAGAAAGTGTCTTACATAGATAAAGTTTATTAAAAGAAATTCAACAAAAGAATATAATAGGAATGTAATACAAAATACTTATTCTCTACCCTTTTCTATCCCTTCAACCAAATACTAATAATAAAAATATTAATCTCTTCATTCCTTTTTATGTTCAGCCTTTTACATTTTCTTTCTCACTTTTTTTTTTTTTTTTTTTTTTATAAGTAATAAAGATTTATTGATATCAAAAAAAGAGACACTCAAGTACACAGGGAGTATACAGGGGTATACATATCAAATACAAAAATTACATAAATCAAATAAATCCAAAATTGAAGAAAAAGGTTGGTTTCTCCGCACTAAGAACCAATCCAATAAGGTTCTAAAAAATAGAAGCTTGAGATCAAGCATAGAACACTCATTCTCTTCAAAACACCTACTATTTCTTTCCTTCCAAATACACCACATCAAACAATGAGGAACAACAATCCATATATATCCATTACGATGGTGACCAAATCGACCTTGCCAGCAAGTAAGAAGCTCAACAACAGACATTGGCATAACCCAACAAACTCCAAATAAACCAAAAACCATATCCCACAACTTCAAAGTAACCGAACAACAAAGGAATAGATGTTTCTTTCCTCTCTACCAAACAAACCCTCTAGTTGCAACTCCACACCAATAGACTATTCTATTACAAAAAATTTGAAGTACCCTAGACCTATAGATGGCAATTGATTAGGTGAATGCCAAAAAGGTCACCCAAAAACCCAAATTTAACTCAAATATCCCATTTCAAGCCCAATCCTAAGACAAGTTGGGTTTCAACCTTAACCACTGATACCAGACCCACCTCACTTGATAAAGATACAAACGAGACAGAAATGGAAAAAGAATTCTTAAATTTTTGCAAGAAGAAGAAAAAAAGGATTATCTAGCATTTTTCTATAAAAGCCACAAGCCTTACAAAAAGAAATCAAATTTTCTTTTACCCTAGACAAAATTCAAGAACTGCAAAGTCAATTATGTACATAAAATTTATGAAACCTACAAATTAAATATTTTGTTAATATTAGAAGTCAATTATATTTTTATTGGTCAAGTCTTGGACGTAAATTAGGTTATTAGTAATTCATTTAATTTCTTCGAATCAAGCATATTTTTGTAAATCAATAGTTGGCTTTCCTAAGTCAACTAGAATTAGGGTCAAGGTAGTTAAAGGTGAAAGGCAAACTTAAGATGCCAAGGCCTTATATCGCCCAAGGCCCCGAGGTGTGAGGCGAAAAGGCCTTTGGTGCAACCAAGGTCAGCCCATTCCAGAAGACCTGGAATTTACCAAATTGTCTTTAAACTGGGAGAACTTAATTAAAACCAATCCAACAGGGAAAAACAAAAACAAACAATCAAATAAGAGTCAATTCAACTTTAGATTGACCAAGGAAGGTCCCAAGAAAACTCTTCATCATCTGAAACATCCCAAATTAAAAAGTCTTTAAAGGAAACTGCAATCAAATAAGAGTCAATTCAACTTTAGACTGACTAAGGAAGGTCCCAAGAGAACTCTTCATCATCTGCAACATCCCAAATTAAAAAAATCTTCAAAGGAAACTGCCAGTTACGTTCCCATCACTGACTCCTAGGATTTTAATTTTTTATAATTTTTCGTCTTTGTTTCTTTATTGCAATTTTCTATCTGCATCAAATTTTAGGAATTTGATGTAGGATTTTTAGGAATTTCAGCACTAAACTAGATTCTTGATAAGATATTGAATGTGTTGATGGCTGTTTGGTATTAAAACAATGAAAAGAACATCAAATAAAGAAAGATAAAACACTGGGCAATCACACCTAGGCTTTCCTAAGCAGTCACACTTAGGTAGGAGAAAACAATCACACCTCAAAGCTTGAAAAAAGTTGGAAAGCTATTAAAATCTATCAATATTATCGAATACAATAAAGCCATTATATAGGCTATTTCTAAATCCTTTCTTAGAAAGACTAGGAATTCTAAATAACCTATTACTAGAATGATTAGGATTACTTATAACCAAAAAAAAAAAAAAAGTACTTAAGAACTTCTAAACCAAATAGAAAAAAGGATTCAAAAAACAAAATAAGATTAATGGGCTTCAGTACAACCAAGGACAGACCATTCGAGGAATTTTCAAATTACTAAATTGCCCTCATTCTAGTAAAACTTAATTAAAACTGATCCAGCAGCAAATAAACAAAAACAAACAATAACATAAGACTCAATTCAACTTTAGACGGACTAAGCAAGGTCCCCCAGAGAGCTCTCCATCATCCAAAACATCCCAAATTAATGCTTGAGCATTACAACCAGCTTTCTGTCGCAATTTATAAGTCTTTAAAGGGGGCTGCCAATTATGTCCCATCAAGTCCCACAGACCCTATTGAGTTGGTAAATTCATTAACCACCCTAGATGCATACATGAATCCACTTGGATTTTTGAGGGATTTACTATTTCCATTCCCCAAGCCACCACAACTCTTAATGGTTACCCAAACCCGACCTATTAGGAAAGGATTAGGTGACCCTAAAGGGCCACTAAATGCCCTACTCAAACCCAAATGAAATATAATTACATAATGCAATTATTCAACAAATATAACCCACAAATAATTTCTAATCTTGAAACACAAACTAATCATATAAATGCAAGCATATGCAAGTATATATGTATCTTATTTATGCATCCCATACTTATCTATTAATTCATCTATGAATAACATCGAGCCCCATCACCTACATTTTTAGCTATGCCATGCCCTGTTTCAAGTTGGCAAGGCAAATCAGAAATCAACATGCATGTTCAATCATGTTCATATTCTACTGTGTTCTATCTACACAATGAAAGGGCCATATGATATATAGGGTGTTGAATTCAGACAACATTTCGAAGTACTTATTACTTCTACGGTTCTACCTACTATTCTATTTGAACTAAGAACAAGATACCTGCTGAATGAATGCAATACTCTTAAGTCTAAAGTTAACTTAGTCAGTTATCATTGTAAAGAGAAAGAAATGACATCTATCACATCAATGGATTATACAAAGGGGACCATGTAATGATATGCCAAAACCACTGTTTACTCCATGCCTCATCAAAAGACTTGGCTTTGCATATCAATCAATCTAATTTAGAACCTTTTTTTTATGACAAGGAAACTCTTCAAGGCAAGGCCACTTCATGTACCCATCCCTGTCAAGTAAACCCCGGATACCCTGTTCACAGGAACTATGTATCAGGTAATCCCAAGACTTGAACTAGAGACATCATGGGAGGCCAAGCAATTGAGCTACCCAGTGTAGGCTTAAAACTTTAGAAGATTTGGCCCACAACATTGCCAGTGCCATTTGCCAAGAACTCGTAGCTCAAATGTTTGGCACCTCCTAGAGTTTCCAACAAAGACATCCAGGGTTCAAATCCCCCTCCTCATGAACTATTGAATTATCAATAAATAAATAACCACTGTAGGTGCCATCCAAAGAATCTGACATGCTTCACAACATTTGGACGAAAATTGTACCTAATGGCATGGCTTTCAAAACAGCTTGCGTTTCAAAAGGCCAAAATATTTTTTTTTTTTGGGTACATAAGTTTTGGAAAAAGAGAAGACTGCAACAAAAGCACCAACTCCAGAATTAACATTGTACCGCAGGCAAGATGCACGATTATGCACAAGAACTTGTTCATTTTAGGCAATCCCAATTGAAAATATGAACAATTAGTCAATTATGCAAAAGCAGCTCTATACTCAGGCAAAATACAAAAACAGAAAAGCCATATGGCTGTAGTCTAACGTAGAACACAATCAGAACTACAAAATTAAACCCAATTTCGAACTCAATCAGATATGATAATCAAAGTTGAATCACAACAAAATAACGAAACCCAACAAAAATCATAAATAACATAAACAAAGTACATGATCACATTTAAAGTATTAGAATATAAGACAATAAAGTCGTAAATTGAGTAATACAGACCAGAAAAGTAGCACACTTGTTCTCTCTTTTGTTTATTATAAACAATTAGTCCACAATCCACACTAAAAAGAGAGACAAGCTTCAATAGCTCCAAATTGACTACAATACCATATAACATAATAGCGATAATCATATACTTTCATACCGTTCACTTAGCCGGAGCCGGAGCAGGCAGAGAATCGGTGGCAGCGGGAATCTTAATATAGCCGAACTTCTTGGGATTGGCATCATCGTCATCGTTGTCGTCGTCGTCGGAGAAAGAAGAGGGGAAAGTGGAGTAGTCGGAGGAGGAGAAGCGGTGGGAGAAGAGAGACCAAGCGAGGTACATGGTGGCGGCGGTGAGGGCCCCGCAGCCAACGCCGAAGAGGAGAGCGACGACGACACTCAAGATGTCCTTGGTGCGGTCACGGAGGGAGCTGAAGTCGTAGGAAGCGAGGGGTTGTTGGGGTTTCCTGTACCCCAACGGCATGTCGTTGCGGTGGATCGGGTCACGGAAGAGGAAGATCTCAGTGGTGGTGGGGAAGGGCTGTTCTTGCATTTGGGGTTTTGGGTTGAAGTGGCTGATCTCGGTGAAGACGGTGACGAATCCCGAGGATGAAGAAGAAGGGTTTTGTTGGTTAACGGGTTTGAAGGAGAAAGAGTAGGAGGAGATGAAGAGGGTCTTGCAAGGTCTGGCCGTCGCTGAGATTGTTGCCACCGATAGGATCAGAAGTTGGACCAGGATGACACGATGAATCAGTGAGGCCATGGCCATGGATTTCGATGATAGTATCTTCTTGGTCTTCTTTGCGTCTTTTGGCTTTTGGCTTTTGGCTTTTGGCTTTGTGCTTGGTCTCCTTTTGCGTCAACTGTAACCTTTGTGGTATTTGTAAATTACTACCTTCTTATAATATTTGTGTTGCCATCTAATCCTTGGCCCCAAGGACTCCAATATATCCATTTTTAAAATTTGGGGCACTATAGCACTTATATTTATTTTTTTGTCGAAGGAAAATATATGTTCACCCTTCTTATTTAGTCCTATCAGAGGATTTGCAACAGCCTCATCAAAGAGCTGCCTAGCCAAAATTTACCCATTTTTTTCTCAAAACACTAAACAGTGTCTATATAGATGAAGCAAAGGCTATTGTAGTTCAATAAACCATTTTAATTCTTTTTTTACTCTCTCTCTCTCTCTTTTTCTTCATTCTCTCTCCACGCCATTAACAGGTTGCTCTCTCAAACTTGAGTCCAACAAAGTAGGCAAAACTGTCTTGGGTTGATCAATTTGGCCGTCTAAGCATGTGTTGGTCGATACAGCGGTGGATGCCAGGTAGTTAAGATGGTTGGGTCACGTAGGAATATGTATGGGTCAGATTGAGGGGTTTTTTCAGTCCAACCCACCATGGTGGGTTAAAAAGAATCCAACCCATAACAAGGGTTCATCCTAACCCACATGGACCAAGTTAGAACCATGGGTTGAACTGTTTTTCATTACTATTATTAATATTACATTGAGAATTAGAACAACACTACCACAAATAAGAACAAATTTATAACCAAATAATTTTGAGCATAACATCAAACCAACACAAACTATATGAGCATAACTTAGGGTTTGGATTCTATTTAGGAAAAGGGGTAAAAAAAAGTAAATAATAAAATTCTATAATATATTTTTACATATATTTTTTTTAATTTTAAATATATATTAAATATAGGTGGGTCGGGTCGGGTTATGCAGATTTATAAATCTTATAATTCAAACCCAACCTAACCCACTATAAAAACAAATTTCAAAACTCAACTCAACCCACCAACCCCTAAAAACTGACCTAACCCCACAGGTTAAGTCAAATCGAGTCAGTTTTAGCAGGAGGCACACCCCTAAGGTCACAATCTGGGTTGATTTAGCGGTAGAGGACGGTGGCTAGGTCCCAAACTTGCAATGGGTAATGGATGACAGTTGTTATGGGTTGCCATCATGGTGGTGCATTGCTATCTTAGGTCATCGTTGTGGGTCCTTTTTTTTTTCTTTTCTTTTTTCTTTTTTTGCTAATGTGGGTCTATTTGATCTATGTTTCGTTTGTTTAGTTTGGGTGTTTTTTTTATTTTTTATTTTATCTAGGTTTGAGGGATGACATTGATTGTTTGATTAGGTTGTAGGCATTAGCCATGGCTGTGTTTTGTTTGTTTGGATTTGTTGATGTTGGAAGATACGTTGAATTAGGGAAAAACAGTGAAAACAAATTATTTCGAGAGAGAACAAAAATAATATTTAAATAGAATAATGATAAAGTATTGAGTCTGATGTAGTGGTTTGTGAATAGTAGAATAGCTAAAGTAACAAAAAGTGGAGTTTTAGGAGTCAATTTTGGCTAAAAATGCATTAGGCTAATGCTAATGCTTTTATAATTTAGTAGTATTCAAGGATCAAGTAAAACAAGCTTGGTGCTAACTTGCCATCTGATCTTAATGGTGGTGATGGGAATCTAGACATAGCCAAGCTTCCAAGGGTTAAGCTAATCGTCAGAGAAGAAGTTATGAGCGAAGAGAGACCAAGCGAGGAACATGGTAAAGCCAATAAGGGTTCCACAAACAATGCCACTTAGGAGACCCATTACAATGCTCAAGATGACCCTGTGGATGGAGATAAAGTTATATGAGGGGGAGGAGGAGGCATTTGGAAATGGTATGTTTCTGTGGATGGACGCATTTGGATATGGGTGATAGAATAGGTTTGGTTGGTCATAGTTGGGCTTATGGGGTGTTGTATTAGTGGCTGGGATCCAGAAGATGATCGCAATTTCTAAGGAGGGGAGGAAGGGGTCTTGAAAAGCTTGGCCTTCACTTATGAGATTGTTGCTATTGATAAGATCAAGAGTTGGACTAGGAGGACAATGTGAGTGTGAGTCAATGATGCCATGGTCATGGATATTTGAATATTGACAAGTTTTGACAAGGTGAGTTCAGGCTCAGCCCAAGATAGTTTGAAGCCTAAGGCGAAATATTAAAAGGGTCTTTTTATATCTAAATATCACTTAAATAATATTTATTTTATTTTTTATATTGTAAATTTTTTATTTCAAATCTATTAGTAATTCCTACTAATTAATAAGACTAATTCACCCACAGTAAGCTAATGATACTTACTATGTAGTTTTATAAACTGACGTGTCACCAATAAAAATAAGTTGTTCAAAACATTTATTTATTATATTATTTGAGTGACACTAATCATATTCCTGCCTCATTAGTTTGTAAGTTTTTTGTCATAAAATCTGTATTAGTTTTAGCATCTTTCATTCACTTAATGGTGAATTGGTAATTTTGTTGTATTTCTATTGATTCATAATATTTTGTGCATGGAGAAGATACTAAAATTACTACAAATTTTACTATAAAAAACTTACAAATTGATGTGACATTTCAATAAAATAATAAAATGAGTATTAAATTACTTATTACTTGTTGTGATGGGTGACATATTAATTTATAAGACCTATTTGATAATAATATTCATGAATAATTAATTTGCTTGAGCTCCACTTGTATATTAAACAATCCTAAAACTAAGACTTGAGCTTGACCTATTTATAATGAAACAAATATAAATGAGCTTTTATTGAGTCAAGCCTGAACATTTTATAAACAATTTGGTTTATTTACAACCCTACTTTAAGATCATGAGGTATGAGAAGAAAAAAAAAAAAAAAAAGCTCTAAAACCTACATCTTTGTAGTGAGAAAAACACGATGTAGGTTGTCATTCATAGGGCTGTCCACAAGTTGGTTTGGGTTAGGTTTGTGCTCAACTTGGACTCGACCTACTCACATTGGGTGGCAGAAGGAGAGACCCATCACCGACCTGCACTAACCACAGGTCAAGTCAGTTCCGGTTCAGTGGACGATGGTCGAATTCAGTCGAAATCGATGAAAGAATGACAGTGAGGCGAGTCTTCGGATTTGGTTAAGATCTAGATGGATTTAAGACTGAGAGAGAGAGAGAGAGAGAGAGAGAGAGAGAGGGAGGACGACAATTAAGGGAGAACAATGGTTTCCAGCGAGCTTTATGCTATTGGGCCAGTCGGTTTGGTTTCCATCGGGTTTCAAACCCGAAACCCACCACTTAACCTACTCACATCAGTGCTAGGTCATATGGTTTCGTCAGGTAGCCAATTGGTCTGAAAACCCCTAGTCATTCGAACATGAGATGGACGCTAATCACTTGTTTCTTTCATCACTAAAAGGTGTTAACTAAAAGGAACTCCAAAATCTAAATCCACAAGTGTCTTGACTCTTGAAATTCGTATATTACGTCATAATTATTTATTTACTTGTTTATTTGTATATTTTCCAAGCACGAATTAAAACTTAAAAGGTCTCGGATTTCATCAACACAAACGAGGCCTAGGACTGGAGTCGGGTATTTTAAGATCGATGTAGTTCTTTTACGTACACCAAAAAAAAAATCTAAATATGTAACTTAAGAGTAGACACACGTCTTGCTTTCAATAGTTCTATCAACCCTGTCTTTGCTTCTCAAAAAAAAAAAAAAAAAAACCCTGTCTTCTTGTTACATTCACACCTTATCCACTCACAAAAAATCTAGCGACCTTATCTCTTAAGGTCGCTGGCCAAGTATATTTGCACTAATCTGCAACCTACTATTCTCTCACATTAGAACCAAATTAACATAACCCATCAAAATGCAGGCATCGTCGTATCTTGCACCACCATTACCCTTGCCTCCTATCACGACCACCAAATTTTTGGCCTTGCCATGTAGGTCCATGCCAAGACTACAGACTTCTCGATGTACCGCTATCAGAACAACTGGGGACCCTTCAGCAGTTGATTACAGCTCCACAACCTCGTAAGCCTGTCCAACTTTAACTTCTGGATTCAGCTTTGAATGTCTTAATTAAGCAGCTCGTGATCATGAATTAACATTTACTTGTTTTCTGTATAATTCCGAAGTGTTTTTCCAGCTGAGGCTTGTGAGACAGTTGGGGGAGAAGCTTGTGATGCTGAAATATACCCTGAAGTGAAGATCAAACCAGAGGCTAAAAGCAACACAGCCAGGACTTCTTCAGAGGCTGTTGAACGAGAGTATTTTGAGTACAATGAGCCAAAGACGTAAGATCTTAGGAATTTAAGAATTTTAATTTGTAATGACATATTTGAACAAACATGGGTAATTAAAATCGTATCTTATGTTAATGATTGCTCTACAGGGTGTTCCCAGCAGAGGCTTGCGATGATCTTGGAGGAGAGTTTTGTGAACCTGATTATCAGAAAGGAGTTTACTAAAAAAATCCGATTCACAACTACACATAAACAAAGGGAAGTTTGTGATGCGGGTATATAAGGGTCATCTTCTATTTTCCTTTCTTGGTTTTGTTGTTGATGTTCTTGTTTTGTTTATCTTGTGAATAACTGTAACTTGGCAGTGTATGTAACTATGAATAATGATGCACTCGACTTGGAAGCTAATTATGTAACTTTCTTTCAGCAGAATAATATCATGGATGAGTCAAATGAACATTTTGGTGAGTCAGTGGCAATGGGGAATCTAGTTATAGATTGTTATTATGCATTAAAAAGATTAGCCTATTCCTGCCTATTATGATATGCATGAATTTTCAGTTTTTAGTTTTAGATATTAGAAACTGCCAAAAAGTTCTGGTCCTATGATGCAATTTCGCTTGCTTGCGAAGGCACCATACCATAGAAATTAAAGCCCCCACAATACTCTCTTTGATGAATAGAAACTAAACTGTTAATTTCCAGTATAAACCTCGAATCTACAAGGGGTTCCTTGAATTAATTCATAAGGTGATAAGCTGGAATCTACCACAGAAAGAAATTGACAAAACGTTTGTATTTTATTGATAAAAATCTGATTTGCCTTTGGAAGCTACAAAATATATAAATACTGAGAAAGTAACACTCTAGGATGATTAAGAAATGTCTGAAACAGGATTCACACTAATTACAATATTTGGTGGCAAAATACCGAATTTTATCAAAAATAGTAAAATTGTGTTAAATACAAAATTATAAACTACTGACCTTAAGGGTTGTCTCAAAACAAGCGGGGGACCTTATTCTAACTTTTAAGTAAAAAGTTATTAAGAAAACAAAAATGACTAAAAATGGCAAAATTACTGTTTTAGGGGATTAAGCGGAGGAATTCGCTAAAAGTAGGGGTACCTCGACTATTGCTCAGAAGACCATTTTCCTTTAACCTGCCAAATTTCAAGGGATTCCGACTCCGTCACCCAAATGATTTCTACTAGTACCTTTTTGTCTTGCATGATTTTAGGCACACTTGAGAGTCCAGGAATGCCATGTCAGTCTATTCTACGTCATTTTCATTATCTTATGTTGAAAAAACTGTGCATATTCAAGACAAAGGAGAGCAAGATCAAAGAAGTAATAACCTGATTCCTACTATTTCTTTCTTAGGGTAACCCAATTCATCTGCATAATCAATACGTGATCCATGATTATGACAAAAAAATGGAGTTGAATGTTAGAAAACCCCTGCTTATTTAGAAATTTGTAATAGTGAGATTCAAATCATATACCAGAAGATATACATACTACAAAGTTTAATTATTTCCATTAGAATTAGAAGTTACATTGTGACGGAAAAGCTCCAAAAATGACGGTGACATAGTAAAACTCAGACACTTCAGTTCATTCAGAAGAGAGTAATTTAACTGCTATATTTTCATAGACTGAATCTACAAACAATGTTACTGTTCACTGTCTTCGGTTATCCCCTCCAAAATCAGATACTGCAAAGCTATGGAGTACTTGCAGTTCTGATCCTCACTGAGCTGCCACTGCCTGAATTGCTGTTGCTTTTCAGAATAAACGATGCTGAGCCACCACCTGGAGCACAACATCCCAATACTAAATCATGTAATTTACAATGAGATTCAACAAACAACACAAAAGTGCACATAATCAGAGAGAAATAAACAATCAGGCAATCAGCTTTCATGACCAAAAATGGTCATGACAAACCAACCTTTAATCGTAAAAATAGTGGGAAGTGGGAACCCCCATAGAAGTTAAAGAAACAAATATTTTTAGTACTTGTCCTAAAAGAAAATTAAGCTAAACACTTGAATGGTAATGTCAACATGCTCACTCACTTAGCATGATTACATAAAGTCCGAACCATTGCCAAGTCTCTTCCACGAGGGTATTTATATTTCTTTTGGCAGCTCCTTTAGAATTTGTTGACAATGTCAGCACATAGGAAGGATAGTAAAAATTAATATAATTTTTTGGATATATTGTGTATACTTTTTACATGAAAATATGACATTAGAAACAAGATACCTTTCCTCAAAGAAGTCTCCAAAATCATCTACAACAACTGCTGCAGGAAATGTATCATGCAGGTGGAATGCAGCAAAATAGTTCTTAATTCCTTTGTCATCGTCCACATATCTCTCAGAAAATCAAATCTATATAAAATTATAAATCAAAATTAACATTTTAATAATATTTTTCACTATAATTTACACTTTTTGAAAAGAGTGACTTACTTCATTTGGATAGACTGAAGTGTATCCGAGGATGGAATATGGATTGATGCCCTGAAGTATCAATAGACGAAAGCGTGCAGAGTGTCGCATTAGAGAGCAGAAAATATGTTCTAGTAGAAAGGCTATTGAAATAAAGACAAATTTATAATTTTTATTTTTTGGATTAGTGGTAGTTTCTCATGTTTTCAAAGCAAATAGTAATGAGTTCAATTCAAAATTATAATCCTGTCTAAATTCTCAGTTTGAATTCACATGTAAAGAATAATGTTAGAATAAAAAGGTCCAATTAATGTTAGAATTCACCAGTGCATAAAACTACCACTTTTTTTTGGAGGATTTATTGAGGTGATTTGGAAAGTAGCCTTATGCCTAGGGGTGGCAATTTTTATCCAAACTCATAAACCCACCCATAACCCACTTAATTTGGATAAGTCTTGACCCAACCCAATTAAATATATGGGTTAAATGGATAATTCAATTAAATGGGTTTTGATGGTTAAACCAATGAGTACCCAATTACCCATTTAAAATGTAAAGTTTAATACTTAAAAAACAAAAAACAAAAAACCCTAACAAACAAGAAAACATCACAGTAGCTACAGCCAGCTGCCTCTTCTTGTATCTAATGTAAAAAATTTCTCCTCCATTTTCTAGGTGTTTTCTTAGCTACCAAACTTGACAAAAACTAAACACCTTTCCCTTTTCGACTTTGCCTTGTAAAACAGCTATAAAACCTCACTCACTCATGCTGAAAGAAGAAGATCACAAAACGAAAATTGGAGGAAACATCATTGGGCTATGATTTGGATTCATGGCGTCAAAGGCAACATTGGTGGGATCCAAGACGATGTGCTATGATTCGAACTCCATGGCATCAAAACCATGGATCTCATCCACTTGAATACGTCTTACCAGTCTGTAATTACTCTATATTTTCCTTAATTTATTACTAATCCTATGTTTGGTTGCCGAGAAAAGTTAGGAGAAAGGAAAAATAACTATCTTAGGTTCAGTTTTGCGTGTGTATTTGCTATTTTGCTCTGTTTCAGAGCATAATTTGTTTTGAGGGAAAATATTTTCTAGAGAAAATTTGAATTAGTTTTGGATTGAAAAATCTATGTGATTTGCAGTTTTGCACATTTTAGATCAAGGTGGATAGAGACTTGAGAATGATTCCTCAATTCTTATGATTTAATTAATATTTTTTTACTTATCTTTTGTTTGGTTGCCCAGAAAAGTTAGGAGAAAAGAAAATCTGCAGGGTAATTTCAGTTTCAGTGTTCTTATGTTTAAAGGTGAATTAGTTTTCTCAAAAAAAAAAAAATGTCAAATGATTTGCATAGTATGGGTGAGAAAATTTTCACGGGTAAGAGAATTTCTTGTTGAATTGTTGAATACGAATTTTATAATGGGTTAAATGGGTGGGTTGGATATTAAATGGGTTGGGTAGATAACAGGTATTTAAAATTGTTTTAGATGGGTCATAAATGGATAAGTGGGTAATTATATACCCAACTAATTCATGACCCAACCCAAATCATACCAACTCGCACAATTGCCACCCCTACTTATGCCTAGTTATTATTATTATTATTATTATTATTATTATTATTATTATTATTATTATTATTATTATTATTATTGTGGGTGCCCGAGGATCGAGGATGAAGTTGAAGGGTTGCAGCATTGGCCCGAGGACCGAGGATGAAGTCGAAAGGTCATAGCATTGACGTGATAATGCTACAAGCCACGGGCCCAAGGGAGGAAGCCGCCTGGGGAAGAGAAGAAATGAATCATGATACTCTGTATGATTCTAAGTGGGAGCTAGGATCTGAAAAGAGTGGAAGTCAGTGGGCAGTAGGGAAGCTTTTGGCCTGGTGTAGCTTGTTGCATCCGCATTAAATGATAGACAACAATTTTATTAGCCGCATTGATGAGGAAGTGACTTGAACAGTATAAGCCACAGCTAAGCAGATTTCTTCCACCATATTCTTCAGATGTGAAAGGTAACAAGTGTCAAAAAAGGAGGGAGGTTAGGTAGAAATGGATGGTGAAGATGTGATGGAGGTATAGGTATATAAGGAAATGAGAGAGCATTGGAAGAAGGGGAGGAAAAAAGAGAAAAGAAACAGAAGGAAGAACATTGAGAGAAGAAAGTGAACAATACTACTTTTTATACAAACTCAGTCTCCTCGGGAGCACTTGTGTAGAGCTTGATACTCATTTGCTTCTAAATACAAACCTGATTCTTCCTTGTAGCTGTCCTCGGGCAGAGCCCATTATTGTTATTCTTTCCCTGCTCTTACAAATTTTATTGATTTGGGTCAAGGTTTGAAAGGCACAACCAATTACTTTAAGTGGGCTTGGGCTACAAACTTTCAGGTCCTTACAATTGGCGTCGTTTATGGGAACAACAAGTTGTGGAGGATCTGTCCTGAGTACTTATGGCTAACGTTGGCCAAGATAGGGAGGAGTCAGTTGGCTCCCAGAGGGAGAGCCAATTTGTTAACTTGGAACGTAGGAGAGACAGGCAACATACCCCAAGTGTTGTGGTGGAATCTCATCACACTGAACTTACTAAGCGGAGTCGTTCCAAGTCCAAGAGTCATGTTTCACATGATCAAGAGACACTGAAGTTGCAACGGGAAGTTGATCGTTTGCGGAGGAAGTTGAGGCGCAGGAGGCGTGATAGGAGGAGTACATCTTCCCTATCAAGTGAGGGCTCAAGGGGGAGCTGTGATCGCTCATACCGGCGCAGGTCTAGAACTCTACCTAGCGAGTCCTACTCAGCTTCCTCACGTTAGGACAAGTTGGAGAAGAGCAACAACAAACGTGAAAAAGGGGCCTTCTCATCACATCAAGGGAAATGACGCTACGAGTAAAAGCCCTACGGTAGATTTCTAAGTCCCCTTTTGTTAGGAGGATTAATAAGGCTAGGCTCCCTCACTGGTTTTCCCAGCCAACGTTCACCATATATAATGGAAGGACTGATCCCGTGGAGTATGTCAGTCACTTTAATCAGAAGATGGTCGTTCATGCCAGCAATGAGGCCCTTATGTGCAAGGTGTTCCCTTCCAGCCTTGGGCCTGTTGCCATGCGTTGGTTTGATGCATTGGAGGAAGGGTCAATTGGGTCCTTTGAAGAGCTGACAAGGGCATTTGGCGCTAGATTCATAACCTGCAGTAGAGTCCCTAGGCCATTGGATTCTTTACTGTCTATGGCCATGAGGGAGGGGGAGACCTTCAAGGCCTACTCGGACCGGTATTAGGAAATGTACAATGAAGTAGATGGAGATTTTGAGGATGTGGCAGTGAGGACCTTCAAGGTTGGCCTCTCGACCAAGCATGAGTTGAGGAATTAATTAACAATGAAATCTGCCTTGAACATGCGCTAGCTTATGGATCTCATAGACAAGTATAAAAGGTTAGAAGAGGACCGGATGCAGGGAAAAGGGAAAGCTAAAGTGTTCCCAGAAAAGAGGGATCCTCGGGGAGGAGGGTACCATAATGACCGGCCTCGAAGAGATTTCCTTAGTCATACGGCATCCGCGGGGGTTTAACTGGTCAATTCACTGTTTAAGGAGCCAGTGTATCAGATACTAGAGAAGATAAAAAATGAGCCATTTTTCAAGTGGCCCAACAGGATGGGTGGGGATCCGTCCAAGAGAAACCTAAGCCTCTATTGCCATTACCATCAGGACAGAGGACACACCACGGAGGACTGCAGGACCTTGCGCGATCACCTCAATCAGTTGGCAAGGGCAGGGAAACTCAATTATTTCCTACATTAGCTTGTGGAGCAGGTCGGACACTCAGGAAATGGGATGCATAGAAATGGCACTCCTCGGCCAACATTGGGCACTATTAATGTGATCTTGGCTAGGCTAGGGGGTGATGTCAGGGCAAGTTCAGGAGTCATGTCTGTGGTGGGGGGCTCTGACCTGGAGGCCAGATATCTAACTCCCAAAAGAGCAAGGGTGGTGGTCCCCTCTAGCCTGAGTTTTTTTGAGGAGGACAAGCAGGGAACCCTCCAACCACATGATGACGCCCTAGTGGTTATTGTTAGGATTGAAGGTTATGATGTGAGGAGAGTATTGGTTAACCAGGGAAGTAGAGCAGAAATAATGTACCCAGATTTGTACCGGGGGCTAAACTTAAGGCCCGAGGACCTGGATACGTATGATTCTCCACTGATGGGTTTCGATGGTAAAATGGTGGTCCCCCAAGGAATGATCAGACTTCCCGTACAAGTCGGCGATGTGGAGGTTCAAGTTAATTTCATTGTGGTAGAAGCGTTCTCCCCATACACAGCTATCCTAGGCAGGCCCTGGCTTCACGCCGTGGGCGCAGTGCCCTAAACATTACATCTGAAGGTCAAGTACCCTATTCAGGGGAGAGTGGGAGAGTTGGTAGGTGATCAAGTCATGGCCAAGCAATGCCTAGTATCAGCAATCACGTAGCAGTCTTCAGGTCTTGTCGCGGTGACTAAAGATCCAATCCAATAGTAACCAAAGGGGCCTGCAGGTGGGCAGCAAATTGAGACATTGGGAGAATCATCTAAGGAGTTGGAAAAGGTGATGATAGGGCTCGACCCAGAGCAGTATTTCCAAGTAGGCTCACAGTTGCCGCCCATGGAAAAGGCAGAATTGGTGAAGTTCCTGAAGGCAAATATTGATGTTTTTGCATGGAATGCTTATGACGTTCCAGGAATTGATCTCGAGTTGGCATGTCACCGGTTAAATGAAAATCCCGAGGCCGTGCCGCGTAAGCAGCCTCTTCGGTGATCATCCAAAGATCACGTCTAGGTAGTCAGGACAGAGGTGAACAAGTTGAAGCAGGTTGGAGCTATTAAGGAAATCTTCTACCCCGAGTGGCTGGCTAACACGGTAGTGGTTAAGAAGAAAAACGAGAAGTGGCGAGTGTGCGTGGATTTTACAGACATGAACAAAGCTTGCCTAAAAGACCCCTTCCCCATTCCTAGAATTGACCAACTGGTGGACACCATGGTGGGACATCCTCGAATGAGTTTCCTGGACACCTTTCAGGGCTACCATCAGATACCTCTGTCACCATCCGATTAGGAGAAGACGGCCTTTCGTGCCCCCAATGGGAACTATTATTATCGTGTGATGCCCTTCGGCCTCAAAAATGCGGGATCCACTTATCAGAGAATGGTAACACGGATGTTTGAAAGGAAGATTGGAAGGAACATGGAAGCATACATTGATGATATGGTAGTTAAGAGTAAGAAGGTAGAAGAGCATCTGGCCGATTTGGGAGAAAATTTCTTAGTGTTGAGAAAGCATAAACTACGCCTCAACGTATCCAAGTGTTCTTTTGGGGTCAGCTTAGGCAAATTCCTAGGGTACCAGGGACAGACCCACATTGAGCCCAAAGGGGGCCCGGGCCCCCCCTGGGCCCAAATTTTTTTTTTTTTGAGCAGGTAAAATTTTCAGAAAAAAAAAGGACTTGGGCCCCCCTTAGTTTTTAGCTCGGGCCCCCCTCCCAAAAATCATGAACCCCCTAGCCCATCATCCGGCCAGTCCAGGAGCCCATGACCCAGGTAAATCTATTAAAAAAAAAAAAAAAAACACTTAGCCCTCAGTAGTTGGTAGTCCAACACCAAATGGAGAAAGCAAAAAAACCAAGGAAAAAAAAGAAAAAGAAAGAAAGAAAGGAAAGTGAGAGTGAGAGGCGAGACAGAGGATAAAGAGGCAAGATAGAGAGTGAGAGAGACCCACTCACCCACGCCTATGCCACCGCCCACGCCCACGCCGTGTCGCCATGAGTCCGTGATGCCGTCGCCGTGACGCTTGTGAGCCCATCTTGATCTTGCTAGTTGCTACCTAGTACCCACACCGACGAGACCCACTTGCCGCCACCCTCGCGAGACCCACTTGCCGCTGCTGTCGCCGGTTGCTCGATCTGCCCAGCCTAGCGTCATTGCTCCAGATAGTTCATAGGTATTTACTTAACTTTGTGATCTAAGAATCTGAGATTCATAGAAAGTAGAAACTGTGCTTGTGTTGTGCCTTGTGGACTTGTGGTGTTTCATGTTTGCGTTTTTACTGATGAGTGATGAACTAAACTGATGTTGGTGATTGTGAATTGACTCTGTGCTGCTGCCTGTGGTGTATTTTTTTTTTTTTGGCTTTTTGGCTTTGTGACTGTCACTCTGTGTTTGTGACTCTCTCTCTTGTTTATATAGATAAGAGAAATAGAGAGAGAGACAGAGAGTAGAGTTTGTAGAGATTAGTTTTTTCTTTGTTGACTGGTAGTTGGGCATAATAGGGACAAGTGGAATTGGGCAACGGGCAAGTGACAGAAAAAACAAAGGGTAAAGTTAAGAAAAGTTTTTGTTAGTAGTGCAGGGAATAAATTTATGGTGTCGGTAGTGGGATTCATTAGGTTAGTGGGTCAGTGTAAAAAAGATGGAGACAACCCAAAGACAAAGACATAAATAAAGGCAGACCAAATACAAAAAGAGAAAAACAAATCATATATTATAGAATAATTGTCACACAAATTTAAGAAAATAACGGTGATTCTTATTTTATTTGTAGATCATGAAAAAATCAACTACAATGCTTGATTTTTTCAAAAGAAAATGTTCAAATTCTTCCGAAGTCAACGTGGGATTGCCAACAACTAATGTTGCTATTCCAATTCTAGAAAATGTTGATGCTCCAATTCTAGAAAATGTGGAGGATGCTCCAATTCTAGAAAATGTGCATTTTCCAATTCCGGAAAATGTTGATGTTCCAATTTCTCAAACACAATTTCAAAGAGTCGATCTTGATTCTTTGGATTATGATCCTGGAACACGCAAACAAATATGGGAATATCATGTTAATCAACGTGATGAAATTCGACGGGCTTACATTAAAAAAGGTCTGCACCAACTTCCTCTAATGACATACAAAAAAAGTGGAAAGCACAATCATAACTTTCAAGCTTCTTGGTATGGATATTATTCAACATGGCTTGAATATTCTCCTACGACAGATGCAGCTTATTGTCTACCCTGCTTTGTCTTTAATAATCCAAATGGGGTTGTGGGACAAAATACATTTACTGTTGGTGGATTTAGAAATTGGAAAAAGGTTGGGGGCAAAGATTGTTGTTTTCAAAGTCATATAGGAAAAGATCCTAACTCAGCTCATAGAGTTGCCGAGCAAAAGTGTAAGGATTTGATGAACCAATGGCAGCATTTACAAAGGGTAGTTGATCATTTCACTACTGAACAAATTGCAAATAATCGGTTGCAATTGAAGGCCACAGTTTTTATTGTTCGATATCTTGCCTTTCAAGCTATAGCTTTTAGAGGTCGAGATGAAAGTTGTAGTTCATTAAATCGTGGGAACTTTTTTGAATCATTGGGTATTGTGACTTTTTGGAATGAGAAGGTTGTTGAAATAATAGAAAAAGCTCCCAAAAATGCAACCTACACATCACCAAGGATTCAAAAGGAAATTCTACATGTTTTCTTAGCCAAAGTGAAGAAGGCCATTCGGGAAGAAATTGGTGATGCAAAGTTTTGCATAATGGTTGATGAAGCTCGTGATGAGTCCATGAAAGAGCAAATGGCTGTGGTTTTTAGATATGTTGATGCAGAAGGCTTTGTCAAAGAACGTTTTTTTGGGCTTATTCATGTTGCTGACACTGCGCTTTGACTCTAAAGAAGGGGATATATTCTTTGTTATCTCAACATTGCTTAGATATACAGAATATTCGAGGGCAAGGATATGATGGAGCAAGCAACATGCGAGGTATGTGGAATGGATTACAAGCTTTGATTTTGAATGATTGCCCATATGCTTACTACATCCATTGTTTTGCACATCGCTTACAATTGGCATTAGTAAAAGCATCAAAACAAGTTAATGCCATTAGTCATTTTTTTCTTGCATTGCTTTTTCTGATCAAAACTGTTAATGCTTCATGCAAGCGCAATGAGCAATTGAAAGTTGCCAATGCTAATGAAATAACACGTTTGATTGATTTTGAAGAGCTTGAGACTGGAAGTGGACTTAATCAAATTGGCACTTTACAACGACCTGTAGAAACACGTTGGAGTTCACATTTTAGATCAGTTTCTAGCTTATTAAGGATGTTTACTTCAACTATTGAAGTTTTACAAAATATAATTGATGATGCAATTGATGGAGAACATTGGGCAGAAGCAAGGTCAGCTTATGAGGGTTTAACTTCATTTGAATTTGTCTTCATCTTGCATCTTGAGAAGGAGACTATGGAGATCACTGATAAACTTTGTCAAGCTTTGCAAAGCCAATCTCAAGACATTTTAAATGCCATGCATTTAGTTTCATCTACTAAAGCACTTATCCAAAAATTTAGAGATGATGGATGGGATGGCTTACTCACCACTGTGATATCATTTTGTGAGAAGCATTGCATTGATGTCCTAGATATGAATGCTCGTTATGTTCCGAGGCGAGGTCGAGCTCATAATCAGCAAGATAATGTTACAATTGAGCATCATTATCGAGTAAATATTTTTTATGCTACAATAGATTCTCAACTACGGGAAATAAATTATTAGTTTAATGAAGATGCAATGGAGTTACTTAGGCTTAGCTTAGCTTTAGAACCTCGAGAGGCATTAAAATCTTTCAGAAGTAGTGATCTTTGTTTGTTGGTAGAGAATTTCTATCCACAAGATTTCACAGATTATGACAAACAAGTGTTGAAGAAGGAGCTTTATCATTTTGAGCATAATGTAGTCCAGGATCTAGAGTTTAAAGAATTGAAATGTTTATCTGAGTTGTCTCAATGGTTAGTGAGAACTAGAAATTCAGAATACTACAAACTTGTTTATAGAATGGTGAGACTTGTGCTTACTCTTCCAGTTTCTACTGCTACTACAGAGCGAGCATTTTCAGCTATGAAAGTTGTCAAAATTAACCTTCGAAACAAAATGGAAAATGATTTTTTGACGGACTCTTTGATGTTATACATTGAAAAGGATATAGCTTCGACATTTAGTTTGGATTCAATCGTAGATGATTTTGAAGATTTGAAAGAGCGTCGAGTTCCCTTTTCATAGATTATTGTATAAAGAAACAATAGTGTTTCGTGTCTTTTGTTTTTGTTAGTAGATGATTGTATCTTAATATATTAAGAAACAATGATTTTTGGGTATTTGTCATTGTTGATAGTTTATTAATACTATATGGATGCGTATTTGAATTTTTTTTTTCGCTTATCTCCGACCCCCCCCAACTTAAAATCTTGGGTTCGTCCCTGTAGGGTACATGGTTACTCACCACGGAATCGAAGTCAATCCAGAGCAGATCAGGGCTATTAACAGTTTTCACCCTTCTCGGAATCCCAAGGAGGTGCAGAGGTTGACTGGGATGACAGCAGCCTTAAACAGGTTCATCTCTCGGTCTATGGACAGGTGTCGTCCTTTCTTCCAACTGCTTCACAAGTGGAAGGATTTTCAATGGATCGAGGAGTGTGTAACGGCTTTTGAGGACCTTAAACAGTACTTGTCCAATCCACTGATACTTTCCCGACCCGATAAAGAGGAAGTGTTGTATGCATACCTAGCGGTCACCAAACACGCTGTTAGCTTCTTCTTAGTCAGGAACGAGGACAGAATTCAGAGGCCCGTCTACTATGCTAGCAAATCCCTGCAGGAGGTTGAGACACGCTACCTTCCCTTGGAAAAGGCAGTACTGGGCATTGTGCATGCTACTAGGAAGCTTCCTCATTACTTCCAAGCCCATACCGTTGTGGTGCTTACCTAGCTCCCTTTGCAAGCCCTACTAAGGAAATCTGATTACACTGGCAGGATTGCTAAGTGGGGAACCAAGTTGGGAGCCTATGATGTCAAGTACATGCCTCGGACGGCCATAAAAGGACAGGTTTTAGCAGACTTTGTAGTAGAATTCGCCGAGGGTGTTCCCGAGGAGGAAAATGCAGTTATAGGTGGATTGGTCTCATCGGTCACAATTGCCCCCTCGTGGAAAGTTTATATGGATGTAGCTTCCAATCGAAAGGGGGCAAGTGTAGGGATTGTGTTGGTCACCCCCGAGAAGTTGATAATGGAGAAGTCATTACGACTGGGATTCTTAGCCACCAACAATGATGCCAAATACGAGGCCTTGCTAGCAGGGATAGCTATGATCAGGCTGCTGGGAGGAGAAATGGTAGAATTATACTCGGATTCCAAACTGATCGTGGGCCAAGTCAATGGTGACTTCAAAGCTCGGGATGAATGGATGCAGGGGTACCTTGCTAAAGTACAAAATGCCCGAGCTCAGTTTAAGGGTTTTATTTTGAAGCAAATCCTGAGGGGATAGAACTCTTATGTAGATTCTCTAGCAATGTTGGCCACTTCACTAGAGTCAAGTCTTCTTCGGGTTGTTGTTATTGAGGAAATGGACAACTCAAGTCTTATAGGGGCATCTTTGATAGGGGTGTGCAGCCTCCATGTGGGGCCGAGCTAGATGGACCCTATAGTGACCTTTTTGAAGCAGGGATCCTTGCCTGAGGACAAGTGTGAGGTGGAGAAGGTACGTAGAGCTGCCCCTCACTATTGGCTATCTAAGGAGCAAAAGTTGTACAAGCGCTTTTACTCAGGGCCATATTTATTATGCGTACACCCACCTAGAAGCCGTGGAGCCCTTATTGGAAGACCCGCATGAGGGCATTTATGGGAGTCATACAGGAGGAAGGTCTCTAGCACAAAGGGCCTTCACCCAGGGGTACTGGTGGCCTAGCATGCGAAAAACCTCTCAGGATTATTTTAAAAAGTGTGACTAATGTCAAAGGTATGCCCCGAATATCCACCAGCCAGGGGGAATTCTGAATCCTTTGTCTAGCCCCTAGCCATTCCCCCAGTGGGGCTTGGATATAGTGGGACTCTTTCCCCGAGCTATAGGAAACCGAAGATGGCTCCTCGTCGGCATAGACTACTTTACCAAGTGGGTGGAAGCTGAGCCCCTCGCCAATATCAGGGATGTGGATGCTAAAAGATTCATCTGAATGAACATTATCACCAGGTTTGGAGTTCCTCACACACTGATCTCAGACAACGGCCTACAATTTGACAGTAAAGCCTTCCAGAGATATTTCGGGGAGTTAGGGATTAGGAATATGTATTCTACACATGCTTATTTTTAGGGGAATGGGCAGGCCGAGGCCACCAATAAAGTTATAGTGGCTGGACTGAAGAAAAGGCTGGATGATGCTAAGGGAAAATGGGTGGATGAATTGCCCCACGTATTATGGACCTATCGTACTACACCCCGAAGATCAACGGGGGAGACCCCTTTTTCAATGACCTATGGGTCAGAAGCAATAATCCCCCTTGAATCTGGATTCCCAACTCTGAGAACGAATCAATTCAATGTTGAAGAGAACCATAATTTACTCTTACACAGCCTGGATCTGGCCGAGGAAAGACGAGAGGTAGCAATGGTAAAGATGGCTTACTACCAATAGAAACTTAAGCAAAGGTATGATAAGGGAGTCAAATCCAGACCCTTGGCTCTGGGAGACCTGGTCTTAAGGAAAGTGGTGGGGACGGCCAAGAACCCTGCTTGGGGTAAGCTAGGTCCTAACTGGGAGGGGCCTTATAGGATCACTTCCATTGCTGGCATTGGGGCCTACCATTTGGAAGATTTGGATGAAAATGTAATTCCTCGCCCTTGGAATGTAAACAATCTACAACGTTATTATTATTAATAAATTATGTTGCCATTCATATCTTGCTTGGTCATATCTTGTTGTGGATGCGTTTGTGGAGACAATTGGTCTGTTAAAAATTCTAAGTGTTAAACAGAACCTAGGACTTGTCTGGCTCCTCGAGTCACAAGCCTAGGGTAAATTAACATTGCAGAAAATATCCCCTAAGTGTTAAACAGAACCTAGGACTTGTCTGACTCCTCGGGTCACAAGCCTAGGGTAAATTTACATTGTAGGAAATATCCTAAGTGTTAAACAGAACTTAGGACTTGTTTGACTCCTCAGGTCACAAGCCTAGGATAAATTAACATTGCAAGAAATATCCTAAGTGTTAAACAGAACCAAGGTCTTGTCCGGCTCCTCGGGTCACAAGCCTAGGGTAAATTAGCATAAGCAAAATTGCTTGAAGGGACTGAATAGTGAGGGCCGTGGGCATTTCCTTGGGTTTGTGAAGTAATGCCAGAAAGTTTGCTTAAGTCCAAGTCCAATTTCAAGTAAGTGTTGATTGATAATTTATTTAAATTTCATGAGTTAGCCCACTCATTATGTTGTGATGAAGTTACAAGTTGCCACGGCGTGATTATTATGAAGGAAGAAAGATAACTAGATCAGGCACATAAAAAAAAAAAAAAAAAAAAAAAAAAAAAAAAAAAAACGCACAACGAACAAGCAATACTAACTTCAAACTCTTTTTCATTAAAAGTATGAGAACTGTGGCACAAAGAAGAAGAAGAGGAGGCACTATATATACAATGGCCTATTACAAAAAACGCCTAAGTATCTCCTAGGATAGAACTAAACTAGGTTGTTGGCTCCTGCTCCTGGGCTTCTTACTTCTCATTCTCTTTATCCTTTTTCTTCCTTTTCAGGGGAACCCCCATGGCCACTTCCTCCTCGGCCACCACATTCGGCACATCCACTGGAGGTGGAAGTTCCTTTTTCTTTTCTTTGCCTTTAGTTGAGGTGGAAGAGGGATTGTCGCTGGGCTGAGTTGAGGAAGATTGGGGGGCGGAGCTTGCGTCTATTGGAAGCTGAGGAGGGGTGGGAGCCAAGCGTAAGGCGGGTGGGTAGTACACCTTGTCAGGAGCTTGAAGCTCTGATTCGGTGCCAACCCCCGCAGTGGTCAGAGCTTGGCCCCACACCTCCAAGAAGAAGGCACAGGCAACGTCCCTGAGCTAGGCAGTGAGGCTCTCTGTTGCCTTGGTCATCCCAGCATCATACGTCGCTTGCTCGGCCTCAGCTTTCTCCTTCTCCATTGTCTCCAGTTGTTTATTAACTTGCTTCAGCTCCATAACAGTTAGGGTCATTTTATTTTCCGCCCTCCTTTGGGCTTCCAGGGCTTCAGCAGCCTGCTTTTCATAGCCCGAGAGGGCAGACTTAGCATTTCTGCGAGCCTTCTCCACCTTGACCAGCTGAGCAATGGTCTCTTAACTTTTTGTCAGCGTCTGTGTGGGCCCTCTCAGCGACCTCCTGCTTGGCCTTAGCATCCCTGGCCATCTCTAGAGAATGGTCCACCCAGTTCTCGGCCATAAAGGCAGCTTGGATGGATTGCACGAATAACAAATACATAAGTGTTTATACCTTGCATATGGAGTAGCACCATGCGATCAAGTGGGAGCGTTTACATACCTTGGCTAGGTCTTGTTTAAGGGTGAGGAAGACTTCGCGTTTCCTGAAGGATTTTAGCTCCTCCATATCTTCTAGAAAACACAGGGCTTTCTCCAAACACTCGGCCACTAGGCATAAGCTGCCCTTGGTGGGATCCCTTAAGTTGGCATCATCCAGAACTGGATTACCTGAGCTTAAGGTGAAGATAGGCCTTCAGATGGATGCCTTCCTTGGTTGGTGCCCTTCAACCTCCTTGGAAGTCCCGGTTGATGTGGACTTTCTAGATTGCCCCTTTCCAGTTTGGGCTTCCTTGGTGGGGGGTTGATGAAAAGAGTGTGTAATCTCCCCTTCCTCTATGCACTCGGCACCCTGGCCTCCTTGGTCTCTTTTTTCTCTTTTTGTCCCCAGTGTCAGTTGTGGACATGTGCGTGGCAGCCGGGGTAAGTGGTCGGGTTACCACCACCACAACTGGGGAAGAGCCCCTAGCATGGGCTGTAAGTAATGCCAGCAAGTCTGGGGTTTTTTCTTCAAAACCCATGGTTGTAGAGGGTTGAGCTTGGGATGTGCTGGGAGCGTTCGAACGATAAAAAACTTCAAAATGCCTATTTGTCACTTCTTGAACAGACTCGGATGTGGACTCTTTGTCTTTTTCGTCCGAGGGGAGAGTCGGCTCTTGGGAGTAGAGAAGTTTGGCGGCTAGAGGGGCGGGTAACTGAGTGTCTTGAGTCCCTTTTGGAGGAGGATTAGTCAGCAGGAATCCAGGGACTGCTACGTCAATTAAAGCCAGGCAAGGGTCCCTGGCCTTAATAACGTTCTTTGGACTCTAGAAGTATTTTGTGGACGGTTTATACCCAAGGATGACGTGAGCCGCCCTAAGTTGTCTGTCTTTGTGCAGAAATATCTTTGACCTAAGGATCCTATTTAGGTCTTTGAAATTCACCAAGTGTTTGGCTGGAGCTGTGTGGTATTCGTCTGCCAAATGAAACCAAATGGATCATTAGTAAAAAATAGAGGGAAGAAAACTTTAATACTAGAAAAGCTATGTAAATTCCTAAGTGTGACCCCGGTCCTCGGGAGCCTTACCTAGTTCCCCTTCCTTGGTAGGGTAGTGTATTCCTTCGTGCCAGCCTCCCGAGACAATGAGGAAATCCTCGTCCATGCCTTTGCTCAAGTCGGGTAGGCAAGAAATTAACCTAACTGCTGGAATCCTACACTTCATGTAGTATTTTGTCTTTTCCCCTTTCTGGCAGTTGTATACCCAATTTACATCATACCAAGTAATGTTAGTCCCCATTCTACGGTTTAACGCATCTACACACCCGAGGATCCTAAAAATATTAGGGGAGCACTGGGTCAGGGTTAACCTATAGTTTGTGAGATAGTCCCTAGTTACCATCCCCATAGAGAGTTCCATTCCACCTTCTATGAAGGTGATCATAGGAATAACCACAGACTTAGGAGGTCTGTTTAAGACCAACCATTCACCCTCCTCACAGTGTTGGATTTCAACATTGCTCAAGATCCTATATTGAGCCCTAAAGGTTGCCCTAGCCTCAGCAGTGTCAACTAACCTAGCATATCTACCCATGGTCTTTTGAGGGGTGAAGTATGAAACTTGTGAAAAAGAAGGAACAAGGGAAATCAACACACCTACTGATGAACGCAAAGAGTGCTCCTCGGGAGTTTTGTTCTTCAACTTAGATCGCCAGAATGTTCAAAATGAGCCTCAACCAGCTCTAAGTTCTCCTTTTATAGGAGCGAAAAAGCGAGCAGCAAAATTCCCGCCCATCCATGAAGGGAAATGAGGATTGTACGATCTTGATCAAACCGTAGAATGTGGGGAGACAAGCAGCTGCCTGACACCATAAATGTGAGATCGTGGATTCCGAAGCGCCAGGAGCGTGCGAATGACAGATGAAAGGACGTTGATATGTGGGAACGCATGTGGCACGTGTGTTTTTTACTTGAGAGACTAAAACTTCACTTTTGTCTCTAAACAAATAGTGAAAGTTTTAGGGGGCTATTGTGGGTGCCCGAGGACCGAGGATGAAGTTGAAAGGTCGCAGCATTAGCCCGAGGATTGAGGATGAAGTCGAAAGGTCGCAGCATTGACGTGGTAATGTTGTAAGCCATGGGCCCAAGGGAGGAAGCCGCCTAGGGAAGAGAAGAAATGAATCATGGTACTCTGTAGTATTCTAAGTGGGAGCTAGGATCTGAAGAGAGTGGAAGTCAGTGGGCAGTAAGGAAGCTTTTGGCTTGGTGTAGCCTGTTGCATCCGCATTAAATGATAGACAACAGCTTTATCAGCTGCATTGATGAGGAAGTGACCTGAACAGTGTAAGCCACAGCTAAGCAGATTCCTTTCACCATATTCTTTAGATGTGAAAGGTAATAAGTGTCAAAAAAGGAGGGAGGTTAGGTAGAAATGGATGGTGAAGATGTGATGGAGGTAGAGGTATATAAGTAAAGGAGAGAGCATTGGAAGAAGGTGAGGAACAAAGAGAAAAGAAACAGAAGGAAGAACATTGAGAGAAGAAAGTGAACAATACTACTTTTTATACAAACTCAGTCTCCTCAGGAGCACTTGTATAGAGTCTGATACTCATTTGCTTCTGAATACAAACCTGATTCTTCCTTGTAGCTGTCCTCGGGTAGAGCCCATTGTTGTTATTCTTTCCCTTTCTTACACATTTTATTAATTTGGGCCAGGTTTGAAAGGCGCAACCCATTACTCTAAGTGGGCTTGGGCTACAAACTTTCAGGTCCTTACGATTATTATTATTATTATTATTATTATTTTGAGAGGTTTTTTTTTTTTTTTTTGAGATAATATTATTTTGAGAGGTTGATTCCTAAACTTGTACCGGTCAAATAATTAAAAGCACAATTCTCCACATTTTGAATAAATGATAGAATTTATATTGGCAGAGAGCACGCAAGTGATCCTAATTCCTAAGTCCAAAATTTCTAAGATTCTTATCTATAATTAAAAATACAACCTCTTGGCTCCACTTATCAAGAGGAGTTGAGTCCTCATGTAAAAAAGAGTGATACAAGGACAATAAAATGGTTAAATGAATAAAATTAACCTTTCTTATGTATTATTTAAGTTTTAAGGCTCAGTATATTATTATGGGTTCAGTTAATGAATGTCTATAGGATATTTGTTAAGAAACCATTTCAGAAAAATTTTAATACCACTTTCATAAAAAAATATAAAAAATTATAAAAAAATTAATTATTTTTTTCTTTTCCAATAAATTTTATTAAAATATATTTCCTAAATTAATATCTCAGTATCCATTAACATTTTCTTGTTATTAGCATATGAGTTACTGTGCAGTGGGTTCCATTTTTTGTTTTTGTTTTTGTTTGTTTGAGTCTTCGCAAACGCAACCATGGTAAGATCAGCAGTGGCCTGTAGTGTACTACCGTGGTTGGGTTGAGTTGGCCCGGAAACCAAGATGCAAGTAGGCAACCGTATACTTGGCCCAAAATATTTAAAGCTCGGGTTTCAACAGACCTCGATGCATCACTCTGTGTGAGTCCACCTTGTCTTGTAAGGAGTCAAATAAATAATGAGGCACTGAGCCCACAAAATTTGTAGCCAGTGAAATATGCAGTACAGTGTTGTCTAAGAATGTGATTAATAAAAAGTGAGATGACAAGTGCTTTGTACTCAATCCGTACTTTTTGTACTCAAGGCTAAAATGCGAATCCTACTAAGGTTGTGTTTGTTTCATGTAAAATATTTTTCGAAAAGTAAGTATTTTTCGAAAATGCTATTTTCAGGAAAGGAAAATGTATTCAGGCTGTTTGGCTGCCTCGGAATTCATTTTACAGAAAATCAATTCCGGTGTTTGATTCGTTCAAACATTTTACGGAAAATCAATTCCCATGTTTGGTTCGGTCAAACATTTTAAGAAAAATGGAATTCGTTTTTTACGGAAAATCAATTCCCATGTTTGGTTTGTGGATCATTTTACGGAAAATATAAAATGCCTTACAAATTCAAGTACCTGCATTACCTAGACAAACCTATAACAGTACAAAACTAATCATCCACTTCAACATCAAAAATAATCATCCAAATTCAAGCACCTGAACAGTACAAATACATAATTTGTATCATACAAAAATGATACCTACTCGTGGTATCTGAACAGTACAAATACATAATTTGGGCAATTATATCGTCCCAATAATACAAAAGACTACATATATAATACAATGGTAGGTCAATACTAGTACTACAACAAAAGTTAATTCCTAAAACTACCGTCACAGTCAACATGAAACAGACAAGTCAAAGTTGTGAGAACAAAAAACCATCCAACCACAGCTTTTTCAGCTTAGCATTCTTGGCTAGAAATCCCCGTGCTGCTTTCTCATTTTCACAAAGATGGTCAAACGCAATTGCGAGCATGTCTTTGCTATACCCATCCACCATCATAGCCATGACCTCATTGTAAAGAGCTGTGTAATCCACCGGGCCCTGGTTGATTTCTTTCAAAGCTACAGCTATTTCCTTCAGCTGACCAGACAGATCAGTCAGCACAATATCATCAGCATTAGAAGGTGCACGCCCTCTTTTACAGGACTTGGAAATTCCCGACCCAGTGGTGGATGACTCGACTGCATTCTTCCCTTTCTCGACCACACCTTCCTCCACATTGTCTGCAACAAACTCAGCACTGTCCCCATTGTCTGGCTCATTCTCAATATCCACATAGGACTTAGAAAAGCCACCCGTGGCTGTGTCCTTCCCCACAACAATAGCTAATTCATCATACATCTCAATTTTTTTGTTTAGATACTCCGCATACTTTCGATGCGCCTGTAAGGGAGAAAGTACTACTATAAAAACAATGCAATAATCACTTCACTCATAAATTCAATATTCAATTCAATATAGATGCCATTAAATGATTTAGGTCAATGATAAACAAAAAAATATGTTAGGGAACAGGAGACATAACCCATGATTTTGAAGATAAGTACAACAGAAAATACAATGTACAAATGCTAAGACCAGGTTTTACAATAGATCCGCACATGAAAGTTATATTTGAAAAACCTTATAAAAGCAATGGAATCCTAAAAAGAATGACACTATAAATTTCATATAAAGAGGGTACTTGAGCAGCCTTGTCTTGTTCTCAATTCATAGATTATAAAAGACAAAAACATATATTATCATTTATATTAAGAAAATATAGTTGGAAGCCATACCATGACTTCTTCTTGGTATGTTTTTATGTTGCATGTTATCATTTTTAGGTTATCATCCCAGCCAAAGCCACTCTTCTTTCTAATAGTCTGAATAGTGGACCACATGGTCCTTAGAGTCCGCATCCGATTTTCAACATAAGAGGGGTGGCACTCAACCCTAAATTGGGTAGTTATCTCATTTGCTACAAGAGCAAAGGAGCCTGCCTTGAAAGTGCTAGACGGCTTGTTGCCCTTTGCAGCCTCCTGCGCAAGTATCCTAAGCATCGTTGAGTGCATGGGCGGCAGCCACCTGAACTGCTTGCTGCTGCTCACCTTTTCTTTGCCCTTTGACATTACTACCTATGAAAATTGTATAGTGAGAGTAGAATTTAAAAATGAGAGTAGCATTTAGTAATTATGCTCAGAATATGAACAACAAATCAAACACACATACAACCACGCTTATAGATGTGCACAACAGAATGAAACATGCTAACACTGGAAATAATAATGTAATACCATCAAATGACAATGTAATGCTGAAAATGCTTTTTCATTACACCACCAAAAGTCTATAGTAAATACATTGTCTTTACAGAAAAAAAAAAAAAAAAAACACATATTACAATCATAGAAATCTAAATAAAGTACTACTCTCCACTCCTGGTATAATCAGACCACATAGCTTGGCATATCTCATCTCTCTTAGCATTCCACAGTCTACAGTCTTCAATGGACTCCCGACGTGGTTGTGTTTCTTGTTGGGGGTCACTAGACTCTACTTGGTTCATTGCATCTTCCATAATATGGTCATTTGGTTCAACCCCCATAATGTGATTATGAACCACACAACATGCTAACACTACTTTCACTTAGGTTTCAAAAAACCAAAATGGTTCTGCATCCAACACTCAAAAACGTTTCTTCAACACTCCAAACCCTCGCTCAATGGTAGTTCTCAATGAAGAGTGTCGGAGGTTGAACAATTCTTGCCATTCTCAAGAGGACGATCACTAAACTCTTTCAAGTGATATCGCACACTCCGATAAGGTGACAGTATTCCATTTTTATTACCATACCCAGCATCACCAAGATAATATTTACCTACATATATTCAAAAATAAAACCAAATCACTACTATGCTTAGGAAAACGCACAATATTTATTAAACTAATAAAACCAAAAAGGTGAAGTAATCGTATAATACCTTCGGGAATTGAAAATCCCCCTGGCCTAGTAAATGCATCATTTAACACACGTGAATCATGTGCACTGCCTTCCCATCCAGCCAATACATAAGTGAACTTTAAGTTAAAACTAATGGCAGCTAACACATTTTGCGTGGTTCCATCTTTGCGACCACGAAATCTTCCTTGTATTTCAGGTGGCACAGATGCACGAACATGTGTACCATCTATTACTCCAACACAATCCTAATTTTCGACAGACATAATGGTTTAAAATTACACAAATCTTCACTAAACTCTTTACAAAAATACACAAGTCGCAATATTTACCTTAAAATATGGGTAGAACCTTCTGCTATTCCTTATCTCGGGAGGTGTATCTTCGCTACGCAGTCTTATTAAAGCTCTATATAATTTCAGGACCCCCCTAAGGATGACCTTGAAGTATATATGAACAGTCTCAGTTGATCTATAGATTTGACTATCCATTACACGGAACCTCACATTATGACCAATAATGTGTAAGAAAATGAGCACTTGCTCCGTGACAGACATGTGAATAGTCGGGCGTACGTGCTCCCCCTCAATGAGGATGTGACATAAGTGGTGGAAAGCTATAGGCTTCATCCTAATTTGATTCACACAATGTCTCTCACTTTCATGCAGAATACTATTTATGTATTCCTCTCTCTCGGCTGCATGATTAACATAAGGCGCCCTAGACAGTCGTCTATTTCTACGCCGCATTTCCTTAACAATGCAACCCCCACAAGGAGAACAGATGCAACTAAGGCCAGAATTGCGACTTTGGTTTTTTTTCTTCATCTAAAAAATCACAAATATTGTGGTCTAAGAGGTATGTAAACAAGCATGCGATGGTCAAACACAGTAAATAAAAACAGCCACAAACAGAAAACATCCAAACCACATTGATAACGAGTACCAAATCACATTGCATTCTATTTACAATCAATATTTATACAATCACATTGATACCACCACAATACCATCACAATACCATCACATTGCATTCTATTTACAATCAATATTTACACCATCACAGTACCAACACATTGATAACTGCATATTGATACCATCACAATACCATCACATTGCATTCTATTTACAATCAATATTTACACCATCACAGTACCAACACATTGATAACTGCACATTGATATCATCACATTGCATTTTATTTACAATCAATATTTACACAATCACAGTACCAACATAAACCACATTGATAACTGCACATAATACCATCACAATCAATATTTACACCAACAAATCACATTGCATTCTATTTCTATATAATTGTAACACCAACAATAGTTAAATTCTTAAATCAATAGTTACAAAATGGATAATTAAAAAAAGTAAATAAATAAATAAATAAATAATTATATAAATAAATAAATAAACAAATAAATAAATAAACAAACAAATAAATAAATAAATATATATTTATATATATATATATATCGGATCCGAGAGGGTGGGTAGGAGGTTGGGTTGTTTATAGGTTTGAGGGAATGTGGATCAGAGGTCAGGTTTTGGTCGGAGGTGTGTGAATCGGATTGAGAAACTCACTCACTGTGGGTCGGATCGAGACTGAGAAATGGAAACTCACTCACCATGGGTCAGATCGGGACTGAGAAATGGAAAGGAAACTCACTGTGGGTTGGATCGGGACTGAGAAATGGAAAGGAAACTCACCGTGGGTCTGCGTTTGGCGCTCGTCGGACTGTGGGTGGAGCTGTGAGGAGTGCATATGGAGTGTGCTGTGAGGAGTACGCTGCTGTGAGGAGTGCGTGTGAGAGCTTGTGCTACTGTGAAAGCTTGTGCGCTTCTGTGAGAGAGCTCAGACCATGATATGTGAAGAGTGGAAATGGTTTGAAGTGAAAATATGAACAGAAATGATTTTACGGGTGTTTTGGGTTATTTTACGGTCAAAGGGAAAAGCATTTCCAGTTGACTGAATTTACTAGTTCAACCAAACACTCAAGTTTTACGGAAAAGCATTTCCGGAAGTAATTTGAAGCCAAAACAAACACAGCCTTAGGGTGTGTTTGTTTCGATTGTAAATGAAATTGGGAAAACATTTTACACCATGCCTACTGTTTGGGATGGTCAGAAAATTCAGTCAAATTGAAAATTATTTGCTTCAACTATAAAGTGGGGATGCTTAAAGTGTGTGTTTTACAATTTAGTTTTACCTTCAAATTGATTTTACAGGCCTACCTGAGAAAGAGAGAGAGAGAGAGAGAGAACCAACCTCTTGAACTCGATCTTAGGTCCATCGTTGTCTGTGGTCATGCCCAGGGGCAGAGCCAAGGGGGGCCGAGAGGAGGCAACTGCCCCCCTTGACTCCACCAAAAATTTCACATACATATTTTTCTTGACATAAAAAACAAAACACTCTACAATCCACACTTGGAACAATGACAGATAAAACAAAACACTCCAGACTTGGGAACAGTGATACTTGGCATCAAAAAGAAGGAAAAAAAAGTTACTACATAGTGTTTACACTCCAAAGTCTATATCATACCAATCTTGTCCCATGCTTTTTTTGCCTTATCCCAAATTTATCCTTATTATCACTTACAGTCTCATTACACTTTTTCTAGCTAATCACTTAACTTTCTTAGTAATCTTCAACCACAAGGCTTAAATATTTTGGACGAACTAAATTAGATTATTTTCATTCATTGATGATATTACCATCTTACATTGATTGTTATTAACAATAAATTGATTATTTTTATTCATTGATGATATGAAATTAAGAAATGATTAATTTCATTGTTATTTATTTTGATTAACAATTATGTTTTTATTTTTTTAATATTGATTAATATTTTTAAAGTTAATTTCATCTTACAATCTTGCCCCCTTTGTACTGAAATCCTGGCTCCACCACTGGTCGTGCTTGTCATTGTCGATCAAGGTAGACTCCGAAGCCATTTTCCTCTCTCTTCCTATTATCCCCCTTCCTCCCTCTCCATCCTTCATTCTCCTTCTTCCTAACATACCAATCTGACTTCCTCTCTCTACCTTTTTGTCCTCCCTTCCTCCCTTACCGATATGCCCTCTTGGGCTTTCCTCTTTGGATTTTTTTTTTTTTTTTTTTTTTGATTGTAAATAATATTTGTTCTTGGGTCTTGGAGGATCAGTGACTGGGGTGATTCGTGGGTTTCAATGGAGTTGGGTTGGGGGTGAGTTCTAGCATTGATGGTGGCTGATTGGAGGTGGTGAATCGGTGGTTGGGGTGGTTTGTGGGTTTCAATGGTGGTGGGTTGAGGGTTTTGGTAGATGAGTTTTGATTTTGATATTAATGGGTTTTTATTTTAATTTTTTAAGGTTAATTGGTTATGTGTTCGTTGATGGTGTCTAGGTTTATGGTGGTGACTATGGTGGCTAGGCTTATGGAAATAGGTTTTTACATGCAAAACCAAACACATAAAATAATTTTCCGGCATATTTTCCACAACACAGACAAACAATTGAAAATATTTCTTTTACGTTGAAAATATTTTACACTCGAAAAATATTTTACATAAAGCCAAACATAGCCTAAGTTTCACTTCATTCTTCTAACTTCCCTTTAATCAAATTAAGTTTTTTTTTTTTTTTTTTTTTTTTTTGTGGAGAAGAAATCAAACTAAGTAGTTAATATAACATATATGGACACAATCTAACCCAAAAAGCTTAAGCCTATGAGTTTGGGCCCAATATGTTACATTAACCATTCTCTCATGTTATTCTTATTTAACGTGAGATTTCACTCACATGTATATTACCAACAAAGATATTGATAGAGCTATATAATTTTGGTGAAAAAATTTTAGATGAAATAAAAGACAAAAATCAATTACAAGATTTTTACCAAGATCTTCGAAAAATGTGCAAGCCTTTTTCAAAGACTACAAAGAAATCCTCCTTCTTGGACAAAAGAACATACTAAAATTATTAAGAAAATTAAGCAACATTAGAAGAGCCTACCCTGTTTAGGATTACCCAATCCAAACTTACCTAAGATTTTAGAAATCGATGCTTTAGATTTAGGATTTGGAGGTATTTTAAAACAAAAGGTCGAAAACCAAGAGAAAATTTTTAGATTCCACTCTGGCTTATGGAATTAAACTCAAGTAAAATATTCAACTATCAAAAAATAAATTTTATTAATTGTGTTGTGCATTTTAAAATTTTATGATGATTTGATCAATCAAGAATTTTTAATCCGACTTGATTGTAAAAGTGCAAAAGATGTTTATCAGAATGAAGGCAATAAATAGAAGCTAGGACAAGTGAGCTTGACTAAAGTGAATCAAGGATGCGAGGCAAACTGCAGAACAAACTTGAAACAAAATGATAGTAGTTTTAGATTAAAGCAACAAAACGACTTGTAGTTACTGTATAATAACTGTTGGTAGTCAGCACATGTAAATGTTAGTTATAGACACTGTATAGCACTTGTAAGTGTTAATTAGTTAGTTTTTGGTGGTTTCTTCCTTCTCTGTACAACATATATACTAAGCTCTGTAATTCCTCATTAATTAATGAAATCAGTTTTTACCACAGTTTTCTGATATGGTATTAGAGCTTTCTCTCTAGAATTTTCTCAAAGGTTCTAGATATTTTCCCAAATTCTAATCTAGGGTTTGATTTTTTTCTTCGAATTTTCCTTCGAATTTTCTTTTCTCTCAAAGTGCCAAAGATTTTTCTTGTCATCAATGGCTTCCGCTACTTCTTCATCTGCTCCCACATCAGAGAATGCTGCTCCATCTACACAGGATTCTCCAATGGATGATCCTTTGTTTTTACACCATGGAGAGAGTCCAAGCACCATGCTTGTGACTCAACCTTTGACAGGTAGTGAGAATTACTCAGCTTAGGCACGAGCAGTGAGGAAAGCTCTACTCACCAAGAACAAGTTAGGCTTCATCGATGGCACACTCACCTTGTCATCTCCATTGGTATCCACACCTTTAGCAGTTCAAGCTTGGATCAGGTGTGATAGTATGGTGGAAACTTGGTTGACAAACTCAATTTCTCCTAAGCTTCAAGCCAGTATCATCTATGAAGACACTGCTTTGGAGATCTGGAATGATTTGAGAGATTGTCTTGCTCAAAAGAATGGTCTAAAGATTTACAATTCAGAAGGAGATTGCAGAACTCCATCAAGGTGAGGCTTCCATTACTGATTTCTTCACTCAATTAAAAGTCCTTTGGGATCAATTGCAGAATAATAGTCCTTTTTCTTCTTGTACTTATGGCAAATGTACATGTAATGTAAATAAGAGACTTAATGATTTGCAAGCTAGAGAATCAGTAATGAAGTTTTTGATGGGATTGAATGAATCTTTTTCACAAGTAAGGACACAGATTTTGCTGATGGACCATTTCCCATCTGTCAATAAAGTGTATTCCTTGATGATTCAAGAAGAGACACAAAGGTCTGTTACCCATTGTTCTAATACAAGGGTTGAACAGCTGCTTTGATTGCTAAATCACAAAACCTCAATGCTAATGCTGGGGTCAATTATGGTGGTAACAATGGTAATAAAGGAAAAGATAAGCCAATTTGCACCCATTGTGGTAAATCTGGTCACACTATATATAAGTGCTATGAATTGCATAGATTCCCTCCTGGTTACAAGTTCAAGGGAAAAAATCCAATGGCACATCAAGTGTCCCTTTCACAGCCCCAAGATTTGCCCTTTTTGGCTTCTTCAAGACCAGTGACACCTGGTTTCACTCCTGAGCAATATCAACAGCTTTTTGCTCTTATTGGTACTCCTAGTTCTCCACTAACTCCACCTGTTCAAGGGAAAGAAGCACTCAACACTTCCATGGCTAATGTGGTATCCTTTAATGCTACTACAATGGCAGGTATCAACTTTTCTCACTCAGTTTTTTCTGTACAAGTGATTAATAGAAGGGTATATGATTCCAATACTTGGGTCATTGACACTGGGGCTACTGACCATATAGTGTGTTCTATACATATTTTGAACACTATTACTGCTATTACTTAATCCATAGCTCAATTGCCAAATGGAGAAACAGCATCAGTAACACATATTGGCACTGTTACATTGTCATCATCTCTTACCCTCCACAATGTTCTTTGTGTACCTTCCTTTACCTTTAATCTCTTGTCTGTAAGCATTTTCACTAAATCTCAACCATATTGTCTTGTATTTTTGTCTACTTTCTGCTTCATATAGGACCTTACCTTTTGGAGAACGATTGGAGTGGGACATGCAGTTGATGGTCTATACCTGTTACAGTGTGGCAATTTTCAACAAGCTTCTTCTACTGCCCTATCTGACTTCCTAGCCAATATCAAATTGGGTGATGTTTTCCATCCTTTTTCCGCTACAACATCACATAGTTCTCTTTCTTCACTCTGGCATGCAAGATTAGGCCATCCATCAGATACTAAGCTACAAGCTTTGAGTCATATTTTTCCTTTTTTGCAAAAATCATGTAATAATCTTTGTAATGTTTGCCCTTTGGCCAAATAGAAATGTTTACCTTTTCCTTTCAATAATAAACTCAGTTCTTGTGCTTTTGATTTGATTCATTTAGATGTTTGGGGACCTTACTCCACTCCTACTTTGGATGGTTTTAAGTATTTCCTAACTGTGGTTGATGATGCAACCAGAGCAACTTGGGTATACTTAATGAAATCCAAGTCTGAAGTTGGACCTCTTATCACTTCTTTCTATTCTATGGTCCTTACACAATTTAGATGCAAGATCAAGTCTTTAAGAACTGATAATGCTATGGAATTTAACATGCCAGATTTGTATAGTTCCAATGGCATTGTACACCAACATAGTTGTGTTTACACTCCACAACAAAACTCTGTTGTGGAGAGAAAACATCAACATCTCCTTTCCATAGCTAGGTCTTTACATTTTCAGTCTAATATCCCTATTCAATTTTGGGGTGATTGCATCCTTACTGCTGTTTATTTGATTAATAGATTACCTTCACTCTTATTAAACAATAAAACTCCTTACAAGCTTCTTTTTAAACAACCTCCTTTCTATAATCATTTAAGAGTTTTTGGTTATGAGTGTTTTGCTTCTACTATTGCTCAAACAAGATCTAAGTTCTCTCCTAGAGCTAGGAGGTGTGTTTTCCTTGGTTATCCTTTTAATGTGAAGGGTTATAAGGTGTTTGATCTCCACTCTCATTCAGTCTTCATTTCTAGGGATGTTGTGTTTCATGAGTCTATGTTTCCCTATCAATCTAATTCTTCTTCTTCTTTATCTGCTCCTTCCATTCCTTTACCTTGTCCTCCTTCTGTTTCTACTAGTCTTTTGGATTCAACCCTTCCTCATTCAACATTACATTCTGCTCCACTCTCATCTGATCATCTTGATGATTCTGTCATCCAAGTTCACAATGAGCTTGATGATGAATTCTTACAAGATGTGCCTATTGAACCACTTGAGCCCCTTGTTGATCCAATTCCTCTTAGAAGGTCTACTAGGATTCATAAACAGCCCTATTATCTCCAAGCTTATCATTGTAATCAGGTATCCTCAATTCCCACTACTGTTGCTCTTCATTCAGGTACTTCACATCCTTTATCTTCTCATCTTTTTTTATCAGTTTCTTTCTCCTTCCTATAAGCATTTTTTTTTTTTCCATTTCTTCTGTTGTTGAACCTTCCTACTATTACCAAGCTGTTTCTGATCCTAAATAGCAAGAGGCAATGGTTGTTGAAATAGCAGCTTTAAAGGCAAATCACACTCGGACTTTAACACCCTTACTTGCCAATAAGAAGCCAATTGGTTGTAAATGGGTTTATAAAATCAAGTACAAGTCTGATGGTTTAATAGAGAGGTATAAGGCTAGGTTGGTGGCTAAAGGTTTCACACAAAAGGAAGAAGTTGATTATACTGAAACTTTTTCACCTATTGCCAAAATGGTTTTTGTCAAATGCCTTTTGGCAGTGGCTGCAATGAAGGGATGGTATCTTGGTCAACTTGATGTCAATAATGCTTTTTGCATGGGGACTTATCTAAGGAGGTTTATATGTCTCTTCCACCAGGGTTTCAGAGCTAGGGGGAGATGGTTTGTAAGTTGAATAAATTTCTTTATGGTCTTAAGCAGGCTTCTAGGCAATGGTTTGTCAAATTTTCCAATACCTTGATTCAGTTGGGCTTTGTTCAGTCCAAAGCAGACTATTCCCTCTTCACTAGACAAAAAGGACATTGTTTCATGGTTCTATTAGTCTATGTAGATGATGTTTTGATAGCATGTAATGACAAGAAGAAGGTGGATCAGTTCAAGGTGTTGTTGGATCAAAAGTTTAAATTGAAGGATTTGGGTGATCTGAGTTACTTCCTTGGTTTGGAGATTGCAAGATCAGATCAAGGAATATCTCTTTGTCAAAGAAAATACACTCTTGAAGTGTTAAGTGATGCTGGTCTGTTAGGGTGTAAACCAACTAAAACACCAATGGAACAAAATGTAAGATTGAGTAAATATGAAGGGGAAGAGCTCAAAGACCCAAGTGCTTACAAAAGGCCAATTGGAAGGTTGTTGTATTTGACTATCACTAGGCTTGACATCACCTATACAGTTCATAGGTTGAGTCAAAACATGGCCAAGCCAAGGAAGCCACATCTGGATGCAGTGCATAGAATTTTACAGTATTTGAAGAATGAACTAGGGAAAGGCATCTTGTTTTCAGCTAAGACAGAATTACATGTCAAGGGTTTTACAGATTCTGACTGGGCTTCTTGTCCTGACACTAGGAGGTATGTCACAGGCTATAGCATATTCACTGGGGACTCTTTGGTCTCATGGAAATCAAAGAAGCAGTCTACAGTGTCTAGATCCTCAGCAAAAGCAGAATACAAGGCAATGACAGTGGTCACTTGTGAGATAGTGTGGATACTATACTTCCTTAAAGACATTGGTGTTGAACACAAAAGGGAAGCCTTGCTATTCTGTGATAGCCAGGCAGCTTTACACATTGGATCAAATCCAGTGTTTCATGAAAGGACCAAACATATTGAGATAGACTATCATGTAGTTAGAGATAAAGTGTTGGAAAAGGTCATCAAATTGAATCATGTCAGGACTCACTATCAGCTTGCAGATTTGTTGACCAAGGCATTGAATTTTAATCAATTTTCAAGTCTCATTTGTAAAATGGGAATGATTAATATACATTCAACGGTTTCCCTTGAGGGGGAGTATCAAAATGAAGGCAATAAACAGAAGCAAGGGCAAGTAAGCTTGACTGTAGAACAGACTTGAAACAAAACGACAGTAGTTTTAGATTAAAGCAACAAAATGACTTGTAGTTATTGTATAATAGCTGTTGGTAGTCAGCACGTGTAAATGTTAGTTATAGACACTGTATAGCACGTGTAAGTGTGTGTTAGTTTTTGGTGGTTTCTTCCTTCTCTGTACAGCATATATACTCAGCTCTGTAATTCCTCATTAATTAATGAAATCAGTTTTTACCACACTTTTCTGATAATGTTCTACAAAAAGATGTCAAACTTTTAGCTTCAAAACAAATATTTTCGAGCTGGCAAGCTCTTCTATCTACATTTGATTTTCAAATAAAACATCAAAGGTAATTTAAACTCAATTCCAGGTTTTCTTACTCGCAAATTTTTCCTGGGAAAAGATGGCATGTTTTGACGATTTACTCCAAGATTTAAGAATTTTAATTCTAAAATTAGCAAAACTTTATATATTGCACCTTATACCTGGTTGGCCTTTTCCTCCACCCAAAATCACAACTTATCGTGGAAATTGTGGATTTGATAAGTATCAGGGCTTAATTGCCCATAAGTTTTCAAACTATAAAGTGTATCATTGCAAAAAGCCAAAGTGATCTTTACAAACTTTCAAATGATGATTTTCAGGAAAGAATGTCTAATCAGAAAGAAAACAAACCATTGTCAAGAGATTCCTCCTTCATCTTCAAATCCTAGATCTTCCAATGTATCCTCCTCAAATAGGTTTCAAGTGTTGGGAAATATTTCTAAACCCCCAACTTTTGCTCAAGTATCATCCAATGTGTCATCTTCTCAAGTGACTGGGCCTGAGGCCTCCTTTTAATGTCTTCTTTTCCACAATAGTAGTCATCCAGGTTTAACCGACCTATTAGATCTCGCTATCAAGTGAAACCTTACAATCACCCTTTTTTTTTTGTAATTGAGCCAGAACTTAAGTCTGAATTTGATCCACTGAAAAATTGTCCAATAGTATCTCCCAAACAATTGCCATTTCTTCCCAAGTGATTTTAAAAAGAACCAAAAATTTTATGAATTTAATCTAGTTGATGTAGACTCTGCAATCTTTAATCACAATCTAAAACCAAGTGATCAATCCCAAATATCTCACTTTAAGTGTACCATAAAAATTACCCACTCCATCTCTCAGGGGTGATACCAAAAAAGTGAAAAAAATTCTCAAGAACATTTGATCCTCAATATTACAGTTACTGGGATTATGTAGACGAATGGTTCAAAATGTTTTATATTTAAAATCAAGAAATGAGTCATTCTTGGTTCTATTATTTTGAGACAAGAATGCCTAATGTTCCTCTCCCTAATTTGTTCTTGGAATGGTGGACTGTTTTTGGACTCATTCAAGAAATTTTACCCCATGATCTTAACGTGGCTTTTCAAAAATGGGCTTTTGGCTCATTTGCCCCCTCATCAATTGACAAAAATCTGCCCTCTCTTTTTAACTTATACCTAAGCTTTACGCTCCCTTGGATTCTCCATTGGGATTATGTGATCATTCCGGATTCCACTTCGAATTAATGTGATCGATCTCAAGAGAAATAATGGTGAAATGGTGGGATAAATACAAAATTGCTAAAATTGTCAATTCAATACAACAAGATGTATATCCTCCCAAACAAAAGTTAATTTTTAATCGAAAAATCAAAGATCCAATCTAAATTTTATCAAGCATCTTCCAAGAAAGAACTAAAGCAAAAGTTAAAGGACGCTCTCTCACAACTCAGTGGTGAGAATGTCAGTGATAGTGGCCAAGGAAGCTCAAGTGCAGCCCCTAGAAATCCAACCAATGGAGCTCCTGGATTCTACTTTCAAGGCTCATAAGATCAAGATGAATTTGATTTGTTCAATTGACTATTGCTGACTAATTATCAGCAATTCAACAAAACGTGGCCCCTCCTCCTCTGGAAGAATGTGAAACAATGTGACCAATGTCAATGTATTGTATATGATGCTCATCAAGAATATATGATACCCAGCAATAATGGCCTAACAAATAGCCAGAAAGTATGAGATGTAGCAATAATGTTCTGATATCATGCAGTGTTTTTATAGCATGTAGCAATAATGTTCTGACAATCCCCCAGAAGACAAGCATAGTGATATCATGTGAATCCTTCACTAACGCAAGAAGACAAGCACAATAATAAGCACAATGATTCCTTCAGAGTCTATAAAAGGACTCCTCGTTCAATGTGAAAGACACGGTGAAAATAGAGCAGAAAACCAAGAAGAATTTTCTATTTGTAAACATTTTTAGATCTTTACCTTTTTAGTTTTTCAGTAGTCCAATCTGTAATCATTCTCCAAAAACCAAATAAATTGTAATCTTTTCTAACTGTAATATCCTCCTTGTCAATCCAAGTGAATTTTCAATTAGTTCCTACTCTCTTTTGAAAAAAATATTGTTAAATTCCTATTTTTATTATTCAAAGTCACTGTTCAATAGTTTGAGACGAATGTTGGTAAACCAATTAAAATTAGAAAAGTTCTTATGTACACCAAAAAAAATTGAAAAGGTTCAGTTTGTTTTACACTGTTTTACATGTGTTTTTATAATTTGAAAACATGACTTTAAATCAAGTTTTTAGTTATAAATTAGATCATAGTATAATAAAACACACTGTGTAAGACAAATTTAAAGTTTTTGCCAAATCGAAATAAGCAACTCAGAGTAGACACACGTCTTATTACTTTCAATGGTTCTATTCTATCAGCCCAGTCTTTTTGTTACATTCCTTATCACCAAAAATTTAGCGACCTTATCTCTTCAGGTCACTAGCCAACCTAATATAACATAGCAAAAAAAGAACTAACCCAACATAACCCATCAAAAATGCAGGCAGTTTTGTATCTTGCATCACCCTTACCTCCGTAACAACCCCAAAATTTGTGGCAGGTGGTGAAACCAAGTGTGAAGATTGTGAACCGGTTCGTATTTGGGAGAGGCATGTGGAACCAAGCGTGAAGAATGTGAGCCAAAAAATTCACAAAGTTGGTTTTGCATTCAAAATCTTACTTTCTTTTGTCTATGTTAGTATTGGGAGTCTCTCAAGTTTCAACTCCGGACTCCCCATTAGCCAAATAGTGAATGAATGAATTAAAGAAAGAGAGAGAGAGAACCGGTTCACAATCTTCACACTTGGTTCCACCACCTATGCTTGCCATGTAGGTCCATGCCAAGACTACGGAGTCCCCATGTACCCCACTCAGAATAACTGGGGACCCTTCAGCCGTTGATTACAGCTCCATAACTTCGTAAGCATATCCAGCATTACCTTCTGGCTTAAGCTTTGAATATTTTAAGTAGCTCGTGATCATGAATTAACAACATTGTTTTACTGGTTTTCTGCATAATTCCCAAGTGCTTTTTTTCCAGCAGAGGCTTTTGAGTTGTGAGACAGTTGGGGGAGAAAGATTGTGATGCTGAAATGTACCCTGAAGTGAAGATCAAACAAGAGGTGAAACACAACACAGCCAAGACTCCTTCAGAGGCTGTTGAACGAGAGTATTTTGAGTACAATGAACCAAAGACGTAAGATCTTATGATCAGAACTGCAATTTAAGAATTTTAATTTGCAATGACATATCAGCAGAGGCTTGTGATGATCTTATCTGTGAACCTGTGACAAAAAATTCGATTTCCAACAACACATAAACAAAGGGAAGGTTGTGATGGGAATAGATCGATAAGGGTCATCGACTCATCTTCCATTTTCCTTTTGGTTTTGATGTTGACGTTTTTCCAATGTTTATCTTGTGAATAACTATAACTTGCAGTGTATTAAGCTTTGAAATAAAGACTATGCACTTGACTAACAAGTTATGAAACTTTCTTTCAGCAGGATAATATCATGGATGAGTCAAACAAACATTTTGGTGTGTCAGTGGTAATGGAATATATAGTTATAGATTTGTATCATGCATTAAAAAGTTTTAGCCGCATGCCTGCCTATTTTGATACGATACATGCCTTTCAGTCTTAAGTTTTAGATATTAGAAAGTTGCATGAAGTTCTGGTCCTATGATACAATTTCACTGGCAAAGGAACCATACCACGAAAATTAAGCTTCCATCATCCACAATTAGATGCACGTTGAAATACTCAGTGAGAGAGAACTGAAACTGTCCATTATCTTACATAGTAAAAATGTGCAGGTTCAAAACAAAAAAGAGCAGGATTAAAGAAGTTATGACCTGATTTCTACTATTTATTCCCAAGGGACATCCAATCCATTTGCATAATAAAAATGTGATCCACGATTTTAACAAACAAAAAATGGAGCTGAATTCATAATACCTCTGCTTATGGAAGAATTTTGAATACTGAGATTCATATCATATACCAGAAGATATAAATATCACAAAGTTCATGTATTTCTACAGAATTAGAAGTTACATTGTGACAAAAATTATCCAAAAATAAGAGTGACTTAGTAGAACTCAGACACTTACAGTCCATTCAGCAGACAGAAATTTAACAACTATATTTCCATAGGCTGAATCTACAAACAATGTTACTGTTCACTGTCTTCAGTTATCCCCTCCAAAATCAGATAATGCAAAGCTATGGAGTACTTTGCAGTTCTGATCTTCACTGGGCTGTCACCGCCTGATTGCTGTTGCTTTTCAGAACAAATGATCCTGAGCCACCACCTGGAGCACAACATCCCAATACAATCATGTAATTTACAATGAGATTCAACAAACATCACAAAAGTGCACATAATCAAAAAGAAAAAGACAATCAGGCAATCAGCTTTCATGACCAAAAATGGTCATGACATAATGCCAACCTTTAATTGTAAAAATAATTGGAACCCATCTCTTATAGATGAAAAGCAACCTCAGGGAGTCTCTGTGGTGCGTATCTGACAAGAGAAGCTTGCAAAGCATTGTCTTACTACCATAGAAGCCAAGAAACAAATATTGTTAGTACTTGTCCTAAAAGAAAACTAAACTAAACACTCGAACGGTAATGGCGACCTGGTCACTCACTTAGCATGATTAACTGCATTGTGACATAAAGCTAGAGTCTGAACCATTGCCAAGTCCCTTCCACGAGGGTTATTATATTTCTCTTGGCAGCTCCTTTAGAATTTGTTGACAGTGTCAGCAAATAGGAAAGATAGGAAAAAGTGATATAAATTTCAGACTAAATTGTGCATACAGAAATTAAACAATAAATAAAAATTACAAAGGCAAAAGTTTATGTATAATACTTTTACATGAAAACGTGACAGGAGAAACAAGCTACCTTTCCTCAAGGAAGTCTCCCAAATCATCGACAACAACTGCCGCAGGAAATGTATCATGTAGGTGGAATGCAGCAAAATAGTTCTTGATTCCTTCATCATCATCCACGTCTTTCAGAAAATCAAAATCTATAGAGAATTAAAAATCAAAATTAAGATTTTAATAAGATTTATCACTATAATTTACACTTTCTAAAATAGTTACTTCATTTGTATAGACTGAAAGGTATCTGAGGATGGATTGATGCCCTGAAGTTTTAATAGAAGAAAGAATGCAGTTGTTGCATTAGAGACAAGAAGATACCTTTTGGTAGAAAGGCTATTAAAATAATGACAAATTTATCATTTCATATATATATATTGGTAGTTTCTCATGTTTTCAAAGCAAATAATCATGAGTTCGAAGTTCTAATCCTATCTAAACTCTTAGTTAAAGTTAAGAAATGAGGATGTAAAAAAAATACAACTGTGGAGTGATTTGAATGCTTTGGATGCAAAAGAGGAAGCGGTAGTTCTATCAGAAGAGGAGAAGTTATCAGAAGAGGAGAAGTTAGAGAAGGTGAGGCTTCAAATAGAATTTAAAAAATTAGCCTTTTGGAAGAGATTAGTTGGAGGCAAAAATCAAGAATGCTCTACTTGAAGGAAGGGGACAGCAACACAAAGTTCTTTCATCAAATGGCTAACTCACATAGAAGAAACAATGCAATTACTAATCTCAAGGTTGATGGGGTCCTGACTTCTGATAAAAAAAGGATAGAGGATTGCATTATTCAGTTTTATAAAAATTTATTTACAGAACATAAAGTCTATCACCCACGTCCGGATGTGCTGAATTTTCCTAAAATCTCTGATGACAAGGCTGGCTGGTTGGTGAGGGCTTTTGATGATGTAGAAGTTTTTGGGGTAGTTAAAGACTTTGAGGGGGATAAAGCTCCTGGCCCAGATGGCTTCCCTATGGCTTTTTTCCAAGCTTGCTGGGATGTTATCAAATCAGATCTCATGGAGATTTTTCAAGTTTTCTTTGAGAGAGGTCAGTTCGAGAAAAGTTTAAATGCAACCTTTATCTCTTTGATTCCCAAAAAGTCAGATGCAGTAGAGATGAAAGATTTTCGGCCCATTAGTCTAATAGGGGGGATTTACAAAATTATTGCTAAAGTATTGGCTAATAGGTTGAAAGAGGTGATCGGGGATGTTATTTCAGAGTCTCAAAATGCTTTCGTTAAGAATAGGCAAATTCTAGACTCATGTCTCATTGCAAATGAATGTTTGGACAGTAGGCTAAGATCAAGAATTCCGGGAGTGTTATGCAAGTTGGATGTGGAGAAGGCTTATGATCATGTGAACTGGGGGTTTCCTAATGTATATGCTTGAGCGGCTTGGGTTCCCCGAAAAGTGGAGAAAATGGATTTTTTACTGTATATCCACGGTCAAATTCTCAGTTCTGATTAATGGAGCTCCATGTGGTTTCTTTGAGAATTATAGAGGCTTACGACAAGGTGATCCTTTGTCTTCATTATTATTTGTTGTAGTTATGGAGGCAGTTAGCAAAATGATGGATAAGGCGGTGACGGAAGGTCGTTTGTCCGGATTTAGTGTGGGTACCTCCACAGGTGACCACTTACAGGTATCTCATCTTCTCTTTGCAGATGATACGTTGGTTATGTGCAATGCTAATATTGACCAGATGCTGTTTTTGCACTTGATTTTGTCATGGTTTGAGATTGTATCAGGATTGAAGATTAATTTGGATAAGTCTGAACTAGTTCCTGTGGGAGTGATTCCAAATTTTGAGATGCTAGTAGATGCGTTGGGTTGTAAGCAGGGCTCACTTTCTATGAAATATCTAGGCCTTCCATTGGGTGCAAAATGGAAAGATAGAGCAGTTTGGAATCCCATCATTGAGAAGGTGGAAAGGAGGTTAGCAGGATGGAAAAGATTGTATCTATCCAAAGGGGGGAGACTTACTCTCATAAAAAGTACTTTATCCAATTTACCAACTTATCTCCTTTCCCTTTTTCCAATTCCAGCAGATATAGCATATCATATAGAACAACTTCAACGAAATTTTCTTTGGGGTGGTCTAGGAGATGATTCTAAACGTCATTTGGTGAATTGGTCCAAGGTATGCTCTCCTATCCAGTCTGGGGGTCTAGCAATTCGAAACTTGAGATACTTTAATGAAGCACTATTGAGAAAATGGTTGTGGAGATTTGGGTATGAGAGAGAAGTGCTATGGAGAAGGGTTATAAGGGCTAAATATGGAGCTGAGGAGGGAGATTGGTGCTCTAATTCAGTTCCAGGCTCCTATGGGGTGAGCTTATTATGGAAAACTATCAATACTGGTTGGTCTACTTTTTCTCGCTACATTCAGTTTCAGATTGGAGATGGGACTAGAGTGAAATTTTGGCATGATGTTTGGTGTGGGGATAATCCTTTGAGTATGTGTTTTCCAGATTTATTCAGAATCAGTAATGATAAGGAGGCTTATGTGGCTGATCTCATGCAATTTCCTAATGGAATTCTTTTTTGGGACTTAGAATTCCTGCGAGATATTCATGATAGGAAATCAGATTCTCTGACTGTTTTTTGGAATGTTATATATGGAGTCTCATTGAGAGGTATTGGCGAGGATAAGATGAGTTGGACACTTGCTAAGAGCAAGGGTTTTGAGGTAAGTAGTTACTATTAGGCTTTGCTGGGTGTATGTACTCAATCCTTCCCTTGGAGAAGTATTTGGAAGCAAAAGGTTCCCTCTAGAGTTGCATTTTTTGTTTGGACTGCAGCTTTAGGAACGATCTTGACTATTGACAATTTACGTAAGAAGAAGTTGTTGATTCTAGATTGGTGTTATATATGCAAAAGTAATGGAGAATCGGTAAACCATCTTTTACTACATTGTCCTATTGTTTATGAATTGTGGTCTATGGTGTTCACGTTGTTTGGTATCCATTGGGCGATGCCAAAGATTGTAGTTGAGCTCCTTGCTTGTTGGCAAGGAAATTTTGGTCATCATCGTAATGGTGTTATTTGGATGGCTGTCCCTCATAGTTTGATGTGGTGCATTTGGTGAGAGAGAAACAACCGGTGTTTTGAAGATTCTGAAAGGGCTATAGCCGGTTTAAAACTTTTCTTCTTTAAAACTCTATCAGATTGGATGTCTATCATAGGAAGTCATTCTATTTCTTCGGTCTATGATTTGATGGATGCTTGTAATTTATGTATTTGATTATGTTGGCCCCCGGCTGTATACTTCCTGTATACTCGGGTGACTCATTATTAAGTTCTTGAATAAAATTTCCTTTACTTATCAAAGAAAAAAAAGAAAACAAAAACAACCAAAAAAAAAAAAAATCCACATTTTAGGCCATACTCTTTGAGTTTGAATTCACATGCAAAGGATAGTGAGTTTGAATTCATTTTACAATTCACCCAACATCCCATTTCTTATTTTTCATATCATATCCGACACAATTTAATTTTTTATTCATTTCACTATCTTTCTCTCTCATCCTCACCGTCTCACTCTTCAGTCTCTTTATCCATAGCAGTTCTATCTCTTCCTCACTGTTTCTCTATCTTCACTTAACTTTCTTCACCTACAATCAAAACCAGCCACCACCTCCATCAAAACCCATCCCAAGACAAACCCCATAGCAAAAAAAACCAATAAACTTAGCAACAACCACCGCCACTACAACCATCAGAAGCCACCAACCATCCATCAACAGCCACAACCATCAGCAAACCCCTACACACACACACACACACACACACACAAAAAAAAAAAAAAAAAAAAAAAAAAAACAAACAACAACAACAAAAAAAAAAAAAACCAAGATCAGACAGAACCACAACTCACTACCACCACTATCATCGAAACCCAACACTGCAAACCATCGAAACCCAAAATCATCACCACCACAACCCAACCATCAACAACTCAATTTCAACCACCCAACCTACATCCTGATCTCATTGACAGCCAATTTGATGGTCGTAGAAAGGGAGGAGAGAGAGGCGAGAGTGCTGGGTTGAGCAGCATGGGGAGTGACAGAGAGAGATAGATCGACAGAGTATTGAGAGAGATGAGAGACTGGGAAGAGAGAGAGAGAGAGAATAAAATATCCATTTTATTTTTATCAACACAGCTACAGTAACTTCTATATTAAAGAAATTACTGTAGCTTGATGCTGAAAAAATTTAGCAATAGCCACTCAGGGTAAAAGTGGTTTTGAGTGTGTGCGGTTCTAAAATAGCAATTTGGGGTTTTTTACACCCACCAATGCTAATGCTCTAAGGACACTTACTCAGATTTCACCCCCCCCCCCCCCGCCCCCTAGCTTCGAGGTTATCACCTTATGAGTAGGTAAGCAACCACCCCATCCCCTGTTCGCCATTAACTACCCATGTCTATGATTTTTTAGGCTTCCATATGTGGGGCTTATATTGTGAGTGTTTTCCTAAGCCTTGTTAATTAACATGTCATTAATCATAAATAAAAAGTAATTTATGAATTTATTATTTGTTGAATTGATACCAATCACATTTATTATCACGTAAACTCTTTGAGCACCTAGCTATTTTTGAAGTGTGTGTAGTCCCCCATCCCAAAGACCAAGTAATTACATGGAGGAATTCCTTGAGGCTGATCCCCAAGATGCTAGCTAGGATGATCCTCAAGATTTCATGGATTTATGTGGCTTTGAGAACTAGACTAACCCTTTGGGGTTGAGGGTAAACCATTTAATCCAATAGTGCTACACACATTTTTCACAGCTTGTTGAGGTGGTAAAGTTGTAGTTTATTTTCATCCATCATTGATACACTTTATTATCTACCAATGGCAACTTAACAGACACCTCAACAATGCTGAAAAACTGATGAACTAATGTGTTTATTACATTATTGGTTTCCATCAAAGTCCTTGTTATATGATTATTTTAGTCATTTTCTTTGCAGTCCATTTTATAGCAGATTCTCGTTTGTTCTTTTGATAACTGATATTATACATATTCATCAGAAAAAAGAACTTTAATAGTATTTGTTGATTCCCATTAGTGACATTAAAAAATTTTCAAACTTTGTCTACAATCGCAATAACAAATTCATGGTGCCTGTCCCTTTCATCTTCACCTAAGTATAGCTCCCATCAATAAAATCTTTCCAAGAGCATAATTTCTGTTTTAGTATTACAGAGAAAAATAGTTCAAGCGAGCAACAATGCATTGCAGAAAGAGGGACAGACACCATAATAATCCAAAGAATATATATAACTATTTAATAAATAATAATGCGTTGAGAACTTAGCTAGGTGCAAAGAAATAAAAAAAGTGAAGGAAATAAATTGTAGCCAATAGAAAAATAAGGAAGCCATTTAATAGTTCCAAACAAATAAAACCACTTTGCATACTTTCAATAAGCCAAACCAAATTATATGGGAATGACAACCAAAGACAAAATATAAGTATTAGAATTCTAGTTTATTTGTTTTGAAGTACCTCACATGCATACAAAGAGAGCTTGTGCTTATGGACTTCTTAACTAAGGACAACCCAGAAGCATAATTTTAAAAGGAAGAGAACAATACATAAGTACCTTTGGCAGCAAAAGCTTTCCAGTTTTAAGATTTACTTGCTTGCATAAGCACATGTTTTCTTCTGCTTTTTAAACACCTTTCTTATCATTATTTATTCTTTCAAGTCAACGTGCTAGGAGTCTCATTATTTGTTCTTTGAAGATGTCAACACATGTTGATAGTGATTGCAAACCCAAAGACCAGTAAGCTTCTTGCTCTTACATCACTATTGGATCTCAAAAACCCATGTTTTGGATGGCATTCGTGAACTCCTTAACAATTGCACAACTCATGCACTGCCTGTGTCATACATTTCTTTAGAGCCTCATCAATCTTTCTTCTTTGGGCAGTGTACCTTCCCAAAAGCACAACAGCAGCATTGAGAACCTTTTTAAAAAATCAAAACAAAATTGAAAAGAAAGAAAGAAAAAAAGAAAAAAGAAAAAAAAAATTCAGTTACTCACATATGTCATATGTAACCACATAATAACTTATTCCAATTATAATATTTGCAGTGGTATGCATATAATGTATTTGCACTTTGAAATTTTTTGAATGACAAACTATAGGCAACAAGAGTGCATATTTTACCCTTCAATTGCACTTGTATTCTTGTCTCCTAGCCATGTGACAGTTTCCTCTCAGGAACAAGTCCAATAATCTTCCATTAAGGGAGCAACTAGCACAGTTAAGTAGCACAAATCACTGATCCAAAATGACCCCAATTAGTGAAATTGCTAAGAGTCTCATTGACAACTCTAATCAAACTTATGGTGGGCAATCCATTGATAAATGCATGCAGCAACCAACGGAACTTGAATTAAGACGAAAGACAGTGACTTACATGTAATCAAGAGGAAAAATTGATTAACCATATGGGTCACTTTTACTAGATTCCTCTAATTGCTTAACTGCTCACCACATTCCTTGTACTCATGACTCCTCACAATCAGAGTTACCATGGGTCATGAATTATGGGAACCTTTCAATCCTTTTTGGGTTTGGTATGTCATTAGAACTTCCTTCTCCACTAGGTCCAGCCCCATCAGAATCATCACGGTTACGTTTGGCCTTGTTACCCACCATTACCACTGTTGAATTGTCAGAATTATGATACGGAATATCTAAGCCCTCATAAGGAATGATGCTGTTGTTGCTACTTTGTGCCATAGTTCCGTTGAGATCTTCAATGTCTTTCTTGTGTACCATACGCAACCCACATTTCTTCACCTCCAAGCTGTGTGTTTTAATTCTAATTCCAATCTCACCAAATCCATTCACATCACATTCGCACAATGATTTTATGTCTTTCTCCCAGTATTGAGGAAGGAAATAAAGTAGCCAAATATGATCTGATAAAACACCAATTGTGACAGTGCTTGCTGCAGGAGACATTTTTTTTCCATTGACTATCAACCAACATAAAATTGAACCATGGTAGTGGGTTTGGCGCCTATTGAGAAAGGAAATAGAGTAGTCAAATTGATGTGGATTATAACAAAATACAACTGAAACAGCAATCCCCATCCACTCATTACACAAATGAGAAGAAGGTTCTTTTATATGAACTTCGGTCCCTCTACTTTGATGCCTAAACCACTCCGGAATTTCACTTCCAGGAATAACCATTTGATATATGTTGTCAAGAGAGAGTCCTTGAAACATACAACAAATATTGTTTAGAACATGCACGCATAGAGAGAGAGAGAGAGAGAGAGAGAGAGAGAGAGAGAGACCTTAAGGGACCTTTTCATCACTGCAAAAAACATGTCAATGAAGCCTTTATTCTCAGCCAGTTTATTGCAATCTGAAAGGTGGAGAATTGGCGCAATTGAAGAATTTGGTTTCAATAGATCTTGTACTGTTTCTAGTGAGGTACAACCAAATCCCCAAATATAACCAATATTTAATGGAAGCTTTGGCAATGATCGAAGACTAGTGCAATTCTCCAAGGTCAAATGTCTCAGAATAGATAATTGAGAGATGCCTTCTGGAAGGCAGCCAAAATTATTTCCACTTAGATCTAATCATTCCAAAGAGAATAAGCAACAAATGTCATTGGGGATTGCATTGAGATTGCAATAACTTAGATTCAACTGGGTTAAAGAACACAAACCCGCTAGAGAAGTTGATAACACGCCCATGGGATTGGGATTTCTCGGTATAAATCCACCGAAAGCTAGTTTTTTAAGAGTTATGAAGAGAGCATTTAAAGGCAGCATCGGCCCTATAGAAGTTCCACTCACATCAAGCTCCTCTACACTTTTAGCAATCCCCAAGTTCTCTAGTAGTTTGCCAAGTTTTGAGCACCCAAAAAGATCAAGATTTTTAAGCGATTTCAAATTGAAAAGGGTGCTAGGAAGAGACATGAGACTTTTGCAATCTCTTACACTCAATGAAGCAAGACCAATCAAATTCCCAATCGATGTGGGTAATTTTGTAATAGAAGTTCCATCCAAGTAGAGCTCTGATACACATTCCATGTTTTCCCCAAATTCTGGAATTCTTTTTACTTTTGAGCAATTGGAAAGAATAAGGACCTCAAGAGACTTCATTTCCACCTTATTTGGAAGACTTTTGAGGTTTTCGCATCCTTTTAAATTAAGAAGAGTAAGCTTTTCATGAACTCCAATTGATGGATGTATCTCACATAAATTTATACAATCTTCAAGGACCAATTTCTCAAGAACTGGGACTTTGGTGAAGTCTGCGGTTTTTGTAAGTTTTAGAGACTTGCTCAATCGGATGGATTTTAACCTCTCAAATGACTATTAAAATCCAAAAAAAAAAAAAAAAAACCACATATTAGCTTCTACAAAATCTGAACTTGTAATGGAACTTAAAAATAAAGTTGTACAAGGGTATCTAAATTACCTTCAATTGTAAACTTGGTGGAAAAGATTTTGAAGGGTATCCACTCCAATCAAGAAATCTCAGGGCATTAGGAAGATGTTTAAGATCATGTAAAAGGTAAACATTATCAATTATGAGCAATTTAAGATGATGAATCTTTGATAACGATTCAGGATTCCAATATGCCTCTTTTGGTTTAGGCAACTTTAGGACTATGCCTTGGATTGCTTTCGTTCCCTAATAATCACAAACAAAAGGGATTAGTGAATTGCATAATGTAAGATTACCAAAATCTCTCTAAGTCAAACACTATTAAATAATATAAATGGGTATACGCTCAAGTTTTCAAAATAACCTCTTACCAAATTATTTGTAAGTACATTGTTAATGTCCTCCAATAACCACAGTTTGCTACGCTGTCCAGGCTCTGTAGGGCACTCTTGATGAACTATGTTTCTTCCCATTTCTTGTAGTAAATCATGCATCCAAAAATGATTGTATCGCAATTTTATGAGAGATTTTTCAATAAGAACATTTAATCCAATTTTTGGGTAAAGCTCAAGATAATCTAGAATTTCTATGAGACTATCTTGATCTACATGATTAAAGAAACATGCCATATTTAGAAAAATTTCCTTCTCTGCTTCATGTAGCCCATCAAAACTTATTTTAAGTACTTGTTGAATTTCAGGAATAGGAAATTCTTTAAGCCTATCTAAAGCACTTTTCCATTCACCGATACTTCTATTGAACAACAATGAACCCAAAACCTCAATAGCTAAAGGAAGGCCATTAGCATAATATACAAAATCTTTGGACAACTCCAAATAATCTTTGGGAGGATAGTCTTCCTTAAAAGCTTTCAAACTCATAAGATGAAGAGCTTCATCATCATTCAATCCATCAACCTCATATATTCCATCTACATCAAGTGACTTTAGCAAATGCTTATCTCTTGTTGTTATGATAACTCTACTACCTAAACCAAACCAAATGTGATTCCCAGCTAACTTGCTTAATTGGTCTAATTGACTAACATCATCAAGAACAAGAAGAATTCTTTTATGACGTAACCTATTCTTGATCACAAAAGTTCCATGATCAACATCATGTATACTCATGCTTTCATTCAAAATTTGAAGAATGAGTTGTTGCTGTAATCGAACTAAACCATGTTTTTCAGAAACTTCCCTAACATTATCAAGAAAACAACAGCCTTCAAATTTATTAGAAACCGTGCGAAAAACAACTCTTGCTAGAGTTGTTTTACCTATTCCCCCCATCCCCCAAACCCCTATAATGCGAACATCGTTTAACCCTATATTTAAATACGACTCCAATTTCTCCCCTCGAGAAACCAGTCCTACAAAGTTTTTTTTTATAGAAAGTCCTACAAAGTCCTCAATATCTTCTGAAAATGAATTACTCGTCAGTTCATCCCATAACATTTTCACAATGCTTTGGACCATGTATGACTCAGGCCTACAATGAAGAGAAAAAATGTTGTTAGTTTAAACTACCAACAAATATGAACTTAGATTAAGGTTTGATTAAGTTCAAAACAAGGTTGAAGATATATATAATAATAATAATAATAATTTATTTTTTGAATGTTTAAAAGAAAGATATATGTCAAATTGGATTACCTATCTTGTAAATGCCACCCAGATAAATTGGCCACTTCTCTCAAAGCAGCTCTCCACTTTTGCACCTTTTGTATGTTCTCCTTGAGACGTTCTTCATGTTCAACAAAGGCTTCAGCAAAGGTTCCAGTTTGTTTCTGCACATCAGATGGATCCACATTGTAAAAAACCGGTAGAACTATCATTCCTATCTCTTTCATACATTCAATGATTTTTACGAGTTCATCCAAACACCAAGTAGAAGATGCATAGTTTTTTGAGAGGATGACAATTGCAAATCTTGATTCTTCTATTGCCTTCAAGAGCTCTAGTGATATAGATTTTCCTCTCACAAGTTTTTCATCATCTCTAAAGGTGAAAATACCCTTAAGTTTCAAGGCAGCATATAGATGGTCCGTAAAATTATTGCGGGTGTCCTCACCTCTAAAACTGAGAAAGACATCGTATTTCCATCGTGGTGTTGAAGACGAAGATGAGGCTTTTTGAGTGCTTATGGAAGTCATTGGAAATATACTGACAAATATTAAACCAGATAAAAATGTACATTCAATTAGAATTGAAAAATAAATGTTATACATATATATATATATATATATATATATATAATTAGAGAGAGTGAGATGAAGAAGAGAAAAATTTCATGTGGATTTTTCATTATTTTATTTGACATTATAATAGTATTAAATTAAAAGAAAAACATTATTTCATTTGACGATCACAATTATTACAAGAGGAGAAATTCAGATATAAAACAATAGGAAAACTCAAAAATCCAATAAACAAAATTTATGTTCCTCCCCTGTTCCTCTGCTTTCCCATCAAAGAAATAGATATTGAACACAAACTAAAGATAAAATAATAAAAAATAAAAAACTGAGAATTCACATAAAGTATTGCATAAGAGAAGAGAGAGGACCTTGAGAATGCAAATCACGCTGTCAAGGTCGAAGAGATCAAGAGGTTCAAAGTTCAAACGATTGGTTTAAAAACCTTTTCGTGTGCTTAGTCTGAGAAAAGAGAAGATAACAGGGACAGACTGTATGATGAAGAGGAAAACTATGCTGGCATTGAGGAAAATAGAGAACAGTAGAGATATTGTGTACAGTAATGGGGACAACTTGTGGGGTTCTGTTCTGTTGGAGAGTTTAGGAAAGTTCTAGGGAGTTACCTGATTGCATCTTATACTCGGTCAAAACTAGATATCGCAAAGCGAGTCGGATCGGGTCAATCGGGTTACGAGTCGGGTCAAGTTAACATGTATTTTCACATGATTTTTTTAAATTATTTTTTATAAAGAAAACAATATGTATTTACCATTTGGAAAGTCATACAATAAATTATTTGATGTAAAATGCATTGCTTTAAATTCACCACTTATATCAAGAATGAACTCAGAGACGTTGAAGAAATTATGTGAAAGGATTATATGATGCAGATGGGCAGTGGACAACTCACCCAGGCCGTGTGGTTGATACAATTGTGGGCTTTTACTAGCACCTTTTCACATCAAGCAGTCCGAATGGCTTTGATGACATTCTTGAACAAATACCCACAACAGTGACCGAAGACATGAATAAGGAGTTGACAGAAACTTTTACAACACAGGAAGTGGAAGATGCAATAAAACAGATGGCACCCCTCAAATCACTCGGCCCGGATGGTATGCCTCCATTCTTTTATAAAAACTATTGGTCTTTAGTAGGTAATGATGTTATTGAGGCTATCTTACATTATCTAAATACTAGTAGTCTTCCTAGCGCTCTTAGCCATTCCTTTATCACTCTTATTCCCAAAGTTAAAAATCCGGAGTATGTCTCACAATATCGGCCTATTAGCCTAAGCAATGTTTTATATAGAGTGTTTTCTAAGGTTTTGGCGAATAGGTTGAAAAAAAATTTGCCACATATTATTTCTGAACATCAAAGCGCTTTCATGACGGAACGCTTAATTTCAAATAATATTATGATAGCCTTTGAAACTTTGCACTATATGAGAAATCACTCTACAGGTACCACAGGTTATATGACTCTGAAACTGGATATGAGCAAGACCTATGATAGGGTAGAATGATTATATATGAGGAAAGTGATGGAAAAAATGGGTTTTGCGGAGTCTTGGATTAAACTGATGATGGAATGTATTACCACAGCCACATACTCGGTATTAATCAATGGAGAACCCCATGGAGATATCACACCTACTAGAGGGCTTCGTCAAGGCGACCCCCTTTCACAATACTTATTCCTCTTGTGCACTGAGGGCTTTCATGGCTTGTTGAAGAAAGCTGAGACCATGGGAGATATAAGGGGAGTATCCATTTGTAGAAGAGGGCCTCAGTTAACACACTTACTCTTTGCAGATGATAGCCTCATTTTTTGTGGGGCAAATGACAATGAATGCCAAAAGCTTTTGGAAATCCTAGCTATATATGAGCGAGCATCAGGGCAACAAATCAATCGCTCAAAAACCACACTCTTTTTTAGCAAATCCATGTCTCAAGCCATGCAAGATTCCATTAAAGTTGCTCTTGGGGTGCAAGTGGTCCAACAATATGAAAAATATTTAGGACTACCATCTTTTATTGGCCGAGGAAAGAAGGCGAGTTTTGATAACATTAAACAAAGAGTGTAGAAAAAATTGCAAGGGTGGGAGGGGAAACTACTTTCCCAAGTAGGCCATGAGGTTCTAATTAAAGCTGTGGCTCAAGCCTTACCGACCTATACAATGTCGTGCTTTAAATTACTTGCTGGTTTATGTCATGAAATAGAAGGTTTAATCAGGAAATTTTTTTGGGGCCAAAGAAGGGATAGCCAAAAAATACACTGGATTAAGTGGGAAGACTTATGCAAGTCGAAGGATCAAGAGGGGATGGGATTTAAAGACCTCTCCAAATTTAACAACGCCTTGTTAGCAAAAACGACTTGGCACCTGCTGCATGACAAGAGTTCGCTCTTTTATCGAGTATTTAAGGCTAAGTACTTCCCCCATAGTTCAGTTATGGAGGCTACTAACCCAAGCTCATCATCCTATGCTTGGAAGAGTGTTCTACGAGGCAGAGAAGTAATAAAAAGGAGGGCAATCTGGCGGATTGGAGATGGAAAATCTACAGCTATTTGTGGGGAGCGTTGGCTTCCAAATAAGTTTGCACCTAAGGTGGTATCCCCGTGTATGGCAAACCTGGCTGATGCTAAGGTTAGTTCGTTCATTGATCAAGAAAATAAAAGCTGGAAAGTGGAAGTTATTGATACCATACTGCTGAACTTTGAAGCTAAAATGGTTAAAAAATTTCCCTCAGCCACACAGATCAACCTGACCAGCTCTTTTGGCCCTTCAATCCTACTGGAGAATATTCAGTAAAATCTGGATATAAATTTTTGCAGCACGAAGCTCAGAACTTGCAACCGAGTCAATCAAATACTGATCAACTTAAACCTCAGTGGAAAGCGATTTGGAGTTTACCGGTTCCGAGTAAGGTGAGAAATTTAGTTTGGAGAGCAACAAAAAATTCTTTACCTACTAAGACAAATCTGGTTAAACGAAAAATCATCAATAGCACTACGTGTGAAAGCTGTCAGCAAGCCAATGAAGACGTGTGTCATGCTCTGTTCCATTGTCCAAAGCTGTCGGACTTGTGGAACAAAGTTCCCCTGTGGAATCACGACAATCTTCGCCAGGCAGCAACTTTTATTGATCTAACCAGTTGTGTTTTTGCAGAAAACAGGGACTCGGCTCTTTTTTCCATGGTGATTTGGGCTCTATGGAACCGAAGAAATAACCTTAGACTTGGAAAAGCAGTCATCTCCCTTGATCAGGTGCTACATCAAGCTAAGGACAGGTTGCGGGAATATGCACTCCACAATACATCTCACACTATACCAGTGAGACGCCCACCAACGAGATGGCTTCCTCCGGATCGTCCACTTTACAAACTGAATTTTGATGGAGCGTTGTTTGAAGCAGAGCAATGCGCTGGACTGGGCGTGATTCTTAGGAACTCCGAGGGTCAAGCTATGGTCTCACTCACCGAAAGAGCTACGCTTCCCTTCACAGCCATTGAGGTCGAAGCAATGGCAGCTAGGAGAGCTTTACTTTTGGCCTTGGAGACAGGTTTTGATCGAGTGATTCTGGAAGGAGACTCTCAAGTTCTCATCACAGCCCTCCAAACTAATTCGTACACTTTATCCCATTTTGGTCATTTAGTTTAGGACATACAGTATCTTGCCTCTTGTTTCTCAGAGATACATTATTCCCATGTTCGCAAGCATTGTAACACTGTAGCTCATGCTTTAGCAAGAATAGCAAACTCTATTTCCCATTATCAAGTCTGGATGGAAGATGTACCACCAGATATTACCTTTGTATTAGAGGCCGACTTTCTTGGCCTAGCTAATTGAAATGCAAAATCTTGTTTCTCAAAAAAAAAAAAAAAAAACTTAGTTAAACTTATTAATACTTATTCAGTAATTTTAAAATTATACAAATCCTAACACTCTTATCTAAAACAAAATAACACAAAGATAAATAAAACAAATACACAAGTTTTATTTCTACACAATATCAACATCCCAAAATATAAAACAAAATTACAAATGACTTATTGGATAACTCATTTGACAAAGAATAAAAACATATAAGAAGTTTACAATCTTGAAAATTAATTTTATAATCTATTATCAATTATGGTTGGCACTTTATTTCAATTTGAGATATACATTAAAGTTTGATTGTTTACTTATTTATACATGGTTTCTTTTATGAATATCATATTATTGTTAAGCAACACACACTCTAGGAAATATCATAATTTATTTTAAAAAGCCGTTTATTTTGGACATAAATTGTTAAAAAAAAATAGGTTTAAGCATTTATAATTTATGCTAATTTAATACTTTGGCTTCACTATTTTCACACTTGTGAATATTTCTCACACATGTCTACAATTTTAAATCTATGTTTTTAACTCTACTGTAACCAGATTATCTTGGCATATACTTTGCTATTTGATATCTAAAAATATTTACTTATTACAGAATGCTCAACCATTCATTTTTTAATTAATTTGCATGCAGTTATATAAATGTCTTAATTGTTTCCTTAAACCTCACAACAAAAAATTAAACTAATATTGTTTTAATTTTATTTTTTTTACCCCAAAATAAAAGTTTTAAAAAATAGTTCGAGTTCGGGTCGGGTCGGGTCGACTCGCAAAAAACACAGGTTGGGTCACAGGACAACTCGTTTTTGCTTCGGGTAAAAAAATCAGGTTTGGGTCAGGTTGGGTCAAAAAATTCTAACCTGTTTTGCCATGTCTAGTGAAAATTGAAAAGTGAGGGATGGAAAACACATATTAGGGAAAAAGTTGGTGGAAAATGGAAATTGTGAGTTTTCCTCTGTTTAGTTCAAGAAATATAGGAAAGAAATATCAAATATGAATATAGAGAGGGTCCCATGTTTTCCACCGGCCCACCAAAACCTATCCTCCCAAATAGGAGAAAGATTAGAGAAGAAAATGAGATTTTTTTTTCATAAGGAAAATTCTATATTTACATTTCTTTATAGTTTTTTTTTTTTTTTTTTTTTTTCATTTTACGTTGTGCAGAATACTGAAAAATATTTTATACAACATTTTCATATATATAGTCAAACACGGTAAAATGAAAATATTTTCCTACAAATATTTTATATTTGCAAATATTTTACGTTGAAAAAAATAGAGCGTTACTTGCAACATAAATTTACACATCGCAAATATATAAAGGTCATTTTTGTAATTTGATAATTACAACTTAGAAAATGGAACCAACATTCGGGTGGCCTAGTTGGTAAGATAGCGGGCAAACAAGTCTCAGGACTTGGGTTCGAGCCTCAAACAACTAGCTATGTGTTAATGCTCCTTATATCTCATCTCCATCTCAAACGGTCAACCTAAAAAAATAAGTGAGTTCCTCACACAAACCAAGAGTATGAGGTCTCGCTTAAGAACGGGTAACGCCTAGATAGAGAAGCCACACTGGTCACCCTCCCTCTACCCATTTTTCGATTACCAAAAAAAACTTAGAAAAGGGAGAAGATACATGGAGTTTTCACCTAACCCACTCAATTGTAAGGCTCACACATTATGAGTGAGATGCTGTATGAAGTGAAAATGTAGTATAGTTTCACTAGTGGAAAAAGGGATTTAAATTTTAAATGTCATAGGTGCACAAGGATGCACCAACTACTTGAACAGTTTAACTACAAAATCTTGGTTAGAGGAAAATTGAAAGCAAATGTTCATTTTTGCTCTTTCATTTTAACGTTCAACCACTCAGTTTTATCTAACTATCTTCTTTCTTTGTGTTTTCAATATTGTTTGCTAACAACAGACCATATTCATCTGTTTCAGGTTGAGAGGCAACTACATTCTCACAACTTTGGAATTATTTCTCTCTCTCTCTCTCTCAAAACTACGAAAGCTGATTTTTTTTTTTTTTTTGGGTGTTCTTATTTGTTATTTTATCAAAGCACTGCTATGATCCAATGGGTGTTTTTGGCTATTCCAAGAGTTAGTAATTATGTGATTGTTTAGGGTTGGGAGTAAGGATCGGGATTCAAGTTTCCAAAAGTGAGCTTCACATATATATATATATATATAAATATTTATAAACACACACACACACACTAAGATGTGGGTTCTATTTGTTTTTGAAAGTTTGCATGCCTAATTACTAGGTGCTAATTTAGACTCTCAATTTTAATTACACCTAATTCTAGATCCCACAACACGACTAGTTGCATTGCCACGCCTTTCCAGCTGAAATTTGGCTAAGGTCCAAAGCTTCCTAATGTCCAATACACTTAACACTCAGTAATTGTGTAGTTTGTGTCTGGGTTAATCTCAGGCAAGTTAATGAGAGAGGAAAGAGAGTAGAGAAAATATAAGGGAATTGAGTAGTAATTGTATGCTCAAAATCACTAGCTCTCCAATGGTATTTTTAGGGTTTTTTTTTTTTTTTTTTTTTTTTTCTCAAAAACTCTCTTTACAATTTCATGGGAAATGGGGATATATATAATGTAAGAAAAAATGATGAAGGTTGCTTCTAGAAAAATAGTTGGCAGTGTAACTCACGGTCACTAGCGGGTAGGCCAACTCATGAGTCACTTGCAAGGCACACCAGTTATAACTAACTTTTGAACTTCTTCATGTGCTCCTCATATGTCCACTCACTAGTGCTGTAGTCTCGTGCTAGTCATGAATCAATCCTAAGTTCTACTGGATGTGTAATTCTTCACAAACTCTATACCTAACCCATATATATTAAACCCCACAAAAATACAAGGAAATAAATGCATGAATTACAATAAAATTGGTACGGAATAAAGCCAACAAAAACATTAGGGAAAAATCACAACTTAACCATTTTGACTCAAACAATTCTTAGTCTAGTGAGCTAGAAACTTATTTTTTTAACCTTCCGCTTCTAAAGTTTATGTTCTATTAAGAAATTTTCTTGTTTATTATAAGGTTCCTTTTACCTTCTTCTTCTTCTTCCTACCTTTTTTAAAAATTATTTTATTAGATCCTCTTATCTTGATTGATTGTTATTGACAACTATTTATATATAATGATTAATGATGATGTGCTAAAATCGTCAGTGAGTTGTAAGCTACAAATAACTCTAATGGGTACCTGTGGAACAAGAACAAATGGACCAAAATACTGGTGTGGTACCGGCCAAGGACCTTTCAAAAGTCAAGTTAGTGAATGAGTAACCTCTGAGAACTCTATAGTGAGAGTGATAGGGATCTTCTGCGTACCTAAGAAAAGCAGAGGGATGGTGCTTATATAGTGGCTGGTAGTGGACCAAGATGTCCTTAAGAGTGGGGTATTTTCCTTATAGAGAAGATCTGGTATTAGGGTTTCCGAGATTGTAGGGTGTTATTCCATATAAGGGAGATACGAATCCGTAGCGAGCCCACCTTGTGTGGTATGCAAGATGTTTCCTTATATAAACTTTTCGTGAGGACCAAGGTCACACGGGACCTGTCGGCTTTCATTCATTCCGTCGGCCTTCATTCACCCCGTCGGCCTCCTGTTTACTCGTCGCCTTCTACTTGCCCGTCGCTTTCTGTGTCAACTTCTAAGCGTTCCTTCTACTCCTGTGGGACTAACGGGCCTGTGAGCGCTGTCAATTCCAACGCACGGCACGCATGGGCCTTGGTCAAAATCACCCTCATCAATTAAAAAAATATATCTTATGTACATGTAATAGGGACATAAGAATAAATTCATGCAAATTACATTTTTTATCCTCTTATTTTTCTTTTCAACCAAACAAGGAAAATTTATATAACTTTTTAATCATTTCAGCCAAAAACATATACTAAAAAAAAATCATTTCCTATCATCCAATCATTTTCCATTTTCTCTTTTCTTTTTTTCTTTTTTCTTTTTTTTTCCCATCCTCTTAACCAAATAGAACCTTAGTCCACTTGTTGGGACTTGATAATTGAGCTTTCATTGATTTCCTTGCGCCTACAATCATATAAATATCAAAATTATGACTTTTTAAGGCTTTTAATCAAGGTTGTCAAAATCGGAATCCTACGTAGGATCGTGGGAGGTAGGTGGGATTGTAGATCGTAGGATCGGATCGTGGATCGTAAGATCCTACTGATTTTCAGATTTAAAGCAAAAAACATATTGATAATGACTTTGTATTTTGAATAATCACAAAAATTGTGATTTTATCCATAAAAAAAACAAAGATTTGCATCATATGATGTAATTTGCATGTCATACATCATTATGTTTATACTAAAGAAATAAATATGTTTAAGTTTTGACCTAATGTATCTAAAAAGTTCAATATATATTTAATTAGCAACCAAATACCAAAATATTTATCAACACATATGGAAATGTTTTCTAAGTTCCAAGTTTAAAATCCAAAATAAGTTATCAAATGGAAACTAGCTAACTAAAATATGAAATCCAAAAGCAAGATGAATATTAAGGCAAAGTGAACATTTAATTATTCTCATTCTAGGGTTCTTATAACCAATGTCCTAATTATTATTATCCAATTCATCATCTATGTAGACATTGTATATTTGTATACTAGAGTTGCAAAAAAGATTAAGATACAACTTCACACTTAGCTATTCAAGTTATACCACTCAGCAACAATTATAGAGCATGCTAAAAAAAAATCAATCAATCAATATACAAATACAACCATACTAATAAAATTATATATAAGAAAAACATTTTAGTAATATTAGAACACAAGTTAGTATATTGATCAAACATATTTAACAAGATTATAGCTTAAAATGTAGCAAAGCCAATATAAATTCTTCATTTAGAAATGATGAAGCATTTCTTCATTTTGATTACAAGTGAACTAGAAACTATAAAACATTTGCTTAGGTTAACATAATTACACAAAAATATATAAAAAGTCATACCATCACAACATAGAAAATTAAAAACCCTTAAAGTTTCATCAAAACCAAAAATTTATCCTCATAAAAAAAAATAAAAAAATAAAAAAACCAAAAACTGATGTTTTGGTAGGATCAGGAGAATCGGTAGGTTCCCATACGATCCTATACGATCCTACAATTTTTGCGATTCTAGTGCGATTCTAAACGTTTTGGTGAGGTGAGATCGTAAAATCGTGGAATCCTATGATCCAGATCGCGATTTTGACAACCATGCTTTTCATGAATTTTTTTTTTTCTAACCCTTTTCATGATTTCATCACATAAAATCAAAAGCTAAATATTGTTCGACTTGTAAAATTATATTGAGACTTATGAAAGTGACTATTGAGGACAAATTTTTCACACCACATGGAATTTATTTCATTGGCAACTCGCACCACATCAACAAATTATGGATTTTGGAAAAACCTTTTTTAAAGCCCAAAAGAGCCCATATTCACAAAATGACGCCGAAGCCCATGGTCCATGGTGATATTATCTCATCAAAGCTCATAGTTCAAGCTCATGGCACAACATCTCATTCTCGGCGCATGATCCAAGCTCATGGGTCTCATCAAATGGATTTTGGGAGTTGTGGCTTGGAAGGCCAAGAAGTATGTTTAGTAAAGCTCCAGTGGTTTAAAGTTGATAAAGGAAAACATATTGCTTGACATGTCTTTCCTAATTTCCTAAACTCTGACGGGTCAGTGTGCAATAGGTAGCATCTGGTAAGTCTCTCAAATCACATAACCCTTAAAATGATAAAACTCCCCATGCTCTTTACATAAAAAGTAATGTTCATCATATAATATAAGTTTAAAAATGTAATTATATTATTTCATATAAAATATATTATTATTTTCATTTAAATCAATCCCAAGCACATGGCTAAATCTATATTATTATCTCATATCTAGCATTATATGCTCTCTTTACTCTCCAAAATTTGGTCAAAACACAAAGAGACCATAATTACATATCTAAAACTTCATCAAATATCAACCAACTAGTCTATTACTTACCAAAATTATATTGCAATAAAACCATTAGCTAAACATATAATTTTCCAAAAGAGGCAACTTAGCCAAAAATACCAGCAATAGTTCCAGCAGAAACTGCCTTAACTCCAGCAAAAGCTGCAACAACTCTAGCAGAAATAGCAACAGCTCCAGCAGAAGCTGCAGTAGCTCCAACAGCTGCTGCAATAGCTCCAGCAACAACTTAGGCAATTGACACATGTCCAAAGTGACATCATCAACCCTTTAATGCCCATTCCCAGTATCTTGCTGCCATACCCAAAGAAGCAAATATCCTATAAAAGAAGTCCTACCATTTTAAGTTAAGATCCTTAGCCTCCAGCTGCAGTACCAGAAATAGGAAGATCCCATAAATGTTATCTTACCATTTTTAACCAAACACATGAATTTAATGCAAAATATTTTCTCCAACAGAAGACCTCACACAGCTGACATCCTCCAGCTGTGTCAGGACAGCTACAGCTGTAGACTCGTTAGCTGTAGCAGCTACTGCTGTACTGCTGCAGCAGCAACCTTAAAGTTCAAACTTTCTTCTTTTGGCTAAAAAACAAAAACCCACTAATGAAATCACTTACTTTGTCAAAGACTTTTCCTTATTTGCTAAATTTCCTTTCAAATAATTCTAATCTAGTTACATACTTGGCTCTATATAAAGAGGACCAAGCCACACACTAACACACACACACACACACACACACACACACACACACACTATCCATCCCTTTCTCATCCTCAATATTCTAAAACTTCATTCATTTTGCCTCCATATCTCTAAACATCTCCACACTTTCTTCATCTCTCATACAAAATCTCCCTTCTTAGAAAGCAATATAACCCATGACATAACACAAAAAATCACTCCAATAGCAGCTATAATCTCATGTATTTACTATATTTAACCTTCATATTATTTATCTCATGCTTCCATATATTTTACAAACACTTTCCTCACAAACTATCTATACATACTTCTCACATATATTTTTAATATATCCTACAAACACCATATCTTACAAAACATATATGTTCCTTGCCATCCCTATACATCTTGAAAGGTACCAATACCTCTTCCAAGAACTTATTACTAAAAGCCATTTCTCATGGAAGGCATATGAACATTAAAGACTAAAAGTCCTTCTCCTAGAAGGCACAATAATTTTAGTCGAAAATGCACTTTTGGTCCCTACATTTTGGACCAATTCTCGATTTGGCTCCTAAATTGATTTCACTCGTAGGTCAGTCCTTGATTTCAGAAAATTGTTTTTATTTTGGTCCCTGCCGTCAACCCAGTAACAAAAAATGCATACGTGGCAAACGGAATGCACTGTTTGCATATTAGATGCTGATGTGGCTAATAAAATAAAATAAAAAACCACCTCAGCATGCCATGTCATCTTCTAATTTAAAAAAAAAAATTAATTTATCAATTTGAAAAAATTAAAAAAACATAAAAACAAAATTAAAAACATAAAAATACATAGTTTCATATTTGAACGTGAATACACAAGAACTCAAGAACATGAACCTAGATCACAAGAACTCAAGAACACAAAATTCTTAGGCGTTTAACATCTTTCCCAGAAAATTTCACCAAACACTGAAAAAATTCACATCTAAAAAGCCGATGCCTAAGATTTTCATCACAACATTTTCTTTCCACCCAAAACCAGAAATTTTCTAATGAAACAAACACACACAAACCCAGCCAATTCGGCCACAATAACAACAAACCCAACCAACCTCATAAATTTTCCTTAAACAATCATCAACATTTTCCCCAGAAAATCAAGATTTTCTTTCAAACTAAACACTAAAATAACTCACATTTAATAAACTGATGCTTAAAGTACATACAAAATCCCTATTCTCCATTGAAACCTCTAACAAATCAAACCCATAAACCCAGATAAATCATCAAATCCACATGAGAAAAGACAAACCCAGAAATTTAAATAAACACAGTAACAAGTGAACAGATCAGAAACCCACCGATCAAGCCACATCAAGCCACTGATCCTACAATCCGAAACCCACATGAACAGATCAGACCACCAATCAAAAACAATGGCGGTGACACCCTCGGCTCACGAAGAGAACGTGTACATGGCGAAGCTTGCTGAGCTAGCCCAGCGGTATAAGGAGATGGTAGAGTTCATGGAGAAGGTCTCGGCGGCGGTGGAGAGCGAGGAGCTCACCGTCGAGGAGCGAAACCTTCTCTCCGTGGCGTACAAGAACGTGATTGGCGCGAGGTGAGCCTCGCGGTGCATCATCTCCTTGATCGAGCAGAAGGAGGAGAGCCGCGGCAACGAGGACCACGTGTCCATGATCCGGGACTACAGATCCAAAATTGAGTCGGAGCTCTCCAACATCTACGACAAAATCCTCAAGCTCCTTGACACCAGACTCATCCCCTTCGCCGCCACCGGCGACTCCAAGGTCTTCTACCTCAAGATGAAGGGCGAGTGAGCTCCGACCATGGACAGTGGAGAGTGAGAGATTCTATCTATTGAGCGTGAAGAGAGTGAGAGAATTTGAGATTATTCTTTCAGTGTAGGGATTTTTTTAAAGCTGATGAGAGGTTAAAGAAAAATAAAAACAAAATAAAAAAGAATTAAAAAGATAATGATTTTTTATTTTTTAAGAAATGATTTTAGTTTAAATTAGATTTAAGGTTTTTAAAAAAAAATTTAATTTACCTTTTTTTAAAAAAAAATTCTGAGTTGGCTTTTTTTTATTAATTTAAATGCTGATGTGGCATTTAAAAAATGCTAAATATAATTTATTATTATTATTTTATTAGCTACGTCAGCAAACAGTGCATTCCGTTTGCCACGTATGCATTTTCTGTTATTGGGTTGACGGCAGGGACCAAAATAAAAACAATTTTCTGAAATCAGGGACTGACCTAGGAGTGAAATCGATTTATGGACCAAATCGAGAATTGGTCCAAAATGTAGGGACCAAAAGTGCACTTTTGCCATAATTTTATGTTAAAGTCATTCTCATGAAAGACATAAATTTCTAAAACTAAAAGTCCTTCTTATGGAAGGCAATAACACCCATATTTGACTAAAAACTAAAAGAGTATTACACTGGGAAAATCATTTAAGTGCATGATAAAGAGGATAAACTTAACCAACCTATGCACACGGCTGAACATGTTCTCTCTCCCTCCAGTTGCACCCATTTTTCCCTTTCAATTGTGAAGTCACCATGAAATGACTTACAATAACACATTGTACCACTGGAATCATTTTATCATGCTACTGAAATGTTATAAGTCCACTAATGTTATACAGCTGAAGCCACAAACTATGAAAATAAGTCATTATATTTTTATCTCCAAAATTATACTATTAAGTATATTTTAATTCAATATCATTGTACCGCTGTACTCATATTATTATGCTCTGTAGCTCACCAATGTTATATGGTTGGAGTCACAAATCATATAAATGATAAAGTGATGCTACATGGCTGGAGTTAGAAACATACAAGATAAGTCAATATTTCTCTATCTTTAAGATTACATTATTAAGTATACATTAACTTGTTATTATTGTACCGCTGGATGCAAGTTACTTTAATATCATCTCACTATTTAATAAAACATGATCTCACTAATAAACCACTAATGAACATATATAATGATAAATTAAATCTATCTCACCACTGGACATATATAAACCACCACTGGACATATATTATTTGGACATGAACCACGGCTGGATATAAACTATTTGACATACATTACTTAGACATAAACCATTGCTGGACATACCTTATTATATTGAACATAAACTATACCGAAGCTGGATATGGACTATTGGACTCATCCCATTATTGGACACATGACAATTAATTAATCATCCTAATGGACATCACTTAACACACATAATAATAACGTTCAACTCACCATTTAATCAAATCTATCATGCTAAACATATTATTTATTTATTTCAATCATTATCATGATTCTAAGACTTTGGGCTTTATCTATTTTGTAGGCTTAAAAATGCACCGGAAGCCATTGGTCTATGTGGCCCAATGTTGAGTTTCAAATTGAGCTCCCAAAACAAATCCGGGTCTAGCAAAGTCACACTTCCAGCGGAAGACACATGGCTACGCACAAAAACCACCCCTGACGGCGACATTTTAACAAATCAAGTTGTTGACCAATTAGACTCTTTTCCCAATGCTTACCTTATGCAACAAAATGTTGAATACAATGAGTTTACTAAGGGTCCATTTGAGAACAACTTATTTAGCTGAAACTAAAAACTTTTTTGTTGAAAGTATTGTAAATAAAGGTAAAAGTTAGCTGAAATAGTGCAGTGGGACCCATGAATAGTACCAAAAAGTGCAATGAGACCCATGAATAGTACAAAAAATAAGCTAAATAGGAAAATAAGTGAAATAATAAAATAAGCTTAGTAAAACTCTAATGCCAAACGCACACTAAGGTGGTCACTTTGGTTTGGTGGAGCAAGATTCAAACAGATGACAGAACCCCTTTCTTCCATCTATTTGTATAAGCTCTAGATGACTACTTAGCTCATTGGAAATATTAGTTGTAAAGTTTTTGGGAACAATAGGTATAAGCTTTACGATTTTTGTCAAAAGGCTTAACTGATTGACATCTCTTAGTGTTTCTAATAAAAAGTTCAATCCGAGAAATCTCACTCTAAGTGTACGATTAGAAAAGTACTCACTCCATCTCTTTGGGGTGATACCAAAAAAGTGAAAAAAAAAAAATTTTCTCAAGAACATTTGATCCTTAATATTACAACTACTAGGATTATGCAGACGCATGGTTCAAAATGTTTTATTTTCAAAAATCAAGAAATGAGTCATTCTTGGTGTTAGGATTAGTGGCCTAAAATCTTATTGTATGTCATGTATGACATTATGTTCTATGTAATAAACTTGTTTTATTATTATCTAAAATAATGGTAGCATGAATGTTTGGACATTATCATATAATCCTTGAGATGCATAGTATGTGATTTATATGATTTAGTCATAGAAAATATAAATCACAAGTTCTTTGTAAACTCAAAATCTTAGTTCGTAGTCGGTGATGAAATTGGGCATTTCATCTGCGAAGACTATAACATATTAATTAAGATGATTTGTCTTGATCATGGAAGTGGAGACTTCTAGTTGATATGTTAATATGTTTTAAGTGCATAAAACATATTAAATTGGACCGCAGTGAGATTTATTATTCTATTAACAACTGTCAAATGAATAATAAATCTCACGGCTTCTCATTTACATAAACTCTCAATCCTAAGAGAATAGTGAAGCCAATCATGAAATGTAGGTTGCTTTAATATATTAGGAGTGAGATCTAGACAAATGGTCAAAACCTCAGTATGTTGGGCAACCACACGTAATGTTGGGCAACCACACGTAATGTTGAAGGAACACATATTCTCAAGATAGAATTCATAGTCTCTTTATAGAGATATAAAATATTCCTTTGATTTAAGTTTAATGTGTTTGGTTATTCCAAGTGTTAGGCCTAACCACTTTAGTAAAGAATTACTAAAGTTTATATTTTATGAAATTAGATTTCATAAAATATATATGAATAACTTAAATGATTAAATTGGGTACTCAAGGACCAAGATGTATTAATCTTCAAAATAACAGTTACACATTATGACTTTGTATTACTAAGAATATTTTCTCGAAAGGGTTGTTTAATAAAGTCTTGGGATATAATTTATTAATAAGGCCTAGAGTGCAATTATATTTATATAGTGGTATTAAATATAATTAATGGTAACTTTGGGTTTGTCAAGAGTTGACAGATAAGTCCAAAGCCCATTGGAGCTAGAGCTTTATTTGTCCATTTTGGTCTCACTCCAAGCCACACACTAAAGCCCAATTGGGCTGGCCCAAAAGGTTAATCCAATTAGATAATCAGTTATTTATTTAATAAGAGTTATTAAATAAAGTAACTGCCAAGTGCAGAAATATATGCGTGATTAAAAAGAGAGAAAGAAACAGAGTTTTTCTTAAGAAAGACACTTGGTTATTCTCTTGAATAATTACATATAGAATTGATTGAGGACCACACATCTTGGGCACATTGTGGAATTGGAGCAAAGATTGAAAGGCTTCTCAAGTCCAATCTTCATTTGTTATGAATTTCACTGCATCGAGGTATGTATTCTTATTCTTTGTTTTTAAAATTCAGATGTTGCAAGTTATCTCTCATGAATGAAGTAGATCCGTTTGTATTCCGCTGCGTGTTTTTGTATGAGATACAAAACTGTGTTTTCTATATGTTTTCCCAACACTTGGTTCTATCATTTTGATACAAAAACGCCTAATGTTCCTCCTCCTGCTTGGTTCTTGGAATGGTGGACTATTTTTGGACTCATTCGAGAAATTTTACCCTATGATCTTAATGTGGCTTTTCAAAAATGGGTTTTGGCTCATTCGACCCCTCATCAATTAACGAAAATCTACCTTCTTTTTTTGAATTATACCTAAGCTTTACTCTCCCTTGGATTCTCCTTTGGGATTATGTGATCATTTCGAATTCCCCTTCAAATGTGATCTCAAGAGAAATTATGGTGAACTGGTGGGATACATACAAAATTGCAAAAATTGTCAATTCAATACAGCAAAATGTATATCCTGAAAAAGGAGGAATTGAAGTCACTGAAGTTGAAGAAAAGAAAGAAAGTCTACTGTTGCAATGGCTAGTTTGTAACGGTAATATTTAGTAAAAAACGATGATGTTTAAGTTAGTGACAAACGTCATCATTTGGACAGAAATTATTCAAGTCTTGTACTTAAGCTGATGACGTTGTTTTAATAACTTTCCTTCTTTACACTTGTTCTGCATCTTCACACAGACTTGCTCTGAATCTTCACACACTCGAGCTTGTCATCCAAGATATTTTCTCCAGTCTTTATAGTTAGTTCTAGATGTAAAACACAATTAGTTTTGGTTGTTAGTTTGTTATTAATTTGTTCTGGGTTAGTTAGAGTAGGAGCTTCTAGAAGGTTCTAGAAGCTAGTCCTAATGTATGCTCTATAAATAGAGCTTATTTATTCTGTATTTAGTTAGAGCTTGATATACAATTTCAGGAAATATCTTCACAGATCTCTCTCTGTCTCTCTTTCTCTTTGCTGTTAATTTCCACCATTGTTGTTTACTCTTCAAGCTCAATTCTTTCATGGTATCAGAGCCACAATCCATGGCTTCCACAACACCAATAGATACTGCACAATCAATTCACACTACTCCAATTCACACAACAACTTCGACTCAATCTCCATTACTGTTACTCTCCAACATGTCCAATCTTATGTCAATCAAGTTAGATTACACCAACTACATTCCATGGAAGCACCAGTTGATCACTATACGGGAGGCTTATTCTCTGATTGAACATATTAATGGTACTACAGCACAACCTTGTCAATATCTACTCGATGCTCAAAGAAATTCAACTATGAATGCGAATATTGATTTTCAAGCTTGGCAAATCAAAGATAAAGCTTTGCTTTCTTTGATCAATTCAACCTTGATTCCTCAAGTTTTCTCGCTTGTTGTTGGAATCACAAACTCAAGAGAAATTTGGAACACACTAGAGCAAAGGTTTATTTCAACTTCTCAAGCTAATATCTTGAATCTGAAGCTTGAGTTACAAAGTCTCAAGAAAGGAAATGAATCTGTGAATAGTTTTCTACAAAAGATCAAGATTGCTCGAGACAAGCTTCTTGCAGTTGGAGTTATTATTGATAATGAAGAATTGCTATGCATTGTTCTTAGGGGCTTGCCAAAGGAATTTGCACATTTCTGTTTTGCAATCAGAACCAGAAGTGATCCTATCACTTATGAACAACTGTCCATCATGCTCCAGAGTGAAGAACAAGCTATGGCTAAAAATTCAAAAAATTTGCCTCACTCTTTGGCTATATATGCTTCTAACAGTAAGCCAAATGGCAATACTCAATCTCAGTCTCAAGGATCTAATAGAGGCAAAGAGAGAAACAACTCTAATAGAGGTAGAGGTGGAGGAAGATATAGTGGTCATGGAGGTAATCAACAACATTACTCAACTCAACCACAACAAAACTATACTCCATAGAACTACCCCAATCAAAGCTCTTCCTCTCAGTTTAGAGGTGGTTAGAACTACAAGAGTGAACATCCTATTTGCCAAATTTGTGGTAAAACAGGTCATCAAGCTCTTAACTACTACCATAGAATGGACTTTGCCTGTTAAGGCAGAAATCCTCCAACCAAACTAGCTGCTATGGATATTGCATCCAATACAGCAATCATCAATAATCAAGATCCTTGGCTAGCTGATTCAGGCACTTCTGATCATCTCACAGCTAACCTCAATAACCTCTCAGTTCAGTCTCAGTACAAAGGACCAGAACAAGTCACTGTTGGGAATGGCCAAACTCTTCCTATCAACCACATAGGTAACACTACTGTTCACCTAAATATCATAACTTTCTTCTTAGAAATGTGTTACATGTTCCCAAAATTTCTATGAACCTTCTTTCTGTTAATAAATTTTGTCTACATAATAACTGTTCTTGTCATTTTAATGCCAATGAACTTAAAATCTAGGATATTCCTATGGGGAGACTCCTCTACAGGGGCTTGAGTGAAAATGGTGTATATCCCATCTACTTAAAGCACTTTTTCAAGCATCCCTCAACTCTTGCTTCATCTTAGACTCACAACCCTTCAGCCTTTCATGTAAATAAATCAAATAAGTGGTTGCTATGGCATCACAGGCTAAGACATCCAAGTGATAATGTACTTGGCAATGCTTTGTCTTCTTTGAATTATTATATTGTTTTCAATGAATCTGAGTTTGTTACTCATTGTAAGCACTGCCTCAGTGGCAAGATGCACAAAGTTCCTTTCAATAAATCTGATTTTCAGTCTACAAAACCCCTTGAGTTGATTCACAGTGATGTCTATGGTCCCGCTCCCATCATCTCTATAAATGATTTTAAATACTACTTGGTTTTCATTGATGATTACTCTAAATTTGCTTGGGTTTATCTTCTCAAATATAAGTCTGATGTTTTTGATATTTTCAAGGCTTATATTGAAAACCAACTTGATTCCAAAATTAAGATTTTAAGAACTGATGGTGGTGGTGAATTCACCTCCAATGCCTTTAATCATTTATGCTCTTCCAATGGCATTGTTCACCAATTGTCATGCCCACATACACCTCAGCAAAATAGTATAGCAAAGAGGAAGTATAGGCATTTGATTGAATGCTCCCTAACTATGCTTTCTCATTCAAACTTACCTTAGTCATATTGGTCTTATGCTGTATCCACAGCCACTCATATTACAAATAGACTACCTACACCTGTTTTACATAACCAATCCCTTTGGGAATTACTTTTCCAGTCTAAACCTGATTTAACTCATCTCAGAACCTTTGGGTGCACTTGTTTTCCTTTACTCAGACCTTACAATATACATAAACTTCAACCACACACAAAGCCTTGTATTTTCCTTGGTTACCTTGCGTATTCCAAAGGTTACATCTGCCTAGAACCTACCTCATCTCGAATTTACATTTCTAGGCATGTTTTGTTCAATGAAATTGAGTTTTTACCATTAAATTCTAAGTCTTTATTCACTGGTTCTTCCACTGAAGCCTCTGATGTGTCTCGTCTCTCATTGGTTGTCTTTCCTATATAATTTGTCCTTTTCTCACTCATCTAAGCCTCCATCTCATCATGTCTCTTCCACCATTCCTCCATCTGCAAACCTATTGCCTTTAGCTCCCATTGTTCCTATTGTATCTGGTCCTGATCCTACACCATCACTTGTCTTGCCTACTAATCCAGCCTCTGATCTTGCACCACCATCTGCCTTACCTACTGCTCTTGATCTAAAACTATTACACATTCTATTTCTAAACCTCTTCACCCTTCCCCTTCATTGCTGCTACCTATCTCCACCACTACCAACATTCATCCCATGACTACAAGGTCCAAATATGGCACTTTTAAGCCTAAAGCCCTTGTTGTTTCCAAGGAAGGCTCTAAGTCCTCATTAGCTCCCAAGGTTAAAATTGATTACACTTTAACTGAGCCTCCTTCCTATAAGGTTATTGCTTAGTATCCACAATGGTGCTCAGCTATGGATGAAGAGTTTGAGGCTCCTCAGAGGCAAGGTACTTGGTCTTTAATTCCTGCCTCTCCATCTCAGAACATTGTTGGTTGCAAGTAGGTCTTTAAAATGAAGCATAACAATGATGGAAGTATTAGCAGATATAAAGCCAGATTGGTTGCAAAAGGCTTTCATCAACAATATGATGACATTGTTCTTACAGGCAACAATCCTTCTTTCTTGGACACCTTTATTCAGCAGCTTAATCAGGTTTTTGAGCTCAAAGATCTTGGCTCTCCTCATTATTTTCTTGGTCTTCATATTACAAGAACTTCTAGAGGCCTTTTTCTTAATCAGTCCAAGTATACTCATGATCTTTTGCTCAAGCACAATATGCTTTCCTCTAAAGCTGATCGTACTCCATGTGCTCCCAATTTGAGATGAGGGAGCTTTTCTTGCAAATCCTCATTAGTATAGAAGTCTGGTGGGTTCTCTTCATTACCTTACCTTCACTAACCTTGATCTCAGCTTTGTTGTGCATCAGGTGTGTCAGTTTATGTCTTCCCCAACTAATGCTCATCTAGTGGCTACCAAGCATATTTTGAGATACCTCAATGGAACTCGTACATCTGGGATCTTTCTTCAATTTGGTCCACTCTCACTTTTTACCTTTCCAGACTCAGATTGGGCTGGTGATCCGTTTGATTGTTTACCTTCGCTATAATCCAATCACTTGGAGTGCTAAAAGGCAAGACACAGTGTCTCGGTCCTCCACTGAGGCTGAGTACCAAGCTCTTGCCACTACAGCTGTTGAGTTATGTTGTATTCATTAAGTCTTGAATGATCTTATTATTTTCCTTGCATTTCCTCCCAAGCTCTAGTGTGATAACGTGTCTGCTTTGGCAATTGCCTCCAATCCAATTTTTCATGCTCGTACCAAGCATGTGGAGGTAGATTATCACTTTGTTTGTGAGTGTGTTCTACGACATGATCTTCAGGTCTAATACATAGCCACTGCTGATCAACTGGCTAATGTTTTTACCAAGAGCCTTTCCACCTCTCGTTTTCATTTTCTTCGTTCCAAAATCATGGTTTCTATCAATCCCATGGTTTTAAGGGGGGATGAAAAAGAAGGAATTGAAGTCACTGAAGTTGAAGAAAAGAAAGGAAAGTCTACTGTTGCAACGGCTAGTTTGTAATGGTAATATCTAGTAAAAAACAATGATGTTTAAGTTAGTGACAAACGTTATTATTTTGGACAGAAATTATTCAAGTCTTGTACTCGAGCTAACGACGTCGTTTTAATAACTTTCCTTCTCCAGACTTGTTCTGCATCTTCACACAGACTTGTTCTGCATCCTCACACGCTCAAGCTAGGCATCCGAGATATTTTCTCCAGCCTTTATAGTTAGTTACAAATGTAATACACAATTAGTTTTGGATGTTAGTTTATTATTAAACTGTTATGGATTAGTTAGAGTAGTAGCTTCTAGAAGGTTCTAGAAGCTAGTCCTAATGTATGCTCTATAAATAGAGCTTATCTATTCTGTATTCAGTTAGAGCTTGATATAAAATTTCAGGAAATATCTTTACAAAGATCTCTCTCTCTTTCTCTTTGTTGTTAATTTCCACCATTGTTGTTTACTCTTCAAGCTCAATTCTTTCTGAATGCTCTAAAATGTGTGAAAACACAAGAGCTATTTAGACCCCCAAATTAAAATAACGGCTCGATTGATTTTACTCTAACTTATACTAAGTGCAGAATAGAGTAAATGTGAGTGGATAAACAAACAAACTACTCTAATCCATATTCATAATAACACAGAAGTAAAATGAAAGAAAAAAGAGTAGGGAAGAAGGATGCAAACACAAAGACAACACAGCGATGTGTTATCGAAGAGAAAACCAAAGTCTTCGGCATAAAACCTCTCCACCGCCCTCCAAGCGGTCAATAATTCACTAGAGAATGAAGTTGGGATACATGAACAACAGAAGACCCTCTAAGCCTAATCTACCCAGTGTACCTAAGCCCTTCAAGCTTCTTGCTCCAACGAGGTTACACCGAACCTTTGTCTTCTCTAGCTTACCGGATTTCACTATAGCCCATAACATCAACCAAGCTTCACCGGCTTCTTTTGGCAATTCCCCAAAGCTTCCCAAGCTCCAAATCACTCTCTACACTCTAAATAGGTGTGGGTTGTGTTTGGGTAGAAATCTCCTCTGAAGGTATGACAATGGAAGAGGGATGGAGAAGAGGCTACAATGATTTCTCACTAATGATGAGTAGCTCTCTCTCAAAAAGATGGGTGTGTGTGTTGTTGAAAACCTATCTAGGGTTTTTCTCTCCAAATGGCCTCTTCTACATTTGTGGGTAATAAAGGTATATATAGTATGGGTGAAGGGTAAGAAAGTCACTCTTAAAAATCCTCCAGACAGAATGTTTCGCGACTACCTCGCGGGAAGGCCTTACCCGCGAGACACTCACGAAAATGACAGCCTAGCACGACTTTTCAGCTTCCAGTCATGTGCTCCTCACATGGCTCTTTCGCGGGTTAGCTTCTCGTGAGCTTCTCGCGAAATTCACTGATTCTTCATTTAAGCTTGATTTTTCACCAACTTAATACTAAACCCAATACAATAAAATTCCATAAAATACAAGGAAATAAATTAAAGCAATTACAACACTTTTTGTCATGGAATAAAGCCAACATAAAACATAGTTGTAAATCACAACTTTACAATCTCCCTCTTTGGCTATTCTGTGACAAAACACCCTATAACAGACTCTAGACTTAAACGTGAGTTTGGGAACAATGACAAAACTCACTCATACCTAACTCTAGAATCTGTGTAGTTTTTGAACCATAAGAACAAGTATCTCCTGAAAAAAAAAAAAGAACACAATACGATCATTGTATGTAGAAAACTTGTAATGCATATGGAGCAAGCACAATGCAATCAAGCAATTAAAGCAATAAAGTATGGCTTGATCAAAAATGAACAATCACTATAAATAGTGACCACAATGCTCATTCACACAAGGAATGAACATCCGGACATGCAAGCTAATAAGCTCAATACAAAGTATCATTTGCATGTCCAACACTCAACCGATACAAAAACTCAAAGCAATTGCATCAAGGATATAAAATCCAACAAGGGCACAAGAGTGATGTACTTAAAGAAAATGCATAACATTTAACAACAAGTACTAAGCTACAAAGCATGGAAACAGAACACAATATTTTAAATAGCTAAGCATAATCATGAACTATGAGCAAAGCAAACATAGTTAATATGGCACAAAGCACTTTCTCTCTTTCTCCCCCTATCATGAATCATAGGAGCTGTGATGAACTTGAAACATATATACCTATAACCTGAAACACTTGCACAAAACACATTAGACCCTCAAGGTAAAGCAAGTAATAAAAGGATAAGTATAATGTAACAAGTAAATTGCGATCAAGTAAACTGCGATCAAGTAAACATGATGTGAAACATATGAGCAACTTGATCATGCACCAAAATAGTCATATAGAAATGACTACAATGATCACATAGCAAAGCAAATGATCATCCGAACAAGCATAAGGATGTATGCATGTTCAACACATAAGTATGATGCGATGAGAGCAGCAAAGCATAGATGATACTAAACATAACTCAAAACACCATAAAGCAACGAGAAAACAAGCATAAAGTAAAACAAGGTTTTCTAAAAAAACATGTCTTCTCCCCCTTAGTATATGCATCTCCCCTATGGCTTTCTCCCCCTAAGAATGTGCATAAGAGTCATATATAAATGACGAAACACACCGGTATACTCTCTCCCTTTTTGTCACGAATAGACAAATGAATCAAGAGGATGGAGGGAAAGAAAAGGAGATATGAACAAGGGTAAATGATGATGCATGAGGGGTGCAAGATGAATGAGAAAAATGAAGATCAAACGAAAGACAAAAAAAACATCTTTAAAAAAATGCTACAAAGTATAAAGTAAACATGACATGTTAAGGATGATGGAACATGATATGGAGGCATGACATAGACACAAGAACATGTAATATGTGCTAAAAGGTCTAAAAAGACTTAACTAGTATGAGTGAATACAAAACATGACAAGTGTTAGAGTGTGTGCAGCAAAGGTGCATCTAGTGTGCATCTAGTGTGCATGTGAGATGCATGACCAATGCATGAATAAGCACTCATGGGGCAAAGTGTATAAAACACACCACTAATGATCAAAACACGATAAACATGAATAATTATGGTAATCCCCAAAATTTGGTACTCATCGGAGTCCAAAACAACGAGAAAATTCCATTTGGGCATTTTATCAAACACTTAGAGTGCACACACTACACATGTATGTTAAACAATGCAAGAACATATGAAAATCTTGCCTAAATACATGTTATTTTTGCCACAAGGGGTCAACATCCAAAGAAAATCATCATTTAAAACAAAGCCCAGTCAAAAAGATTGACAAAAATTAAGTTTTCCAATTCCCATTTGAGAAAATCACAACTATGAACATAAAACCCCCAAAAACATAATCTAAGGATCAAAATCAATTAAAAGAATTAAAAATTACCTTAGAGATGTTAATGGAATGAAAAAAACACTTGAATTTAGTTGGGTTTTAATGTATAAACATGAAAATAGGGGTTTGGGAGAAGATGGGAGAAGTTTAAAACAAATGACCCATGAAAAGCCCTTTAAAAGCTGATCTGGAAATTTTCGCTGGTAATTTCGCTGGTTAGCGTCTAGCGAAAATTTCGCTGGTAAGCTTTACTCGCGAAACAGCCACGAAACAATCTTGAAACTCTCTGTCCAAAGTTGAAAAACTTGAGAATTGGACCATTTAACTCCCAGCAAAGCTTACACATGAAATAGGTCACGAAAACACCCAGAAAACATGTTTTTCACACAAAAACAATTTGAAAAACTTTGAAAAACATGGGTGATACAAATCAATTCCAAAAGCAAACAAAAAGAACAAAAATCTTTTTGGTTTGATCCACATATGGTTGAGCACACACATATCACATTTGAACATGTACAATCACACAAATGAAATAGATATTCATTGAACAAAAACTTGTGTGTTGTGGGTGAGTATCAAATGTGGAATAGTCCTTAGACCAAAGTGAAGCTTCAATGATCAATTCAATCAAGTCATACACAACTAGTACTAAGTCAAGTGGTCTATGTCAATTATAGAAATGAGCATATATGACCTCCCACAAGTAAAAGATTACATATCTTTGAAGCTTTTCATTTGGCTTGTTTACAAATCATAACATTTGATCATTTTTGAACAATACATCTCATTTTGAGATCGATGCCTGAAATTTTTGATATTTTAATTTTGTGAATAAGCCTTTGGCTTTTTGGGCACCATACATTTTAATACAAAGTTGCTTTCCCTTTTTCTTAGTCAAATACTAGTTTGTGCGATGGCTTTTGCAGCTCATTATCTCTTTACATTTTGAGATTTATATTTGTTGAGCTCTTTAAGCAAAAACATAAAAATAAAGTGGGAAGAGATATAGGCACAAGTCTATGCAAGTATCAAGACTATCAAGACTATTGACCAATCATTCATGACAAGCTTGAAGATCTATTTACAACGATCACACATAGTTTTCAAGATTTCTCCCACAAAGATAAATGTGCATACAAAATAAGCTAAGCTCGTAAATGCACTACGCTATTAATACGAAGGTACTAGGTCAAACTCACATGTGACATGTGCTCAAACATATACAATCAAACTTTTTGAATTTTTCACTTTTTATGTGGTTTTGGATTTTTACACACACAAAACAAAAGCAATAAAGTATGATCAAATGCAAAAAAAAAAAAAAAAAAATACATATAAAGAGATGCATGATGCACAAATGCATGACAATGAAACAACTAATGCATGAAGAGTCCTACAAAGATCGAAAGAATTAGATCAAGGACCAAAAGAGCAAAAGCTCAACCATAGGAACCTTTCCTCATCCAAACGGAATGATTGTTTGGAATGAGTGTCTCATGAGAAGTGAGACAAGGGTTGGAAGAATGGAACCGGAGATGCACATAGACAAGGAGGTAAGAACATTAAAAACTTTCTTCAACAACTTACCATTTTCCATCAAATCCGGTTTAGCTTGCACAGCACAACTTCCAAACAGCTCAAGTTTCTCTTTTCTTTTGATTCTTTTAAGAGCTTGAAACTTAGAGCAATGAGGTCTAAGATAACCAAAGGCACCACAATGGTGACAAACAATGTGTTTAGGTCCACTAGGCCTTTTGGGAAAGGATCTAGTAACATGGGTTTGTTTTCTCTTCAACTTATGACATTGAGGTCTTATATAACCAATCACACCACAATGGTGGCAAGTAAGAACAAACTTAGCCACTCAATTCCCTAGGATGGGACCTAAACAGAGGCTTAGGCTTAAGAGCCTTTCTCTCCACTTTTTGATTTCTTTTGTGTGGAGGAATGTACACCGATTTGTCCTTTGAGGTAGAACACACAATAGGCACATAATCGGGTACCACAACATGATTGCAACAAATAATTTCATCATTTTTAGCAATAGGTTCAGCAATCAAACACTTGGCATGCATCTTAAGAGATTCATTTTCACATTTTAGCTCATCAACAAGTTTGTTAGACAAAACAAGTTTAGCATCCAAGTCCACATTCAAACATTCAAAGTCCTTGAGTTTTTCAAGAGAATTTTCAGCAAGTTTCTTATACTTTTCAACCAATTTGTTGGATTCATTGAGCTTAGCAATCAAATCATCATTTTCACAAAATAACTTGCTCAAATCCTTTTGAAACTTCTTAGCATTTTTCTTCAAGATTTTGATGTTAGGAATATCAACAACACCCAAAGATTCATGTAACATAGCATCACAATCATGAGGATTATCACTCATAGAGGCATTTTCACAAACAAGTGGCAAGTTGCATTCATCAATATCCAAAACATGCATAGAAGCATACAAAACACTATCCATGGCAAATAAACACAAGGGGTCAAGGATCACACTTAGGTATTTAAACCACAACAAGTGCACCCACTCTGATACCAATTGAATGCTCTAAAATGTGTGAAAACACAAGAGCTATTTAGACCCTCAAATTAAAATAACGACTCGATTGATTTTACTCTAACTTATACTAAGTGCGGAATAGAGTAAATGCGAGCGGATAAACAAACAAGCTACTCTAATCCATATTCATAATAACACAGCAGTAAAATGAAAGGAAAAAGAGTAGGGAAGAAGGATGCAAACACAAAGACAACACAACGATGTGTTATCGAAGAGGAAACCGAAGTTCTCGGCGTAAAACCTCTCTGCCGCCCTCTAAGCAGTCAATAATCCACTAGAGAATGAAGTTGGGATACATGAACAGCAGAATACCCTTCAAGCCTAATCTATCCAGTGTACCTAAGCCCTCCAAGCTTCTTACTCCAACGAGGTTACGCCGAACCTTTGTCTTCTCTAGCTTACCAAATTCTGCTATAGCCCATAGCATCGACCAAGCCTCACCAGCTTCTTTTGGCAATTCCCCAAAGTTTCCCAAGCTCCAAAACACTCTCTACACTCTGAATAAGTGTGAGTTGTGTTTGTGTACAAATCTCCTCTGAAGGTATGACAATGGGAGAGGGATGGAGAAGAGGCTACAATGATTTCTCACTAAGGATGAGTAGCTCTCTCTCCTCACATGGCTCTTTAACGGGTTAGCTTCTAGCGAGCTTCTCGCAAAATCCACTGATTCTTCATTTAAGCTTGATTCTTCACCAACTTAATACTAAACCCAATACAATAAAATCCCACAAATACAAGGAAATAAATTAAAACAATTACAACACTTTTTGTCATGTAATAAAGTCAACATAAAGCATAGTTGTAAATCACAACTTTACACTTTCATATCCCCCAAAACAAGAGTCTCAATTTTTAATAAAAAAATCAAAGATCCAATCTGAATTTTACCAAGCATCTTTCAAAAAAGAACTAGGGATGGCAATTTATATCTGACCCACGGATACTCGGCCTGGCCCGACCTTAATGGGCCTGATTTTACCCGACCTGATAAATTATAGGGTCGGGTATGGGTTTATAAAAAACAAAACCCAAAGTGGGTTCGGGTCGGGTCCGGGTTTTATCCATACCCGGCTCGACCCGGACCCGGACCCAACCCGTTTAAGGGTAAAAATACCAAAATACCCCCATCTATATATAAAAGTTAAAAAAAAACCCTAATCCCATTTCACTCAGCCGCCAACCCTCACATCTTTCTCCTCTCCCACTTGACTACTTTCACTCCCTCTCACTCTCCTCACATCACTCTCCTCTCCCCAACCTTTGATCTCTGTCACCACCGGCCATCACGTGCACCTCCGATCAGGTTGTTTTTTCTCTTTCTCTCATTTCAATCTCTTGAGTCTTGACTGTGTATTTTTTTTTTTTTTTAATTAAATAGGAATCAGATTCAGATCAGGTTATTAAATAATTTGGCAAAAACACTCTTATATTGTAAACAATACATTTTGTCGCTGGCAATATGTTTTACTATGTTTTCTACTAGAACATGCAGTCAGTTTATTGTCCCCTTTCCATTCCTACATATGAAGCAATATCCTTGGAAAAGAAAAACCTTGATGAATTACTATTTAATGTTAGTCAATCCAGTATAAGTATATGTATCATGGGTTCTTGATTATGCCATAGTGTAAGATTTTTCCTCCCTTTTTTTTTTTTTTCTCTTCATATTTTAAGCTGATTGGGCCTATTTTTGGACTATTTTTAGCATCTGGGCCTTAAAAAAAAAAAAAAGATTGTAATTGGGCCATGATTTGGGCCGAGAATTAGGCCCAAATCTGGCCTAGTTAGACGGGGCCCACGAGGCCCAACAGGGCGGATCTGGAGCCCGGATAAAAAATTCGTTTAATAAACGGGCCGGGTTCAGGTCATAAGTTCCAACCCGCGGGTCGAGTACGGGTATAGTAAAACCCAGCCTGAACCCGACTCATTGCCATTCCTAGAAAGAACTAAAGCAAAAGTTAAAGAATGCTCTCTCATAACTTAGAGGTGAGAATGACAGTGATAGTGGCCAAGGAAGCTCAAGTGCAGCCCCCGAAAATCCAGCTAATGGAGCTCCTAGATTCTACTTTCAAGACTCATAAGATCAAGATGAATTGATCTGTTCAATTGAATATTGTTGACTGATTATCAGAAATTCAAAAAAAAAATGTGGTCCCTCCTCCTCTGGAAGAATGTGAAACAATGTGACCAATGTAATCAGTATGAGCATATGATGTCCAGCAAGAAAGTATGACACCCAGCAATAATGCCTTAAAAAATAGCCAGAAAGCATGAGATGTAGATGTAGCAAAGCATGCAATGTTTTTATAGCATGTAGCAATAATGTTCAGGCAATCCACCAGAAGACAAGCATAGCGATATCATGTGAATCCTTCACTAACGCAAGAAGACAAGCACAATAATAAGCACAATGAATCCTTTATAGTTTATAAAGGTACTCCTCATTCAATGTGAAAGACAGGGCGAAAATATAGAGCAAAAAATCTAGAAGAAATTCCTATTTGTAAACTTTTTAGATCTTTAGTCCAGTCTGTAATCCTTCTAAAAAAAGCCAAAAAAAATTGTAGTCTTTCTAATCCACTGTAATATTCTAATATCCTCTTTATCGATACAAGTGAATTTTCAATAAGTTCTTACTCTCTTTTGAAAAAATTGTTAGGCTAAAACGCAAAACTCACCTTCTAAGTTTATTCAGAATTCATTTCAGTCCTCTCACTTTGTTTTCGTTCATTTCAGTCTTCTAAGTTTCAAATATATTCAGTTAAGGCATTTCCGTCAGCTTTTATTATATGTTGTGATTTATTCAAAGTTGTTATTCAATAGTTTGAGATAAGTGTTGAAGATGCCTGGCCTCAATCGAGGCAGAAAACCGCTGTCGTTGGGCCTTCGTTCGATCACCCGCCGTGGCGACACTCCCACGCGCATGGGGCCCGTTGGAGGCCCCTCTCGATTGGTTGGTGCGCTTGGTGTGGTTCGCGCGGAGTTTCGGGAGCTCTCTCTCTCTCTCTCTTGGTGGAGGAAGGTATTTGTCTACCTTTGGAGGTGTAACAGGAATCTTGGCCAAATTTTAAGGGAATTACCAAAGGTAAGTGAAGTCGCCACCAATTATTGGGTTTTTCTAAAGTGTGATTGGTCACCTGTTTCTAGTCGATTTTATTACCAATCTTAGGCTAAGAAAAAGGACATTTTTCTTAATCTAATGTGGATGGCAAAAAATCTTGATTCTTGAGTCCGGAAGTTTGGTTACGTGAGGGGAAGGTGTTAGGCACCCCACAACGCCTGTCCAAGGACAGTCCTTTGTTTTGATAAAATCTTAATTTTTGGAGATTGGCAGTAAAAAACATGATTTTGGCATTGACTTTTGGGGCTTTGCATGCATGGGGGGCTTTGAGGTTTGACTTTTGAATGGGTGTGGTCCCAATCTATGCTTTCTTAAGGCATTTGGGCAAAGCACCAAATTTCCACGGTGAAAATCCGGCTACATGTCACCTTACTTTCGCAGCGGAAATTAGGCATTGCTTTGCCTTAGGTGACATGGACTGTGACAATCACACCGGAAGGGGGGAGCAGGTATATATATACATACATCATGCACAATGCAAGTGTTAGGATATGTGCTCTTAAATCCTATTGTATGATGCTATGTATGACATTGTGTATGACATTATGTTGTGATTAATAAAGTTGTTTTATTATTATCTAAAATAATGGTAACATGAATATTTGGACATTATTATATAGTCCATGAGATGCATAGTATGTGATTTATGTGATTTAGTCACAGAAGATATAAGTCACAAGTTCTTTGTAAATTCAGAATTTTAGTTCATAGTCGGTGATAAAATTGGGCATTTTATCTGCGAAAACTATAACATATCAACTAAGATGATTTGTCTTGATCATAGAAGTGGAGACTTCTAGTTGATATGTTGATATGTTTTAAGTGTTAAGACATATTGAACTAGACCGTTGTGAGATTTATTATTCTACTAATGACTGTCAAATGAATAATAAATCTCACGACTTCTATTTACATTAACTTTTAATCCTAAGAGAATAATGAATCTGATTATGAAGTGTAGTTTGTTTTGATATATTAAGAGTGAGATTTAAATTCACGATCAAAACCTCAGTATGTTGGGCAACCACATTTAGTGTTGAGGGAACATATATTCTCAAGATGGAATTCATAATCTCTTAACGGAGAATATAAAATATTTCATTGAGATAAGTTTAATAAGTTTGGTTATTCAAAGGTTAGGCCTAACCATTTTAGTAAGAAGTTACTAAAGTATATATTTATGAAATTGAATTTCATAAATATATGATGAATAACTTAAAGGATTAAATCGGGTACTCAATGATTAAGATGTAGTAATCTTCAAAGTGGCAGTCATTATTCATGACTTTGTATTACTACGAATATTTTAATGAAGGGGTTGTATGAATAATAAAGTCTTGGAATATAATTTATTAATAAGGCCTAGAATGCAATTATATTTATATAGTGGTATTAAATATAATTAATGATAATTTTGGGCATGTCAAGAGTTAACAAAAAGGCCCAAAACCCATTGGAGCTAGTGTCTTATTTGTTCCCTTTTGGTCCTACTTTAAGCCACATACTAAAACCCAATTGGAATGACCTAAAAGGCTAGTTCAATTAGATAATCAGTTATAAGAAGATAAACATACAGAATTTTGTAAGAGAATGAAATGGTGTGTATGTGAGTATAAGACACTCTCTTATTCTCCCTTGAACACATACATACAAACAGATTGAGAGACCACATTTCTTGGGCATAAGTGGAATTGGAGTGAAGATTAAAAGTGTTCCCAAGTACTTCTAATCTTTGGTTTTGAATTTCACCGCACCAAGGTACACTTTCTTGTTCTTAAATTCTGAAATTTACATAGTAAATGTTATCAATTGCGAATGAAGTAGATCCGTTAATTTTCCGCTGCGTATGTCTTGTATGCGATACAAACTATGTTTTTCCTACATAGTACATGTTATCACGGCCTCCATTATCGGTTCATAGTGGTGTGGGTAAGCACCTCGTCTTGGCGTATATGCCTCGCGATCCTAAAGGAGGGTGTTTACTTCATAGTACTACAAGATTGAACTACCCATTTAAAGTAGTGTAAACAAGAACCTCGTCTTGGCGTATATGCCTCATGATCCTAAAGGAGGGTGTTTTGTTTCAGATACTACAAGTTTAAACACTATAGGGAAATGAAATGTGGCTACACATGATTCTAGATAATGGTGTACGCTAGACTAAATGTAATGTTAACCACCCAAAGGAGTTATGTCATTATTACTTAGAGGCTAAAGTTAATACGGCATATTATTAGTGTTTGATAAGAGTTATTATGATAGCACTAATAATAAGAATAGTTCTCGATCAATCATGATGTTTATAATATACTTGCTACTAAAGAATTATAGACATGGATTGGGTTGTCGTTGCATATATTATATTATGGTTTTATTAAGCTTCCATACTATATGCTTATATGCTAAATTGATAATGTCCAGTTTACTTATTATATTCGTGTTTATTGTTTTTAGATTTAATCATGGCATCATTTAGACCATTTAGCCCACTTGTTGCTATTCTTAATAAAAACAAACTAACTATATCCAACTATGTTGACTAGAAAAGAAACTTGGACATTGTTCTAACTGCTGAAGAGCACAAGTACGTGTTTAGTCAACCTTGTCCGAACTTTCCATCATTAGATGCTCATCTTGAGGAAAAACAGCGATATGATCATTGGCAGAAATCTAATGAGATGGTCAAGTGCTATATCCTAGCATCTATCTCAAATGTTCTACAGCATCAAATGCAGGTTGAAGAACTAGCTTCAAATATAATGCTAAGTCTGAAGGAGATGTTTAGTGAGCAAGACCGTTCTGCAAGGCAAGAAACTATGAGGCAAATTTATAATACTAAAATGACTAAAGGCACTTCAGTGAGGAAGCATTGTCTTAGGATGATCTCTCATCTGAATACACTGGAGGTTTTAGGTGCCGACATTGATGGAGAGTCCCAAGCAGATATGATACTCCAGTCATTACTAGAATCATTCAAGGAATCCAGACTTAATTATAACATGAACAAAAAGATTTATACATTGTCTGAATTAATGAATGAATTGGTGGCAGCGGAAGGCATTCTTGGTACATCCAGTGTTAATGCCAATATGGCTGAAACTTCTACTTCTCAACCTAAGTCGAAAGGCAAGGGTAAAAAGAAGAAGAAGAAGGATTTCACCAAGCAATATGATAAACAAATTGTCTTAGGAGTTGCCAACAAGGGAAAGAAGAAGGACTACGCCAAAGGAAAGTGTTTCCATTGTGGTGAGAAAGGTCATTGGAAGACGAATTTTCCAAAATTCAAAGCTGCCAATAATAAGGGTATGAAAAGTTCATTCCTTCTTGAAATATGTTTAGTACAAAATCTCACGGATTCCTGGTGTGTGGATTCAGGTTGTACTAACCATATCTGCAATTCTTTGCAGGGGTTCCAAGAGACCAGAAAGCTGAATTAAGGGGAATTGTTTATTACTTTGGCTGATGGGAGCAGAATTCCAGTTGTAGCTGTTGGAGTGTTTAATTTGTTTTTTAATGTTAGAGTTTTAATATTGAAAGATTGTTTGTATGTACCTAATGTTCGTAGAAATTTAATTTCTGCAACTTATTTAGGTAAGCATGGATATTGTGTTATCTTGAAAGACAATGTTGTAATAAAGAAGGATAAAGTGTTTATCTGTTCTGGCAATATTGTTGATGGTCTTTATATTTTACTCTTGATAAGCATAAATTATACAATTCTGAATTAGATAATAACTCTCATGTAAAATCATTAAAGAAAAAGTTTCCTTCTACTAATGATGCATATCTTTGACACTTGCGTTTGGGTCATATTAATTTAAACAGAATTCAAAGACTGATCAAAGATGGACTCTTAGAGTCATTGGACTTTGATGGATTTTCAGTTTGTGAATCTTGTTTGGAAGGCAAAATGACCAAACGACCTTTTAATGCAAAAGGTAGTAGAGCCCAAGAGTTGCTTGAATTAGTTCATACGGATATATGTGGTCCTATGTCAGCCCAAGCAAAATGAGGTTATGAGTACTTCATTACTTTTACAGATGATTACTCAAGATATGATTATGTGTACCTAATGAGATAGGAGTTTGAAGCCTTTGAAAAGTTCAAAGAGTTTAGGGCTGAAATTGAGAATCAATTGGGTAAACACATAAAAGTCATTTGATCTAATCGAGGTGGCAATACCTTCTTGGGGATTTCAATGATTACTTATCTCAAAATGGGATTGTGTCCCAATTGATTGCACCTGGAACTCCCCAACAAAATGGTGTGGCAGAGAGAAGGAACAGGACTCTTTTAGAAATGGTTACACCTATGATAAGTTATTCAACTTTACCAATTTCCTTTTGGGGATATGCACTTAAAACTGCAATGCATATTTTAAGTTTAGTTCCATAAAAATCAATTCTCAACACACCTAAGGTATTGTGGAGTGGGCGCAAGCCTAGTATGAAATATCTCCACATTTGGGGATGTCCAACACCTGTGTTGAAAGGGAAGTCTGATAAGTTGGAAGCTAAAACAAAAGTATGCATGTTTTTAGGGTATTCAAAGGAAACTAAGGGTTATTTATTCTATAATCATAAAGATAACAAAGTATTTGTTAGTACCAATGCCAAATTTTTGGAAGATGATTATGTGAATAATTTTAATCCTAGAAGTAAAGTTGTCTTGGCTGAATTAGATGAACTTGTAATTAAACAACCAATTGATGAAACTAGGGATGATGTGGCTGTATTAGATGCACCACAAGATTCTACTCATGAGATGACTAGTACACAGGTGCCTCGTCGTAGTGGGAGGATTATAAGGCCACCTATAAGATTTATAGGTCTGAGAGAAACTTATGAAGTTATCTCAGAAGAGGCTGAATCTGATCCTTACACTTATGAAGAGACAATGAATGATATAGATGCACATCATTGGATTAAAGTTATGAAATCTAAATTAGATTCTATGTAATCCAATCAAGTTTGGAATCTTGTAAAGACGCCTAACGACATTAAACCTGTTGGTTGCAAATGGGTTTACAAGAGAAAGATAGGGATAGATGGAAATGTTGAAATATTTAAAGCAAGGCTAGTGGCAAAAGGATATATACAAAAAGAAGGTATTGATTATGAAGAAACTTTTTCACCAGTAGCAATGCTTAAATCTATCAAAATTCTCTTATCCATTGCAGCTCATTATGATTATGAGATTTGGCAAATAGATGTCAAGATTGCATTTCTAAATGGCAATCTTGAAGAAGAAATCTATATGATGCAACCGGAAGGTTTTATAGTAAAGAACCAAGAGCATATGGTATGTAAGTTGAAAAGGTCCATTTATGGACTTAAGCAAGCATCTAGATCATGGAACATCAGATTTGATCAAGAAATCAAGTCATTTGGTTTTGAACAAAATCTTGATGAACCATGTGTGTATAAAAGACATTGAGATAAAGTAGTAATGTTCCTAGTACTTTATGTTGATGATATTCTACTCATTGGAAATGATGTAGAGGTAAGGTCATCAGTAAAGATTTGGTTGTCAAGCCAATTTGACATGAAGGACTTGGGCTAAGCTAACTTCATTCTAGGGATTAAGCTTTGTCGAGATCGAAAGAATAGAATGTTAAGTTTGTCATAAGCTGGATATATAGATAAAGTTCTAAAACGGTTTAGCATGCAAAACTCCAAGAAAGGATTACTTCCTTTCAGACATGAGATTCCTCTGTCTGATGACCAAAGGCCTAAGACTCTTGAGGAAGAAAATATGATGGGACAAGTCCCTTATGCTTCAGCAGTGGGAAGTCTCATGTATGTCATGTTTTGTACTAGACCAGATATCTGTTTTTAAGTTGGCATGGTCAACCGATATCAATCAAATCCAGGACTAAAACATTGGCAAGCTGTAAAGCATATTCTCAAGTATCTACAGAGAACGAGAGATTATATGCTTATTTACCAGTGTGAGGATTTGATACCTATTGGTTATACGAATTCAGATTTTCAATAAGATCTTGATTTCAGAAAGTCCACTTCAGGTTGTGTATTCACCTTGGTAGGTGGAGCCATAAGTTGGATGAGTGTTAAGCAATCTTATATTGCTGACTCTACTATGGAAGCTGAATATGTTGCTGCTTGTGAAGCGATAAAGGAAGCTGTTTGGCCCAAGAAATTCCTTTCTGATCTTGGTGTTGTGAGAATGGAGCAAGTTCCTATCATATTGTTTTGCGACAATAGTGGAGCGGTTGCACAATCCAAAGATCGAAGGAATCACAAGAAAGCAAAGTACATTGAAAGAAAGTACCACATCATTCGAGACATTGTTGCTCGAGAAGATGTAATAGTAGCAAAGGTTGATAGTGCAAATAATCTAGCATATCCCTTTACCAAAGCCTTGCCCCAAAGAACCTTTGAGTCACATTTGGAGGGAATGAGAGTTAGATTAGTACACAATAGTCTTTAGGGCAAGTGGGAAGATTGTTAGGATATGTGCCCTTAAATCTTATTGTATGATGCTATGTATGACATTATGTTGTGATTAATAAAGTTGTTTTATTATTATCTAAAATAATGGTAACATGAATATTTGGACATTATCATATAGTCCATGAGATGCATAGTATGTGATTTATGTGATTTATGTGATTTGGTCACAGAAGATATAAGTCACAAGTTCTTTGTAAACTCAAAATTTTAGTTCGTAGTTGGTGATGAAATTAGGCATTTCATCTGTGAAGACTATAACATATCAACTAAGATGATTTGTCTTGATAATGGAAGTGAAGACTTCTGGTTGATATGTTTTAAGTGTTAAGACATATTGAACTGAACCACTGTAAGATTTATTTTTCTACTAACGACTGCCAAATGAATAATAAATATCATGACTTCTATTTACATCAACTCTTAATTCTAAGAGAATAATGATCCTGATCATGAAGTGTAGGTTGCTTTGATATATCAAGAGTAAGATCTAAATTCACGATCAAAACCTCAGTATGTTGGGCAGCCACATTTAGTGTTGAGGGAACATATATTCTCAAGATGGAATTCATAATCTCTTAACGAAGATATAAAATATTCCCTTGAGATAAGTTTAATGGGTTTGGTTATTTAGAGTGTTAGGCCTAACCACTTTAGTAAGAAGTTACTAAAGTATATATTTATAAAATTGGATTTCATAAATATATGATGAATAACTTAAAGGATTAAACCGGGTACTCAAGGATTAAGATGTAGTAATCTTCAAAGTGGCAGTTATTATTCATGACTTTGTATTACTACAAATATTTTATTGAATGGGTTGTATGTATAATAAAGTCTTAGGATATAATTTATTAATAAGTCCTAAAGTGCAATTATATTTATATAGTGGTATTGAATATAATTAATGGTAATTTTGGGTTTGTCAAGAGTTGACCAGAAAGGCCCAAAACCCATTGGAGCTAGTGTCTTATTTGTTCCTTTTTTACCCACTCCAAGCCACATACTAAAGCCCAATTGGAATGACCCAAAAAGCTAATCCAATTAGATAATCAGTTATATTGAGAGAAACATACAGAATTTTGTAAAAGAATGAAATGGTGTGTATGTGAGTGTAAGCCACTCTCTTATTCTCTCTTGAACACATACATACAAACTAATTGAGAGATCACACTTCTTGGGCATAAGTGGAATTGAAGTGAAAATTAAAAGTGTTCTCAAGTACTTCTAATCTTTGGTTTTGAATTTCACCGCACCAAAGTACACTCTCCTGTTTTTAAATTCTGAAATTTACATAGTACATATTATCAATTGCGAATGAAGTAGATCTATTAATTTTCCACTGCGTATGTCTTGTATGCGATACAAACTATATTTTTCCTACAACAAGCACATAGAGCAGGAAAGTAAATACCTACATCCCCAGAGTATGGCCCAAAATATAGGTGTCGCTATACTCTAGAGATGAGGATCAATGGTACACGGCATGATATACCTAATACAAACCATCTAAGAGAGAAAGGAGGGAGGAAGGAAGGGGTTTTAAAAGAGTACATAACCAAATGGGAGAGGCTAGGCCCCTAAAACTACTGAACATTGACGCTTGGCTTATATCTACATGCTTGCGTCTTCGCTCTTTTTGCTTGCGCCTGGGAGATCATGCCCTAGCTCCATGCGTCCCCGCTCCATGTGTGTACATGCAAAGGCAAAGACAAGAAACCAACAGACAAGTAATGGAAGGAAAAAGATGTAAAAAGCATATGAAAGAGGCATAAAGTAACTAAGCATGATACACATGGCAAGCATAGCATATGGTAGGAGACATGATGAGCCGCAAGATAAACAAATAGATAAGAAAGCAAGAAGGCAAACAGGGAAGCAAGCAAACAAGAAAGAAGACCAACAATCAACAAGGCAAACAAAGGGTGGTGTCCACGGGGGACAAATGTAGGTTTGGATCGAATGTCCATAATTTCATTGTGTTTAAGCATGGACGACACACTAGCAAGCAAGACTTATGGATGAACATGTAAGCAAGTGTGCAAAGATGCATAAAAAGCCAATGGGTGGCACAAACAAGCATGGTAAGCATAACATCGCACGAAGCGAAAAAGAGGAAAGGTATGCACGAAGCAACCAGCATCATGGTGATGCATCCCAAGTGGTTACATCCAAACAAGGCCTCATAGGCGTCGGATGTAACCACACAACCACAAACCCGCTAAGGGCATTAAAGCCTAGAACATGAGAGGCTAACACAAGCATAAAGTATAGAAGCAAGCAAGCATAGACATGCAAATAGGATGATCCAAACCCTTTGATATAGGCCAAGTTGTATGGATGATGACAAAGACCATAGGGTCTAGATCGAGTCCGAACCAATAGGCTAAAACACGAGAAAGAAAGACAAAGCGACAAAAGGGCTACAATAGCACATGGCATAACAAACATGGCATAGGTCTAGGTACACAAACATGGCATAGAGCGCGCAAACACATAGATGATGGCATAAAGCATATAGAGAACATCGATCTAAGCATGTAAACACACCAATCTGCACATATAAGCATGGAAATATGTATGTAGGCATGTAAAAGCCTAGCACATGGACGTGGAAGAACATGGATCCAAGCATATAAGCATGTGAAGACAAGGATATAACCATATAGCATGGAAATAGACACATAGATACATAGATCCAAGCAAGGCATAGCCAACAACATCATACAAGCATGTGAGCATGTAACCCTAACATCATCCTAGAACGAAAGAGGAATAAAGCATAGGAAAACATGGCATATAGCAAAAGCATGTAAATCCAAACATATAAGCATGTAAGGATGTAGATCTAAGCATGAAACATGGCATAAGGCATAAAAAGCAAGGATATTTAGGCTAAGCACAAATAAAGCAAGCAACATGCTAAAGAAAGCAATAAATCATATGATTTAAGCAAAAAGAGCAAGATGAATGGTAGAAAAAGATTTAGAAAGTTAGGGGTGTGGATAGTAGCTAAAAAGCTACATCTACACCCCTAAACCCCAAATCCAAAGAGTAGAACCAAGGAAAAGAAGATTGGGTATAAGAACAATACCTTGTGTTTTTGGTAAAAAGAGAAGAATTAAGAGGCTTTGATGTGTTCTTTGTATTTGAGAGAGGAAAAAAGCTCAGAATCCATCCAGGCAGAGAGTAGGACCCATGGAGACTCTTTTTTTGGTCTGAAGGGTGCCTGGGGCCTTTTATAGCACCGACACGATTTACGAGGTGGCGGCCCTTCAAGGGCCACCCCCTTCAAAAGGCCTCAGATCAGGTTGATCTTGACACACCTGGAAAGATCTTGACTTCCTATTTTTGAAAAGTTATGGATCTTGAAAATCCAACGGTCAAATCAAAAGTTATGGCTCCCGGAAGTTAGAGGTGCATCGATCGGTGTGTTATCACGGTTTTCATGATATCTCGGCCGTTCTAACTCCGATTTCGACCCATGAATAGTCGTTGAACTGAGAATTTGATAATATTCACAATGACATTGGTCTCAACTCGTTCTAACGGCCAGATCAAAATTAGGGTTTCTAGGGCCCGCTAGGAGTCAACTCCGGGTCAACTAGGTCAAAGTTTCCAAAAATCTCCGAAAAGCTCAGGTTTGTTATAAAACTATGAGAAGTGTTGTTTTGTGAGGATTTTGATCTCATTTGACCTTCGGTCAACCCTAGGTTGATCAGGGGCATTTTGGTCATTTTAGTTGAAAAATGCACTTTGGGTGATCTGGTGTCCAAACAGGTCATGCCACATCATTCTAGATGTCCTCGTGGCCCCATGGAGAGAAAATAATATTTTTGAATTTTTCGGGGTTCGGCACGCAAATCGAAGGCGGACAAAATACGGTATCAACAAGTGTTGGTTAGCCATTTAAGATTAGAGAAGTTCTTTCTTCTCAAAAAATAAAAAGAGTAGAGAATTTCTTACGTACATAAAAAAAAAAAAAAAAAAAAATCGAAAAGGGGGTTTGTTCTACACTATGTTTTTATAATTTTAGAACATGGCTTTAAATCATGTTTTTAATTATAAATTACAGTATATGTAAAACACATAGCATGTTGTGCAAATAGCACCCCAAGAATCAAATGAATAACAGTAAAGAAGCAGAAATTAAATAACAAGTACACACAAAGAACACAAGAATTTACGTGATTCGACAAACTGCCTATCTCTATGGTGACGACGGAGAAATTTCACTATAAAAAATAGAGAGATACAATAGTGCATAAGCACACTCTCAAGAAACCCAAATCCCAATACACCCTAGCACTCTCTCACAAGACTAGCAAGACAAAGAACTACCACTCTCTCAATTATCAATTTATGCGGTTGCTAGGTTATTAGAATTCTTGATACCCTTAACAATGCCGCACATAACATCGTGTGTGTGTGTGTGTGTGTGTGTGTTATTAACCAAGTCAGCAAAGTAGCATTCCTTTTACAATTTGGATTTGGTCAAATAAGCTAACCGACTTTGGGCTTGGCAATATAAGCCACATGAGCCCAACATCAACAAATCTCCACCTTGGCTTGAATTGATCAAGCTACATGAGCAAACTCCTCAATCGCCTCCACCTTAGCCCTTAAGGGCTCACAAGTTGCAAATACCAATCAAATCCAAGTAGCTCTTGAACTTGTCTGTTAGAACTAGCTTTGTCAACTTATCTAAGGCATTCTCTTCCTCTCTTTGTGAGTAATCCTTAGCCACTAACTATGCCTTGAATTTATCACCTTCAATTTCTAATAATGCTTCTTTCTTATGGTATACCCACTTGCAACCAATACCCTTCTTTCCCTTGGATAATTTCATTGATTCCCAAGTCTTATTCTTTTGTAGTAACCCCATCTCTTTTACATCCCTATAAGACGATGGATCTCCACTACTGGTTATGAGAGCAAAGCTAACCATATCTTCAAAGCCATATCTCTATGGTGCTTTGTGAACCCGCTTCTCTCTACCTTTAGTAATTGAATAAGGCTCTTGTTGTTGTTGTTGTGGATCAATATCATTATCATCATCCTTATCACTAGGTGAACTATTCTTGTCAAACTCTACCTTAACAATTAATTTCTCCTATGAACTATCATTACATGTCTCTGTTTCATTCTGTTTTAACATAAAGGCTTCATCAAATATGACATCTCTGCTGGTCCCCGTTTTCTTTGAGATTAGATCCCAATGCCTTTAGCCTTTAACACCTTTTTCAAAACCAAGAAATATGCATTTTCTTGACTTTGAATCCAATTTAAAACATTCTCTACTCTGCACATGCACATAAGCTGGACAACCAAAGATTTTTAGACTTGAATAATCAACTAGTCTACCTAACCAAACCTCTTCTGGAATCTTGAAATCAATGGTTGATGATGGAGATTTATTAATAATGAAGCTTGTTGTGTTAACTGTCTCTACCCAGAACACGTTAGGCAGCCCTGCATTCAATCTCATGCATCTAGCTTTTTTTGCATGGTTCTGTTCATTCTCTTTGCAACCCTATTCTGCGGTGGAGTTCCTTTAACTGTGAAGTGATGAGTAATACCTTCTAATTCAAAAAATCTTATGAATTTTTTATCTCTATACTGTAGTCCATTATCTGTTTTAAGGTATTTTATTTTTCTACCAGTCTAATTTTCAACCTGTGCTTTCCAGGTTTTAAATATGTCAAACACATTAGACTTATACTTCATAAAATAAATCCATACCTTTCTATAGTAGTCATCAATGAGACTTACAAAGTACTGAGCACCATTATGAGAAGAAACTACAATTGGACCCTAAACATATAAATGAACATAGTCAAGAACACCTTTACTTGTATGAGAGTCTGTCTTGAAACTGACTCTATGCTGCTTCCCATACATACAATACTTGCAGAAGTCTAGCTTGCATGTCTTCACCCCCTTCAATAAATTTCTCTTGTGCAGCTCTAACATACCACGTTCACCAATTTGGCCAAGTCGCATATGCCATAATTTTGTTTCGTTAGTGCTGGACTCCACCGAAGTGGTGACTACAACTCTTCCTACAACTATATTCCCAATCAATCTATAAAGCGTGCTTACTTTCTGTCCTTTCATCACCATCAAAGCACATTTGGTAATCTTCATGATTCCACCCTTTGATGAGTATGAATACCCCAAATCATCCAATATTCCTAAAGAAATTAAATTCTTCCTAAGATCTGGAGCATGTCTGACATTACTAAGAACTCTTACAACTCCATCAAATATCTTGATCTTCATGGTACCAATTCCAATAATTGGGCATGTAGCATCATTACCCATTTGGACCATACCACCATTGTAAGGCTTATACGTGTCAAACCAATCTTTCTTTGGAGTCATATGATATGTGCATGCTAAATCTAAAACCCAAGATTCTAATAAAAAATTGTTACCTGATGAAACTGAAAGTAAATCTACACCAACTTCACTGTCATCTGATGTTTCTTTAGCAACACTAGCTAATTCTAGGGGCTTCTTTCTATTCTTCTTCTCCTCTAAATGCTCTTTCAACTCTTTACGCTGAGTCTTATAGTGCCCTTTCTTGTGACAATAAAAGCACTCTACATATTTCTTTGTACGTGATCTAGACTGAGATCTGTTCCCGTTGGATCTTGACTCGCTTCTACCCCGATTGCTTAACTTTGGCTTTACAATAAGTCCATCAGCCTGAGAACTATCACCATCTTGCTTCATCTTTACATGTGACAAGAGAGCACTAGTCACCTCATCAAGTACTACAGTCTCTTTCCCGTACATCAACGTAGTCATTATATGATCAAAATGTGTAGGAAGCGACGCTAATAAGAGTAACGCTTTATCTTCATCCTCAAAATTCACCCCAAAACTTGACAATTAGGTGTTCAACATGTTAAATATGTTGAGATGCTCTAATAGATCTAAACCCTCCTTTATATGCAAACTGTAAAGTTGCTCCTTCACGTACAACTTGTTCATCAGATTCTTTCTCATATAAAGACCTTCTAGTTTTTCCCGAACTTCCTTTGCAGTCTTTGCTTCTAGGATGTTGTGAATGACCTCATCACCTAGGTTGAGACGAATAGCACTAGCTGCGCTAGCGCCATCCTTCATCGTTTCTGGTTTCTTCTCCTTCCCAAGCAAGGCCTTATGAACTCCTTACTGAATTAGGAGATCCTCCATCTGCCTTTGCCAAAGAGAAAAATTTCCCTTACCACAAAACTTTTCTACATCATACTTTTTGCTTGACATCTTTACTGTATTCAAAGGATTGAATCCTAACCTTACTCTGATACCACTTGTTGTGCAAATAGCACCCCAAGACTCAAATCAATAACAATAAAGAAGCAAAAATTAAATAACAAGCACACACAAAGAACATAAAAATTTACGTGGTTCAGCAAACTGCCTACCTCCATGGCGACAACAGAGAAATTTCACTATAAAAAATAGAGAGATACAATAGTGCACAAAAACACTCTCAAGAAACCCAAATCTCAATACACCCTAGCACTCTCTCACAAGACTAGCAAGACAAAGAACTGCCACTCTTTCAATTATCAATTTATGCAGCTGCTAGGTTATTAGAATTCTTGACACCCTTTACAGTGTCGCACATAACAACAAAATATATATATATATATATGTGTGTGTGCGCGCGCGCGCGCGTGCATATTAACCAAGTTGGCAAAGTAGCATTCCCTTTACAATTTGGATTTGGTAAAATAAGGTAACCGACTTTGGGCTTGGCAATACAAGCCACACGAGCCCAACATCAACATAGCATAAAACAAGTCTAGAGTTTTTGCCAAATCGAAATATGCAACTCAGAGTAGACACGTCTTGCTTTCAATGGTTCTATCAGATCAGAAATACCTTTTTGTCATATTTACACCTTATCATAAAAAATCTAGGACCTTATCTCTTCAGTTCACACTAGCCAAGTACATATGTACAAGTCTACTATTCTCGTATGAGAACCAACCTAACATAACGTATCAAAAAAAGAACCAACCCAACATAACCCATCAAATTCAGGCAGTTTTCACCCTTGCTTCCTGTCACAACCACCAAATTTGTGGCAGGTGGTGAAACCAAGCGTGCAGATTGTTGTTATGACTAGGGTTAATTTCTAACTGAATGGATAGTTGTTTGGTCGTATTCGAGATGACTGGAATATAACTTTATCTAAATAACCATAATTCAAATACGAATGCAGCAGCAACTCCATGGTAAATCAAATATGAATTTCAAATGCAATAACTATCCACCCACGGCAATAGCTATCCACGAATACCAAGTCTTGTCCTCCTTTCTTCAGACATAACAATTGTGAACCAAAGAATTCACAAAGTTGGTTTTTGCATTAAAATTCTCAATTTCTTTTGTGTATGTTAGCATTGGGAGTCTCCCAAGTTTCAACTCCGGACTCCCCATTTGCAAAATAGTGAATGAATGAGTTAGAGAAAGAGAAAGAGAACCGGTTCACAATCTTCACACTTGATTCCACCACCTATGCCTGCCATGTATGTCCATGCCAAGACTACAGTCCCCGATGTACCTCAATCAGAACAACTGGGGACCCTTCAGCCGTTGATTACAGCTCCATAACTTTGTAAGCCTATCCAACATTACCTTCTGGCTTAAGCTTTGAATATTTTTAGTAGCTCGTCATCAAGAATTAACAAAAATGATTGAACTGGTTTTATGCATAATTTCGAAGTGTTTTTCCAGCAGAGGCTTGTGAGACAGTTGGGGGAGAAGCTTGTGATGCTGAAATGTACGCTGAAGTGAAGATCAAACCAGAGACTAGAAGCAACAGAGCCAGGACTTCTTCAGAGGCTGTTGAACGAGATTATTTCAAGTACAATGAGCCAAAGACGTAAGATCTTATGATCAGATCTGCAGTTTAAGAATTTTAATTTGCTATGACATTATTGAACAAAAAGGGGTAATTCAAATAGTAAGTTATGTTAATGCAGGGTATTCCCAGCAGAGGCTTGTGATGATCTTGGAGGAGAGTTCTGTGAACTCAACTACTCAAGTATCAGAAAGCAGTTTACTAAAAACTCTGATTTGCAATTACAAATAAACAAAGGGAATGTTGAGATTGTAAATCAAACATTTTGGTTTGTTAGTGGTAATGGAAAATCTAGTTATAGATTGTTATCACGCATTAAAAAGTTTTAGCCTGCATGCCTTCCTATTTTGATATGCATTTCAGTTTTTAAGTTTTAGATATTAAAAAGTGCCATGAAGTTCTAGTCCTATGATGCAATTTCACTTGCGAAGGCACCATACCATGAAAATTAAGCTTCCATCATCCAGAATTAGATGCACGTTGAAATACTCAGTGAGATAGATTTGAAACTGTCCATTACTTTACATAGTAAAAATGTGAAGATTCAAAACAAAAAAGAGCAGGATTAAAGAAATTATGACCTGATTTCTACTAATTCTTCCCAAGGGACATCCAATCCATTTGAATAATAAAAATGTGCTCCACAATTACAACAAACAAAAATTGGAGCTGAATTCATGATACCCCCTGCTTATAGAATTTTGAATACTGAGATTCATATCATATACCAGAAGATATAAATATCACAAAGCTCAAGTATTTCTACAGAATTAGAAGTTACATTGTGACAGAAATTATCCAAAAAAAAGAGTGACTTAGTAGAACTCAGACACTTCAGTTCATTCAGCAGAGAGTAATTTAACAACTATATTTCCATAGACTGAATCTACAAATAATGTCACTGTTCACTGTTCGGTTATCCCCTCCAAAATCAGATACTGCAAAGCTATGGAGTACTTTGCAGTTCTGATCCTCACTGAGCTGCCACTACCTGAATTGCTGTTGCTTTTCAGAATAAATGATCCTGAGCCACCACCTGGAGCACAACATCCCAATACAATCATGTAAGTTACAATGAGATTCAACAAACCACACAAAAGTGCATAATCAGAGAAAAATAGACAATCAGGAAATCAGCTTTCATGACCAAAAATGTTTATGACATAAAGCCAACCTTTAATTGTAAAAATAGTTGGAACCCATCTCTTATAGATGAAAAGCAACCTTGGGGAGTCTCCGTGGTGTGTATCTGACAAGAGAAGCTTGCAAGGCATCATCTTGCTACCATAGAAGTTAAGAAACAAATATTATTAGTACTTGTTCTAAAAGAAAATTTAGCTAAACACTCGAATGGTAATGGCCACCTGGTCACTCACTTAGCATGATTAACTGCATTGTGACATAAAGCTAAAGTCCGAACCATTGCCAAGTCTCTTCCACGAGGATTATTATATTTCTCTTGGCAGCTCCTTTAGAATTTGTTGACAGTGTCAGCAAATAGGAAAGATAGGAAAATTTTATATAAATTTCGGACTATATTGCGTACACAACAATTAAACAGTAAAAAAAAAATTACAAAGGCAAAAAAAGTTTATGTCTGATACTTTTACATGAAAACATGACATTAGAAACAAGCTACCTGTCCTCAAAGAAGTCTCCAAAATCATCAACAACAACTGCCGCAGGAAATGTATCATGTAGGTGGAATGCAGCAAAATAGTTCTTGATTCCTTCATCATCATCCACATATCTTTCAGAAAATCAAAATCTATATAGAATTAAAAATCAAAAAATTAAGATTTTAATAATATTTATCACTATAATTTACACTCTTTAAAAATAGTTACTTACTTCATTTGTATAGACTGAAAGGTATCTGAGGATGGATTGATGCCCTGAAGTATTAATTGAAGAAAGCGTGCAGGGTGTTGCATTAGAGAGAAGAAGATACCTTTTGGTAGAAAGGCTATTGAAATAATGACAAATTTCTCATTTCTTTTTCTTTTTCTTTTTTCTAAACCAAATAGTCATAAGTTCGAACTTCTAATCCTGTCTAAAATCTCTAAGTTAGAAAACAGAAACCAAAAAAATAAAAAATAAAAAAATCCACATCTTAGGCCATACTCTTTGAGAGAGAGTTTAAATTTACTCGCGAAGGATAGTATTAGAATAACTCTGGTGCACAAAATTCCTACTTTTGCTTTGCAGGGTGTGCGAAGAGGTGATTAGTAACTAGTGGTACCCCCAATTACTTTTTGTTTTGGAGATGCTGATTCTTGGAGTAGAGCTGATTAAATAATTAAATGCATCATTTCATTTCCCACATTTTGGATATTTGATAGCTTTGTTTATTAGCAAAGCAAGTGATCCTAATTCCTAAGTTCAAAATTTCTAAATTCATTATCTATAGTTAAAAATGCTATCTCTTGGGCTCTACTTATTAAATTAAGAGGAGTTGAGTCCTCATGTAAAAAAGTTTTTTTTTTTATATATATATATATATTTTTTTTTTATGAGATTGAGAAGACAATAATAATACTAATGTATAAGTAGTAAGTACCTGAGAGAGAAAAGGAGGGTTGCTTTCTAACTTGCGGCGGTTGCATATGAACACAACATTCCTATTTCCATCTATTGCGGAGTTGAATGCAAACTGGAATAGTAACGAACTCTTTCCACTGCAAAATTTAAATTTTACGCATTTTATCAAATACAAAATTCAAACACAAAAAATCATAGATAAATTACCAGGAAGGAGGTCCGGAGAGAAGCATAATTGGGTCTAAGTCTGGGTCTGGGTCGGACTGGTTGTGGCTATTGGGCTGCTCCATTTGACTCGCCAAGAAGAATCTCTCTACCATTTTGCACAGAGTTTAGCTCAAACTCTCTCAACTCTTTCAGGTGTTTGTGTAGATAGTACCAAATCTTTTTTATTTTTTTTTATTTTATAAGTCTAGGCAAACAGAAGCATAATTGGGTTGGCCCGAAAACCAAGATGACAGTATAATTGGCCCAAATATTTAAATCTCGGGGTCTCAACAGATCAGGATTCTTAACTCCGTGTGAGCCTACCTTGTCTTGTAAGGAGCGTAACAAATAATGAGCCGCTGAGCCCACAATGTAAGGACTGATTTTTTTTTTTTTTTTTTTTTTAATTCAATAGTTGGGAAGTGAAATTTGAATTCTAGATATTTCCGTTAGAAACATTAGAAATCTCCTATCACATTAGTGATGTACAAGAGAAAATACAATGAATATTATAAAAATCCAACCAATTCTTGTGAGATAATTAAGTGAAATATAGAAAATGGTAGGAGATTGGTGAGAGAGGGAGAGAAGGGATGCTTGGAGAGTGTTGTTGAATGATTATCTTTTCAACCTGCTGAATTAAAAGAGAATGTGTGTTGTCATTTCTAATTAAAATGAACATCCGAGTTATTTGTGAAGAATGTTTATGTTTCTTTTTACTCTGAGAGAGTTACATAGTGTTTTCTCCTCCTCTTTCCTTCTACCTTGTGTCCCAATATTATGTCCAACCTCATATTTTGTGATCTTTAAAGGCACCCCAAAGGTAGCTTGTAAGGATGGGTTAACTTGTAGGACTAGATTTCATAACAACCCATGCGTTGGGTTGGGTTGGATTGGGTAGGACATTTCTAATTGATTTTGAGGTTTTTGTGTGTGTGCGCGTGCGCATGCGCACAAGTGACAGCTTGATTGAATTTTTAACCATGATCATGCTAGTATTTTTTAGGATTTATTATTTGACAAGAATAACTCATGCCCAACAAATGCAAGGATATTTATGTGTATGTTTTGGCTACTGTATAGTTGGTTATTCATAGGCTTATGGGTTTTCAAAATTCTCCAAGCCCTTTTGCAATATTTTCAACAAATATAAGATAAATGTGAAAAATCTATTTTATTCAACAGGTGAGATTTTCTGTGTGACTCAGTTTATTTATGTGCTATGTACCTCTCATGAACTCTCATAGTCTTGCAAGCATTCGGAGCCTATGTGCAAGGCTATTTGTTAAGAAAGTGTTCTAGAAAATACTGGAAGAAAACCAATTTCTCTGAATTGAAAATAGGAAAATGAGAAGCAATTGTTAATTTACACTGTGTCTTTCCCTTATATACACGAAGTAGTAAAAGATAAAGAAAGAAAGAATTTGAACTAACTACCAAAAATCTAATCGCCTAATTAACAGCTGTAAACCACTTAGATTAGTTCATACGTGCCATTAACTACACGTGCTAACAGATGAGTCTTAAAACTTAAGTGCTACGACATCGTTTTAGCTTTCAACTTTACTTTCTTCCTTTTAGTCTCAGCTGTGTCGTTTTGCCCTATTTTATCTTCAGTGCATTCCTTCAAGTCTTATTTCTTCTTGATTGCCCCTTCTTCTCTCTTAGCAGAAGTCTCAACACTCCCCCTCAAGTCAGGAGCCATAAGTTCAGTGACTTGATTATCAGTAGTCTGAAGCTTTGGTGAGTAAATATCTATTAACCCCAAACAAGTAATTAACCTGCTAAAAGCTGGAAGTCCCAATGCCTTTGTAAAAATATATGCTGTTTGAAAATGGCTTGAAACATAGAATGCTTTGATCACCCCTTATGTTGTCTTGTCTTTCACCAAATGACAATTAACCTCTATATGTTTTGTCTTTTCGTGGAAGACTGGGTTTGCTGCAATATGTAATGCAGCTTGATTATCACAAAACAATTGAGCACTACTTGGATGATCAACTCTCAAGTCTCTTAACAACTGAAGAACCCAAACAATTTCACATGTTGTGGTGGCCATTGCCCTGTATTCTGCCTCTGCTGAAGACCTAGAGACTGTACTTTGCTTCTTAGACCTCCAAGAGATTAGGGAATCACCCAAAAACACACTATAGCCTGTGATAGATCTTCTGGTATCTAGGCAGCCTGCCCAATCCGCATCACAAAAGGCTTTAACTTGCATACTTGAGCTACTAGAGAAGAACAAACCTCTGCCTGGTGTCCCCTTCAAGTACTGAAGTATCCTATTGACTACCAACATGTGAGGCTCTCTTGGTTCAACTAGAAACTGACTTAACCTATGCACTGCATAGGTGATATCAGGTCTAGTTAGAGTCAGATATAACAATCTTCCAATTAGTTTCCTGTACTGACTAGCATCTAGAAGAAGTTTACCAACATCCTTTGATAAATGCAAGTTCTGTTCTATTGGTGTTCTGACTGGTTTAGACCCTAAAAAACCTGTATCTTGCAAAATCTCCAAGCAATACTTTCTTTGATTCAAACTAATCCCCTTTTCACTTCTGGCAACCTCAAGACCCAGAAAATATTTCAGAGAACCCAAATCTTTCAAGCCAAACTTAGTATCAAGTAGGAGCTTCAAAGCACTAATGCAAATAGGATCATTACCAGTGAGCAAAATGTCATCTACATAGACTAGCAGAACTGTGAAAGAGGATCCTTTAGTGTAGGTAAAAAGAGAATAGTCAGCCTTGAATTGGACAAAACCAAAATTCAACAATGTATAAGAAAACTTGGCAAACCATTGCCTTGAAGCTTGCTTTAAACCATAAAGACTCTTGTTGAGCTTACAAACCAAAGGAGCAGAATGAGGAGAAGTAGAATGAGAAACACACTCCCCCTTGCTGTGAAAACCGGGTGGAAGACTCATATAAACCTCCTCATCCAAATCACCATGTAGAAAAGCATTATTGACATCCATTTGATGAAGAAACCATCTTTTCACAGCAGCCATAGACAAGACCATTCTGACAGAAACTGACTTAGCTACAGGAGAGAAAGTGTTAGTGTAATCAAGGGCCTCTCTCTGAGTATAACCCTTAGCTACTAAACGAGCCTTGTGTCTCTCAATGGAGCTATCAGACCTATATTTGGTTCTAATATGGCCATATGAAGGAGGTTGTTTGAAAAGCATTTCATAAGGATGATATATGTGCACAAGTATAAGTGCGATATCACTCCATAAGTATAAGTGCTTGTAGGGTGTAGTGGGTAAGGGCTGAGGTTCAAGTCTCCAGAAGAGAGCTTCTGACACATATAGACTTAAATTAGGCTAGAGTAGAATTTCTATCTTGTATAAAAAAAATATATATATTTTAAAAAAAAATTATTTAATAAAACATTAAATGTACTTTAACCATTGCCCTTAAGACATTTATTAACAAAAGCCCTTTTGTTTTATTTAATTGATCAGAACTTAAGTAAATTTTATATTAAATGGTATACATTGGATTTCACAATTAAATTCAACCATGTGATTGTATGGACTAATACAATACAATGCTGCAATACTATCTTAAAGCATCACATTTAGAGAAATGCATCTAAATTTTGTCCTATTTAATTTATTTACAAATTTTTAAAATTTAATTATTCTAAATACAATTACTATATTTTTATCTGTTTTAATTTTTAAACAAAATAAAGTTAATAAATTAAGTGTTAGTTTGGATAGCAACGCGTTTGTGTTTGTGCTGGCAGCTGCATTTTTTGGCTGGGTCCCATGTACTGTTCACGGGACCCGCAAGTATGGAAAAATGTAAATCTAACTTTAAAACTGGGTCCTATGGCACTATTCACACATTTAAAAAATATTTTACTACAGTGTTTTCAATTTTCAATTTTCAGTAATAAGCGGTATCTAAACAGACCCTAATTGTACCGTAAGCAAAGATTATAGGCTAAAGTAGATTGTTATAGTAATTTAACTAAATCTCCACCAAAAAAAAAAAAAAGATTTTAAGTAATCAAATCTGGAATAAACTAACTTATTTATTTTAAGCCTTTATACTTGTTTAAAGTCACAATTAACAAAGCTAGCAGTATAGAAGCAGGTAAACGCATACAAGAGACTCTGAGAGGACCAGACCCGACCGTCGTGCGTGTTTCGAGCCGTCTTATTGCGTCTTTAGTCTGTAGTCTGTACCCACCAACCAGCACACGAAGGCTTTGTCACCTAATCCCCTGACACCTGTCCTTTTACTATCATAAAAGTTGACACACAAAACAATATTTTCATATCAATTTCATAATAAATAAAAGGCGAAATTATACTATTAGTCCTTCAAATTTACTCTATGAGTGTAATTAGTCCCTCAAGTTTCAAGTGAGTGCTATTAGTCCTTCAAATTTCAAAGATAAGTACTATTAGTCCTTTTATTAACTATCATTAGTGTAAATGTCCATATGGCTAACCGAATAATGATGTGGCATCTTTTTAAGTAATGTGGTAATTTTTATTAAATATTATAAAGAGTAATACTACAGACAAAAACTATTTTACAACATTTTTACAAACTGCTGATGTGGCTTAAGTAATTTTCAAATAATTATTGATAAAAATAAATGTGATGTTAATGGTAGACCCATATTAGAACTAATAAGAATTTGCCACATCAATAATTTGTAAAAATATTGTAAAATAGTTTGTGCCTATAGCATTACTCTAAAACACACTTAACACGTCAAAAACACATGAACTCAGTTACCTAACCCGTTTCCTAACTGGTATTATGTCGTCCTCCCTCCACACAACCATTGATACCCCACCGCTCATCCTTCCCTCTCCGGCCAACCCTCTGAGCTATTGCTCTTTTCCTCTCTTCGTGCTGCAAGTGAAAGATTGTTTTATATTGTTATTTGTATTCCCCTTTACTAAACACGTGATGCCATTATTAGGAAAACAACCACAACCAAGATTACATTCTCAAATTGTGTCCAAATGCATTTTACACCGTCTACTTGACTAGATGATTAAACAAACATTCTCACTGATTATAATAGAAATGAAAAAGATATAAACATATCTACAAAACCATGGTGGGCTTCCAGATAACCCAACAATCCGACATTTATATTGAAATCAACTTGTTGCTTGCTGGGTTTGGCACTTGTACTATTTGAAGCTTTCCGTTGGCCCTTTGGACAATATTTCTCCTAAAACTTAAAAGAGAATAGGAAATCAAAGAGAGCGAAAACAAATCTAGGCAAATCCAACAATTAAGAGGGAGGTTGAGTGGGGGGTATCACCGTATCAGTGGCCGAAGAGGGGAGGATGAGAGGGTTGGCTAGAGAGGAGACGATGAGTGGGGAGGAAAAGAGCAATAACTAGGGGTGGCACTTTTTATCCATATCCATGAACTTACCCATTACCCACCTTATTTGGATATGTCTTAACTCAACCCATTTAAATATTTGGGTTAAATGGGTAAAGACCCATTTGGTTATTTAATTAGATGGGTCTAAATGGATAAATCCACTAATACCCACTAAACCCATCTAAAATTTATTAAAATTAAATAAACCCACAAATACCCACAAAACAATACCCACTAAACAATATAATATTCAATATTTCGTTACCTTTCCTTTTCCTTAGGTTTCTGGGGAACCAAACATCAAAAAAATTAAACATAATAATATTCAAGATTCTATTTTTTTTCTTAGTTTTCTCAGGAACCAAACATTGATTGGAAATCCAAAATCAAACAGATCAAACCAAATCCCTCTCTCACTACACATTCACATGCATAAGGAATAATAAAATAAAATAAAAATGTATGAACTTTGAAATTGATAAGCTCATACTCTCTGATATATTAACGAGAAAAGCCGAGAGATTGTCGGCGTCAATCTTCGCGGCTGCATCAGAGACCAAAACCTTTGGCTTCTTCGGCTTCACTTTCTTGGCCTTCTCAGCCTTCCCATTCTCCACCACGCGCTCGTTCTCCTCATCGCTGCTATCGTACTCGTTGCCGGAGCGTCGAAATCGGCATCCACAGCAACGGCGGATCTCTGCGCCTCGAGAATTTGGAGGCGGCGAATCGCCAATTGCTGCTCCAGAGACCGGAAAATGTTGTCGGCGCCGGGAACAGCTCCATTGGAAACGATTCTGTTGGAGGCGGAATCAGATGAATTTGGCTTGGCTTTCCTCTGACGCTTCGCGTACGTGACCTTTTGCCAGCCATGGTCATTGCCAGTGGTAACTTCGTTGGTATTGGATTCAAAAGCTCCGTGATTGTCTTCCATGGATTCAAAAGCTTTGGTGACTGTTTGGTGGCCGAGAAAGCTTTAGGAAAGAAAATTTCAAATTTGACTCTTTTGTGGAATTAGCTAGTTCGAGTGAGGGAGTAAGGGTATTTTGGTAATTTTGGAAATCAACAAGGTATTCAGCTAGTTTTATAAGTATTTGGGTCCTATTAGGTTAAATGGACGGGTTACTAATTAAATGAGTTGGGCGGGTAATGGATAATTAATTTATATATAAATGGGTCATAAATGGATAAATGGGTAATTACACATCCAACCCATTTATGACCCAACCTGCTCATTTGCCACCCCTAGCAATAACTGAGAGGGTTGGCCGAAGAGGGAAGGATGAGCAATGGAGTATCAATGGCTGTGCAGAGGGTTAACAACCCTTGATTTGGGTAATACCAGTTAGGAAACGGGTCCACAGGTTCATGAGCTTCCGACGTGTTAAGTGTGTTATATATTATTTTAATAAAAAAATCACCACATCATTTTAAAAGATGCCACATCACTATTTTATTAGCCACATAGACATTTACACTAACGGCAGTTAATAAAATAACTAATAGTGCTTATCTTTGAAACTTGAGGGACTAATATCACTTACTTGAAACTTGAGGGACTAATTGCATTCACAAGGTAAACTTGAGGGACCAACAGTGTAGTTTCGCCTAAACATAAAATCAAGTTGTTATTGATTCGTGTTTTTTTATTGGCATCATTTTTTTTTTTTTCTATCATTAGTAAATTGCCACTTTATTATAAAATGGGAGATGTTAACAAGCACCATGCAGTGCTTGTTAACATCTCCCATTTTATAATAAAGTGGCAATTTACTAATGATAGAAAAAAAAATGATGCCAATAAAAAAACACGAATCAATAACAACTTTATTATAAAATGGGAAATGTTAACAAGCACCGTGCAGTGCTTGTTAAGGTTTCCCTACTGTGGGTCCTACTTAATAAAAAAATTAGATAAATGAAAGAAAAATACATAAAAGTAGCATCATAGTTTATTTTAATATTTTTTCTCTTTATGAAGCTAGCCCCACAACTTATAAAGCTGACAAAAATGACATAAAACTGCAACAAAGACAAAGAACTACCAAAAAAAAGTAAAAAAAAGTTGTTGTTAATGAGCACTATAAGGTGCCCGTTATCCCAACCCTTATAAAATTATGGTAACAAAGTTATCACTTTAGTTTTATTCCAATCGTACTATCACAGTTTGTCAAAGTTATAACTTTAGTTTTATTCCAATCGTACTATCACAATTTGTTGAAGTAAAGAGCGAACAATAATTTTCACATTCACATGTACTAGTATTAGAGTCGAGACAAACTTTTTCTTATTTTATAATTTCATGGTTGGTGTGTGTGTGATTTTTAAGCTACAAGTGACCATGTTGCGATAAGAATTATGTTGTACTTTCTTTTTTGTTAAAGAATACAGTTTGGCTTCAAATATATTTGAGATTTTTTTTTTTCAATCTACCATATGACAATTGAAGAGATCATTTATATATAATTTTAGTCACATAATTTTGTCCCGTTAAATAATATATATGAATAATCTTATAAATCAAACACACGTCTGTTTAGGAACGACTTATCTAGTTTTATATTGAAAGTTTTTTACTAAAAATACTGTAGATAAAAAGTAAGATTTAAATAAAATAAATAAGTGACTCGAGTGAGACTCAAAAAAGAGTACAAAAAAAAAAAAAAAGTAAGTTTGCTTATAAATATCAATGCATCCCAAATAGTTTTTTATTTTTATTTTTTATAGATAATATAGACAAAAAACACAGGAGATGAAGAATGAATAAATAAAAAAACAAGACTTACAAAAAAACCTAACGTAAACGCAATTATATTCCAAAAGAAAAACCCAAACTTTGGTCTTTGCCAAATTTGGTCATTTCAACTTTTAAGTTAGCAACGGCGAGCATCAAGGCTTTGTTCCTACACAAAGCTGCCAACTGTTTTTTGAACTTCTTTTCCACGCAAACTCAAAGCAGAGACTTTGATTGGCTGGTGATCTACCTCTAGGTGAATCCATATAAATCTCATTAGTTACTAAGTCCCAATGTTTTTTGTTTTTTATTTAGGTCTTTACTAGTACTATTAAATAAAGAACAATGCTTTTCCTCCAAAAATAAAAATAAAATAAAGAACAATGCTGGTTTACACCATTTTCACAATAATTTTTAGGTCACAAGCAGAGGCGGCTTGATTATCTTATTTTAGATGCAAAATTACTATTAATTGACATAAACCACGTAGAAATTTTTTTTTTTTAAAATGTCTATAAGCACAAAAAATTTGACAAAACTTCTCACACCAGTTGATGTGGCAAATTGATAACGATAAGTAAAACACTGATGTTAGTGGTAAACCAAAATGAGAACTAGTAAAAATTTACCAACTCAACTATTGTGAAAAATGTTGTGAATTTTTTTGTGTATTGTTTTTTTCTTTTTTTTCTTTTTTTGTTTAGAAGTACTACATTCACAATATTTTTCACAAGACATCCTAGGTGTTAAGTTATTACTGGTTCTAATTTAAACTCACCACTAAAATTATTTTTTTGCCATCAATAACAACTTGCTACTTAAGATTTGTAATAAAGTGTTGTGAAAAATATTGTGAACATAACATTTCTCTCTCTTTTTTGTTTGTATTTCATTTCATAAAAAATATTATTATATTTATTGTCTAATATTTGGGCTTAATTAATACCATTACAATGATAGAAATTATCCTATTGGTTAAACTTTGGGGGTCTTTTTTTTACTTGGGCCTTAGGTGACTGCATCAATTGCTTATACCAATGAGCTGGCACTGGTTGCAACCTGTTACAGTTTGTTTAAAAGGTGATGAGTTCAAGTTAGAACAATAACAACTTGCCACCTCAGATTTGTTATAAAATTATTGTGAAAATGTTATAGAAATCAATTTTTTTTTTTTAATTTCATAAAAAGTTTCTAGAAATATTTTCTAAACTAATATTCTTAGGACATCTGTAAACTTTTCCCTAAATAAAATCCTTCTAATTCTGTCTATAGGACAGATCCTCTTCCCGATACGGAAGCAACTTTTCCTCACTCCCAAAGACATTTCATTCCCATAAAAGTCTCTAAAAATATTTCTTGACAAGTGCTAGGTCCACAACATTTTTGAAATATTTTCACAACAAATAATAAGTGGTAACTTGTCATTGATTCTAATTTGAACTCACTACCGAAATTATTTGTTTACCCACCAATAACAGACTGTAACAACCTGCCATTTAAAATTTATTGTAAAAATATTATAAAAAAATATAATAAACATAGCATTTTTATATATTTCATAATCCAGTACTGGCATCCGTTAACTTTTTCCTAAATAAAATCCTTCTAATTCTGTCTATAGGACAACTCCTCTTCACGAAATTGAAGCAACTTTTTTCCACTTCCAAAGATATTTCTTTCCTATAAAAAGTTTCTAAGAATTTTTCATGAAAAGTGTTACGTTCACAACACTTTCTACGATATTTTTGTAACAAATTCTAAATGGGAGCTTGTTATTTTTTTCCACCAATAATAACATGTAATAACCTGACACTTAAAATTTATTATAAAAATGTTGCAAATATACCATTTCTCTCATGTTTCATTATCGAGTACTGACATCAGTTAACACTAAATAAAATTCTTCTAATTCTGTCTAAAAGGCAAATCCTTTTCCTGAAACGGAAGCAACTTTTCCTCACTCCCAAAGACATTTCATTCCCATAAAAGTCTCTAAAAATATTTCTTGACAAATATTACGTCCACAACATTTTTAAAATATTTTTACATCAAATAATAAGTGGTAACTTGTTAATGGTTTTAATTTGAACTCACTACCGAAATTATTTGTTTACCCACCAATAACAAACTGTAATAACCTGCCATTTAAAATTTATTGTAAAAATATTATAAAAAAGTATTATAAACTTCTCTTATTTTATAAATAAAATCCTTCTAATCTTTTTTACAGGACAACTCCTTCTCAAGATTGAAGCAACTTTTCGCCACTCTCAAAGAAATTTTTTTCCTATAAATGTTTCTAAAAATATTTTATGAAAAGTGTAACATTTACAATATTTTTATAACAAATTTGATGTTAGAACTTATCACTAATTTTAATTTAAACTTATTACTATTTTTTTTTTCACAAATAATATTACGTTATAATATTGCAAATATTATAAAAACTCATTACTTATAAAATTATTATAAAAATATTACAAATATTCTGTGTCTCATGTTTTTCATTATCGAGTACTGACATCAGTTAACTTTTGCCTAAATAAAATCCCTCTAATTCTGCCTGTTAATCAGAGGACAGATCCTCTTCCCGAAACTGAAGCAACTTTCCGTCATCCCAACTAACAAACGCCGTCTCATGCTACCCAACCATACCTCGACAACCCACCCCGTAACAAATAACGCCGTTAACACTAAAACCGTTATAACCCATTTTTAACATCTCCATTTGCCGGGAAACTAGAGGACAAAGCGGTCAGAGAGTGCCAGAGTAGAGGGTACAAGTAACCGGTAGTACCGGTTACCCAGTTTTAGACAATAATTCCAATTTCCATTACAGGTTGAAATAATTGCACAAAACTCAGAATCTGACGCAGCATTGAGAGACACACACAGACACAGTACCACTCTTTCACAGAGAGAGAGAGAGAGAGAGAGAGAGAGACCACACCACTGAAACTGTACGAATAGTAATGGCAGCGAGTAGTAGTAATATTTCAGTAATGGTTTCTGAAGAGTCAGAGAAAAAGGACGCAGATGATGATGCAACTAAAGCCAAAAGGATCGCAAAAAGTGATTGCTCTTGAATCCACCAGATTCATATTCCTTTTTCTTTCTTCTTCGCTCAGAATCTTTTTATTATTACCGATTAGACTCTTTTTTTATGGTGACGATCAATATCAATATCAGTTGCTGTTGAATTTTCTTCGAGAGAAAAATGGCTTCTTCGAGTTTTCCTGTCACCGGTAAAGTTTCTGGTCTAAATTCCAAGGGATTTGAATTTTGAATCAATTTGCAATCTGATTAATCATTTGAATTTGTAATGTAAAATTTTCGGTGTGTATGATTTAGATTCAGAGGATGCGATATACAAGGAGCTATGGCATGCTTGTGCCGGACCTTTGGTCACTGTTCCTCGTCAAGGAGAACTCGTTTTCTATTTTCCTCAAGGCCATATCGAACAGGTAGCGCCTGCGATTATGCTAGTTTTTATTATATTTTTTCATACAATAAAGTAAAAATTTATATATATTTGATTATTAATGGCGGTTTTTTTTTTTGGTTTGGATTGAATTACAATATGTATAGGTTGAGGCGACGACGAATCAAGTGTCTGAGCAACAATTGCCAGCGTATGATCTTCCTTCTAAAATCCTATGTCGCGTGCTCAATCTTCAATTGAAGGTAAACTTAGCTTGCTTTTAATTTCATATCACTTTCTTAATTGTTTAGATTTTTTGTTTTATTTTATTTTATTGGTATTGATGATGTTATTCTTTTGCTGAATTGAATTTGATTGAAGGCTGAGGGAGACACTGATGAAGTGTATGCGCAAGTGACTTTGGTTCCCCATCACCAAGTATGAATGCTCTCTCTCTCTCTCTCTTGGAGTTTGGATTTATAATTGTGAATGTTTACGGAATTAGTGGAAGTAAATAATGGAGAAATGAATTAATGTCGACTTTTGAGCAGCAAGATGAGAATTTGGTGGAGAAGGAGGTTGTGGCTCCTTCCCCTCCTCGGCCTCGTGTGCATTCCTTTTGTAAGACACTTACGGCATCAGATACGAGCACTCATGGTGGTTTCTCCGTGTTGAGACGCCATGCCGATGAATGCCTGCCTCCGCTGGTTAGTTTAGGCTTTCTTCTTCTTGTGTTTTTATTTAATAACCTGGGAAGCACGGATACAGACATGGTGACACGCAGTAATTTTTGAAAATTATAACATAAAATGGCAGATTCAAACACCTATATGACACGGATATGATACGGGTAAAACACCCTAGTTAATAACTGAAAAAAACCCATCAAAAAAAAAATAATAATAAAAGTACCGCTCTTTTGCAGGACATGTCCAAGCAACCTCCCACTCAGGAGTTAATTACCAAGGATTTGCATGGAAATGAGTGGCGTTTTCGCCATATTTTTCGAGGTGAATTTTAAGTATATCATTTGTCACATTTTGTGTAATTGTTCGATTCTACAGTCCAATACTTAATTAATAATGACATTGCTAAAGTTTCCATTGTTGTAAACTTCTATAGTTTGTAAAATTTTTAATGCATTGTTCTCATTAAAATGTGAAATACAAATTCTAAATGCCAGGTCAACCAAGGAGGCATCTTCTTCAAAGTGGCTGGAGCCTCTTCGTCAGCTCCAAAAAGCTTGTTGCCGGGGATGCTTTTATCTTCCTCAGGTTTACTATCATCTTCATTTTCAACCAGTTTCTCATGATTATAAATTCTAGTCAAACTCTTTGTTTTTTTCTTCACTAATGACTACTAATTGTACCTTGTTGTAACCATGGGGTATGTGGCATGTCAATTAGTTTATTTAATGATTAATCATTCATTTCTTATATGTTTTTTGAATCCTTTTACTGTTAGAGATGAAACTGGGGAACTTCGTGTTGGGGTAAGAAAAGCTATGAGGCATTCAATCAATGTTCCATCTTCTGTCATATCTAGTCACAGTATGCATATTGCTGTCCTGGCAACAGCATGGCATGCCGTTAAATCGAATACAATGTTCATCGTCTACTACAAACCGAGGTGTGTAATTTTTCCCTACATTCACATAGGAGCAAATTAATTTCTTATACCACTCATTGAAGAGATGTATTGCAATTGAATCCACTAATATTATAATATAAGGCATGTCTTTCTCAAAATCAAGTTTTGTGCTTCTTTAGAAAGATTGCAGGGGCATGTTAGTGCCCTTCCTTCAGTTGCCTCTGCTCTTGTATAACTTAACAAGTGAGCATCAGTCCTGGGAAAGAAAATGACCGCCTTTCAAGGAAAAAAAAATTAAACTCTTTTAAATTGCCAGACCATTGGAAGAAAGGCAGTTCTGTCCATGCTTCAAACAATATATACTTCTATCTAATTATATACTCTTCTTTTATTAGAAGGGAAAATGAGTTGGTAAGGTTTTTGTTAAATTCCAGAATTCTCTAGCAAAATTCACATATACATGCACCTTTCATTTTGATTGTTGGGTATATAATTTATTTTTATTTTTTAAATTTTACAGAATGGTGCTACATTCTATCTCTCTCTCTCTTCCCCCCCCCCCCCCCTCCCACCCCCACCTTTTGTCCTTTTCCTAAATACCACAAAAAGAAATAGACCTACCATTTACTTTCTTTTACCATACATTTTACATCTTACTCTTATAATTGGAATTCATGTGTCTAGAGCCTCACCGCCAACGTCAAGTGCTGAAATAGACAATGAAAATATCGTTGGTTGCAAGAATTATGTCAGAATTATCCATTTTAAGTAAATTAATGGCCAGTCTGTAATTGGGGAGCATTTTTGTTAAGGGTTTACTGGGAATTCTGATATCCTGATATCATCTACATTGTATGCATTATCAATGAATACAACATTGTGCCCATGTAAAATGTTGAGCTTTACATGGTTCTTAACTGGCATTCCTGCAGGACTAGCCCTGCTGAGTTTATAGTTCCCTTTGATAAATATATGGAGTCTGTCAAGAACAACTACTCTATAGGGATGAGGTTTAAGATGAGGTTTGAAGGTGAGGCAGCTCCAGAACAAAGGTATGTTTTTTTTTTCATGAATCCTACTTATGATTTTGTTTTTTTCTTGAAATCTTAACAACAAAGAAGGGGGAAATGTTATTAGAAAATTTTGTTGATTTTCTGACCTACTTGTCTTTATGGACTAGGTTCTCAGGCACAGTTATTGGAACTGAGGATGCTAATCCCATTAGGTGGCCTGGATCAAAATGGAGATGCCTGAAGGTACTAACTTATGGTGCATAAGCCTGTACGAATACATGATCTTTACATGCAAAACCTTGTGTTCTTTGCAGGTTCAATGGGATGAAAAACCTTCTGCTGATCGTCCAGAGAGAGTTTCCCCTTGGAAAATAGAACTTGCTTCGACTCCCACTCTAGATACCCATCCTGTGTGCCGACCGAAGAGGTCTCGTGTAAACACGGCACCATCATCTACTGATTCCTTTGTTTCTACAAGGGAAGGTATGAAGCAACTTGCTGACATGCTTCGCAACTCTTTATTCTTCTCCTTCTTTCATCCTAATACTGTGCTTGTAGTTTGTTGAGACTTGAGACACCAATATTAAGCCCAATGTTTATATGATCAGATTTGTCTAAAAATAATACAGACCCTTCACCAGATAAAGGGTTATTAAGGACTGTGCAAGGTCAAGCAATCTCAACCATTGGAGGTGTCTTTGCTGAGCATAATGACTCAGACACTGCTCAAAACCCTGCTTTATGGATTCAATCACAAGGTAAGAATCAAACATGATGAATTTTTAGTTAAAGAGTGAGACCAGATCATTGTTTCTAAACCAACGCATGAAATGAAGTATATGGATCCAATTTCAGGTTCTCATAACCTGCACGAATCATATGGGTTCAACTGGTCGTTTGTTGATCAAAATCCTGAAAATGCTGACCAATTGAAGAAGCATGTTTTAGATCAGGATCAAAGATCCAACTTCCCAGGATGTTCACAGTCCACAATGCATCCCTTCAATAACATGTTGAAATGCAGCATGAAACTTCCTGCAGCAGCAACAGTTGACCAGCATCCAGGAAACGAGTTGTTTCCTCTTCTGTCAACAACAATAATGGAGGATACTCCTTGTCCATTAATGCTGAAATCACAGCCTCTACTTTTCCAAAATGAAATTTTAAAATCTAAAGGAGATGACAATTGTAAACTCTTTGGTATATCCCTTATTAGTAATCATAAGGCAACCGAACCAGCCATGCTACATGCTGATTTTATGCATAGGCCACAAAGGCAAATTGCTTGTTCGTCATACCAGCTGCAAGATTTGGTATCCAACCTACAGTCACAGCAAGCAGAGTGTGCAAAGCCTGCAGAGATAACAATTAGAGATGATGGATGGGGGAAGCCTTTTCAAGCGTTAGAGCAGCTTTCTAGGAATTTCCACGGCAGGCTTCAGGGCAGTTCCACCAGAACTTGCATCAAGGTTTTCTCTTACCCATTTAAGTTCCATTAATTTGCAATGTTATTCTAAATGATGTTTCTCTTTTTAATCGACTAAATGCAAATTTGTTCTCTGTTAACATCTATAAAAACAGGTTCATAAGCAAGGGGATGCAGTTGGGCGGTCTGTGGAACTTACTAAGTTTGATGGCTACAATGAATTGATAGCAGAGTTGGATCATATTTTTGAATTTAATGGTGAATTAATTGCGCCCAACAAGAAGTGGCTGGTGGTTTTTACTGATAATGACGGTGATTTGATGCTTGTTGGAGATGATCCCTGGCAGTAAGTACTTGAACTTCTGGCCTTTTTCCCCCTTTTGTCCCTCAATCATGAAATTGCTCCACAACTTAACGTATCATTGCTTACATAATTCACTCCATAATTTTGGGAAAATTGGGTTTCTATAATTTTGTTTTAATTTCAATCATGTTTTTGTGTATTTGTATGAAGCAGAGAATTTTGTAGCATGGCCCAAGATATCTCTGTCTACACTCGAGAGGAGGTACAGAAGATGCATCCACGATCCTAGAATCCAAAATTCAATGAAAGCTCATCAGTTACAGACCACAAGATGGGTTCAAAGTAAGTTGATTGATTGACAGTTTCGGGACTGAGTCCTAAAACAGGTTTGGTACTACCTTTTCATGGCCATGGATAAGCTTAGAGTGCATAACTCTAGTTTTGTTGATAATACCTTATAGATTGTTGTCCTTCCAAATAACTCACCCATTGAAAGTTTGGTTAAGCTCTTAAGTTAACCAGAATGTTTCTTCCTTCACTATAAAAGAGAAGAGAACAGGGTGGGGGAGTTTGCAAAGTTGAGGAGGTTATCTAAATGGAAATTGTTCTGGTTGATTTCGCTGAGTAGAGAAGGTTGTCTAAGTAGGTTGCAAGAGTTGATCCAAGTCGATTTCACATATTTTCAAAAGTGTGTATTGGGCGTTTGGGGGGGGGGGGGGGGATAGCTTTTTCCTGCATATTCTTGGACTCAGATTGTTAATGTTGGGATGTACTAGCACTATCAGGCAGCTTTGAAGCCCATATATTTGGCAATCTATGCATGGCAGTATAACCTGTCTACTACATGTAGTTTTGGTTATGGCAAATCACTATAGTATTTACTATTTAGTCATTGGAGAGAGATGTATATTTTAAATTGGTAAGTTAAGGAAACTTGCCGTATTTGATGTAAAGAAGTTTTCACATTCTGAATCTGCCATGTATTAACTAGGAAGTGCTTATACTTTCACGTTCAAGTAATAGTGTAGGCAAGAGGAAGAAAGTAGTTTAGATCTTTGTAATGATCTTTTTGCCGGTCCAACCCTTTTTTTTCTTCCCTCTGATGATTAATTAATACTTGAATTCTTAAATTCTGTTCTCTCTGCTTTGGTTTTCACAACTACCTCACATTAAATTAGAGGTTTCTTTTTGGCTTAAGCATATTACCAGCCAATAAAGTATATTATATATACTGTAAACTTCACGAGTACCCAATTATGGATCGTGCTGTTAATATTTGTCTTCAGTTCAGAGAACTGCTGCGATTGGAAAATGGTTTCTGAAAAGTAGTTTCAAGGGGCTGCTGTCCTTAAGGACTAGTATAACATAGACCTGTGAAAGCTGACTAGGAAAAAAGTATCTTATGCACTAGTTACATGCATCTATGAGATCTACACAATGTGAGAGACATGTTGCATGTAATTGATACATGAGAATGAGATACCACCTCAACTCTTCAACTCAAAAAAAAAAAAAAAAAAAGATACCACCTCAACTCTTAGGGCATTTGTTCTGTGTTAAAAATTCTAGGGAAGAAAAAGTACTACAAGCCGAATCTTAGGGCAATAAAATGGATAGACTTGCTTTCTTCCTCAATTGAATTGCTGGATTGTCTAATAGGAGATGATCACCGAGCATTTGGATAGTAATTTTTTAATTAAAAAAAATAGATACAATGGGATTTGAAGCTTATGATGAGGTCTCTTATTCACAAGAGATTTTAACTAGAACCTACTTGGATAGTGAATTTATGGACGTAATTCACATATACTTACTTAAATTTTTGTGAAATAAAATTCTTTGGGTGTCATAATAAGAAATTACAAAACTTCACGAGGGACTTCTAGCAAGAATGTAAGGGCAATCCTATTTGCAAATTCCGCCTCTGTGGGCATTTTTTTTTTGTTGTAAAATTTCTCCACTCACGCTTCCTTCGAAGCTCATTCATTGTGTGCTCAACTTTAAAAGGAAACATCACTCTTCAGCCAAATCCTTGACCTCTTCGACGTTATCAATACCAATTAGAGAATAAGTTCAATAAGGATGTGGTGTATAAGTTCATATTTACAACCTCCCATTAGGCAATGCCACATCATATTTGTTCAATTAAAAGCGTAAGACCTAAAACACACAATCACAATCTCATTTAAAGCCATTCAAATATTTTTTAGTTAAAGTAGCCACTTGACAGAATCTTAAAAAGGAAATTTAAGGGACAGTACTTAAGGTACTATATATAAGTTTTGTCTTTTTAAAAATCAAGAAAATAAAAACTGTTGAAGCATAGGAGGAGCCACCAGAGTCACTGCCTTTGATTGGGCAACTCTTGTATCCTCAACCATTTTGTGTGGCTGAGTTTTGTGAGGTGTTCTCATAGTGGAGTGTGGGTTCCGTTTGGATGGTACCTGAGCCAACGATGATAAAGGATCATGGGCCTCGATGATGGATGTTAAAGGTGCGTATATAAGTTTTGTCTTTTTAAAAATCAAGAAAATAAAAACTGTTGAAGCATAGGAAGAGCCACCAGAGTCACTGCCTTTGATTGGGCAACTCTTGTATCCTCCAACCATTTTGTGTGGCTAAGTTTTGTGAGGTGTTCTCATAGTGGAGAGTGTGGGTTCCCGTTTTGGATGGTACCTAGGCCAAACGATGATAAAGGATCCTGGGCCTCCAAGGATGAATGTTTGATTGTTGGTTGGACTAGGCGTGGCTCACCACAACTTTGTTGGGCCGTTTTACGAACCAATCTGTGCACAAGACATGGATCCCACAACACAAGTATATTTATATATATATATATATATATATATGTTGGTTGAGTGAATAATCAAGGAATGACAATTAAAAATATATAGCAAATAGAATGACAGAAATCCTCTAAAATAGAATGGGGTTATGCTTTATTATGTTTAGTGTTGATTACATTGGGTCCTGCTTTACTAGGATGTATCACAAGGCTCAATAAAGTTCAAAGGTCACAGACTTGGATAGCTCTACTTAGGCTTCCAAGACTTGTGAAATTTGAATCACTTTGAATCCGAGTGCCTTCTTAAGTGTTTTCTCCAGGATTTCCTACAACGCCTTAGTCTTCACTCTATCTTAAGTAAAAGCTCAAGACTCTCTTTATGGTGCTTTCTTTTGTATCTTGAGTGCTTTTGTCTGAATGAATCCCTCTGGCTTGGGTTTTACCCCTTTTTATAGTGCTATTTGAAGATTCTTCCAAATTAACAATCCATCCATTTGGTGCTTTGGGTATCAGAACCAATGTTATGTCTGAAACATTAGTGGCTGGTCCTTTCCTTTTCTTCTTCTTCTTCTTCTTCTTCTTCTTTTTTTTTTTTTTTTTTTTTTTTTCTACTTTCTTGGGGATTGATAGCTAAAAGCCCACTTGCTGACTTTCCTCTTGCGGGAGATCCTTTCTGAGTAAGTCCAAATTTTTCTCCAAGGTCAAAACTTCTCATTCTTTCCCCAAGACCTTAAAAAGGACACCTCAAAGTTCTGAGGTTTTGATGTTGACTCCTCATAACTTGTTTCTTTCCCTAAAATGGGGTGGATTCCTTTTTGCTAATGGTGTAGTTGGAAAGGCTCTTGGCCACCTTTCTTCTTGGTTCACCTGTTCTGCCTTGCCTGAGGTCCCAAGTTCCTTCAATAGGTGTTGGCCCCGAAATCACCATCTTTCTTGATCAGTCTCTTTTGGGTCATAGGAAGCTAATGTTGACAAGACCTCCTTCACCCTTCGTGCCCTTTTTTACATGGGCATGTCATATCCTGAGCTGGCCACGTCCTGGTTGGTGTCTTCTAGCTTTTCTCGAGGATCTACTTTTTGAGGCTAGCGGATCTTGTGCAATCTGGGCCCAGATGCTACTCGCTTCTTTGGACTTTCTTAGGTATCATGACTTCTTTACATCCTTCGGCCAAGCCTTCCTCATCCCTCATTTTCTAGGGCCCAAGACTTACTTTCTTCTTCTTATGGGCCAGGCTCTCCTTTTTCATTTTTAAGGGCCAAGCCTTCTTCCTTTTTCTCATTTCCGTGGGCTGGATCTTTCTTGCTTTTACGGGCCTAGCTCCTTTCTACATTTTGGACCTCAATAGAGAGGAAGGTTCAATTGGCTATACAGAGCTCCGTTTGGGTAGGCTTCCCAATGGCACTTTCTAGTTTCTTCTTCAATCTCAACCCCACCACATTCCTCCATGTTCTCATTGACCCAGATCTAATCCTCTAAATGTAAGCCCACTTGAGCTAATATGCAGGCTTCTTAGGGGAAAAAAGGGTTATTAGATCTACCTTGGTTGGCCAAATCCAAGGTACCCATTTTCTGTTTGTGAATTGTTGCAAATCCAGAAGTTATAGCCATGTTTTTCAATCCTATTCTTAAGGGTGTTAGGGACGTTTTTGTAACAATGGCCAAAATGCTAGAACGAGCCCAAAACTTCCATTGGGTTCATTTAAATTGAGATATTCAAGCCCAAAATCCAATATTAAATGAAAAGAGGCTAGTGGTGCATCATAAGAACAAAATCAAAGTGCGAAACAACAAAGAGATGGAAAATGTGCATAATACACTAAATTTGGAATTGTTTTGCACATACGACAATAAGAGGAATTTGAGAGAGGTGGTGAGGAAGAGAGAGAAGATTCCTTGGTACCATTATTTTTACCCCTAGGCATCAAAATCTACTGCTCTTTCATGGTTGTATGGGCTTTTGTTCTAAAGTTGGAGTTCTAAGGGTAAAATGTGAATTGGTTGTGTTTGATTTGATTAGGGGGGGGGGGGGGGGGTTTAAATCAAGCTTGGGATGTTGATGCGAACCTCAATCGACACGCTTTGAGACCCAACAAACAATATTGGAATAATTGCCCAAGAAAGCTAAAATTCAAATTTTTATAGAACCCTGACCCAACGTTTATAAGTGAAACGCGAACCAAAGGTATAAGTAATAGACCTTGACCCAATGATTATAATGGAATCACGAACCAAAGGTATCAAGTTTGAACGCCACAAGGAAGAATCCTTGATAAGTTCACAGTTCTTAAAGAACCAAAAGAAGAGCAAAGCCTCACCTTTTCTGATTTTTATTCAATAATATATGAAAAACGTTTACAGACTTAGGGGCCTATTTAAGGGCTTCTTAAAACTTGACAGACAAGAAAATATAATCTAAAATAACTCCTAATTGATACCTAACCATAATAAGAATCAAATTTGACCTAAAAAGCATTAAATGCACCTAAAAATAAGGAAATAAATCACCTAAAACTAAAATAACGTTTTTTACATTAAAAAAAAAACCCTAAAATAATTAAATAGTAAATTGTGTCCTACATCTTCCTTTGGGCCAAGCTTGGAATGTCTTGTGTTAGAATCAGCCCAAATCTCTTGAATCAGCCCATTAAGTGCTTCTTTGATCTTCTTGGATCTTGCTCTAGTAATAGGTCCAACTGGAACATGCAATGGATCCTTGAATGCTTGTTGATTCTCATCAGATGTCCTTAGGGAAAGGTCTCAGTATAAGGAGTGAAGCTATTGACCTCCATGTTGTTAAACAAGTGGAAAGCTTTAGATTTGCTTTAACTTAGGTAAAGGGAGGAGCTGCTTTAGTCATGAATGAGGAAATTCATTGACCAAAACTGATTGGCTACACATTCCTTACTGATTCAGCCCACAAGGGAGCTCCTCTTTATGGCAGAATGCATCAAAAGTTGGCCAAGAAGTTAACTTATTTTAGGAGCCTAAAATAGGGGTATTTGAAACTTCAGCCACATTCAGCAAGAGTTACATGTCTCAATTTAGTTGAAAATTTTGGGTACCTAACCATTTACATGAGCTTTAGGTGCTGTAAGTGTCCCCAGTCCACTCAGCAATGAGCATAGCTCAGGCTTATCTCATGCAAAAGGTCCAAAAAAAGTCAACTCATATCCTCCAAACCACACTCTCTCAAATTCTCATTATGCCTCATGAACTTTGACCATGTTTAAAAGAATAAAATAAATTATAATACATAAATTTGGCCCACAAGAAAATTGAGTTTGACCAAATTAGACTTTTATAAAATTTGTTGTGAAAAAGAAATGTTCACTTGGTTTCACAACAAGTTTTTTATAATATGAAGAATAATGGAGTTGAGATTGATGAGAGGATTTGTACTGTTCATTTACTTGCCCTTAAAAATTGTGTTTAGTGCCTTCTTCTAGATTTTGACAACATCTTCAGCGGCTTCTCTCATTGGTGACGCCTCTAGTTTGTTGGAGGCTCGATGGTTCTTTATTCATTGCATGATAGGTTTTTAGTTTGACTTTTTGAAATAGGAGATTAATGAGGATGATTGAGTGTGGTAGGCTCTATTGATTAATTTGTGAAATACTGATGTGCCTTAATTGTATTAGAGGGCGTAAATAAAAGGCTTTACACGTCCTTATTGAATTTAGACTCTATCAAGTAATTGAACTCAATTGGTCTAGGCTCCTCTGCCTCAACAATAAGGGTCTGTTTGGATACCGTTTATTTTGCTGAAAACTGAAAACTTATTGCTGAAAACACTGTAGCAAAATAATTTTTAAACTATGAATAGTGCCATGGGACTTAGGATTTATTGCTTATTGCTGCGTTTTTCAGTACTTGGAGGCTCAGTGGCTTCTCTCATCGGTGATGACTCTGGTTTGTTGGAGGCTCGATGGTTCTTTATTCATTGCATGATGGGTTTTTAGTTTGACTTTTTGAAATAGGAGATTAATGAGGATGATTGAGTGTGGTAGGCTCTATTGATTAATTTGTGAAATACTGATGTGTCTTAATTGTATTGGAGGGCGTAAATAAAAGGCTTTACACATCCTTATTGAATTTAGACTCTATCAAGTAATTGAACTCAATTGGCCTGGGCTCCTTTGCCTCAACAATAAGGGTCTGTTTAGATACCGCTTATTTTGCTGAAAACTGAAAACTTATTGCTGAAAACACTGTAGCAAAATAATTTTTAAACTATAAATAGTGCCACGGGACCCAAGATTTACTGCTTATTGCTGCGTTTTTCAGTACTCGGCTGGTTCGTAAACAGTGTCGTGGGACCCAATAAAAAAAGGCAAAATGCAAAATCATTGCTTGGCAAACACACGCTAAGTCCAAATAACAGTCCCTCACTTGTTTGTGTTGACTGCTCATCTTCATTGATTGCATTCATCATTTGTATACATCATAAATAAAACCCAGGGGAAAAAAAGGTACTCAAGAGAAGACCAAGAGGCTTTTGTTGGAGATGAGGCTGCATATACAGACCCAAGTTAATGAAAATAAGTATGAAACAAAAGATGAGAAGCTTTGGAGGAGTTGGGTATGCCATGCTTAACTAGGGAATCTAATGACACCAAAGAGTAAAACACAAATTACAAAATAGACCGATTGGTTTTTTTTTTTTTAATGGAAAGATCGATTGGTATATGAATGTTAGTTTCAATGATAGATTTGAGCATAATAGAGAGTGAAGGATCACCATTTTTTTTTTTTTAGAATACTAATAAGAGAGTAAAGGATCCCTATCTGTATATCTCTCTATAGTAGTAAGAGAATATTAGTATAATTAAGATATCAAAGAAACAAAAAGAGTGCTCCTCTCTTTTGTACCATCTCTCAAGGCGAGGGTCACCATCAACAAATACAATCAAGTTAGAACTAAAACCAACCTCGCCCTTGTTATGAACCTGGCTTGGCTACCATGGACTAACCCCGAGTCTCTTTGGGCTTCCAGCCTTCCACTTTAAAGCAGAGGTACTTTCCTCAAAATAATATTCCTTGGAGCCTGTAAACCTACCTAGGACCAATTCCCACACGTGGCAAGCAATCGCCATTGGAAAAACTAACCTTCTTCAATGGCAAATAGGCCAGGGTATGAACATTAAATTCAGGACAAATGCTTGGTTATTGTGTGGTCCTATTCGCTCTTTAATTCCTACCAGCTAATATTACATTAATTGTTAACCAAGTTAGACGGATCAAGGCCTCTGGCAACTGCAGCATATGATGTGCCCCCTCTCACCATTCAAGATCTTCCAGCCCAATTACAACAATTTCCACATTGCAACCAATTGGAAACCCATTACATGTCACCAATTCTGTAACTTCGACATCATATGGTGGTTCTCTTTAAACCTATTTAACAAAACACCTTTCCAACATACTAGCCTGATTGACATCAATTTCAGCTTTTAGCTTTTAGTTTTTATGTACAGTTTTTTAAAACCTCACATTTTCTCCTTTTTTTTCTCACTTTTTCAAAAATTTTCAAGGTACAAGTATATTTTAACACACTTTCAGCAAATTTTTTTTAATAAAAAGCTAAATAAGCTGTTCTCAAACAGACACTTACATAGTACTCTATATTTGCTTTTATTACTTGGCCTATCTAGTTGGCCCCAAATTATTTCACATTTCACAATCCCATGGGCAATTGTCTCCTTGGATCGTCATTACTCATTACACACAGGATTACAACTAACATGGTATCAGAGATATGGGCTATACGGTTTGGTCTTCAATTAGCATGGGTCAAGAGCTTTAGACAAACTCAAATATAAATGAATTCTATTTTTGCGCATAACTGGTTAACTTGTCATAGTACCAATTATCCCCCTAATCTTACTAACTTAATTGAGGATTTGCAGGTATCTAATGAGGAAGGAAACAGACATGGCAACATTGGCAGGTCTCGCTTATGATATGAGAGGTGATACGTCCATAACATTTTCACAGCAAATTATAGACGGTTAGTTGTTATTGGTTTTAATTTAAACCTACTACTAAAATTACTTTTTTACCCCACCAATAACAGCCTGTAACAACTTGTTACATAAGATTTGTTGTGAAAATATTATGAAAATATTGTAAATATATCATTTCTCCTTATGATTATGTCACGAGGCTACCATGGAAGACAACAATCACATCTTGAACCACATTTTGACCTATCCCACTAATTTTTTATTTTTTATTTTTTTTTAATCACTACCAACTTTTGGGACAGGATGAGTCTCTAGTCTCTACACTCGCTACAGTCTATGGGTACAATTAGTCAAATCTATTGTATGTATGGTTGACAAAATCGCGATTTGGATCGTAAAATATTGCGATTTAGATAGTAAAATTGCACGATTTTACGATCCCACTTTACAAAAACGTTTAGAATCGCATTAAGATCGTAAAAATAGTAGGATCGTAGGAGATCCTACCAATTCTACCAACACATCAGTTAGTTTTTAGTTTTTTTTTTTTTTTTTTTTTTTTATGGGATAAATTTTTGGTTTTGATGAAGTTTTAAAGGTTTTTATTTTTCTATGTTATGATGGTATGGCTTTTTAAATTTTTTTTTATATAATTATGTTAACCTAAGCAAATATTTTCTAGTTTCTAGTTCACTTGTAATCAAATTAAAGGAATGCTTCATCATTTCTAAATAAAGAATTTATATTGGCTTTGCTACCTTTTAAGCTATAATATTATTAAACTTGTTTGATCAATATACTAATTTGTGTTCTAATATTACTAAAATGTTTTTCTTATAATTTTATTAGTATGCTTGTATTTGTATATTGATTGATTGATTTTTTTTTTTTAGCATACTCTGTAATTGTTACTGAGTGATATAACTTGATTAGTTGAGTGTGAAGTTGTATCTTGATTTTTTTTGCAACTCTAATATACAAATATACAATGTCTACATAGATGATGAAATGGATGATAATGATAATTAGGACTGTGATTATAAGAACCCTAGAATGAGAATAATTAAATGTTCACTTCACCTTAATATTCATCTTGTTTTTGGATTTCATACAAATATACAATGTCTACATGCTTGTATTTTAGTTAGCTAGTTTCCATTTGATAACTTATTTTGGATTTTAAACTTAGAATTTGAAAAATATTTCCATATGTGTTGATAAATATTTTGTAATTTGGTTGCTAATTAAACATTTATTGTACTTTTTAGATACATTAAGTCAAAACTTAAAGATATTTGTTTTGTTAGTATAGACGTAGTGATGTATGACATGCAAATTACATCTTACGATGCAAATCTTTGTTTTTTTATGGATAAATTCACAATTTACGTGATTATTCAACATACAAAGTCATTATCAATGTATTTTTTGCTTTAAATTTGAAAATATGTAAGATCTTACAATCTACAATCTGATCATACAATTCATGATTCTACCTACCTCCCACGATTTTATGTAAGATCTTGATTTTGACAACCTTAATAGCATGGGTAGTAATGTAGTCTTCCTAGTAGTAGTTAAAGTGTGTCAGTGTCTGTATCTATTGTGTTTGCTCTGTGTTTCTAAGTCTATTTTATGCGTGCTTGTAGTTATTGTCTATAAATTGTAGGCTTTATGCATTGTTAAAAAATTTTATAATAAAAAAACACTAGTGGACAGCTCTTCATCCTCTTGAACCTAAGAGCATCTACAGTAGTGGAGCAATAATTTTAGCTATTTAGCACCACAAAAAGTTACTTTATCTATTTTACCTACACACATGCTACAGCAATAGATCTATTTTATCTTTCAACACAATAAAATAATATAAACATCATAATAAAATAATATATATCCACAAACACCTTTTTTTTTTTTCTCACTATTCATCTTTATCTCTGTCTTCTCCCTCTCTTCCCTCTCTTCAACCCACAGCCCCTCACGGCACCACCACCATCACCACTCAAGCCAACCCAGCCACCAACTCACAACCAATTCATGGCAAAACCCACCATCGATTTGCCACCAGCCACGATCCACCACCACAAACCCACAAAACCCATGTTCTTCACCAATCGGCACACCCAAACCCACCACAAAAGCCAACACAAGCCAACTGCAAACTCATCTACACCCGAACCCACCACAAAATCTAGCGACCCACGACCACGATCCACCCAAAGAGGGGAGGCACGGCGGCGATCTACCCAACAGCACGGCAATCTACCCAGTGCCACGATCCATCCAGTAGCACGGTGCGAGTTACTCAGAGAGGCACAAGAGAGAGAAGCTAGAGAAGCTCAATGAGGGAGAATGAGAAGAGAGAGGTGTCTGAAGCTCAATGAAGAAAGACAAGAGTAAAACGTGTTGGGTGAATTAAAACAATATTTTAATGCAAAGGGAGAATAAAAAATATTATTTGAGTTTAGCTTTGAGCTACAGTGCACATCTATAGATGAATGTGCACTGTAGCTCAACAACTAAAATTTTTAGATATTGCTCCACTGTTGCAGCTCAATATTTGTAGTTTGTGGTGCTAAAAATAGTTTTTTAGCTTTTTAGCACCACTGCTATGAGTGCTCTAACAACTCATTGCCAAATCTTAAATCAAACAATTTGTTTTCTGCCTCCAAAGAAAACGTATTAGTAACTGACATGGTCTTTTTATAAATACGATACATATAGACATTTAATTATTTAATTTTATAGCATTCTCGTAAACAACTTGCTGAGCAGTTAAATATTTTTAAGTGTAACAAACAAGTGTATCACTTTTTTTTGAGAGGTTGAAAACTCTCTCAAAGAAAGAAAAGAAAAAACAATTGTATCACTTCATATAACTCCGAAAAACAAAAGTTGTACCATTACTTTAAAGCCAAATCTGGCAGCATTGCATCACATGTTCAAAGATTAATAAATTATTAGAATGTTTGGCAAAATATCAACAACCGGAACGGCTCCAGTTGGGTGGCACAAAAATGAAAAATGTTAAAAAACTTGTATCGCCACCACAGGTTATGAAAACCATGTAGGAAAACAAGGTGCCATCAATTTTGGAGGGTTCTTGAGAATTGTTCCACAATTCACTCATTGCTAAGCCGTTTAATCAAAACATCATTTTTTTTTTTTAATAAAGTAAATGCAACTCAACTTGTGTCCTTATAATAAAGTATTAAATGCAACTCAACTTGTGTCCTTAGGACTAGTAAATGCTGCATTTGCATTGAAATTCAAACAAGCCTAACATATGGAAATGGCCAGTAAATATGTTTGTTGGGAAACCCAAAGAATCATTGTGAATGAGTACTAGGATTTATAGTCAATTTTCTACTCACAATGGCAAAGCTGAACCATTCCGAAATTCACCTTCCAGTATTAGTTCAGACAGATCACCACGCTGGAAAAAAAAGTAGCGAAGGGCCTTCACACATTGTTTAGCTTCATTGCTGAGCCATTTCCAATTTCACGGTTTTCACCATCCACTGTTAGTTCAGACAGATCACCACTCTCAAAAAAGGAGTGGTGAAGGGCCTTCACACATTGTTCAGCTTCGCTGTCATTTACTATTAATGAAATATTCACCTGGTTGATACCAAAATTATTAAGAGAATGTTAGGCAACAGAAGAAAAATAAAATATTAGTATAGATAAGAATCATGATGAAATGACCTTGGATGCCCCTTGTGAGATCATCTGGACATTAACACCTTGGGTTCGAAGAACACGAAATGCCTGCCAAACATCAAGCCATTAAAATCTGATGTAAAAGATGGAAAGAGAAAATCTACTCTATTCAAAAGTCCCAATGATTTATAAGTACATCAAACATTGAAAGGGAATATAGTTCAAGGTAATCTCTATTAAATTGCACAAGAAAATACAACACCTTTTCCAGTATCAACGAGGAACGCTGAACATTGCCAATAAGAGAGATGATCGATCTGTGCTGCAGGAGATTCACAACTGCAATTTTCTCTAGCTCTTCTACTACGTGGTCAAGTTCCTAATCAGATAAGAGATTGGTGCAAATGGATTTAATACTTTACCAGGCAATCCTCTGGGACTCAATTTAGACCAAGAAGGTGAGACACACAACCGTTTCAACAGGGCAAGTAATTGCATTGATTAAGCCAAGAAATAGTTTATCAAAGTTCTATATTGCAACGTAAGAATGACCTTTTGCATGGCATTGAGCATAAGAATAAGAATATTTTAAAACATAGCTTGCTGAAACAAAAATCTTCAGAATATCCACCATCATTTGAATCCCAAGCCATTTAAACAAGAATGTAAATGTGCCCATTGATATAAAATCTAAACTCTATAAAGCTGGAGATGCATTCACCCTACACAATCAAACCAAATAATCAATGTGACACTTTATTTAGAGTTCCCTATCAAATTTGAGAATACCAAATAGGGCTATTCATCAAACTGGTGGGGGCTGGCGAAACTGACTGGCCTGAAAGGCCGCAGAAGGTTTTGACAAATGGCCGATTGAATCGGCCCAGCAACATTGTTTTTCCCTTTTTCTTTTTTTAAACCCAAAAATGGTGAGCTGTAGGATTCAAATGATTGTTTGATTGGATGCAGGTGGGAAAGTCCCCAACTCAAGAAGAGTAAGTGATATTGTGAGTTGATACCCCACCCGAACCAACTCGAACTGTGAACACTCCTAATCCGAGAATACCAATTAACTATAAAGTACCACCAATAGATCATCCAGATGTGGTACACTAATTAGATACTGAACCAGAAAGAATTTTTGTGGCCCGTCATACTAAGCACCTCAGACATGATTGACAGGAAAATTAAGATAAAACTATGTAAAATGCAAAGTAAGAGAAAAACAATAACATAAGAATAGACAATCATTCACTTGCCTGCTGAATCAGTTCTCTGCTCCAAAGTTTAGATGGATCTAATGTCAAAGATATACTAACTTCACTAGTGGCAACAACATCCACGGATATGCCCAAATCTTCAAATATTGAGAACACCTACTTGGAGGAAAACATAAAGCAAGTAGGATTTATAACTAGCATAAGCCACATTGGCAACAAGTGACAGAACAAAATTAAGTCAGAAACAATCTCTTACCTTTGCAAGGAAGCCAAATTGACCAAGCATGCGGGTGCTAACTATATCCAACATTGTAACATTTCGCTTTAAAACTATGCTGGTCAGCACAGCCTGTAATTGATTTAGGTGAAGAAAATGGTCAACACTGTTGAATTCCTCCAAACACACCAATGATGAAGTTTCAGCTGCTACAAACCTTGCTCATATCTCTTACTTTAGTGATAAGAGTACCAGGAGCTTTAGGGTTGTATGAATTCTTAACCCTGACAGGGATATCACCCTCTCTGGCTGGTCTCATGGATTGTGGGTGTAGGACCTGCATACAGGATAAAATGAATATTTTCACTTTCACCAAAAATAAGAGAAACGCCTAAGTCTCTTTTCTAGATAACAATATTTTGGTGTCAGGAAATGCTAGCTGAGTCCCAATAATTTAGTTTCATCACAAATCCATATACAAGTACAAATAAAAGTATAACAGGGATATTACTAACTGCCCTGCTCTTCCAACAAAAAGCCCAGCCCAAAAATGGTGGCAGAGCACTTAACCGCATTTATTACTTGAGGAATCAAACCAGGAGTTGGCAAAAAGATGATCGTGGAAACATTCAATATGTACATGTTAAAGCTATAAGTATCTCTGCATCCATAATAAATTAATATACCCTGGAAAACCCCTTACATTTGAAAAGTGTATTTGTATAGGATTGATGTGTCATACATGTTGACATTAAAATGAATTAGCATGAGGACCCTACAAACTAAGATGTGAAAATTCAACCTACTGGTCCAGTCCAGCTTCTAACACCATTCACTGACAATTTCTGAACAGCGGGAAGTAATAGAAATCTAACCTGAGCACCAAAGTATGCAAGCTCTGCTGCCTCATCAAATGTCAAATATGGTACAGGTTCTGCATGTTGATAAATACTAGGGTCGCAAGTCAAAACACCATCAACATCTTTCCACACCTGTTTAAATTGTTAATTAAGCTGGTATATTTGTAAAATTCCCAACCAAAAGTGATACTAAAGTAAGTTCCAGAAGAGAGCGTGATAAGAAAACATGCATGATTCTGTTCATGCGGGCATACGAGTTCTAGCAGTACATGAACTCGGTCTAATTCTGACCTGAATTTCCTGCAAGCCTAAAGCTTTGCCAATGGTCGTAGCTGTCAAATCACTACCACCCCTACCCAATGTGGTAATTGCGCAAGATTTCCAACCCTACAATAAGATAAACACATACTCCTTCATGCTTGCAAATCATGCTGATATACTTGATTTAAGCAAACTAAATTATGTAGCTTCTCAGCAGGAAAACGGATGCAGCAGCAGTTCAGTGGTACCTTTCCAAGGAAGCCAGTGATAATGGGAATTGCAGGATCATTAATCCAATCAGCATGTAATCTCTTGGCAACAGCTGGGTAAGTTGCTTCCAAGATTTCTGCATTTGTGAAATCGTCTGTGGTTATGAAACCAATATCAAACGCATCATACTGCAAAATTAAGTAGAGACATTGTGAGCTACAGCTAAAATTGACGGTTTGGCATTTTGATAAACAAAGAATACACAAGGGAAGAAGAAAATACGTACTTGGCGTGCTTTAACACCAGTTTTATTGAGATATGCTGTAAAGATTCTCGTGGACATGCACTCTCCAAATGAAACTAAATAGTCTCTCGTGCGGGGAGTTAACTCTTTCATCACAGCTATACCTTTCAGCAGTTGCTCCAGTTCTTCTAAGTGAGCTGTTAAATGTACAAACCCACAGCACCCAAATAATCCAATTAACACATCACATTATGATCAAATTGGGGTGTCAAATATTGAAAGCATGAATTCAAATTTCTTCTCTTCATATTTCCTTGAAATACACTCATTAGTCAGCAGAAATTTATAAATAGCATCCACTTCTAAATCGAGTACAAAACATAATTTATCAACTAAACATTACATAAACAAAAGGAAAGATTACTCTGAGGCACTTTGAAGAGTTCTTACCAGAGATAACACAGGGATCAACTTCGAGTTCACGTATAGTCCTGAATAAATTAAAAACAGCACTTAGCTTATCAGAATAACTACAGAGCTCCATTTCAATCTCATTTAAAAAAAAAAAAAAAAAAGGAAAATTAATAAAATCAAACCTATGATGCAAGTCCTTTACAAAGCTCAACTCTTCGATTTCCGACACATTAGAGATACCACAACTCACAGCCTTCTCTCCAGCCTTCATCACAGCCATTCAATTCCATCATCATTATTGTTATTCCTCTAACTATAACCAAACAAAATTGAGCAAAACAAAAACACAAAAAGCAAAAATGGTGGAAATGAAAAATACCAGTAAAAGTTTGTTAGTGGTTTTCCCCATAGCAGAGAGAACAACGACAGGTCGTTCATGAGGGAAACTGAGAACGAGCGAAGCAATCTCCTTCATTCTCTCAGCGGAAGCCACCGAAGATCCACCGAACTTCATTATGCTCGTGAAATTCTCCACATTTCCATTAGAGAAGAATTGCTCCTCCTCCTCCTCTTCCTCAGCCTTCAACACTGCTTCAACTCCTCCTCCTCCTCCTTTCTTTGCTACTTTTATCGCCTTCGCTCTCCTCCTCCTCCTCCCCCAACTCCTACAACAATCTTCAATCCCTCTAGAATTCGATAAGCTGAGCTGGTTCGACGAGATAGCCATGCGCGACAAATCCGAGCTCGCTATGAATCCCTGACACGGAATTTTGACACCGTGTGATTGCAACGCCATTGTTGTTGTTGTTGTAGTTGTGTCGACGAATAGGGTTTGTTGAATTCAGAGTAGCAGGGTTTTTGGGAGTACGAACGTTCACAAGTTAACAAAAGCTTTATTTATTTTATTTTTTTTCAATTTTAAAAAGGTTTAGGAAAGGAAATAAATTTCTAAATCGACGGCTACGACATTTATATATTGCTCTGTGTTTGTATTATATTGAATTTGAAGTGAACCTCCTATTTGGATGAGAGAGAGAAGGAGGTCCTTTTCTTTCGGTAATTTAATAATGAAAAATTCTGGTCACACAAACTAATGCACAATTTTGTGCACAACTCGCCACATGGGCGAGTTGTGATCACCACATGCGCGAGTTGTGCACTAGTTTGTGGAATGTGGGGGGGCGAGAGATGGAGTTTAAGTCTCTAGGAAGGAGTTTCACACACATATACACTTAGATTAAGTTAGAATAGAATTCATATAAAATAAATAAATAAATAAAATAAACTTCTCTTTAATAATTTTAAGTTGACTGTTTTGACGGTGTAGTTCGTCTGATGAGAAGAACTTTTCCTATTTTTATTTTATTTTCGATCAGTTACCGCCAGATTCGCCGTCGACTTCACGACCTAAGTCACTATTTTTCTTTCTTTTTTTTTTTTTTTTTGTATCTTTTGAGAAAAATTAATTTTCCAATTTGGATTTTGAACAGACAGACACGGTAGATTCCACCACCACCAGATCAGTCTATTTTATACTTTTCGAGTCACAGGCGGGATTCAAGCATAGTAAAAACAAAAACTTTTAATTGTTTATTTCTAGACAAATTTATATTTTTAATTGGCTGCAAAAACACAATAGGTTTCAAATCTTTCGGTTAGCCACAAAAATACCTCTTGGAGTTTCAATTCTTTGTTAAAACTCCTTGAGATTTTCATATCGGTTAAATTGAGCACCGGAACTAACTTTTATTAGCTCATATGGACAAAAATATTAATTGACCATCATGTGATTAGTGGCATGAATTAGTTGATGAGTTTTTTTTTTTTTTTTAAGTGATCATGTAGTTTTTCCGTCCATAAAAGTTAACGGGAATTAATTTTAAAGGTTAATTTTGCGGACATGGAAACATACAAAAGGATCCATTACTAGTACTGGAGTCTTATACTTTTCGAGACCCTCAAAGTCTGAGTTAGAGCAAGGCTGCCACTAGGGCAATCTATCACTCGAACAAAGGAGGAATGACCACAATTTGGGAGGTTGAATAAAGAAAAGCCAGCCACTACTCTTTCCTTTCACCTAGAAATGCATACAGTGAAAGACTCAACGAGGTTCGACCTCATTGCTTACCTAGAGTTTCGGGAAGTTATAAGGAAAAATTTAAACCCCTAAGGAGTGTTTTCGCAACTAACCCAAATCTTAGGAGTGTTTTGGCATTTTGGCCTTTTTAATTTATGGACTTCACCATAATTTTTATTCCAACAAGGGGGTGCCCATAGGTTGGGTGAATGACTTGACTTGATTGTCTCAGGTGTAGGAAACCACCATTCGTTGCCGTCCAACAACATTTAGGTCTCCAACCTGTCGTTCTCCTTTGCATTGACAAACGGATTCAGTTGGACTTGTGATTGGCCAAGACAACGCCTCCTAAAGATTAGATTTACAATTGATCATATGCTTTGCTAATATCCCCCCCCACACCACCACCACCACCACCACCTACTATCCACCCACATTGTTGTAAAGGAAGAAAATCAAATAGGGAGAGAGAGCAAACAGTGTTAGGGATTAAGTTGTCTTTAGGGACTAAATTGGTCAATTTTGAAATTTCTTGAACATAGTTGATATAAGGCCAAATCTTAGGGTATGTTAATGGAATTTACCCTTAAAGTTATTTTTCACCTCTCAACAACAAAAAAACCAAGCTCTAACCAAGTTGCTATATCTAAATTTTTTTAGCAACTCGCTATAGTAAATTGCTATCTATAGCAACTACTGTAGTAAGGTGTTAAAAATAAACCTCAATATTTTATTCCTCTCTCTCTCACCCTTCAATAAATAATTCAATCTATTCTCACAAATAATAAAGAACGAATAAAAAAAGAATATTTAAATGAAGTGATAAAATAATATAGTATGAGATATAAGGTGTAATGTAAAGTAGGGTGCTAAAATAGATAAAGTAGCATTTTTAGTTGTTAAAAGCTAAATTTGTTAGCACCACCAATGTGAATGCTCTTTTACTCGTGATATGATTGAATAGGAGCTAATTCTAAACCTTTATTAAAGCACTAGCATCAAAAATTCTAAATAATTTAGCATTTGGCATATCAAAAAGCTACATTATTAAATTTAACACACCATTTTACCATTGACTCTACATTACATCTCTTATTTTTCACTTCTATTTTTTAATTCATTTCAGTATCTCTCTCTCTCTCTCTTTCTCTCTCTCTCTCTCTCTCTCTCTCTCTCTCTCACATGTTCCAGCACACCCACAGCCACAACCCTCCACCACCATAACCCACATCCCACCACACCCACACCCACAACCCTCTACCACCATAAACCCACAAACCACCATACCCACAGCCAAAACCCTACACCACCATAAAACACAACCCACCACACCCACAGGCACAACCCTCCACCACCATAAACCCACAACCGACCATCACTAAGAACCCATCACCACCACTGTAAAACCCAATACCATCAAAAATCCACCTACCACCACCAACAATATCGCAACCCACCATCACCTAACTACCATCGACCAAAACCACCAATAAAAAAACCCAAAATCAAAACTACCAAACAAAGAAGAAGAACTAGAAGAGAAATCAAATGATGGCTTCAAATTCACAGTGGTTGTCGACTTGTTGGCGTCACGGTGGCTTCATCTTTGGCAGTAGTGGCTGTCAACATGTGTAACGGAGAGAGGAGGGGGCAGGGGCAGAGCTATAGCATGGCTTGGGGGGGCTCCCAAAATTTTAAAAAATAATTTTATATTATGTATAAGTATTAAAACTTTAAATATTTAGCTACAAAAATAAAAGTTGGCCCCCCCAAATGTTTGAGTTAGTCCAATAATGCTCTTAAAAACCAATAGAATTTGTCAATTGATCTAGTAGTTATAGAGACAAGGTAGTTTTTGTTTTCTCTAAATCGTTTTTGGTACATGTTTAATATCAAACTAGATAGATTTTGTATACTCATTGGACTTTAAAAGCTGATAAGTTCCCTTAAAAAATTATCTTGCGAATATACATATTTGAAAGTTGTTAATTTTATATACAATATATTTATAAATTATGACCTACTCTAGTATCAAAATATTAATGTTTATATTTGTGTATGTACATTTACGCATATGTACGATGATTTATCTTGAGTCGAAACTAATATATAAATACCAAAATTTGGCCCCCCTAAACAAAAAATCCTAGCTCCGCCCTTGGGAGGGGGAGTGAGAGTAACTAAGAAGGGAAGTAAGTGAGAGGGAGAGATGAGAAGAGTGAAAAAATTGAAGTGAGAAAATGAGAGAAAATTTATTAAAATAATAATTTTTTAAGAACATTGCTACATTACCATTCTATTAGTAGAACGGTATTGTAGCATGTTGGAATTTTTTTTGAGATTTGGCACATCTCATGTAGTATATTTTTTGGTGTTTGGTCTAACATTTGGCACACCTGATACTAGTGCTCTTATGTAGCTATCTTTCTATTGAGATTTTTGCTCCTTTAGAAAGTTTTGAGTAAGAAAAAGAAAATAAATAGATGGAAACCACCCAATGACTACTCATGACTCATCTAATACTTATTTTAAAATTTCTTTTGAAAAAAAGACCTTTATTTCAAAGTAAATTTGTCTATTTCCATTAAGTCCATTTTTTAATGTACCAATTATTATCTATTTATGGTGAAAGTATTCAACGTAGCCAATATACTACACCATCTTCTCATATAAAGATGGACTCTACATGTGGGTCTTGTATATGAAACCCACAATCATGTGAAAGGAGGATATGTCCACCATATATATTTAATAATTTCTTTTATTTTATGGGTGGATTTCAACAATTTAATGGGCCTAAATCAAATGGACTCATATAGTGTTCGAATTCTTTCTCCCATATTTACAATGTATTATGAAAAAACACTAAATTTCTCTTCCCTCAACGCCTCACCACCTCCCTCCAAATATATATATAATCTAATACTATATATAAAAGTAGGAGCTAAGAGAAAGTAAGGTCCTACAATTAAGGCCATGCTGCCATGCAGGTAAAAAATCCCACTTAAAAATTTGTCATGTTTACATTAAAAAATGCAAAATAAAACCTAAAGAGCTACACCGTTCACGCCTTAAGACTTCAGAAAAATCAAACATTACACCCATTCGATCAAACGCACTCCAACAAAAGTAGGACCCTTTCCTCCATCGTTTCGATGTCTATTCTAATTCCTCCTTTTGTTGTTCGTTCTTTGCCCCATCCCTCCTCTACTTCACTAATTCTTTGCCCCCATACATTCTGCTCTGTCACTTTTCTGCAACAACACTCTCCCTTCATCAAATTTCTTACACATATTTATTCCTTTTTAATTGTTGTTGATTTCTATCAATTGTTAAGCCCTATATCTTCTCTAAATTTCATTGATTTCTTACGTATTTCATGCATCAAAGTAAGGGGTTTCCATGCTCATGCATAATGATTAATTTGGCATTAGTTGAAAACTCGAGTTAGCGGATTTTCATATGAATGTTTGGATTGTGAAAGGGAAGTTAGTCCTACCCATTGCATTCGGGTGTAAAAATTTGATAGAATCAAAATACATCGTTGTTCATGACAGTAGGTGTCACGACCCAAACCTATACTTCAAAATTTAGAACATGACCGGCATGTTAATATCAAGTTTACCTCAATACTAACACGAACCAACTTAAGCTGAAGGTGCTTATCAAAATTCATTTCTTGTATTTCTTTTTATTTCCTTGCATAAAAGTCATAATTTACAAAATTCGTAAAACTTTGAAGCTTCATTTCATTTTGAACTTTGCAAGATTACAACTTGGCTGAAACTTAAGGTATTCGTGTAAATATTACATAGCTAAACGTTTAGCAAAACTATTATTTACAAACCTAACCCCAAGACATAAAACTGGGGTTCGAAACAAACTAAGGTTCTGAATTACATCAATGCTCAAAAGGATCAAGTACATCTTGATTCCTCCTATACAACAAAAACTATACATTCTAACAAACGAGAATCACAGATTCCTTGCCACCTCTAATACTCTCGCTGCTTCTAGGATAGAACCTGTGCACTGAAATATAATAGGGTGAGCTGCGAAACCTAGTAAGGTTTTAAGCTCCATGAGCATTTAATAAGGATGCATGTAAATCAAATATTTTATGGATACCTGCTTTGATAAATAGTCTTCGTACTAATCTTAAAATATCTTATGAACTTAACCTTGTCTTTAAATAGACTATAAAATACTTTATCATAAACTTTCCATTAGACTTATAACACATTCAACATACTTTTCTTATCATTATACTTTTCTTATAATTTCCAAATAGCTTAATAGCTCATTTATAATACATATTAGTCAATCCAATAGTATGTTTGTCACAACTTTAGGAGACTTCCAGCACATAGTGCCAGGCATCCAACATTCCCCACAATGCTAGGAAATCCTAGGATCATATCAGAAAGTATCACCCCTTTCAGTGTGATCATATCATCAACCATGAGGGTCGGTTGGCATCCTCCACAAGTTGGCCGTTTCCAACGAGGGCAGGTGCAGCAGAGTCCTCATCACTTATAATGGCCAATCAAAATCTCCATAGAAATACCGGTACTATAACTCCTACTGGTTGAGTTCAGATCATAACAATGGAATAACCGAAAACTATATTTTTCTGATAACTATGCTTTTACTTAAATACTTCATAACAGTAGTATATCCACTTCATTCTTAAATATTATGTTTGTGATATAAGTAATAGCATCAATATGCTAAAATTATCATATATATAGGATTCAACAATTCACGAACATATATCTTTACTTAAATCATGCTTATATGTAATAGGTCTAATTAAGAGGTTTTAATGCATAATAATTATCTAAACAATCCTTATACTTATCAAACGCACATGTCACATATCCCTTACCTGAAAACAAAAGACGCGAGAGATTTGTATAAGAGGAGCTCAAGTGTTCACGTTCTCGTTCTCGTCACCTAAATGAAAGACCAAAACTTATTACTAACAACTCTTCCTAAATATATAAATTTAGACATCAATCACAACCTAACTCTCAAACTCAAGAAAATCTTAATTTCCATCACACAAGGTTCCCCAAATACAAGATACATTCATCAAGCACATTATGTACCAAATCATAGAGAAATCAAGGCACACAAAATTTATCCATGATATAGACATACCAAAAGATGAGCATATTTATTTAGGGCTTAAAACATTCACCCTAACTTTGGAATTAAATCCTCAAAGTCAGGTATAACATATACTGTTTACTGCTCATTTCAGCAGCATATGACTCATTTGTAAAATACAAATGGGATATCCAAACACATCCAATGTTCATGAAATTTTACAGAACCACTCCTCTGGATATCTAGTAAATACCATATCAATTTCAGAGTCAAAGCATAAAACCATGATTTATTAAAAATCATACAAGACAACATGCTCAAATCTGTCCTGACAAAATTTCATGTAACTTAGAAATTAAACCATTATTTTTATATTGATCCAATTGCTGTGAGACCACTTCCATTACCACCATGCGTGTCTTAGAATTCATAAGAACTACTCCTAGTATCCTAATTCATAGAAATTGATTTAATACAGATTTTTTATGTTGCAAACACTGAATCTGTCACAGTGACAGCTTCAACATATTTTCTTACAAAATCATCAAATAAATGCAATTGGCCTTCATTTCATGTGGGTATTTTTATACCTATACTATACATGTTAAAAGACATTAATAAGCATCCAATTGACCATAATATCTTCAATATTTCAAATTGCTAATACAAAACCACAATTTCAGCTTCTAACAATCAGATTAGGGAATAAAGAAGGGAAACAAAACAAAACAATTATACTATCAAAATACCAAAAATAAGATAAGGTTTTATTTACTTACCCACAAACTTTGAAAATGAAACTTTAGTGTTAACCTTTTAATTTCTTCTTTAAAGAGAGATATATGGTTTCGGTGAGAGAGGGAGGGTTGTTGGTGAGAGAGTGAGAGAGAGGTGCTGACGATAAGAACAAAGAAAGAAGAAAGAAGAAAGAAGAATAGAGAAACAAAAGAATGACTTTGGGTCTGTTTGGATACTGCTTTTTGCTGAAAACTAAAAACACTGTAGCAAAATAATTTTTAAATGTGTGAATAGTGCCGTGGGACCCAGTTTTAAAGTTGATTTTGCTGAATTCCGTACTTGCGGGTCCTGTGAACAGTGCATGGGACCCAGCCAAAAAACGCAAACGCGTTGCAATCCAAACTTGCGCTTCAATACAGCAACAAAGAGATTAGGGAGAAAGTTTTGGGTGGGGCAAATGTTTCCTAAAGAAAAAGTGAGCTGATGACTCACCTTTAAACTTTTTAAAAATTTACTTTCCACCCCCCCTGGCCCCTTATAAGCTTATATTATAGAAAGGCCCAAACAATAAAATAACTATGCACATGTATCCTTGCCTTTATAAAGCTTCTTTCTACATCATTAAAAATAGATTTTAATCTTTTATAACATCAAAATATCAAAGCTTTATGCACTTAAAGTAATTAAGATAATAACAAGCATATAAACCCATAAAATTAATTATGAAATTAGGTTGGGATGTTACAGTAGGAGGTTTAATTGGACTTCATAATTACTCTAAATTGACATAATTAACTTGCTATTTAGGTACCAGTTGTCTATACCGTTGAATATCAAAAGAGGGGGCTACCTTATGCACACATATTGCTTTTCCTACATCATGATGACAAGCATACTACAACAGCAAAAATTGACAAGATAGTCTCAACAAAAATTCCAGATTTGAGTAAGAAACCTTTAGCTTATGATGTTGTCAAACAATAAATGGTCCATGGTCCTTGTGGTTCTATAAATTCAAGGGCAAGTTGTATGATTGAAAACAATAGAGATAATTGAAATTCAAAACAAAGAGCTCTAGTTATAGGTGGTTGGACTACTAATTGCTCTGTGCAAATGTATTTATCTTTTCCAGTTCAATTCAATCAAAACCATTATCCTTGCATAATAACATGTTATATTAAGTAGTTTTTATTTTACTTTACATACTGTATACAAATTTCAAATTTCATCATATGTACTTACAGGCAACTCCTACTGGAAGTTTCACTAAATATTTTTTTACTTATTCAATTTTCAAAATCTCAAGAGTACAAATTAATTCATAATTCATCCCATATAATACAAGAACAATACTTAATCCAAGAAATAATCACTGACAAACCCAAATGCATGTGAAATTTTGTTTCATATTCTGAGTTTGATGTTTTGGGTGCTAAACCCCACCAACCAATTTTGCAAACAACACCTTAGAGTAAAAAAAAAAAGAGTAATTAACAACAAAATTAAATTGTTGCAAGGAAACATTACCTTAGGGTTTGGGCGACAAATGTGATGGAGAGGGATCACACCGTAAGAGAGATAGAGATCAGATATGATGGTTTTCTTCAGTTGCTGTGAAGAGAGGAAGATAAGATTTGTTTGCGAGAGACGAGTGATTGAGAGGGATTTTTGAGATAGACAATTGAGAGCTGAGAAGAGAGATGAGAATAAAAAAGAGTTAGAGAGAGTGAGGGATTTGAGAATATATGAAGGAGGGAGATGCAAGCTAGAGAGAGAAGAGTGAAGGGCAAAAAGGTTGAGTGAGAACAAAGATGTGAGGTTTTTGGGTTGTTGTGGGGTTAAGTCTAGTTTGGAACTCAATATTCTTAACATCGTTTTCCACTTAAATTTTGATTTTTTAATTTTCCAAAAAACTCATATTAGGAATATCAAGTTCCACTTAAAAAAAAAAAAATGGTGTGGAACTCGATGTTATGCTTCGCTTGTTTCGATATAAAATATTTTCCTCTTTTCAAGTGTTTGATTGCATGTAAAACATTGTCAAAGTTGTAAAATATTTCCCTTTGACTAAAACTTTGTGTGTAAAAACTTGTAAAATGTTTTACCAAAAAATGTGTAAAACATTTTACAAAAATCTCATAGGCGACTCATTCTCCCCCTCTTTCCCAGTCACTACACCCACCGGTGAAGACACCTTTTGCCTCCATTCTGGCAGCCACCATCAAGGTTGTCAAAATCGGGATCCTACGTAGGATCGTTGAAGATAGGTGGGATCGTAAATCGTAAGATCAGATCGTGAATCATAAGATCCTACATATTTTCAGATTTAAAGCAAAAAACACATTGATAATAACTTTGTATGTTGAATAATCACATAAATTATGAATTCATCCATAAAAAAACTAAGATTTGCATCATATGATGTAATTTGCATGTCATATATCGCTAAGTCTATACTAACGAAACAAATATATTTAAGTTTTGACCCAATGTATCTAAAAAGTTCAATAAATGTTTAATTAGCAACCAAATATCAAAATATTTATCAAAACATATGGAAAATATTTTCCAAGTTCTAAGTTCCAAGTTTGAAATCCAAAATAAGTTAGCAAATTGAAACTAGCTAACTACAATATGAAATCTAAAATTAAGATAAATATTAAGGTGAAGTGAACATTTAATTATTCTCATTCTAAGGTTCTTATAACCACCGTTCTAAATTCCTAATCATCATTATCCATTTCATCATTTATGTAGACATTATATATTTGTATACTAGAGCTGCAAAAGACATCAAGATACAATTTCACACTCAACTATTCAAGTTATACCACTCAGCAACAATTAAAGAGCATGCTAAAAAAAATCAATCAATCAATATACAAATAAAACTGTACAAGCATAATTGATAAAATTATATTAAAAAAAAATTAGTAATATTAAAACACAAATTAGTATATTGATCAAACAAATTTAACAACATTATAACTTAAAAGGCAACAAAGCCAACATCAAATTCTTCATTAAGAAATGAAGAAGCATTCCTTCATTTTGATTACAAGTGAACTAGAAATTAGAAAGCATTTGCTTAGGTTAACATAATTTTATAAAAATAAAATAAAAAGTCATACCATCACAACATGAAAAAATAAAAACGCTTAAAGCTTCATCAAAACAAAAAATTTATCCCTTAAAAAAAAAAACCAAAAATTTATGTTTTTGGTAGGATCGATAGGATCCCATACGATCCTACGATTTTATACGATCCTACACAATCCTACGTACGATCCTACCATTTTTACGATCTTAGTGCGATCCTAAACGTTTTGGTGAAGTGGGATCGTAAAATCATGCGATCCTACGATCTAGATCGCGATTTTGACAACCATGGCCACCATTAAATCTTAGCCTGTTTTGTTGTCAAAGAAGTCGTTGCAAGAGGCCTAAGGTGAGCCTTGTCACCGCCATTCCATCGCTCGTCGCCACCACCTCCTCCGAGTCCTCCCTTCTTTGATTTGGTCCTCTCTCTCTTAACTGATCCACCATGGCTCTGGCTCTCATAGATCTGGCCCTTCGTCATATCCTCACACACTGGGTTTGCCAAATTTGGTTTCAAATCTAGAAACGCAAATGTGTGGGTTTTGTTGTCCTCCTTCTCTGATTTGGAATCGCTGACAGTGAATGGGTGGGTTTTGTTGGATATATTTCAACAACTTACTTTTGTGATTAAGTAAAAAGAAACAACATATGGATCTAATAATAAGCAATAAAATAAAAAGATGTGATAGGCAAAAACAATAAATAGATACTGTATATATAAGAAGAAATCTGCAAGATAATTAAAAACTTACAGACCAAAATGCGTAAATGATGAATGATACAGATCAAGTCTTGTGTTTGACACAATCTCCTTAAAGCAGATTTCACCCCTCACACAATCTGTGATGCTTCGAGACTTACTGACTCAAAAATTAAATAATAAATTATTGTTATTATTTGGACAATAGGGCCCAGTCCACACATGCCTAAAGTACAACTCAATGTCCAACCCATGAGCATATAAACTCATATTCTCTATCATTTCCTATGTGAGACGCAAGGATTCTCACCACTTCAATATCATGTTCAAGTGGACACATTAGGAGTTAATTTCTTATTCACTTCATAATAGTTTTCTAACAATCCTCCACATGAATGGAAATTGATATAAACAATGTAAATGATAATGCATACACACAGAGAGTAGAAGAAAAGTTACTATATCAGGAGAAGTAGCTTTTGGCTTTGAACTTTCCTTTGTGAAAGACTATCGGATCTACTGGCTAACCAGTGAACATGATATCTTGAACTATTCATGCATTTGTGTATACCAAGACAATAGAATTCATACAACTCATTTTCGAACATAGTTCATTCTTATGGTTTTGTTCATTTCTGCCCTGAACATATCCTGGTATATTCATGATGTGCTCTAGAGAATTCAGCCTTAAAACTCTCATGGAAGTGGCCCACTTCACATTTATATAGGTGACTCTTATTAATAATATCCTAGTATACCCCACTTGGATTTCCAAGATATAAGAATCATTAAAAGAAAAGGTTATCTTGAACATCGCTTACAGACATCACTATTTCATCATAGGAATGGGTGGGAGATGTTATCTCCTTAGTAATAAAACTAATCTCCACGATTTAGTTGTCACTTTGAACCTAGATCTTGGGATCTCCAGTTAGCTAGGTTGGGTTGCCATCCCTGAGACTTTTAGGTAATAAGCTTTAATTCCATTCCCCTCGATAAGCAGTTTACTTGCTCTCTACTCAAGCCTTTGGTTAATGGATTTGCTATATTTTCTTTCAACTTCATGTAGTCAATGGAAATAATTCCATTAGAGAGCAACTGCCTTATGGTATTATGCCTACGACGTATATGTCGAGACTTACCATTGTACATATGACTCTGTGCCCTACCAATAGCTGATTTGCTATCACAATGTATACAAATAGAAGGCATAGGTTTCATCCACATTGGCGTATCCTCCAGGAAATGACGAAGCCACTCTGCTTCTTCTCCTGCTTTGTCCAATGCGATAAATTTTGATTCCATTGTAAACCTAGCAATGCAAGTTTTTTTAGAAGATTTCAAAGATATAGCTGCACCACTAAGGGTAAAGACATATCCACTCGTGGATTTTGTGTCTTTTGTGTCGAATATCCAATTAGCATCACTATACCCTTCTAGTACAGCTGGATACTGAGTGTAGTGCAATCCATAGTTTATGGTGTATTTCAAATACTTCAAAACCTTAACTAAGGCCTTCCAGTGGTCTTCCCCTAAATTACTAGTGTATCTAGTCAACTTGTTGACTGAATATGTTATGTCCGGTCTTGTGCAGTTCACTATATACATAAGACTGCCTATTATCTTTTGAATACTCCAATTGAGATATTCCTTACCTTTTATTCTTAGTTAAATGTAAATTTACATCTACAGGTGTTCTCACTAGACTGTCATCATATTTCCTGAATTTCTCAAGAACGTTCTTAACATAATGTGATTGAGATAAGACAAGTCCATAAGATTTTCTAGAAATCTTCATTCCTATTATCACATTTGCAACACCTAAATCTTTCATGTCGAACTCACAAGTCAACATTCTCTTGGTAGCTTTAATGATATTATTATTGCTACCTATAATAAGCATATCATCAACATAGAGACATACAATGACATCGCCACTTGGGTATATTTAATATACACACATTTGTCACACTCATTGATTCTTAACCTATTTGACATCATTGCATTGTCAAATTTCTCATGCCATTGTTTTGGAACTTGCTTTAATTCATAAAGAGATTTAACAAGCCTACACATTTTCTTTTCTTGATCAAGAATAATGAACAACTCAAGTTGTTCCATATAAATCTCTTAATTTAATGCACCATTTAATAATGTATTTTTTACATCCATTTGATTTATCTTTAGGTTATGCAATGCTGCAAAAGCCATCAACATCCGAATGGATGTTATTCTTGTAACAGGTGAATATGCGATGAAACAAACCCAAACAAATTTAAACTCGAAAGCCCAAAGAAATTTCATGAATAAAAACTTTTAACCAATCTCGCACAATCATAAAACGAATGATGAAACTGCCCAGGACTCAAAGATTAAGTATAACATAATAATACACGTCGATACACACAACAATCACAAAAATAAATTAAAATAAGCGAAATCTGCTTTAAGATTGTTGGATATATTTTAACAATTTACTTTTGTGATTAAGCAAAAAGGAACAACGTGTAGATCTAATTATAAGCAATAACAAAAAAAAATGTGACAGCCAAAAATAATTAATAGACATTCCTGATAGGGTCGTCTTCTTATACAATGAATAATTTCTCTTGTGATAGAGAGTGTTAAATAAAAAAAATGTTATTTCTTAAAAAAATAAAAATAAAAACTACAGAAAATGTTATGACGTAAAATCTTGTTTCTCTCTCTAGGACTCTTTATTGTGCGCATGGAAATTTTGATTGCATAATAAAAGGAATTCAAATTTTTTGAACCGCAATGCCTATAGACCTTCATAAAATGAATGATAAGAATTTACAAACAATATATTTTGAATAAAAATCATGATCTTTTTTCATTTAAATAATAATCAATAGACCTTAAACTTTTATTTTTATTTTTTTTTATACAAGATAGAATTTCTACTCTAGACTAATCTAAGTACATATATGTGTGAAACTCCCTCCTGGAGACTTGAACCCCGGCCTTTACCGGCCACACCCTACAAGCATTTATACTTGTGGAGCGGCTACCGTACTAAGGGTGCGCGGTGGTCTTAAACTTTTCACTATAGTACCGTTTTCCATCAAATTTTGATAATGAAATCTAGACTTAAATGCTCTTAAAATCACTTTAAAGCGCATGCCCCTCTTTGAATGACCCCTTAGGTGCTCCTAATGCATGCATATAGAGAGAGAGAGAGAGAGAGAGAGAGAGAGAGAGAGAGAGAGAGAGAGAGAGAGATGGATGGCATTGGTTATGTTGTTATGGGTCCAGCTCTAATTTCGGGTAAGAGGTTACTTAATTTTACTTTGTCTACTAGTCTTATCTTTTTTCAATAAAAAAATAGTATTATTTGTTATGTCATTCTATTATGAAGTATTTGTTAGAATTGTTTCTTGATTACTTATTTGTGTTTAAGCTTTTTAGATTTTTAAGGGTTGGATCTGTACCATCCTTATGGTTTAGTCATAAACTAAAATCTCTCTCTTTTTCTTTTCTTTTTTTCTTTTTTTTTTAAGTCATAAACTAAAATCAATATGGATTACAAAGGTCATGAGATAAAATTGTATTGTGAAAGGAAGTACATTTCTATAACTTGTTCCCCGTTTTTTAGTCTTGTAAACAGATGTCAAATGTTATATGAGGGTTTTAGTTGCTCAACAAGTAAAGTCTCCTATCTGTTGAATAAAAGATTGGAGGTTTAAACGCCTACAGTGAAAACAAAATGGTATCTTAACTTCTTTTTTCTTTTCTTTTTTCACCCTCAAAAAAAAAAAAAAAAAAAAACTTTATTTTTTTATTTTTTTGAGAAGAAAATGATATCTTAACTTGATAATAAAAACAATCATCATAAAATAGACGTTATAGGTTTAAATTCTACTATATCTATCAAATAGGTGTTATATTTCCTTACCAGAAATATTTTTCTCCCACCACTTTATTATCATTTATCTACTTTTTGGGGAAGCAAATAAAAGCTGCAAATTTTTTTTTTTTTATTTTATAATTTGATAATTACAATAATACATTGAAAGAGAAAAACACTAACCTCCACAAATTTTTTCAGAACATGTTAAGGTGATTGATTATAATTGAAAAAATATCACTTTATAAAGGCCCACCATTAACAAGACTTCTAATATATACACAAATCACAATTAACCACGTTAACCATTGTAAAAAAATGTTATGATTGCATTGCTAGATTTATTAACAAAAGTGATAACAACGCAGTATAGAAGACTAGAAGTGAACTTTTAATTTATATTTTTGTTCAATACTTTGCTCATGTTTGGTATTCAGGAATAGATTAGATTGAAATGTTTATTCCTTTTTTTTTTTTAGAGATAATTACAACATACTGCTAACTCCACAGCTCGAACCCTTTTTCCCCTAAACCCCCAAGCACTTTGTACATGGAAAGGTACCAATTCAGCTACAAGGTCTTTGACAAATGTTTATTCCTTTTGAAACCATAATTTTGGTGTTTGATTGCATTTATATTATTGAAAAAAAAAATCCACAATAACTATTCTTTAAATATTGTAATAATTGTGTCAATAAGAGTGTAAGATATTTTTTTTGAATAAAAGATAACAATCGTAATTATTGATTGCGTTTTATTTTTTAAAATTTTGAGAAGTATAAGGCTATTCAATTTTTATGTATTCATTTAAATTTCAACCAATTATTAACATTTTATGAAACTTGTCTTTTTTTTTTTAAGGGCTAATTACAACTTATACACATGTAGTTTGACTAAAATTTAAGTTACTTACCCGTGGTTTGAAATTTGGCACTTTATCCACTAAGGTTAGCTCAGTTAGGGTTTCGTATGACCCATTTTTAATGAAAAAGTTACTGAAAAAAGAGGTTTGTGGGTCCCGTGAACGGTGCACGGGACCCACTGGTGTGACATAAATTTAGTTTGAGAAACACGCTTCCAAAAAAAAAAAAAAAAGAAGAAGAAGAGAAAACGCAAATGCACTAAACCTCAGTATTCAAACGGATACTAAATATGTATTTTTACTCTCTTTTATGTCTCTCTCATTTCAAAACATAAAAAGCATAAAAGAATAAGAGAAAGCAAGATCAAAAGGTAAGGGTTTTGTAAAAATTAAAAAACCAGAGTTATTGGTCTTATGTAGAAGAAACCAGATGCTCAATTGAAGGAATTGTTGGTCTAACATGTTGGACATGTTGGAAGTTTGGTTCACTAACATCAAGAGAGTGGGTTTTCTCAAAAAAAAAAAAAAAAAAACATCGAGAGAGTGGGTATACCCAATTATGTGGTTGTTGCTTTGGATGAAGAGATTGCCAATTCTGTGAATCAAAGGATGTTCCGGTGTATAAGAGAGATCTAGATGAAGGTATTAATTCAGTTGCGAGGACAGGAGGGAACCATGCTATCTCAGGGTTGAAATTTCATATTCTTTTTTTTTTTGCTGAATTCTATTAGCTCTATTTGTTTCACTGAAAAACCTTTTGTAAAGATAGTTTTTCACATTTTCCAGTATTTGATAGCACAAAAAAAAAAACTGGTCAACGGAAAACTATCTTTAGTCAACAGAAAATCTTAATAAAAATAAGGCTTATTTTCTATAAGTTGTTTTCCAAATATATTTTTTGGAAAACAATCTCTCTCTCACGGTAAGCTCCCTCACTTTTTCTCTACTCACACCTTCACTGTAATTAATTTTGGTCTCTCCTCTAAGGCTTATTTTCTACAGGTTGTTTTCCAAATATTTTTTTTGGAAAACAATCTCTCTCTCACAGTAAGCTCTCTCACTTTTTCTCTCTTCCCTTTATTTTCTCTCTCCTCACACCTTCACTGTAATTAATTCTGGTCTCTCCTCTTCCATAGATCTCTCTCTCTCTTCCCCTTTATAACACAGTTCTCTGATTATATTTTTTTTACCCTCACTGATCTGTCAATAGCTCCGACTTGCAAAGGAGAACAAATTTGTAGTGGTAATTATTTCATTCATCTCTACCAAAATCTCAATTCTTTGCTTTGAATTTCAAGCTTGATTTTCTTTTTTCTCTAAGAAATTTTCAGTTTGATGGATTCTAGGCACAAGTTACTTATTTTTCGCACATAAAAGTGCAAAAGAAAAATAATAAAAAAAAAAAAAATAAGAAGAAGAAAGAATGAATGAAGTAAAATACGAAAATTTTAAACATGCTGCCTATATGGCTCTAAATTGGTTTTACATAGGACGATCTTTACGGTAAATTAATAATATTTTTATATAATGAATGATAATTGTTTAGGAAAATTGTATTTGTTGGCAGATACATTATGCAGATACTGTGCAGTGATGATATATTATGCAGATACATTATGTAAATATATAATTTAGAGTAATATTGAAGACTTGTGGTTGACCATAGTAGACAATTAGTGTACTAGCAAAAAGAGTAGACAATTAAAAATTATTGTTATTTGTACTTATTGAAGATGTATTTCCCTATCAATTATATATATATATATATATATGTACGTATGTATGTATGTACGTTCGTACGTTATTGTCCATACATATGAGCAGGATGAGTGGTAGAAATTATGAAAATTTGACAACTAATTTTGATTGTATTTATTGTCAAAATTTTAGTATGAAAACCAAATTCATTCTTGGTTTTTTTTTTTTTTTTTTTTTTAATATATAATGATTACATTAGTTGGTTTACATAATACACATGTTTTAAATTATATAATAAATATATAAAAAAAATTGTATACCAAACATTAGAAAAAATTCTCAAGCTCATTTTCAAGGTCGTTACCAAACACCAGAAAATGAGATAATTTTCTAGAAAATGCTATTTAAAAAATGAATTATTTTCCAAAAAACGTTAATGCTAAAACAAATAGAGCGTAAATCAATAGTTGCTTTTAGCTGGGTAAAATGGATGGTATAGCTTGTGTTTTCATTTTAAAACTTTCTTATTTCAGTCAACACATATTTAATTAATTAATACGTGTTGCAATAGCTAAAAGCACCGAAATTTCGTATTCTAAGAGAGTTTTTGCAACTGGGGTATAGTGTTCTTCTATCAGATGTTGATATTGTATATTTGCAGAATCCTTTTCATTATCTTTATCGAGATTCAGATGTGGAGTCCATGACTGATGGTCATAATAATATGACAGCTTATGGGTATAATGATGTCTTTGATGAACCTGCAACGGGTTGGGCTCGATATGCTCATACAATGCAGATATGGGTCTATAACTCTGGTTTCTTCTACATTAGACCAACAATTCCTTCAATTGAGCTTCTGGTTTCTTAACCATTAGACCAATAACTCTGGTTTCTTAATTTTTACAAAACCCTTACCTGATTTTGTTTTCTCTTATTTTTTTTGTTTTTTATGTTTTGAGAGGAGAGAGACATAAAAGAGAACAAAAATATATATTTAGCTTCATTTTTAACAGAGGTGAGTAACAGTACCTTAACTGAGCTAACGTCAGGTGAATAAAGTGCCTAGTTTTAAACCACAGATAGGCAACTTAAATTTCGGCCAAATCACAGGTGGGTAAGTTGTAATTAGCACAAAAAAAAAAAAAAAAAAAAAAGCTTGTTTCATATTACATCATTTTATTCAAAGTGAATTTTTTAGTTATTAGAATTCAATATTTATAGGAGATGTTGTTAACTTTTTTTATTTTTTTTATCTTTTAAAATTTATTGGATAGTAACTTTAGACAAATGATAATGATGTTAATTGTAAATTAATTGTTTCATTTTATATAATTGAATGCTAAGCAAGACTCACAAAAAGTATAAATATAAAGTTATTTTAGAGATTTTATTGAAATATGATTTTATTCTATCATCTTATCATGTTGTATCAAACTTTGATATACATATTCAAATATAGTTTAATTATTGTGTTGTCACAATATTACCAAACAGATGCGTAGAAATGGAATTATTTTATCAACAATTTCTTTTATTACTTGTAATATTTACATATAGTCTGAAGTAATAATCATTACAATAGACAAGCATAGAAACAAGCTTTTTATCGTAATTATACAATGGGTAAGTGGTTGTTTTGCATGGTTTGGTTAAGGCTCTATGTTGCATAAGGTCGAATTATTGTAAAGATTTATTGGGCTACAATCTAGTATTTCTTAAATCAAGAAGTTTAACAATTATTTTTAACCAAACTCAAAAAAACATTGTAACCAAAATAACCGAATTAATAATAAAAGAGATCAATCATACACAAGAATACAAAGATTTATATGGAAAATATTTTCTCTTACAAAAGAAAAATCATGAGATTAAATTCGAACAAATTTAACTATTATAAAACTATAATTCTCAAGTTTCTGTCCAAAACTTGAGTCCATACCAATTACATAAATTATAATTCTCATAAAAAATCTTCACTCAATCTTTATATTACTATGTATTTTTACTTGTTATGTATCTTATGGCTAATGAAAAACATATGCTAAATCTTCTTTTTTACCCCCTCCCTTCCTCATACTTACAATTGCTCTGGCAAAACCACACAAATATTTGACCAATATGGCTCAAATGAAAATTTTCTCCTTTGCCAACTATAAGTAACAAGAAGTTGATATGTATTAATTGTTTTGTAACTCAATGACTATATTCAAGTCTCTGATGGAGTTTGATTTCCAACACCTCAACTTATTGTAAGAAAAAAGAACTTTTCCTAATTTTGCCGTTATTTTCTCTTAAACCAAGAGGACTATCAGGTGGCTAATTTCCCACTTCACTTTAAACTTTTTTTTGTGTGCACTGAACCATTGCCATTGCCATTGGGTTACGGTGATTGAAACTTCTATCTTGGATCAAAGGCAAGCCCAAGAAACCAAAAAATTACCCCATTTATCTTTTCATTTTATGTATTTAGTATGCAAATTAGGGAATTATGAGATACAAGAAAAATTTTATTGTTTATTTTTTTTTCCTGCTAGCTTCAGAAGAAAATAAACTTGGGTGTCAGTTGTCAGAACTTCCAGAGAATTTGATATATGAGATTGGGAAGCGGCTCACAATCTATGCTGATTATGTCCGATTGCGCTCAACTTGCAAGTCATTCCAATCCTTGCTACCAAAGTTGCCAAACCATCAACTTAGCCAAGTTCCATGGTTGATGATTCCACCAGCTAACGATGCAAGTGAAACACATTGCAAATTTTTCAGCATATTAGAAAATAAGATGTATAAGTTGGAACTTCCAAAAGTACAGGGAAAGTTGTTACGAGGATCCTCATATGGTTGGGTACTCATGATTGACGGGTATCCAGAGTTAAATCTAATCAATCCACTCACAAGAGCTCAAATCCAACTACCTCCAATAGACACATTTCCTGATGTATTAGGATACCGTCCATATATGGCTGATGAAGAATATTTAATTTTGAGAGTAAGACCAAACTTACCTAAACCAGCAAAAGTACAGGTTGAAAGCATAGCATATGTAAGAGATGTTTTCATACATAAGCTTGTGTTGTCATCAAACCCTATGACTTCCAAAGAGTACATGGCAATGGCCATCTACGGTATGGTTTCAGATTTAGCTTTCTGCAAAAAGGGAGACAAGAAATGGACTCTTATTCAACAAAATGATCAACATATAAATCATGATATAATTTCCCATAAGGGGAAGTTCTATGTATTACGTAATGATGGAGGATTGTGGGTTGGTGACCGTACTTCCTTGCCAAATATGACACAGCTTGTACCATCTCTTCCAAGGACTATTCTCAATTATTTTTCTTTGGTGAGGACGATATCCGGTGAGTTTTTTATGGTTAGAAAGATTCACGAACTGGAACCAATTTCTCGTATTGACCATATTTATTCCTACAAAACGATTGACTTTGTGGTTTATAAATTAGATCATCATCAAGGAGAGTTGAAATGGAGAATGGTAAAGAACATTGGAGATAATGTATTCTTTGTGGGAATAAATGATTCCTTGTGTATCTCATCTCAAAACCTAGCTAGATATAAGGGGAATTGTATTTACTTTACTGATGACTACTTTGATTGCCATCGAGAAGGCATTGTAGGAGGTCATGACATGGGCGTTTACAACGTGGAGGATAGGAGTATCAAACCATTGCCAGGATATAATTATTATGTGAGTCACACCATGTTGGTTTGGCCCCCACCAATTTGGGTCTCTCCTAATCCTGCTCCTTGATAACAAACATTTGCAACCTATTCAATGTGTGCACATCAAAAAGATAATGGAAGAGATGGCTGGTTGGTGAGCATGCCATAATGATTAAGAAGTTAGTGAAAATAGGAAAATTATTACAAATTTTACTACTAAACTATTCAAATTTTTAATGATATGATTAAGATTGTGATAGGATCTGACTCAATTAATTTGTACATATGTAATTATATTTTGAGTTTTTCTAGAATTATAACATTTTTCACAACTTTGATGTGATAAACTGTAATTGACTGCTTATCAGTTTCACATGAACTCACCATTTTTTTTTCATCACACGAGGGTCATGGCATAAAAGTTGTATCTCTAACTTTTCTCTTATATAATTGAGTATTAAGATAATTAGACATTCTTGATAGGGTCCTCTATATATAATGAATAATTTCTCCCGTGATAGGGAGTGTTAAATAATAGTAAAAATATATTATTTCTTAAAAAAATTAAATTTTTTTTTATTATTTGTTTCTCTCTCTAGGATTCTTTATTGTGCGCATGGAAATTTTGATTGCATAATAAAAGTAATTCAAAAATTTTGGATTGCAATGCCCATAGACCTTCATAAAATGAATGATAAGAATTTACATAAAACATATTTTAAATAATAATCCTGATTTTTTTTCATTTAAATAATAATCAATGGAATAAATTGCCCTTTTGCACTTGAAGCTCCATATTGTTTCTCATAAAAAAAAAAAAAAAAAAAAAAAAAAAAAAAAAAAAAAAAAAACTTATATATATATATATATAGAGAGAGAGAGAGAGAGAGAGTTAAAGCTCCATATTATCTATATATATGCACCACATACAATTAAACTTTTATTCATATATGTATATTATTGTGTAACATATTGAAAAAACACTAACCCGAAAAGAAAAATGAAAAAGACAAAAAAAAATAGAAAATACAAAGACACCAATATATAGGACATATAGAACATTAATTAATGTTCGAGGATTTCACACTTCTCGACTCAACGGGCGGCTTTTCTTGGTGTTGGATTCTTTGATGGTTTCTTATGTGTCTGCCTCCTACAATATAAATAAAACCGAAAATGTATTAGAAATATGGTGAATCAATTATATTCTAGATAACTGTATATTCACAAGTTAATTTACAAATTGATGAACTAATTAATTAAGAGATGACATACTTTGAGTGCCATTCATTAAAATGTTGCTGTAAGGAGATATCATTCTCAAACAAGTTGCCACATTCATGACATGGGACGTGACAGTTGCGATGTGCTCTTTTAGTGTGGCTAGAAACTCCATCTGGGGTTATAAAATCGGCACTTCTTCCAACTTCTGCACAGTGTGCACAAAAAAATTTCTTATCACATTTGGATTGCTCGATATTGACCGAATTATCTTCTGTATGTGTAGCCATATATTAATGGTTTGTATGTGTTGATGTAGAATACTTCGGTTCAAACTTCAAAGGATATATATATATATACCAGTTTCTAGGATTTGTAATGTGACATTAAACGTGACATCTTTAAGGAAAATAATCGCAATTTCAATGAAACTCAAAAATATTCCAAATTTAGAAATTTAATTAAAGAAAACAATTTCAATGAAACACAAAAATATTCTAAATTTAGAGATTTAATAAAAGCCTCTTTTTTCTCTTTCTCAATGCAATTCTTGCCTATATTATTTTATAAAATTTGGAAATTATTTGCAAACTTTTCTTTCTAAAGTCTAAAATTATAAATGACCGGTATGTTTTGTACGTACTTGGTACTGACGTTGCATATCTTCACGACTTCACATACATAATAGATAATACATTAACTTCTTCAGATTACCTTCACATTTAATCTAAATTACGGATGCATTTCTGAACTAAAAATAGAAACATTCATGATGGTGAGAAGATGGCGAAAAAAACTTGTGTCCATGTACAACTTGATTTAACATTTTCTTATTTTATTTATTTCCCCAATATTTTTTTTTTTTCCTTCCTGCGTTTTATTGATGATATAAAATTTTGAAATTAGAAATTGCAAAACTAGTGTCATTCATGTTTCCAATAAACGAAAATCTTTGCTAAGAGTCTTATTACTCAATTGACACAGTTTCTTATATTTTTTAATTATAATGTCCAAAAAATAAATAAATAAATGGAAGACTTTCTTTCAAGTAATCCATAATCCAATTAAAAATGTTCAAAAAATTGAAGGCTTTGCCAAAAGTGTTGTTGCTAAATTGGTACTTTCTTATGTTTTTTAATCACCAACCTGTCCAAAGTTTTAAAAAAATTGGATGCTTTCTTTCAAGTAATTGGTAAAGCAATTTATTAATGTCCATGCTTAAAAATTCCCCCACTTGGAGCACCTAATGCTTACAAAGACGCTCGTGTCTTATTTTGGAAAAGAAGTGGTTCCTTTTTTTCTTTTTAGAGATAAGAAGTGGTTCAATTCAGTAATCTTGTACGTTAACTCGAGAATATACGCAAAAACCAAAGAAAAAGGGAGAATATATATAAATATAAATATATATATTTATATATATATATATATATTGTAGGGTCCCATTTTGTAGCACAAACCTAAAGTGTGTAGAATCTCGGCCCAATGAGCCCAATACAATAAATTTGTAGAAAGTGGGTCAAAGAACTAGGTCTTGATGAGTTTAATAACGGCTAGTATTGAATTAAACAACAATCAGGTACAAATATGGGACATTAATATTCATGGACCTTTGGTCCGAGAAGATTAGCAGTTAGATATGATGATCACAGTTGGATACAGAGGCAATTTCTATTACTACAGTCTTCTTTCTCTCTTTTGCGATCCCCTTCTCATGGAGGGTCTCTCCCCTTATATAGCTCCCTTTGAGTCATCTTGACCCCACACTTGTCAGTTATCTAAGCCCCTACTTGAGCATCTGTCCTATCAGACACCCCTTTGGGCCTTCTATGAGTTGTGGTAGCCAAGACAGCACTGTTCAAAGGTCTTCTCCACATAAATGCGACCAGAAAAGTAGCTACAACGCATTTAATGCGGTGGTAACAGCTTTTCCTTAGATATTTCTGAGTTCCACTCACCCTTGTACGCTTATGATACGTGTCCTTATTACCGGAGTTTTCTAGAAGGTTTCCTGGATTGCTGGGACACATGTTTAAGTTGAATTTATCATGTCCGAGGATTTATTTCTCCTCGGACTGATCTCCCTTTGTTACCTTGCTCATCAAATCCTGAGCCTGAATCAATCAATATCATTTGCTCCTCCTCAAACTGTCCTCGAATTGACCATCCACTCGGATAGGCCCAAGGCCTAATATAGGATTTGGGCCTTTGACCCTATATATATATATATATATATATATATATATATATATATATATAAATATATATATATATATATAAATTGCGGTAAGAATACAAATAAACTTTAGAAATTAACATTAAGAGCATCAACATTGGTGGAGCTAAAATTTTTAGCTTTTACCAACTCAAAAATTATTTTATCTATTTTAACACATTACTTTACAATACACCCAACATTAATAGTTTTATTTTTTTATCTCTTCATTTAAATATTAGTTCTTTATTATTTTTTTCTTCTTTTTCTATGCCTCTTTCTCTTTTCATATTTATATAGACTTGAAATCAAATTGTATAAGTTTGTCAATAAGTACATATGATATTAAATTATTATTTGTAACTTATTGTTGATATAAACAGTTTATTTATAGTAAAAATTTATAAAATTGCGAAGAGATATAACATTTTAGTCATAGTTTCACAATATATAAAAAATGAATAAGTTAATCAACTAACTCATGAACAAACTCGAGCTTGCTGTGGACACAACGGATGGGAGTTGCCACCTAATTTTTGAAATGGTCTAGGAACCATATATATAGTGTCATCTCGAGGAATGACCTTTTTGATTTTACTACCAGAGATATGGGTTTGGAGTTAAGGTACGGTCTTAGGAAGATGTTAGGCACCCAAAACCGCCCAACCCTAGGGTTGGCTTCCTCTCATTGTGTTTTATGTCTTAGTCTTATTAAAATCACACTCAATATTGTATCTATACTCACACACACACTAACATACATCTAACAATCAACATGCATGGCATCAAACATCTCTAACCATACATCTATCATGCTTCTCATCACAACACAAACCCTAGCATACATCTAGCATGGCATCTCATGTCAACCTAACATTCATCTAACATGACATCTCCTAACATTCATCTAGCATGGTATAACATAAGCCCTAGCATGTTACTATCATCATGTCATCATATCACATCTAAGGAAGAAGCATTAAATCAAGATAGCAACAAAGCAAACAAATCATGTTATCATCAAGAGATTGTGGAAAACACTAATAACACAACATGCTTATTCACCATATCACATTCATCAATCCTAAGCATAGATCATATCACAATTAAATGCATGTACATTGTGAATGCATGACTTACCTCACTTACCTTGCAGCAACTCAGCACCTATGGCATTATGCATGAATGTGTTCATGGCATCAAAGCAAGGAAATACAAGATAAAACCCTAATTCTAGCGTGTGAAAGGCAATCAAACAATTAAACATGTGAAACGGAAGCTTAAAAGTATGAATACATGAAAAATGATCCAAAACAGAAGTATTACATGTGGAATCAAAAGCAAAATCAGAAGAATTAGGTTTAGGGTTTTTGGGCAGGATCATGCGCACACATGAACAAGCCTACGTGCGCAAGCAAGATTATGCGCACGTGGGTTTCAACCCAGAAACCTTAGCAACGCAGCAAACAGAGCAGAACTTCAAAACACTAAATCTAACATCCTAACATGCTTTTAAAACATAAAACCACACAAACCTATACTATACAAACATATTAAAACATAAACAAGTAAAGAAATAAACTAAAACATAATTAAACTAAAGAAAATAAAAGAAAAAGCTTAGAAATATACCTTAAAGAAAAAGCTCTTTAAGCTTGATTTTTTACCGTTTCCCCCAGTCAAATCTATTCACAATCAATAAAAAGAGTGATTAATGATCTTAAACTCAAAGATCAAGGCCAGAAAAGACCCTAATCAAAAGAGAATTGACTTGAAAATGTTTTATAAAAAACTCCCTCTTTGATTCACTATTTCTAGTGAATCTTAGTGTTTTCCCGTGGGATTTTTGTGTTCTTTTGAAAATATACCATGTAAGGCTACTTATATTGTGAAAATAAGGGTTTGGAACAACTCTCAGACGATGTGGAATTCATTCTAAATCTCAGCATTAATACAAAAAAATTGTCTTATTTATATTTATGGAACCCTTCATGCGGGTGCAGGATCAAGCTTGCGCGCGCATGTAAAGCGCTGCGAGCACAAGCTGATTCCTACGTGCGCATGTCGAGGGTTTCCTTGATTTAATTTTATAAAAATAAATTTATTTGCTCATTAAACGCTATATTTTTCATTTTAACATATCTCAAGTCAATTTAACATCTGATTGGACCCTAAACCAACCTTGAGTCTTAAAATTTTAGCATCATTGGGAAACGGGGACCCAAGTCGTAAGGGGTACAAAATGCGGTGTCTACACTTGCCGGACAAGAAAATGAGTTTAACATAAAGCGTCATGTTAATGGATGCCCTTAGGGCATGGATGGAACCACCATTGGACTAGGGGGGCAACGACCCCCCCTATATATATAAATATATATTTTTTTTTTTAAATATTGTTATATATATGTGTACTAATTTTAGCAATTTTGTTCTATAAAATTACATTTTGTTTCCCTTTAACAATATCATTGATTCTTTTAAGAGTAATGCCATACTTACAAACTTTTTTATAACATTTTTACAAACTATTTTGGTAGCAAATTCTTATTAGTTTGCATTATTAGTTCGCTTGTGGGCCCACCACTTACATCATTTTTTTCTTATTAGTAACCACTTATCACATTAGTAATTTATAAAAAAACTTGTAACTCTAGCATTTTTCTCATTTTAGTGACCATAAAAAAATTTATAGATCTAAAATCTAAAACAAAATATACAAGCCCAAAAAATAGCTCAACAACAAAAATTACCAGTAAAACTAATATAAATTAAGCTCAATTATCTAATTTTATCCAAAATAAATAACCCTACCCTTTAAAAAATTCTAAAAGAAAAAAATTTGTTCTTACCCACACAGGAAAAAAAAAATCTCAGCAGCTAAGTAGCAGAGTCAAAGGTTGAAACCGTTGCACACAGCCAACAGTAAAGCCACCCCCTTAACTCAAAGTTCTGGCTCTATCCCTACCTTAGGGCAATTGTTAGTAAACTATAAGAGGAAAGTTTGACACCACTTTCTTGTGACATAGTTGATCTTAAATAGGATTTTATTAATTTTAATTTTGAAAAACTTTTTTCTGTGAATGCAACTGTAACAGGTATAGTTAGTAAGATTCTGAAAGCAATGCATGCATTTGGAAAAGATTCTAGCCTCTTTATATAATTTAGCACATTAATTGGAGAGTTTTCATTTATTTGCAAAACTTCTTTTAAAACTTTTAGTTCTAAAAATAAATCTAAGCCATCAATATCAAAATAAGTTTCATGTGTGAGAAAACATTCAAGATTAAGACAATTTCTTTTTTTCAAGCTATCATCATCTAGTGATTTTAGTTTTTCAAAATTAAATAAAAAACCAAAAATATTTTCATATATTTGAAAATTTTCAAAACTACTTTCAATTGAAGAAATAGGTTGATCTACTATATATATAAAAGAATTAATTCTAAAATATTCTTCAGCGGATTGTGTTGTCTCATCATTGAAATTCTCATCAAACTGTTTCTTTCTACGAATTATACGTTTTTCACGAAATATAGGCTCTATTTCCTTTTTGGTTGCAATTTCTTTAGATGAATTCATAGCAGATGTAAATCCATCTTCTCTATATTTTTTTTAAAAAGATATGAGACCTTCTAATTGATCTATAGCAACATCAATATGCATGTTTTTCGATTGTAAATTTTTACTAACAGAGTTAACAGAAAATAATATACCATACCAAATAGTCATACATAACAAAAACTCAAAACTTTCAATCTCATATGTTGTTAAACAATCAACTTCACTTTTTGTTTTAGGATCTTCAATTGTTTTTACCAATTGTAACAAAGCATCTCTTATTTCTAGAGCTTGAAATTTTATTGCTTTCACACTTTCAATTCAACTTTCCCAACGTGTTTGTGACAATGGCTTAAGAGTTAAACCTGTCACATTATTTTGTAAAATTTTCCATCGCTTTGTGTAAGAAGAAAATAGTGTATATATACATTGTACTACTCCAAAAAGAGATATAGCTTTAGGACAAGAATTAGCCATATCAAATAGGACAATGTTAAGATTATGACAACTACATGGTGTGTAAAATGCTTTAGGATTTATATCAAGAATTCTTTTTTATACCGCTTGTTTTTTCCCTTTCATATTAGACCCATTATCATATCCTTGTCCATGTACATCATTAATATCAAGTTCAAGATTTTTAATTGCATTTATAATTTCATTGAAAATACCTTTTCCAAAAGTATTATCTACCTTTAAAAATTCCACAAAATGTTCATCTATTTTTATCGTACTTATTGAAATATCCACACATCTTAGCATGAGAGTCATTTGTTCTTGATGACTTACATCAGGGGTACAATCAAGTATAATTGAAATGTATTTTGTTTCTTTAATCTTTTTTTATAATTTTACTTTTAATTTCATTTGCTAATAATTGTATCACTTCATTTTGTATACTATGTCCAGGATAATGATTATGGATTGCACTATGTTGAATACATCGAACATGTTCTTGCATTACTGGATCAAATTCCGCAATCATTTCAATTATACTTAAAAATTTTCCATTATTTTCTTGATAGATCTTTTCATTTTTTTCTCGGAATGCCAAATTATTTTTACCAAGATTTTTTACCACCGCTATTATTCTTAATAACACTTGTTTCCAATGATCTTTCTCTTTCTTAATTTGTTCTTGGACGTTTTTATCAATTGTTTTATTCTTCAATAATCTTAGTTCTAAATCAATCCAAGTATTCATGTTAGTAATATGCTCATTGGTTGTTTCATGATTTTTAAGAATAGAACTAATATTTTTCCAATCCTTAGTTCCTCCATTAGCTAGTTGATTTGTATTAGATTTTGAATTAAACAACTTGCAACTTGCAACAAAATATTTTATCCAGGTCTTTCAAATACACTAACCATTTTCTATCATGTTTCTCCCCATTTGGTAATTTTCGAATATAATGTGTAGTAGAAAAAATGTCTAGAGTTCTTATCTATAGGAAAGTTTAGATCATCAACTCTTATTGGACCATTTTCTACTAATAAATCTCTTAATTTTATATAAATAGTTTTCCATTGACCTGATCAAAAATATTTGTAGGAATATAATTAAGTTGATCATTAATATTTTCACTTTCTTCTAAATTATTTTGAGATTCATTATCAAGAATGGTTACATTACATGTTTGAACATTATCATGACCATCTTCGTTATTAACATTTTGTTGTATATTTTCATTATCTTCTAACTTGATAGGCCAAAAACATATTGACTCCTTGTGATAAATTAATTGATTAATTAGCCAAATTTATTAATTAATCAAATTAACATGCAAGATGCGTGGTAGCACAAACAAATTACCAACTAAGTTAAATGCAGCGGAAAATAAATTTGACACGGGTGATTTGTTTACGAATGGGGAAAACCACCAAGGCAAAATCCCACCGGGTGAATTTAAGGTTACCACTCCCGAGAATCCACTATTATCACAACAAGCGGTTACAAGTAAAGGAATCTCAGTACTTTATACTAACCTACAGTTGAACTCTTACCCCAATACCCAATTGGACTTGTTCTGTAGTGACATTCTCTCCTTTTAATGCACCAACTAGAGAAGGTTGTTGGCTGTAAAGTTCTTCAGTTCATCCAGACGATGAAGATCAAGAAGATGCTTGGTTACAAAACCCTACGATGCACAAACACAGCAACCTCTTCACAAGAAAGATGAACTAGGGCAAACTCTGTCTCTGGTCACAATTTACTTGAACAAACTTTGCTCAACAATTGTGCAACTTGTGTCCCCTTTGTCGGCCCTTAAAATAATCCTTTTATATATCTAAGGTTATGAGAAAAGAAAACCCAAACACATAATCACGGATTAGAAGAAAACAGAATAGAAAAATATGTTTCTCTTAAACCTCTACAGATAGCCATCTGTCAAGCAGCTGTCGAGCCACGAGGCTAGAACGACTCTTCAAGCTCGATAGATGCTAGCTGTCGAGCTTTAATGAACTTGCACTTTTCAGCTTGAATCTTGGATAGACTTGCATGGCTTTAACACTTGATCTTGAAACAAGATTTCTTGCAGTATTAAACACATCCTAGATCTACCCAAATACAAGTAAAGTGCGTTTTGTCAAAAGATTAGCAAATTACATCAAATAGTGACATATATTCTTAACAAGTGAAACACATATGTCCTAACAATTTCCCCATTTGGCAATCCGTGACAAAATCACAACAGACAAATGAACATATGAGAGAAGTCATAAATCGCTCAACTCAATATTCACTTGTTGAATACAATAAAATCTATCATAATACAAACTCTTGAAAAACTTTGCAAGAAAAGAGTTTGTGGCAAGTAGACTTTGACAACCTGTATTTCTGAAACACTTTAAACAAAACTCATCAAGGCATCTTTGTGTGAAACAAAAATAATAGATTGCATACAAGTAGTAAGAAGCATGTGCATAAAAAGATAAAAGAAACAACACATGTAAGGGTAAGTGAAAGAAACATACATCAACATATAAAGAAGATAAGTACAATGTATGTCAATAATGGTCACAAGACCCATGTACAAGATATAAATGTATTTAAAGTAGAGAAAAGAAAAAGATACAAATAATCCTCATTACATCCCTCAGATATCAACACTCCCCTAACAAAATGGTCTTATACTAACTCTCCCCCTAAGAATGACTACTCTCATATCCAAAATTATTCCCCCTTTTTGTCATGAGTGACAAAGGATAAGAGTGTCAAGTAGACATCCCATCTGTACCGGAAGAGCTAGCATCTCCATCATCATCATCCTCGGTAGCAGTAGCATTATCATCATCATCCTCAGCCTCAGAAGCCACTGGAAGAGGTGGAGGAGAAGCCTCAGGAGTAAAGCCACCCATGACCGCCTACCGTCATGCAATACGGCCGACACGAATGTTCACCTGATACAACTCAGTAGAGAGTGTACCATGCACTGAAGCTGGGTTATGATGTCTCCGAGACTCACATCGCTTGTAGAAGAGGAGGAAGCGAATGTGGATGGAGCAGATCGGGATGGAGCCGAGCGGGAGGGAGAAGCTGCTGACCCAGACTGCCTCGACCTAAACTGCGCCTCGCTCCGTTTAACAGTAGCGGTGTCTATGGCACACATGTAGGAAAAGTGGTCGGACGCTGGAAAGGGAACAGAAAAATGGCGTAAGATCCTTGTGATAGCGAAAGGGAAGATGAGCTTATCACGGGACGCCGAATTCCTATAGACATCTATGATAGAAAGAATAAAGTGAGAAAGAAAATTTATAGTAAGATGCTCAAGAAGGGACAACAAAAATCGAGCACAAGGCTCTGTGATAGAGTTATAGTGAGATAGATGGTGAAGAACAAAAGTCATAACCATGTTCAAAAACCGAGGGCCTTTTGCAAAGCCCAAACAATAAGTGAACTGACGCTCACCCCAATCAGAAGGGCACTTACAGAAAGTAGATTTGAGCTTATCTTTAGACACAGTCTTAAGACACTCACAACCAGGGTAGTTAGGAAACTCTACCCTAGGGACACGGAGCACATCCGCAACAATCTGCAGTGTGATAGCAATGCGCGTACCTCAAACGTGAGTGATAAAATGAGGTACTGAATAATCAAATCCATGCATGTTGGAGTAAAACTCCTGAATCAGCACGGATGGACAAGTGACCGAGATGTCACACAGTGACTCCCAACCCCGACTGTGAATGACATCGGGTAGGTCAATGTCGGCAAAGTCCGTCAGGATGACTTGGCGTTCAGAATGAATGTCTCACCGAGAAAAGTTCTCAAAGAAAGCCTTTCGGTCATCCTCATCACGGAACCGAACAAAGGAAGGAGTAGGATCAGACAAAATGGATGCCCCAGAACGAAGAGGGTTTTGGGACGGAGTAGACTTGTGTTTAGGTGCCATAGACACAAACTAACACAAACAGAAGAGAGAGGGAGAGAGAGAGACAATCAGAAAAGTCCCAACACAGTTAAAATATAACAAGTATATTGAAAAGAAGGAACGTATGCATGGGAATGCATGAACATGTGACATGAAATATAAAACATCATGGGCTCAACCCAATCTAATCCTACCAGCACACAATCAATTTGCATACATCTAAATGCATGATAATACTGTTGTAATACTCATATGATGCAATACATGAGGTTTTTAAGATCAAATCTTTAAAACCCATCCCAAAATTTCAACAAAAACTCAACAATTTTGAAAAACCCCAAAATTTTTCAAAACCCCAAATCCTAGGTTTCAAAACATGAAATGCATGAATATGAGAGATTAGAAGCTTACCAAGTGAATAAAATCTTGAAAAAGCTTGAAGAAACCTTGAGGAAGAAGTTTGGAGTGAGTGAGAGAGGTTTGAGAGGTGAAAGGACGGATAGATCGAGAGAGATGTCGAGCAAAATGACAAACGGATCGCTCTAAATGAATATATAGGAGTTCAGTAAATCTCAACAGATAGAGGTGTCGAGAGGTGTCCAGACAGGTGTCGAGCATAAAAGGCTTCAACAGATGCAGCTGTCGAGGATCTGTCAAGGAACAGTTCAACAGAAAAGATAATAAAGAAGCTCGATCGATCCACCAGCTGTCGAGAAGCTATCGAGATTGCGATAAAAAGAAGTTGAAAAGCTCAATAGATAGCCAGCTGTCGAGAAGCTGTCGAGATTGCTTAAAAATAGTTTTTCAAGAAGGGAAAAACATAGATATGAATGCAATCAAGCATGCAACTCAACCAATGATCCAATCAACATTTTAAACTCTCAAAATCATATCTCAACAACAATTTTTAACCCATGGATCCCAAAAACACACACACACACTAAACAAGTCTAACCAATTTTATATTTCAAAAACAAGTCAAGACAGTTTAGTGAGCATACATTAACACATGTAAAACCTTGTGATGGTCAAATCACATTGTACCTGCACATGTATCAAAAGTAGCAAAGAATATTGCGTGTTGTGTGTGAAAAACATCGCAAGATTGTATAAGTGTCAACTAGTTATGACGATTTGAGATATGAGAAAATTACTTTAACTCACACACAATCATAACTGTTTGATGGGGACTATCACCTTTGAGGTACATCTTATAACTCCTACATCTCCTAAAATACATGCTTGCAATCATATTTAAAAGCATTTTGATCTTTTTGCTTTTGATTTTTCTTTGCATATTTTTCTTTTAAGCAAACCATGCATGGACATATAAGAGATAGAAAAGAAATACCCAATGATGCTAAGCATTTGCATTCCAATTTTGCTATACCGAAGCATACAAATGTCATTAACATTGCACTTTTGCTATGCCGAAGCATACATATTTCAATTCATGATTGGCGGCCAACAGTGATGAGATTGTTATTTATGCCTTTCTCTTAGGATTTTCTAGTCCTTCCCATCAAAAAAAATGATACGAGTGTTAAGTACAAGAGATTACTTAATCTTACTCATCACAAACACAAGCCACAAAGCTCACTTGCTTAGTTGTGCATAGAGATGCTCATCTAAGTTACAAAAGATACAAAATTTATAAAACTTTGTTTCAATGGCCATCTAAGGTACACAAATACCAATATACACAAAACACACACTGTTTTTGTATTTTTTTTATTTTTCAATTTTTTTTTTATTTTTATATGAAAAAAAAAAATAAACAAAACTGACAACAAACAAAAACATGTTAAACAATGCAAAACATAAAACTAGACTGACTCAAAACAGTAAAGCAAAACACACAAGTAATGCAAGAAAAAACAAGAAGAGGGAGAGAGAAAAAGTGATAGAATCACTTGGAGCCCTTTTCCTTCCTCACCTTGGAAGAACCTTTCCTTTGAGTAAACCCTTGAACCGGTGGTGAAGGGAAAGAATTGAAACCGTTCAAGTTTGAAAGGAACATGGGGGCTTTGAGAAGATCTCCAAGAGGAGCAAGAGAGGATGGAAACTGATTTTGGTTTCCCGATGCGATCATGTCGTTGCTCTGTTGAGTGGCTAACCACTTATAGCAATTAGGTCAAGTATGACCGGCTGCTCCACAGTGATGACAGAGATGTTGCTTCTTCAGTTTAGGCTTTTGAGAGTTAGCCTTCTTAGCCCTAGGGTTTTTAGCTTCTTTCTTATCTTATTTAGGGGGTGCTCCTAAGATAGATTTACCCTTGTCTAAGTTCTCACTAGCTAATTCAGTTTTAACAACATTGTTCTCAATTTCAACATTATTACTAAGAGGAACAAAAACAGTAGTACTAGTAGAAGCAATATTAGGAGAAGAGAAACCATACCCTAAACCTGTTCAATCAGAAGCAGATTTTTGAAGATTTAGCATCTCATCAATCTTTGCACTTGAAGTCCTCTCCAACTGGGCTCCGACTTGGAACAGTTCTGCCTCAAGCTTCTTAGTCTTCTCAACCAAGAAGTTGTTCTCAAAACGCAGTACTCCAATAGTCTGATTGGCTTCATCAAACTTTGTAGAAAGCTCTTCACGATCAAGTTCCACATCACTGAGTTTCTTGGTGGCCAGCCTATAAAGTTTCTCATACTTCTCAGAAAGCTTGTACAGTTTCTCATAGGCTATATGGATATCATCTTGATCATCCATCTTCTCGAATTTGGACTCCACCAATTCCTCTTCTTCATCCACATCTTCAACAATCCCCTCAGTAGGATTGACAGTGCCAGTGAAGGCATTTGAAATTCCGTCATCCTCATTGTCGGAATCATCCTCAGGCTCGGTGTCACTCAATGTAGTAGCAAGTGCCTAGCTTTTCCCAATGGTCTTGAGATATGTGGGGCACTCTTGTTTCATGTGACCGAAGCCTTGATACCCAAAGCACTTTGGTCCTTCTGGAACAGTGTACTAACCGCCATCCCTAGCATCCTTCTTCCCTTTGTCTTGGCTCTTGAACTGAGAAGAAATGGGTTGCCTATGGTCCTTGTCGAAGCCCTTCCCATTGGCATTCTTCATGAATTTCTTGAATTGCCTTATAATATAAGACTTCATTTTAGAATCTTCATCATCTAAATACTCATCAGTGTCACTGCTCTTGGCCTTCAATGCCATGCTCTTGTCCTTACCCGACTTACCAACCTTGTTAAACCTAACTCATAGGTCTGCAGATTACCAACCAGCTCTGTCAAAGAAATCTTATCAATATCCTTTGATTCCTCAATCGCAGTGATCTTGGCATGGAATCTCTCAGGTAGAGATTTGAGCACCTTTCTCACAATCTTGGGTTTAAGAATGGTTTCTCCAAGATTGAAAGCTGAGTTCACTATGTCTTTAAGCTTGGCATAGAACTCATCAAACGACTCGTCCTCCTCCATTTCGATCTCTTTAAAGCTTATAGTGAGCCTCTGAAGTTTCGAATCCTTGACAACCTTAGTTCCTTCATAGGTTGTCTGGAGGATGGTCCATGCTCCCTTCGCAGTTTCAGTGGAGGATATCTTCTTGAACTCCTCATTAGTGACCGCACTGAACAAAGCATTCAATGCCCTGTTGTTGAAGTTGACCGCCTTGATCTTGGCATCATCCCAATCGGCCGGCGCTTCTGCAGGCTTAGTCCAGCCTATCTCCACAGCTTGCCACACCTTCTCATCTAGAGACTACAAGAAAGCTTTCATGCGTACTTTCTAGTATGCATAGTTAGTGTCATCAAATAAATGAGGTATAATAAAAGACTGTTCTCTATCCATGACAAACAGGGGTCAATGGATCACACATCAAAGATTAACCCTAATCAGAGTATGCCTGCTCTGATACCACTTGATAGGCCAAAAATGTATTGACCCCTTGTGATAAATTAATTGATTAATTAGCCAAGTTTATTAATTAATCAAATTAACATGTAAGATGCGTGGTAGCACAAACAAATCACCAACTAAGTTAAATGCAGCGAAAAATAAATTTGATACTGGTGATTTATTTACGAATGGGGAAAACCCCCGAGGCAAAACCCCACTAGGTGAATTTAAAGTCACTACTCCCGAGAATCCACTATTATCACAACAAGCAGTTACAAGTAAAGGAATACCAGTACCTTATACCAACCTACAGTTGAACCCTTACCCCAATACCCAATTGGACTTGTTCTGTAGTGACAATCTCTCCTTTTAATGCACTGCTCCCAGTACGTGACTAACAAATTGCGCGGATCCCAGTACGCGACTTCAATCACTAACTAGAGAAGGTTGTTGGCTGCAAAGTTTTTTAGTTCATCCAGACGATGAAGATCAAGAAGATGTTTGGTTACAAAACCCTACGGTGCACAAACACAGCAACTTCTTCACAAAAAATATGAATTAGGGCAAACTCTGTCCCCGATCACAATTTGCTTGAACAAACTTTGCTCAACACTTGTGCAACTTGTGTCCCCTTTGACGGCTCTTAAAATAATCCTTTTATATGTCTAGGGTTGTGAGAAAAGAAAGCTCAAACACATAATCACGGATTAGAAGAAAAAAAAAAAGAAAAATCTATTTCTCTTAAACCTCGACAGATAGCCATCTGTCGAGCAGCTGTCAAGCCACAGGGTTGGAACAGCTCTTCAAGCTCGATAGATGCTAGCTGTCGAGCTTTAATGAACTTGCACTTTTCAGCTTGAATCTTGGACAGACTTGCATGGGTTTAACACTTGATCTTGAAACAAAATTTCTTGAAATATTAAACACGTCCTAGATCTACCCAAATACAAGTAAAGTGCGTTTTGTCAAAGGATTAGCCAATTACATAAAATAGTGACATATGTTCCTAACAAGTGAAACACATATGTCCTAACATAACTCTTTTTGATGAATTTCTTATTCATTTATGAAACCTTCACTCAAATTTTCTACAAGATTTTGTTTTTTTACTAGTAATAAATTTGTCCATAGCTCCTTTTTGAGATTCAATTAGTTCTTCTCTTTGTCTTTTTTATTTTATTTTTTATTTTTTTTATTTATAGTTTTTCATATCCAAATGGATATTTTCTAGTAAACATTTGTAATTAAAAAATATTTATGAATAAATGAAACACAATCTATATTAAAAAAAATTATAGTTTAACTAAAATAATATAAATTTAATGTATAAAACAATAGAACCTGGTTTATCAAAAACACAATTGTAGCTTTACTTAATATGATCACTTTACACTTTAAACTTGCATAGATAAATTAAAATTAATATTAATACAAAGTAAATTATTCTAAATTTATATTTTTGTTATCAATACTCTTTTTTGTCTAGGATTGTAGGCAGTAAACCTTTTTTTTGAGCAAAATGTGTAGGACTAAACTTGATCCACTAAGACTGACCCACTATCCATCCATTCCACTAAATCTGATTTTTTTTATAAAAAAAAACGTGTAGGACTAAGATCCGTGCTTTAAGTGGGTTCCATTCCATAGTATTCTAGAAAATACTAAACTTGATCCACTAAAACCGGCCCACTATCCATCCATACCACTAAATTTGATTTTTTTTTTTTTTTTAAAGGTGTAGGACTAGGATCCATGCTTTAAGTGGGTTTCATTTCATAGTCTTCTAGAAAATACTAAAAGAAATCAAGATTTAAGAGTAAAAAAAAAAGAGTAAATAGTACAACATAAGTTAAGCCAAAAAGGGGAATGAAAACTCAGCAGCAAAGGTAATTCCATGAAGAAAACTAGAGAAGACCAAAGAGGCAAAGAGAAGAGAAAACAAAAAAACGAACCTAAAATGAAGATCTGTGAACACACCAAGCCTGTTGCCAACACCAATTGATGAGTAAGCCAAATAAAATGAGTGTTTTTTTTAGAATCAAGATGGAAAGAGTGAGTGCTTTTTTCTTCTTTCCTTTTTTTTTTTTCTGCCTTTTGTTACTTGTCTATTCTTTCTTTTTTTTGCCTTTTGTTATCTTTTCTTCTGCATTTTGTTACTTGTATATTGAGAAAATCAATGTCTTCCTTTCTCTCCCTCTCTACATTTCAAGTAATAAATATGGGTTTTCTTAATGAAATGCGGTACAAAGGTTTGATCTAGGGGATACTTAGATGTGGTGATTTTTTTTTTTTTTTCCTGAGAAACCTAAAGATGTGGTGATTTGATTGGACTTCATGTCATTTCAGCTTTTTTACATTGTGAGAAACGGTTAGAAATAACTTGTTTCTTCTCAATTTTCAATTAGAGGCTTAAATAATTTGGGTGGGCCTTACTCTTTTTTTTTTTTTTTTTTCAGATGAGAAAGCAACATTAAGTGAGCGTTTGGATACGCCAACGTCTATGTTTTCGCTGGCGTTTGGCGTTTTGTGTGGGTCCCATGCACTGTTCACAGGACCCACAAACCTCTTTTTTCAGCGAAACTTTTATTAAAAATGGGTTCCACGGTATTATTCACACATTTAAAAATTATTTCGCTACAGTATTTTCAGTTTTCAGCAATAAATGGTATCCAAACAGACCCTATATAATATATTAGGACTATTAGAGGCCTTCTTACAAGTGGGGACCTTAGGGGGTAGCCTAAATGGCCTATAGGTTCAACCGGCTTGGGCATCGATTAATATGTCCCTAACATAAAATCTTGGTTTTTTTTTTTAGGGTGAGTTTGGTTTAGCTTTTTAAAATTAGGCTTTTTGAAAAAGTGGGGTTTTTAAAAAGTGCGGTATGAAAAAGTGTTTTTTGAAAAAACTGAGTGTTTGGTAAAATCTGTTAAAAAATGCTTTTTGAAAAAACTGAGTGTTTGGCTAACACTTATAAAAGTGGTGATTTGAGTGATAAATTACCAAAAAGGACAATGTATATATAAAGTATTGTGAAAATACTTTCTAAAAAATTATTCTATAAAGAACTTTCAAAGTTTCTAAAAAAAATTATTTTTTTCTCACCAATATTAACTAATAATAACCTACCACTTAAGATTTATTGTGAAAGTATTGTGAAAATATTGTGATAGCATTTCTCAATTTTAATTTCTCATTCTTTATTTTATTTTTCCCTATTTCTTTACTCTCTTTTTTCATCCATATTTCCTTCTTCTTTTTTCTCCCTCTTTTTTTCTCCTCCACACATGTACCCTTCTCTTTTATTTTTTTTCCTTCTTTCCCCTTTTTTTCCTACCACTTCCTTCAGAACATTCCAGTTTCCGCAGAGCTCTCTTTCTTTTTTTATTTTTCTTCTTCCTTTCTCTCTTTTCTCTTACCACTTTGTCTGCTAGTTTCTTTCCCTCTATCCCATCAAAACACACAAACTTAAAGGTCACACACACCGCACCATTTGATTCTCATCAAACAAAGATAGAGGGGGAAATTGCCAAGGGAGGAATGGGTTGGATCAATGCTTGATCTCTGCCTTCACCGCCGCCTGTCTTTCTCAACACGCCTCCGTCGTCTGGCTGATCTGCTCTGCCTTCACCGCCGCCTGTCTTCCTCCTCACTGCTGCTTGATCTCTTCCCCACTGCCAACGACATGCAGTAGAAATGGGTCAGATCGTTTTTTTTTTTTTTTTTTTTTTTTTTTTTTGGTTTTGATTTCATTATTGGGTTCCTTTGTAAAATTGTGTTATAAACAAAGGGATAAAATTGGGTTTTTAAGAAAAACTAGTGTTCAATTTGGGAAATTTGTGCAACGGTAACATGAAACGCACTAGCGCTTTTTTGCAATGGAGCTCAAGGTTGCTCTTGCGATTTAGGCTTTTCCTTCACAAATGAAAACGTAGCTTTTTTAGAAAAAACAACTTTTAAAATCTTACCAAACGCACATTTTATTTATTTGGTTTCAAAAAGCGCGTTTTAGTTTCTAAAAGTTGAAACAAACGGGCACGTTTTATTTTTCTTCTTCCTTTCTCTCTTTTCTCTTACCACTTCGTTTGCAAGATTCTTTCCCTCTATCTCATCAAAATACACAAACTTAAAGGTCACACACACCACACCATTTGATTCTCATCAAACAAAAATAGAGGGAGAAATTGCCAAGGGAGGAATGGGTCAGACCGGTGCTTGAAACAAACGGGCAACATTATATAATATATTAGGACTATTGGAGGTCCTTTTACAAGTGGGGCCCTTAGGGGTGGCCTAAATGGCCTATAGGTTCAGCAGACTTGGACATCGGTTAATATGTCCCTAACATAAAATCTTGGGTTTTTTTTTAAGCTCAAGCGAGTTCAAAAAAAGATTAAATGAATTCTAGAACTTTTAATGCTCCCACTCGTTTACGTCCCTACGGTAACAAATTAAATTGTTTGCAAAAGTCAAAAGTAGCATATTTATTTATTTAGGGACAGGGAGTCGTAAATCGTAACAGCACAGTTGTTGCCTGAAGAAGTTGGGCAAATATGGAAACAAGTTAGCAGCATGGCGATTTCTTCTGTGTTACGTTCTTCCTTGGAGAATCGGATCTCGTTAACTTGAGTAAAAATGTCTTCAATCAATGCTCAGAGCTTTTTGCTGCCTCCCCATCCTTCTCCAGTTATAGCTCAAGACAAATTCTCAGAGACAACAATCAAATCTGCAAATTTCTCTCAAATCCCTCGATGGTTCTCTCTCAAATGCAGTCCTCCTTCGGTGAAAACTCACCAAATTCAACAAGGCCAAGTTGAAAATGTACACTTGATTTCTTTGTCGAAACAAGGGAAGCTCAAACAAGTTCATGAATTTCTTATTCTCATGGACGACGCAGGTGTTTCCGTTAGTCCCCACTCGTATAAAAGCATATTTGAAACATGTGCCAAGTTGGGATCTTTGTCTGATGGAAGATTGATTCACGACCGGTTGCGAAGAACAGTGAAGGACCCAATTGGCTTTCTTGAGAATTGTGTTCTTCGAATGTATTGTGATTGTGGGAGTCTTGTTGATGCACAGAATGTGTTTGATGAAATGCTTGATAGAAATTTGGTCACGTGGGATATAATTGTATCTGCTTATGCTGAGCAGGGTGTTCTAGACAAAGCTATTAGGTTGTTCTCTGTTTCAAGAATTAAACCAAGCCATTCTATATATATTAGCATGTTAAGGTCCCTGACAGGGTTTTCTCTTTTAGAGCTTGGCAAACAGCTACATTCTCATGTGATAAGAAATGGGTTGGCTTCGAATGTTCGGTTGACACAGCAATTGCCAACATGTATGTTAAGTGTGGGTGGTTAGAGGGTGCTGAGCTTGTTTTTAATCAGATGACTGAAAAAAATGCAGTGGTTTGGACTGGGTTGATGGTGGGTTATACTCAAGCTGGGAAGCTAGAAGCTGCTCTTGAATTGTTTACTAAGATGATGAAGGAAGGTGTTCAAATGGACGAGTTTGTGTTCTCAATAATTCTCAAGGTGTGTGGTGGTGTGGAGGACTTGAACATGGGAAGGCAAATTCATGGTTGTAGTGTTAAGCTTGGATTGGATTCTGATGTTTCGGTAGGAACACCTCTTGTGGACTTTTATGTCAAATGTGGGAGTTTTGAATCTGCTCGCCTTGCATTTGAGAGGATAAGTGAACCAAATGATGTTTCATGGAGTTGTGTTATCTCTGGTTATTGCCAAATTGGTGAATTTGAAGAGTCTGTTAAGATTTTTAAATTACTAAAGAGCAAAGGTGTGGTTTTAAATTCCTTCATATATACTAGCATTTTCCAAGCCTGTGCTGCACTTGCAGATTTAAATTTGGGTGCTCAAGTTCATGCTGATGCAATAAAAACAGGGTTAGTTGCCTATCTATATGGAGAGAGTGCTATGATTTCGATGTATTCAAGATGTGGGAGATCAGACTATGCCTATCAAGTCTTTGAATCGCTAGAAAATCCTGATACTGTGGCCTGGACTGCTATAATTTGTGGTTATGCTTATCATGGAAATGCCATTGAAGCTTTAAGCCTTTTCAATAGAATGCAGGACTGTGGTGTAAGGCCAAATGCAGTTACATTTATAGGAGTTTTAACCGCTTGTAGTCATTCAGGATTGGTCACAGAGGGCAAGAAATACTTGGAATCAATGAGGGGTGAGTACGGTGTGGAGCCAATTGTCGACCATTATGACTGTATGGTCGATATATACTCTCGTGCTGGGCTACTACAGGAGGCACTTGAATTGATAAAGTGTATGCCTTTTCAACCTGATGCAATGAGTTGGAAAAGCTTATTGGGTGGGTGTTGGACCCATCGGAATCTTGAGCTTGGAAAGATTGCAGCAGAAAACCTCCTTCAGCTGGACCCAGATGATACTGCCACCTATATTGTAATGTTTAACTTGTATGCTTCACATGGGAAATGGGAAGAAGCAGCTCATTTTAGATGGATGATGGCTGAAAGGAACTTGAGAAAGGACATTAATTACAGTTGGATTACTGTCAAGGGTAAAATGCACCGCTTTGTAGTAGGTGATAGACACCATCCACAAACAGAACAGATATACTCAAAATTAGAGGAGTTCACTTCATCTTCTGATAATGCTGAAAATGCCCTTCTAACTGAAGAGGATGTTTCGTGTGGATCGCCTGAACGAAAAGAACAGCTGTCTGACCATAGTGAGAGACTTGCTATAGCATTTGGGCTCATATCCACATCAAGAAATACCCAGATTATAGTTTTCAAGAACCTCCGGGCGTGCAAAGACTGCCATGATTTGGCAAAGCGAGTGTCCATGGTAACAGGACGTGAAATGGTTGTTAGAGATTCCAATAGATTCCATCACTTCAAGTTAGGCAAGTGTTCTTGCAATGATTATTGGTGATGTGTGTAAATTGTATTAGTTACATTTACTTGACAAATACAAGTTGTACAATTGAAGGAATAATATCATTTACCAATTTTGCAATGAAATCCTCACACATTTATAGAATCTATTTATTTTAACTGAAGTTTTGGACACCATTGGACCAGAACCAAGTCATCAATCACGTGCTTGTTAATTTTTTTTATAATGCAAAATGGTGGACATCACGTTATGCTCTCGCACCTTTTAATTTTCTAGTTAACCCTTGGTAAGGGGGTGTAGACTGTGCACAACTAAGTAGTACAAATTATTCAATACATCAAGGACATTGTTGCATCCTCTCACATGAATGATTGACTTTACTATAGATTTAATTAGCGGTAAATTACATTTTTTTATCCTAAATTATTACCCAAACTACACTTAATTCCTTGAACTATTGAAATCCACAATTAACCCCTCAATTTTAAACACACATTACACTTAACCCTCTATCGTCTGTTTTATTGTTAACTTAGGCGGCAATGGTACATTGAAACAGAGTTGTAACTTTAAGAGATCAATTTTGTGTTTTAATAGGCGTAGCTAGAAATTTTTGTTTGGGGCGCCAACTTATGATACTAAATTTATTAGCTTAACGAACTTTCATAAACATGCACAAACACATACATCTATACACACATATAATTTAGTATCCTTCATAGTGAATCCTTAAAGTGTTCATTTTTAATATAAGTTACCAAATTGTCTACCAAAGTGAGTAAAAAATTTCAATTAAACTAATGAAGTATTCAAATACATGAATGATCCAAAACTTTAACAAATAAAAGAACACATTTTACAATTAAAAAAAAATGAGTGTAAGAAAAAAAAAACATTTTCTATAATTACTAAATCAATTGGACAAATTTTTTTTTAAAGTATCATTTGACTAACTCAAATATTTTGGAAGGGCCGAGTTTTATTTTTGTAGAATAATAACTAAAATGTTAAATATTTATATATAGTGTTAAAATAATTTTTGGAGAGTTCATAGACCCACTCGTACATGTGGCTACGAGGAGTTAAAATGTAGTCGGACAAGACAGAAAGTGTTGATCTCTGTACTCACTATCAGACTGCTGGCTGGGCTCAAGCGTGGGCTTTCGAAACTCTAGGCAAGTGGTGGGACTTGTATGGTAGAGACTGCTAGGCACCTTTGGATGTGAGTGCACGCGTGACAAGTTGGGTCACCAATCAATACGTATTTCTTGCTCCATTCAGAGGAAGCCTACACTACACACATTTTTTCTTTTTCTTTTTCTTTTTTCTTTTTGGATAAACACTACACAGACCTAAGAGTAAAACTAATAAAAAGTGCATGATGGAATCAATCGAGGCGTGACGCAATACATCACCATATTTTGGACTAAAGCACTTACAACAAGTAACAAACATAATACTATATAATATACTACCATATAGTATTTTTAGTACCATAAAGTAGAAGCAGGTAGTGGAAAGGTAAAGGTTGGGGAGCTCAAATCAAATATCTAAATGCATGAGAATTTTCTTACAGCATCCACATCAGTGAGTGCAAAGTCTTGCAAAATACAAAAAATTTTAGATTTTACACATTTTGACCAAAAAAACACTCGCATCAGTGGGTGTAAAAATATGCATAAATACACAATTGCTATAGTAACCGTGCATATATGCACGGTTACTGTAGCACTTACATTTATTATTTTAGTAATTATTTTATTCTCTCTTTGTCTCTGTTGCTCTTACTCTCACCTCACTCTCCGTTTTTCTTATTTGATCAACATCAAATAACTCGCCTGATCAACATCAAACCATTGCCGCCGATCAACATCAAACCACAGCCACACGAAGCATGATCAAATCGCCGTCGATCACTCTCACCTCACTCTCCGTTTTTCTCATTTGATCAACATCAAACCACTGCCGCCGATCAACTCGCCTGATCAACATCAAACCACTGCTGCACGAAGCCTGATCAAATCGCCTCCGATCAACTCACTAATTTCTTGTTGTTTGATCAGTGGGTTTCGGGTTAGGTGGGTGATGATTTGGCTTTCGAATTGAGTGGGTTTCGGCTTGAATGGGTTTTTGATCTTGGGTTGGTTTGATCTTGAATGGTTCGCCGATCAAGGTAGTGATGATGATGTTGGTTGGGTCTAAGAGGGAGAGAGAGGCAATGAAGAAAATAATAAAAAAATGGTAAAAGAATGAATATTTTATTGAATAAATGTGTAGAATAGATAGACCAATGTGGATGTTTTGTAAAATTGGATGTGTAAAATAGAAAAAGTAGGTTTTTTGTGCAAAATAGATGGAAAATTTGCACCCACTGATGTGGATGCTCTTATGTACACCAAGAGAGTGACCAGATCTGTTCTCCATTTTCTTCTTTTCTTTGGGGGGATGGATGGGAATCCATTATACCGACATTGGCTGAGTAATTCATTTTTAATCCAACTGATTAGGTTAAAGTATTTTATACATAGTTATTAAACTCGGATCACACTAGTTTAACAAGTGAGTCACCAGTCGAACTGCATAGTCAAATAAAAATTTTATAAATAAATTTGAGAAATCATAACATAAATATGTAAATTTAAAAAACATATATGATATATCTAAATTAAACTTGTCATTTTAATTCAAATTCAAGGTTTCACAAATAATAGAACTAGAAATTCTCTAAAACGGCAAAGAACATCACAAATTTTTTTTTTTGGTACTTCTTTAGGTTTTCTCTTCCTTAAATTATTATATTATCACACATTAAATAATAAAGAAGTCAAAAAAATCATATGTAATTTTGCAAAACTCACAACCCAATCGGGTTATATAAAACCATCCGAGTTACACAGTTCGCCAAAATATCGCTAAATTTGACCAATTTTTGTGTAAAAATGATCCAATTAAACACCCAAACTGGTCTCGGTGTCAGGTTTATAGTTTGACCGATCGAGTCGATCTAGGTTTAAAAACTATGAATATGATTTTTTATGTCCCTTCAAACTGACATGCATCTATAACTTTGGTAAGTTGTAAATTCGTTCGATCAAAGTAACATATAAGTTGTTCATTATAAGGGCTATTTTGTCAAGAGTCTTATAACTCATCTAACACCTCTTGATATTTTTAAATAAGAAGTCAAGGTTCAAATTCTATTCTCAAATTAGGAATTATATATATATATATATATATATATATATATTGCCATCAAAACTCATATCTCATCACTCGAAAACACCTTTTTTTTGCTTTTCATTTTCACTTATCCATCACTCATTTTGTTGAGTTATGGGTGATGAGAATTGAAAATGAGAACTTGGTCAAACAAGCTTCTTAGGCGTGAGATCCACCAAAAATGAGTAATGAGTGATGAAAATAGAATAATAGATAATGGAAATTGTCTAAACCAAACAGGCTCTTAGAGTACCAATATGCTACAATGGAAACAATAAGAAAAGGTGTCTAGGATATTTGTGGGTCGCTACCAGTTACCTTATTATCCATATATTTTATAAGTATGATCACATGGATCATGGATCGTGTCACTCTATTTGTATGTATCCAACAATCACTAGCAATAATAGCATTATTTTTTAGAAGTTGCAATCCCACTTGCCAATCCATTGTGCCCTCTAAAAAGGCTAAAACTCAAAATTGAGAGAAATATGAACCCGTTTGGTACATAAACTTAAACACATGTTTTTAGTTTTTAAATAGAATTACATGTATTTCTACACATTTTTTCAACCACACGTATTTCTAAAAAAATTAAAAACTGTTATTTAAACACACATACCAAACGGGCGCATAATATATGATTAGGATGGTCCAAAAGCACATTTTTTATAAATATCTTACTAAATATCTAAAAGATCGAGACAAATATAATTAGAATATACAAATGGTAATACAATAATGTTATTACCATATATTTTTATACACGCCACAGTTGTATTATGAGTAGTGGAAAAAAAAAATGTCATCCATGTGACATTTAGTGATTGTAATAAATAAAAAAAAGGTCCACTATCAAATCAAGCTCATATGATTGCGTCATGGATGTTGTATCGAAATCAGAATCCAACTCATGGGATTTTGAGAAATAATTTAATAAAGAAACAAAAAGAGAAAAGAAACAAAATTGATGGGTTGAATTGGATTTGGGAAACTGTGGGAATGGTATTTATTAGTTTCAGTTGGCGCCAAAACAAAACAAAGATGGTGGGTTTCGTGTCCTTTGGGAAATTGCAATGGATAATATCTTATCCACTTCTACTTCTACTTCTACGGCTACTGATGTCTAATTTCTGTCTCTATAATAGTTTGTAATAATTTAACTCTCAACTAGTGAACTAAAAAAGCGACAGTAACTAACGAACACCAAAACTATTGTCGGTGTCTCTCTATAAATTCACTCACTTTTTTTTAGTTTCCACTCACTCTCAACACTAGCTCTCTTCCCAGTACTATTTTTCAATCCAAATTCTCCTTTGGGTTTCATTTTCTTCTTTGGATTTCAGTGAAAAAGTTCTTGATCTCTGGAAGTTAAGTGCAGAGATTTTTGTTGGTTGCAGCCCCTTGCTTTGTTGTGTGTTCGTTTTTTAAGGTAACTGGTTCAATTTGTTTTTTATTGTGTCGTTCATGGATAAATGTTCTAATTTGGACTTTGTGACTTCTGTTTTGTCATGTGGAAGTTTTGTAGATTTTGCTAAATTCTGTATGTTTAAAATTGTGAGAATATATGGAATGCATTAATTCGTTAATTTTTCTGGAATCAGTTTGTGTGAATATAACATGTGAATCATAGACCCAGAAGCCAATTACTTCGAAGGGGAATCTGGAGGTTCAAATGGCAAAAACTTCAAGTTTACATCTCTCCTTTTTCTTTTCTTTTTTTAATTTTTAAATACTGACCCAAAACATGAATTTCCTTAAAGCCTGTAAATTGGGTGTACAGCCCAAATATCACAGTTAACAGGGTCATGTATATGACTGCTGGTTTCTTTAGGAGTTCTCTGCATTTGCACTCTATAAAGCAATTCAGCTAGTTGTATTTCTGTTGGTGTAGCACATGAAATATCTCTTCTCATAAAACAAAAGAATGCCCTTTTTCTTTTTTATGATTTTTTTGGTTTTTAATCACTTAAATTTGGTATCTCCTATCAATTAAGTTTCTTCAAGGTATATCTGAACCCATGGAAGTTGGAGAAACAAAATGTTCCTCAGGCTACAGCAAGCCCCCTTGGATATTTAGAGGCAGGCAAGTGTACAAGTCTTTTTTTTTAATAAAAAGTACTATTTAAATTCCCATTCTCTGGTTAATATTGTTATCCTTCTTTTTTAAACAACATAATTTGCTTAATTATCTTTTTCTCAGTGCCTTATACCAGCTCCATCTTGTCAAAGCAGAAACTGCTCGAGCATGCATCCCAAAAGAGTTCAGATTAGTCGAAGCTTTTGGGTACTTATATTTGCTATCATTGTTGTATTCATGTATGCGCATAACAGGATATTAGTGGGTGCACTGTAATGAATGATGGGATAAATAAACCACCTATTATATTTCTTATGAAAATGCTAAAGCTACTACTAATATTACCACAAAAAGTTTATGGCAATGAATATAATTTTTGTCACATCAATATCATATTAAATAAATTTCTTAATCGTCTTCTTGGTTCATGCTTTGAAAGTGGACGCATTAATTAGTAAGGTTTATGCAATAAAATTTGTACTAGGCTACTAGCTATAATGTTACTCTCTTTCTTAACCAAATATCACTACCTAACATGGAAATGATTGCGAGATTCATTGGTGGTGCTCCACATAATATTCTCCTTAAAGGATAAGGGTGATTTTGGAGTTTATGAATTTCATTTGCATAAAATCAAATTAAAAAGAAAGAATCTGACTTTACACTTTGTAGGTATACTCTTGGTGGCTTCTTTCTTGCCAGTTATGATGACAGTCCAGCTGGAATTTTTGATGAGGTTGTATATTATTATTGGTTTATGAAATTGATGAATCAATATTTGCTAATTACTTGAAAATTTAGATAATTATAGGAGTGATCCTGTGGCAGGAAATGGTAAACTTTCCAGTATTTTCTTTAGCAAAAAATTGTATGAGAAAGAATCTGACTTTTAAATTAATTCTTTTAGTCACTAACATGTATCAGTGTGCATTCTTACCAGCTCGTGGTGATTGCAGGGCTTGTATGGAACCCACCAACATCCTGCGCGTATGTTTCTCTATCCAATTCTTTGTTGTTCATTATAAGAAGAGAAAATAGCACTTACAGAAGTGATTGAACTTTTATTAAGCTAGACACACCCAACATCCTAATCTTATGCTTGTCCTAGATTAATAGAATATCCCTGGACCCCAACTGCGACTGATATGTTAACTGGCATTAAAACCAAAGGCTATTCATGAAATACACCATTAGTTGGTCTATTACTGAATTAACCTATTGAAAGATTTTCCTAGTCTACCTCAACTCGAATAAGTCCTAATGAAGCTAGGAAAATTGAGTTGGTTTATACAAAATAAGGTGATGTCCACCACTAAATATTGGTTTGTTGAACTTAAAACGTACTTGTATTGGGTTTAGTCATCTTTGTAACTTGAATGTGCCAGTGACTCTTTTAAATTTTACTCCTCAGTATCACACTGTTTGTCCTCCTAAGAAAGTTGAACTTTTAAAATAAATAAAATGGTAAGTTAGGACAGTTATGAAAATGGTGTATATTAACTTTTTTTCAAAGTGGAGACAAGGTTTTTAGCCCAAATTATTAGAGATATATTAGCCCATTAGCATAGGCCCAAGCCTAATTCTACTTTGTGTGCAAGCCAAGTCTCTTACTTGTACTAGAAGTCTATTAGTCTAGAGTTTAGTCTACTATATACACATGTTATGATTCATTGTAATACAAGATTTATACTACACTCTAATATATTATTGATGTAGGCCGTTAGGCTAAACCACTTTATGCTTTCGCTTCCACATCCATACTAGCATATTCAACATGATGTATCAATGCTAATATTTAACATGGTATTAGAGCCACCATCTTTATCTTTCTCGGTGTTTCTTCGCTGCATTCATCTTCTTTGGCTTCCCACTGCTGCCGTCAAAACTCTACGGTATAGTCATGCCACCGTTAGAAGTCGCATCAACATTGCAAGACCATTGCCTTCCTAAAACCACCGTCACAGAGCCAAACTTCATTCAAAGGATCTTCTCAACCCTATCAAATCTCAAGATTTCATCAAGCTTCCATCTTGAGTTTGAGAGAAGGTATTAGAGATATATTAGCCCATTAGCATAGGCCCAAGTCTAATTCTACTTTGTGTGCAAGCCAAGTCTTCTACTTGTACTAGAAGTCTATTAGTCTAGAGTTTAATCTACTATATATACACATGTTATGGTTTATTATAACACAGGATTTGTACTACACTCTAATATATTATTGATGTAGCCCTTTAAGGTTTCTTCCGTGGATATTTCCTCCGTGGATGTAGGCCATTAGGCTAAACCACGAGGGTTGTGTATTATACTTTATGCTTCCGCTTCCGCATCCATACTAGTATATTCAACATGGTGTATCAATGCTAATATTTAACACAAATAAAACGCCTTTTTTTCTTCTTAGTGGGCCTGAAATATCTGTTTACATATTTTAATCAATTCAGTATTTAAACATGACTCAGAACGGAATTGAAATCAATTCTTGCAGCAAATGTTGGTTGTTTGTAAACTTCAACTTGAATAATTATTTAATGACAGAGTATTCTTATCTCAACGTTGTCTTTTGTTGGCAGATGGGCAGCTAAGGTTCTTGTGAACAGCAATGTGGCTTGCGATCATGGAAGAAAGGTGGGAGTATGCATAATTCCCAGCCTAAATTTAAAATCCTAAAATTTATGATGATTCAAACTTCATGAGTTTTTGTACAATAATAATGTACTTTTGAGATCTTTTACATAGATGCGGATTGCTCATACAAGTATAATGATGGAACCATGCAACTTTTAAATAGTAAATGCTTTCAAAAACTTCCATATTTCTTGGAGCAAATAAGAAACAAGTTATGGTCCCTCCAGCTGTGAATTGATGCCTTCCTTCTTCTTTTTCTTCTTTAAATCCTCTCCCTAGTCACCTTATAGGTTAGCACACTCCATGACATTCTCCTTTCCATAATTTGACATCAGAATGTTACATGTTAGCGCGGTGTTTGACACTATACCAGTCACATTTCTTTTACTTTCATCCATAAATCTCTGATCTTGCTTTGATCTCCCCTTGCAGGAAGTAGGGCTTCCAAGTCAGGTTGCTAGGTTTTCAAAGGTAGGCCTTGAACTGTGTTTTCTTCAGTGTTTCAATACTTGTAATCAATGCCAAAAATTTTCTCTTGTTTAATATTTGAAGGTGAATGTATATATGCTTTTACCTGTTATGTATGCATATAGTCATTCATAACAAAATGGACATTTGTAGTTTTGCATGTTGTATTGAGTATGATATTTGTTCAAAGCAGAGAATCACATCAATTACAAGTCCACCCAAGAGTAAAGACATTGGATTTCTAAACATGGTTGGTATGGGTGCTGCTTTCTGTAGTCCGAGGGATCATATGAATGTTCAAGTGACTGAAATCAAGATTCCTGATACAAAAGATATCTGTAACATCAACCTTACCTCTGTTGGTGAGTTGGTTAAAGTGATTCCATTCAGTACTGCTGGCTACTATAGTAGTTAAGATTGGTCCTTTATTTTTCAGTATAGTATGGCATTTTTTAGTAGAAATGTTTTATGAGCCAAACACTTCTTTTTATAATTTTTATACATTTACAACTTGGGGGATTCTGATATTCAAGTTCATTTTCATAGTTTTTTCATCCTCCATACAAAAGGGATCATTTCATAATCCAGATCTGTGTAAAAGAGTCCCCTTGTTCCTTCTCTTTTTGTGCAGTTTTTTTTTTTTTTTTTTTTTTGGTGGGAGTGGGGGTGGGGGGAAGAGACTGCCCTACTAGAAAACAAGGGGAGTCTAATTGTAGACCTAATCCATAATTCACAAGATTATAGAGGAGAAAGGATTTACTGCTGATTGTAAACATATTTGGGAGTTTTAATCGTTGAAAGGGATGTATTCCTTGGCTGTAATTTTCTACATATAAAGGTGTGAACCCAAACTAGCAACAGTGCATCACCACCTGAACCCATCCTCACTACTGGAGTCAACAATGGAATAATAGATCAAGACCATCCAATGCCACCGTTTTAATGATTATCATCTAATGGATTATATGAAATGCAAGCCTTGTGAAAATTCACTGCATATTTTTAAAGACTTTTAATTTCATCATCTGGCATCTCTCCTATTGAAGTTCAGCTACTTTGGCCGGAGTTCTGAGATTTATTTAGTAGACTATATGTACATGGATTGCTATGCTTCATGAGGAACTGTTGTATGAGATTCTTAGTTGCTTCCTCATGCTATAATGTTTCTGCATGCTCTGTTGCTTCTTTGGGCTTTGCTTATGTCCAGCTTGTAGGAACACACACTTTGCAACCTTGTTGACATTACAGGTTGTGATTGGAATAATCACGTTCACTTGGCCCTACCACTAACAACACTTTTATTAACACCACCAATCACAACATGCTACGTCAGCAGTTGTGAAATTTTTTGTCTCTAGACTTATTGTGTAACCTTTGCTTAGGAAGCTGGTTATGCCCATGTTAGCAGGTTTATTAGGTGGGAAGAGGTTAACGATTATTATGTTTGGACATATGTCAATCACATTTCTAGGTAATTAACTCATACCTTGCTGCTAGGAAACTATTTTCTTGTCAGCAATTTCGGCCTCTTGCAGAACAAGCTCGCCTATAACTTTGGTTCTTCCTTTTGATGGCTAGATACCTTCTTCTGGTGCTTTTTGTTCTTTAATCTAAAATAAACCGTGTAGAGAAGGAGATATCACATCCCCTGTTTATCTTTGCGCTTTTCCTTCACATTATTTTCATACATGTGAATGATTTGTCATCTTTTTTTCTTTCCTGGTTACATTTTCGGTGATGGCAGTGCCGACATTAGATTACAAAAAGTGGAAGGGGCCAGCCATCAAAATGTCTCTTCCAAGTTATAGGTAATTTTTTTGCAATGGTTTTTGTTGTATTAGTAATAGTGCCTACTTAGTGACAACTAATGTTTTTGTGGTGTGATATTGCAGTGGCCGTACAGAGTATAATCCCAACCTTCTTAAGTATTCTTGCCAGATTGAGTGCAGGTTTTGTTCCCTTCCTTTTCTTTTGGTCTACAAATTACTTTTTTGCGCTTGTAAATCCTCAATTCTCACTAATCAGTATGGTTAAATTTGTTATGGAAAAAAAAAAAAGTTCAAAACTTTGGAAGATTCTCATGTCATATATGACACCCACTAAAGCTAATTTATAACTTGTTTTAATTGGATAAATTATATTGATGAGATTTTGACAGGAAATGCTAACATATAATTGTGGTTGCTTCCTGACTGTCATAGGGTGCGAGCAGTGCAGCCGGCAAAAGTATCTGGCCCAACTCTTATACTGAATAACGATAGAGAACATCCTTCAGAACATGGTAGTTGCAATAGCGTAGACTCAACAACTGGGGAACATAGAGATAACGGAGAAAACCTCAGTCTATCTGTGATGTTGTCAAAACCTATATTGGCTTTGGAGTTCAGTTGTTTGAAAATGCAGGTAGAAGCTCCGACTGTGGTTTCCCCCGTCTCTAGAAATTCTTAGGAGCATTAAGTATTGCAGAAATTCTTTTTATCACTGTAGAGTTGCACAATAAAATGAAATTAATGAAGTTCATTTCCCTAAATTGTCTCCAGTTGTTAATTTCAATTACTCTTTGCAAGGTAGGAAATCTGAAAACATCTTCTAGTAATATCAATGAAGATTCTCAACAAGGGAACATCTCAACATTTATGCTGATCTTACATTCTCTTGTATTTCTCATAAATTTTTGAACAGATCAATTATTTAAATCTGTGTTACAAACATATAGCATCAAAAAATGACCAATAACCAAACAATTACTTTGAGATCTTTACAAAATTCTTCTACATTCCACAGCATGGACAAACCCTAGGACCCAACAACCAAACAAATGCAGTTTTCACTCTCAGATGATTAGCCTTTTGCAATCAAACATTACTTACAAACTCAATATGGTATCTGATAAAAGAACTGATCAGTTGATCAGAATGCTTCTGGAAGAGGCTGGCCTTTTAAAAATGACTTGAACAGCACAAGTGATCTCCCAGGCTGTGAGAATGGAGCTTCATGGGATGCTCCTCTAACAGTGGCGAATGAAAGAATATTTCCATAAACTTGAGTCCACCCACCAACCTGATGGTAAAAGATAATTAAGAATCTATTTAGAACAACATACTTTTTAGTTGTAAGTTGTAACACCTAGTAGTTATTGAGTTTGAGAAATTTTCAATGAGATTCACCTGTTGCCCTTCAAACCAGACTCTGTAAGGCACACTGGTTTTCAGTCCTAATTCCTCTGCTAGTCCTTGAACTAATGTTCGACTTCCAGTCAAAGGGATGACAGAATCTTGATCTCCACTGTAATTTGAAATCCAATATGTCATCAACTACAATAATCTTCAGATAAAAGTCTTGAATTCATTTGTCCAACTAATGTTGGTAACCTAACAGGCTAAAATCATGAAAGAGACATCAAGTTAAAATGAATTTACCTGTAAACCAAGACTGGGATTCCTGCCTTAATGAGTTTTCCCACGACTGAGATTGTTGGTATCTCCAAGTCAAGCAGCTCATAGTCAAGAATACTGCATGGACAAAGCAGAATTGAAGTTAAAGAACTAAACCAGAGAAACCCACAGACACTCCAAGATTTAAAAGTAAAAGAATGAGTAGAACTTCCAAACTTCATTCTTTTTCCACACGTTAAAGTTCTGCACAGGGGCTAATATTCCTTCTTGTTATGTCAAATATATATATATATATATATACACACACATATTGTTCACACTAGAATAAAGGCACTTTGTCACACAGTGATGATTTTCTTCCTATAGAACAAGTCCTCCTGAAAATTCAGCAACCATGAAAGCTACACAATAATTTAAAACTACTTTACAGTCTACTTGCATTAATCAATGAACAAATTCAAATTTGAGAACAAGATATTGACATGCTTAGATAAGCAAAACTTTAGGATCATCCAAATTCTAACTGATAGTCCCCTGTGCTGTTATATTATAATCATACAATAGACTGTCTTACTACTCTAAAATTAGCACAAGATTCATTTATTTTTATTTCTGTTAGAAGAGAATTACTTGCTGCAAACTACCCATTGATGTACTCCTACAAGACGTGCATGAAGAGCCATTTGTACGTCTTTCCTGTTTAGATAATTGACTGTTTCATCTTCTACACAGACATCTACTGTCTCAGTAACTTCCTGTTAGAAAAAGAAAACCAGAATAGATGAGTTACTTATACTTGGTTAAAAAATAAGGCAATTTTAAAGTGGAATGCAATATGTAGTGGATGGAAAAGCCAATAAATAATTGAACGTACTCACCTGGGGACTTAGGACTTTGGATTGTGAAAAAATAGATGCCACACAGACATCAAGGGTAACATCATATTTGTCCACAAATCTACTGGTTTCTCTACTCACTTGGCTCATCACCCTTGAGCAAACAGGAGAAATAGTGTCTCTGTAATATTCGCTCACATATCGTGAATAGTTACAAACAGATGTGAACATTTTGTATGTCGAGTCTGATATCAGTCCATGAGACCAGAAGTACTCAGCCCTCGAATTAAAGTCTGTGGCAAACTCTAGAACTGGATTACCTAGCTGCAATTAGAGGAAAAACATATTTGTAGATAATAAATTAAAATAAAAAAACTAAATGAACAATAATTTCATGGGCAAATTGAAGGCTCAGAAAGTATGTGTGATTTATTTATCTGTTCAAAGAATTATAGCAATAACCAAATTTTGTGGTCAGTTAACAAATTGATCCGGTTGGCCACATGTTTAAAGAATTATGTTACCAAAAATAAAAAATAAAAAAATCAAATTCTGTATAGTATATGAGTGGGGTTTTTAAATGAAAAGATTGGAACTTTGGAAAAATACTAACAGCAATGCCTTTCAAATTGAACAACTTCTCCTTCTTGTTGAATTGAATCATGAGTTCTGCTAGTTGGGGAACATAATGACCTGGATATAGGTAGGGGGGAAAAAAAAAGTAACTCAGTCTCTCTTTTTATCTGTTTCAACTAAGAATGCCATTGAGATATAAAATAATACCGGCATAGCTCTCTCCTGTGATGAAGATACTTCTGTTCCTATATAGTGGGAATTTCTCAAACCATCTTTGCAAGAACACCAGATTGTCCCTGGCTATAAAGGACAAACAAGACGATAAAGTTTCAGAAATCAAAGGTACCAGTAAAGTTAACCTTTCGTCAAGAAAAAAACAAAACAGAAACAGTAAGCATTGAACATGGCATAACTGTAAAGTGTTAGAATGCACAGTGCTATACCATTATGAAATATTCTAGTGAACCTTTGAGCAAAAAAGAAATCAAAAAGATTTCCTAAGGAAAATAAAAGAAACCTATAAATTTAAAAAAAAAAAAAAAAAAAAAAAGGGGTAGCAAAAGAAAAGGAAAAAAGGAAGTTGACTTGAATCTTTGGTATAGAAATTGTGTTTCTTCTTCAATTACAAAATTCTTTTTTTGTAAATGGGCTTATCTTTCTTTGCTTGCAAGACTTCTACAAAGAAAAAGAACATTCAAGAAATCAAGAAAAAGAAAAGAAAGAAGATTGAATGAAAGTTTCACAGTAAAAATGGAAGAATCAAATTGATGAAACATGCCTGTGATCCTGTCATTCACAGCCTCATAAGAGGCGGTATCTGTTGCATAAGAGAATCCAACTCCAATTGGTGTCTCCAAATATAACATATTTGCTTCTGCAAAACAATGAGGCATTTATGTCAAAGATAAGAAATAGCACATTACCCAGTAATGTAAACGCCAAAACTCAGAAGAAATGTTACTTACCTCTATTCCAGCTATATTGATTTTTGACCAGCACCTCCCCACTAGGCCTAAATGGCCCATTTTCAGAAAATGCTCCTACACCTAAAGAAGAACAACCAGGCCCTGCAAACAAAAAAAGAAATCACAAAGATTCAAAATTTAGGCAATGGTTTAATGTCTCTCTTTGTTACAGAGAAAAGAAGGTAAAGTTTTCATTAGTGAGTGAGTGAGTGAGTGAGTGAGAAATTTGAGACCTCCATTTAGCCAGAGAACAAGAGGCTTGGAAGCTGGATCCACTTCAGCTTCAGCAAAGTAATAAAACAGAGCTCTCTGGCTTTTGTCATCAACGGTCACATAACCTGAATATTGCTGGAAAGCAACTGGAGGCTGACCAGGTAATTGGTTAATTCTATCGAGAAGAGAAGGAAATGATTCTGCTTCTATGAGAAAATACAGCTGAAGCAAAGCTACAGTCATTGCAATGGGTTTCCATGGTAGAGAGAGCATGGTTAAAAGTTCAACAACAAAGCACCTAGAGAGAGTTTGAGTTTGAGTTTGAGATGAGAGAATAATGAGGGAGGGGCAGCTAAAATGTTACCCACTTGGGGGCATTATATAAAGAGATGAGGTCTTGTTTTTTGTAATTATTAGTATATTTTGCATTTAAACTTTTGTCCCTTTGAAAAACAAAAACTTGGAGCTGAAATGAATGTCATGTGAGAGACTAGATCATGATTTATTCCTGTTGAATTGGGCCTCCCTCCTGTGTGTGATAATATAATACACCAAGGCTATGTTTGGTTTATGTAAAATATTTTTTGGAAAATAAATATTTTTTGAAAATGCTATTTTTGGGAAAGGAAAATATTTTCAAGTGTTTGGTTGCATTTAAAAAAAATGCTTTGGAAAATATTTTCTAGTGTTTGGTTGTGTTGCTGAAAATAATATAGAAAATACATTTTCTTCTTGTTCCTCACATTTTCTCAGCTTCCAAACAAATATATAATACCATTTCTCAGTAGATAAACACAGAAACAAAACCCAACAAAAAATTTTTTTATCAAATCCGGTCAAATTCATCAAAACCCAACCATTTCTCAATTGCGATCTCAGTGCGATCGCAACGATCGGTGCCGTCTCGGTGCGATCTCGGCGAAGTTGAAGGGTGAGAAGTCGGCGAAGTCGAAGGCGTGCGATCCTGGGCTCTGGGTTCGCCGGTGAAGTCGAAGGGTGCGATCTGGGTGCGATTTGAAGTCGAAGTCGAATGGCGAAGTCGAAGGGTGCGAAGTCGAAGGGTTCGTCGAAGTGGTGGGTTCGTCGGCGCGGTGCGAGTGGGTTCGTCAGCGATCTGGTGCGAGTGGGTTTGAACGATCGGAGCGGTGCGATCGTCTTGCTCCGATGCGATCGGTGACTGGGTTCGACGAGGGTGGGTTTGAACGATTGGAGCAGTGCGATCGTCTTGCTCCGATGCGATCTAGTTGTATTCTTGCTCCGACAAGGCGACTTCTTGCTCTTTCTCTCTCTCTCTTCTATTTTCCAATGCCGGAAATCATTTGAAGTGAAAATGAAAACGGAAATCATTTTCCACCATTTTGGCTATATTTTACGGTCAACCGGAAATGCTTTTCAGTTTGACCCAATTTGAAGTAACAACCAAACACCCACTTTTCCAGAAAATCATTTCCAGAATCAGTTTGAAGCCAAAACAAACGGAGCCTAAGTTTAAAGATACACAAATGAATTCTTTCTAAATAAAATAATAATAATGATGCCACTGTATATGATGGTGTACTAATCAAAATATGACACCTCAACAAGTTGTAGAAAAATATTTTGAAATTTGTTGCAGTAACATAGTTGGTGTGTGACATGGCATGAGTGCTGGGCTATGTGGAGCTTGATTTGTGTTTGATTAAGTTTAGAACTCGACTCAACTTGGAAGCATTACAATTTTAAATGGAATATTTTATGAAACTTAGTACATGGAGCGATGCTTGGACCATTTTTGGCCCATTTTGAACCTATTGTTTTGGGGTATTTATTTGTTTGCTATATGATTTTATTGTAATAGTTTCTATACTTTTATTCTTAATATAGTGAAAATTGTTGTACCTTTGTTAACATAGGCATATTGCCTAATCACATAAATCTTTATTTCTTCCTCAAAAAAAAAAAACATAAATCTTTATTTCCTGTGATTGTGTTTTGCGCAATTTTTTCACCATTATTGTTTCTAGATATTAGGTTAAATCCCTGACAACGTGGGCATGATTATGGCTGAGTAAGCAAATGGGTGTGGGACTGCATCTGAAAATGACTGGAGATAATGTGCTTTTAAAGTTTGAAATTATTCACGGAAGTTATTACAGGTCTGTTTTTGTTTTTTTGTGTTAAGACTTTTTTTTTTTTTTTTTGGTGTTAAGAGTTTAGAGTTTAGACCAAGAAGAAGTAGGCCAAAAAAAAAAACCATCTACATAGAAAATGTATAGGAGATAACAACAGCGTACAGTTCTGCTCGTAAAGGAGCTTTACAGAATGCTTTATGTTTTTCTAATCAAATGGGAATTGGTGAATGTGACAAACAGTATAATTATGTCTATGAAAATTGGTCACAATTATTATTTATTTTTGTAGGAAAAGTATGGCAGAATAATGACTTATGAAGGCTCATTAGTCACGTCAGTAGAAAGAAGCAAGGCATACGTTCTTTTTGGTTTTCCCAGAAGAATTTTGGCTTCAGTGATTATAAGCCTTTCACATATCCAAGTACAAATTCAAGTCTTTGTTTTCTTCATCGTTTTATTGAACTTAAAAAGTCTTAAAGCCACCCTGCCCCCAACACTGTGAGTGATTGTATTTACTTTCAAAAAATGAAAAAAAAAAAAAAAAAAAAATTTCATTCTGGCCTTTGCTCTTTTTGTTTTGTAAAATAAAGTTATTGTGAGCAAAATGTTTTCCCTGCTTGATTAAATAGGCTTCTGGACATATATATTGTGTATGCAAATATCTGAATATCTAATTAAAATCACCAAGAAATTGATATAACACGAATTAACCTTTCCTAAGATTAATAGTGTCAATCCATTTGCTCCTTCATGCAACACAAAAGATTTGTAAACAACCAAAAATCAACTAAGATTAAATGATGATGCCGAAAAATCGTCGGTAAGCCACACGGTCCTTACGTGCTCCTAACAAGAACTTGCACAACGCAAAAGCTGAAGACCTTAAGAGGAGTACCGGTATGGTACCGACCAAATACCCTCTGATGGTCAAGTTAGAGAAATCTCTTGTTTACAGCTCTAAAGTACTAGAGCGAGGTCAATTATGCGTACCTTGGTTTGTGAGGGTATTGGGGATTTTATAGTAGTAGAGGGTTGACATCTTTTAGAAGTCTTTTCCTTATAGGAGTCCTCATGAGCGTATTTTGCGGGATCCTTTCCTTATAGGAATCCTTTTGAGTAGCACTAAACGTGGAGAGCAAGACATTCCCTTATATACAAAATCGTGGGTAACAAGCAAACCCGTATCAAGGTCGTCAGCTTACCCTATTCACCACAGCTCTAGTGGTGTCAGCTTAATGCCGTCAGCTTATTAACGGCGTCAGTCCTTAAGCGTGCCTTGCGGACTCCCTTCAGCGTTCCTATTAGATCTTTGTTTGCTGACCTCTGCCAATGGAAGCTGATGGTATTGCTTGTAACTGTCAGCCTATGCCTGACGGCTCTAAGTACTATTTTTATCCTTATCAAAGGTAAGCGTGGGGCGCAAGATATTTCCTTATACGCGCATGAGTGGAGACCAAGCAAGGCCACATCAAGGTCGTCAACTTCGCCTACTACCCCGTCAGAGTCGTCAACTTCGCCTACTCCCTCGTCAGGGTCGTCAGCTTTGCCTACTCCCTCATCGGGGTTGTCAGAGATTCATATATCCCCTTCAGTTTATTCTCTTCAGGTTAATGTCTTCAGCTTACTATCTTCAGCTTATTATGCCCAAGATGCAGCCGTCAGGTATGGGGTGGAGTTGTAGACTTTACAACAAGGTTGTCTCTCATGAGTGAAGTTGTCAACCTTGTTATGTCCGTCGCCTTTTGTTTCGTCATGGGTTAATTACAAAATTACCTTTATCATGAAATAACCAAAAAAATAAAAAGGAAAATTTTCCTAACCATACCTTTGTAATTCAAGACCTTTCTTGAGTTTAGAGAAGAATAAAGGGTCAAGGAACAAAATGACCATTGTTATATTTTCATGTTTTTAAGAGGGGGAGGGGGGAACAAAATAAAAGAAGAAGAGAAAAAAAAAAGTTAACCAGACAGAAGTGTGGTTAGGGAGAATGGGAAAAGTGAGCATATGAACAGGAGTCAGTTAGGCTTTAAATTTTGAAATAAATGAAACTTTAAAAAAAAAAAAAAAAAAAAAATTAATCCACATACATCACAACTGGAATTTTCAAATTGTTTAGGATTTAAAAATGTCATTTACAAAAATAACCTAAGAACATATGCTGCTCATAAAAGACATTTTAGTGAAGACAATGTTTTTTTTTTTTTTTGGTTGAGAAACTAGTGAAGGAAATGTAGATAGTAAGATAGATTATTCCAAGCATAGGGAATCAATATCGATGCCTTACTACTAATCATATATTCATATATAATACATTAAAGTGAAGTTCTCATTCAAAAAATTCAAATTATATTCTAATTACATTTTAATTTTACCCCGAGTGACATTCTTATTGTCTACTAATTTGATCTAATGTGTCTTTAGATTCTAAATAGACTTTAATTTTATGCTAAAATGTCATTCCATGTCTAATTTCATGTCAAGTGTCTTTACATGTAGGTTTATGAATCTAAACTTAAAAAACATAAAAAGAGTTGATTAAAAATTTATTATATTTCTATTTAAAACTATTAATGTGTAATATTTTAAAACTATTTAAAGTTCATTTTATTACAAAAATAATTATTAATTCAAATAAAATGAAAATGTGTACAATGTTCTAAAATATTACTTGTCCATATCTTATTAAAAAAAATATACACACGAAATAAATTTATTGTTTCATGATAATGAAAATTAAGATAAGAAGTAACAAAATTTTTTTTTTCCCTAAAATTAAACAACTAAGAATAAGCAATTTGCATACTCTACCAAATATTATCTTTACTAGGTATTTTTTAAGATCCAACAAAAATATAAAAATGACCATCACTAATACTCAACTTAGGTAGGAATTTTAATATATATATATAATTATGTTTATTTTTAAATACATTTTTGTGTATGCATGACGTTACAAGATATTTTATATTTATTAAAGAGAATTAAAACTATTATAGAAAATTCAACCCAAAAAAAATACACAAAATATAAGAAGAAAATTGCGCCTATAAATCACATTGGACAAATATCCCACTACTTATACGCAATAAATCTAGCAGCTTCGGCTGCTTGTTGTAATACTTGGGTGCCTTTCTACCTCTTCTGTTCTCAAATGGGTTTATTTGCATGGACAAAGTTTTCCTCTCCAAACTAGTTTGGAAAAATCTCCTTCAAATTATTATATAATGATTTAAAAATCTATCCATGTGTATTTAATTAAATTAGTCACACAAATTATCTAAAAAATCATATGAAAAAGTTTCTTCCAAACCAATTTGGAAGAAAAAACTTTTTGCTTTTGTCAATGAGTGAGATGGGTTTGACACATTTGATCTTTTATACTTGTTTTATTTTCCAATAAATTCTTTTTTCAGTCAAAATAAAAAGATTTTCAAGTATGCACCATCTTAGTGACAAATTTGGTAGGGTGGTTAGCAAATGCTGTTCCATGGTAAGCAAATCACATTTATGTGGTAAATATCCGAGAACAATCTTAAAAGTATGTTTTGATTTGTTTGACCTGTCTATTTAGGCCTTTAATTTTGTCTGACTTCTGAAGATTCCTTTTCCTCAGACTCAAGCCAACACACTCACGAGTCTCTCTTATCCCTGGCACTGCACTGGTGTGAATGAGCAATAGCCATTTGGGTCCATAGTCGTCCCTACCAAATGGGCCATGAAACCAGAGAGTATTGCTCCCCAGCCTAGCTAGGAGAAGTGGACTAATGCCAGAAGGCATTTTTGAGAGAAAGCTCATCTTTATTCTCCACACTTTTTTACCTACCATGATCTTCGTTGCACGTTCAAATAATTTTCACAAATTAGTTACCAGGCATTCTAAATTGATTGCGTAAATTTGGGGATTAGAGGATCATATAGGAAGCATTTTGATTGCAGCTATGCTTGTTTATTATGGGCGGCCTCCATCTTGTAACCAGTGGCGGCTCCAGGAATCTTTTTTAGGGCGTTCCTTAAAAAACATTAATTATACGATCTAATAAAAAAAGAAATTCATATATTGACAACAACAACAATAAAAAAAACACGCAAATATATAAAATTTACAATTGTCTTCTACAAGCTTTCATATTTTGAAATCATTGCATAATAGTCTCATTATTATTTATCAATGTTACAAGCTACACCTCTTTCAATGTACACAACCAAGCAATCATTCATCCACTGAATGTAGAACAAATTATGGAGCAAAATTTAATTTTATTGGCATAAAAAAAAAAAAAAAAAAAAAAAAAACTGAAGGTGTTCCCAAATTTTTTTTGAATGGTAGACAAATAAAAATTTTAAATTATTATATATAAAAAAAAAAATAAAAATAAAAATTTCAGGTCAAGGTGGTCCTGGGACCACCCTGACCTTAAGTGGCACCACCCCTGCTTGTAATTAGGGGCAAATTAGAGAATCACATGGGAAGCATTTTCATTGCAGCTATGTTTGTTTATTATGGGCGGCCTCCATGCTTGTAATTAGGGGCAATACTTAGGCAGTTGCAGAGCAATGCTCCAGGACTATTTAAGTTTTTTCCACTGTTCCAAGACTACATAAATTTTTTCCTGTAACTAGACCCGACAAACATGTCAAGTTGGATGGTTTGGATTTGATATTCAGGTATGGAGTAAATCAAATACATGTTAGAAACTATTAGAATAAAAAGAGTTGTTATTCCAAAGACTTGGAGACTTAAGCCCGATCCCTTGCCCCCCACTCCACAATAAATTGTACCTATGTAGTGACCATTACGTCAAGAATATGTGATTGTGTTGTTTCAAAAACTCTTAGTTGGTCTTTGATAGCACCAGGTAAATTCGGGTAAAAAAAATAATCAACATACTTTCTAACAATTTTTGTGTATATTTCTTTAAAAAAAATAAAGATTAAAGAAAACTCTCAAAAGACAAATGTTCAATAATATGTATTCCTAAGTTTATATTTCGATAATTAATTATAATAGTCAATTAGTCCAAAAAAATCACACAAAAAAAAAAATGAAAAGAAAACTCCTATTTTTCATGTTATACTTGAAACATAAAATAAAGTTAAATCACCAATAAAAAAAAATTGTGCATTTGAATTATTTTTTTACTAAAATTTTATTTGTTATGTACAAATTTTTAAACATACATTATGAAGAAGACCTTAGCATTTACATTAGAGGTGGTAAAACCACTCAAAAACTATTTTAGCACCTCAAACCATAAAAATCATGTTACATGAGAATTACTATATCTAAAATTTTTTAGCATTCAACTATAGTGAACTCTTATTTATATAAGAGGTCACTATAGCAACTGTTTTTTTTTTTAAATAATCTCTCTCTCTCTCTCTCTCTCTCTCTCTCTCTCTCTCTCTCTCTCTGGGTTTTGATATAGTTTTCAATGGGTTTCGATGGTCCAAATTGGTTCATGGGTCTTAAATTTTAAATTTGACAATATCAATGGATGCAGTGAATGAAATTCGACTTAAATAGAATTGTTATTCATATTATGTATACCTTTTTTTTCCTCGCAAATTTGGGTGGATTAATAGGTTTAAATCTAATTTTATGAAGACTATTTGTAACCATGTGACTTTGAAGATTGGTTTTGTTCCTAATTGTAAAAATATGATATGATAGGTGCCAATTCCCCAACCCCACCCAAAAAGAAAAAAAAAAAAAAAATTTGACATTAACAAGAGTCCTTCACTCAAGTTCCACTAATTCCTTTGTCACCACACCAGGCATAATGAGCAAGTTGAATTATTTAGGAAAATATTGTTGTATTTGAGCCATTATTCCTTGCTTGATTCTGGATCTCTTATCAAATTCAACTCCTTTTTACAATCTTTAGAATTCTTTCTTTACAAAGGTGCACTTTTTGGATGGCTGAGTCATTCAACTGATAAAACAATGGACAATTCTATGAATCAAATCAAGTAAAGAGCATTTCCGTCCAACCATTAGTATATTTACTAACCTAACCTACAATTAAAGATAATTGATTGTGTGAGTGCCTGATTAGCAACCTAAAAAAAAGAAAAAGAAAAAATAGATGACGTTTGTGCCTCTCTCACACAGTTATGAGATTTACCTTTTTCTTTTCTTTTCATTCACAAAAGTCTGACACAAAGGACAAAATATCCCGTAATTCTATGTTTTGGTATCGTAGAGTAATAAGTTCTGATTACATAAAGCTCCTAACCAACAAGCTAAGCTAAATAAGGAAATCGTACCCATGAATATTTAGCTGGACTGTCACTCATTCCTTTATTAGGTAAATTTTTCACCTCATTGCATGACAAGTTTAAAGGTGAAAGGAATATAATCATTTTAGGTGATCCTAAATGATACTCTTCTAAAGTATTTATATAAATGATATTTTGCTTCTTCTTTTTTTAATTTATTATAGGTAAATAAGAAGAAAAGTGGAGTTGAAATTCGAATTATAAACATAAAACACTATAATATATATTATTATTACTGTACTATCACTTAAATCCTAAAAAATATTTTATTTTAAGGTTCTAAATGTAACATGTAAGTCCATGCCTTCGAATACCATTAAGTAAGAGAATACTTTATTTTAAAAATGATTTCTACTCATATGTGCATATCTTAATGGGAGTTTCATATCATCCATCATTTGAGTATGTGCCTTATATTAAACTTAACCTTTCTCTCGCATTTATAAAAACATAAAGGAGATAATGTCATTTTTACAAACTTTTTAAGTGTATCATTTTGATGATATAGGTTGTTTAATTTACCTTTTCATTTTTCTATATTATTAGTGAGATTCCCTTAGCCTTTTTCTCCAAATTTTAACTAGATAGCGTACAATTAACTTCTTGTTTTTGTTGTACCGAAGCAAAATACCTGTTTGTGGCATGTGAGTTACTTTTAAGTTTTGAGTAGAAAAATAAAAAGAATGAAATGAGAGTTGGCCTAGCTAGTTGGGAAATGTGCTAGAATGGGAAAGGAGCATGGAGCTCTAGTAAATCCCTTGTGGACTCTTGAGATGGAAGCAAAGGTTCACTTTTATCCTTTTCCAACTTTTTCTTCCTTCTATATGAAATGCCCTTTTGATGATGCAATTTGTGTTCTTAGAAAGGAAAAGCTAGCTGACTTTTTAAATTAATAATACTTTTCATTCCTATATTTATTTGGCCTAGAATGCATGTTTGAACATCACAATTGCGCTTCAATCCTTGTATTAACAGCTTTGATTGCCTGACTAAAAAACTGGGAGTGTGGTCTCGGATGAATTCAATGTGTCTCCTCTCGAAGAAACAAAAAATGAAAGAAAATTCATGTTGGTATGATTGAGCCTCTTTTTCTTCTAGCAAAATTTGTGTAAATTATGATTTCATCTCTATGATAGTAATGTTTCTGGTCCATCATTTTATTAATAAAAAATAAAAAAAAAAAAAAGTTTGGGAACTTTGGTAAACTCAAAGAAACCTGACAATTAAAAAAAATGAAAACATTATTTACTAGAAGATGGCCGAAATTAACTAGGAAGATAATTATGAGTTTGACTGAGGGAGAAAGAACTGTATTTGCATGATGTAATCAATAGACTTTCACCATTAGAGAGAGTGCATGTTTGGGACACTTTGAATGGTAAAGAAAGAAAACAAAGATTGGAAATTGGAAGACAATAGACAAAACATAAAAAGTATTTAATTGAAATTTGGAAGCTGCTAAAAAAGTACCTCTCTCTCTCTCTCTCGGAGTTGACGATGGGGTCAATGACTCAATAGGGGAATGATTTCCAAAATGCGCATGTTGGAGAAGAGAGACATTTTAATTCGTGGGTGGCAAGACATTCATATTCATATGTGACACATTTCTTAGTTTTACCAAAATAGACCAACCATTTTGCAGAGACAAAAGGCAAAAGCTACCACAAACACGCCCCCACCCAGCATTTTCATATTCGAATTAAACCCACTCCACCCACAAATACAAATACCACATTGCTTTTTGCCTTTCTGGTGGCCCATCTCAGCTAACTTCCATACGAACCTTCACAACTGGAAACAAATAAAAAGACAAGTATATTTTTGAAAAGATGCACTTAAAAATACATAATCAGATTTCATCATTTCAACGTAATAATGATGGAAAAAAAAGATATAATTAGTGTAAGTTTATCTCTTTAATTTTTTTTTTTTTTTTTTTTTTTTTGGCATCCTTTCACATTAAGTAGGAGAAGAATTAATCTAATCATCTAATGTTAACTAGCGTGTGTATTTGGTTAATGACATGTAGGGCCCCATGCCACTAAACAGAGAAAGTCAGAGAAACTGTTAACTGTTAGATAAGCGGATTAGGTCAAAATAACCTTTAGAATTTGTGTGTCTTTCTCTTCTTTCCCCATGCGCACCTTTTCACCAAAAGAATGCTTTTCTTTTTTTCTTTGGCTATGCTCTTTGTCCCTGTGTTTATCAACGGGACAGTGTGCCATTATTTTTATATTGAAGTGCACATGCCCATGAGGCACACAAGATTAGAACCAAGCAAACCTTAGCCATATATGTATATATATATATATATATATATATATATATACACACTTTATGATGGTAAGGTTATGGGTGTAACATTTTTTTATTATTTTAGCTTTGAGAGTATATGAACACAAACAAAACCTGCAGCGCGTGCTAAGTGGCATAGAGACTGAGGTAGCCCTGATTGAAAGAGACTTCATAGAGAGATGGACCTTCAAAAGATAAAAGTCTATTCAATAATGATTCCCCGATCTTCTAATGTCCAATTTACAACGTTCCATCGGAGAGGTGACAAAACGAATTTTCAGAAGAAAAAAATTATTATTATGCTTTTTTTTCTCTCTGTCTAAAGCCTTTATATTTGTATGAGATTTATGTGTCTTTATCTGCTTATATTCGGCTCTTAGATAAGGGAAAGGGCTCGAGAAAAAGAAAACAAAAAATAGAGGAAAAAACAAAAAAGATTTGTAGACTTAGGTAGTCTCTCAATTAAAAATAAAATTAATCAAGATTTTTTAGCATATTAGGTTGAAACATATCTAGCTAACAAACAAACCAAGGTCTTCCTTCCTGAGTTATGACTTACGACCATTGTAATAACTAATAAGAACTTTTAGTTTTAAGTATGCAATCATTTTCTCAAAATGGTCCTTGGTTCTTGGGTCACCTTATTTATTAAATTTTCTTTGAGAAGGCAAGTAGGTAACTAGTTCCTTTCAAAAAAAAAAGTAGGTAACTAGTTCTATATGGTCCTCTTATCAAAAAAAAAAAAAAAAAGTTCCATGCGGCCCATCTTACAAAATGTGCAACTATTCACAATAAGTACACTGTACACACGTTCCTCCAAAAAAAAGGTACACTGTACACAAAGCAGACCTGGCCTACCCCACCAGCCCATACCAATATCATTGGTGGCCACTCATTATTCTTTTTGGAATACAAATTGTGGATATTTCCTGGGTCATTATTGGACCCTATCACGCCAGCCCATATTATGTTTTATTGGAATCAGCCATCAGGCCAGTAAAGGCCGAATTTTTTTAGTTTTGATCATAATTAATCCATCAATAAGCATGATGAAAGTTGGTCGGAGACTGATTTAATGATTCATATCCACATTCACAACAGAATGGAGCCCAAATCACGCCCTTGCTTAGCTGCTCTAAAAAGATTTTTATATTTAAAAAAATAGAATACATGAATAAAGGGAAAAGAACTACCATTTCTCTTTGATTTATGGATTGATATTTGCTTTTAAATAATGACACCTAATAATTAAAATTTTGTTTTGTTTCTACGATCAATATGAATTTATTAGGACACCAACTCTAAAATGCAATTAACATAAACGGATATATGAGATTGATATCAATTATCCCATGAATACAGCTTTATCAATTAAGGGCTCCACTGACCTCATGAATAGACTAAATCATACGTTCATAAAAAAAAACAGAAAAAAGAAGAGACTAAATCATACAGCTAATTACAAAATTTATAGTTTTAAATTATGTACCCCAAATGGGTCAACAGAGATACGTGTAATGAACTATACATCACAGTAACACAAATGGAAAACCCAGTTGGTATTTTCCCACATCACACATAAACAAAAATGCTCCAAAACTAAAAGAAAATCTAACAAAAATGAATTACAGGAAAATAGAAACAAACAATAAAGGAGTGCAAACATCTCAAGCCAGTGGTGGTTTGTCAAGCAGTACTCTTCATTTATACAGCAGCTTTCCGTGAAATCAAATTGGAAGGATCCTGGTCAATTTCTTTCCGAGATGCTTCCCATAGTCGATGCTCAATCCCCAATTTCCTGAGCTCCATCAAACCTTGGTCAACTGAAACAAAACATTTAGATAAGCAATACTTCATAAGCAACAGCTGAACATAAAACTCTAAATTAATGAAGTAGAAATTACCATCAACAGCATCATGTGAAGTTGGCGAATGCCCACTGCGGCTAATCCAAAACTGAAGACGTTCTTTTGCGATGCTCTCTTCTATACCGTGAGCTTTGGCTCTTCTCCAAAAATATGTAAGCCATGCCTGTGCAAGTTGAAAACGGAAAATATCAGATTCAGTGTCTCTAATACATCTGATTGATTTGAGATATCTGTCAACTACTAGGCATGAATATCAACATACAGAAACCATTTAAATCCTTACACACTGGCTGACTGATCTAAAGAACCATATAAAGGTGGGTAAAAAGCAGAGAAGAATTTAAAGAACAGCAAGAGGAAACCCCAAAGTTGCAAGCAACATAACCTCCTCCAACCTGTTCCACAACTAGCATTATAAAAGGACTGGAAGCTTATCTGAGTGCATCAGTAGGAAATGATGACATTGAGTTGAATTTTTTACTAGAGACTAGGATTCTACCAGCAGTTAACCAAAGGCTAATAAGAAAGCCCAGATAGTTCCTAGTGTTGACCAAAAGACTAGGATAGGAATAGATATGTATCATCACACAACAAGAATGGGATACATGATCAAGGAATAATGGGGAAGAAAAAAAAAATTTTGAGAAAGAACATGGAAGAAAAAATAAAAAAAAATAAAAAAATAAATAATAATAATAATAATAACAATAAAAATAAATAAAAAACAACAACAACAACAACAACAACAACATACTTCCTTGAAAAGAACATCTTCAGACTCCTCAGCGCTTAGTTCTGCAAGAGAATTGATCAAGAGAAAATTGATGTCAATATCATGCGCTCATCATGACAAAGAATTTGTAATGATAGAAAGCATCAAAAACTAACAAATTTAAAACAGACTGACAAATCAAATTAGAAGGAAACAGATAGTAAAAGAATAATTTCTTTTAGTAAATCAGCTTGACTGAAAATTTCATCTTGATCAATTTGATTTGATAATTATGGTTGTATTTTGGTTCTTTAGATGAATTACATTTTAGACCCGATGGGTTAGGGATGGTTTCAAATTAAATCTCTCATATCTTCACAAGTTTCAAATTAAACCCGACTCTTAAAAAACTGTTTCAATTCAAACCATACACCCATTTAGACTAACACTGTTAATAGAATGTTCAAACACGTGTTTATTATATGTGGACATTATTTCACTCCAAGCAACACACGTCATTTTGTCTAAAAGCATTTTCCATTAACGCCATTATGCAAAATGGATTTATCGTTTGAATTGAAACGTTCTTGAAAGTGCAGGGCTTAATTTGAAACTTCTGAAAGTATGGGGTTTAATTGGAACCACCTCTAAATTATAGGGTTTGATAATGTAATTTACCCAAAATATTTTGAATAAGTGCTATGTCCACCATCTTAAATTGGTGCGGTGGTAGTTTTTCTCAATTCAAGCACATAGTAACAAATTCTGAAGCAAAATGCAAAGGAAAACCAAAATATGACTTACCGAATGCCTCCATAAACTTCGGATCACTTGGTGATTTAAGATCTGAAAACATGAGGGGTATATATCAGTAAACTGAGATTTCACTAAGAAAAATGTGGCTCATGGAATCATGACAAGCTAACTGAAATGAAGAGTGCTTCTAGGGTGTAATGCAATCATCACATACCTCTGAAAATACCAGAGGAAAAAATTACAAAAAGACAAAAAATAAGAGCCCCATGCTTTATGGTAAGAAGTTGAACTAATTCATATAGAGAAGGTGAAAGTAGCACTAGCACCAATAAGAAACAAGAAAAGCAAATCATGTGGAGATGGTTCTCCCACATGCAATTCTAACCAGTAACGTACCAACGGAGATAAAGGTTGAAAATGCTGCTCAGATATGCAGGAGATCAGTTACAACATCAGTTGAGGTAGGGAGAAAAGATAATTTCGAATAAGATTTGTTAAAAATTAGCATTGATGCATACCATGTTGAACATGCTAGAGTATGCGGAAGAGGAAGCATAGAATAGGGAACACAAGAACATGAGGGTTACGTGATTCAGCCTTATTAGGCTATGTCCACAGAGAAAATATATAGTAGACTAAACCCTAGACTTCTAGTACAAGTAGGAGACTTGTCTTGCACACAAAGTAGGTGTGGGCTTGGGCCTATACTATGGGCTAATATGTCTAATATATCTCTAAAGAGATTTAGAAGAAACCATGGCCCCAGCAATCAGATAGTGGAACTAGTAAACCAAAAAGTCCCAAAAGAGGACAAGCAACCAGAAAAATAATTTAGACCATAACCCTATAATGGTAACCATATTATCCATATTGACTCAACACTGTACACAGCATCATCCTAACTATGTTCTATTGTTTAAAAGGGTAACTGAAAAGAACTATAATAATGCACAATAATGTTAGTATGTTTAAGTCATAGGCTATAATGTAAAGCGTTTTTGTACTAGTACCCAGGTATCTCAATAATTTACACATAGCTCCTATATTCTTGTACCATGGACCTATCCAACCTTTATTAACAAATTTTGAACCATCCAATGTGCTTTTCAAATCTCAACTCTATTATCAAAAATCATTATTCAATGACTATAAGTCCCAAATATTTCTCATCTGCACAGGCTGCCAAGACAAGAAAGAGTGAAGACACAGGACAAACCAGAACAATTGAATAATAAAATCGAAAGATATGAAAATAAAGGATAGGAACCTAGGAGTCAACACCATGCAGAGATAAACCACTAGGAGCCAGCACCTAGGGTTGGCTGGAGTCAACACAAGACCAAAAACCAAAAGCAACTTTCATTCGCCAAAATCCTCTCCAAAAGGAGTACAATAGTTTTGCTTAATAGGAAAACTAAACCCTAATTCTAATTGGGGTAGGAAACCTAATCGTCTTATTACATAAATAACCCTGCTTCCAAATATTAAAATACTAATAGACTAATAAACTACTAAGACCTAATAAATAAAAGGCAAAAATACCATTTTGGTCCCTACATTTTAGGGTCGCAGTCAATTTAGTCCCTACATTTGATAGCAGTCAATTTCGTCTATGTTATTTTCAACTTACAATCAATTTTGTTCCTACCGTTAAATACTAACGGAAAATGCCTACGTGGCAAACGATGTGTACTGTTGGCATACTTCATGCCTACATGGCTTATAAAATAATATTAAAAATTTTCAATCAACATGAAAAACTTGCTGCATCAACATTTATATTAAATTACGATTTTTTAAGGAAAAAATAATAAATGAAATGAATAAAAAAATCTATAAGAATCACACTTCTTTTCTTTTCTTGGCAATGAAACACAATACAAACATTGAAAAAAATCTCAATACAACTATTCTGCGGTGGGTTTAGGTGGGTTTATTTTTCAATTGAAATGGTTGGGTTTGATTTTTATTCAAATCCAAAGTCTTCTCTCTCTTGGAAATACAGAAAACCAAACTAAAAGAAAAGAACCCAAAAGCAGGTCCCAAAACTTAAATCGTATTGACCATAAATCAAGTAAATGTGCAGATCAGAAATAGCCAAAAAAATAATAATAATAACTCACTCCTCTGTGCTATATAATCATGAGTACTAAGTTCAACAGAAATTCTCACTGTGACCAGCGATTTGGGCTAGTTAGGGCCGAATTTTTTTATTTTCATTTTCTCACAATTTCTCGGAAACCAAACGGTGGGTAAGCTTCAACCACCTGTCCCTCTCTACCTTGCCGCCGCTGCAACCTAACCACTGTAGAGACCAAAACCTCTGTCGTAATGCAGCCCCATTCGCCACCGATCAGCCATCGCATGACCCCAACACCCAACAAGAACTGCAGAAGTCGTTGCTATTGAGGAGTCACATCAGGTCGACAGAGATGTGCTGCTGTTGGGGTTGGAGTCCATTGCCACTGCTAGTACAGTATACTGTTAGGGTTGGTGAAGGCAAAAGAGATCAGTTTCATGTTGGTGATGTTTTGTTTTGAGTTTCAACTTTCAATACACAGATTTGGACGTGGTTTTGTTTTTCTAAGTTGTTTGTGGTTTTACAAGAAGGGTGTATTGTGTTTGGTTACCCGGAAAATGGAAGAAAGAAAATGAATTAGAGAGTGATTTTTTTGTTTTTGTTTTAAATGAGGAATTAATTTTGTCTTTGTTTTTTCTAATGTTTATTTTTTAATGCTGATGTGGCAATTCTTTTATGTTAATTAATATTATTTTATAAGCCGCGTAGGATTGAACTGTGCCAATAGTGCACACCATTTGCCACGTTGGCATTTTCCGTTAGTGAGTTAATGGTAGAGACCAAATTGACTACAAGTTGAAAATAACAGGGACCAAATTGACTGCTACCAAATTGTAGGGACCAAATTGACTGTGACCCCAAAATGTAGATAACAAAATAGTGTTTTCGCCAAAATAAAAATAAAACTTGCAAAAAGTATATACTACTAAATCAATATAAAAATCTCCTTGTGTCTCCCACATCAAGTGACTTTGTCAACCATGATAGAAGTTGCTGCATTCCAAGCAAAAAATTATGGGCTCAACCCAACAATGAAAATATATGATTATGAAGCAGACAAGAAGAAAATTGACAGGAACTCAAATGCCTATAGTACCCAACAAATTTGTCAATGCCCTCTCTAATCTCCATAATATGGTATATAAATAACTGGTGGATTAAAAGTTCAAACTGAAGCAAAAGTACAAAACAAAGATAAGTAAAGTAGATGATGTGAAATATCAAAACATAGCTGTCATGTACAACTAGATATATTTAAGCTTAACCTTCTAATGCCTACATATACGGAGATGTAGCCCATTGTCACCCAAAACAGGAAATCAAAGACCATATCAAAGAAAAAAAAAATAAGGACAGACAAAAGTATTGAACAGAGAAATCTACCAAATAGAGCAGGACTCAGAAGGGAATTACACAAAGCATGTCAGTTATATAAAGCACACCTGAAATAGATAGTCGAGCAGAATTTGGACGGCGCTGTTGGGCCAGTGAGAGCACAATGGCCTCCTCAACCTTGAAAATGGTAAACATTAAATATGTTAGTTTGTATGGCTGTAGTTAAACAAGAAAGCAAAACCAAAGCATGTAGACTCAGCGACTATTCAAGAAGACTAATGCTGACCAGATGTGGTGCTTTAATTGGAGAATTTAAGCAAATAATAAAGAAAAATATAAAAACACAACACTCTGAGCAATTAATTAGAAGAGAACCTTCAAGGAAGCAAGCTCTTTCAACCCCATTTCAACTGAAAGCATACTCTCAATATTTCCTTCTCCCGTTAAATCATAGTCTTGAACTTTGCTCCTGTTCTCAGGATCATCATCACCTGCTAAACAGAATGATACAACCATAAAAAGATGACATTGCTGCCGGCAAAATGAAAAAAAAAAAAAAAAAAAAAAAAAAAAACCAGCATAAAAGGAAAAACTTATCAACTGCAAGCTCCAATAGGGATTACTAGCCTTTTTCCCAACCTTCTTCCTTGGCCTTTTGTCCTGCAGAAAGGACAACCTCAAATGGAAGAGGTGCTAAGGATGACCAGTGTTCGTACTTCGACATTGCGATATCTGCACAGATACCTACAGATAAAGAAAGATGTTAAGTAAGATAGGGAGTGAGATGTGATGATGAACTGCATAATCATCCACCTGTTCAAACAAAAAAGATAATGAAGTATGCATACATCTGAAAATAAAGGTACTCAAAACCAAGCAAAACTAAAATGAAGATTTTACCTTGAGGGGGAGTGGAGGGGAGAGAGAGAGAGAGATAAAACATCAGCATGGAACACTAGAGAGTGGACTTCCTTTTTTTTTTTTTGATGAATGAGAGTGGACATGTTATGGAAGGCCAAATAATAGGCTTGAATAATTCAGAGTTCACAATAGATCATAGATCATAATAGAAGTGGGGGTAGGGTAAAAGAAAAAACAGCTTCTGGAATTTGTAGAGTCTTTACAAACTTTTATTCAACATTCTAAACTTGCCCACATTACTGTGTGTTGTCTAATTAAGTCATAGAGCAAAGAGTAGACAAGTAACCAGAGAATTCTTTCTCTTCATAATGAATGAAGACAAAGCATACTCCATAAAAGTTCTAAACTTGTCCACATTACCGTATGTTGTCTAATTAAGTCATAGAGCAAAGAGTAGACAAGTAACCAGAGAATTCTTTCTCTTCATAATGAATGAAGACAATGCATACTACCATATTTTGCAGCTAAGCCCCAGTAACGAGCAAGCCAACACCTTTTCAGCACAACTTCTTCCTGAAACATGGAAAAGCTAAATAATTAATCTCCAAATTACTATTAAGATTCTCCTTACAATGATGCAAGTAAATACCATCTCTTTCTGAGTTAGTATCATTCTTTGAGTCATTGATCGAAGAGCTTTTACGTCAGATTCAGCTCCATGAAGCTGTTGCATGACATCTGCTGCCTCATCTTTTGCATTCTGATTCAGGCAAGAAATAAAACATAAACTGAAATATTTAGCAGTAGGAGCAGCAGAAAACTCCTCAGAAACTTTAAATAAAGTACATAGAAAAGGTGTACTATCATACTTACCGCAACTTCAGATCGAAGGGAATCAATTTCCTTATCTTCTCCACCCTTAGATTTTTTTGCATCTTTAAGTGCAGCCTGTCAAACAAAGAGGGTCACATCAGAGGGAGTTTTCTTTAAGGGGTAAAACATTTTAACCACTATCTGATGAAATAAGACTCCATTTTGCTCACAGTCCAATACTCCTGAGATAGGAAGTTCTACTGGCACAAGGCCACTGAAGAAGTCTAACTTGATACAGCTCAACTCAAGGTAGAAGAGCATTGCTGAAGTAGAAAGTCATACAGTACTGACATAGGACAATGTACATGGTTATTGGATCAATTTTCTTATTATTTATGTAATTTTCAGAATTTTTTTGTGTAGGGTTTTATTTGCTTGTTTTAGTATTTTTGGGAGTATTCTAGTAAAAAATGAGCCCTTTATAGTAGGACATCAATCAGGATCTCTATAGGAAAATTCTTGTTTAGAAATTAAGTTTTCTAGAGCCATTAAATTGAGCCGTAAGTTGTAAACGCATTTATATAAGTTCACTATCAAAAAATTTCAGCCTTTTGTTCTCTATTTTTCTGGTGGATCCTAGATCTCTACCTTGTGTATTCAAGATGTTCAGGGTTTAGTCATGTACTAACCCTTCCCAAGCCATCACACAGCCTCAAGTGGTATCAGAGCGTTGATTAGCCTGATCTGGTGACCAAACCGCTAAGTTACTGATAGCTTGTAGACAATGATCAAGGGGTGTAGGCCATCTAGACTACAATGAGAGTTCAGATGACGGCATTAAAATCCAATGAACAAAGTTCTCTAGTTGATCCAAGTATTCATGACAATAGGAATTGTGAAAGTGATAGGAGAAATTATAGCGAAGATTTAGCTTACAGTCAGCCTATTCATAGACGTGTTCCTAGATACAACAAAATTCAATTCTTGATGAAATAATGTGGGAATCCATCAATTTGATTTTTTTTTTTTTTTTTTTTGGGGGTGGGGGGGAGGCTTATTTTGATTATTGGAAGATCCAGGATGAAAAAACAAAGTAAGATTTATGTCTAATAAGTTAAGAAGTGATGCGATCAAATATTGGGCTGATATACAAGTGATAGAGTATGTCAAGGTAAGCATGAAATTTGCTCTTGGAAAAGAATGAAGAAGATTTTAGTTCATTTCTTTTTCATTTTTTCCCCATGATTATTACAAAATATTTATTTTTACTACTTATGATTCTAAGTGTCTAAATTTATACATGGGGAGATTAAACGACATGAGCTCTATCTTTCAAATACCAAAGGAAGACACAATATTGAAGTTTGAAGATTTGATTATGCGAAGACAAATATGATTTTGAAGAATATGAACAAGAGGCACAAGTTGAAGAATCGTGTGGTAAAGAGAATATCTTTCTTGAAGAATACACAAAGTCAAAGAAGAAAATATGGAGATTTTTTAGAAAAGTAACGAAGACCCTATCATAGAAAAATATTATTAACTCAAGGTTATGGAGAAAATTAAGGAACACCAATTCAAAATCAGTTGAGACCCACAAGTCAAACAATCTAATTGATTGTGTGAACAACAAAGTACTATAAAATATTGATTTTATTGGGGTAGAAATATTTGATTAGATTGTCAATTCTTATTTGGTGAATCTTGTCAATTGCCAAAAAACCAAGAAAAAAAATTTCATAAGTTGTTTTGTTAATTCAATTTATGGATTGAACTAATCGAAATATTTTTTTTGATAAATAAAGTAATCAAAGTATTTGTTCTCTTGATATAGAAGATTCCAAATCCCGAATATTAATTGGATAACAAGTTTTTTCTAAGTAGAAGAATCTAACATAGAACATCACATGTGGTTATTGGAGGAATTTCTTATTGTATGTAAATTTCAGGTTTTTCTAGTGCATGGTTTTATTTGCTTGCTTTTGAGTATTTTATGAGTATTTTAGAAAAATTTGAGTCCCTATATGGTAGGGTAACATATAAGGATCTGTCAAGGAATATATTTACCCGAAAATTAAGTTTTATGGAGCCTTTGAATCAATATTTTGACATTCATTCTAGAGAACATTTCATTTTTTGCTACTAGAACAGAATATTCACTACCAATATGTACTGGTGTGCCATTTCAATAGTAACGCTATATATGAATAACTTTATAATAAGTTCATAGTTCATGCCATCTCATTAACCAACATAAATTCTTAAAAGTTATAGCATTTAAAAAGAAAAAGAAAGCTTAAGAACTACAATATTTCAATTTCACCAAAACTATATTACAAAAGCTTTAGAAATAAAGAGTGGGTATAAGTTTTTGAGCTAGGCACCGAACCTTAAGATATTAGGAGGTGGAAGAGCTTACGAAATACCAAGTTTCCAAATGGGACCTATGATTCTGTGAGCTTGTGAGCTATGAGAAAAGATAAATTGGGAGTTGGGCCAAGGAAGCCGATTGTATGAGAGTCTGAGAGAGCGAGAGAATGAATTGGGGATCGGGAAAGTTGATTCAAATTATCAGATAAATGGAGGAGGGGATTTAACTAAAGTGGTGCATCTTTCTTAAAATATTACAAGAAAACCCCAAACCAATTTCTCCAGAATGTATGTTTTGCTGAAATGTCGAAACTTTGCTGAAATGGCCCGTACAGGCCAGAATTTTGCCCAGAATAGGAATTTATGGTCATTCCGATTGGAGAAGAGTGGATATCAAAACTTTGCTTTAAATTGGCTCCTACATCGTAAAACGAATTTAATAAGTTCACTATCAATAAATATTTCAATCTTTTGGTCTCTATTTTTCTGGTGGATCCCAAATCTCTACCTTGTGGGTTCAAGGTGCTCCAGGTTTTAGTCATGTAGTAACCCTTCCCACGCTATCATGCCAAGTTACTAACATTTATGGTTTACATACTCAAAATAAAGTACATTTCAAGTTTCCCTAATTACCTCTCTTTGACGCAGTGCAGCTTCCTTTCTGCAGATTAATAATATAGTATGTTACAATCACATTAAGAAGAAAAGAAGAGCACACGTGAAGGTTGTTAGAATGAAATCCACCTGCTCAGGAGTTTAGCTTCCAAAGAGACACCTTCTCCAAGAGAAGCAACCTACAAATTTGGAATCAAGCAACAAGGCTTACAAATTGAATTTGCAATATGTTCGAAAATGTAAAAAAGAGTTGCTATTAAATTACGAATCTCCAAACCCTTAAATCTCTTTTTCTTTCTTTTTAAAAAAAGGTCCAAATCATCCAATGATCTTAAGATGGTAAACTGCACTTTGCAAGGCCACTGAGCATGCAGGCAAACTCATATATCTGTACCAATAATCTACCAGTTAACCCCTTTAGAAAATTCACAAATTTCTTCTTTTTCTTTAAAAATATCATTAAAAAGAGTAAATTGAATTAAGATTACAAAATGTTTATTGCATTCTAGGAATGAACCATCGTCAATGGGTTCTATCAAATTGTTTATTGCATTAAAAGTTAATAATAGCTCCTAATGAAGTTAGCTATCAATGGTCATAGAATTTAAGAGAGAAAAAAGAGCTTAAACCTAACATTCTGGGTAAGGTATGAATGGATGAAAACCTCATTGGATGAATTGTGAGAGTCAACTCCAGGTCCAGCACATAATGCAGAGCTTAATTGACACCTCAAATGCTACCACCATTCTCAATTAACATATTAAATGGCCTCTAAAGGTATAAAATTGCAAAAATTTAACAGTAATATGATAAAAACTCAATAAGCTTATGCATTACATGATGAAATTTGGCCAAGCTCTTCTTATGTTATTATACAAAATTTTGTCAAGCTCTTCAATTACAACATGTTGGAATGCAGAGTAGGGAATCCTCCAACCATGTAACAGCACCCATAAAAGAGAGTCTACATATTGGGAAGTATACCCTCTGACGTTATGCTGTACAGCATGCAAACAAAGCAATTACCTGTTTCTCAAGCTCCTTAACTCTGGCCTCTGCTTCCTTGTGTCTCTCTTCCTCAAGTCTGAGCTGTACATCAAATTCCATGATATAGTTAACTACTGCCAGGTGAAATAAAATGTATAAATAATGAATTTACTTTGTTGGGGAAGGCCAAGAAGAAAATATTGCACCTTCTCAAGCATACTCTCATTCTCTTCTTGTAGTATATCAAGCTGTGAGGCGAGTAGTTGTTAATTTCAAGAAAACTATGCACCTAAATAAAATACTCACAACACATACTTAGTTTTATGCATAACAAGCACACATGAAACTAAATTGATGTGGTTAACATACTTCATCACGAAGTGTAGAAGCATCGCGTTGATCTCCTGAATCTTTTGGTTTAAAATTTCCTGTATCTGATGTGAATCTGTAATTCAAGCAATTAACCATCTTCCACTTATCACAAATCTATATATCTGCATATATATATATATATATATATATATATATATATATATAAAGCACAGACTTCAACAAAAATAGTCTAATGTTATGTCATGTGGCGCATTCCTTAAAATTTTCTTCAATTAGCCTGCCACCTCACCACACTTTGCATTTATGTCAAAGTATTAATTATCTTGGTGCACTAATTTATAAAACTGGAAACATTTAACTTTTGGTTGACCTCGTGGTATTTCGACACACAACACAAGCTTTAGAGGTCCCACAATTTTACTTGTCATTATTCTAATGTATATTAATTAATTAATTAATTTAAAATTCTATTCTATATTTAAACCCTCCATTAGAATCCTGCCAATTGATATTTTCTTTAAATTGTAGAATAGATAGTTCCATTCACAAACACAATCATAATAAATACCTATTAATAATTACCATAATTATCAAACTTTATACTTCAAATAATAATTTTTACAATCATAATAGATACCTATTAATAATTACCATAATTATCAAATTTTATATATAGACTAATAAATGCCTATTAATAATTATCTTAATCATCAAATTTCATATTTAGACAAAAAATAAAAGAGAGAACAATCTTATTATGTTAGACATTCTGGTGCATTGCACAAGTTACCGACTAGTTATAAGAAACTTAATGAACAGTTAAAGAATCTAAAACCTACATTAATGCCAGCTAGTATGTACTTTTTTTTCTTTTTGAAGAATCACAAAAACCGAATGTACTTAAATACAAATATGCATGGATATCTCAAATAAAGCCACTAATGCTAGATGTCAGGGGGATAAATAAAGTTTTCAGCACGGATATGAGGAGATATATTACATGCAAAGCTAAAACTGGCTTCACAAACCAGCCAATAGCTTCTTAAAGTTGTAGGTACTTTCACAAAATAAATAAATCTAATTTATTACATTCTGCTTATATTTTTTATGGCACTTAACCTTTGACACCCTCCGTTTTTCAATTACACAAAATAATTATCATGATGATTTGACATATATGAATCATCAATATAGCAAAACAGGTTTTTGGGTCATTAAGAATAGCATTATTAGAGAGTCCAAATTATCCAATCATCCTAAACATTTTATATATACATAATTTTCATAGGCAAGGCAAAATATTTTCTTTTTTTTTTTCCCTTTTCTTGGGTATTTGACTACAATGATGTAAAATCGCCCACCTTTTATTGCTTTGCACAATTGCAGGAGGCTGATCTAGTGGAGGAAGAGAAACGGCAGTCCTCAATGGTGCTTTATTCGGCGGTAACAATGGCGCTGCTGCGCGAGCCGAAATTGCCGATGGCCTTCCAGTGGACGTTGAGCGTACCGACGGAGTTTCCTCTACAAAGTTCCGAGCCAACTAATTAAAATATGAGAAAAAAATCCAATTAGCTCTCTACTATGTAGCCCAATCCTCCCCCAAAGAGTTATGCTAGAGATATTACAAATTTTAGCGCATATAATTTTTACAAACTATTGTGTCACCAATCACACAAAAGTAATTCAAATATTAAAATGGCACCAATCACATTCATTTTCATGTTTTTTGCTTCCCAAATATCATTCTCAATCTTATAGATAGCACACATTCTTTCCATAAATAGCCATAATTAACCCTAACTAATGAGCTCAATAAATTATAAACGCTAAAGCTTAATCGGTTTACTTCAATTTATTAACTAATCGATCAAACAAATCTTCGTTTCCATTGAACACGCTTCTCATTTGCTCAAACATTACGATAAATTATAATAAAGGAAAACACTATCTGAAAGTAAATTCAAGCTCAATGAAGTAAAAAAAAACAAAAAGTTTCCAAAAAACAGAGCACACAACGCAATGCACTACCAAATCTGAAATCTACAGCCCGATCTCCTAGCTCACAGAGGTAAATGTAGAATGTAGAGGTGGAAATTACCGACGGTAAAGGGGATCTATTGGTTCTTACAGTTGGAATGGCCGGCTTGGTGGTGGTTGAGGTGAGGTTGCGAGTGTGAGAGAGAGAAATAGAAGGAGGAGGAGCACTGTAACGGAACCCTAGGCCAGAGTCGTCGTCTTCGTCGTCGTCATCGTCGGCGGTCTGCGAGGCCATGACCTGAGCGAGGCGCTGAGCGGCGGCTTTGGCGGCGAAGTTCTGAGTGCGCTTGACGGTGGAGAAGGTGGTGGCGGAGGCGGATCGAACGTGAGTCGCACGCGACGGAGACATCCCCGGCGAGGCCGGATTGGTGGCGGGGGAAGTGGGAGACTCGCTGCTCCATTGGCGGATGTATAGCGGACTGTCGGTTCGTCTACGCTCCATAACAGTCACTATATACAATCAGAGAGAGAGAGAGAGAGAGTTGAAGATAGAAATGCGGAGTGTTTAGTGGGTGCCTAGATCCTCGTGTAAATGTTAGTGTAGGAAAGTGTAGTAGTCACTAGTGACTGTGAGAGAGGAATTAAAAGGACAGTGGGTCTTTGTTTGCTCTGACCTCTCTCTCAGATAGCAGCAGATATTTTTGGGCGGAGTCGACATGTATTTGTAATTATTGAACGTGTAATCCATTAAATTAGCTTCTGTTTAGTTTCTCTCTCCACAATAACAATGCATTATTATTTATTACTAATTACACTAGTGCGGACTGTGCAGTGGTGCTACAGTAAAAAAAAAAGGCAAAAATGTGTTGTAGTGATAGTGGTGGTATTGTTATAGATGAATGCTTTGCAATATTTTGATTAATGGTAAGAGCATCCATAACAGGGGAACTAAAAATTTAGTTATTTAGTTCTACCAAAAGTTATTTTATATATTTTATCTACATATGCTGCAGCAGTGGATCTACTTTAGCTTTCAACACAATAAAATAATATAAACATCACAATAAAATAATATAAACATCACAATAAAATAATATATCTCTTACAATAAAATAATATATTCCACTACCCAAAAAACATTCACAGCACCAACCACAACCACCTCTACCATCAGCTACACCCACAACCACTACCACCAGTCCATAGCAGGAAAAAAAAAAAATCACCAACCGAAATCTCCAATCTTTTTCCTCAACCCAAACCAAACAAAATCACCAATCACAAACAAAATAAAAAATCACCAATCACAGAGCTGGGCTTTGGTGAGGAGGACAGTGTCGGTGTGGGTCTGATCGGCGGAAGAGAAGTGGGTCTGAGGCGGATGGGTCTAATCGGCGGAAAACCAAAGCAATGGATTGAGGAAGGCAGCGACGGCTTCGACGATGAAACCCAGAGAAACCCAGAGCTTGGATCGACGATGAAACCCACAAAATCCAGAGAAACCCAGGATTGTCGGCATTGGGTGAGCATTGAGATGGAGGACTGGGCGAAGGCATGGATCGACGGCTTAGGGCTTGGGTCGGCTTGGGCCGGTGACGTTGAGGCCGGCGAAGGCATGGGTCGGAGACGTTGAGACAGAGAGGTGAGAGTGACTGAGAGAGAGAGAGGCACGGAGTGACTAAGAGAGAGAGAACCACTTTTTATTATTTTAATCGGGCCAGGAGTAAAAATTTTTTTTTTGTTTAGCTCTCAGCTACAGTGCACATCTATCTATAGATGTGCACTGTAGCAATGGAGCTAAAAAAAATAAGTTTAGCTCCACTGTTAGAGCATGGTTTTTAGGTGTTTGAGTAGCTAAAAATACCAATATGGTTTTTTAGCACCACTGCTGTGAATGCTCTAATAAGTGATACTAATAACCCACATCTGCGTGATAAATGCTCCTAATAATTATGGTTTCTAAAATGCATTGATTTGGTTTCATCTGTATATATTAAGAGGATTCAGAAAGTTAGTTATTGTTTTTTTTCTGTAAAAAATACCTCTAAATTAATTAACCAACAACTTAAAAATGGAGTTAAAATAGTAAATTGGAAAAAGAAAGTTAGTTATTACTTTTTTTACTGTAAAAAATACCTCTATCTAAAACTTAAAAATGAGGTTAAAATAGTAAATTGACAAAAATAATAAATTCATACTTATATATTGAAATGTCTTCTGACTTCTAATAAACTCCTACTTTTACGTTGATTTAAATTCCTACTTTTACTCACTAACTCCCTACAAAATAGGATTACTCTTTTGTTAGTTTTAAAACTCCTCTAATCTACAAAACTCACCCCACGTATTCTTTTTTTTTTTTTACTTCATCACGATGCATTTGTTTCTTCTGTCGTCCTTTTTTTTCAATTTTTTTTAAAAAAATTTCATTACACTCTTAGGTTTTTTTTTTTTTTTTTTTTTTTTTGTGATTGAAAAAAGTAGAAATCTCAAATTATAATAAATGTAAATCATTAATTTTTATCCAAAAAATAGAAAAGCTTCACGCGCGTGCTCAGAGGCTAGTATGAATTATGGTGTACGAGCATTGCATTTAAGTTCAAACTTAACATCATCTACGGTATTAAAGTTTGGAGAGTTAGTTACGCCTCTTCATCTCACCTTCAATCAATGTTAGGGTGACATTTTGGACAAGTATTTTGATGGTGTTAGATGCGGGCTAAAAGGGTGAAAAAGTAAGAATTTTTAAAACTTTTTCTTTTTTGTTGTAAAATAAAAGTAAAAGCAAATTTATGGTTTTAAAAACCAGATCAATCAAAGAACCGAAAATGAGTAGTTGTTGATGGTCAAATTGGCGACGTCACAAATAAATAATTAATAATTTTAAAATTATAAAAAAAAAGTAATAAGATATATAATAAATTTATAACTAGTAATATTTAGTATAAAAATATATTTCAAAATTTTAAAAAAATAATTCACAACACATAATAGCAAAGTTATACTAAAGTTCATTTATTATTTAATTTATATATTAATTATTATTGTACATTATCACTTATATAGTTTTTTTTTTTTTTTTTTTATAAGAATCACTTATATAGTCATATAATATATTATCATTTAAATAATACATAATTGTTTGGTTATTTAAATTATATAGGTAATGTTGTATATTAAAAAAAAATAAGGATTTATTAGATTTAAATTATATTTATGCCAATGCTTGTGTTGTATTTGTATAACCATATGGCTATTTTTTTTTCCCAGCAAAAGAGAACATGCCTATTAATTATTGTTTGGTTTCTTTCTTTTATGAATGGTAAGTAGTTTTTTTTTTGCTAAACTGAATGGTAATGTAGGGTTAAAGGCCCAAATTATATATTGGGCCTTGGGCTTGGCCGAGAGCGTGAGTAGGCCGAGGAGGAACGAATGGTAATGAATGGTTCAGACTCAGGACTTAATGAAAAAAGATACGACTGGAAGATGGTCCAAGGAGGAATATCTCCTCGGATATTATAAATAGAGCTTAAATATGTATTTCACCAATCAGAGTGACCGTCCTAGGAGCTCTAGTGATAGGGACGTACATCATGAACACACGAGAAGGAGGGGAACCCTAAAATATCTAAGGGAAAGCTGCTACCACTGCATTGAATACACTGCAACTACTTTTCTGGCAGCATTTATGTGGAGAAGACTTCTGAACAATGTTGTCTTGGCTACCACAACTCACATAAAGCCAAAGAGGATGTCTGATGGGACAGATACTCAAGTAAGGGATCAAATGATCAACAAGTGGAGGATCAAGATGGTCTAAAGAAAAATATATAATGGAAGAGACCCTCCAAGAGGAGGGAGAGGAAAAGAGAGAGAGAGAACACTATAGCAATCTAAATTATTCTTGTACCCAATTATGATCAATTTATAAAAGTGAGACCTCCTCGGACTGTAAGTCCATTGATATCAGAATCTCTTATTTGTATTTTATTGTCATTTAATTTAGTACTAGCCGTTGCCTAACTCATTAAGGCCTAGTTCTTTAACCCACTCTCTACAAATTCATTGTACTGGGCTCACTGGGCCAAAATCATACATCTTGAGCTTGGGCTACAAAACGGGTCCTTATAGGTAAGTAATAGTGGCTCTAGGAGTTTACAAAAAAAAAAAAAATAGTAACGTTAGAGCACTAGTATTGGGGGTGTAAACACCCCCAATTGCTATTTACAACCCAAAACAGCAAAAATCCACTCCATCCGGGTTTATATACTTAAAAAAATTGCAACCTATGAATAGTAAGGTTGCATATATACAACCTTACTATTCATAGGTTGTAAAGAAAAAGATAGTTGGAGGAAAGAAAGAGAGAAAAATATTTTTTATTATTTTATTAGGTGATTTATATTATTTTATTGGGTTGTATGTAAAAATAAAACCTAGGATATAGGGTGAGTTGTAAAATGAGTTGGTAAAATAGATAAAGTAATGTTTGCATCCCCGAATGCTATGCTAGTGCTCTTACTCTAGAAAAGTAGTACAACGGGTTTGTTTGGATATCGCTTATTTTGCTGAAAACTGAAAATACTGTAGCAAAATAATTTTAAAATGTATGAATAGTACTATGGGACCCAGTTTTAAAGTTTTTTTTCTGAATAAAGTACTTGTGGGTCCCGTGAACAATGCACGAGATCCACTGGAAAAGCAAAAAAATGCTCTTCTCTTCCTGCACAAGACCCACAGTGCACGTTCTCAAAAAAAAAAAAAAAAGCCAAAACCCAGACGTTGGCCTTTATCAGTTGTATCCAAATGGGTACTACATTGAATGGAGAAAGGGAAAGTTAGAACAATTGGAACGGAAAGAGAAGGAAAAAAAAAAAAAACATTTTACTTAATCTTAGCACTCAAAAGACAAGTAGTCAACACTCCCCATTAAATCCCCCCACCACCCACCACGCCACCTACCCACTTCTTTCTTTTTATCTCTATTTTTTTCCTTGGATTTTGATGGGAGGAGTAAAAAAGTGGAAGGATAGAAAATTGTGGAATGGTGGAAAAGTGAGAGGATAGAAAATATTTTAATTTTTCTCCTTTTTGTTTGGTTGGGAGTGGAAAAATGGAGGGATGGAAAAAATGTGTGTATAAATTTACTCATATATCCTTGTTAAAAAATAATATCCTATTAAAACAAAAACAAAAAAAAAAGTGACAAAAAAAAATTCACCCGAATTTATTAGGAAATAAAAATCATATCTAGAAAAAAAAAATCACGTCTAAAAAAAAAAAAAAAAATCACAAAAGAAAGCAGAAGAGAAAAAAAAAAGTTGTATTATTCATAGGTTGTAAAGAAAAAGATAGTTGGAGGAAAAAGAGAGAGAATAATACTTTTTATTATTTTATTAGGTGGTTTATATTATTTTATTAGGTTGTATGTAAAAATAAAAATTAGGATGTAGGATGAGTTGTAAAATGAATTGGTAAAATAGATAAAGTAATGTTTAAAAAAACAAAATAAGTTTTTTTTTTTTTGTTTTTTTGTTTTTTTTTTTGCATCCCCGGATGCTATGCTAGTGCTCTTACTCTAGAAAAGTAGTACTCCCTCTGTCCCAATTTGTTTGTCATCTATTCCATTTTGGGATGTCCCAAAATATTGTCCTATTTCTAAAAATAAAAATCATTAATTTACAAATGTTCCTATTATACTCCTACCTTATTTTCAAAACTATTGGAAAAGAAAACTAATAAATATTTAAAAAATCAATCTAACTGGGGCACCTTTTTAGTTGCCTCATTAAGAATAACTCTTAAAAAAAAAAAGCTAATAAATTTATTTAAGGGTAGTTTTGTAAACTTATACATTTTTATAAGGCAGACAAGACAATAAATGATGTTCCCTTAAAAAGTTTGACTTTTCAAAAAGAACGAACAAATTGTGACAGAGGGAGTACTACGTTGAATGGAGGAAGAGAAAGTTAAAACAATTGGAATGGAAAGAGACGAAAAAAAAAAAAAAAAAAACATTTTACTTAATCTTAGCACTTAAAAGTCAAGTAGTCAACACTCCCCATTAAATCCCCCCACCACCCACCACGCCACCAACCCACTTCTTTCTTTTTATCTTTGTTTTTTTCCTTGGGTTTTGATAGGAGGAGTGGAAAAGTAGAATGATAGAAAATTGTGGGAGGTAGAACATTACTTTTTCTCTGTGTTAGTGATACATGCCTAGCTGAAGAGAGAGATGGAACCTGAGTTTCAACACGCAACCCCGCGCTCCAGAGAAGAAGAGGAAGAGCTTGACAGAAGTTCAAAGACAGTAGTGGAGATAATCCTTTCGTTCAAACTCGTGGTCAAGTAAGTTACAAAGATAGTCTTATTGGGGATATCCCAGGAGCCTATGCTCAAGCTTTTAGCTTTGAGAATGAAGAGGTTCTTGAAGCAGAGTCTGACTCTGAATTAGAAGAAATTACAGAAGGTCTAGTAGAAGTTAAACTTACAAAAGAAACTAAGAACCGTATTAGGGCACCATGGGCCAAAGCTTTGATAGTGAAAGTGTTTGGTAGAACTGTTGGATACAACTATCTCACTTTCAAGATCAATGCCATGTGGAAACCCACTACTAGAATAGATTGTGTAGATTTAGGCAAAGACTTCTTCCTGATAAAATTTTATGACAATGGGGACTATGACAAAGTTCTACGTGGTGGTCCATGGTTTATTGGTGAACATTTTCTGGCAATCAAACCTTGGGAGCCATATTTCAAAGCTTTAGAGTCTAGTTTCTCATCAGTGGCTGTCTGGGTTAGATTTCCAAAGCTGCCTATTGAGTTTTATGACAGGTCAGTCCTTCTGGAAATAGGCAAAGCCATTGGGCCAGTCCTTAGAATTGATTCCTACATAGCTTCCGGTTCAAGAGGCAGTTATGCTCGTTTGTGCATATAAATTGATATTAAGAAACCTTTAATAAATACCATTAAAGTGGGTCGATTATACCAGAAAGTGATGTATGAAGGATTATCAGCTTTATGCTTCTGCAGTGGTAGAGTTGGACACAAACAAGAAGTCTGTGGTTATCGTGTCCAACCTGAGGAGAACACATCATCACCTGAACCGCCGCCTATGCAATCGGTGAAGAAGACTCCTCAAAAGCCGGACCAAAAATTTGGGGAGTGGATGTTGGTAACTAGAAAGAAACGGCCAGCAAGAATGAACAGGTAAATACACCCAATCAAACGAACCAGAGTGGGTTGTTAGACACGAAAGGAACTAAGGGTATTTTTGGAAACCCAAAAACTAGCCTGACCACCTTTAATGCTGATAAGACATTCCTTTTCAAGGCTGGGACTTCACGTGACTTTGCCCCAGCTGGCGACAATGGAAGGAAGACACGTGTAGATAACGTGCGTAATATGCCCAAAGACCGGGTAGAGATTCGAGAAGGTGGTATAGGAAGTGATGGGCTGATCTCGGGGAATGAATTGGGCTGCCACTTAAGCCAGACAGATGGGACGGTTAAGAGTAAAACCAAAAACTCAAGGTCTCCCCAAGTTAAAAAAAGTGCCAATACCAGAGAAACTAAGTCCTTGAAGCGCTCCAGTCCTGAGCTAAGCACGAAATCGTCCAAGTCCACTCCTTCAACCTCAACTTCTTCTTCCTCCAGCTCCCTCCATGGATCGCTCCAGCAGAAGGCCACAAACCTTCCCCTCCTCGGGTTGGGCAATATGGCACAAGAACAAGGTCGTAGTTATTCCAGACGAAGTAATTGCTCAGATTCGGTCAGCTCCCACGGTCATAATGGGCGGAGCCGAGGAGAATCTTTGCACAGTATGGAAACACATATTTCCAATCACTCCTGAGAGCATGAGAACAGGGAATCTGACATTGGATCACTCAGCGTGGGGAACAACACCAAATCCTTGGTGGAAATTCCTCACGGACATGCCATTGATCTCGGAAGTGGAAGCGGAGGCGTTGAACAAGCTCAGGCGGCCATTAGTGCCGCCCCACTTGGACGAATCGAGTTGGCTGATACAGGAGAGAAAAGTAATAGATTTCAGGGGTTCAGCAACAGCACACCTGGGGAATTTTCCCACATTGAAACTATTCCAAGTGCTCAAAACAGTAATGAGTTACGATCTCCTGGTTTCCTGTAGAGAGGAAGTGAAGGGGATACTGAACTACCTAACAGTGTGGAAACCAGATTGGACAACTTCCAAAGACCTTCTTCGGAGGATGGGATGGAGCATGATAGCAACATCAATGATGGGAACTAACCCAATGGAGATTCCTAATAACAATTGCTCCCAAATGAATGTTCTATTGTGGAACTGTAGAGGTGCTCTTAATTCGGATTTTAAGAGGAGAGTATTTGAAATGGCTGCTAACCACTTTCCATCCATCATGATCATTACTGAGACCAGGGTTGGAGGTGATAGGGCTGCTAGAATCTGTGAGGACCTCCCTTTTGATGGTTTCTTTGTAACGGAGGCCATTGGATATGCAGGAGGATTATGGTTGCTGTGGAAAAAAGAGGAAGTGGATGTCTTTGTGCTATCCTCAACTGAATAGGAGATTCATGCCACTATTAAGGTACGTGATTCTAACCTTACTTGGCTTCTTTCTCCAGTTTATGCTAGTCCTAGAATAGCTGAAAGGAAAATTCTATGGGAAAATTTAACCCAAGTTGCTCAGTTGCAAAATATGCCCTGGTTGTTAATGGGGGATTTTAATGAAGTTCTCAGCAGTGAAGATAAATTTGGTGGTAGGAATATAAATCTTAATAGAGCTCTAGATTTTAAAGAGTGTTTGGATACTTGCAGCCTTCTGGATTTAGGGTTATCAGGACCAAAATTTACCTGGTCCAATCTCAGACAGGTTTCGGACTTAATCCTGGAACGTATTGATAGATGTTTCGCAAATCCGTCTTGGAGACTCCTTTACCTTGAGGCCACTGTTACTCATCTCCCCAGGGTTTTTTCGAATCATTGCCCCGTTCTTTTAGAACTCTCCAAGCCCCCTCCTGCCTCCATTAACAGACCTTTCCGCTTTCAAACTATATGGCTGCATCACCCTGATTTTCATGATGTAGTTAGAGGTGCCTGGGAACAGGAATCAATTCTTCCTTCTGCTATTAAGTTATTCACAAGTAGGGTCACCCATTAGAATAAAACATTGTTTGGTAACTTGTTTGCTAGAAAGAGGAAACTACTTGCCAGGATCAATGGGGCCCAAAAAGCACTTTCAAATGGGCCAAACCATTTCCTGGTACAATTAGAACAGGATCTGATTAAGGAATATGCTGACATAAGGCTTCAAGATGAGGAATACTGGGCTCTTAAGTCTCGCATTAACTGGGCTGCCTATGGGGATCATAATACGTCCTTTTTTCATGTGTCCACGTTAGTTAGGAGACATCGGAACAGGATTAAGAGCATTCAAAACTCCCTAGGTGAATGGGTGACTGAGGAGGAGGAGGTAAAAAATGTTATCTTAACGGGGTTTATAGATCTTTTCCAGACAAGTTTTTCATCATCCAATTGCCTTTCTGATATTGAAAATTTTTCCTGTTGCTTTCTCTCGGAAGGTGATCAGGTTTCCCTCTGTGCACCGGTGTCAGAGGAGGAAATAAAGCTTGGGCTGTGGTCTTTGAAGCCTTTTAAAGCCCTAGGAGCCGATGGGCTCCACGCTGGGTTCTTCTAATATTTTTGGGCTGATGTTAAGGCTTCGGTGTGCAGGGAGGTATGTAATAGTTTTGAAGCTAAGACTGTTCCTGAATATTTAAATGAGACCCTGATCTCTCTAATTCCAAAAACTCAAAGCCCGGAGAGCCTCAACAATTATAGGCCCATCAGTCTATGTAATACAATCTACAAAGTGATCACCAAAATTATAGTAGGCCGAATCAGACCACTTTTGGACAAACTTATTTCCCCAGTTCAAGCAGCCTTCGTTCCGGGAAGAAGGGGTCTAGATAATATCATCATTGCACAAGAATTAATTCACTCTTTGGACAAGAAAAATGGAAAGGGTGGATTTATGGCAATCAAAGTGGATCTGGCCAAAGCTTATGACCGAATCGAATGGAGCTTCATCCATAAAGTTCTTAAAGCTTTCCACTTTCCCCAAAGTTTGATTGAATTGATTATGAGTTGTGTGACCACCACTAGCATTTCAATTCTTTTCAATGGAAGTAAGTTGAACTCCTTTAAGCCATCTAGAGGAATTAGGCAAGGAGATCCTCTCTCTCCTTACTTGTTCATCCTTTGTATGGAGTACCTTGGGGCTCTCATTGAGAAGGAATGCATTGCCAAAAGGTGGATTCCAATGAAAGCTTCTAGGGACAATGTTGCCATCTCATACCTTTTCTTCGCGGATGACTTAATGTTGTTTGCTAAGGTGAGTAAAGAAGGGTGTGAGGCCATTAAAGATGTTCTAGATGTGTTTTGTGTAGAATCTAGGAAAAAGATTAGTTTAGAAAAATCCAGGATTTATTTTTCGTCAAATGTTCCATCCAATATTAAGGACAAAGTTTGTGAGTATCTGGGGATTCATGCAACCACCAATATTGGGAGATACTTGGGTTTTCCCTTGAGACACATAGGGGCAACCAGGAGATAGTTTAATTTTGTGGCAGAATGGGTAATCTCTAAACTGGCTGGTTGGAAAGCCAAATTTTTGTCTTTTGCGGGCAGAACCGTGTTAGTAAAATCAGTCATGATGGCCATCCCCAATTATGTTATGCAAGGGGCTGTGCTTCCAACGCATCTCTATGACAAACTAGATAAAATTAATAGGGATTTTCTTTGGGGCTCATCTCCAGAGAAGAGGAAGCTACATTTGGTTGGTTGGAACAAGATCATCAAATCAAAGGAGGAGGGTGGTTTGGGGATCCAAGAGGCAAAGGCAAAGAACATTGCCTTACTAGCAAAACTAAATTGGCGGTTATATCAGGAAAAAGAATCATTATGGGCAAGGGTCATTTTGCAAAAATATTGTTCAAGCTCAAGAAGAAACTCAAAAGACCTAGACAAGTTACCTTGCTTTCCTTGCTGGTCTGCAATTAAAAAAGGCTTCCCCATCTTTGAAAAGGGAGTGTGTTGGAGTGCAGGTAAAAATTCGAAGCTAAATTTTTGGGAGGATAAATGGGTTAAAGGCAACTCACTAAGAAGCTTGGTTGAAGGCCCCCTCACCCAAGGTGAAGCTAAATTGACTATAGATGATATGTTCCAAGATGGGAATTGGAGATGGGATTTTATATCTTTTGATCTACCGAATGAGGTAAAAGACAAGATTTATGCCACACCTATGCAGATATTTGGTGATAGGAAGGATTCTTTGTTGTGGAAGTCTTCCCGTGATGGTGAGTTTAATATGACATCGGCATATGCGTCTAACTTTACTACAAAAAATAACACCCAAGTTTTTATGGGCAACTGGGTTTGGAAGTTGGACATATGGCCGAAAATCAGCTATTTCCTTTGGTTATGTCACCACAATAGTGTTCCAGTAAGGCAAGTGGTTGCTGCACGTGGTATTAATTGTGATACTACCTGTCCTTTATGTAATAACCAAGAGGAAACTATACTGCATCTTTTGAGAGATTGCCCCATTGCTGTCTCCTTTTGGCAAGCAATCAAAACTCCTCTATCTCTTCTCAATTTATGCCATCTGAACTTGGCTGAATGGTTAAAAAAGAATTGCCTTGACAGCAACCAGTTGAAAGCTAATGGACTGCCGTGGAGCACACAATTTTTTTTTGCCATTTGGGGCCTTTGGAAACACAGGAATCAAGTGGTTTTTGAAAACACCCCTCTGAATTTTTGCCTCCATAAATCATGCATTCAACAAGCCATGGAGTATCACTTCTGTGTGAGCAAAGTACACATTCCCAAGCCTTGCTCTACCAACTTGGTACGTTGGAATAAACTAGAGGAGGGATGGTTTAAATTAAATTCAGATGGAGCATCCTTAGGGAACCCGGGCAAAGCGGGAGGGGGTGGTGTAATTCGCAACTGTAGTGGCAACTGGGTTAAAGGTTATAAAAGAAGAGTTGGGGTTGCAACAAGCATCATAGCTAAATTTTGGGCTCTCAGAAATGGTCTCATTTTAGCAGACCAACTGGGAATAACCCATCTTGCTGTGGAGCTTGATGCTAAGGTTATTGTGCAGCTTGTACTTTCAAATAACAACTCTAATAGAGCTTATTCCCCCCTTTTAAATGACTGTAGGTTCCTCCTTAGTCGTTTCCAGCACTTCAAGGTCAACCATGTCTTCAGAGAAGCCAACAGAGTGGCGGACAAGCTTGCTAAGGAAGGTTGTTCTTCCCCTTTTGATTTTGTTATATTAGAAAATCCTGACTCTGTTGAACTATGTAATATTTTAAGTTCTGATGCATAGGGTCTGTACAATCTAAGGCGCTCTGCCAATACTTCTGTAGTTTTGGTTTGATAATGACATGGTTCCTTTTAACCAAAAAAAAAAAAAATTGTGGGAGGGTGGAATAGTGAGAGGATAGAAAAAATTTTAATTTCTCTCATTTTTGTTTGGTTGGGAGTGGAAAAGTGGAGAGATGGAAAAAATGTGTGTATAAATTTACTCATATACTCTTGTTAAAAAATGATGCCCTATTAAAACAAAAACAAAAATGACAAAAAAAAAAATCACACGAATTTATTAGGAAATAAAAATCATATCTAGAAAAAAAAAATCACGTCTAAACAAAAAAACAAAAAAAAAAACAAAAAAAAACAAAAAATCACAAAAGAAAGCAGAAGAGAAAAAAAAAAGTAATAGGCAAGGTCCAAACCAGAAGAAAAAAAAGAAGGAATAGGCAAAGTACAAAGTCTACAGACCAGACCCAAAAAAAAAAAAAAAAAAAAAAAAACCACAGGCATTTTTGTCATTTATCTATTAAATTGCTCCCACTCAGTTTTCTCTCTATTTTAGAGAAAAAACATTTTGGTGTGCCCGGGGAGAAAACACCCGAGCCTCACCAATTTTTTTCCCTCCCCTCCCTCCAACCAAACACACACCAAAAAAGTTTTCATTCCCATCTTCTCTCTAAAGTTTTTCATCCACCGTATTTCACTTTCAAACAAACACACCCTTAGTGACCCAGCGCCCAGCCCCCTCATTTTTTAAGGTTTCCATTTCTCCTCTTTTAAATTTCGAATCATCTTCTTCTCCATCTCTCTAACTCTCTCTCTCCCCTGAAAATTTCAAGAATCAGTGTGTTTGGCTCCAAATTAAAAAGTCAGTTTATTTTACTATTTAGCTTATTTTTGCTACTATTCATAAGCCCCACTGCACTTTTTGGTACTATTCATGGGTCTCACTATACTATTTTGGCAAACTTTTACCTTTATCTACAGTATTTTCAACAAAAAGTTTTCAATTTCAGCAAAATAAACAGATCTTAAACAGAGTCTGAGTGATTTGAAAAAGGCCAAGTAAGGTAATCCATCTAAAAAATATCAAGATCACTCTCTAATATTTACCTCTCTCTCTCTCTCTCTCTCTACAAACATATGTGCTTTTTATTTTTTTTCATATTTGATTTTTTATTTATTTTTAATAGAAAATGTATGCGTTTGGAAATTTAACAGAACCATTCAAGAACCGGTCCAACTATACCGGTTTCTAGATTTCACGGTTGAACCACTGATTTCCAATTTTCTACTTTTTATACCATTTTCGGTTTATAATACAAACTGGACCGGATTGATGTTTGGTTCCCTATTGAACCGGTCGAACCGGCCTATCATGAGCTAGATAAGACTAAAATTATATATTATAAAAGGATAATATAAGGGTTTTTTTTTTTTTTTTTTTTCAAGTTCTCACTTGCACAATATTATATATTTGATGAAATAGTAGAGGGTCAGACCAAATATCAAGAACATAGGAGACAGTCCAAGTTGAAGTCATTGTTAATGGCAAACAAACATCAGCGAGATCGAACGTACCTAAGGAAGTTTGCCTTCCCGGCCTTGCCATGTCATCAAAACCATTAGCTAAAAGGAGAGTTGCCCATTTAGAGGTACAGTCACCTCCGCATTTATTATGCCCCAACAATCTACCATCACATTCAATGCAATGTGATCTCTCCCCCCTCCCCCCTGCAAAGCAACTCAAAGAGCCCTCAATTGTACCCTAATATTCATCTAAACTCAGTTGATCTTTTGTTATCTAAGAATCTACGTCTCACATTTTGTGCCATCTATGAGAATATCAACTACGAGGAGGGGGTGAATTAAGGTTTACAAAATGTCAACCCAACCCAGCCATTGCGGCAAGCACCAGAGGACCCTCGTGGCGAATAACATGACAATCCAGGAACCATGCAACCTTAAATAACACATCCCTCAAGGACAGTATGAAGAGAATTTGTTACGCCAAGTAAGATTTGAAGTACGTGAATAAGGACACCAGGCAGACAAAAACCATGATCATAGAAGATACAATCAATGGAACAAGAGGATAAAGGATATAAAGAAGTTGATCCGTACGTGAGCTTTGCAAAGTTAATGATGAATAGAACCAACAGAGATCTCATTAGGATAAGCAAGAGTTCCTAAAGTCACTAAAGATCATGCGAAAGCTCACATCACTACAAGGGCCATAAAAGGAAGAAGCAACAAGACCATCATTCACACGCAAAATCTTGTAGGAGAAAGAGGGGAACTCCCAAGCACCATAAGAACTTCCCCGGTTGATCCCAAAGGAGAAATGCTTGATAGGAGAAAATTATAATCAAAAGAGCGGTACATCAAATATTAATTCCCACTTTTTCAACAAAAATTAAGCAAGTAAGCCTCCATGAAAATGTCTCATCTCCCAACTTCACTACTTATAGTGGGAAGAGTGATCATGTTGGTCATCTCAACCATTACATGGAGGCCATGGTCTTGTACAACAAGAATGATGCCCTTGTGTAGAATGTTCCCCTACGGGAGGTGACACTATGTTGGTTTGACCAATTAGAGCACAAACCAAGCTAGTCTTGGAAAGAGATGACTAAGTCATTCATGACCAGATTCATCACCAACACAAGGATGCTTATAGAAGTGGAAACTTTGCTCTCTTTAAGTGAAAGGGAAAACAAGGCACTCAAGCATTACTCAATAAGAAAATGGGAAGATTATAGAGAGATAAATTGTATATTAAAGGGATGTTGAATGATATGGCATAAAAAAAGAAGAAAAAATCGAATGAGAAAAGGATGTTCTTGGGGCATATTCTCAAACTCAAGAACTCATAGAGATAAGAAAACAAATCATCAAGAACTAGTCGAAATCAATAAACAAAGTATCAAGAACTTGTGAAGATCAATAAAATAGAGTTTGAAGAGTTGATTCGTGTTAAAAGAGAGAAACTTCAAATAACATGAACAAAGCAAGATTTGAAAATTATTATGATGGATACAACAAACTTGGATCTAGTGCAGCAACAATGGATTAGCCAACTTGGCCAAGAAATCATTGAACGATCTTCAAAAGAATAGTAATTAGAGAATATTGTTGCAATGTAGCAAGCGAGTCATGCAACATTTTTGTCTAATGCATGGATTTCTTATAATTATTGTCTATAGCATGGATTTTGTTGTTAAGATGTTTCTAAACTCGTTAGACTTTGCTGTGGTGGCAAAGGAGCCTATGCACCACTTTTAAGTCCGTCCAAACTTTTGTAATTAACTCCCATATGTGATTGGAGTTTTCTTTGTCTTGTTCTTAGTCTTCATTCTCTTTTGTTTGTATAGCTTGTCGTGCTTTGTTTCTCTTGGTCTTTGGTTATGCTATTGTTAACCTTCAATATCGAAGAAAAAACACTTGTCAAACTTTGCAAGTTTTATAAACTAATCGGGGTTTTTTTTTTACATTGTTTATTACGTCTTTTTTTTTTAATTGTATATATTTGTTGATATTGTAAAGGAAAATAAAGGTGATACAAGACATATTGAAATCAAGGTTGTCAAAATTGGGATTCTACGTAGAATCGTGAGAGGTAAATAGGATCATGGATCGTAGGATCAGATCGTGGATCGTAAGATTCTACCTATTTTCATATTTAAAGCAAAAATCACATTGATAATGATTTTATATGTTGAATAATCATGTAAATTATGACTTCTTCCATAAAAAAAATAAAAAATATTTGTATCATATGATGTAATTTGCAAGTCTTACATCGCTAAATATATTTAAATTTTGACGCAATGTATTTAAGAAGTTAAGTGAATGTTTTAATTATAAACCAACCAAGTACCAAAATACTAGCACACTTTTTCCTTCGGCAATAGCTCTTGAACCCTCCTCATCACCTAACATTGATAACTAAATGATACAAAGTGATCACACATTCACACTATATACATGTAACTTTTATTTAAAAAAAAAAGCTATAAAGGAAAACTTTAGAATTGTAACTTCATTATCTTCATCAAAATTTGTACCATCATTAATTTCTGATTGACACCCTTTGCTAACCCCACTCATCATGACAAGTTCTTCAAACTAATTTCTTCTTTTGCACCTGATGGTTTAGGTATTTTCTCTTTTATCTTCAAGTTTTACATAACAAATACCAACTTATTCATTTTTTTTCTTTAGTTTAAACGATTTTCTCCTTTATGAGTGTGCTTAAAGTTGTGCCAATTTTAATAGAGAATTCTCAACTCGGGGGGGGGGGGGGGATAATTTACCAAAGTCATTTGTTCTTACTATTCCAAATGCACTCCAATTACTTTCACAACCTGAAGAGCTACATGTTAAGCTTAATATTCTTATAGCAACATTTTTCAATTCAGGAAAGTCATCTCCATATGAGTCCCACCACTTAGTTGATACATTTATGAAGTACAATGTCTTAGTCTTGAGATTACAATTTACAACTTTTAAAGATAAACTTAAAAAAAAAATGATTTTTACGTTTTGGTAGGATCGATAGGATCTCATACGATCCTACACGATTCTACATATGATCCTATAGTTTTTACGATCCTTGTGCAATTCTAAACGTTTTGGTGACATGTGATCATAAAATCATGCGATCCTACAATTTAGATCGCGATTTTGACTACCATGATTGAAATTATAAATTATGTAAAATTAAGATAAAAATTTTTTTTTTGTAAAAATATGATCGTTGGAGTGTTGGAAAACATAAGTTTTTTTTTTATTTTTTTTTTAAGACTGTTAGTCTGTTATAGAAATGAATAAAGAAAAATTGAAAAAAAAAATCTAAATGGAATATGAATAAAGTATTAAGGCGATTCAACCCATAACATGATCGTTATGATTAACTCAATTAGGGTTGTCTAAGACCAACCAGACCCAAAGAAACCGGCTGACTTGCCATCATCCGACCCAGACTTCGATCGATCAGATGAGCTTCGCAATCTACGACAATTATAAAAGACATAGATTTTACAAAATCAATTCAAGTGACGGTTGAGAGAGCTTGAAACCCGACCCATCCGAAAGTCTTCTCTTCCACCCTCCCATTTGAAGGTTCTTTTGCCATCTACAACAATATTCAGGCCAAATTTCGTTGTTTGTCTCATTCAGGTTAGATTTTTCTTTCTCTCTTCGCCAATATAAGGAGATCTTGGCCAGATTTAACTAGATCTCGACATATCTTCTCCTTTTACCACAAACTCGATGAACCTGACACCTGACCACATTCAATGAGGCTCAATCGAACATTCCTTCATGATTGAAGAAGGGCTCGTTCTTCCCCCGAAGTGTTTGGGTCGAGTTTAGGTTAGGTATAAACCCAACCCGAACTAACTCGTGGACACCCCTAAACTCAATGACAAGCTCGTGAAAGAAGACAAAGGTGATGGCTAGAGAAGACAAGCTTGCAAGAGAAAGCAAAGGCGGCAACAATTGCTTTTTCTTTGAAGATGATGATGAACATCGTCGAAGAAGACGACAATGATTTATTCTTTGAAGAAGACAATTTTTTGTAAAAAAAGTTGAATTTGTGAAAGGTTAATTTGTACTTTTTGTGAAAATTTTCGTATTTGAATTTGTGAAAACACACACACGCTTGTGAGGCTGAACGATGGATGTAGGAGAAAAGAAAAGAAATATATATATATGGAGAGAGAAAAATAGTAAAGGTTGAAATTAATATTTAAATAAAAGGCAAAAATGCAAAATTGACCCTCTAACTTTCACTTTTTTTCATTGAAGTCCTCTAACTTTCAGTTTTGTCAATTCAATCCTCTAACTTTCAATTTTTGTCAATGCAGGATTCCGTTAAACCCAGTTATGGGCTGCTATTAACTTTTTTTTTTTTTTTTTTTTTTTTAATTTCGAAATTAAAAGAAAAAAAAAATTTACTCAAATCCTGAAATCACAAAGAAACACTGAGACCCAAATCCTAACGTACTAAGAGCAAAAGCAAAAGCAAAGATGTCACAACAAAAGCAAGAAACCAAGAAGATGGGAGCTGCTCTTTGTTCCCCAGTATTTCGGAATACAGAAGCCGAAATGGAACGTGAAGCTGAGGTCAATGCCGGCTCCGGAGTATCTCGAGCCGCTGTGGGAGCTGTTCCACCACCAAATCGAGTCGTTCGATTACATGGCGGACGTGGGTCTCTCAATCCTCTTCAACAACATCGAGCTCCTCTGCTGTCTCTCCCTCGAACACCAACACCAACATCCAAATGAGCAAATACCCACCATGCAAAATGATGCCATTGACACTCTCCGTGTGGTCTTCACCGCTGGTGGCACTGGTGGCCACATATATCCTGCAGTCGTCATAGCCAACGAGCTCAAAATCACCAACCCCAACGTCCAAATTCACGACTCCTTCCCCAACCGCATCCTCGTGATCTCCTTCAAAAATCCCAAGCTCTTAGTACGTTAGGGATTTGGGTCTCAATCTCCTTACATGTTTTTTTTTTTTTTTTTTTTTACAAATTTTTTTTCTTTTAATTCCAAAATAAAAAAATAAAAAAAAAAGTTAACGACAACCATAACTGAAGTTTAACGAAATCCTGCATTAAAAAAAATTAAAAGTTAGAGGACTGAATTGACAAAACTGAAAGTTAGAGAACTGAAATGAAAAAGAGTGAAAGTTAGAGGGTCAGTTTTGCATTTTTGCCTAAATAAAATTTTGAAAGATGGAAGAATATGACGTGCGTAGATGTGAACAGTGAAATAGGTAAAATATTAATAAAAAAAAAAAAATAGAGTATTTTTTTTTTAATAGCTAAAAATGTATTGTGGTTAACCTGAGAATACTGAAATAGTTATAAAAAAAGATTGTGGCCCTGACTTTGTGTTAACAAAATGCATAAATTTATCGCCACAGATATCTTAAAAATTTATCACTAACGGAATAGTACACTTACGTTACTCCACAATTATTACTCCTCTAATCAAGATCAATTTATTCACTGGAACATTTGAAAGCGTAGAAAACCATGACAATCCAAGAATATCCGTCAAATCTTGAGTCACAAGTAATAGAGTAACTGATAAAGCTTCTTGAATTCTTATGTCACGGTTTAAGATTCCAACCTGAAGCATGACCATTTAAGGTGGCATTATCTGTCTCAGTAATTCAGTGGCCTAAAAATAGACAAGCAAGCGGGTGGGGCATTTTGGGTTCCTAATTCTGGCACTTCTCTCACAGCTTTTGCACTTCAGCTTTACATCCATTGAGCTATCAATTTATTATCAGAGCAATATTATTTTTCCATGTATCCACTAATTTTATTATGCATCACACATTAGGCATAAAATCCACCCCATGTGAGAGAATTGTTTCAGCTTTTTCGTGAAAATTTGATGCGTCCTATACTTACTTCTCCGTAGCCAGGGGACTTCCCATTTTTAAGCCAAAAAATTTATTTAAAATTTCTATCATTCTATTTCCATGAAAATTCAAGCACGGTTCGAAAGGAAAACTGTGTCTGTGAAATAGTTTCAGTTTTCATTCTCTTGATCACATTTTTCATACTCTGTAAATATAGGGTTGACATGATATATTATGATTGGTTTGTAATAAAAATGATATCATTGGTCTAAGTGAAAATGACATTACTCCAATCATAACATACCATGTCAATAGTTTTGAAAAAACAAAACCAAAAAACAAAACAAAAAAGAGAAAAAGAAGTTCCTAGATATTAATGACTTCCCTCAAACCTTTAGGTTACAAATTTAAAAAGATAAACATATAAAGCTGTTGAACCAGGGAAATTAAAAAGTTAAAATACTTTTCTTTTGTTCCCCAGGGTATTCTTTAAGGGCAAGCCAAATTGATCGTGTGGGATGCGAAAATTCACTTTCAGATCAGGTAACCGGGGAGATAGAGGAATCCGGGCAGCTCAATTAGATTATCAGGAACGAACCAAATATGCATATTCCTCTCCCCATGCTTTCCAAAATCATTCTTCTAACCCCCTTACCAGTAATATTAAGTCACATCCCAGTAAAAATAACAAGAATTTTTGTATAAAAGTAGGTTAGAGCAAGCCTTTTCTTCCTTCCTATTCAGGTCTCTCCCTGTCTCAAATGTCTTCATGCTTGACATATATATGAATTCTCACAATTGTGCATTTTAAAGCAACTCCAGTGACTCGGTTACTCTCTCAAACAGTTTTTTTAACTTATCTTTAATTTTACATTTCGGATCTCCCAAACTTTACAATCAGTCAATCACCATTCTTGTTACCCAAGGAGACTGGTGCAAGCAATTGTCAAGGCCTCTGGGCAATATTTGTCCAAAATCTTGCCGTAGTGGGTTACATTTTAGTCACCAAACCCCTCAATCATATTGGTCAACTACCACTCAGACTCAGTACTGTCTTCCCTACAAAATGTACCCCACCCAAATAAAGAAAAAGTTCAAGACTAGCATGGCATCTAATCTTATGAATGCTTTGGCTGAACTCTTCAGAAAATTGGTGGGCAATGAAAGGGAAAGTGCAGCCACCAGCTTAATTATGGATGGATAACTTGAATCAAAACTATGCCAAGCATTCTCAGGTCTAGCCTGATCATACAAAGCATGACCTCATGATCCATCCACAACTTTAATGCCATTCTTGATTTTATAATTATCAGGTTTTAGTTTACCATTGGGGTTTAGGGAGTGGATTGTTTATGATTTAATGGCAAATTCTCGCTCATTTGCCCTCCGATAAAGCAAAGCTGATGCTTCCACCCTGTATTTACAGCAAGAGGGGAAAAAAGGGGAAGAGAAAAAAGAGGGGGGTGGGGGAGGGGGGAGAGAGAAGCTATGTCAATACCAAAAACAGAGAAATTAGGAAAAATTAAGGGAACAGCAAAAAAAAGGACAAATATTTTCCCTGACCCAGATAGAGTTTTCTTACCAGCCTGGATATACAACAAATCTTCCTGTAGAAAGAGCCCAATTAACCTGTTCATAACAATAATACCATGCCTCAGATTTAAACACATCCAGGGGAAAAAAAAGGAAGCTTTTTTTGGTTTTGTTAAGAATATAACTATAAAAGTGTATGAACAAGTGTTTCTAAAAGAATTTTATGCAGATAGAATGACTCAAGGCATCAAGCAGATCCCCCAAGGTTTTCTGTTTAAACAATCTGAGTGAAGAAAGGTCCCCAAGAGGTCTACAAAGCAGAGAATTTAGCAACAATACCTTATCAGTCCCAAGAGAATTGGCAACTACATGTGTGACCTGTTCATCTATTTGGTTGGTACATACAGCACCAAACTGCTCAGCTGTCTGCCAAAGTGGATGTAGGTGAGGATTGGCTTCGCCAACTGGAAACACCCTACTAAATACAATACGACAGCCAGACAAAATCTTCCGCTGCGCCGCAGCTAGTATAGTTCTAACATCAGCTTCATCTAAGGACTGATGGGAGAAAAAGTCTTGATGTATTCTCTCAATAACCTATTTAAGACAAAAAAAAAAAAAAAAAAACAAATAATCACCGGGAGAGTGGTTAACAATTCACAATTTCTCTAGGCAAGTTTAACTATAGCCTCACCGACAAAGAGGATGCCAAAGTTCCTTCTTCTGGTCTTTCATCATGGTCAATCTCCAGTAGAGAAGGACCTTGAAGCCCAAATTGGCGTCTACTACAGGGAAAGTATGTGTATCTGCAATACATCAATGCATTGGTATAGGTATAAAACAATGAGGCTGCCTGCCAAAATATAAAATCACTACAGACATTGCACATTTTATTTTAAATAAAGGTATACTTACCTTTCTACAACTATCAAGTTCAGTTTGTTATGTGGCCAAACCCGCACAGAATCGTCTATAATTACAACAGCCGATTCCATACCTAGAACCCCTTCCAGATCCTTACTCTTAGGAACCCTCTCATCGCCATCAAAAGGATCCCCATCATCACCCCTAGAGATAACGCGTCCAGCAAACAGAACTCCTTTCGGATCAAGCACTTTTGCCATCTCCGTAGCATATAGCTTGTTCCCCATAGTGTATAGATGCAGCTCATAAAGCTTACTAGCCTAAAATGCAAACAGGAAAAGCATTGAGTGCTTCCTATTGAACCCAAACACCAATTGATTATCTAAGCCACAAGGATGAATAAATTACCTTCTCCAAAAAATTCCAAATACCAGGCCGTAGTTTGGTCCACATTGCCATATGAGGAAAGCGGAAGAGGTGTCTCCACGGTTTTTCACGATCTTGTTCCTCTTTCTTTCTTAATATCTCATCATGAACTGGATCTACTTCCACAAACTGAAAAAGATGAATAGAATTAAAACACAGTGACAAAATAAACCTTATTCTCCAAGGATTACCCACCAACAAAAGAAGAGAGAGAGAGAGAGAGAGAGAGAATTGACAAGCTGTTACCTTAGCAGAATTAAGCAGCGTGTGATCCAGATCCAAGACGAGGCAGAGCTTGCGGGAAGCAAACATTTTATTCTGTTCTTCTATCCTCCTGGCCCTCTCTCTGTGGATAGCAGCCTTTTGCTGCTCATCATATCCTTCAAATAAATGTTCAACATCTTTCCATGAGTTTTCTGAACGAGAAGCAGCTGCTACACCTAATTCTGGTGCTGAACTAATCCCATTCCGCTGGTCCTCTGAGTTCGAAGCTATACCTTTCACATCCACTTTGTCTGACTTTACTGCTACTGCTTCAGAAGACATATTCTGAGAAATTATTGGTACAGTTGTCGATGCTTGGGAAACAGACATAGTATCAGCAATATTTTTCAGATTCTTGGTGAAAAGCCAAGCAAAGTCAGGTGGTGCAACTGATTGAGAAGGCCCTGACTTTGTATTGGAACCAAAACAGCAAATAAAACAAGACCCAGTTCGTCATTTAGTATTGTCTTCACTACCAAAAGCAATAATATTAACAACATTAATAATAGCAATACCTCAGCATAGTTGTCCTTCTTGCGAGTGACACGCCCAATGAAACGCTCACCGGGGAGTGCACGGTCACACATGACAACGAACCTGAACATTCATATTGTCCTTACTTCCCTGGGTGCTTGATATAGGGGATACAATAGTTTTGAGCTGCTCATGTCCCAAGCTTGAACTCTTCTGAAGTGCACTGCCATGGAGAATCCGGCGAGGATCACGTGGTTTCATGCGAATTTTTCCCAAGTCATCCTGCTGGCTCTGTCAGTCATTAAGCAAGCATAAAGGTATACTCAAAAGAAGCCAGAAACATATTGGTAATGACAATAATTATTTTTATTATTAAAAAAATTTGTTAGAATAAACTTTATAGTCTAATTTTATTTAATTCATCAGGAGAGGACGACTCAATATAAATCCCTTTTCCAGATAAGTGAATCGAAACTCAAAAGTATATCTTACTGAAATTTATCACTATTTTTAATGAGGTCAATTATAATTTAGAGAATATTGATCAAGCAACCAATTACAAAATTTAAAGAAAACCAATTTTAAGATCGAACAAACTAATAAAATGCTAATGGCCTTTGGGTCAAATTGCAGCTTCACCCTATAAGTATGGTCTTCAGGTGATCAGGAAACCTATTAAAATATTAAAGAAAACCAATTTTAAAGTCAAACAAACTAATAAAAAATCTAATGGTCTTCAGGTTGAATGACAATTTCACCCCCTAAGTCTTGGGTTCAAATCCAGTGGGACTGCAAGGTGAAGTTAAAGTTACTTAGCAATCAAAATAATAGCAATAATACCTAAAAATATTTGAAACAAACCAACCAAGGTGAAATTAAAGTTACTCCTAAAAGATACCAACCATATAGCAATTTAGCTATAATCAAAAGCAAATAGAATAGAAAAATTGAAGTAGGCCACTGAACCAACACAAAAACAAACAGTGACTTAAAAAGCACATGCTTAACACTAAAATAGTTTCTGCCTTTAGAAAAAGTAGAAAATAGATATATCTACTGCTCACCATGGGAGCTATTTGTGAAGGAACTTGAATTGTTCCAGCTGGTTTCTGCAAGAGCCCTAAGGTCTTTGATGCAGCAACATTCACCAAGGGAACTGCTCCAAGTATTGAGTTTGCGCTTGGAAGTTGAGTTGTACTTTTAGCAGGATCAACAGACATTTGCTGGGCTCCCACTTTAAGTATATTTATCAGCATAGTTGGATTCACAGCTATATCTTTCAATAATGCAGGCAAAGAAGCTGTGGTGCTGGTACTTGTCACTGGCACCTGCTCATTTCCACTAATTGTCACGTTGGTGTTAGCACTAGTACTAGGACAATTTACAGCATTAACCATTTTTCTGGGATCGGTTTCTGCATTCTCCATCAACAGGTTCCTGTTCATTAACTGAGGTCCAACTAAACCAGCATCCTCCAACCAGCCACCGCTTCCAGACACAATTTTCACATCCCTAACAATTCCAGGATTTTCTAATCCATTCCTTTGCCTTTTTAATGCAGGACCTTCCAAACTAGGCTCCTCAACATTTTTTTGCTTTCTCGAATTTATTGTTCCAACAGAATCTACTTTAGGTGCATTATGCACCATAGATAAGGGGCGTTGGTTAAGATCTAAAGCACTCGCATCAGAATTGGCTAACCGAAGCCTAGGGTCTCTACTCTTTGCTGAAGCTTTCACTATGGGAGGATTCAACCCAGAAGTTGTAGGTGCAGCACTTGCAGCAGTAATTAGTCCTTGCATGCTAGAACTGTCCATGGAGGGGGCAATCGATTGCCCCAAAATGGGCAAATTTGCATTTCTTACATTACCAACAGTAGAAGAACTAGAAACCTCCCCACTGGTGTCACCATCCCCATTATCCTCATCTGCCGAAGGAGTTGGGCTAGGGAGCATATCACTTGTAAAGAAGGAACTCCGACCAAACTTTTGTTGATAGCTAGAAACAGCTTTGAAGGCATCAGTTTCATAGAGGTGCAATTTAGAATTTTCTGTGTCATGTGCCAACTTAGTTGTTGGCAACACCAATTTAGTCATCCCATCTCCAACAGCCATTCCTTTGTTTACGAAGAAACTTGATGGTGCTTCCCGTGTGGGTGAGGGGAGACTGTCTGCGTCATGATCCTTGTGAAGGTCTAACAGCGGGAGTAGAGCCCCTTTAGCCTTATAGTTAGACAGTCCTTGTTTCAAGCTTTCAGCTAACATATTTTGGTTATTTTGGACCGAGAATCCAATAGCCGCAGAATCTGAAGATAACTTATTAGAAGATGTCAATTCATGACCAGCATTTTTAGTTGAAGTATCAGAATCTTTATTGGTAGCCCCATCAAAGGCCAATATTTCTTTCTCTTTATTACCAGCTCTACCACTTGACAAAGCATCAACAGAATCCACAGAGGGCTTCATGACCTCTATCTGTGAAAACAGACACAACGTTTAGTTTCCATTACATCAACAATCCTCCTAACCAAACAACAATGTGAGAGGCGAAAAAAATTTCCTAAACTAAATTACATAGAACCACACCTCTTTGATCTGGTCAGAGGAGAAAAGAGGGGGATCACAGTTGTTGGCATAAGAAATTAACCTGTTAACAAAACACGACAAACAAAATAGCTAAACAACTGATGTTTCACAGCAAAAATAGAATAAGCATCAGAGAATGAAAATTTTAAACCTCAAGAAATTATCTTTGTTCTGTTCCTTTTGACTAATGTTCATAGAGCAGAACACCTGCAATCAGCAACAATTAAACCTCTATAATGTTTAAAAAAGTCATCTTCAAATTCAATAATTAATAACCAATTTAAAGCAATCCCCAATGATGATAAATTTATAGCAAGTTTAGTTCAAAACTACTAGGGCTCCTTACAGAATGGACTGCTTGAATGGCAGTGAATGACAATTGAACAAGAGCATCCTTTGTTGGATCAATAAGTTCTGAAAACACTTCCTGCAAGCTCTCCAAAGTGCTGTGCACTCGGGAACAAACTTCCTCAAATGATCTACAACAAAAAACAAGCCAAACCAAACCAACAAACAATCAAAATCCGAAAATCCTCCCCAACTAAAAAGTATTTCATATTGGGCAGTCACCATTACCAATCAATTATTATTATAATTTTTTTTTTTTTTTTTTTTTTTTTACTTTCACTTATACTTACTTCTCTGCCTCAATCACATTCACACTCCCCAGAGCTTCTCGAATCGAATCCACCCGCTTCTCCAATTCCTTCTCTTTAGAATCAATCTCTAATCTTTCAATATTCACACTCTCAATACTCGAAACCCCTTCCTCATCTTTAGCTATAACTTTAAGTTTAACTTCCTCCACCTCAGGCTTCACCTCGGCCGCCTTTTCAACAGCCATTTCAACTGTCATTTCAAGCTCCTCCTTTTCGACAGTTTCCGAATCCAAATCAATCTCACCTTCCTCCAACTCCCCATCCTCCTTCTCCACATCCATATCATCACCACTATCATCAATCACAACCTCATCAACCACCTTGTCATTCTTCACCTTCTCCTCCACAACCACCACCGACGCCACCGTCGGCGGCGGCGCAGCAGTAGCAGTAGCAGCAGCAGTAGTAGCAGTAGACGACGATCGCTTCAATTTCTCGTCCTTCTCAACCTCCATAACGAAAATCTCATTCAGTGGCTTATTCTGCACGGCTTGTGCCCAAGCCAAATTGTACAAACTCGAAGCATATCCCCTCGAAACTTGATACTTATACAGATCTTGCATCGTCCAAACCCTAGCTTCCGATTTCGGTTTCGGCGATACCTTACTACTAGTCTCTTGCTTAACAAAATCCTCTTCACTGATCTCCTCCACTGAAGCCGTATCGGAAATCTCACCTTCTTCCACATCTTCAACTTTGTTCTCTTCTTTCCCCATCTTTCCTAGGGTTTCTTCTCCTTCAATTTCCACACAATTGTTCCACTCCAAACTATTAGATCCACTAACAACCATATACAATTTATATATCAAAATCTTGATTTCAAAGTTTCACAAACACACAATCATATTCATCACCATCCCCGATCTTTTACACCAAAAAATACACAAAAATTTACAAATTTTGTTTCTGGTTTTGTCAAAGATCTGAATTGGATGATAAATTTTTTTTGAGAGTGAATCAATCTTTTTTTTTTTTCTCTGTCAGTTTCAGATCTAAATTTTTTGAGAGTGAATTAAAATTTTACATTTATTTTTTTTTTCTTCCCAGGAAGAAAAAAATAAAAATAAAAATAAAAATGTTTTTGAACAGAGTGGTCAGAGAGAGATAGAGAGAATTGATGATTAAGATGATGAGAGCAAAAGAAGGCGAGGGGGTTAGAATATAAAAGGACGAGGAAAATCTAGTATATGCAAAAGTTTTAAATCTGGGCCGTACACGTCAGCGATCTTAAAAAAAAAAAAGTAAAATGAGTTAAAGCGAAAAATGTGGAAATGGGAAAATAGTAGTAGTAGTAGTGGGTTTGGGTTGGAAAGTCACGAGCCATTACGAAAATGAAAATGGGTGATGAGCTGGCTGAGTCTTTTGGTCTTGGTCTAGTCAGGTGTTAGATAGTAGATACAAGAAAGGAATGTGTGTAGTGGTGAGTTACCAAAGAGCGGTAGCAAAATTTGACATTGTTCACTTCAAATTTGTGTTTTTGTGTAGTGTACACTGTATGTATGTATGTATGTACTTTATTGCAATACACTTACTAGGTGGTCGGTTTGTTTCTTACCTGTCGTCACAATTTAATGTCAAATTATTATACAACTTAATTTTAACATAATCATAGTTTAAAAAATTAAATTGATTTGAGTTTTAAATTTTTACACTTTTCATAATACCCTAGAAACATCTATTCAATTTGTTACATTACATTATACTAGTTTGTAACCATATACATATGCATAGATACACTTAAAGATATATAATAAGATACATAGTATAATTCCTATATATATATATATTATTTAAATACTATTGATAACCATTTTTTATATTTTATTAACTCTTTAAAAAATCTTGTAAAAATATTGATGATACATGAAAATCAGTAGGCTGAAATACTTCGGACTATGACAATGGCTGTAAATCTTGAAAAGAAAGAAGGAAGTGTCAAAGGTGACCGGTGTGACTTGACCAAGGACCCTTCGACGGTTAAGTCAGTTTTCTCTCTAAAACACAAGAACAGAAAAATAATGGATGGTTAGAACTTACCTTTGGTAGATGGACCTACTCCTTTTATAGAGAGTTTGACGTGGGTTTACTTGTTTGGGACTTATCACCATCGTGGGTGATATCGGTGGTTAATGAAGAAAATGGAGTATGTGGAACAAAGTGTATGGAATTCCTTCCACATATTAAGCAACGTGTTGTGTTTTGCTTATGTAAAACATTTGGAGAATTTCTTGTAGAATTTACCAAATACAATTTGTTCGTCCATTGGTATGATCGTCTATAACATGGTCGTCTATGGACAAGTCCTTTTTGGCGGATCTCATTATTCTTAATGAAAGGTCTTTTTTTGAGAGAGTTTCAACCTATGGCGTCCGCTTCTGATGATAGCTCTTTATCATCAGACCAAGACACCAATCAGTTTTTGGTGTAGGCGGGGATTGAACCCTAGATCTCTTATACAACCATCAGAGACTTTACCAGTTGAGCTAACTGGAACCCACCTTAATGAAAGGTCTTGTTCATGCATTCTGTCATTCTATTATGGTTTTTCCTTGGATGTGATCAAGTCATGGACGACAACCAAGAATGGGTTATACTTAATTGATCCCCATCAAATATTATTAGGTATAAAATGTAAACTGCCTGTGTTTATTTATTTATTTTTCATTTTTTTTATTACTTCTTAATTTTTGTTATTGTGAAGCACTTTTTTTTTTTTTTTTTTTTTTTTTTACAATTCATTTATTCTAGACTCTTTGGTTTTTGTACTCAATAGCTCATTTGGATGAATATTTATGATGTGGTCCCACATTTGATTCCAAAATTATGAAATAAAAATCTCTCTAAAAATAAATAATTTAGGACACATGGCTCAAAATTGGACTCCAATTTGAAATTCTATTTAGACTTTTTCTAAACTTTACCTATTAATATATATATATATATATATATGTAGATTATTTCGTAAATGTTAAAACTTGAAGGAGATTAAAGGATAAAATTAACTTGATTTTATAAATAAGTGGACAAAATTGACATAGAGAACTAAATTATCATGATTAATTGTTGAGTGACCAGATTCAATTTTACCCAATAATTGAGAAAACCAAATTTGTAATTTGTTTCTCAAAAAAAAAAAAAAAAGTAGTTTTACTCCCCTTTTTTTCTACTTGAGTACTGGATTTTTTTTTTTTATATATAATTTAATAGATACAATAATGGCTTATTTGGGTTTGTTGGTAAGAACTTCTGGTGAAAAATATTAAAATAATAATCAATTTAGTGAGGACATGATAAATTAATGTTAAAGAACTAAATTAACATAATTAGTTGAGGGACCAAATTAGTAATTTTAACCCCCCTTTTCCCTCTCCGAGAAATTATTAGGTCCACCAAAAGGTTTGCTAAAGTGGTCCTCCCAACCAATAAAATGATGACACTTATACAAATGTATAAGTCAGTTTTTTAATCAGTACAAGAAATAAAAAAATAAAAAAATCACCGAGTGATGTCACATTTGCATGAAAGACAGTGTTTTATTGGTTAGGAGGACCACCTCAATAGTCTTCCAGTGAACCTAATAATTTCTCCTCCCTCCCCCCACCTTTTTCTTGAATAGTTGCTAATTTGAGTTTTCATGTGGAGAATAATACTAATTAATTTGACAAAGAGATTAGAAATTATTAGGTGCTTTCGCACCTTTTCATAAGCCTAAGATGAGACAAACTTTATTTAATAGGGAAAAAAAAGTTTATCAGTAAATTAATTTGGAGTTTTCTTCCTTTAATCTATGATGTGGCGATTAAAGAGACTATCCATGTATCGTTTTAGTCTCTCTCTTTTTTAAAGACAAACTTTGGCTACACTGCCTGCTGAAAAATTAATATGACTACATATTTTTAAAATCTAACTGGCAAATTACATATTCTTGATGTTTTAACACGAATGTCAAATTTCGTGTCAATCGGATGTTATTTATTATTAGATCCATAACCTTATTCTTTATGCTTAATTTTAGACCATAAAAACTTGAAATTTAAACATTTGATTGATGACATTATTATTGATTTTTGATCTTTTGGAAATTTTGTAGGCATGAAGGATATATGAAGAAAATGTTATCCAATGGTGGATTTATTAAAATTCACATGTAATAAAAAAATATTGAGTGAAGTAATAGTCATTGGTTACAACCAAATTTGTAGCTAGTCATGCGACTTATATAAATAATACACACAATAGTCTTATAATTTGTTGGAATGGCAATTTTAGTTCGACCTGCAAGCCAAATGTTGTGGGTGTGGAGATTGCACCCCTTACCCCATACCTGTCCCTATTGTAATATATATATATTAAAATTATAACTTTTAATATTCCTTTTAACCCTAGGCATAAATAATTTTTTTACTCATTCCTCCCAAACCCTAGCCATTCTATCCTCATCCCTCAATACTCACACCTTACTCTTAGTTGACACTCAACACACTCATAGGCACAACCACCCTCACCCAATAAATTTGTATGTGTTGCTATTATTTTTGTTAGTGTTTTTATTTTGTAAGATTTGAATTGTTTATGAGGTTGTTAATACTTAAATTGAAGTTGTATTGTTCTTTGTGAATTGTTACTATGTTACTTTAAAAAATATGTAAATTTTGAAAATTTCAACTAGTATGAAAAGAAGAGATTGGAAATTTTAAGATACCATGTAACTTGTAATTTCTAGGTACTCCCAGAGCACGGAGAATGATGCTCACTCCTCTCATATTCATGGTGGGGTCTACTCATTAAATTCATGGTGGGATCCACCATTAATGTGAAAAGATGGAGCATAATTCCTCCGCAGTCCGAGAGTACCTAATACTTTTTTCCATGTAACATGATTGTTTTCAGATAGACTTTAACAGTATTATAATATACTATTTACATATATTTTTTTTAAATGACAGGCCCCACTCCGCCCGTGGGGCAGGGGATATGACAGCTACACCATAGCCGATCCATTGTCATTATTAATAATTTGTCACGTAATGAGTTGAAAAAAATAACTTTAAATTAGTTTGGAGTCAAATTTAATATACCTATGGCCTTATACAAGAATATATTTTTATATATATATAATTTAACAATTAATTTACATTATGTTTGGAAATTTGACATGAGCTGGCTGAGAGTCCTTTTTTTTTTTTTTTTTTTTTATTTATTTAAATTTTTGAGAGAAGGCTGAGACTCCTTTGGTCAAGTCAGCCTCCTTCAGTACTTTACTCGCCGGATGGAAGAAACGAAAGGATTATGTGTAGACATGAGTTACCAAAGGTTTTAAGAGGGTAACAAAATTGACATTGGCACTTACTAAAATTGTACTTTATTACAGTTCTTACTCGGTGGTCGGTTTGGTTTCTACCAGCCGTCACAATTTAATAATTTTAATGTCAAATTATTATAGCAGTTTGTTCGGCCTAAACTACTACTTTGTCCAATTGTCCTTCAGGCTTCAACTCTTAGTTCCTTATAAATTTTAGGGAAATGTTAAAGAGTGCCCTTAGGGCATTGGTTAACAATTTATTTTAAGAAAGTTTTGACATCATTTTTAAGGGAAATGAAAAAAGCTGTCAAAACATTAATTGATTTTTTTTTCCCATAAAAACTTTCTTTAACTAGATTGTTAATTAATGTCCTAAGGGCACTCGTTAGCATGACCTTAAATTTTAATAGCTTCAAAGTCGAAATTGACTTAATTTTGAAAACTTTACACTTTTCATAATACTCTAGCAACATCTATTCTATTTGTTACATTTTAAATAACTTCGTTAAAGTTTAAACGAGGAGGTTATTGAAGGATGAAATTGACTAGGTTTTGAAAGTAGAGGGACAAAATTTTCATAATTAATAATTAAAAAAATAAATTAACATAATTAATAATTGATGGACTAGATTAAATTTTACCTAATAATTGAAAGAACCAAATTACTAATTGTGGGGGGTCAAAAACAACAAACACAGGAACAGTGAAGATGATATTTGATCTACACAACTAATTCTAGAAGATGGGAGGAAATCCACAATGGGAAGTTTAAGCAGTAAGTCGAAGACGAAATAGGACTAAATCAAGTTTTCATATATGAGGGAACAATGTTCCTGAGGTACATGAGAGGGATTCAAATGTTGAAAACTCTAGTTACAAACTCTCTAATTTATCTCTCTCTTTCTAGTTCTTGCTAAGACTTTTTCTCTCTAATTTTCTAAACCCCTTATCCTATTGCCCCTCTCCTCCTTTATAGCCATCATCCCCCCTTTCCTATTTTTCCAGCTGGCTTGCCCCCAAGTGGATTTGGGGGATACTTGTCCCATAAACCCTCTATGTACTCTGCCATATTTTGATCATGAATGAGGACTTTTGGGGGGTGCTTCCACTGTTTAGGCCGGTCATTCAGCATTTAATGTGGCTGACATTTGGTGAGGAACCTCATTAATGCAGAGGTGACTGCTTCATTGGGTTCTACGTTTTCCTTTCCGTGTCCCTTGGGGTGAGTTTAGAAGGTGGAGAATCCATAATCGAGGAGAAAGGGGCGTTTCCTGAGATTCCCCAAGTACCTCGGGGAGCAAACGATATACATCACCTTGGTTAAGAGCATTAGGAGGAGTGTTTACCTTGGATCTTCATGATGGTGAGTGCGATTTACCTTTAACCACGAGAAAACTATTTTTTCCGTAATAATAGCTTGGGCCAGGCTCATTCCTCAAGTGTAGCCCCCCACGCAGCCCGAAATCCAGGGCCATGTCCAAGTTCATCCCCCCACACTAATAATTTTACTTTTTTTTTTTACATGAATAGTGGCTAATTTGAGTTTTCAGTAAGAACTTGCAGTCGAGAATAATTAATAAATAATCAATGTGATGAGGAGATGAGAAATTTTTAGGTGTTTCTACTCCTTTTTATATGGGTATGGTTCATCTTTATGTGAGAAGAGACAGACTCTACATTAAAGGCCTAATAAATTTGGAGGGAAAATTAATAGTAACAATAATAACAACACTATTTATTCTATTGCCTTATGTAATAATTTTTTTTTTTCTAGTTAAACAATGAATTTGAGATATGCTTGGGAATTTGGAGGGAGAGGAGGTGAAGGGATAAGTGGAGTAAGAGAATAAGAAAAGAGTTGTAAGTTAGAGTAGACATCTATCCCTTTGTTTGAATGTTTTCCTTCCCCAAAGAAGTTCTTTGATTGGGGGGGGGGGGGGGGGTGGATTTTGCCCTTCTCCTTTTGCCCTAAATGTATATTTACATATTTTATTTATATATAAAATAATTATACATATAATTTAATTTGTTTTATACATATTTTAGTTATAATATTTATTATACATATTTTATTATCATCTCCAAAACATTTGTTTCTCATTCTCCCTTAGAATATTCACGGTCGTTCATGCTTCATCTTTATTAAATAAATATTGGAGTCATCTCATTAGGACTAGTAAAGTATCTTTACCCATCTTCAACCCAACTTGCCATGCTCTCTCCCCACAAGAGAGATTGGGCAAAGATGAGGCACCTATGATTCGACCCTACCTTGACCTATTGCCATCTCTATCCTCTTCTACTATCCAAACATACCACTAATTTATCTCTCCAAATCTAGAAGGAATTTGACTATGCGAGGGAATGTAATACGTTTTAATGATTTTGTTATATATAAAGTTTCAATAATATATATATATATATATTTTTTTTTCTTAAATGCCTATACCCCTATTTGTATTTAAAAAATGACATAATAATAATGTTGTTATACAAGGATTTGTTTCCATTCAACTTCTGAAGAAAATTACTTTCCATTTCCTTTCCTTTCAAACATTCAAACTAGGGAAATAAATAAGAAACTATTTTTCATTATTTTCTATTTTATTATATTTCATTCATTTATAAACTCTCAAATATAGTGTTAAGTTTTTTTTTTTTTGTTTTTTTTTTTTTTTATATTCTAAACTTTGACTCTAATTTCCTAATTCGAAGATCTATCATCTATGTTAAAGTGATCAAGTTTCCTTAAAGAAAGAAAAGAAAAAGCTAAGTGTGATTTAAAAAAAAAGAAAAAGAAAAAGAAAAAGAGAAAATACTAAGTGTAATCCCTTTTTTTAAGAAACAAATCACTATAAATCAATGTGATCCTAACTTTATATACAAAACACTACATCTTAGAACTCGAAAGGTCCTAGGCCTTTCGAGATAATGTATTTAATTACTTTTCATTTCCTACATGCAAATTACCACAAAAATTATATATTATATATTATATATATTAAAGCTAAAATGAAAGAACCCGAAAGGTCCTAAACAGCTAAACCAAAATCCTACAACCTAAATAGAAGGGACAAAGCTAGGACTTGGAATTAGGAGGGGGAAAGTATAAACAAAATTTTTTTTTTGGTTGAAACTCCAAATAAGCATTGATTTAGAAATTAGAAGAGAAATGATATGTTCACAATATTTTTACAACAAATCGTAAGTGGTAGGTTATTTTTGGTTGTTATGAGTGGGCAAAGAAGTAATTTAAGTTGTGGATTCAAATTAGAACCAATAACAACTTACCGCATGTGATTTGTTGTGAAAATATTGTGAAAATGTTGTGGACTTAGAACTTTTCAATTTAGAAAGTTATGTTCTTTTTTTTTTTTTTTTTTTTTTTTTTTCACTATTTTTTGTGTGTCGTGTGTGTTGTTAGATGTGTGTGTTCACTTAGACTAGTTAGAATTGGCTTAGAAATTTTTTATTTTATTTTATTTTTTGTTTGTGTCTTGCGTGGGTTTGTTTTGGGGTGTTGTTTGGGTTTAAGTTTGTTATTAGTAAATCTTGTTGTTGAGCTTGTTAAATTTATTTCAGATTTTAGATCAATAAAATTTTTTATAGCCTTTAAAAAGATCAATAATATTGTTGAGGGGGGCAAAGTGCAAATTTATTGAACAAATTGCTAAAATTAATACATACATATATATATAAATATATATATATATGGAAGGGTTTCTTTCCAAACTAGTTTGGAGAGAAACTTTGTTCATTTATATAGGAAAAATGATGTTTATTGTCATGACAATTGGTCTATCATACGTTTTTAATGACGACATTTGACTTTCGGTTAAACTAATGATATTTTGTCATATTTTGTCTTGAGGCCTCACAATTTTACACATCAATATTTATTATGAGATGGTTCAAGTTAAACTTGATGTAACTTTAAAAGAATTACATCATTTACAATTGATCATGTCATTATTGGAAATTTATTGTTTGCCATCTCAATTTATTTCATTAATGGCATCATTTTCTCTCTCTCCTATTTATTAGGTTTGAGGGGCAAATGTTTCTTTGTAATAAATAAGCCCTCACTAAATGTAATAAATAAAAGATAGAAAAATAAAATACCATTAAAGAAACAAATAAGTCCCCACTAAATGTAATAACTAAGAAAGAGAAAAAAAGAAAAAAGAAAAAAGATGCCATTAATGAGATAAACTGATTATTTTCAAAAGGGTTTATTACACTTCCATCCCTTGAGGTTTGGGAGAATGACACTCCACCCCAAACATGAATGAAAAAAAAACACTTATTTCTTTTAAGGTTTGAAGAAATTAACAGTCCCTTAATAATAAATACATTTTAATAAGAATTATCATTATCAAATTTTGTATTTAATTTTTCATATACAAACACAGTCATAATAAAATCCTAATTATCAAATTTAATACTTATATACAAAATAAAAATGAGAAAAAAAAATCATTTTTTAAAGACAAAATTGTATTTTTTTTTCATGCATCATGGGTTGCTGATTAGATAGTAATTTTATTATAATCATTACTCTAATATGTTTTTTTTTAATTAAAGCTAAATTAGACTCTAAATTTAAATTCTCTATAAAAATCTTGTCATAATTAAAATAAAAGAATATTATTAATGACCATAATTATTGTAGGGATATTGGGCCCGTGAGCTTACTATCTATGTATACACTGGGCCTGGGGCTCAATCTGAGGACGTAATGTTGCCTAAGGAGGAGTAAACGTTGTCAGGGGAGTCCGAGTTAGTAATTGGAGAAGTTAGCTTTGGTCATGGGGGCCTGGGAGGATAGGCCGAGGATGAATATCTCCTCGGCTAATCGAAGCCGAAGTCAGAGGAGTCAGTTTGCCATCCAGGGGAGCAATCTAGGAAAGATCTGTTGATACGGATATACATTACAGGAACGCAGGACAGGGGGGAGTCCTAAAATATCTAAGTAGAAAGCTGCTACCATCACATTAAATGCTTTACACCTAACTCCCTGGTCGCATTAATGTGGAGAAGACCCCTGAACAGTGCTGCATTGGCTACCTCAATGCACAGAGGGCCTGGGAGGGTGTCCGATGGGACAAGCACTCAAGTATTGGCTTGGATGATCAACAAGTGCAGGACCAAGATCGTCTAAAGGGAACTATATAATGAAAAGGACTCTCCACGAAGAAGGGGATCGAGAAATCTAGAGAGAAACACTGTAGCAATCAGAAAACAAACTTGTAATCAAACTTAAGAGAAATACACAAGAATTGATCTCCTCGAACCGTGCCGAGGACGATTTTCTTTAGTTGAAATCAATCTATCTTTCTGTCCTTGTCATTTGAATCTACCTTATTTGCCATCCAACTCATTTTAGCCCAGTTTTCCAACCTACTCTCTATAAATTCATTGTTCTAGGCTTTTTGGGCCTGAGTCCATCCATTATTTGGGCTTAGGCGCCAAATCAGATCCTTACAGTTACCTATTAAAACTACCATAATGATTAATTTCCTATATTTAATTAGACTAACTAAAAAATAAAAGACAATTAATAACTAGGATAATTACCTATTAATAACTATCATGATGATTAAATTTTATACTTATAAGACAATAACAAAAAGATTATTAATAATTATTATGATTATTAAATTCATATTTATACAAAATAAAATAAAAGAGAAAAAAATCATATTTGGTTGAGCTTCTATGTCTGGGTTAAATGTTAATAACTATTAAGGTAAATTGTAAATTACACCCTTAAAGTTTGGGGGTGTTTCGATTTTATACCCTGAAGTTTCGAAATTTGGATTTTACTCTCTTAAAGTTTGAGAGTGTTTGGATTTTACATCCTAACGTTTCAGAATTTGGAATTTACAGCCTAAATTTTAGGGGTATTTGGATTTTACTTCCCAAAGTTTGAGAGTATTTAGATTTTACACCCTAAAATTTTAGAATTTGGGGGTGTTAAATCCAAAGTCCAAATACTCCCAAACTTTTGGAGGTAAAATTCAAATTTTGAAATATCAGGATGTAAAATCTAAACATCCCAAACTTCAGGGGATAAAATCCAAATTCTGAAACTTTAGGGGTGTAATTTACAATTTACCCTAACTATTATAATGATTAAATTTTAATATTGAGAAAAGTTAATGATGCTCTAAGGACATTGGTAATGACATATTCTTGTAAACTTTTTATGGGAAAAGAATTTTTTTTTTTTTTTAAAGTTTTTTATATTTTTCATAAAAGTGGTATAAAAACATTTTAAAAATAGTTTATTAACAATTGCTCTAAAGGCACCTGCTAATATGACCCTTTTTATATTTAGACAATAGTTTTGTAATAATATGATTATTAAATTTATATATATATTAAAAAATAAAAGCTAGAAAAAAAAAAATCATATTTCACTACAAGAAAATCGAGCTATTACGGCAGGTTTTTGTGGTGGTTGCGAAAAGTGCCTCTATATGTCACGTATTGTGGCACTTTTTTAGCCCGCTGTTGTAGATGAAATATATTGCAACATTTCGTTGGACCACCGCAATAGATGTAGCCTTTTGCGGTGTACTACAGCGGTGCTATATAAACTGCCGCAATATACGTGTTTTAGCAGTGTTAGACTTAGCTATAGCGGTGCTCCATAAACCCGCTGCAACAAATATATCCTTTTGCGGAAACTACAGTGGCGGTATATAAAATTGCTGCAATATATAAGTTTTAGCGGCATTTCTGTTACTTATAGTGGTAGGTTAGATGATCGTCGCAATAGATACTTTTTGCGGCGCTGTTTCATAGTTATAGTGACGGTTTGGACCGCTGCAATAGACCTTTTAATTGCCCGCGCTTGGTCCAATGTATCCCTCTGTAGTTTTGGCCTAAGTGCCATTTTGCCTTTTCATTTCCCTCCTTTTTCATTTTCCAATACTCTCTCTCTCTCTCTCTCTCTCTCTCTCTCTCTCTCTCTGTTGTTAGCTCTAAGAAAAAACCCATCCACTAACGTCCTTCACCGACTGTCATCAGTTACCATCACCACCGCCGGTAGTAACCAAAAATATAAATTGCCAAAAAACCCAACAGATTTGATGGATTTGTGAAACCCACCGCCGGCGGGTACCAAATTTTGAACCAACAAGTTGTGATTATGGTTGTTGTTCAAAGATACTTTACAAGACAAGCTAAGGGGTAAGTTACAGTATTTTATTTAACATTTTTATTTATATTTTCTAATATCTTGCCAAGTTTAAAATTTTCCCACTAGCCAAACAGGGAAATAGAGAACTCAAACATTAAAATTTTCCCACATTTTCTCACTAGCCAAACATTTTCTCACTTGTATTAACTACTAATGCATGCAAGTAGAACATAATAATCAACCAAAAAAAAATACTCATACCCAGGTGTATTTCTTAATCACCTTAATCACCACAAGGTGTATTTTTTTTTCATTAATGTTATGGATTCTGTATATTCGTTATTAGATTTGTTTTTGGACTTTATATGCCTTTATATTCTGTTTGGTCGCTGAGAAAATGTGAAAAAGAAAGAAAATTTAGTTCTATTGGAAAATGTGTTTTATACTGCTGCAATTTTGTTACATCAAAATTGTTCCTCCTAATCTTATACAACATGCCTTCTTGTTGCCTTTTGCATTTAGGTTTTGATGACAAGGCCATTATTTATGGTGTAATTATTTTGTTGTACTATTTTTTTGGTTGTTGCCAATCTTATCCCACTGAGCTTTGGGTTTTCTTCTCTGACCACTTGATGCGTGCTACCATGAAGTAGTACAACAAAAGTAGCATGAAGTAGCACGCATCAAGTGGCAGAGTATTATCGCCTCCCTCGGAGTTGAGTGGTGATTCTTGTGTGGCTGACCTTATAAACAGAGATACGGGGTGGTGGGACTCAAGAAAAATTGATAAATATTTTTTGCCGTTTGAAGCACAAAACATTAAATCAATGCCTTTATGTTCTAACCCGCAATCTGATTATTTTTTCTAGCCTTTAGCAGGTGATGGCATTTACACGGTGAAGACAGGATATAAACTTTTATGTGATGTGTCAAGAGAGGAAGCTGCATTGTGTCAAACTCTGACAGCATAAAAACTTTCTGGTCGAGGTTGTGGAAATTAAAAATCCCTGGCAAAGTTAAGCATTTCCTGTGGAAGGCGTGTACCAATAGTTTGCCAACAAAATCAAACTTGCTCAAAAGGAAAGTTCTCTCGGACCCTACATGCCATCTCTGTGGGAATCTAGCTGAAGATGCCATGCATGCTTTATGGGAATGTGAAGCTGTAAAGTCGGTGTGGATGGATTTTGGGTGGGTTAACAGGTTTGAAGCTGCACAGGGGACGTTCTCTGAGCTATGTGACCGAATTATGACTCAACCTCGGGTTCCTGAGATTTTCGCCACCACAGCATGGTTCATTTGGTCGTATTGAAATAAAACAAGGTTGAACGAGTCTACCCAACCTCTAGACAGAATTCCTGAAGCTGTCCATAGCTTCCTTTCAGGTTTCCAAAGAATTAAGGTCCTGCCAAGGAGTACCGCTCCAAGCAGAAAAAAGAGATGGACAGCGCCTACTGTGGGTGAGTTTAAAACAAATTTTGATGGAGCAATGCTTGAAGAGAATGATAATGCAGGAATTGGGATTATTGTTTGGAACTCCCGTGGTGAGGTAATGGTGGCTCTTTCCGAAAAAATTCCTAAACCTTCGTCGGTGGAAATCTTGAAGATGTTAGCTACGAGGCAAGCTGTCAAATTTGTTTAGGAAATAGGTTTGCATTACTCTATTTTTGATGGCGACTCTCTTGTTGGTATCAAAGCTTTGCAAAGAGGAAATATGTTATCATCCTCTTTTGGTCACTTATGGCCGTTTGGATGGAGGGGGGAAGGAGGGGAAGTGGAGGGGAGTAGAGTAAAGTTAGCTAAAAATAAGTTAATTTTAGGCTAAATCTACTCTACTCTACTTACTCCCCTTCAATCCAAACGGACCAATTTCTAATACTTCATCTTTTGTTAGCTCCTTAAGGAGTTTCTCTTTCTCTCATACTTTGAGGCAAGGAAATGTGGTTGCACATGCCTTAACTTAGAGAGCAAGAATTTTTTTTTTCTTTTGTTGGTCTGGATGGAGTTTGTTCCACCAGATATAGACAATATAGTTTATGCTGATTTTCCAGCACATAATTACTACAATGGATGACTTGTTTCTCAAAAAAAAAGAAAAAAGAAAAAAGAAAAAAAAACTTTCACTTGTATGAAAAGTATTATTGCTACTTATTTTTTCTTTGTAAAGTTAAATATCTTATATAATTATTTTGACTTTCACTTGTATAGAATTTTTATTAATGCCATTAGTATCATTACTTCCAATAACAAAATGCTAAAATTGATGTAATTTACTCACACAATTTTCTTAAGAATTTATTAGGGAATATGTTAAATAAGAACATATTATATCAATCTTCTTATTAATTACTAATTGATTTTGTTTGTGCATGTCAACCTAATTATAAAATGCATATTGATGTAATTTGCAAGATTACTTCAATCATGTCTTTTTTATTTCTTTAACTTATTTAATCATTTGTACATATTTAGAAAGTTTAAACTAGTTTGTTTGGCACTTTAATTAGAATTGCTGTTTAAATAGCTTAGAAAAAAAAAAAAAAAAATTAAGCATGTATTTGAGATTTGACAGTTTAATTACAAGGGGGAAAAAAGTGCTCTCCCAATTCGAATCTTGAAATAGTCAACATAACCAACATGTCCTTTAATTAGAATTGCTGTTTAAATAGCTTAGAAAATTTTTTTATAAAAAAATTAAACATGTATTTGACACTTTAATTACTAGGAAAAAAAAGTGCTCTCCCAATTCGAATTTTGACAGCATAATCACCATGTCCTATAAAATGTGTTAACTATAGTATTACAACACCATATCTTACGAGTACAAACTTCTGTCACATGCCCAGTAGATATTTCATATTTGAGCTCTAAAGTAAGCCAATTAGATCCAACACGGTATTTAGCTCTCACTATTTTGATACAAAAACTATCCTTGTCGGATAGAATCCACCAAGCAAGCTCGGCAATCATTGTTTCATTGAAGTTTTCAAAGGATCAAAACCCCAAAATTCTTGGTTGTTGAATCATTAGTTCTCTCATTTTTGTAATAGTTGTAATTAATAATTGAAAATAGAAAATTGATTTTATGGTTAGAAAATGGAAAAATGAGTAGTAATTAGAACTTTAAAGTTTAAACGCCATCCTTATTATGTAAAAAGAACATGTTGTATATCATATAATGAGCAAGTCTTTTTTTTTTTTTTTTTTTTTTGAGAATCAAGTCAATACTTTTATTGATCAATGAATGCTATCATGGATTACAAGCTGTTGCACATCACTTAGGATGTCATTCGACCAAACATGGGGACAAGGAATATTTTTAGCAGCCTTAGCCAGTTTATTTGCTATGGCATTCCCTTGTCTCTTTACGTGAATAAAAGTAGCTGATACAAAGTTCAAAGCCAAAGCTTTAACATCCTCCAGAATATGACCAAATGAGCTGTAGCAAGGAGTGCCCGAGTTGATAGCAGTTGTGATAGTTTCAGAATCCCCTTCAAAAACCATGTCTGCAAGTCTAAGCTGAAGGGCGTACCGTACAGCTTTTCTACATGCGATGGCCTCGACCTCCTCCACTGTTCCAGGTAGTGCCGTTCTGTCTGAGAGAGCCCTATAGACCCTTCCATCAGCATCTCTGACTACTACTCCAACTTCCGCCTGCCAAATTTCTTTGAACAGAGCACCATCATAATTGACTTTATGCTGTGAAGTCTGGGGGGGGGGGGGTACCAACGTGTTGCACTTGTGGGCCTGAACTTGGGTATGTGAGGCTCTTGTGCTAATCGGTATTCGAGTAATCTCTCTCGCATGTCCTGGTACAGCAGCTGAAACGGAAGGGAAGATGCTTGCATTCTTGTGGCATTTCTTTTGTTCCATATACTCCAGGCAACAAAAGCGAACCATTCAGCCAGGTTTGGTTCTTTTGAATTTGTGATTCCAATCCACAGATCTCTAAAGTCCACGAAGCGCATGGAGAGCTGGTTTATAAGGATTTCTTCTTCCCACCAGACCTCCTTGAGTACTTGGCAGCCCCACAAGGCATGAACAGAGTCCTCAACTTCCTTATTGCACCATTCGCATAGTGCATTCCTTGTGACATTCCTAGCCAGCAGATTCTTTTTGGTGGGGAGTGATTCACGACAAGCTTTCCATAGGAAGTGCTTGATTTTATTTGGAACACTCAAGGACCAAATTCTTCTCCAACAACTCGTTTGGGCCGAAGCATCAGATGGGCTAGGAGTGGAAAAATCCTGCATAGACGTCAACATTTTGTATGCACCCTTAGTCGAGTATCTCCCTGACTTGGTGCCAGCCCAAATGAGAAGATCAGGGGCTCGGGTTGAGCTTAGTGGGATTCCCAGAATTTGTTGGGCTTCATGGGGAAAGAATTCTTGTGTTACTCGTTCTTTAATCCACCTTGGGCCATCCTCATCAATAAGAGCACATACCTTTGCATTCATAGGGAGGTTTTTTTGGGGAGAGATGATATGTTTTGTTGACATATCAGGCAGCCACTTATCACCCCTAATCTACACTTAAGTACCATCCCCAATCCACCAATATGCTCCTTGCTTGACCACCTCCCTAGCCTTGAGAATGCTTTGCCAAGCGTATGACCCATTGGATTTTACCCCACTCTCAAGAACCGAGCACGTAGGGAAGAACCTTGCTTTGAAGACTTTGTAGAACATGGAATCGGTATTATGAATTAATCTCCAAATCTGTTTACCTAGGAGAGCTAGATTAAAATTTTCCAATTCCCTAAATCCCAAACCACCATGTAATTTTGGTAAGCAAAGTTTTTTCCAAGCTATCCAATGGATTTTTCTTGCCTCACCCGAATACCCCCACCAAAATTTTCTAGTCAATGCTTCAATGTCCTTGCACAAATTTTTGGGGAGTTTGAAACACCCCATAGTGAAGGTCGGCATTGCTTGGATGACTGCTTTGATTAAGATCTCCCGGCCTACTTGTGATAGGAGTTTTTCTTTCCAAACTTGGATTTTGTGCCACACTCTCTCTCTAATATAGCTGAAGGTTTCCTTCTTTGCTCTCCCTACAAAGGATGGCATACCCAAATATTTTTCATATTGAGTCACCACCTCTACCCCCACCAAGTCCTTCACCCTATTCTTGATGACTTCTTGTGTATTTGTGCTGAAGAATAATTGTGTTTTGCCACGGTTGATTTTTAGACTTGACGCTTCTTCATACATTGTGAGGATATTCATCACCGTTTGGCAATCTGTATCATTGGCTCTACAGAAGAGCAAGCTATCATGCGCAAAGAATAAGTGGGTGATTTTTGGCCCTTCTTTGCAAAGAGACACTCCATGTAATTCTCCATTGTCAGCTGCCTGTTGTATTAAAGAATGTAGACCTTCTGCACATAAAAGAAATAAGTAAGGTGATAGAGGGTCTCCTTGACGGAGACCCCTACTTGGGTGAAAAAATCTATGAGGTTCTCCATTAATCATGATAGAGAAAGAGACCGAACGAAAGCAGCAACCCACTAGATTCCTCCATTTACCATCAAAACCCAATCTCTCCATTATTTTATCCAAGAAATCCCATTCAACCCTATCATATGCTTTACTCATGTCAAGTTTTAGAGCCATGAACCCCGTTTTGCCTTTTCTTTTATTTTTTAGGTGGTGGAGTGTTTCAAAGGCAACAACAATGTTATCAGTAATGAGACGATCTGACATGAAAGCACTTTGAGTCTCGGAGACAAGTTTAGGGAGGATTTTTTTTGAGTCGGTTGGCTATGGTTTTTGAGATTATTTTGTATATGACATTGCATAGGCTTATGGGACGGTAATCTTTTAGGTTTGTTGGTGATTTTGTTTTGGGGATGAGGGTAATGAAAGTATGGTTTAGGTTTGGAGGCATTATTCCCGAATTTAAGACAGATAAGGTTGCTTTTGTAACATCAGACCCAACAGTATTCCAATAAGATTTGTAAAAGATTGGGGGCATACCATCGGGGCCAGGAGTTGTCATAGGTTTCATTTGCTTGAGTGCTTGCTCCACCTCCATGGCTGTGAAAGGCCGGGTTAGATCGGCATTCATCTGTGATGTCACTTTGGGTTCAATCCCTTGAAGGATTGGATCAAACCCGGCTGGGTTGACTGATTGGAAGATAGATTGGAAATATTGCACAAAGGCCTCCCCGATCTTCTGTTCATCCTTAACAACTTCCCCACTGTCAAGGGTCAGTTTGGAGATGAAATTTCTTCGATTTCTCTGGTTTGCACGACTGTGGAAATAGGCTGTGTTTAGATCCCCCGCTTTCAGCTAATTCACCCTTGATCTTTGCTGCCATAGACATTCTTCCTTGACCATCAAATCATGCACCTCAGCCCTCAAACTTCTCACCTAAAAATGGTTGGATCCGTTCATGGAGTTTGCTTCTGCCTGCTTTAGCAATTTTTTCTTTTGTTGCAGCATGCGACGGATGTTGCCGAATGAATGTTTACTCCAAGACTGAAGGGATAATCGGCATGCCTCTAAATTTTTTGCCACTCTGCCAATCGGATTTTCAATTGCATGGTCCTCCCATGAGTTTTTTATCACCGTTTCACACCCTTCATCCCTCATCCAGACCGCTTCAAACCTAAAAGGTTTCCTTTTCCTGTAAAACTGGGCATTTTCATCGTCAGTACAAATCCATAATGGGCTATGATCCGAGAGCGAACCAGAGATGTAATGAACTTTGGTTGATGGGAACATTTGAATCCATGGGTTGGTTGCTACTCCTCTGTCCAATCTAATCCAAGTCACTGTACCATCAAACTGGTTGTTGCACCATGTGAACGGAGAGCCAACAAAACCCAAGTCCTGGAATCCACAGAAGTCAAGAGCTTCTCTAAAGTCAATCATTTGTCTCTCCCGACACATTGCACCACCCAGTTTCTCTTATGCTCTGACAATCTCATTGAAGTCCCCCGCACAAAACCAAGGGAGATCCATTTTGAGGCTTAAATGTTTTAGTAGTGCCCAGGAGTGTTCCCGGTTGGCCGTTACAGGGTTTTCGTAGAATCCCGTAAACTGCCAGGCGTCATCCACTCCTGGGTTCACCACTGCATCAATGTAAGTTGGGGTTGCATCCATCACGTGTAGATTGATGTCTCTGCTCAAAAACAGTACGAGGCCACCACCTGTATTGAGTCTAGAGACTATGTGGACATTGTCTAGCTGCAGTTTTACCTTTAAATTCTTCACGTAGTTGTCTTTTGATTTTGTTTCCATGAGAAAAACAATTGTGGGAGCGTATTTTTTCACCATCTTGGTGAGTTCCTGAACTGCACATGGTCATCCCAAACCACGGCAGTTCCAGCTTATGGTGTTCATTGGTGTCGGCGGGGCTGCTTGGCAGCCACCACTGTTGGGTAAGCTTCTGGGGATTCCTTATAGGGCATTGAGATTTTTTTTGTGGGATGGCTACCTTCTTCAGACTCATCACTTCTTTTGTGTTTTCTCTCAATCATGAGCACGTCACTTGGGCTGCTTTGTTTGTCACGTGGAATTCTGGCCCACGTTGTTTTGGTTGGCAAAGGATTGGGTTGGCTTTGTGTGTTATTGGTGGGCTGATGAGTGGTGCACGGCCCAATGTGGTAGGGGTGTGTTGGGGTTGGCTTTGTGTGGTGATGGTGGGCTGATGAGTGGTGCACGGCCCAATAGTGGTAGGAGTGTGTTGGGTTAGAACTTTGGGCTTTAAGTCCAGATTGGTCTCGGATTCAGTGTGTGTGGGGTTTAAGACTTTCTCTCTGTCATCAATGTTGGCATTTATGCTGGATTTTTTAACGGTTGCTTCCTCAGTGCCAGAAATGCAGCCGTTAGGGGCATTGAATGTGTGATTCTCTTGCCAATCAGCACTGGATTGATGAGCAATTATGACCTCATTTATTGTCATGGTAGTGACAGTTGTTGGGATTGTCGCCGGGGTTGGTGGAAGATCACGTGGCTGGGATGTTGGTGGTTGGGTGTTTGGGACGGTGGGTGTTTGTGGTGGAGGTTTTTGTTATTTGGGTGTCTCGGTCTGGTTCCAGGTACAGTAATGGAGGTTTTTCTGGTAGTGAGGTCTATCTCTGCTCTCATCCAATCCCCAAAATTCTGGTCTGACTTTTTCAGTGAACCTTTGCTTCTCAGCCAGCGTTCACAATTTCTATCATCATGGGAGACCAATCCGCACCAGTAACAGAAGTTTGGGAGGCGCTCGTATTTCAAAATTGTGCACCCAATGACAGACCCCTCGAACCATACCTTGCGTACCCTGTTCAAAGGTTTAGTAATATCAATTCGAACTCGAACTCGTAAATAGTTTCCCTTACCTCCTTCGCTTTCTGAATCGATCATGAGTAATGGTGTGCCCAATGAGCTTCCAATGGCATCCCGAGTTTCTTGGTTTAAACATTGGACTGGTAGTTCATGGATTTGGATCTAGAATGATGTAAACTGGAAGGCGAGTGATGATATGGGCACATTTGCAGTCACTTTCTCAAAGACCACAAGGTGTTTGTCGTATGTCCAAGACTCATGTTCAAGTACCCTGTCTAAATCACATTCATCTTCAAAGTTAAAAAACAGGATGTTGTTGCCTATATCTTTAATTTGAACATCCTTTTTCGATCTCCAAAGTGGCCTGAATGTACGAGCCACTGATTCCACATTGACGACTCGTTTTGTCAAGAATTTTGCAGCAAGAGTAAAGGAGTCAGGCTCCGCTTTGGGCATGCTATTCCAGTTTCTTCTTAGTCTAATAGAGAGAGTTTTTTCCATAATCCTTTAAGGGATTCCATGTTGGTAAGTTGTACAGGTAGTGAGGTGTGTAATGATTGTGTTTTGGATGGTGATTTGGGACGCCCTACTAGTGACAGGACACTAGAGGGAAACGGGATACCTGTACGGGGACAAGGACAGAAAAGCTCCACTGGGGTTAAAGGAATAGATTCGTCCTAGAACCTTAGAGAGCGACTATCAATACCTACCCCTAATGGCCATAATGAGCAAGACTTAGGTACAATACTTATGTGCTGTTTCTTCGGTTCCCCTTTTAAGATTCTGCCATGTGGCTTTTTTCTCATGGATGGAAGTGTATTTTTTAAGTTAATTAGCCACATGGCAGAATCTTAAAAGAGGGACCTAAGAAACAATACCTAAGGTACTGTACATAAATTTTGTCCTCATATAATTCCTGCTTCAATTGAGTAGTGAATATAACATTTTGGGATATCATTTGTATGGTGTCCTGCACCATTTAATACCTTGATTTAGTCTACTAATTACTTATAGATTAAGTTAATTAAGAGTTAAGTCCTGAAGAAAATTAAGTGCATTTAAAAAAAAAAAAAAAAGTTACCACCATGTATCTTTGGCATGATGGTCACTTTACAAGTATAGGTGCTTGTGGAGTGTGTGGGGCAAGAGTTAAGGTTCAAGTCCCGTCACTAACCATATGTGTTCATAAAATCTATGAATAATATTGATTTCACATAAATTAAAAAAAAAAAAAAAAGGATAAAAGAAGAATTTCCTCTTCTTGATGAAATGAGAATACTATATTGCACAAGTAAATTTGTCATACTCATACCTTACCTTTTTCTAAAAACCAATATTCAACAAGTACTGCAACGTGCACATGATTGATTTATTCATGCATCACCTTAGCCATTAATTGTAACAATGTCAAGACTTCGTTTTTGCACTTTACGAGTTCGACTAATTTCTTTGATTCGAAAGTGTTTTTGAATGTGTTCCAAAGTAATATCCACTGTGTCACGTGTGATAATTTCTTCCTATAGTTCAGGGACGGACCCAAGATTTCAAGTTAGGGGGGCAAAGTATAAGTAAAAAAAAACTTCAAATAAGCATCCATATAGTTAGTGGCGAAACCAAAAATACTTTATAGGAGGCCAAGCCAAAGATAATAAAAGTTTTTAACTTAAAAAAATCATGACAAAAAAAAAAAAACTTTATTTTACAAAATTAATAAACAAGTCTATAAGAATGAGTGAATGGCTTAATTTAATTGCTCAAGCAAATACTATTATTATAGAAACACTATTATAAATTAAAATATAGGGAAATTCTTCTTTTACATTGTGCTGTTATAATATAAATTTATATTGTATACAAAAAAAGTGGCAAATATTATATATATTTGCAAAACATATACAATATTTACCATTTCTTTACAAATATGTACAATATATATTACTTTTTGTATGTCTATCATGTAAGTTTACATTGAAATTGCAATGTAGACATAAAAATTACATTGAATATAAAGCAATCTAATGATCACTCACAAGTTAACAATATAGCTACTAGTCCTCTACAGTACTCTACACAATGATCTTATTTTGTTTGATTGAACTACACGTATCAACATATCAATCTATATTCATCAATGAAAAATATCAATCAATAAAATAATAATATAATTAACAATCCTATTTTATATTACTATTTTATGAGTTACTATAGTTTTCCATCACTTAACTAAAACAAAGAGCAGCTGAGTCTTAAACTCAAAGTGAACATGTTTGAATATACAAACAGAGAGAGGGGTTCAAAGAGAGATAAATACAGTAGTGGAGACGTAGAGGGCCTGAAGGCTAGATTTGCGCCGATTGTCCCTAGTTGGCTGGTCAGATCTTCAACTTGATGGAGCTCTTTGCAGCAAGCGGCGATGGGGGAAGGATATGGGGTTGTTTGTTTGATTTATATATATATATATATATATATTTATATAAAGATGATTTTTTTTTCCTATTTTTATTAGGAGAGTCTTGATTTACTTAGATAGATTTGAATGATGAGGTACTTGAGACCATAATTTTTTCGGACTCTATGCGGAAACTAGCCTTAGTTCATGCTGCATGCCATTATTTGTGCTACATTATCCATTGAAGGTAACGACTAAAAAGTCGTGTTCCCCACATTCCTACACAATCAATCATAGAAAGACAACACGTTCATGATGAAATAATGTCTCAACTTAGGACTAGTGAAAAAAGCTATGATGTAATACGCATGGGTCCACAAGCTTTTCATGGTTTGTGTGACATTTTGCGAAGAGACGGTGATCTTCAAGCCACACAACGTGCCACGGTTGAAGAGCAAGTTGCCAAGTTTCTTCACATTCTATCACATAATGTGAAGAACCGTACAATTTCCTTCTTTTTTTGTTGTTCCAGTGAGACCATTAGTTGCCATTTTCATAATGTGTTATGATCAATAATTATGTTAGAGGATCAGTTTCTTCGACAACTTGATGGAACCCAAGTTCCACTTGAAATACTACAGAGTAGTAGGTTCAACCCATATTTTAAGGTAAATATATCATGTTTATATTTTATATTTGATAGTAGTCTAGTATAAATATATTTTAAGATAAATGTCTTTGAGAGATATTGTTAATTTCAGGATTGTATTGGGGCACTTGATGGAACACATGTTCGTGTCAAAGTGTCGAATGAGGATGCACCAAGATATCGGGGTAGGAAGGGTTACCAAACACAAAATGTGTTGGCGGCATGCTTATTTGATTTGAAATTCACGTATGTATTACTAGGTTGGGAAGGAACTGCTTCAGATTCAAGAATAATAAAGAGCGCTTTAACTAGAAACGATAATTTGAAAATCCCACAAGGTAAATTTAATTCAAATATGTATTAGGATGTATTCTTTATAATTAAAAAAATTATAGTATATAATTAACCATTGTTAGTGTTTATTAGGTAAATATTATCTTGTTGATGCGGGATACATGAATAGAAGTCGTCTGATTGCACCTTATAGCGGAATGTGATATCATTTAAAAGAGTACTCTGCTCGTCCTCTTGAAAATGCTAAAGAATTGTTTAATTTGCGACATGCGCCATTGCGCAATGCTATTGAAAGGGCATTTGGTGTACTGAAAAAGAGATTTCCTATCATAGCAAGTACAATAGAGCCTAGTTATTGTGTTGACACACAAAATGAAATCATTTTATTATGTTGCATACTTCATAATTATTTAATGGGTGTCGATCCTGATGAAAGTCTTATTGCTGAAGTTGATGAAGAGGTTTTACATTCTCATTGTGAACGTGTGGTCCCTACTCCTAGAGAAGATGATAAGCATGCTAGACAATGAGATATTATAAGAGATTCTATAGCATTAGCCATGTGGCAAAACTATGTCCAAATGTGATAGCTTTTGGGTTTATTGTTGTCATGTTGTTTAAGACTATGTTATGTTTCAATTACTTAGACCTAAATGTTATGCAAATTTCTCTTTTCATTTTGATATTGCTCTCTATCTTTTGATAATTAATATTAATATCTAAACAATATTTTATATGTGTTTTTTGTCTTATTAATTATAGCATGGGTAAGATATAAAAGAAGAATGGTGGAGATCCAAGCAAAGAAGTACAATGGAGTAGTGTTATGGATGATGCTTTAATGGATTTTTTTTTACATCAAGTGATCATCGGTGGTAAAGTTAATGGAACTTTTACCTTTAAGGCATATGATGACATAGTGAAAGAGTTGGTTGAAAAATTTCACATGGAGATTAATAAGGATAAGGTGAAAAATCGACAAAAGACATTGAAGAAGAATTTTCATGAATGCTATGACATATTTATAGATGGATTGAGTGGTTCTGGATGGAATGATTCTTTAAATATATAGACAGTTGAACTAGAAGTTTGGGAGCCACTTATAGCAGTAAATTACCATTTTTTGTGAGTTTAATTTTGAATTACATAATTATATCTGTAATATAACCATTTTTCTTGGTTTGTAACAGTCTAAACCTGCGGCCAAGAAGTGGATGACAACACCTATGCCCAACTACTCTAAGATGACACAACTTTGGGCTAAAGATAGAGCAAAAGGTGATCATGCTGAAACTGCAAAGGAGAGACGTGCTAGGTATGCTGCATCGACCACTATTGATGAGATTGATAATTTGGTATCTCAAAATGAAGTTTCTTTGGAGAACTTTGAAGTCGAAGATGATCAGAGGTCACCATAAATTAATGTTGTATGTTCTCGAGCGTCATCACAAGATGCAATGTCTTCTAAAAGCAAGAAAAGAAGACTGGCAGAAGATGACGAACTTGGGAATGTAATTTCCCAGTCATTTGATAATGTATCAATGGAAATTGATAGGGTGACTGAGGTTATGGCAAAGTGTTTTTCAAAGTCATATGGAGAAGAAGTTCATGCAGCGTTGGGCGTATTGGACTTGGATCCAATATCAAAGACTGAGACCTACATGTTCTTTGGTTGCCCAGATCATGAGTGCAAATGTGTTCTATTGACACTGATGTCTAAGCCTAAAAATTAAAAAGTGTGGGATTTCTTGGCCAACTTTAGATTTGCTTTATTTTGTTATTTTGTTTTGTTTTGGCAAGACTCATTATAGTTAAAAAAAAAAAAAAAGATATTTGTTTGTATTTTTTAGACAATGTTTATTTTGTTGAAAATAAATATGTGATGCGTGAATTTCTTTACAACATAGAAATATACATAACTTAATTTTTAGCTACAATAAATTTTTTTCCCCCTAAACTAGAATCATTATTTATGTTCTTTAAAATGAGGGGTATAATAGTAATGTTATTATAAAATAATTTCTTTTCATTCCATTCATTCCAATGTCACTTCCAAACAATATTACTTACATTCCATTCAATTCCATTCCTTTATTTTAAAACATCCAAACAAGATTTTTTAATTCAAAATCATTCATTTCCCTACTAAATTCATTCTATTCCATTCCTTTAATGACTATTCCATTCCATTTCATTCCCTTATGAACTCTCAAACGGAGTGTAAGAGTCCTGAATGAAAAGATTTGGATTTATTTTTTCTATTTATCCTTTTGTGATTGTTTGAATTTATTAAAATTATTTTGTTGCTTATTTTGGTGGAGCTATGGGTCAACAAATCAATGAATGGCCAAATTTCATTTTTGATTCTGGGTTCTTTATATCAAAATGGGTAAATTACAAAGTTAGTCCCTATATTTTACACCATATCTTAATTTTGGTCCCTAACCTTTCACTTGTGTCAATTTAGTCCTTAATATTTCCAATGACGTGTCAATTTAGTCTTTTCTATTATCCCTTGGATGAAAAAAGCTGATGTGTCAAACGGAATAATAAAAAAATATTTTTCATGCCATATCAATTACCCCACATCAATTTTTTTAAAGAAAAACCCACTTCAAATGTTCACATGTGAGATTTGTAATCTTGATTCTTGACTCACGTGAGAGTTGGGGGGGGGGGGGGGAGAGAGAGAGAGAGAGAGAGAGAGAGAGAGAAGAAAGGGAGGTGAATCTGATGAGAGATTGGAAGGATTTAGAATTTTCCCTAGACTGATTTGTACATGTGAACATCTGAAATGGTTTTATTTTATTTTTGTTTTTAAAATAATTTGAGTGGATTTTTTAAGCCAGCAATATCAACTTCAACTTAAAAAATCCAAAGCCCAACACATAACACCCAGAAGCTAAAAATGATCAAAAGGTTCAAAACCACGATCTTTCTCAGCTTTTTGAAATTGATAAGATTAAGATTGGAAATAAATGGGTTTGTTTGAAAGAAAGGAAAAAAATAAAAAAGCTCAAAAGAGACAAAGATCAGAGAAAGAGATAATAATGTGAGCGAGGTTGTGGAAGATGGTGTTATATAAGAAGAGAGATACAGAGAGAGAAAGCAAAACTAGGGGCCATTTGAAAGAGTTAAGTAAGTGCTTTTGGCGGGAAAGCGTTTTGGGAAAGTGAGAGTGAGAGTAAAGGTGATGGAGGAGAGGAAGATGAACCTGATGAGAGACAGGAATTTAGGGATTTAGAAATTTCCCTAATCTGATCTCATGTGTGAACATTTGCAATAGATTTTTTTTTTAATCTGACGTGGCAGTACAGTTGGCCGTTGATGTGATATAATTAATATATTTTTATTATTCCATTTGACACATCAGTTTTTTTCATCTAAGAGATAACAACATGGACTAAATTGACACGACACTAAAAAGGTTAGGGACCAAATTGAAACAATTGAAAGGTTAAGGACCAAATTGAGATATGGTGTAAAGGATAGGGACTAATTTTGTAATTTACCCTATCAAAATTTTCTCATTAGGTTGAAAGTGTGAATTTATTTGAGGTCTAAAGTCATTTTTTTCCAAAATTCTAGGGGGGCCAATAAGTATATCACTCTTAAATTTTAAGATAATTTATGTGAGAGTTATATGTATTTTTACTGGGTTATCCCCAAGTTTTGTCTTTACTTAAACATTGGATGTAGGGGTATTTTTTAACCACCAAAATGTTCATTCCAAACAGGAGAAACCCTTTAAATAGTAGTAGTATAGTCTATGGTTATTAATATCCCTATCTGGATCTTAGGATATTAAAATACTAAGATCCTACATCCCTAAAATGTTATGGATCTCACTAGGATCTCTAATAAAGTGAAATTTGTGTGAGATTTCAATCCAGATCTTATAGAATTCCGATCCCATAGAGATACTAAAGATCTTGTGCTATAAAGGAATATATATATATAAATATATATATATATATATATAATTGAAAAATTTTGTTGTGGGGGGGGGGGGGGGAGGATTGCCCCCAAGTCCAAGTATAGTTTCGTCATTGCTAAATAGCACTAAAACTAATCCTCATCCCGTTAGATTAGATATATACTAGACTTTTTAAATAAACAAAACGCTTGTGGGGGGTAAGTTCAAGTCTCTAGGAGGGAGTTTCACACACATATATACACTTAGATTAAGTTAAAGTCGAATTTCTATCTTGTATCAAAAAATAAAAATAAAAATAAAAAAACGCAAAGTTTTATACATTTTATGTTAATTTATAATTTTATATTTTCAAATTTCTCTTGGTTTGCAATTATGCTCCCACCAAACTCTAGAAAAAAAAAGGTATACAAGACTTATAGGTTTTAATGTTTAATCATTAATATGGTATTCAAGATTTTTTTTTTTAGGGGGAAATCTATAAATTCATTGAAATAAACCGGCTAAATCAGCCTAAAGTACATGAAGAGTTGTGGTGGTACTTCCTCCATCCACACTAAAAAAGTCTTGAATGTTAAGTGCGTGTTTGGCCAAACTATGAGCAACATTATTATAATCTCTTGTTACATGAGAGTACAGTAATTTTTCAAAACAATTAGAGTAGTACTTAGCATCATTGATCAACGGACCTATGTGAGACATGGAGCTTTCGGAGTTTGTCAAAACTTTCATCACCAGCTATGAATCTCCTTCCAAAACCGCATTTTTCATGCCTAATTCTGCAGCAAAAGACAGTGCCAGTGCTGCCGCCATTGCTTCAACTTTGTTACTACCATACGCTTGGTGTACCACCTTAGAACAGGATGCCATCACTTGGCCCATGCTGTCTCTGATCACTACGCCGAGACCTGACTTGTTGTCACTAGAAAAAATCGTGCCGTCGAAATTTATTTTCACACAATTCGCTGGTGGAGGCTTCCATCTCTTCCTGATACGTGTTGTAGTCACCACTGAAGGTACCTGGCAAGCTTGGAATTCATTATACCTGTCTTTTGAAAGCTGAACAATTTGATGGAGTGTGCTGGAAGGTTGTTTGAGCCGAACCTAGTTCCTTTGTGCCCAAATTGACCACATTATCATGACCATCAGTTCCACTTTAGTTTGCAGTTGCAGTAGCGAGGATAAAAGTTCTTTGAAGTCCAAAAAGTTTGACTGACTTCGTATAGGCTCCCTCCAGAAGAGTCCCACACTGTGTTGAGCTCTTTGCACTTCCATAGAGCGTGCAAAGGTGTTTCATGCTCAGCTTGACAGCGTTGAATCCAGGTTGTGGGATTGTTGGGCAGTTTGCATTTTAGCTTCCTCCTTCAGGAATCTATATCCTGACTTACAATTGTAACTACCATCTTGTGAATGGGGCCATATGAGAATGTCCTCTGATGCAATGCGGCCAAGTGGAATTTGCTTCATGAGGGCAGCTTCTTCTTGTGCAAAAACTCCATCAATAACTGCATGGTTCCACTGTTTGGTATTGGTGTCTATCAAATCAGCTACCGTGGCTGTTTCCATAGATGCAATAGGGAAAGATGTCACTTATGGAGGGTGCTTTCTTGGGAGCCAGTGGTGCTGCCAAATTTTTATTGACTCCCCATTCCCTATTCTCCATCTTGCTCCCCTGTTCAAAACATCTCTACCATTTAAAATGCTCCTCCAAGCATATGATCCGGATCTTGAGTCCTTGGCTTCCATAATAGAGCAATTTGGGAAAAACCTTGGTTTGAAGACCTTATAGAAGAGTGAGGTTTTGTTGTGGAGAAGGCGCCAAGCTTGTTTTGCCAAGAGAGAGTCATTGCAAAGTGCTAAATCATGAAATCCCATACCTCCAACCATTTTAGATTTAGTCAATTCGTCCCATTTCAGCCAATGGATCTTCCTTTAGTCACCCCTTTGCCCCCAAAATTTTTTTTTAATTAAACTTTCAATCTCATGACACAAACCCAATGGGAGTTTGAAGCAACCCATAGTTTAGGTGGGTATGGCTTGGACTACGGACTTGATCAACACTTCTCTTCCTGCTTGTGATAATAATTTCCCTTCCCATCCTTGAAGCTTTTGCCATATCCTCTCTTTAATGTAATTGAAGCTTGCTTTTTTTCCTTTTCCTACAAGAGAAGGCAGACCCAGATACTTGTCATACTGCAAAATCTCTTGAACTCCCAAAACTTGTTTGATGCTATTTTTGGTTTCTTCCGGAGTACTTTTGCTAAAAAAGATGGTTGTTTTACTTCTATTGACTTTCTGACCTGATGCTTTTTCATAGACCTCCAAGATATTTATCACCTTTTCACATTCTTCCACCGTTGCCCTGCAAAATAGAAGACTATCATCTACAAAAAGCAAATGGATTAGTTTTGGGTCTCTTCTACAAAGAGAGAAGCCATGAATCTCGTCACTAGTCTCTGCATGCTTTATTAGACCATTCAACCCTTCAATACATAGTAGGAATAGAAAAGGGGAGAGGGGATCTCCCTGTCTATTGCCTTTTGTTGGGTGGATAAGACCTCTTGGTACACCATTTATCAAAATGAATATGTAACCGATTTCACACAAAGCATGATCAAATGTATCCACTATTCTGCAAAACCCATTTTCCTCATCAACTCCTCAAGGAAAGACCATTCCACCCTATCATAGGCCTTACTCATATCCAACTTCAGAGCCATAAATCCATGACTATTTGATTTATATTTCTACATGCAATGTAAGGTTTCAAAGGCAACAAGAATATTATCTGATATTAGTCTATCTTTTGTAAAGGCTGATTGGTGTTCAGTAATGATTGTAGGCAGCAATGTTTTCAACCGGTTTGCTAACACTTTGGAAAAAATTTTATACAGCACATTACATAGGCTAATGGGTCTAAATTGATGCACATATTCCAGGTTTTTAGTCTTTGGAATGAGGGCTACAAATGTGTGATTTAAAGGGTGAGGTAGAATACAAGTGTTCAACCATGCCAAAAATGATGAAATGACATCTTTATCCACCGTGCTCCAAAAATGTTGGTAAAAGAACGGAGGCATCCCATCCGGACTTGGTGCCTTTAGAGGTGCCATCTATTTCAAAGCAATTAAACCTCTTCTTCTTTGAACTCACAGGTATGTGAAGAATTCATCTCCTCGGAGATGACTTGTGGTACATGGTCTAGGACACTACTTAAGGAATCTGTTGTGGAAGATGAGAAAAGCTCTTGGTAATAATTGACTATTATGGCCGAAACCTCCTTTGGTTGAACTCTCCAAACATCTTGTTCATCTCTAATTCCTTCAATCTGATTTTTCCTGAATCTTTTTATTGCCCCACTATGGAAGTACTTGGTATTTTTATCTCCTTGCCTGGCCCATAGAAGTCTAGATCGTTGTGCCCACATCCAAGCTTCTCTATCCAATAACACATTGATCTCAAATTTTAGCTCTTGAACCCTGTGATTATTCCCACTAATGATGGCTTCATTTTCGGCCAAAACTAGCAGGTTCTTCTTTTGATTCAGCTCTTGATGGACACTTTCAAAAACATTTCGGTTCCACCGACTTAAATCACTTCCACACTTCTCCACTTTAGCTAGGATTTCCCTACTCAAATCTGATCTGAAAGTAGAATGCCAGGCGGCTTTCCTCACAACTTGGATGTGATAACCACATCTCTTCAAAACGAAATGGTTTTTTCTTTGGTGGAAGGTCTAGAGGTGCAAGCACAAGAAGGATAGGTCGATGATTCGAAGAATCGTACTTCAAATGATAGACCCGTGAGCTCGAAAATTTCATAAACCAACCATTTGTAGCTAGTCCCCTATCAAGCCTTTCCCAAATTGAACTACCACTCACGAAATGCTTGCTCCAAGTAAATTTTGGCCCAAAGTATCCAAGGTCCATGAAACTACATTCATCAATAACCTCACGAAATAATTGCATCTGATGGTGAGGCCGAACCACTCCACCCAATTTCTCATCTTGTTCTGTGATCTCGTTGAAATCGCCCATGCATACCCACGGAACCCCGGGACTAGAATTAAGGTGCCTGAGTTTATCCCAAGCTTCCCATCTTCTGTTTTTCTCTGGTTAGCCATAAAAATTGGTGAAGCGCCATTCATTCTCCATATCTTTATCTATGAGAGCATCAATGTAATACCTATGCGATCCTACAATCTTCAAGTTTATTGTTGACTTCCAAAAAAGAACCAAACCCCTACCTCGACCTTCCCTTTGAACCACCCATCTATGATCAAAATCTATGTTATGTTGAACTTTTTCTAGCCTTGCTTCATCTGTTAGAGTTTTGGCTAAAAAAACGACAGAGGGATCTTTTGCCCGTATGATTTCTACAAGCTCTTTCCCTGTACGTAGTTTCCCAAGCCTATGACAGTTCCATGCTAAGCAACTCATTGTTCTTGGCGGTAGGTCTGTTCAAGGATATACTGGCATCGACAAAACCGGTCTGCCTACACCGCCTCACCCCGCTCAGGACTCAGCCGAAGGTTTTCGGCACGGTGGTCGGCGGTAGATCTTCAGTACCGATGTTGGACCGGTGCGGCCATCGGCGCTGAGATTTGCACACCGACGAAGACCGAACCGACCCGAGCATGTTTTATATATATTTTAATATGTATAAGAAGAGGCCTAACGTTCTAAGAAAAGGAACGTTCATCCATGAACAGGGTCTTTTTTTTTTTTTTTTTTTTTGTTTTGATGTTAAACTAGAAGAAATATCATTCCACACTGAAAAAGAAATACAACAGAGCCCAAAGAAGGGAAGAAATTACAGCAAGTCGTCCCTAAGGATCTGCAGAATACAAGGGGGAGAGGTTCCTTTCCAAATTTTGGTTTGGCCTGAAATTTTTGCTTCTCTGGCCAAAGTGTGAGCTGCTCTGTTGCTATCCCGTTTCAGGTGATGGAAGAAGCATTGACTAAAAGAGCTTGACGTCATCCTGATGTCCTCGAGGATGTGGCCTAAATTGCCCCTAGCCTCTCTTGAAGATAAGGCGAGGATGATGGACAACGCATCAGACTCAAATATGGCATGGGTTATCTGCATTTCCAACGCAAAAAGCACCCCCAGGCTTCAGTAACTTATCAAAAAAAAAATTGAATTCTTATCCATGTATTCCAGATTCCCCAAGCTGTAGTTGCCCATTTTTCTAGCTTTATGGCGCTGAGTATATTATATATTGTATAAGATATATATATATATATATATTTATATATATTATAATGTTAACGTGTGTCAGGAGGTCTGGAAATTGGAGTAGTCTCAAATCTCAATTAGGTCTTGTCTTTTAAGTCTTGGTCTTGCCGCTTGAGTTTTCCCAAAAAAAAAAGAAAAAAAAAAGAGTATTTGGTTAATGGTTACCGTTTGAGTCACTGTGTGATTTTGTAAGATATTTTCTTTTTGCTTTTTTGATCTCAGCCACACACACCTTGTCTGAGACTGAGTTGTCTCCTACTCTCTTTTTCTCCTCTTTAGAGTTTAGACTTCCCACTTCAGCTCTCAGAGACTCAGACAATCAGACTCACTCAGCAACCTTCGTTTTTCTTCCAAACCAGTGTTTCCCTCTCAATCTCAGGTTCCCACCTAACAATTTTTCTCTTCTTTTTTTTGCTCTCAGCCACATAATGTATTTCTGTCTTTGGTAACCTTAACCCCTAATTTTTTTAGTTTTATTTTGAAGTCACTGAATGTTTTTTGTTGATTATAATTTTTTTTGGGGTTATTTTCTTGTAATTTCAAGGGTAAATTTGAGAGATTCAGCTTCAGCCTAGTAAAGACTAAATCTCAAAGGCTTAAAGAGTTCTTGGGTATTTTCTCATACTATTTATATTTTTTTTGAGTTCACTAATGTTTGATTTTTTGCTTTGCTGTTTGATTTTGTTTTAAGGGTTGTTTTGAGTTCATTAATGTTTGATATTATTATGCTAGAAATATTAATGTAAATGTTGCTGCCATGTTAGAATTCTCTTGTTACTTATGGTTGAGACTTATACGTTATAATTGTGTGTTTGAGACTTGATACTTTATAATTGTGTATTTGATTTGGAATGGTGTGAGTATTGTGACAAGTTGAGGTTTTTAGTCTTATTGTGGTTGAAACTGATAAAGAAAGGCCTAGTTAAAAAAAAGCCAAAATAGGCTCAAAATGCTATTTTTTAGAGGCCTAAAAGCCCAAAACTTGGAATAATAATTTATAAAAGCCCAGCCCACATAACTGAACAAACCGCACCGGTTCTTACCTTCCAAAAGTGAGGTGCGGTCAAGCATAGGGTGAAATCACACCCTAGAGGCGTGGTGCAAAAAATCTCTAAAAAACCGACTGAACCGAACCGTGTACACCCTTACTTGGCGGGGCTGGGATCCAGCCTCCACCAATTCAAAATAGTCATCATATTCAACCTGAGAAACCTGTAATCGCTTCTTGGGTAACTCCGGGAGAAACTCACTTATGCTGGCACTCCGTTTTTGGCCTGAATAGTGCTTGAATTTTTTGGTGTTTATGGGAAGCTCAGGTCTTGCACGACGGGTCTAGGAAGGAAGCACACGAAGATGCTCGAGTTTTGTTGGAGCCTTAACAACATCATGGGTAGCACGTGACTCATTAAGGTTGAGGGCATGTGCTTCATTAACCCAATTTATGTTTGAGAGAGTATGGGATGCACATGGTTCAGTTTCAAAAGGAGTTGAATGCCTAGAGTATGCGGAATTAAGTGCTGCTGGCTCATCATTAATATCCGCAACGTGCGCTTGATTATGATTATTGGTTTTGTCTAAAACTGCTGTAGTAATTATGGTCTCATGATTCACCCTAATCACTTCTTGCCACGCCTCAGGTAACGTATCCCCTTGACTTATGTTATTAGCTGGATTAGGACTGTTCAAATTATTCCGACTGTTTCTGTCGCCATCTTCCAGTCGTGTTGCTTCATCCAGAACACTAGGGTCCACCGGAGGTTGGACTGAACCATCACAGTCCATAGGCGAACCAACTTGCTTCCTTGCCGTGTAAAATCCTAGGACTTTAGTCACATTCTTTTTTGAGGGGACAAAAATGAAGCTCGGATACTAGGACCAAACTAACAATGATTGGGTTGAAGTGTCCCCTCACTCTCAATCCACATCTCATAATCCTTATCATCATGAGTTAGGCGACCACACCAATAACACAAGTTTGGAAGCCTTTCATACTTGAAGCATACCCATGTTTGCTTCCCATTCCCCAGAGAGACTAGGCATCCACGACACAAAGGAGGTGATAAATCAATTGAAGCTCGAACACATAAAAAACAACCTCCATCTGAATCCTTAGGTTCAGATGGACAAGAAATATCTCCAATGACTGAACTAATCTTTGCCGCTACCTCCATAGTCATATAGCGTATTGGAATACCATGAAGCTGGACCCAGAAACTTGCTTTGTTAAATTTGAGCTCATGAATGGCTTCCTTTTTCTCATATCGTTCCATCACTACTAGGTGTTTGTTAAAACTCCATGGCTCGCTCTGCAAAATCCAATTAACATTAGCTTTGTTGTCAAAGGTAAAGAGTATTATATGGTCACCTATTCTGAATCTTGAAGCCATTACGTGCCCTCCACAGTGGAGTGAAGGTTCTTGCTATGACATCAATATTCAGAGCTCGCTTTGTGAGAAACTTTGTTGCAATGCAAAAATCATTGGTTAAATCCTCTTGGTTGAGGCAGCAACCAGGCCCCTCCCTCTCAGATAAAGTTAGGCGGCTCCAATTATGTGTAAGGTCGTCCATTGATTGGTAAAAGGTGTAAAAAACACTCTCGTATTTCCCTAAGCCCTAGAAAAAGAAACCCACTACCCGAGGAATAAGCTTGTTATTCCACGGAGACTAAAGACACCTTCATAATGAAGGGACAACCTATTCTACTACAGCAAAGAATTCAAGCTTCTTTGAGAGAGATACTGATCTTCTTTCTCTTCTTTTTAACTTGGTATTCAAGTTGATCATATATGTTGAGGTATATTGCATTTAAGTTATTATTTTAATTTTTTGAAAAAACTATTAATTTAAATTAACTTTTTTTAGAAGTTAATTTAATTTAAATTAACTTGAAAGTTGAAAGTTGTAACCCCTATAAATGGATGAGCATAGTATGTATTTACTTAAAGACTTAAGAATTAAGATAATTGGTAATATTTTTTTTCATAAAATTGTAATCAATCTATTCATCGCACAAGTATGCTAATTATAACTTTTAAAAAATTACTATTGTTGCCAAAAACCTTATAACTCAATCAGAACTTTGTGGTATTTTTTATGGAAGTGTCTATAGTTTAAATCCTCCTTCCCCAACTATCAAATTATTAAGAAAAAGAAAGAATTTTGTCATTTAAATAGATGTATTTGGTTTTCAAATCAAATACTATTGTTTTCAAATCAAAGAAAAAAGACTATTGTCATTTTAATAGATGTATTTCAAATTTTGAATTTGGTTTTTAAAAAACTATCAAATTATCAAAAAGAAAAGATAATTTTCCTTTAAATTGATGCATTTCAAATTTGGCTTTCTAAAAAGTGAATGGTTAACTAGGTAAACATGAGAAATACTCTGACCACAACATTTTTACAACGTTTTCACAACAAATTCTATATGGCAGGTTGTTACAGGTTGTTATTGGTGGAGTAGAAAAGTAATTTCAGTGGTAAGTTCAAATTAGAACTAATAACAACTAACCACCTATAATTTGTTGTGAAAATGTTATGGACGTAGCACCTTTCGGTAAACATATAGTTGAAAAGTTAAAATCATCAATAAAAACACACACATATATGTTAGTAATATAAATATATATTTATATATATATATATATATATATATCACAATTGGATATTGTAAGCGGGCAAAAATTAATTACCAACTCAAGTTGGATGGAGAGTTAATATGTGACGGCCTAGTACAATTAATTTGTAGAGAATGGGTTTCCAAGGTCAACCTTTGTAAGCCCTTATGGTTTCGTTTAAAGTTAGTAGAAAAACAACAAATTACTAGTAAAAAAGAAGAAGATTTCAATATTAACTCTTCCTCGAGTTAGTCCGAGGATCACTAGTTCATATAATATTCAAGTCTTGGTTACAAAGCTTATAGATGCACAATTGTATGTTTTTCTCTGATTCTCAGTCCCCCAATTCTGGAGTTCCCTTTCCTTATATAGCTATTTGAAGTGCATCTCAGCCTTCCACTTGTACTGCCACTGATCTTCATTTGAATGCCTGTTCCATCAGGGTTTTGCTGGAGGTGGTAGAGTGTGTTGCAAGCTGTGAGGGTACTATTCAGGGGTCATTCTACCATTAATGCAACCAGCTGAGTTGGTGCAGTGCATTGAATGTGGAGGTGATGGTACTTTACCTGGATATTTCCCTTGTTCTTTACTTGTACGTCTTTACCTCCTTCCTTAGTATTTTGTCTTTTGTTCCAGGTGGCTTGCCTAAAGCCTTCCAAGGAATGTTCACTCTTCAGGCTCCTCGGGCGGTTGGCTTCTTCGGTTTCAATACTTGGGTTCTTATCAATGTATTGGGTTAGAACTGATGAGAGGATGGACCCTTCCCTCTCCTCGGGTCGGACCCACTTGGCACTATTCTGTGTTCGAATCTTACCCTTCCCACAGATATATTTTCATATGTTCATACTTAAATTGAATGCTACTAATGTTTATTTTTGAATTTTTTTGAACTCTTTAGAAATATGATTTCGTAGAGTATGCAAATTATCACTACAAAAAAAAAAAAAAAAAAAAAACTGGTCTACAGCCGTGTTTTAAAAATGCAGCTATAGCTCCTAAAAATGTGGCTATAGGTCCATTTGGTCTATAGCCTCGTTTTTAGGCATGACCTATACATCGTGACTATAGGTCCGACAAGTCTATAGCTGCATTTTTTTAAACGTGGCTATAAGGTGTACATTAGCCACATTTTTAAAAATGCGGCTATAAGTCCTCAACCTACAACCGCAATTTTAAAAACGTGGCTATAGGTTTATTTTATTTTATTTTATAATTTGGCTATAGCCGAGTTCTATAGGGTTTTTTTTTTCTTAGCTAAATCATAGATTCCTGCTAGCACTCCTTAGCAATACATAGAATATAGGTTTTGACTTTTTTTTTTTTTTTTTAGGGCTCTACAGCTGCGTTTCTTAAAAACGTGGCTTTAGGTTGGTTATGGCCACGTTTTTTAAACGTGGGTATAGGTCCTCTTTTTTTTAAAAAAAAAAAAAAAAAAAAAAATTGGTTGGACCTATAGCCACGGTTTAAAAACGCGGCTATAGGTCAGATTTTGAAGTCGTGTTTCTTAAAAATGCGGCTTTAGGTTGGCTAAGGCTGCGTTTTTTAAATGAAGGTATAAGTCCTCTTTTATATATATATATATATATATATATATATATATATATATATATATATTCGGTTGGACCATTGGACCAATAGCCATGCTTTGTGAACGCGGCAATAGGCCCAATGCAAAAAAAAAAAAAAAAATGCGGCTAAAATACTTAGAAATGCGGCTATATAGGTTACTTGTAGCCACATTTTTGGAAAGGTGGCTATAGGTCGCATTTGTAGTAGTGATTTTTTGAGTTTCTGCTTTAATTATTTTATACAGAATAGGTTTTTAATAATAAAAAAAATGTTACCCAATTACATTAATTAATGTGTTTTCAAGTATAATGTTAACAAACTTTATATCTTGTCTTTCTTTTAAAAGAGGAGATCTAACTTCGATCCATCAACCAAGGCCTTATAGTTGAATTAACACCTCCGCATACATAAAGTGCTTGAGGGTATAAAAGGAAAGGGTTCTAGCTGCAAGATTAGTATCATATTGTAACTATCTACAAAAAAAACCTTCAATCCATCAGAGGTAGATTAGGATCCTTTATAATGCTTAGGATTTAGACACTTGGATTTGGATTATTAAAATCAAAATATCTTGTTTGGATAGTTTACAAAGGATGAAGGATTTGGATTTGACAAATCCGCCAAGAATTTTAAACTTTAAAATCCTTAAATTTGAAATAACTTCTAAAGTCTAAACCCATAGAGTCTTAGAAATCTATATGACATACTTAAATATTTATGAATTTGGAATTAAGGTATTTCAAATCCACCATTTTAAAATTTAAATCCAAATTCAAATCTAAATTCAAGTATCCAAACACAACCTTAGAGTATTTAGAATATCTTTAGCATGGAGTTTTTTTTTTTTTTATTAAAAAAAAATTATACAGCAAGTTTGAAATGAGTTAATTGCTTTTTTTCCATGTTATCACTAATTTAAACAGACATGCTTTTTTTCCATGTTATCACTAATTTAAACGGACAACAAAATAGTAGTATTAGTTAATGTGGGTTTAAATGTTAATGCCGTACAAAACAACTTTAACCATTAATTTTATAATGGGATTGATAAGACTTCAAGAACTACACAATAGACTTAGCCTAAAACTATAGAGAAATCCACTATTGCTAGATTATGGATTTGTGAGAATTTTAGAAAAAAAGGATTAGAGTATATCTATTGTTTGTAATTAAAAAAAAAGCAAACAATCAGGCCATATGTTACTGTATTATTGCTGCTATTGCCTTCATAAATTTTTTTTTGAGGAAACCGTAATACTTATTAGAACACACAAATACGAAAGTAATATATAGAGTTTTTTTAAACAGGCTTATAATACATTACATAACCAGAGTACCACTACAAAATGACCTAACATTTGTAGTAGTAGCTTGGGGTTATAAGGACTGAAACTCTAACACACACAACCGATGTGGGATAAACATCCCTATATTTTGTTTTTTGAGGAAACAGTAATACTTATTAGAACACACAAACACGAAAGTAATATATAAAGTTTTTTAAACAGGCATATAATACATTACATAACCAAAGTACCACTACAAAATGGTCTAACCTTTATAGTAGTAGCCTGAGGTTATAAGGATTAAAACTCTAACGCACACAACTGATGTGGGATAAACATCTCTATATTTTTTTTTTTAGGAAACAATAATACTTATAAGAACACACAAACACGAAAGTAATATATAGAGTTTTTTAAACAGGCTTATAATACATTACATTGCCTCCATAAATTTGATAGCGACACAATCGGTGTTAGAAATATTGGGCCAACCAAACACAAAAAAGTGCGTGCTCATAAATCATAATAGCCTCATTCCACCCCATTGCCAAATAATTGTATTTCTTGATTTCATATCCTTTGATTGTCGATATAAAAGGGGCAGTGCTAGTGACTCATTCGTGCATAGTATACAATAATCATTTCACATCTCTCTCCCTCTTCTTATCAATTTAATTAATGGGCCGATTGGTTGGGTGAAAAGGGGAGAGAAAATAGGAGAGGCAAAGGGGAATGGGGGCATTTAGCTGGGGTGTAAATCCAAACACGTCTAAAATTTAGAGAGTAAAATTCAAACGCTTCTAAAATTTAGCGGGTAATATTCAAATTTTGAAATGTTAGGGTGTAAAATTCAAACACCCCCAAATTTCAGGGTGTAAAATCTAAATTCTGAAACTTCATGGTGTAAATCCAAACATTCCCAAACTTTAGAGGTGCAATTTGTAATTTAGCCTAAAAATATTTAATAGGGGCATAAGAGTAAATTTATACAATCTACTTTTTCCATCCTCTCACTTTTTTCCTCAAACAAATAAATGAGTTTTACATCCTTCCACTTTTCTACCCTCCCAACCAAATACCTTGAGAGAAAACTAAAATCTCTTCTATCATCTCACTTTTTTATTGCCTCCAATTTTTTTATGGATAGAAAATAGTGGGAGAATGGAAATGTGGGATAATAAAAAAAAATTTTAGTTTTTCCTCATGTGTGTTTTGTTGGAGTGATGAAAAAGTGGAAGGATAAAAAACTCTTTTACTTGGTTGAAAAGAAAAATAAGAGGATGAAAAATGTAGTTTGTACAAATTTACAAATTAGAGAAAAAAATGGTTGAACCAAAAACAGAAAACCAAAATAAATTGGGAAAAAAAAAATAAAACATCAAAAAAGAAAAAGAAAAAAAGGAATGAGAAGTAAAAGACAAAAACCAAAGAAAGATAAGTAGAAGACCAAAGGAAATTAACAATAAATAAATGAAATAAATGAGTAACAGAAGAGATAGAAAAACCAAAAGAAAAGTAAAAGAAATAAGAGATTAAGGTGTGTTTGGTTTAGGAATTTCCATAACTTAATTCTCAGTTTCCATAATTCATAATTCAAAAATGGTGAGACCCATGACAAAAAGGTTGTTTGGCAAACGATAACTCTGTTTCCATAACTCTATTTCCATCACTCAATTCTCTGATTTTTGAGTTATGAGTTATGGAAACTGAAAACACATTTTGGCTGTTTTCAGTTTCCATAACTTATAACTCAATGACAATATTGTAATTAAACACACATAGGGACCCACAAACAGTACACAGTCGCAACTTTTGACCACTTTTGACTTATTTATTTATTTATTTATTTTTTCCTTTCTTCTCCTGGTTGGCTGTTCGGTTCTTTTTTTTTTTTCTTTCACTTCGGTCTGTTATGGGTTTCTTCTCTCTCTCTTTTTTTTTTTTTTTTTTTTTTTGTCTTCTTTCACTGGTTCGGTCTTCATGTCCTTTTTTTTTTAAAAAAAAAAAAGCCTGCAATGAGTGACAAGTATGAGACCCACAAATAGTGTGAAAAATATTGAGTGATGGAAATTGAGTGATGGTGCCAAACGGGTGTAGTATTAAAGTGATGAGTGATAAGTGATGAGTAATGAGTGATGAGTGAAAAGTGATGAGTGATGGAAATTGAGTAATGAAAATTGAGTGATGAAAAAAAAAAACCAAACAAGGCCTAAATTCTATAAGGATGTGGTGTAAAATCTATGTTTTACTCCTCTAATCCCAACATATCACATCATCTTATTATATATTTAAGAATAAGCACAACCGCACCCAATTAATTCTAATACCTATATATAAATCCAACCAAATTAGAAGTTTATTGAGATATTATTAGATGTAGTAAGGTGTATTGAATTTTAAGTAAAATGCTAATATGACAATCTCTTATTGGATGGTGTAAAGCCCATATTTTACACCATCTAATAAGAGATTACCACATCAACATTTTAATTCGAATATTTTGTGCTGGTTTTCTCTTCAGTGTTTTCCCCAATTTGGGAATAAAACATTTTGGTGGACCAAAAAAAAAAAAAAACTTGGCCCCACCAATTTTCCATCATCTCATTTTCTCAAACTAAGTGTGCGTTTGGATACCACTTATTTTGCTGAAAACTGAAAACAATAAAAAAATAATTTCTGGTTACTGTTTAATACTGTTCACTACTGTTTAGCATTGTTCATTGGCCTAAATACATTGTTCATGTCCCATAAACAGTGCATTAAGCGCTGGTAAAAAAAAAAAAAAAAAAAAAAAACCAAAAACCAAAAATGCCAGACACGCTAGATGTGGACGCAAACCAAACAAACACTAAATCTATAAAATCAATTTTCTCTGTACTTTTTGCTTCCCCATTTTCCATCCACCTATAAAATCTTTTCAACCAAATGGACACAGCATTCAGACGGCAGATATTGTGTATTTTATTTTTATACTTAACAAATACTACAATTTAAGAACACTTGCATCAGTCAATGTCTAATAACATAAGGACCAAATTTGCACATCTAAATCCAAAAAATCACCCACATTAAGGATTCGTTTGGTAAGAGATTTCTAGTAACGTTGATTAAGTGTTGTGAAAATATGTGTGTGAAAAAGTGTTGTGAAAATATGTGTGTGAAAAAGTGTTGTGAAAATATGTGTTGTGGTGTTTAAACAATGAAAACTATTGTTTAAACAAGGTTACCAAACAGGCCATAAGTCTCAATAATATTTCGCACCGACTTTCAACAACAAGCATTATCACAGCTACCATACTAGCACTGTACTACCAGCGTCACACCGCCAGAAAATTACAATGAATGAATTGAGCCCAAGGAAAAAAAGATGGCGGAAATATGTCCAAGAACTTTAACAAAGAAAAAACAGCTTTCGGAAGACATTTGAGGCTTCAATCATCTTTCTGATATCATCCAGTACTGCCTAGAAACTGAATGTCACAACACACAAGTATGCAGTGATAGAGAAGAGTAATGAATTTCACACCTCCTGAGTTTGTAGTTTATTGATTCTTACATGAGCCCACCACAACTATTTTTATAATAAGTTTCACACCTCCTAAGTTTATAGTTTATTGATTCTTACATGGGCCCACCACTTTGGTGCGCCTCTAGACTTATTACTTATTAGATAGGGAAAGAGATTACTCTTTGGATGCTCAATTCATCAAAAACAATGCAGTTAAATTAAAAAAACAATGCAATTAAATTCATAACAATATCAGTTCTAATTCTGAGACTGATAAAGAGGGGACAGCCATTTAAATCAAACATCAGAACAATTTAGACAAAAACCAAAATAGACCAAATTCTTAACATGATATTGCCTCAAAAGTAACAAAACTGTTAACACCCTAGCCAACTAGCTTTTTTCTCTAAGCTTCAGCCTTCTTTCTTCTGAACAAGCTTCTCTATTAAATCAGCTGCTTCTTGGACTGTTGTTATGTTCTGAGAGCTTTCCTCCTCAACGCTGATATCAAATTCTTCCTCCAAACCCATTACTATTTCCACCTGCATTAGTAGTTTTGTTTGTTAATCATCATATCAAGTTGATTAAAATAAATGATATCAAGTCTAAGTCAAGCAAAAACTAAGTGCTCTGCCCGTCAAACCTGCAAGAGTGCAAGTAGAAATTTTCCAAACAACCCCATTATAAAAAAGCTGTTAAATAAGCTTGTACCAAATAAGCAGAGTCAAAGTCAAGCAAAAACTGAAGTGCTGAATTGACTTATACCGTATCAAGAGAATCAGCACCAAGAGCAGCGAACTTGGACTCTGGGGTGAGTTCAGTCTCATCAGACAATGCTAGCTGTTTCTTCACTATCTCACAAACTTTCTGTACTGTCTCGGGCTTGGCCTGCCACATTCATAATTTCCAAAAGATTGTTTGGTAGATACGCATGCAGAAACTCATTTATTAAAAAAAAATCAAAAGTATACAGGGAAAGTGAAATACCGCACAGCAAACATTGAACCTCGAGGTCCTCAAAGAAGGGTAAACATTCTTGGTCCAGACTACTCTAACCATGTTCAGTGCTGAAGTCCCATCAGTCTTCTGCAAAAACAGCATTTTTCCGATGTCCAAATTTGCAAATTGTTAATGGCAATACATCTCATTCTCTTTTATTTATTAAGGAGGTGTTTCATAGAGTAGTTTGAGTAATATTATTTGGGTGTTTTTGATATATGTATGGGTGAAAAAGTGTGTGAAAAAGTGTGTAAAAATATGTGTAATGTTATTTAAAATACTCAAAAGTAAGTTTGAACTTACCTACCAAACACCCCCTAAAACTCCCTAATTTGAAGTGCTTTGTCCTGTATTCTAAATGAAAGATTTATAAATTATTGATTGTCCCAAAACCATAAGATTGTTAAGAAATAGTGAATTTTCACTTTATCATTATTTTAACCATGAGCAGTGACCACTACTAAAAAATAAGATCACCTCTTTAAGAGAAATAATATGTTCACAATATTTTTACAACAAATTATGGGTGGCAGGTTGTTACTAGTTGTTATTGTTAGGTTAAAAAAGTAATGTCAGTATTAAATTCAAATTTGAACAAATAATAACTAACCACCCATGATTTGTTGTAAAAATATTGCAAAAATGTTGTGGACGTAGCACTTCTCACCTCTTCGATAATGCATAAGGCATTTGGTTCTATTGTTTTTTTAGTGGTAAGTTAAACATGCACTAAGTAGATTTTGAACCGATACCTAAAATGAGACATGTATGTTTGACATCTATTTATTTAGTTTTTTGCTGAAAATATATTTTGAAAAAATGAGAAAAAAAAAATGAGATTTAAAAATAATGTACATAAAAGCTGAACCGAATGAGAGATGTCTCGTATGAGACGGAGCTTATTAACCAAAATCAATTAATCCCCACTCAGAGAGGAGAAAAAAAAAACATCTTATTCGAATTCAAAAGTACACATGATTTACCTTATTCATTCCACGCTATAAAATGGAAAAAAGTTTTGGATATCTTTAGGGAACAAAAACCATAAGCAATAAAAAACCTCAAAAAGTGAACAGATCTGAGATATACACATTAAGAGTTTAATATGTAAATGAACATATGAAAGTAAATATACCCGGTTATTGTTGAAGCAGGGCTTTAGAAAAGCTCCAAAGCTAACAGAAGTAGCGGAGACAGTGGCCATTGGAGTTGTAGCTGAGGAAACCAACGTGAGGTTCCAGGGACGATAAACAGCAAGAGCGAGCGAGCGAGTTGTGAACAGATTTAGCAAGTGGGCGTAAACAAACAAACAAGTTTTTATAAGGGAAAGGCCGGAGTCTCTTTTAGCCGTTGGATTTGGATTTGTGGGATTTTGTTGGCTCTACTCGTGTGAGACAAACTCACAAAAGCAACTACTATCCTTTATAAAAAGTTTCGCTCCAATTATGTTTGGAATAATCTCATGTAATTAAAAATGATCATTTCATATAGCGTTTTAATTGCATAATTTTTTTTAAGGCAAATGTTAGGCTATGTTTGGTAATTGTTTTTTTTTTTTTTTTTTCTCAATTTTCTGTTTTCAATGAAAATTTTCTTTTCCTGTGGCAAAAAACTTGTTTGGTAACTTATTTTAGGCAAAAATCAAAAAATATTTTCTATTTTCATATTACGAAGGAAATTGAAAATAGGTCTTAGCTGTACGTTTTTATTTTTCAGTTTTCAAAGGCTTTATAAAACACGGAATAGACAAGACCCTACATGCTAGTTTAATAAACCAGCACATTGGTTTGTGCCACATGAATAACAAAATATTTTTCTATCTAATATATTTTTCGTTCTCTTTCCCGCACTTCCACTTTTTATCTATCATTTTTTAGTGTCTAAAATTATATTTCCTCTCCAATCCCACGTATCTGAACCCTTATATCTACCTCTGCGCCTCCACTTCCTCACAGAGGCATTATTGAAAACCTTGATTGAGAGAACCACTTGTGAGGTAAGTGCTTGATCTTCACTGGATTCTCCTTCATGGTTGCCTTTTGTTCTTCATCAGATTCTACCATTCTTTTTCTTGTCCTTTTTCTCACTCTCCTTTTCTAATTTTAGATTTTTTTTTAAAATTTTTTGTGCGCGTGATTTAGTAGGTCTATGCGGGTCTTTCACAGTTTTTGAAGAGCTTCATAATTTCAAGGAGCCAATCACTCAGAGGTACTAGGTACATACGTTTCTTTTATTTTTGCTTTCTTGTTTTTGCTTTTTTGGGCTCCTTTCCTTTTTTTTCTTTGATTATGGATTATTACGAAATTACTAGAGCTAATTTGTGTTTGGTCTATCCTGTTATTGTTGAGTGTCAATTGTTAATGTGAGGTTAATGGTTATTATCAAATGGGTATTTTAATTTGTGTTTCAGATGAATCTGTCCAGCGGCGCCATGTATAATCTCATGCCATAAAATTGTACACGCAAGATAGAAATTAATATCCTAACGCGTCTCTACCTCATGAATCTATTTGAATTACATAAAAATTTTTGAATAAGAATAAATAGAATTTAAAAAAAAAAAATAGCCAAACAAAACAAAATTCATCTTATTCAAAAACAATTACCAAAAAAATTTCCTGAATTTTGTTATTGGAAATGTTTTTTTCATTTCAACTAACCAAACGTGTTTTTCATTTTGAAAACAGAAAAAATTATTTTTTTCTTTTTTCTTTTTCCCTTAAAAACAAGAAAACAGAAATAGAAAATGAAAACAGTTACCAAACATGACTTTAGATGCTTGTTAAGATTAAAATAATGTGGGTCTCACTTAATAAAAAAATTGGATAAATGAGAGGGAAAAAAAAAAAAAGCACGGCTGGAAAGAATAACTTTTCTTCTTTGGAGAAAATTGTCCTCTTAATACATTTACCTCCATTTCACTTTTTATTTCCCACCAAATCTTATTTTACCAATATTTTACTATCCGCTTTTTTTCACCTTACCAATATCAAACTCAATTTCTCCCCTTTACCAATATCAAAGAGAAGAAGACATGAAGAAATGCCAATGAAGGATTGAGGAATAATTGAACAAGGTACCATTATTGTATTTTATTTGATTCATAGTTATTTTTTAAAAATAGGATAAAATTAATATGATGTTAATTTTTATTTTTAATACATGTATGTTGTAGCACCAATGGATGGGAATATAGTTGCAAGTAAGACTCAATACTTTGCTCCAAAAGATTGTTTTGACTTAAATGAACCACTTCAAGAAGGTATTATAAATTATTTTATTTGTAATTTACATTTCATTTATCATAGAATATGATGTTTATTTTTTTTAAACTCTTGTTTTAATATAGCTCCAAAATTAATATGATGTTAATTTTTATTTTTAATAAATTATGTTATAGCACCTGTACGGACAGCCCAACACAATGTATTTGTTAGAGAGTGGATCTTACAAGAGAGAACGTTTCGGCAAATCAAATATGGGTCTTAATTAAAAAGGGTTAAACCAGTTAGAAAAACACCATAATGTGAGAATGGCACTCCTTGGTCAAGTCCGAGGATGAGTTGTTCTTATATTGACTCAAGCTTTTTCTAAGTACAAGGTGTTCTTTCTTTTTCCCAGAGATTACATGCCCATTTTTCATGGAGTCCATTCCCTTATATAGTTTTACTCTTTTTGATCTTAGCCTTCCACTTGTTGATTATGTAGGTGATCCCCTAGATGCTTGTCCCATCAGAACCCTCCTGGAAACTTTTTATATAGCTGTAAGACTAAACATCACTGTTCGGGCGTCATTTTCACATAAATGTGGCCAGTTGTGTTAGGACTCTTCAAGCTATCTATGATTTAACACTAAGAAAGGAATTTTCTGGTTGATTTCAAGGACAACCGGGCCTCCTCAAGAAAGGATGGAGATTAGGAATGGTTAAGAACTAAGAATGCATCATACTATTTATTAATCCTTGCTTCACATTACAATCCTCTCTTATTCTCTCATGCATTGCCTTCTAACTACCAAGTAACTAACTAATCAATACTAAGCAACTAACTAACTGCCTAACTGCCAAGGACATCAGCACATGCTTAATACAATCAGCACATGCTTAATACAATCAACACATGTCTAAATACAATCTCAGCACATGCTTCTAATCCAATACAATTGCTATACAATACAATACAACTATACAATATAATGCAGCTAGCTCTCTATCAATACCACCCCCCATAAAACACCTTGCCCACAAGGTGAGGGAACTGCTTAGAAAGAGAATGCAGTGGCTCCCAAGTGGCATCTTCTGTAGAACCACCTTGCCACTAAACCAACAACTCAGTGATGACCCTTGATCAAAAAGTGAGCTCCCTTCTGTCCAAGATAGCTACTGGTTCAAGGTTGAGAACTCCCACATCATTCACAGCTGGTAGAGTAGGAATTGGAAGGTATGTTGCCCCAATTACTTCTTAAGACAAGAAACATGGAAAACTGGATGAATTCTGGACTCAGGAGGCAATAAGTTCTTGCCTAGAATGCAGCTGCCTATCCACAGCCTCAACCTTAGTGGTACCAAGGATAATCAAGGAGTTTAAGGGGAGGGACTCCATATAAAGCCTCAAAGGGAGTGCATTTAGTTGAGATATAATAGTTAGTATTGAACCAATACTCACACAGTGGTAACCACTCGACCCCACTAACCATCCAAAAGACATTTATTCTTAGACTTTTCTAGTCTGTCAGCCAACAAATATATGCATCAGGAAAACAGACCAAAAGTAAGTGGGAGAGCTCAATATTATTTATTCCATACAGCCAACATCTTTGTTATCCCCTCTAATGCCAAATTACATAAGCGTAGGACTTAAACATAGGGCCCTGAGGCTAAGTCCAATATAACATACAGAAGCAACACCATTCAATGTTCAAGAGTCCTTTACCAGTATAATATAACATGATCCAATCCCATCATTGATAACACCAGTCTCTCATCAATTAACAATACAACACACAATTTATACCAATTCAAAACAAAGCACTTAGTAGATTTACATAACTACAACATTTTTATAAAAAAAAAAAGATAGTACCTTGATATTAGGCTTCACAGCAACAATGATCCCATCCTTCACATAAACATCAGCAACCTCCTCTCTATGAGCATTCACAACAGTTCCCCCTTTAATCAATATCTTTGACGATGAAGACGAAACCCCACATGACGATTCACCATACTCAATCCCAGCATCACAAAACTGAAACCATTTTTTTTTTCAAAAATAATAAAAATTACATAACATAATACTCCAGTTTGGTTAAAAAAGAAAAACCCAGAAAGTAAAAATGGAACATAGTCATAGTTTTGTTTCTGTTTTCTAATCGTTGATTGAATTATGAATATAAGTGAGTTACATGTTCAACCTTATTTCTTTATGACATAAAGCACAGTTGACTCCAGCAGAACTTCACTTTGAAGAAACTAAAACAAGTAAACCACAACCCAAAAAAAAAAGCCCCCATAAATATCAAAAGGGGCCAAGTTTTATCTTTTCTTCTATGTTCCATGGTTTTCTCAACAACCCAGAAGTTTTTTTTGCAGAAGAAAAAGAAAAGTTGAAACGAGACTGAGTATGGAGATGAGAGTTGAAGAAAAAGTACCTGGTTTGATTCAGTAATGGAAGAGAAGGTGAAGAGAAGAAGGAGAAGGAGGAGGAGTGGTTGGGTTTTGAAACCGGACTCCATTTCTGATTGAGTGTGAGATTGAGACTGAGCTCTCTACAAGAACAACCGAAAGACTTTTGGATCACACGAGTATATATAAAGGAAGAGGATCAAATGATCATATCCATATAAAGATTCTCTATTTGACTTTAAGGGCCTTAACCGTATACGTTTCAAATCTCAGGAATTCGAATTTCCAAGGTTTTATGACGTTTGTGTTTGTATGTGGATTTTTGTGACCCCGATTGTCAATGTCGTTCTTGAAAATCTGTTTGCTTTGTCAGAATTTACTAATTTTCACCATTATCTTGATTATGAGACTGTTGAGAGAGACCACTTCTTTTGGGCATATTATACATTATAACTTGAAGGCCCAATACCCATAGTCAATTGCAGACATCACAGCCCATATTACACAGCCATCATACACCCACGAAGCTAACATCTAATCATTCTAACCCATGACCCAAATCCATGGAAAGCTTTAAGTCTGCATCAAGGGAGGAAGTAGTCTAGCATGTAGGCAGAGCCAGCACAAGGCCTAGACAACTTAAGCTTAGGGCCTTAAGCCCCAGAAATTATAGAATCCTCTGGTGAATCATGTCACTTGTCCACCATTCCACTAAAAAACTTTCACTTGTTTAAAATTGCTGAGTCAGTAATTAATTTTTGTTTAAAAAAAATTTTTAACTAACAATTTTAAACAAGTGGAAGTTTTTTAGTAGAATGATGGACCACATCACTTGTCCACCATGTGAAACTTACAATTTCTCCTTAAGCCCCCACCATAAAAAAAATTTCTATCCCCAAGGAAAAAAAAAAAAAAAAAAAAGCATCATCCCTGTTGTAAACGACCCTAAATTTTATATAAAAAATATATATGAATTTTTTCAAATAGTGTACACTTTTTTTTGGGTAAATTCTACTCTCATATTCTGAAATTTGGGCTAATGCCAATCAAAACTAAGATTTTTCAAAATTTACCAATTTAGTCATTAAAGCCAACTTAATCCCTAAGACAGCTAAAAAAAATGACTCACAGGCCTAACAGTTTTTAGGGACTAGGTTGGCTTAAAGAACCAAATTGGTATGTTTTGAAAAGTCTTGGACCTGATTGGTATTAGTCGAATTCTCAAGGTAAGTGAGTAGAATTTGCCTTTTTTTTCTTAGTGATGTTAAAGGATGCCACAAATTTTACTGTATACTTATAAACTGACATGTCACCAATCACAAAAAATTAATTCAAATATTCATTAATTACGTAATTGAAGTTCATTAATCACAATTATTAACATATCATATTGTGAACATTTTGTGGTACCTTTAGCATTTTCTTTTTTTTTCCTTTTTTAATAAGGCTTTCAAAATATGAGACTAATAGAGACCTAACCCAATTGAAACCCTAAAATACTTCAAAAAAAAGTTGCAAATGTGTTAGATCATCAATGATAATTAATCTCTCCTAATAGTTTGAGACTTTAACTTTTATAAACTAATCTCCTACAACGCCACACACAAAATAATATCTATCTTTGTCTCTTAAAAATTAGATTGCAAATTTACTTAACTATGTATCATCGTAGATAAAGTAATATTCTTTTTAAAAAATAATATATATATATTTTCTCTTTGTTAAAATTTATGTTTCAACTATAATATTCAAGTCTCTTTATGAAATTTACATTAGTTTTAGTTAGAATTATTCATTAAATTATGTATTTAATGCATCAAATTAACCTCAATTGGAGTAGTATTTGATAATTTTATTTAATTAATATTTATATATAAAAGGCCCCACAAAAATCTTTCGCCCTAGACTCCCAATTATGTTGGGCCGGCCTTGCATGTAGGGGAGTGATTTTGGATGAGTAGTAGAATTCATTGTTATTCTCCTTGTTAATATGAAAATTCTTAGGTACTCTAGGAGTTTAGTAAAATTGTGTTTCCTTGTCTCATATTCATGATGGACCCCACCATGAATTTAATGAGTGGTATCATGAATGTGAGAGAATGGAGCATCATTTATACCTACTCTCAGCAAGTGAAACAACATTTCTAACTTGCAAACCATTGGGCCATGCACATCTTATTGGTCAAGAATGAAAAATTAATAAATATAAACCAATTTAAATATCAAATTTATTAAAAAAATTAAATGACACATCACGGTTTGATCTCGGTTGAATCTTGGTTCGACTTCAAAAACCTTGAACCTCTCCTTTTCTCGGTTCATTAAACGGTTCAGGTTTCAAAACCATGATAATTTCCCAACTATGCTTGAATTTTACCTATTAAAAAAACCATATAATTTCCCAACTAAACTAAGTCTTTCAAGAAGATTAAAAATCAATTGCTATGTCATCAATCAAAAGTTTAAATTTCAAATTTTTGTGGTCTAAAATTTTGCATAAAAAACAAGTTTATTGATCAACTAGTAAATAACATCCAATTTGAACAAAATTTAACATACGAGTTATGAACAATAATAAACATACAATTCAGCAGTTAGATTTTCAAAATTCACGTCTAATAAAAAATATATGAGGAGTTTGAAGGATTTCTCTCTTGGAGAGAAACCTTTTCCTTAATTATTTGCGAAGAACAGACCTATTATAGTGAGCTAACATATTTGGGGTGTGAGTTTCTCCAGAAGAGGTTTTGTAAGCACATTTTGAATTTATTTTAATGAGTCTATTGTGAGGATAGAAAGGTAGGAGGAAAGGTAAGATTCTTATTTTCTATAATTTGTTTGGTAGGCATACTTCATTCTCAAATACCAAAATCTATACAGTTTTTTAAAATATCAAATAATTTAGAAGCCAAACCACAAGTATAAAGAGGGTTGGGGAGGGGGGGGGGGGTGTTTACAAAATATTTAGTTGATAAATGTCCAAAGTAATCTTACAAAACATTCACTTTTACAAAAATCATTTTAACTAAAAGATTTCACAAGTCACATCTATGAGACCATTCCCAAGATTTCTGTGTTCTCTAAAAGATACCTATTTGAGATCCTTGTATATGCATATCCTCTCAAGGTCTCAATTTTAATCCAATACAATTGCTATACAATACAATACAACTATACAATATAATGCAGCTAGCTCTCTATCAATACACCTCCCTTAAAACACCTTGCCCATAAGGTGAGGGAACTGCTTGGAAAGAGAATGCAGTGGCTCCCAAGTTGCATCTTCTGCAGGATCACCTTGCCACTGAACCAACAACTCAATGGATCCATATGATTGCTTTTATAGAGGGAGGAATGAAAATCCCTATGGGGAGGGTGACTAGGGATTTTCTAATTGCCCATAGACTCTGCCCGACCCAATGCTCCCCAAACTTATTTAGGATATTAGGTAGTGTGGACGCCCTTAATGAAAAGATGGGGGTAAACCTCACCCATCATGACGTCAACTGGGTGTATAACTGCCAACACCTTAAGAGTATGGGGTACTACATCAAAACTAGGGTTCCTGAAGTCAGACTTATCTCGTGTCTCCCCGAATCTAACAAGGGCATGGACCAAGATTTTTTGATAGTCTCGGGTGAGTGGCATGACGGTCTTCATTGTCCGACACGAGAGGGGCAACTAGGTGGGGTGTTTTAGGTTTAAGTACCCTTTTTTTTGTAACAACGAACACTTTAATTTCAATGTCTCTTCTTTCTTTTCTTATAGTTTTAGAAAGTCCTTTTTCTAATTATACTTTTGTTTTTCGGATTTCTGCAGATAAGAATTTCACAGCCCCCAATTTCAACTTTGTTAATGAACCCGATCTCACCAGGATACTCCGATCCGAGATCTTCCTCCATACGGACGAACAGCTGTGCGCTGCTCACATCATCCTCGGATATAAGCCCATCTTGGCCATTTTTCAATCCCCCAAGTACGTAATCAAGGTGAAGGATCCCCGACTGTGGCAAATCAACATCGTAGTACCTGGGTTTCTTGCTAGCCCTCCACTTGAAGGTACCCCACCAGGTTGAGTTACCCACCTAGTGCGTTACTAAGGAAGAAGCAACCTCCTTACATTCAACTCTCGAAGTAGAAACAGTTAGAGTAATTGAAGTTCTAGACTTTGAAGAAGATTTCGAGGTCTTTGATCAACTGCTTCCTACAGAGTCCCCAGGCGCCACTTTCAGACATCTACCTTCCGCCCAAGTTAGTAGCAGCCAAGAACCGTCTGACATACCAGAAGCTATAGTGCTTTAACGCAGAAAGGACACCAGTCTCCTCGAGCTGCTAGAATCACATGTAGGGGGGTCCACACCCGAGGTAGCCGTCCAACCTTGGCCCCCCACTTTTCTTCCTATCCATACTTCCCCTTCTGAACAGCCAGAAAAGAAAAGGAAGAGGGAGAAGAAGGGTAAGGAGACGTTCGAGAAGGGTGAAATTGCCTCAAAGGACCTCGAGCCCCAGAAAGGAGCAAAGATTTCTAAAGGAGCATAGAGAAAAACTGGGGTAGAGGGCTCGGGCATGGAGGTGATCTCTGAGCGCCATCCCAAAGTTCCGATTTGGAACCCATCACTTGAATTGGATGGAGCCCCACTCTCGTTGGATTCTTCCATCAGGGATTTCCAAAAGGAAAAGGCGGGCTACGTGGCTGACGCTCTAGAGCAGCCCCTGCTCCTACCCCAAGACATGGCCGATTTGAGGACCCTAAAAAAGCACGAGGTCGTCTTGACTCTAAAAAGGGACTTGGCAATGGTACGTCCTTCCATTTATTTTATGTATCACACACATATATATTTTATACTTCTGGACTATTTCTCACATTATTACTGTTTTCCAGGCAATCCAAACAACCAACATCGCTGAGGAATGAGTGGATCGGGCCCATGCCCAGTGCAAAGACGAGAAGGCATGTCGAATAGCTGCCGTCAAGATGCTGGCCATGGCCGAAAAAAGGATTAAAGACCTCGGCACAAAGTTGACCGAGGCATATAGAGAGTGAAAAAGCGCTGAAGTGGCCTTGGCCGGCGCTGAGAAACAAGCCGAGGATCAACGTTAGCAGCTTTGCAAGGCTGTGAAGCAATTAGCCTTTGCTCGCGAGCAGATTGAGACTCAGAAGAAAGAGCTGGAAAAGAAATAGGAAGCTTTCGCTTAAGCTGAGCAGTCCGATTATGACACTGGGGTGAAGGAAACAGAGGACGCTTTAAGAGCCCAGGTCACAGGAGTCTGCCGAGGTTATTGTCTTCAAGTATGGATTGAGGCATTGAACTTGGCCGAAGTAGAAGCTTCCTCGGATCTGAGAAAGACGAAAAATATTTTCTACCCTTCAGCGCTGCGAATAGCAGCCCCACCAGCCTCCCAAGAAACCACTGCTCCTAAAGCTCTCACAACCACCCAATTTGCTCCCAAGGCTTCTACAACTGTTCAACCTGCTACCAAAGCCTCTACCATTGCTCAATCTACTGCCAAAGCTTCTGCAGTTACTCAACCTGCTGGTGTGGGTACCACAAAAGCCACTTCGGAACCCAAAAAGGCATTAAAAGAAAAAAGGGTTTCCCAAGGAAAGGAGGATGAGGACTCAGAGCCACCACCAATAACTAAGACTGATCCTCCACCATCCACTGGCAGCTAAGACCCCACTGCTCCTTAGTACTTTTGTTAATTTGTCTGTTTTTTTTGTTTGTTTGCTGTTTTTAGAAAGATAATGACGAAGAGTGCAATGTACTCCCCTTATTTTACCAAGGGAAGATCCCATGATTTAATGAAAAGTTTCGTTTCCTTCAAAGTATGTTCTACTATTACACATTTTTTTTAAAGCATAATTCACATTGTTAACAATCTTATCTTAATCATGGTTATGTTTGAACTTATGAAAATGAAATGTAGGTCCCCAAAGATTGTCAACTGACACATTGTTCCAGCGTACGCACATAAACCCAAGCAACAAAGCAAAGAAATACCTAATGAAATACTTATGTACTTGAGACTTAATCAAATAAACAATGTTAATGTGCCTGAGGTGTATAATCCGAGGAGCCATGCATAACTGAAATTATGTTTATCACTTAAACAAATAAAAAGTATTAATTTACCCAAAGTAAGTGGTTCAAGGAACCAGACATGACCGAGGTTCTGTTTAACACTTAAACAAATAAAAGCATTAATTTACCCAAGGTATGTGGTCTGAAGAGCCAGGCATTTCCGAGATTCTGTTTAACACTTAGAGAAATAGAAAGCATTAATTTACCCAAGGTATGTGGTCTGAGGAACCAGGCATGACCGAGGTTCTGTTTAACACTCAAGTGTTTCCATTGGGTAGACAAAAGAGTAGATTTAACTACTTGGAACCAGGCATGACCGAGGTTCTGTTTAACACTTAGAGAAATAAAAAAACATTAATTTACCACAGGTATGTGGTCCGAGGAACTAGGCATGACTGAGATTCTGTTTAACACTTAGAGAAATAAAAAGCATTAATTTACCCAAGGTATGTGGTCCAAAAAATCAGACATGACCAAGGTTCCGTTTAACACTTAGAGAAATAAAAAGCATTAATTTACCCAAGGTATGTGATTCGAGGAACTAGGCATGACTGAGGTTCTATTTAACACTTAGGGAAATGAAAGTATTAATTTACCCAAAGTATGTGGTCTGAGGAACCAGGCATGATCGAGTTTCTGTTTAACACTTAGTCAGATAAAAAATATTAATTTACCCAGGGTATGTGGTCCGAGGAACCATGCATAACCGAAGTTCTGTTTAACACTTAGGGAAATAGGAAAGAGCTTAGGCAGTAATAATCAAGATAAAAGACGGCAAGATTGCCTGTCATTAATAATAGTACATTCGAAGGTTATTTACATTCCACGGACATGGTACAACATTTTTATCTAAATCCTTCGAAAAATAAGCTCCTATCCCAGCCACTGAAGTGATGCGGTATGGCCCCTCCCAGTTAGGTCCTAGTTTTCCCCAGGATGGGTTCTTTGTAGTTCCCACCACCTTTCATAACACCGAATCCCCCGGTGCTAATGGTCTAATCGTAACTCCCATATCATACCCTACTTAAGCTTTTGCTGATAATGTGCCAACTAGACCATGGCCACTTCTCTTTGTTCGTCGATTAAATCCAAGCTCTTCTGTAGTAATTGATCATTGTTGTCGGGAGTGAACAGGCTTGTCCTTAATGTTGGAAACCTGGTCTCCAAAAGGATTACGGCCTCGGAACCATATGTCATGGAAAATGGTGTTTCCCCAGTTGAATGGCAAGGAGTTGTCTGATATGTCCAAAGAACATATGGGAGCTCTTCAACCCATTTACCCTTTGCTTTATCTAACATTTTCTTGAGCCCATTAACTATAACCTTATTAACTGCTTCAACCTGCCCATTCCCTTGCGGATAGGCTAGGGTTGAGTATCTATTCCTAATGATAAGTTCACAACAATACCTCCTGAAGGCCTTGTTGTCAAATTGAAGCCCATTGTCCGAGATAAGAGTATGGAGAATCCCAAATCGGGTAACAATATTCTTCTAGACAAAATTTTTCACATCAACATCCCTGATATTAGACAATGGCTCAGCCTCAACCCACTTTGTGAAGTAATCCGTTCTAACAAGAAGCCACCTTTGGTTTCCCACAGCTTTGGGAAATGGCCTTACAATATCCAAGTCCCATTATGCAAATGGCCATGGACTAGACAAATGATTCAATATGCCCCCAGACTGATGAATGTTTGGAGTAAACCTTTGGCACTGATCACACTTTTTAACATAATCTTATGCTTCTTTTTGCATACTTGGCCACCAGTAACCTTGAGTAAGAGCCCTATGTGACAATGATCTACCTCCTGTATGACTTCTACAGATTCCTTCATGCAGTTCCTCCAAAAGTGGCTCCACCACCTCGAGACGGACACAAAGTAAGTACGGTCCTGAAAAAGAGGGCTTATATAATCTCTGTTCCTCGGACAGCCAGAAACGTGGAGCTTTTCTTCGTATTTTCTCTGCCTCTCCATTTTCAAGAGGTAACGTTCCTTCTTTCAAGAATAAAACTATGGGGTCCATCCAACTGGGACCAACCCTTATCTGATGTACTCCGACCTTCATCACTTCCAGCTCGGCAGACCTCGATAAATCCTTGAAGAGGATGGCCTAAGGAAGACCTTGCTCAGAAGAGGTTGCCAAGGTCGCCAAAGAGTCTGCATGAGTATTCTTGCTCCTCGGAACTTGCTGTATGGAGAAAGACTCAATAACAGACTGTAGTTGCCGAGCTTTACCAAGATATCCCTACATCCTATGGTCCCTGGCCTCCAGCTCACCTTTAACTTGCGCAACAATTAACCTCGAATCCGAAAAGACCTCAACAACTTTTCTACCCAATTTCTTCACCATGACTACGCTAGTCAACAAAGCCTCATATTCAGCCTCATTATTAGTGGCTGAAAAGCCCAACCTCAAGGATTTCTCAATAGTAATCCCCTCTGGGGACATTATCACTATCCCAACTCCAGACCCCCTTTGGTTAGCTGCCTTATCAACGTAAAGCTTCCAAGTTGGATGTTTGTGGGCAGAAACTGTTAGAACCTGTACCTCTCCTAACTTTTCCTCATCGGTTCCAAACATTACCGGGCATTCAGTAAATTCTGCCACCAAGTCCACAAGAACTTGCCCTTTAATAGTAGTATGAGGCATGTACTTTATATCAAACGCTCCCAAAATCGTCCCCTATTTGACGACTCTTCCCGTATGATCAGATCTCTGAAGTAATGACTGCAAAAGGAGTTGAGTAAGGACAACAACGGTATGTGCCTGGAAGTAGTGAGGGACCTTTCTTGTTGCATGCATTATGGCCAAAATGGCTTTCTCCAATGGCAAATAACGGACTTCTGCCTCTTGCAACAACTTACTCACATAATAGACTGGTTTCTGTACCCCATTGTCCATCCTTACCAAAACCAAACTCACTACATGACACATCACTGCAATGTAGGCAAAGAGGACTTCTTCCTTTTTAGGTCTGGACATAATAGGTGGTCAAGATAGATAATCCTTTAATTCTTCAAAGGCGAGGTTACGCTCTCCAGTCCACTCAAATCCCTTCCATTTGTGAAGGAGTTGAAAGAACCTATCTGCTAACCAAGAAATAAATCTGTTCAGGGCAGCAATCATCCCAGTCAACTTCTATACTTCTTTAGGATTCCGAGGAGGTTGCAAATCATTTATCGCCTTAATTTGGTCAAGATTAACCTCAATTCCACGGTGCGTGATCATATTGCCCAAAAATTTACCAGAGTTGACGCCAAAAGAACACTTCGAAGCATTGAGACGCACCTTATGTTTCCTTAGTATCTCAAATACACTTCCGAGATCATTCGAATACTCGGCTACAATCTTACTCTTCACAACCATTTCATAGATGTAAACTTCAATGTTCTTTCTAAGTTGAGACTTAAACATTCTAGTCATCATCCTTTGGTAAGTAAACCCAGAATTTTTCAATCCAAAAGGCATTACTCAGTAATGATAATTCCCAGTGGGCGTCATGAAAGCAGTCTTCTCCTAGTCAGCCAAAGCTAATGGTATCTGATGATACCCCTGGAAGGCATCCAAAAAACTCATCCGAGGATGACCGATTTTAGCGTCCACCAATTGGTCTATTCGAGGAATCGGGAAGGGATCCTTGGGGCAAGCTTTATTCAAGTCAGTAAAATCTACACAAACTCTCCACTTTCCCGATTTCTTCTTCACCACAACTATATTGGCCAGCCACTCTGGGCAAAACACCTCCTTAATTGCCCCTACACGCTTAAGTTTCATCACTTCTTCCTTGACAGCCTCGGCATGTTCTTTAGAAGAGTGCCGAGGTGGCTGATTCTTAGGGTTAACTGTTGGATTGACATTCAGATGATGACAAATGAAATTCAAATCCACCTTGGGAGCTTCATAGGCACTCCAAGCAAATACATTTATATTCTTTCTAAGGAAAGCCGACAGCTCCTCCTTCTCTTAAGGAGGCAACTAAACTCCAACTTGGAAGTACTTCTCTGCATCGACATCGATAATAACCTTCTCTAACTCCTCGCACCTCACTCCTTCATCTACAACGTCCGAGGATGTTTCTACTTTTGTTAATTCCTACAAGGCCCTTTCTGGGGTGGCCGAGGATTCCCCCTCAGACTGGTGTCTAATAGCTGCGACTAGGCATTGCCTTGCCATAGCTTGACTTCCAATCAACTCCTCAACCTGGTCCTCAGAGGGATATTTCACCTTCAAATGCAAATTCGAAGAGACAACCCCCATGGCATGAAGCCATGGTCTTGCCAAAATAGCATTATAAAGTGAATATGCATTGACCACAATAAAACTTACTTCAACCACTTCTGACTTTGCTTGAACAGGTAGCCTAATTTGGCCCTTCGAGATGACAGTCTTCCCATCAAACCCGACCAGAAGGGAATTGTAGCTAACCAAATCCTCAGGTTTCAAATTAAGTCCATTGTATAGGTCGGGATACATAATCTCTGCCCCACTGCCCTGATGCACCAATCTGACCTGGGGCTGCAAGAATAACACTGATTGTTTCCAGGAGCAGTCTTGAGGAAGCCTTCCTTTGATGTGCTGACCTAGCTGATTCCCCTGTCCAGAAGGCTGGTGCAGAAACTGCCTCAGCTTCTCGATCTTGACCAGATGTTGCAGATAGTCACGTAAAGTTCTACAATCTTCTGTAATGTGTCCTCGGTCTTGATGATATTGGCAATAAAGACTTTGATTATGCTTCGTGGGATCACCTCCCATTTTATTTGGCCACTTGAAGTATGGCTCAACCTTTATCTTTTCAAGAATTTGATGTATAGGCTCTTTGAATATTGTATTAACTACCTGGGCAGTGGAATGCCAGTGTGTCCAGTAAAATCTCTCTTAGGTCGGTTGTTATTATACCTCTCAGACCTAAAGTCTCTTTGTGAGAGACCGGAAAATTAGGTGCTCTCAAAAAAGATATTTTTGGGTGCTTTTTCAAGACACTTCTCTTTTTGGGTAAGTGGTGTGGAGTCGCCACTTATTTTTTATACAAAAAAGAGAAGAAAAAAAAAATTAAATACAACTTTACATGACTGAATTGTTCCATTCTCATTGATTGAATAAAAAAAAAAATACAAACTTGATAAATTGAGTATTACATGGCTTTGGGTCCTAGTTACAAACTACCAAAAAATTACATGGTTTTTTTTTCCTAGTTACAATCTACCCAAAAAAAAAAAAAAAAAGATAAAGCCTAGGTCTACCTATCCAAAGACACTAAATTTGGAGGCTAGGTTACGGAATGGAAAGGTGTTAAGCACCCATTCCACCCAGACAGAGTCTGGTCTTCTAGAATCTCATGACCAATGTACCCCTTTATGCATGATGTGAATGATATGTTGTACACATGAAACAAAGTACCAAACTAAGTCACATAAGTCTATTTATGAGTGTATCCTCTTCTTTTGAAAAAAAATTCAGATCTGTCTTATGAATAATAATAAAATTGATTTGATTTGAAAAAAATCAAATCTGTTTTGTATATTTAAAAAAAATAGTTTTTGGTGAAGAAAAAAAAAATCAGATCTGTTTTATTAAGTAAAAAAAAAAAAAATTGTTGCTAAAAAGTATCAGATCTGTTTTGAGAACTAAAGAAAAAAAATGGGTTTTGGTTTTGTATGAAAAAAAAATCAGATTTGTTTTTTATGTGAAATAAAAATCTTTTTTCTTTTTTAAGAAGAGAAATACATTCATGAAACAAACCTATGCTACTTGCATCAAACAAACAAAACATAACTACTCATGACCTTCTTTTTTTTATTTCAAAAGTAGCTATGTTTAAAAAATTTCAGATCTATATCTAAAGAAGATATAGATCTGTTTTCGTGTTAAAAAAAATCCAGATTGTATCTAAAGAAGACACAAATCTGTTTTTGATTTGAAAAAAATTCAGATTTGCATCTAAGGAAGATGCAAATCAGTTTTTGATTAAAAAATTCAGATTTGTATCTAAGGAAGATACAAATCTGTTTTTGATTAACAAAATTCAAATTTGCATCTAAGGAAGATGCAAATAAGTTTTTATTAGAAAAAAAATTCAGATTTGCATCTAAGGAAGATACAAATAAGTTTTTTGATTTTGAAAAAGATGTGATGACAAGTAGATTTTTGAAACTAAAAAAAAAAAAGATCATAACAATAAAGACATCAAGAACATATTTCAACAAAAAAAAATATTGACCACACATGATATGAACATTTAGAAATTAAAACTAAAAAACATTTATTCATACATTACCAAATTAAAAGAGACAAGAAAAAAAAAGTAAAGAAAAACTACCTCTTGCATGGATGTACTCTTCTTATTGAGGGAATATTTTAAGGTCCAAAGAAATTTGTTCAATTATCTTTGAAACCTAAAATACCTTGCTTACAAAAAAGAAATTCTTAAGACTAAAGCCTCCAGAACTTCTTTAATGTAAGAGTAAGAATAATAGAAAGGAGAGTCAGAAAGAGGGAAAATCTGAGAGCGTGAAAAAGTGTGCTGAATTTTGAGATGTAGCCTCTATTTATAGAGGTTAGGAGGCTCGAAAAAATAGCTAAATGATCAGAATACGAACTAGGATGCGTCCTTATCTCTAAAAAATTGAAAAGAATGTGTTTTAGCTTAATCCAAGTGCCCTTGGGCCGGGGCCTGAGTTTGTGCCAATTGACACTCCAAAAGTGCCAAATAGCACTTTTGGGTGCCAGGCCCGCTTTTGAGTTCGAGTCCATTTTGGACTACTTTTTGAGATTTTTTTAGCTGGGACTTGCACTTAGACGTATTTTTAATCCACATTCTAAAAATTAAACTCTTTTTCTAATAATTCAAGTCTTTTCAACAATGATTAACTTGTAGATAAATACTCCAAAAAGTCTTGATTATCCTCAATTTTATTGTTATTTGATTATCCTCTTTATTCCCATGCAAGCAAACCTATTTTTGACACTAACTAACAACCAATCACAAAATCATTTAATTAATTTTAATTGTTTAGCCAATCATAATTAATTTGAATTAATCATATGTGGTTGATTCTACCTAAACACAATGCATGCTGACCGTGCAATCTTGATAATGCGATATCTTTCAATCCGATGTCCGATTTGGAAACCGAGCATACCGTCGCAACCGTTAGAATCTCAAGATCATTTTTATGAAATGCAATGAACAAATTAATGCATGTAATGCAATCATGAATTTCGGGTACACGAATGATCATTCTAGTCATCTTCCTTGATTAAATTATGGGTGCAAAATCGACTGTCTACACTCTTCGATCAGGGAGGGTCGCCTTCGCTTTTCCCTTTCCTTGTTGCTGATCCTCCTCGACCCGTTTGTACTCGTCAATTTGATCCATTAATTGACGCATGCTTCGCCCAGGTTTCATGGTCAAGGACTTTCTTAGATCATGCTCAGTAAGAAGGCCGACCTTAAACATCCTTATAGCTACATCTTCAAAATCTCCATCTATCACATTAAACATCTCCCAATATCTATCCTAATAAGTATTCAGAGTCTCACCCTCTCTCATTGCCATTGATAGTAAGGAATCTAGGGGACGAGAAACTCTGCTACATGTGACAAATCGAGCCCCAAAAGCCCTAGTAAGCTCTTGAAAGGAGCCAATGGAGCCTTCCTCCAACCCATCTAACCATCTCATCGCAACAGGCCCCAAGCTAGATGGGAATACTTTGCACATCAGGGCCTCATTCCTCGAATGAACATAAATTCTCTTATTAAAATGACTAACATGCTCCACCGGGTACGTCCTCCCGTTGTAAATGGTAAAAGTGGGTTGCGCGAACCAATGAGGAAGCTTTGCCCTCTTAATTCTTCGCGTAAACGGCGATTTTGAAATCTAGCGCAGAGCCTTACTCATTGCATCATTCCCCAAACTCCTATGGGCCAGACTTCTACTCCTTTGCCTATGATGATGCTCCTCCTTATAGGAAAAAGATTCGTTAGGAGAAGTTCTTGACCTTGGCCTGTAACTATCATCTTCCCCTGACCTGGACTCTGAGCTTGAAGGAGACACCATTCTCTGCCTACGACGTAATTTTCTGTGCAAATGGTCAACTTCCAATTAGAGGTTTCTAGTTTCTTCCCCATGCGATACATGGCTCCTAGTTCTAGAATAACTCCTATTGGTATGAGCTGTGTGCACACTAACCTCACGATCTTTCCTCTGTTCAAGGTTAAGAAAATGGTCTTCTTGTTGAGATCCCACTGATTCTTCTCGATTTGGACCAGAGCCTGCCATGATTGATTCAGACTATACGCTTTTCTTCTAGTTTCCCACAGATGGCGCCAATTGTACGGACTAGATTTTTAGACCTCCAACTTGTGAACAGTTGATAATGGCCCAATTAGCCCAACACAATGTATTTGTTAGAGAGTGGATCTTACAAGAGAGAATGGTTCAACAAATCAAATATGGGTCTTAATTAAAAAGGGTTAAACCAATTAGAAAAACACCATAATGTGATAATGGCACTCCTCGGTCAAATCCGAGGATGAGTTGTTCTTATATTGACTCAATCTTTTTCTAAGTACAAGGTGTTCTTTCTTTTTCCCAGAGATTACATGCCCCATTTTTCATGAAGTCCATTCCCTTATATAGTCTTACTCTTTTCGACCCCAGCTTTCCACATGTTGATTATGTAGGTGATCCCCTGGATGCTTGTCCCATCAGAACCCTCCTGGAAACTTTGTATGTAGCTATAAGATTAAACATCATTGTTCAGGCGTTATTTCCACATAAATGCGGCCAGTTGGTTAGGTGTAGAACATTTAAAGTGGTGGTAGCAACCTTCTTCTCAAATATTTCTTAGTTTACTGTTGACTCCTTTCTTTGAAGCTTATCCTCAGAAATGTGGTTGCCTCTTGCATGGTATTCTTTAGGTGGCCTAGTTCCAACCTTCCACAACACTTCCCGAGGAAGTTTGGCTCCTCGGGAGACACCACTTGTTCGTTACTATCTGTCCTTGTCCTCGACCCATTAACTCACATACTTATTTTACTGTTTGACTATCCTCGGGCATGACCCATGGCCCAATACTCCTACTTGGTTCTTTTATCCCCATAGCACCAATGGATGGGAATGTAGTTGCAAGTGAAAGTCACTACTTTGCTCCAAAAAATTGTTTTGACTTAAACGAACCCCTTTAAGAAGGGTATTATAATTTTATTTTATTTGTAAATTTACATTTCATTTATCGTAGAATATGATGTTTATTTTTTCAACTCTTGTTTTAATATAGCACCAATGGATGACAATGTAGTTACAAGTGAGACTCATCAATTTGTTCCAATGAATTGTCTCAAGAAGGTATTATTATTTTCAGTTTATTTGTAATATATAATTCATTTATCATATAATATGATGTTGATTTTTTTTTTAAAAAAATTTGTTTTAATATAGCACAAGTTGATGATGATTTGATTGCAACTGAGGTTCATGGAAGTGTTTCAAAGAATTGTATTGAATTAAATGAGCTACCAAATGATGGAAAAAATAATAATACTTATGGAGAGGAAATAATTGATTGGAATGAATTGCCGCTAAATTTAGTGGTTGGTTTACATCAATTCTTTGTAATCAATATTTAAATTGGTGCATAGACTTCTATAAGTTATATAAGTTAGAGTCATGTGAAGAGTTTGACAATCAATGGCTTCAAGTTATGACAAAATATGATGTGCTCTCTAACAAACATGTAATTGGTTTATATCAAATCAAGCACTTTTGGGTACCATATTACTTTCGTGGGCATTTTTTTTTTTTGGTGGAATGACAACAACCGGAAGATTGGAAAGTATAAATGCATTTTTTTAAACGGTTTGTTAGTTCTTATACAGACTTGATCCAACTCATCAAATAAGTAAGTCATTATTTACCATTGATTTCTTTTATTGTATAATTTTATTTATTTATTTGTAGTCTTCATGTGTTATACAAATGTTTTATTTATTTATTTATTTTTTATTTTACTATTTGGAATTTTAGGTTGATCTTGCCATTGAAGATATTGAGCAAGCACAATCACATGATACGATGTTGGAGACATATAGAGGTTTTTCTTTAAGATCAATGTTACTGTTAGAAGACCAAACACATAATATTTTTACGCCTTATGCTTTCAAGATTTTTCAAGAGGAGTTTGAGATAGCAACACAATATTTGGTGCTTCAAGAAAACGATATTGAATTTGTGCTACAATATTATAAAGATGAAACTAGTCAAAGGCACAAGGTATTATAAAGACAAAAGTTTTTTTTTTTTTTTTTCTTTTATCGTGCTTACTCTAATTTCTTACTTCATCTTCTTCTTTGTTTAATTTTCCTCAATGATTGATCTTCTTCTTTACATTACCGATTTTTGTAAGTGCTATGTTTCTCTTCCCTCTCTCTTTTACAAAACTCATGAGGAAAAAGTACAAGTAAGCCCCTCCCTTCAACGTGGCGCCGCCTCCCCACCACTGATTTTGGCGGCATCTCAGGCACTTCTCATATGTTTTGATTTTTTTTTTTGGAATTTCATGTGTTCTGAGGGATTTTTTTTTTCTTGGACGTACTGATGATGATTGTTTCCTATGAGATGGGTTTTTTTTTTTTTTTTTGAATGCACTAATGTTGGTTGTTTTTGTGAGATGGGTTTTTTATTTGGATGCATTGATGTTGGTTGTTTCTTATGAGAGGTTTGTGATTTTGATTTTTTTGTTGGTGTAAGAGGTTTGGTGTTTTTTTCCTGTTAGGTTGTGTTTGGTTCATGTAAAATATTTTCCAGAAAATAAATATTTTTCGGAAATGCTATTTTCGGGAAAGGAAAATATTTTCAAGTGTTTGGATGCATTCCAAAAAATGGTTTGGAAAATATTTTCTAGTGGTTGGTTGTGTTGCTGAAAATAATATAGAAAACACATTTTCTTCATGTTCCTCACATTTTCTCACATTTTCTCAGCTTCCAAACAAATATATAATACCATTTCTCAATAGATAAACACAGAAACAAAACCCAACGAAAAAAAATTCATCAAGGCGTGATCCTGGGGTGCGATCATTGGTGTGATCTGGGCGAAGTTGAAGGCGTGATCTGGGCTCTGGGTTTGCCGGCGAAGTCGAAGGGTGCGAAGTCGAAGTTGAAGGGTGCGATCTGGGTGCGATTTGAAGTCGAAGCCGAACGACGAAGTCGAAGGGTGCAAAGTCGAAGGGCTCTGGGCTCTGGGTTCGTGGCGTGATCTGGGTGCGATCTCTCTCTCTCTCTCTCTTTGCGATCGGCGTTGGAGTCGATCTTTGCTTGATTGGCGCTGGTGTGGCGCGGTGCGCTGATCTGGGCTCTCTCTTCTTCCTCTCTCTCTCTCTCTCTCTCTCTCTCTCTCTCTCTCTCTTTGTGCGTGAGTCCGGAAATGGTTTGAAGGTAAAATACAAACGGAAATGGTTTTACAGGGTCAGAGGGCTAATTTTACGGTCAACGGAAATGATTTTCTGTTTGACCCAATTTTCCTTGCGTACCCAAACACCCGCATTTACGGAAAAGCATTTTCGGAAGTGATTTGAAGCCAAAACAAACACAGCCTTAGAGACGCTTGAGTTTTCAAATTTTGCTTTGGTTTTTTATTTTATTTTTTATTTATTTTTTATTTTTTTAAAGAATAAATGACAGGAATATGACAAAAGGTTTGAGTTGGTGAGAGATGTCAAAAATGGTATTTTGGTTTCTTTATTAATTTTTCTTTTTCCCTATAAAGCTGACTCCACAGCTTATAAAGCTGGCAAAAATACTAACATAAAACTAGATGTTAACAGGCAGCATGTGATGTGATGTGAACCAAGATAATTGGAAGATAATAGACTTTTTAAATTTACTTTCTGTTTGATTTTTATTTTTCATCTTACACACTTAAATACTACAATAGAAAATAAGGCTAATGAGTAATGATAGCAATTGCATTTGATAACAACAAACGGATAGTGGCTATCAGTCAATCCCTACTAAAAAGTAAAAACATGCAAGCAAGCCTCATTAAGATATTTTTTTTGAGAATGAGCAAGCCTTTTTGAGATAACTCCTATCATTAATCCTAAATTCAATTAGTTCAAATAATATAAATAACAATTTATTTAACACATCGTTTGGGTCTTAATTCAAACTCAGTTTTTTTTTTTTTTTTTTTTTTTTTTTTTTTTAAATAAAAAAAATTTTATATAAAAAAACTAACCTTTAGCCCAAAATGTCACTGAGTCCAGCCCACTTGCCAAAACAAACACACACACACAAAAACCCCTTTGAAGAATAAGTTTGCACATAAAGCTCGAAGCTCATCATGTTTAACCAAAATCAGAGCATCAATCTCAAAAAGCAAAGAATGGAGAGTTTGGGAAGAATGTTAACTGATGTTAAAGATTCTCAAGAACATGTCCAAAAGAATAGCAAGGATGCAAGATTTGTGAGATTAAATGTCCAAGATTTGTGAGATTAAATGTCAAAGATTTTCAAGAAACAACCAACGTATTAAGAGCCTAACAAAACTTTGGAGATCCAAGAACAACCAAAAGTTCAATGATCCCATGAAATTTCGGAGAATCATGATGACGTACTTCAAGAATCACCAACAATTCAAGAGAGTAATATGTTGGAGGGTGTACTTGCTATAAATTTGAGTTTGAAGATAAAGGCTTTGACAAAGCAAAAAAGATAGATACAAGTGATCTTCTTGTGATCTCAAATAAGCTTGCCTCAATTCCACACATTGAGTTTGTTGATGAGTTTAAGGATGTTGGAAGCAAGGCTTTCTTGTTCCTAGTGCTCACAAAAGTCGTTAAAGAATTGGTGCAAGTATCCAATGTCAGAATTCTTTTCATTCAATACTTCAAAATTCGAAGTCAAGTTTTCTTCAATCTAGGGAGAAAGATTAGGTGTGAGCAAGTGTCAATTTCTATGTCTTGAAATCTTGAGAACAAGATTCATCTTAAAAGGGAAGGAAATGTTATGACCCTGGATGATGTGTTAGATAAATTGTTATTTGAACTATTTGAATTTAGGGTTAGTGATAGGAGTTATCTCAATATGGCTTGTTTGCTAGTTTTTAGTAGTGGTAGCTATTATCAGTTTGTTGTTTTCATATGTAATTGTTATTATCGGCCTTCTTTCTTATTGTATTCAAGGGGTAAGATGATTGATAAAAATCAATCAGAAAATTAACCCAAAAAGTTTATTCTCCCTCTCAAGTTTAGGAGGCTAGTTACCTTGAATTGACTAAATCATCTTTTCAATTATCCTGATTCACATTGTAATATGTCTTGTTAAAATAATTTACATGACTAGTCTTATAATTTGTTACATAATGATTGGAAAAGATAGCTCCAAACATGTTTGGAGCCAAACTTTATCCTGTCTCGCCCCCCCCCCCCCCCCGCCTCGACGGGATTGCACCTATATCTTTAGAGGAGTGCACCACATACTACAAGATTCGGGTGGAGAAGATATGTTATGCGCTCATCTTATGCGACACATGTGAGACTAACATGTGGGATTTGCATCTGGATGGGTCTGCTTACCTGATATGCAGACTTAAATACCAGTCTTGAATTTAAAGTGATTTTTAAAACCAAGTCTAATCCTTTATTAGATTTTTCCATGTATGTCCTACGTATAAAATTTTTTTTATAAAAAATTATGACTCTAAACTTACTGTTTTATAAAAGGCAAAAATTTGTTACACACGTTAATTGATGCACTTTTATACACATAAAATTGTGACTTAAAGTCATGATTTCGGACAACAAGATTTCACCTTTAAGTATAACTTATTATCTTTTACCATCCGACCATACTTTTTTGTGAATTTTTTTTTTTGAGAAGACATTACTGTGAAATTGATAGTAGCCTTCTATTGCACATCCACAGAAGGCTTGGTTTTATCATGATTATGTTGAATCTCTTCGCTGCGAACTGATTTCAATGCCTGGTAGTGATTTTAATTTTTCTTTTCTTGATAACTATCATTCTGACATTGCCCAACATCCATCACTAAACACTTAAAATTATGGTCCCAACCGGAAATCCTATATTAATAGATGTGATCACCTTGTGCAATAGATTATAACGATCAATTCTTTCTTTTGATATTAGAAAGGACTTCACTATATGGCATCAACAGCTGGGCTTCGAAGAGGAAAATGAAAATCGAACAACTGCATTAGTGCATTGATCGTCGTAATTGATTAACTTTCATCCTAGTTGTACCAATGGCAATGATACTATCTGTTTTGCCAAGCCTTAACTCAATTCAGGCACATGTACTAAGAGAGAGAGATGGGTTGACTGAAAAGTAAAAAATCTCTTAAATGGTTATTACTAGGATAAATATAATTTGACTAAGAAGAATTTTCATGTACAAAAATGTTTTCTGTTTGGGTTAGGAGGGTAAATAGTGTCAAAAACAATCCTTGCAAACACATGTCGAACCTCTTTCAGGCTCCCCAACGCCAAAGACTCATAGTTAATCTTTTTCCCCCTTCTGGGTACAGATCCCCTTTCCATGCCCCTTATGACACATTCAAAAATCTTGGATACCCTCAGAGACAATGCCCATGGGATAAAAACCTGTGAAAAAAGACAGACAAAAAAGAGAGGATTATTTGGTATCCAAAGAATAAAAAAAGTAAAATATTAAGCCAAATTAGTGTAGCGCACACAGAAGAAAGCTAAACCCCCCCAAGTATATGATTTTCCGTAAGTGAATTTCATTGCATTGTATCTTGGCAGTCTAATTAAAGACAAAATTAATATTTTTTGAAGTTTACAGTTCAATTGCAAAGTTACTCTACAAAGTTAATATTCCAGACAAGGAAGAGGAATGAGGGTTACATCTTAGTTGAGAGCATTTATGGGACTTTCCTTGGACTGCACAGTCTCTTCCCACCCTTTTTCTACCCACTAACAGCATTGGTTTAAAAGAAAATTATTTGCTTTTACTTGTTATTGCACCCAAATGCATGCACAAGTAGACCAAATCAAGCCAATAGTAGAGAGTATACATACAGAATATAAATAAATAAAATAGACCTTTTATGTAACACAGAAGGGGTTGACATCCATAACAGAGAATTCAAGTAATGCAGAAGAAAAAAAAAAGTAATGCAGATGAAAAGGTGGGCCATAAACCCATGCCTGCGAACCAGGCCACCCACTGCATCCCACATCTTTGAAAACAGATCCAGATATTACCAGCAGCACATGTTCATATAGGAACCATGATCTGTTTTGGAAAATATTTAGTTATTATTCATTTCCTATTCTCACCAACAAGGCATAAGTGAAGCATCAAGACCTTACCAGATCTGAGCACGGTGCTTGTGGATATTTGGACATTGCTTGGGAAACATAACATGGATCTGTCATCTTGCATAATATGGCTTTGACTGATGCTGCAAGGTCAACAACATGATCGATCAATGCATCATTGAAGTCTAAATCTCGAGGGTCTAATAATTCATCAAAGCTTTGGTCATGTGGTTGGGAGATTCTCCTTGCAATTTCTCCAGCTTCAAATAAGGATCCACCACTGTGGACAGCAAGACTAAATGCAGCAATAACCAATGGGTCACGAGGCTGATCAACCAGAGCTTTATGAAATGCTAAGATAGCAATCCTGAATTAAAAAGCCCATTATTAGCTTGCTAGTGCTTCCAAATTAAACTAATGTAAAGATAAACGTCATTTGTTACAAAAAGAAACAGAAGACTATTTGTCGTCCAATGAGAAAAATTTCTACTTTCATATCCCCCTAACAAATGAGCATAACCTTAAATTGCCCAGCACTCAATGTCAAGTGAGCATAACCTTTTTCACAACTGACAGGGATTGACTAGATGACTCATGGTTCACAATTTAGAAATTTCTAGGACTCCAGGGCATTTGGCTATAAGACAGTTTCTCAATTCAAACAATTTTCCCTTCATTGGCTACTAATGTTGCTATGCAACTGGTTAAGTGGCAAGCTTAGTCATTCAAACCTTCATTTAAATTCTAACCCTTCAACTAACAACTGCAACAAATTACAAGACCAACTTTAATCAAACAGTGCAATAATGAAATAATTATCTGAATTGAAACCAATTACTGAAACTCGTTCGGAATGCAACTAAAGCATTCAAAGTTGCAGAATAACATAACCTCAGCATGCTGACAATACATTTTATTTAGAGTAACTGACTTTGAATTTCTTGCAACAAATCCCGCAATACTAATTGACTTCAACTACTGAAAGAGTTCTCACCATAAGCTACTATGGCATGGCTGATTAGGTGCCACAAGTTTATCAAGGTTGGAAAACAAAGACTGCAGAAGATCATATGAAGAGGCAATCATGTTAATACTAATGCAAAAGAGATCAAACATTTAATAAGAAATAAACTGCATTGAGGAAAAACGGGCAGAGGTAAACACATCATGAGGATATGAATCATCTATATTAGATTCTCAAAATAATGCAACATGAGTTTGGGAAATGAAATTAATGTCAGATACTGTATCACAGCTTGATTTTACAGAACAATGAAGGAAAGGTTCAATAGCTGCTATAATGAGGAATGGGAAGGAAAGAAATATAAGAATTCTACTACTATATCCTTCACCTTTTATTTGTCTTTTCTCTAAATAGGGATAAAATCTCATGAAAGAATTGAGTGTTTCTACCACTTTTGGGAGGAATGCTTATGAGGAAATGGAATGGAATGAGCATTCCCTCTAAGCCATTCCATTCCTTCCCACTAAACTCCCACACAGGAGAAGAGATGGAATATTCCTAAAAAATTACTTCAAAACCATTCTATTTCATTCCTTCCCTTCCTCCCAAACAAGCTGCTATAGATAATCACTACAGAACAACATATACTGTTGAATAATATCAGCACTTACAAGAAGCATGTTAGATCTCTCATCACGTCTCCGGAAACCTTGTGAAGCAAAATAAGATGCCTGGATGATGCAACTAATTAGAAGATCTTCAGAAGAAAAAGATAGTATAAAAAATATTCTTTAAATTAATATAAACCTATGGACATAAATTCCTTACTTGGATGGGCAAAAGTATCTCTAAAAGTCCAAATCTCCACAACAACCTCAAGGAAGTTTCTGCTGACCCAAATGCCAGCATATAATTCATTTCCATAAGGATCCTTCCCTACAGCATTTGGAAAGAAAGAGAAAAACAAGCTGAAGTATCAATACAACCATACAACTAACACCAGAAACTAAGATACCTTTTTTGGTCATTTGGCAGGTAACCAATATACCTTATCAAGTCTTAACACCGAGGAAGATAATTCTCTTACTGAAAGAGCAATCTGTCTAGTGAAACGAAATCTTAAACGGGCTGCAATTCTAACCGCACGTAAAATGCGAGCTGTGAATTATTAGTGAACAGAGTAAGAAGCAATTTTTGGTTGAAAAAAGACCAATATGCTAGGCAAATTACTGACCCTGAAAACTTTAAAGCATACAAATTAAACTCTTGAACTAGCAAACATATGCTCACCACAATCGTCCACAAAAGAAACATTTGCAGGTATCACAGTGCGCACCTACAAATAAAATTTTGAGGAGATGAGGAATGTAGGGACTTTAAGTAAATAACAAGTTTTAGCACTTTAACAACTATATAATTCATGCGTACTTTAGCTTTTCTAATATCTTCCATTCCTCCCATATAATCAAACACTATCTTTGTATATGGATCATACATCAACCTGCAATAATAAAGGAAAATTTTAAGCAATATTAAAAACAGAAACAGGGGTAATAACATAATACATTCATGAAACCCAAATCATTTAATAAATTAATATTATTCCCAACATCCAATTACAAATACATAACCCATTAATAGTAAAGTCCCGCTGTAAGCAATTCCTCCAGCGAATATAATCACGCTCATTGCAGCCAGACGGTTTACTGAAATAATTACCGAACTTGCAACTGGACTTGCTTCCAGAGCCAGAGGTGCTAAAACTCGAAACCTATATCATGAGACAATCTTGTTTATTTTAAGAAAGATTAGAAATTAGTTGAAAAGATACTACACTTGTTTAATTAAGTCAACAATATGCTTTCAAGTTTGACTTAATCATGCACCTATACAAAATAATCAATATCTAGAAGTTAATTAAAAGATATAACTCAGTAGACATACCTCCACAATGGTGTCATTGACATGAACATGGCATATGGGAAAACGTTTGCCAACAATTTCACATCGCGAAAAAATTTTCCGCACCTGCAAATAGTTGAAGACCTTGGTGAATTAGTATTCCAGCTATTAAGTTCATTTACAATACAAAATAAACAACTGAAATTTTTAATTAATCAATGATGTCCAGATTTAATCAATTTACACCTTGAAAACAAATTGCACAGAGTCCAAACTGAGAATTCTAAAAAATAAAATAAAAAAGCTTCCTGATTATCTTTTGCAATTTCCTCAAGGAGGATAGTTGCAAAATCATTTTTCTTTTTTTAATATTTATTTTATATGTAATATACTCATGCACACACGTAGGGCTGTAACAATGGAGTTGCCCAAAGGCTATTAGCAAGGATGTTGCAAGTTCTAATATATAAATGCAAGGATCTGAGCATTGAGAATCCAATTGGGTTTAAAAGTACATTCATAGTGTACGGAACTTTTAGGTTGGATGACCACCTTAGTAGCCTTGACTTACACCAAAAGCAAGACACGCATCTATCATTACCTATTCCAACCTTAAGCAAGTGTCAGATTATGTGAAGGTAACACTATTGCATAAGCAATGGCATAACACTGTGATTACAATGTTTAGATACAGGGAAATAGTGGCTCAATCAGGAAGTTGATATGGTTGATTTCTATATAATGGAACTCCTTAAATCGGGAATTGGAAGTCAAGATTCCAATGAGCTATAGCTTTAACGGTATTCAAAGGGTGTCCTCACTTCCAAGTGACATTAATGTCAAAACTTGGGGGTTTAGGCTACTTTTCAATAATGAAGAAGATGGAGTCTCTTGCAAAGTACTGAAGTTGTTACTTCTGTGAATAAATAAAATTAATACAAAGTACAACTTCAAAACTTGATCAGTCAAAGATTATGAACTAACAAGTGGAAAACAGCAGGCATTGGTTTAACTAGAATAGAAACCAATAATCCCCTTTAAAAAAGAAAAGAAAAGAAAAAAACCAATAATCTAGTGGCATAACAATATGACTACAATGTTTAGATACAGGGAAATAGTGGCTCGATCAGGAAATTGATATGGTCAATTTCTATATAATGGAACTCCTTAAATCACGAATTGGAAGTCAAGATTCCAATGAGCTATAGCTTTAACGTTATTCAAAGGGTGTCCTCACTTCCAAGTGACATTAATGTCAAAACTTTGGGTTTAGGCTACTTTTCAATAATGGAGAAGATGGAGTCTCTTGCAAAGTACTGAAGTTGTTACTTCTGTGAATAAATGAATATAAAATTAATACAAAGTACTACTTCAAAACTTGACCACTCAAAGATTATGAACTACCAAGAGGAAAACAGCAGGCATTGGTTTAACTAGAATAGAAACCAATAATCCCCTTTAAAAAAAATGAAAAAATAAACCAATAATCTAGTGTCTTTATTATCAATAATTAAAAAGTAACATTGTTAACCACCGGGGTAAAAGTATACTTGTAAAAAAATTAACCAAAAAAAATGAAAAAACTGGGTTAAAAATACCACAAATATGAACATGAACATAGACCAAAAAGACCTCTTTAAGTCCTGCTGAAGTTATGACATCAAAATCTTTTGGAGTTCTCTTTAGAATAAGATCTCGTACACAACCACCAACAAGGTAAACCTCATACCCTACAAGGTCAGCAAAGAATCAATCAAATACAGTAGAAAGAATTCATACAGTTGAAACAACAAAAAGGAATATTAAAACTCAAAATCGAATCATTCAATTTACATATTGTACCAATTCACATTTCATAAATGCTCGTGATTCAAAACCACAAGCATCAAACTGTTTCTTTTATTTTTTATTTTTTATTTTTTGATGGGTAAGTTACACACGCACCCAATGGGTCTGAACCCACGGCCTTACCCTCCACCTAAAACTTAGGAGACGAGGTGCCAGTTGAGTTAAAGCTCATTTACGACAAGCATCAAACTGTTTCTCACCAACAGCAACTAAAACAATAGAACTTGAAGCCATAGAGCTAAAGACACAGCAATCTTTGTTCCTTTAACTATTGTTATGGTCACTTCAATCCGTTATATTATTGTGTGAGAAACATTCTTCAGAAAATACAAATGCAGCAAAAATGTAGCAATAGCATTAGTATGACTTATGACAGCCCTTTGAAAATAGAATTTTCTCTCAGATTTATCAAACATAATCAATCAACTTAATGCATAAAGACAAAGACCATACAATTCTAAGCTCAACAGTTAAAAGGAAACTAGATAACCTTTTCTCCGTAGCCCATTTAGAACGGTCTTCGTGGGCTTTGATATCAATTTTGTCGAAATCCCAAGTTCTTCAGAACTCAACTTCTTCCATTGATGTCCTTTGCTATCTCTCCCAGCTACTTTATCACCACACAATTCAAAGCAATCAGTTGTGGACTTAGCAAGACAACTTATTTTCAAATATACAAAAGAAAAAGCAATTAGCACCAATAAAATTATCACTACCTCCATGTTTAGTAACTGGAACATGACCTCCCTCTTCCTTAACTAGACTCACTGGTTCAACAACCGATTCAACCGCGGCAACAGAGCCACTCTGTCGTACCTGCGAATTGTGGCTAAAGTTGAATAATTCAAATTGCATTGAAAATGTACTAAAAATCAAATCTTTACAGTTTCTGTTGGGAGATAACACCTGATTGAGAAGTTAATATAACCTACGAGTTTGGGTCCAATTATATTATATTATATTAACATCCAATGTGGGACTTCAACAAATAACTAACCATAAACAAAAGGTGCAACAAAAAAAAAAAAAAACCTTTCGGACACAGAAAACCAGAGGGAGACGAATAGTGTGGTGTGAGTGTGAGCTCAATGCAAGTCCAAGGGAAGCCAGCGCCATTGATAATAAAAACAAGGGGATTCACATTACATTTTTTTTATAAAAAAAAAAAGTAAAATAAATTATGTGAAGCTTTGACAAAGAAGATTAGGGTTCCGAAAGTTATAAGATATCAGAAATGGCAATAGCAGAAAACCAGTGTACGGAACGGAGGAAAGCAGAGAATCAGAAATGAGATATTCTCGGTATTCCTATAGGCCTCTTCGATTTTTTTTGAATGTTTGAGACTTTTTGAGGGATACTGGATAGCGTCTCAGGATTCAGGAATCAGGATATTTTTAAAGCCCATGTAAAGAAAAAGGACACAATTTTGGGGCTTAAGCTTAATCTCAGTTTGGGCTCACTTATCCTATCCTATTTAGGGTCTTCAAAGTGTTCTCTTTTAATTTTTTTTTTTTTTTTAATAATAATTTTTTTAATTTTATTTATTTTAAAGTGACTCAAATTTCTGAAATTTTAAAATTTTAAATTGAATATTTCAATGAACATGTCTAAGAGCATCTCCAGAAAATTCATCAAATTTTTGTACTATTTGGAAAATGAACAGTGACTTTTACCTTCTATTTACTCACTTTTTCAAATACACTTTCCAACAGATTTTCTATCACATTTTCTATCTAATTTAAATATTATTTCTTCATTCATTATTTATTCTTTTTTTAACAACTACACATCTTCCAACACTTTTTTATTCAACACCTGATTATTATAATAAAAAAAAAAATTGAAGAATGAACAGTAGCCCATCAGACTTGATGAGCTATTGTTCATGAGCCAAAAAAAATTTTGGGTATAGAGAATCCATTGGAGTGGCTTTTTTTGGTCTCATTCTCTATTATAGAGAATATTTTGCTTTTGCATAGACCATTAGAGATGCTCTAACTTATTAGCTAAAAAAAGCATCTCTACCATCACCATTTATTTCGAGCGATCCATGATTCAAGTTATATTTTCACTAAGGCCTGACTTCAAATTAAATATGTCCTCAATGCTTTCCTTTCTTAGAGTCTCGAATGCTCTATTTATGACATGAGTGTCAATAAGAATACTATAAACTAGTATTAGTTTGTGTGATGTCGAGAGTTATATGTAAATTGATGGATAAAATGCATATGTGGTATCCTAGCAAACAATGATAATGTGACAAATTGACTCAGGGATGGAGCTAGTTCTTGGAGTTAGGGAGGCAGCTCTGCTGCTAGTTGTTTTCGGTGGCTCCGGCCTTTAACTCTATTACTTTATCACTAAGGATTTTTGTTTAAAACTTTTTAAATGGCCAAGTCGTTTGTTTTGGGTAAAATAGATTGATTGTGCTTAATTTGTTTTAGCTTTATTATTGGTAATTTTTGTTGTTGGGCTAATTTTTTTGGACTTGTATATTTTGTTTTAAATTTAATCTATTAATTTTTATGGCCTTTAAAAGATGGAAAATGCTAAAACTACAATTTTTTTACAAATTGCTAACGTGATGAGTGGTTATTAATAATAAAAAAGTGATGCAAGTGTGTAAACCAATAAGAATTTGCTATCTCAATAGTTTGTAAAAATGTTATAAAAAAGTGTGTGACTATAACATTACTCTTAAAAGAATTGATGGCATTATTAAGGGGGGCAAAATGTAATTTTATTGAACAAAATTACTAAAATTAGTACCTATTAATATAATAATATTTAAAAAAAAAATATTTAGGGGGGCCACCCCTAGTCAGTATTAGACATAGCAAAACGGGTCAAAATTTTCTGACCCGACCCATTTGACCCGCAACCCGATTGACCTGTTTAAAAATGACCCGTTTTGACTCGTGACCCGTTTTGACCCGCGACCCGATTGACCCGACCCGAACCCAACCCGACCTGCCCGTTTTGCCACGTCTACCAACGTTGAGTAGATTGAGATTGAGGTGTAATTCTTATAAAATATTTACTTATTCTTCTTTATTTAATATGTTATGTACTCAATTATAGTTTGTCATTCTTTACTTGCCACCTTCATTTTCTCTTCCTACTTTAAACAAATCGAAGATTATACCAAGATTAGCTTCTAGAAAGCTAGAACAAGAGTTGCACCAAATTTGGGTATCAAGTGTTTAGTGGTAATTGGTAACAGTATCACCAGTGAGAATCTAATCACAGTTAAGGAACTCATAAACAATTGACAGATTGCATCTATTTCAAAAAAAAAAAACTTGTTTGAAAAATACGGGTCAACTCGACTCGACTCGTGACCTGTTTGACTCGTAACTCGATTGACCCATTTAAAAATGACCCGTGACCCGTTTTGACCCACAACCCGATTGACCCGACCCAACCCGACCCGCCCGTTTTGCCACGTCTAGTCAGTATATAGATCCATCCCTGAATTGATTGAAGCACAAAGAGCTCGGTGCAATTGAGCTAGTCTTGGTGGGGAAACAATCTAGCACCTCAAATGAAATGTAATTGAAACCCGGCCAACCACTGAGATCTCCAGACCCATTCCTTCCATTATGGGATATTTCCCAAGATGAGAAAGATGCGTTACAATTCAAATTTCAAACTCGGCCTTAAATGATGAAGTGATATAATCCCTATTTGGAATACAAACTAAAATACCCAGCTTGTTCGCACTAAGAAACTCTATGTGAGACAGTATTTCGCACCAAAAGGATTGGGCTCAGCCATTGCCTAACTTAATAGGACTTAAATGCACAAAAACAACCAAGATTTGAGGAATAAAATAGAAATTCTTATTGATAATATGAATGATTACAAATAACAAATTCAGCAAAAAAAAAAAAAAAAGATTCAGCAAAAAAAAGTAACAAGTTACAAGTTTGCAGAATTACATAACAAAGCCGAAGAAAACAAGCCTAGATAAGATGCCTACTCCTTGATAATTCATGCGAGGTGATAACACACTTACAAGCATGAAGATAACCGTTTAATCGATAAGAAATGAAACTAGTTTTCTAATAATGTGTGCATGTCCTTTCTTAGAAAGATTGATCTCTATTTATACATGATGAGAACAAAATTATCATCATCATCCATAAGACAGATGGACAAAGTCATAAATGCCATTTAATACGCTAGATAGGCTAAAGAGTAACGCACGACCCAATAGACGTATGACTGTTGAAGATATTAAGAGTCTGCTATTTATTATCAACGGTTCCCGACCCATAAATACAAATATTCATTCCAATAATGAAGGGAAGAGCAATACAATCTAGAGATTACAAGATGGAAAGGTACACAATTTGATATCTACAACTTTTAGCTATTTGAACTCTCTGATTTTATTAAGTGAAAATTATTATCACAATTTAGCTTGACCATCAGAGGGCCTTTAGCCAATACCACAGTACTGGTGTTCACCCCTTTTTATCCACTTGCGATCTTTCTTTGCAGATTGACTCATGAAATTGCTTGTCATTGTCCATTGGTATGGACGAAAGCATAATTGATGAATTTCTATTTCATCAATACCCAATTGACAGTTATCATATAAGAAGATGATCGCAATTGGTGTACGTTAATGACTTACTCTATAGGAGAGGAGGAAATTCGTCATTTGTTTACCCGGAGAATTGTCTAATTTTTTTGTTGACAAACCTTTAATGTGTGTGGCAATATATATATATATATATATATATATATATATATATATATATATATTATATATATATCATTGGAAAATGAGTGTGAGTTAAATAGGCTTAAAGCCTGTGCTGTGTATCATGAGTTAGGCCATTTTGGATATATACCACAGTTAGTTTCTTTAAGACTCCCTCCCCTCTCCCCGTATGTATTTAATATTTAGTATTCTAAAAAATACATACATACATACATACATACATATATATATATATATCACCTGTTAAGATTGAATTTTTTTTAAATAATAAAATAAAGTTGCCAACAAGGGCTTGGCTCAGTTGGTAAGGATCGTTCGCTCCGCCTAAACAGCCCAGGTTTGAGTCCCGCTGCCAGCGGGCTCTTGTTGGTGGGCATCCTAGGTGAGGGTTGGCCCCCTCACACAGGTGGTTAAATGTCTACCTGGCGCCCTGCCCGGGGGTTTAATACAACCATAAACGCCCCCATTTTCTTTCACCAAAAAAAAAAAAAAGTAAAGTTGCTTTTTTGGAGTAGAAAAACAAAAAAGCACGGTAAGAGCATTCGCATCCAGAATCTTCAAATTATTCTATTTTACCATCTCAAAACCTACTTTATCATTTATATCATACCATTTTACAACATTCCCAACATCCCTAACTCTATATTTTTTGCTACTTTATTTAAATATTCTTTTTTATTATTTTTTTTACTATTTCTCTCTCACCACCAAACAACCGCCAAACAACCATAACAACACAGTGAACACATTGCCACCCTCATATATCCCAGCACCACCACTGGATCATTAAACCAAAAGCAAAACCACGTTAAAAAAAAATACCATCAAACCAAACCAAAACACCCCACATATACCAGCAAACCCAGAAAAAAAAACCATTAATAGAGCCACCATCGGAGCCAATCACAGCTCCACAACCACCACAGCTCCACGCTGATTTCCACCATACCGGACAGCAATCTCCACACCACAACCCACCTGACCCACACCAAACAAAACCTACCGCTTGAACCACGCCTCCAAAGAAACCCACACCAAAATAACCCATGCCTCTAAAGAAACCCACCATCGATCTGCCACGATCTCCACCACAAACCCACTTGATCTTCACCCACAAACACAATAAATACCCACCAATGCAAGACCCACCACCACCACAAGATTTAACACTACCATACACAACATATAGTACTCACCACCACAGCCACAACGAGATCAACCTCCACCTGGTTCGTGAGCATTGCACTGCCTAGAGGAATTTTGGCACTAGATCGAAGAGAGAGGCTAAGAGTTTGGGGTTGAAAAGATTAACCACCGGTCACGATCCTCCACGCCACGCCGATCGCCTTGAGAGACCCATCAACAAACCCATCAACCACCATGAGAGAGAGACCCATCAACCACGCCAATCGCTGATCTAGAAAAACCTCCACGCCACCACTAGACCACGCTGCCACTAGACCTACGCCGGACCCACGACCCATGCCAGAAAAAACCACCACCATGAGAGAGATATGTGAGAGAGAGGCTTGGAATGTTAAGAGAGAGAAGAGATACAAAGATTGATGAAGAGAGGCTTGGAATAAAATATATAAATTGGTTTGCAATTGTGCTACAGTACCATTGCAAATTTGCAACGGTACTGTAGCACAATTGTAAATTTTTTTGGGTTTACAAGTCCGGGTAACGGGGTATTTTTGAGGCTTTGATGCTAAACATGCCAACATATGGCATTTGCAAGTCCGGGTGTGAATGCTCTAATGTAGTACTTAAAGTGTCAGTAAAGCATAAAAAATTGGGCATTTTACAACAAGACCGAAATACCCTTTTATGTTCTTTCATCTTCCTTTCCTTTACTAAACATTTTCTCAGTTTGTACTTTTTGAGTTTTTTCTTTTTATCAGATCTACAAAAACCACCACCCAAATGCCTAAATTTCAAACCTGAGCCAAATTGTCAAGCTTTTCACGTTCCAAATTGAACCCAGTCACCAAAGCAACCTAGATACAACCAAAAACAAAGGAAGGAAAAGTAGAACCAAAGGTAGAGAGAGAAAGAGGAGCGTGACAGCTATAGTGGTGGTGGTGGCGGCGCTGGTGAGCATAGCTAACAGAAACGGTGGTGGAGCACAAGGCTTTGGCCATGGCTGATACAAGAGAGAGAGAATCTGAGATAGCAAAGAGGGGGTGAGACGGATCTGGTAGTGGTGGGTGGGTTACAGATCTAGTGGTTGTGGTGGTGTTGGCGGACTTTTTTTTTCCTGGGATTGAAACGTTAGAGAGACCAAAGAGAGAAGGAGGAGTGAGACGAGAAGAATAGAGAGACGGCTTCAGACGTTAGAGACAGAGAGAAAATAGTGTAAAAAGTTGAAAAGAGTTAGAAGATGAAGAAGGGTACTTTTGTCTTATACGTAACAAATTTAACCTAAGGCACACATTAGTAAATCCCTATTATTGTAAGGACACAATTTGGATCCTAAGCCCAAAAGGTAAAAGGATCTAGGCCCAAAAAGCCCAATACAATGAATTTGTAGAGAGTGGGTTCAAAAACTAGGCTCTAATGAGTTGGGTAACAATTATAATGGATTTAGATCACAATAAAGTAAAGATAGACTGGTTTTATCTAAAGAAAATTGTCATCGGCACAATCCGAGGAGAAAGGTTCTTGTATATATTTCTTGAATTTGGTTACAAGCACAGTTCTTGTTGCTACAATGTTTTTCTCTCAATTTTCGATCCCCTTTTCCTTAGGGTCTTCTTTCTATTTTATACTATCTTCCCTCTTTCATCTCTACCCTTCACTTGTAGATTAGATTCTTGGTGTTGATCCTTGTCCCATCAACACCATCCTGAAATCTTTGTGAAGTAGCTGTAAGGCTGAAAATTACTGTTCAGGTATCACTTCCTCATTAATGCGGCCAGAGAGTTAGCTACAGAGCATTTAATGTGGTGGTAGCAGCTTTATCTTAGATATTTCATAGCTCCCATGCTTCCATGATGTGCATCCTTATCAATAAAAACTCCCAGAATGTTGCCCTGGATGGCAGACCGTACTTTTTAACCTCTGCCTTGCTTAGCCGAGGAAGCATCCCTCCTCGGACCACCTTCTCTGACCATCATGGCCAGATCCCTCCTTTATTTATTAACACCGACCTCCATAATAACGTTTACCCGTCCTCGGACTACTAGGCATCCTCGAACCGGGCTCCTGGCCCAATATATACTACTGGGCCCATCAACCCTACAATAGCCCCTTGAAATTCTCCTTTTTTGCTTATCGGGAAGAATGGAGGATTTCGATATCACCGCAATCACCCTGCTCTTACCATACATCACCTCTGTTTGCGCGGGTGCCTTTTTACCTACCCAACGCATGCTCCTAACACTTCGGCATCCGAGACGCGCCTTCATTAAATTTCTGCGACTCCATGTTCCCCACATTCTACGGTGCAATGCGGATCCAACGGCTGAGGATTTTATTGGAACTCGAGCGGGAATTTTCCCGCTTGTCTCTCTCTCTCTGATACAAATATTGCCCAAACACTTCATTCACCTCACTTTAGCACTCATACACTGAACCTTTACACTCATAAATTGAACCTTTGCGCTTATATATATCAAGAGCTAGTTCGAGGAGAATTTCCTACTTTGCGTAAGTCTTTTTAACCCTTTCTATTTACTTTTCCTTCTATTTTTCTTTTCACAGAGTCCTCTTCTCCTCGGCCCTCTTAATTTCCCTTCCCCTTCTTCTCATCTTCATCTATCTCTGATCAAATGGGTAGATTTGTTTACATGGTAGACTCCACGGAGAGTATTGAGAGCTTTAAAGCTCAATACAAAATCCCGTCAGGAGTCTCCATTAGGTACTGTAAGGAAGGGGATTGGCACACTGATAGACAGGAAGGAGAAGTGGTAATCCCGATGATTTCCTTCATAGAGGGAGGGATGAGAATCCCCATGGGTACAGTCACTAGGGATTACCTAAGGGCCCATAAGTTAGCTTCTACCCAATGCGCCCCAAACATGTTTAGGATCTTAGGTAGTGTAGACACCTTTAATGAGAGAATGGGCTTAAACCTTACCCACCATGATGTCAACTGGGTCTATAATCTTCACCACCTAAAAGGGCAGGGATATTACCTAAAAACTAGGTATCCCGAGGTTAGGCTCATCTCATGCCTCCCTGACTCCAACAAAGGCATGAACAAAGACTTCCTAATCATTTCAAGGGAGTGGCACGATGGCCTTCCCTGCCTGACGAGAGAGGAGACACCAGGTGGGGTTTTAGGTTTAGGTTGATTTGTATAAAATTACTCCCTTCTCCCTTTTACACATTCTGTACCTGTTTTTCTCTGTTCATTCTAGTAATTGATTTTTCCTTTGATTTGCGCCATTTCCTTTTCTGATGGTGTTTTTTGTTTGTTTTCTTAATGGGTTTGCAGATAAACACGTCGCCATTCCAAGCTTCAACCTGGTCAACCAGCCAAGTTTAGACAAGATCCTTAAAGCCGAGGTGTTCGTCCACAATGACGGTCAACTAAGAGCGGCCCACCTCATCCTCGGCTACAAGCCTCTCTCGTCTAGTTTTCAGGCGTCGAAGTGTTAGATAAAGGTGAGGGATCCGCATCTGCACCAGATAAGTGTTGTTGCCCCTGGTTTCCTCACTACCAACCCTATTCTAGAAGGTGTACTTGAAGTGACCCTGCCACCTCAGTATACAACTGGAGAAGCCACCCTTCCCATCCTATTATCAAAGAAGAAGAAAAAGAAAAAGAAGAGGAAAAAGAAGAAGAAGAGGTGGTTGACTTGTCTGATTTCGAAGACGATTTTGAAGTCTTCAACCGACCTCAGTCTTTAGAGGTTCTCACCAGTGACTTCGGTCATTTGCCTTCGGCAGACATAAGCCAGACGCAAGGAGACCTCCCTATTCTGAAGCCATAGGGATACAACGTAAGGCAAGGTCAACTCTCTAAGAGCTGTTGAAGTCCCAAACTGAGGGAAACACACCGCGAAAGGCAGCCCAGACCAGGCTTCCCACCCCTCTACCTAACCAACCCCTCCGATCTGATCCCACTGACCATAAAAAGAAGAGGGAGCAGAAGGGTAAATAGGTGGTGGAAGTAGGAAAAAGTCACTCCTCCTAGGAGGTTGAGCCCCAGAGGAGGGCCAAACAGGCTAGAGTCATGCAGAAAAGGTCCTCTAGGGAGGGTGAGAGGAGGGGTGACCAGCAAGCTGCAGTCCTAGCCTGGGCCCCACCTCTGGTGCTGGATGGAGCTCCTCTCCCTAGTGATGCCTCCATTTGAGATTTCTAGCAGGGCAAGACTGGGTACGTGGCTCACGCTGTGGAGTAGTCCCTGTTGCTGCCCAACGACATGGTTGACCTTAGGTCCATGAGGAAGCATGAGGTGTTCCTCGGCTTAAAGAGGGACCTCGCCATGGTAAGTACCTTAGTCTTAGTCTTTTTTTTTCTTTAAAAAAAAAAAAAAAAAAAAAAAAAAAAAAACTATATTTCCTTCCCCTTCTAGGCCATCTAAACCACATTTAGGGCTGAGGAGATGGTGAACAGTTCTCACCGGATGATGAAGGAGGAAGAGGGAAGGCACATTGCGGTCGTAGATGCCTTCAATGTGGCCGAGAAAAGGGTGCAGGAGCTAAAGAATAAGCTGGTTGAGGTGGACCGGGACAAAAAGAGTGCTGAAGCCGCCTTGGAAGGGGCTAAAAGGCAGGCTAAGGGCCAATGGAGGCAACTTCGCCAGATCGAAGACTAGCTGGCCGCTGCTAATGAGCAAATTGTGGCCTTAAAGAAAAAATTGGAAGAGGCCGAGAAGGCCAGGGACCAAGCTGAGCAGGATGGCTATGATGTGGGGGTGGCAGAGATCGAGAAGGCCTTCAAGGCTGAGGTCTCAGAGGTATGTAGAAACTACTGCCTCCAGGTGTGGAACGAGGCCCTTAACCAAGCTGGGGTTGAGATATCTTCTGCACTTAGGAGAGCAGAGAGTGTATACTACCCTCCTGCCATCTACGCACTAGCCTCTACCAGCTCCAAGGCTGACATCGCTTCCGAGGTGGCAGAGCTTGAGAAGGACAGCCTGGCTAAGGTCCCTCTCTCTTTTGGCATCCCTTCAAAAGAGGCCGAGCAGCTTGGAGTTGTTGAAAAAGAGGCAGACGCAACCAAGGGAGTGGCCCCTGATGCCACCAAGCCCTCTGCTGTTCCTCAGGATCCCCTCAAAGAGAAAGAGGTACCTTCCAGGATGGAGATTGTCCTTTCAACTCTTCCAGTGCCTGCTAAAGGTGACCTCAAGGGTAAGGGCCAAAAATCCTCAGAGGCAGCACTCTCCTAGTCTACCAAGGCCCCACCAAAGGATAAGATTGTAATAAAAAAGAAGTAGTTTAGAGTAGTTTTCTTTTTTTTGTTTTTAACTTTTATTTTTGTTTCCAGAATTTGTAATCAGTCTGATCTTTTGTAACTAATCTGCCTTTTTTTACGGCTTAAATTAATGAAAATTATGAACATTTCCTTTATTCTTGTGATACTCATACAAGTCTTGACATAGTTTCTATTTTATTTAACACTTAACCAATATGAAAATGAGACACAGTTCACTTAGCTATTTGTGTAAATGATAATGTGTTTGAAATCTCAGCAAAGTATATCTTTTACTCTAAAAACATACACAATGGTAGAGCATCCATACATGTCTGACTCCACTTGATCCCCTACTTATTAGGAAGTCTAAAAGACTGGAGGGACAATCAATCCTTAAACAGATAATAGATACACTTGATATACTTACAAATGCTTTAAGTGATGCCCATGAGTGTCCATTTGCTCAAGTTACTACCATGAAGGTCTCTGCCATTCAACACGGCTGGTTCTATTTGATACTTAAACAAATAATAGAAAGTATTAATTTACCCAAAGCATATGGTTTGAGGAGTCAGACATGATTAAGGTTCTGTTTAAGAGCCAAGCATGATTAAGGTTCTGTTTAACACTTAGAAAGATGACAAGAAGTATTAATTTACCTAAAGTATGTGGTTCGAGGAGCCAGACATGACTAAGATTCTGTTTAACACTTAGAAAAATGACATGAAGTATTAATTTACTCAAAGTATGTGGTCCGAGGAGCTAGACATAACTAAGGTTCTGTTTAACACTTAGAAAAATCCTATAGTTGTAAAAATCACAAAAATCCCAACGCCCCCATGAGCACCACAATCAACAGAATAAGCCTAATTTATTGTAAGGTCACAATTTGGTTCCTAAGCCCAAAAGGTAAAAGCCGAGGAGCTAGACATAACTAAGGTTCTGTTTAACACTTAGAAAAATAACATAAAGTATTAATTTACCCAAAATATGTGATTCGATTAGCTAGGCATAACTAAGGTTCTGTTTAACACTTAGAAAAATGACATGAAGTATTAATTTACTCAAAATATGTGGTTCAAGGAGTCAGACATAACTAAGATTCTGTTTAACATTTAGAAAAATGATATGAAGTATTAATTTACCCAAAGTATGTGGTCCGAGGAGTCAAGCATAACTAAGGTTCTGTTTAACACTTAGAAAAATGACATGAAGTATTAATTTACCCAAAGTATGTGGTTCGAGGAGCCAGACATAACTAAAGTTTTGTTTAATACTTATAGAAATGACATGAAGTATTAATTTACCCAAAGTATGTGGTCTGGGGAGCCAGGCATAACTAAGATTCTGTTTAACACTTAGAAAAATGACATGAAGTATTAATTTACCCAAAGTGTGTGGTCCGAGGAGTCAGGCATAACTAAGATTCTGTTTAACACTTAGAAAAATGACATGAAGTATTAATTGTTGGAAAAATACATGTTTGTATCACATACAAAACATACGCAGTGGAAAATTAACGGATCTATTTCATTCGCAATTGATAACATGTACTATGTAAGTTTCAGAATTTAAGAACAAGAAAGCGTACCTTGATGCGATGAAATTCAAAACCAAAGATCTACAAGTACTTGAGAATACTTTTAATCTTCACTCCAATTCCACTTGATGCCCAAGAAGTGTGGTCTCTCAATCAGTTTTCAAGGAGAAAATAAAACAGTGTCCAACATTCACATACAAAGTATTTCATTCCTTATGAGAACTTTCTTATGAAAGACCTTCATTTTAACCTTATGAAAAGCACTTATGAAATTCTGTATGTTTCTCTCTTTATATATATAACTGATTATTTAATTGGGCTAGCCTTTTGGGCCATTTCAATTGGACTAGCCTTTTGGGCCATTCCAATTGGGCTTTAGTATGTGGCTTGAAGTGGGACCAAAAGGGAACAGATAAGACTCTAGCTCCAATGGGCTTTGGGCTTTTCTGTCAACTCTTGACAAGTCCAAAGTTACCATTAATTATATTCAATACCACTATAAGAATATAATTGCACTTTAGGCCTTATTAATAAATTATATCCCAAGACTTTATTATACATGCAACCCATTCATTAAAATATTCGTAGTAATACAAAGTCATGAATGTAGACTGCCACTTTGAAGATTACTACATCTTAATTCTTGAGTATCCGGTTTAATCCTTGAGTACCCGGTTTAATCCTTTACCTTATTCATCATATATTTATGAAATCCAATTTCATAAATATATACTTTAGTAACTCCTTACTAAAGTGGTTGGGCCTAACACTCGAATAACCAAACCCATTAAACTTATCTCAATAGAATATTTTATATTTTCGTTAAGAGATTATGAATTCCATCTTGAGAATATATGTTCCATCAACACTAAATGCGGCTGCCCAACATACTGAGATTTTGATCGTGACTTATAGATCTCACTCCTGATATATCAAAGCAATCTACACTTCATGATCAAGTCCATTATTCTCTCAGGATTTAAAGTTGATGTAAATAGAAGTCGTGAGATTTATTATTCATTTGACAGTCGTTAAGAGAATAATAAATCTCACAGCGGTCCAGTTCAATATGTCTTAACTCTTAAAACATATCAACATACCAACTAGAAGTCTCCACTTCCATGATCAAGACAAATCAACTTAGTTGATATGTTATAGTCTTCGCAGATGAAACGCCCAATTTCATCACCGACTACAAACTAAAATTATGACTTTACAAAGAACTTGTGATCTATATCTTCTATGACTTTTCACATAAATCACATACTATGTATCTCATGGACTAAGATAATATCTCATTAGTTCATTTATAGATAGTCTCACATAATTAAAAAATTTAATTATTTATGACATGCCAATAAATTGGATTTTAGGGCATAAACCCTTACATTAATTTACCCAAAGTATGTGATCCGAGCAGTCAGGCATAACTAAGGTTCTGTTTAACACTTAAAAAAATGACATGAAGTATTAATTTATCTAAAGTATGTGGTCCGAGAAGTCAGGCATAACTAAAATTCTGTTTAACACTTGGGCAAATAAGAAGTATAACGCATAATGTAATGAAAAAAAATATGGCAGAAAAGACTTTCGTTAATAATAATACATTCGTAGGTTATTTACATTACAGGGGCGTGGTACAACATTTTCATCTAGATCTTCGAGATAATATGCACCTATCTCAGCCACTGAGGTGATGCGATATGGCCATTCCCAGTTGGGCCCTAACTTTCCCCATGCTGGGTTCTTTGCAGTATCAAAACCTTTCTTAATACCAAATCTCCAGGTGCTAATGGCCTTAACCTCACGTTGGCGTCGTACCCTTACTTGAGCTTATGTTGATAATAGGCCAATTAAACCATGACATTCTCTCTTCGTTCCTCAATTAGATCTAAACTCTTCTTTAACAGCCCATCATTGTTGCCCGGAGTGAAAGAACTCGTCCTCAGTGTTGGGAATCCAGTCTCCAAAGGAATCACAGTTTCGGCTCTATAAGTCATTGAGAAGGGAGTCTCCCCTGTTGGCCTACAAGGTGTGGTCCGATATGTCCAAAGGACGTGTGACAGCTCTTCCACCCATTTTCCCTTTGCATTGTCCAATCTCTTCTTGAGTCCATTCATTATAACCTTATTGACAGCCTTGGCCTGTTCATTCCCCTGTAGATAAGTCGGGGTGGAATATCTATTCGTAATGCCCAGGTCACAACAGTATCTCCTAAAGGCTTTGCTATCAAATTGAAGGCTGTTATCCGAGATGAGGGTATGAGGAATCCCAAACCGAGTGACAATATTTTTCCAAACAAACCTTTTGGCATCCACGTTCCTGATATTTGCTAGTGGTTTAGCTTTAACCCATTTAGTGAAGTAATCCGTGCCGATCAGCAGCCATCTCTTATTCCCTGTTGCCTTTGGGAAAGGCCCTTCAATATCCAAGCCTATTGAGCAAATGGCCAAGGGCTGGACAGAGGATTAAGAACTCCCCCTGGTTGATGAATGTTTAGGGCAAATCTTTGGCATTGGTCACACTTCTTCACGTACTTTTGTGCTTCTTTCTGCATGTTCGGCCACCAATATCCCTGAGTGAGGGCTTTGTGAGATAAGGATCTGCCTCCTATGTGGCTTCCACAAATCCTTTCATGTAATTCCTCTAAGAGTAGCTCTGATGTCTCAAGGTGTATGCATAGCAAATATGGCCCCAAAAAAAGAGCGCTTGTACAACTTTTAGTCCTCGGACAGCTAAAACTAAGGAGCCTTTCTTCGCACTTTGTCAACCTCGGACTTCCCTTCAGGCAAGATATCTTCCTTAAGGAATAACACGATAGAGTCCATCCAGATAGGCCCCACTCTAATTTGATGAATTTGGACCATCTCTTTCTTCATTTCAGTAGGTTTGCACAAGTCTATAACAAGGATAACCTAAGGCAAGCTCTGCGCTAAGGAGGTTGCAAGAGTGGCCAGAGAATCAGCATGGGTGTTTCTGCTTCTAGGGATGTGCAGAAAGTTGAAAGACTCAAACCCTGATTGTAAGTACCTAACCTAATTTAAGTACTCTTGCATCCTCACATCCCTGGCCTCCAACTCTCCCTTCACCTGGCCTACAACCAACCTTGAATCAGAGAATATCTTCACTGCTTTTCCTCCTATTTTCTGAACCATGGTCATCCCTACTAACAGAGCCTCATATTCAGCCTTATTGTTAGTGGCTGAGAAACCCAATTTTAAGGATTTCTCAATAATGATCTTCTCAGGAGATATTAAAACTAGCCCCATTTCAGATCCTCTTTGATTCGCTGCACCATCAACGTATACCCTCAAGGATAAAGGATCTTGCAAGGAGACCACGCTAACTGATTTTCCATCCATGCCTTGCTTCTTTATCTTTTCTTCTAATGGGGATTCAGCAAACTCGGTCACCAAATCTGCGAGTACCTAGCTTTTGATAGAGGTACGAGGCATATACTTGATGTCAAAAGCCCCTAGGATTGTACCTCACTTGGCAACCTTTCTAGTGTAATCAGCACTTCGAAGTAATGATTGAAGCGGAAGTTGGGTTAAAACAACAACTGTATGGGATTGGAAGTAGTGAGGGAGTTCATATGTAGCATGTATTACTGCAAAAATGGCATTTCCAGTGGTAAATAACGAACTTCTGCTTCATGCAACTACTTTCTTACATAGTAAACTGGTCTCTGCACACCATTGTCAACCTATATCAGCACCAAACTCACGGCATGGGAAGCCACAGCAATGTAAACAAACAAGACCTCATCCACCTCGGGCCTGGACATAACAGGTGGCCGAGAAAGGTATTCCTTAAGCTACTAGAAGGCCAATGTGCACTCCTCGGTCCAGTCAAATCCCTTCCATTTATTCAACAACTGGAAGAAAGGTCTGCACCTGTCCGCTGACCGATAGATAAACCGATTCAAGGCGGCAGTCATTCTTATTAATTTATGGACTTCTTTGGGATTCCGAGGTGGCTGTAAACTGTAGTTAGTTGTTAATGCAACTTCTTTATTGCATTGATCCCTCTACTTTGCACATGACCAAATCATCTCAAATGATTCTTTTATCTCCTTTTTCTTAATAGGAGCCACACTTATAGGGTCTGTTTGGGATCCGCTTATTTTGTTGAAACTGAAATTTTTTACTGAAAGTACTGTAGATAAATGTAAAAGTTAACTGAAATAGTACAACAGGACCCATGGATAGTAACAAAAATAAGCTGAATAGTAAAATAAATTGGCAAAAGGAATGACGGATGGATTGACATTCAAATGATGGCAGATGAAGCTCGGATCCACCCTAGGAGCTTCGTAAGCACTTCATGCGAACACGTCAACATTCCTCTTATGAAACATTATTAGCTCTTCCTTCTCCCGAGGAGGCAGCTGAGCTCCGACTTGAAAGAACTCCTTCGAATCATTATCTATGACAACCTTCTCTAACTCCTCGCACTTCGCCCCTTCTGAAGCCTCATCCATGGGTAACACTAGAGTCCTTGATTGCTATAAACCCCTATCATCAGAGACCGATGATCCAGTTTCAGGCTGATGCATAATTGCAGCCACCAAGCACTGCCTAGCCATGAATTGGCTTTCAACTAGTTCCTCAACTTGATCCCCAGACGGATATTTCACTTTCAAATGGAGAGTGGAAGAAACAGTTCCTAGAGCATAAAGCCAAGGTCTTGCTACAATGGCAGTGTAGGGAGAATAAGCATCCACCACAATGAAATCCACTTCCACCACCTTTAAACTTGCCTACACGGGTAGTCTAATCTGGCCCTTTAGAATAACAACCTTCCTATCAAAGCCCAATAGAGGTGAATCATAACCTGTCAAATTCTCAGGTTTCAAGTTTAGCCCCTTGTACAAATCATGGTACATAATTTCTGCCCCACTGCCCTAATTTACCAACACCCTCTTCGCATTATACCCTCCTATCCTGAGGGTGACAACTAGGGCATCATTATGTGGCTGTATGGTGCTAACCTTGTACTTATCCAAGAAACTCAACACTAGTCGGATCTCTATCCTAGCTCTCTTCGGCTTAGAATTGGAGTCTTCGGCAAGTGGCCGAGCTATAGACATCACCTTGGAGGGATGAGAGTCAGTCCTCCCTAGAGCAGGGAGGATAACATTAATTGTGCCCAAATGGGCTCTTGAAGAAGCATCTCTCCAAGGTCCTAATCCTGACTGGCCCTTTTGCCCATTGGGCTGATGTAAAAATTGCTTTAACCTCCCCTCTCTGACCAACTGCTCCAGATGATTCCATAAGGTTCTGCAATCTTTCGTGGTGTGCCCTCGCTCTTGGTGGTATTGGCAATGAAGGATTTGGTTGCGCTTCATAGGGTCTTCTCCCATCTTATTTGGCCATTTAAAGTATGGCTCATTCTTGATTTTTTCTAAAACTTGATGCACTGGCTCTCGGAATACCGTGTTGACCACTTGAGTAGCAGTAGGTCCAGATTGCCTAGCAAAATCTCTTCGAGGCCGATTATTGTTGTATCTGTCTGACCTGAAATCCCTTCTATCCTGAGGGATAACCTTAGCCTTCCCTTTCCCTTGCTGCTAGTCTTCCTCGACCTGTTTATACTCGTCAATGCGATCCATGAGTCGACGCATACTCCTCATAGGTTTCTTGGTTAATGACTTTCTCAAATCATGCTCGATAGGTAGGCCGACCTTGAAAGTCCTTATGGCCACATCATTAAAGTCCCCATCGATCTCGTTGAACATCTCCTAGTATCTGTTTGAGTATGTTTTCAGGGTCTCCCTTTCTCGCATGGTCATAGACAATAAGGAGTCTAAGGGCCGAGGAACCCTACTGCACGTAATAAAGCGAGATCCAAATGCCCGGGTGAGTTTCTTAAAGGAATCAATAGAATCGGCTCCTAGGCCATCAAACCACCTCATTGCCATAGGCTCTAAACTGGATGGAAATACCTTGCACATCAAGGCCTCATTCTTGGAATGCACAGCCATTCTTTGGTTGAAGTGGCTCACATGCTCTACAAGGTTTGTTTGACCATTGTACATGGTGAATGTTGACTGAGTGAACCGTCGAGGAAGTCTACCTCCTTCGATTCTGCGTGTGAAAGGTGATCTGGAAATTTGGTTTAACGCTCTGCTCATAGCGTCATTTCTCGGGCCTTTGCAAGATGAGCTCTTATTTCTATGCTCACGATGGCTATCCTCATCACACGAGAAAGACTCACTGGGGGGAGTCCTAGATTTGGGCCTGTAAATGACATCTCCATAATCGTTAGAAGAAGAAAAATTAGAATTGGAAGGAGTCCGTCTTCGTCGCTCGTGGCGCAACCTTCTTCTCAAATAATCAATCTCCAGTTGCATGGCTCTGGTATTCTCCTTATGAGAGACATGGCTCCCACTTTGAGACTGGCTCCTGCTAGTATGGGTGGTATGCACACTAACTTCCCGGTCCCTTCATCGCTCAAAATTAAGAAAATGATCTCGACGTTGGGACCCCATGGATTCCTCCCGATTCGGGCCTGAACCTACCATAATTGAACGTTAAACTCACTACCACACAAGAATTCCCCACAGACGGCGCCAATTGTAAGGACACAATTTGGATCCTAAGCCCAAAAGGTAAAAAGATCTAGGCCGAAAGAGCCCAATACAATGAATTTGTAGAGAGTGTGTTCGAAAACTAGGCTCTAATGAGTTGGGTAACAATTATAATGAATCTAGATCACAATAAAGTAAAGATAGACTAGTTTTATCTAAAGAAAATCGTTCTCGGCACAATCCGAGGAGATCAGTTCTTGTATATATTTCTTGAATTTGGTTACAAGCACAGTTCTTGTTGTTACAGTATTTTTCTCTCAATTTCTAATCCCTTTTCCTTAGGGTCTTCTTTCTATTTTATACTATCTTCCCCCTTTCATCTCTACCCTCCACGTGTTGATTAGATTCCTGGATCCCTTTCATCTCTACCCTTCACGTGTAGATTAGATTCTTGGTGTTGATCCTTGTCCCATCAACACATTCTTGAAGTCTTCGGGGAGTAGCTGTAAGACTGAAAATTACTGTTCAGGTATCACTTCCTCATTAATGTGGCCAGAGAGTTAGCTACAGAGCATTAAATGCGGTGGTAGCAGCTTTCTCTTAAATATTTCATAACTCCCATGCTTCCATGACGTGCATCCTTATCAATAGAAACTCCCAGAATGTTGCCCTAAATGACAAACCGCACTTTCTGACCTCTGCCTTGCTTAGCCGAGGAAGCATTCCTCCTCGGACCACCTTCTCTGACCATCATGGCCAGATCCCCTCCTTTATTTATTAACACTGACCTGCATAACAACGTTTACCCATCCTCAGACTACTAGGCGTCCTCGGACCGGGCCCCCGGCCCAATATATACTGCTGGGCCCATCAACCCTACAATTATTATTATTATTATTATTATTATTATTATTATTATTGTTTTTTGGTTTCCCATGGGTCTCCAGGCTAGCTTTCGCGCACTTCGACTAATCCTTGCTCGCAGTAGGAGCCTGCCGCTGTCTACAAGGTGTTGCAGCTGTTAGGACTCAAACTGAGGAATAAACTAAGTCGAACCCTAGAGCCTTACTCAGTGGTGGACAAGCCACTAGGGCATGCTTGGTGGTTATAATTATTATTATCTTAAAAAATACCACTATAGCCATCCGATTAAAAAAAAAAAAAAAAAAAAACTTTGCACACTTCTTAAAAATGAATTTTCTACCTTTTTTTTTCTTTTTGGAGAAGGAAATGAGTTTTCTAACTGGTTAAGCTTCCTGTGATTTTTTTTCATCTACCATGGTCCATATATAGATAGGGATCAAACCAATGGCCACACAAGTTTCTGAGCTAGAGGTGCTCATGCTTTGTTTCTTACAAATATAATTATATATCGGTATTTTTAAATAAGATAAACATGTAGATCCTTAGGATTATAATTACATACCAACACGTCTTTTGTTACAGAGCAAAAAGTAAATCATTTGCGAAGAAGTACATAGATATAAACTTCTGCATTAAAAGGCAGCTACAGGTGGTACTGAAGATAAATTGTTGCTGCCAATCAACCACTTGACTTTCAAAATTCGGAGAAATTAATAAAGTCAAGCCAATTAAAGGGTGTTTCAAGCTCTGGATTGTCTGGCATTTCTGGCTGCACTCCAGCGTAGAAAGGTTCGGAGTAGTTATTGAGGAAGGTATTTTCATTGTTTATGATGGTATTTTCATAATAAAGCGGAGAAACATATTCATCCATAGCTGGTAAATATTGATTCACAGTGTTGTTTGCTGTATTAGACAGATCTTGTTGGATGAAAGTCTTAATACCACGGATGAACTAAACAAAAATTATATAAAAGATCAGGTTAGTTGTGAATTGTGAGACAGACTAATTTAGAAAATGATAATTGTCACATAATTAAATCGAACTCACATGGTTTCCGGTCTGATCATCTTTGAAAATCATAATGGAGTCTCCGACAACAAGGTGTTTGTCCCTGATGAAATCCTCTGGGAGATGACAACCATATTTTCGCATTTAGAATAGAAGAGTAACATATAATATAAGAGGGAGAAAATTTTGATCATGACGTGAAAGTAAAGATTGCTCACTCGTGTTTTCAAATAAGTACATCCTGCTACTATTATTGATCCAAAACCTGTGGACAAACCAAGCAAGGTTATAAAGGTGGTCAAGTTTTACAATTAAAACTTTCAATTCATAATTCTTCCATATAGATGGTGCTATTTAAGATTGTAATTATATATTGTGGGGTTTGTAAAAGTCATTGTTGTGGTGTGAATTTTGGAACGAGGATATAGCAAGTATAGTAACTCGAACCTGAATCTGAAGCTCCAAACTTGCTGATAGTCCATATCAGTCAAATTCATGATAATCCCCTCCCTTGAATCCAGTCGAGGCATATACAGTTCAGTTTCAATCTGAATGAAGAAGGAGAAGAGTCATGATGATATTATTTTCAATTATAGCTACCACTTAAATCCTCTTGAGAAAGATGTTTGAGCAAACATTGCTCATATTACCACTTTTATTTCAAGATCAAGTGACAAAATATGTAGGTTAATCAAGGCGTCTCATAGCTAGGTGGTGTTATTTTTTATATTCATACTTGCGGGTTACATTCTGAGGGTGAAACATCCATGTAGAATTAGGATCAACGATTTCCAAAGAGTGGATGTGAAAGCAAACTAATTTTTATCACAGTGCAAAGCAGTATCAAGTTAAAGAGAAGATGCAAACCTTAGGAATCACAATGCGTCCAACTGTGCTCACGTCACTTTTTCGTAATGTCTTCTCAAAGAGAAACCTCACAATTGATTGATCGATTTGCTGAAACACAATACTAGGATGTTAAATCTGTACACATCCAATAACAAATAATATTGGAGAAAGAGAAAAAACTTTCTTCCCTCCATAAAAATGGATTTTAGATGTGTGAACATGAAAATGACAAAGTAATCAAGTGATATTCTACACAAGGAATTTTTTGTGTCATAATTTGTTGGTATTTGTTATTATTATTATTTTTTTTTTGTTGAGAATACTAAGTATTTTTAACACACACAGGGAGAGGGGAGAATGTTTTTTAAAGAAACTTACAGTAGTGTATATCCAAAATTGCCCTTATTTGTTATTATGTTGATGTCAAAATCTTTGCTGCAATTGACACGGGGCGTAAGATAATTTGTGAATGTTTGAACATAATTTATGCAAAAGAATTGGTTGACATGTTTAAATCAACAATATCAATATATCTTTCCCAAAAAAAAAATAATAATAAATGGACTCAAATAACATGGAACACGAAAACGACAATGTAATCAATCGTCATTTTCATACTTGCACACGTGAGTTTTTTTGCGCCATAGTTTGTTGGAATCTATTGTTACGAAGGTATCAAAATCTTTGGGTACGTTTGGTACCAGGATTACAACATGAATAATAATATTTATTATTGGGAATAAAATGTGTTGTAATAGAATAACTAAACATATTCATAAGTTTGGCTCAGTTGTAATATTAGAATAAAACTTAAGATTTATTTTAAGAAATATCTTACTCATACAATTATATTTTCTTAAAAATAATATTTTTTAAAGTTGAGAGATAGGTGTTTTCTAATTTTTATAATTGTTATATGTACATGGAAAGTTTGTTTATTTGGAATTATTACACCTACTAAAGAATAGCTATTACAATACTTTTAAAGATGAATGCTTATTTTTCATTTTTAAGAATAACTATTCATAAAAATAGTTATTCTTATTTTTCGTTTGAACATAATTTATGCAAAAGAATTGGTTGACATGTTTAAATCAACAATATCAATATATCTTTCCCAAAAAAAAAAAAAAAAAAAGGACTCAAATAACATGGAACACGAAAACGACAATGTAATGAATCGTCATTTTCGTACTTGCATATGTGAGTTTTTTTGCGTCATTGTTTGTTGGAATCTATTGTTACGAAGGTATCAAAATCTTTGGGTATGTTTGGTACGAGGATTACAACAGGAATAATAATATTTATTATTGTGAATAAAATGTATTGTAATGGAATAACTAAACATATTCATAAGTTTGGCTGAGTTGTAATATTAGAATAAAACTTAAAATTTATTTTAGGAAATATCTTACTCATACAATTATATTTTCTTAAAAATAATATTTTTTAAATTTGAGAGATAGGTGTTTTCTAATTTTTATAATTGTTATATGTACATGGAAAGTTTGTTTATTTGGAATTATTATACCTACTAAAGAATAGTTATTATAACACTTTTAAAGATGAATGATTATTTTTCATTTTTAAGAATAACTATTCATAAGGAACGACTATTTTTTGTAATAAAAATATAATCAAACTAAAGAATAGTTAAATCATAGGAATAACTGTTACATTATAGTGTCTATTCTGGTCTACCAAACATGTCATTTGTCGTAATTGACACGGGATTTAAGTTAATTTGCAAATATTTGAACACAATTTATGTGCCAAAATTAATGTAAGATCAAAAGAAATCATAACTAAATTTTGATTTTTTTTTTTTTTACAAGAAAATAGTCGTAGATTCCATTGCACAAACCTGTGATCACAGATTTAAGATGAAATATACTTTACTTGCTCAGCCAGGAGCTGATCGTTCTTATAAACTTCATGAATATATTCAGATCAAAAGAGTGTTTGTAACTTTGTATTCGGAAATAAAGTAAATCTCCTTGTAATCCTTTTAAGTTTTAATTACAGATCAAGCAATAAGAACACCAATCAAACACTCAAAAAATGCGAAAGCAAGGGTGAAAAAATTGTATAAATAGAAAAATTAGTTAATCTTCCTTAAAATCCTCAAGCAATTAATTCACAAGCATATATATGCCTAACGCTAGATAAACATACTTGAGATCTACTTTCTTTGGCTAGAGATTTAGACACCATATATAAGTTTTCTTAAAAAAGAAAAAGAAAAAAGATTAGTAGTATATAGTCAATTAACTCCTAGGTGAAAAGTACCATAAAAAGCTCTTTACTTATTAAGGAAAAGATTGGGAAAATGTATAAAGTTGTTGCTTTTTATATCAAAGAGGAAATTACACATCATGAAAGCGTCTTATCAGTAATGAACCTAGCTCAAATTATTTATTATTCACACAAACAATAATTTTCCTGTTATAAATGATAATTATTAGTATATAATAACTGCAAATAATTTTTTCGAAACACATATTATTTTAAATCACTTAGACTGACTATGAAAACAGAAACAAAAAGGACAACAATGAAAACCTTATGTTTTTGAGAACACAAGCTGCAAAAAAAGAGGAGGTTATACAGATGAAAAAAGTGGGTGGGGATCTCAATTTGTAAATAGAGATTGGCTCACAGCGTAAGCCACAAAAGCAAAACAATACACACCATTAAAAGGGCTTGAAACAAACATGCATGCAAATAGGGAAGAAAACTTAATTACTCGGGGAATTGGCGGCGGGGGAGGAGGCCGGATTGGTGTTGGTTGAGGAATGGGTTGATAAAATGGGGGTCGCACAATGGAGCGTCTCAAAAATCGCCTACAGTGTTGTCTCCTCTTAATGGCAGCAAAGGTTGAAGCAGAAGCACTTGCACTTGAACTACCCATTTCAGGACCAGCTGGAGGAGCTGGTGGGTAGTTCACAAAAAACTGGTTATTATTGTTGTTGTTGTTAAACATGCCTCCCATTTGCATTGCATTAGCAGAAGGGTCAGAAGGATTATAATTCACAGGTATATTACCAGCCATTGACACAACCAGATCAAGTAGTCTATACCTACCCCAAAGACCAAAGTCTCCAAAGTCTCTCTCTCTATCACTTAAGTAACGCTTAGTCTCAGACTCCCTGACCCTCAGGTCCAAATTTTATGCACTTTATGCTAAGGAATAAGGTATACATATTTGGCTTGTAGTGTGAGAGAGTGACTCAGTACTAGTGTGTATGACGCTCAATAATCACAAAGTTAAGGGCAAAATGGAGAAACTAGTCTTACAATCTTTGGTGTTTCCCAGTGTTTTGAGAAAAAAGATTTTACATTAATTGTGATATCATTTTTTGCATCTGCATTGATACATTCAGTTGTAATTGTTTGTTGTTTTCTTCTATTGTTTACGTTACTCCTTCCTAATTTGTTTTCTCTCTCTTTTGTGAGAGTTCATATTATATGATGGAAAGAAGAGATAAGAAAAGTAGTGGTTGAAATGAAGCATCTTTTGTACAGGTGTTGGAACAACTCCGTTTTCTTCGACACGACATCAATGGTGAAGTCTGGTAGCATATAAATGAAATGAAATCAAATATGAGAGAGAGTAGCCTTTAAAGAGAGGAAAAATCATAACTGAGAAGCGTTTCAATTTTCAAATGAAAGAAAGAAATCATAATGGGCCAAAGAATCTAATTCCAAGCCCACTTTGATATCCCTGTCCTTGTCTTGTGTCTTCATTGGGATTTCCCAAGCCCACTGTGATACCAAAGGCCTAGAACTTCTTTTGGGTCTTCCTTAGGATTTGTCGAGCCCAACTCGACCAATTTCAAAAACTTTTGTTGACTGTGTCCTTGTAAAATTGTTTAAAAGGATTTCATCTTAATTGAGAAGTGACAAATGCTATGTTTGGTTGGGTGAAAAGTGACTGGATAAAAAATGGAGGAAGGAAATGAGAGAGGAAAATGTGATTTTCTATTGTTTGGTTGGAGTGAAAAGGGTGAAAAAATAAAATGGGATGGATAAAGTTTTCCACTCAAGTCTATCATTTTCCCCCTCTCCAAATCTATCTATAATCTATAATATATTATTATGTTATAAAAGTAGGATCCCACAACTGATGGATGCACACAACTCTGACAAGTGACGCAATTTTCAATCTATTTAGAATGATATGGACAAATAATGCCACATTGCAAATAGCAATTTGTCCATGACATATATAACACATCTAACTTGTGTTATATTTAATTATAGAATAAAATCATTTATTTGAATTGATTCTAAATTAATGGTCTGTTCCAAAAAAAAAAAGAAAAAAAAAGGTTTGTTACCAACATTTTGTACTTACGCTCCGTTTGTTTCGATGAAAAACCTTGTGTAAACATAGTTTTTCGTGTTTTCCATTGTTTGGTAGCATAAAAAAAGGAGAGTCAAAGGAAAATTATATTTTGTCAACATAAAAAGTATGACTTATTTTTAGAGATTGTTTTCTATTAAATTTTTTTTTGGAAAACAACTCTATCTCATAGCAAGCTAAATAAGGGAAGTTAAGAGATTGTTTTTCAACTCATTCAAAGTTGCTACCAAACATTGGAAAATGAGATAGTTTTATATAAAATGCTTATTGGGAAATTACTCATTTCTAGAAAACATCATTGCTGAAACAAACAGAGCGCTAATATTCACAAAAACTTTATTATGGACGTTTGAGGTGCATCTGAATAGGAAAAAAACCTTTGCCATACTTAAATCATTACCAAAATTATATTTATTATTATAATTATTACAATAGAGATAGAGATCCACGTTTAAGGTACAAACTAAACAGGAAAAAGAAAAATGTCATACTTAAATCATTACCGTGATTATATTTGTTGTTATAAATATTACAATTAAGAGAAAGATGGACCAAAAAAAACAAAACACCCACCAAATCCGATTCATGTAACCCATGCCTATTGGTTTGTCCTATGAACTTTAGTTATTGTCTAATTGATGCCTCTTCATCTCTTGCAACAACAAAACGCACAATTAATCAAAATAGTCAATGAGTGTTTAATAAACCTTGCACTGTATATTAAGCACTTACACATTTTGGGCTCCATTTGCAACAAACCCAATGAACTTTTCTCTTCTTCTTAGGATTTGAAGATTAAAGCCCGATTTACGTGACTATGGGATGTGTACAATCCGAAGAGTAACGATGTTGCTAGATGAATAGGAATGATGCACATGCAACCATACAATTTGAACTTTAACAATTGTTTTTTATTTATTAGTAAATTACTGAATGACTTCTTCTTTTTTATTAAAAAATATATTAATGATTAATTATTTAATTCATGATTAAATAAGAAATTTACAAATTTGAAATATGAGTGACCGATGTGACAAAAATGTCCACTTAATAGGTATTGACACCTACAAATTTGGTTATATCAACTCTATATTCAGATAGTTGCAATGTATATGCTAAATATATTTGATCATGTAAATTATATAGATGTCATTGGAAAAGTGTCAAGCATTTCCTTTTCAGTGGAATTTGTTTGTTGTTTGAGGACTTGGTGGTAGAGTTGGGATGTACTCCAATTTTATAAATGAATAATAGTCATTGCTTGGTTTATTCAAATTTCTATTATTTTGGTAGTATGTTTTCACCTTTTTTTTTTAAAATGTGTGTGGGGTGGTGTTGGTAATGATTTATATGCAATACTAAATCTTATTAATTTTTTTGAGATAGATAAATCTTATTAATTTAATTGTGCTATATTTGGAAAATATTTTTTTAAAATTACTATATGTTCCTACATTCTATCAACTTATTGTCATTTTATTTATCATTGAAATCTTATTAGTCTAAAACTTTACTTTAGGTTATGATATTCCTTTTTAACAAAAGAAGCATAAACTCTACATGCAAGTGTTATTTAAAAGGCAAAAACACCATTTTGGTCCTTACATTTTATGGTTACAGTCAATTTAGTCCCTATATTTTGATAGCCAATTTGGTCTCTGTTATTATCAACTTGCAAACAATTTAGTCATTATCTTTAATTCACTAACGGAAAATACATATGTGGCAAACGATTTGCATTGTTTGCATGCCTAGTGTTAAACTATTACATTTTATGATGACGTGTCTAAATTTTAGTGACCACATCAGCACTTAGATGGCAAAAAAGCCACGTCTCCTTTTAAAAATTCTATTTTATTTTCTCAAGTTTTTATTTTTCCCCTTTCTTGCAATTTCTTGGTAACCAAACACACTCTCTCTTTCTCTGCAACTTTATTCTTTACATAAACAACAATTAATTGGGAAAGGACCTTTGATTATTTTATTAGTGCTACTACTATTAGATATCAACAATGATCCAAAGATTCTTTCTTTTCCTATAATGAATGGGAATTCTTTAACGAGGTTCTGAGAGCAAACATGAAGTCCCTAAGATTATTTAAAAAAAAAAAACAAAAAATCATCATTTTGCTTCCCATTGTGGTTTATTAGAACTAGAAAGTAGATCTTTGTTTTTTGAGTTGCTTTCAGAAATTAGAAGATTCAAAACTTAGAAAGGGTAGAGGAACCAAAAAAAAAAAAAGAGAACAACCTTATAAGTAATCAAACCTAGATTATTCTTAGTAAGCCCTTCTCATTCTTCTCCAGGACCATCCATTACGAATCTCATTCTTGAAGAAACTTATTGAACTGTTGCAGCGGAGGGACAATGATCTTCTTGGGTGAATTGAAAAATGGTTGTTGAGAAAGCTTTTGGGAGTTGGGACGAAGTCGATGGTGGCTTCATGAACACTATGTATGGTCCGATTTTGCCGATCATTGGTGGAGGCGTTGAGTCTTTGTTGATAGCCATTGATGACCAAAGAGAAGAAGAGTAAAGTGAAAGAGAGTGAAAGGCAGAAGAGAGGGAGAGGGAGAGAGAGAAGCTAAAGAGTAAAGAAATTGCACAGAGAGAGAGAGAGAGAGAGAGAGAGAGAGAGAGAGAGAGAGAGTGTGTGTGTGTGTGTGTGTGTGTTTGGTGTTGATGCTCATTTTGGAAAAGCCCAACAGCAGGAAGAAGCCCAACAGTAGGAAGAAGTCCAAAAATTTGGGCAGGAAAGAGTTAGCAGGATTGAGAGAAAACCCATTAAGCCCGAATGGTAGGAATAATGGGTCATAGGCCCATGAAATAAACAAGTGGGTCTTGAGGAAAGCAAATTGGCCTAAAGGAGTCCAGAGAAGGAAGTAGCAAACCCATGGGCATTATGTAATGTAGAAAAGTAAAAATGGGCCACAGCAGGCCTAAAGTAAGAAAGTAAGGGGTTGATGAAAAGCCTATGAACCCTAACGATGAAGGATGTGGTAATTGGGCCAAGGAAGCCCAAAAGAGCTAGTAAAAGCCCATGGGAATATAGAGTTGAAAATGAGCCGAGGATGCCCAAGGAAAGCAAATGGGTTGAGGATGCCCAAGGAGGAAGAAATGGGCCAAGGGAGTCCACAAACAATGTAATGGGTCAAGAAAGCCCAAAGTAGCATGAGTATAAATCTAATGACCGTACTGGGTCATTATAACCAAGTGAGAAAAAAGCATACAGCAGGCCCAAAAGAGGCCTAGCAAGCACGGATCAGATAGCACCGCAGCAGGAATAACAGAATGGCGTGGTAGGAATACTGGCAAGCCAACAGAAGGAGCAAACAGTGGGCTAAAAGAGAGAAAAGCCTACAATCAGGCAAGGCCCATCCCTTGGAGGAAGCAAGCCCTAAAGGATGGAGGATCAGAAAACAGTTCACGCCACAAGAGGTCAAAAAAATGAGCGGCAGAATGCACAGACGAGCCTCCAGTTCATTGCAAACGCATGAGTAGCAAACAAGCTTTGGATATACACGGAAGTGGAGCACGCATAAGGCCCAGGCACCACCAACCTGTACCCAGCCAATACAGGAGTGGTGGGTCATGGGTCAAAGGTAAAAGAGGGTATGGTCTGGCGGTGGGGAGAAGGGAAAGCCTATTCTGGGGTTCTCGCTTAAACTCTTTTGGGGAAAATGTCCTGCTAGGATGACATGCCACCCAAAAGAGGGAATGATGAGTTGGAACTACTAGGTGCATGCTATGAGGGGTAGTAAGAGAGAATACCCATACTGTGGTGGATAAAAATGTCACGGTGAGCAAGCAAACAAAACAGTTTTCTTTGTATGGTAATGGGGAGTGACATGGCCAGCACAGGTAAGTGGTGGTGGCTGGGCAACTGACAAACCAATGGGTGGTCGGGAAGGACACCCACATCCAGACAAAAGCAATTAAAGGGCAAAATGGTAAAAAAAAATTACGGTAGGCAGTATATAAAGGGTCATCGCCATGCACAGTGGGATCATCGAAATAGTAACAATCTCGAGGAGAGAATTATAGCACCACCATCACCATAACACCACATGAGCAAGCACTAAGAAAGAAAGAAAGAAAAGAGGGGGAAAGAATCAAAGTAACAAAATTGAGAAAAAGAGAAAGAGAGTCAGGAAGAGAAATAGAGAGTGTAAAAATGGCAGGCATGCACCAATATGCTAATTCATTCTCTCCCTCTAAAAGCCTTCCATCTGTTAAGGAAAAAAGATTTGTTTAGGCATAAGCCATTCAGACCCGTTCCCTCAAAGTTGATAATTTCTATAGCAGGATCCTTCTGCGAGGTTACCCGCGTTGAGGAAATGGTTCCCTCCTTGGTCTTAGTCCTATGGTATAATTAAACACGACAGACTAACCTTTTCCTTTTGATTTTATTATTTATCATAATTATTTCCTCTCTTGCCTTTACAATTTTACTTATAATGTGTTTCTTGTTGCTGTATCGTTCTTTTCCCTGCTTTGCTTAAGGATTTCTTATTTATTTTGTCTAACGGGAAGCATATTGCCGTCATTATTGTCATATTGTATATGTTTGTCATAACCCTTTTGTAATAGCTTTGCCTGCCATGGGCATGTGACCAAAGTTTCAGCAAAAGGGGCATAATTTGTGCACAAGCCGGCCCGAGGTGAGTTGCAATTGGACTGGTCCTGACTCCCCTATCTAGAATACTTGGGCCTCAGTATAGCAGGAGGCAGTCCAACCCAAAATCACAAAAGGCCCACCATATTTGGTAACCCAGAAATTACAATAAAGAAATAAAAATAGAAAAGAAATTTTTGTTTGGTTAAAAAGATTTGTAAGAAATTAAAAGAAAAAAAAAATTGGTAAAGAAAAGAAAAGTAATTTTAAATGCTGATGTGGCCACTAAAAATTAGACACATCATCATATCATGTAATAGTTTAATACTAGGCATGCTAACTGTGTAAACTGTTTGCCACATATGCATTTTCTGTTAGTGAGTTAACAGTAGAGACTAAATTGGTTGCAAGTTAAAAATAATAGGGATCAAATTGACTGTTACCAAAATATAGGAACTAAATAAATTGTGACCTCAAAATGTAGGGACCAAATTGGTGTTTTCGCCTATTTAAAAATGTGTTTATTTCTAATATTTATATATAATTTTAAAATTAAAACCATGCGAAGCACATGACAAAAACTAGTTGGGGAGAAAAGATGAGAGAAAATGGCATTAAGAAGAAAAGTACAAAACTATCCAATATTTTCCGTTCTTTTACTTTTAATAATAAGGGTATAAAACTAATATGCTCTTTATCCTTCCAGTTTTCCATTATCTTTACTAGGGCTGTTCACAGGTCGAGTCAGGCCGGGTTTAGGCCCAACCCGCACTCGACTCGATTGGGTCGGGTCACTGAAAAACTGACCCGCAATCAACCGAAATACGGATTGGACCGGCCGGGTCGGATCATTGGTTGGAACGGGTCGGATTCAACGGTTTGGCGGGTTGGACCACTTATTGTATTATTTGTTAAATCCTCACCACTCTTTTTACAATAAGGCAATCAAATAATCTTAAAAGCATCAAAAAACAATCAGAAGAATCTAAATAACTAGTAAAAAAGTGAAAGAACAGATTTTTAAGGTTGATTGTGCGACACGAACGAGTTGGCGAGGAAAGCGAAACCGCGGTCGCCGAGCTAGAAGGCAGAGAGGCGGCGGACGGTGCCCTTGGTGCGACGGACGAGCTTACAGACGGCGGAGTTGATTTTCGAGCTTACAAAGGCATTAGGACCACGACTTGCAAACCAGCGATAACACTTCGATCCTCTGCTCAGCGGGGATACATGTGAAGGTGAGAACCAGCAAGGTTTGGGACTTTGGGGTTTGGTCCGTTGGAGACTTGGAGTAAAGTCAAGTGTTTCAAAATATAAGAGAAATTTTGAATTAATCCTTGAGACTAGAGAGCAGAGAGAAGTAGAACCGAGAGAAGAATCAGATTGATTTAAAAGAGAGAGAGATGAGGGTTGAGGGACTTGAGGCCTTGAGGCTGAGGGAGGGTAACCGGCCATGGCTTGGGGAAGTGGAAAATTGATAATGATTTGAGGGTTAGCCGTTCTGAATCTTCAGAGAGAGATTTTGTGTGATTTTCTTTTGTGTGTAACTGTGTAGGAACGATTTTGTTGATCTTCAGAAGGATCAAGACCGTTAATCAAGTTAAAATCGCACGGCCATGGTTCATCCCACCAGTTTAACTGTGTAGATACTAGATATAGTGTTTAGTCCAATCACTCTTAGGCTTTGCGTGTAAAAAGTCTTAGCAACAGGCTGTTGATTTGAGACTTTGCTTGTAAAACTGAAAAAAAAAAATTTCCAGACTTTGCTTTAAGTCCAATCAGTGTTCAGTCTTCACGGGTTCCTGAACCTTCACCTTGAATTATCATTTTTTTTTTATTATTTGAAAATATCGGTCGGGTCGGTAATATGGGTTTTTTCTTCCTTAACCCACTACCCGACCTGAATAATCGGGTTTTGAAAGAAACAGACCTGAATCCGACTCACTATGGGTTTCAGGTCGACCCGCTGGGCTTCTGGTCGGTCGGACCTGGTCGGTTTGGGCGGGTCAGAGAACCGCTGGACAGCCCTAATCTTTACCAAACACACATGACAAGGAAAAAATATGTATTTTCTATCCTTAAACTAAACAAAGCAAAAATCTAATGATAATAAAAAATGCTCTTTGTGGTCCGTTCGATTAGGTGAAAAAGGGGGAGGATGTAAAATGATTAATACCATTGTTTTGGCTTGGTAGAAAAGAGGGAAGATGGAAAAGGTAATTGTTGGAGTTTTCCACTCGGCCCACCAACACCATTCCTCCTAATCTATCTACATTCTATAATTCTATAGTATAATATAATATAAAAGTTGGATCGTCAAATTGGAGGATACACACAATGGTGACATGTGTCCTTTTGACAATGTATTGACTTAAATAGGGAAGAACATGCATAATAATGCGTTTTGGGTCCCATTTTTTTTTTTTTTTTGCCTAAATATTGGCCCTAGTTTTGGTACGAGGATATAGCAAGTATAGTAACTCGAACCTGAATCTGAAGCTTCGGACGTGCTGATAGTTCATATCGATCAAATTCATGATAATCCAGTTTAGTTTCAATCAAAAGGAAGAAGGAGAAGAGTCATGATGGTATTAATTTCAATTATAGCTATCACTTAAATCCTCTTGGGAAAGATGTATGAGCAAACACTGCTCACATTACCACTTATTACCACTTTTATTTCGAGGTCAAAGTTACAAAAGATGTAGGCTAATCAAGGCATCTCATAGCTAGGTGGTGTTATTTTTTAAATTCATACCTGCGGGTCACGATATGAGGGTGAAACATCAATGCAGAATTAGGATCAACGATTTCCAAAAATTTGATGCGAAAGCAAACTAATTTTTATCATAGTGCAAAACAGTATCAAGTTAAAGAGAAGATGCAAACCTTAGGAATCACAATGCGTCCAACTGTTGCACATCTGCTGTGGGAATGTCCTTTTGCAAGAAATGTTTGGGCCCTTTGCCGAGGAAAGCTTCAGAAATGTCCTAATGAAGCCCAATATATTTTCATGCTTCTTCGATGTCTATTGGATAAACTTCTACAACAGGAGTTAGAAAGATGGGCAGTGATTGCTTGGGCAATTTGGAATGCTAGAAATAAATTTTATTTTTAGCATATCCAAACCCATCAAAAGGTTATTCTTGATGGAGCAATTGGTTTTCTGCAGGAGTATCAGAGGCTGGTAGCTGCTCAGTGATTTGTTTTGGGTGTTTCTGTTGCTGTTTGGTATTGTATGTCAAGAACTCTGTATATCTGTTGTTTTTCTGCACAGTGGTGTTTTTCTGCACAGTGGTGTTTTTTCTGCAGTGTTGTTTTTTCTGTAGTGTCTGTTTTCTGCAGAATAAGTCTGGTTTTCCCCCGTTTGTAGTGTTTGTTTTCTGCAGAATAAGTCTTGGTTTTCCCTGTTTTGATGATACAGGGTTCTTATGGACTGTTTAGTATACTATATCTAATAAAATTTCTATCTTTTATCTCAAAAAAAAAAAAAAAAAAAAAATCTATACACATCCAATAACAAATAATATTGGAGAAAAAAAAAACTTTCTTCCCTCTATAAAAATGGATTTAGATGTGTGAACATAGTGATATTCTGTACAAGGAATGTTTTGTGTCATAATTTGTTGGTATTTGTTATTATATTGATGTCAAAATCTTTGCCACAATTGACATAGGGCATAAGATAATTTGTGACCTTTTGAACATAATTTATGCAAAAGAATTAGTTGACATGTTTAAATTGACAACATCAATATATCTTTCTAAAAAAATAAATGGATTCAGATACCGTGAACACGAAAACGACAAAGTAATCAATTATCATTTCCTTACTTGTGCATGTGAGATTTTTTGTGTCATAGTTTGTTGGAATCTGTTGTTATGAAGATATCGAAATCTTTGTCGTAATTGACATGGGGCTTACAATAATTTGCAAATATTTGAACACAATTTACAAGCCAAAATTAATGTAAGATAAAAAGAAATCATAACTAAACTTTGATTTTTTTTTTTAATACAAGAAAATAGTCTTAGATTCTATTGCACAGACCTGTGGGAGTGGTGATTTTGCAAATAATCAACAAATTTGAGATGAAATATACTTTTCTAGCTCAGCTAGGAGCTTGTCGTTCTTATAAACTTCATGAATATTCGGATCAAAAGAACGTTTGTAACTTTGTATTTGGAAATAAAGTAAATCTCCTTGTAATCCTTTTAATTACAAATCAAGCAAAAAGGAGCACCAATCAAACACTCAAAAAATGTGAAAACAAGGATGAAAAAACTGTATAAATAGAAAAATTAGTTAATCTTACTTGAAACCCTCAAGCAATTAATTCACAAGCATATATATGCCTAACACTAGATAAACATACTCGAGATCTACTTTCTTTGGCTAGAGATTTAGAAACCATATATAAGTTTTCTTAGAAAAAAAAAAGATTAATATAGTCAATTAACTCCTAGGTGAAAAGTACCATAAAAAGCTCTTTATTTATTAAGAAAAAGATTGGGAAAATGTTATTGATTTTTATATCAAAGAGGTTACACACCATGAAATCATCTTATGAACCTAACTTAAATTATATATTATTTACACAAACAACAATTTTCCTATTAAAAATGATAATTATATAATAACTGCAAATAATTTTTCCGCAACCCATTTTTAAATCACTTGGACTGACTCAGAAAACATACCGATTAAGTAAAACAGAAACAAAAAAGACAGTGAAAATTGTATGTTTCAAAGAACAAAAGCTGCAAAACAAGAGGAGGTTATACAGCTGAAAAAAGTGTGTGTGTGTGGGGGGGGGGGGGGCACCTCAATTTGTAAATAGAGATTGGCTCACAGTGTAAGCCACAAAAGCAAAAACGATGCACAAAGTTAATTAAAGGGATTAAAACATACATGCATGCAGCGAAAGAGAAAGCATATGATAGGGAATAAAACTAAATTACTCAGGGAATTGGTGGCGTAAGAGGGGGCGGGATTGGTATTGGTTTAGGAATGGGTTGATAAAACAGGGGTCGCACAATGGAACGTCTCAGAAATCGCCTTTGATGTTGTCTCCTCTTAACAACAGCAAAGGTTGAAACAGAAGCACTTGCACTTGATACCCATTTCTGGACCAATTGGAGGAGCTGGTGGGTAGTTCACAAAAAACTGGTTATTATTGTTGTTGTATTTAAACATGTCTCCTATTTGCATTGCATTAGCAGAAGGGTTAGCAGGATTATAATTTACAGGTATATTACCAGCCATTGACACAACCAGATCAAGTAGTCTATGTTAGGATTAATGCCCTTAAATCCTATTGTATGATGCTATGTATGATATTATGTATGACATTATGTATGACTTAATGTTGTGATTAATAAAATTGTTTTATTATTATCTAAAATAATGGTATCATGAATATTTGGACATTATCATTTAGTCCATGAGATACATAGTATGTGATTTAGTCATAGAAGATATAAACCACAAGTTCATTGTTAATTCAGAATTTTAGTTCATAGTCGGTGATGAAATTGGGCATTTCATCTGCGAAAACTATAACATATCAACTAAGATGATTTATCTTGATCATGGAAGTGGAGACTTCTAGTTGATATATTGATATGTTTTAAGAGTTAAGACATATTGAACTGGACTGCTGTGAGATTTATTATTCTCCTAACGATTATCAAATGAATAATGAATCTCACGACTTCTATTTATATGAACTCTTAATCCTGAGAGAATAATGGACCTGATCATTAAATGTAGGTTGGTTTGATATATCAGGAGTGAGATCTAAAGTCACGATCAAAATCTCAGTATGTTGGGCAACCACATTTAGTGTTAATGGAACATATATTCTCAAGATGTAATTCATAATCTCTTAACGGAGATATAAAATATTCACTTGAAATAAGTTTAATGGGTTCGGTTATTTAGAGTATTAGGCCTAACCACTTTAGTAAGGAATTACTAAAGTATATATTTATGAAATTGGATTTCATAAATATATGATGAATAACTTAAATGATTAAACCGGGTACTCAAGGATTAAGATGTAGCAATTTTCAAAGTGGCAGTCTACATTCATGATTTTGTATTATTACGAATATTTTATGAAAAAGTTGTATGTATAATAAAGTTGTGCGCACCTAAAATATAGTTAACGGGCTCAGCCTATTTTTGGGCTCATAATCTATTTATATTGTGGGCTTTGGTTTTCCTACTATGGGTAGTTCTTTTCTCGGGGACCCAGTTGCACACTCCTGTTTCACAAAACTGTCCTTCTTTTCTCACAAAGCTGCTCCTTTCTCTCCTAGTGTAGTTCCTCTTTTCTCTTCCTCTCCTCTCCAAAATTACAAACCCTCTCTTTCTTAATCCATTCTCCTATTTATAGCATGAGAGGAGTGGAGGTGTTATGATTACTTTCTTACTTGTGTGGATGAGGGTCCAATTCTATTGTTGTTAAGTGGATGTTCCGTCGGGAAAAGTGGTAATGACATTAGAACTGATTCCCATTTCCAAAAGACTCGACAGCGATATTCCCAAGGGCACTACCGGGTAGCCGAGTACAGGGTGTTTCCAAGCAATGTTGCCCCCGACCAGGTTAAAGACGATAGGGAGGGGCTTGCTTTTGGTATCCAAGACAGTGCAGTCCCATTCCAGCTCCTAGGCCCAGATTGGCCCCTAAGGTGTTCGGATCGAGGATGTAGGTCCAATGAGGATGGGGTGGTGTATTAGGCCGCCAGGCTTGGCCCCAAGGCCCAACGGGCCTAGGGCCCTGGCCCGTACAAAAGTCTTGGGATATAATTTATTAATAAGGCCTATAGTGCAATTATATTTATATAGTGGTATTAAATATAAGAGATAATTACACATAACCCACCTGTGGTTTGGGCGAAAATCACTTTGCCTACCCGTGGTTTAAAAAGTGTCACTTAACCCACCTGAGGTATGTTTCCATCAATCTCCGTAACCCACCTCGATCTCTATCGTCACAAAAACACCTTTTAACCCCAAAACAGAACATAACGTGAATCAAAACACCCAAAACTCAAAAACTTTTCGAGAGAGAGACCTGAGGTGCGATCAGCTTGTTCTTCGTGGTTTAGAGCGTCTGGAGGGGGAGAAAACACTTGTTTTGCATTATCGAAGCTAGGCAAGGTATGTGTGACTACTGTTCATCTGCATTTGGGTTCTTGATGTCATTTTTTTATCGTGACCCACCCACGTAGTTAGGTTTTGCTGTTCATCTGCACATTTAAAATTTTTTTGTATGTTAAATGTGCGTTTTGCTATTTATATGTAGAATCGCTTAGGATGTAGCTAATGTACTGCTATGGTTGTTTATATAATGCGTATACTTGAAAGAATCAAGTTTATTTGTCAATGATTACACTTGTTTGTGAACTGTGGGTAATGTGGTCCCTATGAATTTGTTGGGAATCTAGTTTTGCATGTGCTTTATGTGGTCCTTTGTCCGTGTGTTGTTGTCTTGTTGTCTTGTTGTCAATTTGTTGGCTTGTTGTCTCTTTTGGCTTGTTGTCATTTTTTGCATGTCAGTGTGTATTCAAACTACTTATTTTAATTGCAGATGGTTGACTTCACATTTGACATTGAAATTCATGTTGGGGGATGTTTTGTGGAGGAGCCAACCGTTGAATATGTGGGTGGGTTTGTACATACACTGACAGAGATTGACCCTGACAAGTTGAGTTTCTTTGAAATTCGAGATTTATGCCATCTAGTTGGTGCTCCTAAAGAACACAGTAGATATAGGTATTTACTTCCTAAAGGTGGTCTACAGCATGATTTAAGAGCCATAGAAATAGATGTAGATGTGGTGAACATAACTACCCTTCATAGGGCATGACTAGCTGAAAAAATCATAATCTATACTAACATAGATGTGGAGCCACTAGCAATTGAGTATCATGATGGAGGGGGAGTGGCAAATGGTGGTGTAGGTGGTGATGGAAGGGGAGTGGTAGATGGTGTAGGTGGTGATGCAGGTGGTGATGCAGTAAGGGATGAAATAGATTTGGAGAGTGATTATGATGAAGATGATGAGAATGATGAAGAAGAAGATGTTGAGGATGTTGAGATTGGTGCAAGAGATGAAGAACAGGATGTTGAGGTTAGTGCAAGGGTTGAAGAACAGAATGTTGAAGGAGATGATGATGATGATGATTGGCTAAATGAAGGCATAGAGGGGGATGACTTTGGTGATGACATATTTGCTGCTCAAAACTCAGCTCCACAAGGTTCTGCTCCCAATATAGCCCCAGAATCAAGCAATGCACCCCACACAACCCCAGAATCAAGCAATGCACTCCATGCAGACCCTGAGTGGGCTGAGCCAGCTCTTAAGGATGACTTGGTAAGCATGGATGGGTCTGATGTGAGTAGGTACCTGAGCAGGTAGAGTTTAATGCTAAGAGTGACATGAGAAATGTTGTATTGAAGAAGGAGATAAAGTTTCCTAATGCAAAGGTGTTCAGAGCTGCTTTGAGGGAGAATGCAATAAAAAAACCTATTGACATCAAATTCAAGTTTAATGAGAGGATTAAGATATCAGTTCACTGCAAGAATGGGTGTGGGTGGAGATGTTATACATCTCAAATAAGTGGAGAGCTAACATTTCGGGTTAAGACCTTGACTGATGACTGTACTTGCCCCAAGTTTTTTAAAAACAGCCAAGCAACATCAGCTTATGTTGCTAAGAGGTTTATTGAGGATTTTAGCAAAAATCCAAATTGGGAGGTGAGTGGTGTACACAACCATGTGATGCAAAATTTATCTATTGACTTAAGTGTAAACCAAGTGTATAGGTCAAAGAGAAAGGCAACGGATTTGATTAATAGAGATGAGCAACTGCAATATGGTGTCCTTAGGGACTATGCACAAATGATAAACACTGTAGACAAGGGGAGTAGGGTTATACTGCAGACAAAAATAGCTGATGAGACTTCCCAGCCAAAATTTAAGAGGATGTATGTTAGGTTCAATGCTCAGAAGGTAGGATTTTTAGGTGGATGCAGGCCATTTATAGGTTTAGATGGTTGTCACATAAAGCACAGATTTGGTGGGCAAATCTTATCTACCACTGCCAAGGATGCAAATGACAACATTTTTCCAGTAGCCATGGCTGTTGTGGAACAAGAAACCAGGGAGTCTTGGATATGGTTTTTGGAAATTTTTGCTGATGATATAGGGAAGCCAGAGGAGCTTCAGTTGGTCTTTATTTCTGATAGACAAAAGGTATGCAAGTTTTGTTTTGTTCAGTTACACTTGAATAGTTTACTTTGTTTGCTGAACTAACCTATTTTGTTTGTTTATTTGGTTATTTGCAGGGGCTTATACCTGCAATAGAAACACTATTCCTTACTGTGGAGCATAGATACTGTGTGAAACACATCTACAACAATTTCAAAGTTGATCACAAGGGATTGGAGCTGAAGGATGCACTGTGGAGGTGTGTTGCTGCCACAACTGTAAGGGAGTTTGAGAGATGCATGTAGTACCTAATGGATTTGGATGAAAAGGCATATGAGTATCTTGCAAACATTGCACCTACACAATGGACAAGGTCACACTTCACTCCTAGGGCCTTAATAGATTGTTTGGTAAATAACTTGAGTGAGTCTTTTAATGCAATGATATTGAAGTCTAGGGACAAGCCTATCTTGGCAATGTTGAAGTGGATTAGGGTTAGACTTATGACTAGGCTTTACACAAAAAGGGAAGGGATACAAAAGTATGCTGGAAAGTTGTGTCCATGCATACAAGATAAGTTGAAGAAATTGAAGGTTGAAAGTAAGCCATTTAGTGCTACCCCAGCTGGCAGTTTCTTTTATGAGGTAAGCAGTCAGTATGAGAGGCATGTAGTCGATCTTGTCAAGAAGACATGTAGCTGTAGGTCTTGGGATTTAAATGGCATTCCATGTAAACATGCCATAACAGCCATTTATACAAACATTGAGACACCAGAAGACTACACCCACCCATGCTACTTCAAAGAAACTTACATGGAGATATACAAAGAGGTACTTCCTCCCATGCCTGGCCAGTCAGAATGGGCTGAGACTGGACAGCCTGCTCCTCTAGCACCTCACATATACAAACCACCAGGCAAGCCACCCAAGCAAAGAAAGAGGGCTTCTGATGAGCCTAGGAACCCTTACAAAGCAAGTAGGCTAAACAGACCTGTAAGGTGTGGGAAATGCAAAAAGGAAGGGCATAATTCAAGAGGGTGCAAGGCTAGCATCACTGGGGAGACACCATGGTAGAGGAGACAGAGGCTTGAAAGAGAAAAATCTGTAAGTAATTGGGATTTAAATGGCAAAAAAAAAAAAAAAAAAAAAAAAACTTATTTTTAAACTTACAAAGGTATTTATGTATTGAAACTGGGTTTTGTTGCAGGCAAGGGGAGGGGTGCCTACACTTAGTACCAGATTTGCACCTCAGCCTGCACCCCAGCCACCATCCCAACAGCCTACCCAGACGTACAAAATGATGTTTGCCACTCAGCCTTCATCCTCACAGCAAGGAAATCAAGCTAGGCCATCTCACATGAGAGCAGGATGGTTCTCTTCCTCACAGCCAGAGTTTCACACACCTAGGGAGACTTGGGATACCCTACCAAGTTCTTCATAGGTAACTTAGTTGAGTAACCTCTTTCCTGGATGGTTGTGTAGACTGAGATATTTTTTAACAAGTTGATCTATTTTTTATTTATTTTGTAGCATTCACATGCAAATAGGAGCACTGGTGGTGTGAAGACTAGAGGACAGTTTGCTGCACAAAGGCCACCAAAAATGAATTCAGTGGATGGAAAGAGGAAAGAGTAAAGAGTAAAGGCAAGAAATGAATGAAGCTAGTGGGTACGCATGCCAGCATTGGGAGTAAAGCTAGTGGGAACATGTGGGCCTTTTTGTTTTTTTGTGAAGACCACTGTTGGCTTTTTGTAATTATCAATTAGTGTAAAAAACAATCACCTTGTTTTGAGCAATTATATGTATGTGTATTTGTGTGTGTGTGTATATATATATATATATATATATATGTAGTTTTCCTTGGAATGTGCTTTTTTGTAATTTACTAGAAGTTAAGGTACAATACACTCCAAGTTGTTATATGGAAGTTGTGGTATTACAGTTTGTATGGAACAATATTTGTCCAAATTAGATTATATGGAAATTTATTTATTGCTACTATAGATTGTGTCCAAGTAGATTTTTCTAATATAGATTGTATGGAAGTTGTTATTGTGGAATGGTTGTTATGGTATGCGCAGGTAACTGTATGGAACATTATTTGTCCAAACCAGATTATATGGAAGTTTATTTATTGCTACTACATATTGTGTCCAAGTAGATTTTTCCAATATAGTGTATGGAAGTTGCTATTGTGGAATGGTTGTTATGGTATGCACATGTCATTGATAATTGACCAATACTTCTTTCATTGAATGATTGTTATGGTATGCACAAAGTACTCAATAATTGACCAATTCTTCATTCATTGACACATCAAAACATTACATCAGTAGGCTAGTGCTCTTACAATGCAAATTCATTAACACCATTACCATAACTATTTCTACTAACCAATTAACTACTTCAGGGCAACAATCTAGGTCTCTTCACTCCAAAGAACTTAATTGAGCCAAAACACAACAACATAACAATAACAAAAAAGATCAATGACAAAATACATGCAAACTTCCACATTCTCTGTTTCTCTTCAGCAAACATGGCCTTTTCCTTAGCTTTTGCACAGACAACTCGAGCCTTTCTCTCCCTTTCCTTGGCTTCCTCTTCAAGAGCCTTTTCTGCCATTTGCCTAGCTTCTTCTGCCGTTTCCAGAGCTGTCCTTTCCCTCTCATTGGCAAGTTGGAGAGCACTCTAAAGCCTAGACATCTTTTCTAGAGCCAAATGTGCAGTTTCATTCCCACAAGGACAGGTTGGGTTATCAAGCCAAACAAAGAAAAGACACTTAGGACCAACCTTATAATGGCTACAACCCAAGAACCTCCTCCTAAAATTGTACAAACTCAAACTTGTTCTCAAAACACAAGTCTGCTCTTGCACATATACCCACATGAACCCGAGAAATTACCACTTGATGAAGACATATCAACAAAACACGATTCCTGGGAAGTACAAATTTAGACTTTCACACAGTAAGTTCGCACTTGAACAAAATCTGAAACCCTAAATCGAGAATAGACACAAATACGTAGGTGGGTCGCGATGAACAGCAGTCACACATACCTTGCCTAGCTTCGATGATGCAAAACAAGTGTTTTCTCCCCCTTCAGATGCTCCAAACCACGAAGAACAAGCTGATCGCACCTTAGGTCTCTCTCTCGAAATTTTTTTGAGTTTTGGGTGTTTTGATTCGCGTTATGTTATGTTTTGGGGTTAAAAGGTGTTTTTGTAACGGCAGAGACCAAGGTCAGTTACGGAGATTGACGGAAACATACCTCAGGTGGGTTAAGTGACACTTTTCAAACCACGGGTAGGCAAAGTGATTTTCGCCCAAACCACAGGTGGGTTATGAGTAATTATCCCTAAATATAATTAATGGTAACTTTGGACTTGTCAAGAGTTGACAGAAAAGCCCAAGGCCCATTGAAGCTAGTGTCTTATTTGTTCCTTTTTGGTCCCACTTTAAGCCACATACTAAAGCCCAATTGGAATGGCCCAAAAGGTTAGCCTAATTAGATAATCAGTTATAAGGAGAGAAACATACAGAATTTTGTAAGTGAATGAAATAGTTTGTATGTGAGTGTAGGACACTCTCTAATTCTTCCTTGAACACATACATATAAACTGATCGAGAGACCACACTTCTTGGGTACAAGTGGAATTGGAATGAAGATTAAAAGTGTTCCCAAGTACTTCTAATATTTGGTTTTGAATTTCATTACACCAAGGTACACTCTCTTGTTCATATATTCTGAAATTTACATAGTACATGTTATCAATTACAAAAGAAGTAGATCCGTTATTTTTCCGCTGCGTATGTTTTGTATGCAATACAAACATGTATTTTTCCAACCATCTATACGTAACTAAAGACCAAAGTCTCTCTCTATCACTTAAGTAACACTTAGTCTCAGACTCTCTGACACTCAGGTCCAAATTTAACACACTTTATGTTGAGGATGAAGTTATACATATTTTGGCTTGTAGTGTGAAAGAGTGACTCAGTACTAGTGTGTATGACGCTCGGCAATTACAAAGTTGGGGGTAAAATGGAGAAACAAAATTAGTCTTACAATCTTTGGTGCTTTCCAATGTTTTGAGAAAAAGATTTTACATTAATTGTGATATCACTTTTTGCATATGCATTGATAAATTCAGTTGTGATTGTTTGTTGTTTTCTTCTATTGTTTATGTTTTGCGTTTTCTCCTTCCTAATTGTTTTCTCTCTCTTTTGTGAGAGAGTTCATATTATATGATTGAAAGAAGAGATAAGAAAAAGGAGTGGCTGAAATGAAGCATCTTTGTACAAGTGTTGGAACAGCTTTGTTTTGTTCGACATGATATCAATGGTGAAGTATGGTAGAATATAAATGAAATGAAATCAAATATGATAGAGAGTAACCGTTAAAGAGAGAGGAAAAAAGCATAACTAAGAAGCGTTTCAATTTTCAAACGAAAGAAAGAAACCATAATGGGCCAAAGAATCTACTTCCAAGCCCACTTTGAGATTCCCTAGCCTTTGTCTTGTGTCTTCCTTTGGATTTGCCAAGCCCAACTCGGCCCATTTGAAAAGGCTTTTGTTAATGTGTGTCTTGTGCACTTGTTGAAAATTGATTCAAAATAGTCCCATCTTCAATGGGAAGTAACAAATACTATGTTTGGTTGGGGTGAAAAGTGACAGGATGAAAAGTGGAGGAAGGAAATGAGATAGGAAAATGTGATTTTTCATTGTTTGGCTAGAGTGAAAGGGGTGAAAAAAGAAAATGGGATGAATAGAGTTTTCCAACCAAGGCCATCATTTTTGCCCCTCTCCAAATTAGGGAGAAAAGACGAGAAAATGACATTAAGAAGAAAAGTACAAAACTAACCCAATTTTTTCTGTTCTTTAACTTTAATAATAATGATTGCTCTTTATCCTTCTAGTTTTTCATTTTCTTTACCAGACATACATGATGGAAAATTTTTTTTTCTATCATCTTAACATTTTTTATCCTCCCAACCAAACAAAACAAAAGGCTAATAAACAAATGCTCTTTATGGTCCGTATGATTGAGTGAAAAATGAGAAGAATGGAAAATGGTAGTATTCCATTTGTTTTGGCTTGGTAGAAAAGAGGGAGGATGCAAAAGGGAATTGTTGGAATTTTCCATTCAGCCCACAAACACCATTCCTCCCAATTTGAGAGGAAATGTGATGATAAAATGTTCTTTTATTTGGAATTTACTAATTTGCCTAATATTTTCTATCATCTCCTTATGTTTTAAAGGTATAACAATAAATTTATTCAAATAACATTTTCCATTCTCTCTACCAAACACATAAGAGGAAAAACTGAAGCATTTTCTAACATTCCACTTTTCTATCATTTCTACCATTTTTATTATTTCACTTTTCTATCCCCCAACTTAAAGTGAAATAAAGTGACTTGACTTCCTATAAAAAGGCAATCGATTACATAATAAAATTCAACTTTAACGAAATGTTTTGTAACTCAACTAACATATTGTGATATTTTAAATGTAAACGTTTAGGATTCAAATCACGCTTCTCCTAACTATCGGTTTATAAAAAAAGATGATAGAAATACAAATCAACGCTTGGTCTCAAACTCTCTAACACTTAGGTCCAAATTAAACGTACTTTTATATTGAGGAAGAAGGTATACGTATTTGGATGGTAGTGTGAGAGAGTGAGTCAGTAATAGTGTATGATGCTTGATAATCACAAAGTTAAGGGCAACATTTAGGATTCAAATCACTTTGCTCCCAACAATCGGTTTATATATATATAAAAAAAAAAAAAGGCAAAAAATACAAATTACACCTTTCAAATTTCAAAATTTGATTTTTATTCATATAATGTTTAAAAAAAAAAGAATTATTGAAGTAATTTGTTATGATCATTAGTCCTTTTTAATGACAATTTTTTTAATTGAATGTTTAAATGATGAATGGTGACCGCAAATGTAATCATAAAAGACTAAAATAACAAAAAATAAAACTTACATTACTAGAAGAGATTAAATTCTATAAGGATTTGATGTAAACCTTTTAATTAACACCCTCAAATAAGGACATGCCACATCATCATATTACTAATACATAAATATATATGATCACATATGATAATATCTCAGTAAATACTATATATCATGTTTTAAGTAAAAAGCTAATATGGTTATTGAGTTTTAGGCTGTGTTTGGCAATGTGTAAAATATTTTACGGAAATGAAGATATTTTCAATTGTTTGTTTGTGTTATGGAAAAATTGCAAGAAAAGTATTTTCAGTGTTTGGTATTGTATGTAAAAACCTATTTTCAGAAAACCCAACCACCACAATCACCACCATAAACCCAGCCACCATCGGCTACTATAAACCCAACCACTACTAGCCACCATCAACCACCACATAACCAATTAACCTAAAAAATTATAACAAAAATAAAAACACATTAATCTCAAAATCAATATCAAAACCCATCTACCAAAACCCATAATCCACCACCATTGAAACCCACAAACCACCCCAGCCACTAATCCACCACCTTGAATTGGCCACCATCAATAGTAGAACTCACCCCAACCCACCACCATTAAAACTCACAAATCACCCCAGCCATTGTTCCACTAAAACCCAAGAACAAAATTATTTACAATCAGCAAAAAAAAAAAAAAAAAAAAAAAAAAAAAAAAAACCCATAGTCACCACCACTGATGGAGCTTCGAAATCGGGAAAGGATGGTGTGGGTCTTGATGGTAGACACAAGATTGGATACGTGCAGTGCTCGATTCAGACTTCGTTGGTCGAAGGTGGGTTTGAAAAAGATGGAGGAGATGAGGAGGGACATGGAAGAGAAGAAAAGATAAGGAAGAAGAGAGAAAAGTTAGAAAGAAAAGGAGAGGAGTACTCACCGGTGTGGTGGGCCTTTTTGTAATGTTGGGCTGAGCTGCCTCTTAATGTACTGAGCCCAAGTGTTCTGGATAATGGGGTTGGGACCGGTCCAATTGTGACCCACCTTGGTTCGGCTTGTGCACAAACTATGCCTCGTTTGCCAAGAGCTTCGTTCACATGCCCATGGCAGGCGGAGCTACTTTGGATGAGTCATGGCAAGCAGACATGATAATAATAATAAAATAAAGTACTTTTGCCATTAGACAAAGTGAATAAATGATCCCCAATTAAAATGATAATCACAATGATAAGAAACACCTTGTAAAGAAAATGGTGGAAATAAATAGGTAAGACATGAGTTATCAAAAGAAAGAAAAAGATCAAATCGTTATGCCAAGTTATGCCATAGGACCAAGACCAAGGAGAGAACCGTTTTTCTTAATGTGAATAATCTCCCAGGAAAATCCTGCCGTAGAAATTAACCACTTTGAGGGAAGTGGACCTAAATGGCTTGTGCCCTAAAAGAATCCTTTGCCTTTGATAGAGAGCAAGGCTTTTAGAAGGAGAGAGGGAATCAACTTATTGGTGCATGCCTGCCATTCTATCTCTCTGTTTTCTTTCGTTATTTCTAATTTTTCTTTCCTTTTTCTTTTTCTCTTCTTTTCTCAGTGCTTGCTTCTGTGTTGTGATTCTCTCCTAGAGGTTACTATTACCGTGATCGTGATCCCCTTACCGTGCACAGCAAGGGTCTTTTATATAATGCCTGCCGTGACTGGCTTTTACTATTCTAGCCTTTAACTACTTTTGTCTGGTCTGGGTGTCCTTGCCGACTACCACTGGTTTGTCAGTTGCTCAGCCAACACCACTTACCTGTGCTGGCTGTGCCACTCCCCATCACCAAACAAAGAAGACTATTTTGTTCGTTTGTTTGCCGTGACATTCTTACCTGCTACGGTGTGGGTGCTCTCTCTCTCTCCCTATCCCTCATGGTATGCACTTAATGGTTCCAACTCATCCTTACTTCTTTTGGGCGGTATGTCATCCCAGTAGGACATTTACCCAAAAAGAGTCTGAGCAGGAACCCCAGAATAGGTTTTCCCCTCTCCCCACTGCCAGACCATACCTTCTTACCTCTGACCCATGACCCACCACTTCCTGTATTGGCTGGGTACAGGCTGGTGATGTTTGGGCCTTGCGTGTGCTCTACTTTTGTGTATGTCCAATACTTGCCCGCTGCGTTTGCCGTGGTTTGGAGGCTCATCTGCGCATTCTGCCGCCCATCCTTGACTTCTTATGGCGTAAGCTATTTTCTGATTCCTCATTTTTTATGGCCTACTCCCTTTAAGGGCTGGGTTTTGCTTGATTGTGGGCTCTTCTTCCTTCAGCCTACTCTCTTACTCCTTCCGCGGTCTTGCCCCCATTTCCTGCCGTACCACTCTGCCATTCCTGCTGTAATGTTATTTGACCCTAACCTGCTGGGCCTCTTTGGGCCTACTGCTTATTCTTCTCTCAATGACTCAATATGGTCATTTAGGCTTTGTATTACATTGCTTGTAGGCTCTTTTGTCCCATTTATTTCCTCTTGGGCATCCTTGGCCCACTAGCTTTCCTTGGGCTTCCTTGGCCATTTTTCTAACTCTGTGTTCCCATGAGATTTTACTAACTCCTTTGGGCTTCTCTGGCCCAATTACCTTATCTTTCATTCTTGGGGCTTATGGGCTTACCATCAACCCCTTACTTTCTTTGCTTGCATTACTTCGGGCCTGCTGTGGCCCATTCTCACTTTTCTACATCACATACTACCCATGGGCTTGCTACTTCTCTCTCTCCGGGCTCCTTTAGGCCTGTTTGCTTCCTCAAGGTCCATTTGTTTATTTTATGGGCCTATGATCCATTATTCCTGCCACTTGAGTTTAATAGTTTTTTTATTCACTCACTAACTCTTTTCTGCCCATGTTGCTGGGCTTCTTCCTTCTACTGGACTTCTCAAAATGAGAATCAACAATTGGCAGGTGGAGGGGAATGGGATGGCGCGATTTGATTGGTGAAGGGGTTGGGTGGTCTTCTTGTCACTTTCCCTTCTAGCTCTAGCTCTCTCTCTCTCTTCTTGAGTGTGTGAGTTTGGAAAATGGGTTTGAAGGTAAATGAGATGTGTAAAATATTTTACGGATTAAGGGGCTTATTTTACGGTCAAATTTTATTATTTTCAGTTTGACTTTATTTTACATGTGCACTTTTTTTTTTTTTTTTGAGAAACCGGCCAAAGTAGAGCCGACTATTTAATTGATGAAACATCAGAAACATACAACTTAAAAATGTCTGGAGGGACATGACCCTTCCAAACTAAAATAGGAAAAGATCTTTTTGCTCTCCGGGCTAGGGCATGTGCTAGAGCGTTGCCTTGCCGACGTGTATGAGAGAAAGAAAAAGATTGTAAGGAGTAAACTGAAGACATAATGTCTTTAACCAAATGACCCACAGAAGGGTGGTGAAAGGATTGGTTTTTGATTGCCAGAATTGATTCCTCCGAGTCACCTTCAAAGATCGAACTATGCAAGCCGTTTTCCTGGAGGAAGCTTACTGCTCTTCGGGCAGCCAGTGTTTCGAGAGCAACAATGGAGGATGGCAGGGGGATGATCTCAGACATCGCTGCCAGCACTTCACCCAAAGAGTTTCGGATCACTACACCAATGCTAGCTGCTCCAAGTTCTTCAAAAACGGCTCCATCGAAATTTGTTTTCATCGTGCTCGGATCAGGTGGCTTCCAGATGGCCTTCTTTTGTGGCTGCTTTGAGATGGGCTTGGCATGAAGACGTTGATACTCCTGGAGGTACTGCTGTGCTAAATCAGTGATTTTTTCCAGAGGTGCTACGGGTTCCTTAACTCGAATTTTGTTTCGCCTACACCAAATAAACCAGCAGATTGTGATAAACGCCTCTGTTCTTTGGGGATTCCGAAGAGCTAACCTGAAAACATCAGCAAACGTTAGGAAAGAGGTTGTTGCAGCCCGTAATTCCATGAAGAGTGTTCCCCAAGCCGGCCCAATTTTTTCACAGCCCCACAGTGCATGAATCACCGTTTCAGGCTCCTTGTTGCAGCTGTAGCAGATTGGTGTCTGCACCACCCTACGCCTCACCAAGTTTTCCATTGTAGGGAGAGAGTCCGTACAAGCTCTCCAAGCAAAAGTTTTGATTTTGTTTGGCACCTTCAACCTCCATAGACCAGCCCAGAATTTTTTATTCTCCCCAGGTTCTGAAGCCGAAGCAGCATCCACCTTCTCCATATCACAAATAAGATGATACCCGGACTTAACTGAGTATTTTCCATCCTTTGTTTTTGGCCAAATAAGTATGTCTTCTTGAGGAGTTAAACAGATTGGGATTGACTTGATTCTCTGTGCCTCAAAAGGTAGGAAGCAAAAATCTATGAGCTGCACATTCCACCAACCTGAATTGCAATCAAAGAGGTCAGCCACCAGTGCATCAGTAGGTAGGACCGAAGCAGAGGAGATGACCTTTCCCGGTCCATCTCCAGGCAGCCAGCTATCTTGATAAACTCGGATATTGAGGCCATTGACTAATCTCCATTTAGCACCAGCAAGAATTACTTTGCGAGCACTAAGGATGCTTCGCCAAGCGTAGGAACCTGACTTCAATTGAGCGGAAAAGATATCGCCAGTTGGAAAAAATTTTGCCTTGAAGACTTTGTAGAAAAGGGACTCTTTATCATGGATTAACCTCCATACTTGTTTGGCGAGCATTGCATCATTGAATTTTCTTAGGTCTTTGAAGTTCAAACCACCTTCATTTTTTGGCAAACATAGGGTCTCCCACTTCTTCCAATGTATCTTCCTCTTATCACCCCTTTGGCCCCAATAAAATTTCTTTATCATAACCTCTATATCGTGGCACAAACCCAAAGGTAGTTTAAAGCAACTCATTGCAAAAGTTGGAATGGCCTGAACAATGGCCTTTAGTAAGACTTCCCTTCCCGCTTGTGACAAAAGTTTTTCCTTCCACCCCTGTAGTTTGCCCCAAATCCTCTCCTTGATGTAATTCAAACTTTCCTTTTTTTTCCTCCCCACCACCGCTGGAAGACCCAAATATTTTTCATACTCTTTGATTTCTGGCACTCCAAGGAAATTTTTCAAAGCAAGTTTGGTGACTTCGGTAACTGACTTGCCAAAAAATAAAGTTGTCTTTAAGCCATTGATTTGCTGCCCTGAAGCTAATTCATATTGGGACAAAACAATTTGAAGTGCCTTCACATCCCCCATCTTTGCCCTACAGAAAATCAGGCTATCATCGGCGAAAAAAAGATGAGAGATTTGTGGGCCATTCTTGCAGAGAGAAAAACCCCTAAGCTCACCCGAAGCCACAATTTTTTTGATAAGACCATTAAGACCTTCAGAATAAATCAAGAAGAGGTATGGTGATAAAGGATCCCCTTGTCGGATCCCCCTTGATGGTTGAATATTGCCACGTGGTTCACCATTTATGAGGATTGAATAAGAAACTGTTTTAACGGTCTCCATCACCAATCCTACCCATTTAGCATGAAAACCCATCTTCAACATCAATTGCTCAAGGAAGAGCCATTCCACCCTATCATAAGCCTTACTCATATCCAGCTTCATCACCATAAAACCCTCCTTGCCCCTTTTTATTGTTTTCATGTGATGTAAAGTCTCAAAAGCCACCAAAATGTTATCCGAGATAGCTTTGTCAGGTTGGAAAGCACTTTGGGATTCTGAGATAACATGTGGAAGAAGACTTTTCAGTCTATTAGCTAAAACTTTGGAAATAAGCTTATAGAGAACATTACAAAGAGCAATAGGTCTGAATTCAGAAACTCTTTCAGGACTTTTAACTTTTGGAATGAGAGTAATATAAGTATGATTGATACTGGCTGGGATAGTACCTGCATTTAGACAGGATAACACTGCACATGCAACATCATCACCAATGGAATTCCAATAGTGTTGATAAAAGATGGGAGGCATACCGTCCGGGCCTGGAGCTTTCAGAGGGGCCATTTGTTTAAGGGCTATGTCAACTTCTTGTCTCGTAAAAACTTTGATTAAACCCGCATTCATTGTATCAGTCACTGTTCGTGGGATTGTATCAAGGACAACCTCAACCTGGCTCGGTTTTGAGGATGAGAAAAGCGTTCCGAAATACTCCATAAACAGTCCACCTATTTGATCATCACCTTCACACCATTCCCCATTTGAATTCCTTAACCGTTTGACACTGTTTCTTCTGAATCTTTGGGAGGCTTTTCCATGGAAAAAGCTTGTATTTTGGTCGCCTTCTTTCAACCAATGTTGTTTTGAGCGCTGTTGCCAAATATTTTCTTCTCTAGACAAAAGGGTTCTTAATTCAGCCCTTAGATAGTGCACTCGGTCTGCAGAAGCCCCACGAATAGCCTACTTTTCAGCTTCCTCAATTTCCTTTTTCTTATCCCTTATGGCCCGAGTGATATTACAAAAAGACTCCTTACTCCAACGTCTTAACTTTGTTTGGCAGGTCATCAAATTTGATTCCACAACCGACATAGGAGAGAGTGAAAAAAGAGAGGGAGTCCAAGCCGACTCGACCGTTGTGTGGCAAGCATCATCCTCTAACCAAACCTGTTCAAATCTCCATGGTCTAAGTTTCTTGATTGGGATGCCTTCGGGGTGAATGATTAATGGCTTATGATCGGAGAAAGCTGAGTCAAGATGGATAACAGATGAGCCCGGGTAGAGTGAGAGCCATTGGGAGTTCGCTACAGCCCTATCCAATCGCTCCCAGACTGTGATTCCTCCTGCCAAACGTTTGCTCCAAGTGTATTTCTGTCCCACGTAACCCAAATCAGCAAAACTACACTCATCTAGTACGTCCCGGAAGTCTCGCATCTGATTTTCCGGTCTGGCTCGCCCACCCAGTTTCTCATGAGACTTAACAATCTCATTGAAATCGCCGGCACATAACCACGGTAAAGGGGAGTTGTGGTTTAGAGTTCTCAGGACATTCCAAGATTCAGAGTGCTTGTGGGTTTCCAGGTATCCATAAAAACCCATAAAACGCCATGGATTCTCCTTGCCAGCGTTGATCACGGCGTCAATGTAGTTTAGAGAGGAGTTAACAACCTTTAAATCAAAATCATATCTCCATAGCAGTACCAAACCGCCTCCTTGTGTAACCTTAGATACAATATGCTTCTGTCCAAGGTCGAAATTTTTCAAAAGTAACCGTAGCCTTGCTTCATCCAGCCATGTCTCGGCTATAAACACAACTGCGGGATCTTGTGCCCGGACCAAATTACCGAGCTCTCGAATTGTCTGTGGGTTCCCAAGCCCACGACAATTCCAAACTAGAAAACTCATTGTTTATGGCAGGGCTGTTGAACAGCCTCTGCCAAATTTTCATTATGAACATTGACCAAAGAAGAAACCAGACGGCGTTTGTTTGGTACCTCAATTGGGTCGGTCAGGGTGTTGGAGGTTCTTTTATGTTGAGAAGATTTCTCTAAGCATGGCACTACTCTTGGTCTGGGTTGAACTAATCTCTTCCAGGAGCCAACTTGCACTAGGTGTTCAGTAGAGATCGCGATAGGGACTTCAGTGAGAGTAGTGTTTTTAATTTCTGGGTGTGTAGAGGAGTAAGTGAAATCACATGCATGGGGGGTGGGTGATATTGAAAGATTATTTGTGGGGGTCGAAGGGCCCACTGATGGTGGGGTTGGTGCACAAACCGGATCTTGTTTACCTCCAACCACATTAGCTGGCAAATCAAATTTTGCTATTTCCTTATCAATTTCATGGAGTGTTACCGAGAAAAGGTCACTAACGTGGTTTAGTTCCCCTTTTGCCACAAGTACCTGTGACTGTGACAAGTCCTTTGTAGCAGCCGGGCTTTTAGCATGCCTATCTGCAAGCTTTGGGGTAGGTGAATCAGCTTTTCTAGTTGTCAAAAGGGCCTTGGTTCCCCCCTTTTCTCCTTCTAGGTTGTCTCCTGCATTCACGCCCCTCACCTTGTCAAAACTATCCATTTCCATGTCAATCACCTTTAGCCGTTCCTTGGCTTTCTCCCCCGAGTCTTGACTCGCCAACTTCACCAAATCAACTGCCGTATCCTCTGCTTCAGACACAGCAAATAACACATTAAATGCTTCCTGGAAACTCGCAATTGCCTCGGTTTGTGCGTGCACTACGATGGGAGGTTGGTCACCGTTCATCTCCACCGGCGAGTTCACCCCACGCACCTCAGCACTCTGTTTTTGTTGGGCTTTTTTTGCAGTGTAGAAGCCCGGTACCTTGACCACCAAAGATCTTCCCTTCACGAACGAAGAGGCACGTATCCAAGCCCCATAAGCTTGACTCTCCTTTGTGAGTGTACCTTCACTTTCTATCCAAAGGTGACAGTCTCTATCCCCATAGTTCAGACAGCCACACCAGTAGCAAAAATTGGGTAGTCTTTCATATTTGAAAGACACCCAAATTTGCTTACCGTGGGGCAGAGATATAAGCCTCCCCCTACATAGTGGTTTATTTGTATCGATGGTGACCTTCATCCTCAAAAAACTGCCTCCATCCATCTCTCCCTCATCGATCTCCTGGCAGACCGTTCCCACTATTGTACAGAGTTTTTCAGCTACTGTTTTATTCATAAACCGTATCGGGACATCGTGAAACTGAACCCATAACGGAGTTTTTTCAAACTCTAAATCCTTGATAGGGATTTCCTTGTCATACCACTGCAGAACAACGAGGTGTTTGTCGAAGCTCCAAGGAGCGTTGTCCATTATCCTCTCCACCTCTTCCTTCTTTTCAAACGTGAACAAAAGGATGTGGTCACTACTTCTCCTAACTTCAAACCCCTTCACAGACCTCCATAGAGGGCTAAAGGTTCTTATCACTGCCTCAACATTTAGTGCCCTCCTAGTAAAAAACTTTGCTGCCATGGTAAAGTTTTTGGTTGATGACTCATCATCCAAACCCAGCTCTTCACCTTCCCTAGCATTCAAAGTCATTCTTTGCCAATGTTTTGTAAGGTTATCCATTTTTTTTCTGATACTCTCACCTCTCGTGTTTCCCAATCCCCAGTAAAATAGGAACCCAACGTCTAATCCTCTCCAAGCACTAGAATGCTTGAGATACACAGAGTCCTCCTAGCAGGAACGACAGATTCTACAGCCCAAGGAAGGTCTACTTTTGCCCCAGAGACACCCCCTTTGAGACAGAGAAAAAAAAAGTTTAAGTGAAACCTTTTTTTTACATGTGCACTTAAACATGCATCCGGGTGTAAAATATTATCCCAATTCTATTTACACCTGAAACAAACACAGCGTTAAGTAAAACGTTGATGTGTGACAATCTTTTATTAGATAGTGTAAAATTTGAGTTTTACATTACATCATTACCAAATTCGGACTCTTACCATAATCACAATTGACCAATTTAAAAGGGTAATATGCATTTTTGCAAAAAAAGAAAAAAAAAAGAAAAAAAAAAAGAAAAAAACCGGTTCGGGTCTAATTTTAATGACATATCCATCCCAGATTCCCTATCCATGATCTACCCTTATCCTACGCACACTGACTCGACACACGCTCTCTATAGTCTATACTCTGTGCGCAATTTTCTGTTCAGCCACTATAATGGCAACTGAGCTACAACCACCAGAAGCCCCAATCCCAGGCGGCCCAACCGCCACCACAACCACCACAACCGCCACAACTGCCGCAATAACTGTATCAACCGCCCCGCCCTCATCCGAAAACCCGGCCCCAGCTTTAGCCCCAAAACGACATCGCCGGCCCAGCGTCCGATTAGGCGAGATCGGTGACCAACCCGCCACTCTCTCTTACGACTCGCACGTGCGTCGAAGCAAACACCAACCCTGGCGACTCCCCAAGGACCACTCGCACGTGCCTCAGCCTCATCCTCATCCTCAGCCTCAGCCTCACCCTCTTTCTAGTAAGTCGATTAAGGCTCGCTCCATTACTAACCTCGTTAACGGCGGAGATTCTAACGACGTCATCATCCAAGAACACGAGGATAGGAACCAAAATAACGGTGACGGAAACCTAGAATTCGTGAACCGGAAGAAAGCGAAGCGGGGCTCCGTAGCGAAACGGGTCCGATCCAATTGGGTATCGAAAATCGACGAATCGGCAGGAGCCGAAGGAGATAGCAGAGAAGACGAAGGGTTTCGAGATTTCTTCGATCCAGACTCAGATAGTCCATTGAAGGAGCACAGTCCAGTCCATTCCGTTGACAACGTGGCACTCGATATATGGCACAATAGAAGGCAATCGAGGCCCAGGGTTTCGGAGGAAAACGACGCCGAATTGGAGAATTATCCGGAGTCGGATTCGAGGGATCGGAGATGCGAGACGAGTGAAGGAGTGAGGTCGTGGCTTATCGACTTAGGGTTGAGCCGGTACGCGCCGGTGTTTGAGATACACGAGGTGGACGACGACGTTTTGCCATTGTTGACGCTCGAGGATCTTAAGGATATGGGAATAAACGCCGTCGGATCGAGGCGCAAAATGTACAATGCAATTCAAAAGCTTCGCAAGGGGTTTTCGTGAGTGTAGTGTAATTTTTGTTGTACTAATATTTTACTGCTGTTGCTGTTAGTACTGCTAATAATATAAATTTGTAGTAGTGTAACATGTTATAAGAAACCCTCGGAAATGTTGAATAAAAATGCATGTCTGAGATGGTTTGAGCTTAGATAATAATCACATGATATTGATAATAGTAATGATGTCTTCGTTTCGGTTTTTTCATGTTTTTCTCTAATTGGTACTGGTGTTTACTTATGGCATGACTTCAATTTGGGAAATTGGGTGACAATGAAATTTCACATTTTGATTTCATGAGTTATTCTTTCTTCTTATAGTGTGCTAATGAATGCAAGGAACTTTGTCTAATCTTAACATATTTGAAAGTTTTCGACTTCATTCTTATTTGAGTATTGGTTAAGTACTTTCTAGGTGTAATAATATGGTAAGACCCAGTTAGTTAGTACCAATTTATTGTTTCATTACGTAATGGTTTCGTTTTAGCGTCATTCATCTACTTATTACTTTTGAGATGCTGACGGTTATGGAGACTTCCTCAATTCCCCTCCCCTTCTTGGTCTTGCCTGTCTGTTCAAAAACAGTGAGTAATATTTTCTTAGTCACCGTTTTTTCTAGTGCTTGCCTTGATTATATTACATATAAACTGGATGAAACCTATTATCAGTTGTTTACATGAGTGGGTTGTCTGTCCTGTAATTAAGATAATTCGTGATCTGTTACTATCATGGTAGGTTGAAGTTGTGTGGCTATGTTTCTGTTGTCTCTTTAGTATTGACCAAACCCTTAATTAATAGTACTGTTTTGTTTATGATTTAATGCTCAATTTATTAACTAGTAGTTCTTTTTGTTTCAGAATATGTTTGTGAGGACCTAACTGATGTGCTTGTAGGATAAAATCGTTTGTGGTTCCAAAACAAGTACATATTGCCTGCTCAAGCATTCTTTTGTTTCATATTTGGTGAGATATTTAATTTTTCCTTTACCTATCAAAAAAAAAAAAAAAATATTGGTGAGATATCAATTGGGTTGTTTCCTGTTTAGCTTCTTCAATTTTCTTTGAGGAGATCTTGTCTTTATTGCCTGCACAAGATTTCTTCATATTGAGTTTTTATAATAAAATTGATACTCCTCCATCTGCATCTATTGCTTGGTATTGGCAGCTAAAGCTAAAACCAAACTCGTTGCATGAGCTTTAATCAAACTTCTGACCTGGCTAGTCTCATATAGGGGTCTCTGTTCTTCCTGCTTGGGTGGCTTAGGGTACGTTTGGGATAGCCTTTTATTTTTATTGGTTTATTTTTTTTATAAAAATAAGTTAGGCAAAAGTATAATTATACCTAGAAAAAGTGACGCTTTAAAAGATGTACATAAGTTGGCTTGGTTGTGGTTGGATTTTATGCTTATCCAAACACACACGAAAGTCATATATAGGCCTTCTTTTGTGTAATGATCTGGTGAAATTTAATTTGGTCTCTAACATAAGAGATGGTATATGAAGGCAGTAAATTCTTAAACAGGACTTGGGTTTGTCTGTCTCATCTTGATGAGGAGCAACTGAGCAATCATCTGCCAGTGTTGATCCTATTGCTGTTGAATCTGTATGTATTACTGTATATACATTAGGTTTTAGATGGCATTAGCCTTTTCTTCTTGGGAGAACAACCTCAGTGTTTGGATGGAGGGAGATGGGGAAAGAGGATAGGAGAAGAGAAGGGAAGGTGATCGGAATGTACTAACTTTTATTATGTTCTGGCCACCTTTCCCTCTACTCCCTTTTCCTCTCCATCCATTCCCCTCCATTCCAAATATATGGTTGTTCAAAAGAATTGATTTAATGTTCTTGCATTTCTCTATATAATTGTGTATTGTGTTAATATTATCTTTTAGGTGACATTCCCACACCCCCCCCCCCCTCCCCCCCCAAAAAAAGGGAACTATTTGTTCTGTACAATATATCAGGTAATTTTGTCCTATATAAATTGACCTTTTCTTGCATGGCTCTAGTTTGCCTATGTTGCTGGTTGTCCTGGTCTTTTCTTGGTGTTTCATTGCATTGGTGGCTCACGGATCCTACTCTCAGATTTACACAGTCCAGCTTTGGCCTAGTTATTTTAAAGCATAGGCAATTCTCAAGCCCAAAGCTAGCTGAGGAAACCTGCTTCTCTGGGGATCCTGATAATTATCAGTCTTAACTAGAACTTGCATAATATACCTTAAATTCTTGATTTATCTACCCTTTAGATCTGATAGTTATGTATAGACTACTTCCTACCCCCTTCTCCCCATTTTACCTATTTTGCATACACTCGAACATAGATTTACACACTCTTGTCCAGGCTGTCGCAAATAGTTGGTGTTGTCTGTTTTGAAGAGTAACAAAATTTGATGGCTATCTGATTGGTTTCAAGCCTCTAGTTTGGCTCTCTCTCTCTCTCTCTCTCTCTCTCTCTCTCTCTCTCTCGTGTGTGTGTGTGAGAAATGGCCAGGTTGTAGTTTAAAACTCAGAGAAGGAATTTACGCTGTTACCTATGCCTAGTTTCAGAATTTGGTTGACAGGTTTAAGGTTGCAGTCAAAGAAGTAAACAGATCATAGGTAACTCTTGCTAGGCCATCAAGATTATTTTATTTTATTTTATTATTTTTTTTTTTTGAGAAACAACCATCAAGATTGTTCATGCTGTGTTTCAAGATTGCTCATACTATGGCCTTTATGGCTCTTGTCCAATTTAGTCTTTACCGTGTCTTTTAAAATTTAAATTGGGATTTGGGCATCGCGTCGAAGGTAACTTTTGGTAACTCAACTGCCCTAAGATTTTGAATTCTGGTAAAATGAATTCTAGTAGATTACATTCTTCTGATAATTAACATTTGGTATTATGCTATAACTTGTACCAAAAAGTATCTATGTTGATTGAAATTGCATATAGCTATGACAATTTATTTTTGCATTTTTCTTTCTAATTATTGGATGGGTTGCCATTGTTCATATTTATATTTTCTTTTTCTTGAAATAAATATATTCTTTAACACGCACATAGCACTAATCCAAATATATGTTAAATATAATGTCAAATAAACAGACCAAACTGTTCAACATTAGATTATATCTACTTAAATACAATTATCATAAGTACAAGGAAATGAAAAATACATAATGGCAATGAAATTTCTAAGAAGGCTTAGGGTATATTTGGGCCTAAATTTTGTACAAGCTTCAAAAAGCCCAAATTTGGGAATAGTTGCCAAGGGAGTTAATTTCGTATTGGAGGTTGTTTCGGTTTGGCTAGGAGAACAAGACATTTAGGTACCGGTTAATACCGGTGTATCATTTCGGGTTTATTGTTATCTATATATTTCTATACATAAATATTTATATATATATATATATACATATATGTATATATATATTTGCATTATTTATGTAAGTATGAATTTATTGATTTTAATGTTTATCAACATAAAATTTAAAATCCACATATTTTATAAGCTTACATATTAGCTTAAGTATATTAACCAACATATTAGGTTAAATTAAATGTTTTTTAATAATTTTTTTCAATTTTTTATTTTTTTTATTGTACCGGCCGAAACACTAGTATCGGCTGGTATAGTCGAAATAGGCTGATGTAACCTAATATTTTTTCTGATACGTCTTAGAGGAGTACTTGTACCAATTTAATGGCCAGTACAGTGTATTTTCCTGGTACGGTTGGTACTGATCATGGTTTAAAAAATTGGACCGGTCGGTTTGATCGGTTCAATAAAAAACAGGGCACTATCTGATTTGGTTCTTATCAAAAACCAAAAATTAAAGAAAAAGCAAGTTTAACAGGAAATCACCAGTCAAACGGTGAAAAACTGGAACTATTAAACCGATTTTCAAACATTTCAATAAATTGAGCAAAATAAACAACAATCTTCCTCATTTTGGCAACAAAGTTGGTGCTTATCTCTCATTGAAGGCAACATGGTTGCTTGTGAGTAAGATCTAAGACGAGATTTGAGGAAATCTAAAATTTGTGGGTAAAATAAGATTTAAAGAGGTGGGAGAAGCAAAGTGAGAAATGTAGTGCTTAAGGCCCCGTTTGGTACATTAACTCAAACACATATTTTCAGTTTTTAAATAACATTACGCGTATTTTCACATACTTTTTTGCCCACACGTATTTCCACACATGTTTTCAAACAATAATTTTTAGTTTTTAAGTGCATGTACCAAACACCCCTAAAAGAGTTAAAAAGAAGAAGTTTTGGTTTTGGCCTTTTAGGTGATGAATTGGTTCGGCAGAGAGAGAGAGAGAGAGAGAGAGAGAGAGAGAGAGAGACTTGAGAGGAATTTTGAAATTGTGTAACTGAGGATGAGAAGTTGGAAGTCTGAGGGCCTGTTTGGATTATGGGGGGGGGGGGGGGAAGGGAGGGGGGGAGTGGAGGAGAGTAGAGTAGAGTTTGCTAAAATAAGCTAATTTTGGGCTAATTTTACTCTACTCTACTCTACTTCCCCTCCCTTTCCCTTAATCCAAACGAACCATGATCGATGAAGAATAAGGATTAGGAAAAGTGGGTGGGTGAGTAGGTAGGTGAGAGTGGGATAAAAGCAAAATTAATGACATAAAAGACAAAATATTAACAGTGGATGGGTTTAAGTACGTGGTTTACATTGTTTTGTTTTGTTTTTGTTTTTGTTTTTGTTTTTTGCTTTTTTTATAAGACGTGGTTTATGTTTTAAAGCCAACAAAAGTAAAGAAAACAAATAAAATAATACTAATTGCATTTACATGGGAATTGGGAACTTCGGTTGATGCACCTAAACGTATGGCAGCCATGTGTCCTTGGAAATTTTTTTTTTGGTGTTAATATTTGTGGGGTCATAGGGCCCAGTGATATGCATCCGCCTCTTATACTGGGCCTGAGGCCCATGCCGAGGCCCATAATCGCATATGAAGAGGACAGTGGTAACCGTGCCGAGGACAACTCTGTCCTTGGCTAGCCAAAGTTGAGGTTGAAGAAAGGTGACTTACCGACAAAGACAATCATCCAAAGCACTCTAGGGAAAAAGATAAGTATAACCAGTAAGCACACTAAAGCATGGTGGTAGAGCAATTCTAGGAAAAACTGCTGCCTCCGCATTAAATGCCCCACAACTAACACTTTGGCCGCATTTATGTGGAGAAGACCTCTGGATAGTGCGGTTTTAGCTACCACAACTCACATAAGGCTAGAGAGGATGGCTGATGGGACAAGCACTCAAGTAGTGACTAAAATAATCAACAAGTGTAGGATCAAGATGGTCCGAGAGGAACAATATAATGTAAGAAATCTTCTATGGAAGAGGGAGGAGTTTACTAGAGAAAACACTGTAGCAGTATGAGCTAATTTTGTAACCATTTTCATTATCACTCAAGAAATAACAAGTTGAAGCTCGAGGACTGGTGCCGAGGATTGAATTATTTGCACAAGTCCATATTGGTTTTACTTATTCATTTTTCAAATCATCTTTGACTGTTGTTACACTCATTAAAGCCCAATTCTTCTACCCACTCTCTATAAATTTATTGTATTGGGCTTGTTAGGCTTGAATTCATTTATCCCTCAGGAATAGTGCTCAAACCCAGTCCCTACAATTGGCGCCGTCTGTGGGAAGAACTTGTGGATTTGTAAGTGCAACAGTTAGACATGGTAGGATCAGGTCCTCACCAAGAAAACCCACGCCAAGCAGGTCCCCAACGGACAGAACCCATAGGATCCCAACGACAGGGTAATTTTCCTGGCTCTGAATATGAACAAAATCAAAAGAATGAAAGGAATCGAGAGGGAAGTGTGAATACCACCCAGACAAGCAAAAGCCATTCCCAAGTGGGCAGTCGCATATCCCAAAGACAAAACAACAATCAAACCATGCGGCAAGAGATAGATGACTTGAAAAGGAAACTGCGCCACACACAGCGAAGACGGTCTCCTTCCAACTCTGACATATCCTCTAATGATGAAAAGGAAGGCAATTACAGGCAAAGATCAAGAACTCCTCCAAGCAAGACCTTTTCTTATGAAGACGAGCACCATCATAGACGAAAACACAAGGGCCCATCTAGTAGGGGCTTGGGTAATGATGCCATGAGTAAGGCTCTGGATCAGATCTCTAAGTCACCCTTTATGCGCAAGATAGAAGGGGCTAGGCTATCTCGACGGTTCCATCAGCCTACATTCACCACTTATAATGGTCGAACGGATCCCGTAGAGCATGTGAGCCAGTTTAATCAAAGAATTGCCGTCCACTTCAAAAACGAAGCTTTGATATGCAAGGTTTTCCCGTCCAGCCTAGGACCTGTAGCGATGAGGTGGTTCAATGGCTTGAAGACGAACTCCATAGATTCCTATAAGCAGCTTACCCAAGCCTTTAGCTCTCGCTTCATTACGAAAAGTAGGGTTTCTCGGCCTCTGAGTTCGTTGTTGTCATTATCCATGCGTGAGGGAGAAACTCTAAAAGTATACTTGGACAGATATTGGGAAATGTACAATGAGATGGATGGCAACTTTGATGACGTCGCCATCAGCACTTTTAAAAGTGATCTCCCAACCGGGCACGGCTTGAGGAAATCCTTGACTGGTAAACTAGTCACCAGTGTATGTCAACTTATGGACCGGATTGACAAATACAAAAGAGTGGAAGAGGACCAACTGCAAGGGAAGGAAATAAGAAGGTTATCCCTCAAGAGAGAAGGGATTTCAAGTCGGATCGATACAACAATAACTGTCCGAGGAGAGATTTCGCAGGGCAATCCGGACCAACCAACACCCAGGCAGTTAATGCCGTATTCAGAGAACCGGTGTACCAGGTTTTGGAAAAAATAAAAAATGAGTCATTCTTCAAGTGGCCGAATAAGATGGCTGGAGACCTCATGAAGCGCAATTAGAGTTTGTATTGTCAGTACCACCAAGACCACGGACATACTACAGAAGACTGCAGGAACCTTTGGAACCACCTGGATCAGCTGGTCCGAGAAGGGAAACTGAGGCACTTTTTGCATCCTTATAGTGGTCGTCAAGGCCAGGCAAACTAGGAACCCCGAAAAGACACTTCCTTAAGACCACTCATAGGAACGATAAACGTAATCTTTGCTGCTCCGGGGAGGACGGGCTCATGCCCTTCTAGGGTAATGTCTATGGCTCGGCTATCCGTCGATGACTCTAGCCCAGAGCTGAAAAGACCTAAAGTGTATCCTCATCCAATCTTGAGTTTCTCCGAGGAGGACAAAATTGGAATCATCCAACCCCACGACAATGCGTTGGTAATCACTCTTCAGATTGGGGGTTACGACGTGAGAAGGGTAATGGTAGATGATGGTAGTAGGACTGAGATCATATACCCCGATCTCTACAAGGGGCTGAAGTTGAGACCAGAAGATTTAACGCCCTACGGTTCCCCCTTGATGACTTTTGATAGGAAGATGGTAATGCCAAAGGGCTAGATTAGACTACCTGTGCAAACCGGCCCAGAGATTGTGGAGGTTGACTTTATTATGGTGGATACTTACTTCCCTTACACTGCCATCGTGGCCAGACGTTGGCTTCATACCCTAGGAGCCGTTGCCTCCACCCTGCATCAAAAGGTGAAGTTTCCTTCCGAGGGTAGGGTCTTGGAAATTTGAGGTTGCCAAGCTACGGCAAGAGAATGTCTGGTGGCTGCCATCTCACATCGGCCCAGAGCAGAGTCCTCAGCTTGTGTTGAAGAAAGTTCATAGCAATCAAAGACCCAGACATTGCCTATTAATGCACCAGCCGAGGAAGCAAAATGTGAGAATTTAGAAAAGATGATCATTGGCGATGACCTGGAGAGGTTCTTCTAGGTGGGATCTTAACTGCCCCCTCGAGAAAAGAAGGGATTGATAGAGTTCCTCAGAAAAAATGTTGATGTGTTCGTATGAGACGCTTACGATGCCCCAAGAGTTGATCCGAACTTTATATGTCACCACTTAAATGTAAATCTATCAGCCATTCCCAAAAAACAACCACCTCGACGCTCATCCAGGGAGCATGCTGATGCTGTCAGGGACGAGGTGAGAAAGCTCAAGCAAGTAGGGGCTATCAAGGAAGTGTTCTACCCTGAATGGCTGGCTAACACTGTGGTTGTAAAAAAGAAAGTGGGAAGTGCCAAGTTTGTGTGGACTTCTCAGACTTAAACAAGGCGTGTCCAAAGGACCTGTTTCCCATGCCTCGGATAGACCAGTTAGTGAATGCCACAGTAGGCCATCCTCGGATGAGCTTTTTAGATGCCTTTCAGGGCTATCATCAGATACCACTGGCTCTAGATGATCAAGAAAAAACAGCATTCGTGACTCCTATTGGAAATTACCACTATAAAGTGATGCCCTTCGGTTTGAAGAATGCGGGGTCTACCTACCAAAGGATAATGACTAGAATGTTTGAGCCACAGTTGCACAAAAGTATTGAAGTCTACGTAGACGATATGGTGGTAAAGAGTAAAGTGGTGTCTGAGCACATAGGAGACCTCGGAGTCATTTTTGACATCTTGAGGAAGCACAAACTGCGTCTCAATGCCTCTAAATGCTCGTTTGGTGTCGGGTCTGGCAAATTTTTGGGCTATATGGTAACTCATAGGGGAATTGAGGTGAGCCCGGATCAGATCAAAGCAATTCACAATCTGCAACCTCCTTGGAACCCCAAAGAAGTCCAGAAACTCATTGGGATGATCGCAGCCCTGAATTGGTTTATTTCCAGGTCTGCGGATAGGTGCCGACCCTTTTACCTCCTAATGAACAAATGAAAAGGATTTGAGTGGTCTGAGGACTGCGATTTGGCCTTTCAGCAACTTAAGGAATACCTATCCCGGCCACCCATCATGTCTAGCCTTGAGGCTGATGAGGTCTTGTTCACCAACATTGCAGTGGCCCTTCATGCTATAAGCTTGGTGTTGATACGAATTGATAATGGCATACAACGGCTAGTCTATTATGTGTGTAAGTCATTACATGAGGCCGAGGTGCGTTATTTACCCTTGGAGAAGGCAATTTTGGCAGTAGTGCATGCCACACGAAAACTCGCTCATTACTTCCAAGCACACACAGTTGTTGTTCTAACTCAGCTTCCACTTAAGTCAGTACTCCAAAGTGCCGATTACATGGGAAGAATTGCCAAGTGGAACACGGTTCTAGCGGCTTTCGATGTTAAATACATGCCTCAGACCTCTGTCAAGGGCCAGGTCCTCGCTGATTTAATAGCTGAATTTGTCGAACCCCCAATAGAAATAGTAGCAGAAGAGCAAAACATGGATGAAAAATCAGTTGGCACAATCTCCGTGCAAGGACCCTCACACTGGAAAGTGTATGTGGATGGTGCAGCAAACCAAAGGGGGTCTGGGGTGAGTTTAGTTCTAATATCTCCTGAGAAGATTACCATCGAGAAATCATTGAGACTGGGGTTCACGGCCACAAACAATGAAGCCAAGTATGAGGCATTATTGCAGGGAATGTCCCTGGTACAGAAGATGGGGGGAAAGGCAGTGGAAGTGTTCTCGGACTCAAGATTGGTTGTGGGCTAAGTGAAGGGAGAGCTAGAGGCTAGAGATGTGAGAATGCAGTAGTACTTGAGTCAGGTCAGGCGCTTGCAATCGGATTTTGAATTCTTCGACATGTCACACGTCCCGAGGAGTGGAAACATGTATGTAGATTCATTGGCCACTCTTGCCACCTCCTCGGCGCAGGGTATACCTCGAGTTATCCTTGTTGTAGACTTATGCAGAGTAGATGGAGTCAAGGAGGACGTGGTTCAAATCCATCAAGTCAGAGTGGGTCCGAGCTGGATGGATCCTATAATGAGCTTTCTTAAAGATGATACATTACCTGAAGAGAAATCAAAAGCTGAGAAAATACGAAGAAAAGCTCCTCGATTCTGGCTGTCCGAGGATCACAAGTTGTATAAGCGCTCTTATTCTGGGCCGTATTTGCTGTGTATACATCCCTAAGCATCAGAATTGCTGCTCAAGGAGTTGCATGAAGGAATTTGTGGGAGTCACACAGGAGGAAGATCTCTCTCTCACAGAGTCATCACCCAAGGATATTGGTGGCCGGGTATGCAAAAGGAAGCCCAAGAGTATGTCAAGAAGCGTGATCAATGCCAAAAGTTTGCCCCAAACATCCACCAACCGGGTGGGGTCGTCAATCCTCTCTCTAGTCCTTCGCCATTCACTCAGTGGGGCTTAGATATTGTAGGCCATTTCCCTAAAGCGGTAGGAAATAAGAGGTACCTATTGGTCGGCACAGACTATTTCACCAAATGGGTCGAAGCCGAACCCCTGGCTAATATCAGGGATGTGGATGCTAAGAAGTTTATCTGGAAGAACATCGTTACTTGATTTGGGGTCCCTCATACCCTCATCTTGGATAATGGCCTCCAATTTGATAGCAATGCCTTCAGAAGATACTGTTGTGATTTGAGAATTACAAATAGGTATTCCACTCCTACCTACCCCCAAGGAAACGGGCAGGTCGAGGTTGTTAATAAGGTCATAGTCGCTGGGCTGAAAAAGAGGTTGGATAATGCAAAGGGAAGATGGGTGGAAGAACTGCCACACGTCTTGTGGACATATCAGACTACACCATGTCGGTCAACAGGGGAGACCCCTTTTTCCATGACTTATGGGGCCGAGGCTGTCATCCCCCTAGAGACCAGCTTTCCAACGCTGAGAACGAGTACCTTCACTCCGAGCATCAACGATGAACTGCTAGTAAGGAGTTTGGATTTAGTTTAAGAGAGAAGAGAAAAAGCGATGATCCAACTGGCCTATTACCATCAGAAACTCAAGCAAGGGTATGATGCCAATGTGAGGCTACGGCCACTAGCACTAGGAGACTTGGTACTGAGAAAAGTTATGGGTAGTGCCAAGAACCCGGTCTGGGGAAAGTTGGGGCCCAACTGGGAAGGATCATATCGCATCACTTCAATAGCAGGAATAGGTGCATATTATTTAGAAGACTTAGATAAGAAAACTGTACTCCGCCCATGGAATGTAAATAACCTAAGAAGGTATTATTATTAATGAAAGTAGTCCTGTTTGCACTCTGATTTATTGTAATTGCGCGTTATGCGATTCACTACCGTCTATTGAAGTATTGAACAGAAACTACAAAAACTAAGTCATGTCAGGTTCATCGGACCACAGATTTAGTGGAAATTAATACCCTTAGACATCCATTGAAATATTGAACAGAAACTAAGTCATGTCAGGTTTCTCGGATCACAGACTTAGTGGAAATTAATACCCTTAGACATCTATTGAAGTATTGAACAGAATCTAAGCCACGTCAGGTTCCTCGGACCACAGACTTAGTGGAAATTAATACCCTTAGACATCCATTGAAGTATTGAACAGAAACTAAGTCATGTCAGGTTCCTCGGACCACAAACTTAGTGGAAATTAATACCCTTTGACATCTATTGAAGTATTGAACATAAACTAAGTCATGTCAGGTTCTTCGGACCACAGAATTAGTGGAAATTAATACCCTTAGAAATCCATTGAAGTATTGAACAAAAACTAAGTCATGTCAAGTTCCTCGGACCACAGACTTAGTGGAAATTAATATCCTTAGACATCTATTGAAGTATTGAACAGAAACTAAGTCATGTCAGGTTCCTCGGACCACAGACTTAGTGGAAATTAATACCCTTAGACATCTATTGAAGTATTGAACAGAAATTAAGTCATGTCAGGTTCTTTGGACCACAGATTTAGCAGAAATTAATACCCTTAGACATCCATTGAAGTATTGAACAGAAACTAAGTCATGTCAGGTTCCTCGGACCACAGACTTATCGGAAATTAATACCCTTTGACATCTATTGAATTATTGAACAGAAACTAAGTCATGTCAGGTTCCTCGAACCACAGACTTAGTGGAAATTAATACCCTTTAACATCTATTGAAGTATTAAACAGAAACTAAGTCCTGTCAGGTTCCTCGAACCACAGGATTAGTGAAAATTAATACCCTTTGACATCTATTAAAGGATTAAATAGAAACTAACTCCTACTTTCCTCTCTCGGATCATAAGGTTTGTTATCACCCAGCAAAGATGTAAACCGAAGTAAGCCCATGAGCATCACTTAAAGCATTTTAGGGTGCCATGGACTTAGCTGTTGTTTGGTCAAATGTTTGGATATTTTCTTAAAGTTAAAAAAAAAAAAAAAAAAAAAAAAAAAAAAAAAAAAAAAAAAAAAAAACTTGTTAGAATTGATAGATTCAAAGTTAGTTTCGATCCAATCCGATTACCAATTAAAAATATATATAAACTTTGTTTTCCCTTAGGTAAAAAACTTTGCACTTTTAGGGTATATGGTTATATTCAAACAAAGAACAGTCAAAATGAAAATTACATAAATGAAGAAATTAACCCATACAGATTCGAGAAAGTAAAATGCCTATTTCATTAAAACATGTCTTAGGAAAAAGAAATTTCATTATAGAAATTGTGACTACATTACAAAAATGAAGATTCATTGTTTCAATTTTATCTGAAGCTTATCCTTGGAAGTCTTGCTAGCTTGTTTAGTTGCTTCAGTAAGGATAATTTTTTCTTTCTCTTTGGGGGCTTCCTCAGCAGGCATGGTAACTGAAGCTAAGGCTTGTTGAAAACCTTGGGAAGCTGCCCCATCTTATGGAACCTCTGCAGCCTTATCTGAGGATATTTCCTTGGGAGTTTTAGGTTCTTTTGTTTGCTCCTGCTGATTGGGAGGAAGAGGATCCTGAGGCTGAGTTTCTTCAATTGGGTCAACAACTGTAGAGGCCGCTTCACCTTGGACGGGAGGAGGGTTCGAGGCTCATATGGCTGGTGGGTAGTAGATATTCTCTAGTTTTCTTAGCCTAGAAGAAGCCTTAACCCCAACTCGGTTGAGGGCTTCACTTCAAGTTTGAGCGCAATAGGTTCGACACACGGCTAGGACCTCTGCCCTAAGGGTTTCCTCGGTCTCGGCTACTCTAACGTCGTAACCATGCTTCTCAGCCTCGTCCCGAGCTTTCTTAACCTCCATTTTAGCTTTCTCGGCCTCATCTCTTGACCTCTCGGCTTGATCTTTAAGCTTTTGGGCTTCTTCTAATTTCTTCTGGAGGGCCGCTATTTACTCTTTGGAAGAAGCCAACTATTCCTTAGCATCACGCAAGAGCAGCCTCTGATCCTCGGCTTGCCTTTGAGCGCTCTCTAGACCCGATTCAGCACTTTTTCTAGCATTTTCCTCCTCAGTCAACTTCTTCCTTAAATCTTTGTTGGACTGATCGGCGATGTTGAACGATTCCACAGCTGCCACGTGCCTAGTCCTTTCGTCGTCCAGCTGCCGGTAGCAGGAATTGGTTATCTCCTCAATCCTGAAAGTGGCTTGGATAGCCTGAAGGAAAAGGGTTTGTAACCTTACAAATAACAATAAAGAAAAAAAAAAAGAAAAAAAAAGGAATAGCATCATACCATGCCCAGGTACCTTTTGAGGTTAAGGAAAACCTCATTCTTCCTGATAAACCGCAGCTCGAACATGTCAGTAGGGAGTAATAAAGCCTCCTCCAAAGCCGAGGCCACCTGGCATCCAGCACTTTCATGGAAATCCCTGATAAATGCATTATCCCTCAAGGGTTCACCATTAAGCATTGGAGCTGGAAGCCAAGCCTGAGGCTCAAGTGGCTGATTATCCCCTCTTTCTAAGCCTCTCTGCCATGTTTGGCCAGTCTTTTGCTGCTTTGCAACTCGTTGGGTCTCGTCTTCATACACATGGCGAGATTTTCCTACCTCCACTACGTCCTTGCCTTTCGGCTCTCTCTTTCTTTTCGGGTTAGTAGGGTCAGGTCTGGATGGCAAAGATGGCTGAGGAGGAGGAAGAGGAAGTTTGGGAGGAGGAGGAGGAAGTTTGGACTGAGTTGGTTTCTCCGGCGCATCCTTTCTGGGTTGGGACTTTATTAAGTCCAGCAAACCTCTTTTAGGTTTCCTTTGGATACCCATCTCATCCAAAGTGACGACGTTTACTTGTTGCTGATGATCAAGGTCAGCTGATGCACTCTCGGGGGATAGAGGTCGATTGAACACCTCAAATTTGTCCTGAGAGTATGACAAGTCTACAATCCCCTCTGGTTCTTCTTCTCCTTCTTCCTCTTCTTTGTCCCCCTCTCCTTCCTTAACAATGGGTTAAGATGAGGATGCTCATATTCAAGGGATGCCCACCAAGAGTGGCTGTGTAAATTAATGGTGTACCCTCAAGAATTGGAATGCCCTCAGGAACAACGAATCCTTCGAAGGCCACACTAATACGATGAAGACGAAGATCTTTGACTTTTATTACAAACTTGAGAGCTTGAAATCTAAGGGAAATAGGTTTGTACCCAAGGATTACGTGCGCAGCTCGTAATTGACCGTCGGCTTTATTTAGAAATACCTCGGACCGTAGAATTTTGTCTAGACTTTCTCTGTTGACTAAGTTGAGCCAAGGTCTGGTAGAACGTCTGTTTGTAAAATCATTAAAACGAAAGAAGAATTTGTCAGAAGCAGAAATGGTGCGAAACAAAAGGGAAATATAAACCAAGGTGAATAAATTTACGACTAGACCCCCACCTGGTGTTCCCTCCTTAATCGGACAAGGTAATCCATTATGCCATTCCCTAGAAAAGATTAAAAAATCTTCCTTTAGCCCCTTGTTTGACGTATGGAGGCATTGAATTAGCCTTACTTCGGGATACCTTGACTTAAGGTAGTATCCCTGCCCTTTCAAATGAAGCAGGTTGTATACCCAGTTGACATCATGGTGTGTCAATCCCAGGTTCATTCTCTTATTTAGGGTTTCTACACTCCGTAACACTCTGAACATATTTAGGGCGTATTGTGTGGGGGATAGTCTAAAGAATCTGAGGTAGTTCCTTGTGATAGTACCTATAGGGATGGTTATCCCTCCCTCTATGAAGGCGATCATTGGGATGACCACCTCTCCCCATTTCCTATTGTCTACCCATTCCCCTTGGGTAGCGTATCTCATGCCCACTGTTGGTGGGATCCTGTACTTAGCCCTAAATCTCTCCTTATCCTCCTCGGGATTCAACTAAACACTTGAACCTACCCATTTCCTAAGAAGATTTGAAGAGAAATTAACAAGTTTGAAACGAAAAGTAGAGCCAAGAAGAAAAAAATGTGATGAAAAGAGAATATATGAAAAGAAATAAAACTAAGGGGGTTCGAGGAAACTTACAGGTTTGAAAAGAAGGTCCCCGGACAAATTTTTGGTATTTGTAGACGCACGAGGAAGTGAGGAAGAGTGATAGGTTCAGTGTATGAACTCTAGAACTGTGTGATTGTTGGAAGTAGGGAAAAAAGTTGATTTGAAAGACTATTTATAGTGGTACAGAAGTTACAAGCGGGAAAATTCCCGCTCATAACCCCAAGAAATCCTCCACCGTTAGATTTGCATCATGCCGTTGAACGTGAGGGACAAAAGTGCCGTCAAAATTTAATGAGGGCGCGCTCTGGACGCCAAAGCGTCAGGATCGTGCCTTAAGAAGGTAAAAAGGCATTTGGGAGTTTGGATAGAAGGGGTGTAACTGCAGACAAGGTGGGCCGAGGATATCAAAATCCTTCTTTCCTCCCAAGGAGTCTAAAAGCAAGATTTTGAGGGGTTATTGTGGGTTATAGGGCCCAGTGATATGCATCTGCCTCTTGTACTGGGCCTGAGGCCTATGCCGAGGCCCATAATCGCATATGAAGAGGATAGTGGTAACCGTGCCGAGGACAACTCCGTCCTCGGCTAGCCAAAGCCGAGGTTGAAGAAAGGTGACTTACTGACAAAGACAATCTTCCAAAGCACTCCAGGGAAAAAGATAAGTACAGCCAGTAAGCACACTGAAGCATGGCGGTAGAGCAATTCCAGGAAAAACTGCTGCCTCTGCATTAAATACCCCACAACTAACACTCTGGCCGCATTTATGTGGAGAAGACCTCTGGACAGTGCTGTCTTGGCTACCACAACTCACATAAGGCCAGAGAGGATGGCTGATGGTACAAGCACTCAAGTAGTGGCTAAAATAATCAACAAGTGTAGGATCAAGATGGTTCGAGAGGAACTATATAATGTAAGAAATCTTCTATGGAAGAGGGAAGAGTTTACTAGAGAAAACACTGTAGTAGTCTGAGCTAATTTTGTAACCATTTTCATTGTCACTCAAGAAATAACAAGTTGAAGTTCCTCGAACTGGTGTCGAGGATTGAATTATTTGCACAAGTCCATATTGGTTTTACTTATTCATTTTTCAAATCATTTTCGACTGTTGTTACACTCATTAAAGCCCAGTTCTTTTACCCACTCTCTATAAATTTATTGTATTGGGCTTGTTGGGCTTGAATTCACTTATCCCTCAGGAACAGTGCTCAAACCCAGTCCCTACAATATTAATTGGTAATGATATATAACTTATTTATTAAATATTAAAGAATAGTTTGTATTTTAAGTCATTAACATCTAATTTAACACCCTTTTATTTTGGAGTAGATCTCTACAAGAAAAATATATAAATCCTAAGTTGAGGGAAGTTCAATTAAATTATGTATTCTTAATTATGTTGTAAAAAAAAAATTATATTATTGTCATTATTTTTGTAATGTTAATTTAATTGTTTATACGTTTTTACCCTACCCATTCATACCTAATATAAAGTATGAAAACTCATTTAAAATTGTTGATAAATAATATTATAAGTTATTTTTAATTTTTATAATTTTATAATTATTAATTAAATTATTTATGACATCACCGGTTTGACCATCAGTCCGACCCCGATTCGACCATAAAACCAGGAACCACTTCCTTTTTCGGTTCTTTCACCGGTTCGGTATTTAAACCATGGTATTGGTATGGTATTGACTTCCTGATAGTTGCATGGTTTGTTGGTGGCTATTAATTTGGAAATAAACCCTTTAAAGTTCAAACTCCTATATCTTTTTATTGGATGGGAAAAATTTGAAAATCTAACCGTTGGATATCATGTTCTTTATTATATCATTTATGCTTGCAAAATTTCAAGAGAATTAATAATCAATAGCTATTTTATCAATAAAATATTTAAATTTTAAGTTATTGTGATCTAAAATTATGCATTAAAAATAAATTTATTGATCGAATAGTAAATAACATCTGATTTGAACGAAATTTGACATCTGTGTCAAGAGCATAAAGAGCATATAATGCAGTGGTTAGAATAGATTTTTAAAATTCATATTCAATAAAAAGATATGTGAGGCATTTAATGAGTATATGAAGTGTTTGAAAGGTTTTTCTCCAAACTAGATATATAGGTGGGTTCCAGTTAGCTCAACTGGTAAAGTCTTTGATGGTTAAATAAGAGATCTAGGGTTCAATCTCCGCTTACACCAAAAACTGATTGGTATCTTGGTTTGATAATAAAGACCTGTCATAAATTGCAACTCTCTAAAAAAAAAAAGATATATAGAGAGAAACCTTTTCCTATAATTTTTTTTTAAAAAAAATTGAATATAAGTAATAAGCAATCCGACTCCAAAAGTTGTCAAACTCATTTTTAATATTTAGACACACTACTAGGCAAAAAGCTCTTTCCTTGCCCAAAAAAAAAAAAGAGAAACTAAACTTAGTTTCATTCTTCTCAAAAAAAAAAAAAAATTTTTTTTTTAGTTTTCATTCTCACAAATCTACCATGTTAGAGGCCCACCATTGCTCCCAATCCACTAAAATGCTACATGAATAAGGGTTAGGATTGTGTCTAGTGTATTAGTTGCATTGGACATGTTAGGATGTAGAGACATGTCCAAAATTGGACATGTGTCCGTATCCCAACGTCTCTAGTGCACTAATACACTAGACACAAACCGTGTCTCACAGATAAAACCACACTATTACTGTTGTGTAACCCATACCACTAATCGACTGCTTCACATCTTTGCAAGCACAAGCCCATGAGTTCCCTTACCTAAAAACCGCAAGCCAAGCCATGTCACCCTAAGCACTAAGGCATCTATTTGGATGTGAGGATAAAAAAGTAAGACGACAGAAAATGTGATGAGGATAAATAAGTGAAATAATAGAAAATATTTTAGTTTTATACCAACAAGTGAAATAATATAATATAAATATAAATTTCCTATATTTATTTGGTTGAGAATAATTTATTTATTTTTGAGAATCGGTTGAGAAGAAAAAATAAAATAATGGAAAAGATAGTTTGTATGAATTTATTATTTTTACCCCTAATATATGATAAAAGAATAATATATTTTTTCATTGTTATATACGAAAAAATTATTATTAATTAAATTAGCAAAGATGACGTCTTATAAAAGTTTCCACATCACACTTACTATATTATTATATTTTTCTTTACTCATCTATTTTATTATTTTTATAACAAAAATAGTTAAAAACTCAACTCAGGATTAATATAAACAAGAAGATAAATTAGAAAGAGAAAAGGAAGTACAAGAAAACAAATAGATAAGAATGGGACTATTCTTTTTTGCTGCCATGTATTTTCACCATTTACTCGTGTACATGAGGAAGAGGTCCACTTGCACCTTTCTCCTCGTACATAACTTTCCCTTTTGCTAATAGCTTTTTGGCACAAAAAATACATCCCATAAGTCTTGAAGGATTTCTGTTCTTGATTGTCCCAAAACTCAATAACCTTAAGTTAAAACACAATGCTTTTGTTCTTCATTCAATAGCCTTAAGCCTTATTGTTTTCATGTGTTTCATAGCTTTTATTATTATTATTATTATTATTATTATTATTATTATTAATTTGATAATTATAACAGAAATGAAATATTTGAGTCTTGAATATCTCCGTTGAAAATAACAAGAAATGTCAGTTAAGTTATGAGGAACTTGACGAAGATTTATCTATTTTGAAAGCCTTATGCATCTGCCAGTTCATCATTGTTAAGATTTGAATTTTGGATATCTTTGTTGAAAACAACAAAAAGTGCCAGTTGAGTTATGAGGAACTTGACAAAGATTTATCTATTTTGAAAGCTTTATACATCTACCAGTTCATCATTGTTAACCATTTTTGGCTACCCATATATAAATGTCTATCCATTCGAGCTTCACAATAGCATTAGACGAATCTTGTATATCTCCATTGAAAACAACAAGAAATACCAGTTGAGTTATGAGGAACTTGACAAATATTTATCTATTTTAAAAGCCTTATGCATATGCCAGTTCATCACTGTTAACTAGTTTTGGCTACCCATATACAAATGTCTATCCATTCGAGCTTCACAATAGCACTAGACGCTTGTCAAAACCACACAAATGTATCGAGTTCAAATCTCCTGTCTTAGTCTTACTACTTTACTCTATGCACTACCAAAAAAAAAAAAAGCCATGTGTAACATAATTAATTCAGAGTGGAGCAAGAAAAATGGTAAGATTTGGATTCAGAGTCCAAATCTTTTGTCCCACTCTCTCTACTCCACTCTTTACTCCATTAATAAAAATTTGACAATGGCCATCTCTTTTAATTAAATCCTAATTATTAGCCTTTTCATATTTTAGCTTCCTAAATTAAATAAATAACCCAAACTAACCCATCAACCTATACCACCATCACCACTAGTCCACCACCATCAATCTTCACCGACGGTTCTCACGTTATCATTGGCCATCCACCATTACTGGCCAACCATCCACCACCACCACTGCCGACAGTGACCAAAAAACAAAAACAAACCCAACATCCTCCCATCACCACTATCGGTCCAGCACCACCACCTATCTCCGGTGCCACTAAGAAGCCATCAACACCACATCTTTGCCATTGATTTTGAAAAAGATAAATCAGCCATCAGTACCCACGAGGTGGTGGCTAGTGGGGGTCTATTGGGGTTTTTATTGTTATTATTATTATTATTATTATTATTATTATTATTATTATTATTTATTTATTTATTTTTGGTTACTAGTGGCGGTGGTGTATGGCCGCTGATGATGTCAGCGGGATCTTTCTAATGGAGCCAGAGAAGGTCATTGGTAGTGACCGGTGGTGGTGGGTTGGTGGGGATGGTTTGAAATTTTTTTTTTTTTTTTTAATTTATTCTAGGAAATTTATATAAGAAAAAGGCTAAAAATGAGGATTTAATTAAAGAGGTGGGCATATGTCCAAATTTTATTGTTGGAATATAAAATAGAGTAGAAATTATGTGAGAAAAGATTTGGACTTGGTGATTATTTAGCTTCTATGACTGCTTTTTAGTTAATTGGTAAGCACAGTCATTAAATTTTTTTTTTTTTGATACCAAATAAACATGCGTATATATAAATATGAGAAGACAAAGTATAGCCAAATGACTTACATAGATGTTGGATATAGCCTACAGTGGTGTATAGGAAAATGAAGCTAATTCAGTTACATGTAGGACAACTGGTTTAGGAACAAAAATAGAATACATGACCATTCCTTGTTGCTGCTAATGATTAAGATCAGATATCATGGTTTGTTCCTGCCACGAGGGTGTTCTCAGCTTGTTGCAAACCTGATCTAGTCTTTTGCTGTTGCTAAGAATTAAAACATGTCTGAATCCTAAATCTTTAGCTTTAATCATGGCTTCTACCAGAGCATCCTGGATTGCAAGAGAGTAAGGCTTCCTTCCACTGCTAGCACCACCTGTGAAAATTGTGATCCCTTCCAAATTTTTGGCTTCATAGGCATAACCACTTCTCTTGAAACTTCTTTTCCTATAGCCAGCACTTTGATGAGTAGCTGCCATTCATTATGCCGATTTTGCTGTGGGGAATGATTTCTAGAAACCTGCCTCTGATCTTGATCTTCATAAAAGGCTATTTGCAGCTGATACCTGCAAATAGGAGTTTGAGAGGTGAGAATAACTTCCATGGGATTAGGCATTTTCCCTTAGTGTATAACCTGATTCCTATGGTTCCATAATGACCAAAAGACGGTAAATAAGGATTGTAGAAAACCCATCCTAATCTGCTCCATAGAATTATTTGCAATGATGCAGTCTACTATCCATTTCTTGGCAGGTACTTGGTTTATCTCAGAGGTTCTGATTTCAAGACAAGAACTATGCCAAACTGCTCTTACAAATGGACATTGCAGGAAAAGGTGATGGATGGTTTCTCCTCCTCATTACACGTAGGGCATTCATTGATGGCTGAAATCCCTCTGCTATTCAAAATAGAGAAAACTGGGAGGCTATCTTGAAGTAGTTTCCAAATGAAGGTTAAGATTTTCAGGGGTAATTTGACTTTCCAAATCAGAAAGCACAGTCATTAATAATTAGACCATGCAGATAATCTCTCGTCTCTTGCAAACCTTGCATTTGAGGAAACACAAATAATCATTAACGTAAGCATTGGTGCTTCTCAAGTCCTCTATAGATTCTATACAATATTTAGTACGATGAGTTATATTTCCTTCTCTGTATAACTAGCTCGAGTTCATACTGGAAAAGAAAAAAGAAAAGAAAAAAGAAAATTAAGAACTCGAACTAGCTTGAGTCGAGTTCATATTGGAAAAGAAAAGAAAAAAGAAAAAAGAAAAAAATTTAGAACTTGAATTTTTATGAAGTTTAGTTCCTTAAAAAGTTTTTATTTATTTTATTTATATATTTGAGTATGAACTCGACTTTTTGAAAATTGAGTTTCGTTTAAAATATTCCAATTTTTTTTTTTTTAAGAAAAATGACATTATTTTTGTTTATAATTATTAAAAATAATGTTGTAGGGAAATTATTTTGAAGAATAACCTAACTTTGAAAATAAGTTTAAAGAACACGATTTTAATAATTGACATTTCAAAATTTGCACTAAAATGATGTTTCCAAAACACAATTTCAATGTAAACTAACCTGTTATTGGAGAAGTGCAATGATCGTCGGTGAGATGCAGCTTTTGGGGTGACATGAGATGCGGCTTTTGAGGTTGTCACTGCTGGTTACATAAGGGGAGAGAGAGAGAGAGAGAGAGAGATACTTTATTTGATTTGTATACCATAGTTGGAGTTGATTTGGTTCCTTTGCAACATGTCATATAAAGACTTTTGGATTCCTAACCTAGCTAGGTTTGAAAGGGAATTCAGCTCATTACTCACCTGTGATAAACGCTAGTAGTGCATTTTAAGTGTTCACTCGAAGACAATCACTCACAAAACATCATCAATACATAATAACCTTTACACAATAGTGAATTACATTCACATTGCAAAAAATTAGGACGAATTAGAAAGAGGTGGTGAAGGAGAGAGAGATGATTCCACTTTTGTTGCCACACACAGAAACACCCTCACAAATCTTATGTTACATAAGATTTGTGAGGGTGTTATGCTCTTATAAGAATGAGTCGAGCTCAAGTAACATGACGTAAATAAGATTAGTTAGAGGATAGATGAGTGGTGAATATTGAATAATGCTTTGTTTTGGCCAAGGCTTTATAAGGGACCAAAGGAATGTCTAAGATCCATCTTTAGACAGAGTACAAGGCTTCTAATTGTTGAACTTTTGAGAGAATGGCAACCTTAAGTAGTGGATTTCATAGGACGCAGCAATAATATTTCTTTATGCCAATTTGGGGTAATCTAGTTAGCTTAACCAATCAATTTTGTTTTTTTTTTTGTTTTTTTTGTTTTTTGTTTTTGGTGTGGAAGAATTGATCCTTAATATGCTAATTAATATGAGGAATCTTGTTAGTTAGAATTAAATGATATCAGGCGGCCTTTTCACGACTTTAAGTAGGGATGACAATGGAGCGGGGCAGGGTCGAAGGATGAGATCTTCGTCCCCGTCCCACATGATTTTGTCTTGCTCCATCCCCGCCCCTTGGGGCCCTGTAAAGCCCCACCCCATCCCGTAAAAATATACTTCTTGTTAATTTTCCCCACAACTATAATATTTTTTTAATAAAACCTGTTTCATTAATGAAAATACACTTGAAATTACAACTAAATTTATCCCATCAAAACAAAATAATTTTTAACAAAAACTAAATAATATTATCTAGTGTTTAACAATACAATATCACAACAAAAACAAAAATCTCATAGTAACACATAACAAAATAGAGGCAGGGAGTTACATTGGGTAGAATAAAATAAGGTAATATTGATATGTTTGTTTAAATAATAGAGTTTTAAGGTATGAAAAATTTACAATTATAACTTTTATTGACGCAGGGAGGGGAAGGGACGGGGTGGGGTGGAGCCGGATGGGTCTAAAAAGTTTAAACCTTTCCCCACCCTGCCCCGTGGTGCAGGGCTAAAATTTCGCTCCATCCTTGCCCCACCACCTTTGCGTGGTAGGGAAGGTGGTGGGGAAAACCTGTGAGGGTGAAGCAAGGAAGGGTGGATTAAGTGTGGCGAGGCAAAATTGCCATCCCTAACTTTAAGCAATTAGGTTGTGGATGAAAGAAAATACAATTATACAACAAATTGTTGTGGTGCAGCTACCTGGGCTTGTGGCTTGCAAGAGGGATTGCTCATGGGATTGTGGATTTTATTTTTATAAGTGCCCCAACCACTCTTTACAAAATTCACAGCTTGGTTCATGGGTACAACTTTAAATAGACCCTCATTTGCTCTCCATACCACATTTCTTCAAAATCCCCATTAATTTTATATGGGAAAAAAGAGAGTAAATAACGAGAGCAAAATAATTGGACTTGATTTATCTTGTGCCCTGGAAAAAATGGGCATTAATGCCATCAATTCCATGTTGTCTTATATTATGTTTCTCGAGAGAGTTAGTAATCCACTCTCATAGCTAAACATCATCTAGGCCTTGGGATGTTAACATGAAATCAAAAAGAGAAAAATAATTCAAATAGACAACAAGCACAAGAAGATCTATCTAAGTTTTTTTTTATTCGTCTTTCCTCGTGGATCCCTTTAAAACAATTGTATCTAAAATAATAATTACCTAAATTGAAAAGAAATATCGCATCAACTGGTTTATAATTTGAGCTTAGATACTGCTGATTGGGTTAGGAGTTAGGAATGCCTGTAACTATGATTTTCATGAAAATGAATTCTCTCTTCTAGTAGTCTTTGATTTAGAGACGTGTTTTGCAACAACTTCTTAGTCACTTCACTATTTGGAATATCTATCCTCTATTTATCATAGGCATTATGGAAGCATAAAGTTTAGTCCATTTCACACTTTTTTTTTTTTTTCTTATTCTCCTTCACTGGTCCACTAGGTAAGTAAATTTGCATTATGTAGTGTACACATATTCATGTGTCTCCTCTCAGTAGAAACATATTAGTTAATCTCCTCTCACGGTCTCACCCCTAGCCCCAACCCAAATTGTTAATTAACACTGGCATTTAGCAATTATCTAAAACCTTTGAACACAGAATAAAAAAAATTCATAACCCTATAAGTCGATAAGAACTCATTGAAACAGGGAGTCAGAGAGTACAATTTTATTAACCGGACTCAAACTTTTTATTTTTCTCAAACTGGACTCAAAACTGTTTTTCCCCCCTCAAGACTCAAGACTACAGATTCAAACTTAAAACTGAAAAGAAAGTACAAATTTAATTAAATATATTAGCACTAATTACCAATATCATTATTTGAAGAAGGAAGTTCATAGAACTCACTGAAACAGGGAGACAGAGAGTACAATTTTATTAATATATATGAAAGATGACTCGAAATATATTAGCACTAAAACTTCTAATTACTACGTTGGCCACCTCCGCCGCCACCTTTGCCATCGTTGCCAACTTTTTCAGTGTTGCCACTTTTGCCATTGTTGCCAACTTTTTTGGCAGCCTGACGATGTTTAGCTTCGCATTTTACGAGCTCATTAAAAGTTTTAAAAAAAGTTCGGCAAGTTGTGCATTTGTAGGTTTTTAACGATCTGCAAGAAGAAAGATTAAAGTTAGCTAATTTACAATAACAACAACAATAATAAATAATAAAAAAACAAACATGATTTAAAAACAAGCTTACTTTGCAGGAGGAATGTCGGTCTTTGAATTTTTATCCTTTAAGGGAGACATGTTGATTACTCAGAAAAGGACTTAAGTGAGTGTATTGTGATTTGTGGCGTGGGAAAGCCATGGAGTGTGGGATTTCTTTTATGGTAGAAATCAGTCCCCCCTCCCTTATATGTAATCAATTATTATCAAACATGTGTAGTCAATGATTTATTAATTAGGGATATTCTAATACAATAACATTTAACAATTATCAACCATGCCCTAAGGGCCAAGTCCTCTATCAACTTTTACTTCATTGCCTTGGTTTCGATTGCATTTTCTGGTAAATTTCAATCAATTAATTCTTAGCGTGTTACCTCAGTATTTTCTGTAGTTAATCATAAGCATGTTAAAAATTTACAATTTATTACTTTTAAAGATATGGATTTAATAACATACACGTGAGGCATTTCCAATTAAATCAAGTTTAAGATTTATGAGATTGCACATATTTTTTCTCTTGTTATGAATGTGGGATATATTGCACTTTTATTTCATGAAGAGGATGCAGTTTACATTATCAATTATTAATGAGGATGCAATTTGCATTATCATTTCAAGAAAATGTCTGGGACAATTGGATGCTGCCTAACAATAAGGATAGACATTTGGATTGAATAATGCAAATGCACATATAAAATTCTGTTTGTCAATTATTACTTAACTTGTGGCAAAGCAAGCCAAATTCTACATTCAATTAAGTTGGCACAACTTGTATACATGTTTTGTGTGCGTAACTCATTTCCACTCTTATTATCAAATCACAGTTAGATTACTATAATGGAAATGTTCTTGAAAATAATACAAGATTTGATATGTTCGTAGAGGTCTATTGCTTGTTGTGGGCTTGGCCATCTTCGTGATCAATTCCTTGCATGTCACATATAGCCTATTGGTCCAATAGGAGTGACAATAGAATAAGTAAAAAATGTTATGATATAATATGCATTGGTCTACAAGCTTTTCAAGGTTTGTGTGACATTGTACTAAGAATAGTGGTCTTCAAGACAAGTAAAGGGTCACATTAGAAGAGCAAGTTGCCAAATTTCTTCACATTCTATCGCATAATGTGGAAAATCATACAATTTCCTATTTTCCCATTATTCTGGTGAGACAAGTAGTAGTCATTTTTGTAGTGTTTGGATCACTAATTGAATTAAAGGATCAATTCCTTCGACAACTTGATAGAACACAAGTTCCACCTGAAATACTACACCATAGTAGGTTCTACCCATATTTTAAGGTAGATATATCATTTGTATATTTTACATTTAATAGTTGTTTGGTAAATGTACACATACCTTTTTTGAGATATTATGTTAATAACAGGATTGTAAAAGGTCATTATGTGGAACCCACATTCATGTCAAAATGTCTAGTGAGGATGCACCAAGATATGGAGGCAAGAAGGGTCACTCGACACAAAATGTGTTGGTTGCATGCTTCTTTGATATGAAATTCACATATGTTATATTAGTGTGGGGTCAATGAATTTGGCTACCCCGGCCCACTTTATACTAAGCCCAAGGCCTACGCCGAGGAAGAAGAAACGTCCGAGGACGAACGAAGAAAGTCCTAACTACCAAGAAGCATCGCCGAGGACAATCATGTCCTCAGTGATGATTGTCCTCGGCGAACCGAGATCATAGAAGGGAAGGGCAGTGCGCCATCAAGGGCGGTTTCGTAGAGCATCCCAAGAAAGAGGACAAGTACCGTGGGTCAGCCATGGGAGCGTAGGAAAGCAATTCAGAGAGAAGCTATCACCTCCATATTAAATGCCCACAACTAACGTTCTGGCCGCATTAATGAGGAAATGACCCCTGAACAGTGCCGCTTTGGTCGCTGCAACTCACAGAAGTTTGGGACGGCGCCTGATGGGACAAGCAGTCAAGTAGTGACCTGCACGATCAACAAATGGATGGTCAAGATCAACCTAAAGAGGGTATAAAATGTAAAGAGGTCCTCCAGAGAAAAGATCAGAGATTGGAAGTAGAAAACACTGTAGCAACCTGCATCATCTTTGTAACCTCTGTATCCAAGCATTGAGGAAATAATAAGAACAAGAAAGCTCCTCGGACCAACGTCCAGGACAGATTCTAACACTTAAGGCCTGTTTTCCTGCTATTCAGTTCACCCATAACCATGTTTATTCGTTGCTATCCTCACTAAGGCCTAGCTCTTAAACCCATCATTTACAAATTTATTGTTTAGGGCTAGTTGGGTCTGAATCCACTTTTCCAATGGTAGAAGTGCTCAAACCTAGTCCTTACAATTGGCGCCGTCTGTGGGGAGAGCTTGTGTGTTAGTGAGTGCAACAGTTGATCATGGTAGGGTCAGACCCTCATCCAACAGGTCCCCACCGGCCTGAATTTGCTGGATCCCTACGACAAGATAACTTTCCCGATCCTGAGCGTGATCGAAATGAAGAGAATGGAAGGTTTCGAAAGGGAAGTATGCATACCACTCAAACTGGCAGCAGCCACTCTCGTGTGAAGAGTCACGTGCTCCAGAGACAAAATAACAACCAGCCCATGCAACAAGAAGAGGTCAGAAGCCACGCATCTCAGGGGTGGAATGATAATCGGACCATGCAAAGGGAAATAGACGATTTGAAGAGAGAGCTACGCCATGCACGACGACGGCGGTCTCACTCTAGCCTTGACATGCCCTCTAGTGATGAAGGCGATGATGACTATAGGCGGAGATCACGAACCCCCCCAAGTGAGACTTTCTCTCACGAGGAAGAGCACCAATGGAGGCGTACACGTAAAAGCTTGTCTCTTGGGGGCTTGAGGAACGACGCCATGAGCAGGGCACTGGACCAACTATCCAGATCCCTGTTCACGCGCCACATAGAGGGGGCTGCGCTTCCTTGACGTTTCCAACAACCAACCTTCATCCCCTACAGCGGCAAGACAGACCCCGTGGAGCACGTGAGCCAGTTTAACCAAAGGATGGCCGTCTATTCTAAAAACGAGGCACTGATGTGCAAGGTCTTCCTATCTAGCTTGGGGCCAGTGGCGATAAGGTGGTTTAATGGCCTAAAGGCGGATTCCGTAGGTTTATATAAGCAGCTAACTCAAGCCTTTGACTCTCGCTTCGTTACAAGCAGCAGAGCTCCTCGGCCCTTGAGTACGTTACTATCGTTGTCCATGGATAATGGAGAAACTCTGAAGGCCTACTCGGACAGATATTGGGAGATGTATAATGAAATGGACGACAATTGTGACGATGTCGCCCTCAGCACCTTCAAAAACAGTCTCCTAGCTGAGCACGACCTAAGGAAGTCTCTGACTGGCAAGCCCGCCACCAGTGTGCGCCAACTGATGGATCAGATCGACAAGTATAAGCGAGTAGAGGAGGACCAGCTGCAAGGAAAGGGAAAAGAGAAGGTTATCCCTCAGGAAAGGAGGGATTTCAGGTCAGACCTACATAACAGCAACCGCCCCCGAGGAGAGATTTCATGGGGCAATCCGGAGCAACCAGCACACAGACCGTCAGCGCTGTATTCCAAGAACCAGTGCACCGGGTGTTGGAGAAAATCAAGAACGAGCCATACTTTAAATGGCCGAACAAGATGGCGAGAGAGTCCATGAGGCGTAATCAGAACCTTTATTGCCAATACCACCAGGACCACAGGCATACCACGACGAACTGCAGGAACCTCTGGAACTATCTGGACTAGCTGGTCCGAGAGGGAAAGCTGAGGCACCTCCTGCATCATTCCAGTGGTCATATGGGCCGGACCCACCAGGAACCCCAAAGGGATAACGCCCTAAGGCCACCCGTAGGGACAATCAACGTAATCTTGGCCGCGCCAGAAAGGACAGGCACGTGCCCTTCACTAGTGTTATCTGTGACTCAGCTGCCTGCCGAGGAATCCCACCCAGAGCCGAAGAGGGCCAGAGTGAATTCTCACCCAGTCTTGAGTTTTTCAGAAGAAGACAAGGTTGGAACCACCCAGCCCCATGACGATGCGCTATTGATCACTCTCAGAATTGGGGACTACGATGTGAAAAGAGTGATGGTGGATGGTGATAGTGCTGCCGAGATAATGTATCCCGACCTCTACAAGGGGTTGAATTTGAAACCGGAAGATTTGACGCCCTACAACTCTCCTTTGATGAGCTTCGACGGGAAACTTGTTATTCCAAAGGGCATGATTAGGCTGCCAATCCAGACCGGCTTAGAGAGAGTGGAGATGAACTTTATCGTGGTGGACACCTACTCTCCATATACCGCCATTGTTGGCAGGCCCTGGCTCCATACTTTGGGGGCTGTTGCCTGCTCCTTACATCAGAAAGTGAAATTCCCGTCTGGAAACCAAGTTCTCGAAATCTGCGGTTGCCAGTCTACAGCAAGGCAGTGTATGGTGGCTGCCATTTCACATCGGCTCGATGCAGAGTCCTCGGCCTCTGCTGAGATGAACTTATAGCAATCAAAGGACCCGGTGTCGCCCCCTGATACGGCCGCCAAGGAGGCAAAATGCGAAGACCTAGAGAGAGTGGTCATCGGTGGTGACCCAGAGAAGTTCTTTCAATTAGGGGCTCAACTGCCTCCCTAGGAGAAGGGGGAGTTGATTGAGCTTCTCAAAAGCAATATTGACGTGTTCGCATGGGATGCCTGTGATGCTTCGGGGATTGATCCAGCCTTCATTTGTCACCATCTCAACGTCAACCCATCCATCACACCCAAGAAGCAGCCACCTCGACGCCCCTCAAGAGAGCATGCCGATGCGATTAGGGGCGAGGTGAAGAAACTTAAGCGTGCCAAGGCTATCAAAGAGGTTTTTTACCCCGAATGGTTGGCTAACACCGTGGTAGTCAAAAAGAAAAGCGGGAAATGGCGGGTTTGTGTAGACTTCACGGACCTAAATAAAGCGTGCCCAAAAGACCCATTCCCCATGCCTCGGATAGATCAGCTGGTGGATGCAACGGCGGGCCATTCTCGGATGAGCTTCTTGGATGCCTTTCAAGGCTATCATCAAATACCAGTAGCCCTGGACGACTAGGAGAAGACAGCCTTTGTGACGCCTACTGGGAACTATCACTATAAAGTAATGCCGTTCGGCCTGAAGAACGCAGGGTCCACTTACCAAAGGATGATGACGAGAATGTTCGAGCTGCAGTTGGGCAAGAGCATCGAAATCTATGTCGATGATAAGGTGGTGAAGAGTAAGGTAGTGTCCGAGAATTTAGGAGACCTCGGCAGTGCCTTTAGTGTCTTAAGGAAGCACAAGCTGCGCCTAAATGCCTCCAAATGCTCATTCGGCGTGGGATTGGGCAAGTTTTTAGGCTATATGATTACTCATAGGGGAATTGAGGTTAATCCTGACCAGATCAAGGCTATTAACGATCTAAAACCATCGCAAAATGCCAAGGAGGTTCAAAAGCTAACGGGAATGATTGCAGCCTTGAATCGATTCATTTCCAGGTTGGCGGATAGATGCAGACTGTTCTATCTCTTGATCAACAAGTGGAAAGGGTTTGAATGGTCCGAGGACTGTATTACGGCCTTCCAGCAACTCAAGGAATACCTGTCTCGACCCCCTATCATGTCCAGTCCTGAGGTTGATGAAGTCCTATACGCATATATTGCCGTGGCCCCTCACGCGGTGAGCTTAGTGTTAATACGGGATGACAACGGCCTTCAAAAGCTAGTCTATTACGTGAGCAAGTCGCTGCAAGAAGCTGAGGTCAGATACTTACCCTTGGAGAAGGCCATACTAGCTGTGGTCCATGCTACGCGAAAGCTTCCCCATTACTTCCAAGCCCACATAGTGGTTGTCCTAACTCAACTACCCTTGAGGTCCGTACTTCGGATTGCTGACTATACCGGGAGGATCACCTTATGGAACACAATCCTGGGAGCTTTTGACATCAAGTACATGCCGCGGACCTCCATAAAAGGCCAGGTCCTAGCTGACTTGGTGGCCGAATTCGCTGAACCACCAGTAGAAATTGTAGTCGAGGATCGAAACATGGGTGGAAAATCGGTTGGGATAGTCTCCATGCCAAGACCCCCATTTTGGAAGGTGTACGTTGATGGCGCAGCAAATCAAAGAGGATCCGGAGTAGGGCTGGTCCTAATATCTCCTAAGAAGGCAATCATTGAGAAATCCTTGAGACTGGGGTTCTCGGCCACGAATAACGAAGCCGAGTACGGGGCCTTGTTACAAGGAATGGCTATGGTGTAGAAAATGGGAGGAAAAGCAGTAAAGGTGTTCTTGGACTCAAGACTGGTAGTGGGCCAGGTAAGGGGAGAGTTGGAAGCCAAAGAAGCAAGGATGCAAGCGTACTTAAGCCAGGCCAAACGCTTGCAGTCAAACTTCGACCTGTTCAGCTTGTCACATGTCCCCAGAAGTGGCAACACCCATGCAGATTCATTGGCCACGTTCGCTACCTCCTCGGCAAAGGGTCTGTCTCGAACCATCATTGTCGAGCATCTGGATAGAGTAAGAGATGTGGCAATTGGCATGGTCCCTATCCATGAAGTAAGAGTGGGTCTCAGCTGGATGGACCCCAGAGTGAGGTTCCTCAAAGATGATACCCTACCTGAAGAAAAGCCAGAGGCTGAAAGAATACGAAGAAGCGCTTCTCGGTTCTGGTTGTCCGAGGACCACAAACTGTATAAGCGCTCTTATTCTAGGCCATATTTACTGTGTATTCACCCAGAAGCAGCAGAATTACTGCTTAAGGAACTGCACGAAGGGATCTATGGGGGTCACACAGGGGAAAGATCTCTATTGCACCGAGCCCTTACCCAAGGATATTGGTGGCCGGGGATGCAAAAGGAAGCCCTGGAATATGTTAAGAAATTTGACCAGTGCCAAAGGTTTGCCCCAAATATTCATCAGCCTAGAGAAGTCCTTAACCCCTTGTCCAGTCCATGACCGTTCGCCCAATAGGGTCTGGATATTGTAGACCCTTTTCCCAAGGCAGCCGGGAACAAGAGATATCTGTTGGTCAGCACAGATTACTTCACCAAATGGGTTGAAGCCGAGCCACTGGCCAACATCAGAGATGCGGATGCCAAGAGGTTCATCTAGAGAAACATCGTTACACGATTCGGGGTCCCTCGAACCCTCATTTCAGATAATGGCCTCCAATTTGACAGCAAAGCCTTCAGAAGATATTGTTGCGAACTGGGGATCATAAATAGGTACTTAACTCCAGCTTATCCCCAGGGAAATGGGCAGGCCGAGGCTGTCAACAAGGTCATAGTCAATGGGCTTAAGAAGAGACTGGATGAAGCCAAGGGAAGATGGGTAGAGGAGCTGCCACATGTCTTATAGACTTACCGGACTACCCCACGACGGTCAACAGGAGAGACACCCTTTGCCATGACTTATGGAGCCGAGGCTGTTATCCTTCTAGAGACAAGCTTCCTAACGCTGAGGACTAGCTCCTTCACTCCAAGCAATAACGATGGACTGCTGGGGAAGAGCCTAGACTTGATCGATGAACGAAGAGAAAAGGCGGTGATCTAGTTGGCCTACTACCACCAGAAGCTTAAGCAGGGACATGATGCCAATGTGAAGCTGAGACCATTGGCACCAGGAGACTTAGTGTTGAGGAAGGTCGTGGGGGCTGCCAAGAACCCATCTTGGGGAAAGCTGGGTCCCAACTGGGAAGGACCATACCGAATTAGCGCAGTAGCAGGAATAGGTGCATACTACTTAGAAGACTTAGATGAAAAAGATGTACCTCGTCCATGGAATGTAAATAACCTGAAAATGTATTATTATTAACAAAGGCATTTCTCTAATTCATATTTTTAAGTCCATTTCGATTACATGTCTTATGTTTTGGCAACCATCTAAGTGTTAGACAGAACCAAGGTCTTGCATGGTCCTCGGACTCAAACCTATGGGGAAACTAACTACTTCAAGGAAAAGCTAAGTGTTAGACAAAACCAAGGTCTTGCATGGTCCTCGGACTCAAACCTATAGGAAAACTAACTACTTCAAGGAAAAGCTAAGTGATTAAATAGAACTAAGGTCTTGCATGGTCCTCGAACTCAAACCTATGGGGAAACTAACTACTTCAAGAGAATCTAAGTGTTAGACAGAACCAAGGTCTTGCATGGTTCTCGGACTCAAACCTATGGGGAAACTAACTACTTCAAGAAAATCTAAGTGTTAGACAGAACCAAGGTTTTGCATGGTCCTCGGGCTCAAACCTATGGGGAACCTAGTCGGTAGCTAATTGTTTCCTTGAAGTCAATAAATTTTTGGAACATACTTCTAAACACACTTGCACTTTAAAAGTATGGGATCTAAAAGTTTGTCTTTTTAAGTAATACGCGTTTAGCATTTTTAAACCCGATATAATAACCAACTCATGAGGTATAGAACTCATGTTATAAGGTCATTGCGTTTTATAGTCCGTTCAGCAAAAGCAAGTCGTAATAAATAGAGTGGCCCAATTGCTAATCACAGTCTAAGAGGAAATTATCATTATGGACTTTACATTTTTATGTTGCTGTTTCAAAAATAGAAAACAAGTCACACTGATGAGACTGTTTAGCTAATAGTCGAAGCACAAGTTATATAAATAACAAATAATCAAAACACAAGTTATGTGAATAAACAAAACCCATCATAGCGACAATTAACACACAAAGGGCGAAGTGCATATATTCAATCCAAGCGTTCCATTACAACAATCCAAAAAAAAAAAAAAAAAAAAAGAGAAATAAAAAAAAGATAATGGGGCGGCCTATTTCTTTAACTCGGTCTTCGTTGCACCCTTGGAAGGCTGGTCTGAAGTGGCCTCAGGCTCCTCGGAGCTTTCACCTAGAGGAATAGCTTGCAGAGGGACTACAAGGAGAGCTGTCTCTTCAGCATGAGGGGCTTGGGAATCAGCTGGAGGCTCTGCAACATCCTAGGGTACTCCCTGGCTAGGGCCCTTATCTGCCTCGGTTACCCTTGATGGCTCGGCCTCCTTGGCAGGCTCATCAAAAGAAGTCAAAGCAAGGGCAGTATCAGGATGGCCTGCCTCAGCCACCTCGGGAGAAGTACCAACCTCAGAGCTAGTAAGGCCGGGCTCTCGGATGGTAAGAGGGTAGTATACATTCTTTGCCTTCCAAAGGTTAGAAGAAGCCTCAACTCCAGCTTGTTTAAGGGCTTCATTCCAAACCTGAGAACAGTAGAGCCTGCACACCCCAAGTACTTGAGCCTTGAGAATGGCCTATGTCTCATCCATTCCCAAGGCGTAAGCATCTTCCTCGGCCTTCTCCTTAGAGCTCTCGACCTCAGTCCTGGCAAACTCGGCCTCCGCCTTAGCCTTCAAGGCTTCATCCCTGGCCCACTTTAGGGCGTTCCTGGCCCCCTCGGCCCCAGCCAGCTTTTTCTTCAGATCAGCAATCTGTTCCTTGGCAATCTTCAGTTGATCCTCAGCCTCGAGTAGGCGCCATGTTTGGTCTTCAGCCCGTTTTTGGGTGCTGGCCAGACCTAATTCAGCACTGTCTCTGGCCCTTGTCATCTCCTTCAGATCCTCCCTTGCCTTCAAAAGATCAACCTCAGAGTTCTTAAGGGTCCGCGTGGCATCCAAGCACTTGTCACGCTCGGATTCCAGGGCCCTACTCTGATCATTGGCTAACTCTTCCAACCTGTAGGTGGCCTGGACAGCCTGCCAAATCGAAACAAGTTCACGATAAGATGGAAACTAAGGGACAAGGATCAATAGAGTCATAAATGTTAAGAGTCTTACCATGTCCATGTACCTCTTCATGTTGAGGAAGACCTCCTGCCTCCTCATATTCCCCAGCTCGGCCATATCGCTGGGAAGCAGCAAGCACCTCTCCAGTGCATCAGCCACATAGACACCTTCGCCCTCTCGGAAGTCCCTGAGCGAGGCGTTTTCCATCAGGGGCTCCCTATGGAGCATTGGGGCAGGAAGCTAGGCCTGAGGCTCGGACTACATGGCGACTTCCTTTTCTAGGCCCTAGTGCCCGACCTTCAGTTGTTTTGAAGCTTATCGAGCTTCATCTTTCTCCTGAGAGGAGCGAGACTACCCCCAATCCATGGGCTCTTTGCCTTTGGATCCCCTTTTCCTTTTTGGATCGGCAGGCTCGGGCCGAGAAGGCAAAGTTGGCTGGAGAGGGGGAGGAAGTTTGGGCCGTGGCGATGACGACTTCAACTGGGTGGAAGATGACCTAGTCTGAGCAGGTTAAGACTTGGGAGGAGGAGGAAACTTGGGCTGTGGCCTCCCCGGCTGGCCCTCAATCAGGTCAAGCAGGTCGATTGAGGGTTTCTTCTTAAAACCCATCTCGGCCTGAGAAGAAGTCCCTGTTGAGGAGAGGTCCACTTCAGTCAAACTGGGGTCACCCAGATCACCAGGGGGATCCTTGAACAGATTGTCTTGATCAAATACACCAAAATCGTCCTCGGCCTCTTCAGCTTGAGGGGACGAGGAAGGACCTGCCAACGTAGCACTTTCTGTAACAGGGGATCCTTCGGCAATCAAGAACCCTTGTTCTGCTATGGTGATTCTGTGAAGCCGAGGATCTTTGGCTCTGATCACGTACTTCGGGGTCAAGAATGATTTCTGGATGGGATCATACCCAAGGATCTTGTGAGTAGCTCTGACCTGGTTGTCAGCTTCGTTCACAAAAACCTCCGCCCTAAGGATGGTTACCAAATCTTCCCGGTTGACCAAGTGAAAGTGTCGGCCGAAGGCGTGTGGATCTGTAAAAAAAAAAAAAAAAGCACATCTGTATTAGCAGCCAAACGGAGCAAACTATGACAATGCAAAAGATTAACCCTCTCCTACTCTGAATACCCTACCTGGCTCTTCTGTCGGACAGGGAAGGTCGTCGTGCCACCTCCCTGACACGATGAGAAAGTCCTTATTCAGCCCCTTGCTAGACTCTGGGAGGCACTGAATAAGCCGAACCTTGTCGTCCCTCGTTTTCATATAGTAAGATTTGCCCTTCAGGTGTTGAAGGTTGTAACACCAGTTTACATCGTGATGGGTCAACCTCAATCCCATTTTCTCATTTAAAGCGTCCACACAACCCAAGATCCTAAACATATTGACGGCGCACTGGTTGGGAGCTAATCGAAAATGTCTAAGGTAATCCCTCATCACCGGTCCCATGGGGATTCTCATACCACCTTCAAGGAAGGCGATTATGGGAATCACCACTTCACCATCTTCCTTCCTAAAAAGCCACTCTCCCTCCTCACAGTATCTCAAGCCTACATTATTGGGAATCCTATAGTCGGCAATGAATTTCTCCATCGCCTCTTCAGACTCAACCAACTTCTTAAACCTACCCATCCTTAGAAACAGTTAAAGGACTTAGGGGAGAACAATAGAAAGAGAGGAATACGAGAAAAAGAAACTTAAAGGGGAGAAAATATGAGTCAAAGAGAGTAGAAACTTACAGAGATGAGGAAAAGCTCCTTCGACAGGCTTTTTATGCTGAAAAGAAAGGCGAGTTGGGCTGAAGATTTGACAGAACTCAGGAGACGTGCGCAAGAACTCTTGAATGTGAAAATAAAGAGGCGAATCGATTCGAATGGGCATTTATACCTTCAATTAAAAATAACCGCGTCGGTTTTCCTGCCCATAAAGTTAAAAAAATCCCCATCGTTGGATCACCATCACACCGTTGAACGTGGGGAGCACAGAGTCGCCAGAATTTAATGAGAGTGCGGCTCGTATACTGAAGCGTCAGGAATGTGCCTTGGACAAGCGAAAAGACTCTAGCACTAACGGAGGACAAGACTTGATGAGCCATGATGAAAGGCCCGAGGACATCAAAACCTTCCTCTCCGTCCGAGGAGTCGGACAGCAGGATTTTAAGGGGCTATTGTGGGGTCAATGAATTTGGCTACCCTGGCCCACTTTATACTAAGCCCAAGGCCCACGTCGAGGAAGAAGAAACGTCCGAGGACGAACGAAGAAAGTCCTAACTACCAAGAAGCATCGCAGAGGACAATCATGTCCTCGGCGAACCGAGATCATAGAAGGGAAGGGCAGCGCGCCATCAATGGCGGTTTCGTAGAGCGTCCCAAGAAAGAGGACAAGTACCGTGGGTCAGCTATGGGAGCCTGGGAGAGCAATTCAGGAAGAAGCTGTCACCTCTACATTAAATGCCCACAACTAACGTTCTGGTCGCATTAATGAGGAAATGACCCATGAACAGTGCCTCTTTGGTCGCTGCAACTCACAGAAGGTTTGGGACGGCGGCTGATGGGACAAGCACTCAAGTAGTGACCTGCACGATCAACAAATGGAGGGCCAAGATCAACCTAAAGATGGTATAAAATGTAAAGAGGTCCTCCAAAGAAAAGATCGGAGATTGGAAGTAGAAAACACTGTAGCAACCTGCATCATCTTTGTAACCTCTGTATCCAAGCACTGAGGAAATAATAAGAACAAGAAAGCTCCTCGGACCAACGTCTAGGACAGATTCTAACACTTAAAGCCCGTTTTCCTGCTATTCAGTTCACCCATAACCATGTTTATTCGTTGCTATCCTCACTAAGGCCTAGCTCTTAAATCCATCCTCTACAAATTTATTGTTTATGGCTAGTTGGGCCTGAATCCACTTTTCCAACGATAGAAGTGCTCAGACCCAGTCCCTACAATCAGGTTGGGAATGGACTAATTAAGATTCGAGAATAATAAATAATTCATTAACTAGAAAGGATAAATTGAAAATCCCACAAGGTAATTTTAATTCTAAATACATCTTAGATAGTTATTTATATAATTTAAATTTTAAAATTAGCCATTTTTATTGCTTATTAGGTAATATTATATTTTTGATGTAGGATGCATGAATAGAAGTCGTTTAATCACACCTTATAAAGGATTGCATTATCATCTAAAAGAATACTATACTCATCCTTATAAAAATACTAAAGAATTGTTTAATATGCAACATGCATCATTGCACAATGCAATTTAAAGAGCATTTAGTCTACTAAAAAAGAGCTTATCATAGCAAGCACTATGAAGCCTACTTATTCTGTTGACATACAATTTGAGGATATTTTGCATGTTGCAAAATTCATAATTATTTAATGGGTGTCCATCCTGATGAAAGACTTATTGCATGCTGAAGTCAATGAAGATAATTTTACTACAATCTCATCATGAATATGATGCCTACGCTCCAAGAGAAGATGGCGAGGCTAGTTTATCCCAAAAAGAAAAAAGAAATCATCTAAGATTTTTGTAAAGTCTCTTCATCAACTTTAGTAATAAGTCTTTAATCAATATCAACATCCATTAGTTAATTATGATTTGCCAAGAGCCTTTAAGCTCAACTGACACCTCTGATGTAATTAATGAAAATGTCCATGGTTCAAAATCCCTCCCCCCCTCCTACAAATATCTAATTATAAAAAATAAATAAAAATAAGCAATACGCCAAAATAATTCCAATTTATGCATCAAAAGAATAAGTAGGCTTTGTATTGCTTCTATTATAGAAAATCTATTTCTTAGTACACCAAGTTCTCTTTCAATATAACTTGTACAATGATGCATGTTGCAAATTAAACAATTCCTTAGAATTTTTCATAGGATGGGTAGAGTATTCTTTTAAATGATAACACATTCCTTTATAAGGTGCGATCAAACAACTTATATTTATGTATCTCGCATCAACAAGATAATATTTACCTAATAAATAATACAAATTGTTAATTATATATTGGGTTTCTAAATTACATAAATGATGAAAGATGTATTAGAATTAAAATGACATTATGGGATTTTCTAGTTATCATTCCTAGTTAATGCATTCGATATTATTAACGAATTTGAACCAGTCCATTCCCAACTTAGTAACACATATGTGAATTTCAAATCAAACAAGAATGCAACCATCACATTTTGTGTTAGGTAACCTTTCCTTGCCCAATATCTTGGTACATCCCATTAGACACCTTGACAAGAATGTATGTTTCATCAAAGCCCCAATACAATCTTGATACTAACATAATATCTCAAAAAAGTATTTGTATGTTCACCAAATGACTATCAAATGTAAAATATAATACACATGATATATTTACCTTAAAATATGTGTAGAACCTACTATTATGTAGTAGTTCAGGTGGTGTTTGGGTTCCATTAGGTTGTTGAAGAAATTGATCTTCTAATTCAATTAGTGATATTAGCACTCTATGAAAATGACGACTAACCATCTCACTAGAACAATAGAAAATGAAGGAAATTGTACAATTTTTTACACTATGGAATATATGAAGAAATTTGGCAACTTACTCTTCTACTATGGCGATTCGCGTATCTTGAAGACCACCATCCCTTCATAGAATGTCACACAAACCTTAAAAAGCTTGTGAACCATGCATATTATAAACTTTTTCATTTGTTCTAAGTTGATTCATTAATTCATCATGTATTCTTTCTCTTTCTATGATTGATTGTGTAGGAGGAACACGTCTTCTAAGGTGTTGCCTTCAACGTGTAATGTAGTACATATAACACCAAGCAACATAAACCAAGGCCAATCGTTGCACATAGTCAAAAAAAGTTAGGTCTTAAGTACCGGGAAAAATGGGCTTTTGCCCTTAATTTTTAAACTATGCAGCAATCTATCCCTATTTTGAAACTATATAGTAGTGTGTCCCTCTTTGGGAACTTGATTTTTGGAAAATCGATTTCCCTTATAACTCGGCTTTACCATTTCCGAGTTATCTTCTACACCTGTTTGGTGTTTTGGCTATAACTTTTTGCTTATAATTCCAATTGGTTCAAGATTGGTGTCTTTTGAAAGGAAATTTAATTCTCTACAACTTTTTTAGAAATAAAGAAAACTAAATTTCAATGTTAGTCCCTGTTTTTGAGCATTTTCTAAAGGGAAATCATATTAATACCGATCCGTATTATTTAGGTTCCAAATAATACCGATATTAATTAGATTTCAATTAGTATCGATCGGTATTAATAATTTCCCAATTAATACCGATTGGCACTAATAAGAAAACTCAAAATACCGATTGGTAATAAGAAAACTCGAGTTATAAGGGGAACTTGATTTTTAGAAAATCGAGTTCCCCTTATAACCGAGTTTTCTTATTATCGATCCAATTATTACCGATCGGAATTTCGAGTTTTTTTTTTTTATAGTGTCTATCAATATTAATTGGGAAATTATTAGTACTGATCAATACTAATTGAAATTTGATTAATACCGATTGGTATTAATATGATTTCTCTTTAGAAAATACTAAAAAACCATTACAATTTTTCAGCAGCGACTTGAATTTGGTTTTCTCTATTTCTAGAAAAGTTGTAGAGAATTAAATTTCCTTTCAAAAGACACTAATCCTGAATCAATTGGAATTATGAGCAAAAAGTTATATAGCCAAAACACTAGATAGGTGCAGAAGATAACTCGAAAATGGTAAAGCCGAGTTATAAAGGGAACTCGATTTTCTAAAAATTGAGTTCCAAAAGAGGGACATGCTACTATATAGTTTCAAAACATGGATAAATTGCTGCATAGTTTAAAAATTAAGGGAAAAAACCCATTTTCCCCCTAGTTTTCCCTCTCATTTTCTCTCCCAATAAAAAACAAAGAAAAAAAAAATCATTTTCTCTCATATTTTTTCTCCTCCTTTTTCTATCCTCCCTCAAATCTCCCCAACCAAACGGACTGGTAAGCTAAATTTGGTCTCTAAGGTAATTTATGATATTCTTTAATCTGTTCATGCTTAACACAGAACTGTAATTATGATGGTACATTTGTGTGGTTATGATTAGTGGCTGGTGCTATTGTTAAGCTTTATTAGGTTTAAATTTATGTCTTACATCCAAAGGTGGGTTATTAACAATATCGAAGAAAACCTAACAATGATGAGCTGGTAGAAACTTAAGGCTTTTCAACACAGTAGATGTAATGATAAATCTATGAAAAACATGAAAACAATAAGGTATTTGATCATAAGAGAATGAGAGAAAAACTCACAGGAATTGTCGAAGAGAGCAGAGCAGCGGTGAGAGAATAGCAGCTAGCAGTAGCGTGAGAAAGACACGAGGCAAGAGCAAGAATACTACTATTCGTACTGCTGATTGGGGAATTTTTGTGAAAATTTTATTAAACCTAATTTTAAGAGTTTAATTAAAAATATGAAACTTTAAACATAACAAAGACCATCCACCTAATTTAAATGGGTATTTACATTCTTGCCATTTTTAAAGTATTATAGCTAGACATGGCAAAATGGGACTTAACTTGAACCCAAATTTTTTGGCTCGACTGTTATTTATTTTTCTTTTAATGAAATCTAGAGCTGGTTGATTTACTTGTTTGTTTTGGGCTTTACAGTGCACAACTCAAACTTAATTGATAATTATAATGTCACTAGGGCTGGCTCTATGGTATAGGCAAATGAGGCGGTCGCGTAAGGCTAACAAGTAAAAAAAGAAAAAACCCCCCAAATTTTAACCAATAGGGTTATTTCTTAGCTAAAACTCTAAAAATTCCAATTATCCAATAGAAATAAATTACCCTATGCATGTATGTGAACCCTTGTTCAAAGCCTAAACCAGTGGGATTACGACACATAATCAATCATAATTAATCCTTTATAAAATCAATCACAATTATTTAATCATAATCACATCTATTTAGCCATAATTGCAAGAATGTGTATCACTCCATTAAATCTTGATAAGGCTATATCTTGCAATCCTTTGGTTCAATTTAAGCATATAATATATTGTTTTGATCATTAAGACTTCTAAATCCATATTATATTAAAATTTTAATCATCTAACTATGTTCGATCTTGATCGTCTCTCAAATCAATTGAGATTGGCAAGCCCAAGATCTGAAGCTTATCCCATATCAACGCTATATTAGCTAATTGAGTACCAAGTTCAAAAGTATAAACGTTACATATACTCAGAAGGCACACTAAGTTCACTAACGCCTTGTAGTTGAGGAGTGTTTCCATGTTGAGGAAGAGATTGTTGGGGAAGAAGAATCATGAGAGTCGGCTAACCATGGAAAGTGACTACATCAAGTATGTACAATCTTGTCACCGTTGCTAGATTTATCAGGACCAAAAGAATGCACCGCCATAACCATTGCACCACTTGGCCACAACTTGGCCTTTCTTGGCTTGGGAGTATGGACATTATTGGCCCTATCTCTCCAAAGGCTTCAAATGGGCATGAGTACATGCTAGTGGCAACCAACTATTTCACCAAATGAGTAGAAGCCAGTTCCTACAAAAGTGTTACCTAAGCAATAGTGGCTTGATTCATCAAGCAAAACATCATTTGTTGCTACGGTGTGCTCGAAGAACTCATAACTGATAATGAAGCCAATCTGAATTAAAGGATGATACAACAACTATGCCAACAATTCAAGATTGAGCATTGGAATTCCACTCTTTATCGTCCTCAAATGAATGGAGTTGTAGAAGCCGCTAATAAGAATGTGAAGAAGATCTTAGCAAAGATGACCAGTACATACAAGGATTGGCACGATTTCTTGCCATTTGCACTCTATGACTATCACACCTTAATTAGAACATCAATCGGTGCCACTCCCTATTCACTAGTGTATGGGATGGAAGCCGTGTTACCAATTGAGTTCGAAGTGCCCTCTCTTAGAATCTTGGCTTAAATAGACTTGGATGAAGCCGAATGGATTCGTACTTGCTACGAGCAATTAAACAAGATAGAGGAAAAGCGCATGGCTGCTATTTGTCATGGACAATTAGCTCGTACATTCAACAAGAAAGTTTGATGAAGGAAACCCGATCCTCAAAAAGAGAAACTTGGCGCTGTCCAACGTAAGAGGGAAGCTTGCGCCAACTTATGAAGGCCCATACGTTGTCAAGAAAGTTTTTTCTAGAGAAGATCTAGTCCTAGCCGACATGGATGGAGAGGAATTCCAAATGCCTATGAATTTTGATAATATAATCTGTTACTATGCTTAAGTACTTAGTGTCATCTCTATGGAATCAATAGAATATTATAAGTCAAGGAGATTCTCACCATTTTTTTTTTTTCATTATTCACAAAAAAGATCCACCCAAATTCCAAAAAACCAAAAAATCCAAGGCAACCAATAAATGCACCACAAAAAGAAGTGTCATACAAAAGAAATACACCACAAACAGAGAGAGAGAGAGAGAGAGAGAGAGAGAGAGAGAGACCATAAAAAATGTGCCAACAAAAAGAAATTCCATACAAAATAATAATTAAAAATTCCACCAAGAAATTGCAACCCAAAAACTGCAAAGGCGCATTTGAGCCTAAACACATATCATTTCTTTCTAACCTAAGCCGTTTCTCCTAACAAAAAATAAGCTTGAGATTACTAAGGGATGCCAAAAAGAAAAACTATAAAAACTATAAATAAAAAGACAAAAAAAAAAAAAATGGTAGATTTAAAACCCGAGAAGTTAGTCTATATATGCACAAAAAAAAAAAGAAAAAAAAAAGAAAAAAAAGAAGAAGGTTTTTTTTAACTATGTGATGACTTGATCCTTCTTTGAGAAGGTGGAGCACTCACAGCAGTGGTGTTATATTACTATATTGCTATATTTTAGCTACTCAAACCCCAAAATCATACTCACAGCAGTGGAGCTAAATCTATAATTTTTAGCTCTATTGCTATAGTGCACATCTATTGATAGATGTGCACTGTTCATGAGAGCTAAAAAATATATATTATTTTATTGAATTTCTCTCTCCTCTTCCATTAAAAAAATATTTTCTCTTTCTTTCTTTTTTTCTCTCTCTCTCCGGCTTCTCTTCTTTCTTCCTCTTTCCTTCTCATTTTTTTTTCTCCCTCATCTACTCTCTACTTCGCCGATCTATTCTGGATCTTCATCATCGCTGATCTTCATCGCCGATCTTCATCGTCATCACCCACGTTGCCGTCCCACGCCGCTAACCCAGCTCACTAACCCAAGCCCCAAGTCCCAAGCCGAAAGAGAGATGTACGAGGAGAGCGATGAGGTCGAAGCGTAATCGGAAACCAAAGCACGGCGAGGATGTTGACAGCATGGGCAACATCGACATAGGGTTGATTCTCCACTGAACCCACAGTAACATCAGCTCCAGCTCGTCGCAGAACGTCAATGGTAATTAGTAACATCGCTCGCCCCTACGACGCCATGATCGACGACGGCGGGAATTCTGAGTTCATGGGTTTTGGATTGCTGGGTTTGTGGGTTTCCGATATATATATATATATATTTTTTTTTTGCTGGTGTTTTTGGTTCTTCTTTGCATGGGTTTTTTGGTGTTTGATTTTTTTTTTGTGGGTTTGGTTGTGACCGTGGATTGTGGTTGAAATGACGGTTTGTTGGCTGTGTTACTGGTGGTTTGGTAGCTATGGTTGTGGTTGTCGTGGGCTGTGTTGGTGGTTGTGGTTGTGTTGGGCTATGGTTGTGGCTGTGTTGGTGGTGGTTTGATTTTTTTTTCCTTGCCGTGGGTTGTGGTTGTTACATAGAGGTTGTTGCTAGTGGAGTGGTGGTGGAGGTGGATGTGGCTAGCTGAAAGGTTTTTGTGGGTGGTTGTTCTTGGTTGGCGGTGGTTGTGAATTGTGACGATGATCAGTTTGTGGTGTTTTTTTTAGTGGGATATATTATTTTATTGTAATGTTTATATTATTTTATTGTGTTGAAAGCTAAAATAGATCTATTGCTGCATCATGTGTGTAGGTAAAATAGATAAAATAACTTTTGGTGGAGCTAAATTGTTAAATTTTTAGCTCCACTGCTGTGGATGCTCAAAAAGTCATACTGAGAATATACACCATCCCTTGGAGATATAAGGTCACATAAAAGACAAAATCAAGATACTGAGAATTGGACCTTCGAAGGTTCCTATCAGTCGGCTTTGGACAGAAGCTCTCTTCGCAATACTATCAATGACGTGGTTTCAGTTGTGATCATCTTTATCAAGTAAGATATATGGACAGTAGGACAGACCTAAAGCATATTACATTTTCTTTACTTATGTAGTCTTTCAAGTGCATCTATGTATAGATCTCAGCATTATATATATGTCTATATGTACACACTTAATGAATAAAAATCTTTGCAAAATACTCCACACCCTCATATCGTAAATTGTTTTCAAGTCATTTTCCTTGCATAGATTTCCCTGACAAATTAGGAAATTATCTTGAAAGCAAGTGCAAAAGGTTATTTATCCGGACATGAATGAACGTTACTGACTCAATCTAAATGCCAAAATAGGAAAATTAAAGTCGGTGACAATGTTTTGTAATTCCACCAAGGAATAAGCAAAGGAAGAATGAAGAACTGAGGATTCTCTGCAAGACCGCCTAAAATCCACATTGAGGCAGTTTTATTTTACGTGATCTCGAAATGTAACCACCTCCCTATGGCTCTTTTCTTCTAAGGTCTAGCTAGAAATTGTGCGAGATTCTAGAAAGTTCCCAAAATCATCCAAAAATCCACACTGGGACAGATTTTATTTTTGGATGATGACAAGTCACTCTCAAGCATTCACAAGATATTCTGAAGATCATTTGTCAGCCTAAAGGCAACCATAAGTCAAAGATACTAAATAAGTTCAGAAGCACTAAGAACAGACCAAGCTCACGTGGGAGAATTGAAAGGTAAAAATACAAACCAAAGACATAAAGAGAAAGCTATATAAGCTAATCCATAAAGTTGAAGGGAATCGTTCCTCAATCACCAAGGTCCAAACCCCTGTCACGAGCTAGGTCGTCAGTGCTAGGGCTAGTAGAGGAACAAGCATGAAAGAAAGGAGTCGGCGGAGAAGGTGGGTCCATGGGATTCTGTGATGGCGCCGAGGGACGACAAAGTAACTCTAGCTCTTGCTTGAGATTAGCTGCCTCCAATTGAAATCTCAATGCATCTTCACGTGACAGACTCGTGCTGAGTTTCTCGTTTACTACGGAAAGTTGAAGAACATTGATCTCATGTTGATAGCGGGCCTCCACTTCCATCCGCCCTTGTTGGTGATGTTGGAAAAATATATGTTTATATCGCATACAAGACATACGTAGCGAAAAATTAACGAATCTACTTTATTCGTAATTGATAACATGTACTATGTAAATTTCAGAATATAAGAACAAAAGAGTGTATCTTGGTGCAGTGAAATTCAAAACCAAATATTAGAAGTACTTGAAAACACTTTTAATATTCACTCCAATTCCACTTTATGCCCAAGAAGTGTGGTCTCTCAATCAGTTTCTAAGGAGAGAATAAGAGAGTGACTTATACTCATATATACACCATTTTATTCTCATATAAAATTCTATATGTTTCTCTCCTTATAACTGATTATCTAATTGGGCTAGCCTTTTGGGTCATTCCAATTGGGATTTAGTATGTGGCTTGGAGTGAGACTAAAAGGGAACAAATAAAACTCTAGCCCCAATGGGCCTTGGGCTTTTCTATAAACTCTTGACAAGTCCAAAGTTACTATTAATTATATTTAATACCACTATATAAATATAATTGCACTCTAGGCCTTATTCATAAATTATATCCCAAGACTTTATTATACATGCAACCCTTTCATAAAATATTCGTAGTAATACAAAATCACGAATGTAGACTGCCACTTTGAAGATTACTACATCTTAATCCTTAATTACCCGGTTTAATCCTTTAAGTTATTTATCATATATTTATGAAATTCAATTTCATAAATATATACTTTAGTAACTCCTTACTAAAGTACTTAGGCCTAACATTCTGAATAACCAAACCCAATAAACTTATCTCAAGGGAATATTTTATATCTCTGTTAATAGATTATGAATTTTATCTTGAGAATATATGTTCCATCAATACTAAATGTGGCTACCTAACATACTGAGATTTTGATCGTGACTTTAGATCTCACTCCTGATATTTCAAAGTAACCTACACTTCATAATCAGGTTCATTATTCTCTCAGGATTAAGAGTTCATGTAAATAGAAGTCATGAGATTTATTATTCATTTGACAGTCGTTAGGAGAATAATAAATCTCACAACAGTCCAGTTCAATATGTCTTAACTCTTAAAACATATCAGCATATTAATTAGAAGTCTTCACTTCCATGATCAAGACAAATCATCTTAGTTGATATGTTATAGTCTTCGCAGATGAAATGTCCAATTTCATCACTGACTACAAACTAAAATTCTAAGTTTACAAAAAACTTGTGATTTATATCTTCTGTGACTAAATCACATACTATGCATCTCATGGGCTATATGATAATATCCAAATATTCATGTTACCATTATTTTAGATAATAATAAAACAAATTTATTAATTACAACATTAAGTCATACATAATGCCATACATAGCATTATACAATAGGATTTGAGGGTACATATCCTAATAGGCGAGCCCTATCAAGTGCAGCTCGATGATCATCCTCTCAGTTGGCTAGTTCAACCCTCAAGTTAGCCAATTCATCCCTAAAAGCCTCAATGGTCCCAAGGTGCCTGTCTATGGTGAACTGATAATCATATGCCTTGCCACCAGTCACACCTTGTCCATCTAGCAAGGACCCGATGGATGCCTGGCGGAACCATACGTCATACTTAAGATCTTTCCGAAACAAACCCCGACAAGTGCTAGAATTATAAAGAGTAAGGTCAAGAGACAACTCAGTCAAAGAAAGATTGGGAGGAGGATCTGCTGGAACGGACCTAACCCCATCCAATTGTCTTAGGGAGTGCTCTCCCAAGAATAGCTCCCATCCATGGACAGTTTGAAACCAATATCTCATGGCGGTGCGCCTTAATGCCTCTTGAACCTCAGCTCAGTTTAACAACAAATGAGGATAGGGCTCGAAGATCAGATCGGTCTCCCTTAAACCATCCACCTTAGAACGACACTCGAGGAGGGAAACCGCGTCAGTAGACTTTAGAAAGTAGATGTCCCATCTCCTAGCTCGAGGAAATGCATTCTCATCTAGTGCTACATGTCTTGAACGCATAAACCAACAATACTCATAAGCCCAATAGATGGTGAATTGCCAAAAGCTGCAAAAGCTACTAGTCTCCCCACGAGCAAATTGTCTCATGGAATGAAGATGATACCCGAAGAAGAGACCGCCCCAGTCATATGTCTCGATTCTACTAAGATCCACCAAGGCTCGAACCAACCTAGCACGGATGGTAGACTTCTCTTGTCGATAAAAAGCAAGAGCCCACGAAGTTCAAGAAGAAGCACCTCAAGACATAGTCATTCGGATGTCTCTTCCAAGGAATAGAGGCAAATAAAAGGTCTAGCATGACCTTCAACTTGTCGCCAACTCCAACAAAGATTTTTCTTTTGCTTTTCTTGACTCGGTGCATGCCTAGGGTTTGACTTACCTCCTTCCTGGTCATAGTCTCCGTAGGCAAGATGTCACCTCCAATCAGGATGCCAAGGATCATGCTCCAATCTAAAGGGGAAAGTGACAACTCCAAAGTGGTAAGGTGGAAGGTCCCTGTCTCAGCAAAGTACTGCTCCCACCAAGCTCCCAACATCACATGACTCATGAAAGCCATTGGAATGCTAAAAAAAATCCTTGAAGCTTGTTGATGCCTATTTCTGACACAAGGCCTAACAGCAGAAGAAGCCCAACAATAAGGGAAATGAGAAGAAAATGAGTGGAAAAACGGTAAAAAAATGAGTTAACAAGCCTAGTGGGTTGATGTGGCAGGATTGATAGCCAGCAGGCCTATGAAAATAATAAGAGGTAAAGAAGAAGTAAATGGGCTGAGGAAGCCCAATGAATGAAATGGTAAGTTCATGGGAACAATGAGAGGTAAAGAAGAAGTAAACGGGCTGAGGAAACCCAATGAATAAAGTGGTAAACTCAATGGTCTGGCATGGCAAGAATGATGGCCAACAAACCCATAAGAGTGATAAGAGGTAAAGATATAGTAAATGGGCCGAGGAAGCCCAAAGGAGAGAATCAATGGGTTGATACGGCAGGAACACCAGCCAGCAAGCCCATTGGGGTAATAAGAAGTAAAAGCAAGACAAAGGCCATAACAAACACAATGAAGGAGTATGGCAGGATTAATGGCTAAAAGGCCCACCACCACGAAGAAGAGAGACAAAAGCATGGACCTAACAGGCTACGAAGACGAAGGCCTTCGCTTGGACAATACCCAGCCCAGGAAGGGATTAAAGAAAGGGAACATGAGCCCAAAGGCCTACACATTCTCCACGTCACAAAGGATAAACACGAACTAGTACGCACAACAGAACCATACAACGCAAGAGCAGCAGAAATAGTGTGAAGGCCAGAAAGAAACAAACACAAACGGAGTGGAGCATGCACAAAGGACCAGGGCACCACCTACTTATACCCAGCCAATACATGGGAGGTGGGCCACGGGTCAAGGAAATCAGAGGGTGTGGTTTGGCAGTGGGGAGAAAGGGGGGGTCTATTTTGGGGTTCCTGCCCAAGCTTCTTTGGGGAAATGTCCTGTTGGGATGGCATTTCACCCAAAGAGGTAAGTGTGGGCTGGGACCACTTGATGCATGCCATAGAAGTAGGTGAAGAGGTAACTTAATCCTTATCTATTGAGGTGAAACAAAAACAGAGGGAGGTAAGAAACAAGACAAGTAATTTTGTTTGGAAATGGGGAGTGGTGCAACCAACAAACTCTAGGCAGAGGTAATGGCTGGACAGCTAGCAGGTTAGTGGGTATAGTCCTGGAGAGATGCGCACAAGAAGCCAAAAACGGTTGAGGGATAAAAGGGGTAAATTCCATAATGGCAGATGGTATAAAAAGGGGTAGCCATGAACAGTAAAGGGGGAGGCAAGAAAGCAAAAGGTAGAAGAGAGAAAAGAGAACACAGAGAGACAAAGAAAAATAGAAAGATTGAGTAAAAAGAAAACCAGAGAGAAAGTAAGGCAGTAAGAAGAGGGCATGCATCAATAGACCATATTTTCTCTCCCTTACAACATACCCACTCTTTGAAGATTATAAATCAAAGCTCAAACCACTTAGGCCCTTTCCCCAGAGCGAGTAACTTCTATGGCAGGAGCCTTTTATTGAGGTTACCCGCATTGGGGATTGGTTTCCCTCTTGGGTTCGCTTATGCTATAAAGCTCAGCCCATAATCCGGCAAACGAGCTGTTTCGTTGGTTACACTTGTTGGATGATTTTCCTGCTATAGACACTCAATTTTGCACCCATGATTTAATCAAGGAGAATGACTTGAATGACCATCCATGTACCCCAAAAATCATGATTGCATTACATGCATCAGTTTGTTCTTGCATTACATGCATCAATTTGTCTTTGCATTACATGCATTAATTCATTCATTGCATAGCATAAAAATGATCTTGAGGTTCTAATAGTCACGGCAGTGTGTCCGGTTTCCAAATTGGACCATCGGATCGAAAGATATCATATGATCAAGTTTGCACGGTCAACATGCATTGTGTCTAGGTAGAGTTGATCACACATGATTAATTTAAATTAATTTTGATTGATTAAGCAATTAAAATTAATTAAATAATTTTGTGATTGGTTGATAATTAGTGTTTAAAATAAGGATGCATGTATAGGAATAAAAGGGATGATTGGATAATAATAAAATTGTGGATAATCTGAACTTTATCAAGATTTATTTTAGGGTATTTATCTATAAGATAATTGTTCTTAAAAAGCTTGAATTATCCAGAAAAGAGATAAAAAAAAAATCATAGACGGAGGATGAAAACACGTCTAGGTGCAAGGACCGGTTAAAAAACTCTAAAAGGAGAGTCCAAAACGCACCATCACACAGAAGAACATTCGGTGTCCAAGAGCCCATTCGGCACTTTTGGAGTGCCGAACGGCACTTTAAAAGGGCTGAATTTCCCCCTTTTGGGCTTTGGCCCAACGGCCTTTGGGTGACGATAAGGTACACCATTTTCGATCTTTTCGCAAAAGGATGAGTCTCGATTCACGTTCTACACTTCGGGGCTATTTTTTAGAGTTTTCCAGCCCCTATAAATAGAGGCTGGGTCTCATAATTTAGCACCTTTTTTTTTTTTTTTACGCTTTGGGAGGCACTCGTTTTGAGGCTCTCAAATTGCTGATACTTTCTTATCCTCTCTAAGATTTGCGGCTTAAATTAGGGTTTTTAGGTTTCAAAGATAACTGAATAAGTTTCTTTGAGCCCTAAAACATCCTCTCAAGAACAAGGAGTGCTCATGCAAGAGGTTGTTTTCAATCACCTTTTCTTTTTATGCTTCTTGTTTATGATGATGCATGTTTTCCTTTATCCATAACATGAATTGTTAATCATTGTCTTGTTAAAGCATGATCTTGATTTTGTTTATGTAATTGTTATGATCTCTTTCTTAGTTCTAGTAATTTGCATATGATCAATGTTTTTCTTTTGAAATTAAAAACAAATCTATATCTTTCTTAGATGTAGATCTGAATTTTTCTTGAAACAAAAACAGATCTACATCTTTCTTAGATGTAGATCTGAATTTTTCTCAAAATAAAAATAGATCTACATCTTTCTTAGATGTAGATCTGAATTTTTCTTAATAAAAAACGAATCTGCATCTTCATTAGATTCAGATCTGAATTTTTCTTAAATAAAAAAAAATATAAAAATATAAAAATAAAAAAAATAATAAAAAACTGATTTGTATCTTTCTTAGATATAGATCTGATTTTTCTTTAACATATGCAGATTTTTGAAATAAAGAAAAAGATTAAACATGAATGTGTTTGTGTTTGTTTTATTTAATTCATGTTGCATAAATTTAAATTATGAGTGAAACTCTCTTCTTAAAAATAATCTTTTTCATTCTTGTACAACATAAAAACAAATCTGAATTTTCTGTTATTAAAGAACATTTTTATTATCATAAAACATATTTGATCTTTTACAAACCAAAAAAAAAAAAAAAAAACATTTTTTAGTTCTTAAAAAAATAGATCTGATATTTTTCAAATCAAAAGACTTTATTTTATGTAATAAACACAGATCTGAATTTTTATCTCCAAAACCACTTCTTTTTACTTACTACAAAACAGATCTGGTATTTTGACAAATCAAAATCAATTTTTTTACCAACCAAAACAGATCTGAATTTTTTAAACAAAAGAAGAGACTTCATTCATAAATAAATTTATGTGATTTAATCTTTATTTAACATGTTCAACATATCATTCATGATATGCATAAAAATGTACATTGGTCACAAGAGTCTAGAAGACCAGACTCTGTCTGGGTGGAATGGGTGTCTAACACATTCCCATTTCGTAACCTAGCCTCCAGATTTAGGTCTTTGGTTAAGTAGATTTAGCATTGTCTTTACTTTTTATTTTGGATAGAATGTAATTAGGATAAAAAGCCATAGAATTATTTGGTAGTTTGTAACTAGGACCCAAAGCCATGTAATTTTTTAATTTTCCAAATATATAAATTTTTATTCAATCAATGAAGAGAATAATTCAATCATGTATTTAGTTTTTCTTATTTTTTGTATAAAAAAATAAGTGGTGACTCCATACTACTTACCCAAAAAGAGAGGTGCCCTAAAAAACACTCCAAAAATTTCTCTTTTCTTGAGAGGCACCCAACTTTTCAAGGTCTCTCACACCTGGTGTTAGGCTAGAAGTCATTAAGTTATCTGCCTTTTTCTGCTGTAGTATTATTTCCATGTCCTGTGTTGTTCTGCTATAACTCTGTTGACTTTATTTATGGTGTTAGTTTTATTTAATACGTCTTATTATCATAGTTATCCTGCTGTAGTGTATTCCTGCTGTAACACTTGTAACAGTTATATTTGTTGTGTCCACACCTTACGTTTAGCTCACAGCATTCATGTCAGGAGGCATCTTCATTGGGTGAGCTTGACTTGCGCACAAGCTGGCTTGAAGCGCAGTTGGAGCAAGGCCAGTCCCAACTCTCTTACCTCAAACTAACGGGCCATAGCACAGCAGAAGGGGTTGAGGCTCAACAATACAAAAAAGGCCCCCACAAAGCCCAAGTCGTATAGAAAGCTCCAGTACTGATCGTGAGCTCCTCTAAGACAGCGGTGGAATTTGGCCCATGTGTTACGCCCACGACCCATGGACTTGCTCCGCTGTTAACACAAAGAAATACATAAGATTTTAGCAAGCCGAAAATGATATAAGAAAGATAAGATGTTGGTCGACAAAGATGGAAGAGAATCCATACCATACTATATCGAACACAATGAGATGGGTGTGTCACCAAATTCCTAAGAAGACCGGTATCAGGAATGGTCTCAGTATGAAGAGTGTAAGGCAATGCTCGTGGTCCCTATGACCTATGCACGAAACACTTCTTACTACCCTTAGAAGAAGAACCACGCTTCCTCGACCCGGAGCAATTCTTGTCGAGCATCAAGTCGTCTTTAGATTCCAACTCAATCTCTTGATAGTCGGAAGTGTCATAATCACTTCCCTCAGTTGATGATTCAGCTATATCCACAATTGGAGTCTTGCCCTTGTCAACAGCAATAGCTCGCTTAGGAGCCATGACGCTACCTATAAAGGACAATAACACAAAAATTCTCAGGATAGGTATGCATTAGAACATACATGAGCTTTTTCGAACAAAAGATTTTCAAGACATAATCACATTCACATGATGCATAGGATTAATGAGCAAGATCTAATTATCACATGCTAGAATTAATTAACTAGACTTAATTATCCACCTTCACATGAGCATAGGATTAATTAGCAGAATCTAATTACCACATGCTAGGATTAATTACTACTTATAAAAAACATAGGATTAATTAGCTAATCTAACTATCACATGCTAGGATTAATTAACTAGATTTAATTATCTGGCTTCACATGATGCATAGGATTAATTAGCAATATCTAATTATCACATGCTAGGATTAATTAACTAGATTTAGTGTGTGTTTGGTATTGGCTTAAAAAGCCAGCTTTTTTTTTATTAATGAGCTTATTTTTTTTACTATTCATGGGTCTCATTGCATTTTTTGGTACTATTCATGAGTCTCACTGTACTATTTTAGCTACCTTTTAGCTTTATTTATTGTACTTTTAGCTTTATTTACTGTACTTTCAGCAAAAAATTTTCAATTTTAATTAAATAAGTTGTTTCCAAACGGACCCTTAATTCTCCACCTTTCGCATTAGCATAGAATTTATTAACTAGATTTAATTATTCACCCCCACTTTATTCCTCACATGCTAGGATTACTTAACTAGATTTAATTATCCTCACTTAAGACATGGACATTTCCAAACAACAAAGACTTTTTTATCATTTCCCTCCCCACCGGCCCACCCTCAACACACACACACACAAGGAAAGAGAGTTCAGTTTAGACAGAAGAGAACAATTTATACATTTATAGAAAAGACTAGACTCTTCCTCTTTGTGTCTGATTTGGCCTTTTTAGTAGAGCTAATTTGTTTATGAATAGCTTTTTAAAATTTCATTTTTTTTTTTTTGGTTGTTAGCTACCCTAGACTGTCTTGTACTCAATGCTGCCTTAATTTAAGTTTCATTTTCACCAAAAAGTTTAATTTTTTATTTGTACAACTGTACTTATACCCACTGTTAGACATGGCAAAACAGGCGGGTCGAGTCAGGTTCGGGTCGAGTCAATCGGGTTGCGGGTCAAACGGGTCACGGGTCAAAACAGGTCATTTTTAAATGGGTCAATCGGGTTGCGGGTCGGGTCGGGTTGACCCATATTTTTCAAACAAGTTTTTTTTTTTTTTTTTTTTTCAATTACAAAAACAAATCAATGACAACCTGTTTAAAGAGAATGAATAAAATCAGTTAAGCAAATGAATTGCACTTAATGCCACTTGTTAATATCCTTCCAATTCTAACAATTTTGACTTTTGAGCATGACAAAAATTATTTATAGTCATAAATTCATGATGGAAAAAGTCTTCAATATTAATAGTTCACTTCCAAAATGCATATAATTACAAGTTTACAACTTCAATAAAGAGATAGATCTTAAAACAAACAAAACAAGTAAGCCAGCAAAGTAGCAAGTTATTGGTCTTCTTAAGTGCACATGTTCCTGTTGCATTTAAAATAATAGTAAAGTTAGATTACTTATAAAGATAAACTAAACAAAAAAATATTTAAAAATAAACATAACATATTAAGTAAAGAAGAATAAGTAAATATTTTATAAGAATTACACCTCAGTCTCAATCTACTCAACGTTGGTATCAGATTCAGCACTGCAAATATTCATACTTGCAAATTGTAGCTCAAGTTGGCTAATGGAGGTTTCAAATTGTAGCTTAGAAGAACTCAACTTTCAGGTTTCAGGTTTGTTTGTATAATTGAATTGTGCATTTTGTGCTTTGGCTTTGGACAATGGAGTGAATCGAGTGATGGACTACAGCTAGCAAGCATTGAATGAGATTTTTTTTTTTTTTTTTTTAATGGTTGTGACAGCCTTGGCCCTTGAATATATTATTACTAGTTTTGGTACTTTGTGCTTTATGCACAGTATCAGGATGTAATTAAAAAAAAAATTTAGCGATTTTTTTTTAACGGATCAGGTCACAGGTTATCCGGGTCGGGTCGGGTCGAGTCGAGTCGAGTCAGGTTGACTTGCAAAAAATCGGGTTCGAGTCAGGTATTTTTCGGGTCGGATCGAGTCAGAAAATTCTGACCCATATTGCCATGTCTACCCGCCATATCAGATAAAACTAATCCAAATGCAGACAAAATCTTCTTCTTCTTCAAAACTATAATTCTTTTCCAGTGAATCAAATCGCAAAAATTGATTACAAAACTGTTCTATTATATATTATAGAATTTACCCCAATTTTTTCTTAAATAATCCAACAAGTAATTTAACACAAAAAAATTCCAAACAAAAAATCTTGACAGTCTTCACAAATCAATTTAGATATTGCAGAAGTTGTCAAGCATATTTGAGACCATAATGAACCAAATCCTATTCTCTTCAATACCACCACATTTTCAACAAATTTTAGTGATTTTTTTTTTGGTTAAATATGATGATTATTGTTGAGCAAAATAGCTCACATATACTGAGTCATATATGGGAATAAAAATAGTCCACATATACCGAATAATATAAAAAATAAAACAAAATTTGAGCAAATTGACATCTAAGTAAACACTAATAAGTTATTAAATGCAATGTGCACACACACACAGGGAGAGAGAAAACTGTTCCATGGCTTTCAGCCAGATAGGCTCGGACTTGGCCAAGCCCTTGACAAGCTTTCTGGTACGAGTAACCAAATCTCCTTTGAGGAACGTCATGCCTTTAGCTTGGCTGCCTTCCTTTGCTCCACGATCTCTCTCTAGTCTAAGAATATAACGTTTAAAAATATTTAAACCCAAAAAACAAAAGACAATGAAGAAAAAGATCCAGATCAGTTACTTTGACTGCGAGACCAAAAACAATCTAGGAGATTGGACAGAGAACTTGTTTAAAATCAAAACAAAAGATGGGGTTCAGTTCAATGAAAACAACCTAGAGATTACAAGGCCTATATTGATTGAATCAAAATAGAGAACTTGTCTGCTTCACTGACCAGAGTTCTATTACAATAAGGCTATAACTTACCATGTCTGGTCTCTTACATTCCGGTATAAATACACACACACATAATGGTTACTACTAAATTGAAAAATGCAGTTCCTAGTATTATATATATATACACACATAATGGTTACTACTAAATTGAAAAATGCAGTTCCTAGTATGAGATGCATTAGTCAATCAGTAAATGGGATCACTGCATTATGAAGTGAAATGCTGTAAGAACAGTGGATTCCTCATTTCTTCTCTCCTACTAGTCCAGTGAACGCAGGGCCGGCCCTAGGCCTAGGCCATTAGGCCATGGCCTAAGGCCCCCTAACATAGAAAGGCCCCCAAATATGGGGCGGTAAGGCCCCCAAATATGTGAGTTAGATGTACATTTTTTTCTCACTTTTAAGAAGGCTTAAAATATTAAAGTTATGCTAGTATATTACAAGTTTTATTACATGAGTCTTATAAATTGATATGCTAGTAATTCAATACTCATTGATTCTTTTGTTGAAGGGCCACCTCATTGCTACATCAGTTTATAAGATTTTTATTGTAAAATTTGTAATAAGTTTAGCATTTTCTCTGCAAAAAAAAAAAGAAAAAGAAAAAGAAAAAAAGAAATAATAGATATTCAATCCATTCACCATTAAATGAATGAAAAATACTAAAGCTAATACAAATTTTACAACAAAAAAACTTACGGACTGATGTGACAGGAATATGATCGATGTTACTTAAACAATATAATAAATGAATGTTTAAATAAATTTTATTATTATTGGTGATATGCTAGTTTGTAAAACCTATATAGTAAGTACCATTAGCTCAGTTTGGGTGAATTAGTTATATTAATAAGTAAGAATTAATAATAAATTTGAAATAAATAAATATATATATAATAATAAAATAAATAAATAAAATATTATTAAGTAATATTTAGATGTAAAAAGGCCTCTTTAAAATTTTCACCTTAGGCCTCAAACTATCTTGTGCCGCCCTGAGTGAACGAAACTATTTGTCCCTGAACTAGAAAAAGTAAGTGATTGTATGTTATTATTAGTTTGTTAGAAATAATGAACCTTAACAATACTGCAATAACAAACCAATAAGTGATACACCTAAAAGCAAAAAAAGGACCTTCGGCAGAAGCAGCAAATAGCCACGTTAAAATAACAAAACAGAGCATATATATATGCACCAACATGTTCAGTCATTCCCTCAAACACCTAGCATGCATGCCCACCAAAACCCAAAACTAACACTGATATTCAAACACTCTAAAACTGTATTATTTACTGGCTAAGCTCCTGTGAAAAACCAGAAGATCGGCGACCGGTGAGTGACTGGCTTTGGGGGAAGGTGTGGTTGGTTCGAGGGGAGGAGCGTGGGTTGCGCGCGCGCGTGTGCTTGATCCAATTCAATATTCAGTCCAAATCCATTTACCGTCTTAGAAGATGCAGCACCGAATTACTAGCCCAAGAGACAAGTTTCAAGTGTCATTCCTGACATAAGAACCAATTTTATGGGCCAGCATCTTAGTCTACTTAATGGGTTGGGCTAACAATAGTGTGCACATGTTTGTCTGACTTTAATACTAACTATATGGGGCTTGGGAAGGGGAGAGTTGCTTTAAGAAAGTAGTTTCATGTTGCATATAGTTTTGGAAAAATCTTGTTGCACACTCTGTCTACACTTTTTTTGAAATTGTGTTTTGAAATCACAATTTTAAATTAAGTGTGTAATAGTGAGTGTGTGATAATCATTATGTTAAGTAACACTGCATTTAGCCCATGCATGGGTAGTGAGCCAAGTTTGTTGAGTCAACTCAGTGAGTCAACTCAGGACCATCAACAGGATAAGCTTAAAGTGGCATGACTTGCTTGGGACTGCACTCTATAATTATCTCTTTTATCATCTATCTCTTAGGATTATCTTATCAAATAAACTACCTCATCTAGTGAGGTTTATCACTTAGGATTGTTGGGTTTATCATTTATCGCTTAGGATTGTTGGGTTTATCATTTGGTTGTTTGAACTTTGTGATAAGCCATTTGTTATCGTTGTTATCTTTTAGGAACAGAAGTTATCATGTTTTGATGTAATCCATTATATATGGCTGAATGAATAGACATGTGAATTTTAAGCTAAAACATTGTGGAAGTTGGGTTATCCTCAAAACAAACCCATTGTGTTAAGTAATTTTACTGTGTGCGTGCGTTATTCTATTTTCTCAACCACCATAGCACCTCGAGGCAAATGCGGAAGAGGACGTGGTCGTGGTGACCATAACAGATTGGTATCAGAGTCGGGCATGGCAGAAGGAAAAAGTCAGCTCTTTACAAATGGGACGAGAGAAAATCTATAAGGAGATGCAAGAAATGTTTGCAGTTATGAATGCGAGGTTCGATCAGCTTACAGCCACTAGAGCTTGTGATGAAGGTGAGAGTTCTCACTGTCAAAACCTAAGTATTGGTGGTCGAAGTAGTGGAAATGAAAGACCATACCATAAGGAGTCTTCCATGAAGTATTTGCTGAAGCTGGATAAACTCGATTTTTCACGCTTTGACGGATCCAAGGATCTCGCAAGCTAGATTTGTCGGGCTGACCAATTTTTTGAGATCCACCAAACACCAGAAGAAGAGAAGTTGCCGTTGTGGACATAACGAAAAGTGTTGGAGTCGCCACCTAGTTATATGGTTTAGGAACCATGAATATAGCGTCTTTTCGAGGAAGGACCATTGATCTTACTACCAGAGTATGAGTTTGGAGTTTAGGCATGTTCTTGGGAAGGTGTTAGGCACCCAAGACCGTCCAACCCTAAGATTGGCCTCCCATCATTGTGTCTTATATCTTAACCTTATCAAAAGCATGTTCAATACTTGTATTCTAACTCACACACACACTAGCATACATCTAAGCATACAACATGGCATCATTCATCCCTAAACACATACATATCTACCTTTAAACAAAAGAGAGCCAAACCCACACATATAATAAACCCTAGCATACATCTAACATGTGAAACCTTATCATATATCTCAAACAAAGTAACAACCAATCATGGCAACAAGCATATCATGGCAGCAAACAACATCACATTATTAATTAAGAGCATGGTATCTATTTTGTAAATATATATCAAGAGAGGATTAAACAAACAACATGCATATTCATGTGAATGCATGACTTACCTTACGTACCTTGCAGCACCTTAGCACCTATGGCATCATGAATGGGCATGTGAATGCATGTTCATGGCATCGAAGCAAAAAACGAGCATAAAACCCTAATCTAAACATGTGATAACAAACAAACATGTGAAAATGTGAACAAGCAATTATGGGGCTTAAAACATATGAAAAAGGGGCTACACAGAACAAACATGTGAATACAGAAATAAAACAAACAAAAAATTAGGGTTTCTAGGTAACGGCATCATGCATGCTAGAACAGGTCTGCTTACGCATGAGTTCAGCCTGCGTACGCAGGCTAGATCATACGTACGCAGATCCTTACCCAGAAAACCTAATTAACACAAAAACATAGTAGAAACCAAACAAAGCAGAAAAACGTAAATCTAGCAACATAACATGCTAAAGAACATAAAGAAAGCCTAAAACTAACCTAAACAAACATAAATAAGCATGAACAAAGCAAAGGAACAAGATTAAAATAGTAAAAGAAAGACTAAAAAGGAAAATTAAGGTCGAAACTTGATATATCAAAAAGGAGTTCCCAAGCTTTGATTTTGACCGTTCCCCTCAGTCAAATCTATTACAAATCAATAGAAACGTGATTAGTAATCTTAAACTTAAAGGATCAAGGCTAGAAAAGGCCCCAATCAAATAAAATTGAATTGAGGATGTTTTGTGAAAAACTCCCTCTTAAATTCACTATTTCTAGTGAATTTTAGGTTTTCCCTTAGGATTTTCTGTGTGTCTTGAAAATGTACCATGTAAGGCCATTTACAGTTGAAAAAATGAGATTTAGAATGGCTTCCAAACGATGTGGGATTCGTTCCAAACCTCAGCCATTATTGCTGAAAACTTGCATTTCTTATACTTTTGAAACCCTAGCTGCGTACGCAAGAACGTGCTTGCGTACACATACTTTAGCTCGCGTACGCAGGTCGCGACCCACGTACATAGGCCGAGGGCTACTTTGGTCATTTTATTTCCAAAAATAGATTTTTGCTCATTTAAAATGTTATATTTTCCATTTTAACACCTCTCAAGTCAATTTAACATTTGATTGGGCCCTAAACCAACCTTGGGCCTTGAAATTCGGGCATCATTGGGGAACAGGGGCCCAAGTCATAAGGGGTACAAAATGCGGTGTCTATAGATGCCCCTCTTTTGATTCGTGAGCTTCGGTAACGGAATCAAAAGAATAAGAGACAAAATATTTTGTTTTGACGTACAAATCGGGTCCAACCCACGCACATGACACATCACGCATACATGGGGTAGGGTACAACTCTGAAGAGTTGTGTGGGATTCGTATGTCCGAATTCCCACCTTTGTTGCTCGGGAAACGAGCAACGACAGGTTCACTATCCCAGAACTTGTTTTGCCAATTGCAAGTAAAAGACGAGTGACCCACTATCCTAGAGTCACTTAAAAAGAAAAACAAAGGGTGCTCTTACGAGCTAACCCAACAAACAAGGATCCATTTGGGGCTCTTGCCTCAAATTTTTCCGGGTGGTACTCGTGTTCTATCTCTATCTCTACCTATTCTGGTAGGGCTCTTGCCTCGGGGTGATTTTGGTCTCTATCTCTACCTCTTCCTTTTCTACTGTGCTTGCATATTCAATTCTTGGAGGATATGTGCACGAGTAGGATCCACTAGGGATGGTGAAGAACTCACTGAGGAATAAATGAGAAGGAATCTTCTGCCTCTCACGACTTGTTTGGGGATGAGAAATTTGCAGAGGAGTAAAATGGATGGACTCACTGAGGAGTAGTGTAGATGTGTGATCCACTATTGAAGGATTTTCTGCTTCCTATATGGTTCACTGAGGATTTTGAGGGAAAAACTTATGTTTCCTCGCTGGGGATTTTTTGGTGTATGGGACTCATTGGGGAAGAATCTTCTACTTCCTTCATGGCTCATTGGGGATGGTAAGGAAAAACTCGCTGAGGAGTAGAATGGTATATGATCCATTGGGGAAAAATCTTCTGTTTCCTTCATGGCTCATTGGGGACGGTAAGGAAAAACTCGCTGAGAAGTAGGATGGTACGGAGGAGTAGGGTGAGGGACTCGCGGAGGAGTATGGTGATGGACTCGCGGAGGAGTATGATGATGTGTGGTCTACTGGGGAGAGATAACTTACTGTGAAGTTTGGTGGAGTGTAGCCTACTGGGGAGAACTTTCTTCTTTTTCTTTCTGACTTACTGGGGACTAACGTTGATTCCACCCATCAGGGAGTTTTATCAACTCTATTGGGAAAATTTTATTTTGCAACTCTCGAGAGGGTTGCCTTTGTGCCTTTGGACCCACAGGGGAGTCCTTCTATGATACCGAATTTTGCTGGAGATTTGATTGTTGGTCTTAACTCACTAGGGAATTTGTGTTGGTTCTACCCATACCTTCCACATCAAAAATCTTAAATTTGATTATCCTAGACTTAGAATCAAAGAAATACAACAAGAATGGCTACTATCCTAAGCCAAGAAAACCTATCACATCACATACACAACATCAACCAAAAAGCCTAAGTTTGCTATCCTGAACTTAGAATCAAAGGCCCACAACAAGAATGGCTACTATCCCAAGCCGAAAGCGCATCACATCATCAAGGAATTCATCATTCATTCATCATTTCATAATTTTTTTTCTTTCATTATTTACGGAAAAATAAATAAAATTCATCATTCAAATCTATCCACCTTTGAAGACTTTTTTCCATTTTTGAAATCCCACTTGGATTTTTGAAATTTGAAATATTTCTTTTGAAATTCTCTTTAGACCTTTGAAATTCTTGATTTTCTTCTTAAGTGTCAATCTCTCACTGGAATATTTTTTGAAAAGTCTCTTTTGAACTTAGAATTTTTCTTTTCTTCTTAAGTGACATCCTTCTTGAAGTTTTTGAATTCTTCTTTGGAATTCTGAGATTTTTTTTTTTTTTTTTTTTTTGAATCTTTTGAACTTTTCACAACGATTAGGTCTCATCAAAACATGTCACATTAGATTGGTCCAACACATTAGGACAGAACCAAGCACAACATATCACATCATTCCTCTCAATCTTCTATTTTTTTCATCTCTCTCTTTTTTTATTCTCCCTCTTCTCATCTTTTCCTTTATCCTTTCTTTCTTATTTTCCAATTCCTCATTTCTTTTTGAATCTTCATCTTACATTCCTTTCTCTCTCTTTTTTCAACATCTCATTTTTTATTTTCCAACCCATTTTTTGGACTTCTAAAAAGCTTTTTTTTTTTTCTTTAAAGTATTAACAAGAAAGAGTTGATTAAGCCCTGGGTTCATTGTATTCTTTTCTTTTATGTGGGCACATATTTATTTAAACAAATCATTCATTCCTTCTCTCTCTCTCTCTCTCTCTTTTGCATCTTTTGCCTTTGGATGACCATCAATTTCCTAGAATTCCTAACACCTCTAGATGAAGATTAAAGGTAGTTAAAGGAGATTCTAGACCACTGAAATTTCAAACACGACAAGAGTTTTGAGAAGAAGGAATATTTATGAACACAACAAGTTGGAAGAGACTCTAGACCAATGAGATTTCAAACACGACAAGCTTTTTGAGATAGTAGAGCACAACATGATTTGAATACAAAGAGGAACTTGAAGAAAATTCAAAGGAGTTGAAGAAAGGAGGTAAAGAAGCAAGGGATCATGGATCTAGATGATTTTGCATATCAATGTGTATTCTCTTTGAACTAATTTTTCATAAATTACCTACCATCTTCATTGATTAGTCCAAATATGAATTTAAAATTCGATCATCTCTAGTGAACTCAATCGTTGTCCTTGTTTGTATATGCACACCTCACTTCTCTCATTTCTCTCTTCTTGTATTCTCCTAAATCAATTCATCTCTCATGTATGGTCACTTTTCTCTTTATCATGGTTGCTTTAGCTTAAAGCTAGTCTCATCTTCCCTTGTATGTTTGTTTCTTTGTCATTTCCATTTATGATTTGCCCCTAGCATGGAGTAAGTTCACCATTTTCCTTGTGGCTCTTCTTCACTTCTTTTCAAGATTCCCTAACTTTTTCCTAGGCCGCCCTTTCAAGTTTTCAACTTAGTGGGCCTTTCTTCTTTCTTTCTTTTCTTTTTTTTTTTTCTTTTTTTTTTTTTTTCTCTTTTTTCTCTCTTTCTTTTCTTTTTTTTTTTTTTTCTTTTTTTTTTTTTGGCTTTTCACTCCTAAGGCTAGGCTTTCCAACATTTGTAGAGCTAAACAATCTTAACTGATAAGAGAGGACTTGTTTATGGACTGTAATGAGGCTAGGATTCTAAGGATTAAGAAAGAAATGGTATTTTAAGGCTCAAATTCAATTTTATTCTTAGGGTATCCTAATTACCAAGGATTACTACTCATCTCGTGCTTGCATTGTTTTCTCCTTTTCATCCATTCTTTCCTTGTCCTTTTAGATTTTCATCTTCATTTTCATCATTTCATTTTTTTATCTCATCTTTTCTTTTCTTTTCTCCTTTTTTTTTTTTTTTTCATGCCCCTTGTTGAGGAAAGGGCATCCTTTCACTTATAAATCATCTGCACATCTCTCTATCACAAAACTTGCCCCTAGTATAGGGTTGATCCTTTCCAATATTAGGGTATGCCCCTAGTGTTAAGGGTAACCCTTTCAAATCACCATCTCTTAATAACATGCCCCTAGTGTAGGGGGTAATCTCTTGGCATGGGTATAAAGAAAGAATTCATCTAGGCTCAATGGGGTTAGCAAGTGGAAACAATTTCTCATTGTAACAAAGGGTAGCAGAAAGATGGCCTCTCATCTTTTCAACCTTGATTGCTTAGTCTTTCCAAACCTAGGTTAGCATTTTCATCTCATCAAGTTCTCATCATTGTAGTGTAATCCATGTGAAACAACAAGTTATTCATTCTTTCCCATCTTTGAACTCACTCATGGTTTGTGCTTTAAGGAATCTCTCACCGCTCACTTGATCAAAGTCTCTTTTTTCTTTTTCTTATTTTTCACCCTTTTTCTCACTTTTGTGCTTGCTTTTTATGATTGAATGGACTAAGACAATCTCATCTTTCGATTCCTTATTTGGATTAACCAATGTTTTAGGTTTAATGATTCATTCATTTCAAAACTAGCAAAAAGAGATCACATGATACACGTCGTATTTGAATGATCATCTTTTTTGAAAGTGAAACAACATTGACTTGAAAATTCAAAGGAACGTGACTCAACAGCAAGACATCTTAAACAAAGACTCAACAACACAACAAAGGGAAAGACTCAACAACACAACATTGAGAAAGACTCTAATAGCCTTGACAAATTGAAGTTACGACAATTGAAAAAGACTCAACAAAATTGAAATGGCTCATCCTCTAGCAATGGTATTCTTATGGGCTAAATCTCTTAAGCACACCCCTTCATTTGATCTTGCTTCATCTATGGAATCTTGGCTTGTCAATCACCCCACCATCAATCAAGTCTTGAATCTCATGCTTCAACTTAAAGCAATTATTTGTCGTGTCCTAACTTTTGGTGAAAATCACAATACTCATTCATGTTCCAAGTGCTTAGGATTGGAACTGGAAGAAGAGTAGGTTCAAGTGGCTTGAGGTAACCCTTCTTAGATAAGATTTCAAGGGCCTCCAACAATGACATGTGAATGTCATCAAATTCCCTTATCTTTTTGGGGGTGTCTTTGGCAATAACTTTCTTTCTTTCTTTTGGCTTGCCAAAAACATCCTCAGCTTGTAGGCCATGTATTTCTTCAAGCTTTTGTAGTCAAGTGCTTATATCTTTCATTAGCTCCTCCATGCAAGCAAATGTCTTGCTCATGATGTCGATACTTTCATTTGTGCTCGTCATTGCTTCTTGGTATCTTCCTTAGATCTTGACAAGGCTAGGGATGTGCTTTAAGATTATCTCAAGTGTCCCTGAAAATGAATTTGATCAAATAAACATGTGCTCCCAATGTCTTAAAGTTTTGGACCCAACGTCTTAATCAACTTTTCTTGCTTGCACCAACTTGTGGACTATATGTATACCTCATTCGTATTCTAAGTCTTGCATCATTTCATTATCTTGGACTTGGAAATAGAATGAGCTACACCAATCTTTCAAAATTCATGTTTTCCTCTATGCTTAAAGCCCAATTACATCATCCACACTTCTCACTCTCTCTCATCTTTCCTCACTTGGATCCAAGCCCAACATTTTTTTTTCTTTTTCTTTGATTTTTTTTTTCTTTGGGCTTTGAATCCAATTACAAGTCACTCATCTTGCCCTCTCATCCTCATTTGGGCTTAAGCATAGGTTGTTCATGAATTTTGTAAGGTTAGTCCACATCTTGTGCTCTATTTGGCCTTATGAAAATGGTCTCATCAATAAATTTAAACATAAATATCAATGCCCCACTTGTAATGCAAGCCCATCATGCTTTGGAAAATTTATTTTCTTATGAAAAACTTGTTTGAACTTGTATTTAAAATGAGACATGACATTTAGAAGTCCACATCTTTTCTTTGCTTTTTCTTTTTCTTTTAAATTTTTTATTTTTTATTTTTTATTTTTTATTTTTTTGAAAAAAAAAAAAGGTGACCAAACTTTATCTTAACACATCAAAGTCTTTTACTTGTCCTATTGAATGTTCATTCTATTCCCTCATGAGGGCCTTGCCCCTAGTTCAAAGGTTCAAACCATTTTTTTTTTTAAATTCTCAAATGGGCCTTGCCTTTAGTTCAAAAGGTTTGGTCAATTGGTTCAAAAAGATTTCATCTTTTAATCCTCATTGGGCTCTTGGTGAGCCCCATGTCTTTAGGCTTTAGGGCTTCAAAACTTTCCCAAAGCATGGATGGGTTCGACATCTTTTCAATAAAGCCTATAACATATTCATGATTTTGGGCTCTCTTGCTTTTGAAAAAGATTTTTGAACTTTGACCCAAAAGTTAGGGTATGTTATGGCTTTATGGCCCAATACCTTCCTTCAAAGTCTATGGTATACTCATGATCTTGGACTCTCTTGATTTGAAATTTTTTTGAATGGGCCCAAAACTTAGGGTATATTATGGCTTTGTGAATCATCTTTCATCTTCTTTTTGAATTTTTCTTTTCAATTTTTTTTTTATTTTTATATTTTGAAAACTTTTCCATCTTTTTTTTGAAAATTCATCTCTTGAAAGAAAAATATTTACAAAAGTTTTTTTTTTTCAAAAAATCTTTCCTTAAAAATCTTTTTCTTTGCAAAAAAAATTTCTTTCTTGAATTCTTTTTCTTTGTAAAAGATTGTTTGAAAATTCCACTTCTAAAATATATATATATATTTTTTTTTTACAAAAGATTTTTTTTCGAAAACTTTTCTTCATTTATTTTTGAAAATTCAACTCTAAAAATAAAAAATATTCACAAAGAATTTTTAAAAAAAAAATTATTTTCCTTGAAAAAGTTTTTCTTTGCAAAACATTTCTTTTCTTGAATTCTTTTTCTTCACAAAAGATTTTTTTGAAAATTTCGCTCTTTTAAAAATATTTACAAAAGATTTTTTTTTTAATTTTCTTTTTAAAAAAAAAAAAAATTCTTTTCTTGGATTCTTTTCTTTGCAAAAGATTCTTTTTAAAAAAAAAAATCAATTTCTAAAAAAATTTTATAAATTTTTTTTTTTTGAAACTTTTCTCCTTAACAAAATGTTTCTTTTCTTGGATTCTTTTCTTTGCAAAAGATTTTTTTTTTTTTGAAAACTCCACTTCTAAAAAAAAATATTTACAAATGATTACTTTTTTTTTTTTGAAAACTTTTCTTCTTTGCAAAAGAGTTTCTTTTCTTGAATTTTTTCATTGCAAAAGATTTTTTTATGAAAATATTTACAAAAGATTTTTTTTTTTTTTTGAAAACTTTTCTTCTTTGCAAAAGAATTTCTTTTCTTTGAATTTTTTCTTTGCAAAAGATTTTTTTTTTACAAAAGCTTTTTTTTTTTTGAAAACTTTTCTTCCTTACAAAAGAAATTTTTTTGAAGTAGCCCTTTAGCTAGAACATATTTTAGCCCTCCTTTCAAAACCTTTGAATCTCTCATCATTTTGGGCCTTGGCATACAACAAGAAGCCCAAGATTAGGGAAGTTCATATTGACTTTATAGAATGTTGGATGCTAAGTCCATAGCACATTTGTTGCCCTAGGCCCAAAGTTCACCTTTTCAAGAGGCCTTTTGATTTGGGCTTATGATAGCAACTAAGTTGTGGTCTTATGAACCTTTCAAGTTAAGACATACCTTTGGACTTTGGGATAAGTCTCTCATATGTGAGGAATTCTTTTCTTTTCGTCCCAATATCTTAGGGTATGCCATAACTCTTGGGTCATCCTTCCATTTTTTACATCTTTCATTTGTCCTTTAGAATTAGGTGAACACATGATGTATGGTTGAACAAACAAGAGATATATAAATGGTAACTTTATTTGATAGGATCTAGGATCTCTCAAGTGTGGGTAGGCTCCTTAAAGCTAAAGGGATAGATGAGTAGGTCACTCACAACTTGGTGGGCTATGATTCCAACCGAGGGCCTAAGTGGACCCCATTGTGGATTGGTAGCAAACCTTTAACGTACTCAAAGCCCATTATAGGCGATGACACCGATTGTGAGTTGGTGGGATGAACTTTGGAAGATTTGGGCCCGAACAGAGCCTTCCATCTTCCCATTCATCACCAACCAAGGTTGAGGGACAAAAGAAACCAAGTGATGTGTGTGCAAACAAGTATTGAAATAGCTTTTATTAAGGTTAAGATATATGACACATAGGAATTAAACTCATTATCCCCAATGGAGACGCCACTATGGACACAACGGAAAGTGTCAAAGTCGCCACCTAGTTATATGGTCTATGAACCATGAATATAGCGTCCTTTCGAGGAAGGACCATTGATCTTACTACCAGAGTATGGGTTTGGAGTTTAGGTACATTCTTGGGAAGGTGTTAGGCGCCTAAGATTGCCTAACCCTAAGGTTGGCCTCCTATCATTGTGTCTTATATCTTAACCTTATCAAAAGCGTGTTCAATACTTGTATTCTAACTCACACACACACTAGCATACATCTAAGCATACAACATGGAAACATTCATCCCAAAACACATACATATCTACCTTTAAACAAAAGAGAGCCAAACCCACACATATAATAAACCCTAGCATACATCTAACATGTGAAACCTTATCATATATCTCAAACAAAGTAACAACCAATCATGGTAGCAAGCATATCATGGTAGCAAACAACATCACATTATTAATTAAGAGCATGGTATCTATTTTGTGTGTATATATATATAAATATATATATATAAATATATATATATTTATACATATCAAGAGAGGATTAAACAAACAACATGTATGTTCATGTGAATGCATGACTTACCTTGCAGCACCTTAACACCTATGGCATCATGAATGGGCATGTGAATGCATGTTCATGGCATCGAAGCAAAAAACGAGCATAAAACCCTAATCTAAACATGTGATAACAAACAAACATATGAAAAGGTGAACAAGTAATTATGGGGCTTAAAACATATGAAAAATGGCTACACAGAACAAACATGTGAATACAGAAACAAAACAAACAAAAAATTAGGGTTTCTGGGTAATGGCATCACGCATGCTAGAATAGGTCTGCGTACGCATGAGTTCAGCCTACGTACGCAGGCTAGATCATGCGTACGCAGATCCTTACCTAAAAAACCTAAATAAAACAAAAATAGAGCAGAAACAAAACAAAGCAGAAAAACGTAAATCTAGCAACCTAACATGCTTAAGAACATAAAGAAAGCCTAAAACTAATCTAAACAAACGTATATAAGCATGAACAAAGCAAAGGAACAAGATTAAAACAGTAAAAGAAAGGCTAAAAAGGAAAAGAAAGGTTGAAGCTTGATACCTCAAAAAGGAGTTTCCAAGCTTTGATTTTAACCGTTCCCCTCAGTCAAATCTATCACAAATCAATAGAAACGTGATTAGTAATCTTAAACTCAAAGGATCAAGGCTAGAAAAGGCCCCAATCAAATAAAATTGACTTGAGTATGTTTTGTGAAAAACTCCCTCTTTGATTCACTATTTCTAGTGAATCTCAGGTTTTCCCTTAGGATTTTCTGTGTGTCTTGAAAATGTACCATGTAAGGAATTCTAGCTATGTACGTAAGATCGTGCCTGCGTAGTAGGTCGCAACACACGTACGTAGGCCGAGGGCTACTTTGGTCATTTTATTTCCAAAAATAGATTTTTGCTCATTTAAAATGTTATATTTTCCATTTTAACACCTCTCAAGTCAATTTAACATCTAATTGGACCCTAAACCAACCTTGGGCCTTGGAATTTAGGCATCATTGGGGATCGGAGGCCCGAGTCGTAAAGGATACAAAATGCGGTGTCTACAACCGTTAGCTTCCTTCAATCTTGAGGGTGATGCCCAACTGTGGTTCCAACTCCTAAAAGAAGAGACGCATGTCATCTCTTGGGACCATTTTAAGCATGGACTTCATAGTAGGTACGGGCCAACCCAATATCAAGATTTCTTTGGTGATCTTACAAAGTTGCAACAGATGGGTTCCATAAGAGATTATCATACTGAATTTGAGAGGCTACTCATAAGGGTAGGAAAGCTATCACCAGAACAATAAGTGGGGTGTTTCATAAGTGGGTTGAAGGAGAATATCAAAATTGATGTTCAAGCTTGTAGACCCAAGACTCTTTCAGCTGCCATTGGATTAGTAAGACTGTATGAAGCTTAAAACCAATCCATTCAACGCTCCATGCAACCTGATGCTTGAAAATCTTTCCAAAACCGATCAACAATTCCTAGTTCCACTTCCATGCCGATAAAGCGGTTAAATCCTGCGGAGATGCAAGAAAGGAGGAGCAAAGGCTTGTGTTTCAATAGAAATGACAAGTTTGGCCCGGGGCATGAGTGCAGAAAATTGTTTCTCATTGAAGGAAACTAGTCTAATGAAGAAAATGGTGATAAAGAAGTGGAGACGGATGACACAGATATAAATGCAGAAGTTCGAGGGACACCAGAAATTTCCATCAATGCCATCTATGGTGCTAGGGCTCCATAAACCATGAAGGTTCAAGGGTGAATTGCTCAACATCAAATCATTTTATTGATAGATTCAGGAAGTACTCATAACTTTCTAAATAGTGCCGTAGCAAAAAAACTGGGTCTTCGACCCACTTCAACTGAGAATTTTGAAGCTGCAGTGGCTTATGGTGAAAAAATTAATAGCCCAAGACGTTGTACAGGAGTTTGTACCACCATTCAAGGATTTCCTATCACATCAGATTATTATTCGCTTCCATTAGAAGGGTGTGATGCCATTCTTGGAGCACAATGGTTAAGCACATTGGGACCCATTATTTGGGATTTTTCAAAGCTGCAAATGAAGTTTAATCTGGGTGGAAGAGAGGTGATCCTTATAGGGTTAAATGCTCCTAAGAACAAGCTTGTGGATAGTAAGGAAATTGCTAAGGAAATAAGGAAGGGGAAGAAAGGAGTCTTGCTGCAAATTAATTCACTTTCCATGCAAACAACTCAAAGTGAATTATTCCCCCCACCTTATGAAGCAACCGATCCAGAGTTACAAGAAGTTTTGCAATCCTACCAAGATGTATTCAAGGAACCTTACGGGCTACCACCACCTAGAGCTCATGATCATAAAATTCCCCTTAAATCTGGAACTGAACCTGTTTGCAAGAGACCATACAGGTATCCTCACTACCCAAAGAATGAAATTGAAAAATTGGTATTGATATATTGAATACAGGTGTGATTCGTCCAAGTCAAAGCCCATATTCCTCTCCAGTATTGTTAGTTAAAAAACATGATGGATCGTGGAGTTATTTAGATTACAAAGGATTGAACTAGATCACAATCAAGGACAAATTTCCAATACTTGTAATTGAAGAGCTGCTAGACGAATTACAAGGGGCAACATTTTTCACAAAGTTGGACTTGAGGTTGTGTTGCCACCAAATCCAAGTGCAACCAGCAGACATTCCAAAGACGGCATTTTGAACTTATCAAGGACATTATGAGTTCCTAGTGATGCCCTTTGCCCTCACCAATGCCTCTTCCACATTCCAATCTTTGATGAATGAAATATTCAAGACTTATCTCCATAAGTTTATTCTTGTGTTTTTTGATGATATTTTAGTTTATAGCAAAACTTGGGAAGATCATTTGAAGCATCTTGTGATTACATTAAAGATCCTAAGGACTGTTGATATCATATTTTGTCTGCCCTCGATTTGCGTGTTGGACCCCAAAAATCCAAAGATATTATTTTCTCTCCATGGAGCCACGAGAACATCCAGAATGACGTGGCGCAACCCGTTCAGACATCGGAGCACCCGAAGTGCCTTTTTCAGCTGAAATGACTAAAATGCCCCTAGTCAACCCTAGGTTTGACCGAATGTCAAACAAGGTCAAAATCCTCACAAAATAACATTTTTCATAATTTTACATCAAACCCGAGTTTATCGGAGATTTTTAACAACTTTGATCAAGTTTGACCCGAAGTCGACCTCGGGTAGGCCCAAAAACCCTAATTTTGATCCGACTGTCAAAACGGGTTAAAACCAATGTCATTGCAAAGATTATCAAATTTTCATTTCAACGACTGTTCATGGGTTGAAATCGGAGTTAGAATGGTCGAGATGTCATGAAAACCGGGATAACGCACTAATCGATGCAACACTAACTTCCGAGAACCATAACTTTTGATCCGATCGTTGGATTTTCAAGATCCATACCTTTTTAGAAACAAGAAGTCAATACCTTTCCAAACATGTCAAGATAAACCCTATCAGAGGAGGTTTGAGGCTGTAGGGCCGCCACCTCGAAGTTCGTGCCGAGGCTATAAAAGGCCCTAGGCACCCTTTAGACCAAGGAGGAACACATTTTTTCTAAGTTTTGCTCTCTGTCATTTTCTACACTTTTTTCTCTCTTCCAAACACCAAAAAACACACAAAAAACATTTAAAAAAAACACATCAAAGCTTCTTGATTCTTCTCTCTTCACCAAAAACACAAGGTATTATTCTTATACCCAATCTTCTTTTCCTTGGTTCTACACTTGGGATTTGGGGTTTAGGGGCGTAGATGAAGCTTTTTAGCTACCATCCACACTCCTAACCCTCTAAATCTTTTTCTAGCATTTATCTTGCTATTTTTGCTTTAATAACATGATTTATCGCTTTCTTTAGCGTGTTTCTTGCTTTATTTATGTTTCTAGCTTAAATCTCTTTGCTTTTATGTCTTATGCCATGTTTCACGCTTAGATCTACATCCTTACATGTTCATACGTTTAGATCTACATGCTTAGGGTTTTATGCCATGTTTTCCTATATTTTGTGCCTCTTTTTGTTCTAGGTTGACGTTAGGGTTACATGCTCATATGCTTGTATGATATTGTTGGCTATGCCTTGCTTGTATCTATGTGTTTCGTGTGTTTATTTCCATGCTATATGGTTAGATCCTTGTCCTCACGTGCTTGTATGCTTGGATCCATGTTCTTCCATGGTTATGTGTTAAGTTTCTACATGTTTACATGCGTGTTTTTGTGCCTAGATGTCTAGATCTATGTTTCCACATGCTTGTATGCTTGGATCTATGTTCTCTACACGCTTTATGTTATCTTCCATGTGATTGTGTGCTTCATGCCATGTTTGTTCGCCTAGATCTAGGCTACGTTTGTCATGCCATGTGCTATTGTAACCCTTTTGTCGCTTTATCTTTCTTTCTTGTGTTTTGGCCTAATGGTTAGAACCCGATCTAGACCTTATGGTCTTTGTCTATTTGTACTCCTTGGCCCACATCAAAGGGTTTGGATCATCCTTATTTGCATGTCTATGCTTGCTTGCCTTTCTGTTTTATGCTTGTGATAGCCTCTCTTGTTCTAGGCTTTGCCACGCTTGACGCCCTTAGCAGGTTTGGTGGTTGTGTGGTTACATCCAATGCCCATGAGGCCTCCATTTGGGATGCATCACCATGATGCCGGTCGCTCTGTGTGTACTCTTCCATTTTTCACTCTGCGCGATGCTATGCTTACCATGCTTGTTTATGCCATCCATTGGCTTTCTATGCATCTTTACACGCTTGCTTACATGTTCATGCATGAGTCTTGCTTGCTAGTGTGTCATCCATACTTCAACACAATGAAGCTATGGGCATTTGATCCAAACCTACATTTGTCCTTCGTGGACACCACCTTTTGTTTGTTTTCTTGCTTGTTTGCCTTCGCTTGTACGCTTGTTTGCTTTATACCCATTGCGCCTTATCTACACATCTTTGCCTTCCATTGCTTGTTTGCTGGTTTCTTGTCTTTGCCTTTGCATGTACACACATGGAGCAGGGCGCTTAAAGCTAGGGCACGGTCTCCTAGGCGCAAGCAAAAAGAGCACGGATGCAAGCATGTAGATATAAGCCAAGCAGCAATGATCAATAGATTTAGGGGTCTAGCCCTCCCATTTGGTTTTATACTCTTTAAAACCCCTTCCTTCCTCCTCCCTTTCTCTCTTAGATGGGTTGTATTAGGTATATCATGCTTTGTACCATTCGTCCTCATCTCTAAAGTATGGCGACCTTGTTTACTTTACTGCACCTATATTTTGGGCCATAATTCTAGGGATGTAGGCATTTACTTTCTTGCTCTGTGTGCTTGCATTGTACATGATGTATGTATATATATACCTTCTCGCTCCTTCTTATGTGATTGTCACAGTTCGTGTCACCTACGGCAAAGCGATGCCTAATTTCCACTGCGAAAGTAAGGTAACATGTCGCTGGATTTTCACCGTGGAAATCTAGTACTTTGCCCGAATGCCTTAGGAAAGCATAGATTGTTACCACACCCATTCAAAAGCCAAACCTCAAAACCCCCATGCATGCAAAGCCTCAAAAGTCAATGCCGAAATCATGTTTTTACTGCCAATCTCCAAAAATTAAGGTTTTATCAAAACAAAGGACTGTCCTTGGACAAGCATTGTGGGGTGCCTAACACTAGGGGTGTGCGCGGTTCGGTCGACTCAGTTTTTTTTCAAATTTGTTACTGAACCTATAAGGATCAGTTTTGTAATAATTAAAACCGATGCATACCGATTAGGGTCGGTTTTTCGACCTATAGCGGTGCGGTTTGATCGGCTCAGTTTAATCGGTTTTGGTCGGTTTGAAACATTAACAATCTGTTTTTTTTTTTTATTAAAAAAAAAAAAAATCTGTTCAACCAATAAAAAAAATCTGTTCAACAAAAACTTTATAAAAAAAAATCTGTTCACCCAAACACAAACAGTAATGATCCAAAACCTGTGGAAAAAAATGGGCTAGATCCAGTTACAAAAAAGAGGTCCAAATAGTAGAAGCACAGCATAGATAGTAAACAATAAATCTATTCTAATCTGAACAGCATGAAGGAATACCATTTTGTTTTATTAATGTTATATATGAGTTAGGCAGGCCCACCTATTTGGCAAAGAGCTCACAATAGCATAATAACAAGGCCCATTCATTATGACCGTACACAATTTTGGAGTATTCAATTTAAAGTTTTATATAAAAATTGCAACCTTAATCAAACAGCCAACCTTAATTAACCTTAATCAAACATGAAGACATTCATGCTTTCCCAAACAGCCAAACTTAATCAAACCAACTTTATCATTCATGCTTTCCCAAACAAAAAACAAATGAAAAGGAAAACAAAAGTGAAAACATGAATACAAACACCTATCCAGTATCCAACACGAAGATAAACACCTATCCAGTATCCAACAGGACCAACACGAAGACAAACACCTATCCAACACGAAGACAAATATGAAATACCTATCCAACCCGAGAGGCTTATTTTTGTTTTGCCGTGACTGGTGAGCGACAGCAAGAGCTCAGGCGAGGCGTCGCTGCGTCAGAAGACGACGAAAGCTACGTCAGGCGAGAGGCGAGAGCGAGAAAGAGAGTTAAACGATTCTGATTTTTGAGAGAAAAGATTGAATTTATACCTTGAGAATCTGAAAACCTAGCCTAAAACGCACTGTTTTGCTTTTGTTTTGTTTTTTTTTTTTTTTTTTTTTTTTTTTTTAATAACACCCATACCATACGACGTCATTTTACTAAAAAAAAAAATTAAAATCAGAACCTAGTATCGGTTCAGTTCGGCTTAGCAGTTTTGGATTTCTCAATTCGGTGATTGCACCGCACCGGCATCAGAACGAGCTTCGCCCTCCGAACGCCAGCCTTGACTCAGTCGGTCGGCGCTAGTGTCGAGACAGTGTCGTCGATGCCGGTCAGTTGGGTCGGCTCCGGTAACGTTTTGTTCACCCCTACCTAACACCTTTCCCACACGTAACCAAACTTTCGGACTCAAGAATCAAGATTTTTTTACCATCCACATTAGATTAGGAAAAGTACCCGTTTTCTTAGCTTAGGATTGATAATAAAATCAACTAGAAACAGGTGACCAATCATACCTTAGAAAAACCCAATGATTGGTGGCGACTTCACTTACCTTTAGTAATCACCTAAAATTTGGCCAAGATTTTTTCCACACTTCCAAAGGTAGACAAATACCCTCCTCCACCGAGAGAGAGAGCACCCGAAGCTCCACGTGAACCACACCAAGTGCACACAATCATCGAAAGGGGCCTCCAACAGGCCACGCGCGCGCGGGAGCGTCGCCACGGCAGGTGGTCGAACGAAGGCCCACGACGGCAATTTTCCGCTCCAATCGAGGTCAGGCGTTGACAAGGACTAACAAGTTATTTTTCAAAAAAGAAAAGTGCACGTTTGCTCAACAGGAAGTCAAATACTTAGGCCATGTGATTTCTAGTGGTGGAGTAGCCCCTGACCCTGATAAAATTGCTGCTATGCAAGAGTGGACAAAGCCAAAGACTGTCAAAGCTCTAAGGGGTTTTCTTGGGTTAACGAGGTACTATCAAAAGTTCATCCAAGGGTATGAGAAAATTGCAACCCCTCTAACTCAAATTCTTGAAAAAGGGAGTTTTGAATGGAGCATCAAGGCCGAAGAATCTTTCGCACTACTTAAGAAGGCTATGACTTAAGCCCCAATATTAGTCCTCCCGAATTTTAGTCAGCCATTCATTGTTGAATGTGATGCTTCAGGATCTAGAATTGGAGGAGTCCTCATGCAAGAAAAGAGGCTTATTGCATTTTTCAGCCACACCTTTCAAGGTAAGAATTTATTTTTATCTGAAAAGGAAATGTTGGCTTTAATTCTTGCAGTCCAAAAATGGAGGCCTTACTTGTTGGGGAGAAATTTTATTGTACGGACAAACCAACACAACCTTAAACACTTATGGGAGCAAAAGATAACCACTGCGACACAAGAAAAATGGCTAGTCAAACTTATGGGGTTGATTTCACAATTGAATACAAGTCGGGAAAAGACAATAGTGTGGCTGATGCACTGTCATGAAGGGATGAGAAGGGAAAGATAGCTGCCTTGTCAACACCTGTACCAACTTAGGTGGAGGCAATTAAAGAGGAGGTCAAAAGTAGTCATCAACTACAACACTTAGTACAACTATTCCAAAATAGGGAAGCTATTGGGCCATGGTATTATAAAGAAGGAATTATTTACTTCAAGAACTGAATCTATTTGCTCCCTGTTTCAACATTGGCTCCACTCATTGTAAAAGAGATGCATGCAATCACCCATAAAGGATATCACAAGACCCTACAAAGAATGAAGTCAATTTTCTATTGGCAAGGCATGAGAAAATTCCTTTAGGAATTTATCAGGGGCTGTGAAAGATGTCAAAGGAACAAGGGAGAAAATCTCAATCCAGCTGGACTCTTACAACCACTTCCCATTCCCTCACAAGTCTGGATAGATATATCTATGTACTTTGTGGAAGGACTTCCCAATGCTAAAGGCAAGTCTATCATTTTTGTCATTGTTGATAGACTTTCTAAGTTTGCACATTTTATCCCTGTTTCACATCCATACACTGCAGTCTCAGTAGCTCAAGTTTTCTTTGAGCACATATTTAAATTGTATGAGATGCCTAAAAGAATAATATGTGACTGAGATGTTACATTTACTAGTACCTTTTGGAAGGAGCTTTTAACTTGTAGGGAACTAGCTTTAATTTTAGTTCATCCTACCATCCCCAGACCGATGGGTAAACAGAGGTGGTTAATAGAACTGTTGAAATGTATTTGCGCTGTTTCACAAGCCACAAGCCAAAGGAGTGGGTATGATGGCTTCTATGGGATAAGTATTGCTATAATACCAACATCCACTCCTCTACTAGGCGGACCCCTTATGAGATTATTTACGGTACACCACCTCCCACACTTCTATCTTATGTTCCTGGCACTTCACAAGTGGAGGCAGTGGACCAAGAATTGAAACATAGAGAGCAAGTTGTCAAGGAATTGAGTGAAAGAATAGGTGAAGTTCAACAACGGATAGAAGCTTCAATGTTGGAGAATTTTTGTATCTCAAGTTGCAACCTTACCAGCAAATGTCTTTAGCTCTTCGAAGGAACCAGAAGTTAGCTTCCAAGTACTATGGACCATTTGAGATCCTTGAACGAATTGGTCCCGTAGCATATAAACTCAAGCTACCAGAAAATTCAAAACTACATCCAGTATTCCGTGTCTCTATGCTTAAGAAGAAGCTTGGTGCAACTGTGGAAACTCAAGTTCCTTTCCCAATCATTTCAAACCAGGGAGATTCTATTATTCCCATACCTTAAGCTATCCTTGAAAAGCGCATGAAGAAAGGCAAAGAAGAGATTCTAGTTCATTGGCAAGGATTATCACTAGCTGAAGCTACATGGGAAAACTTGGCCGAGCTCCAGTTACGTTATCCATGGCTCACCCTTGAGGACAAGGGTCTTGTTGAGGAGAGGGGAGTGTTACGTAACACTGCACTTAGCCCATGTATGGGTAGTGAGCCAAGTTTGCTGAGTCAACTCAGGACCATTAACAGGATAAGCTTAAAGCAGCATGACTTGCTTGGGACTCCACTCTATAATTATCTCTTTTATCATCTATCTCTTAGGATTATCTTATCAAATAAACTACCTCATCTAGTGAGGTTTACACTTAGGATTGTTGGGTTTATCATTTGGTTGTTAATTTGAACTTTGTGATAAGCCATTTGTTATCGTTGTTATCTTTAGGAATAGAATTTATCATGTTTTGATGTAAGCCTTTATATATGGCTAAATGAATAAAGAATGGGCATGTGAATTTTAAGCCAAAACATTGTGGAGGTTGGGTTGTCCTCAAAACAAACCCATTGTGTTAAGTAATTTTACTGTGTTCGTGCGTTGTTCTATTTTCTCGACCACCATAGCACCTCAAGGCAAACACGGAAGAGGACATGGTCGTGGTGACCATAACACATTATTCGTTAGTTTTGTTTCCTTTACAATAAGTGGAAGGAGGGGATTTTTTTTTAATAGAAAGGGAAGGAGGGGATTCGAACCCATATTCTTTTTTATTAGAGAGCCTAGTAATGATTACACCAAAAGGCTTTTGATATTTCATGTTACATATAGATAGTAATAAGTTAGAATTGAGAAGGTTTTAATGGCCTTGTCGAACAAATTGAATGTATACAAAACGTAGCCTGAGCCTTGTAGATCTATAGCTATTTTATTATAACTAAAATTTTTTTGAGTAGACATACCAATGTTTGGACGGAAGGAAATGATGGAATGCTAGAACAGAGGAGAATGAAAGATGACTATAATGTTCTAAAATTTGATGGTATATTTTGGTCACCTTTCCTTCTACTCCTCTCCTCTTTCTTTATCTCCCTTAGGGTTCGTTTGGTTGGGAATGTGGAAAAATGAGAGGATGGAAAATAGGGAAATGATGGAAAAGTAGGAGGATAAAAAAAATTTTAGTTTCCCTCATTTACGTTTGGTTGAAATGGTGGAAAAGTGAAGAGATGGAAAACTTTTTTGTTTGGTTGAAAAGAGAAATGGGAGGATAGAAAATAGAGTTTGTATAAATTTACTCATATGTCCTAATTAAAAATGATGCTCAATTAAAAAAAATAATAAAGAAGGCAAACAACCAACAAAAAAAAAGGCAATCACCCAAGTTTATTAAAAAGGAAAATTCATGCCCAATAAAAAAAAAAAAGTCCAAAAAAGAGGCTATGTATGGTGTATCACGCACAACAACAACGTTCAGTTAAACCGAAAAAAAAAAAAAGGCAGGCAAACCAGGCAGCATATTTATGTGATTACACCCAAGTAGCAAAAAAAAAAAAGTAAAAAGGAAATGTGGGCAATTTTGTCCAAAATATTTTTACCCACTTTTGTCTTCCATTAGGGGAGATTGTGTTTTGGTTGAAGAGGAGAGAAAACTTGTGAGCCCCACTAAAATCTCTTATTCTTTTCCATCCTCAACCAAACAACCAAAAACATCATTTTTTTCCCACTTTTCTTTCTTTCATTTTCCATCCTCCCTATAATCATTCCAACCAAACAAAGCCTTAGTTCCAAACATAGTTTAGATACAATTAAAGAAAATTTCACAAATCACATACTAGAAATACTTATTACTGGAAAATATCAAATTAATAGTGGATGTGATTTTCTATACATTGTGAAGCATTATTGGTCACTAATTATTTCTTGAGGGAATTAATCACTATTCAATTATTCATTAGTGCCATAAAAGAAAGAAAAAAAAATCATATATATTTTATATTAAAAAAAAATATTAAGGAGGGGGCGCCTCATACTGAATTGGCCCATGTGATCAAGTACGCTTCTACCTTTTTTTTTTTGGGATGAAATGTAAGCTTCTAACCCCCGCGCCTTTTTTTTTACAATTTAATATTTCTCATAAAAGTGGTATCAAAATTTCCTAACAATGTGATAATGTATATCTTACATACGTTTCTAAAGTGTAAGAACATAAATTAGCATGATAAAGGTCACACGTAGGGTAGAGTCCTTTGTTATAAAACAAATACTGATGGTCCTATAGTATTAGGAGATAAATGAACCGAAATGGAGTTAAGCATTCTAAAGAGAGAAGTTTAAATGGAAATTAAAAGGCTGTTTGGTTTTAACATCACTCAAAACTCAATTCCTATCCTCAAACTTCTAACTCATATCACATATCTTATGCTCTATTTTTCTCTTAACTCACTCAACAATATGTTTAGCTCAAATATTTGGGTTTAGTTTCAACTTAAAAACTCAACTTTAACTCAAAAGTTGTGGAGCCCACATGTTTGTTTATTCAGAACGGCAACAGTACCACAAAAGTCCACAACCTACGAAATTTTCTCTCTCCCATGCATGAGAACTTCAAAGAATACATCTGCCACCAATAACCACATTAATAGTACTGTTGCCGTTCTGAATCACCTTAACAATATATCCATCGCCTCATCAAGTCACATAAAATCATATATGCACCAACAATAGCAATTAATTGAAAACTATAATGAGAAAATTTATCACTTATTTCAACAACCTAAATAAAATAGCAAAAAAATTTAATTTTGATTATATAGAAAAAATATATACATGTAGTAGTTGCTTGCATATAATTAAAGCCCATCGATTTCAAAACATTTTCTACAATAAGAGGCATCACCACCCTTCACCAACACCAATATATCACTGCATTCTTCCAATTCAACGGTCAGATTTTGGATCTAAGCCTTAACCATGACGAACACCAGTCATTGTAACTGCCACAAAGAAATTTTGATTAGCCCCATTCTCATATTTTGACTATTTGATTGAACTCAAAATTCACCAAAACCAATATTTTACTTCACTCTTTCAATCCAATGGTCATATTTTGAATTTGAGTCTTGCACATGATGAACACATGTTGTTGTACTTGTTTATTAGGAAACTTCAGTCACTATAAAAATATCTAATATTCTTTCAAGAGAGTTAATACTATATATAAACTTTACTAGGAACTAAAGAGTATTACCTAAGGCAAAAAAGTTGGACAAACTTATTATGCACACGACTAGATGTATTCTATCTCCCTTCACCACACCCCAAATCAACCTTCTTAATTAATCCAAGGGTATAATTTGAAGATTCAATCTTATTCACTAATTTATTGTTGTTTTTCAAGTTTATATCACTAGATCCATGCTATCATGATCATCATTTTATTGCTATATGAAGTTCAAAATTATTTTTTTAATTGTACTTGTTAAAGTTTTAGACCCCTGAAAAACACAGTGTGTTTAACCTAATATATTAACCAAGTTGTTACTTAGGTTTATTAAACAGATCTAGGTTAAACAAATATCAATTATATCACAAATAACGAAAAAGTAAAGAATATAGCGATATGATGATTCAGGAAAACCAATAAAACAATCCAGTTTCAATGTAAAAAACTTGGGGAGGATGTAATCTAAATAATCCACAAGGCAATAATTCACTAATAGAATGGAAGTTTTTAAAATAGACTTAACCATAAATCTACTGCTACCTCATGTAGTACTTACTCACGTTATCACACGCAGCTCCAAATCCACGGACTCTTCTGTTATGAATTTGTTGCACATAAACACTCTAGTTTGTGACTTTGAGAGTTCCACTCAAAGCTTTAGATCATCAACTGTGATGATTAGTGATGGCAGCAACTTCAAAGAATATTGCCAGTAGAAGATTTTAGAGAGTTTAAGATACAGAAACCCTAGATTTACAATATGAGGCACAATATGCACTCTTCTCTCTCTCTCTTAAAAACGTGTCTTAGGGTTTCCTTTAAATAATATGTGAATTAGATCTGAAACTCTAATCACATAATGAGCTTAATGAGCTGTTAGGCTTAATTAAAATTCTGCAGAATCGCATCTCGATCGGTCAAACCTTCTTCTCGATTGGTCGAACCTGGTAAGTTTCCAATTTCTAAACCTACAGCTTCCTTTTTCTTGTATTTTGACTTGTAACACCTTGAGCATTGTCTAATATATCTTATAGACTCTAAGATCTATATTTAGACAAGTTTGTGTTCACAGTCTGTCAATTTTTCTAAATTTTTAGAATCTAACAGTACTATATCTCTTGGACTTCAGACCTTTTTTCTTGGGTATGTGTAAAAGTATATTGGTAGCTATCGTCTTCTATGAACCGATGTTAAATTACGAGCCTGATTCCTAAAAACAAATCTAGGTCTAGTATAGCCGCCCTTCTAGTGGTTGGCATGTGACCACACATAAAAGACCCTAATTTAATTATTAACGATGGCCAAAACGTTCGTCGCAAATAACAATGCTATATATATGTTTTATGATGAAAAAAATTATCCGTCAAACACACGAAAAATAGAGGCATGAATTTTCCCTTAAAAAAATGACAATTTCTACTCCAATTGTGAAAGGGACCTTGAACACCTTGTTGCACGCTATCATGAGCTTTTATACCACTTGTTGAGGAGACAATATCTTAGGAAGATTCTAATTGAGAGGTTAATATAACATATATGGACATCAATTGACCCAAAAATTTAAGCCTATGAGTTTGGATTCAACTATATTATATTAATTATTCACTTTTTTCGTTATTATTTAATATGAGACTTTACTCACACGTGTATAACCAATAGCACTTTTCAACCAATTCAAAGATCGAGGTTAGTAGGAAAAATGAAGGTTATGGTTGAAATCGGGTGTTGTTTTTCGCTACCTAATAGGATAGAGTCGAGTGGGGGAATTGACTCTAAATCCAAGTTCGATTAACCCGTAAGCACCCCTAATCAAAAGAATGCAAAATAAATAAGAGCAAGAAACTAGATAGTCAATTAATCAGACTACAGCTCGTACTTGTTAATAGAGACAATAGTAATAATTAAACATGAATCCCGCATAGCCTGAAATTACATTTTTTTCGGGTTATGTTATTGACCCCAAAACCATAAACATCGTTTCAGGGTATTCCAGACTATTTTTCTCCATCAATTAGAGAAGTGACAAGACAACAACAAAAAAAAAAAGGCTGATAATAAAAGAAAAATAAATAACAAAGGAAAAGAATAAAGAAAATGGAAAGCGTTATCATAACTTTAACAATGATAAAACATGTGGGAGCCAATTAAATTATGTGCATTTTTTGGAGGTTTTTTTGTTTTTGTTTTTTTGTTTTAAATCTTTCAAGCACTCCTACCGTAGTGCAACACCATGACATGATCTGTGGTTGAGGAGTCTGGAAGCAAAGTCGTCACTGCGTCCCTCGTACTCCATATGTTATCTCTTACATGCTGCAACGTCAAGAAAGGTAGAAGCTGTTGCCCTCTACATGTTATCTCTATCTGCTTCCCATCAATCATAGTCACACGTGCACACACACACACACAAGACGTGTTAGCTAGGATTGAAACAAAATTAAGAGTATCATTATTATGACAATGATAAAGAACAAGTAAAATCAACAACAACAATTGCATAATAAACAGTAGTCTATCCAAATAAGCAATCCATTAATATACATCAACTATATTATATATATATATATATATTACTATTATTGTTTTTTGTTCTGATCACAACGATTCCAGGGAGACATTATGTAGCAATAGAAAGATGTCAACATCTATGTTTGTCCTTAATAAATTACAACGATTTCTTACCATTTGATGTTGATAAGAAACAATACATTATCCCTTTTAAAAGTTGTTATTGTAAGTTAACTTTTGCTAGTTATTGGTATCTGTATACTTCCACCATATCCACATCTCTTACATAAGGGATCTCTTTTTTAAGTCACTTGTAAGTAAGGACAAATAATTCACTAAGAGAGAGAGAAAAAACAAAGCTTAAGAATATTATTTTACATAAAATAAATAAATAACTTACCTACATTACATCATATATGACATATGTTTTTTGGTGCCCAAAAATAAATGAATTTAAAATAAAATAAAAATAAAAATAAAAATTTAAAGACTGAGGTCATGCTTTGTCACTGACTTACGTCTCCCCCATGCTATGCCCCATATAAATCTTTGTTACGTCTACTTTAACCATAAAATTCCTCTGTCTAACTTTTTTTTTTTTTTTCTTACTCCATGATTTCTCAAAATAATTCGGTCAGCGGGTAGCTAATGTAATCTAAAGTTAAGGGCTGCCCGCCAATATCCCACGATCTCAAACTGCCCGATTTTAATCATTAAAAGGGACCCACCTAGACTTTAATCGTAAGCCAAAATCATGCCCTCTTAGACTTTATTTTATTTTATATATTTATAACTAAGTGATTTCATAATCGATCCAAGCAATAACATAAAGTAATATAAAAATAAAATAGAATTAAAAAAAATATAATGGATATATACAAAAAGCACGGCGAGGAATAGGTAAGATTATTATATTTTTTTTAAAAGGTCCTAACTCCTAAGCGCTAACTATATATAAATTATATATATATATATATATATATATATATATATATATATACACACACCTAGCTATTTAAAATCGTCATGCACGTCTCTTTCACGTTGCTTCAGAAAACCCTAATTTGAAGGTCAATATTCCTCCATGAACTACCACCCACTGATTTTCATTCGTCAATTTTATGTGTAATCAAATATAAATAATAATTGTTAAAAGCTTTAGCTTAAAACCTGGCAAAACCTTGTTGTTGAAAGGGTCGCTATTCATGTCAGCTAGTGTGGAATATTATGCCTATATTTTTTTAGTTGTGCATGCATTCCATTTACCTAAAATATTAATATAGTACTCATTTTTCATGGTTCTTATCCGACTTTCATGGGTTTAATCTCTTTTTTTCAACAACTTGCAATGATTCTGTTATAGATTTCTCCTTCATGCATTGCTTTTCCCCGACGTAAAAAAAAAATGTGTGACTTTTGTTATTTCTTATGAATTATTTGATTGTAATTCAATATATATATATATATATATATTTTTATATATATGTTTTTTTTCTTGGTTTTGCTCATGGGTTTGATGATGAGGTCTTTTAAATTCTTCGAGAGTGCACCACTTAAGGTTTTGATGGGCCTTTTCAAGCACCATCCGTGGGAAAAGGGAGGCAAATTAGAAAGGGCCTACAATTAGCTGTCGGAAAGCTGAGTTGAATGAAGCGAAAGCATGACGAAAGAAGTGATATTAGGCATGCAAGATAAGTGTTGAGACTTGAGAGTGACAGGGTCCACGTGTGATTTTCATGACCCTACGATATGATTTTGATGTGCTAGCATCAACCTTTTCTTTTTCTATGTTAATGAGTGTCAACTAGGCCCAAAGATAATCCAGCAAGTTGAACATGTTTTTTACATCTTAAAGTCAATGCACTCTTTATAAAATCACAAAAAGGACGGCCTTCCCTCCTTCAATATATCTTTTTTGCTTTCCTACATTGATTATTGCCCTAGACTCTTATTCATCTCCATGTAAATAATTTTTAAAAAAAAAAAGTTCTCTCTCTCTCTCTCTCTCTCTCTCTCTCTCTCTCTCTCTCTCTCTATATATATATATATATATATATATATATATATACCTCTAACAGATTGCGGCTAATTAATCAAGGTAATCATCACAAAATATAGCATGATAAATGAGAGACAAGGTTTATTTTTAGTCTAGGCATATGAACCTAGTATAAGCATAATGAATTCGATAATCATATTTACTTAGTGAATCAAATCATCCCAAGAGAGAAAGAGAAGTCCTAAATTTACGCTAAGATTTAAGTATTAAATGTAAGTTGGCCCTCATCTTTCAAACACGCATATAAAACCTAATAATTGTGGGATTGAGTTGCATGCCATGTGTGATAGGTGAGGGTTGGCATTCAGGGCGGCAAAGAGTGGTTCCTAGATAACAAATGATTATTTTACCTCTCATGGCAGTGGATCCAATCCATGAAGAAATTGGCCATCTATGGCATAAGTTGACCTTAATAACTAAGTAAAGGATTGGAAATATTCATTATATAATAGCGATGAGAATGTTGCGTGTGTCACACATGACATTCTAAATAGTTACAATAATATATGCCTCGTATATAACTCTCTTGTGATTAGGTGTACAAAATTTAGGTATAATACTAATAGAAATACAATATTTTTAAGTCGCAGCTGAGAGAGAGAGAGAGAGAGAGAGAGAGACAGAAAGAGAGATAGTTTTTTGATTCATGGTTGTTGTATATAGCTGTTTTATTAGGAAATAATTTATAAAATAAGATACTGTCTTAATCTAAACTTCTTGCTTCATGGCATGAAATGCAAGAAAACAACAGAATATGCATCCAAATCATGGTATAAGAGTTGACCTAAATACAAGCTTATATGGAAATTCTAATTATATATAATATAATAAAAGAGAATGTTGAGTACGTATGTCATATATACGTCCTTCTAATCTAATATATTCTATATGTTGTAGGTGACAGACAATACAAATGATATACAAACACGGTTTTGGACGAGAGAAAGTAAATTCAACCCAACACTACATGGTTTTATATCTTCTTTTAATAATATGCCGTCTTATTTTAAAAATCAGATTATGCCTCTATAAATTAATGAAATGAATGAAACCATAGCACTACGTGAATTTGTTTATGTAAATTATATATAATATATTCAATGAGGTTCTAACTATATTTGCTTTTGTTTGCTGCTGTTCTCGTAGCTTTTAATAATCATTTTGCCAGAGTTATTAGTTTTTGTCCTTTTAATAATCAAAACTTCCCCAAACGCGTCTAGCTTGTACTGGACCAGCGAACAACTGTTCCTTTTTTAGACACCTAATGTTTTGACTGTTCACATAAGCTCAATGTAAATGGGCTCTCATCCTATAAATAAACCTAGTTTTCTTCCCAAAATATGGCTCAAATGTACGCTAAGAAATATTTAAAAGATGTTTATTGTCCCATGTGGAAAGGAGGAAAAAAGAAGATAAACAACAAAACATTTTATGAACTTGCTTTCAAGTATAACCAAACTTTGCGTGTCTCTATATCCAATGATGCTCAAAGAAAGCCCCTGCATGTCATGACGTTCAATAAACGTTTTATTTTTCCTACTTTATAAGCATAGTAAGTACATAGTGAATCCATTTTACAATGCTTCACCATACATACATTGCACTTGGCTGAGCATAACTAGGAGTAATAATGTAATGCCTAATGAATCAAATAGCTTAGCAAAAAAGAAAAAAAGAAAAAGAAAAATATATATAATTCTTAAAAATGAAAAATGTTTAACCAACGAAACTGCATTTGTTCTATTGGTCTTGGCTTGCTATTAATATAGATTTTCAGCTTGTGAACTTAGTATAGTTTTTCCCATATTTCCTTGCACATATAAGCCATGTTGACGATAAAAGGATGACTTTTGTAAATTTTGGGATAAGATCCCCTCTCATTGAATCATCAAATTCTCTCTAATTTTTATTTAGATACAAGACATGAATGTGACATTAAAAATTAAATAAATACTAGATTTCGCACATCCTATTTAAAAATGGGAGAGTTCTAAAGGATTCAATTGGAGAGAATCATTTCCCATAAATTATTTTAAATAGGAATGAATCACACAATAAAGCAAGTTCGTACATGTCCCATAATTCATGCTATTTGTACAAAGATATAGTATAAGAACAACTTAAGTACAAGCACTTAGGGTGTTTTCTATTGTGTTTCGCAATAAAATTCAAAAGAATGCATACATTAAATTAATTTAATTGTCTGTGGAGGGAAAAATATCACTATTTGTGTTCTATTGGTGAATGTAGCTATATATTTGAATTTAGTTGAAAAAATTAATATACAATATCTAAAGAATTATACCTTATTTTTGCTTATATAAAATTCGTGGTATTTGTTAGTAGGATCCTATAATGTATATTTTCACACCTATTTCTAGTAAAAGCAGTTGAAAGCCAATACACCATAAAAGTACAAATTTGTATTGACATGAATTCTTTGTCTATGTTAACAAACACCCCCCCCCCCCCCCCAACACATATACATATATAATTTTATTTTGGAACTTTTAGGAATATATAATATCTTAGTTAACAACTAGTGCAATGTACGAGAGAAAAAAAAAATGATCTTCTATTTGTTATATTGTTTTTTTCTCAATATTTGATAATTATGGTACTTATTAATAGACATTTACTATGTTTGTATATGAAACCATCTATTCTACTCTTTTTTTATTTATTTAAATTATGATGCAGGATTCTGATTGAAGGTGTAAACATAGGAGATTTTAAAGAAAATATTTATTGAATTTAGACCAAATTATATATATAAATATATATATATTTATATATATAAAGCATCCTTTCATTCAACACTAAAAGATTAGAAAAAAAATATACAATACCAGTCTCCTCTCAAACGAATTGTGGACCTCAAATAAATACTTAGTAGATTGATACTAAAATCAATTCATAATACTTCAAAATAAATGATAATATCAAAAAAATTTGTTGGGAGCTAGATTTCACTTAATGAGTGGGGCTATCTATTTGATTAAATCTCTCATTATGCAATGCACACTAACATTCATTTATATCATGCTTCTACCTACCTCATTATACACCATGACACACTTCCAAATGATTATAGGGTTTTACAAAGAATTATGCAGTCTCTATATTGAGGATAATAATATGGAATCCGTGGTCTAATTTTTACTAGGATTGCTGCTAGATTTTTTGCTCTTTTGTATCAGCTTTTGACATAGCAAGCTATTCCTTGCTTTCTCAACCTTTATCTTATAAGTAAAGGTATTTAGTTTTAAACTACTCTAAATTTCTATTCTATGATTAATAACCTAAAAATGAGTGTGCTACTCTATATTAATCTATATTATGCTATAGATTGTTGAAATAAATGGGCTACTCTTACTCTCATAATTGTCCCCAGGTCAGTAGAAATTCTTCATACAGAAATCTCAAGTAACATTATACTTGAATTATGTTTCATAGGTTTGAAATGCCCAAGTACTACAAAAGGAACTTAAGTTTATAGTAATTATTGAGGGGGGATGTGGTATTCGATGATGGAGTGTGCATGAAGCATTTTATAAAGTAGCAGTACGCAACAATGTGAATCTGATAGACTAATTATATCACTTTATACAGTGTATCTCGTGCACACTTAATTATTATATCATAGAACTATTTTTTGAGTAATAATTACTGTATAGCAAATTGAATCTATTATGAGTTACTTTCACATATCAGTAAATGACAACCTAAAATTTTGTACAACCTTAAACATGTGTATAATACTTCTTTATAATTTGCTTGAATAATATTATACTTATCAAAACAATCAGATTCCTAATAGCGAATGGAGGCAATAGTTGAGAGCCTAGCTTATGATTTGAAGTGTAATTTTGGTAAAGAAAGTAGCCTACTATATAACTCAAATTAGTGAAAAAATTGAGGTTCGTCTTATGTTGGAACCTTAATTAAAAGGGTGTAGATTGTAAATGATACTATTAAGGTTCTTATCTACTAGACAGTACACACACGCATATATATATATATATATATATATATTTGTGTTTGTGTTTGTGAGAGAGAGAGATGAAATAAGAGGGTAGTCTTTTCTATTATAGATTCCTACAGAATAACATATATATATAGATATATATATATATAAACCGGATGATCTCAAGTTTCCATATTAAATCAAAGTTTTTTCAGTTGAATGGAAAGTAATTTCTAGCTATTATTGTGCCTAATATCAAGATAATACAATCGAGCTTATGTGAGACAGATCTATTCACACTAATTTTGATTAGCTCACAATCTACAACACATGGGGTGCTAAGGCTTACTCCAAATTTTTTGTGGGATAGTTAGGCTCTTTTTTGAGAGCTTATTTTCAGTTTATTTAGTTTATGTATAACTTTATAAAGTTTTTACCTTTTTTTTAAGGTACAAATATACTTTTTATCATGTTTATTTTAAATCCAGCAAACAAATGAAAATAAGATGTGTCACAAGTGAGCACTAAGAACTGTTTAGAACATAGGACTAAATGGAGAAGATTGTTTAATTATTAATCCTCTCTCTCTCATCGGTGAACCATTAGGGTATTAGCATCCCATTTAAAGCTGTACGCAACTCTTTACTCTCATATGCCAACTCAAGCCGCGCTCCTAGCTAAGCCTAGTAGACAGTGAATAAATTAATTAGAACCCTTTTAGGGAACTTACTCGTATTGGAAAATTTCAGTCCTAGGATTTAATGATCATCTATAGCTATTTTTGATAGCCTGCTCTCATTAAATCGTTTCAGTTGCTAGGAGCTTCGTATTAATGCATATATTGCTTGAGTATGCTAGTGCTAGATGAACTCTAATATGACCAAACCTGCGTTCATAATATTTTTATCTTGAATTCATGAAAGGGTTATATGTTATGACCTATAAAGTCAGGATTTCCACTACCATGGTGTTTCTATGTTGTGTCTCTTTTATACGTATATCAAATTTTTAGATTTAGATATATAAATTTAGTTAGTGCATTTTAAGTTTGGTTGTGCTCTCCTGTTTGCCATGGATGTATTGAAATGTTATTTTCATATATGTTTATGGTCTTTCACAGTAAACCCATTTATAGAAACATGAAAGGCTGGCTATCCCTCTTCCATTTATTTTGGGGTTTGTGGAAATCGGGTGGTCGGTAGTTTTCCGAATTATATCCAGACTTTTCCACTTAAACTTTACACCTAATTAAATCCATCACCAAAAACATCCACAACTAACTAAAACACAAAGCTTACGACCAATTTGGAAAGGCTGATTTTTTCTTGATTATAGTTGTTCTAAGTTCAAGCCATCTTTTTTACTAGCACTAGAGTTTGAGTTGAAAGACTAATAATACAAAAAGAGAGGATGCTACCTAGCTAGAAATATACTTCCCACCTAAATATGATTTTAACAGAAGAAATAAAAAAATATCACTAGAGGAACCCATTTTAGTTCTGCTGTTTCCGTCATGTCTCTAACACCATCGTGTCCATGTTCATGTAATTAACTTGATGAAATCATATATAGCTTGGTTTTCTATTTTCCACTTTTATTTTATTTTATTTTTGTTTTTTATACACCCATTTTTGTCATTAATCTGACTGAAATATGCGAAATAGAGAATAAATAAGGACTACAAGGAACCAAGCAAACATCCACATATGCATTTTCAATGAAAAGAAGTTGCAGTAATGATTTTAAATACCTCTGATTCGCTATCCATTCTCAGCTTATTGACCAAATACTTCATCAAAAATCGAACTTGCATCCTTCCATCCCTGAAGATTTGAAAAAATCAAAATAAGTAACTAGAGAGAAAGAGAGAGAGGTTTTGGGAACTCAAATGAAACAAAGCTTCGTGAAGATAAAAGAGGATGGAATTTGTTACTTGATTCTCAGGTAACTCTTTGGTATCTGAGGCAAAAATGGCTCTTTTACTCTGCATTGAGAAACCAAGTGAAACATCTATTACAAACCAAATTGTGCATAGTTATATACTCCAAATATAGGATTAAGAAACAAAGGAAAAAGCTTTCCATTTTTTTGAAGGAAAAAAGCTTTACATGTTCCAAATTGTAATCCTTCTCTTTCAATGAACAAATGAACTTACTGATTTTGGGATGCTTGTAGCATAAACCAAATGCCCGAAAGCGGCCTCCGAGGAGGATCAATAACTCTGAAGTCTAAGCTTGGCCCGGCAACATCGACTCCAGACGGGTACTGAAAGGGCCGTGGAAAGTAGTTTCCGAATGGCATCAAAGTAGAATATGATGGTGATGATGATGTAGAGGAAGAAACAGTCCCTATATTATGCGAGATTGGCCTAAACGCCCAGTTAATCTCATGATGAGGAAAGTTTGAACTACTTCCCGGATGCTGAAAAAACAAGGAAGATGTACTAAAACTAGTGGCAGCACTTGGGTAATTCGGAACCGCACGAGGAGCTCTAAATTCTGGAGGCACATGAAACATAGGGGCGCCTATTGGCCTTGCTTGTTGTGAAGTACCGCCACCAGGTAATAGATCAAGCTCGATCAATCCGGAATCTTGTCTCGCTGTTGGGTCTACCTGGTGATCATGATCATCATGCTTGTTGTTGTTGTTGTTGTTGTTATGGATGGCCGTACTTTGAGTTTGAGTGTGACCGCCTATACTCAATTGTAGCCAACCTTCATCTCTCTCTTCGTGAATATTATCCTTAGAGCTCGACCCAGCTTCGTTAAAACTGTTAGTTCTTGATTCATCTTGATCAGCCATCTGACCAACCACTAGATCAGATCCTAAGCAAGATTCAGTACTACAATATTCATAACCTTCTACACGGTTCATAAGACCAAAATTTTCTCTATAAACACCACCGCCGCCACCACAACCAGCATAACCTCCGTAAAGATATTGATGATATTGTTCTTTAGAGAGGTTTTGAGCAGGAACCATGGTCATATCCGACAAGAAGCTAGGAACCCAAACCGCCAGTTTCTTTGATTGTTGTTGGAGTCAGGGCAAGCCATCGGTTGAAGATTGAGGAGTATGGGGTTTATATTTGAAAGAGGTAGTAACATGTGGTGTTGGAGCCATGAGAATGTTTTGGAATTGTGGAATTAAAAAAGAGAGAGATACCCATTAACCAGATAAGGGTTTTTGTTGGATGTTTCATCGTAGACATATCAGAAGACTACGAGGAGAATAAACCTTGCAAATCTCACTTTCCATTAATTCTCTTTGTTTGGAAGCTTGTGGTGGGAGATGAAATAGTTGCAGCAGAGAGAGAGAGAGAGAGAGAGAGAGATGGTGGTCAGTCAGTTAGATTGAATATTATTATTCTTAAGGAGGTCGAACAGTAATTGTTTTTGACTTTATTTTTAAGACGAAATATATGTTCCACCTGTTTTCTAATGAGAAAAAAAATATCGGGGTCCTCCAGCTAACAACTTTTGGGCAAGTTTCAAGGACAAAATGACTAGAAAGGCTCTTTCTTTTTGAAATATCACAAAAAGGTCCTTTTTAGCCCTAACAGGGTCTTACAAAAAGCTTAGAAATGTACAAATTAGACAACAAAGGACAATTAAGTCGGCCATTTCATCATAGTAACTATGATTTTCAGGGTTCTTACCCTTTTCGAATTAGATTCATATTTAAATATTTACTTATTTAATATCAACATTTGCATCATAATTTCAAACTCTTTGATGATCTTGTATTAAGTATAAGGATTAAAGATCAATTACAAATTGAATCACTTGATTCTAGAAGGAAAGCATTAATGAGAAGAGTACTTTTTAAATCATTTTCAAAATTTCCAAGACTAAAGTGGTAGTTTATTTTCAAGACTAAAATTTAATTTGAGTATTAGTTTTTCTTTTTGATTATTCGATAATTGAATATGGAACATGTAAATTTGAATCTTGAATGTCTTTATTAAAAGTATTTTAAAGTACCAACTGAACTATAAAGTTTTTAGCAACTCTAACACGGAATATGAAATACTAAAATTATAGTTTATCATAGTTAGCAATGTTTATGCTTTTGGAATTGAAAAGTAGTATATTTCTGTCACACTTGCTATATTCTAATCAAACAGCGGACAGTTTCAGTTTGATTCAGCCTATAACTTAAAACTAATGCCAGAAATTAAGAAAAGGGGATTGCCCAAATAAGTGGCTCGGCATAATGACATTACCTGTCAATAATAAGATATTAATGGAACAGAGCACATTGGAGTAAGTTAATTAAGATGTAATTATAAACAAATAAATGGGGACTTTGGCATGCATGATGGTGTTTCCCCACAACCCGAGAATCGAAACACAACACGACGTGGGCTTTGTTTGCGAAAGCCATGTGCCTCCCACCCTCCTTCCAAATACTGTACGGCCTCTGGAATTGTCAATTTATCCACTTTCTTTCCTTCCCTCTCTCTCTCTCTCCCTTCTTGTGTTCTTTTCAGTTTATAAACCTCTTTTATGGTGCTAAAGTTTTTGTTGAAAACTGATCTTTTTTTAATTGAACAATGGTGGCTGTTCTTGCTTCCCTCTCTCTTCCTGAAAAGCTGCCCATTTTCTTTCCAGCCCATCAAACATGGTCTCTCTCTCTCTCTTTCTCTCTCTCAAAAACACTCGAAAGAAACAAAGGGACTTTTCAAAGATGGGTCAATCAACCAATTCTCTTAACTGAAACTTTGGAAGAGCTAAACACATGACATGCTATCGAGGCGCAATTTTAATTTGAGCACCTCAGATTTTGATAGATAGAGCTATACATACTAAAAGCAACAATACTACATAGACCAAGTTTCACACCCAAGTTTACAATTTGCTGGCCTATGTGAGAGTTGAGTCATCGAAAGAAGTTAGCAAAAAAAAATATCTACTACTCACAATCACACACATCAACATGCGTAAAATTGGGTGTGGAATTGAGTATGTCTCTAGAATTATTCATACTAAAAGTGAAATTAAGTGCGGAATTGAGCGTGTTTCTAGAATTATTCATACTAAAAGTGTAAGACAAACTTGTACATTGTTATAAAAAATCAGTTTACGCAAGATTAAAAGAAGAGAAAAGAAAATAATCAACACAAAAAAATTTTGTGGTTCAGTTGTATGTCTATATTCACAAGAGTAGGTAGCTATTAATCCACTAGCTATATGATAAATTAGGGTTACAATAGTGTTAATATATAACATAACCCTACTCCGTTTGCTGTCCTCCGCTATGATTCGCTATGCCCATATAATAGCCTTTTGGTCAGTGATCCAGAAACTAATTCAACATCTCATTTATTCTATTTCATACCAAAAAAAAAAAGCTTTAAAATTCGTTGCAAATAATGTATATGCGATGCAGTCCCCGTCAAGCTTGAGAATAATTTCTTTGATCTCCCTTTAATGTCAATGCAATAATTTATCTCCATTTCTGTATATAGGAAAAGTATTTTTTCCCAAAGAGAAAAATGAGAAATGAGTCATGCTCTTCTATATAAAGAAGCAGCCTATGCTGAAAGGCGTGGCCACTTGGTGACAGTGCATGGGCATGGAATGACTGAAGCTTGGAATCAAAGCATGAAAGCAAGGAGGCTTGATGGTGATGTCTTTCTACCAAAATTTCATCTTCAAGATTCTAGGGAGTGGAGTGGGTACAGGGCCCATATCCCTCTCTATCTCTCTTTCACTCCTTGTACATAAATTAAGGAGGGTCCCCCAACTTGCCCAAAAATCTGTACCACAAATACTTCACACACTTTATTGCTTTAAAAATAAATTAAAACAATGCATGATGAACTGACACGATTGTCAAATAGTTGCGTCTTTTTTTCTTTTTTTTTTGGTGTACTGAATATCAAATAGTTGAATCTGTAGTCCTAAAGTGAAGTTGAACTTAATTGGTAATGGTGAGCTCCACATCATTAAGTAGGAAATCTCAAATCACTCTTGTACGTACATTAAATATTTGTTGCCAATTAATATACAGTTTGCTTGCCATGTAAGTCCCCCATAGACTTGTCATGGTTCAGCTAATCGGGCTTCCTAAAACTTTTGATGCCCAAATTGTTACCGTAAGTATAATTTAAGTCCATACTTTATATAGTAGGCCTTATAGCAGGTCAGTGTCTATCGATCTGCAGAATGACCAAACAGCCCCCTTGTGGCTTTGTGGTCATGAAAATACATATATGGAACCCTAATCTAATGGAGGATTAGAAAGAACAGTACAAAAGATAGAAAGAAAGAAAGGACCACTCTGTGGAATTGAAAGAAAAAGAGTTGAATTGGGGCCCCAAAGGATATACTGACTCAGTAAAATGAAAAGCCCAACTATAACAATCCAACCAACCAATATCTAAAACATCTATCTATCCCCCAAGCAAGGGAAAAAGGAAAATAGAAAAAAAGCATGTATTGGTGTCTACGTAATAATCATGCATGGGATTCTCTCATGGACTTTTGTGAGATGGAGAGAGAGAGAGATGATTTCATGTATTAGAGTCCATGGAATTTGATTTTGTACCGTACTAAGGGGGGACCTAATTATAATAGCTTTTCATTGTGCATGTTCCCATTAGAGAAAGTGGAGTGTTTGCGCTTCTCTTCCCCCACTAAATAGATGGGTGGACACATTTGAAAGATTAAAAAAAACACAAAAATGAATTGCCTTTAATCTCGTCATCATACCATCATCAATGCCATCATCATCACTCCTCCACATATATGAAACAAAGAGTGTGACACAAATCACAATACACTAACTAAGGCTCTCTATATGTTTTGAATTTACAGAGAGAGAGAGAGAGAGTCTGAGTCTGTTTGCATGTGCATGTGATGTAATGAGTGCCTATGTCAGTCCATGCATGTGAGAGCGTGGGAGATAATTCAAGGTTTTTAGTAATTTTGTTTTTTTTTTTGAGAGAGAGAGAGAGAGAGAGATTTTTTGTGCATGGCGTTTGTCAGGTTTGTGAACACGGCTTTCCTTGGGCTTTGAATGCATGTGGATACTAACTTCAGACTTCAGAGCCCGGTGTAGTATATAGATAGTCAACAAGCCTTACATTTCAGCACTTCTTTATGGAATTGGTCCATTTGTTTATGTAAAGTTTGTATGCACATAATTTTACTCGATGAGTACTAGCTAGGACTCATTTGAAAGTCTCTCACTTTAAAAAATTTCAACGGTAAATGGCGGAGTTCTAAGATCACCTAATCATAGTCAATCAAAAGCCTGACTAGGAGCAAAATTAGTCTTGCTGCCGAATGATAAAACATTTGGCAAAATTATATCTTGACTATACCTAAGAAAAAGATATAAATAATAGTAATAGCAACTTTGCCAAATTATATCTTGACTATATATAAGAAAAAGATATGAATAATAGTAATAGCAACTTGTTTTAGTATAAGTTTTTTATATGGATCCAATTTTGACCCGTTGCAGGTGAGTCAAACCCAGGCTCTATCCAACCCATTCATCAAGCCTCTATTAGGGCCCTGCAAAAAAACCACCTGAACCGCCAATCCACCCAATCAAAACCGACTCAACCCAATCCATGCGGGTCTATTAAGTGAGATGAGTCGGGTTGAGTGGGTTAGATAAATAATTTAACGGGTCGGGTCGGGTTGAATAATGGGTTAAGATACAACCCGACCCGACCCGACCACATATATATATATTACAAAATTCTGTCTCATATACACACCCACTTTATTTCTCTCATGTCTTTCTGATCTCTCTTTTTATTTTTTCATTTTCACATTTCTCTTCCCTAATAAACTCTAACCGCACTCTCTAATATTTTATTATTATTCTTACTCTATGTACATGTCTAATTTAAGATTTTGAAATGTTTGTATTTTTAGTGTGATAAAATTTCAATCATTCTAATAAAAATAATGTAGTATTTGTGATTATTTTTAATAAAAATTGTTTTAGTGTGATAAATTTCAACCATTCTAATAAAAATAATTTAGTGTTTGTGATTATTTTTAATAACTATATTAATTTTTTTCTTTCCTTATTTTTATTTGAGGGAGGAAACTATTATCCAATCTAATTGAAATAATTTCATTTAGCTAATTGCATTTATCAACCCACCCAACCGACTCAATTTGCTAAATTGAAACCATTAAGATTTTCGACCGATCTGCTGGATTTATAGATTGGTAGGTTGGCGGCGGATTGGAATTTTGCTAACTCGCCATTAGTGGGTTGGTTAAAAATATTGTCTTCCACCCGCCCAATCCAACCCGCGTAATCCCTAGCCTCTATTATAAAATATAAATTTCAAACTTTTTATACTAACTCATTTTAAATAGATACTAAGTTATAATATGATTTTTATATTATAGATACAAATAATAATGATGTTACTCGTTAATTTTAAGTGCAATTCTCAAATATAATTATTTTCAGTATCAAATCTATTACTAACATTGAATAGTTTTTTTTGTGAATGTTAATTATAGATTTTCTTCTAAACTATTTACTTTTACTTTTTACCTAACATGTTATATTTTATTCTTAAAACTTTATGTATGAGTTTAGATTAGATTTCTTTTCTTTCAACTTTTAAGCTTAATTACTTATGTGTAATTTTTTATAAGTTTTATTTTTATTTTAAATACAACTAACTTTTGTCAAATTTCAGCAAAAAAGTAAGTTAGTTTTCAGCAAAAAGCTAATCCAGATGTACAATTATACTATATTTGGTTGGGTGAAAAGTGAGAGGATGAAAAATGGGAGAAGGAAATTTGAGAGGAAAATGTGATTTTCTATTGTTTGTTTGGAGTGAAGGAGAGGAAATAAAATGGGGTGAATAGAATTTTCCACCCAAGCCCACCATTTGTTCTCTCATAATTGGGGAGAAAAGACTAAAAATGATATTGAGAAGAAAAGTATAAAACTACATCCACCTTTTCATTCTTCTACTTTTAATAATAAGGGTATAATAGTAATTTCTCTTTATCCTTCCACTTTTACAACCTTTCTACCAAACACACATGATAGAAAAAAAAACACATATTTTGTATCATCCCACTTTTCAATCCTCCTAACCAAACAAATCCTATTGTTTGTGGAAATTATACTTTCATTTCTTTTTCTATCTAGTTATTTACAATCACCCCCTACCCCAAACTGTAAAATCGACCAACATCCCCCCTTAACAATTGGAAATAAGTAAATAGCATTTTGCCGTCCACTCTACTATTAAGAGCCAACAGAATCTTTTAATTCCTTTTACATTCCATACTGAAATGACTAAAACACCCTTGAGGTGGGGAATTGTGAATGACCCAATATTTCCGGATCATGTCATTCAAAGAACCCACAAAATGCATTGTTTGTATTTACTGCAAACTAAAAAACCTTCCTCCAAAATTTTCATTTGTGAACACTATTTTCAAGTGATCGCAGTACAAACAATAATGTTCTGTTTTACTGGCTTATACTACTGTTACTTGAATATGACATTTTCATGTTTACAAAACAAACCATTATGCATCATTTAAAATATATTGCTTGATGGTGTCGAAGGTATTGTGGCAATCTTCATTCAATATCTTAGGCTCACCTCTCTTGAGAAGTTGAAATATGGATTCACATGTAAAATTCAACTTACTATGAATTGATTAACGTGCTCCAATCTCCTTAGGAATCCTTTGATCTCCTTATCAATACTAGAGGGAGACAATTCCAAGATGGCTTTTATCTTTGAGGACTATACTTTTATGGCCCTATTGCTAACCATGAATCCCAATAATTTTCCTGCAGTAACTTCGAACGTACATTTTTTAGTGTTCAATTTGAGTCTATACATCTTGATACTCTTGAAAAAATTCCTAATTAAGGTTGGCAACATGGCCTTCTCTATCATTGGATTTGACAATATTGTCTGATGATATAGAAAATTGTCAGTTGAGTTCTTGTCTATGCAGATGGACGATGGCATTGGATTCGTCTAAAGACAAACTTGCAATAAGATGTGAAACAAAGAAATATGGATACACCGGTGTGGTATGTGCCAAAAACTCTCCGGTGATAAAGTTAGATAGAATTCAATTGGAAAATCACAATGGAATTCAACCTTGGGAGTATTTTTGGGATTAGAATTGTGTACCTTTTGGTTTTGTCCCTCTCTGGCTTTATAGCCATCTTGTCTTTAATGATCTCTGCATTCATTCTCATTTGTAACGGTTAATACATTACAAACTGATGCTTTGATTTGTGTAACGTCTTCTTTCCCGTTGCTCCGTTTGTCACTCTTTGGCATAAATGCTTGCCATAAATGCGTAACATATCTTGGGTTCATCCATTATGACTGACGAAACCGTTAGAATTTGGACTCATCAATTGCCCCCTTATTCCTGTCTTCGTCTATGTGACAAGATAGGAATAAAGGAAATTTCGTCTCTTCATTTTTCGTGTACTCGCATTTATTATGAGATGACGTTTCGTCTATCCCCATGACATGTGTAGGGCTAAGATTGCTTTGTCGTACTAAGGAGCCGCCTCTTGGGTTTCCGACACGTTTTTCCATCAAATTTTTTTCTTTTTGGTTTTCCCTCTTTCCCTCTTTTTGTTTCATTTTCTCCTTGTGTTTGTTTTTTTGGAGCTTTCCTCTTCCTTTTTGCTTCTAGAGATTTTGGTAAGTCTTTTCTTCAAAACTTCTTCTTTCTCTTTGTTTTTATGGTGGACTATTCTTTGGTTAGGCTAGATTGTCCTTCTACTTCCTTCTTCTTTGCTCGTTTGTGTGGTTTTCTTGTCTCGAAAGTAGGGGACGTCCCCAAGTTGGGTTTTTTGTGGGGCGAGATTGTCCCTTTAGGAATATTCTAGTTTTTCTTTTTCCTGTGATTCCTTGGTTGGTGATTTTTGCCCGAATCTTGTCAAGGATGTTAGGTGAGGGGGAAGTTTGATCTAGTGAGCTTGAAACGTGTTTATCTTCATCTAAACAAGACGATGCTTTTGAGGTCTCTTCTCAGAAAACCCCTTTTAAAGCTTTAAGGGTGCTCTGCACTCTCAAAAAGATAGATGAATCTAGAATTAGGAACAGATTCCAACTTTCTCCTTCTGTTAAAATTAGGATTTCTGACACTAGTGACAAAGCCTGTCTTATTTTCCTAATGAAGTTTGCTTCTATGAGACTGACTTCGTTAATCTAGAATTAGGAACAGATTCCAACTTTCTCCTTCTGTTAAAATTAGGATTCATGATGCTAGTGATAGAGCCTGTCTTATTTTCCTAATGAAGTTTGCTTCTATGTGGCTAACTTCGTTAGTGGCCCAAATCCGTTTTCCTATTCATCCCTTTATTAGAGAGTTATTCCTTCATCTAAAACTCCCTCCTACTCAGCTTGTCCCCAACTCATGGAGAACGATTGTATGTTGTATGGTGATGTGGATGTTTGCCAATGAAGGGGATATCCTTAGGGTAGAAGAATTCTTACATTTTTATCGTTTAGGATGGTCCAAGCTTCCTGGTTATTGGGAATTTAAACCTCGGGACAAAAATTCAAGGTTAGTTTTTTATTCCTCTTCTTCCCTTCGCGGGTGGAAAACTAACTTCTTCATGTCTGGTGATGGTTAGGAAACCACTTCAAGTGAAAATTTAGAAGATGCTCCCAAATTGCTTCATAGGTGGGGCACTCCTGTGTCTAGTGCGTCCTTCAATGCATCCATGTATGCACATGCTTGTTATATTTCAACCTTGTAAAAAAATTTTACATGTATGTAGGGTTTGTTCGTACTCGTCTAAAAAAACGATATCATCATCGTCTAAAAAAAGTTAGGAGATACATTGAGAGCATCTCTGATTTTGTCGAACTCATTTCTCCGCAATCTCTTTTTCTTCACTTCATTGGACCCGAACCTTCTAATTACGTCCAAAACAACATTGAGACTATCAAAAAGAGTAAGCGTATTGATTTTGCAAATGTCACATTGCCTTTGTAAGCCCTCCCTTTTTTATCATCCTTTTTTTTTTTTAAGAATGGTGACCAGATTTAGCAAAGGGAAATTGGCTGAAGTCCAGGAGAAAAAGGCCAAGACAAGGTTGAAGGAGGGTCTCTTATCGAAGAGACATCGTAAAGACGATGAATCGTCCAAGGGGGAAGATCCTGTGGTTACTTCCCCTGTTGTTCAGCCTACCTTCCAGAATCTTGCTTCTCCCACATCATCATTGGAAATTATTACTCCTATTGATGAGGTGACCCCAGGCAGAGGGCGAGATTGGGTAGTGGTAAGCACTTTTTGGGACGATGTTGATTGTGCTGTGGCGAAGGCCCACGACGCCATTTCTACTGAGGACTTGAAACCATTGACGACAAAACTTTCTGCTAAATTGGTGTCTTCTCATGTTCACAAGGCTATGCAGGTATGCTCTTTACACTTGTGATATGTTTGCATGAAGGTTTTTCTTTTGATTTCTTCTAACCTTTTACGCTCCAAGTGTTCGGTGAATCCTTTTATCTTTCTTGGAAATAATTGGACTATGAGGAAAAGTACGTAGTTGCCCAGTCCAAGGTGGACGCACTTTCTGCTGAGAATGAAGTGTTGAAGGCTAAGATTACATCTCTTTCTGATGAGGTGAATTAGGCTCAGGATCATGTGAAGGTTCTAGAGCGGAATGTGAAGATTAAGAAGGCTTTCTCTAAGCTTAAAGATAAGCAAATCAAAGATGCTGCACTCAAGCTTCAAAAAGCTAATTTTGAGGTGGTTGAAAAGTTTAAGAAGTCTAACGCATATTCTGACAAGCTGTGTGACTATTATATGGAAGGTTTTGAACTTTTTCGCAAGTACATGGCTAAACATCATCCAGGTTTAGACTTTTATACTCTTGACATGGAAGTGGTTGAGAAGGAGATTCTGGCGGATCGTCCTTTAACTGATGCGGCAACTGGTAATGTAGATGATAGGATGGAAGATGATACTGTTGTCACTGCTGAGGCTCTAGTGGATCCGTCTCCTTCTAATCTTGCTTGAAACACTTCTTTTATTTTCTAGCTTCTGAAAAACAATTCCTTGGGCTCGTTTGGTTTGAGCAAGTTTATATTTCCTGCATTTAGTCTCTAAGAAACAATCTCTTGGGCTCACTTGTTTTGAGCATGTTTATTTTCTTTGCTTCGAAAATATTTTGCTTCATGGCTGAATATTTTGACACTATATTTCTTAATTGCCTCATCCTTGACGTGTTAACTTTCAGCCATTTTTGTGGTCATGTTTGAATGACAATTGTGTTTTACTTTTAGATAACTTTATAAGTCATGTATCAATGATGGATTTGTTATGTATTAATAACTTTTTAGGTCATGTATTAATGATGATTAAGTTATTTATTAATAAAATTTTAGGTCATGTATGATGAATTCGTTATGTATTAATAACTTTTTAGGTCATGTATTAATGACGAATTCATTATGTATTAATAACTTTTTAAGTCATGTATCAATGAAGATTTCGTTATGTATTAATAACTTTTTAGGTCATGTATTAATGACGATTTCGTTATGTATTAATAACTTTTTAGGTTCATGTATTAATAAGGATTTCGTTATGTATTAATAACTTTTTAGGTCATATATTAATGACAATTTCGTTATATATTAATAACTTTTTGGGTCATGTATTAATTACGGATTCATTATGTATTAATAACTTTTTAAGTCATGTATTATTGACGATTTCGTTATATATTAATAACTTTTTTGGCGTAAATGCACTTTTAGTCCCTACATTTTGGCTTTTTTCCATTTTGGTCCCTACATTTTCATTTCACCACTTTTAGTCCCTAAACCAATTAACACGTTATTTTAATCCTTTATGTCAGTCAATAGACGGAAATAATTGAGGTGACTAACGGAGGGATTAAAATATTATTAAAAATTTACTGTAGCACTCATCAGATAAAATAATAATAATAAAAAAAATCTAACCTTCTTAAGTTTTTAACAGATTTAAAATTGAAAAAAAAAAATTAAAATCCAAAAATACATCAAGATCTATGTTCATCTTCAACAAGAACACCAAAGAACACAAACCCAGATTTTAAACATAGGAACACATGCCCAAATTTACTTGCATTTTCTTGCCCTTTCTTGTCAACCAAACACAAACACAAATCGATCTCCAGCAAGAACACAAACACAAACCTAGTAGCAAATCTTCTCAGATTTTCTCAAACCACAAAACCCAGATATACAAAATCACAACTCAAACCCAAATTTCTTATCTTTCAATCAACAATGAAACCTCCAGCAAATAAAATTCATAAACCCAGAAGCCAAATTCATAAACCCAGAAAATTCAGCATAAAAACACTATTAAAAAAAAATCATAAATTCCAAAGCCCCCATCCTCAAACCCAAGCAAAATCATTTCTCAGTTCTTTTTCAGTCTTTGTTTGGTTGCCAAGAAAATGAAAGAATAAAAATTTGAACAGTGAAGAAGACAACCCAACCTTCGTCAATCTGATCGTGCCGCAGGTTCAGGCCTCAGCCTCACTGGACTGTCATTGTCTTTTCCACAGATCTACACCGCCAGTCAAGGAAGCTTTCTCTTCTCTCTTCCTCTCTCTTTCCCTCTGACCAACCAAAGCCGAGAAGCTAACACGATCTCTGATCTACAAACCAATCTCCTTGTCGTCGCCTCCTTCAGACCCACCCACCGATCTCGCCGCTATCAGACCCACCCGCCAATCTCGCCGCTGTCAAACCCACCCGCCCATCTCGCCTCCTTCAAACCCACCCACCAATCTGTGGTCCTTTACCTCTCTCTTTCTCTCAATCTATCTCTCCCTCTCCCTCTCTCACGATCGATGCTTATTTTTTAGGAAGACTGAATTTTTTTTGTTATGTTTTTTTGTTAATTTGGTTTATATATTCAGATTTCCTATTGTAATATTTGTTCGGAAGCTGAGAAAATGTGAGAGAATGTGTTTTCTAGAGGATTTTCAAAAACACAATCAAACACCTTAAAATATTTTCCAAAACATTTTTTGTGATGCGACCAAACACCTAAAATCATTTTCATTTCTGAAAAATATTTTCACTTGAAAATATTTTACACTTTGAAATCATTTTACACTGAGCCAAATCTGGGTTTCTAGGTTTCTGTTCTTGTTCTTATGTTCTAGTGTGTTCTTATTTTTTTAAAAAATTTAACTCATATTTTTTCTTTTGTTAAAATTGAGAAATAAATATTTTAAATTATAATCTGATGTGGCATGAGTGATGAGTGCTACAGTAAATTTTTAATAATATTTTAATCCCTCCGTTAGTCACCTCAGTTATTTCCGTCTATTAACTGACAGAAATGACTAAAATAACACGCGTTAATTGGTTTAGGGACTAAAAGTGGTGAAATGAAAATATAGGGACCAAAATGAAAAAAAGTCAAAATGTAGGAACTAAAAATGCATTTACGCCTAACTTTTTAGGTCAATAGTGATATCTAATAATAGTATATGATTAATTTTGGTCACATGGCTAAAAGAAAAAAATAATTACGATGGTATCTTTTGAATAATACTGTTCTTCAGGCTTTATTTGCGAATGATAGAAATCTTAGCTAAAATGGGAAATAATAGGAATGGAAATACACTTAAAGTGAAAATGAAAATTCTTCAAAATTTCTTACTAGTAGTACTTTTCTAAGTACCCTATGGACGAGCATAACTTCATAAGGTCCTCCCCATGTTGGCCATAATTTCTAGATATGACTTTTTGGGAGATTTCAAGGGTCCACTTGCTACTAACTTGTCTGTTATCATCCTTCTTTCACCTATGGGAGCCTTGGTATTATCTGTCTCTTACATTCGATTCTTTTCGTCTCTCTACTATCGTCTGTATGGATCCGTCTTTCGCATGAATTTCTACAGATTTCCTTGACAAATCAAGGTCTCTATTTGTTTTTTCAAGTGTCTACATTCGTCGGTGCAATGTCTGTGATCTTAATGAAACTTGTAATACTTGTTTTTATCTCTGCCTTCTGCCAAAGCCAATATGGGTTGAGACCATTGCAAAGACGGTTCGTCTTTTATCTGCATTAACACATGTTCAATAGGCATTATCAAAGGGGTAAATTTAGTAAACCTTGACCTTTGATTTGGGAAGTTTCTCTTTCCATCCGAAGTCTGCTTTGGGCTTTATGTTTCCTTCTTCTTCTCAAGGTGATGATTTGTTCTTTCGTCTCTCTTCCTTTTACTAGTCATTTCTTTCGCAATTACTACGTCTTCTGCGTTCATACACTTTTGGGCTTTGTGAAGCAACTCTGCTACCGATTTTGGTGGGCTTTTGGCGAATGAAAAGAAAAGGTCTCCAAGTAACAAACCCGCCTGGAAAGTCATTAGGATAACTTGGTCTTCTGCTTTGTCCACTTGTAGCAGCTCCTTATTAAAGCGATTGACATATTGCCTCAAAGATTCTTCTGTTCTTTGCTGAATGTTGAGAAGATGCCTAGTTGGCTTCTTGTGTCACTGTACTTCAATGAAATGATGAACAAAACTCCCGCTGAGCTGTTCAAAGTTTGCAATTGTACCTGGAGGTATTTCACTAAACCAGACTCTGGCTGCCCCTTTTAGTGTAGTTGCAAAGGCTCTACATATTATTTCATCTAGAGTCATTTGCAGATGCATTAAAGTTTTAAAGGACTCAATGTGGTCCAAAGGATTTTTTGAACCATTATATGACTCGAGCTAAGGGAGGCGAAACTTTGGTGGAAGAGAATGATTCAACACCTTAATGGTGAACGGTGAATCTATTCTTCGGATCATTCCATCTAGGTTCTCCATGGCTTTTTCTTTCACAGCACTCCTAAGTTCATCCATCTCTCTCCTTATGCTACGGAATTCACCTTCCATCCTAGATGGATTTTCTTCTAAAGCTCCTGTTCTCCTGTTGATCTGACTATTTGACTCCTCTTCATTGTTGTTGGATCCATGTCCTTTTCCTTCAATCCTCCTATTTTGGTCCTCTTTCATTCTGGATCTCAACATTCCTTTGTCATTCTTCATTCCGCACCTCAGCTGCTTTTTGCAATTCTTCATTCTGATGTATCAACTCTGCTACACTGACTGTGAAAGCTTGAATTTGTTATGCTTCTTGCTCTGGGTTCATCGTGCACTACAAAAATCTCTTTTGTCAATTCAGGAAATGACTTGAATGATCAGCGTCCTTACAGACGACGCTAAACTAATGATGCAAAAAATCGTCAGTTGAGTTCTCGACTACGCAAATGGACGATGGCGTTGGATTTTTCTAGGGACAAACCTGCAATAAGATGTGAAACAAAGAAATATGGATACATCGGTGTGGTGTGTGCCAAAAACCCTCTGGTGATAAAGTTAGATGGAATTCAATTGGAAAATCACATTGGAATTCAACTTTGGGAGTATTTTTGGGATTAGAATTGTGTACCTTTTAGTTCTGTTCCTCTCTGCCTTTATAGCCATCTTGTCTTTAATGAGCAACGGAACTCTACATTCATTCTCATTTATAACGGTTAATACGTTACAAACTGATGCTTTGATTTGTGTAACGTCTTCTTTTCCATTGCTCCATCTATTACACTTTGGCATAAATGCTCACCATAAATGTGTAACATATCTTGGATTCATCCATTATGACTTACGAAGCCATTAGAATTTGGACTCATCATTGTCATCCACATATATTAACTTCCTTGTGCATAATGTCACGAAGCAAGGTCATGCCCATCCTTTGATACGTTGCTTTGACATTCTTTAATCCAAATGGCTTCATTGTGTGGCAATATATTCCCTATTCCATGACAAATGTGATCTTAGTCATATCCTTGGTTGCCATTTGAAATTGGTTATATCCAAAGAATCTAACATAAAGGACATTAATGCACTCCTAATGATATTATCAACTAACATGTCTATGAGAGGCAATGAGAAGTCATCCTTTATAGTTTGGAAATGTCTTATTTAAGTCTCCAAATGAATCCACACATGTAAAAAGTCGCCAATATTTCTTAAGTGTAGGAACAATTTTGGCTACCCAATCTATTTGATGTACAAGATTTATGAATCCTACTTTAAATTGCTTGGTCATTTCCTTATTAATCTTGAGAAGTCATTTTGGTCTCATCCATCAGAGTTTTTGCTGTACCAGTTTTATGTCTGGGTTTGTTGGAATATAATTTTAGGTGATTTCTAAATTGATTCCAGGAATATCTTCATAGCACCAAACAAAGAGCTCTTGGAATTCTCTCAAAAGAGCCACGAGGTCGTCCCTTTCCTTCAAGGATCGGGTGGATCCAATTTAAATCAAGAAAGGTTTTTTTTTTTTTGGTTAACCAAATTAGTGGTTAAAGTTAATAGTTCCATAGGTTTAATTTTCCTTTCCAATTCTTTATTAATCTCATTTTCAAGTTCATAGGAATCATTTATGCGTAGAATTTCATTCTCATTGGATACACTAGAGTAAACCAAATCAAAATTCATAGTTTTATTGAAAAATGTTGAAAACTACGTTGAAATTCATGTTACAAGTAACATTTTTATTGATACTAGTAGATTCAATCCAAGTCCAAATGCTAGAGTGCCAATTACTAGGCATGATGAAAGAGTTAGTATCCTACCTTTGAAGTTTTAGCAACATAGTCATCAAATCTTGATCAATGAAATTTACTCAATCCACTTCCTTTAGGTCAGTCTTAGGTGCCTCTTCCAAGGTCAACTTCTCATAAAAATAAATCTCCATGTGAGGTACAAACTCACCTTTCTCATTCTTCCACATTTCCCAAAACCCGCAAGATGGGAAAGAATTCCCTTCCTTTATAAAGTTCCCATTAAGAGTGTAGCAATTCTTCATAGTTTGGGTTGTATCATCTTCATATCCTAGTCCATGATTGTTTAGCTGGGTCTTCAAATTATGGATTTTAGGGATCCTTTAGCCTTGTCTCCATAAACCTATACCAAGCATGTAACTCATCATCTTCATCATGTAGGTAACCTTACAACTACAAAAGGGTACTATAGGCGCAAGCGCCCGCGATGGGCTTTGGGTTTCCCCAAATCCGTGGGAAGTACACCTTGGCCTAGGATGGACCATGGTGGATAGTGTAAATGGAGTCACCACCTAAATTAGGTCTAAGAACTATATATATAGTGCCCTTGTGGAAAGACTGGTTATTACTAGAGCACATGTTCGGAATTTAAGTATAGGGATGGGAAGGTGTTAGGCACCCAACCCGTGGGTCGGCCTTCACTCACTATATTCCAAATCTTAATCTCATTAAAGGGATCCTTAACATGTTATTCTAAACGCAAACACACTCTAACATAGAGATGCATGTTCATATTCATATGCATGACTTACCTTCACTTACCTCACTACATCACAGCACCTATGCATCAATGCATGTTCATGGTATTCAATCAACAAAACCTAATCGAGATCTAAACAAATGAAATAAAACAAAACATGTCAAAACAGGTGAACAGAGACCAAAAGATATGAAAAACAAACTAAGTAAAGACTAAGCATGTAAAACAAATAAGCAGAAAACAAAGAGGAATGGATCTGGTCTTATGGGCATGAGTGTGCGTGTGCATAAATAGGGTATGCGTGCGCATCCTAATTGTATGCGTACGCACAATTCTAGTATGCGTACGCATGCATGAAGCACGTGCACGCCTACACGCCCAAAAACCTAAATCCAACAACACAGAACAAAAAACTAAGACCAAACAAGAAACTAACAACCTATCATGCTTATAATACAAACACAAAGCAAACCTAAACTAGCACAAACATATTAAAGCAAAAAAGCACATATATAAACAACAAAACAAAGAAAACTGAAGAGCCAAAGTTAGAACCTTTACCTCAACACAAGAACTCTCTAGAACTTGATTTGACCATTCCCTTCAGTCAATCTAATTAACAACAAAACCAGCAGGTTAGTAAGCTTTAGAACTCAAAGGCTAAGACCAAAATAGGTCCCAACCAAGTAAAACTTGACTTGAGTATGTTTTGTGAATAACTCTCTCTTTGATTCACTATTTTCTAGTGAATCTTGCGTTACTTTGCCTCTCTTTGAAAAAGTGTCTTTTATAGCTTTATATAGTGGTAAAATAGGGGTGTGAGGCGGCTCCCAGACGATGTGGGATTCGTTCCACACGAAATTATGTGCAAAAAGCTTTCCTTTCATAATTTCTGGAACTCTAGATGTGTGCGCATACTCGAGGTATGCGTGCGCATACCCTAAGTATGCCTATGCATGTTTTAAGTGTGCGTGTGCATACGTGTGTATATGTACACACACCTAGGGTTTCCAGCGGCCTTTCTTTTCCAAAAATAGTTTTATTCTTCCAAAAATAAATTTATTTTTCCATAAATAATTCCTCAAGCCAATTTTTAAGAGATTAGGCCCTAAATCAACCTTGGGTCTCAGAGTAATGTCGTCATTAAGGAACGGGGGCCCAAGTCGTAAGGGATACAAAATAAGGTGTCTACAAGTACTAGGTCAAAAAAAAATCTTCTTATCATAGTCAACCATGTTTACAAACTCAAACTCACTCATCTGAAGCTCCTTAACTTCCTGTTAGACATCACAGACAATGGCCAAGATGTCTCCATCTCTATGCATGGTTATAATCCATTGGGCCTTGTAAAAGGCATGTTGTATCATCTCCATCTTCTCATTCATCTCGATAGAATTGGTAAAAATCTTGTCCATCTTTCTACTCTACTTATAATTGGCCCAATCTTTCTCATCCCAATCCTTCACATATTCTTCCTCTTGTGGGGTTTCTTTCCCTTTCCTTCTTCTGGATAAGTAATTTATTCCCCATTTGCTCCAATATCTTCTTTTGTTTAGTTAACATCTAAGATATCTTTATAGCAAATGCTTCTCTTAAAGCTTCAATCATGTCTTCTAGTGTGCTGGTGTCTATTTTCTTAAGGCAACTTGAGGTAGGTGATTGGATCCAAGTAAAGTCAGGGATGTAGCAGCATGAACTTCACCAATGAGAGGATCTTGTGGAGGCAATAGAAAGGAGTGAGCAAAAGTAACCTCTCTAGAATCATTTATGCAAATAACAACAACAATGGAGAATCCTAGTCTTATGACTATGTCAAAGTTAATCTTTACCCAATCTATAAAAGGGGGCAACCAATTGGTGGAGATAAGGTACTTCAAGGAGGTTTAGGCTTTAAAATGCTCTTTGTAGGCTCTGTTGATTGTTCCAGCAACAATTCTTGGATCTGAGGATTGACCTACTGTAGACACTACATTTTGTACCCCTTACGACTCGGGCCCCCGTTCACCAATGATACTGAATTCTAAGACCCAAGGTTGGTTTAGGGCCTAATTAGAAGTTAAATTGACTTAAAAAATGTTAAAATGAAAAATATAACTTTTAATGAGTAAATAAATCTATTTTTGAAATATAAGATCAAAGGAAATCCTCGCTATTCGCACGCAAGAATCAGCCTGTGTACGCAGCTTTCTGCATGCGTACGCAGGCCCGATCTTACGCATGCATAGCGATTTCCAGAACGTTATACAAGGCAAGTTTTCTGCATTTATGTTGAGGTTTGGAACGAATCCCACATCGTCTGGGGATCGTTCCAAACCCCCTTTTTTCGCACTATAAAAAGCCTTACAGGTTATATTTTCAAAACACACAGAAATCCCACAGGAAAACACTAAGATTCACTAAAAATAGTGAATCAAAAAGGAGTTTTTCACAAAACACTCAAGTCAATTTTATTTTGATTAGGGCCTTTTCTGACCTTGATCTTCGAGTTTAATATTACTAATCACTTTCTTATTGGTTTGTGAATAGGTTTGACTGAGGGAAATAGTTAAAAATCAAGCTTGGAAAGCTTTTGTGTGAGGTATCTAGTCTAAACTTTTCTTTTTCCTTTCTTTCATTTTCTTCTTTTAAATCTTTTTGCTTGCTTTATTTGTTTGTTATAATATGTTTTAATATGCTTTTCTAGATTAGGGGTCTATTTGGGATCCGCTTATTTTGCTGAAACTGAAAACTTTTTGCTGAAAGTACTGTAGATAAAGGTAAAAGTTAACTGAAATAGTACAGTGAGACTCATGAATAGTACCAAAAAGTGCAGTGGGGCCCATAAATAGTAGCAAAAATAAGCTGAATAGTAAAATAAGTTAGCAAAAATAATTTTTACAAAACACACACTGCGTTTACATTTTTGTATGCTTAAAATGCATGTTAGGGTGTTAGATTTAGTATTTTAGGCTTGGTTGTGTTTTTAGGGCTTTATGGGCAAGAACATGTGTACGCATAATCTTGCCTGCACACGCAGGCTTATTCTTGCGTGTGCAAACCACTGCCTAGAAACCCTAATTTTTATTTTTTGTTTGTTTTTCTTTTGCTTTTACATGTTTGTTTTGATTAGCTTCTTTTCCATGTTTTTATGCTTTCAAAGTCTCTATTTCACATGTTTGTTTGCTTATTAGCTATCACATGTTAGAATTAGGGTTTATCTTGTGTTTGCTTTGTTTCAATGCCATGATCATGCATTCATATGCTCATGCATAATGCCACAGGTGTTGAGTTACTGTAAGGTAAGTAAAAGGTAAGTCATGTATTGGAAATGCTCATGCATCTGTGATATGGTACAGTCTTGCTTTGATGATAGAGATGAATATGCTTGTTTAATGTGTGATTTCATGTCTAAGAGTTTGGAATATATGTGATGATCTATGTTTGCTCGCCATGCCTACTTTGCTGCCTTGTTTTGTTGCTTCCTTGGTAAGATATGATGGAGTTTGTGATGGAGCATACTTATATGTATGATTAGAGTTTGTAATGTAATGAATGCCTTGATGCCATGATTAGATGAATGCTAGGGTCTTTGATGAAGTGATATGCATGATTAGATGTATGGTAGGCTTTGTTCGTAAGCATGCATGATTAGTGTGTGTGTGTGAGTTAGATAACAATTTTGAGTATGCCTTTAATAGGGTTAATACATAAGACACAATAACAGGAAGTTAACCTTAGGGTTGGGCAGTTTTAGGTACCTAACACCTTCCCAAGACCATACCTTAACTCCGAACCCATATCTCTAGTAGTAAGATCAAAAGGTCTTTCCTCGAAAAAACGCTATATATTTGGTTCCTAAGCCATTGCAAAAAACTAGGTGGTGACTCCATTAAAAACAACCCCTTGCGTCCACACCTACAAAATCTTTTTTTGTTTTGAGTTCTCTAAATATTATCAATAAGAATAGTAACTGATGGTGATCAACAAGTGTTCTTCGTCCATAGTGATTGTCCAATATTAATAACGTCCAGAACACCCTTCAGAAAGGTAAAAGAAGAAGTACACATCACGAACATACAACAAAGACTTACAAGCATATCACTGGTCGTCCATAAAAGATTCAATCGTCCAGATAAAGTACAGTCGTCCATACCATATTCAAGTATGGACGACCAACAAACACTTAGTAAAATTCTGAGTATTCTCTACAAACTTCAAATGGTTAGACCAGTAACCCACATCTCGGAACGTGGGGTGAATTCCCTGAAATTCGCTCCATTCTCCCCACTAAGTCCACACATCTCCCACAATGTCAGTGGTTCCTAACAAGTAGACTCACTCCCAACTCTCTATAAAAAGACTAAGCCTCATTCAATCAAGGTATGTTCTACTATTCACCCACTCACTATCCTTGTATTCTAGAGAGAAAACTAACTTAACCGTCGGAGGGTCCTTGGCCAGTTCACCCTGATCACCCTTGACAATCTTTTTCTTTCTCTTCAGGTCATCAAACCGTCGTTGTAGTCCAGAGCATTCAACCTACTAATTTTTGTGCATCATCAGTAACAAAGAAAGTAAATTTGTGACAATCCTTAGCTAGAATATTCAAGATATTAGAAGGGTTAATCAAGCACTTTAACATGTCCCTTTTGTATCCATGAGGCCAAATTTAGAAATATTTAGAGGCCAAGCAAATTGGGAGAAAGTGGTGATGGTAAAAGGGCACTGGATGATTAGGTTCTCTAGGGATTCTATTGGGTGTTTATAAAGAACACAATTGAGATCACTTTGTGGCCATCTCCTATTTAGAGCCTATTTTGTGGATAAAGCATCCCAAGAAATTTTCCATAAAAGTAGTTTGAATCTCTCATGCATCTTTAACTTCCAAAGATGCTTCCACTCTTGAGAAGTGAGAGGTGATGGTTGCTGAAATTTATCTAATTGGGATAGATGGTATGTTGATTTGACACTGAAAATACCTTGGCTATTGGGGGTTCCAAATGAGGAAGTCATGTTGGTCTGAGGGAGGGGGAGGGGGGGAAAGATATGAAAGATGCGGTGAACAGAGTCGCTGTCAAAGATATTAGTGAGAAGGTTAATGCCCCAGAGTGAATCTAATTAATTTAGTTTTTTAATTGAAAATTCAAATAATATAACGATGGATTTGTTAAGTAATTTTGAATATTATTTATGTGGTTGAAAAATAATACATGACAATGTTTGAAATAAATAAATATTACAATAGTTCAAAAGTGCTACGAAACCAAATACGAAAGATAGATTGATTGAATAATGCAAAATTTGCTTCTAGCGTTAGAATAAGGCAGTTAATAGTAAAGGTGCAGAAAAGTTTTCCTCACTCTTGCAGAGTTGCAGTCAAAACAGTTTACAAAATACTGTTTCGAACTTTAAAACTATGTCATAGTGTGACAAGGTAACAATGAACTCACTCTCTCTCTCTCTCTCTCTCTCTCTCTCTCTCTCCACAAAATTCATCGCACAAACAAAAACACACAACACGCTTACCTTTGCAATCTTGTGATAGAGACTAGTTTTTGAGAGAAAGGTAGGGTTGTGTCTACTTTGGTGGTGGATAATAAAATGGGTCCGGTTAATGTGTGCCTTAGGACACACATTAAGCCTTCTATTTTGAGAAATATTTTTTCGGAAACTGAAAAAGCTGTTAATACTTTTTCAATTCTCGAGAAATTTTTTTCCAAAAAAGAAAATTATTGTGTACTCTTAGAGCACACATTAGCAAAATCCTAATGTAGGCTTGTTGGAGATGCCTTTTGTAGATGCCTTTTGTAGGCTTGTTGGATAGTTTTGTTGTTACCTCTTACATAGTGGGTTGTGGGGTGATCATTCCAAAGTGAAGAAAGGGGGCCAACTTTCTAAGAATTCCTCCTTTTTGGATTAGCACTTGCATTGCATGTCCCCTTTTGAATGTAAGCAAGCTAGCTTTCTCATGTCTACACAAAAATAAAATAAAATCTCCTATTTCACATTTTTTTTAAAAACCCTGATTTGACAACTCCAAATAAAACCAATGTGCACTCATTTTAAGGGAAAAGACAAAGTCATCCCCAATAATTAGTAACATGTTCTTTGCTTATGAAGACATTTTTAAAACCAAGCTTCACAGCTCAAATCCATAAAAGTATTAGGATGTCCTTAGTTTTTCCCACTAGTTTCAGTAGCTGCCAAAATGTTAATGAAATTATTAAAAATTAAACCTATGTAGATGCCTATATATAAAATAGAATAAAAATAGCACGATTTTACATCCCATGTTTCAACCCAATATATATATACACAAGATGTCATATCGCATGTTTCATGTTTGCATGTGATGATCACCAGATGTGTACGTGGTCATCAGATGTTAGGCGCTCATGTTATTCCATGTTTGCATGTCGACAAAATGATCGGAATTTGCCTAATATTTTTATCTGGTCATGCATAATTATTAGAAGCCTTTCTTTTCTTTTCTTTTTTACTTCTTTTGTTTTATAACTTAGCCCAATGAAAGGGAAGAAAGGACGAGATTTGAACGAATATGTTGTCCTCATCAGGTGTGGTACTATCCACCTGCGCTCTGGGGAACTTTCATGTGGGTTGAACATTTAAGATTTGAGCAGTTTCCTTCTAAAAGCAATATTCTAACAAGGTTGAAATACATTTATTGTCCCTAAGGTTTACTTCTTAAGCACTTTCAATCCCAAAAGTTTCAAATGAGTGGTATTGATTTCTGAAGTTTAAAAAATAAGTGTTATCGATTATTAGGTTAATTTTCCTAGTTTTCTTACTTTTGTGTCTTACAAATAGCAATGGCGTGCATGGCGCTTTTTTTTTTCTTAAATTATATGGTCACATTTTCATTAAATAATTACACATCAGCATCTGATCCGGTTCTAATCCAACTCCATCATAAACCCAGCTTTCATTCAAAACATCCCCAAATCTTCCATATATATAAATAGAGGTAAAACTAAGAGAAAGTTCAATTAGAATCCAATTTTGCATTATGTGACTAAATTTATGTGGAGACCATACCATAATAATCCACTTAAGTTTGTGTCATATATCCACTTAAGTTTTTTTAATTTTTGTGTCAAATGAATTAATGAATGCAAAATACTAATAATTTAATATTAATGAACTATGAAATTTAAAAATAAAAATAAATAATAAAAAAAACCAATCACATATGCTCAATAAAAATCACCACACAACAAAGATCACCATACATTCTATCTTATTAAAAAATAGAAAAAAAAATGATCATAAGTAGTATTAAATTTAGGTAAGAATTTTAATATGTGACTAATTATGTTTACTTTTTCAAAAAAATAATTTGACTAATTATTTATATTTTTATGATAAAATTGTGTTTAATTTTAAATGCGTTTTTGCGTTTGCATAGATTACATGCTAGTATTTATAAAACAAGCCGATAGATGGTCTCCCAAATGCTCAATCTCCATGATAATTGAGGATAATTTAGCTACTAATATTGCAATGATGGTTGGTATGGAATGGGCTCAGAAGTGACCCAGAAGGAGAACATGAGTTGAAAAACTAAAAAGAAAGAGTTCCAAAAAAATAAAGAGGAAAAAGGCATACACCAGTAGATAAATACAGACTCTTAGGTAAGGAAAATAACAGAAAAAGTTAATGAAAATACCATTAATGATTATTTTTTAAATTTCAAAAATCAGTCGCGTTCATTTGAAATTTTAAAGACAAAAACATTTATTAGATAAATTTTGGAATCAACAATATATTTCGGCCTTCTAACAATGCTACACCATCCACAATTCACAACTTTTTCATTAAATTCATTTTGATTAAACCTAAACTTAGGGTCTGTTTGGATACCGCTTATTGCTGAAAACTGAAAATTGAAAACTGAAAACACTATATCAAAATAATTTTTAAATATGTGAATAGTGTCATGGGACCCAATTTTAAAGTTGTTTTTGCTAGAAAAAGTACTTGCGAGTCTCATAAATAATGCACGGGACCCACTGAAAAAAACGCATCCGCTGAAAAACGCACTTCCCAAACTCACACTTAAAAGAACTAAATATGGGACCAAAGTTTGTACTTTTTGATCCACTAATTTATAATTTGTTTTCTTTTCTTCTTGTTAGTATATCATGATTAATTAATTATTAGAACTAAAATAATCTAATTGGCCTTATATTTATATGTTAATTCTTCTTTTTCTGTGAAAAACAATTTGTATTTAATTTTATGAGTTAAGAGTAAAATTCATGGTCAGCACTAATAAGGAGAAGGGTTTACAGTGAAAATGTTAAAGAAATTGGGTCAGACTGGGTAGCCCAATCAACAGAGGTCATTGTTAGTTCGTCTCTGAGAACATAAGCACGCTTGTTTGGTTCGATTTCGACCAAAGTACACATGCATAGGAAATTACGAATTCAGAGAAAAAATAGATAGATAGAGTTAAAAAGCAACAGAAGCAACGCACTCCACACTTTTGCATGTCACCATACCCTAAATATTCCATTCTTTTCTATTCTTTTTTTTTTTTTTTAATTTCTTCTTCTTCACTGCTTCCCACTCACCATCATCACTAAAACCTCATCATCATTTCCAACTCTTTATTTTTAATCTTTCTTATATATATTCATATTTGTTTATACTCTCCTTTTACTACTTGGCCGGCTGGTTCTTAAAGATAGCTTTCTTTAGACAACCTACCACTTTCTTCCTTTTTATCATTATTTTGATACAAGCTGTGATTATTAGTTTTACTACCTAAAGAGTACTTGCAATTACACTCATATTGACTTGGAGATCACCTTTTGCGCTTTCTTTTTCTTCCTTTTCCACTACTCTCTCTCAGCCAGTTAGGTTTGGGTCTCAAATGGGTACGACTGAAGTCACCCATATCCAGCCCACTTACAAGATATGTTTGCATGAGATATATCTAATCGGATATTTCAATGATTATCATGCTATGCTAATTATATATGAAAACACTGTGCAATAACAGTGGAAAAATCTTTAATCTATCATCTCAACCCTATATTTTCTGAGTTTATCTCAAGTCCTCCATGCTTCCACATATTTGAATAGTTGGTGTTCACTGTTTGTATATTTCCAGTCCCTTTCAACATTAACAAAACAATAATGATCTTCAGACATTACAACTAGCATGTATTGTTTTTCAAATTTTTCTTATAGTTGCAAATATTCAAAAGGCAAAAATTTTACGTAAATATTTAATTTATACTCAACTATACTTGGCCTAACCTTCTAGTACTCTTCCTTTTACTGCTGCCACCTGTATTCACATTAATTTCACTAAATCCAGCCAAAAACCACCAAAAAAATAATGAATATGGATTCAAACCATTATAAAAATTTCACATTGATATAAAAATACAGCATCAAACTTAATCTCATTCATATTCGAATTATATTATATATATGTACCATGAAAAACACAAAATAAAAGGCAATATTATAAGTATTGAAATCACTTTTGCATGTTAAGTGGCCTTGGAAGGCAATCAAACCTTTTTTGTCTTTCCTTCCGTCTCACTCCTAGTAGTTAATGGTTTTCATGTCCGATAGGGCATCTTTTGTGAATGCTCAAATATGTTAATGATTACCATATATCAATTATTATTACTTAAAAGTAAACAATGATTTTCTAGAGATAGAACCATATCACAGTTAATGAGTTAAAAACTGTCAATGTGAATAACTACACACTGATACACTAAAGAAAGAGAGAGAGAAACACAAAAAGGAAAAGTTATATATTTGAATAGATACAAAACTTGCGTGGTGGTTTTTTTAACAGTGAACGCATTCCTTAGTGGATGTCTACATGTATCAATGAAAGTAAATTAATTCATTGAGTTTACATAGAATTTTAAACAGTCCTTATATCTCATATCAATTTGATATGAGTTCAATGAGTTGAATATTTGTCGCCAAAAGCAATTGTTCAATGTTCATAACCCATGAGGTTTTCCTGATATCCTTTGAGTATGACCAATATCTCTCCCAAAATTTAGTGTTACGTAATCACCACATCTCTGCAGTGATCAGAAACCAAATTCTACTGCCTTACTTAACCCACCTGCAGCTTCACGACGTGTTGTCAAATTATATTGGTCATTACATTAAAAAACAATAAATAAATAAAAAGAGGACAAAAAACAATATTGTAAGTTCCGTTTATCATTATCCCTATATTTATATAGGGTCTCATTCTTATTTATCCATGCTCCATTATAAGATGGTTCTTATGGTTCATTTGTTGCAACTTATTTTAGCTTATTCAGTTTATTTGTCTTATTAAAATTTTATTATTTAGGTATAACAATATTTTTGTCCAACTTATTTTTAAACTTAATTAATCAATGAAATTCTCTCAAACAAGTACAGAGTACAATTTTAAAAAAAATTATATAAATTAATTAATTAAAAAAAAAACTTAAACATGTATAATTTTTTTTATAAAAAAAATCTTATACATATGATATGAAATGGCAAAGTATGTAGCTAGAGTTATAATACCTTAAATCCCAATAAATTTTCTTCTCAAAAAAATTCCAATAAATTTTTTAATAAATAAAATTATTTTTAAAGTATATTGTTTCTATAATAACGTATGGTTATTTAAATTTATTTCAATAGAATTACAATCTCATTAGCGATAAGTTGTATATGCCAATGAATTAGACAATCATAAAATCATGATGGATACCATTATCTTAACAACTATTTGAAGTAATAAAAGGAAAAAAAATAATAGTTTTAGTCCTTACACTTTATAGCTTGTAATTTAAATAAAGATAATTAACTTTTTAATTATTATTTATTTTTGTATTTGTATTATACCTAAATATTGTTATTTAAAGATAGGTTTAAAATATATTTAAAAAATCAATATATTTACACAATTTTGAAGTTTAAGAATTTTTTTTTTTTTTCTTTTTATAGAATACATATTAAGGTTATAAAATACTTAACTTACATTTTAAATTGTTTTGAAGTACTCTTTCATATGGTCTATATATGGTCGGAATATCATATAGAAGAAGAAGAAAAAATAATAATAATAACAAAAGGGTGCACTTTCTAACAATGGCACTAACCACCCTAGGGTCATTATTACCTCCCCATTAGGGTTGTTTTTGTAGTATGTGTATCTATTATTACATCTAGGCGCACTCAATCTTCATATATACCATCTGTTACACCGCACATAATAATCTAACAATTATTATTATTATGATTATTTAATATTCATTTGTAAACACTTTTTAAGAGATTTTAAGTGGGTAATTGGTGATTTTGAAGGAAGAGATTTTACTTTTTTGACATTTAGTGAGCATTGTCCATTCATCTATTAGATGCTAAAAAGCCTTTTTCCACGTAAACGCTAATTGACATTTATGCAGAAAGTGATCATTAAAGTGCTCTTCAACCATTCCACACTTGTATATACCAACAACCAATAATAACCTAGTTAACAACGTCTATCGTTTTGTGATTTTTACTTTTTAGAGTTAAATTGTAATTTGAGTCCCTACTACTACTACGTAGCACTATAATAAAAAAATATTTTTCTAATTATTCATTGGTCTTGGACCTTCGAGGTCCAAACCTTCTGTGGCAAATTTCAAACGAAACAAAAATAGATAGAGACCAATCTAGTTGCCTAGAGTTGCGTGCTATACTCCGTTAATAGTCAGCCTCGAAAACATGGGAGACTCGCTGATTTCCGAGCATTTGGAATAACAATGATGATCAAAAGACATAACAGCAAATGCGCATGATACAGAGGAAGGAGGGCAATGGGCAGTGGTGCTACGCATATCAAATTTTCACAAATAATTTAACAACTTAATGGATATCTTAGCCAATTGTTAATAAACCATATTAAAAAAAAAAATTTGACATCATTTTCATGAGAAATGATTATTTTATCATTTTCTCTTAAAATATTCTAAAAAAAGCTCATAAACTATTGTCTTTAGGCATTTTTTAACATTTCTCTTAATGAAAAATATAAAAAAAAATTAAAAAAAAAATCAATTACTTTTTTTCTTCTTTTATAAAAATTTTCTAAAAATATTTCATAGAAGAATCCTATTAAAGCATCTGATACCATTTTCATTTATAATAAACTCTAATGGTAAGTTATTATTGGTTTTTATTTAAGTGTGCATTTGGCATCAGTTTATTTAACATTTTGTTGATTGTTCTTATCGAAAGCATACTAAAATATACCTATATTTTGAAAAAAATGAGAAAAAATATGGTTTTATAAAGTTAGTAAAAAGCTAACCAAAAAAAAATTGAATACAAACAGTAAAGTCTATTACTATCGTTATTTTTTTATATATTATTAGCAATTTGTCATTTAATTTTTGTTGTTAAAATATTATAAGCGTATTTTTTTTGATAAATTCAATTCGATGGCTGAGGCTCATGATAACGGCGTAAAGCCTCGAAATTCCCGACAAGGGATGGCCATAAAATTCCACGCTTTGCATGGACGTGCGTGGGCTGGGCCTGTTATGGGCCCCACTTTCCTGACTGCGCGTGCAAAGCCGGACTTCATGGGGGGCTCTCCTGTGGGCCCATTCTCAACACGTACTCTTTCTCTTTCTCTTTCTCTTTCTCTTTCGCTGTGCGTCTCTAATTTTCTATTACCACCACCATCATTATGATCAATTTATTTTACTAATCCCACATTGCCTTCAATTTTTCAAGTATTGAACATGTCCTTTGTGGCTTCGATTCCTGTTTTCTAATTATTTAATTGTGTCATTATGTATAAGTTAAATAAAGCTTTTATCCTGTTCTCTACTTTTTGTTTATAATTTGCACTAAAGTTGTACAATGAAAATTTATTTTTGTTTCTTTCTCGAAATCTTTTTTTTTTTTTTAAATTCTATATGGGTCCCTTTTTTCTCATTGAAAAATGTTGCTCGTGAAATATATAAATTCAGCTACTTGTACCTTCTTCTTTTTTTTTGGGGGGGGTGTTCTTTTCCAAGTTGAAACATGGATGGGCATGTCATGGTTGAGTCACGTCGACGTTTGATTAGTCATCAAAAGTAAAAAATGTAGTAATGAGAATGTGAATCTTGCCAGTGCCAATGACTCCCCACTTATAAGATAAGATGGATAGCTTTATATTTTGTAAGTTGTAATACGACTGCTAAGATCTTGACAGGATGGCTCATCTTTGGTAAGGTCAACTAAACAAAAGGAAACCATGAGCACATCGTACACGAATGGTAGGTTGGATAAATTTATCTATGACTATATACGATGTTTTAGTGTGAACCATAACCATATTTGGGTTGGATATAACAACTTTTTTTCTTAGTTTTTAGTCATTTACAAGGAAGCTATGACCCCTCTCAAATAAATGAAATAAAATAAAATAAAAAATATTTAAAGATATGAGATTTTAAATTTCGACAATAAATTTAGACTTGGGTGCCCTCCAAAATTTAAAGCTGGCCTAAAAAGTTCCAAAAATAAAATGGTTTATATAACCCCTTCCTATTGTGTGGGGTTACCCTTCATCCACCAAAGTAGGCCCAGAGAGAGCGGGCCTAAGGCAATTACCCGCCAAACTAGACCGAGGAAGTCGACTAAGAGTTTGTTGATCGGAGAATCCCTATGGCATGAGTCCCGAGCAAGCCGATATCACCTCGGGCGCACCCTCAAACTTCCCAAGGAGGTAACGGTCGAATGAGATAGAGTAAGATTGAATAGAGAAGATATTGGGAAAGCAAAAAAAGCGTTGTCATCTCTGCATTAATTGATCTCACCTACATATAACCACTAGCATTAAATGCTTAATGATGTCCTTAGGAACAACAAAGCAATGTTAGGCTTACTCGTTGTTTGCAAGCCTAACGATGGCATACTTGATTTGACAAAGACCCACTATCTCGCCCATACCTAGGAGTGTTCACCAAATCGTAAAAATTGCACCAAAACTACCTGCAAAATGGCATAACCGCACTGCACCGCAAGTAACAATGCATCGCACCGCATGTTGCAATACAGTTTGCGATTTTATAATAAGAAAATTGCACAAACCGCACTGCACCATACCCTCTCTATATATTAATATATTTATTTTTTTAATATTAATATATTATTAATAGTTTAATAACCCTAGTTTTCAACCAAAAAAAAAATTAATAACCCTAATAAGTGTTGATTAGGAAAACCAGCCCAAAATAAAGAAAAACTAGCTCAATAGTTTAAAACTTGGCCTAAAATAATGGGAGAAATTAGTTTTGTGCTAGGCAAGAAAAGCTCAAAATTTGAAAATATACCGGCTTCAAACTATATCTTATACACCGTACCGCACATGTGATCGCAAAAATGAGGTACGTTGCGGTTATGATTTGGACTAAACTCTAAACCACACCGCACCGCACCGCACATGTGACCGTAAAAATGAGGTGTGGTGCTGTTATGATTTTAGCTAAACCACACCGCATAGTGCAGTGCTAAAAATGGCCCAAAACCGCACCACGAACACCCCTACCATACCTGCTTAGGATTTCAAACCTTCATTTCCTATAAATATCAGGGCCAAAGAAACACTTGGGGGGGGGGGGTAAGGAGGAGAGAAAGTGAAGGAAAAAAAAATAGTAGAATGCTTAAGAGAGTAGAAATACAAGTGAAGGAAAGGGAATCGAGGCCAAAGAAACACTTTTTGGGGGGGTGGGTAAGGAGGAGAGAAAGTGAAGGGAAAAAAAAAGTAGAATGCTTAAGAGAGTAGAAACACAAGTGAAGGAAAGGGAATCTCTTCGGAATTCTAAAGGCCTGTTTGGTTTAGACATGACTCAGTTTTCATAACTCAGTATTCATAACTTATAACTCAAACTTAAAACCCATAACTTATAACCCAAACCCCACTATCACTCAAAAACTCCGAAATTTTTGTTTGGTAACAAAATCCAGTCACATATCTCAACTTTTAAGTCCACTTTTTGCCAAAATGGTGGAGCCCACCGATCAGTCTTTTTCAACTGTCTTCTTCCCTTACCATGTAACTCTTCACGAAGAACATGAAACCCACACCCAAACCCAATTTCATCACCATCACCAACGACAAACCCAAATTCCACTACCATCAACACCAACAATAGCCACACAAAAAAATCCAAAAGAATGCACAGGAAACACACAACCACAACCAAAAATCCAAACCCACCAACAACCCTCAACCACAACCACAACCTCCCACAAAAAATCCAAACGAATGAAGTAACCTCCCCCACAGCCCAAGCCTCAACAACCACAACCAAAAATCCAAACCCACCAACACACAAATGCACAGGAAACCCAAACCACAAACATAGCAAACCCAAACTCAAAATCCTTAGATCGGAGAACCAAATCACGAAATTAGACACAGAGATGAACCGATCTGGCAAAAGGGATGAGAGAGAGAAAAAACGACTGAGAGAGAAACCGATCTGGCAAAGGGAGGAAAGAGAGAGAGAGACAAAGAGAGACAGACAGAGAGAGAGAAAATGAAGGCTCGATCTGGGCTGAGCTTGAACTGATCTCACGGTGGCTCGTGGTGGTGGCTAGTAATGGCAACGACTGAAGTGGTGGTGGTGGCTTGTGGAGGAGCAATGAAGGTTCAGTGAGAAGAGAAATCTGGGTAAACGAAAATAAATGAAGAAGGAGAAGAGACAAAGAGCAGAACAGGATGGAGTGAGAATGCCAAACTAATTTTGGAGAGAGAACTTATGTGATGGGACAAGTCATACGGGTGGGTCCCATTATTTGCTTAATTCTACAAAAATGCCACTGAAACTCAATTCTCAAAAGCTGAAAATATCAAAAATTTGTTTTCAGTTTTCATAACTCAAACTCATTTTTTTTAGTATTGAGTTATGGAAATTGAGTTAAGAAACTGATCCAAACAAACAAAGTTGGTGTGAGGCCTATAAAATTTGAAAAATGAGTGATGAAAACTGAAAATTGAGTAATGAAAACCCATAAACCAAGCACCCTAGCCTCGAGCTTTTCTCGAACGCTACTTCTATAACAAGAGAAATAAATTCATTGTGTTGAGTTAAATCTATAATTATCGTTTTGACCCACTACACCTATGGTTGGCGGCCCATCCCAAATTTATTATAATATAAAATAAAAAATAATAATAAAAACTTTCATGTAACGAATTGTTAGACTATACCTAAAATGATCATGTGTTTGGCACTTTTACTATTTGTTTGTTTGGGGATTCAAAGTGAAATGTGTGAAACTTTCATGTTTCCATGTTGCTACTCGACTATACCTAAATGTTTCATTTAGGTTATTTTAAAATAAATTATTTGGCAAACCATGAGAAGGAATATTAGACATATTATAAAATATGATGTTGGGCGATTCATATATACTAAATAGTTTCAAATATTTGTTTATATATATATATATATATTTATTTATTTATTTGTTTGTTTGTTTGTTTATTTTTACTTGAAGACATTAATCATTTTTTTTAGCTAGAAGAATATTAAATATATAATGATATAATAAATATTTTTTTTTTTTTTTGTACATGATGGGAAAACCAGTTACAAATTACAATCTATGACTGATCCAGCCATTAAAATTATCAAAACTAAGCTTCATAACAAAACAAAAGATGATTTTTTAACACTCTTTGATTTATACATTGAAAGGGAACTGCTGCAAAATTTATTATAGAATCAATAATAGATGATTTTTGAGATTTAAAATAATGTTGAATCCTATCAATAAGCGTTAACTCAACTAACACCTCATCCCCTTGCAAGTGATAGGTGGATGGTAAGGTTGTTATTCAAAACTACTATGCCTCACAAACTAATCTCGTTTGAAATAAGAAATCCAATGAAGAATTTTAAACAATCCCCAAAAAAAAAAAACCAAAATTACCATGTCAATAAATCAATTATACAAAGAACTCCAAGATTTGTATCTGGAAAACCCTTTCTTCTTGAAGAGAAAAAACATAAAACCAACTCGAATGAATTTACTATAGTAAAATCAGTTACAATATCTTCTCAATTTTATGTGTGAAAATTGAATCCACAACAAATACAATAATATCAAACCTCTAGAAATTAACACAACCTCATTTGTTATTTTCAATCACTTGGGATACTATAACTCTTCTTGGTAGTACCAAAAGAACTCCTCCCTAGAGAAAAACTGAATTTTCTTAGCATTGTGTGTCTCACGGTTAAAGAAAAAACCTTATTACTTTTCTTTACTCTCAGACATGCCACAATGTATTATTTTTTTCTTCTCAGTAATGGTACAATAATCAAATTCTCATGCATTTTCCTTGATTTGTGGGTTAAACAAAAAGCCAAAACTTGTCTTTTTTTCTTGCACTACCTCAAAAGCAAAAATCTTTTCTTTTCTTTTTTGTTTTTTACCCTATGTCTTGGTTTCATGCTCAATCTCTCACTCTTCATGTGCCACCTTTTAAGCAAAAATCTCTTTTAGTTCACTTGATATCACATTTTATTGTTTCTCTCCTTGTGTTATTTCCCAAGCAAAAATCTATATTTTCCTCTCTTGATTTAAGGCTCAAATTTATGATTCTTCTCCTACCCTCATAGGGAAATCCTTGGGCCAAAACTATTAATGTAGAACTATCTATATATAATATTTGAGTTCTTATACGTGGACAAGGATTGTATCACTTCTTTGACAAGGAAAAGATTTTTTTTTTTTTTTTCTCCCACACCAAGGAAACCTAAAAATAACCAAGTTAATTTTTTCACGTTAATCAAGAAAACCCAAATAGCTAACCAAGGCACGATAGGAATCTGCAGTAGTTTTCCAACAATCAAGTTTATACGTAACTTTAGTATTAAAAAAAATAAAAATAAAAAGGTTTATGACTAACTTGAGATCTAAATCACATACAAAAATAACATTTTTCTTAGAATTTTTGGGTATACATCTATGAGTGGAAGTCCCAAATAAAAAATAAGTTGAGGAATTAACTTAACCTAATTCGGCCCAAATCCATAGGTTTAAGCTAATAGGTTAAATGGTGTCCCGATGTGTTATATTAATACCTCAATTGAAGTCTCTCCAATGTGTTATTTTCTCAAAAAGTAGTATTAGTACTAATTGTGATGTGTGGCAAGGTTATTACTTAAAGTCTTTTTCACAGTCGTAGTAGGGATAGGATGGCAAGGTTACCAAGGTCTCTTTTGCAATTAAAGCAGGATAGGGTGTGTGTACTTGACACCAGCACATTTATATGCATCGCACAAGGCAAAGACCATAAAACCCACACAACTGATCCTGAAAAAAGGCTCAACAAATTTAGTATTGTCAATAATACAAAATCAAAAAAAGAACATGATCCCCATGGATGGCATACAAAAGGCTTCCCATGGATGATGCACAAAATAAGGGAAAAGCCCATAGGTAAGGGGAAGGTTCCTTAGCCCAAAAGGGGAGAGATCTCAAAACTCACATAAAAGCAATAGCTCAAACATGAGAGTGAGATTGTTGAGTACACACATCAAAAGTCCCAAATATAAAGACGTAAAGAATTTGAGAAATTAATATAATACAATTGGGTGAAAATGCACAAATTAAGTTTTTGAGATATGTAATGTTACTATATACTATATTAAGGTAGCAATGTTTGAGTCACCCCAGTACCTAAACCTGTCTCTTTTTTTTCTTTTTCTTTTTTTCTCTAGAGGGATATAGCAAACTACGTGTAAACCTAAGAGAATAAAAAAACATTTGGAATGGCCAAAGCTTTGTTCAACCAATTATTTTCTGCATTTGAAAGTTTGAAACTCTTTTTTAATTCATCAGAGAAGCCCAAAGATGATCATTACCTCAAACAGGTTTTGTTTAAAATGTCCAGTCGTGGAATATTGTTGACCATTAAGCTAAAAATTATAAGTTACGAACTGGACTCCTAGAAATACAATTACCCAAAATAATAATAAATAAAAACTATGCAAAGTAGATGTGACAATTAGCAAACATCATTTTCATGATCTATTTTGATGGTACGGGTTATACTTATACATTGGCTTAAGACACTTCCCTGAAGAGATCAAAGTGAAATTCATTTGAAGGTTGACTTTGATCAACTAGCTTTCTTCAGGCTTAGTTCATCTGAATTCAAGCAAACTCAATCTTAATCAAGCTTGATTGACCTAACTTAATATTGAAATCTCATGAATATCAAGACTTTCAAGCTAATTTCACGCCTCAAGATCTTGTTAGTTACGTGTCATAATTGTTTCCGTAGCAACTATGAATTTCTCTTTGAAAACGGATTCAGGTCCGATGAATTTCGTACTTTAAGTTTCACAAGTTATATTCAAGTCCGATGAATTTTGTATGTTAAGTTATATTCTAGCTCCTAACAATTTAACAGCTGCTAGCTGAAAATTGACCAACATTAAGAGAATTTTGAATACTACTTAGGATGAGTTTGGTTCAGCTTTTTTAAACTGGGCTTTTTGAAAAAGTTGGGTTTTTAAAAAGTGTGGTATGAAAAAGTGCTTTATAAAAAAGCTAAATGTTTGGTAAAAACTGTTAAAAAATGTTTTCTGAAAAAACTGAGTGTTTGGCTAGTACTTATAAAAGTGGCAGCTTGAGTGGTAAATTACCAAAAATGACAATGTATATATAAAGTATTGTGAAAGTATTGTGAAAATACTTTTCTAAAAAATTATTCTAAAAAGAACTTTCAAAGTTTCTAAAAAAATTATTTTTTTCTCACCAATATTAACTAATAATAACCTACCACTTAAGATTTATTGTGAAAATATTGTGATAGCATTTCTCAATTTTAATTTCTCATTCTTTATTTTATTTTTCCCTTATTTCTTTACTCTCTTTTTTTCATCCATATTTCCTTCTCTCTTTTTCCCCCCTCTTTTTTTCTCCTCCACACACGTACCCTTCTCTTTTCTTTTTTTTCCTTCTTTCCCCTTTTTTCCCTACCACTTCCTTCACACTCCAGAACATTCCACACTCCGCAGAGCTCTCTTTCTTCCTCTTTCTTTTTTTATTTTCCTTCTTCCTTTCTCCCTTTTCTCTTGCCACTTCGTTTGCAAGTTTCTTCCCCTCTATCCCATCAAAACACACAAACTTAAAGGTCACACACAACCACACCATTTGATTCTGATCGGTTTAGAGAGGGCAAATCAGTAGAAATGGGTCAAATCAGTTTTTTTTTTTTTTTTTTGGTTCTGATTTCATTATTGGGCAAGAGAGACTTTTACCATGAAGAGGCTTGTAGCAGCATGGAGAGGGCAGAGCAAAGAGATGAGAGGACGGCGTGAGTGAGCTTTAGAGAGGGCAAAGGGCAGAGCAAAGAGATAAGGGAGATTGGCGTGAGTGTTATCTTTTGATTTATCAAAGGGTAAAGTTAGATTTTCAATAAAATGTGAAGGGCAATTTGGTAAATGCACACAGAGTCCAACGGTAGGATTTATCAACGCGCACGAGCTTTTCCAAAATGCTCTGAACAGCTCCATTGGCAGAACACGCATTCTCTTCACATTTTCAAAACGCAACTTTTTCTAAAAAGTTGTTTTTAGACATCGCCAAACGCACATATTATATTTATGGTTTCAAAAAGTGCTTTTTGATTTGGGAAAACTGAAACAAACAGGCACTTAACAAGTATCCCTACTTAATTTATTTTAGATGATAAATGATTTAAATTATTAACTCATACAATTTGCATTAAATAAAGGTTCACTAAGGACACAAATTAAGTAATACTAAAATGCTTAATTATGAGCTACAAAGCCTACTATGCACTTATCAATGATTCATTAGTTAACATACATATTCAAGGTGAATGTGTAATTTTTTTTTTTTATATATTTGTATACAATTTGACTTTGTTTTTTAAAATAAAAAATAAAAATAAAAATCATTAAATTGAGTGTTTTATTTTTGAAAAATTAAATTGAGTGTTAAATGTATCTTAGCTTAGTTAGGACAATATTCTTTTTTATGTTAGAGGAGTGTGTCTGATTCATCAACATTGATTGCACTCCTTTCTCCCAAATGATTAGACCATGTTTAACCCATGAACATATTTTTAATAGTAGATCCATGTTTTTCATTGCTTGAGAGAGAGAGAGAGAGAGAGAGAGAGAGAGAGAGAGAGAGAGAGAGAGAGAGAAAGAGAGAGAGGCATGGATGTGTGTTATGAGTATTAATGGTACATGGATACCCTACTAACATAAGTTAGGACTATTAATGAGTAATGCTACATGCACAACATTTTCACAACACAAAATGTGATACATGTCCTTAAAATTGATTTTATCAAGATTTAATGTTATAATGACTTCTACCATTATGACACTCATTAATAAAATTGATAAAATATTTCTAAAAGAGATTTAAAAATTTAATAATAGAATATTAAATTTCATATTAACTTGTGCTCTTAAGAGCTTTCTTTTTTTTCTTTTTTTCTTTTTTTGAGAAGGTTCTTAAGAACTTTCAAATGGAAAATTGTAGAAAACTCTAAGAATACCATAAATACATACTTTTTCCTCTCACATGAATAAGGAGGGAGGTGTTCAGCCAAAAAAGAAAAGGAGGGAGTATGTATATATTGTACTCCTAGAGTATTCTATACCTACCCTTTTAAAATTATCTCAACACACTAAACTTTTTCCAAATTTTGGTTAACAAACCCATTTTTTCATCTCTTGAATAAACATCTTATATTGTGTTAGGATTTTTGGTGTTGAGTAACATGACAATTTATTTGTAATTTTGGGCACTGTTACCATTGTTTTATGTATGGGTGTGATCAAGGTTGAAGGCTGAACTTTTGTTCGCTGAAGACCTCAATTGAGCAAGAAGTCATGAAGGTTGACTAGGTTTTGGGTAGAAATTTTTGTTAGAGGCTCACCTGACCATTGGTCGAGCGAACCTATTATGGAAACCACTAACTTGGTTTTACACGGGATTTTCTATAGCCTTCCATGCAACCTCAAAACCACATACCTATGTAAACCAAAATTAAAACCCTAATTAGAAGAGAGGAAGACAGTTGCACTTCAAAAGAAAAACAGAGAGAGAAAGAGAGAGAATGCTTGCCTTTCATCAACTCTTCGTTGAATATCCTTGAGACTTTATAGTTCCAAACAACTAATCACCATAGTGTGTTGGATGTGCTTTTGAAACAACAGAGACTACATTAAATCTGAGTCTTGGAATAGTAGAGAGATTGGTTTGCAAGTGGCATATCGACTTGCATAGTAGATAACTTAAAAGGCACAAGATAGAAGTCAACAATTGCTAACACCAGCTTGGAAGGCTTGGGTACAATGTCCAGTTAATTGTACGGGAAGTCTTGTGAATATAGTCTAAATCATAACAACCTTCTATAGTGAATTTGTTGTTTAGGATTATCCCTGGAATTAATGTTTTTATTATTTTGGGTTTTCACGCTGTGAACATATACTGTGTGTGTGTGTTCGTTCTTTACCTTGTTGAATAACATTATCCATCTTGATCATTGTGCTTAAATATTGATTAATTAATTACCTAGTTAGCATTTGAATTAATTGGTTAAATTTTGGTAGTTAAGTTGTGTAGAAGTATAAACGTAACTCTTAGATTGCCTTCATGTTAATGCTTGAAGCCACAAGGTCAAGAACCATGACCCGGTATTCAAAGGATTTAATTAAGCCTTGGTTTGAGCTTGGCAATGATGGCTACGCTCAAGCTAGTGTTGTAAGTGATGAGGTCACGGTTTTGGTGGAGAGGGAAGAGGAGACGTCGTGGTCGAATTCAGCAGTAATGTAATAGTAGGAGGAGGTATCGATAACTTCAATTCTGATGTTAAGAGAGTACGTGAAGGTCAGAGATAATAGTGTTAGGGCACACCAAATGAGTTAGCTCTAGCTATGATTTTGAGGGGCAAGTTGTGGGAGTGTAGGAGGAGAGTGAGATGTAAAATAATTTTAGGGTTTTTACATCTATACAACTTGTTGCTCGTTGGTAATAAATAATTAAATATATATAAATAATAAAAATAATATTTAAATAGAATAGAAAAAATAATAGTAATAAAGAGGGGGGGGGGGGTTTGTTAGAAGTGAATTCAAACGATATGTAGCTAAAATAGAAAAATGACTTTCTAGTAAATATTTAACAAGAAGCATATTGAGTTCATTGTGAATGCTTTTAGGAGCCTCGACTCATTAACAATATCTTTTGTTTCTTCTTTCTTTTTCTTTTCTTTTTTTTTGTTCTTTTTTTTTTTGTTTTTTTTTTACCTTCCGTTTCTTTTCTTCTTCTTTTTTCAGTCATTATATTTTATAACAAAAATTTATAACATTTCACCATATCCTCGTATTTTTCTATTATCTCACACATGCGTCATTAAAAAAATTAAATTGTAGTTATGGTATGCTGGTAGGTAAATTAAGGAGGGGTGTGAAATTACAGTGAATTTTCATCATGAGTTGATTTGTAACCCTAGCTTTATATATATAATAGGATTTTAATACATATCATCAACTTTATAATAATTGCTCCTTATCATCAGATCAAAACACTAATTAATGTAACAAAATATGTCTTTTACTATCCTCTCTTGTTCACACTTCCGGTTTAATGCAAGGTTCAATTTGGTGCTTTCTAGTACTCGCAAACTTATATGAAAAGACAAATTTAATTTATAGTTGTTTGTTAATTTGGTCCACCAACTATTACTTGTATTAATTCTTTCCCCACTAACAAAATCAAGGCAATTTCAACTTTTCCTTTGGTTTATGTTAAAATTCTTAGCAATATTATCTTACTTAACAAATGAAGCACATCGTTATGTCCACATTTATTAACACTATTTATTATTATTATTATTATTATTATTATTATTATTATTATTCAATAGAAAAGATAGGATTCAAACTCAATTTCTTTTCAAATGGGAGAACATGTAATGCCACTAAGTTACAACATTCTTAGGTATTACTACTAAAGTTTGATAATTGTAACTTGATTTTGAAACTTGGGGACAATATTGTCACAATTAACAGTTGGGATATCAAATCAAAGTTTGTCCGGTAATTAGAGGGCCAAATTAATAATTTAACATAAATCTATTTTATTATTTTGCACTTGAATGTCCTTTTTGGGCCAGGAAACAACATAAAAAACAAATGGGGCCATAATGAATGAATGGTCAAGCACTGAATCATCTGCATGGATTTCATTTTATGATTGCATGCATTTACATCAGAGAAGCACGATTGATATTTGACCCGAGAAAGAGAGAGAGACAGCCGAGGAGCCCACCGCCAATCCTTTGGAAGATTGTTATCCGCCCATCTCTGTATTTGGGAAAAGTCTGTATAATCAAGCACAAAAAAGAGTAGAATCAAGATAATGTCAGCTTTAAATTTATCTAAAATTGCAATTATTTTTTGGGCTTTTTCTTCCTCTGAACATTCCTCTTTGTCCGTGATGTTAGGCTTACAAGCGTTAAACTTAAACATGTATGGCAATCAGTCATCAACTAATGACAGGCTTCCTAAACCTGGACTACTCGTTAAAGAGAGAACCAAATAAGCTTATGGTGATACATGCTAGATAATATTATCATCAATTTCTATGATGTACAAACATATAATGAGTACTCTCTCAAAGAATATATTTAGAATATTGTAAAGGATAAATGTGAATGTAAAGAGTTTCATCCAAAATTTTGGTCCAAATATTATCTCAAGAAAAACAATATGATTATGTTAATTTCTTTTTGATATGGTTATGTAAAATTTGATGAGTAGAAAATATATAAAAGTTTAATATGAATAATTAATTTATTATAAAGAAATATTCTATAAACCTTTTTGATTGAGTGTATAGTTTTTTTTTTTTTTTGTCCCTTCAGTTAAAATAATTGAATATAGAAATTATTTTAAAAGCACACAGATGCATGCAAAAAACACATCAAAATTGATTATAAAAACTTAATGGAATGAAACAGATTGAAATGGATTTTTGAATAACATGTTACATACTTACATATTCCCATGTTTAGAGTTTAGTAGGAAGGAATGAAATAACTATAAAAGAATGATTATATTTCATTCCATTCTCTCCTAAAAGAAGGAGAAATCAAGAAACACTCATTTAGTGAAATATTGATTTTGTTCCTAATGATGTGATGGTAAATTTATATACTTATTTTCTTTTCAATGATTCTTTCATAAACTTCAAAACACACTAGAGAATTAATAATATGTTCTATTCTGTTAATTCCTTTCCATTTTATTATTATTATTACCATCATCATCATCATCATCATCATCATCCTGTATTGTTCTTTTATAAATTCACATAGTGATACATAGGTCTTCCCTGAACACTTTTAACTCGATCACTATTGAAAATCCTTATTGCCATTTCAGAATGTTAAGTCGGTGAGTTAGCTTTTAGGTATGATTAGAATGGTCAGCATAACTTTTTTTCAATCACAAAGAAAAGAAAATGTTGACAACCAAAACTGAATCTGTAAAGGGTGATAGAATCACCTTCAAAACTGTGTTACTTGCATATGGATAGTTGACTCAACTAAGCCTTACACCTTGGTAACTGCATATTTAAGCCTCACCCCATGTCCTCTTGTTCTTCAAATAGCTGCTTTCAAGTATATAGAAGGAAAAGAAAATAGCTGACCACCCCCCACCCCCCCCTCCCCCTTTTTTTCTTGGGTAGTGAAAGTTGCACATCACTTATTGCACACAGCTCGTACACACTGCCACGCGGGCTGAAAACACGATTTCAAGGGAGTGTGTACCACAGGATGCGACAAACTTTGTGCAATAAGATTTACCACCCCCTCTCCAATGCAGTCATTGCTTTGAAATAAGATTACAGGAGAGTGCAAATTGTATATTACACTGATCTTAAATAGAAAATTCACTTGAAAAGGTACATCACAAAAATAGCCATCTAGCAAATCATAGTGAAGAAAGGTGTACCTCCATGGTAGCTCAAAACTAGGCCTGTACTATCAGTTCTATAGCCACAAAATTCCAATAGCGGATTTTTTTTTTTTTGGATAGTTACAGCAACAGGGGAGTATATGTTTACTTTAAGGAAAGTGCCAAGACAACCAAATGCAGCATTCATTCTTATTCAATCTGCAACAAAAAATAGAGCCATTAAATTCCAGAAACGCCCAAATGCAGCTTCAGTGTATAAGTGATGAATAATCTTTTCTAAAACACTGCATAAGATGAGACTCACCACCAGATAACCATTTGTAGAAGAGATTATAGCAAGATTTTCTATGTGACTTCAATCAATCACCAGGATCTTTACATTCAAAGGAAGCTCAATCACCCCCGAAAATTCTAATCTGGTAAAGGAACTTATGCAAGATATTTCCAGTTGCAAAGGTCGAACACACAAAGACAAGTCATCACAATGGCCAGTTGCTATGAAGCACGGGTGCGTTTCGAGACTCGGGTGCGGGTGCGGCGGGACTCGGCGATTAAAAAATTATTAAAAATATTTTTATTTATATTTTCTATATATTTTTACTATTAAAATATTTTAAAAAAACACATTACTATGCCTTGATTCACAAAACAAAGAAAGAAGAAGGCAAGAAACACATTACTATGCCTTTGAGGTGAGAATTTCGGCTTTTCCGGCTAGTTTCAAGGCTGATTTCAGCCTGTTTCGGCCGTTTCGGTCGCCGGCCGATACGACCCGATATGGCCAATACGGCCTGATTCTGGCCGAATCAGCCCGGTTCGGTGCGAATCGAAGCCGATTCGGCGCGAATCTAGCCGCGTCGGCGCGAATCGAGCCGAGTCGGCGCGAATCGAGCCGAGTCGGCACGAATCCGAGAAGAAAAAAAAAAAAAAAAAAAAAAACTCAGACGCGGCACCGACGCACGGTCAACCGCGTCGGACGCCGCGTCCCGCGTCGGGCCGTGTCGGACTCGGGTGCGGCACCCTCCCAGCCGCGTCCATGCTTTCTAGGCCAGTTGTAAGTTTTACCCAGAGCTACCGTTGAGAATATTATTTCTGCTTCTGCAGCAGATCTCACCAATCACCATGCAGTATATTTATAGACTGCTAGCAAAGTATTAACCCCATTTCCTATAGCTATGATTTTTACATTCAAAGTATAGAATTTCCACAGTAGTCATTTATCGGCAACCTGAAACCAAGACATATACAATAAGTATATTTTGATTGAAATTATTTTGCAGTTTTGGAAAGATACAGTAACAACAACAAAGCCTTAGTCCCAAAATTTTGGTGTCGGCTATGGATCCTCAACATATTAGTTAGGGTCAGCCACATATATTATTTTCCTCCATTCTATTCTATCTAGCAGTTTCAGAAAGATAGAGGGAAAAAAAAAAAAACAAAAGACAGCTTTTGCTTGCAATTTGAGCTATGACAGAAAATGACATATCAATAGGAGACAGGGAAGGCTATTCTGAAAATTACAGCAACTCATGAAAAGGGATCACATGGATGAGGTTTAGGCCAACTTTTAGATATGCTATGGACAAATGGCAGAACGTTTATAAAATGTGGCATGTTTAATTAGTGAAATGTTCCTAGAGAAGCGAATTGACTTACCAATGGTACAAAACTGAAAGATTTTTATAAAAAGATAATGAATAGTATATAATTTTTTCCACAAATTTAAATCTTAAAATATATTTTAGTCTTGCTAATTTTGAAAGCAAGTATGAGTATCTTCATCAAGTCTCTGACAAGGACAGTTTCCTACTTTTATCAATGAGCAATTTTACAAGAAATGGTTCTGGAGAACAAGTATGTTGCTGATATGCAAACATTATAATATGTTATCAGTTGATTTTAGGAAACATACACTCTAATTCTCTTTGAAAGTGATAGGTGAAAATCTAATACAATTTTTTACTCCACTTTAATGCTCCATTTGAGGGTAGATTAGGACTCAAAATATTATTTTTATTGGGAGAAATATGCACAGAAGTCAAATAGTATTACAAAATGGATTGAAATAGTTGTATAATTCAGGTGATAGTGGCAACTATGGAGTAAGAAGAAAACGTTGTAGTTGGCTTGTCAATTGTGTTTTGCAGCTTAACCCTACCAACAAACTAAATTCTCTGCTCTGCAAGATCAACCGTTGCTTTCCAAAAGCTAACATTCTATTAGTATAATGGAAATAGTTATAGATTTTTTCTTTTGTAGCAATGCAAAAGCACTTCATCCGTAATTGATTACAAACAAAACTGCATTCACTAAAGAATATTATCCATGAAGAAATGCCCAGACATCTAATATTCTGCTTAAACATAAAGATAACAAAGTTCTACCACTAAATCTTGGCACCATTCCTTAAAGTAAATATGTTACCTTAGATATAAATCACTTGTCTTTGGTTCTTAGAATTGCCACCACTCGTATTATAATCTAATTTCTGATGAAAACTGACACTTGCGTGAGGCTTAGTAGATAGGGTAAATTAACAGTAGTAAAATAGTATTAAACATTGGTGGCTGTTAACATCTGGTGTTCAATATGATGTACATGCTCTATTTCCAACCCTTTGACCAAAAGATTTGAAGACCTCTGGCCTCCAGTCCCAGCCTTGAAACCAATAGCAAAAATATGAAGCCTCCCCTTTACTACTGGCTATTGATAGAGGGTATATTTTTGGGATAAGATTATTCTAAGCTTGTTATCTTGCCAAGTATTATTTTTTCACAACCCATTACCACCTACAACGTAACCAACAAATATTAAAGATTATAGTCAAAATGTTGATGATTTTAGAAATCTGAATAAGATGTTTTAAGTTTTTGGAAGATCATGGTCTTAAATACCACAAATCACTGCATTTACTGAAAGTGCGATATGACACCAAATATTGCAATTAGTGAACTGTGACAATTGCACTTGCAGTGCAACAATATGCTGATATATCCATGCTATTTTCATATATCGCAAAAAATAATCCCTACCTAGTGAAATATGTAAGATGCAAGTTTGTGTATTCAGTCAAGGATTGAATCATTCAACTCTTCGTTTTTTTTTTTTTTTTTTTTTTTTTTTTTTTTGAGCTAAGATCCCACATATATTAGATTTTTTTTCCCCTGCTTTTTGTTAGTGAATATTTGATGTGAATAACTGAATATGAACTTATGTATATACATAAATCTATGTATATTATGCAAGGACATACATATGTAGGCAGGTATGCATCACTGAAACATCTAAACGATATTATAATATCTTACAAATAAAAGAATAATATATAGTAATAAATTTCTGGAAAAAAAATCATCACTGCAAATAGTATGAACATGAGCATGAGAAAGGAAACAAGAATAAAAACAAATATGGCTCAAAGTACGCAAAACATCCATCTTAGTGTAAACATGACCAACTTATAAATAGGGTGTTAGAAGACATCCCCTTCCACACGCAAGCTTGATGGTGACAATGACATCGCATGCCGACAAACTCACAGAATGAGAATGGCATGCTGGTAAACTATGATGACGAGTACGAATTCAACATTCATGACTATGAAAAACAAATTTTAAAATATAAGGCAATATCCCACCATCATTACAGGGTATGCTTTATTGACACTACTTGTCGTGCTGATCAGGTAAGCTAAGATCCACATTTATAACCCCCCTAAACCATCCCCCACCCCCGGTGCACTCTCCCCCCAAAAAAAGAGAAAAATAAATAACAAACAAAAAATAAATAAATAAAAAGAAAAAATAATAATAATTCTAAAGGGAGTATATTGGGGAAAAAAAAAGCATTCAAGGGAGAAAGAAGTTTAGAAGGTGAAAAATCGAACTCAATAAAGAGGAATACTCAATCATGTGCTTACTTTACATATATATATATATATATATATAAGGAGTACTCAGTCACTTAAACCTGCTGTGCAACAGATCTTGAAGAGAGATGCATGATGCAAAAAGAATATTCTAGTTTAGTCTTTTTTTTAATTTTAGTAGTCAACTGTAAGTTTATTGTTCAACTGAATTTTATTTTAGGTCTTAGTAGTTAATTAGGTTAGTATTTTATTTAATTTCCTAGAGTCCAGGTTATTTTTGTAATTTAGTAATTGGCTTTCCTAAGTTAACTAGAATTAGGATTTAGCTTTAGTAGTCTATATAAGCATGTTATTAGGTTTGTTTTAGTAGTCTATATAAGTGTATTATATAGATGGGGATTTTTCCAATGATGTGGTGCTGACTTTAGCCAACTGAAGTGTTGACTCCTAGGTTTGTTCTCTCTTGCTTGGCACTGACTCCAAGCAAGCGTAGATGTTGACTCCTAGGTTATCTCCTCCCCCCTCCCCCCCCCCCCCCCCCCCCCTCCATCTTTGTTTCCATCCAATTTGATTTTATGTTGTGTCAATTTTGGTAACAGACCAAAATTCGATTGTGGATTAAAGAAATGTTATTGCTGTTCAAGAATTGTTTGTAAAGTTCGAACAATATTAACACCCAGCTTGAGTCATTAGAAGCCTCTAGGATGACTGGTCATGATAAAATAACCACATCTCACTCAGGACCCAATGAAATTCTCACTTCCCACACAAGAGACAACATTTGAAATGAGATATCTTAGTAATGAAGGAACATCAAGTACCAACAAAACTTAGTGTTGAAAGAGAAGTACAAGTGCCAAGAGCTATTGCTTCAACGTTGGTGGAGCAAAAATATACTATAGAGCCTAAAACAAGGTGAAATATCTAAACCATGTATAATAGATTCAGCCTGTTGAAGAGTCAAATATGTTGTTTACCACTGAAAATGAACATTTTCCACTACTTAATGAGAAGAAAGTTTAACAAGAGAGCAATAAATTAGAGGGTGCACATGTTGTGAAAAGTGAACTTGATGCATCTACTACATCAACCTTCCATGGTGCATTAAGTTAAATATTTTGACGAAGTGGAAAGGACATATACAATGGTGCTCTATGTGCCTAAATATAAGGTTGTATTATTTGCGACACTAATTCCAACCTGAGACAAATTTAATGATGTGGTGGAATGCATGGCTTCTATGTTCTTAGTGTTGCCAAAAGTGATCCAAAATTTGGTGCAAGTGTCAGATGCCAGATCTCATATCCCTCAACACTTTAAAACTCAAGATCGAGTTTTCTCCGACCAGGGAACAATGATGCAGGACGTGCAAAGATATTCTTATCCTAATGATGCAGGACAGTGGTGGGAAAATAGTGATAAAAGAGGAAAAGAAGATAAATTGGACAAATCCTAAGCTTTACCACCTAGAATCTGCCTGACAACCTTAGGCATCTCCACCAAAGGGTGTTTGGCATCACCACCAAACAAGAGAAAAACATTCATAATTTAGTTTTATTTCAAAGGAAAGTTAAAACAATAAATTCTGATATAACTTTCGGTGCCCTTCAATTTGCTGTTGCATCCGTTTTTTGCTTTTGTCCACGTCTCCAAGGGAGGAACCATGAATTTGACTCCTAACTGTTGAAGAGAACTTATCAACTTTTAAACTCTAGTAATTATATAAATGTTGTCTAGTTTGATATTAGGTTTGTACCACAAAATAAATAATTAATTAAAAAAAAGAACTCGGTATCTTTAAAATTTATAGAATCTCAACAATGATATTTCATAGAATAAAATTCAATTATTATCATCTTCATAATGAATTATTAAAATTTTCATTGGCAATATAAATTACTAAGTTTTCTACCAAAGTGAATAAATAAACTTCCAATGAAACCAATGAAGTCTTCAAAATTATGAATGATTCAAAACTTTAAGAGTATTGTTAAGAAACAAATGCAATTGAGAAAAAAGTACATTATTTCTATAATTATTGGTCTGTTAGTCAATTCTTTTTCTTTTGTTTTAACATTGTTTGAGAACTTGAAATTTTTTTTTTGGGGGGGGGGGGGGGGGTGGGCAGCTCCTAATTTTGTAATGAATCCTTTAAAAAATTTCACTAATATATAGTAGAAAAAATTGTTTTAAATTTTTGGGGGGGGGGGGGCAATGTAGTTCTGCCCCTGCACGTATCTTATAGACCAGCAGCCAGAACAAGAAGACTTATATACAAGATCTGCATTCATGTTTACAATGCAATGATGCTATTTTGCACAAGTAAAACTATCATTGCATACAACAAGAATTAAAATGCGATGGTTAAGTAGGACAAATAGAAACAAAGTGACAGAGGACAAGGGGGAACAAAGAAAAATCATGTATAGAATTCTTGGGTCAGATCTCGTAGCGCTCAAGTAGCTTGGATTTAGAGGAATTACAGTTAGGGTTTTGGTTGCAGAAAAGAAAAAAGCTGAAAATAATATGGATTATAGGCTTTCCAATAGGGAAAAGGAATAGTAGGTGTTAGAATTATGTGATTAAATGATCAAATTTATCATATCCCAAAAGCTTAAGCTTTTGGAACAATCGGTAACTTAACATGGTATCAAAGCCAAAGGTCCTAAGTTCGATCCTTGTCTCCTCCACTTTACTTTCCATTTAAATTCTCACGTGTTAAGCCTCACCTATTAAAAAGGTAGTTTTAGCCCACATGTGAGGGGGAGTGTTAGAATTGTGTGGTTAGAACAATCAGTAATTTGACAATAGGATTGGGGATAAATAATAAATAAAAGATTTGGCTTCCTGTTCCAGGGCTGTGAACAGTAATGGGGCTGTTTAAAGGTTATTTGGGGTTATTGATGGACAGGTGGCTTAGGGTTTTGAATTTTTTATGAAGGCAGTGAGAAATTCAATCTCAATTTTATTTTATTTTTGTGTCAAAGATAGTTTTGTAATTTCCTAATTCTTGGACATGGGCCACTAGGTCTTATTTTGGATTTTAGGGTTTAAAGGGTGACAAACTCGTGTGTTTCCAAGGGTTTAAGTTTTAGGGAATTTAAAAACAAACAAGGGAAAACAATAAACTTCTAGGCTTCACACTTTAAGATTTCCTTAACATCACACCCCGGAGAAGTTCACACAAACCTCAAATAATGCTTCAAAACCTCTGAATTTAGAAAATTTATACTCCTTTCCCCTCTCAAATTAAACTATAAAAGCATTACATCCCTTTAAATATAAAACGAATACCTATTCTTGTAGAACTTGGACTTCTTAAAATCCTAAAAAGAGTTGGACCCCTTGGGCCTTTACTACTAAAGCCCAACTAAAAAACAACTTTAATAAAATTCAAAACCTTATGGACCATTGATACAGCCCATTTTCCTAAATTAGGAAATTACAAAATTAACACCAACACTTAAAACTAAATAAAATTAAGATTGACTTTTCACTTCCTACATCATTCTCCCCTGGACAGAGAAAACTCATTCTCCAATTTTGAGGTGTTCAAATAAGAATCTTGATTTCTTGAAGTGCGTCCATAAACATTGAATAAAACAATTGAATTTGAATTTTCTTTCTTTTATTCGTCTAAGGTAGCAATGATGATAATGATACACCCACCAAACTAACTAAACCGTTGAACCATTAAACTTTCCAGGTATGACAAAATCAATATCTTGAAAAGTTGATGTATGCAATAGAGCTTTTTGCTTTGCTAAGCAACATGAACCTGGGAATAAGATGCTTCGACCTTTATATCCTTCACTTTTGCCTTGTATTTATACATTGCTTGCTCAATTTCAGCTTCATTAGCAATTTCCATCCCTTTAGAGTCTTGTTTTATTATAAGATCTTCATTTGTTTCAGCTTTGACCTTATTGAGAATGGTAGTTGAGACTGATTTCTGCAATTCCAATCCTTGAACAAATGGCACTTTATAAATGCATTGATCCTTTATCATATTTCCATTTATTGTCACTCAAAATCCTCTTGCTAATATGCTTGTATCTCTCCTATGTTACTAGATAACTTGTACCTTTGACAAAATCAACAGCTACATAGGACAAAAATATTTCGATAAATTTTTCAAAAACAAATCAATGCAATTCTTGGATATATTAGCTGGAATTCGAGGCATTTCTCTAGGATGGTCGGCTAATGTTTTGGTAGCTTCTGTTGCTACAACAGAAATTATAGGTTCTGGTTCTTTGCCTTTATCTTGAAACTTCCCTTTGCCAAGCAATTCAGAAACCTTCTTTACATCAGAAGTTTCTGATTTTGACCTTTCAGCTTCTTGTTTGGGCTCTCTTCATGCTTTTTAAGCATTTGGACATCCTGTTTAGCCTTTTTTCTTCTTGCTGTTCAAATTTTAGACCAGGCTATTCTAGCATTTTAGAATGCTGTCTTGGAAATTCAGCTTTTCCTAAATATTGCATATTCCTTTACTTTATGATCAGATCTAAAACTTTTGTTATCATTTCCCACATGATAGTTGTATCAATAACTTCTTGAAGATTAAAATATTGTAGTAGACATCTTCTCTTGAATTTCATATCTCATCCCACACTTAAATTGAGCAATTGTCAAGTGCTTGCATTCAACAACTCACATTTGATAGTTAGTTTACCAAACATTCTAGCATAATCAATCACTAATAGATTACCTTGTGAAAACTAACAATCTCATCATAAAGTCTTAGTTTAAGTCAATCTTGAAAAATCTTTTCTTAAGATGCATCTGTCACTCCAACGCATCATTGAAGTCATGTAAAATCTATAACTATGTGAAATGCAACCTGCTCTGATACTAAAATATAGGACAAGGGTGAACAAAGCAAAATCATCTGGCAGTGCTTGGGCAGCTTGGATTTTGAAGAGTTAGGGTTAGGGTTTGGTGGGAAAAAAGCTGGAAAATGATAAGGATTATAGGAATATAATAGGGAAAGTAAATAGTAAGATTTGGGAATGAAACAAAAGGAAAAACCAAGATTTGGATTGGCGTTCAAGGTCTGTGAAAAATAACCTGTGAACAGTAATAGGGTGGTCTAAGGATTATTTGGGGTTATTTGATTGGTGGGTGGGTTAAGATTTTGAAGTTTTGGATTTTAGGGTTTTAAGGGTGACAAACAAACCTATACATATATATATATATTTTTTTTTTTTTTTTTTTTTGCAAGGGTTTAAGATTCTGGGAATTTAAGAAGGAAAAGGAAAAAACAATAAACTTCTACGCATCACACCTAGGATTTCCTTGGCATCACAACTTAGAGAAGGTTGTATCAGACAAGCCCCAAATAAAGCTCATAGCCTCTAAAAGTTTGGAAAACTTATTCTCCTTCCCTCTAAAATGAAAGAATTACATCCCTTTAAATATAAAACTAATACCTATTCCTAAAAGAAATTGGACTTCTTAAAACCCTAATAAGAGTTGGACTGCTTTGGCCTTTACTACTAAGCCCAACTAAATAACTACACTAAAATAAAATCCTAGAATAAGACCTAATGGACTATTACTACAGCCTGTCCAGAGATTAGGAAATTACAAAATTTTCCCTGACACTTAGAAATAAATAAAATAGAAATTGAATTCTCACTACCTGCATCACAAAGTCAAATCAGATTTAGATTTCATGGGTTGGACAGCTCTGATTTTGAGGATTCATGGTTAGGGATTGGTGGAAAAAATGCAAGAAAATAGTAAGGAATATAGGATTTCAAATGGTGAAAAGGAATAGTAGGATTTGGGAATGAAATAAAACAAAAAAGCCAAGATCCGGGGTTGCTGTTCCAAGGTTGTAAATAGTAACCCAAATAGTGTTTTGATTCTACATGGGGTATTTTGGGCTATTTGTTGGATGGGTGATTTAGGGTGTGAAGTTTGGATTTTAGGGTTTAAAAGGTGACAAATCAATGCATATTTGCAAGCTTTTAAGCTGCTAGGAATTTAAGAACAACAAAGAAAAACAATAAATTTTAAGGCTTCACTCCTAGGATTTCCTTGGTACCACCTCAGAGAAAGTTGTATCACACAAACCTCAAATAAAGCGTCATAACTTCTGAAAATTTAGAAAACTTATTTTTCTTCTCTTGAATAGAAAGCATTGCATCCACATTAATAGATGACTAATACCTATTCCCAGTACAACTTGGACTTCTTGAAACCCTAATAAGACCTGGACTTGGACTCCTTGGGCTTTACTACTAAGCCTAAACTAATGATTAAATAGATGATTAATACCTATTTTTCTTTTTTCCTTTTTCCCTGATTGCTTGTTCAAATTTTACAGCAGATGTTCTAACTTTTTCGAATGTTGTCATGGAAAATCAGCTTTCTGTCATACATATAGTAGATTCCTTCACCTTACGATTAGATCCAAAAACCCTAGTGATAGTTTTCCACACGATAGTTGTATCAATAACTTCTTGGAGATCAGAAAACCTGTAGAGTGGGACATTTTCTCTCAAATATCAGATCTTAGCCAACACTTGAATCGAGCAATTGTCATGTGTTCACATTCAATCACTCCACATTTGATAGTTAGCTCATCAAACTTTCTAGTATAAGCAATTACTCATACATTACCTTGGTGAAAACCATCTCATTGTAAAGTCTTTGTCTAAATCTATATTGAAGAACCTTTTCTTTAAGCGCATCTGTAACTCCTTCTATCCCATCATTGAAGGCGTGTAAAATCTACCACCATGTGAAAACATATGGTGTAACCCACTTTGAAACCAAAATTGATGTAGGAAAAAGGAGAACAAAAGAATTCCTAAGTCAGGTCTGGCAGGAATTAGGGTTAGGGTTTTGTGGGAAAAGGCCAGAAAATAGTAAGGAATATAGGGTTTCTAATGGTGAAAAGAAATTAGAAGGATTTGGGGATGAAATAAAGGAGAAAAGCTAAGGTTCGGGTTGCTGTTCCAGGGTTGCAAATGGTAACCAGTGAACAAAGTTTTGGCACTTTGTGGGGTATTTGGGCAATTTGATGGATGGGTGGTTAGGGTTTTGAAGTTTTGAATTTTAGGTTTTAAAATGTGACAAATCAATGCGCACTTGCAAGGTTTTAAGTTGTTGGGAATTCAGAAATAGAAAAGAAAAACAATTAACTTCTAGGCACCGCACCTAGGATTTCCTTGGAGAACGTTATCACACAAACCTCAAACAATTAGATAATTTAAGCAAGAATAAGCTTAGGAAAAGAAATATTCCCGTCTCAAAATATTTGAAAGTTTGCAAAATGCCATGTGTTTTAATGAAACAAAATATACATAACAATATTCCAAAAATACTGTTAGGTGAACCATGTGTGCTTGGAATTACTCTGCACTCATACCCATCACTTGATTTTCAGCATTTTATGAAGATTATGTTTATTTTGATTCTTAAAATCTGTGTCATTTTCAAACTTTCATCTATTGTGGGACAAAGGGAATATAAAGTCTGAAATCCTTGAATTGGTGCAAAATTCTAGATCAGCTATATTTATTAGGTTTTTAAGTAGCAGAAGCAAATTTCTTTCAGAAATGAACGGTGAGTGATGCATTCATCTAGGTCAGTCATGATAAACTGTTAGGGAATCCAAATAAAAGTATTAATACTTTGGTGGGGGGGGGGGGGGGGGGGGGAGAGAATGGAGGCTCTCAACGGATCTTGAATCTGGATTATTTGTAGGGAGAAAAGAACTTGCAGAAACCAAATAAGAAAACCATACCAGGTCACACATATTGAAGTATAAACAGTAGACCACACTAGGAGTATAACCAAGGGTCTTATGAATTACAGAAAAATATTTTATATATAAGACCACAAGACAAGAAAGCAAAGTGAGCACAAACAACAAACAAGTCATACCTTCACACCTTGTCTAGTACATCTTGTTAGACAGAATCATGACCCATCCATCACATTGGACATCACAGCTGCAAATAAAATAATGGTGTAAGCCTTTAAAATTGCATCAGAATCAGGTTCTAGCACCCATCACTATGAACTCTTGTAAAAATAGGACAAAAGAGCAAACTTTGATCCTTGATACAGTGATGCAGCACATGCAAACTAGCAAAACTTGACTGCATAAAAATTCAAAAATAGTGTTCTAGACAAACACAAATGCACTAAAATCAGTTCAACTTATTGATGACGCTGGAAATTTTCACTTCATTAGACGGTGGGCCCCTTACAACTCTAAAACGCAATAGGATCAAACTTTAGCTATATTAAGAGCCAACTGTCATAAAGCCAATTTACTTATTGTACTTAAGGTTTTAGTCTCTGGTTGGGGCTTTCTTCCCTTACAATGACAACAAGTATTCAAACAAGTATATTCCTTCAATTTAAAATCCCAAGTTACTGGTATTGTTGTAATAATGGCAAATGTCACTGTCAATAACTTCACTTGCAAATATCGCAGGTCAAAGTCCTTCCTAGATATCAATAAAAAGGTAGGACCGTTATATGAGAAACAAAACTAGGAGAGGAGTCCAATAACCAAATCTCAGTCTATTAAACTTCAAGTGCATAGACCATAACTCAATAGATAGAGTAGACAACCAAATTAGGAAGTATATGTACAAAAGAGATGATTACCCAACATATAAAACAATACAAGAGATATGATTCCCAACATATAATACAATTTTTGAGACAGAATGTCATCAATGAAGGACTCATTCATGAACTCCATATATCACTGGTCTACACATGAGTAATTGAAAATACATTACTAAGTCTTATAACCAGAAATTAACTCACTTCTTTGCATTATTAAGACAACTGCTATTTTTCCCCTTTTTGGTTCTTTTGCTTCTCTAGTGTTTCCTACTAACCCAACATAGAGTAGTCAAATAACTGCAGATCAGTAATCAAATGGTTGTGGTAAAGCACTATTATTCTACATGATAAAGGATGCAGCATTACCTAGAAGACAGCAAGTTCTTGCCTGCTTCTTACCAATGAACCTCTGTAATTATAAACCTCCATGAAGAAATACAAACCTCGGTCTTTCAAGAAAGGTAGATCTTGTTAAAGACCTTCACTCACCAATAATCACCACAACAGCAAACCCCATCCTTAAAATGATGGAACCGATTCATGTCTCTGATAATTATATCTCGCTGCACAACCTTTGATATTAACTTCATTGCAGCATGACAATCCACACATATTCGGAGGTTTTTAATGATACGAATAGGGCTCCCAGATGGCATTTTAATTAGCCCATAAGCAAGAGCTAATCTTTCACTATGTACCCATAAGAGATGCTCCTTTTTATCATCATCCACATCAACCAAAACTGCATTATGGTTAGGAACATATCCTGCCTTCCTGGTTTTCATTTTCAAAGATTCCAGCATCCCATTAATTAGTTTCATTTCAGGATGTGAAGTATCTCCAACAGTGAAATAATGAACTATTCCCTGGTTCTCAATCCAACTGAGACCTGGTTCCTTCTTTACTCCTTTCCTCTTCATGTTTTTCCTAACTGAAGCAACATTTCCCCACCTCCTTGCAGTGGCATATATATTTGACAATAACACATGGGTTGCTTCATCTTGGGGTTCCATTTCAAAGACACGCTGTGCAGAAATTCTACCAAGCTCAACATCATTATGGATAACACAAGCCCCAAGCAAAGCACGCCAAACCATAACACTAGGTTCAAATGGGATTTCCTTAATCAACTTGAAAGCCTTATCAAGATGTCCTGATCTCCCAAGAAGCCAGACCAAACAAGTATAGTGCTCTATACATGGTTCGATGCCATAATCCTGCACCATAGAATTAAAATAAGCTTGTCCTTGATCTAGCAGCCCTGCATTGCTACAAGCTGACAGAACGCCAACAAAAGTTAACTTGTTTGGTTTACACTTCATATCCTGCATCATTTCAAAAAATTTTAGAGCCTCCCTACCCAAACCATGCATAGAATATCCTGAGATCATAGCGTTCCATGAAACTTCATCTCGTTCATTCAATGTGTCAAATATAGTATGGGCATCCTTAATGCTCCCACACTTAGCATACATATCTATTAAAGCATTACCAACAACAATATTCTTGTTATAAATGGTTTTGACTGTCAAGGAATGGATCTGAACTCCCAGATCCATGGCTGCCAGACTAGCACAAGCTCGAAGTACACTAGAGTATGTCACTTCTGTCGCACACACTTGGTATTCAAGCATATCTAAAAATAACTTTAGTGCCTTCTCCCCATCACCTGACTGCACGTAGCCAACAATCATAGTGTTCCAAGTAACATCATTTCTGTTTGGCGATTCCAAAAATAGATCCATCGAGTCCTCCATCCTCAAACACTTAGCATAGACATCCATGAGGGCATTGTAAACAAACACATCTGAGTTGAGACCAACTTTGAGTACATGAGAATGGATTTGCTTCCCCAAATCTAAACCTTTCATAGTTGCACAAGCTTGCAGAAGACTAGCAAATGTAAACTGATTAGGTACAACAAAAGCTTGCCTCATTTGACAAAACAATTCCACAGCTTCTTCACACCGATCACTTTGAGCATAACGTGCAATCATGAAACTCCAAGGAATCACATCTTTCTTAGGGATCTCCTCGAATGCCCGCTGAGCATCATCAATGTCTCCAGACTTCGTGTACAGTTCAAGTAATGCAACACCCACATAAAGATCCTGTTCATAGTGAGTTTTCAATGCACACCCATGAACACCCTTTGCCGCACTAAAAGCCTCTAGTCCAAGACAGGCCTTGAGCACACCAGCTAAAGTAAAATTATTTGGCTTGAACCCAATTATCCTCATTTGAGAAAAGGCTCCTAATGCCTCTTCAAAACAATCATTCTCAGAATAACAAGCTACCATCCCGGTCCAAGAAACCATATCCTTACAAACAATCCCATCAAAAATTTCACTAGCATTATCAACTTGCCCACAAACAGAATAAGCATCAATAAGAGCAGTCCCAACAAATGCATTAGAGTCATGACCAAGCTTACAAACACAAGCATGAAGTGTCCAACCTAGTTCACCCCATCCCATACTCACAAGCAACTTCAAAATCGCAGAAAAAACAAAAGGGTTAAGCTCGTGACCCTCTCTATGTAACCTGGCAAACAACTCCACACCCTCAACGAATCGCAAGGACTGCGCGTATCCCTGAATTAACGTAACAAATGAGATCGTGTTTCTCTCAGGCATTTCGTCGAACAGTTTAATAGCATCACACAACAACTCGGACTTCACATACATGTTGAGAAGAATGTTGTATCCGAACAAGTCTAAACAGCCACCTCTTTTCAGAATCTCAGAGTGGAGAGCCGTCCCTGAAGTTGGGTCACCGTTTTGGACACAATCTTGAAGCATAGTGGCGTATGCGTGAGAGTTGAACTCTGAGCTTGGAAGCTCCATACAAGTCGTGCATTGCTGGGTCAATTGGGGCACTTGGGCTGAGAAATAACGTTGTGAGAAGCATATCCAAGGGTTGGATTTTCTGCAATGTGTTAAGAAATTTATACAAGGCAGAGTTCTGTAACAAAACAATCTGATCATGCGCCTTGGAGATTTGGGGTTGGATTCTCAATCTCACAAATTCGAACCTAAAATTTCTAAAAAATAGTAAAAGAAAACATATGAATAAATAACAATTTAGACCATATGGATGGTACCCTTTTGGCAAAGGTTAAAATGGAGCTTCAAAATCAAAGTTGTAGAACCTAAGGTGCTTTATTAGAAAATTGAATCAAACATAAATGATCAATATGAAAATTTTGAGAGGAAAAAGGTCAATATGGAATGAATCAAACATAAAAAAACAAAATAAAGCGTAATTTCCCCAATAAAAATCTTATAATATAACAAAATGAAAACAATTAAACCTTATAAAATTGGACCTGAACCCAATAACTTGACTTGAACTCAAAGAAAAATACTCAACCTAACATGGGATTAGGAACGTGCATGGGTCGGGGTTAATGGTATTTTTTGACCCAACCTACTATAGTAGGTTAAAAAAAATTCAACCCAACTTAATTCATCACATAAATCTAACTCAACCCACATAAATCGGGTTGAGTCAGGTTGAACCCATGGGTTAGACAAATTTTTTTTTATTATTATTAAATTGAGTGGAAAAAAATATAAATATAAATGTATTTAAAAAACCCAAAAATTAGTATCAATGTAACTCCTTAAAGGCAAACAAACTAAAGACTAAACAACAATAGTAATTTACTAGGGTTTGTGTGAACTAATTAGCTTTTATGTAGGATAGGAAGAGCTAGTTATTTTAAAAAATTTATTAATTATTTAATATATTTTGTATATATATATTAAATATATGGGCAGGTCGGGTCGGGTTTGGCGGGTTTGGAATTTTATGACCCAAACCCAACCCGACCCGCTATCAAAAAAAATTTTGTAACCCAACCTAACCCACCAAGCCCTAAAAACCGACCCAACCCGGCAGGTTGGGTTGGGTCGGGTCGGTTTTGGCGGGTTTGCGGGTTAGTTGCACACTCCTACATGGGATTTTTTGACCAAGAGTGAAAAACGGGTTAAATTATTCCCAACTAGTTTAACTCTAGGTCAAGTTAGGTCAATTTGTGACTTAATCTGGCCCTTTTTTTTTTTCCCACATATTAAATTTAGATGAGATATTATAGTACATTCATTTTTCACAGTTTCGCATGCACATTTAGTATTAATGGTATTTATTTTTTTGAGAAAACAATATTCATGGCAATGATATACCATACTTGAAAACAAATATATATGGTCTAGTTCATTTAGTTTTTATTTTTGGACAAAATTTAACTACAAAATTGATTATAGCCTAAGACTATAAACTTACTCAATATCTTTTTATTAGAAGTGAATTTTGAGGAATCCATCATTAGATTACAACTTCTTCTTATATCCTCCATGCTTGCAAAATTTCTAAAAAAATTAAAGATCAATAGTTATGTCATCAATAAATTGTTTAAATTGCAAGTTTTTGTAGTTTAAAATTATGCATAATATATAAACTTATAGATCATATAATAAATATATCCAATTGACACAAAATTTGGCATGTGTAATAAAAGAATGTAGAACATGCAATTCAACGGTTAGATTTTTAAAATATGTAGTAACATTTATTTTACTGAGTAAAATTGTAGCTTTAGGCTACAACAAGTTTTGTAGCTAAACTTTATCCTTAATTTTTTTTCTGTTTTTTATGGTGATAGTGAACTATGGATTTGGGACGAAGTCAGGACTTGGAGTTAGAGGAGTCAGTTCTGCTATTGGTTAAGGCAATTCTGCTACTAGTGGCTATTGGGTAAGGACAAAAATATTTTGTTTAAAATTTTTAAAGGGTTGAGTTGTTTGTTTTTAGTAAATTTTATGGATTGAATTTATTTTTTTAGCTTTACTATTGGTAATTTTTGTTGTTGGGCTAATTTTTTGGGGCTTTTATATTTTGTTTTAGAATTTAGATCTATAGATTTTTTTTTTTTTTTTGGTCTTTAAAATGAGAAAAATGTTAAAGTTGTAAATTTTTTTACAAATTGCTGATATGGTAAGTAGTTATTGGTAAGTAAAAAAGTTGTGTAAGTGGTGGATCTATATGCGAACCAATAAGAGTTTTCTACCTCGACAATTTGTAAAAATGTTATAAAAAAATGTATGGCTATATACTATTAAAAAATTCAATGATATTGTTAGAGTATTAGCATTGATAGTGCTAAAAGGCTAAATTGCTAATTTTTAGCTCTAAACAACCAAAATATACACTACATCAATAGTGGTAAAGCCAAAAAAAAAAAAAAAAATTGACAACTTACTACAGTAATTTGTTACAAGTAACAAACTACTATAACAAGTTGCTACTACTTTTTTAATCTTTTCTTTCTTTTCTCTCATTCCCCATGGCTCTATTTCTCTCTTTCCCCATTCCTGTCTATTTCTCTCTTCTTTTTCATCTCTCTTCTCTCTTCTCTTTGCTCTTATTTCTCTCCACCTTACCCCCCTCTCTCTCTCCACCTCGCCCCTCTCTCCTCTTTGCTACTACAGTAATTTGGGTATGTGTTGGTTATGGTTGGGCTTGTTCATATGGGTTTGGTGGCTGTGGGTTTAGGGGTGGTGGTTGATTTTGGGTGAGGGTTTTGTGGATTTTGGCTGCGACGGTAGTGGTGGTGGTTGATTTTGGTTGTAGCTGTGGATTTTGTAGGTTTGGCTGTGGCGGCAGCATCGGTGGTGGTGGCGGTTGATTTTGGTTGTGGTGGGTTTGGCTGGGTTATATCTGATGTGTTTTGGTTTTTGTTGTATTTGGTTGTGGCTGCAATGGGTTGCAGGGGTGGTGGGTTGCTGGGTTTATGGCTATTTGTAGTGGTTGTTGAGGTGGGTTTGTGGTGGTGGTAATTTTTTTTTTCCAAATAAAAGTTGTGGTGGGTAGTGGAGGTGGCTATGGGTTTGCTGTGGGCAGAGGAGGTGGCTATGGGCTGTGGGTGGTTGTAGCTTTGCTGAGGGCAGTGGAGGTGACTGTAGGTTGTGGGTGGCAGTGGAGGTGAATGTGGCTTTGCTAGTTGTTCTTCAAAATCTTTAAATGAGAGAAAGAGAGAGAGAGATAGGAAGAGAGAAAAAGAGGCATGGAAGAAGAATAAAAAATGAATAAAGAAATAATATTTAAATAAAGTAGTAAAAAAATAGAACCATTGATATAATTTTATAGAACAAAATTGCTACCTATATATATACTAATAACTTTATAAAAAAAATTGCGAGAAGGTCATTGCCCCCTAAGTCAAACTATGCCCCATCTTTACTAAGGATTATGTTAACTTAATATTTTATGTAGGGGAAATTGCACTTAACCCACTTGTAATTTGGCCCGTTTTAACAATGCCCACCCGTGGTTTAAAAGTTGTTACTTAACCCACCTGAGGTGGGTTCCGTTAGACCCCCGTTACCCACCTCTGCCCTTTCCGTTAGAAAATCTCATTTACTATATAAGCCAAAATTAGAACGCAATTAGAACCCTAAAAAAGGACCGAGCTCTCTTCCCTCTCTCTACCTTCGAACCCTCAAAAATCCCTAAACCCATTTCCGCTATATCGATCCCTAAAAAACCCCAAACCCATTTCTCTCTGTACTCCGATTGCCAAAGTGAAATCTGAACATGTCTTCTTCAAGTTATTACTCGGGTTCCAGTCACCATTCATGCTCTGCTGGCAGTTGCCGGCTACGGACTGCTCTGACCTTGAACAATTTTGGGAGAAGGTTTTATGGGTGTAGCTACTATGATGTGGTGAGTAATAGTTAGTTTTCATATTTTTTTTCCTTTTTTATTTTTATTTTTTCTGGTTTTGTTGGTTTTCTGGTTTTGTTGGCTTTATGAATAACCCTAATTTGATTTTGTTTGTAGGATGATAAACCTACTTGTAAATACTTTAGGTGGTTGGATGGCAAAACATGTAAGCGTGGATCTGAAGTTGCACCCATTGTCCTTGCAAGATTCAGTATGTACAAGAATCAAGCAAGAGTTGTAGAGGAAAAGGAAAATGAGGCTATTGATAGGGAAACAGCATCTATTGAGAGGGAAAACAAAGTCAAGCGAAGGGAAGAAAAAGCAAGGATGAGAGAGAGGATAACTAAAGAGAAGTTACAGAAGTACAAATTTGCACTTGTTGTGTCATGGGGGTTTTTTGCTATTTTTTATGTGTTTTCTGGTAGGATGGGAGAATTTGGAACAAAGCCATTATGTCTGCCTTGAAGGCAAGTTGTTGTAGTTATTGTATAATTTTTGGTACTACCACTGATAAGTGTATTCCATGTATTTGGCACCATGTAATGTTGTTGTTTATTTGAATAGAGTATGCAATTTGTTCTGTATGTGATGTGTTATTCTTTATGTAATTTGTTCTTGTTTATGTAATGCTACCTTGTTTATGTAATGCTACCTTGTTTATTTAATGTGTTTTTTATATAATGTGATCTTGTAATTTGAATAGAGCATGCTGCCTTGTTTATGTAATGTGTAATGCTACCTTGTAATATGTCCTTTATGTAATGTGATCTTTTAATTTGAATAGAGCATGCTGCCTTGTTTATGTAATGTGTAATGTTACCTTGTAATGTGTTCTTAATGTAATGTGTTCTTGTAATTTAAATAGGGTATGCAATCTATTCTTCTTTATAAAGATTGTGTATATTGTACATCAATTGGGGAGGCAAGGACATGCACCCCACAAGATTCTGTTTACATCAATTGAAGAAGCATAAAGAAGTATGTTTTAAAGTAAGACCATTCCATACTATATATTAATAAGCATTGTTCAAAACAAGTGGACTCCACCTAACATTAATGGCTAAACACTGCCAAATTTCATCTAAGCAAGAGTATCATTCCATACATATATAATAAGCATTGTTCAAAACAAGTGGACTCCACCTAACATTAATGGCTAAACACTGCCAAATTTCATCTACATAATAGGTGGTTCTGTCCCCACTAAGACTAACAAAATATGCTTTATAGTATAAAATTCTACACAATAACAAAAAAACAAAAAAGTGGTGACATGCCACTATCAGACAAGCACAATAACAAAAAAAGTAAAGTAAAGTTTCTGCTTTCACATTCTCCAATCTTCATTTCCCAAAAACCTTGCCCTTGTCCTTGCCTTTGCCCCTGCCTGTGGAGAACATTGCACCAGATGTCTCAGCTTTTAATCCACCTCCTCTCCCATATGAGAACAGATGACTGCTCCTAACTACCCTTGGTGGTACCAACCCCCTTCGAGGCTGCAAAATACACAGAAACTTCATATCAAGATCTGATCCGGTGTTTTATGTAAGTATAAAGGGTGGTGTTTGTGTTTGTGTATATATATACCTGAGATAGAGGTTTTCTTGTGTTCCATGTTTCCTTAGGAGTATGAAAGGGCTGGTTGCATGAGAACCATTGAGCTGTAGGTGCTTTACTTGGTGGTGGTCTGCTTGAAGCTGAAGCAGATGTTTCAGTTGGCTACCTTAGTGGCTGCCAATGTGGCTGGTTGACTGGTTGACTTGCTTGATGGGTGGTTGGCTTTCTTGTTGAATGACTAGCTACCCCACTTGTTAGTTGACTAGTTGTCTGCTTGGCCTTCTTGTTTACTGGTCCAGGTGGGTGTCTTGCTTGCTGGTTGGCTGCCTTGTTTGCAGATCTAGGTGGCTGCCTTGCTTGAATGGTGGTTGTCTGGTTGGCCTTCTTGTTTGCTAATCTTGTTGACTGCCTTACTTGCTCATTGGTTGCCTGGTTAACTGCCTAGGTGGTTGGCTGCCTTGCAAATCTCATTGGTAGTTGCTTGGCTGGCTGGTTGGCTAGCTGGCTGGCTGGCTACCTGGTTGGCAAACCAGGGTGGCAAACCAGGGTGGCTGCCTTGCAAACCTCCTTGGTGGTTGCCTAGGTGGCTGATTGGTTGGCTGGCTGGCTGCTTATTCTTTGTCCCTCTTGTCTCTACAAACAGAATTGTCTTGCATCAGAAATAGATTTGTAATAAAATTGTCATAGTGAACACATTCTTGCTTTACTTATATATATAGATATATATATATATATTTTGCCTCTTAAGTCTCTGCCTCCTTTACCATGGTGTCTCACCAGTTATTCCAGCCTTACACCTCCTTGAATTATGCCCCTCCTGGTGGAAAAACCCACATTTTATAGGTCTATATGACCTAAAAACTTTGTATGGGTTGTTTGGCTCACCTAAAAACAGGGGCAAGAAAGTTGGTTTCAACCCATTCATCTTGGCTTAGCAGTGGAGTAATCATCTCCTTATATGCAGCCACATAGGCATCCTTTCTAAAGCATGCATGCATATAATCCTCAGGCCTTTCCAGGTTCTTATAGATTGCTGCAACACTATGTTTACATGGGATTCCTGTCAAATCCCAAACTCTACAAGTACAACACTTTCTTGTAAGGTTAACCACATGCCTCTCATACTCATTATCAACCTCATATATATAGCAACCTGATGAAATAGCAGAAAATGACTTAGAATCAACTTTCAACTGCTCAAACTTCCGCACTATGTTTGGACATATGTCACTAGTGAATTTTTCAATCTCAGACCTTTTACTGTACATTCTAGTCATTAACCTAACCCTAATCCACTCTAGCATGGCAATGTTAGGCTTAACCCTAGTTTCTAGTATCATAGAATTAAATGACTCACTAAGATTGTTCACATAACAATCAGAGATGACCCTTGGAGTGAAATGTGACTTGGTCCATTGGGTTGGTTGGATGTCTGCTAGATACTCTCATGCTTCTTTGTCCAATTCCTTCATATCTTGCATTCTCTTCTCAAACTCCCTAACTATTGTTACTGCAGCACACCTCCATAATGCAGCCTTCAATTCTAAACCCTTGAAATTTAACTTAAAGTTGTTGTAAATATGCTTCACACAAAATCTATGTTCAACTGTTGGAAACAACATCTCCATGGCAGATATCAATCCTTGGTTATTATAAATACAATCAAAAAACATCCAAAGAACAAAGATAAACACCATCTGCCTAAGAATAAAAACAAAACTTTCAAAAAACAGAATTGTAATGACAGTCTTAAAAGCAAGAATCCAAGAATAAAAAAACAGAAATGTATTACCTTCTGCCTATCTAAAATGAACACCAGATTCAGCTCATTTGGCCTCCCAATATCATCTGCAAATGTTTGTAAAAACCACACCCAATAATCCTTGTTTTCTTGCTCAACTACATCTAATGCAACAGGGAAAATATTGTCATTCACATCCTTTGCAGTTGCTGATAATATGTCTACCAAACTTACCCTTCAGGTGGCAACCATCTAATCCTACAAGTGGCCTGCACCCCCCCAAGAATCCAATTTTCTGTGCATTGAATCTCACATACATCCTCTTGAACTTGGGTTGTGTGTTAGGCTCAGTAATCTCAGTTTGTAGAATCACCTTACTCCCCACATCAATTACTCTTATCATCTATGCATAGTCCCTTAGCTTCCCATACTACAACCTCTCATCACCTAGTATGAACTCTCTAGCTTTCCTCTTAGCTCTGTACACTTGATTTATGCTCAAGTCCACAGACACATCCTGCATAACTCAATGCTTCACACCAGAAACTGCCTAATCAGGGTTTTGTTGAAATCATCCAAGTATTTCCTAGCCATATATGTAGAAGTGACTTAGCTATGCTTGAATATCCTCCCACATGTACAAGTTGGAACCATGGTCTTTATCTGGAAGGTTAACTCCCATGCAATCTGTGATGCATATACCCTCCAACCACATTCATACTTGCAGTGGACAGAAACTTTGGTCTTCTCATTAAGCTTGAACTTAATGTCCACAGGCTTTTTCACTGTATATTCCTTTAAGGCAGTCCTAAACACCTTCCCATTTAGGAATTTCATACCCTTGCAAAACTCTGGGTTACTCATGCCAGTCTTCTTATTAAACTCTAAACATCTCACCCTTTCATTCTCATTCTCTGAACTGTTTATGCTCCTAGTGTCATTATCATCAAGAGTTTTTTCAGCCCAATCATTATTATCACCAACTTGATCATTGGCAGCAACTTCTGGTCTCTTCCCATTATTTGTAACTGGCTTTCTTACACCATCTCCCTCATTTACATTTTTAGTATCTCTTTCATGCTCTCTCGTATTGGGCACCTCATTGTTCTGAGCACCAAATATGTCATCAGGATAATCTGGTCCTTCATACCCTTCCTCTAGCCAATCAGGTTCATCCACATGAACAGCTTGATCACTACCAACAGTTTGTCCATGGGTAGCATGGTCATCCACATGCACAGCTCCACCAACATTGCCATCCCTTAAACCCTCAACAGGTTCTTCACTAACATCATTTTGTTCAACCACAAATAATCTAACAGTATTGGTCACCTCCTCACAATCAGTATCATCATCTTCATCATTCATTTCCCATGACTGGTCTACTGCAACTGGTTGATCAGGTTCTTCAATAGCAATTGGTTCAACTTCAAGTTCTACATAAAGTGTGATTTCATTTGTTGGCCATTCAGCATGTAGTTCACACATGTAGGTCACATCATTATCTGAAGTAATTAACCTTAATCCTTGCTCTAAGTCACCACCAGGTATTAAATAATAAATCCTACTGTTAATGGGTACCCCAGCCTCAGCACAAATATCTTGTATCTCAAAATGACTTAGTAGATCTGGATCAACATTAGCCATTGTAGATACCTCACCACCTACATACTCTAAACCAGGGTTCCACTCAAAATTCCCACTATGGTGAATGGTAAAATCAAAATGAATTTCAGCAGCCATCTGCAAGAGTTAAAACACATGCACAAACAAGAGTAATTAAATACATAACCAACACACGCGTAGAGAGCACCAATGACAAAAGCAAAATAATTTCAGTTGCACAACAAACACCAGGTAACGTGGGGTCAAAGACAAGGAACACAACCAACTAAACAATTTGTCTCCATGGGACCACAGACAACCTAAATACTCCTAGGGACCACAGTCATCAATGTCAACTATAAAAGAACAAAACCTAAACAATGGTAAACCACAAATTTTATGACAAAAAAACTTTAATCTGAATCACCTTCATCAATCGTTACACATTGAAAAAGAATAAACACAACAATGGTAAACCCTAGAAACTCATTTCATACCTGATATAGAGGAAAACCCAAGCTTCAGCTTCAGCACACCTCCTCCTTGCTTGCAAGTGTTCGGGAATTAAGCTTTGGCAATCAAAGTAAAGAGAGAAAAAGATTATGGGGTTAGGGATTTTTGGGGGTTCGAAGGTAGAGAGAGGGAAGACAACTCGGTCCTTATTTAGGGTTCTAATTGCGTTCTAATTTTGGCTTATATAGTAAATGAGATTTTCTAACGGAAAGGGCAGAGGTGGGTAACGAGGGTCTAACGGAGCCCATCTCAGGTGGGTTAAGTGACAACTTTTAAACCACAGGTGGACATTGTTAAAACGGGTCAAACCACAGATGGGTTAAGTGCAATTTCCCCTTTTATGTATTATTTAACTTTTTATTATTATTAAGTAACTAGTTTTTTTTTTTTTCTTATTTATATTGAAAGTGAGATGAATACAATATAATCATATTTAGTTTATCTATTATCTATTATTATTATTACTATTATTACTTTATTTTTTCATGTATATGGAAAAGTATGAGTCAACTCATAACTCGATCAACCTGCCCGCAACTTGATTAACCTAACCCACTTGCAACCCGTTTAGGACGATCCACTAATGACCTAACCCGATTTGATCATGTGTTGGTTATGGTTGGACTTGTTCATAAGGGTTTGGTGGCTGTGGATTTAGGGGTGGTGGTTGATTTTTGGTGTGGGTTTGTGAATTTTTGTTGTTGTGGCGGTGATAGTGGTAGTTGTAGAGGTGGTTGATTTTGGCTATGGTTGTGGGTTTCATGGGTTTGGCTGTAGTAGTAGTGGTGGTGGTTGATTTTGGCTATAGTTGGGGGTTTTGTGGGTTTGGCTATGGCGGCGGCGGCGGTGGTGGTGGTAGTAGTTGATTTTGGTTGAGGTGGGTTTGGCTGGGTTATATCTAATGTGTTTTGGTTTTGGTTGGCTTTGGTTGATTTGGTTTTAGTTGTATTTGGTTGTGGTTGCAGGGGTGGTGGGTTGTTGGGTTTATGGCTGTTTATGGTGGTTGTTGAGATGGGTTTGTGGTGGTGGTTTTTTTTTTTTTTTTTTTTTAATAAGAGTTGTGGTGGGCAGTGGAGGTGGCTATGGGTTTGCTGTGGGCTGTGGGTGGCTGTGGCTTTGCTGTGGGCTGTGGAGGTGGCTGTAGGTTGTGGGTGGTTGTGGAAGTAGCTGTGGGTTTGCTAGTTGTTCTTCAATTCTTTAAATGAGAGAAAAAGAGAGATAGATAGAAAGAGAGAGAAAGAGGCGTAGAAGAAGAATAAAAAATGAATAAAGAAATAATATTTAAATAAAGTAGTAAAAAAATAGAACCATTGATGCAATTTTATAGAACAAAATTGCTACCTATATATATACTAATACTTTTATATAAAAAATTGGAGGAGGGTCATTGCCCCCTAAGTCCAATTGTGCTCCATCTCTACTAAGGATTGTGTTAACTTAAAATTTTATGTATTATTTAACTTTTTATTATTATTAAGTAACTAGTTTTTTTTCTCTTATTTATATTGAAAGTGAGATAAATACAATATAATCATATTTAGTTTATCTATTATATATTATTATTATTACTATTATTACTTTATTTTTTCATGTATATGGAAAAGTACGAGTCAACTCGTAACTCAATCAACCTACCCACAACCCAATTAACCTAACCCCCTTGCAACTCATTTAGGACGACCCATTAATGACTTGACCTGATTTGACCTTGTGTTGGTTATGGTTGGACTTGTTCATAAGGGTTTCATGGTTGTGGATTTAGAGGTCGTGGTTGATTTTGGGTGTGGGTTTTGTGGATTTTGGCTGTTGTGGTGGTGGTGGTGGTGGTGGTAGTGATAATGGTGGTTGATTTTGGCTATGGTTGTGGGTTTCATGGGTTTGGCTACAGCGGTAGTGGTGGTGGTTGATTTTGGCTATAGTTGTGGGTTTTATGGGTTTGGCTATGGCGGTGGTGATGGTGGTGGTGGTTGATTTTGGTTATGGTGGGTTTGGCTGGGTTATATCTGATGTGTATTGGTTTTGGTTGTATTTGGTTTTGGCTCCAGTGGGTTGCAGGGGTGGTGGGTTGCTAGGTTTATGGCTATTTGTGGTGGTTGTTTGAGGTGGGTTTGTGGTGATAGTCTTTTTTTTTTAAATCAGAGTCGCAGTGGGTAGAGGAGGTGGCTGTAGGCTGTGGGTGGCTATGGAGGTAGTTGTGGCTTTGCTATGGGCAGTGGAGGTGGCTGTAGGTTGTAGGTGACTATGGAGGTGGCTGTGGCTTTGCTGGTTATTCTTCAAAATCTTCAAATGAGAGAGAGAGAGAGATAGATGAGAAGAGAGAGAAAGATGCGTGGAAGAAGAATAAAAAATAAATAAAGAAATAATATTTAAATAAAGTGGTAAAAAAAATAGAACCATTGATGTTGAGTGTATTATAAAGTGAGGTATTAAAATAGATAAAGTAGTTTTTTGAGTTGTTAAATGCTAAATTTTTTAGGACCACCAATGCTAATGCTTTTTTTTTTCTTTTTTTTTTTAATTTTGTGCTGTATATCCAAGAGTTAGGCACTTTTGGATATATACCACTGTAATTTTCTTTAAAAAACTTTCTCCCCTCTCCCCATGTGTGCGTGTGTTAAAAATACTTAGTATTCTAAAAAAAAAAAAAAAAAGGCTAATGCTCTTAAGAGAAAGAAAAATGTAATTTTATAAAACAAAATTGCTATAATTACTACATATATATATATATACTAATATTTTTATAAAAAAATTTGGGGGATGGCCATTGTCCCCTAAGTCAAATTGTGCCCCATCTCTGTTAAGAATTGTGTATATTTAAAAATGGACAAAATTTAGCTACAAAATTAGTTGTAGCTGAAGGTTACAACCTTACTCAATAAAATAAACATTACTACATATTCTGAAAATCTAACCGTTAAATTGCATGTTTTTTACGTTATTAATACACATATCAAATTTTGTGTCAATCAGATATTATTTACTATATAATCTATAAACTTATATTTTATGCATAATTTTAGGCTACAAAAATTTACAATTTAAACAATATATTGATGACATAGTTATTGATCTTTAATTTTCTATAAATTTTGCAAGCATGGAGGATATAAGAAGAAGATGTAATCTAATGGTAGATTTGTCAAAATTCACCTCCAATAAAAAGATATTGAGTAAAGTTGTAGTTTTAGGCTATAACCAATTTTGTAACTAAATTTTGTCCTTTAAAAATTTATGTATTATTTAACTTTTATTTATTAAGTAACTAGTTATTTATTTTTTCATTTATATTGAAAGTGAGATAAATACAATATAATCATATTTAGTTTATCTATTATCTATTATTATTACTACTATTATTACTTTATATTTTCATGTATATGGAAAAGTACGAGTCAACTCGTAACTCGATCAGTCTGACCTGCAACCCGATTGACCTAACTCACTTGCAACCCGTTTAGGACGACCCACTAATGACCCGACCCAATTTGACCTATAACTCAGCCCGTTTTCCTTTGCCAAGTAAAAAACCCAAAAATTCAAGAACCAAAAATAGTATACTTCCGTCCATTAATATTATAGGGAAATTCTCACTGTTTTTAATTGTCCCAAACAAAAATTCTCACTGTGTTTTAATTGTATTATCGAAAATATTTATTAAATTTTTTTTAGGAAAAAAAAAAAAAAAAAAAAACTCTCAAGACTGTGGAGACTATCAGAACGGCAGCGTTTCAAAGATAGCATGTGTGAAAGGGTGCGATGAGTAAGTGAAAGGGTGCGGCGGTCAAGCTTAAGTATGCGAGTAAAACGACGTCACTTTAGCAGGTTTTTAGCAATTAGGGTTTCCGGGGTTCCCTCCTCACTCTATGCAGTATATATAAGGAGCTTTGTAGATGGCAGAACCTCAAGTTTCTGCAAACTGAACTCAAGTACATATATCTCCCTCCGTTACGAAGTCTTCGTTTTTACTTTTGTTGTTATGTTTTTTTGTCCTCGTGTTTCTTTGATTTTGTGTGTATCTTTCTTTGGCTTTGGTCTAATTTTTTTAGGTTTGGTTTTGTTTGGTTTATGTGAGATGGAATTGGGATCTGAGCAGATGATGAGAATTATTAGTTTTGAATGCTGATACTCCGTGAAGCTTTTCAAACCGAGCTTTTTAAAACTGATGCTCACCCAAAATCCACAGTTAACAGTTTCTTTCATTTTTAATCTCTTTAATTATTTGATTTTCGTTTTTTTTTTTTTTGGATTAATTTCACCTTCGATCTATTTAGAATTAGAGCTGAGTTAATTAACTGCTAAGACTTTCGTGATGTTCTTTTTTGAATTTCGATTATTGGATCGTAAAAATTGTAGCAAGATTGACAGCATAAAGAGAATCAGCATCTTTACCAAAACCTAATCTAATTTAATAGAACGAAATCAAATTATATAAGGTAATTCTGTTTTGGTAGAATTCTGTGGCTGTGTTTGATATTTTCTCATCATAGTGAAAGCGTATTAGGCACCTCAGTTGACAAAGATGATGTAATACAGTAAGAAAAAGAATCGAATTAGGCATAGTTCTATACTTCTAATATCATACTAATGAGCTAAAGGCACAAAGGGAATTAAAAACTGGAATTAGAATTTTTGAAATTTGAAAAGTTTTATGCCTGCATATATTTTGCAGTAATAATAATCAATAAAGTTGGAGATAAATTTTTTAAACTTTTTATATATCTTTATATTGAATGTTAATTTTAAAAATTTAATAGTTAGATTTTATGTTTTTATTATATTTTACTTACAAAATTTCAAGAACATTAAAGATTTGTTATGTTATTAAATAAATGTTTTTATAAAAGAAAAATGTTAAAATTTCAAGTTTTTGTGGTTTAAAATTGTGTATAAAATATAGTTTATTAATTAACTAGTAAATAACATTTGATTTAAACAAAATTTGATATGTATTTTAAGAATATAAAGAATATAAAACTCAACTGTTAGACTTTTAAAATTTTAAAAAGAAAAAAGAGATATCTAGATAGAAACTTTGTTCATATACAGTCAGCTATTTTTTTTTTCCTCAAAGAAAGCATCTCTAAGATAGACAAGGATACAATCAAAAGTCTGCTCGGACCATGTAGCAGTAAATACCATGGCTAAATGGCCCGTTTGGCCTCGGCCACGACCCAATTGAAATCTCAGCAAATATTTACGTTAGCCAGATATTACTTACTTTTAATGAACAATTTGTCGAATTTCTTGGCTTGATTACCTTTCAATAAAAAATTAAAAAAAGAAAAAAGAAAAAGAAGCCTGAATGCCTATGATTTTAGCAACAAAATAAAAAGGAATGGCAATCGACTTCAGGCTTCTATGATAATATTCATCAATCATCATCTTCACTTTAATGGGCCTTTCTTTTGGAGTTGGAAACTAGATGTTGGACCCTAATTAGAGAGAACAATTTTGACAATAAGTTGCAGAAATTAGGGACTTTTTCCAGCAAAAGCAGCCCACAGCAGCAAATAAGCCTAACAATTTTGGCATTTGAACAGCAAAATGATCAGGAAAATTTGCTGCTCGGATCCGTCCAACTTTTTGCCTGATTAACTTGTCTAGCCCACCCAATTTCCTGCCAGATTTACCTGGAATTTTATTGAAGCAACATGAAGTTATTGTGTTCTACCCTCGCGGCTTCAACTCTTAATTAATTGGGCAAAAAAGGGAGATAACATAAGATGTAATTCATAAGATAAGGGGTTTTAATGAAGTATTTGGGGAAAAATTAAATTAAATGTAGTCTGAAGAGCTGAAATTTATATTTTTGAATGTGGAATTAGGCATGATAAACCTTGAACCGAACTCGGCTAGATCTAAATTTTGGTTGATTAAGGTATGCCAAAATGTTTTATATTCAACGATGTGGGATGAACACAATGAATATGCTAGCTTAAATTAGGGCAAATAAAAAGCTTATATGTTCAAAACGCTCTTCATTTTTTTCAATAGTAACGTGATGTTTTTTTATTTGTGACATATTTGGATAATTATTACATCACATGAGCATGGCCACCATATTGTAGAGAATCAATTCACCAGCTGAGGTAGATGCTTAACATCTTACTATTTCAAAACTTAACCTTTGATCTTGAATCATTGGTTCTTAAACTAAGCTCTATCTTGTATTTTTACTTTTTTAGAATGAAACTAGGACCAAAGTGCTATAATTCTTGGATAGTATCGATGACCAAAGCTTTTGATGTTATTTTTCTATCAAATGTAAATTTTGATTCATATCAATAAAATGATATATATTCCAGCCATACATTTTGAGAGACACATCTCACCCATTTAGGTGGGCTTTGATTCAAACCAAACCTGAGTCCACCCCAAGGTGGCCATCTCTCACAATAAGTTGCAGCCTTTTTGTATTTGGTTATTGTTAACATGTAAAAAAAATTAAAGCTTCTCGTTTAAAGAAAAAGCAAAAAGATTTTAATTAAATTGTAATATGTGATTTACTTGATAGTTACTTATTGACAAAAGAAATCTCACAAACCAAGAGTTTTATAACTCCGTGGCATTGACTGGTTTCCTTTAAAAGGAGAATCACTGTTTAAATCCTCTCTCTCCAACTTATTATAAAAATTTAAAAAAAAAAATTAAATAAAGAAAGAAATCTTGCAGACCTACCTTAATAAAATTTTACCTAATCTTTGTAATATACATACCCCTACCCTAATTTACTTCATGTACTAGAGTTTAAGTAATAGCCTAATAATAATGACATCTTTTGTAATACTATATGTCACTTGTTCGAACTCTACTTCTACCTTCTCCATTATCTATCTATCTTTGTTTTCTTTATGAATTTTTTTATTTTTATTTTTATGGAATATCATCTACCTATAAGTCTATAACCAAATAAAACAAATCTTTGCTTCACGGATTTATTAATGATTTCCATGTGACTGAATTACTTGTCAACGTCAGCAGTTAACGAATTCATCAAGCCAAAATTCGAGAAAGCTTCAAAAGGATAAATAAATAAATAAATAAGAGAAGAAGAAGAAAAATTCCAATTGTAGCGTTACCTATATATAAAGGGTAAAGGAATCCTCAACACTCAACCCAGATATACTATATAGTCACAGATGGACGACATAATACCCAACCTTTCCCACTTTAGCCTACCAAAAATGAATTTGACATCCTCATCCACGTTCCTACTTGTACATGATCCGGATTTTGATTTCTTTTCTAAAGATAGAAAAAAGGTTGCTGAAGAGATTTGCCCATTGAATCGTCTTGGACCATCACTGATAGATAACTTTTGGCTGGGGTTGCACTCGTTAGAGCATCCACAGCAGTAGAGCTAAAAATTTAGCTTTTTAGCTCCACAAAAAATTATTTTATTTATTTTACCTACACACATGCTGCAGCAGTGGAACTAAAAATTTAGCTTTTTAGCTCCACCAAAAGTTACTTTATCTATTTTACCTACACACATGTTGCAGCAGTGGATCTATTTTAGCTTTCAACACAATAAAATAATATAAACATCACAATAAAATAATATAACCACTACAATAAAATAATATATCTCACTACTCAAAAAACATTAACAGCACCAACCATAACCACCTTTACCATCAGTCACACCCACAACCACCACCACCACCAGTCCACGGCAGGGAAAAAAAAAGAAAAAAAGAAAAAAAAGAAAAAGAGGCAACCAAGCAGCCAACAAAATACAAATCACAACCACAATCACTACAAATATTATTGTATATCATTCAAAAGAAAAAAATCATGAACAATAAATATATAAATTATATAACACTGCAACAATATACCTCAGACCCAACCAGCCAACAAAAAGAAAGTAGTCAGAGACCCATTCTTAGCAATATATCACATTCTACAACAATATATCACAGACCCACAATGATTCTGATTCAGAATCGAGGCAAGCGAGAGGTGAGGTAGAGAGAGTGAGAGTTTGAGAGACTTACCAGCCGCAAGAAGGAGGACCTCTTGTTGTGGGTCTGTGATGGCAAGGTCAGAGCAGAGACTTCGAGAGTGAGCGAGATGGGTCTGCGGCGTGGGTCGGCGGAGTGGGTCAGTGGCTTGGTTCGACGAAGTGGGTCAAGGGCGTAGGCCGGTGACGTTGAGCTTCGGGTGGGTCAAAGGCGTGGGTCTCTGACGGCTAGTGGAGGAATTGAAGCTTGCAACGGGAAGAAATGAAGAGTGTGAGGACCGACTGAGGGGAGAGAGGAGCAATGGGTAGAAATGGAGAAGAAGGAGAAAGAAAAAATAAAATAAAATATTCTAACCTAGTGTGAACAGAAAATAAAATAATTTTTTTTTTTTTTACCTTTGAGCTATAGTGCACATCTATCTTTAGATGTGCACTGTAGCTGAGAAGCAAAAAAATTTTGCTATAGCTCCACTGCTGTAGCTCTTCTTTTGTGATCAGTAGTGCTAAAAAATAGCAATATAGCTATTTATCACTATTGCTGTGAATGCTCTTAAAATCAACATTTTAGCTGTAGCGGATTCGTGTTTTTCATGCCTTTATGGTAAAATGTCAAAAGATTTAAAGCACCAACTATTTGAGTTTTGCCGTTTTTGGAGAGGGTTCAAACTTCGGACTACTTCATAATTGTACTGATTTTTAATTGTAAAAGTTTGGATATGCGTTTAAGATTGGATTCAGCTTGATCCGGTGCTTTGGTGCACTGAAACTCATTAGGATTGTGACATGTAATTAAAATAAGAGTATTGAACCCAATTTTTGTTGAATTAGATTTGGATTTTATACTACCGCGCACTCTTGACGCAATGGTTACTCCACAAGTATAAGTACTTGTGGAGTGTAGGGGGTAAGGGTCGAAGTTCAAGTCTTCAAGATGGAGCTTCACACACATATACACTTAGATTAGACTAGAGTAAAATTTCTATATTGTATTTATAAAAAAAATGTAGAATTTCTATCTTGTATAAAAAAAAATATATATTTGAATTTTATTATAGTATTTAAAGTTATCCAATAGATTGTGACAAGTGGTTTTTTTTTTTTAGAATCAAGCCTGACCGACCAGGCCGAAAAAATTATTTTATTACTGGAATGTCAAATACAAAGAACCAATAAATATCCACAAGAACGGAATTCATCCAAACTAAAGTAGGAAAAGACAATCTTGCTCGTCTAGCCAACGCATGTGCTAAAACATTGCCTTGCCGACGTGTGTGAGAAAAAGAACAGTTATTTTATTACTGGAATGTCAGATACAAAGAACCGATAAATATCCACAGGAACGGAATTCATCCAAACTAAAGTAGGAAAAGACAATCTTGCTCGTCTAGCCAACGCATGTGCTAAAACATTGCCTTGCCGACGTGTGTGAGAAAAAGAACAGTACTGGAACATACTGACTGAAGACACAATGTCTTTAACTAAATGGCCCACCACTGGGTGTTGGAAACTCTGCTTCTTAATAACTGAAATAGCCTCTTCAGAATCTCCTTCAAAGATTGTGCCACTGACACCAAGCTCACGGACAAACAGGACAGCCCGCCTTGGTGCAATTGTTTCCAGAGCAACAATGGATGAAGGCAGAGGAATAATTTCGGAAAGTGCAGCCAAGACTTCACCCAAAGAATTGTGCACCACCGCTCCAATTCCTGCAGCTCCCAAATGTTCAAAAACCGCACCATCAAAGTTTGTTTTCAACAAAGCTGCATCGGGTGGCTTCCAAATGACTTTCCTCGGCAATTTCTTTGATTCAGGTTTCGCACAAAGCTGCTGGAAATTTGCTAAATGTTTCTGCGCCAACTCCGGGATCTTCTCAAGGGGAGCAACGGCCTCGTTAACTCTGATTTTGTTGCGCCGATTCCAAATAAACCAGCAAATCATGATGAAACCTTCAGCTCCACGGGGATTCTGCAGCGCCAATCTGAAAAGATCAACAAAAAATTAATTTTGATTCGTTGCACTCCACAACTCATCAAAGTTAGTACCCCAGGCCCCCTCACCTTCTCACAACCCCATAAAACATGAATCGCTGTCTCAGGCACTCTGTTACAACTTGTGCAGCTGTTTGAGAGCACCACCCTTCGCCTTACCAAATTCACCATCGTAGGAAGGGACTCAGAACAAGCCCGCCACGCAAATGTCTTAACTTTGTTGGGCACCTTCAATCACCAAAGGCCTAACCACATCCTCTGATTCACCTCATTTGATGATCCCGACGCTGAACCAGAGAGCTCCTTGGCACACAACAATTGATACCCAAGCTTCACAGAGTATTGACCATCCTTAGTTTTTGGCCAAATCAAAGTGTCTTCCTGTGGGATCAGACATAGAGGGATGGATTTTATTTTTTGTGCCTCACACGGCAGAAAAGCTCTTTCCAACAAACACACATTCCACCAGCTTGAATCAGCGTCAATGATGTCTGCAACTCTCGCATTAGCAGATAGCAATGAGGGGGGAGAAATCACCTTGCCTGACTCGTCACCTAGCAGCCAGCAATCTTGATAAATCCGGACTGTTTGGCCATTACCCACTCTATATCTAGCACCCTTAGCAATTAAGTATCGAGCCTTAAGAATACTCCGCCAAGCATAGGACCCTGATTTGACTTGAGCTGAAAAAATATCACCCGAGGGGAAGAACTTAGCCTTGAAAACCCGGTAAAAGAGAGACTCTTTATCATGAACCAGCCGCCACACTTGTTTAGCTAACATGGCATCATTGAACTTCCTAAGCTCTTTAAAACCCATCACACCTTTGTTTTTTGGCATACACAAAGACTCCCAATTTTTCCAATGAATCTTTCGTCTCTCACCACGTTGACCCCAAATTTTTTTTTTTTTTTATCATAACCTCAATCTCATGGCAAAGGCTCACCGGTAATTGGAAACAACTCATGGAAAATGTTGGAATTGCTTGCACAATAGCTTTAAATAACACCTCCCTTCCGGCTTGTGACAAAAGTTTCTCCTTCCACCCTTGAAGTTTCCCCCAAATCCTCTCTTTTATATAGATAAAGCTTTCCTTTTTCTTTCTACCCACCATAGCCAGCAACCCAAGATACTTTTCATACTCCTTAATCTCCGGTACACCTAGGAAGTTCTTCAAATCTGTTTTGGTGCTCTCAAGGACAGATTTACCAAAAAAAAGGTTTGTTTTTGTACCATTTATTTTTTGCCCGGATGCTCTCTCATATAAGGCTAAGGCCGATTGAATTGCTTGCACATCACCCATCTTCGCACGACAAAAAATCAAGCTATCATCGGCGAAGAATAGGTGCCAGATTTGTGGACCATTCTTGCAAAGCGAGAAACCCCTTAAATCACCCCTAGCCACGACTTTTTTAAGCAGCCCATTTAACCCCTCTGAGCACAACAAAAAAAGATAAGGAGATAAGGGATCGCCTTGACGAATCCTCCTTGTTGGCTTTATGGAACCATGAGGGACTCCATTGATCAAAAAGGAATAAGACACAGATTTAATTGTGGCCAAAACCAAATCTACCCATCTCCCATGGAAACCCATCTTCCGCATCAATTTCTCCAAAAGGATCCACTCAAGCCTATTGTAAGCCTTACTCATATCCAATTTCATAGCCATAAACCCCTCCTTCCCCGCTTTTTTAATCTTCATATGATGTAACGTTTCAAAAGCTACCAAAATATTATCCGATATAGCCTTGTCAGATTGAAAAGCACTCTGGGATTCTGATACAACATGAGGCAATAGCTTTTTCAAACGGTTAGCTAAGACCTTGGAAATTAGCTTATACAAAATGTTACATAATGATATAGGCCTAAAATTAGAAACTCTTTCCAAATTTTTTAATTTGGGAATAAGGGTGATATGAGTATGATTGAGACTAGCTGGGATAGAACCTGAATTAAGACAAGAAAGTACAGCACAAGACACGTCATCGCCCATAGAGTCCCAATAGTGTTGATAGAAGATGGGGGGGCATGCCATCTGGACACGGCGCTTTCAAATGTGCCATCTGTTTTAGAGCCATATCCACCTCTTGCTTCACAAAAGGTTTCACCAAATCCGCGTTCATAGAATCTGATACAACCTGAGAAATATTAGCCAACACTTCCTCTACCTAAGTCGGATTAGAGGTTGTGAAAAGCTTACTGTAGTAGTCAATAAACAATTGAGCAATTCGGTCATCACCATCAACCCACTCCCCATTTTGGTTTCTTAAGCGTTTGATGCAATTTTTTCTACACCTCTGAGAAGCTTTACCATGAAAGTAACGTGTGTTTTGATCCCCTTCTTTAAGCCAATGCAGCTTTGAACGTTGCTGCCAAAGCTTTTCTTCCTTGATAAGGAGTTCTCTTAATTCAGCCTTCAAAACATGCAACCGGTCCCCATTTCCACTTCTCACCACTTCCCCTTCCGCCACTTTGATCTGTTTTTTCTTTTCAGCTAGAGCCCGAGATATGTTGCCAAAAGAAATCCTACTCCATTCTTTCAAATACCTTTGACAATTATTCACGTTAGCCTCAACCACTGACATCATATTGGAAGAGAAAAAAGGGCTCTCCCAAGCTGCTTCCACTGTAGTACGACATGACTCATCATTCAACCAAACTTGTTCAAACCTCCAAGGTCTTTGATTTCGGATTGGCAACCCCTCCATATGAATACTTAAAGGCTTATGATTCGAGAAAACCGTATCGAGATGAGTTACTGAATAACCCAGAAACAGAGAAATCCAATCATGATTAGCTACGGCTCTGTCAAGACGCTCCCATACCGTAACACCACCTGTCAATCTTTTGCACCAAGTGAACTTTTGTCCAATAAACCCCAAGTTGGCAAAACCACATTCATCTAATGTTGCACGGAAATCCCTTATCTGCACCTCCGGTCTTGCTCTACCACTTCTCTTTTCATGAGACCTTAAAATCTCGTTGAAATCACCAGCACATAGCCATGGCAAAGAAGAGCTTTGGTTCAGATTTTTTAGAATAGCCCAAGATTCGTGGTGCTTGTGAGTCTCGGGGTTGCCTTAGAAACCCGTAAATCTCCAAGAGTTTTCCTTACCCGAATTTATCATTGCATCAATATGGTTGAGTGAAGAAGAAACCACCTTAACATCAAAATCCGACCTCCACAGAAGAGCAAGTCCACCCCCCTGATTTATTTTTGAAACAACAAACTTTTGATCACAAACAAAATTCTGCAAAAGAGACCTTAGCCTAGCTTCATCCAGCCATGTCTCGGCCAAGAACACAACCGCAGGATCTTGTGCCCAGACAAAATTCCCGAGCTCTAGAATTGTCTGTGAGTTCCCAAGCCCACGACAATTCCAAACTAGGACACTCATGGCTCCTGGCAGGACTGAATATCAGTCTCTGCCAATAGAAAAGTACTTCTTGACTCCGACTGAGAAACCAAACGTCTTTTACTAGGTAACTCATTCGAATCATGAAGTAGAGAAGAAGGCCGTTTTGAGGAAGAGTGTGTAACTTGAGAAAAAACAGCCTCATGATTAGGACGAGGAATTCTTTTCCAGGTACACGAGTGTGGCACAGAGATATCGGTTAGGATTGGGACCTCAGTCAGCGTAGAATTCTGTAACTGAATGGAAACGAGCTGCTTAAGTGAATCATGTGCTTGGGGGGTGGGGGATGGAGCAGCACGGACTGTATGGCTACATGGAGAAGCCTTCACTGCACTGACGTGGCCAGGGGAATCAAATTTAAAAATCTTCGTATCAATCTCCTTTAATGTTTTCGAAAATGCATCCCTGACATTACTCGGATTCTGATCTGTTGAGAATACCAAATCTGACTGGGATATTGCCTCCGAAATATTAGGAATAGATTTATGTGGTTCAACATGCGTAACTCCCTCCATGACAGCTGAGCAATTTGAAGTTGAAACTGAAACGGACACTGCATTAATGATCTCCTCATGTTGCGCCTTTCCCTTATCAGAATGCTCCACCGGCGCCTTTGAATTAACACCCTCCTCCACCGCCGCTACAACCACTGAGGCTTGTGACAGGTTATTCTGCCTCGAGTACCGGTCCTCATAGTACCCCGGAACGTAGATAACGTCTTTACCGGCAGAGGTGTATGGTGCGGCTCTTAAGCATGACCCAAATTGTTGATTTTCGACCTTGAGAGTACCCTTACTGTTAATCCACAAATCACAGTTTTTGTCGTCGTGGCTTAAACGACCACACTAGTAACACAAATTCGGAAGGCGCTCATACTTAAAATAAACCCAAGACTTACCCCATCCTTGAAGAGTAATAACACGACCCCGACACAGCGGCAAGTTTAAATCAAGAGTTACTCGAACCCTCATGAACTGACCCCCATCATCATCAACTGCCCCGGAGGATTTTTGCACTTCACCAATAATATCACATAAACATTCAGCCATATACTTCGTCATGTACTTGTAAGGTATATCATGAACCTGCACCCAAAATGTAGCCTTATTAAAGATTAATTCACGAACCGGGGATTCACCATCATACCTTTGAATAACGACTAGGTATTTGTCGAAACTCCAGGGCTGATTTTTGATAATCCGGTCCACATCAGCGAGATTATCGAAGACAAAAAGGCACTTGTGATCTCCAATACGCCTAATCTTGAAGCCGTTTGTCGACCTCCACAACTGCTTGAACGTTCTAGCCACCGCCTCCATTAGCAAGAAACGTGGAGTTAGAAATTTGGCAGCCAACATATACTCCCCTGTACGATGATCAGCCTGCATAGTGTACCCAGATTGTTCCTCTCTTCTTTTTCTGCAACTCATTCCTCATCATGGAAGATCTAGCAGCCATTTGGGATAACCTGATGTCTTTCTTATAAATCTATTTTATTTAATATATATATACATAATGTAAATGTGATTCTCCTTTCCTCTTACAAATCTATGAAAAGTTAAAGTACATATATGCTACTCATATATTACGTGTACAAATTTTAAATTGAAAGAAATTTGGAAGAAGAAAAGTCGAAGTTCTGTTTTGTTAAACGATTTAGACGTTTTTTTGTGTGGTAAAAACCCGTTTTTTTTCCGCTATATTTTGGCCACGTTTTTAATTTGATTCTTAAGTTTTTCGACTCACACAGCAAAGATCCTACTGTGGATTCGAATATCAAGACCACTTTTATGATGGGTACCTACCACCTCCACCTGCACCTCCACGCTCTTTCCAGTCATTTTCAGTAGAACACGGATTTCCTCCAAACAAGATTGCAGCAACTGCTACAAACAGAAACAGGTGTCTATTAAATAAGGAGATACCTAAGCAATCACTTAAGCAAGGGTCATGAGGGTTGCACATGACCCATTTTAAGTGGATTGCTGTTAACCCTAACGTTAACAGCGTTAGGCAAAGTCTTCTCCTCAAACACGCCCCTGCTTCCTCTCAGTCTCTCACCCACAACAACAGCCTCACCCAGCTTCTCTCTCATCCTCCTCCTATACGGCGCGGCGGCTCCACCTTTGTTTTTCTCAGGAACCCCAGTCCGGCCAGAGAATCACGGCCACATGCAGAGGCCGCCGTCGATTCCGCCTGTTCACCCCCTTCCCTCTTCGCCGATTCCGTCTCATTCCCTTTCCCACTCAACCGTTGCCGCCCCTAACAACCTTCTCTCTCTTTGCCATTCCCATCCCGCACCCATATATATGCCGCCAAGGACCACCACTCCTATAACTTCAACGTTTCTCAGCTGTTCTGTAATCTTTAGATTTTACTGATGTTTTGGGTATTCATACCTAAACTTTATTGCTAATTGCTTGACAGGACATATTGATCATTCTGCTAGATTGATGCGTGTGATTACATGGAATCGGTCATTTAGAGGGTTACCTATGTTGATGATGGGAAGGATGACTTTGACTCAGAAGAGCATGAAACTCATGCCACGGTGCTGGATAAGTTGCTAGCCTGGGAGAAGCTATATGATGAAGTGAAGGTATATTGCAGTATTTCTTTTTGCTTTGTTTTTTCACACTTTGTCCTGAAAAAAAGCTGTACCCAGTGCGATTCCATTTTACATGAACTGATTATTAATTTTTTGCTTAATTATAAATTTATGGGCCTTCACATGTATGCTTGAGCATTTCTTGAGTATAAGTAATGGAGATTTTCTTTGAGTTGATAAGAATTGGTCCACGTAGATAATCTTCTAGTTATTACTTCTAAAAAATAAAAAATAAAAACTTCTAGTTATCTCAGCTTGCTTGTCAATTTGTCATGAAATTGGTGATGTGGTTTAGGGGTATGATGCACAATTTGAGTCTGAGAAACATTTACAGACAAATAACAGTGAAATTGCTAGTTGCTTTAGTAGGTATCTTAAGTTAGTTTTCATATCCAAACTTAGGTACTGCAACTTAACTTCACCATTTAAATTCAGCTATGTTATAAGTTGAAATTATGAATATGAGAGCACATTCTGTAATCTGTACATGAGTTTTGCCATTCTAGAAAAGAACCCCCCCCCCCCCCCTTTTTTTTTCTGGGTCAAAGAACTACTAACCATACAAATTGCTTCTTGGAATGTGAATTTTGATCGTTGTTTGGGGGTAATCATTTGCCGTTTGGCGTGGTGGTGTCCAAGGACAAGTTATTTGGCAAAGGAATATTGAAAATGTCGCTTAATCATCTTTCCTTCAATTTCATGTTGTTTACCATCAAATCTCAATGTCTTTTTACGTTTTTTTTTTACAGTGATACATTATTCTCTTTTTCATGATGTATTTTAGGGCCTAATGTCATTTACACATTATAATGATAGTTCCTGCTTTGAAGCTATATTAGATAAGTTTGGTTGTATTGCTAATGATATGGTTGTTGCAATTTCTGAGCTAGTGAAGCGAGAGGGTTATCAGATTGATAGCTTTTCTCTTGAAGTGTCTGTACCTCCAATTATCCTTGAAAATGAACACTCAGTTAGGTAAGAATTGTTGACTTGCTAATGTTGTAGAATCTCTGAGCATGTGTCAGTAATGGTACTTCTCCTGTTCAAATTCAAAAGCCGGGGGTGCCTGGCCTTTGGTTAATAATTTTTCTTCCAAAAAAAAAAAAAAAAAAAGAAAGAAAAGGGAAGGAAAAAGCCCTATCTGCTTATTATGCTTGTCAGAAAATTTATGAGGATAAAAATTAGAATTGAAGCTCATATTCCGCTTTCATTAATTTTGTTTTTAGGACAGTTCGCTTTGGCTGATATAGGACAGTTCGCTTGTGTTCAATAAATATAATATTTTTGTTGATATTAACTTACGCATATATCTTTATGCAAATTTTTTTGTTCACTAAAAGTGCTGCTTCTGTAGTGCATTTATTTATAATTTTATTACAAAGTAATCATATACATTACTTATAAATTGTCTTCTTTGGGGTTGAATGCTGCTGGATAGGCAGGTGAGCTTATGAAATTTGAATACCAGAAGAAGGTTGCTTCACTGAATAGGCATAAGAAACAAGGTACCAACTCTGAAGCATTGGAGAAAGCAAAGGCTGCAGTGAGTCATCTTCATACAAGATACATTGTTGACATGCAATCCTTGGATTCAACAGATGAGTTGGAATAATATGAGTTGGAACAACATAAGTAGAAGAGGGGGCCAGATGAGTTGGAACAAGATGGGATGGAAGATAAACCTCAAAACTATCTCATCGCGGAAGAGCAGTTTGCGATAGATGTATTGAAGAAGATGTTGGAAGAGGAGGAGGACTGTCAGAGTTTGCGCGTTCATGTTCAAAAATGTATAGAAGCTTGCAGTCCATATCACATCCTCAGAATTAAAGTCAAGATCTCATCATGAGAATGTTTTATAAGCCTTGTATAATTTTGTCATTTGCATTAGTAATGTGTTACATTACAATTCTTGCAATATTTATTTGGGACGAGCTCTGAGAATCATATATGGTTTTGTTACATCAAATTGAGTTTTGACATAATATTATTAGTTCCTTGCCAACCAAAAGAATTATTATATGTTCTTTTACTTTATTTATAAAGGTGACACCGTGGTACCACTCTTTATTCCTCTCCCTTTGTTTAGATTTTGGTTGTTTAATTGATGTTACATGTGATTGAAGATCATGTACCACATGCAACTAGCTCACAACAAAAATAAGCATGTTCCAACCAAATCCAAATTGTCAGATATGGTTGCGCGTTCACCTGAAATGTTTTCTGCCAACCAAATCCATATCTAAGTTTAAACTTCCTGAATCTTAAAAGAGAGCCAAATAAAAAGAAAAGCTCAACAAATCTATTGCTAAATTTAAAGTTCCTGAATTTATATTTTCATCCATATCATTCTATTGCATTCATTTAAAGCTGCCTTGTTCAAATATGCAAATACATAGATACAAAAAAAATATAAAAATGAACTTTCCCATTGAATATGAAATTATCTAAAATCTGTCCAAATTGTCATATATGCTCTCCAAAAATCTGTCAAAGTCAGATGTGCTGTCCAAAAAATACTGTCAAAGTTCTGTCCACTAGATGTTATATAACAGTCAATATGTTGTCCAAAAACTGTGCAAAACACAAAGGAAAACAGCCAATATGGTGTTTTTCAAAGGTTGTCAATATCAGGATCTATTGAAACTTGCAAAATATGCCACCAAATATAAAATAAGTGTATGGAAAAAATAACTAAAAGGAAAATATAAGTTTAAGTTGTAGCAAAATTCATAACGACTATACACACCTGATTCAAGCCATATAACCCAACGTGATCTTGTCCAACCAAAAATTCACAATCAAAAGATTCCTACATATAACATTTAAACCCAAGATTTTCATAACCACCAACTTGCATGCTCAACAAATCTATGGTTTGTTTTATTGATACCCCAGATTTTTCTGCATCATCCACAAAAGCTTGTTGGGCAGGTGTAATTTTTCTATTTGATCTTAACATGTATTTCATTGGAGAATGAGCAAACTCATGATTATGTTCGTGAAAAGAAACAACTTCTAACATACCATTCTTTTGAAGCTGACAAGTCATTTGTGCTAAACAACCAATTCGTGAAATTGGGTGATGGAAAGATACCTATTCACGACGTCTGTCAATAGCTCATTCACCTTGTTTTGAACAACAAAATGTTCTCCTCTTATCATGTCTAGCACTTCCTCGCCTAACATACTGTTTCCTTACACTGAAGCCCATTCTATGAGCATATTATTTGTAAAACTCATATGCACTATCATCACAATCAAATTTCATTTCAATCATTGGAGCCTTAATTTCCTTATTGTGTTTACTCAGGGTGCCTTAATTTCCTTATTGAGTTTCTTCCTAAATCCAAAAATCAATAAAAAGCAATAGTGTTAAAAATATTCAATATGAAAAATAATATTCAATTTTTTAATAAACCTAGCAAAAAACCGTAGTTGCTTATAGTCTTACAAACAGTGACAATGAACAACAACAACAATATTCGGAACTCAAAATACCTAAATATCCTATTCACAGAAATTATACTAAAAAACTCCCAAAAAATAAGTAGTATATAAATCCTTGCCACCAACAATAAATACCCATTCAAAACCAACAAAACCATAAGCTCTTAAGCTATAGAACTCAACTATGGTAATAATCATAAGGACAAATATTCAAACTTCAAATATAATGCAATTTGAGAAACCAATTTGAGGAAATAATTATCTTTAAAAAACAATGTTTTTTTTAATTACAATAAATTCAATGAAAATCAGACCTGAACAAATTGAGAACCATTGCATTTGTCACTGTCAGGGAGAATGCCAAGAAAAGATGGAGTGGTAGGAGTGGTGGTCCTTGGCGGCGAATTTATGGGATCGGCATCGGCTGAGTGAGAAAGTGAATGGGGCGGAATCAGCGACGGGGGAAGCAGGTGAAGAGGAGGAATGGAAATATGGTCTGGTGATATTCGCGGCCGCTGCATGTGGCCGCCGTCAATTCCACCTGTTCACCCAAGCTCTTGCCGATCTGAGTTTGCTGAGAAAACAGAGGAGATGAGAGAGAGGCGTACGTGTTTGAAGATGTGGGTGAGAGGAAGCAGGAGCATGACTCTGCCTAACGCTGTTAATGTTAGGGTTAACAGCAATTCACTTTAAATGGGTCATGTGCGTGCACATGACCCTTGCTTAAGTGATTGCTTAGGTGTCTACTTAATTAATTGACACATGTCTTTGTTTGCAGCAGTTGCTGCAAACTTGTTTGGAGGAAATTTGTGTTCTTTTCAGTATATCACTACAGTGATGACCCATTTTTAAGAGCCTGTTTAGCTACACTTTGTTGCTCCTATGTGTTGGAGGAGTGGTGCTTGTAAGCCTCTCATGTGTTTGATTATATATACTACTATGGTATTAGGGAATTCTCGTTTTGATCTCTTGGTAAAGATAGGAATGAGGAATTCTGTTCATGATATTCCCATAACTGAAATTTGTATCATTTTGCTACACTCTAGTAATCTGTTTGGTTTTGCTGCCTAAAGAAATTTTCATCCAAACAAAAATACAATCGGGGGAGAAAGAAAAGTCAACTGATCCTTAATTATATTGGACATCAAGGACAAACGATGCACTACGACTTATAAACCATTCTTAAAAGAAAGAGACAAATTGAATAAAATACTCTACGAAATTCAATTCAACAAAATAAATAATACAGGAAGGTATAAGTTAAAGAAAAAGGAGGTTAGTAGTACAGATGTGACAGCAATTGGAACATTATAATAAACTAATGAATAGCTTCAATTTCAAATCCGCATGGAAGACCAAAGGAGAGTTCGGAGAAATTGCCAAAAGCTTACAAGGAAAGAAAGAAATACTATTCAGTACACCCATAACTGAAACGTGAACCACCTAAAAGCGGTCCCTACTTAAGTAATAAGGCTAATTCTAACGCCAGTGGTACCATTCTGTCCAAGCAAGTAAAAAAGGCTACTACAATAATAAGCTGAAATCCTTGAAGGACAAAAGGACAAAAGTATTCTAAAATTACTATTATATATGTGCGGTTCGTCTTCTTCTTCTTGTTATAATTTCAATTTGGTCTGCATTGGATGGATAGCTCCTTCCTTTTGGTCTTCTGAAAACGCGTATTATTAGGTGTAGCAACTGTAAGGCGAAACGGAAGTCAGCCTGCACACAAAAGAATCAAAACCGCGTGTTCAATTTTGAAATAGCATAATACTATTAAGCTAAATTGCTTATCCTATGGGAAAGTGAGATAATATATGACTTTCAAAGTTTCAAACATTCTTGGAAAATGTTTTTTTTTACACGCATAAAACATTTCAAGTCGGTACAGCAAACCCAGTCAAAAAGCGCGTGCATTTTCAATTGCTTTTTGTCTTTCGGTGCATTTTAAATGTATCAGGACCAAATAGTTAATGAGACCCAACAGCTCCCTCATCTAGCTAAGCCTCGTGGCAATACCAATAGTTTTAATTTTTAATTTTTTCTTTTTTGGCTAAACAACACCACCTCACCACCAAATACATTAGCTCAAATTTCCTATGGGATTCAAAGAGGATTTAAGAAAAAAAAAAAAAAAATTGTGAGGGGGATGTACTTGAACCATTTTTTGATAACTTTTGATGGAAGTCCATGTTATTCACCCCCAATTTTTAATCCTCTTTTTTTTTTTTTTTGGTTAAGTACCCAATTTTTAATCTCATTATTATTGATGGAAAAAGGATTTTATTATAGAAATTATTTTTGGAATTACAATGGAAATGATTAAATTACATTTTTTTTTAAAAAGTTACTAAGATATACAATCTAATTTCATAGAGGTAAGATATGTTAATAATAGAAATCAACCATAATCTATGACATGATATGAGTCAATCTACTAAATCTATCCAAATCTCAACAGACGATATGATATTCCTTTAGGTAGAAGATATGGAGAGGTCAATCATGGCTTCTAGTCGATCTTTCCTCTCCTCATTATCGCATGGATCAAACTAACTAATAATCCCTTGAAATCTATCTAACAAAATCCACTTTAAACCATAATATTTATATTTTGAGAAATTCTATGTACTCAACATTTTTACAACAAATCTTAAGTTGCAAGTTATTAGGAAAAAAAGTAATTTTAATTATGATTTAAAATTAAAACCTTATATTTTACTCTATTTTTTCCTAGCAGTCCGGAACTTTTTTCCTCCAAAAAAAACTAAACAGTGTAAAGCCGAAAACTAAATAAATAATAAAAATAAATATAAAAGGATGTGTTTTTACCTCTCCCTGCGCTTCTCTAAGAATCTTTGCAACGACTTTTGTCGCGCAATTGGCAGATCTGCAAATAACATTCAACAATAATTACCTCACTTGGAAGAAAAATAATAATCCTATAACTTTATGTGTTATGATTTGAAACCTTGCCTACCATCCACTCTTAGATACCCAAAAAAAAAGAAACTAGCAGCATTTCATCAAAATTTAACTTTATACCAAAATTACACATATATTCCACAGTAATAAACCCCTTAGATTAGATTTTATTCCATTTCTATCCCCCAAAAAAATAAAAAAATTAATTCCATTTCTAAAAGCATCAGCATTAAAAAAAAAAAAACTTTAAAAAAACCTATTTTAGCACACTATTTATTAATAGACCATTTAATAAACCCCATATTTTTAATAAACCCCATATTCTTGATACGTAAGGAAAGGTAAAAATAGATTTAGCTGAAACTAACCTCCATTCAGTGTTTGGAGTAGTTGTTGTTCTTGTTCGCTTGAATGAACTGCAATTTTTGGGTCCAATGTACTTTCAACAGCTTTCGAGGTTCCATCCACAGCCAGCTTCAAAATGGTCTCCGCCTAATCAAATCATGCAATTTTTTGTGTCATTATTAAATTAATAATACCAAATTAGAAACAACGCTAGCTGGGCTAGCTAGCTAGTTAACTTTGTTAATACTATCAGTACTGACTTAAGAATTAATTGAACAAAACAAACCTGGTCTCGAGGCACATCGAAAATGGAGACAGTACCATTGTAAAATATAGTCAAAGGAGCTGAATCTGAAAGGTTCTCCGATCTAGGCCTGAATTTCAACATAACAAATTATTTTCAGTACAAATATAAACAATTTTTTCAATTTTCTTTTTGTAATTTCAAAGAATGAAAATTGTAAATTTAGTACCTGAGTGTAGGAGCAGAACAGACAGGCAAAACAGGGAAGAGAATTTGCTCTCTGTTTGGACTCGAGGGCACTGAACCTGAGCCATTGTTCACCGTAGCAGACCCAATCACAGATTTCAGAACCTCAGGGTTAATCTTCGAAATGGCACTCTGCATTCCTGTCAAAACCCAAAACCCAAAAAGGAAAAAAACCTTCAACTCAACGCCTATGACAAAGCCAAAACAAAGAGCAAAGAAAAAGAGAAGAATGGAACAAACCTCGAATGCTTCTCTGGCGATCGAGAAACTTTTGGAACTGGGATTTGGAGGAAGAGGAAGAAGAGGAAGAACTCTCTTTCTCCATTCCAAAAAAGTCAAGCTCAACGGTTGCCTTTGCCATAATTTCTCAAATTTTTTTCTTTCTATGAGTCAATGTTGGTGAATGGTAAGGAACTTAAATGCTAAGGCGGGATGTTGAAGAAAGAGAAGTTTATATAAAAAATAAAGAACAGGAGAGACAGAGAGAGGTAGCTACAATAAAGAGGTGTTGAAGAAAGGCACGAGGTACATGAGATTTTGAAACAAACGTGAGAGAGAGAATCTTATGTTGTGTTGTGTCGAGACTTGAGAGCGGTAGCTAAAAGCTTGCTCTAAAATGTTGGCACACGTCTTCCACGAGGTGTCGTCAATAAAAGAAGCAGGCTCCGACTAATAATTTCTGTATTATAATAATTGGGTCCGGCGCCCTTAGATCACATATTAACCATTTATTTAGTGGCATACATTAATAAATCTCATAATAATTTATTATAACGTCAGATAATAGTAATATCACATAAAAATTTATAATTTTTACACAATTATTTTTTATGATAAATTGTAATTAGTTGTTTATCTCTTTCACATGAGTTTATTTTTTTTATTATAACTCAGTCTTTTAGGTAAATAATTGTAACAAAAATGGTTGTACTTTATGTACTCATATAACTTTTTTATATTTATTTATTATTATATATGGTAAACGCCCTGTAACGCAAGTTTTAGTTGTGTTGTTGGTCTTTTTCATGTTTGGGCTGTACTCGTGATCGACTTGACTTGTTTGTTGGGTTGGCATAATTTTGTTGAATATTATTATGAATAAAAGTAATACTAAAAATACAATAATTTCTGTGGGATACAGAAATTAAAACCAGACCTTACAATTTCTATAATATTTTTTATACTATAATTAAGTAACACAATAATCTCTATAATATTTTTCAGAATAATTAAGTTAGCAAATTTATTTGAGTTCTTTAATAATTATAATTTTTTTAAGACTTAGACAACTTTTTTCACAATTCACATGATAAAATGTGAAGAGTTGTTTATCACTAATACATGAACCCATTAATTTTTGTCGACTACTTACAATAAATCACACGGCACGCGAAATATGTTTACATATTTTATTAGTTTATATTGATTCTCGAGCTCTCACCATATTATCACTTTATCATTTATTATTAATTGGGCAGTGTTAATCGGCACCATAAGGTGTTTGTTAAGGAATTGTTTTATGTTAATTTTTTTACTTTATGTAAGATGTTTTATCAGTTTTATAGGGTGTGAAGTCAATGAAACCAACAATGAAATCAACTTTTTAAATTTCATTTATCACATCAGTAGTATTTTCAACTCCTTTTACTAATTCATGCCGATTTTTTAATTTTCTTTATTAACTAGATCCCATAATAACTCATTCTTAAAGAGCACCTTAACTGGCTTGTTAACATTTCATAATAAACTTGACATTTCAAAAATTGTGAACTATTTTGTGAGAGGATAAAAACTAAGGGCCCATTTGGTAGAAGAATTTCAGTAATGTTGTTTGGGTGTTTTCGATATACGTGTGGGTAAAAATGTATGTGAAAATGTGTGTAATGTTGTTTAAAATATAAAAATATGTGTTAGAACTAAACTACCAAACAGGGCCTAAAAAGTGTGAAAAGATAAAAACTAAGAACGCACGTTAATAAATTCCAAGATAAAAATTTGTGTTTTATGGTTTGAGTGACATTATTGTGAGTTTGGAGTTATCTATTAGTGTTTGTTTTTGGGAAAGTGGGATTAATGGGATTGTTTGACAAATTTGCCCATTTATGGTTTGAAGCATTATTTTGGTATGCAGCGTACTGTAGCCCCTAGTCGTTTGCATTTTCTAGATGCCATGTTGATGTTCAGCAAAGGGACAGTAACTTCCAAGTTTTGTCCAATTCCTTTCGGCTTTTTGAATGGTCTCCTGCTTTTACTTATTCTTCCTCTGATATGCTCTTTTTGGTCCGAGTCTTTGAGGTATAAACAATATGAATCACAGGTCTATAAAGTCCTTGACTTATTCTTTTATTTATATTATTCATTTGCGTAAATTACTCAATTTCTACCATTTTTTTAAAAACCTTTTTGGCTTTTTGAAATTTGGAATAAAGAGTGTTGGTTTTAAAGTTTTGGAGTATACAACAAGAAATTGAGAGGGCGCGCAAATGCTTTGGCTTTTGAACAATCTTGACTATGCTTCTCAATTCATAAATTTAATATTCTCGTATATTTAGAATCTAAAACGTGCTCCTTTCAAAAAAAAAAAAAAGAATCTAAAACGTGCAGGCTAAAAATTAGGTAAGACCATTAATACAGTTGTCTTCATCTTTCTGCATACATGTATCATTTTCACAGTTTGTTTCAGAAGAAAAATATTTTTATTAGATGCCAAAATTCTTGTATGCAGTAAGGTTATATAAAAAATTAATTAGTATTTTGACATGATGAGAAAGAGTAATTATCATAAAACGAATGTCACATGTTAAAATTCTATTATTTATATACTAGCCTCAAACAAATGGATAAATAATTATCATTAAAGAGTAATTATATTTTTTTGAGATTATAAAATAAATAGAAGAAAAACGTGCTTGATTTTGATTGAATAGTTTTTTTTTTGGAGTAATTGAGAGTATTTGAATTCAAATAGGAAAAAATTTAATTTTTTAATATTTGAAAGGATTTGAATTTTTTAACTAGAGGTGTTTTATTAAGATGAAAAAGAAGAAAAAAGAAAAAGAAAAAAAAGAGCTAAACCGAGGATTAAACTTGTGAGAGGCATGCTTGGAGGAAACTAGTTCAATTTGAATTGAATCAGTGTAGTGACTAGTGAGTGAGAGGTTTATCGAAGTTTATCTATAACCAAGGATTTTGAAGTTTATCAATTTGTTTTAAATTATAAAACATATGAACAAGGATTTTGAAGATTATCCAATTATTTGAGATTATAAAATAAATAAAAGAAAAACGAGCTTGATTTTGATAGAATAGTTTTTTTTTTTTCTTTTCATTTTTTCCTTTTCTTTAAAGAAGCGAATGTAATTGAGATATATATATATATATATATATATTGGATTAATATTTGAATTCAAATAGGAAAAAAAATTAATTTTTTAATATTTGAATGGATTTTAATTTTTTAACGAAAGGTGTTTTATTTAGATGAAAAAGGAGGAAAAAAAAAAAAAAAAAAAAAGGCTAAACCAAGGATTGAACCTGTGAGAGGTGTGCATGGAGGAAACTGGTTCAATTTGAATTGAATCTGTGTAATGGGAGAGAAGTTTATTGAAATTTATCTATAACCAAGGATTTTGAAGTTTATCAATTTGTTTTAAATTATAAAACGTATGACCAAGGATTTTGAAGTTTATCAATTTGTTGGAGATTATAAAATAAATAAAATAAAAACGTGCTTGATTTGTTTAGAATATTTTTTTTTTCCTTTCTTTTTTCGTTTTCTTTAAAGAAACGAATGAAATTAAGATATATATATTTTTGGAGTAATTGAGAGTATTTGAATTCAAATAGGAAAAAAAATTTTTGAGAAAAAGAGATAAATTTTAGGGGGGGGGGGAATTAACGTGAAGGAAAAAGGAATAAAAAAAGGCTAAATTTTAGGAGAAAAAATGAACTTGAAGGGAAAAAAAACCTAAATTTTAGGAGTTCTCTTTTTTGAATTCAAAACGATAGTAGCTGTAGGTGTTGTAGAAAACATGTATTCCAGTCCAAGAAAGAGAATTTTATGGAAAATCTTGTGACATTATTGGATATTGGAAGAAGGTATTTTTAACCTTAAAAAAAGTCCAAATCAAGGAGTGGAATCGCTTTATAGATAGAATAGATAGTATGGAAACATCTACCGTTCAAATCCCCAGCTCCCATTGCAACTATCAAATTATCAAAAAGAGAATTTCATTAGAAAATGATTTAGATGGCAAAAAAGTTAATGAAAGCAAGGAAACAAAAATAGATTTGTATTTGGTGACAACTTTGAAAATGATGCCAAAAATATTTCATGCCATTTGGTTTGCTCGAAGATCATTAACATTGTACTTTGGGAGTTTGTTAAGTAAAGGAAAGGAAAAAAAAAAAAAAAAAAAAAAAAAAGTAGCCTTGTTTGAGAGATTTTTTTTTTTTTTTAGGTATAATTACAACATGCTGTTAATCTTACAACTTGAATCATTTCTCCCCTAAACTTCCAAACACCTTGTTTGCGAGTTGAATGAAAAGAATGATAATAAATCATTTTATAATAATATTTTTATTATGCCATTTTTTTAAAATAAAAATTGGGTCTAGGCATTTAAGAAAAACATAAAGGGCATTATAGGGATTTCAATAAAAAAATTCATTTAAATACATTTCATTACCTCTGATTTTTCAATATTTAGGGTCCGTTTGGATACAACTTATTTTGCTGAAAACTGAAAACATTGTAACAAAATAATTTTTAAATATGTGAAAAATTACTGTTCACTCTTTTTTTACTGTTCATATGCCTTGGTGCACTGTTCATGTCCCATGAACAGTGCACCAGGTGCTAATCTAAAAAAAAAAAGGAGAAAACGCGCAAACATGGACGCAGAAACGTGGATCCAAACTGGGCTTTAGAGGGATTAAAAATGGGCTTATAAGTTTTTCAAAAAAAAAAAAAAAAAAAAAGGGCTTATAAGGGAAAAAGTTCCATTCATTTCCCTCGTATTAAACTCCCAAATAATGAAAAGGATATATGTTAAAAATTCTTCTCTTTGAATTATATTTCCTCGTATTCCACCCTACTAAACAAGTTGTAATATTTCTTGTAGGACTCTATCATGGTGGGGATGATGGTTGAGGTGTTTGAGTGGTAATAATGACAATATTTGATATATTATGGGTAGAGAATTGTTGTGGTGATAGTAAGTTTGTGTGGGTTGCTAAATATTTTTAAGTTAAATTGTGGTGATAGAATTGGTGTGGTGATAGTAAGTCAAATTGAGCTTTACCTGGGTGTGGGTTGCTAAAATTTTTTAGCAACCATGAACAGTAAGTTTGTGTTTATACAACCTACTGTTCATGGGTTGTAAAGATAAAATAGTATATTTTAAATTCCCCTCTCTCTCTTCTCGTACATATCTATCAGTTTTTTTTTTTTTTTTAATTTAATGGTGTAGTTTATATTATTTTAATGAGTTGTATGTAAAAATAGAAGCTAAAATGTTGAATGAGTTATAAAATATGATGGTAAAATAGATAAAGTAGATTTTGAGGATATAAAATAGATGTTTTTTTTACATTCTCGGATGTGAATGCTCAGGCATTTATCCTATGAAGATTCTACTTTGAAAAAGAAAAACAAATCATCTGCAAACTAAAGATGACTCAAGTTGGGGCTAGCTCTAGAAACCTTAAACATTGCAACTAGCTATCTGCCTTTTCTTTTTGAAGGACTCTAGACAAAACTTTTGCCCCAAGGACGAAGAGAAAAGAATACAAGAGGTCTCCTAACATAACCTTCTTGATGATATGAAAGAATTGAATGGCATGTCATTTATAAGGATTGAGAAAATTGGAGTAAACTCCTTAATAAATTTGATCTAATGAGAACTGAAGTTGTGGGAGTTAGAAAATAAACAGGATCTCTGCCTACACAAGCAAATTGTTGATAAAATTCCAAAATGACATTTTCTTTAGACCGAATTTTTTTTCTCCTTATAATTAACAACAAGGACCAAATTAACTATGATCCCAAAATGATATTTTTGCCTTAAAGTTATGACTTTAGTTTTTTCTCTCTCTTCTTCTTCTTCTTCTTCTTCTTCTTTTTTTTTTTTTTTTTTTTTTTTTTGTTGTTGATAATTTGATAGTTACAATTAGAGATGAGGAACTTGAACCTTGAACGTCTCCGTTAGAAATACCAGGAAGTACTGGTTAAGTTACAGGACTCTTCTTACTAAAAATATATATATATATATATATAAAAGACTCTTGGCTAACTCTTAACTACTCAATTAATAATAGATCCTATTATTGATCAATTCATTATGAGATAATTGCCACATTGCACGTATTCAACCATAAAGGAATAGGGAAAACTAAATTTTAAGTGCTATAGGTTAAGGGTGTAACAAATTAAACCCTATACTTTCAAAAATAACATATTAAACCTCAAAATTTAATAAGTAACAAATTAAACCTTATAAAGTGGAAGAATCATCTCCCATTTAAATCTTCTAATTCTCTCCAATTTTTATCATAAGGCTACAAGTTAAAGAATGATAAATGTTTATTTAACGGTTGTAATACACATTGTTTCTCCAAAAAAAAAAAAAAAAAAACACTTGATAGTAACTAATTGACTTGTTTGCACAAATTTATTGTGGATGTATGTGTGTTTTTTTTTTTTTTAATATTTGTTTATTTGACTTTATTTTTTTTTAAAAATTATATAAATATTTAAGGGAGCATCTTAACATGCGACATTTTGGCATTATTAAAAAAAGCTTTATAAAACTCAATGTTTTTAAAATACATGTAAACAACATAAAATCAAATATATGGCACATGTCTCACATCTAACTTAAAATTGAAAAAAATAGGGGTATGTTTGGTAACTATTTTTTCCCCATATTTTCTGTTTCCAAAAACAATTTTCTATTTTTGAGACTAAAAAACTTGTTTGGCAACCTAAAATGGACAAAAAACAAAAATTGTTCTCAAAACTCAATTTGTGAAGGAAACTGAAAACATGTAAAAGGCTGTTTTCAATTTTTAATTTTCGAAAATTAATGAAAGCACGCATTTAATTTAATGAATTTGTCTCATTTAATGAGTTAGCATTAGAGTTCAAATCCTAGTAATAACATATTTTAGTATTTTCTATTTTTTTTCTTTAAAAAACTATCTTTTTAATTTCAGCTAACCAAACATGTTTTTGATTTCAAAAATACAAGAAATTGATTTCTCTTTATATTCTCAAAAACAAGTTTTTGAAAATAGAAAACAAAAACTGTTACCAAACATAACTTAGATTTTTTTTTTTTGGGAGAAAAAACATCAGCCAATTTCATTAAAGAAAGAACTAAGGGGTTACATCAACGAAAACTAAATAAGAGATGTCTGGTGGAACAGACTGCATCCAAACTAAGAGAGGGGTGGACTTCCTTGCTCTTTTGGCTAAGGCATGGATCACAGAGTTGCCCTGTCGCTTGGTATGAGAGAAGGAACAGGTTTGAAAAAAAACCCGAAATAAACTTACAGTCTTTGATGATATGACCAATACAAGAACAATTCGAACACTTTCTTGATAAGGCTTTAAATACAATTTCTGAATCTCCTTCAATGATGACCCGGTGCAGTCCCAATTCCATTGAGAAAATTGTTGCTCTCCTTGCTGCTAGAGCCTCCAATACTTGAACACTTGCTAGTATGGTAATCTGTATTGCTAGAGATGCCATCACTTCTCCATTTTCATTCCTGACCACAACTCCAATTCTAGCTTCACCCGATTCCCTAAACATAGCCCCGTCATAATTAACTTTGTAAAAATCTGGGCTTGGTGCTTTCCATTTCACGCCAGTATGTGGTGCCGAGGGAGGTTGCCTTGATGGTTTGGCTTCAAACTCAAGTAGTAGTGTTTGTGCTGCCTCGAAAATCTTACCAGGAGGGATACATGGCTCTTTGAGTCTGTTCTTATTCATCTATACATGGCTCCAAATTTTCCCGGTGTTGTCCATTCATACATACCAGAGTTGAGAATGAAGATAACTCATGAGCATCACTTCGAAGGGCGTTGAAGCTAGGTCCCTATATTGGTTGCACAGGTGCATAGTTCCATAAGGCATGTAGGGTAGATTCCTCGTGCTCTCCACAAGCGCTACATAATGAGGAGTCAAGCACTTTTCGGCGATATAGATTCTTTAGTGTTGGTAAAGCCTCAGAGCAAGCACGCCAGCAAAAATTCTCATTTTATTTGGAATTTTTAACTTCCATATACGGTTCCAAAAAGCCTTTTGCATTGCTGAGCTTGAGTTGGATGCGCCTTCAATGGTTTCCAATTTGCAAAGGAGTTGGTAACTTGTTCTTACCGTGTATGAACCACACTTGCTTCGCGGCCAAACTAGTATGTCATCTTAGGCAGTTTTGTAGGTTGGAATGGATGAAATTTTATGCACTAAGAAAGGAGCAATGGAATTTCTCAATAGCTCTGCATTCTATTCCCTTGAATCCGGATCCATCATGGTAGAGACTGTGGAATCGTTGAGAGCATCTAACTTGCAAGGTACTGCTTTTGTTGGAAACTTACCAAGAATCCAGTTATCATGGAACATGTGAACCTGTTTGCCATCACCGATTCTCCATAGCATCCCTTTCTCGATGACAGTCCTTGCCTTGAGAATACTCAGCCATGCAAAAGAGCTCTTTGAACTTTTTGCATCAAACACCGAACTTGATGGGAAGAATTTAGCACTGAACACCTTGAAAAATAGTGAGGTCCTATCAGTATACAGCCTCCACACTTGTTTGGCCAACATCGCTTCATTGAATTTGACCAAATCCTTAAAATTCCAATCCTCCATCAAATTTGTGTTTGCATAATGTCTCCTAATTCTTCCAGTGAATTTTTCTACGATCACCATTCTCCCCCCCACCAAAACTTCCGAATAAGCATTTCAATGTCATGACATAATCCCACCGGTAATTTAAAATAGCTCATAGTGAAAGTGGTAATGGCCCGAACAACCGCTTTTAGTAGAACTTTTCTTCCTACTTGGGATAATAAGTTTTCCTTCCATCCTTGTAATTTGCTCCACACCCATTCTTTGATGTAATTGAGGCTAGCCTTTTTGTTTCTTCCCACAACTGCTGGTAATCCAAGGTATTTTTTGTACTATTTGATCTTCGAAACACCTAGGAAATTTAGAATTTCCTCCTTTGTTTCTTCGACAGCAGCTTTACTAAAGAAAAGGGTGGTCTTGTCTCGGTTAATTTGCTGCCCCGAGGCTTGTTCATACACCGCCAAGATGTCTTGAATTACTTCCAAATCTGTCAATCTTGCTCGGCAAAATAGCAAGTTGTCATTTGCAAAAAAGAAGTGAGTAATCTGAGGACCATTTAGATTTAAGAGAATTTTTTTCTTTAAAAAATAAAAAAAGAATCACTGCATGTCTTTGATGTGATGGTCACTCCATAAAGGACAATTATTAGGTACTTCCGGAGTACCATAAATGCGTACTCCTCCCTCTCATATAACTATGGGTCTTACTAATTAAATTTATGGTGAGACCCACAATTCATATAAGAGGGGGGAGTACGCATTTATGGTATTCCCGAAATATTCAATAATTTTTTCTCTATAAATAAAAAAGTTCTTATAGAAGTGAGAAATAAAAACCAGAATTCAAGTTACCTAAATTATTAACAAATGTATTTTCCTAATGAAAAACATGTATTATAGTTCATACTTCATAATTGGGCACTCGGTTACCTAATTATCAAAATAATTGTGAATTTTTTTTCTTCTTTTAATTGGGTTCGTTGGGTTGTTAGGAATTTGGGGAAAACAGAAATATATTAGTGCGGGTCGCTGGTATTTGGCAAAGTCAGCAGATTTCACGCAATGCACAGTTGTCCTACTCCTGTGATAGCAGGTAACGTGAACGTAAACAATGAAACTCAAGAAGCACGTGACTAAAACCCTCTCTGTTGCCCTTTTGCCCACGTTTTTTAATTATAAAGGTCACATCACTTCATTTTTTTTGGCGTGACAGCTAAAGTCGTCTCTTACACACCGACTCAAATCCATGAGCTCTAAATAAATTCCCCAAACCCAAAGCAATATATATATATATATATATATATATATATATATATATAAATATAATTTTACTTTTTTAATAGAGAAAAGAACTTGAGGACGTGTTTAACGTTCTCGGCCCACTTAAGCCGATCATGCACGAAGTGAGACTATGGGCCGTTTGGTTGGACATTTTTAATATTGATGTTTAAAATGATGAGAAAATTATGGTTTAAAAAATATTGTAAAAATATGTGTTTACAGTATTTATAAGGTAAAAAATGTGTTTGATATTATATTTCAAATAACATGTTTCAGTGTATGAAAAACCATAATTGTGTGTTTGATATGTGTATGTGTTTTTTTTAAGAAGCTGACAAGTGGGCTTCTTGGTTGGAATTAAAAAAAGAAGCATTATGTGTTGTCTAATAAAGTGGGCCCCATAATTTTCAACATATCTACAAAAGTGTCATTGAGTAACGTTGTTGGAAAACTGAAAACTCATAAGAGGAGTATTCTAAATTAAGTGTTTAGGGAGTGTTTGGTAAAAGTATTTAAATATAGTTTTTTGTTTTGCAACTCATAAAATGGTGGGTCCCCACACTTAAATTTATTGTTTAGCTAATATTTTCTAAATACATTTTTCAAAATACTGTATCATATTTTCCTGATTTAAAACAAAATTGTGAAAACGGCTTAGGAGGTGTTTTCAGGATACATAAAATGTTTTTAATGACATAGCTGTAAATAAATTGAAAACAGTGAACCTCACATATTTGTCCAAACTCTTTTATCTTTTAAATTTAGGAGTTTATTTTTATCATAAAAAGAATTCTCACATTTTAAATTTGAAACCTATTATTAAAAAAAAAAAAAATGATGAGCTCTATTCCCTTATCATTATCCACATTTAAAAAGTGATTTACAGATTCTATACGTTACTTTTTGTAAATATATAATTTTTTTTTTTAAATCTCAAAAATAGAAATGGTCCCCCAAACAATTATTTTTGTTTTTAGTATTTTGAAAATTGTTTTTAAAAGTGGGAGCCAAACACGTAAAATATAAAAATTATTATCTGAAAACTAGTTTCAAGTTCAATTTTTTGAAAATTGTTTTTATTCTATTTTGAAAACAAAAACAAAAATCCTCTTACCAATTAGACCCTAAACACCAAGAAATTATAAGATTCACATGGTGGACAAGTGATGTGGTCCACCATTCCACTAAAAAACTTTCACCTGTTTAAAATTGTTAGTTAGAAAATTTTTTTAAACAGAAATTAATTACTGACTCAGCAATTTTAAATAAGTGGAAGATTTTTAGTGGAATGGTGGACAAATGACGTGGCCCACCAGAGGACTCTATAATTTCTCCTAAACACTCTAAAATCAACAACGGAACTCAAACACTCCTAAAAAAAACCCTTACCAAACACGTTGGTTTTTTTTTTTTTTTTAGAACCACAGTTTTCAGTATTTAAATACTGAAAACTGTTATTTGGAATTACAGACCAACATAGGCCCTATTTGATCATTAGAAAGAGCGAATTTTACTCGAACCCACAATCACGGGCTCGCAATATACGCTGAAGTCAAACTCCTCTTATATATTTTTTTATTAAATGTGAATTTTGAAAATCTAACTCTTAGATTACATGTTTTTTATATTCTTAATGCATATGCCAAATTTCATTCAAATCGGATATTATTTATTAATTAATCAATAAACTTTTTTTTATGCATAATTTTTTATTACAAAAACTTGAAATTTAAACATGTTATCGCTATTGATTTTTGATTTTTTTTTTAAATTTTACAAATATGAACAATGAAGGATATAATAATAACATATAATTTAACAATTAGATTTTCAAAATTCACATTAAATTAAAAGATATATGAAGAATTTGAATAGTTTATCTCTAAACTGGTTTAGAAAGAAACATTTTCTCGCAAGATAATGGGTTGCAGCTACTTTCTTCCATCAGACCACATCTTCAGGCAATCAAGCATTAGATGGGATATACCCAATCTACTCAAACTCACAACTTTAGACTTACAAGATAATAAACACACAATAACTTCCTACTATCAGACCACCTCCTCAGTCGGTCAAAAGCAACACTTATTTTTTTTTGGTAGAATTGAGAAAAAGCAACACTTATTAAACGTAATAGTCTAGAACTTTAATAATTGACTAAATGAATATTTTTTTAGGTCTAAGTTTTGTATATTCTTAAAAGACTTACTTGCAGCAAAGTTCGATTAGAACATTAAAACAACGTGACTAGACTAAAGGGTATGAGTATGACCCAATCGTCGGGTTGGTGATCTTCACCTAATCTGAAATGGTAGGGCCCCTATGCATTTCTTTATCCTACCGCTCACGCAACAGGCAACACCTGCTAGTGCTTTACGGTCCTTTTGTCATTGACACGCTTATTGCAGTGTTTTCAAGTACGATTTAAGATAGGCAATTTTAACGTGTTTCATAGAATAGAAACCCGTAATGCCCAATATATTCTTTAATGCTTTATGGTGAGAATTGATGGGAAGTGAGAAACCAGAATTGCTATGCTAATGAATGACCTGAACAGTAGTCTGAAGCTGCAGTGATTTTCAGAATACCTAGCAAACATGTGAAATTCGTGTGAAATAATGTTCTGGAGAGGGGGAGGTGGAGTTACTACTGTACCCTTTTATAAATCTTGATATTTTCTATAAAGTTGTATTATACGGGTTCAACTAGTACATTTTAATGCTTCCAACGGAAAAATTCAAATCTTTCTTATCTAATTATCAAGTTATCTGTTACTCAAAAAAAAAAAAAAAAAATCATGTTATCTAAAAAAAAATTATTAATATTGATTATTAAAAATTCTCTATGAATTTTGACAAGCTAAGATTCTGGCTCCTAAATAGTGTGACAGAGTTTAATTTCATCTTTTTTACTTATTAAAGTATGTTAATTTAGTTCTTCAAATTTTGTGGATAAATTATACTACCCTTTCTATTATTTTACTTTTAGAAATAAAATGATTTTTGTGAATTCCACTTTAAATGCAAGTGATTTTAATCTATAGTGAACTTTCACACATTAATATGAGACTTCGTCAGTGACTTATAGTAGTTTAATGTGATGATATTCGACTTGAAAATACATCATTAAATTCTAAATTACGGTGAAGAGAAAATAATCTAAATCTTCTATTCCATTTATTTATATCCGATAATTATATTGATTTCTACCGGTAAAGGGTTTTAACTTGTCAGGCACCCTATATTGCTTGGTCAAATGAGGCAAGCACCACTACTGTTCTTAGTTTGTTTGTTTGTTTGTTTGTTTGTTTTTTTTTTTTTCAAAGCAATTAAGGATAAGAAGATGAGTGGGTCAATGCCCTATAGCTATAAGCCTCTAGTCCACTCCTAAGGTAGCTTAGGTATTATTTATAAAACCAACATCTAACTTCTTTCTTGAGCAAAAAGATTCTTTTACGTATGGTCATACTAATCATGAGAGGAAAACTCACAAAAATCATAATATAAAAAGAACTAATTATCACATGAAAATATAGCTTAAAAATAATCAAAATAAGGAGTTTGGATGATGTGTTTCAAAAAGAAAATAAAAGAAAAGAAAAATAGTTTCGATGATGTACGCATGTATAAAGCATAAAAGAAAAAAGAAAAAAGAAAAAAAAAGGAAGTCTACGTACGCATACGAATCAACGAAAGCTGTACATGCAACAATCAAAGTTTTATAAGCATATGATATGAAAAAAAAAGTTATGTAGGCGCGCATCATATCACATGGGTACCTACGAGTTCAAAATTTTCAGACACATAAGAAAACCAGAATTTATCAATGTTCAATCATAAATCATTCTCTTAACCGAAGCATGCATCAAATACTTAGACTAAATACTTTTAATGAACAAGATCATGGTCAAAACCAACAGAAATCAAGGTATCAACAAATTGAAAAGGTTATGACACATAATCACACATATAAGTCCATGCATAGTTAATTGAACTTGGACATAAACATGTGAAAAATGCGAGAAAAAAGAAAAAGGATGTTAAACGGCCATAATTGTGAATTTCAAGGTGGACATTCAACTGTGGAAATTATTCCCTAATCAGAAGTATTTATATTGTGTGAGTGACCACAACCTTGACCCGCTCATTTTTCTTATTGGGCCAAACTTGTGCGAATGGCTGGGATTGTGTTGCGAGAACTTTTTTTTTTTTTGAGAAACAAACACACACACACAATGGAGAGGGAAAAAAGTTCTAATATAAAAGTACACCACAACTCCACTCAAAAGTTATGGTAAATTTTAAAGGAGGGTGTGGCAAGTTATATTACACACAACACACAGTATTGTGCAAAATGTTGATTGCACTGTAAATTGTATTATTCTTAAATTGAGGGTTTTACATGAAGTCGCTAATTATTTAATTAAAGAGGAAAAAAAAATCTAAATTGTGATTTATTTACTTATTTACTTATCAAAGTATGTTAATTTAGTTATTCAAGTTTTGTGAATAGCTTAATATTACCCTTTCTATTATTTTACTTTTAGAAATAAAATGATTTTTGTGAATTTCATTTCAAATTAAGTGATTTTAATTGATAGTGAACTTTGACACATTAATATGAGACTTTGCGAGTGACTTTTTTAGAGTAGTTTAATGTGATGACATTCGACTTGAAAATACATCATTAAGTTCTAAAATTAAAGGTTTTTAAATTGTCATAATAAGATGTTAGGCCCTCAATATTTTGCTTGGTCAATTGAGGCAAGCACCACTACCGTTCTTAGAATATTTTTCATTCTTAGAATTTTTTTTTTCAAAGTAATTAAGGATAAGAAGATGAGTAGATCAATGCCTTACAACTATAAAACTCAAGTCCACTCCTAAGGCTAATTGATTCATCCCAACCACCGAGAGGGGTGGCCTGGTGGTTTGGGTGTGCGATTGCTGCTATGAGGTCCCTAGTTTGAGCCCGAGCAGGTACTTGGGGAGGAATGTGGGAATCCTCTTACAACTAGCTCCTAGCTGCCAGCTCTCTCGTGGTGTTAGGATGAGGTTTGTGGTTACTCCGGATCACAGTAACTATGGCTTAATCCAACATTCTTTAACGGGAGGTGCTCCTATGGTCACGCCTAGGGGGGTGAGTCACAATGGTCACTCCTGCCCCCCCCCCCTTTTTCGTTCATTAAATAAAACAACTGATTCATCCCAAAAAAAGTCTACTCCTAAGGTAGCTTAGGTATTATTTATCAAACCAAAATCTAATTTCTTCTTGAGCAAAAAGATTCTTTTAGGTACGGTCCTACTATTCATGTGAGGAAAACTCACTAAAAATTCTAATATTAGCTATAGCAGCACATCATAATATAATATAAAAAAAACTAATCATCACACGAAAATATAGCTTAAAAATAATCAAAATAAGGAGTTTGGATGATGTGTTTGAAAAAGAAAAGAAAAGCAGTTTGGATGATGTACGCACGTATAGAGCATAAAAAAGAAAAAGAAAAGAAGGAAGTCTATGTAGACATCAACAAAAGCTACACATGCCACAATCAAAGTTTTATATGCATATCCTATAAAAAAAAAGCTTTATATGCATATGATATGAAAAAAAAGGAAGTTATGTAGGCACCATATCATAGCAACATGTGTACCTATCCATCTCCCATAAAAAATAAAAAATAAAAACGTGTACTCATCCTATTAAATATAAAAAAGTGTACCGATGAGTTCAAATTTTACAGAAACATAAGAAAACTGGAATTTTTCAATGATCAATTACAAACCATTCTCTTAACCGAAGCATGCATCAAATACTTAAATTAAGTACTTTCAAATTTTTTAATGAACAAAGATCATGGTCAAAACCAACAGAAATCAAGGATCAACAAATTGAAAAGGTTACTACACATAATCACACATAGTTAATTGAACCTGGACATGAAAATGTGAGAAGTGCGAAAAACAATGGATATCAAGTCCTAATTGTGAATTTCAAGGTGGAGATTCAAGTGTGGAAATCATCCCATATTTAGAATTAAAAGTGCTTACATTGGAGTCCTCACTTAATTTTAATTTACAAATTTTTTTAGGAGATAATTTACAAAGTTAAAATTAAGAAAAACCTAAAAAAATTGTATTGACTAAAGAAAAATATTACGTCATGTAACCTTATAATAAACATGCTACGTGAATGGATAAGGTCATGTTAATTGTTTTTCAAGTTAGATTTATAATGTGGGTCATGTTAACGGTTATTTTTAGGACAATTATTAATAAACCATATTAGAAAAGTTTTAATATCAATTTTATAAAAAATATAAAAAGTTGTCAACATAATTAATTTTTTTATCATTTTTTCATAAAATATTTCTAAAAATAGTACATAAACCAATGTCCTTAGGACATGCTTTAACATTTCTTTTATAATATTTATCCTCCTGAGAGTTTTATATAAATTCATCATTTATTTTAATTAAAGGAAAAATAAGAAAACTACAACAATAAAAATGAAATACATCACTCTATTAATTAAAATATCAAATTTACATCTCATTGGAATATGAAAAAAGAAAATTACATTTCCTTGTTCCAAGATACAATCTAAAGAGTAATTACTAATTACATGACTTTGAGTAATTACATTCTAAAAAGATGAAAATGGGATCAGTTCATAATAGGCTTGTTTCAGAGATTATACATGCATTCACGGTTGGCTTTTTCAAAAACGGGTTTGAATGTTCTTCAGGATTGGGTTCATGGGCACCACTTCCTCCCATCAAACGTTCTCTTCAACGTTTGTTTGTTTGTTTTTTTGTTTTTTTGTTTTTTTTGAATAACTCTTCCTTCAAAGGTTCTCTTCAACATTACTCAATTTCTTAATGGGTAAGATGGACCCCATCCCCTCTGCAGAAATGAATTAAAGGGTAGCTTTGGTGAATGTTCTGGGGTTATAACCAAGAAAAAAACAAAAACCACACGGGAGTGTGGCTTGATGGTAGGAGTCATCATTTTGCACCCAGAGAAGAGCGGTTCGAGTGATAGCCTCAGCAAGGCCTGTGTGGTATACGTGGTATTACACATTGCCGTCACATGGCGTGGGGTCGATGAGCTCATACCGGAGACCTCCTTTTTTATTCAGCAAAAAAAAAAAAAGAAAAAAAAAAAAGAAAAAAAGAAAAAAACCAAAAAGGGACTGCCAGGACCTGCGGACCAAGAAAGAATGAAAAAAAAAAAAGGGGAAAACTTAAATGATAGTTTAAGGATATTAGTTTAGGAAATATTTTTAAAAAATTTTATGTAAAAAAAAAATTTTTTTTGATGGTTTTTTATATTTTTTATGAAATTGATATCAAAACTTTTTAAAATTTTTTATTAATAATTGCCCTGTTAACATAACCACAATATATATATACTAATGGATGCTCTTAAGGCAATGGTTAATAATTCATTTAAAGAAATTAGTTCCTTCCATATCTATAATATGGAGAGATGATAGCTGTTTGGGGTCATTGTGTGGCTGTGACATACATCGTGTTTCAATATGTTAGCAGCTAGACTTGATTTCTTTAGGGTAGTCAAGTTCGGTACTCACGCTAATTGGTTGCCCATTGGTAGCTACTCTTGTATTTTTACCTATGCAAAAAAAAGATAATATAAAGAGTGATGGAAATAACAAATTAATGAGAAAAATAGTTTTTTCATGTGTAAATAATTTAGGCTATGAAGCATATATAAATGAGAGGAAATATGTTAGGCTAAGAGGCATATGAAATTAAGGTTAAAAAATACATTTAGTCAATACCTTTTTTTTTAAAAAAATTATTATTATTTATAGAAACATTTAGGCAATGCCTAAGTAAGCATATTCAACAGAAAATCCAAGTTAATGAATGTAAATTTAGCGAATCATATGAAACTATTTAGTAATAAATGAGGAGAGTAAAATGGAAAGTCAAGTAAAACTTTTTTTTTTTTTTTTGAGAAGCAAGTAAAACTTATTATAGTTATATGTGTTGGAGAAGATAAGGAGTAACCGATCTTTCTCTCTTTGCCAAAACAAGTGCATAGCATATGCAATAGATTGGGCTTAAGGATTTACGCTAGCAAGTGTGAATGGTAGCAACTATACATGGGCCTTTATCCTCTATCATAATAATGATGTAAAAGAGGAAGAAAATACAAAATAAGATAATAGACACCAAATTGCTCATTGTGAGATATTAAGTGAAATAAAGGAGAATACTATGGCCAACTCATAAAACTTAAATAAATCATGATAGCTTTAGAATAAATAATACGGAGTATTTAAGATTCGTGGGAAGGAGAAAAGGGTAATCTCCGTTTAGTGCACTCAGAAACTCATGGAAATGATACTCCAAAAAAAAAAAAAAAAAAACTCATGGAAATGTTTAAAAAGCTTAGTTTTAAATGTATGATGATATCTTAAATCTTAATGTAAAAGTATTTTTTATATCTCCCTAAAAAGTCTGTTGAATGAGAGGAGAATCTATTGTATTTGCTGGATATTGATGTCTACTTGCTTTGAGCAATGAATACTGAAACTGAGGGTGGCTGTTTCTTAATTTCATTAAGTCTCAAGTAATCTACTGGTCAAAGGCCACGAAAATTGTTTTCCTAAGAGGGCATTGGTCTTCCTAACTTGTTGAATTTAAGGATTTAGGAGGCAAAATTAGTGTCAGATGTATGTGTTAGTTTAATAGGTTTTAAGCTTTTCTGTTTACCAAAAAAAAAAAAAAAAAAAAAAAAAAAGCCTTTCCATGAGCTATTGAGTTTTGCACAATGCACTTAACATGGGCTCAATGGTTTTCTTGTGTCCCAAGCCCATTAGAGGGATCTTACATGAGCCCAAGATAGTGTGAAGTGACCCCCCTACCCTCCAATTCACACATCCTAATTATCCCATTTGTTGGGCTTCTCTTCAGCATCAGTACCCGCACTGCCATATGGTATATGATGGTATATTTTAGCATTAAAGTACAAAAATGTCCCATTACTCGTCTTGCAATACTAAAAAAAATTACAATAAAAAATTACAATTGTGCTATAGTACTATCCTAAATTTATGATGATATTGTAACAACGTTCTAAACCTAAATAATATTTTTTTTATTCCCTACTTAAACATATCTGCCTCTTTCTCTCTCTTGATTGTCTCATTCCTCTCTCTTTCTCTAGAACGGTTTGACCTCCCTCTCTCTCTCTCATAGTGCTGGAGTCTTTTGGCTGAATAATGCTAAATCTTAAATTTATTTGCGTTATAGGTACTGTTTCAACTTATTTAGTGAAATGAGGAAAGAGAGTGAATTTCGGCAACACCGTTGCCGAAATTCAACAAAAGTATGAAAGAGAAAGAGGAAAAGTGGGAGAGAGAAAATTTTGAATTTCGGCAACGATGTTACCGAAATATCTGCTGCCCAAATTCCCTGCCCAAGTTCCCTGCCCAAGTGTGTCCTGTGCTTGAAGTGTGAGTGCCCCCCAAAAAAAAAAGTAATTGCGGCAATGCCATTACCGAAATAGGGAAAAAAAAATGGTAATTGTGGCAATGCCATTGCCGAAAATGGGAGGGAAAAAAAATTGGAATGGAATTGTATTTTTTTTGTGAATTGTGGCAATGTCATTGCCAAAAATGGGAGGAAAAAAAAATGTGGTTACCGAAATCTGGGGAGGAATTTAAAAAAAAAAAGGGTTACGTTTACAATATTTTTACAACATTTTCACAACAAATCACAGGTTATTAGTTATTATTAGTTCAAATTTGAATTTAACACTGAGATTACTTTTTTAATCCAACAATAACAACCTGCCACTTAAAATTTGTTGTAAAAATATTGTAAAAATTGTGTGCACTTATCATTTCTTAAAAAAAAAAAAAAAAAAAAAAAAAAAGAATTGTGGCAATGGTATTGCTGAAATAGGTGTAAATTTTTTTCACCTATTTCGGCAATGCCATTGCCCAGAATGTGAAAAAAAAGAAAAGAATTGTGGCAATGGTATTTCGGCAATACCATTGCCACAATTCTATTCCTCTTTTTTTTTCTTTTCTTTTTTTCTTTTTTTTTTTCACATTTTCGGCAATGACATTGCCGAAATAGGTGAAAAAATTCTACCTATTTCGGCAATACCATTGCCACAATTCTTTTTTTTTTTTTTTTTAAGAAATGATAAGTGTACACAATTTTTACAATATTTTTACAACAAATTTTAAGGGGTAGGTTGTTATTGTTGGATTAAAAAAGTAATCTCAGTGTTAAACTCAAATTTGAACTAATAATAACTAATAACTTGTGATTTGTTGTGAAAATGTTGTAAAAATATTGTGAACGTAACACTTTTTTTTTAAATTCCTCCCCAGATTTCGGCAACCACATTTTTTTTTCCTCCCATTTTCGGCAATGACATTGCCACAATAGACAAAAAAAATACAATTCCATTCCAATTTTTTTTTCCCTCCCATTTTCGGCAATGGTATTGTCATTACCATTTTTTTTTTACCTATTTCGGCAATGGCATTGTCGTAATTACCTTTTTTTTTGGGGCACTCACACTTCGAGCATAGGACACACTCGGGCACAGGACACACTCGGGTAGGGAATTTGGACAGCAGGTATTTCGGTAACACCGTTGCCGAAATTCAAAATTTTCTCTCACCCACTTTTCCTCTTTCTCTCTCAAACTTTTGTTGAATTTCGGCAACGGTGTTGCCGAAATTCACTCTCTTTCCTCATTTCGCTAAATAAGTTGAAACAGTACCTATAATGCAAATAAATTTTGAATTTAGCAATATTCAGCCAAAAGACTCCATAGTGCTGAGCATATTCTGGCGTGGATCATGGGTCCGACGTGGGTCTGGTGGCAGCGTGGATCTGGCGGTGGCGTTGATTTGGTGGCGCCGTGGGTTTGGTGGTTTCGACGGCGTGGACCTTTTATGGAGGCGCTCAACCTCGCCGATTACTGGGTTGTGATTTTTCTAGTGTGGGTCCAGTGGTGGGTTGTGGTGTGTGGGTGGTTTGACGAGTTATGAGTTGCTAGGTTTTGTGTGTTGTGGTGCGGTGGTGGTGGCGTTGATCTAGCGGCGGTGATGGCTGGATGTGGAAGTGAGGCATGAATGGTTTGCTGGGTTGTATTTCTGGCGGTCTATTTCATCTCCACCACCATAAATCGTCTTTTTTTGGCGGTGATAGGCATATTTATAGTGGTGGTTGATTGGCAATGGTTTGTGTTTTGCTTGGTGTGTTTATGTGTGTGTGTTTTGCTTGGTGGTTTGATTGGCAATGGTGGGTTTCTGGGATGTGGGTTTGTCGTGTGTGTGTGTGTGTGTTTTGCTTGGTTGTGGTTGTTGGTTGCTTAAGAGGAAGAGAGAGAGAGAAATAATAATAATAAAAAAGAATAAAAAATTATATTTAAATAAAGTTGCCAAAAAGAAAAAGTTTGGGGTGTTGAGTGTGTTGGAAAATGGTATAGTATAATAGATAAAATAGCTTTTGAGATGATAAAATAAGATATTTTGGAGATACCGGATGCTAATGCTATATGCAAGTAGGGGTGGCAATTTTTATCCATACCCATGAACCCACCCATTACCCACCTTATTTGGATAAGTCTTAACTCAACCCATTTGAATATTTGGGTTAAATGGGTAAAGACCCATTTGGTTATTTAATTAGATGGGTCTAAATGGATAAACTCACTAATACCCACTAAACCTATCTAAAATTTAAATAAACAGCATAAAATCTAAATTTCTAGAAAATGACCAAAATACCCTTGAAACTTAAAAAATGACCAAAATACTATCAAAACCCAAAAAATGACCAAAATACTTCCAAAACCCAAAAAATGACCAAAATACCATTGAAACCTAAAAAAATGACTAAAATACCCCCAAAACCTAAAAATGACCAAAATACCCTCAAAACCCAACAAATGACCAAAATACCCCCCCGAAACCTAAAAATTACCAAAACACCCCCAAAATCCAAAAATGACCAAAATACCCCTAAAACCTAAAAATTACTAAAATACTATTTGATAAGCACAAAGAAATCAGTAAGGCTGAAGGTCTCGAACGTTGATTGTGGGTATAGTTCATCTTGTGTAAATACCAACCTAAGTGCAGTACCGAAATCACTGCCGAGGTTACGTCAGGACCCACGATATGCCAAAACTTTTGGAAAAAATATGGTGACATTCCATCCGGGCCTGGCGACTTTGACGGATGCATTTGAAACAAAGTTGCACGTACTTTGACGGATGCATTTGAAACAAAGTTGCACGTACTTCGTCCTCTAAAACCTTGACGGTTTTGCTAGTCCGCCCCTCTTTTCATCGAACCGAAAGACTTCATTAAAATCCCCGATGCACACCCATGGTTTCATTGCCCAACTTTGGAGATGTCTCATTAGGGCCCACGTCTCCTTTTTCCGTTGATCCTCAGGGTGGCCATACACCCCAGTGAGTTGCCATTGCTCCTGCATAGGGGCCAAAATGTATACATCAATGTGGTTAAGAGAAAAGGTTTGCGGATCTACCGTGACAAAATCTTTCCACAACAAAGCGATGCCTCCACTTCTTCGAATACTCGAAACAGCTAGCATGGAGTTTAAGCCTATCTCATTTTTGATTGAATCCATTTCTTGTATCGACAGTTTCGTTTCCATGAGAAACAAGACTATGGGTCCTTTTGATTGTATTCTAAAGGTTTATAAAGTTGTAAAAATATCCTCAGCTGATTCGGAAAATAAATACTAAGCAGATTCGAAAAAAAATTTGGAGTAATTACACTCTTGCACACAACCTATACACACAAAATTTGTGACTTGAACTCAAAATTATATAATTATATAATTTTTTTTTAAAGGAAGATATAAACATTTTTATTTACTTCAAATTTATTTGTAAATAAATCAAAAATTTTATATCAATAATTAGTGAGTCATTCAATACTTTAAGTGAGTTTCACTTAAAATAAATTAACTATCTTACTAATTGCAATTAATGAGTCAAGTGACAAAACCAAATTAATTTAAAGATGCTTAAATATAGATATATATTGAGACATGCATGTATAGTGTTTATTTTTAAATTATTTAAAACTCTTGGTAATAGAATTTTAGTTGACGTAGAACCTTAAATTTCTTTAAACTATTTTTTTAGAAGAAAATTTCTTAAAACTTGGATAAAATAATTTTACTTTGGGTAAGCTATTAGAAATAGAGTTTAATCTAGGATAAAATATCTTAAAATTATTAATTAAAAAAAATACCATAATTATTAATATGAGTGTAAACATTTGTCATGAAGATAAGATAGTCACTTGGCAGTTCGCACAACTACAATTACTAATCCAATTTTTATTATACAGTATAGGATTTGTTCTTTATCTAACTAGTCTAAAATATAGGTAATTTTTTTTCAATGAAAAAATAATAATTTTATTATTTATTCTTTTCTTTCTTTGATCGTGTTCTTTGAAGTTTTAAAACTTACCATGATTAATGTGTGAGGGTATTTGCGACTATTTAAACATTTATATATACACACACAAGATAGGATTTGAATGTATTATTTCTGCTCTATAATAATTACTCTTTATTATTAAACCAATATGTTAATTGTTTTTGGTGTAGATGAAATTCAACTAAAGTGAAAAGTCCCTTATTTGAGGAAAAGAGAATTTATCAATTGAACTATAACTATAACAAATGTACATCAAAAACTTGTACACTCTTAATAACAATATGGATAAAGTTTTGGTTAAAATCTTTGCGAATTTTTACTATTTATCACTGACATTTTGTTGATTTTATTTTTCTCTCTCAAATGACATTATAATTTATTACTCAAATTAATTGCTTTTGACTCTTTTTTTATTGTGTAAATTTAGAATTCAGGGTATATTTTTCCAATTCAAATGTCCCAAAATTAGAAAATATTTTTATATAATAATTTTTTAATATAGAGAATTCAATATTTACAATATTGGGCTTGGAGGAATTTTCCCTAGTTTTTCTAATAAATGCGAAGAGGCTATGCATCTGAGCCACAAAGCTCTTTGCATAAGGCCTATTTACATGAATGAAAGCTCTGGTTTATATAATTATTTAGAATTATATGAAACATTAATGATTTGTCGTGTGAGCCAAACAAAAACAAAAACAAAAAAATAAAAAATAAAATGTTTTCAAACTTATTTTCGAGGTCACGACCGAAAATATGAAAATAATTTTTTTTTTCTTCATAAAATTACAACAAAACCCTAACTCTACATAAATTATAACATTACATCACCTTTAATGGAATTATAGAAACACCCCTACACTTGCCATGAATTACCAAATTAACCCCACACACCATACTAATCACAAAAAAGCCCACATATTTCCATTATCTTAATTTTTACCCCCAAACATCTTGGAAATGATCGAATACCCCCTAAGTCCACCAAAATGGCCACACTATCCTCCGAACTTCATGAAAAAATAAAAGTACCCCTAAAATACCTTAATCATCAAATTGAACAAAAAATTATTGAAATTATCAAAATATATCTAAACCCCCAAAATATTACCCTCAAACTTTTCAAAAATTACTTAAAAGCCCAAAAATTTGAAAATCATCAAATTAACCTTAAAATTATTTAAAATTATAAGAATATCCCTATAGTTGTAAAAATCACAAAAATCCCAACGCCCCCATGAGCACCACAATCAACAGAATAAGCCTAATTTATTGTAAGGTCACAATTTGGTTCCTAAGCCCAAAAGGTAAAAGGATCTAGGCCCAAAGAGCCCAATACAATGAATTTGTAGAAAGTGGGTTATAAAACTAGGCTCTAATAAGTTGGGTAACAATTATAATGGATCTAGATGACAAGAAAGTAAAGATAAACTGGTTTTATCCAAAAAAAATCGTCCTTGACACAATCTGAAGAAATCAGTTCTTGTATATATCTCTTTTGAATTTGGTTACAAGTCCAGTTCTTGTTCCTACGGTGTTTTTCTCTTAATTCCCGATCCTTTTCCCTCAGGATTTTTTTTCTATTTTATACTATCTTCTTTCTTTCATCTCCACTCTCCACATGTAGATTAGATCGCTGGTGTTGATCTTTGTCCCATCAGCACCTTCCTGAAGTCTTTGGGAATAGCTGTAAGATTGAAAATTACTATTCAAGTATCACTTCCTCATTAATGCGGCCAGAGAGTTAGTTACAGAGCATTCAATGCGGTGGTAGCATGCCGAATTTGAGAGAGGTATAACGTGAAGTATATCTTTGTTGAATTACATTCTCTACTAAAGAGAATTTATCATGTATATTAAGTGTATGTAGCGAGACACAATATAGGTGTGTAGGGGCCACAAATTGTGAGAGGCTAGCTGCATACACCTTATACACAAAATACTTTTTCCTATACTAAGTGATTACCTTTGGAATGAGCTGCACTACATGCAGGGTCTCTCACTCACACATACATCATCTACTGAATGACAGTACACTATTCATTCACTCTTGTGCACCATGGCAAAAATAAAAATTTCCCTTGAAAAACATGACAAAAGTCCTTAATATCAGCATCGCCTTCGGATTGGAAGTGGTCTACAAAGTTTTTGGCTTTATCTTCGGATTGGCAATCACCGGGAGACCCCTACATAGAAATCATCGGATTATCCATGAACTCCACCAAAATGATTATAACAGACTCAAAGGCTCAAACATTGTAATCACAGTTTATGATTATCATGTTTTCTATGTTGTAGTTTGATTATTTATGCATTTTTATTACTCTTTAATTAATTAGTTATAAATTTGCTTTCTTAGAGTAGATAACGGTATTATTCTAGTATGTCTCCTAACTGATGGGTGTCTAATCCAAATGATATATGGCACGTGTGGTTTAGAGCATCCTAATGGAGGGTTTTATGCATCTAAAAGCGGGTAGACTATGAAATTATAAAAAGTATAAAATGTTGAGACATGCCCTCCACATGATGGGTAAGGGTAGGACATCTTAATGGCATGCATGCCGAATTTGTTGAATTACATTCTCTACCAAGGAGAATGTATCAAGTTCATTAATAAAAATGGGTTTCAGTTAGTTTAACTGGTAAAGTCTCTAATGGTTGTATAAGAGATCTGGAGTTCAATCCTCGCCTACACCAAAAACTAATTGGTGTCTTGATCTGATGATAAAAAGCTATCATCAGAAACGAACGCCATAGGTTGAAACTCTCTTTAAAAAAAAAAGTTCATTAATAAAAAAAATAAAAAATAAAAAGAGGATAATGTATTATATATATGGGAAATGCTAACGAATGCCCTTAGGGCATTGGTTAATAATCCATTTAAAGAAAACTTTTATAGAAAAATGAAATAAAGCCATTAATGTTTTGACAGCTTTTTTCATTTCCCATAAAAGTTGTGTCAAAACTTTCTTAAAATGGATTATTAACCAATACTCTAAAGGCATTCGTTAACATGACCCTATATATATTAGGTCTATGCAGCGAGACACAATATAGGTACGAGGGAGGCCACAGACTATGAGAGACTAGCTGCATTGACCTTATACACAAGATACTTTTTCCCATACTAAGTAATTACCTTTGGAATGAGTTGCACTACATGCAGGGTCTCTCCCTCACGCATACATCATCTACTGAATGATAGTATACTATTCATTCACTCTTGTGCACCATGGCAAAAATAAAATTTTCCCTTGAAAAACATGACAAAAGTCCTTAATATCAGCATCGCCTTCGGATTGGAAGTGGTCTACAAAGTTTTTTATTTTATTTTTATTAATACAATGTTAGTTTTTTTAGTTTTTTTTTTCCTTTTTTTCCTTTTTTTTTAGAAGAATAATACAATGTTAGTTTCGCTTTTAACTTAAGCATAAAAATTTTCCCTCAAAAAATAAATAAATAAATAAAAATTTAAGCATAAAATGGTTTAAGGCAATCAACCGTACGCAAGTGTATGGTGATACGTGATTGTAAGCCAAACTTGCCCGTGGAGACTTAGAATTGACGTTTACCTTTCCATAAACTTTTGGGCTTTGAAAGAACTCAAATAATGTTGTGATCCATAAATTTTTGCAACATGTCCAAAATGTTGTAAATAAAGCCATGATCTGAATTTTTATATTCCATAAATGAACGGTAAGAACTCTTTTTTTTTTTTTTTTTTTGAAAGAGTTCAACCAGTAACATTCATTCCCGACAATAACTATTATCAAACTAAGACACTAATCGATTTTTAGTATAGGCGCAAATTGAACCCAAATCTCTTATTTAACTATCAAAGATTTTACGTGTTGAACAAAATATAAATTTATCCTAATAGTTCAATTAAATTTAAAAGATAAAATTGATTAATATTTTACATTCTATTCATTTAAATTATAGGAAAAGTTTTGATAAACGGGGCAAAGAAATATCAATTTGCATAGAGTGTATAGGTGGTGGAGGTGTGATATTTTTCGTGCTTAGTTATTTCAATCATCCTTTGAATTTGGACACATTTTTAGGTAAAGGTGGTGATAAGTTTGCAATTTCCACGTAAACAAAGCCATGAATATATAAACTCACTAGTCATATTCCAAATAACACGACCAGTTTATCAATTTTTTGTCCAACAATCTCGTATGTATGAAAATTGGCTTATAATTATTTGATGATATCAAATGAATAAACATGTCAGACCATTTGGGATGCCAAAGTTGAGCATATAGGGTTGAGAATGGAATGGAAGTTATCCTATCATTTCTAAGCACTGAACAGAGTTAAGACTCTTTGACTACAATTTTTTTTTTTTCCTTATTTTTGTGACCAATATAGGAGCTCCAAAGTCCAAACTGCATTAAGGTGCTTAACAAAGAGATCAGTGAAGTTTCAGATTGCATTGTAATGGTTCGGTAAGAGATGACTAAACCGTTCAGACTTGTTGGATCGTAACCTTTATATTGTTTAACCTTTTCTTTTAGGCAAATCAAAACTCAGAAAAGAAAAAGAAGAAAGACAGAAAAACATATGATGAATTTCTATTTGATTAAATCTAGCTACAGATGTAGTTATGTGAACTGTCGTAAAAGCAAAACAAGAGAATTCATCTACTTCAAATGGTCAGCCAAATAGGCAAAAAATGATTCCGGCTTCACCTCATTCAACCTCACCTCTCCCTCTACCTAAGCTAATATACTGTGAAAATTGAGTATTAAAGAAAAAAAATAGAGACATACAAGCCCCTTTCAATTCAATGCCTACAAATTATGGCAAAAAAATATTTACCTGTGGATCAGCAAAGCTCCAACAGGCAAACACACTCAATATGAGGAGTGTGCGGGAACATGTCTACTGCTTGTAGGCTCTTTAGCTTGTAACAACCTTCTAAATTTTTATCTATCTGCACAAGAATTTCAAAAATCATGACTGGGAATCAAAGAAAAGAGAGTGGTAAAATAGTAGACATACCACGCCATGACAAAGATAATCAAGGTCACGTGCACATGTGGCAGGATTACAGGATACATAAACTATCCGTGGTGCCTTAAGCTTTAGCAGGAATTTAATCAACTTCATGTGCATGCCTGGACGGTTTGGATCTGCGTGATTGAATACATTAAAACAAATTGAGACAATACTGTGAATACTCGTTAAAAACGATGATGGCAAAGAACACAAGAAACATCTTTTGGCACGTAATAGATAATAAGAAACATCTTTAACGATAAATAATTTCCCACTAGAAAATGGAAGAAAAAACTACTGGTTATCAATACATCTTTAATGCTTTGGAAACTTCAGAAACAAAATTTTATATGGTCCAATATTCACCAACACAACAGGTTTTCAGAACACCTTGGATCTAAATAATGCCAAAGGAGGTGAAGCTACATAAAATAAGGCAACAACCAAACCTGATATGACGACGTCAGGCTTAGGAAAATTGTTGCCAAAACTTTCATCAATTTTATTAAGATCTCCTTGGACAAATGTGGCATTGTAGATATTATTCAGCTTAGCATTCAAGCAAGCATCTGCAATGGCTTGAGCAACAACTTCATATCCGTAAACTTGTCTGGCCCTAACAAATTGAATCAAAAGTCAATTTGAGTACGGTTCATAATACTTCAAATGCAATGAAAAAAAAAAAAAAAAAAAAAAGAGAGAGATTTACTTTCTGGCAAGTGTCAGACCAATGGTGCCCGTTCCACAAAACAGGTCAAGAACAATTTCTGATCCATCTCCTCTGAGACCAGCACATTCTTCAATGAGTTTGTACAAAACCTCTGCCTGAAAGTTGAGAATTTTGCTTCTAATTGTGGATTATACAAAAAGCAAACTAGGAAACCTAAGTAAGAATCTAATCATATGAAAGCAAGCATGAGTTGGTAGTGCATCAAATTAAGTTGCATAGCATACCTGATGAGTATTTGTCTGAAAGAAAGAGTTGGCTGATATTTGAAATGTAAGACCCCTTAATATCTCTGTGATGGCAGATTTCCCATACAAAGTGTATTCCTCCTCTCCAACCGATGTGTTACCAATGGAGCTATTTACATTATTCATGACACTTACCTATTAATCATTATAAAAAAAAAATAAATAAATAAATAAAAAAAAACAGTAATAATAAATAAAAAAATTAAAAAAGGAGATAAATGAAGCATGAATTGATAAGATAAATTAATTCAATAGGAAAGGGCAGTTCAGTGTTCAATCCTATTTCGTATGTTTGAATTCCATACTAACCCTAAAATAACCTTTTTAGATGGAAGTTAATACTTTTTTTTTTTTTAATAAGTAATAAAAATATATTAAAAAGAAAAAGGGCGTCACCTCAGTATACAGGAAGTATACATCAGGGACAAAAACAAATCATGTGCATAGAGTACAAAAGTCCATGAAACCATGGAAGTTCATGCTTGTTAATGGATGTATAATATGTAAGAGCAGTTGTGAATCAGTAGAGCATCTATTATTACAGTTTCCAATAGCTAGAGAGCTGTGGTCTTTTGCCCTTACAGCTTTTGGGGTAACTTGGGCAATTCCAAGCCAGATGAATGATCTGTTGACTGTTTGGAGAGGGTGCTTATATGCCACTGAAACAGGTTTGTAAATCAAGCTACTCCATATTGCATCATGTGGACCTTACGGAGAGAGAAATCACCAGACTTTTGAGAACAAAGAGCATTCTATGCAAGATATTAAGAATAGTGAGATCTTTGTTTGAATATTGTATTTTGATTTTGGGGGGTCGTGAAGTTCCTTTGTTATATTTTGGACCTAATTAGTGTCCGTTTTTAATTCTTTAAGGGTGCTTACATTTGAGCATCCTGTCTTTCTAATGAATTATTTTCTTACTTATATAAAATAAAATAAAAACCAAATAAATTCAATGATATCGTGCACTGAAAATGAGAAAATATAAATCAAATTAATCAAACAGGGCCCTGCCACCCTAAAAGAAAAACGGGACAATTATGGCTAAGGAATCAGAATTGAACGGATCAACCAACTAAACTGCTTGGATTGGTTGTACCAGTCTTTGGTCATCAACTGATTTTCAATGGTTTGATTTGGGAGTGACTCAAACTAATCCAATCCTACACACATATCTATGTATGAATTTATGAATTTCAATAATTTAAACTCAAGGATTTTAAGTACGCCAGAAGCTTGCTTGATGCAAAAGTAAAACACAGGAGTTATATTTGAGTAAATGATGGAGAAATATGTCATACAAACCACTTCAGGAATGGATGAAATCTTCTCAACCAAGGGCTTCAGCAGTTCTGGCTTGTAAGACGAGGTCACAAAATTAACCATAAGTTCTGGCAGACCAGTCTTTACATCCCTAGGACATAAACAATATATAAATATAACTATTTAATTCAAATTGAGAACAAGGTTTACAATGATAATCTAAAAAACATGAACATACCAAGAACAAGATCTGCAGCAAGCATTGTATGATTGAAAAATTACTCAAAAGTATAGTTGTCAAATCTTGAATCATATCAAGAATCAATTTTTTTTTTTTTTTTTGGTATCTTGTATCATAAGATACACAAACATTTCAAAAATTAATAAAATGCTATAATTTTATATGATAAACACCCTGAAAATTAATAAAATACTAAAATTTCATAAAACAATTATATCAATATAAATAAATTAAAGCATTCATGCTCATTCACCTCTTACTCATTATTTTTAGTATCTTTTATATTATTTTTTGTATCTTCAAATTGGATTCCATTACCCTTTTTTGGTCAATTATGATAATTGATTGAAAGAAAATCTAGAATATTTTCAGTTTTAATCATCTTTTCTTTTTTTTCTTTTTGGTGTGTGTGCGCGCGCGTATGTATCTAACAACATAAGCACTTTGAGAAATAGTGCTATAGCCTAGATGTCTCTCATTCAAATGATGATAAAATCATAATACTAATGATGATTGTTTTCCTCGTTTTCAATTTTTATGTATTTATATTTTTCATTTTTTTTTTACTCTTTATACCATGTATGACATGGTCTTGTATGAAATCTTCTATTTTGTATTTCTCAATCATTTATATTTGTTAATTATATAGTATTCAAAGGTCGTAATATTGCACAAAACTCTCACTTTTTGTAGGGCCTATGAGAGGTGACTAGTAGGCCGCCTTACCTCTAATTTTTTTTTTGGACAGATTGATTCTCATATTCAAACCCAAAGCCTATTGCTTTTAATGGAAGGAACTTGCCATCGCACTAAGGCCTGACCAGAGACTCGATCTAGTGAAATTTCTAGGTTTGACTAGCCTAAAAAACATATCACCTAACACAAAGCACCTTTTGGAAGTAACTATACCACATCTTTATCTGTATTCTTCTTCTTAACAAAACTAAACCAATGCAGTTCTGAAATCAACATTTATTTAATAATGGAAGAGGGAGGATGGTTTCACCATCCATCCCACCTCCATTATTCAAGGATGAGAATTTGACATTGTTTTCCTGTCTTTTGAGTTATAATTTGTCCCCATTTTTGAACTTTGTATAGTTTCCACTTTCCACTATGTTTTTCCCACTCTAAATCATTTATTTATGTCAATACTTGTATTATAAATCAACAATTTCTTAACAAAACTAAACCAATGCAGTTCTGATCCTTACCAGTAGATACAAACCCACAAAAAATCAGAAAAAAATCGAACAAAACTCATAGACAAATCAGAAACAAATCAAATGAAACCCCAAAAAATCATGAACTAATCAAACAAAATCAACAGAAAAATCATAAACAAATCAAATGAAACCCACAGAGGCACAAATAAACCTAGACAATCCTATCAATATTTTGTGATTCAGATTTACAAATGATGGAAGAGACAGAATCCATGGCGTGCAAATAGATCACTCGGGTTTTTCCCTAACTTCAACAAATATAGAGGAAAAGAGTTAAGAATCAAAATCCCTAAATGAATGCTATAAAAATTTAGAGACTCTAGATTGTAAAGACACAAGATGACAAAAAATAGATTCAGTGATTTACCTAAGAACATCAGCAATGAAAGTTGGAGAGAAGAGATGTCGAGATGCGAGAGAAGTACCTGCTTCAGATCAGATCAAATGAGATGTGAGAGAAGAAGAAGCAGAACCAGAACCGCATGTTTTTTTTTTCTTTTTCAGTTTTACATGTTAACCTGATTGGCCGGTAACTGATATCCTATTAAAATTACATAAACGGCTAAGATTAAAACAAGTAAATCTAATGGCTAAAACTTATGTGGGTACCGTACCCCCTAAAAAAAAGAGGGGGTACAGGAGAATGACCCTATATATAAATGTATTTTAACTACTAAACAACTAAGTGAGGAAAATGAAAAAGGAAAAAAGAAAAAGAAAAATTAAGTTCCATGATTCCATCTACCAATACTAACAAAAAATAAGCGACTACGTCAAACATTCTTTTTTATGTTCTTCAATTTTTTAACATATATTCTTAATTTTTCTTCTTTCCCCAATTCCCTCAGATAGTGCTTAAAACGAAAACCATAGTTACCTCCAAAATGGCTGCTAGTCCAAGCAATGTATATATGTTTTGTTTGAATTTTACCTACCCATTTTTTCAATTACTAAATTGCTGAAAAATAATTGCATTTTTAAAAATTACATGAAAATTCTGGTGGAGTGTGAACGTTATTTCAAAGCTAGACAGGAAAGCCAGAAAATTGAATGAGAAGATGATAGAACCACAATTAGAAAATATTGTGACAATATAAAGATTTATGAGACAAAGTCTATCTTGGGAGACTTTAAAGCTACCAATATTATAGCAACATGTGGGTTCCAGTTAGCTCAACTGGTAAAGTCTCTGATAGTGTCTTAGTCTGATGATAAAGAGCTATTTTCAGGAGTAGACACTATAAGTTGAAACTCTCTCAAAAAAAAAAAAAAAAAAAAAAAATTGTAGCAACATGCGTTAACAAACATAAAGTTTCAAAAATTCAATTTGAAGATTTTGGCATAACGGGGTTAAAGTGTTGGTTCAATACAACTGGCCAGCTCTGCTTCATTCTCTCATAGGCTAATTTAACATCAAGATTATTTGTGGAACGTTATCGTTGGCTGCCTTTTAAGTTTTAATGCTTGTAAAGTGGAAACACCAAATTTTGGGATTTGAACCCTGGACGCCCTTGGTAAAATTTTCTATCTTAATTCGTTGCAACAAGTTGAAATATGCAGACATAGAGAACAATCGAAAGAAGAATTATGTTTTTGGCCTTTTTCTCCTTCATCAGATTGCTAGATTTCTTCCAAAATCTGTCAAAAAGATTAAATGGTTTTGTATATCCAAACTTTAGTCTTGTAATTTATGATCAATCCAAAATTATTAGGAACGATCCAAGATTGCTAAGGAGATATATAGGATCCGATTTTAACAAGTTTCCATTAAGTGTGCATTTGGATATTGCTTATTTTGCTGAAAACTTATTACTGAAAACACTGTAGCAAAATATTTTTTATTACTCAAATTTACCATTCACCTGCAATTCGCACTTGGCTGGTCCATGAACAATGCCATGGACCAGCCAAAAAACGCAACTTAGGAAAACGCAAACGCAACAAGCCTTACACAAAGGCACCTTTAGGGTCTATTTGGATAGAACTTATTTTGCTGAAACTGAAAACTGAAAATACTGTAGCAAAATAATTTTTAAATGTGTGAATAGTGCCGTGGGACCCATTTTTAATGAAAAAGTTGCTGAAAAGTGAAGTTTGTGGGACCTGTGCACTGTTCACGGGACCCACAGAACTGATAAAAGAGGGTTGAAAAGTCAATAAACGATGGCTAGTAACCGTTGTCTCCCAAAAAGCGTGCGCAGCAGCAGAGAAAAAAAAAAAAAAAGGCGTCAAAACGTAAACGCAAGACGCGGACGTGAGATAATCTGTATCCAAACTCTCACTTAGTATGATCCCAGATAAGCAAAACATAAATGAAAAACAAAAAAAATGCAAAACTATTAAACATTAAAAAGAAAAAAAGACTACATTACGAAATGAAAAACCAAAATCCATCAACAAAAATGCCTAAACATAATGGGAAATTTTAAACATAACATGTTCTCTATTTTTTCTCAAAAACTACGGGGTAGAAAATATGAAGATCATCAATCCAGCACAACAAGTTTCTGATACTCTTCCCCAGAGATAGCAGCTTCCATGATAAGCTCAGGGTTTATAGCCCCATCATTATCCAAAAACAACTTCATCAAATTCTTTGAATACCCACTCACCAATGCTACCCCATTCTGCGTCCTTGGTACTAGTGTGGCACTCGAATCCCTCAAGTTCCAAAACACAATCTCTGGTAGCGCAGACCCGTACCCTTTCTTCCTAAACTTCCTCTGTTAGCTTCATAATTAGTCTCCTAATTATTCCGCGAAGCTTTATCAAACTCCATGTCACTAAACATAAATAACCTCTTTACCATCTGATCCTCCTTCAACTTCCCATTCACAGCCACTTCCAAAATAAGGTCAAACACCTTCTGAAAATCTGTGTTCATTCCCCACTCCATTCTCCTCACGAAACTCATCTTCGATACAAGATCATTGCCTCGAATCAAATAAAGCTTAGGGTTTTTACTAAACGTAATAAGCTTCCCTTTCCATGGCTCTTCACTAAGTTCCGAAACCAACACTCCCAATGCAACAGAAACTTCCATAGGCACACCTTCCATACTTTCAGAGACATCACAAATCGCAAGGCAATTCTTCAACTTGCCCTTCTTTAACAAATCATCCACCATTCTCTTCCATTGTAGCTCTGCCACTTGCCCACCATCGTTGTCATTCAAAGACTTTATATGAGGAAGTGCAAAGGCCAACTACGGGCTGCCCACCTGATCTTAGATTATGAGCCCATATCGCGTATATTTCAGGACGCGGGTCAGGCGATTAGAGCAAGTAGCCCTAAGCTTGCTCGAATAGACGTCTCTAAGCTTGGGTTCTTGGCTTGGAGAGAACTTCCCCCTGTTGAGCTGCCACTCCAACGTGTTCCTCAACAAGTGGCTGCTTTAAGAGAAGAGTCAGCCTTGTCCCACCGTTCCCTAGATGCTGAGATCGATCAGTTCCGCCTCGAAGAAGAGGAAGGGGCAGCAGAAAGACTCGTAGAGGTCTCGGATTCCGAGTCTGAGTCCGAAAGACTTTCCGTAGTCCATCACCCCTAGTTAATAGTCGCTCGGCCAGAGACTAGCTCCGAGAAAGGAGAGGGTATGGATTTAAAACAAAGGACTGGTTTAAAGGGCCTGATGGCCAACAGGAACAAAGGGCAAGCCTCGAAAGACGCCCCTAAAACTCAGGCTGCCTCCAACCTTCCTCCTCCTCTCCCTTTGATCTCTGCCGACCTCGGATTGAAGGCCAATCCAGACTTAAAGAAGAAGAGGCCTATAGAGGACTTGGAGGAAGGTGAAGTGGCACCCTAAAAGGGAGTCAAGCAGAAGAAGAAATCCAAGGATCCTAAAGTCAAAAGGGCCAAGTCAGTGGAGAGCCGAGATGAAGCCGAAATACGTCGAGCACAGCGTACATGGGCTCCTCGGCTGGATATGGAGGGTGTTCCAATTCCCTGGGATGCCTCGATTTGGGAGTCTCAGAGGGGGCATGCCACCTTCCTCGTCGAGGCTTTGGAGCAACCTCTCCTACTTCCCTGAGACATGGAGGGTCTTAGGCGCACCCGGCAACTGGACGTCTTCATGTCGTTGAAGAGGGATCTTGCAATGGTGAGCCAATTAACACTTTTCTTAACCAAATGCTGAGCTATACGTTTATTAACATATGTGTTTATTTCTGTAAACCCTTTGCCGCTTTTGTGCAGGTTACCCAACAAATTTATGTAGCCGAGGAGTGGGTTAGGAACGTCCGTGATGAGGTCACAGCTGAGGCCCACGCCCGTCATGAAGCCGAGAAATCTCTTGGGGCCTTGAAGCAAGAATAGGCGGGGTTGTCTGAGAAGCTTAAGGAGGCCGTCCAGGCTTGCCATAGCGCCGAGGCGGGTTTGAAGACCACGGAAAGGCAGGCCGAGGACATGCGCCAAAAGCTGCATATAACAGAAATAAATCTGGCCATCGAAAAGCAATCCGTTTTGGATCTGAAGGTGGAGCTGCGAAAAGCCATGGATGCAGCTTGGGTGGCCAGGGAAGCAGCTGAGGCCACGGTAAAGGCGTCTTATGAGCGCGGGGTGCTTGACACGGAGGCCAGGCTGTCCGAGGAGGTAGCTGTAGTGTGCAGGGACTACTGCACCGAGTCCTGGGGAGTGGCAATGGACCGGGCGGGAGTTCTTGCAGACTCCGAGCTGAGGAATGTTGAAAATATCTTCTTCCCGGAGGATATTTGAGAAATTCCAGATGCGGTCCCCCCTTCTAGGCAGCTCCCTACCACTCAAGTTCTTCCTCTTAAAGGGGGTGAGGAGACTCAACCTCTGACGACGGCCAACCCCTCCGAGGATGCCCTCATGATTAGGGATGTGGTCTCCCAGGACAAGGAAATGGAGCTTGTGTCTCAGGCCGAGGGCTCCCAACTTGAAAAGGCTGATCCCAAGAAGGACTCTCCCTAGGCGAAGGCATAGGAATTGGATTTTCTTTTGTGGCTTTCTATGTGTATATGTCTTTTGTAAGGGCTTTCTGTTGTCATTTGTAATGCATTTATTTTGATTAATGAAAAGAGAAGAGACTTTGCTTCCTACTTTGTGTTTTACTTTATGCACCTTTAAGATTATGACTATTGCCAATAGACCTGAACTGCCATAACTCTTTTGCAATCATACTCAATGATATTGACCTGTCATCAGCTTAAATGATTTGACTAAATGTCAGTAGGAAAAAGATAAGTAGAAACGAGGGCTTAGACAGAGGGTAAAAACCTTACATTCTGCCAAACACTTAGACGAATAAATGAGGGCTTTTGGCCTGTTCAAAATTGACAATCTAGGGTAAATTTCGGGCATAGCCTGGCACCCGTTTCCTTAATTTAGATAAGGACAGAGAGACCTAATATAACTTGGGATCTGTTTAATCACTCGTAAAGATGTCATTGAGTGTTAATTTCACCCAAATATGTGGTCTGAGAGACCTGACATGACTTGGAATCTGTTTAATCACTTGTAAAGATGTCATTGAGTGTTAATTTCACCCAAGTATGTGGTCCGAGAGACCTGACATGACTTAGGATCTGTTTAATCACTTGTAAAGATGTCATTGAGTGTTAATTTCACACAAGTATGTGGTTCGAGAGACCTGACATGACTTGGGATTTGTTTAATCACTTGTAAAGATGTCATTGAGTGTTAATTTCACCCAAGTATGTGGTCCGAGAGACCTGACATGACTTGGGATTTGTTTAATCACTTGTAAAGATGTCATTGAGTGTTAATTTCACCCAAGTATGTGGTCCGAGAGATCTGACATGACTTGGGATTTGTTTAATCACTTGTAAAGATGTCATTGAGTGTTAATTTCACCTAAGTATGTGGTCCGAGAGATCTGACATGACTTGGGATTTGTTTAATCACTTGTAAAGATGTCATTGAGTGTTAATTTCACCCAAGTATGTGGTTTGAGAGCCCTGAAATGACTTGGGATTTGTTTAATCACTTGTAAATTTTGAGCGACAGGAAGCAAGATACCGTTATGCAACACAAGAATTTATTGATAAAGGAAATTTTCATTAGTAATAGTACATTTTCAGGTTGTTTACATACCAAGGGCGTTGTATTACATGCTCATTTAAATCTTCTACAAAAAATGCCCCTATACCAACCACTGAGGTGATGCGATACGGTCCTTCCCAATTGGGTCCCAACTTTCCCCATGCTGGGTTTTTTTGCAGTGCCCAGAACTTTCCTCAACACCAAATCTCCAGGCACTAGTGGCCTTAGCTTTACTTTAGCATCATAACCTTGCTTAAGTTTGTGATGGTAATACGCCAATTGGACCATTGCACTTTCTCTTCTTCGACAAGATCTAAGCTCTTTTCTAGCAGCTCATCATTGCTGTTCGGACTGAATAAGCTGGTCTTTAGCGTTGGAAAGCTTGTTTCTAAAGGAATAACAGCCTCGGCCCCATAAGTCATCGAAAAAGGGGTCTCCCCCGTTGATCTGCGAGGTGTGGTTCGATACGTCTACAGGACATGTGGCAGCTCTTCCACCCATCTTCTCTTCGCGTCATCTAACCTCTTCTTGAGTCCGTTCACTATGACTTTATTAACCGCCTCGGCTTGCCCATTCCCTTGAGGATAAGCTGGGGTAGAATATTTATTCATAATTCCCAGTTCATAGCAGTATCTCCTGAAGGCCTTACTATCAAATTGGAGACCGTTGTCCGAGACGAGAGTGTGAGGGACCCCGAACCGGGTAACAATGTTTTTCCAAAAAAATTTCTTAGCGTCCACATCTCTGATGTTCGCTAAGGGTTCAGCTTCAACCCATTTAGTGAAATAGTCGGTGCCGACCAGCAGGTACCTCTTGTTTCCTGTTGCCTTGGGAAATGGTCCGACAATATTCAAGCCCCATTGAGCAAATGGCTAGGGGCTGGATAGTAGATTGAGGATCCCTCCTGGTTGGTGTATATTCGGTGCGAACCTTTGACATTGGTCATACTTCTTCACGTATTCATGTGCTTCTTTTTGCATGTTTGGCTACCAGTAGCCTTAGGTGATGGCTCTATGGGATAAAGATTTGCCTCCTGTGTGGCTTCCGCAAATCCCTTCATGTAACTCCTCCAGGATTAGTTTCGAGGCTTTGGGATGTACGCAGAGCAAGTATGGTCCAGAAAAGGAACGTTTATACAGCTTATGGTCTTTAGATAACTAGAACCGAGAGGCTTTTCTCCGTATCTTGTTAGCCTCAGACTTCTCTTCTGGCAAGATGTCATACTTCAAAAATAGTACCAAAGGGTCCATCCAGCTAGGCCCTACTCTAACCTGATGGATTTCAATCACATCTCTCTTTATCACTGAAGGTTTGCTTAAGTCTTTTACAAGGATGACCCAGGGTAGACTTTGGGCCAAGGAGGTGGCGAGAGTGGCCAAAGAGTCGGCATGTGTGTTCCCACTTCTAGGGATATGCAGTAGGCTAAAGGAATCGAAGTGTGACTGTTGGTACTTGACCTGGCTTAGGTACCTTTGCATTCTCTCGTCTTTAGCTTTTGATTCCTCGTTCACCTGGCCAACGACCAGTCTCGAGTCCAAGAACATGTTTACTGCTTTTCTCCCCAGCTTTTGAATCATGGACACCCCCTCCAGCAGGGCCTTATACTCAGCTTCATTATTCGTGGCCAAGAAGCCCAGTCTGAGTGATTTTTCATTGGTAATCCTTTCAAGGGAAATCAGAACTAGCCCCACTCCGGAGCCCTTTTGGTTCGCTGCACCACCAACATAAACTTCCTAGCATGTAGGTCCTTTTAGAGAGATTGTGCCGACCGATTTTTCCTCAGTGTCTTGTGTCTTTGTTGCTTCTCCTAACGATGGTTCAACAAATTCAGCGAGGACTTGGCCTTTAACGGAGGTACGAGGCATGTACTTGATGTCAAAAGCGCCCAGAATCATACCCCACTTAGCAATTCTCCCCGTATAATCAACACTCCGTAGTATGGATCTGAGCGAGAGCTGGGTCAGAATGATAACTGTGTGTTCCTGGAAGTAGTGGGGAAGCTTCCGTGTCGCTTGAACCACTGCTAAGATGGCCTTCTCTAGTGGTAGATAACGGATCTCGGCTTCATACAATGATTTTCTTACATAATAAACCGGTCGTTATATGCCGTTGTCCACTCGTATTAGTACTAGGCTTACTGCATGAGGGGCCACAGCGATATAGGCGAACAAGACTTCATCGACCTTAGGACTGGACATGATCGGTGGCCGAGATAGATACTCTTTAAGTTGTTGGAAAGCCAAAGTGCACTCTTCGGTCCACTCAAATCCCTTCCACTTATTCATTAAGAGGAAGAAGGGCTTGCACCTATCCGCTGACCGGGAGATAAAACGGTTTAAGGCCGCAATCATTCCGGTAAGCCTTTGGACCTCTCTGGGATTCCGAGGTGGTTGTAGGCTGTTGACGGCTCTGATTTGATCAGGGCTGACCTTAATTCCTCTATGGGTTACCATATAGCCCAAGAATTTGACTGATCCTACCCCAAAGGAACATTTGGAAGCGTTGAGACGTAACCTGTGTTTCTTCAGAGTTTCAAAGGTATCTCCGAGGTCTCTCACGTGCTCGGACATTACTTTACTTTTTACCACCATATCGTCTATATAGACCTTAATGCTCTTACCCAACTGCGGTTCGAACATTCTGGTCATCATCCTTTGGTAGGTGGAACCTGCGTTTTTCAGACTAAATGGCATCACCTTGTAATGGTAGTTTCTAATGGGGGTGACGAAAGCCGTCTTTTCCTGATCGTCCAAAGCTAGTGGTATTTGATGGTATCCCTAAAAGGCGTCCAAGAAGCTCATCCGAGGATGTCCCACCGTTGCGTCCACCAATTGATCTATTCGAGGCATAGGGAAAGGATCTTTTGGGCAAGCCTTATTCAGATCTATGAAGTCCACACAAACTCGCCACTTCTCGCTCTTTTTCTTTACTACCACAGTATTGGCCAACCATTTTGGGTAGAAAACTTCCTTGATAGCCCCTACCTGCTTTAGCTTCATCACCTCGTCCCTGACCGCATCTGCGTGTTCCTTGGACGGGCATCGAGGGGGCTGCTTTCTGGGAATGACGAATGGGTTTACATTTATGTGATGGCAGATGAAGCTCGGATCCACTCCCAGGGCCTCGTAAGCGTTCCACGTGAATACATCAACATTTTTTCTGAGAAATTCCGCTAGCTCTTCCTTCTCTGGGGGAGGCAGTTGAGCTCCGATCTAAAAGAACTTTTTCGGATCCTTATCAATAACGGCCCTTTCTAAGTCCTCGCATTTCGCCTCCTCGGCTGACATGTCGACAGGCGACGCCAGAGTTCTTAATTGCTATAAGCCCCTTTTAGTGGAAGCCGAAGATTCGGCTTCGGGCTAACGCAAGATAGCGGCCACCAGGCACTGCCTAGCCGTGGATTGATTTCCTACGATCTCTTTGACTTGGCCATTCGACGGATATTTTACCTTCTGATGCAAAGTTGAGGAGACGGCTCCTAGGGCATGGAGCCAGGGCCTGCCTACAATGGCCGTGTAGGGGAAGTAAGAGTCCAGCATGATGAAGTTCACCTCCACTATTTCTAGACTAGCCTGTACGGGCAATCTGATCTGGCCCTTTGGAATGACAACCTGCCCATTGAAGGTTAACAGAGGTGAATCATAGGCCGTCAGGTCCTCGGGCTTTAAGTTCAACCCCTTGTATAGGTCAGCGTACGTGATCTCAGCGCCACTGCCATCGTCTACCATGACCCTCTTCACGTCATATTCCCCAATTCTGAGTGTGATCACCAAAGCGTCATCATAGGGTTGTATGGTTCCAATTTTATCCTCTTTTGAAAAACTTAAGGCCGGTTGGACGTTCAGTCTGGCCTTCTTTGGTGTCGGACTAGAGTTCTCGGCGGCCGATCGACCCACAAACATTACTCTGGAAGGACAAGAACCAGTCCTCCCTGGGGCGGCAAAAATAACGTTTATCGTGCCTAAGGGAGGTCTTGAAGGAGCATTTCTTCGTGGTTCCGGATTCATCTGGCCCCCATAGCCGTTGGAATGATGTAAGAATTGCTTCAACTTTCCTTCCTGGACCAACTGGTCCAAATGGTTCCTCAAGTTTCTGCAGTCCTCGGTGGTGTGTCCTTGGTCCTGGTGGTAGTGGCAGTAAAGGCTCTGGTTACGCTTCATGGGATCTCCCGCCATCTTTTTAGGCCATCTGAAGAATGGTTTGTTCTTAATCTTTTCTAGCATCTGGTGCATCGGTTCTCGGAACACGGCATTAATTGCCTGGGCATTGGCAGGTCCTGATTGTCCAGTGAAATCTCTTAGAGATTGGTTAGTATTGAATCAGTCTGACTTGAAATCCCTCCCCTCTTGAGGGATAACCTTCGCTTTACTTTTACCTAATTGCTGGTCCTCTTCGACCCTTTTGTACTTGTCGATTCGATCTATGAGTTGGTGCAGGCTGGTGACAGGTTTTCCTGTTAGGGACTTTCTTAAGCCATGCTCAGTTGGGAGGCCTCTCTTGAAGGTGCTGATGGCGACGTCATCGAAGTCGCCTTCTATCTCGTTGTACATCTCCTAGTATCTGTTCGAGTATGCTTTCAAGGTCTCCCCTTCTCACATGGACAAGGATAGTAGGGAATCCAAGGGCCGAGGGACCCTGCTGCATGTGATAAAGCGAGAGCCAAAGGCTTGGGTGAGCTGCTTAAAGGAACCTATGGAGTTTGGCCTCAGGCCATCAAACCATCTCATCGCCATTGGTCCCAAGTTGGACGAAAATACTTTGTACATCAAAGCCTCGTCTTTGGAATGGACGGCCATCCTCTGATTAAACTGGCTTACATGTTCTACGGGATCCGTTCGACCATTATACATGGTGAATATGGGTTGATGGAATCGCCGAGGAAGCTTAGCCCCTTCTATCTTGCACGTGAAGGGTGACTTGGAGATCCGATCCAAGGCTTTGCTCATGGCGTTAATTCCTAAACCTTTACGAGATGGGCTTTTATGTCGGCGTTTATGACGACGCTCATCCTCATAAGAAAAAGTTTCGCTTGGTGGGGTCCTTGACCTTTGCCTATAATTGTCGTCCCCTTCATCACTGGAGGACGTATCAGAACTGGAAGGGGATTGCTTTCGTTGGGAGTGACGTAATTTCCTTTTCAAGTCATCAATCTCCCTATGCAAGGCTTTATTACCATCTTGCCTTTGGGATACATGACTTCCCATCCTAGAGTGGCTTCTGCTTGTACGGGTAGTATGCACGCTACCCTCTCGATACCTCTCCCGGTCCCTTTCCCGTTCAAGGTTAAGAAAATTGTCCAGCCGTTGAGAATCTGTAGGACCTGCTTGGTGTGGACTTGATCCCACCATCTTTAACCGTTGCACTCACTGATGCACAAGTTCTTCCCATAGACGGCGCTAATTGTAGGGTCCCGTTTTGTGGCCTAAACCCAAAGTGTGCAGGATCTCGGCCCAGTGAGCCCAATATAATAAATTTGAGAGAGTGGATCAAAGAATTAGACCTTGATGAGTTTAATAACGGCTAGTATTGAATTAAACAACAATCAAGTACAAATAAGGGACATTAATATTCATGGACCTTTGGTCCGAGGAGATTAGTAGTTAGATATGATGATCACAGTTGGATACAGAGGCAATTTTTATTACTACAGTTTTATTTCTCTCTTTTGCCATCCCTTTCTCATGGAGGGTCTCTCCCCTTATATAGCTCCCTTTGGGTCATCTTGATCCCACACTTGTTGATCATCTGGACTTCTGCTTGAGTACCTGTCCTATCAGACACCCCCTTTGGCTTTTTGTGAGTTGTGGTAGCCAAGACAGCATTGTTCAGAGGTCTTCTCCACATAAATGCGGCCAGAAAAGTAGCTGCGACGCATTTAATACGGTGGTAGCAACTTTTCCTTTGATATTTCTGAGTTCCCATCACCCTTGTACGCTCATGATGCGTGTCCATATTACTGGAATTTCCTGGAAAGTTTCTTGAATTGCTGGGACACATGTTTGAGTTGTATTTATTGTATCCGAGGATTTATCCCTCCTCGGACTGATTTCCGTTGGTACCTTACTTGTCCAATCTTAAGCTTGAACCATTCATTGCCATTTGCTCCTCCTCGGACTGTCCATGCCCTCGGACAGGGCCCTAAGGCCCAATGTAGGATTTGGGCCCCTGACCCTATATGAGCAATTAATAGTCTAATTATATACTGCAAACTCATACGATATATAGTATCCAATGGCCAAGAAATACTCTAATTTACAAGCTTTCTTCAAAAGCTTGCTTTACTAGGTAAAGTGATATTACACAGTAAATACAAAAAAAAAAAAGAAAAGCCAAAAAAAATAAAAATAAAAAAAGAAAGAAAGAAAGGCCAACGTTAAGAAAGAAAAAAAAAGTCTTCACATAGAATCTGATACACAGTAGATTTAATAGCCAATATCTATGACTAATTGTAAAAGAGCCAAGTACTATTCCATAAAAGGTCAATCAAGCAATAGTCACCTTGAGCAAAACAATTGTCAATAATAACAAAGAGCAGAGAACAAGACACAAAAAACAACGAAACTAAAATTAAAATTTCAACCTTACCATTTGTGCAATAATAAATAACACACAAGCAACTATGATTTGGAACCATCAAGCCAGATTCAAATCCAATAGGTAAAGCATGCATATTAGCAACTGATAGTCCAATGGCCAAGAAATAAACTAATTTACAAGCTTGCTTTATCATGTAAAGTGCTAATACATAGTAGATACAAAGAAAGAAAAATCAGTGTCGGAGCTACGATTGCGGCTTTTTTCGCTACTGATGACCTACCCTATGGTCATGGAGGTAGAACCCTGTGGCAGTGGGGCGAAAGAGTGGCAAAGGAGAAAGATTTTGATTTTGTAGAGAGTTGAGGAGGATAGAGGAGAGAGAACGTATAACACATTTTCGATAGAAGAGAGTAATATGAAATGTCATAAATAAAGGATAATAAATGAGATTCTAATTAAAATATTAGTATTAATGAGTCATTTTTTTGACCGTTAGATTTACTTTAATTTAATGGTTTAGAAAATGTGTAACTTGAACCTATATATTTTTTTCGAAATTTAGATACAATACCTTAGGCATGAATCAAGATCTTCTGTACTATAAATTATGTACCACTCCATGTACAGTAATAAAAATATGACACTTTTAGCTGCCTTTTTATTTCTCCTTCTAAACTAACGTTGGGTTAACATTACTAACATTCTTGTATTTCAACGCTTGGTAACTTTAGCAATTGTTTTTTTGGGTTTTACCCTCTTTGTTATGGCTTCCTTCCTCACGTCTGGTATTCACTCTTCGATTTGATTTGTCACCGCAGCTTTTTTTATTTTTGGTTTATAGCTCAAGTTGAACTTGAAAGAAGCAGAACAAGGCACGCAATATATTATTGCTATTATTCATGACCTTATTGGGCTAATGGCTCATAATTTCTCACAACCAACATATTGGGCAAATGGCCCATAATCTCTCTACTTAATGAAGTGGGTTCATAACCCATAGTTTTCTTACTTCAGGACTTAGGCTTGTCTTTGAATGGGAGATGTTCGATTTCAAGTTATTTGACAAGCCACTTGGATTATTTGGTTTTTTAAGAGAATTATAAATAAATAAAAACACTTATTTTCAGAGAAATCTCTGGAACTAATTTGCATTGTAATTTAAAAAAAAAAAAAACAAGATAAAACCACTCAACAGTTTGGTGTAGAAGTATTTTTGCCATTTTTTTTTTTGGGTCTGGTGCATGAAACTAGAAAGCCCCTGCCAACAATCTTCCTTTAACATAACATAATCAAACAATTATCTGATGTATACAAAAGACACAATCTACATCCAAAAAGATCCAAAGTTTGCAAAAAATTCAATATCCACACCGCAACAGAGAGAAATTTATTAACGTGTTACCTATGACAAACCCCAGAATTTGCAAAAGAGATGAAATTGGGACATCAACCACAGCAAAGACCAAAATCACAAAAAAACAAGAGATTACCTTTACCCAAAATTTCATCCACTGGGAAATGAACACTGATTAAACTGGAGATGGCTTCCTTCATGGTGGAGCTACCGTTGAGAAAAAGAGAGAGAGGGAGAGTTGGTACTGAGGGCTGGAATGGAAGAGTGGAGGCTACCTCAGACTCAGATTCACAAATGTAACGGTGAGGAATTAACCTTTGTCGTTTGCCTCTCCCGTTAGTTTGAGTAATAAAAAGGCAGCCAGTTATCATGTATTTATTAGTGCGACATTGAGTGATACACAATTTATGGTACAAAACATCTTGATATTCTCAGGTAGGGGAGTTCACCAAACCGCATAAACTGAAAAAATCGCATCAAAACCGTCCGCAAAATGGCATAACCGCACTGCACCGCAAGTAATAATGCACCGCACCGCACCACACCGCATGGTGCAGTGCGGTTTGCGGTTTTATAATAAGAAAACCGCACAAACCGCACCGCACCGCACCCTCTCTATATATTAATATATATATATTTATTTTTAATATTAAATATATTATTAATAATTTAATAACCCTAGTTTTCAAAAAAAAAAAAAAAGTTTAATAACTTTAGCAAGTGTTGACTAGAAAAGCCAACCCAAAATAAAGAAAAACTAGCTCAATAATTTAAACTTGGCCCAAAAAAAGGGAAAAATTAGTTTTGGGTTGAGTAGGAAAAGCCCAAAATTTGAAAAATATTCCGACTTCAAATCGCATCTTATACATAGTATCGCACATGTGACCGCAAAAATGAGGTGCGGTGTGGTTATGGTTTTGGCTAAACTTTAAACCGCACCATACCGCACATGTGCCCGCAAAAATAAGGTGTGGTGCAGTTATGGTTTTCCATTAACACCATTTGGAATATTTCGGAAATCATCAATCCCTAGAGCTTTCTGTGTAGAATTAAAGGAACAATGATCGGTTCCTACAAGCTGCAAAATGCAAAAGTTTCCTGAGAAACAAGTTCAAAGATCTCCATACGCACATGTGCCCGCAAAAATAAGGTGTGGTGCAGTTATGGTTTTAGGTAAACCGCACCGCAAAGTGCGGTGCTAAAAATGGCCCAAAACCGCACTGCACCGCACCGCGAACACCCCTACTCTCAGGTATCTCTTTTAAAATTTAAACTAGCGGTAATATTCCATCTATTTCTTTTTCTTCTTTTATTTTTCCTCTGTTTTAGACTTTGAACTCCTGCAAGAAATCCTATAAGTAACACTTGCACCCAGCCCCTAGACTTCTCTCTCTCGCTCTCTTTTCTTCTTCTTCTTCTTCTCTCTCTCTAAGATTGGCTGAAATATTGCACCCAGCTCTTTGAATTTTCTCTCTCGCGCTCTTATCACAGATTGGTTGGCTAGCACTGAAGGGAATCGTTGGTATGCATTAGCTAAATCTCATTATAAGTTTTCAATTCTAGTTGCTGGGTTTGTATTATTTTGAGGTTTGGTAGAGTTTTTCTTTGTTGATTCTGATTTGGGTGTAAATTTTGATTAATGGGTCTGTGTTATTATTGTTTTGGTTAATTTTGATTTGGGTTTTCAATTCTACTTGTTGGGTTTGTGTTATTTTGAGATTTGGTAGATTTTTTCTTTGGCTATTTCTGATAAAGGTTTCAATTTTGGTTAATGGGTTTGTGTTAGTTTGAGGTTTTGTGAAATTTTGATTTGGGTCTTCAATTCTAGTTGCTTGGTTTGTGTTATTTTGAGGTTTGGTAGAGTTTTCCTTTGGCTATTTCTAATAAAGGTTTCAATTTAGTTAATCGGCCTATGTTAGTTTGAGGATTTGTGATAATTTAGTTATAGTGCTATCTTGTAAATATTGATAGTACAATTGCCTCTTAAAGATGATGGGATCCTTGTAGAGTGGCAGGTAGTTGGTGATAATATAAATTGGTAACTATTGATAATACCCTTTGAAGCTAGCTATCCAGTTTTGAAGAGAGAGTGAGAAGCATTTGAATTTTATGTGGAAGAGGTACAAAATTAACAGCAAATAGACATTGATTTCTCTATTCACCTTGATGAAGCTGAGTTCTAATTATTTTTTCAATGTTTGATGTTTGTCTTTGGTGTTTGATTGATAGTTCAAATCAGAAATTCTAAATTGGAAAGGCAAAAGATTCTTAGAACAACAATCATATACTAATCTTAGAGAATTAAATACAAATATCTTGATTTGCATATTTTGGAAGTTACTGGAGGCATTGATATTAGCAATACTTGGAGATGTTTTAGCGGCTAGTGATTTTTTTTTTTTGGTTTATTTGTCGTATCTTCTAAGATTGCTCTGGTGACTGGTCATTAACAATGTAGCTTGATTTTTAAATGTGGAATCTATTGAATGTATAACTTTTCATTATTGCAGGAAAATAATGACAAACGGGTTAGAAAGCTTAAAGATTTGTTCATTTTTTTTTGGGGAAAATTACACTTTATCACCCTAAACTATACTCTAGATTACACTTTGCACCTTAAACTATTCGAATGCACACTTTGTACCCTAAACTATCACACTTTGTACCCTAAACTATCACACTTTGCACCCTGGTGTTACTTTTGCTATTATGTTTGATGGAATCCTATAGCAGATGATAAGCACATGCATTTTGCTTAGGGGGAACAAACTTAAAAGACCAAAACACCCTTCAAAATTAATTAAAACAAAAGCCAATTTTTCCACATCTCTCTTGCGTGTGCCAGCCACTCCCCAAATTCAGATTCTTGTAAACCCTAAATGTTTGTTTGGAAATAGCTTATTTAGCTATTTGCTGAAAACTTTTTGTTGAAAGTGTGCTAAAGTATACTATACCTTGAAATTTTTTGAAAAAGTGAGAAAATGCAGGAAAAAGTGAGGTTTTAAAAAGCTGTACATAAAAGGTAAAAACTAAAAGCTGAAGCTAATGCCAAACAGACTCTAAATCCCCAATTCGAAAATTACTTCTCTTGTGTGCACCACTGTTTTTTGATTCTGATACATGAGCATAAAACAAAAAAACCAATTCCAACTCAAATCGAGGTACCGGAACTCTTCAAAGGGAAGAAGCAGAGAAGCATTAAAGTACCAACCTACCCTACTTTCTCCACTCCAAGCATTAAAAGTGAGTTGGATTACACGGCCAGTAGTGATGTTGCACTTGACTCTTTCTTACTCATTACAATAATTCTTTTTGTTGCTTGAGTCCTAATGAGGAAAATAATATTCATTAGCATAGTTGAAGGTGGATGCTTTGAGTTCCAAGAGTGCTATTCTCTCTTGCTCCCAGCAACCAAAGCACCCATTCATACCAAAATGAACCAAAACTAACACCAATGGCCACCACCAATAATGTCCCAACTCCATTACTTTTATCTTTTTATGATTTTCTATGATTATAAGACTGACAAAGTGTTTGTCCAAGTCTCGGTTAGCTTATGATTTCAAACAAAGTGGTATTGTGAATTGAAAAAGGCCACCAGCAACTAGGGGTGGCAAAATTGGACACAACTCACAAATCCGACACGACACGACACAAAATTAGCAGGTTATGGGTTGAAACTTAATGGGTTCGTGTCATATTCGGGTTGACAAGACTGACCCGTTTAATAAACGGGTTGGGTTAGTGTCTATCACATGGAACTCGTTTGACCCGTTTAATTAAATGACATTTTACTAATATACCGTTCAAACCCTAGGTATATAAACTTATTAGTTGTTGTGGCTTATTTTTTTTTGACATATTATGATTGATTATTTGTAATATTGAGATATGGTTTAATTTTGAATGATTATTTGTGATGCAGTTACTCGTTAGTTCTGAAATTTATATTAAAAATATATATATGTTTGGTTTTTTATAATTCATATCAATTTGGTTAATACTAAAATTTGTTTTTTCTTTTTGTTTTGATAAAATTTGATAAACAGGTCGACACGACTGACCCATTTAATAAATGGGTCATGTTAGGGTTGAGAAATCTTGATCAGTTTAATAAACATGTCGTGTTAGGGTTGACCCATATAGTCGGTTACTTATTAGTCGACACGACACGAATCCGACACACAAATACGAATTGCCACCCCAGCATCCTAAAGATATACTGATATCAAAATAAAAAAAACAGTGGTGCACGCAAGAGAGAAAGAGTTGGAAAAATAAAAGCAATGACGCGGTGGTGGAGGGATGGTAGAGCGGTGGTGGAGCCGAAGCAATTTCCAAATTGGGGATTTTGGGTTTACAAGAATATGAATTTAGGGAGAGGCTAACACGCATGAGAGAGAGAGAGAGAGAGAGAGAGAGAGAGAGAGATGTGGAAAAAAATGGCTTTTGTTTTAATTGATTTTGAAGAAGAGTGTTTTATTATTTTTAAGTTTGTTCCACTTAAGCAAGATGCATGTGCTTGTCATGTGCAGTAGGATTCCGTCAAACATAATAGCAAAAGTAACATCGGAGTGCAAAGCATGATAGTTTAGGGTGCAAAGCGTGCATTCGAAGAATTTAGGGTGCAAAGTATAATTTGGTATATATTTTAGGGAGGTAAAGTGTAAATTCTCCTTTTTTTCTCAACCTTTCAGTTTAATCATGTTCTCAAGGAACATCTTCATTACCTTGTCATAAGATGCAAGGTTGCTCCTGCCCGTTTTCTGTCCAGATTTTTTTATAGAAGAAGGTGTCCACCTGCCTTTTCCCTTCACTACTTGCTTTCTTAGAAGATATGATGGCTTAATGGAGACATAAAGTGATTTGCAGCTCAACCATTTTAAACGTCTTGTTCGCCTTATAAAATGATTTGCAGCTCAACCAATTTGAATGTATTGTTAGCCGATTAGGTAGAGAGGCTGTTGGTGTTAGATTGAACAGGCAGTAGGACTTAAGTTGATGAATATATTCAATTTATTCTATACAATTGCAATTTATTTATAAATTTCACAATAAGCATTTTATTTAATTAGTGAATTTTGTTTTTAGTTTACAAATGGGAGCAAAGGAAATGATTTAATAAATTAGTGAATTCTCTTTAGCAACATGCCATGAGATATTTGTAATGTGAGTTCACAATTTAATAAAACACGGGTTACTTCATTTTATTATCAAAACTAGGTTCCTTATCAATTACTAACAGCTAATACTTTTAAATCAGGACTTGTAAACCCTGAATGCAAGCACGTTAGCTAAAATTAATTAGTCACAGCTATGTTGTGCAATTGTTGGCACATCTTCAAGGTCCACGAATTTATATTTAAGAACAAAATACGGTGAATTTGGACAAAAAAAAGTACCCAATATTAAAGAAGTTACAACTGAGCGATAAGTTATAATGAAAAAAGTACCCAATACACACATAAGTAAATAAACTGATAGGTTATAACGAAAAAAGGAGACAACAAAACAAAGTAATGTCACTTGTAGCAATCATTAAAGAGATGTTCACATCTTCATCCAAAACCACGCTAAACTCCTTACACATGCTACAGAACATAGTGGGCTGCCAAAAAAAAAAAAACTCATGATTTATTAATCAGATTAATAGATAGTCTATATCATAATTCTTGAAATTTTCATTTATACTAACAAATATAGATATGCATAAAATACCTTGTTAATGGAATCTAATGACTAGCATTGCCGCCATCCCTTGTAACATAATCAGACGCAATGCTTGATGCGTACCATTTCCAAGCAAAATTGACATAGAATAAGCACTATGTGAAAACAAAATAAGAGTAACTTCCAAAAGAAATAAGCACCACTTAGATTCTTTCCTTCAAAGTTAACTTCTTCTCAATTAAAAAAATGAATGGAGACTACAAATTTGAAAGTCGAACATGGACAAATGCTACCAATTTTGTTAGCATTTTGATAGTTGTTTGTGCCACTAATTTTGAATCAGCAGAATAATTTATGAGATGGCTGCAAGTATAAAAATAACATTTAAAGGTCTAAAATAGAATATATATATATATATATATATATATTTATATATATGCAAGAATATTACTTGTGTTGCTTGTGTATAGTCAACTAACAAAAAAGCTGGCATGTTGACAATAGCACTTGTCACAGGAGTTTCACTACTAGGATGCCTCCTTTTTCTTGATCCTTTTTCAATAAAACTTTTAGGCCAACCTTTAACATGGGATGCGCCAATTTTTTTCTTAATCCCAGTTGCTTTATAAGTAGTTATGACAAATGCAACATCTACATGTTCATTACAAGAAGGATCCATCCCAATGTTATTGGAAGGTAAATCTGATTTTCTTTTTTTCAAAATCCTTTCCACATGAAGATTTAATTCAACAATTTTCTTAGCTAAAAACATAGATGTTTCTTTAGTTTCAGCAGCCTTACTTGCAATGTTAATTGCATTACGACACAAATCTTGTATCGATTTGTTATATCCAACTTAGGATCTTCTTTCACAATGCAACCATAACTATCTAGTACACATCCAACTCTCGCTTGCTTAGTCCACCGCTTTAAAATGTATCGAGTAGGAATTAGTTTTATATTTTGAATATCTAGCACCTTTAATGCATGACTACATAAAAACCCAGCAAACTCAAATTTATTACAACTTCAAACAGTTGTTTGGTCTGTAGAATTGAAGATAACCTTATGTTCTTGAATATGCCCATACATGCAAACCTTGTACTCAAAAAATGATGAAATATCATAGCATGTATTAACAACCATGTCCAAAGACTTCTTATACTCTTCTTGAAAGAAAAAATTTTGGGTGTGTAAACATCCCTTGAGTTCTTCAATAAAAGCACTTCCACTTTCAAAACTGGTAAACACTGACTCATGTTGTAATAAGAATCCAACTCATTGTAGCATAGGTCTTCAAGTAACCTTTCAAAATGGCTAAAAAATTCCAACACATCATTGGTTGACTTTAGATACTTTCTCAAGCGACTATTGAAGCTTTCACTCAATTTTGTGGTCATAATATTTGCACAAAAATTATTTCTACCATATAAGATCACCCATTTTTCTCTAACTTCAAAAATGAATTTCAAACAGCTATTTTCTTGGAGACCATGTTTATCCATACTCATGATCACATACAACTTTTAAGTTCTCGAGCAAAAAAACTTGAACTTTGAAAAGAGTTGTTGAACTTTTTGAGAGCATTTTGATATAAATGCCATCGACATAAATGATGATGAGATTTTGGTAACACCTCTACAATTGCTTTAGCCATTGTTGGATCTTAATCAGTAAAAATTGTAATCAGCTTCTTTCCACATGTTGCTTTTAAGAGGGTTCGAAATATCCACGAAAAAGTTTCAGCTGTTTCATCATACAACAATACAGCACCAGAGACCACAGTTTGTCTATGATGATTCACTCCAATTATAGTTGCCAATGGACGATGGTTTTTATTAGTTCGATACGTAGTATCAAAACAAACTACATCACCAAATAAATCATAATCCACAATCATTTTAGGATCTGCCCAAAATATATTAGTTATTGGACCATCAACATCCAACTATATCTCAGAGAAAAATGATGCATTTTCAGACCTTTTTATCTCAAAATAATGAATAAGGGTAAATGATTCCCCCTCTTTCATTTCCCTCATCCGTTTAGATTGTAAATGATTATTGATATCTTTAAGAGTAAAACCAATATTTTCCCTACCTCCAGCTTGTTTACTCATGAACTCAAAAACTAATTTCTGCCTAATCCCAAAGCGATTTGTTAATTAGCTTCAGCTGCTTAGGCAGCTGATATCTTCCTTTGTAATGACAATTTATGTTTACTTTGTGGAGTTACAACTTCATGGTTGTGCTTTGCTTCAAAAGGTAAATACGATATTTACCATTTTGTTGATGACTGATAACCATTTGGGCTTCACAACTAACTCTTACTTTCATTCTAGATTTCTTTCCCTCATATGCAACTTCCTTCTTGTAGCTAGCTTTATAACAACAAAACTTGTGGGATATGATAGTTGTTTTATCTGTCTTACTTTTGTTTATCCAATCTCTACAAACACCGAATCCAACATATCCAGCATATATATTACAATATAGATATGCCTCTTCCTTTGAATCAAACTTCATTCCAATTTTTGGATTTATATCTTCTTTAGTGGCTGCATTTTCCAAGGATGATACAAATCTTACTAGATAATCAATAGACACAACTTCTTCAAGGCTGCTCTTCCCATCTTTCTCCATAACTTGTAAATTAACAGACATAACTTATTGCTTTTGATGAACTAAGTTCACTAAAAAGAGAAAAACTTACTAAAATATATAAAGGAATTGTTGAAAGAAGTTTAAAAAAAAATTTGTTTTGCAATGTATATGCATGATAAGAACGTTTTTAGTAATAAGAACGTTTGGTTATAAAAAAAAATGAAGAAATATTTTTTAACTTTTTAGAATTTAAATTAAAATAAGAAAAGAAATGAAAAAGAAGAAAAGAATTGGAAATGGAATGGAATGGAAACTAACTGTAGGATGGTAGATGGAGAACAAATTAATTTAGGAGCAAACTGTTCTCCTTGATTATGTTGATGGTTTCCTTTACTTCCAATCCTAAAGGACAAAATTGCATTCTATTAAAACTAATAATTTTTTTTTAAAAAAACCAGGCCGGTTTGGTAAGAGAATTTTTGCTTTTGTTCCCAAAACAGTGTGAAAGCAGTTTCAAAAAATTGAATTTGAAATTAGTTTCAAATAATAATTTTTACATTATGTATGTTTTGCTATACTTTTAAGAATAATTTTTGAAATACTTAAAAAAAAATGATATTTTAGGAGACATTTTTCTACTTTTGAGAAGAAGTTTTATTTTTTTAATAAAAAGTAATGTGTAGATTATTATTTTTTTCTTTTTGATAATGATAAGTTTCAAATTTGAAGAGTGACAATTTTGTGATAAAAATAAGCTCTTGAATTAAAGAGATAGAAGAGTGTGGGCAAATTTGTGGGATCCATTATTTTTAATTTATTTACATTATGCCATTAAAAATATTTTATGTATCCTGGAAACCCCTCCTTAGCTATTTTCAAAATCTTGTTTTAAATAGTGAAAATAGGAAATCAATTTTGTAAAAACTATATGTGGAAAACATCAGCAAAACAATAGATTCAAGTGTGGGACCTTCCATGTTCTGGTTTCCAAACAATACTTTTTTTGAGAGAGTTTCAACCTATGGCGTCCGCTTCTGATGAACGCTCTTTAGTATTAGACCAAGACACTAATCGGTTTTTGGTGTAGGCAGGGATTGAACCCTAGATCTTTTATTCAACTTGTTAGGGTCATAATTTATTGTAATTGGCTAATCCTTTGACAAAATGCACTTTACTTGTAACTGGGTAGATCTAAGATGGGTTTAGTACTTCAAGAAACATGTTGTTCAAGTCAAGTATTAAAGACATGAAAATTGGTCCAAGAAATAAGTGAAGAAAAGTTGTTTATTAAGTTTCGACAGATAGCTCGACAGCAGCTCAATCTATCGAGAATTACGATTTCAGAATATCCAGATTTGAAATTCGGCCCAGTCTTGTGTATTTGTTTAGGGTTTCTTTTCTCACAACCCTAGACATATATAAGGCTTATTTTAAAAGCCGTCACACACGGATACAGAGACTAAGAGACTTATTTTCTCTGTGTGAAGCTACTACGTTTGTATGCCATAGGGTTTTGTAACCAAGTGCTTCTTGATCTTCATTGTTGATGAAGTGAAGAACTTTGCAGCGAGCAACATCTATTCAAGTTGCTGGAGTTAGTCACGTACTGGATCCGTGCAAAGGGTTAGTCACAAATTGGAGGTTTGTGCATCAAATGAAAGAAGGCTACTACAAGATCAAGTCCAATTGGTATTGAAGCAAATGTTCAATTGTAGGTTAGTATTTCAGGATAGGGCAGGGTAGTTGGTAAGATTTCTTATACTTGTATTCGCTTGATTGTTGATTAGTGGATTCTTAGGAGTGGTGACCTTAAAATCATTCGGTGGGGTTTTTGCCATGCGAGGTTTTCCCCATTTATCAATAAATCACCGTGTTCAATTTATTTTCCGTTGCACTTAGTATTTTTGGTGATTTGTTGGTGCCTTTACTTTTTGCACGCAATTGAACTTAATTAATCAACTTGGGTAATTGAATTAATTAACTGGGGTCAAGCTATCTTAACCCAATAAGTGGTATCAAAGTGGGCACACTCTGATTAGGTTTTAATCTTTGCTGTGTGATCCATTGACCCCTATTGTTATGGATCGTGGGAAATCCTTGATTATCCTTCCTTTATTTGATGGTACTAACTATGCATACTGGAAAGTATGCATAAGAGCCTTTTTGCAGTCCTTAGATGAGAAAGTGTGGCTGGTAGTTGAAGTAGGTTGGAAGAAACCTGAAGAACCACCCACAACGTGGGATGATGCTAAGATCAAAGCGGCTAACTTTAACAGTAGAGTATTGAATACTTTGTTTAGTGACGTGACAAATGAAGAATTCAAGATGATCTCTTCCATTGACAATGCCAAGGAAGCTTGGACTATTCTTTAGAACACCTATGAGGGCACTAAAGCTATTAAAAACTCTAAGCTCCAAAGGCTCACTACTAGTTTTGAGGAAATAAGGATGGATGAGGACGAGTCATTCGATGAATTCTATGCCAAGCTCAAGGACATAGTGAATTCAGCCTTCAATCTTGAAGAACAGATTCCAGAGCCCAAGATTGTTAGGAAGATCCTCAGATCTCTTCAAGAGAGATTCCATGCCAAGATCACTGCCATTGAAGAATCAAAGGATCTTGACTCTATGTCTTTGACATAATTGATTAGGAACTTGCAAACCTATGAACTAGGGTTAGCAAGAGTTGGCAAGCGTGGTAAAGGCAAGAACATGGCCTTGAAGACCAAGAATGATGACAATGATGAGTCGTCTGATGATGAGGATACCAAGTTGAAATCTTATATCACCCGACAATTCAAGAAGTTCATCAAAAAATGCATATGTCAAAGCTGGTGATAAGGATCGCAAACAATCTGCTTTCTCTTAATTTAAGTCCCAAGACAAAGGCAAGAGAGAATCCAAGGATGCGGGTCAAGGCAACAGTGTTCCTGCTGGACCAAAGTGCTCTGGGTGTCATGGATTTGGACACATGAAGCAAGAGTGTCCCACATATCTCAAATCCATTGGCAAAAGTAAAGCCTTAGCTGCCACCTTAAGTGATTCAGAACCCGAAGCAAATTTCGATGAAAATGATCAAGAAGGGATAGTAAGTGCTTTTACAGCTACTGTCGAGTCTACTGAAGAAGAAGTAGACACAATTGATGACGAAGAAGAGTTGATGGAATCAAAGTTTGAAAAGATGGATGATCAGGATGACATCCATACTACCTACGTTAAGTTGTACAAGGTCTTTGAGAAGCATGAGAAGCTCTACAGGTTGGCCATGAGAAAGCTCAGTGAAGTGGAGTTAGAACGTGAGGAACTCTCCACCAAGGTTGATGAAGCTAATCAGACCATTGGAGTATTGAGGTTTGAGAATAACTTTCTTATTGAAAAGGATAAGAAACTAGATGCTGAACTATTTTAGGTTAGAGCACAACTGGAAAGGACTTCAAGTGCCGAACTGGATGAAATGCTAAATGTTTAGAAGTCTGCATCTAACAGAACAAGTCTTGGGTATGATCACTTTCTCTCCTCTTGTAGTACCTCTTATAATGCTTTAAATAGAGTTATTTTTGTTCCACCTGCTAATAATGACAACTCTGATAACTCTGAGGTAATTGATCCTAAAATTGAAAGTGTAAGGATAAGAGTGATAAGGGAAAATTCATTCTAGGAGCACCGCCTAAGGTTGGTAAGAAAGAGACTAAGCAGAATAATCATCGCTCCACCAACAAGAAGTTTAAACCAAAGAAGCCTCACTTCTGTCACTACTATGGAGTATTTGGGCACGCTCGTCCAAATTGCTATAAGTGGTTAGCCATTCATCAAAGCAATAATGTGTCATCTCTGGGGAACCAAAATCAACTGCAACTCTCTTTAGTCCTCTTGGAGAACTTCTTAAGGCAGTCATGCTTCTTTCGAACTTCAATGGTTTCAACTCCCTTCCTTATTCATCTGAACAAAGGTTCATTCCATATGTCATATCCTGTGGTGGTAGTAGAGGTTCTATCCATTAATTCTTCCCATGTCATCATGAAACACTCGGGCAGGTCATAGATCAAGTCGGACAGGTCTTCCTTATTCTCTTCTTCGGTCATCAAGCAATTAACCCTCGGTTCTTTCCCAAAATTATGATTGGGCAAGGGATTGTTAGTGATGCTAGGCCTTGTAGGCGGTGCGCAATCACTTTATTGTCTATTAGGTCTTGAATTGCATGACGAAGGGTGAAACAATGGTCAGTGTCATGACCAGTGGCGACGAAAATGTATATTTAAGCTGTATTAGGAACACCCTCAATCACAAAATTAGGAACATCCTCAAATTAAAAAAAAAATTTATCTGTTCAACTTTCAAGCAAAAAAAAAAAAAAAACCCAAAAAAAAAATTTGTAACAGAGCCAAGCCAAAATTTATCTGTTCAACTTTCAAGCAAAAAAAAAAAAAAAAAAAGCCCAAAAAAAAAATTTGTAACAAAGCTAAGCCCATGGCGAGCCCAACAGAGCAAACCCACCCACGGATTCTCAAAAAGAAAAAAAAAAAACCAACACAGAGAATTAGAAATCAAACTCACTGTGCCCACGGTCACGTTGCTGGCAGAGAAAGCAGAGAAAACCAAACCCCAATACATTGATACAGTTTATACAGAGCAAAACAAACACCAATATTGTGTTTATCAAAAAAAAAAAAAAAAAAAAAAAACCCCAATACAGAGCCTCTGTACCAAAACCAAACCAAAAAAACCCCAATACTCGCTCGTCGTCGTCGTAGCTCGCTCGTCGTCGTCGTCGCTCGCCCCTCATCGCAGATCACAGATTGTAGACGGTAGATCGCAGATCGCTCTGCTCAGCTCCGGTGCTCGGTGCTCGGTGCTTGCAGATCCCTCCCTGAGCTCCCTCAAGGTATTTCTAATTTCTCTCTCTTTTTCTCTCTGACTCTCTCTCAGTCTCTCAGTCTCTCTCTCTTTATCTCACTGAAGTCTGAAATGAAAACTAAAATAAAGAATGTCTCTCTCTCTCTTTAGTCTTTATTCTTTAAGACTAAATTAACTCAGTAACTCTTTCTCTCTCTCTCTGATTGGCTGGCCGAATGAATGGGCTTTATTTATATTTTGCTTTTTCCTTTTTTTGTCTTTTTGAATTTGGCTTTAGTGTTTATCTTATCCGTTGGTGTTGGTCAGTGTGTTGGTGAGATATTAATTGTCTTTTAGTGTGTATTGTGATTTGTGAATCTGTGATTGTGAAATTTTCTGATTGGCAGGCTATTGTGATTGGGGCATTAGGCATGAGGCTTGTGATTGTCCATTGAGTGGGGGTGGGGGTAGATGGGCTGATGGGCACATGGGCCGGGAGCACAATAATTAAAGCAGTGTAATGTGCTGCACATTACACTGCTTTAATTATTGTGCTGCACATGAGATGTATAATGTCAGGCTCTTTTAGTGTAATGTGCACAAGGGGCAAAACAATATAACAAATTAAAGCAGTATAATTAATGACAAACAAATTAAAGCAATATAGTTTATTGTTACGCTAAACAACAACAATTAAAGTTGTATAATTAACCAATACATTATGCTTGTTGAGGAATACCCTGACAAAATTTCCCGGAGTCGCCACTACTCATGACCAGGGATTTGATGGTAAGCACATCTTTTATTCACATCAAACCTTTGAGGGCAAGGGGTTTGGAATTGGTCTTGGGTCTAAGGGCTTTAGTAACTCTTTTGCTTTTAGCTTGTCAAACACTTGACTCATGGGCATGTACAACTCATGAAATTCTCTCTTGGGGTCTAGGCCATTGGGGTACTTGCATAGGTGCAATGGGTGCAATCAATTGATAAGGATCATTTTTATGAATATTTGAAATTTTTGCAGCCTTAGAATTAGACCCTACATTCTTTCTAAATCTTGGAAGGTCATCAGTCTTTATAGTGCCATTGTTTATAGCATACTCAATTTGAGTTCTGGTAGCAATTAAAGCTTTAAAATTGGGAAAATACTGTGCAAACAAATATTTATGGTATATAGGCAATAAGTTCTTTACAACCATGGCTAACTGTTCTTCTTCACTCGGGCTACTCATCATCTGTGCAGCCTTAGCTCTCCACTTGGTAATGAAAGTAGAGAAGGATTCTTTTGGCTCTTGCTTGGTAGTCTCAAGGTCTTTTCTTGTGATGTCCACTTCCATATTGTACTTGTATTGCTTGTGAAACTCTCGGCAGATGTCTTCCCAACTTCTTGCTCTTGCATCATCCAGGTTGAGGAACCATCTAAGAGCGGCTTCGATCAGTGTGTTTTGGAACATCTGAGCAAGTACTTTCTCGATCGTGCCTAAGGGCTGCATAGCCCTCATATACATCTTCAGATGGGACTTTGGGCAGCCGGTCCCATCAAACTTGTCTAGATTTGGCATCTTGAACTTGGGTGGCGACCTTGCATTAGGGAATAGGGAAAGAGAATCGTAATTCATAAGTTCCTCCATCTTGCGGGCTCTTCTAATCATCTCCTCAATTTTATTTATCCTCTCATTGATCTTCTTGTCATTCTCTAGTGTTGGTGGATCACGATTAGCCTTGTCCCCCTCTTGATTACTCTTCAAATTTTGAAACTGTTGCATCATACGGTTCATGTCTTCCCTTAGCTGAATCTAACTAGCTACCATAGTGTTGAGTAGCTCTTGGGTGTTCATGGGTTCCTCTGTGTTTGGGTGTTCTCCCTCTTCTGCCATGTTACTAGGAGCTTCAGACTTCTTGTGACTTGAACTGTCTTGGAGGTCGAAGATGGGGTTGTGATGTTGTAGCAGTGGAGTCTCTTCTATACTTGAAGGCTTTAGTATTATGATAGGAGTGACGGGCTTGGAACTGAAGCTACTAGCTTGAGTGTCGGGCTTTGGTTCTCTTTGTAGCCTTCCTTCAGATCTTGACTAGATTCTTCCCTAATGACAGGCTTGGTCGGGTTAATCAAAGCTAAGACCCCATCCACATCCATCAGTCAATCAAAACAAACACACACAACGTGCAATGCAATTTTAACCGGGACCTACCTAAGGGTAGGTTCTAAGTCATTATGTTGTGGGGTAGGTTTGTTTTTTCATTGTTTCCCATAGCTAGGCCGTTACACCTCCTAACTTGTAATGTAATGAACATTGCGTTGGTCCAAACGGCATGGTTTGTCTTTTACAGTCAGCAGGAAATGATCCAGTGACTTTGGGCTATGAGTTGGTGAGTTCGCCACTGGGTACCCGAATCTAATGAAGACCGGTGATCCATGGTTACTACTACCACAAATTGTTGAAAGGGGTGCATACATTGTTGTTTGGATGGCACACACTATGACAATTAGGGAAAGATTTTAACAACCAAAACAAACAACAAAATATCAGAGACCACAATATTATGCAACATCCCATCAAACATAAATAAACAAACAACCACTATATCATGCAAGACCATGCAAAACAAAGGTACATATTTGGTCACTTAAGTCTAATACAAAACTTAGCCCTCGACATCCCCAGCGGAGTAGCCATTGTGAGAGACCTCGACGAAAAACGTCCTTCAAAAAAGAGATTCGGGTACCTTTTAAGGCACCTCTCTTTTTGAGTAAGTGGTATGGAGTCGTCACTTATTTTTCTTTATACAAAAAAGAAAAAGAAAAAATACTAATTACAAAATACATGACTGAATAGTTCCATTCATTGATTGAATAAAATTTACATATCTGAAAGAAAATTAAAAAGTTACATAGCTTTGGGTCCTAGTTACAATCTACCAAATAATTACATGGCTTATTGTCCTAGTTACATTCTACCCAAAATAAATAAAGACAAGGCTAGACCTACTAAACCAAAAACCTAAATTCGGAGGCTAGGTTACGGAATGGGAATGTGTTAGGCACCCATTCTGCCCAGACAAAGTCTGGTCTTCTAGACTCTTGTGACCAATGTACTATGTTATGCATGTCATGAATGATATGTTGAACATGTGAAATAAAAATTAAATCACACAAGTTTATTTATGAATGAAATCTTTTCTTTTGTTTAAGAAAATTCAGATCTGTTTTGGTGATTAAGAAAATTGATTTTGGTTTGTCAAAATACTAGATCTGTTTTGGAGTATGTAGAAAAAAGTGGTTTTTGGAGATAAAAATTCAGATCTGTGTTGTGATGATAAAAAAAAAAGAAAAAAGATCTTTAATGACAGAAAAATTAGATATGTTTTTATTGTTAAAAAAAGAATGAAAAAGATTTTTTTTAAGAAGAGAGTTTCACTCACAATATGAATTTATGCAATCATGAATTAAAACAAACACAAACATAGTAGTACATGATCTCTTTCTTTATTTCAAAAATTTGCATGTATTAAAAAAAAATCAGATTTGTATCTTAAGAAAGATATAAATCAGTTTTGATTTGAGAAAAATTCAGATCTGCATCTTATAAAGATGCAGATCCGTTTTTGTTTGAAGAAAAACTCAGATCTACATCTAAGAAAGATGCAGATCTATTTTGTTTGAAGAAAAATTCAGATTTGCATTTAAGAAAGATGCAGATCTGTTTTATTTGAAGAAATATTTAGATCTGCATCTAAGAAAGATGCAGATCCATTTTATTTGAAGAAGAATAGTTGACTACATGCAGATCTTTAAAATTAAGAAACATATTATATCAACTATAAAGAAATCAAGAACATGTTTTTATAAACCAGATTATGAATATTTGAAACAATTAAACATACATCATCATGATAAGAAAAGCATAAAAATAAAAGGGTTTAGAAAACAACCTCTTGCATGAGCACTCTTCTACTTGAGAGGATGTTTTAGGGTTCAAAGAAACTTATTCAGTTATCCTTGAAACCTAAAAACCCTAGCTTCTACAGAAAATCAGAGAGGAGATCAGAAAATATGAGCTGTTTGGGAGCCCAAAACGTGTACCTTTCTGAGCATGAAAAAAAGGTGCTGAATTATGAGGTTCAGTCTCTATTTATAGAGGCCAGAAGACTTTAAAAAATAAGTACAGACGATTAGGGTTTGAATCCGGACGCATCCTTTTGCGAAAAGATCGAAAAGGGTATATGAAAGCTCGTTTGATTTTACTCTAACTTATACTAAGTGCGGAATAGAGTAAATGCGAGCGGATAAATAATATAACTACTCTAAGCCATATTCAATAAAACACAGCAGTAATATGAAAGCTAAAAGAGTAGGGAAGAAGAATACAAATACAAGATAACACGCCGATGTGTTATCGAAGAGAAAACCGAAGTACTCGGCGTAAAAACTCTTCGCTGCCCTCAAAGCGGTAAATCGATCCACTAGACAATTAATTGGGATACACGAGTAGTAAGAGACCCCCTAAGCCTAATCTACCCAATGCACCTAAGCCCTCTAAGCTCCTACTCCAACAAGGCTTCTCGGAATTGTGTCTTGTCTAGCTCTCCGGATCCCAGAATACACCCGATTGCATCCGCCAAAGCTTGGCTTCTTCCAATGCTTCCTAGCACCACCAAAACCTCACTTGACACTCTGAAAGGGTGTGGTAAGTGTTTGGGCTATTAATCTCTCAAGGATATGAAAATGGAGAGGTAGGAGTTGAGGAAAAAATCACAATGGATTGTGTAGATAAATGTGGGTATAACAATCTCTAACTCTCAAGGATAGTGGCTAGGGTTTTCTCTCAGAAGCACTCCTCAACATCTGTGGGTAATGTGGGTATATATAGTGTGGGTACAAATAGTGTGGGTACAAATAGTGTGGGTACTAATAGTGTGTATCAGATATGACAGTTCAGCAAAACAGAATGTTTTGCGGGTATCTCGTGGGAAGGCCTTACCCGTGAGACACTTACAAAAACTAGCTGTCTACATCCTGTCCTAACTCTTAGTATTCTAGTCATGTGCTGGGCACATGCTTCACTTCGCGGGAAGCCTACTCGCGAGCTACCTGTGAAAACTGCTTTAGTCTTCAATTGCCTTGAGTCTTCACACTCTCTCTCTTTCACACACAACTCTTACAAATAAAACCCACATAAAATACATGGTGCATAAGATTGAACAATATTACAATCAAATTTGGCACGGAATTAAAGCCAACAAAAACTAGTTGTAAATTACAACTTTACAGTATGCATAATCATCACCCGAAGGCCGTTGGGCCAAAGCCCACATCAGGGAAATTCAGCCCTATGGCTCCGAATGCACTTTCATGTTCCGGTTCCGTTTGGACTCATCTTCTAAGGTTTTTTGGCTGGTCCTTGTACCTAGACGCGTTTTTATCCTTCGCCTATGATTTTTCATCTCTTTTTTGGATAATTCATGATATTTAAGGACAATTATCTTGTAGATAAATACCCTAAAATAAATCTTGATAAAGTTCAGATTATCCACAATTTTATTATTATCCAATCATCCCTTTTATTCCCATGCATGCATCCCTATTTTAAACACTAATTATCAACCAATGACAAAATTATTTAATTAATTTTAATTGTTTAACCAATCAGAATTAATTTAAATTGATCATGTGTGGTCGATTCTACCTAGACACAATGCATGTTGACCGCGCAAACTTGATCATGCGATATCTTTCGATCTGATGATCTGATTTGGTAACCGGGAAACACCGCTGCGACTGTTAGAATCTCAAGATCATTTTTATGATATGCAATGAATGAATTAATGCATGTAATGCAAAGACAAAATGATGCATGTAATGCAAGAACAAATTGATGCAAGTAATGCAATTATGATTTTTGAGGTACATGGAAGGTCATTCAAGTCATTCTCCTAGGCTAAATCATGGGTGCAAAATTGGGTTTCTACATTTGTTTGTTTGTTTTTGCTTTGTTTTAAGTTTTTTTAATAAAAAAAAGGAAACATCAGAAAAATACAAAAACAGTGTGTGTTTGTGTATATTGGTACTTGTGTACCTTGGATGACCATTGAAATAAAGTTACTCAACTTTATATTTCTTGTAGCTTAGATGAGCATCTTCATGCACAACTAAGCAATGTGAGCTTTATGGTTCTTTTATGTGATTTGTATGATTTGGTTGATCTCCTATCTTTCATATCTTAAATTACTCTTTTTGACGAGAAGGACTAGAAAATCCTAAGAGAAAGGCATAAATAATCATCTCACCATTAAAACTCGTCAATCATAAAGCATCTGTGTGCAATTCATAAAAGTTGTGCTCGGTAAGGTGTAGCACTTGCACAGCAAAATTAGGATGTTCAAGTTTACATAATTGGGTACTTTCTTTCCTCTCTTATATGCCCATGCATGATATGCTTGAAAGAAATATATGCAAAGAACATGAAAAGCAAAAAGAAACAAAATGCTTTTAATATGGTTGCAAGCGTGTTTCTAGGAGATGTGAGAGTTATATGATGTACCTCGAATGTGATAGTCCCCATCAAACAGTTATGATTGTGTGTGAATGTATTTGATCCTCCTATATCATTACTTTTCACATAATGATGTACTTATGCTCTCTTGCAAAATTTTCACACACAACATGCATGCTCTTTCCTACTTTTGATACTATTGTACAGGTACAATGTGATTTGGTCATCACAAGGAATACATGTGGTAGTATATGCTCTATAAAATGTCTAAACTTGTTTTGAAATAAAATTTGGTTAGACTTGTTCAAATGTGTTTTGATCTAGGAATGCTTTGCATTTAGGATTGAGGTTGTATTTTTGTGTTTAAACATGCTTTTTGAATGCTTGATTTGATGGTTATCTTGGTTGCATTCATCTTGTGTTGTTTCTCCTCCTTGAAATCTTTTCTTTAGGACTCTCGATAGATAGCTCGATACCTCCTCGACAACTCCTCAATACAAGCCTTTCTATCCAGATTTCTGGGTTTCTCTCGATACCTTTCAATAGATAGCCCAATCCATCGAGCCAAATTCTTTGTGGTCTCTGTCTGCTCGATAGCTTCTCGATACCTTCCTCAATCTATCGAGATTTTTTTTGCCGTTGATACCTCCTCGATACCTCTCAATCTATCGAGAATTTGTTCTCGATAGCAGCTTGACACCTCCTTGATCTATCGAGATGCGTTTTCTATATGTATGTTGAGGTCTAACCCAGTTTTGTGTAAAATCAAATATCTCGATCTCTATTACTTCTCTCTCGACCCAAAACCCTTTTTCTCACTAAAATTCTTCCTCCAATCAAGTTTTCGGCCTAATCCTTGTCCAAATCTCTTGGTAAGTGCTCTATATCTCTTCTCTTTCCCTTTCTTCATGCATTTCAAGCATTTTTGTGACCTAGGTTTTAGGTTTGGGAAAATTTTTGTGTTTTTGTGGTTTTGTCAAAATTTTTAGGTTGGGTTTTGTTAAAATAAACTCACATGATCATGCTGTAGACACTCGATTTTGCACTCATAATTTAATCAAGGAAGATGGCTAGAGTGACCATTCATATACCCAAAAAATTTAGAGTTGCATTACATGCATTAATTCATTCATTGCATATCATAAAAATGATATTGAGATTTTAATGGTCGCAACGGTGTGTCCGATTTCCAAATCGGACCGTCGGATTGAAAGATATCACATGATCAAGTTTGCACGGTCTGCATGCATTTTGTTTGGGTGGAACCGACCACGCATGATTAATTTAAATTTATTTTGATTGGCTAAACAATTAAAATTAATTAAATAATTTTGTGATTGGATGTTGGTCAGTGTCAAAAATAAACTTGCTTGCATGGGAATAAAGTGGATAATCAGATAACAAAGAAGTTGTGGATATTCAAGACTTTTTGGAATATTTATCTACAAGATAATTATCACTTTAAAGACCTGAATATCTAGAAAAAGGGATTAATTTTTAGAAAACGGATTAAAAATGCGTCTAAATACAATTCCCGGCTAAAAAAACCTAAAAAAAGAAGTCCAAATTGGACCAAAATTCAAACGCGAGCTTGGCACCCAAGAGAGCCATTTGGCACTCTTGGAGTGCCGATCGGCACATGAAAAGTGCCGATTGGCACTTCCTAAGTGTTGATTGGCACAAATGCGTGGCTCGGCCTGAGGACTCTTGGATTGAGATAAACCTTACATTTTTCAATTTTTTAGAGATAAGGACGCGTTCCAATTCGTATATGATCATTCAGCTAATTTTTCGAAGCATTCCAACCTCTATAAATAGGGGATACCTCTCAAAATTTAGCACAATTTCTGACCCCCCTCTTTCTGGCTCTTCTCTTCTGAATTTTCAATTCCCCTTACATTAAAGACGTTCTGGAGGCTTTTGCTTTAGGAACTTCTTTTTTGTAAGTAAAGTATTTTAGGCTTCAAAGAGGTGAATAAATTTCTTTGAATCCTAAAATATTCTTTCGTTAGAAGAGCACGCTTATGCAAGAGGTTTTTTTTTTTTTTTTTTTTTTTTTTGAGACCAAAGATAGAAATGCAAGAGGTATTCTGTTTTTTTCTTCTTTCTTTCCTTCTTTTCTTCTTTCATTAATGTTGTTTATTGTTTAATGCATGAATATGTTTAGCATGTTTTTATTATGTTCTGCTCTTGATATATAATTGCCATTGTTGAATACATTGCTAGAATTTTCTTTAACATGTGCTTAGGTAATTGTGTATTATAATTCTTTTTCTTAAGTTTTAAAATCTGCAAGAGCTAATAAATTTCTTTTATGAAAACTAAAAACTGATCTGTATTTTCAGATTTGGTTTTCTCTAAATATAAAAACTGATTTGTATTTTTCATATCTGATTTTTTCTAAACTCAAAACTGATCTGTATTTTCATTAAATACAGATCTAATTTTTTTTGAAAAATTTTTCTTTGTTACAAAATTGCAGAATTTGAAATTTAAAAGAAGGGATTGAAATTTAGGTTGTAGTTTTTTAATATGTGATGCATGCATAATAAATTCACCTTATCAATGTGAATCCTCTTTCACAAAATCATATTCTTTCTTTTACATAAAAACAGATCTGATTTTTTTTTTTATAAAATCACTTTTTTTTTTTAAACTTTACACAAAATAGATCTGATACTTTTGTGACAGAAATCTTATTATTTCTTTTACATAAAAACAGATCTGATTTTTCTTGATAAAAACACTTCTTTTTAACTCTACACAAAACAGATTTGATGCTTTTTGACAGAAATCTTATTCTTTCTTTTACATAAAAATAGATATGATTTTCTTTACAAATACAATTTTTTTTATTCACAAAAACAGATCTGAATTTTCTTGAAAAGAGGACACATCCATAAGGCAGATTTATTTAAATAAATTTTTGTCAAGTGTTTGTCATGTGTGTTCAACATATCATTTAACATCATGCAAAAAGGGTATATTGGTCATTAGAGTCTAGAAGATTAGACTCTATCTAGGCGGAATGGGTGCCTAACACTTTCCCATTCGGTAACTTAGCTCCCGAGCTTAGGGTTTTTGGATAGGTAGATTAGTGTTTTGTCTATTTAATTTTGGTAGATTGTAACTAGAACCCAAAACCTTGTAAGGTTTAATTTACCAAAGTTGTACTTTTCTTTATTCGATCAATGACAATGAAGTATTTTATAATGTAATTTGTATTTATTTTTTATTTATTTTTTGTATAAAAAATAAGTGGTGACTCCACATCACTTACCTAAAAAGAGAGGTGCCCTTAAAAGCACCCAAATCTCTTTTTTGAGAGCACCCCGATTTTCCCGGTCTCTCACACATGCATTGTATTCTATGTTTATTATAACAATGTTTCATTCATTCTAGGATTGTGTGATTGTATATACATTATGAGTGCTGTTAGGTTGGATTGGGTTTTTACCCATGATGCAATTTTTTTTTGCACGTAACATGTTCATGTATTATCATGCATTGCACGTTATCTTTTTCTTCTTTCCTGTGCCTTATGTTTCTGTTGTGACTCTATTTCTCTTCTCTCTCTCTCTCTCTCTCTCTCTCTCTCTCTCTCTCTCTCTCGTTTAGTCTTGTTATCATGGCACCTAAAAAATCTGTTCTGTCTAAAAACCCGATTCGTCGTGGTTCTTCTTCTTCTTCTTCTTCTTCTTCTTCTTCTTATTTTTCCCTTGATTATGTTCGGTTCTGTGATGAGAAGGCATGTAGTGACTTCTTTGAGAACTTCTCTGACCAGGCGATTCATTCGAAACGCCAGGTCATTCTGTCTGACTTCCCAAACACTCCTCTACCTGGTGCTATTAGCTCTCGGGGATGGGCTTCTCTTTGTGAGAAACCTTCGAGGTGTCTCGATGTGTTCATACAGGAGTTTTACTCCAACATGCATGCCATTGATACCTCTGTACCTCAGTTTACTACGGTATTCCGTGGTACACGTATCGTAGTCACCCTGGACTTCATTTCCGAGGTACTACATGTTCCTAGGGTGGATCGTCTGGATTACCCTAGTCATTATCGTCTCTCATCCATCTCTAGAGACGAGTTGACCTCACTCTTCTATGAGAAGGCCATGTTGTGGGGAGGTACCCTTAATTTCTCCACAACCAAGTTCACTAAGGGTCCACGGATCCTTAATATGGTGATGACCTTCGTACTCACTCCACGGTCTCACTATATCACCGAGCCTCATGCTCATTTCCTTCTTTCCCTCTTAGAAGGTCTTTCTATAGACTTTCCATCACACATGATAGAATCTGTTGTAGATTGCTATCGAGGCACGACTACATGTGATAAGCTCATCTTTCCTTCAACTATCACGCGCATCCTCACACACCTACACGTCACTATTCCTCCCTTTCCTCACTTCTATGTCATGGGTGCCATTAGCAAGGAGTCTATTTGGAGGAGTGCAGCACAGCTTGCTGCAAAGCGGCCACGCGTGGAGCCTTCGGATGCAGCTCCTATTGACCCTGCGCCCCTTCCTCTCGACCCTCTTCCTCCTCTACCCCTTCTTCTTTATCTAGGGCAGCTGTCTCCCTTGCTGACATCATGGAGTAGCTTCAGCACATGCATGCTGATTTTGGTAGCCGTCTTGACCATCTATCCGATGAGATGTGTCAGATGAACACCAGAATCAGTCGCATTGCTCGCCGCCAGTCTCGCCTTGGTGGTTTTGCACCCTCACCTTCACCTGCTAAGCATGTTGAGGAGTCTTCTTCTTCATATGGTGGAGATAATGATGCTTCTAGCTCTGAGCATGATGATGAGATGACGACCTCTCAGTAATACACCCTTTGTCACTTGTGACAAAAAGGGGGAGTAGTTTTGTAGACGAGAGTAGTCTAGGTGTTAGGGGGAAAGCTAGCATAGGATATACTAGATAGGGGGAGAGTGTTTTTGAGGGATGTAGTGAGGTTTTTGTGTATTCCTTTCTCATTACATGTACCATAGTATTGTGACCACTTTTATCACATACATTGTATTCTTTGATATATATATATATATATATATATATATATGAGATGATTTATGTTTTTCTTCACCTTTGTCTCATATTTGTTTCTTTTCTATCTTTATACACATATTTCTTCTTGTATACAACTTGTCTATGTTTCACACTTGATGCGTTGATGAATCTTGTTTAAGTGTTTCAGTTAAGACAGGTTGCAAGTCTACCATGCCATGATCTCTCTTTTTGCAAAGTTTTTCAAGAGTTCGTAGTAGGGTTAGACTTATGTACTTTTGTAAGTTATGAGATAGTTGTGTTAGGCTTCTCTCATAATTGCTTTTTGTGGTTTTGTCATGGATTGCCAAAGGGGGAGATTGTTAGGGTCATAATTTATTGTAATTGGCTAATCCTTTGACAAAATGCACTTTACTTGTAATTGGGTAGATCTAACACAACTATAGCTCGACAGATTGGTCCAAGAAACAAGTGAAGAAAAGCTATTCATTAAATCTCGACAGATAGCTCGACAGATGCCTGCTATTGAGACTTAATATGAAGCTCGATAGATAGCTCGACAGCAGCTTGATCTTTCGAGAATTTCGATTTCAGAATTTCTAGATCTGAAATTCAGCCCAGTCTTGTGTATTTGTTTAGGGTTTATTTTCTTACAACGCTAGACATACATAAGTCTTATTTTAAAAGTCATCACACACGGATACAGAGACCAAGAGACTTATTTTCTTTGTGTGAAGCTATTGCGTTTGTACGCCATAGGGTTTTGTAACCAAGTGCTTCCTGATCTTCATTGTTGATGAAGTGAAGAACTTTGCAGTCAACAACATCTGTTCAAGTTGCTGGAGTTAGTCATGTACTGGCATCCGTGCAAAGAGTTAGTTACAAATTGGAGGTTTTTGCATTAAAGGAAAGAAGGCTACTACAAGATCAAGTCCAATTGGGTATTGGGGCAAAGGTTCAACTGTCGGTTGGTATTTCGGGATATGCCAGGGTAGTTGGTAAGATTCCTTATACTTGTAACCGCTTGATTGTTGATTAGTGAATTTTTGGGAGTGGTAACCTTAAAATCACCCGATGGGGTTTTGCCTTGCGAGGTTTTCTCCATTTGTCAACAAATCACCGTGTTCAATTTATTTTCCACTGCACTTAGTATTTTTGGTGATTTGTTGGTGCCTTCACTTTTTGCATGCAATTGAACTTAATTAATCAACTTGGGTAATTGAATTAATTAACCGGGGTCAAGCTATCTTAACCTAACACAACCATCAGAAATTTTACTAGTTGAGCTAATTGGAACTTACCCAAACCAAACAATACTTAAATCCTCTTACCAAATATGCCCTGATTTTGTTAGGCCAATTAATTAATTAATTTTAAGTACATGTGGTGTGCTAAGGAAAGGTCCTATGGAAAGAAGAAAATAATGTAGTTGTCCAGATGGAATAAGTGAAAGATAGGTTTAATGCCCAAATACATGACAAGCTATGGGTAAATATTAGTGCACATCTATTGCACAAAACTGTAATAAAACACATAAATTTTGCATTGAAATCATGACTTGAGGTAGTGTGAAATAAATATTGCCCTTAATCTAATATGGTGAAAAGCAATTAACAAAAGAGTGACTAATTACCTCTAGGGAGTTACAAGCAGATACCTTGAGTAGTAATTGCTAAATAGACACAAGCAATGTGGAATTTGTTATCTCAAAGCAGTTAGAAGAGATTACCAAGCCCTGATTTAGGAGTGCAATATATGACATTAAAGGCTGATGAGGAAGCAACACGTGGAAAACGCAAATAGTCATAATTGTTGAAGCCTTAGTATAAAGGATTTTGCTAATGTGTGCCCTTGGGGCACACATTAAGCCATTTATTTTTAGAAACATCTTCTCGGGAATTGAAAAAACTGTCAATACTTTTTCAATTTTCGAAAAAATATTTCTAAATATAGAAGGCTTAATGTGTGCCCTTAGGGCACACATTAACCAGACCCTAGTATAAATAGAGGCTCATTCTACAAGAAAAGGCATTGTGAACAAACCGAGAACTTTTTGAGATGAATTTTTGTAACACCCCAAATATTTTTAAAGCAAATTTTCTTTTTTAATGAGAATAATATCTAATTGGATTTTTATTTTAGTTTTTTTGGTGGTCAATTATTTTGTTAGACGGGGGGGGGGGGGGGGGGGGGGGGGGGTGGGATTTTTGAATATTAAAGCATTTAAGGGCATTTTTAGGTGATTGTGGAGATTAGCTTAATAAAGTGTGCGTTTGAGTTCAAATTAAAAGGCCAGCTTATTTTACTATTTAGCTTATTTTTGCTACTATTCATGGGCCACACTGCACTTTTTGGTACTATTCATGGGTCCCACTGTACTATTTCAGCTAACTTTTACCTTTATCTGCAGTACTTTTAGCAAAAAGTTTTCAGTTTCAGCAAAAAAAGCGAATCCCAAACAGACCAATATGGGAGAAACTTTGAGGGTGAAGTGGCAATTAGATATTATTCTCCTCATTTTCACGTTAGTCTCCTACCCTCCTACCCCTTGCTTTTGTTTTTGTGCCGCCAACCCACCACTCCCTCTTTGTCTTCCTCTCACCGAATCTCTCTTCTTTCTTTTGGCCTTTTGGTTTCTTGCCATGGGATATTCGGCTATCAACTTGCCTCCATGGTTTGTGCCTTCTCCCAACATGATTCTAAGGTAATTTTCCTTGACCCATTTTCTAATCTCCTTGGCTATTTATTTAATCTTTTTGGATGGATCCTTGATGTTATGGGCTTTTGATTTATGTGGAAGTTTGGGGTTAATTTTTTGAAAAATGGTTTCCTTGCATCTTGAAAAGACTTTTGGCATATTTAGGTGTGAGTTTGGTGTTAACTATAAATTTGTGCAAGTGATGTGAGCATGTGCTTGTTGCATACCAAGCGTTTGATAATTGTCTTTATGAGCTATGAGTTTTGGTTTCTTGATTTGTGGTTGTGGTAACTGTTTATATGAGATTGTGAGTTTCATTACTTGTTTTTAATATGCCTTAAGATGTGGTTTTAACATGAATCAAGTCCCAAAGCATTTGGGCTAGTATTAAAAATATAGCAATTTGTATTTGGATTCTAAAGCTGTCAGGGACAGATTTGAGTTAGCGAACATAAGTGATTTTTTAGTAAATTATAGAAAAATTATTTTGAGCTGAAATTTTTATGGTACATACTACACATGTAAGAGCTTATCCCTATTTAATTTCAAGATTTTTGGATAATAATAAGTGGACCAAATGGATTTTATAAAAAGGGCTGACCTGTTGCAAATTTAATCCGAAAGTATGATTAGAATGCTGAGAGTTTAGCTTCTCAAAAAAAAAAAAAAAAAAAAAATGCTGAGACTTTAAGGAATTTACTCCAAGCTTTGTTGTGTGGTTTAGCTTGTAAGTTCTTATGTGCTTTCTTTGACAAGTGTTTTACTTTGGCTAATTTTATCATGGTTTGGTAGTGACATGCTTTGTATCAAGTTGGTAAATGCCCATTGTTTGTGGTAGGGAAATTAAAGGCTTTGGTTGTGTTATGGCCCTATGAGTTTCTTGTATGCATGTTTGGTTCTCATTTGGGTAGGGGTACTTGTCTTGGGATGGTCAAGCTAGGCTTTAGGGCCTTAGGTTTGATTTTTGAGGGGATCATTTCCGATTTATGGAGACAAATGTGATAGTGTAATTTGTAGTAGACCTTGTTATTAATAGGCTTGATACTTGTGTTTCTAGGTTCCAAGGTACTTGGTGATGGACCTAGTAACTTGATTGGTTGAATGCAATGCCCGATTGAGGTAAATTTGGATTGTACTTCCAAGGTAAGTGGCTTCTTAATGATATTTTTGAAAATTAAGCATATTGCATTAAAATGTTGTTTTTGGGAAATTGTTTATGGAAACTATATTTTCCTAAAACTTGTCATGTTGTAACCTTAATGTATATAATTGTTTATGAAAAGCTCTATCGTATTTGATATTGTATATGAGGAAATGCATGATTTGATAGCATGGAAAAGACAAGCATTTTTTATTTAATTCTTGGGAATGGATTTTGTGGACTTATTGTATTATTTGCAAAATTTAAAGATGCTTCGATATTTGGGAAAATGGATACAAAATCTTCTTGACAAGAAATGAGTCCTTTGAGAATCTTGTGAATATTTTGGGTATTTCAAAGGTTTTGGTGAAACTACTTGGAATTGAAATGTGTTTTGATTTCATGTAAACTTTGAGCTCTTTATGTTTTTACCCTTGAGCTATGACATGTGATTACCCGATGATTACCTAGCTAGATACTATAATCTGTGTGACAATGGTATCTTAGCACCCGTCTTTGTGATGGTTATTGAGTCTGGCTTTGTGTCGGCGAATTAGTTCCGGCTTTGTGTCGGTAATGAGTTCTGGCTTTGTATCAGTAGATTAGTTCTAGCTTTGTGTTGGCAATGAGTTCCGGCTTTGTGTCGGCAGTTGTCATGTGGCTTTGGGATGGATTTACAGTTTTGGAACGGTGTTAATATTGCTCACAATAAATAGTATGTAGTTTCATGTTGAGATATTTTGAGATATTTTGAGAAATATATAATTATGTAGTTTCACGTTGAGATATTTCAAAAAAGCTTTGTGCAATGTTGTTTCAAGCATTCTTGTCATGTCATTACTGATATTGATTTTTCAGAAATTAAATGGAAATTCCCAAACTGTAATATGTTTTGTAAAATACTCATTATCATGAGACTTGGATTTCCTTCACCCTATTAATTATGCTACTTACTGGGCTATAGCTCATCCTACTCTTTCACAGTCTTACAAATTACTCCATCCGTCCCAGTTTGTTTGTCTTCTATTCCATTTTGGGATGTCCCAAAATATTTTCCTGTTTCTAAAAATAAAATTAATTAATTTACTAATGTTCCTATTATAATCCTACTTTATTTTCAAAACTATTTGAAAAGAAAACTAACAAATATTAAAAAAATCAATCTAATTGGGGCACCTTTTTAGTTGCCTTATTAAGAATAACTATTTTTTTAAATAAAAAAAAAAGCTGATAAACTTATTTAAGGATAGTTTTATAAACTTATTCATTTTTATAAAGCAGACAAGATAATAAATAATGTTTTCTTAAAAAGTTTGACTTTTCAAACAAGACAAATAAATTGGGACGGAGGGAGTAATTAACTACACCTCGGGAATTGAGCTTGCTTTATTGGTGGTGATTGGAGTTTTATGCTGAATTGGGAGACTTACATTATTAATGGTTGGTGATTCGATCTAATTGTTTTTAAGGCAGCGGTAGTTAATTCTATTAGAGGTTGATCTCTCTTGAGGTTTGTTTGCCTAAGAATTTTGTTGAGGTTGCATATTTTGAGAACATTGGAGTTTTATGTTAAATCTTTTGGTGTTTGGAATATTCATGTAAATTTTCGAGGCATAAGATTTGTAGTTCGTATTGTTTGTATATGTGTTATAGAGCTCTAATTTATATTGTGGAGAGATCAATATGTTTATTTATTTTATCATATGGAAAAAGAAAGAAAAAAAATCCCCTATAGTTTCTCTTGAAGGTTTGGTTTCACATGCTTTGAACCCTTTTGGGTTTGGGGCGTGACACAAGCTCAATTGGATTTAAGTGTTGGCTTAAGATTAATTCAACATCAATATGTTTCTTGCATTTTTTTTTTTCACTTTTTCAAGGTACAAGCACATTTTTAGCCAAAAAAAATTCAGAAAAAAGCTAAAAAAGCTATTTCCAAAAGAATTCTTAAGTTTGCTGGTTTGATATCTAGGTTTATCAATGCTTGTTATCAATTGCGCAAACTCAGGGTTGTAAATTAACCTTAGCAAACGACCCAAGTTTTTGTCCAAAGGTTAATTTAACATCAACAATATTTGGGATTTGGGAAAGTCAGATTATAAAGTGTTGGTCCATTCCAACTGTCCAGTTCTGCTTCCTTTGCTCAAAGGTTAATTTAGCATCATTATTTTGTGTTGAACATGATCTTTGGCTGCCTTTTCGGTATAAATGTTTCAACAAACAACATTATTGGGTGCTAAATTTAAAAATAAAGCTGCTTCCTAGGCACAAGTCTTTGGATGCAACTATAGGTAACATCAATTGGCAGCACTCTTGGCCTTTTTCCTCATTAGAGAGCTGCTACACCTGATATCAGGCTTAACAGGTTTTATACTGTTAAAATTGCGTGGTATGGTATTTATCCCAAATGATCAAGATCGATCCAAGATAGTTAAAAAGATAGGATTCTAATCCATTAAGTATGTATGACTCAAGATAAGCAAAACACAAATTAAAAAGAAAAAAGAAAGGCAAAACTAGTTGTAGAGAGGGAAAATTCCCGACCTATCACAAGCTGACACGTTACACTACCAAGTCTACAAAATACAGTCAATTACAAAGCGCCACATATTACTGCTAGGTTTTACTATCACTACTCAGAAACCAACAGAAGTTTGCCAAGTGTCATGAAAAAACCAATCACACATCAGCGCGTGTAAGCGATGACACAAGCAGTCCAGCGCGTGTAAGCGATGACATAGGCGGACCAATCAGGCTGTGACATGTGTCACCAATCAAACTCCGCCACGTGTCGCTCACCCACCCCCAAACTCCTATAAATAGAAGCCTTCCTAAGACATTTCAGAGGACACAAAAAGCCATCTGAAGCACAAGCAGCATCAGAGAAGATTCAGAAGCATCAGAAGTACAGAAGCTCTGCAAGAATCAAGCCTCAAAGCCTTCAAGAACTTCAAGAACTTCAACCTCAAAACCGAAGAACACTCGAAGCAGAATCATCCAAACTATCTGCCTAGATCCTAAAGTTTGCTGGAATTAAGCTCAAAAGCCTTCAGAAACATCAACAAATCACAAATCAGTGAAGCTCTACGGATTCAAGCCTCTAAAGTCCCGAAGAACTTCCACCACAAACCTTCAAAGACGAAGAACGCGAAGAACGCGAAGAACAAAGGATTTCTAATAAGCTCATAGCCAGAGATTCATTGTAATTCCATTTCAGCAATTTTCGATCCATCTCTCAACCAAATTGAAGGATATTTTGTGTTCAAGGCAAAATCACATTACCACAATTCCAATCAACAAGTCTTTTAAGGAGATCGAATCAGAAAATCACTCTTTTGTAATTACAGAGAATTGTACCACATAATCATCAATACAAATTCGCATTTGTGAAACTATTTTACTTGTTTGATTTATTTCAAACTAGAAATTTAGTCGATTTCCCATCCTTCACATCTTCCAAATAGCCCTCGAATCGATATTTATCATGCTTCAAGAACTTCTCTTTATAAAACTTCATAGCCACGGAAGCCACCCTATTGTACTTTATTTCACCCCATCTATTTGCACCAATATAAACCTCAGGCAACTCCAAAACCTTTCTTAAAGGCACCAACACTTGCTTTCTCAACCTATCTCGAACTCTATATGCATAATGAGCCTCTTCCACACCTTGGTATTCGACATAAGACTCTCGCGGAAAAACCCTCGTCGCAATGCTTTCGCAAAGCAAAGTCGATCTATCAAACGACGAATCAATCGAAGGACACCGCTTCGCCGCTAAGCTAATCTTTCTATACTCCCCAGCGTTCAAGAATTCAACGTCAGCCTTCGAAGACTTGGCGAAAAACTCCGAAACACGGTCGTATAAGAACTTAAAATCAGGGTCACGCTTGTATCTTTCTAAAACCTTCTTGGCCATAGCCACGTGTTTGGATTTCCTCTCTTCACTTGCTTTCATCTTTGCAAACCGAGCTCTCTCCATGTCATTCAAGATCCTAATCTCTCTGGCCAGGGTTTTTCTATTCCTCGAATATTTTTTACTCCTCGAAATTGTTTTACTACTTCCACGCCTCAAACTCAGTCCTCTACTAACAACAACACCACCCGTTTTCTTGCCTTTTCTTTGTTTCCACTCCGCCTTTTGATTCTTCCGCACATCAGAACCTTCAAGAAGCCTATACAAAATCTCAGGCAAGTCTTTTATGTAACCAAAATCAGCAAGAGACCCAATATTACACGCTAATGTTTTGGGGTGGTGTTTATGTAGCCAAAACGCCGCTGTGTAAAACCCTTCTTTATCAGTCTTGCCAGTGCCACGTACTCCTCTGAGATTACAGATGAGTTTGGGCGTGGTCAAGGGGTTGTGGGCCCAAGCCAATTGGAGTCTCTGGGTCAAAGATACGGGTGGGGTATCGGGCACGACATGGAAGAAGAATTCTAGGCATGGGTTGCCAGAAGTGAGAAAGGTTGGCGAGTAGTTCTCTGTGTAACCCATTTGGGGTTTAAAGGTAACGGTGTTGTTGAAGTTGTTGATCATGAGGTCCATGAAAGGATCAATGACTATAGGTTCGGATTGGGATTGAGATTGGTTTTGGGTGTCTTTGTACAGCTCTGGGGGACCAAGAAAGGCCATTTCTGATCTGATCTTAATTTTGATGGAGGAAGACTCAAGAGTTAAGAACAGAGGCAAAAAATAAGAGATATTTGGGTATGAATCTAATAAAACTGCGGTGAGGGTTTTGGTTCTATGGTTTTGGTTTTTGGTTTTGCGTTTTACTTTTATAGGACTTATTACCACGTTTAGAGTAATGTCATTGTCCTATCTGGCACCTAGGAAAATGTGTTACAAATTTAACTTAGACTACGATTCTCAAAAAAAAAAAAAAAAAAAAAAAAAAAAAATTTAACTTAGTCTACTTGCGCACCAAGCCACTCCATTAGCTTGAAATTATTATTATTTTTTAATTTTTAATTAATTATATATATATATATATATTTGAAACCGATTTATTTACTTAGAACATTCTCATAGAATGTTTCATAAAAAATGCAATTTTAACACGTCAAAAACTTACCTTATTATTTTACCACATTATTTTATAATATCTCATTCATCAGATATTTTATCATTCAATTGTATACATTAAAATAATATTTACTACACATTAAAATAATATATTAATTCCTCCTTATCATCATCATCATCATCACCAACAACAAAAACAACGGCACAACCACCACTGCCGCAACACCACCAACAACCACTACCGCAACAACACTTACAACCACCACCAACACAAACCCACATACACCAATGCCATCTTAAAAAAAAAAAAAAAAACACAACCAAAAAAAAAAATCCACAACAACCCACCACATTCACAAACCTTAAAACCCATCCCAAATCAAACAAACCCACAACCACCACTGCTGCAACAACGGCCACCAACAACCACTACCACAACAACACTGACGGCCACCACTGGCACAAACCCATATCCACCAACAACACCTTAAATAATAATAATAATAAAAAATAAAAAAAAACCACAACAAGAAAAAAAAAATCCACAACAACCCAAAAAATAACTCCACCACCACCCACAATCACTTGAAACCCACAACTGAAAAAAGGAAAAAAAAAAGCCCAAACTTACATGCGATCGTGAGGCCAAACTCCACGTCAATGACTGATCTCAATAGCAACGGTCTAAGTGGAGAAAAAAGAAGAAAGAGAGAGAGTGACCAGAAAAAAAGAAAAAGAAAAGAAGAGAGAGACAGAGAGGCGCAGAGAAAGTGATAGAAAAAAGGAAAAAGGAAAAAAAAAAAAAAAAGAGAGAAAAAAGAAAAAAGAAAAAACAGAGAGGTGAAGCTTTGGAGAAAGAAAAAGAAAAAAGGAAGAAGAAAAGAGGAAAAGAGACTGACAGAGATGAAGGAGTGGCAGAGAAAGAAAGAAGGAAAAGAAAAAGAAAGAGAGAGAAAAGAGAAAGTCATAAAGGATGAAAGAGAAAATAAATAAAAAACTATATTTATTTTAGCATTTTAATCCGTACTGTTTTATCTTTGGAACGGTACTGTTTACGTATAGTAAAAATTATGGCATTTAAAATATTTTATGAGAAGAATTTTTTGGTGTTTGGTGTGTCAAATGCCAAATATTTGGCATTTGAAACACCTGATGAGAATGCTCTTACTAGTTACAATACACCGAATAAGTAGAAAATATTAAATATTTTCACATGTTTTTAAAACAATATAAACACTATAAGCCAACAATGCACCAGATAGGTAGTAAGTGTTAAATATCTTCACATGTTCTTTAAGACAATATAAACAACAATATAATCAAAATGGAAAATACTATTACATGATTGCAGTTAAAAGTAATGTGTGTGCATGGTGTGTGTAGTAGTGTGTGTGTAATAACCATCGCACTAATCAAAATTCAACCAAAACTAATAATAAATAATAAAACATTCACATGGTGGAATTTTGAAAAGATTTGGCTTCATATTTGTTTGAATGTTTGAGAGAGATTAAAAACTTCTTATTGAAAGAAACTTATTTATAAGCCAAGCATTAAAAGGATCAATTGAGCCACAGATATCAAATATATGGGAACATAGAGAGACATAAAAATGAAAAAGTCAGTGATCAATAAACGGTAAATTTTTCAAAAAATCTTATCATAAGATAAAGAAGAAAAAGTTACTTTCCCTATGCCTATAGAGTAGAATTTCCAATCCACAGTTTTCCAGGTCGTGAAAGTAGAGGACACATCCTACTACTTACCTTCCTTTATTATTTTTATGTATTTATGGTTAAATTACAATAACCTTAAACGTAATTTTGGAAAATATTAGAAACCACCTCCTATTTACAAATGACACTCCATCCCTTACTTATGGCCATTTATGTTCCTTACAAATTGTGGGTTTCAGTTAGCTTAATTGGTAAAGTTTTTGATAGTTGAATAAGAAACTTGGGGTTCAATCTCCATTTACACTAAAAACTAGTTGCTATTATCAGAAGCAGATGTTATGGGTTGAAACTCTCTAAAAAAAATATTCCTTACAAATTAAATCAAAATACATGTTTTTCAAATTAAATTTTCAGCAAAATAACCTCAAACAATGGTTAATTTCTTTTTCTTTTTTTAGAATCATCAATACTTACTAACTAGATTAATTATATGATAATAAAGTTTTAATAATAACTACACAGATAAGTGTTTTTATTATTATTATTTTTTATAAATAGAAATAAAAAGAAAAAGAATGAGTTTAATTATGGAAATTCCACAAATTTCACAAACCTTGAGAGAAGGTTAGAATAATTTTCCGTTTTCATTTTTAAGCCAAATGGAGAAGGTGATAATTATAATTGGAAAGGATGTTAATGAAGGAAAAAAGTGTGCCCGTAAGAAATATCCAAATATTATACTTTTTTTTTTCTTTTGGAAAAGTCCTATTAGAAATTGATCCAAATATTATACTTTTTTTATTTTGGAAAAGTCGTATTAGAAATATATTTGTTTTGGGACATTTCAACATAACTATTCTTCATGGTGTACATGCATGATGACCATTTAGCAAGGAACCTTCTCAAGAGTCAAGAAATGTGATTAAATGGTTGTTAGATATATATATATATATGTATATATTTATATATATGTGTGTGTTAATAATCGTTGTAAAAAATAATTAGAAATGTGATTAATTATTTGGAAAAATTACAGTTTATCATCTTAAACTATACCCTATATTACACTTGCACCCTCAACTTTTCGAAGGCACGTTTTGTACCCTAAATTATGACCTTTGTTATACTTTGCACACCGACGTTAAGTTTTCTGTTATGTTGGATGGAAATCTCAAACATGTGACTTGCACATGAGTCTAGCTTAATTGGCACAAAGTAAAAAGACCAAATGCCCTCTCTTCCTAATCATGAAAAAAAAAAAAAAAAAAAAAAAGCTAAATATCCAAAACAAAATCATCCAGTACACCACCTCCCTTCACCGACAGGTTGATAAGTTTCAGCCGGTTCTGCTGCTTCTGCATGTGCTTCAGTTTCTCTTCTCTTTTGCACAAGCTTGACTCTTTTTGGATTTTGTGTCGTCAGATCCCATAGCTTAATGGATTGAATTAGCATTAGGCCCACCAATTTTGCAAACCACATCTTTCATTCGTATTTCAACATATTAGTCTTCCATGTATTTTTTGCTTTCTGTGTGCAAGTTTTTCCTTCAAAATATTTGAAGAAAAAATATATCAATATAGAATTTAATAACATCTGATAATATGAATTTTAGAAATTTTGGGATGGGGATGAAGCTGCTGGTGGAGAGAGAGGAGTTGGCTAAGAAGCAAAGAGAGAAACTTTTTTGAAGAGATAATTTTCCTTTTTTTTTTTTTTTTTTTTTTTTTTGATTCATGATTGGGAATAGTGGCATTTGGTCTTTTTATTTTGTGCCATTTAAGCAAGACTCAAGTGCGAGTCACATGCTTAAAATTTCCATCTAACATAATAGCGAACTTAAAGTTGGGGTGTATAGTGTAACAAAAGTCATAATTTAGGGTGCAAAACGTGCATTTGAAAAGTTTAGAGTGCAAAATGTAATTTAAAGTATAATTTAGGGTAATAAAGTGTAATTTTCCTTCATTGTTTCAACGGTTATAATTTATTATGAATTTGGAATGATTGTTGCTTTGGAGGGCGTTGATGAGGATCTCGCAGTCCCCTTCAAGAATCACTCGGTTCACTCCTATTTCTATGGCCAGTTCTAGAGCTAGCCCTTCTCGCCGCTAAAGTTTCCACCTCAAGGACCGTTGCAGAGAGTGAAATCTGCTATGAGAGAGAAGCCAACACTAGACTGTCTTCATTTCTGATCACAACACCTATACTTGCTTGGTTCTCTTGGAAGAAAAGAGCTCCATTAAAATTTATCTTAACATATGACGTATCTAGGGTTCTCTATCATTGCAGGTCTCACAGTCGATGGTGGAATCGGGTTCGGCTACTGGAAAAATTCCTGCATTTTGTCTTTGGCCAAACTCAACAGTTGTGACAGTGAGACAACCGGTTTCCCTAGTCTGAGGTTGTCGCGATTATTCCAAAGCAGCCACATCATCCACACAATTAGCGTTGGGTCTCTCTTCTCAGTCAAAATAAATCCCATGATGTCCACGAAATTTGTGCTCTGCTGCAAAAAACTATGCTGCCACCGTGGATTTTGTTTCCAGAAATCACTAAGCTTTGGACAAAGATACAAAGCGTGAATGACGTCTTCTTGTTGAGTTTTACAAATCTTGCAAGTACCATTTGTTATTACCTTTTGCTTTACTAGGCTTGTCTTCGAAGGTAGGGAATTTCGATAAGCTTTCCAAATCAGATTCTTGATCTTGGCTAGGACCTGAAGCTTCCATATAGATTGCCATAGAGGTTTCAAAGTTTCAGAGTTAGAAGGTCCAGATTGTTGATTTTGGAACTCATTTTGCAGAAAACTACGCCCCGATTTCATCGAGTACATTCCAATCGGGTTATGAGGTCAAGTCAGTACATCATGTTGTTGGGTCCGGCATAGTGGGATGGACTTAATTTTTTCGGCTTCAAATTCCAAGAAAGAATTGTCCAGCATTTCCTCCCTCCACAAATGAGTTTCAGGATCTATAAAGAGACTTAGCTTAGCCTCTGCATCTTAAGCCCAACAAGGGGATAGGATTCGTGTCCCAATTTTTCCAGGTAGCCAGTTGTCTTTCCATACCAGAATAGAATGCCCATCACCAATCCTCCATGTTGCCCCTCTCCTTATGACTTCTCTTCCTTTGATGATACTTTTCCAAGCATAGGATGCAGAGCTTGGATTTTTTGCCTCCATTACTGAACATTGTGGGAAGTATTTAGCTTTAAAATCCTATCAAAATAAAGAATATGTATGATGCAAGAGACACCAAGTCTACTTTGCCAAGAAAGCTTCATTATACCTCGTTAAGTCTTTGTGTTAAATATATATGATTAACAACGCGATGTGTTATTCCATGTTGTATATGCTAGAGTGGATGCGGAAGGGGAAGCATAGAATAAGAATATCGAGAACACGAGGGTTACGTGGTTCAGCCTTGTCGGCCTACATCCACAGAGGAATCCCTTAAGGGTTACATCTTTATTGTATAAGAGTGTAGTACAAAACCTGTGTTACAATGAACTCTAACATGAGTATATACAGGCGATTAAACCCTAGAATACTAGTACAAGTAGGACTGGGCTTGGGTCTATTACATTGGGCTAATATGTCTAATATATCTCTAACACCCTCTCTCAAACTCAAGGTGGAAGCTTGATGAAAACTTGAGGTTGGATAAGCATGAGAAGATAACTTGGAGATGTTTTGAAGAATGCCTTTGAAGAAACCAAAATGAAGAATATGCCAATTGACCAATTTCGTAGTTTCAAATGAAGAAACGGAGTCCAAAATTGGAATCTATGGGAAAAATTGAGCAAGATAGGCCATTTCAAAAATTTTTACTTTTGGTCAAAGGTCAACGCAAAGTCAAAGATATGGTCAAAGTCAACGGTCAACAAAAGTCAACAGGCTATACAGCCGGGTTGGTTAGGTCACGGATCGGCTGCAGAGACGTTGACGTCATCATATGACGTGGCGCTAACTAGGATTAGGGCTGACGTGGACGCGCTTGTGTGGCTGATGACGTCATCAGATGATGTCAAGATGACATCATCAGGGGTTCTTCGGCGCGTGGCAGGAGCGTGTGATGAACACTGGCACGTGGAGGGGAAGCCAGAAACCCAGGCGGTGCGTGTAACAATCGATGACCTCTAGATTTTACAGGTTTGCAGATTGGCGGGCTATAAGGCCATTAGGGCGGCGCGTGTAACTATAATAGGATCTGAACCTGAGAAATCCGCAGCAGCGCTTGGAGAAGTTGGTCGAAACGGCCTTAGCGCGTGGTGGCGCGAGCAGCATTCAGTGGAGACCAGATTTCTGGGTTTTTCTCGCGAGAGGCCGTGGGGCACATCTCTGTGGTTGGTTTTGTTATGCGAAGGCTTGATGTGCACAGATCTGATAGGGAAAGGCACGGATTGCTTGGGCTTGAGGATCTGGACACAGCAGTGAGCCATGGTGGCTGCGAGATGCCATGGAGTCTAGATTTAGCAAACAAGCATGTGTGACTTCTGATGGTGATGTGCACGTAAGAATCTTCTTTGCATGCTAGAGATGTTTGTTTGATGCCAAGAACGAAGTTTGGCTTTGATACCATGTTAAATATATATTATTAACAATGCGATGTGTTATACCATGTTGTATATGCTAGAGTAGATGCGGAAGGGGAAGCATAGAATAGGAACATCGAGAATACGGGAGTTACGTAGTTCAGCCTTGTTAGCCTACATCCATAGAGGAATCCCTTAAGGGTTACATCTTTATTGTATAAGAGTGTAGTACAAAACCTGTGTTACAATGAACCCTAATATGAGTATATATAGGCGACTAAACCCTAGAATACTAGTACAAGTAGGGCTGGGCTTGGGTCTATTACATTGGGCTAATATGTCTAATATATTTCTAACACTTTGAATCCTAACCCACCTTGAGATTTTGGCTTGCATAACTCCTGTCATTTTACCTAATAAACCTTTCTACTACCCCCCCTTTGCCCCCAAAAAAAACCTACGTATAAGGGTCTCAATCTCTTGGCACAAACCAACTGGAAGTTTAAAGCACAACATAGTGTATGTGGCAAGGGCTTGAGCCACTGACTTTATTAAATCTCTCTCCCCGCCTGTGATATTGACTTGCCTTCCTAGCCTTGGAGTGTTTTTTTTTTTTTTTTTTCTAAATCCGTTGCTTGATGTTATCAAAACTTGCCTTTTTGCTTCTATCAACGAAAGAAGGTAAGTCTAGGTACTTGTTGTAGTGCTCCACGATCGACACCGCAAAGGCCTCCTTGATCAAATCCTGCATATCATGAGGGGTTGATTTGCTAAAAAATAAATTTGTCTTTGTCGGTTTAATTGTTGCCTCAAAGCTCTTTCATAGGTGGAAAGAATATGCAGCAACTTTTGGCATTAGCTTCATTAGACCTGCAAAAAAAAGATTATTAATTGTGAATAGAAGATGCGTTAGTTTAGGTCCATTTTTGCAAATAGAGACACCTTTTATTTCCCCTCGTGTGGTAGCATGATTAATCAATCCAATTAAACCTTCTGTACATAAGAGGAATAGGTAAGGCGAGAGAGGATCGCCTTGTCGAAGTCCTTTAGTCGGCCTAATGTTCCTATATGGCTCCCCATTTATCAAGATGGAATATGTGGCTGTAGTGATGCACTCCATCATGAGCTTAACCCACCTATCATTAAAACCCATCTTCACCATGAGTTTCTCCATATAACTCCATTCGATCTTGTCATAGGCCTTACTCATGTCAAGTTTAAGTGCCATAAAACCTGTTTTCCCAGCATTGTGATTACGCATATAGTGTAATGTTTCAAAAGCCACTAGAATATTATTCGAGATCAATCTATTAGACATAAATGCACTTTGATGTTCAAAAACCAATTGTGGGAGAAAAACCTTTAGGCGATTAGCCAAAACTTTTGAAAAAACTCAGTACAAGACATTGCTTAGGCTAATAGGCCAAAATTAGGAAATATGCTTCGGATTTTTTACTTTAAGAATAAGGGTAATAAAAGAATGACCAAGGGATTTGGGGAGGGATCCAAAATTAAGATACAATAAAATAGCCTCCTTAACATCATTGCTGACTAAGGACCATTAGTTTTGGAAAAATAAGGGGGGCATACCGTCAAGACTGTGAGATTTTAGTGGCTCCATTTGCTTCAGTGCTCTTTACACTTCATTAGCTGTAAAAGTACAAGTTAGGGTCGAGTTCATTTCTTTTGTTACTACCTATGGAATTTCGACCAACACCTCTTCAAAATTACAAGGATTGCTAGAAGTGAACAGCTCTTTATAAAAATCAATTGCTGTATCAGCTACCCTTTCTTGATGTGTGCACCAATGTCCCAACCTGTCATAGATACCCTTAATAAAATTCCTACGTCTCTGTTATGAAGCTTTACTATGAAAAAATATGATATTTTTATCCCTATCTTTCAACCAAGCCACTCTTGAGCGTTGATTCCACATCTTCGCTTCCTTATCTAGTAAAGAATTAATCTCTTTTTCCAGCTGCTGCATATGATTTGCATCTTCCCCACTGCTAGCAATTCTTTAAGCTACCACCAAATGCTTCCTTTTATTTTCCAATTCCCGACGAACACTACCAAAATGTTTCTTGCTCCATTGTATAAGTTCATATCCACATTTATCAAATTTTCTAATAATTTTTTTTGCCCGTGAATCATCAAAGTCTCGCTTCCATACAGCTTCTACTATTTCCCCGCAACCCTTTCCGGACATCCACATCTATTCAAAGTGGAAAGGCCATTGTTGTTTGCCATCCATAACTTCTGGGACAATCCATGGAGGTTTATGATTTGATATAGTGACATCTAGATGATAGATCTTTGTATTTGGGAATTTCGTAAACCAACTGTTTGTAGCCATTGCCCTATCTAGCCATTCCCACACTATATAATCTGTCAAGTGTTTATGCCAGGTAAAATTCGACCCTATAAACCCTATGTCCATAAATCCATACTCATCTAGTGCTTCGCGAAATGGCTGCATCTAGCTATGAGGTCGTACCCTACCTTCCTTCTTTTCCGACTATCTTGTGATTTCATTGAAGTCACTCGCACAAATCCAAGTCACAGAACCTCTATTTTTCAAACTGCATAATATATCCCATGATTCATGCCTCTTGCTTGTATCCGGTTCATCATAAAACCCTGTAAACCTCCACTCATCTTCTGTATTTTTATTTATCATGGTGTCAATGTGGTTCTTCAAAAAAGTTTGCACTTCTAGATTAAATTCATATTTCTAGAAAAGTACTAAACCGCCTGCCTTATTTTTTCTAGGTACCACAAATTTGTGTTTGTAATCCAATCTATTCTGAATTCGAGTTAGCTTTGCTTCATCCATCCATGTTTCGACTATAAACAGGACGGAGGGATCTTTTGCCCACACCATATCTACAAGTTGATTCACTGTACGTTGGTTCCCAAGCCCATGACAGTTCCAACATAGGAGACTCATTACTTCTGACAAGGCTGGAAACTAGCCTTCGCCAATATCTCAATATTTTCCTTATCATTTTGTGAAACCACTCTTCTTTTTGGTAACACTGAATGATCGTCTGCACACTGCATGCTTTGTTTTTGCCCTAGCTATTCCTCCATGACTGTGTCCACAATTGGGTCTGATCTGGTAACCCTCTTCCATCGTGGTTCTTGCTGGACTTTCCCTGGTTTTTGTACATTGGATATGGGTGGATAGTCTTTGGCCCTATAGGAGTAGAGTCTTGATCACTCACAAATTCAAATCCAATTTTTTCCTTATTCGTATTTGCAACTGTCCCCTAAAATAGGCTCTTCAATAAATCATATTTCCTTAAATCAGGATCAATCTCCTCTAGTTTGTTTTGGAAAGAATCCTGATTATTCTTTTGACCCTGAGAATCTGGAATTGAGCTGGCCAAATCATGGTGAATTGATTGCCCCTTTGATATCGGATGAGATTTCCCTCCACAAGGAAAAGAATTTTAATTGTGGTTAACTTCTGGACTTACCATTACTGAACTGTGTTGCTCTATCTCTGGTGAACTACTGGTTGGAGTCGGAGTTGGAGGAGAGGTACATCTAGATTTTTGTTTGTAGAATCTTGGTATTGATACAATGTTTTACTTGGAGGCCGAGTAAGCAGGTGCCCTTATCCATGCTTCAAATTTTTGGGAATCAGGATCCAGGGTGCCTTCATTGTCAATCCAAACGTTACAGTCTCTATCATCGTGTGTAAGGCAGCCACACCAATAACATATATTTGGTAGTCTTTCGTATTTAAAAGAGACCCATTGTGCTCTCCCATCGGCTAGGGAAATTATCCTTCCACGACACAGAGGTTTCGAGGCATCATTGGTAACACGAACACGAATAAAGCTACCCTCATTCCCATCGTTATCATCTTGTGGTCGACTTATCGTTCCGATAGCTCCAAAAATCTGTTCTGCCACCCCCTCGATTTCTATACCTTGCTAGAATGTTATGGACTTGAACCCAGAAAGTAGCAAAGTGAAAATCTGAATCATTTAGAACAAAATCCTTGTTAAAATGTTGAACTATCATCAGATGTTTGTCGAAAGACCAAGGTTCACTCAATAGTATTCTATCAACTTCAAGTTTGTTTCCAAAAGTAAACAAGACCACATGATTACCTTCATTTTTTACCTTAAAACCCTGTATGGAATGCCATAGGGGAGTGAAGAATTTTGCAATAGCGTCAATATTTAATGGTCATTTGGTTAAGAATTTTGCTACAATCATATACTCAATTGTAGCTTGTTCCTCTGTCAAACAAAGCTCATGACCTTTCCTTTCCGATAGAGAGAGAGTCTTCCAATGGTTTGTTAGGTCATCCATGATTGGTAAGAGATAAAAAAAAAAGCAAAAGAGAGAAGCAACAAAGAGTATAGCAACTAGAAAGAAAGAAGAAGTAAGTATTGTATCCCCACAACTACGAAAGAAAAAACCCCCCACAAAGCCCTAAGGAAACTGTGTTACCAAAGGGGATAGAGATGCCTTCAAAAGAAGGGATGGCAAATTTTACAACCTAGGAGAAGTCTCTAGAGAGAACTTTCACTAGCCAAGAGAAACAAAAGTTTATATACCCCTAATATTTCGAAAATAGTTGTGGATTTAAACTAAAATCAATAACTACTTACCATTTACAATTTATTATGAAAGTATTGTGGACATATTACTTTTCTTGTTTTAAGGTAAGGTTTAGGTCCAGTTCTATATCCATTTTTTTATACATGTACTAACTATAGTTTTTAAAAGGATTGTTATTAGGAGAAGATGTCACATTGATGCCAGCAACCCAAGTAACACTAGAAAGTAGAAACACAATGTTTTTCAAAATTACTGACTTGACTTGTAATTAGAACAATATTACTTTTGTTATACTCCAATTACAATAGATTATGTCAATAGTTGTAAAAAAAAGGGGAAAATTTAACCATTGCAAACTCAACTTTATGATTGGTTAAGATTTTATTTTCAATAATCATATCAAGATTTGAATTTTATCTCATGTTTCAATTTTTCTCTCTACTCAAATTTCATTTTTCGCTTTCTTTCTTTGAAGCCTCAAATTTTTGTATGGCTCTAGATTTCACCCTTTTGATTTTCGGTCAATTTTTTGTTTGGATCAGGATCTCACCCTTTCGATTTCAGTACTAGAAGTCTCTCTCTCTCTCTCTCAAAAGTAATGTACAATGTAATTTTTTCATAATTAACCAAACACCTTTTACAAGCTAAGTGCATGATAAAAATTGTAACCATGATATTCATAGAGAATATATTGTAGAATTAAATCTCATCATACTTATCAGGAAAAATAATTAAACCTTAATTTCTCTGACCAAAAAAAAAAAAGTAAAAAAATGTAATAGAGTTAAAACAATTTGTCTAAAAATTATGTTGAAAATAATTTTGATCAAATTAACTAATCTCATGCAATGAGGCTGTCCATCCAATGGCGGTTCAATGCCTAGGCAATTTATCCGTAGCCTAATAACCCTGATTTTTTTAATGATTTCACCCTTTACAAAAAGGCTACATCTCATTATAAAAGGCTCAAAATTGTGGAGTGATGTTAGAAAAATTACAAATTTCTATTACAAATCAGAAAAAATAAAAATAAAAATAAAAATAAACATTCAATTATGTGATGATTGAAACAAATCAATACATTTATTGCCACATCAATTTGTGTGCTTTATGTAGTAAAATTTGTAATACTTTTAGTATTTTTTAAGATTGTATGATAATTAGTGGTAGTTTTATTTTTTAATAAAAATGTTTTTTTTTACTATTTTTCTTTCCAAAATATTCATCCCAGTTTGAAAACCATAAAATTTGGGGGGGGGGGGGGGTGGTTGGAATTTGTTTTGATGCTTTAATTTTTGTAAGTCAAAATATTATACACGATAGATTGTCATTACATGGCTACACACCAAACAATCTTTATCTCTTTCTTTACACCAAAATTAAAATTTATTATGATGCATTGTCTTATCTAAGATAAAGTAAACCTGATTTTTTAAAAGAATAATAATTTTTTATTCATCAAGCATGATTTTCCATTTTTTAAAATTAACTTTAGTTTGATTAGTATTTGTAATTCAAAATATATATATTTTTTAAATTCATCAAGTTAACCTTGGTTTCATTAGTATTAAATAAATTTATTTAATTAATATTTAGATACAAAGACTTTACTTAAAATTATTGCCTTAAACCCCTAACTATCCTTGTGCTCAGCATGGAACTTTCATTGTGATAAAGTTTCTAATAGTTGAATAAAAGATTTGAGATTTAATTCCTGCCTACACCAAAAACCGATTGGTGTTTTGGTCTAATGATAAACAGTAATCATCAGGAGTAGATGCCATAGATTGAAACTTTCTTAACAAAATAATATAGATAATTATAGTAAACACATCATTTGATAGTGAGAGTTTTCACCCATGAAGCATAGACACATCATTTTTGGCAAAGTACCCGTGTCCAACACAAGGAATAAAGTGTTAGATATGCACCTAACAAAAAAATTATTTTTTAAATCTAAATACGGTCCGAACATGTCTTCTCTCTTTCTCAAGGCCACTGGCAACCACAGATCAAAGACCAGTGAATCCAATTGCAGCCATCCCATTGTTCCGCTGAAGAACCACGCGGATAAGTCCCTCTCACTTGCACTCTCTAGATTGCTTGCATCATGAATTTTGATTTTTTTTTAAATTTTTTTTTATTTTAAAATTTTTTTTTTAAAATTTAAAATTTTAATTTTAAATTTTTTTTTATGATGATTGCTTGAAGTGTTTTCTTATGTTTGTTTGTTATAGGCTAAATTTCAAAACTCACCCTCTAAGTTTCACTACCTTTCATTTCAATTCTCTAAGTTTGTCATTTGTCATTTAAGTTCTCTAAGTTTCAAAACACCCCAATTCAAACTTTCGTTATCTTGTCAGTTGTCATCCACTCTTGTCATTATCTTGTCAAAACTATGTTGTTTTGCCCTTAATTAAAAATTTAATTTTTAATTAAAAAAATTAAAAAGAAAAAATATTTGATAAACTTAAACCCATCCACCCTCCCGTAAAATCAAAATCCCCAAAACTATTCGAAAAACATTCCAACGTTAACTTTTTAGCCAAAAAAATTAAATACTCGGCATTTGTTTTTTGTAAAATGTTTTGTACAAACAATATATATATATGTGTGTGTGTGTGAGTATTTATTTATTTATAATGTAGCATGTGAATATTTACTTCAAACATTTATTTACAAACAAAGCATGTGGAGTATATATATACATAGCATGTGAGAAAAGTTTACTACATTGCAAAAAATAATATATAGTTTGGCATTTGAGTATTTATTTATTAAATATTTAGGAGGTGTTTGGTAGAGTAGTTTGAGAATTGTTGTTTAAAGTTTTTTGAAATACGTGTGAGTGAAAAAATGTGTGAAAATGTGTGTAATGTTGTTTAAAATGTGAAAATGTGAGTTTGAACTCACTCACCAAACAAGCCCTTAATAATAGGTTCACCGAATATTAATTTTGGAGATTTTTTGATATTACGGGGAGGCTGGGTGGGTTTACGTTTACCGAATAGTTTTTCCTTTTAATTTCTATATATTTTTTAGAAAATAAATAATAAAATATAAATTAAATTAAATTTTTAATTAAGGGAAAAATGACGATGACAAGATAATGGAAGTCTGAATTGGGGTGTTTTAAAACTTAGAGAACTTAAATGATAGATGGCAAACTTAGAGGATTGAAATGAAATATAATAAAACTTAGACGGTAAGTTTTGAAATTTAGCCTTTTTATACTATATATTTACTAATATTTTGTAGAAATATAATAGTTGTGAGTTATATATTTTTTATTTGTTTTTTAATAATAGTAATTGATTTGGAAGAACTCAAGGTTGTTGTTATTAATAATAGCGATTTTTTTGTCGTTATTATTTTATTATTTTATAATTTTATAATAATATAATGTAATGTATGAATATGATATCATGGAAAATATTTACTAACTCTATTTTATTTATTATTAAATTGAATTATTTGTAGGTAAAATAAGTATTGAAAAATTAAAGTAATCTCAGTTTGTATTTTAAAAAACATTTTAATGAGTGTCACTTTACTTCTTTGCCCTCCATTATTGGCTTCTAAAAAAAAAAAAATTTAAGTATGTTTTCAAATAATTTTTTTTTGTTACTTAATTTTAAAACTTAAAAAAACATAAAAATTATGTTAAAAACATACTTAAAATTTGACTTAATTAATTAATTGTCGTATCCTCAACTTGTAACCTAAGTTTTTAAGAACTTGTAACCTAATTTTTTAAGAAATGCTATATACCATTGCCTCGTATGTTAGTACGAGTGCTATGTAAATTTACCATTTCCCATAATTTTTACCTTCTCATTTGAGAATTTTTCACCTAAAAATTTAGTGTGTATTATTTTGTAAAATGTTGCTTAATTGGACAAAGTCTAATGTCAAATATGTTTGGAGGCATGAACTCCAACTATAAATAGAAAAAATGGTATTAATACTTGTATTTCACATGACTTACTTAACTCAACCAAGTGAGTTATGTACATTGCACATGATGGGATATGTAATTTTCCTATTAGTAATTGGAGTCCAATGCTCCAAACATGTTTGGAACTAAATTTTTTTCATTCTATAATTACAATGGGAACGAGAGATTTACATCTTAGATGTATTTACTAAAAATACCACAAGATGCTAACCAATTAAACTATAAGACTCTTAGCGTTTTTTACCCTTGTGAGATTAAAAAAAATGGTATAAATTTATATTGACTTTGTGCGTGTCGCTTACTTTGGGTCGGAAATATTATCCTTGCCGACAAAAAGAATCCCCGAAGATTAACAAATTCCCTTTCAAATTCTCCTTGCTTGGCAGTCATGTAGAGTTGGTTGATTTTTATTAGACTTTTAGGGTGAAGAAGATTTGATCGAATCACATACTGGTATAGCATCTTTAAAATACATGATTCAGATGGATCATATTCATAATCATATACTATAACAGACATGACAAGCTTGTTTCTCAAATCAAATATAAGACATAAAGGTAATCAAATTCCAATTATGGGAATATTCAAGGAATTAGACTGGATTACCATGAACAGAATTCCTGCTTCCCATCTTTACCAAATACGATAGTTGTATATATAATCATACACATGAAAGGCTTACAAGCAACACTCCTCCAACATACAACAGCAAAAAAGTGTAGCTAAACTGCAAACATGACAAATGAAAGGAAGAATTAAGAAAAATAATAAAAGAGGAACTTCTGTCAGCATCTTAATTTTTATATGAAAGGAAGTATGATCAGGAAAAATTTAAGCCATCAGTAGACTAATCATATTGAAATACAAACATATCCAATTAGGAGGGATTCAAGCTCAACTGGATTTAGTGTTGGTTAATTTCAATTAGTTCTCGGGTCAATATTTTCTATTGAACATGACCCTTAGCTGTTGCAGTTGCCTTATCCAAAGAATTATGCCCCACTCACGGATGAAGTCATGAAGGCGATGAAGGCTTGTCGTGGATAAGGAATGGGCTTCCTCACCAAGTCTTTTTCATAGTGTGTTTCAAATACCTAAGTTGGTTAGGTGGATTAATATTTATTATCAAATTTAGGTCAGTAAATAAATCGAGTTATATATTTATGAGAAGTTCAAATTTGGTTCAGGAAAAAGATAGTTTATATTCATTTATTTAGCAAATAAACCAAGTTAAGTTCAAATTTAAGTTCAACTATTGTACAAGCTAATCTCAAATTAATATAATATTGTGACAGTGATAAATTAGCAAGAATGAGCGTACAAGATCATAAGATATAATAATTCATATAGAAAAAGTCATAAAATATAACTAGTTATTAATTATTAGTATAGTCGTGTGGTGAGAGTTAAAATTGTTTATTCAAAATGATAAATCTTGAGTATATTTGATAAGAAAATGAATAAAGTTTAAATAGTAATATAATTTTTGAAATAAAATGAAATAATTAATCATGAACTTTTAATATTTAACTCGATACTGTTCTAAACTAAATCCATTTAGAACCCCAAGGAAACAATCTAGAGAGGAAAAAAAAAAATCCTTAAACTTCAAGGGAACAATTTATAGACATCCGTATTAATTTTGATCTATTTTTTTATTGGCCAGATTTTCAAGCTTCAAAATCGGTTCTTCTATCAAGTAATATGCAAAAGCCACAGGCCAACCGCCAATAATCATAAAACGAAAATCTCTTAGAGAACGAGATTAGAAATAGAAGGTATAGAGGCACATATATCCTTATCACCCATTAATATCATCAACTCTCGATTATATATATATATATATATATATATATATATATATATATATATCAACAACTCTCTATAAAAATAAAGAGTAAGATAAGTAATAATAATCTGCAAATGGCAACAGGAAGTCACAGAAATATGCAGGCCATGAACAAGAAATGACTCTAAATCACATCATGCGCAATGATATAAATTAAAAAAAAAAAAAAAAAAAAAAAGGTGCAATTAGTAAGGATAGAGTGCACATATATACCAGGCTCCTAGAAATGAGTCATGGTGGTGGTGGTGATGATATGGCTGGGGAGCATGTGTAGGTGGAGGTGGTGGGTACCCATCATAGAAGTAGTCTTGATATCCGGGTCGCGGTGGCCCTGGGGGATGAGGGTAGTTTGGTGGTGGTGGTCCTGGTGGATATCCTAGCGGTTGAGGCCCTGATTTGCATCATCATCATATTAATAACATGAACAAATTAATATACACAACTAAACCATACCGAATGTTAAGAAAACAAACTATACTATAGAGGGAAAAGAAAACAGGAGGAGGAGACCAATCCTTGGAGACTATACTTGCCTGGAGGAGAGTTAGGCTCATGAGAAATATGGTAGTAACTCATTGCTTGCTTGACTAGTGACTACTGGATGAGAATAAGAGTAATGATAAGTAGTATTAAAAGTGAGAGCGGATTATAATTAAGTATATAGCAGGATACTCGTGGCACTGCATGTCTGCATCCATTTGCTACGTGCACTTGCGGGAATCTCTCGGGAAGCTTCCTTACTGTTCTATAAAGAAGGCATGCATGAGAAGTAATTAACTCAACTGTACTTTTTTTTTTTTCCTTTCTCTCAGATGAATAGATTATAGAAGTAACTAACTGTACTTCAAGTACTTCAAGTCTCTGTTTCAGCAAAAAAAAAACAGTACTTCAAGTCTTCAACAGTTCAACCCAATTTAAGTGTAAGTACTAAGTAGTAGGTTTTTTTTTTTTTTTTTTTTTTTTTTTCAGATGAATAGATTATAGAAGTAACTAACTGTACTTCAAGTCTCTGTTTCAGCACAAAAAAAAGAAAAAAAAAAGTACTTCAAGTCTTCAACAGTTCAACCCAATTTAATTAAGTGTTAAGTACCAAGTAGTAGTAAAAAGGGGCCAAACTATGTGATTAGTCATTGGTGATTACCTTGGTCTATCTACCCTCTTCACTTGGGCTCAGGGGCCCAATAGAGTGATTCAACCGACTTTCAACAAAAATATCTTTTTGGGCTCCAATTGTTTTTTGTTTTGTTTTCCCCTCTCTCTCTCTCTCTCTCTCTCTCTCTAGAGGCCGTGTTGATTGGTAATTGGTATTCGAGTCTTTTACCATAAATGAATTAAAAATTAAAAATTAAAAATTTTCTTTAAAGTCGCAAATGTAAAGGTGAAAATTAAAATGAAATTGAAATAGAAAAGAAAAAAAAAAAAAAACTTTTCACGATAAAATGAATTATTGAAATTTGAAACTCAAGGTAGAAAAGAAATCTGACCAATTTAGAGCCAAGCCCCCAGGGTAACTTAGTAAGAATCCTCATATCTTGATATGGTTCTATAATAGATTACTAGAAACCCTACATAAAGTTGGTTAATATAGCAAAGATTAATGCATGTCTCCGCTTCTTTAGAAACTTGGATACAAATCTTTAGTGGTAGTACATTAGGTTCTCTAATTAATTCAAACACAAACTTAAGATACAATTTGTGCTTTATTAGTCAATGCAGTCATGTATTTGAATTTAATTGAGAACCTAATATACTGCACTTAAGAAATTGTACTTAATCCTGGGCAAAAATATTAAATTCTAACATACTAACACAATCATAAAGCATTGGATTCATAAAATTATATTCAACATTTCTGGATTCGCAATGCATTTATATAATAGTTTCTGGTAGATAATATTTGACAAAACCCATGTGAGAGCAGAATTAGGGTCCAAAAAAAAGTTTGCAGCAGACTTTGACAACTTCAAATGTTTTGAGTACCTGTTAGACAAATGAGAAATTTATTGAGCAAACTTTTATGGGCATACATGAATGCAATCAATATTAAAATGGCAATGTAGTAACCGCAAGGTAACATTGAGGTTGGTGCTTTGACAATTTTGGTATTTAGAGAAACAAAATCTTATCTGATGATCAAATTCTTATACCCTATCTGCTTTTCCCATAACATCCTTTCAAGAGTCACCACAGTAGTGATTTACTTTAAGTACATGGATGGTAATATGGTATACAAGTTTGATCACCAAGTTAATGGCAAACCAATATGTACACCATTTAAAGTCAGTATTCCTCCAATTTAATACAAATTGATAATAACTTCTACAAGAACAATCTAGACCCTTTTATTTTCATTGTCAGCTCAACAAATGTGAAGGCATTCGATGCCTTTTTCCCCTTCCGACTACACAAATTATTTTGTAATACATGTTTTGTTGAGCTTTTATGTTTTTCTTTTTGTATGGTAATTTAACATGGAGATCTTAAGATTCAGTCTACAAGCTTCGATTTTCATATTTAAAACCTTTAATAAAAAAATTTAACATTTAGTGTTAGGTGTGTCCTTGATTTATTTTTTCCTTAAGGATATGACAATCTTGAGGGCCTTGCCTTAGTGAGGTTCCACGTCATAAAAAAAGTAAAGAATTTGGCAATCCTTTAAGTAATGATTTTCAAGCCACATGCTCATATCTTTAGATTTTCATTGTGGAAAAGATGATATATGTAAATTAAAGTCTTTGGCCCAATGGCCTTTAATGTGGCTTCTTACTAAATTCAACTATGGATTGGCAAAACTAAAGAAGATTGTTATTCCATTAAGTGGACATTTTCATGAGAAGGTCTTTGTAACTTTTTGAGGAAGTTCATAAGAAGTTATTTTATTTTTCAAGGCATGTGAGCTGCACTTTTGGGAGTATCTAAGGAACCATGGAAAAGAAAAAACATTGTTAGGGGCTTGAAAACAACTGTTGTTGCTCTTTGGACCATGATTTAATTAACTTTGCTTTGTCTTGAGGTGAAAAATGAGACTACATCTTACAAAGATACAATCCCTCAGCAAAATGTGCAACCATACAAAGATACATACATACAAGCATAAACAAATTATTTTTGTATTTATTTGTATGTGAGTTTTTGTTGAAATTACTGCAAATTTAACATGGAAATTGTATATAAACCTATGGTAACTCTCAGGTTATTATCTACTCTTAATTTATTTGTTCATATGTTCTCTTTGTGAATTAAAACAATGTCTCAAAATAGAGATAACATATATCATATTATATCATGATTAAGTTGAAATCAATTGACATTTTATTTATTTGTAATATATAAAAATAAAAATGTTGAACTTACCCATGCATAGTATGAGTTAGCGACTAGTTCCCACTAAAGACCAAGGAGCTGTGATTAGCTTCATTTCATTTTTGTTTGATTTTGCCATGTTTTAGTATCATACTAAAAAAAATATTTTGAAAATCTTCAACCAGTTTGAACAATTTGACCTCTAATATGAAATAATTGAACTTAAATTGGCACTATTAACAATATCTCACTTAGGGGTGTGTATCAAACCCACCAACCCAATGAACTCAATTTTGATGTTTGGTTTGGTTTTCGTAGATTGGGTTAGGTTAAAATTTTATTTTAAGCTTTAGATCCGGTCAAGTTCGAGTTGATAGTTTTTTCAACATATCTGATACAACCCTACTCACTATGTATATGAATTTATTTTATTACTCTTATGTTCAATATTTTTTGTTTGTTTGATTGACTATGGTATTTTGAGAATTTGAAAAATTCTCACTAAAGACCAAGGAGCTGTGATTAGCTTCATTTAATTTTTGTTTGATTTTACCATGTTTTAGTATCATACTAAAAAAAATATTTTAAAAATCTTCAACCAATTTGAACAATTTGACCTCTAATATGAAATAATTGAACTTAAATTGGCACTATTAACAATATCTCACATAGGGATGTGTATCAAACCCACCAACCCAATAAACTCAATTTTGACGTTTGGGTTGGTTTTCGTAGATTGGGTTAGGTTAAAATTTTATTTTAAGCTTTGATCTGGTCAAGTTCGAGTTGATAGTTTTTCAACACATTTGATACAACCCTACTCACTATGTATATAAATTTATTTTATTACTCTTATGTTCAATATTTTTTGTTTGTTTGATTGACTGTGGTATTTTGAGAATTTGAAAGTTTGGAATATAATTTAAGCATATTATATGAATTGTAATAATTTATTGAAAAAAAGTGTTTAAATAATTGATAAATACTTAATCTTTTATAAGACATAAAATATATATGCACAACCCACCAACCTAATCCGATTCATTAGATTGGTTTCTACACGTGTGATAGGTTGAGTTGCTTGAAAATTTCTCATCCTCTCAAGGTTGGGCTGGAAAAACTCCCGAATTAAATTCGATCCAATCTGATCTATACACCCATTCTCACCCAACGAAAGGGAGTGTTGTTAGTAGCAATAGGATGATAACCAATCCTCTATTTACGGGGGCAAAAAATAGATCCCTTTGGATAGGGATTTGGTAACAATTCTAGAACCGACAATTGCTAAATTACAAACCGACAATTCCTTGACAGTATATAATGCTCTTTGTGGTAACACCTCACCTCCCTCTTTAGTGGTAGCAGTTGTATCAGGTATTAAGGTCCTATGTGGCTTTTTACACCATGTGGAATTTTCCCATATCCGTAGACAATGTAATAGACCAGCGCATTTGTTAGCAAAACATGCTATTGGTATTGTTGATTTTATTGCTTGGTTGGAAGAGAACCCTTGCTTTATTGAGCAATCTCTTCGCCATGATGTATCGTTGTTGAACTGAATTGATTAATGAAGTATTCGACTTTCCTATAAAAAATAAATAAATCCCCAGGTGGCTTTTTATACAATCCCCAGTTGGCTTTATACATCCAACTCATTAAAATGTCTTTATGCATCGATCCATGCTATGCCGCCTACCAAAAAGAAATTAGTAGATCCTTTTAAATATTTTTTTTTGAGAGTTTCAACCTGCGTCCGCTTTTGATAATGACTCTTTATTATCAAACCAAGACACCAATTAGTTTTTGGTGTAAACTAAACCATTTTGCCCATGTAATCGGGTGATATTTGGTGTAACATGTGCTCTAGAATCTGGATATATATCATTCTATTATTTTAGTGCGATGCAGGGCTTGATGAAAATTCATACATAAGCTTACAAATTTTAAAATAATTAAAATTAAATTATTAAATAAATAGTAATAATAAACTATAAAATAAGTAAGTAATTTTAATAAAAAAATTTATTTTAAGTTCTGATTGTTTAGAGTTTAGAGTCTTTAGACTTTATCAGTGTTTATCTATTTTTATATTTTAAAATTATTTTTGTACTTTGTGTTAATCTCTTAATATGAGATATGAAAGTTTAATCATTTCTATTTGAGTTATGTTTAATATATATCTTAGCCAACACAAACAATAATAAATAAAATAGTTCCTCAATACTGATTTTTTTCTTAGTAATAGTTTAATTGAAAAAATCAACACACTCACAAATTAAATACAATAACCAAAACTGAAAATCAAAACATACACAAAAGAGTTCAAATTTGAGAATATTAAAAAATAAATAAAAACTTACATAAGAGAATCAAGAACTTAAATGTGTGTCCATTGTTTTGCTTCTTTATAGTAAACTTCCTTTAGCATAATGTAGGTGTGATAGGCCCAGTAGTATATATCTATATATATGTTGGGTCGGGGGCTCAATTCGAGGACAGCCAGTAGTTCGAGGACGGGTAAACGCTGTCATGTGAGTCCGTGTTAGTGAATGAAGAGGCGAGATTTGGTCATAAGAGTCCAAGAAGGTGGTCTGAGGAGGAATGCCTCCTCGACTGAGCAAAGTAGAGGTCCGAAGGTGTGGTCTGCCATCTAGGGCAATGTTCCGGGAGATTCTATTAATAAAGATACGCATCATGAAAGCACAGGATAGAGGGAAGCCATAAAATATCTAAGAGAAAGCTGCTACCATCGCATTGAATATTCTGTAGCTAACTCTCTGGCCGCATTAATGAAGAAGTGATACTTGAATAGTAATTTTCAGCCTTACAACTACTCCCAAAGACTTCAGGAAGGTGCTGATGGGACAAGGATCAACATTAACGATCTAATCTACACGTGGAGGGTGGAGATGAAAGAAAGAAGACAATGTAAAATAAAAAGAAGACCCTGAGGGAAGGGGATAGGGAATTAAGAGAAAAACATGGTAGGAACAAGAACTGGACATGTAACCAAATTCAAAAGAGATATATACAAGAATTGATCTCCTCGGATTATGCCAAGGACGATTTTCTTTGGATAAAACTAGTCTATCTTTACTTTCTTGTCATCTGAATCCATTATAATTGTTACCTAACTTATTAAAGCCTAGTTTTCTAACCCACTCTCTACAAATTCATTGTATTGGGCTCTTTGGGCCTAGATCCTTTTACCTTTTGGGCTTAGGAACCAAATTGTGACCTTACAGTTGGCGCCGTCTATGGGAATTACTTGAGCTTTATTGAGTTCAACGTCCAAATATAGTAGGTACAGGGCCAAACCGAGAGGAATCTATTGGTTCCCAGCGTCAGGATCAGTTTCTCAACCTTGAGCGAAGGAGGGATCAGAAGGTTAGCGTGCATACCACGCACACTGGAGGAAGTCAGTTTTGAGGTGGAAGTCACCTCTCTCATGAAGAGAATACTAGGAGCATGCAACTAGAGATTGACCGTTTGCGAAGTAAGTTACGCTGTGAGCGACGTAAGGGTACCCCTTCAAGTTCTGACCCCTTTTTTGACGATGATAGGGATAATAGCTATCGCCCCAGGTCCATGACTCTTCCCAGTGAGTCCTTTTCGTGTGATCAGGATCATCATTATAGGCGGAGAAGGGAGAGTCCACCTCACCATGGTCTGGGCAATGACGTTATAGGTAGGGCTTTGAATCAGATTTCCAAGTCACCTTTTACCCGTAGTATTGAAGGTGGGAAACTTCCTCGGCGGTTTACTCAGCCGACGTTCACTATGTACAACAGCAGAACGGACCCGATGGAGCATGTTAGCCACTTCAACTAGAGAATGACTGTTCATTCCAAGAACGAAACCTTAATGTGCAAAGTGTTCCCATCCAGTCTAGGGCCTGTGGCAATGAAATGGTTTGATGGTCTGAAAGAGGGTTCTATTAGCTCCTTTAAGGAACTCACTAAGGCATTTGGGGCCCGGTTTGTGACTTGTAGTAGGGTTCCTCAACCCTTAGATTCCCTATTGTCTATGACCATGTGAGAAGGGGAGACCTTGAAAACGTACTCAGACAGATACTGGGAGATGTTCAATGAGATAGATGGGGAGTTTGATGACGTGGCCATAAGGACTTTCAAGGTCGGCCTACCTGCTGAGCATGATTTGAGAAAGTCGTTGACCAAGAAGCCTGTAAGGAGTGTGCGTTGGCTCATAGACCATATTGACGAGTATAAGCGGGTCGAGGAAGACCAGCAGCAAAGGAAAGGGAAGGCTAAGGTTATCCCTCAGGATATGAGGGATTTCAGGTCGGACAGATACAACAATAATCGGCCCCAAAGAGACTTTGCTGGGCAATCTGGGCCTACTGCTACGCAGGTGGTTGGCATGGTGTTCCGAGAACCAATGCATCAAGTCTTGAAAAGGATTAAGAATGAGTCATACTTTAAATGGCCAAATAAGATAGGAGGAGACCCTATGAAGTGCAACCAAAGCCTTCATTGCCAATACCACCAGAAGTGAGGGCACACCACATAAGATTGTAGAACTTTGTGGAGTCATCTGGAGCAGCTGATCAGAGAAGGGAAATTAAAGCAATTTCTATATCAGCCCAGTGTGCAAGGGGGCCAGGCAAGATTGGGATCTTGGAAAGATGCTTCTTCTAGAGCCCCTTTAGGCACAATTAATGTCATCTTCGCTGCTTCGGGGAGAACTGGTTCTCACCCTTCTAGGGTGATGTCTGTAGCTCGGCCACATGCCGATGACTCTAACCCTAAGCCAAAGAGGGCTAGGATGGAGATCCGACCAGCGTTGAGTTTCTCGGATGAGGACAAGGTTGGAACCATACAGCCACATGATGATGCCCTAGTGGTCACCCTTAAGATAGGGGGTATGATGTGAAGAGGGTGTTGGTGGATCAAGGCAGCGGGGCAGAGATTATGTACCCTGATTTGTACAAATGGCTAAACTTGAAACCTGAGGATTTGACAGCTTATGATTCACCTTTGTTAGGCTTTGAATAGAAAGTTGTCGTTCCAAGGGGCTAGATTAGACTACCTGTGCAAGCAGGTTCAGAGGTGGTAGAGGTGGATTTCATTGTGGTGGATACTTATTTTCCCTACACGGCCATTGTTGTAAGACCTTGGCTTCATGCCCTAGGGGCCGTTTCCTCCATTCTGCATTTGAAAGTGAAATATCCGTCCGGGGATCAGATTGAGGAGCTGGTTGGAAGCCAGTCTGTGGCTAGGCAATGCTTGGTGGCTGCAATTGTTCATCAACCTGAAGATAAGTCCTCGGCCTCTACTCAGGCGGGCTTATAACAATCAAGGATCCCAGTGTCATCTATGGATGCGGTGTTAGAAGGGGCAAGCTGTGAGGAATTAGAAAATGTTGTTATAAGTGATGATAAGGAGAAGTTTTTCTAGGTCGGAGCTCAGTTGCCTCCCTGAGAGAAGAAAGAGCTGATGGTATTCCTTAGGAAGAATATTAATGTGTTTGCTTGGAGTGCTTACGAAGCCCCCGGAGTGGATCCAGATCTTATTTGTCATCATCTAAATGTCAACCCGGTGGTTGTCCCCAAAAAGCAACCCCTTAGCGCTCATCTAAAGAACATTCTGAGGCTGTCAAAGAAGAGGTGCTTAAGCTTAAGCAGGCTGGGGCTATTAAAGAGGTGTTTTACCCTGAGTGGCTGGCCAATACTGTGGTGATAAAGAAGAAGAGTGGAAAGTGGCGAGTATGTATTGACTTCATAGATTTGAACAAGGCCTGCCCAAAAGACCCCTTCCCCATGCCTCAGATAAATCAATTGGTGGATGCAACTGTAGGCCATCCTCGGATGAGCTTCTTGGATGCCTTTCAAGGGTACCATCAAATACCATTGGCTTTGGGTGATCAGGAGAAAATAGCTTTCGTCACTCTTACTGGAAATTACCATTACAAGGTGATGCCCTTTGGATTGAAGAATGCAAGGTCTACCTATCAGAGGATGATGACCAAGATGTTTGAGCCACAACTGGGCAAAAATATTGGGGTTTATATAGATGATATGGTGGTGAAGAATAAGGTGGTGTCCGAGCATGTGGGAGACCTCGGGAATATTTTTGAAATATTAAGGAGGCACAAACTGCACCTCAATGCTTCCAAATGTTCGAATGTTCTTTTGGTGTTGGCTCAGGTAAGTTTCTGGGCTACATGGTTACTCATCGTGGAATTGAAGTCAACCCTGATCAGATTAAAGCAATTAACAACTTGCAACCTCCTTGGAATCCCAAGGAGGTTTATAAGATGACAGGGATGACTGCTGCTCTAAACCGATTCATCTCTCGGTCAGTAGACAGATGTAGGCCTTTCTTTCGGTTGTTACATAAGTGGAAGGGGTTTAAGTGGACCGAGTAATGTACCTCGGCCTTCCAGCAGCTGAAGGAATACCTTGCTCGACCGCCTATTATGTCCTGACCCAAGAAGGAGAAAGTCCTATTTGCTTATGTTGCTGTAGCCTCCCATGCCGTAAGCTTAGTACTGATACGAGTTGATAATGAAGTGCAAAGGCCAGTTTATTATGTGAGCAAGTCACTGCATAAGGCTGAGGTTTGTTACTTGCTACTGGAGAAGGCCATTCTAGCAGTGGTGCATGCTACCCGTAAGCTCTCTCACTACTTCCAATCCCACTCAGTTGTTGTTTTAACCCAACTTTCGCTTCAATCATTACTTCGGAGTGCTGATTACACAGGAAGGATTGCTAAGTGTGGTATGATTCTAGGGGCTTTTGATATCAAGTATATGCCTCGCACCTCTATCAAGAGCCAGGTCCTCGCAGATTTGGTGGCCGAGTTTGTTGAATCCCCATTGGAAGAGGAGGTAGGGAAGCAGGACATGGATGGAAAATCAATTGGCGTAGTTTCCTTGCAAGAACCTTTATCTTGGAGGGTATACGTTGATGGTGCAGCAAATCAAAGAGGATCTGGAGAGGGGTTAGTTGTAATTTTTCCAGATAAGATCATTATTGAAAAATCCTTAAGATTGAGTTTCTCGACCACAAACAATGAGGCTGAATATGAGGCTCTGTTGGTAGGGATGACTATGGTTTAGAAAATGGGAGGAAAGACGGTGGAGATATTCTCAGATTCAAGGTTGGTTGTAGGCCAGGTAAAGGGAGTTGGAGGCCAGGGATGTGAGAATGCAAGAATATTTAAATCAAGTTAGGCACTTACAATCAGGGTTTGAGTCTTTCAACTTATTGCAAATCCCTAGAAGTGGAAACAAACATGCTGATTCTCTGGCCACTCTCGCAACCTCCTTGACGCAAAGCTTACCTCGGGTTATCCTTGTTGAAGACTTGTGCAAACCTACTAGGATGAAGAGAGAAATGGTCCATGTCCATCAAATTAGGGTGGGACCTAACTAGATGGACTCTATCGTGCTATTTCTCAAGGAGGATATCTTGCCCGAGGGGAAGTCTGAGGCTAATAAAGTGCGAAGAAAGGCTCCTTAGTTTTGGCTGTCTAAGGACCAAAAGTTGTAAAAGCGCTCTTTCTCTGGGCCATATTTGCTATGCGTACACCCTGAAACATTATAGCTACTCCTAGAGGAGTTACATGAAGGGATTTGTGGAAGCCACACGGGAGGCAGATCCTTGTCTCACAGAGCCCTCACTCAGGGATATTGGTGGTCAAACATGCAGAAGGAAGCACAAGAGTATGTGAAGAAGTGTGATCAATGCCAAAGATTTTCCCCAAACATTCATCAACCAGGGGGCGTCCTTAATCCTCTGTCTAGCCCTTGGCCTTTCGCTCAATGGGGCTTGGATATTGTAGGTCTTTCCCTAAGGCAGCAGGGAATAAGAGATGGCTGCTGGTCGGCACGGATTAATTCACCAAGTGGGTTGAAGCTGAACCACTGGCAAATATTAGGAACATGGATGCCAAGAGATTTGTTTGAAAAAATATTGTCACTCGGTTTGGAATCCCTTGTACCCTTATCTCAAACAATGGTCTTCAGTTTGATAGCAAAGCTTTCAGGAGATACTGTTGTGACCTGGGCATTACGAATAGGTATTCCACCCCGGCTTATCCACAGGGGAATGGACAGGCCAAGGCTGTTAACAAGGTCATAGTGAATAGACTTAAGAAAAGACTGGATGATGCAAAGGAAAAATGAGTGGAAGAGCTGTCACATGTCCTTTAGACATATCAGACTACATCTCGTAGATCAATAAGGGAGACACCATTTTCAATGACTTATGGAGCCGACGCTGTGATTCCTTTAGAGACTGGATTCCCAACACTAAGGACGAGTTCTTTCACTCCGAGCAGCAATGATGGGCTGTTAGAGAAAAGTTTAGATTTAATTGAAGAACGAAGAGAAAATGTCATGGTTCAATTGGCGTATTATCAACATAAGCTCAAGCAAAGGTACGACGCCAATGTAAGGTTAAGGCCATTAGCACTTGGAGACTTGGTATTAATAAAGGTTTTGGGTACTGCAAAGAACCTAGCATGGGGAAAGTTAGGGCCCAACTGGGAAGGACCATATCATCACCTCGATGGCTGGAATAGGTGCATATTATCTTGAAAATCTAGATGAAAATGTTGTACCACGCCCTTGGAATGTAAATAACCTGCGAATGTATTATTATTAATGAAAGTCTTTTCTGCCATATTTTCGTCTATTACATTATACGTTACACTTCTTATTATTTATTTAGCTCCTCGGACCACATACCTTGGGTAAATTGATATTTTCAATTATTGGTTTAAGTATTAAATAGAACCTTAGTCATGCCTGGCTCCTCGAACCGCATACTTTGGGTAAATTAATACTTCTTATTATTTAACTAAATGTTAAACAGAACCTTGGTCATGCCTGGTTCCTTGGGCCACATATCTTGGGTAAATTAATACCTCTCACTATTGGTTTGGGTATCAAACAAAACATTGGTCATGCCTTGCTCCTCGGACCACATACCTTGGGTAAATTGATATTCTTCATTATTTGTTCTAAGTATTAAACAGAACTTTAGTTATGCCTGACTCCTCGGACCACATACTTTGGGTAAATTAATACTTCGTATCATTTTTCTAAGTGTTAAACAGAACCTTGGTCATGTTTGGCTCCTCAAACCACATACCTTGGGTAAATTAATACTTCTTATTATTTAACTAAGTATTAAACAGAACCTTGGTCATGCCTGGCTCTTCGGGCCACATACCTTGGGTAAATTAATACATCTTGTTATCTTACTAAGTGTTAAACAGAACCTTGGTTATTCCTAGTCCATCGGACCATTTACCTTGGGTAAATTAGCACTACCAAACATTTAATTAAATGCTAAACAGCACCTCGGCCGTGTTAGGTTCCCTGAGTCACAGGCCTTGGGTAAATTAGTAACCAGTCTGGCTATGATGTCCAATCAAGATCTTCATTATGGTAATCTAAAAGAAGGGAAACACTGGTACATCACTTAAAGCGTTTGCAAGAAGGCCTATAGTCAGTTCATAAGCTGAGTGTCACATACAATTCTTTAAATCTACTGCTAAAGGGAAGGTTATATGGAACCATGGATGGGTGGGTGCTCCACCATTCTCTGGGATCAGCTAAAAGTCCAGTGATATGCAGGGTTCTTTAAGTTATGCTTAAGGTATGTTTTTGAAATCAATGGTATATTTTGTTGAGATTATAAACCTGGATGGTTCTACCGAATCTGTGGTTAACTGTATGGGATGTGGCAATTGCATCATCACTCCCACAGCTAACCGAATCAAATTATATTTCATTCTTATATTGACTAAGCGTGAAAAGTTGTTTTTAGTTAAAGTCACCTATTGTTGAAAAATGTAAGCCTGGAAAGCTTCGCTTATTTTGTGATTAATAGTACGAAGTAGAGCAATGATATGGTCACTTACACAAATGATTATTAAAGCTAAATATATACATGAGCATGTGTAAATTCAGATATTGTTATCTTTTGTTCTTATATCAGTTAAGTGTACAGCAAAACACAGGATATGTCAGAACTTGCGCAAAACATGTGTAATAAAAACTTTATAACTATCATTGAATCAAGCCTTGAAAGGAGGCAACTTGGTTACAAGTTTGGAAGGCAAAAAAAAAAAAAAAACTACTCTAAGAACTACTTAATTTTAAGTACAATCTTGTCTTTTGCTAAGTCCTTGATGGGCTGGGCAGGGGCTGTTGTTGTGGATGCTGGGCCTTTACCTTTCAGGTCCTCCTTGGTAGGCACAGGCAGAGTTGCCAGGACGAGCTCCATGGTGTGAGGGGCCTTTTGCTCCTTGAGGGGTTCTTTAGGGGCAGCTGCTGGAGGTTGGGTAACATCATAGGCCACTTCCCTAGTTGTGTCAGCTTCTTTTTCAACAATAGGCTATTCGGCCTCCTTGGACAGATTGCCAGAAGAAGGAAGGACCTTAGCCAGGCTCTCCTCGCCAGTATCTACCTCCTTGGAGGCAGTGTCAGCTTTAGGGTCAAAGGAGCTAGGCGCACGAATGGCAGGAGGGTAGTATACACTCTCTGCTCTCCTAAGGGCAGAGAAGGCCTCAATCCCAGCTTGGTTGAGGGCCTCGTTCCACACCTGGAGGCAATAGTACCTACACACCTCTGAAACCTCAACCCTGAAGGCCACTTCGATCTCCGCCACTCTTGCCTCATACCCGTCCTGCTTAGCTTGGTCCTTGGCCTTCTCGGCCTCCTCCAATTTCTTCGTCAGGACTTTTATATGAGTTTTGGTCGTGGAGAGCTCATCCTCGGCTTGACGGAGCTGCTTGCGTTGAACCTCCGCTTGCTTCTCCGCCCCATTTAAAGTGGCCTCGACGCTTTTCTTGTCCCGTTCAGCTTTAGTTAGCTTAGTGTTAAGCTCTTGTGTCTTCTTTTCTGCTAACTCGAAAGCCTTCATGGTAGCAATGCTCCTAGCCTCCTCCCCCTTCATTGATTTGTGGGAGCTGATGACTATTTTCTCAGCTCTATAGGCAGCTTGGACAGCCTTTAAAAAAAAAGAATAATAAAAGATAAAAATAAATAAATGAAAATAAATACCTAAGTTAGAGAAGTCAAGTATAAGTAAAAATTAATAAATACATTATATTAATAATAGGATAAAGGGGGTAGTTGGTGGACTTACTAGAGCGAGGTCCCTCTTCAGGCTGAGGAACGCCTCATGTTTTCTCATTGACCTTAGGTCGGCCATATCCCCGAGTAGCAATAAGGCCTGCTCCACGGCGTCGGCCACATAACCGGCCCTCCCCTGTTGGAAATCCCTAATGGAGGTGTTAGCGGTCAGGACAGCTCCGCCCAACACCAGGGCAGGAGACCAAGCTGGAGCGGCTATCTGAGAGTCACCTCTCTTCTCCACCACCGTCTGTGTTATTCTGGCTTGTTTGGCTCCCTTTTGGGGCTCGGCCTCCTTAGAAGGATGACTCTTACCCCCTTCCACCACCTCCTTACCTTTTTGATCCCTCTTCTTTTTTAGATCAGCGGGGTCAGGTCGTTAGGCTTGGGTGGAGGGAGGAGTGGGGGGTTTGGTCTAGGCAGTTCTATCTAGCTCTTGGCCTCTTGCCTAGGACTCCATCAGGTCCTAAAGACTTGATCTGGTTTTGCATTGGATTGCCATAGTGTCTGAGATGGCAGGATCTTCTTGTGAGTGACTTACCTGCGCTGAGGGAAGAAGGCTGAGGTCACCAACCGGTCTTTCCAAGGAGAAGAGTAGGTTGAAAAAATTGAAATTGTCTTTGGAGTCCGAGACGTCAACTATCTCTTCCTCCTCTTCTTCTTTGATAGCAGGATGGGAAGAGGTGGCTTCTCTGGTTGTATACTGAGGTGGCAGGGTTACTTCAAGTACACCTTCTGGAATAGGGTCGATGGTGAGGAAACTCAGGGCAGCAATGCTTATCTGGTGCAAGCGCGGATCCTTCGCTTTTATCACACACTTCGGCGCTTGAAAACTAGATGAGAGAGGGTTGTAGCCGAGGATGAGGTGGGCTGCTCTTAATTCACTGTCACTGTGAACAAACACCTCAACTTTAAGTATCTTGTCTAGGCTCGGCTAGTGGACAAGATTGAAGTTCGGAACGACAGCGTGCTTATCTGCAAAACCATTAGGAAAAAAAAAAACATCGTTAACAAAAAATGGCACAAATTGAAGGAAAGTTCAATTACAAACACAAATGGGGAAAAATGGGAACAAAATATGTCGAAGGGAGAAGGGAGTGACTTTAAAATAATAAACCTAGACCTAAAACCCCACCTGGTATCCCCTCTTTCGTCGGGCAGGGGAGGCCATCGTGCCACTCCTCCGAGATAATTAAAAAGTCTTTGTTCATGCCTTTGTTGGATTCAGGGAGGCATGAGATGGACCTAACCTCAGGGTACCTAGTCTTTAGGTAATATCCCTGCCCTTTTAGGTGGTGAAGGTTGTAAATCCAGTTGACATCGTGATGGGTGAGATTTAAGCTCATCTTTTTATTACGCTACCTAAAATCCTAAACATATTTGGGGAACATTGGGTGGGGGCTAATCTATGAGCCCTTAGTAATCCCTAGTGACCGTGCCCATGGGGATTCTCATCCCTCCCTAATAAAGGCAATTATGGGGATTACCACTTCTCCTTCCTGCCTCTGAGTGTGCCAATCCCCATCCTTACAATATCTAATGGAGACTCCTGGCGGGATCCTATATTGAGCTTTAAAGCTCTCTATACTCTCTGCGGAGTCTACCAGGTAAGCAAATCTACCCATGTATAAAAGGGGGTTGAAGGTACTAAGATGGAAAGGGGAAACTAAGAGGGCCAAGGAGAAAGGGGCTCTATGTAAAGAAAAGTAGAAAGGAAAGTAAATCAAAATGTTTAAGTGACTTACGCGAAGAAAAAAACTTTCCTCAAACTGGATCTTGAAGTGAATGAGTGCAAAGGTGAAGTGAATGATTGCAAAGGTGAAGTGAATGAGTGCAAAAGTGAAGTGAATGAAGTGATTAAAGCAATATTTGTATCAGAGAGAAGGACAAGCGGGAAAATTCCCACCCGAGTTCCAATAAAATCCCCAGCCGTTAGATCCGCATCGCATCGTAAAACATGGGGAACATGGAGCCGCAGAAATTTAATGAAGGCGTGTCTTGGATGCTGAAGCGTCAGCGTTGGGCAGTTAAAAAGATACCTGCAGAGACAAAGATGATGTATGATAAGAGCGGAGTAATTGTGGTGATATAGTAATCCTCCTTTCTTCCTAAGGAGCAAGAGAGGAGAATTTCGAGGGGCTATTGCAGGTGTGATGGGCCTAGTAGTATATATCTATATATATGTTGGGCCGAGGGCCCAATCCGAGGACAGCCAGTAGTTCGAGGACGGGTAAACGCTGTCATGGGAGTCCATGTTAGTGAATGAAGATGCGAGGTTTGGTCATAAGAGTCCAAGAAGGTGGTTCGAGGAGGAATGCCTCCTCGGCTGAGCAAAGAAGAGATCCGAAGGTGTGGTCTGCCATCCAGGGCAACGTTCTGGGAGATTCTATTGATAAGGATATGCATCATGAATGCACAGGATAGAGCGAAGCCATAAAATATTTAAGAGAAAGCTGCTATCACCGCATTGAATGCTATGTATCTAACTCTCTGGCCACATTAATAAAGAAGTGATACTTGAACAGTAATTTTCAGCCTTACAGCTATCCCAAAGACTTCAGGAAGGTGCTGATGGGACAAAGATCAATACTAGTGATCTAATCTACACGTGGAGGGTGGCGATGAAAGAAAGAAGACAGTATAAAATAGAAAGAAGACCTTGAGAGAAGGGGATCGGGAATTAAGAGAAAAACACAGTAGGAACAAGAAATGGACTTGTAACAAAATTCAAAAGAGATATATACAAGAACTGATCTCCTCGGATTGTGCCGAGGACGATTTTCTTTGGATAAAACTAGTCTATCTTTACTTTCTTGTCATCTGGATCCATTATAATTGTTACCCAACTCATTAGAGTCTAGTTTTCTAACCCATTCTCTACAAATTCATTGTATTGGACTCTTTGGGCCTAGATCCTTTTACCTTTTGGGCTTAGGAACCAAATTGTGACCTTACACATAATATCCTGCATGCAAATTTAGAAGAAAAGAAAACAAGTAAGATGAATTTGTTAGATTAAAACATAAGTGTAAGTTACATTTTGGAAAAAAAAAAAAAAATCAACAACATGGGGTTTGTTGTTTGGGATTTAATTTTAGGGATGACTTATTAGTTAAGATGGATTGTATATATCGGAAGGCCATGACTGAATATATATAAAGGTTTGAAAATTTTGATAATAGACTTTTAGTTGGAGTAGAATTTGAATTTCTAAAACTTAGATAATAAAGCTTTATGTAATTTAAATTATTGTTAAATTTTATCCCTTAGTTAGGAGTTTTGTAGCTTAATAACCTAATAAAATATTAATTTAATAAGATGCAACTTGAAGAAAAAAAAACGTGGGTTGTGTCATGTGTTGGATTAAGTTTAGAAATTTTTTATAATAGACTTTTAGTTTGAATAGAATTAAAATTTTTTTAAAATTATTGTTAAATCATTTAACTTGAGAAAAAAAATGTGGGTTGTGTGAGATTTAAGTTTAGATTTTTTTTTTTTTTTTTTTTTTTTTTTTAGCTTAATCTTAAGAGTATATGTGTGTTAAGCTTCCTCTTGAAGATTTGAATCCCGACCCTTACCTCCTACACCCCACAAGCATTTATACTTGTGGAGTGACCATCGCATCAAGGGTATACCGTGGTAGTTTAGAAATTTTTAATAATAAACTTTTAGGTTGAATAGAATTTAAATTTGTTTTAAATTATTGTTAAATCTTATCCCTTAGTCAAAATATAGGTTTTTATTTTTTATTTTTTATATTTTTTTTAAGAAAGAAAATGTGGTTTGTTGTGTAGGATTTAAGTTTAGAAGTTTTTTATAATAGAATTTTAGTTTGAATAGGATTCAAAAAAAAATATAATTAATGTATTAATTAGTGAGAGTAGCCACTTGGTGTAGCCATAGCTTTGAAGTCCAACTTTTATTATATAGTATATGATATCTCATATGAGACGGGTCTCATACTTATGGGGCTTATGAGTTTATCCTATATGATAGATATATTATAGGATAAAGTTTAGTTATAAATTTGATTAAATCAATTATTATAACTCCGCTCAATATCTTTTTATTAGATGTGAATTTTGAGAAATTCAGTATTGAATTGTATTTTCTTCTTACATCCTCTATACTTGCAAAATTTTCAAAAAAAAAAAAAAAAAAAAAAAAAAAAGATTAATAATTATGTCATCACTCAAATGTTTAAATGTCAATTTTTTATAATCTAAAATTATGCTTAAAAATAACTTTATGGATCAAATAGTAAATAATATTCGATTAGAACAAAATTTTAAATGTGTGTTTAAAACGTAAAAAACATGCTATCTAATCATTAAATTTTCAAAATTTTAACCATATTAATTATTTTAGTGGAAGTTATAACAGTTGGTTACAATCTAGTTTATAACTAAACTTTAATTTTATAATATATCCAGTCACACACAATAAAAATTTGACCTGAACCCACATCCCTCGTTGTAAAATAATGAAAATGACATGCATGCCAGAAAAAGAAGTCGCAATTTACCAATTTATGTCACTCTTTCTCCAAGCACCCGGACCCAGAGCACCTTAGAAGCAATGAAGAGTAGATAGTAGCAGTGAAGATTGTCAAAAACTTTGACATGTTGAGAGCTTCTTTATTTTTTTTTATTTTTTTTTTTTTTTAAATTTTGAGATGAACGATAGAAGACATGTTGAGAGCTGATCGCAAATAGTTATTGGCTTATTGCCATATTGCTTCCATTTAAATTAACTTACTCAAAAATAAGTAATCCATTGATTTTACACTCCAAATGAGTCAAATGACACGTATACAAAGATTTCGCAAATTTTTTTCCCACGTCTTAAATGGGACGTGGTTAATTCAACTTAATTGGTGGAAACTGAATGCCAATACCATTCTCAAAGTCAAAAGGAAATTAAAAAACAACAATAAATAACTTCCATGGCTAAAATGAAATCTACAATGATAAAAGAGCCACAAGTAGAATGTAAATTACATTCCTTCGTGTACCGTACTGCACCTGGGACTCTTCATAAATTGGAACATGGAAGCAACCATGCCATTCAAGGAAACTGGAAGCTTCCAGGGGTTTTCCTCAGATAACAACTGGTCAACAAGCCCAAATGAACCTGAATTTCCAATCCATTGTGACCCATATGCCCCTTCTCGAACATGTTTTTTTTGGATACACCCTTCTCGAAAGTTGATCTTTCTAAAGATCTGGATGTGAACCTAATCCACCACACAGCCGATTTTGAACATATGATTTATTTATTGCAAAGCAAATAAGACCGCGTATAGAATATTACACCAATATAAATATTCCTCTATAGAAACTCAGCTCTAATTAGCTAAGGAGGTAACATCTATCAAAACTTTAAAATTAGTGATCTACTTTCCATTCAATCAAACATTGACCATGACAGGCACACCTGAAGAAACACAACCCCATCAACCGGCTTCAACATCACCTCCCAAACCCAAAGAACCTGAGTCCTATAATCCCTTTTGTACATCCACAAACACAGATGAATCACAGCCTCATCATCAACCTCCATTAACAGCAGCAACTTCATCATCTTCAACTCCGCCATCGGATGAGGAGACCAAGAAATGGGGTACTCACATCATGGGAGCACCAGCAGTCCCTACCGTTCACCCTGATAACCAGAAGGCTGCTTTGTGGAGTGCTGCTGACCACCAACAAATTTACCACCAACCTTATATTGTCTACTCTCCTGTGGACAAGCCAACCAATAATCCTTTGGAACCTGTGATTCACATGTTCAATAACTGGAGCAGGAAAGCTGAGACTGTAGCCCGCAACGTCTGGCACCACCGTAAGCTCAAATTCTTAAACTAAGTTTAGTCTTATGGGCTGAATTTTTGTTGTTGGTAGCTTTGATGAAACCGAGACCTCTAAATTTTGATAAAATGTATTAGTCATAGGGAATCCCAACCTCCAAGTTAGACTAGCTAAGGATTTGTAACTTAATAAATCATGATCATTTTTGATGATGCACAAAAATCGTTAGTGAGTTGATCGTTCACACACATGCCAATGGGTGTACTGAAGAACAAAAGAGAAGAACCAATCAGAGAGCACCGGTGGGGTGCCGGCCAAAGACCCTCCGAAAGTTAAGTCAGTGATAGAAGAATCTCCAAGAACTCAAGAGTGCAAAAGCGAGGGAGAATTCACGTACCTCAAAAGGGTTATGGTTTGTTGTTTATATAGTAGTGGAGAGTTGACCCGAGTCTCTTGATACGGGGGAATTTTCTTGTAGAGAGAACGGTCCCAAGATACTTGGGATTACCTTCTCATATATAGGAGATTTGATTGTGCGGTAGGATCTTTAATCGTGATGCGCAAATAATTTCCATGTATGGACATATGAGTGGACCCCACGCAAGTTCCATGGAAAACCCTAAGGTGATGGGTCGTCCAGATTGGGGGTTGGATTGTCAACCTGGATCGGATGGCCCATGGGTCGGTCATCCCTTTGGGATCAGTTTAGGTGTAAGGCCGATGATCAGACGAGGAAGGTTCATCATGCGAGGGAGGTTCGGCACGCGAGGAAGGTTCGGCACCCTGTGTCGATCAATCAAAAATTATCCTCATCAATTTTTTTTATTAATTGTCAACACTATATATATTTATACAAGATCATCTTCCAACTAGATAAAAGATCAATATTTACTTCCTATACTGTATCAATAAAAATCATAATTCATTCTATCAAAACTAATCTAACTAATTCCAATGCAAACTAATTTATTTGAATCAATAAAATATATCCCTATCATTATTTATCCAATACTCTTCAAAATAAGTTAAGACTCGCAACATTTAGTCATCTTAAACTAGTGTGTATATGTTTTAAAAGGTAATCATGATTGGCTAGCACAGCTGATAAAATAGATGATTGCATAGTTTAGCCAAGTAACAATCAAAATGAAAAATGTTCTAACTTTGAGGGCAGCATAATTGGCTGGGTACCACACCTATGAAGCAGAGATCAAGAGTCTCACATTCCCGCTCTCCTTATAGCCAAAAACTTAATCAAAGACGAGATGAAAAAGGTTGTGTGGTTAATATGTATCTCCATCTAAATTGCAGTTAAAACTGGGCCATCTGTATCGGAAGCTGCATGGGGGAAGGTGAACCTGACAGCCAAAGCAATGACAGAAGGTGGATTTGAGTCTCTCTTTAAGCAGACTTTTGCAACTAATCCGAATGAGAAGCTAAAGAAGACATTTGCTTGTTACCTTTCCACGTCTACCGGCCCAGTAGCTGGAACACTCTATCTGTCAACAGCTCATGTGGCTTTCTGCAGTGATCGCCCCTTGTCTTTCACTGCCCCATCAGGACAAGAAGCTTGGAGCCATTACAAGGTAATAGACAGATATCAACATTTTTTGAAATAAGTTCTAGAGATTAAAATGATCTTTAACGCTAATCTCCATTGAATTGTGAACAAAATAGAACACCGCCTTAGTCCCAAAATTTTGGGCTAGGCTAGTGAAGAAAATAGAAGATTGAAAACAAAATGAATCAATACAATTGGCAATTGTTCCAATAGAGGCAACTGTTAGCCAAAGTATTTTGAGGGTTAGCTTACAACTTCCTTCCTCATATCAAGTCGCTATATGATCAAGAACTGTCAATAGAATAATGAGATTAACATATGTCTACTATGCAGTGATATATCTAACTACTTAATATCCTTATTCATTCAATGACATACATTTCTTGAACAGGTTATGATACCATTGGAAAATATAGGCACAATCAACCCTGTGATCATGAGAGAAAATCCACCAGAGAAGTACATTCAGATTGTTACTATTGATGGTCATGACTTCTGGTTCATGGGTTTTGTTAATTTCGAGAAAGCATTGCATCACCTCTTAAGCAGTGTGTCAGATTTCAGAGCAGCACAGGCAGTTTTGGATGGCAGATGATTGCATTCCTTGTTGGATCCTTTGTCCTCTTCAAAATTTTGACGTTGTTCTGTTTGTTATTGCTTTCTGTTTGCATGGATGTATAAAAGGCAACAGTTTGTCTGCCTTAGTTTTGTGATTCACATCTGCCCTTTTCATTTAGTGTTTTTCTATGTTTGTCTATGTATATATTGTTTGTTCCAAACTATACATTTTATACATGCTTTCGTGCCTGGTTGTATATTATTGTTTGATTGTTGGAGATTTGGACTTCTTTTGCATGCAAATTCCAATACAATAAAAGTAAAACTACAACCTTTTCTGCATACAAACACATACTCCAAACAGGAAAAAAAAAATTCAAAGTTGTACTATTCCCCACAGATTAAACATCATGAATGCAAAGAAGGGTTAATGTTTGCTCCAATTTATAAAAATTTGATTATTCATATAAGTTTCCAAATGATATAGAGGGTGGTCATATTAGAAGCCAGAACACATCTGAAGGTTAGTTAATAATCTACCAAAATATGTAGCCAGAGAGGATCAGTGAACAATTTACTATTAGTCAGTACAAGACAGCTAGAATTGCAGAGAGATATCGGAGTGGCAAACATTTTCTCTACGCCATCACTTTAAAACTGTTCAAATTACTATTTAAGATTACTTAGCCATATACTCTTACATGGCTAAGAGCAGCATAAGAGAGGAGTTATTACACCAGCATCAAAAAGGCTTCTGAGTTTTGACAATGTCAAACTCAATTTACACTGTCTCATATTTCAGAGATTCATGTTTTAAGCTCATAAGATGAACATGGACGTCCTTGGTTCTCCCATATCAACTCATGGATGACAAGCAGATTGAGACATCTTATAGTTCAATTAAATTAATCTTTAGGGCACTACCAAAGGACTCTTCAAAGGATTTTCACAGCATCAACTGACCTAATTCGAGGATTCTGGATACCATTCATCTAATCTTTCAAGTTTTCTGATTTCAAATAGATAAGAAATTAAACTTTACCTCCATACACAAAAAGCATGTCGAATGGCCAAATAACTGGCTGAGCAGTCATTTAAATACACTGAAGTTTCCAGGTTGATCATACATGTGATGACATAACACTGATAAGATACAAAATTCGACATCATCCCAGGTGTTAATGCATGAAAGAAGAGAAGAGAACATCAGTACCTTTTTACATGCCTAGCTGAAGCAAGCAAGAAGATAAATCATAGCACAAACTCAGAACATTGGAGTTCCTCTCTGTCAAAGATCCTTGCGGAGAAGAACTGCATTATGTCGCATATAATAGTTCTATATGTCTCAGCTATGGGACCTTGTTTCTTTTGAGAATAGACAAGATTACAGAGGCAAGCAAGGAATAGCAAAACCATTCATCACTTAAAAGGCAATAATGAAATAGAGTTACCAAAACGCATTGGAAGCAGAGGTCAGGAAATTTTTGTTCTAAGATTGCTGAGACATGCTGAATGGCAATGCATAATGAAGAAAAACTCAAAAGGCAGAATCAAATGAATTCTTTAAAAAATGAACTAGGTTAGCTGTATGCCATGTTGTATATTGGTTAACATCTAAATTAAGACCAATGCACCAAAATTTTCACTCACGCATTAATTACATTGGTGGAGGAACTATAAACATTTGAAGACACAGAATATTATTTGGAAGTATTGATCTCAAACATTGATGCTGGCTAGCTCCTGCCTCCTGAAAACTACTAAAAAACATTGAGCGCTACACCCATTTATTTTCTTGATTTCATGTATCACAGGAATCCAAGTTACTGTTTTAGAATAAAGCATGTTAGGGGAAAGCAAAGATCATGAAATAAGCTGTTTACATGATTCATACTATACCACTTTCACTATCAATGGAAAAAATTACAAGGACAGAGGAACTTAATGGCTCAAATACATACTCGATCCTGTTTTCACCTCAGCAAAACCCACAACTATTGCTCCACTAGTACAAAATATATCAGGCAAAACCTTCTCTTGATGCTACTTTAAACTCTTAATCTAGATAAGGTAGCCAAATATAGTGTTAGCATAAGCATTATAGAATGTTCCCTTTATTCTTGCTAATGAGTGGTGAAAATAAAAATTGTTACAAACTTTCATAACAAATCAAGTAATGTATTGATTTGCAAGCAGTGTATTAATTTTTTGGCAACTCTGTTCTTTTCTGTATTTTGGTTAAGAGAAATCAGAAGAATAAGCCTTTCTTTGAGGGAAACCCAAACCTTCCAAGTTAGACTAACTAAAAATTTGTAATTTGGGAAACTCTGACTATCTTTTTTCATTGTCCACAACTGAATTTGTACAAAATTGATCTTCAACGAAGGGGAAAATCAACTTCCAATAATCTATCAATAAAACTCATCATAATTTATCTTAATCCAAATTAACTTTAGTTGATGCCTGGATTGATCAGAAAATCATTTCAATTGGCTAGAATCTGTTACTTAAATAAAACTAGATTTTGTAGAATCATATTGAATATTGGACAATACCTTTCATACCTTGCTAAAAACCGACCTCTTTTTTACCAACCGCGCATTGTCTAACCAAATCAAATTCTCTCTTGAATCCAAATTAACTTATTTGAATCTATCGTAACAAATTTCTATTCTAATCTAAATTATTTGAATCAAGCATACAAACTACAAACAATTGTCATTTTTTTTTAATAAGTAACGAAAACTTTATTGAAAACAAAGCAAACCCAAGTACATAGGGAATGTACTATGGGGGTAATACAATCAAGATCTCACAAACATTTGTCATTTAATATTAATAAAAATAAGACAAATGACTCCCTTCTAAGAAAAAACTTCTTTCAGCTCCTTAAAAATCTATAGTTAATCCACAATTTATTCATAGGGGCATCTAGGTCATTTAGAATAGCATTTTTTGAACAATATTAATTTTGTAAGGGATTTGAAAACTTTCAAGAATGGGATCCATTATTCTCAACAATTAGCAATCAAAACATCACAACCTATCAATGTAAGTAAATAAATATTGATTGAAACTCCTTGGATCATTAGTTGAAACCATCACTGGATCTTCAAAACTAAATGATTCTAGTGATACTTTCTCATCATTAAGCATTCAATGAACTTCAAGTTTTGATCAGTCTACAATTCCAACTTGTGGGATCTTCCATTTTGTTAAAACGAGGGAAGCCCAATATTACCATTTTAGGGAAGTATGAAAATGGTTGGGTGATCTCGAGTTGTTTCTTCATTTGCACTTACTTGACCTCCAATGTTGTTGTTGTTAAGTATTGGAGTTCTCTCCTTACACAAAAAAACACAATAGTTGGTGAGCTGGTCAAAGCCTGCATTCAAGGCCATGAACTTCTCTTTCATATCCTTGAATATTTTCATTTGACTAGCAGCTAAAGAACTCATTGCATTCTCCAAACATCCCAGCCATCGCTCCTCCAAGCCTGGCTTTAATGTCATTTGTTATCAAGCTAACATAACAGATCGAGCAATGAATCGGTTTATGACTGGTGGGTCAATTTCCTTGACTATTCTCTACTTATTTTTCTCTATGTTGGTTAAGAGAGATAAGTAGAGTAAGGTTTGCTTTGAGGAACCTAGACCTCAAAGTTAGACTAGCTAACAATTTATAATTTGGGAATCATGCCTCATCTTTATTCATTGTCCACGTTTGAATGTATAAAAGACCGATTTCCAAGTAAATATGAAACAAATCATAACAAGACCAATTTCCTATAATCTATCAATAAAACAAATCATAATGCATTGTAATCCAAATTAACTTATTTAAATCTACCATAACAGGCTTCTAATCTAAAATAACTTGTTTGAATCAACCATAAAAAATAATAATAATAAAAAAATTTTAGAAGTAAAAACATTGTAATGAAAGGGATTCTTCTTAAACTCTATGTTTCATTAACATGTAAAAAAGACCACCACTAGAATAACAATATTCACAATTGCATGCAATTGCAAGACATGAATGGTTGGCCGTGTCTGTAAATTCATTTCTGTATGTAGGGATGTGTAAGAAATTTTATTTTGCATTTTTTTTTGGGTTCTAGTACAACGTAGTGCAACTAAGTAAGTACGAGTTGGCATTTCCTCAAACACTTTGTAGGCGGTACGTGAAAAATCAGTCTAACAAAATTATAAGCGACATGCAATATTCTACGATCATTTTGGCCAAAGGCTATGAGTTATGACTTCTGAGCAAAAAGGGAAAGCAGAGATCTTGCCTTGAGAGTATAAAACTTGAGATTGGGGGCATTCCGGAAGCAATCAACCATTACAGGTTAAAGGCTTTCGCTTCAGGAATCAGGATAAGGAAGGCGTTGCAATCAGCAAAACTCAAGAATGGGGACCTTGGGCCCAGCTCATGAGCCCAAACCTAATCCGACCACTTCGTTAGCCCACTTAACTCTTTCGTTTGGGATATTTTTTTTTTTTTTGAGGAAATCTTTCATTTGGGATATAGTTAGTTTATAAAGTGATATTCAATCTAATTATAAAACTTTCTCGCTTCTTTTTTTTTTTTTTTTTTGGTTAGATCTAATAGAATTTCAAATCTATCGCGTAAGTTGACAATAAATAATAATAAATAAATAAATAAAAACCATGACTCCGGCCAAAAATAAAAACCCCATAACCTTTTTTTTTCTTTTTAAGCTAACATACACAATTCACTCTTGAGGTTTAGGTTAATACTAGGTATTACAAAAGCTTTTCAAAAATATCCAATTTGTTCCCTATGCACAAATGCCACTTAACATTGTATGAAAAATTTCCCTATGCACAAATGCCACTTAACATAGTATGAAAATATATGTGCAAGAGGGTATCTAGGTAACCAATAGTAAATATATAGTAGGCCAAGATGGGATATGCATGACTAGGCTAACTTGACATTGCTTGAGACCTAAATGTTGTGACTTCAATAATGCTCCCAAGTGTAGGATTGTAGTGAAATAATAATTCAGTAAATCCAAGGTTGAATTCACAAGAAATGAAGTTGATTATCAATTTAAAAGATAAAATAAAATTTAATTGAAAAGAGATCGTGATTTGGTTGGTAAAGTAAAATTAAATTGAGGAAAATAATAATATCTTAAAACACTCAGATTTAGGGATTCATACACAATATCTATTGCTAGTTCTAACAATATGATTTTTTTTAACTCAACTAGAATTCAAATGAAGGATGATTTTAGTTGATTGATTTAGCAATAAGAACATAAGAGAATTAATTTTCTAAAGCTAGTTCTATGAATTTGATTAATTGTAGGCAAGACAAAACCAGTGAATTGATTCTCAAAAAAAAAAAAAAAAACCAGTGAATTGATTCACGGGGAATCCTAAGTGTTTAATGTGCCCAAGGTCTATGTTAATTTAAATAACTATAAAAAATAAACCACTTTTCTACATAGGAAATTTATTCAAAACACAAAAACTTAAGCATCAAAATTCTCAAAATATTGTTAAGAACATACCAATAGAATGTTGGATTTCATCCCCTTACCTTAGCAAGGTTTCTAGTAAGTCATTACATTAAAGAAAACTCTAAGAAAAACCTAATTTTATTCTAAGGATGCTCTCCCTTGAAGTTGACCTAAAGAGCCTTTAAATAGGCCAAGAAATCCTATTATAGGGAGAATTTTCATTCAGAAAAAACCTCTAATTTTCAATATCCACCTAACCACCTATTTTAACCCCTTAATCATCAAAATTGGATTTTTCATAAATCACAAAATTTTAGCCCTCTGAGTTATCTTCTAGCCCAACTTGAATCATTGCAATCTAATATTTGAGCTAATATTTGAGTAGAAAGTTATGCTTAAAATAGTTAGGCTTGTGCAAGTTGGAATTTTAATCCAAGTTTGACTTGGATTTAGTGCATTTTCTTCGATTCCTTACTCCATTTTGACTCAAATTTAATTGAATGACCTTTAACTTCATTATGGTCATCGTCAAAATTTAGTCATTAGCCTTCTTTATTACACATATCCGCTTGTGCCTTTCTTGGTAAAACTTACTATAATCAATTCCAACCTCCTACAAAAGACATATTCATGCATATTAAAATTTATTTTAATCACAAATTAATTATTTAATGTTATTTTAAATCAAATATAAAATGCAAGCATTAACACAAAATAAGTATAACAATGCTCTCTAATAATGATCTAAATATGCAAAATTAAGCTATTATCATTAAACGTGACAATTTTAAGTAAATTTTTTCAAGATTTAGAGATCAATATTTAAAATATTATATTATAAATTTTTTATTCAAAATCTAATTTCTTTCTTTTTGAGATGTAAAAAATTACTAATGAAATTTTTATATTTAGGTTTTGTTAATATCTCATTCTCAAATGATGGTATGGTTGATCCATTTTTTCTTCTTGTGATATAATCTTAAATAGGATTATATTAATTTCAATTTTGAATTTTTTTAGAAATAACTATAACATGTATTGTTTTTAAAGTTTTATAAACAATACATGTATTTGAAAGGAAAAAAAAAAAAAATTAGTCTTTTTATATAATTCATAATTGTTATATTATATGTATAAACATCATTGTAAATATTTCCATTGTTATCTTTGTTTTTTTTTTTTTTTAGTTTTTTTTTTCTTCCATGCACTTTGTACAAGGAAAGGTGTCAATTCAGCTATAAGGCCCTTGACATCTTCATTTTCTATTATTTCATTATCTTCTAACTCTTTTTCATGAATTTATTCATTTGTGATATTTTCATCTAAATTTTCTATTAAATTAAAAAAAAAAAAAAACTAAAGTACATTTTTTCTCTTAAAGTTTGAAGTTGTTTTCATTTTAGCCATTTACGTTTTAAAATTTTCATTTTGGTCTTTCATGTTTGCTTCCGTTTTCATATTAGCTATGCTATCATTTTTTGTTAGTAATCTAGTAAAACTTAGTATTATATGGGTGATATGTTTTAATATATGTGACTTATTTGGCACTTAATGATCATATTACTAACAGAAATGGACGACAAAGTCAATATGAAAAAAAAAAAAAACAAATATAAATGATTTAAATAAAATTTTCAAAATGCGAGGGACCAAGACAAAAACAACCAGAAATTTTAAAGGACAAACGTGTACTTTCATCATTTGTTTTTATTTTGTATATTGCTGGTAACAATATTTAGAGATCTTATTTAAGATTTAATTAATTATTTGAGATTTAATTACTAAACCAAGATTACTTTCATAAAAAGAATTAAATATCATGATTCATAAATAAAATTTAACAAAAAAACATGAAATGTTATGATTTCTTAACAAAAAAAGAGTTTTATTTTACGTTGGGTAAGGTAATGCATGGTGAAGTCAAGCTAAAATCCAATTTTTTAATTTTAATTCATGTTGAGAGAGAGAAAAATAAATTGTTTGGTGTGTAGCCCTATTGAAGAATGGGCGACTAATGTTGAGAACCTACTGTATGGAAAACTGGCTTACAAAAATTGAAATATCAAGTCATTATGAGAATTTGATTTTTAATGATGATTTGACATACTCACAATTTTCTTTTATTTTTTTGGTTAAAATAATTTAGGATTTCAACTGGGTTGATTTAACATTAGCCTTTGAGATTTTGGAGGTGGATGAGAGAGTGCAACAAACATATGCTTTTATTATTATTCCATAAATATTCACTAATTTGGAGTCTTTTCGTTATAGGACCTTAACCAATAAGGTGCTAGTCCTAGAGTCGGCCATACTTATACCACTAATGAAATTTGGGTAATGAAATTACACCCTATGTTCTTCCGAAGTCATGTATGTCAAGTTGTTGTCAACGGATTTGATAACAAAACTTGAGGGTCATATATATATGTATATTTACCAAACCCTAGACCCAGAGTCCTTTTTTGGATCTTGACTAAATTTGAAATGGTCCATGATGATCTACATCTACTAACACTCAATGTGGACCAGAAGAATTGTTTTACTCAAAAGGTGTATCCAAACAATGGGAATACAAATTAAGCATAGAAATGTAGGGCCATCAAAATATACCAATTGGAGATGGTGTGGGATAAAGTTTCACAATTAAAGTGAGGAGAGATCAAAAAGCATGCATGTATGGACATTGATGTGTAGAGCTGTTAAAACTTAAAAAGATGCAAAAGGAGAGAAAGACACAAGAACTCAAGGATAGAGAAATAGACAAAGTGAGATTCCCAAATGAGAATCGTTTGAATTGTGTGAAGAATATAAATGTAGGGTAAATATATAGGGTTCGCAGGTCCTTATCTTTCCTCCCACTTACCAGCATGAGTACTCACTACTCACTCACTTTCCTCCTTAATTTGTCTTTGACCAATTGATTGAGAGAGAGAGATATCATATAACACAAAGAACGAGAGGCTTTTTCCCTATGCAAATGCACTCCTTTCTCTACACTCTTGACTCTACTACAGTCTCCATCCATCTCTTTCGTATTTAAGTGCACTGCACTCTCTAGCTATACCCCTCACGGCTTAGATTCCTCTCTGACAACAAACAAGTAAAGAAAAGGGAAAGGTTCCTTTGTTTTCTCCACGGTCAAGTCCAGCTAGCTATGGACTACCTACCCCTCACTTTGGACCATCTTCTTCTTTTGTACCAACAACCATGTCCTTCTTTCTCTCTCTCTCTCTTTTTGAAGACGAATCTTTTAGGACAAAGGGCCTCACCCCCACAGTGCTACAACTGTATCATGTCTCACTCTTTCGCATGCAGAACTTCAATTATAGTCCCCAGCTTCATATTGTCAAATGTCAATTTAACTCTCTCTCTCTCAACTTTCTGCATTCTCTGCAGGTAGACAATTGTTTGATTATATATAAACTTTTACTATATATAAATAAAAATGAAGAGTAGTATTTATTACACACAAAATATTTTATACACTTAAAAAATAATTAAAAATGTGCGATTTCACACACCTAAAAAAAAATTAAAACAGTAGGATTTCTAATTTATAAATCATGACACAAACCTGAAAAACAATTAAAACCGTGAGATTTCTAATATAGAAATTATGACTTTCTGATTTCAAGTTGTTTTTTTGAAATGTGCGTAAAATTGTGTAAATAATGTGTAAAACAAAAATTTTCCCTAAAATGAAAAAGGACGAGGATTTATACACTATTCACTCATTTCACTGGAATTGGCAAAACTTTCCTGAGATTAGAACTCTTGTAAGTTGTAAAAGATAGTAATACTAATAGTACTTAAATCCTAGCCACTGACCACATCACTTGTCCTTCCCGAAGCTGCAAAGCTGAGAAAAGCTGCTCAAAATATTCCTGTTCACACTCTATTATGTTACAATAATTTCTTTATCTTATTCTTCTAAAAAAATCATTATTTTATTAATTAGTTTTTGCTTTTTATATATATGCTAACTGTTTTTGCTTCCTGTATTACCCTTGTCATTACTGTTGACAAAAAACACAAAAAAGGAAAAAAAAAAATGTGAAAATACATTTTTGGTCTCTATATTTTGGACTATTTTTCATTTTGGTCTCTACATTTTTTTCTCTTCCTATTTTAGTCTAACAAACTGAAAAAGTCATTTTCAATTTAATCATTTCTGTCATTTCAGTAATGGAAATTTCTAAACGGAGTGCACCATTAATCCGCTGGCAAACATGAAGCTAACATAGTCATTATAATAATATTTTAAAATGCCAAATTAGCATTTTAAATTAAAAAAAGGTCACATTAGAGAGTTTAATCAAAAAAATAAATTAAATTAAAAAACTTTCAATCTAATTAAAATTAAATAATTAATTTTTTTTGGGGTTATTCTTTAAAAACAATATTAATTATTTAATATTGAAATAATAAAATTATTATTTGATGAGAAAAATGCATTTTCCAATTACATAACCAAACGCAATTTCATTAAGTATAATTAACTTCTAGTAAAAGTTTTCAACATAATACCAAATGTATTAAAAAAAAATGCATTATGGCATAATGCTAATTTAGAAAGCATTATACCAGAATACCAATAAAGTTATCAAACGCTACCTTAACCTCTTAGTTTGACTGGTACCTTCAGGCCTCCCCTTAAAAGAGTGTTCAGTTTTGATTTTTGATTTTTTTTTTAAACCCCTTAAAAGAGTGTTGATTTTTTATTTTTTATTTTTAAAAAAGAGAGGTTCAAATTTGAATCCTTAAATAGCATGTCCCCTTATTATAGCAAAAAAACATTTTCTTTTTATTGTTGAGTAAAAAACCATAACCTCCCTTGATATATAAGGAAACATGTTAGGATCCCAAATAGCTTAGATGGATGAGATTCCAAAATATAGAATTAGATTAGGAAATTTAGTTAATGGTTAGTTACAATTGGATAAGCAAAAGTGGGTTGGTTAGTAATCTAGCACACTAGCTATTCACACGTATATTTCTTATAAACACGTGATATTAGTAAGAGTAAATGGAACATTAATAAACTAGTAGTTTTGAGCCATGTGTGTCAATTCAATTAGGACTAGTCATATATAAATGGATCATGCAAACCCTCTTGGTATCATCTTAACTAATAATGAAGTTGTTGGCCTTATTTGCATTTCTCTCTTAAAAATTCTTTGGAGAGTGACAGGTGACTACCTCGAAATTAGTCAAAATCCATGCAATTTAAATTCATTTCCTTTAGGAACCACCGAATTCCTAACAAATGGTATCAGAGCCAATTTGAGATGATCAAATCCATTGCACCTCATCAAAGTTCCCTGGAACTACCAAAATTCAAAAGTGGAGATCATTTTGGTGGCTTTTCAAGTTCTACAAATTCTTTCCTCTTAACACTTCACCACATCTTATGGTTTCTATTACCTCTTATTACATGGAAGGAGAGGCGTGAGAATGGTTTAAAATGTGGAGGCATAGGGAATATGCATAGATTGGGTGGACTTTGTATATCCTACAAGATTAATTTCAAACACCAATCCATGATCCACCAATAAAGGGTCCCACTCAAGAGTCAAGAACTAGTAATCCAAGTGTTGGTGACATAAGAATCGAAGAGCAGGAGCCAAAAATTCCAATTGTTCAAGAATCAAAGGAGGTTTACAGGATCCGAGAATAATCCAAGATCCAAAGAACTAATGAGACCTTGAAGATCGTAGAACCAGTGAAGGCTCAAGAATTTGAGTAGAGTTTGAAAGTCTACAAAGAATTAATCTTCATGTACACGAAGCCCCTTGTCAAAGAAAAGTGCATGAACATGGTGATTAAAATGTTATTAAGATATTGGTCCATTGGAAGATTGCATGTGCTAAAGAAGCATGCAAAAGATTCACTCACATTTGCCAACACCAAAATCAACAAAACCTTAAGGACAAAGTTTTTGAAGGGGAGGGATATGTTAGGAATCCTAAATAGCTTAGATGGATGAGATCCCAAAGATTGAATTGATTAGGAAAGTTAGTTAATAGTTAGTTACAATGGGATAAGTATTAGTGAGTTGGTTAGTAGTCTAGTACACTAATTACATAAATATATAAATATATATATATATATTTATAAACACATGTGACACTAGTAAGAAAATTAGTGAACCAATAGTTTTGAGCCATGTGGGTCAATTAGATTAAGACTAGTTATCTATAAATAATTCTTTGTAATCCCTCTTTCTATCATCTTGAATAATACTAAAATTGTTGCCTTTGTGCATTTCTCTCTTAACAATTCTTTGGAAAGTATCGAATTTAGTCAAAATCCATTCAATTCCTATAAATTTTAGATCCACTGAACCGCGGCGTTAGTAACAAAACAATTGTTGCCCCGTAAAACTCTAGTTGTGTGTTAGTACAATCAACAATGAGCTTTAAATCTTCTATAAAAGAAATTAAAAAATAAAAAACCAAAACAAAACAAAGAACTATAAATCCCATAAAGTGCTTTTTTGTTTTGGGGGGGGGGGGGCGGGGGGCAGAGGTATCTATTAGTAAGAATTAAAATGGTTTTAAGTTCTATCAAACCCTTTGGTAGTCTTAAAATAAAATTAAAAAAAAAAGGTTTACAGTTTACTATTCAGGCTTTAAAATTAAGAGTTAAAATCACTATTCACTGTATTTGCTGAACACCCAAAACATTAAGGTACTGTTTGCTTTTGTTTAGAGAGTTGGAAAAGTGGTTTAAGAGGATTAAAAACTCTTTCAGATAAAATTACCAAATGTTTGATAATTTTGTTAGAAAATTTAAAGGGGACCCTTATAGTAGTTTTAAGGATAAAACTGAAATTTGAAAATTATATATATATAAAAACTCTATAATTTATTGTCCATGCTTCATAAATCCAAAACTTTAAAGTACGTACTATTCATTATAATTTACCAAATACTGAAGATGCTAAAGAACTTTTTAGTAAAAGGATTATATTGCAAAGTTCTACTACTAACGCTCAATAACTAAAACTACTTTTTACAGTAATGCCAAACAGACACTGGCTCTTTTCAGTTCAAGTACTCAATGACAAACAAAATCTACAACTAATTCTCTATTTCTTACAACAACACCAAATTGATACTACATTGTTACATTTTTCATTAATTAATAATCGTGTCAATTTAAATGTTTCAATCAGTATGTGACAGAGAGAAGACTACTTTTGGTTTGTTTTCCATTGAACATTATAAAATAAACAAATAAATAACAACAAAAACAAAAACACTTTCAGTTGACTTTTGTTTTTCGTCACACAAAATATAATAAAATGTTTTTGAAAAAAAATTCCAAAAAAACAAAAAAAGTTTTTGGCCAAAATAACAAGTCTTTTAGCTGAATATTGCAAAAAATAAAATTTATTTGTAATATGGGCACTGTTCAAACTTATTTGGGAAAATGAGGAGAAAAGCAAATTTCGACAATGATATTGCCAAAATTCTAAGAAAAGTATGAGAGAGGAGAGATAAATGATGTGATAGAGGGAGAGAGAGACAATTGAATTTCGGTGATGTAGTTACCGAAATTCCTGCCCAAAATGCAAGTTTTGCCCGAAAAAAAAAAAAAAAAAAAAAAAAAAAAGGAAGGGTGGCAATGGAGTTGTCAAAATTGTAGGGGAGAGGGAAAAGAAAAAAAAATTAAGGCAATTGAGTTGCCGAAAATGTAGGGGAGAAAAAAAAAAAAAAAGAAGAAGAAAGAATTGTGGTTTGCCGAAACTGGAGAAAAAAAAAAAAAAGAATTATAGCAATTGAGTTGCCAAAAATGTAGGGGAGAAAAAAATAAAAAGAATTGTGGCTTGCCGAAACTGGAGAAAAAGGAAGAAGAATATTATGGCAATTGAGTTGCCAAAAATGTAAGGTAGATAAAAAAAAAAAATGGCAGTGGTGTTACCGACATTGGAGGTGAGAGAAGAGTTAACAAAAATTGAACAGGCAATTTTGTACCTTGCAAAAGAAAAAATTGTACAGCACATCTATGTCACTTCATTTCAAATAATAAAAGATATTCTTATTCCTTGCCATAGTAAAAGAAAATTATTCTTTTTTTTTTTCTCCAGTTTCGGCAAGCCACAATTTGTTTTTTTTTTTTTTTTCTCCCCTACATTTTCGGCAACTCAATTGTCAAAATTATTATTTTTTCCCTCTCCCTTGTGGCAACTCCATTACCTTAATTTTTTTTCTCTCTCCTCTCCTGTACAATTTCAGCAACTCCATTACCACAATTCCTATTTTTTTCTCTCTCCTTTTCGAGCACTTCTCTAATCTGGGCAGCTTACATTCTAGGCAGGAATTTCGATAACTACATAACTGAAATTCAGTTGTTTCTTTCTCCCTCTATCACATCATTTCTCTCTCCTCTCTTATGCTTTTTCTTAGAATTTCGATAACACCATTGTTGAAATTTGCTTCTCTCCTCATTTCCCCAAATAAGTTTGAACAATGTCCATATCACAAATAAATTTTATTTTTTTGTAATATTTAGCCAAAAGACTTCAAAATAACCAATCCTCAAACATCATATATTGTTACTTTGCATCTAGAGCTATGTTATAGACCTTGAAATTTTCTTTTGCTCTTAAATGATAAGGATAGTTGGACAAAATAAAATTTAGTTTGAGTCACTTTGAGAGAGAGCTTCTAGCTTTATTATACAGGTACAATGTGATTTGGCCATCACAAGGAATACATGTGGTAGTATATGCTCTCCAAACTGTCTAAACTTGTTTTGAAATAAAATTTGGTTAGACTTGTTTAGTGTGTTTTGATCTAGGATTGTTTTGCATCTAGAGTTGAGGTTGTGTTTTTGTGCTTAACATGCTCTTTGAGTGCTTGCTTTGATGGTTATCTTGATTGCATTCATCTTGTGTTGTTTCTCCTTCTTGAAAACTCTTCTTCAGGGTCCTCGATAGATAGCTCGATACCTGCTCGACACCTCCTCGATACAAGCCTCTTCTATCGAGATTTATGGGTTTCTTCTCGATACCTCTCGATAGATAGCCTGATCCATCGAGCTAAATTCTTTGGAGTCTCGGTCTACTCGATAGCTTCTCGATACTTTCCTTGATCTATCGAGAACTTTTGCCGTCGATACCTCCTTGATACCTCTCGATCTATCGAGATTTTGTTCTTGATAGCAGCTCGATACCTTCTCGATCTATCGAGCTGTGTTTTTTATATATACTTTTGAGGTCTGACCTAGTTTTGCATCTTTTCAAATATCTCGATCTCTCTCACTTCTCTCTCGACCTAAAAACCTTCTTCTCACCAAAATCCATCCTCTCATCAAGTTTTCAGCCTAATTCTTGTCTAAATCACTTGGTAAGTGCCCTAAATCTCTTCTTTTTCCCTTTCTTTATGCATTTTTGTGACTTAGGTTTTAGTTTTGGGGAAAATTTTGGGGGTTTTTGTGTTTTTGTCAAAATTTTTGGGTTGAGTTTTGTTAAAATGATCTCACATGCTCATGCATTACATCCAATATTCATTATAATGATGTTTTATGCATTCTAGGATTGTGTGACTGTTTATACCTTGTGAGTGCTGTTAGGTTGGATTGGATTTCTACCTATGATGCAATTTTCTTTAGCACGTAACATGTTCATGCATTGCACGTTTCTTTTCCTTCTTTCTTGTGCCTTACCTTCTATTGTGACTCTATGTCTTTCTTTCTTCTCTCTCTCTCTCTCTCTCTCTCTCGTTTAGTCTCCTTATCATGGCACCTAAGAAGTTTGTTTTGTCTAAAAACCCAATTCGTCATGGTTCTTCTTCTTCTTCTTCTTCTTTTCCCTCTGATTTTGTTCGATTTCGTGATGAGAAGGCACAAGATAACTTCTTTGAGAACTTCTTTGACCGGGCGATTCATTCAGAACGCCAAGTCATTCTGTTTGATTTCCCAGACAAGAGATGGCAATTTTGCCCTACCCTGCTTTGACCCGCCCTGCGCCCCACCCCACCATGCAAAGGTGGTGGGGCAGGGATAGGACAATATTTTGTCCCCGCACCCCAGGGCAGGGCGGGGATAGGTTTAGTATTTTTATCCCCACTCCGTCCCCACCCCGCACTAATATTTAAAGTGAAACACAAGACGTGGGATAAAATATTCTTTATTCTAATACCTACTGCTACTACCGCTCTCTGACTCTACTCCCTTCTCTATACGTGTTTTTCAAGTTTCAAGCCTGACTCCACTCCAACGTTGCTTTTTAGGTTCATCTCATTCACTATCTTCCCTTTTGTTTTAGTGTTTCTTAAATTAGTTTTTTTCAATTTAAATTTTGGTTCTTTTTTTCTATCTAAAGTTGGAATTTTTGTTTATAGCTATTGAAGAAGCACAATTGGAAGGAAAAAATGTACTGGTCACTTAGTGCTTCTAGTAGGTTTGTTTTTTATCATATTCCAAATGTTTCAATTTATTATTTTTTTTTTTTGGCACATTGTATCATGTTTTTCAATCAAATGACTATAATATATTTGACTCTTGAAAGTTGTTGATATATTCGGCCCCACACTAGGATTTCATTATGTATATTGGGTTATATTTGTATTTTTATATCCAACTTATTTTTTTCTTTACTATGTGATAGAGTCACAGTTTTCAAAAATTATTTGATTGATAATCTTAAAGACTTTATCTTTGTTAATATGGTTAAATACTTATATCTATATCTTTCTATCCACATTATTTTTTCTTGAAATGTGTGAAAGCATCACACGGTTTAATTTACTTGAATTTTTTCATAAGTGATATAAGTTTATCTTTTACATTGTTCTACATTGTTTGTATTGGAGACTTCTGGTTTAGGTTTTGGTGTATGTATATTACTTTTTTATGATTGCTAAGTTAACAAATTATCAAAAACAATTTTTTTAGGAATGACTTCAAGTGAAAACAATGGTAGCTCAAATCCATCTATCACACCCATTGGCAGCCATCAATCTCCAATGATGGTAGATGGAGATAATACAACTTCCTGTTCAACTCCGTTGGATAGGCCAAAAGATGCCCAGGCCCTACCTAGCAATGAGATAACTGAGGAACAAGGGAGGTTGAAATCAGTTGTGTGGAATCATTTTAAGAAAAGGAAAGTTGATGGGAAAGACAAGGTTGAGTGCAACTATTGTACGGGATTGCTTGTAGGGGGGTCTAAAAATGGTACTAAACATTTGCATGACCACTTAAAAATATGTCCTGGGAAAAAGTTTAAGGACATTAGGGATATAAAACAAAAAAATTTGGTAAGGGATCAACATAACATGGACTCAGTGGTAGGTGTGAATGCTTATCATTTTGATCAAGATGAATCAAGAAAAGAACTCGCTCGCATGATCATCTTGCATAAGTATCCCCTTTCTATAGTTGATCACATTGGCTTTAGAAGATATTCACTTCTCTTCGACCATGGTTCAAGATGGTTTGTAAGGACACAATCAAGAAGGACTTATGAGCTATGATCATGAAAGGGAGAAATCAATGCATGAAATAGAAAAGAATTGGAGTAGAATTGCTATTACCACTGATATGTGGACTTCACAAAACAAAAAGCGAGGGTTTATGGTTGTAACGGCACACTTCATTGATGATTTATGGAGATTACAAAGCCGAGTTATGAGGTACATTTTTTAAAGTATATATTCATTTTTTATTTAAATTCTTTTCAAATATTGTATGAACTTATTTCACTGTTAGTTATAATAATTTAAATTTCTTATTTTAGGTTTATTTATGTGCCATCTCCACATACAAAAGAAGTGCTTTCTGATGTCCTACAAACCTTGTTGGAATAGGACATTGATAGGAAGTTATCTACTGTGACAGTGGACAATTGTAGTACTAATGATGCAATTATAAATATTATACTAGACAAGCTTCGACGTAGTACACTTGTTATGCTTGGATCAATGTTGCATATGCGTTGTGCAGCACATGTTCTTAATTTGATTGTTCAGGATGGTTTGAATGTTATTGAATCATGCATTGAGAAGGTTCGTGAGAGTGTGGGATTTTGGACTGGATCAACAAAAAGAAGGCAACGGTTTACAGATACGGCTCGACAATTACATGTTGAATGTACCAAAGAACTAGCCCTTGATTGTAAGACTCGCTGAAACTCTACCTATCTTATGCTTTTTATTGCTATAGAGTATCAAGATGTCTTTTTTCAATTGAGCCAAAAGGAGTCATCTTATAAGTGCATTCCAAAAGAGGAAGAATGAGAGATGGAAAGTAGTATATGTGAGAGATTGGCATTGTTTTACAAGGTTACAGAGCTATTCTCAGGTACCTCATATCCTACAGCTAATCTTTTTTCCTAAGGTGTGTGAAATAAAAATAGCTTTGAATTCTTGGTTCACATTCACAAGCCTAAGTGATATGATTAGGAGTACGGTATTTAAAATGTTAGAAAAATTTGACTGTTATTGGAATGTGATTCATGGTGTTATAGCTGTGGCAACCATTTTAGACCCAAGATATAAGATTGAATTGTTGGAATATTATTTTCCTCTTATTTATGGTGACGAAGCTGAAAATGAAATTCAAAGGGTTAGAGATACTTGTTATGAAATGATTCGTGACTATACTTTTAGGAGAATGAGTAGGGAAGGTACTCGTGGCACTTGTGTAAGTGAGGATCCACAAGTTGATGACTCCCTTATGGACTTTGAAAGATATCTTAGTCAGAAAAAAAGGGTGGGAATATTAAATTGGAGTTTGATATTTTGGCATGGTGGAAATCTAATGGGCCTAAATATCCTACTTTGCAACGTATTGCAGGGGATATCCTAGCCATTTCAGTGTCAACTGTTGCTTCAGAGTCAGCATTTAGCACAAGTGGTAGGCTGCTAAGTCCACATCGCAGTAAACTTCATGCAAAGACTGGGGAGGCATTAATGTGTGCTCAAAATTGGTTATAGGCTGAAATCAACGGTAATCAAATTTACTAACTAATTTATTCAATGATTTATGTTGCTGCATTCTTCACTGTATTTTTCAATTGTTTGATTGAATTTGTTTTACTTTTTTTAGGCCTTTCATCTATTGTAGATGGAATTGAAGCTAATACATTCCAAAACATCCTTGATGATCCTGATGATGAAGAAGAGGTGTCACTACATTGGGAGAAAGCGAAAATTATTCTTAAAGAACTAGTCAATTTTTATTTTGTTATAAGACAATGTTTATTTTGTTAAAGAATTAGTTAATTATCCTTGATGATTTTGTTCATGCAAAGACAATGTTTATTTTGTTATAAGATATTTTGAATTATGTTGTTACGTATTAGACTATTTAAATACTTGGTTTATTTAAATGCTTGGATTTTAAAACATTTTGTTTTGTTGTGATTTATATTATTATAGCAAAAAATTTATTTTTATATATAAAATTGTATTAGGGGCAGGGTGGGGCGGGGCCCTAAGGGGCGGGGATGGGGCAAGGTAGTTTGCCTAGCACCCTGGGGCAGGGTGGGGACGAGGAAGGGCAACAACCATGCGAGGCAAGGACGAAGATCCTATCCTCCGGCCCTGCCCTGCCCCATTGCCATCCTTATACACTCCCCTACCCGGTGCGTTTAGCTCTCCGAGATGGGCTCCTCTTTGCGAGAAACCTTCAAGGTGTCCCAACGTGTTCATACAGGAGTTCTACTCCAACACGCACGCCATCGATACCTCTGTACCTCGGTTTACTATGGTATTTCGTGGCACACGTATCATAGTTACTTCGGAACTCATTTCCGAGGTACTACATGTCCCTAGGGTGGATCGTCTGGATTACCCTAGTCATCGTCGTCTCTCTTCCATCTCTAGAGACAAGTTGGCCTCACTCTTTTGTGAGAAGGCTATGTTGTGGGGAGGTACTCTAAATTTCTCCACAAATAAGTTTGCTAAGGGTCTACAAATCTTTAATATGGTGATGATCTTTGTACTCACTCCACGGTCTCACTATAACACTATCACCGAGCCTCGTGCAAATTTCCTTCTTTCCCTCATGGAAGGTTTTTCTATAGACTTTCCATCACACATGATAGAATCTTTTATAGATTGCTATCGAGACACTGCCACACGTGATAAGCTCATCTTTTCTTCGGCTATCACACGCATCCTCACACACTTGCACGCCACCATTCCTTCTTCTCTTCTCTTCTACGTCATGGGTGCCATTAGCAAGGAGTCTATTTGAAAGAGTGCAACACAGCTTACTACGAAGCAGCCTCGTATGGAGCCTTCAGATGCAGCCCCTTCCTCTCGACCCTCTTCCTTATCTGCCCTTCTTCCTCATCTAGGGTAGTTGTCTACCTTGCTGACATCATGAAGTAGCTTCAGCACATGCGTGTTGATTTTGGTAGTTGTCTTGACCATTTATCTGATGAGATGTGTTAGATGAACACCAGAATCGGTCGCATCGCTCGTCGCCAGTCTCGCCTTGGTGGTTTTGCGCCCTCACCTTCACCTAAGCATACTGAGGAGTCCTTTTCTGGTGGAGATGATGATAATGATGATTCTTTTGACTTTGAGTATGATGATGAGATGACGACCTATCAATGATTCACCCTTTGTCACTCGTGACAAAAAAGGGGAGTAGTTTTATAGATGAGAGTAGTCTTGTTGTTAGGGGGAGAGCTAGCATAGGATATACTAGATAGGGGGAGAGTGTTTTGAGGGATGTAGTGATGTTTTGGTGTACTCTTTTCTCATTACATGTACCATGGTCTTATGACCATTTTTTTCCATACATTGTATTTTTTGATATAAATATATATATATATATATATATATATATATATATGAGATGATGTATGTTTTCTTCACGTGTTGTTTCTTTTCTATCTTTATGCACATGTTTCTTCTTGTATACAACTTGTCTATGTTTCACACTTGATGCCTTGATGAATCTTGTTTAAGTGTTTCAGATAAGATAGGTTGCAAGTCTATCATACCATGATCTCTCTTTTTGCAAAGTTTTAAAGAGTTTGTTGTAGGGTTAGACTTATGTACTTTTGTAAATTATGGGATAGGTGTGTTAGACTTCTCTTATAATTGCTGTTTGTGGTTTTGTCACGAATTGCCAAATGGGGAGATTGATAAGGTCATATTTTTTTGTAATTGGCTAATCCTTTGATAAAATGCACTTTACTTGTAATTGGGTAGATCTAAGATGAGTTTAGTACTTCAAGAAACATGTTGTTCAAGTCAAGTATTAAAAATATGAAGATTGATCCAAGAAATAAGTGAAGAAAAGTTGTTCACTAAGTCTCGATAGATAGCTCGACAGAAGCCTGCTATCGAGACTTAATGTGATGCTCGATAGATAGCTTGACAGCAACTCGATCTATCGAGAACTACAATTTCAGAATTTCCTAATCTGAAATTCGGCCTAGTCTTGTGCAATTGTTTAGGGTTTCTTTTCTCACAACCCTAGACATATATAAGGCTTATTTTAAGAGCCTTCACACATGGATATAGAGACCAAGAGACTTATTTTCTTTGTGTAAAGCTACTGCGTTTGTACGCCATAGGGTTTTGTAACCAAGTGCTTCCTGATCTTCATTGTTGATGAAGTGAAGAACTTTGTAGCCAACAACATCTGTTCAAGTTGCTAGAGTTAGTCACATACTGAGATCCGTGCAAAGGGTTAGTCACAAATTGGAGGTTTGTGCATCAAAGGAAAGAAGGCTACTACAAGATCAAGTCCAATTGGGTATTGGAGCGAAGGTTCAACTGTAGGTTGGTATTTCGAGATAGGCCAGGATAGTTGGTAAGATTCCTTATATTTGTAACCGCTTGATTGTTGATTAGTGGATTCTTAGGAGTGGTGACTTTAAAATCACCTGGTAGGGTTTTTGCTTTGCGAAGTTTTTCCCGTTTGTCAATAAATCACCATGTCAAATTTATTTTCCGCTGCATTTAATATTTTTTGTGATTTGATGGTGCCTTCAAGATTTGCATGCAATTGAACCTAATTAATCAACTTAGGTAATTAAATTAATTAACCGAGGTCAAGCTATCTTAACCCAACAGTTCCTAAGAGTCATATTTGACTTTGGTCAGATTAAGTGAATGTATTTGTTATTATTTTCATTTTCTTATGCTTAGGGGGTTGTTCCAAGCTCTATTTAAGCCTTTGGATGAATCTAATAAAACTCAGAGAGTGTATTTTCAAAGTTAAAAAAAAAAAAACCTTGTGTTTTTAAGAAGATGGATTTCTTCTAAATCAACTCTTATCCCTTGGGTGGATTCCTTTGGGTGGCGAGTCTCGGTTTCTGTATCTCTTGGGTGGTGTTAATTTGTATCCCATAGAGTGGTGAGCTAAAATAATTATGTATCCCTTATGGTTACTTTGGTGGTGAGCTTATCTATCTTTTAAATTATTGAGTGTTTTTCTTATCCCATAAAACTAGAAAATATAAAATATAAAATATATTCATCCATCCTATTTCCATTTATCATATCAGTTAAGTTTGGGTTGCCCTTTACAAATCTGGTATCAATTGGTATCAAAGCAAGTTCTTTCCTGTTGAGTCTATTGAAGTTCTCATGCTATTCCAGAATTGATTGTTCATCTTCTTTGTGAATTCTGTATTTTCTCGTGAGGCTTTTGTGTTCATGCCATATATGTTTGGAAAGATCTAACTTTCTAGTTTCTAACAAAAAAATTTCATCGTGATTTCGAGTTTTCAATAGTGAGATATTTGTAATTTACTGAGCAAACGTCAATCTATCAGAAAGTGACGAATTTGCTTATTCTTGTTCAAGATGGCTCCAAGACAGTTAAGAAGTGTACAACCTGAGCTTGTTGAGATGAGACAACTTTGTGAAGCTCTTCATCAAAGGATGGATAAAATCCTTCATCAGAGACCAGCCTCTCAAATTCAGCATTGTGGGAGAAAACATGCAATTGTTTGTAAAGAAGTTGATTCCAATGATGACCATTCAAGTTCTATTTCAGAAGCTACTATTGAGAATCCATGGCGTATGGATTGTTCCCTTTTAAACATAATTGAAGATATCAAAGAGTGCTCTAGAGAAGATGCTATAGTAAATTGGTATTCTGCACCAATCTTTGATGAGTACCATGACGAAGTTCAAGATCCAACTTATGATGAAGAATCAAAAGTTTATTTGAATGAAGACTATCAAGATGGTGATTGTGGTGCTAAAAGTTTTGACATCCAACTAGCGATGACTACTTGAGAAGTTGAGCTTTTCTATTCTATGGTTGCTATGGGAAAGGATGTGGAACCAGCAACTTATGTTCCGAATGGAGTTCAATCCTTGTTGAAAGGATTTGATGGCTTAACTCTAGAAGGGGTTTTTACTAGTTTGCCTCCACTTTGTGACATTCAACACCACATTGAGTTCATTACAGGTGTTATTCTTCCACTTTTGCCTCATTATAGAATGCCACCTTATGAACATGTTGAATTAGCAAAAGAAGTTATAGAATTGTTGAAAAGGGATTTGATTGTGGAGTCTCTTAGTCCTTGTGTTGTTTCAATCTTATTAACTTCCAAAAGGACTAAAACTTAGAGGATGCGTTTTGATGATATTAGGGCTGATTTGTTTGATGAACTGTTTTATGCTAAGGTATTTTTTAAAATCGACTTAAGCAGCAACTGTCATCATATAAGAATTAGAGATCATGGTGAATGGAAGACAACATTTAAAATCAGAGTTGACCTCTATGAATGGCTTGTTTTGCTGTTTGGGTTGTCTAATGCAACTAGTAGTTTCATGAGGATGATAACTCAAATTTTGAAATATCTTATGGGAAAGTATGTGGTGATGTATCTTGATGATGTCTTGATTGACATGGGCAGAATTCAGCACTTAAAGCATTTTCCGTGTGTTTTTCAGATGCTTCAAGGAAGTTGGTTGTTTATCAATCTTGGGATATGCTTGTTGTTGACTGATCAAGTTGTGTTTTTAGTAGATGATGTGAGTGCAGTTGGCATGCACTTGAAGGATAAAAAGGAAAAGGCTATTCTTTATTGGCTTACTCCTAAAGGACTGACTGATGTGATAAGTTTTCAAGTCTTATCTTCATTATACAGCTGCTTCATCAAAAGTTTCAATTCCATTATTACTTTGAAGATGGATGCTTGGAAGAAAAAGGAGTTCCATTGGACTAGTAGAGCCAAAAGAAGTATATAGCAGTTAAAGTTTAGACTTCTTATTAAAGCTCATTTACTAGCACTACCAGAACTTTCTGAAGCAATTCAAGTGGAGTGTGATGACTCTAGTGTGGTACTTATGCAAGAAGGGAGGCCAGGTGCTTATTTCAGTGGGAAGTTCAATGATTTGAAGTTGGACTATCAGATTTACGGGGAGCTGTTTGCTATTGTTGAAGCTTTAGGGCAACATGAGCATTATTTTATTGGAGTGGAGTTTGTCCTCTATTTTGATCATAAGGTTTTTGGGTTTCTAAAGGTGCAAAAGAAACTCAATTCAGGGCATATAAGCTGTGTTTGTTATTTCAAGAAATTTTCTTCGGTTTCACAACATAAAGATAATTTAGGGGAAAACCCAACTATTTAGGGGAACATCATTAAATATCTTATCTCTTTAAAAAAAAAAACAAAAAAAGGTTGGAAGTTTCCCAAATTACCAAAAAAATTTATAAAAAATTTAAACAACCGTGCATATAAAATCTTTAATAAAAAAACATTTCTAGTGTTGGTGCCAACTATTAAGCAATTTTCAAAGTTATTGTAAATTACAAACTCTATTGGCGTACTACTCCTACAATTACAAACTTCATTGACGGTAGATTACACTTATCTTTAAATTTAAATTTTATAACTGCCAAGCCTCATACAAATTCAATCTTTATCTTCAAATCAAATTTTAATACGATTACTAGTAAATTTTAGAGATAATGAAAATGTTGATAAAATAATGGGGTTTGACTTTTCAGACATGACTTAATTCTGGGACATATCAAAATAAAATATAGACCAAACAACTTCTTTTTTTTTCACTTTTGAGGAAGCAAACCAAACAACTTTTTTTTGAGAAGGCAAACCAAACAACTTGGAAAGGAAGAAGTATGTCTTTTTTTTTTTTTCCCCGAAATACTTTTAATTAAAAATAGCTCAACTAGTTGTTTAAAATAACAAAAGTTTCTAATAAATTGGACTCTTAGAATTAATTAGATGCATGCATCTCCAGTATTATTTTTGACATGAACCAATACAATCATGAAACATAATTAATTTCTTAAAAAACTATAATTGATTAATCAAAATTGCATGTTTTTTTTTTTTTTTTTTGTGAGAGAGTTTCAACCTATGACGTTCACTCCTAATAATAGCTCTTTATTATCAGACCAAGATACCAATCAGTTTTTGGTGTAGGCAGGGATTGAACCCCAGATCTTTTATACAACTATCAGAGACTTTACTAGTTGAGCTAACTGGAACCCACAATCATAATTGCATATGATCAGCTATAATTGCGATGATGCATATTAACTATTAAATCTTGATTTAGCTATAACTTTTAATTGAATGGATTGGTTTAAGCACACAATATATTGCTTTGATTGTTAGCACTTCTAGATTTGTCTTCCATCAAATATGTGTATATTTAACAGTTAGAATTATGATATTACCCTTATGCCTTGAAATGACTACTTTGTCATTTATGTGAGCTTAACCAAAAGTCATAGAATAGGGTGTCTCTATATAAAACTCAACAAATGATAAAAACTAAACCCCATGTGTTGTTCTAGATCAATGTACCACTTTTTTTTTTTAATAAATATCCTTTTAAAAAAAAAAAAAAAACTTAATCATATTGGCCTGGCCTAGGTCTCCCCCCCCACATTTAAACTCACATCAATGTACCACTTGAATTGTCCTTGTGACAAAATGTACATTTAACCTCACAATTACTCCCTCTAGGTGCTAAAACTATCTTAACTGGGAGAGCATCATGGAATAACTTCCATACAACCGTAATATATAATTTTCCAAGGCACTTTTTGGTTTCCACAAGAGTTTCCAAAGCTCCATTGGAACACCATATGCTCTGTTCCTAAGTTCAGTAGCTTCATTTTCTACTTTCAACAGTTGATACTTGTTAAGCCTTTTTGACTTGTGGTAATTAGTGGGTTACCAATTAGAGAAAATGGCCAAATAATCATGTCAAGGGTGTCATTAGTCTTTGAAATTGGTAAGGAAAGGATTTTGTAGGAGATATCCTTGTCAAAAAAGTCGTTTGACAAGCTCTTAATTCCAGCTGAAGCTTGTGGGATTAATCATGTTAAAAACTGTGGTGCACTATTGCACAAAGGAGCTATTGGCATCAGGCTTAGTAGGCAACCAAACATGGTGGTTAAGAGGGATTTTAAATCCATTACCAATTATCCTACACCCTTTGAATGTCATAGAATTCCTTTTATAAATTATTTTTCAATTCCAGGAATTGTAGCCTTTTGGTTGTCAAGAGAAAATGTCACCCCTAGGAAGTATTTAGCCATGAGAGCTCTAGAAACAAAGAGTTGGGACTTGGGACAAGAAGCAATAGTGCAATACGCCTAGTTGAATGTCATTGGATTCAAGTACCCCCTCAAAATTATTTAAAGAGAAATTTTTTTTTTTTGATCAACTAAAAATAAATTCTTTAATGCCTCACGCTTGTTTAAAAGGAATTCTTTAATGACTCAGTTCATTATTAAATAACCTCTTTTTTTATAACCATTATTAAATAACCTCTTTTTTTATAACCATTATTAAATAACCTAATTCAATTGGTACAACAAATTGGATAAGGGGATTTAAATTTTGACTCTTCTTTTAAAGTAAAAAAGATTATAATATATGCAAACCTTTGTCATTAGAGCATTAGTATTAGATGTGCTAAATGCTAAATTTTTAACATTTAACACACTAAACATCAAAAATAACCTTACATCAAATGTGTCAAATGCTAAAAAAGGAAAAAAAAAATTATTCAAAAATACCACCAAAATATTATTTTTTATTCTATTGACTATTTGTCTTCTCTCTCTTGCCTCTTTCTTCTCTCAGTTATCTCTCCTCTTTCTTCTCTCTCACTCTCTCTCATCATTCTCTCTCTCTCCTCATTGCAGATCACTTCTCTCTCAGCACCATTCAAATCCATTGTATTACTTCACAATCAAGATCTCAAGGTGTCTACAACACTTTTTACTGAGTCAACCCTTGTCGTGGAGATCGGGGTGGTGGACATCGAAATCAATTGTTGGAGATCGAGATTGGCTCATGGGTTTTGTAATTGTGATTGTGAATAAGTTATGGGGATGGTGGATTTTGGGTGGTAGGTTTGAGGTGATGATTGGATTTTGTTATCTTTATTTATTTATTTATTTATTTTTAATATAGTGATGAGTTTGAGAGAGAGAGATAATTTGTGAAGAGGAAGAGATAGAAGATAGCTTCAGATTAAAGAGACTGACAGAGAAAAAAATTGAGAAATGAATAAATAAAGTAATAGGATATAAAATTAGAAAATATAATGTAGAGTGTATTATCAAATGCTATATTAAAATAGAAAAATTAAAGTTCCTAAAAAAAAATAGAAAAATTAAATTCTAGTGTATTTTGAATTAGATTTTTTTTAGAACATTGTAATTTCTTCTCTCTTCCTCTTTTTTAATGCCAAATTGCTCTAGCGCTGACATTTATTAAGCTAACTGGCATTTTCTGGACTGCTCTTTAAATAAAGATTTTCATACATGAACAAGGGTGACATTTTAGAAACGTTCAGCTGTCTAATCATTATGACTCAATCAACACCCTATTATAACGGGGATCACAAGTTTGTCAAAGGAAATATACCGGAGCAGTTGACCAAAACAAGCACATTTCATCAATTTCATCATTACCAGAGTAGAATATGAAAAGTGCTACTTACGTGTTGTAATGCAATTGGAATGAATAATAAATGCTTGGACAATGTCCTCAGCACCTGAGATATATATAAATCAAACCCTATTTCCACCCCACCCTAATAATCAAATCTTACCTAATCGGCGGGAACCGAGAAGATCATGTAGTATAAAATGTCGTTGATTTACAGTGGGATATCCGTGGAAAATGAACTCAATATGGAGATTTGAGAACTAAGAAGTGTATACTCGAAGACAATTTTTTTTGTAATTAGATTTCTACTTCAAGATCTAGTGATAATGGATCAAGTATTTCGCTCCTTCATTTCATATTTATAATAAACCCTACCATAAATTTGATTATGAAAAATTATTGGGTATTCCAGATGGTAATGTGGCGTTCAATTTTCTGAAATTTCTTGCAGATCTCATTATAAATTTAATTAGTGGGATTTATCGTGAATGTGAAAAGAAGAAACACCACATCATCGTGCTTCGAGAGCATCTAATAATTATTTATTGATTAGTGAGATTCGACATGAATGTAAAAAAGGGGAGAACCACGTCACTGTATTCCGAGAATAGCTAATAAATACTCCCATATTTAAAGAGATGTACTATGTCCATAATATTTTCATAACAAATCATAAGTGATTAGTTGTTATTGGTTTTAATTTGAACTTACTATTGAAATCACTTTTTTCCTCATCAATAACAATCCATAGTAATCTGTCACATATAATTTGTTGTGAAAGTGTTGTGAAAATGTTATAAACATAACATTTCTCATATTTAAATTAGACTAGTATTAGATGGGGGAACAATAAAATTTAATAAACGTGTAAATGGTGCCTTACATGTATAGATTTTGAGTCAAGTGCAATATATGCCCGTCTCTCTTCACATCAAAGACGATTTGCTAGCAATCTAGCTAATCATATCCTGAGCTCTAATCTAGACCTAGGCTAACTATTCATATGTTGAACAATAAGTTCACATATACACAAACTTACAACTAAGGCTTGTTATAAGTTCATGTGAAATTAGTGTTAGTAGTTGACACATATGAAAGTATATTCATAAAAAGATATTCCAATAAGTTATGAAAAAGGATTGTGAATTTAAGTATCTATAAACCTATTATATTACTATGATTTATACTTAACTTTAATTGACAATTCATGTATTTATTCTATTTCACTTAAGATAGAAAGTTCATTTTAGAATTTCTATATTTCTTGAATTTAATGGTATGCAATCTGTCACGTTATTTCTGAATATACATTTAAAAATTTAAGGTCTGATCACAACCATTAAATATATTCCTTTCAAATAAAAATGATTTTTTTTCATATATTTTACTCCCATAACCTGCTTAAAAAAAATTTAAAATATCACTTGTAAGGGTGTTCATTAGCCAATGTGGTCAGCTTTGGGAGGGTTTTTGGGGCTCTTAAGAACACAAACAGTCGTCTCATCGCTGAATCAGTATTCTAGCAACGTCAATGGCAGCTTCCATTAATGCAATTGTCGATAGCACAGTCACATGAGAGAGAGAGAGAGAGAGATATTTCAAACCCATTACTCACACCACAAATCAACCACAATCAAATTCAAAACCTAAAATATAAAACTAGAATCAAACCCAAAACCACAGTCAAACCCATTACTCACACAACAAATCAACATATCTAGATGACGACTGGATTGATTTGATTGAAGAAGATTATGGGCTTCAACCGAAGAAAATCCATGCGCAATGACAAAGATTTCGATTGAAGAAGCAGAGATTTTGTTATTGTATGTGTGGGTAGGGGTGTTTGCATATATTATAAATAGCGGAATAGTGCAACAATAAAATTGTAAAATGTCCATCAACAGCCGTTTGGGCTGACGTTGGAAAGCCAGATCCTCCACCAAACACTATCCCGTTCATTGTCAGCAATGCCACATAGTAGTTCAAATGACTCAGCTCCGGCTAGGTTCTTGTTCAACCCTAATCACTTGCACACATTACAACCCATCTTCCTTTTTTCTTTCTCTCCACTTTTGGTTTTTGTTTTCATTTGTTTATTTTTAAAATAAGTTGAATATCAGCTTTTCCACACCGCATTAATTATAAGCTCCATAGAAATACATTCAAATATAGTTAAAAATTAAGAAGTATAAAAAGAAGACACAAGATGGCAAAGACAAATTGAACCTTTCATCGGTGTTACACGGTAGAGTTTAGAATTTAATTTGATTTAGAGGTTGAGTGGTTGAGAAAAAGTTCCTAAAGACTGTACAAAAGTTTTAAGGAGAAGGAGGACAAAAGCAAAGCATTAAAAAATGCATTCCAAGGTGGCAACATTGGAAGGTGGCTCTATACATTCTGTATGGAACATGGAAATTAGTGTTTTATATTTATTGAAAAAAACAACATTCTGAAAAATATTAAACCCAAAAAAACGAAAGCTGCATGTCCCAATTATTACCAATACTATTCTTTCTATCTTCTACCATTGACCTTGCTTCTGGCTTTGTAACACTTCAATTCCTTCCAAGACAAACCCAAAATTTCACAAGTAGTAAAAAGAAAGATTAAAAAAAAAAAAAAAAAAAAAAACAGAAAAATACTGGAAGAATTACACAAAACTAATAACTCAATCCATTTGTCTAGCATTTCATCAATCCACAATGAAACTTTTCAAAAAAAAAAAAAACGCAAGGGAATCCTTTCTTTTTTCTTTTTCTTTTTTTGTTTCAAATTAAAAAAGAAAAAAGAAAAGATAAGGACAAAAAATCAGATAAGAAAACTCATTCACGGAGATCCATTTTCGGATCGATCAAAGTGGAGAAGTTGACCACAACATTTGGGGCAATCTTCGACCTGTTTGGGCACCATGAAATACATGAGACAGCTCTTGCACCCAGCCACAACCAAAACATGGTCTTTATGGTCTTTCTGATCTACCCGGTAGTGCTCTCTCGAGGAATCTGGAGGAGAAGAGTACTCTGACGAAGATTCCTCACTGTCACATGAGCTCTCGTCTTCTGTGTAGAAATCACCGCTGTATTCTGGTGTTGTTCTTGGATCATCTCTTGCTTTCATACCGTTCCTCCAGTTTATATAGTAAATCTCCCCTGTCTGCAAAAATAAAACCCATTAACAGTCAGACCATACAATCCTTAAAGAACTAAACAAAACCACGACATTAATTTGTTCATGGAAGAAAAACAAAAGGTACCATCACATCACAAAAATGTACCTATTTTCCGTTTTGCACTAAAAGAAATGTATTGTGTTTATGGAAACTATTAGTCTAAAACCATATGATCTAACACAGGAAATTTTCCTTTTTTCTTCTAAGACAAACTGTACGCATCTAGGAAGACTAGTATTTGATCAAGCCCAGAAGGGTATTTTTTTTTTCTTTGATTTAAGAGAAATTTATGTTGTGATCAAACCCCAAAAGTTTCTTTCTTTATTGTTCAACAAAAGCAACTATTAGATGGTCAAACCCTATAAAAACTTTGCCATTTCTTATGTTTAAAATGATAGAAAAGAATCGCAGTAATTGAAAAAGTTTTTTCCTTTTTAGGGTTAGTTGTGTGTGATTCACATTATCTTTCCAATCCAAGCATGTGTGGGAGAAAAAGAAGCAGGAAGGGTGTTAAATGCTAAAGAAGATAATGAATACAACCAACTTTGATTCAAGAGTAAAATTAAAACCTATCCTAATATGGTTTAAGAAAAGAGGAAAAAAAAAAAAAAAAACAAAAAGGATGTGCAAGATCTGTCATGGTCTCTCGCATTTATTGAATCTGTAAGAGGAAAACGACTAGATGGGGTTTCATTTATATTGAAAGAAACAAGAAATTAATAAACGAACCTTCAAATCGAGGCATTGTTCCCAATGGTAAGGGAGAGAGATATTGGAGTTGAGCTCCAAGGCAGTATCTGAATTAGGAACATAATTATCCGGTGTCTCATCAGAGCTTGATGAAACTCCTTGTCTTCTGGCTAAACCTGAACCTGAGCCACCTCTTGTTGGTTGGTTTAGCGAACAGTTCTGAAGAGACCTCTCTAAAGAAGCAGTAATGGCCGCCATGTTTGGAGCTGTCATTACTTCTTCTTATGTGACAACAAATCAAATCCCAGAATATATGTTCTACTATGGAAAAAAAATATAAGTCTCAGAAAGGAAGAGAGAGAGAGAATGAGAGATTAGGGGAAGGGCAATAGAGTGGTGCTAAGTGAAAGGGGATTTGTTCCTTTTGGGAGATTAGTGGGTAGAAATTGAAATACATAGAAGACTCACGTTCAGTAAATGCGCGTGGTAATCATTGTGGAAATACCCTTGTGGGCCCAAGAATGTCCGCACTTGGAAACCACTGTGTGTGTCATTTTGTCTCACATCACTGTTTTAGCTCAATACACACACGCATTAGAGGCGCGTTTACTCAACACTTATATATATATTTTTAAATATTCAACACCAACTCTTTTTTTTTTTGACAGGGATTCAACACCTACTCTAATCCTTAATTGTTGAATATAAATATATATATATTTATATATATATATATATATATATATATATTACTATTATGTTGGTTTTAAAAAAATCTTGGGAGGGTTAAAAGCGACCTGGTAAAAACTCGGTTAGCAAAAAGAATGCCGGAAATTTCTTTTACAGTTTCTGGGGTCTTGAAAAAAAGGTTTTTTTTTTTGGAAGAACAAAGTCCGTAGAATAAATCAAATAAATTTTATTTAAAAATTAGTCGTTAATTGGTGCGATGCATAAGAATAGTTACTAAATGAGTTTGAAAAAAAAAATCATTATTTTTGAGTTAAGTAGTAAGCAAAAATGCATGAATTTAAAAAAAAATGATATTAAAAGAAATAGTACAAAGTTTTATTAATTAGGCAAAAGAAAGTAACATTGTTTTATTTGTTAGTTTTTTTTGGGAGGAAATAAGAGACAGAATGCTGCGTCTCTAGTTTAGTTTGTATTGTATATATAAGTATATATAAGATAGGTTGTAATATATGCCAAAAAGTGCCTATTGAAAGGTTATAACTCTTCAAATTTGATATACCAAAATGTGTTTATTGAAAGGTCGTAACCCTTCATATTGGATGTATCAAGAGGTGTTTATTGACCGAAAAAAATGCCTATTGAATGAAAATGTGCATATTGATCAAAAAATGTACATATTGAATGAAAATGTGCCTATTGACCAAAAATGTGTCTATTGAATAAAAATGTGCTTATTGACCGAAAATGTGCCCATCGAATGAAAATTTGCCTATTGACAGAAAAATGTGCTTATTAAAAAATGAAAAGGCACAACTGTTTGGTGTTTTTAAATGTATACGTGACATTAATTTATGCCACGTGGTACAATAGAGAGTGGTCAACAAAAAGTCAAACTTTTTGTTTTTATATTATACTAGTTGCTAACCCGTAGGATGCACGGGAATAGCTACTGAATGAGTTTCAAAAAAAAAAAAAAAAATCCATTAAATTAATATATATATATATATATTGAAAGAAATAACACAAAGTTTTATTAGTTAGACAGAAGAAAGCAATCTTGTTTTATTTATTAGTTTTTTGTGGGAAGAAATAAGAAACCGAATATTGCGTCACTAGTTTAATTTGTGTTGTATATATAGGTATATATAAAGTAGGTTGTAATATTATGCCAAAAGGTGCTTATTGAAATATCATAACCCTTCAAATTTGATATACCAGAATGTGTCTATTGAAAGGTCATAACCATTCACATTAGACATACCAAAATGTGCCTATTGACCGAAAAAATTCCTATTGAATGAAAATGTGTCTTTTGACTGAAAATGTGTCTATTGAATAAAAAAGTCTCTATTGACCAAAAAGGTGCCTATTGAGAAATGAAAAGGCATAACTGTTCGGTGTTTTTAAATGTATACATGTCATTAATTTATGTAGGCATGTGGCGCAATAAGGAGTGTTCAACAAAAAGTCAAACTTTTTGTCTTTATATTATACTAGTCGCTAACCCGTGTGATGCACGGGGAATAGCTACCAAATGAGTTTTAGGGGAAAAAAAAGCCATTATTGTTGAGTTGGAGTAGTAAGTAAAAATGCATTAAATTCAAAAAAAAAAAGATATTAAAAGAAATAGTATAAAGTTTTATTAGTTAGACAGAAGAAAGTAATGTTGTTTTATTTATTAGTTTTTTGTGGGAAGAAAATAAGAGACAAAATGTTGCATCTCTAGTTTAGTTTGTGTTGTATATATAGGTATATATAAAGTAGGTTGTAATATATATGCCAAAAAGTGCCTATTGAAAGGTTGTAACCCTTCAAATTTGATACACCAAAAGGTGTTTATTGAAAGGTCATAACCCTTCATATTGGATATACCAAAATGCGCCTATTGACTGAAAAAATTCCTATTGAATGAAAATGTGCCTATTGACTGAAAATGTGTCTATTGAAAAATGAAAAGGCACAACTGTTCAGTTTTTTTAAATGTATACGTGTCATTGATTTATGTAGTCACATGGCGCAATGAGGAGTGTTCAACAAAAAGTCAAACTTTTCGCTTTTATGTTATACTAGTCGCTAACCCGTGCGATGCACGGGGAATAGCTACTAAATGAGTCTCAGGAAAAAAAGAAAAAGAAAAAGAAAAGCCATTATTGTTGAGTTGGAGTAGTAAGCAAAAATGCAATAAATTTAAAAAAAAATGATATTGAAAGAAATAGTACAAAGTTTTATTAGTTAGACAGAAGAAAGTAATGTTGTTTTATTTATTAGTTTCCTGTGGGAAGAAAATAAGAGACAAAATGTTGCATCTCTAGTTTAGTTTGTGTTGTATATATAAGTATATATAAAGTAAGTTGTAATATATATACCAAAAGGTGCCTATTGAAAGGTTATAACCCTTCAAATTTGATACACCAAAAGGTGTCTATTGAAAGGTCATAACCCTTTATATTGGATATACCAAAATGTGCCTATTGAATGAAAATGTGTCTTTTGACCGAAAATGTGTCTATTGAATGAAAAAGTGCCTAATAACTAAAAATGTGCCTATTGAAAAATGAAAAGGCACAACTGTTTGGTGTTTTTAAATGTATACGTGTCATTGATTTATGTAATCACGTGGCGCAATGAGGAGTGTTTAACAAAAAGCCAAACTTTTCGCTTAGTATAACCCGTGCGATGCACGGGGAATAGCTACTAAATGAGTCTCAGGAAAAGAAAAAGCCATTATTGTTGAGTTGGAGTAGTAAGCAAAAATTACATTAAATTAAAAAAAAAAATGATCATATTGAAAGAAATAGTACAAAGTTTTATTAGTTAGGCAAAAAAAAGTAATGTTGTTTTATTTATTAGTATTTTTGTGGGAAGGAATAAGAGACATACCAAAAGTTTTTTATTGAAAGAAAGGTTATAACCCTTCATATGAGATATACTAAAAGGTGCCTATTGACCGAAAAAAGTGCCTATTGAATAAAAAATTGTCTATTAACCGAAAATGTGCTCATTGAATGAAAATGTGTCAATTGAAAAAAAAAAATTATTAAATGAAAATGTGCCTATTGAAAAATGAAAAGGCATAACTGTTTGGTATTTTTAAATGTATACGTGGTATTTATTTATGTAGTCACGTGGCGCAATGAAGAGTGGTCAACAAAGTTAAATGTTTCGGTATTATATTATTATATAAATATAGAAATATATATATATATATAAGTTTAAAAAAAAAAAGGAGTAAAAAACAAATCTATTACCTATTATGATTTAAAAGTGATATGTATAGTTTTTCTATTTTAAACTTAAGTTTATAATTATAAATTACCTTTACAATACAACCTAGGTACACTTTGATGACCTTTTTAAAGTTGTTGAGTGCTTTGGAAAAGAGAAAAGAGAAAAGTAAATAGTGAAAATAAGATTTTAACATTATTCGGTCTAATGGTTTACTTTTACAGTTTATTATTAAACTTTTTGATAGGCCAAAAACATATTGACCCCTTGTGATTAATTAGTCAAGTTTATTAATTAATCAAATTAACATGCAAAGCGCGTGGTAGCACAAATAAATCACCAATTATACTAAGTATGCAGCGAAAATTAAATTGACACGGTGATTTGTTTACGAATGGAGAAAATCAATACAGCAAAAACTCCACCGGGTGATTTTAAGGTCACCACTCTCGAAAATCCACTATTATTACAACAAGTGGTTACAAGTAAAAGAATCTCAGTACCTTATACCAACCTACAGTTGAACCTTTACCTCAATACCTAATTGGACTTGTTCTGTAATGACAATCTCTCCTTTTGATGCACGGCTCCCAATACGTGACTAATTAATTACGCGGATCCCAGTACGCGACTTCAATCACCAACTAGAGAAGGTTGTTGACTGCAAAGTTCTTCAGTTCATCCAGACGATGAAGATCAAGAAGATGATTGGTTACAAAACCCAACGGTGCACAAACACAGCAACTTCTTCTCAAGAAAGATGAACTAGGGCAAATTCTGTCTCCGGTCACAATTTGCTTGAACAAACTTTGCTCAACACTTGTGCAACTTGTGTCCACCTTTGACGGCTCTTAAAATAATCCTTTTATATGTCTAGGGTTGTGAGAAAGAAAGCCCAAACACATAATCACGGTTTGGAGTCAAAACAGAATTGAAACTCTGTTTTTCATAAACATCGACAGATGCCTATTTGTCGAGCTGCTGTCGAGCCACGGGACTGGAATAGCTCTTCAAGCTGGATAGATGGCTAACTGTCGAGCTTTAATGACAGGCACTTTCTCAGCTTGAATCTTGGACAGTTCAGCATGGCTTTAACACTTGATCTTGAAACAAGGTTTTTTGAAGTATTAAACACATCCTAGATCTACCCAAATACAAGTAAAGTGCATTTTGTCAAAGGATTAGCCAATTACATAACATAGTGACATATGTTCCTAACAAGTGAATCACATATGTCCTAATAATCTCCCCCTTTGGTAATCCGTGACAAAACCACAACATACAAATGAACATATGAGAGAAGTTATAAATCACTCAACTCATATTCACTTGTTGAATACAATAAAATCTATCCTAATACAAACTCTTGAAAAACTTTGCAAGAAGAAAGTCTATGGCAAGAAAGACTTTGACAATCTGTATTTCTGAAACACTTTAAACAAAACTCATTAAGACATCTTTGTGTGAAACAGAAATAATAGATTGCATTCAAGTAATAAGAAGCATGTGCATAAAGAGAGAAAAGAAACAACACATGTAAGGATAGGTGAAAGAAACATACATCAACATATAAAGAAAATAAGTACAATGTATGTCAATGATGGTCACAAGACCCATGTACAAGAATAAATGTATCTAAACTAGAGAAAAGAAAAAGATACAAGTAATCCACACTACATCCCTTAAATATCAATACTCCCCCTAACAAAATGGTCCTATACTAACTCTCCCCCTAAGTATGACTACTCTCATAACCAAAACTACTTCCCCTTTTTGTCATGAGTGACAAAGGGTAAGAGTGTCAAGTAGATATCTCGTCATCGCTGGGTGAGCTAGCATCTCCATCATCATCATCCTCAGAAGTAGTAGCATCATCATCATCAGCACTACTGGAGCCATCACTCTCATCGGCAGAGGCCACAGGAGTGGAAGGCACGATGCAACCGCCCATCTCAGCCTGGCGTCGAGCAATGCGGCCAACACGAGTGTTCACCTGACACAACTCATCACTGAGAGTGTCGAGGCGAGCATCTATGCGCTGAATCTGCACCATGATGTCCTCGAGTGTCACTTCGCTCGTAGAAGAGGAAGGAAAGGATATGGATGGAGCAGAAGAAGTGAGAGGAGCTGCTGTATCGGACCGCCTCTATCGAAATTGCGCCTCGCTCCGTTTAACGGTAGCGTAGTTAATGGCACACATAACGGAGAAGTGGTCGGACGAGGGAAAAGGAACAGAAAAATAGCATAAAATCCGCGTGATAGCTGAAGGGAAGATGAGCTTATCACGGGTCAACGTAGCCCTATACACATCTATAATAGAAAGAATAAAATGAGAAGGAAAATCTATAGTGAGATGCTCAAGAAGGGAAAGAAAAAATCGAGCACGAGGCTCTGTGATAGAGTTATAGTGAGAAAGAGGGTGCAAAACAAAAGTCATCACCATGTTTATGAATCTAGGACCTTTAGCAAAGGTCGAACATGGTGTAAACTGCCAATCACTCAGAAGGGCGTTCGCAGAAAGCAGAAATCATCTCGTCTTTGGACACAGTCCTCAGACGCTCACAATTGGGGTAGTCAGGATGCTTTACCGTCGAGACACGAAACACATCGGATACCAACTCCGGTGTGACAACTATGCGCGTACCTCGAACATGAGTATGAAAGAAAGGTACTGAAGAATCAAGGCCATGCATGTTGGAGTAAAACTCCTGGATCAGCACAGATGGACAGGTGACTGTGACGTCACACAGTGACTCCCAACCCCGACTGTGAATGACAATGGGTAGGTCATTGTCGGAAAATTCCAACAAAATGACTCGGCATTCCGAATGAACACCTCGTCGAGAAAAGTTCTCCGAGAAGTCCTTTCGGGCATCCTCATCACGGAACCGAACAGAAGAGGGGGTAGTATCAAAAAAAGACGATGCCCTAGAATGCAAAGGGTTCTGGGACAAAGCAGACTTACATTTTAGTGCCATTGACGCACTAACGTAAACTAGAGAGTGAGGGGGAAGAAAGAAACACTTAGAAAAGTCCCAAACAGTTCAAATATATAGAAATATATTGAATGTAAGGTACGTATGCATGAAAATGCATGAGCATGTGACGTGCAACAGTAATATCATGAAATCTCTTGAGGAAGAACTTGACGTGCAACAGTAAGATCAAATCTTTGATTTTGAAAAACCCCAAATTTTGTAGTCAACCCAAAAACTTAGGTTAAAAAAATCATGAAATGCATGAAAATGAGAGATTTAGATACTTAACAAGTGAAGAAGAACTTGATTAAGGCCGAAATTCTCTTGAGGAAGAGGTTAGAAGTGAGTGAGAGAGGTTTGGGAGATGAACAGCCACAGACAGATCAAGAGAGATCGAGGAAATGAAGTCCGGATCGGGTTTGAACCTATATATAGAACCTCAATAAATCTCGACAAATAGAGGTGTCGAGAGGTATCGAGATAGGTGTCGAGATATAAAAGCTTCGACAGATGCAGCAATCGAGAAGTGTCCAGGTGTCCACAGCAAAGCAGGCTCGATGGATCGAGGAGGTATCGAGAGGACAGGAGATTTCTCGATCGATCCACCTAGCTATCGAGAGGTATCGAGATTGTGATAAAAATCAACTGAAGAGCTCGATAGATAAGCCAGGTGTCGAGAGGTGTCGAGGAGGTGTCGAGATTGCTTAAAAACAGTTTTTCAAGAAGGGAAAAACACAGATATGAATGCAATCAAGCATGCAACGCAACCAAGGATCCAAACAGCATTTTGAACTCTCAAAATCATCTCTCAATCAAAAAATTTAAGCACATAGATCCAAAACACACACACTAAATAAGTCTAACCAATTTTATATTACAAAAACAAGTTAAGACAGTGTAGTGAGCATACATTAACACATGTATTCCTTGTGATGGCTAAATCACATTGTACCTGCACATGTATCAAAAGTAGCAAAGAATATTGCGTGTTGTGTGTGAAAACATCGCAAGATTGCATAAGCGTCTACATGTTATGACGATTTGAGATATGAGAAAATCACTTTACTCACACACAATCATAACTGTTTGATGGAGACTATCACCTTTGAGGTACATCCTATAACTCCCACATCTCCTAGAATACACGCTTGCAATTATATATAAAGCATTTTATTCTTTTTGCTTTTATTTTCCTTTGCAAAATTTTCTTTTAAGCATATCATGCATGGGCATATAAGAGATAGAAAAGAAATACCCAATGATGTTAAGCATTTGACATTCCAATTTTACTACGCCGAAGCATACAAATGTCATTGACATTGCACTTTTGCTATGCCGAAGCATACAGATGTCAATTCATGATTGGCGGGAAATAGTGGTGAGATGGTTATTTATGCCTTTCTCTTAGGATTTTCTAGTCATTCCCGTCAAAAAGAGTGATACGAGTGTTAAGTACAAGAGATTTCTTAATCTTACTCATCACAAACACGAGTCACAAATCTCACTTGCTTAGTTGTGCATAGAGATGCTCATCTAAGTTACAAATGATACAAAGTTTAGAAGACTTTGTTTCAATGGCCATCCAAGGTACACAAGTACCAATGTACACAAAACACACACTGTTTTCGTATTTTTCTGATTTTTCAAATTTATTTTTATTTTTATATCAAAAACAAAATAAACAAAAATGAAAAACAAACAAAAACATGTTAAACAAAACAAAGTATAAAAATAGACTAACTCAAAATAGTAAAGCAAAAGACATAAGTAATGCAAACAAAAACAAGAAGGGAGAGAGAGAAACAATGATAGAATCACTTAGAGCTTTTTTCCTTCCACACCTTGGAAGAACCTTTCCTTTGAGTAAACCCTTGAACCGGTGGTGAGGGGGAAGAATTGAAACCATTCAAGTTCGAAAGGAACATAAGGGCTTTGAGAAGATCTCCAAGAGGAGCAAGAGAGGATGGAAACTGATTTTGGTTTCCCGATGCGATCATGCCGTTGCTCTATTGAGTGGCTAACCATTTATAGCAATTAGGTCGAGTATGACCGGCTACTCCACAGTGATGACAGAAATGTTGCTTCTTCTGTTTAGGCTTTTGAGAGTTAGCCTTCTTAGCCCTATGTTTTTATTCTCATTCTTAGCAAGTTTAGGGGGTGCTCCTAAGATAGATTTACCATTATCTAAGTTCTCACTAGCTAATTTAGTTTTGATATTAGTGTTCTCAATTTCAACATTATTAGCAGGAGAAACAAAAACAGTAGAACTAGTAGAAGTAATATTAGGAGAAGAGAAATCATACCCTAAACCTGTTCAATCAGAAGCAGATTTCTAAAGACTGAGCATCTCATCAAGTTTTGCACTTGAAGTCCTCTCCAATTGAGCTTTGACTTGAAACAGCTCCGCTTCAAGTTTCTTGGTCTTCTCAGCCAAGAAGTTATTCTCAAACCGTAGTGCTCCAATAGTCTGATTGGTTTCATCAAATTTTGTGGAAAGCTCTTCACGATCAAGTTCCACATCACTGAGCTTCTTGGTGGCCAGCCTATAAAGTTTCTCATGCTTCTCAGAAAGCTTGTACAGTTTCTCATAGGCTGTATGGATATCATCTTGATCATCCATCTTCTCAAATTTGGACTCCATCAATTCCTTTTCTTCATCCACATCTTCAACAATCCCCTCAGTAGGATTGACAGTGGCAGTGAAGACATTCAGGATTCCGTCATCCTCATTGTCGGAATCATCCTCAGGCTCGGTGTCACTCAAGGTAGCAGCAAGTGCCTTGCTCTTCCCAATGGTCTTGAGATATGTGGGTCACTCTTGTTTCGTGTGAACGAAACCTTAACACCCAAAGCACTTTGGTCCTGCGGGAATAGTGTATTGACCACCATCCCTAGCATCCTTCTTGCCTTTGTCTTGGCTCTTGAACTGAGAAGAACTGGATTGCCTACGGTCCTTATCGAATCCCTTCCCATTGGCATTCTTCATAAACTTCTTGAATTGCCTTGTAATATAGGACTTCATCTTAGAATCTTCATCCTTAGAAGACTCATTAGTATCACTGCTCTTGGTCTTCAATGCCATGTTCTTGCTTTTACTCGATTTCCCGATTCTTGTTAAACCCAACTCATAGCTCTGCAAATTTCTAACCAACTTTGTCAAAGGAATTTTGTCAATATCCTTTGATTCCTCAATTGCGGTGATCTTGGCATGGAATCTCTCGGGTAGAGATCTGAGCACCTTTCTCACAATCTTGGGTTCAAGAATGGTTTCCCCAAGATTGAAGGCTGAGTTCACTATGTCCTTGAGCTTGGCATAGAACTCATCAAACGACTCATCTTCCTCCATCTTGATCTCTTCGAAGCTTGTAGGGAGCCTCTGAAGTTTTGAATCCTTGACAGCCTTAGTTCCTTCATAGGTTGTCTGGAGGATGGTCCATACTTCATTCGCAATTTCAGTGGAGGATATCTTCTTGAACTCCTCATTAGTGACCGCACTGAATAAGGCATTCAATGCCCTGCTGTTGAAGTTTGCCGCCTTGATCTTAGCATCATCCCAATTGGCCGATGCTTTTGTAGGCTTGGTCCAGCCTATCTCCAAAGCTTGCCACACTTTCTCATCTAAAGATTGCAAGAAAGCTCTCATGCGTACTTTCCAATATGCATAGTTAGTGCCATCAAATAAAGGAGGTATAATAAGAGACTGTCCTCTATCCATGACAAACAGGGATCAATGGATCACACAACAAAGATTAACCCTAATCAGAGTGTGCCCGCTCTAATACCATTTGATAGGCCAAAAATGTATTGACCCCTTATGATTAATTAATTGATTAATTAGCCAAGTTTATTAATTAATCAAATTAATATGCAAAGCGCGTGGTAGACAAACAAATCACCAATTATACTGAGTATGCAACGGAAATTAAATTGACACAGTGATTTGTTTACGAATGGGAAAAACCAACACGGCAAAAACCCCACCGGGTGATTTTAAGGTCACCACTCCCGAGAATCCACTATTATCACAACAAGCGATTACAAGTAAAGGAATCCCAGTACCTTATACCAACCTACAGTTGAACCCTTACCCCAATACCCAATTGGACTTGTTCTGTAGTGACAATCTCTCCTTTTGATGCACGGCTCCTAGTACGTAACTAACCAATTGCGCGGATCCCAGTACGTGACTTCAATCACCAACTAGAGAAGGTTGTTGGCTGCAAAGTTCTTCAGTTCATCTAGATGATGAAGATAAAAAAGATGCTTGGTTACAAAACCCAACAATGCATAAACACAACAACTTCTTCACAAGAAAGATGAATTAGAGCAAATTCTGTCTCTGGTCACAATTTGCTTGAACAAACTTTGCTCAACACTTGTGCAACTTGTGTCCATCTTTGACGGCCCTTAAAATAATCATTTTATATGTCTAGGGTTGTGAGAAAAGAAAGCCCAAACACATAATCATGGATTGGAGTCAAAACTGTTTTGAAACTCTGTTTTTCATAAATCTCGACAGATGCCTATTTGTCGAGCTGTTGTTGAGCCACGGGGCTGGAACAGCTCTTCAAGCTCGATAGATGGCTAGTTGTCGAGCTTTAATGACATGCACTTTCTCAGCTTGAATCTTGGATAGTTCAACATGGCTTTAACATTTGATCTTGAAACAAGGTTTCTTGAAGTATTAAACACATCCTAAATCTACCCAAATACAAGTAAAGTGCGTTTTGTTATAGGATTAGCCAATTACATAATATAGTGACATATGTTCCTAACAATTGAATCACATATGTCCTAACACTTTTGTTTACAATGAACCCAATATAAGGCATATATACTAAAGAGCCTAGACTAATTTTAGGTTAATACTTGACTAAACCAATGGTTAGTTTGCTTGTTCTACAAGTCCATGTGTCTATAATAGATTTGAGCCTTTTGGGCTATGATATTTCTAACACCCCCGTCAAACTTAAGGTCGAACCTTGAGTTTGAAATGTCTTGAATGTATAATGTAATCAATTTGAAAATGTGTAAGGCATGTCGAGGTAGAAAATTGTCACAGTTGACGATGTTGATTGACATCTTTTTTTGAAAAGTATGTCGAAGAATAGAAGCATTGTGTGTGTCTAGTATTGCTAAAAACACAAGCAATATATGGTTCGCAGGAAGTTTAGGAGTGATCATGCTCACAAGGTGATGTGAGATGCTTATGTAATGGGCTTAAATGGGTGTGCATGAGGCTATTAAGGCAGCTAATATGGCACCTATGCTAACGTGGCACTAATGATGGGACTAACGTAAGTTACATAATTGACATGGCAAAACTTTTGTATTGCTAACATGGCAATGATGACAGGGTTGTTATGGTGAGTAGGATCTTGTGTCGACGCTTTCAAACTTGAAATTTTCTCTTAAGTGAGATGTCCTTGCTTTGATTGAATTTTATTATGTCATACTCCTAAATGGGTATTGGATTTACCAATTGTGAGGGAGGAGAAGACAAAGTTGTAGAGCACGACATTGTGGCTTGTGCTTGGATTCCAAATTTTTTTTCTTAATTTTATTATTATTTAGTGAATGGATGAGTGGTTCACACTTCACAATGGCTTGGAAAAAAAATACTCAAAAAAACAAAGTTTACAGATTTCGGTGTGTCATTACCATGGCTGAGAACGAATTTGGCTCTAATATCATGTTAAAGTTGTTGAGTGATTGAGAAAATGAAAGAGATAAGGTAGAAAAGTGCATAGTGGAAGCAAAGTTATAACATGTTTGGTCTACAACCTACATCCAAAGTAGGAAATCCTTAATAGCTACATCTTGACTATGAAACTTTTGTTTACAATGAATCAATTTAGAGTTTATATATTAGAGTGAGCTAACCCTAGACCAACCTAACAATTAGTACTTTGCTTGTTCTACAAGTACATGTGCTTACAATAGGTTTAAGCATTTTACGCCATGATATCTCTTTTTTTTTTTTTTTTTTTTGTTGGTAAAAGAGGATTTCATTGCAAAGCTAAGACAAAAACAAAGTCTCAGGGCAAACCCTAGTTAAGTGAAAACCGTTCAACTCAAAATTAAAGATACCAAAAATGTCCACAGGCGGACAAACAAAAAGCTCAAAACAACTATCTTGGACAGCTCCCAACCTAGCGAGTTTATTAGCGCTTCTATTTGCTTCACGGTAACAGTGCTTAAGCAGAATTTGGAGAATAAGGGTAGCCAAAAACTTGCAATCATCCACCAAAGGAGAAAGCAAGTTGTTAGTGCAGATAGGAGAGGACAAGATATCCACGACAGATTTAGCATCTATTTCTACTTCAACAGCATTAAAGTTTTTATCAACACATAAAGATAAGCCATCTCGAAGGGCCCTAAGCTCAGCTTGAAAAATGGTTGTTATACCGATGTTTCTAGCAAAACACACAAATCCAATCACCATTCTCGTCCCAACTAAACCCCCACATCCTGCTAGGCTGGGATTGCCCAATGATGATCCATCAGTGTTCAGCTTTACCCATCCTCGAGCTGGCCTTTCCCATCTAATTTGCTTGACTACCCGGGTTATTGCTTCCTTTGGAGAATAGGCACAAAAGTAGAATTCCCTTGCTCTCTAGATTATGGCATTAGCTAAATTTGGGTTGGAGTTTTTGTTTTCAACACAACCAAATTTTTGTTGTTCCAAATCATCCAAACAGCAAATGGAAACATCACCCTCTAAGGGATAGAACCTTAGGCTGAACCTTTATCTTTGGTACAGTTTACTGCTAGCCAGGTATGAAGATTTAATGAGAAAAATTGCTCGCTGCTGCTTTGGATTCCCAATGCATTCCATATGGGAACAATGACAAGGCAATCTCTAAGAGTGTGAACAATAGATTCTATATTCCCATGGCAAAGAGGGCAGGTTTTCTCCATTGCCATTCCCCTTGCAACTAGGCACTCTTTAACACCAAAACTACTATGACAACACTTCCATAAAAATATTTGGATTCTTGAGAGTGTTTTGAGTGCCCAAACCCAGTTACCATGAAAAGGTTAGGGAGGACCGAGGTCAGTAGCTAGCCTATATGCACTTTTAAGGTCAAAATCCCATGTTTAGCACCTGTCCAGACCAGCTTGTCATAATTGCTTACTGCCATAGCAAAAGGGGTTGCCTATAGTTCCTTTTTGCAATTTTGGGGGAGCTCAAAGGGAATCATAGACCAGACCCATCCATTCATTGAGACCATATCTGAAATTCTTCTTTCCTCACTAGCTAGGGGCAAGGGGCCTTGGATAATCTGCCTCAACGGCCCCTAATTTGACCACTTGTCATACCAAAAACTCAGTTGGTTGTTTCTCCCAAGCAGCCACCTTGTACCTTATTGAAAAATATTTTTCCTTTCTTCATCCCAACCCATATTTGAGAGCAAGGCAGCTTGTCACGGTTTCTTGACCTTATTCTTTGCTGGGAGCAATATTTGTTCTTTAAAACTTTAGCCCAAGGACCTTCCTCTGTATAGAACCTCCAATTCAACTTGGCTAACAATGCCAAGTTTCTGCCTTTGGCCGACTGTATGCTCAGTCCACCTTCTACCTTTGGTTTAGTGATCTTGTCCCAGCCTACCCAATGCATCCATCTAGCATGTTTAGATGTGCCCCAAAGAAAATTTTTGTTAACTCGATCTAAGCCCTTAAGGATCTTATTAGGAAGATAAGCGCACTGCATAACGTACGCCGGAATGGTGGATGAAGAGGCTTGAACCAGAATCGCTCTTCCAGCCATAGAGAGCAGATTTGCTTTCCAACTCGCCAGTTTTTGCTTCACCCTATCTAGGATAAAATTAAAGTCTTGACTTCTTGAGCCCGGGCTTTTGATTGGAATTCCTAGATATTTGCCTAAGGTAGGTGTAGACTGGAAGCTGAGAATGTCACTGAGTGATTCTCTTGTATCTCTATCCACATTAGGGGAGAAGTAAACCCTCGATTTAGTCTCACTAACTGTTTGGCTAGAAATACTGCAAAAGTGGTCTAACAAATCTCGAATGGTTAAGCAGTTGGTATGATTTGTTTTGGCAAACAATACAAGGTTGTCTGCGAAGAACAGATGAGAGCAAGCGGGTCCTCCCCGTGATGCCTTCATTGGAGTCCAGCATCTGGCTTCATATTTTCTTCGATAAGTTGCCCAAGATAATCTATACAAAGGATAAAGAGATGGGAGACAGGGGGTCCCTTTGTCTGATTCCCTTGGTTGGGCAGAAATCGTCGAGGCAACCCCCATTAAAAAGAATAGAAGTGGTGACCGTGGACACACAGCTCATGTTAATCTCAATCAGAGCTTTAGGAAAACTAGCTCTTGTAAGCATGTCCCTGATGAAGCTCCTTTCTAGCTTGTCATAGGCTTTCTCAAGATCAATTTTAATTGCCATGTAGCCAACCCTTCCTTTCTTCCTACTGATAGTATAAATTAACTCTTGCATAATGACAACATTATCTGTCCCCCTTCTACTTGGCACAAAGGCAGTTTGAAGAGGAGACACTAGCTTACTCAGCAAAAGGCCTTAGTTTGGCCACTATGATTTTTGTGACCACTTTGTCAAACGTGTTACATAGGCTTATAGGCCTATCATTCCCAATAGTTTCAGGCCCCTGCATTTTTGGGATGAGAGCAATGTAAGTCTTGTTAAAATAATCAGGAATCTTCTTTTCTATAAACACCCTTTTAACTTCACTTTGATTGAATCCCCAACCACTAGCTAGAAGCGCTAAAAGAAACCTGCATGAAACCCATCCGGCCCCGGAGCTTTTGTTGCTTTTAGGGACCAAAGAGTTGCTTTAATTTCCTCATCAGATACTTTACCATCCAGACTACCACTCTCCTCCTTAGTTTGCATTGCCTACTACCTAGTAGAGAGCTCAGAATTCTAGGAGGCTTGACTATGAGAAGTGGTGTATAACTCCATGAAGCTCTTCCTAATGTAATTCATAACTTCCCTTTCATCATACAGCCAATCACCAACGCTGTTCTTCATTGCCGATATCTGATTTCTTTTCCTTCTCACAGTAGTCGATAGATGGTAGAAAGAGGTATTCCTGTCACCAAAAACCATCCAATTTATTCTAAATTTTAATGCCCAAAGCTCCTCTTCTTAAGTAAGGACCAGATCCAATTCCCATTGGAGCCTTTTTTCCAGATCAACTAGAAAAGCCAAGGGTGAAGATACGAGAGACTGCTGGATCCCATTCAGCCTAGCCATTATATTCCTCTTCGTTCTAAAGATATTTCCAAAATGAGATTTGTTCCAATGATCGGCTTTTTTGGAGAAGTTTTCAATGGTCGTTGATAAGGGAGCAGAATTCTTCCAGGCATTGGAGACCACCGTAGGAAAAGATGGATCAAAAACCTAGAAACTCTGAAATTTAAAGAGCCTTTTCAGAAAGATAGCAGGACTAGCCTGGGTTTCCATGAGTACAAGACAATGGTCCGAATGACACCAGGTGAGGTGTGTGACCTTGGCTTCAGGAAACAAGCTATACCACCCTAGATTTGCAAAAAATTGATCAATCCTCTCTTGGATGAGATCATCAATATCTCTGCCATTCGTCCAAGTGAATCTCGGACCCGTGAAGCCTAGATCAATCATATTACACCTGTCCAAACATTCCTTAAAAGCAAAGACCTATTAACACTGACATTTTGTCCACCTAACTTGTCATCACTAGTAAGGGGTTCATTAAAGTCCCAAGCAATAACACAAGGGAGATTATGAGAGTTTACAACACTAATCAAGTTATTCCATAAAATAGCCTGTTTGGCTACCCTAGGACTAGCATACACAGCAGAAAATATCCAAGAAAAGTCAGAGTTACGAACCTTAATAGAAATATGAATTTCCTGCTTTATGTATGCAAGCTGGGAGACCTCTACTTTGTCCGAATTCCACAGCACCCATAATCCTCTAGCATAGCCGATTGTGTCTGTATGGATAGCACCATCATAAGGTAGCCTGTACGTGATTTCTTTTGCTCTTTAACCTCCAAGCCGCATCTCCATCACTACAAAAATGGCTGGACCATGCACTCGAGTTAGCTCCCGAACATGGTTATGGAAATTGGGCTTCAGAACGCCCATATTGTTCCACACTATAATATTCATGATGAGATGATGTTGAGGGGGGGGGGGGGGGGGGAAGGGTGGGACAATCCTCAATTTGAGGTCGAGACTTTGCTTCCTCCCTCAAATTCCATTCGATTCGCCCTAGCATCTCCTTCGTCTGTCCTTTTCCTATCATCAAGGTCAGACAATGCTCTAGAATCCCCATCTCCATCTGCTGCGAAATAGTGTGAAGACTGAACTCTAAAGTTGGGTGGAATATCTGAAGGAGCTTCGTAGTGTTTTTGCTGCTTACGAAGCTAGTTGATATCGACATGTTCTCCAACATTCTTTTCTTTGACAAGTTCTCCAACGGGTTCAATTCACACAGAAAGGGAACTGGGAATATTTGTAGGTTTGTCTCCTAGACCGTCTGGCAATCCTCCTCTGGCAGTAGAACATTTGCAAGGAACATCCACCACAGATTCGGTACCTCCCTCCAAAGTGTGTAAACGGAAGGCACCCCTCCCTTGCACTTGACTCTGTTAGCAAAAAAATTAATTTCCATGCTTTCCTCAGTTTGGTGTTGAACTAACCCATCATATGGGTTGGGTTTGCTCGAATCTTGACAATAACTATCTTTGGAATCTCCACAATGGTACCTTCTAGATTTATGGCCTATCTCATCCCCTGATGAAGCTCCGAATCATAATTGAGGCTCATGATTTGGCTTAGTAGCATGGTTCAGGGAGAAGACAGCTTTGTGAGGTTCTTGGTTTGAGGGTAGTGGCTGAGCTTAAGGTTCTTTTGGCACACTGCTGTTTAAGTTCAAAGATACCCTAGAACGAGCTATTACCTTTTTGCCCTTCACTGATCCACCAGAACTGGGCTTGGGCGAAGAACCCTCACTATATGGTTTAAAGCTTTGGCCCAAATTCACTAGCCCATTAAATGCCTTTCCAATAGGTATCGGTCCGGCTTTATTTTTTCCCTCTCTTCTCTGGCCCAACCCGACTCCCGTGTCTCTATTCTTTGTATTTGGTTTGGGCCATGCTCCACTCAAGGATTTTGTCCTATCTTCATTGTACGGCGATGAGCTTGCATGAACACTGCCCCTTTTTGGACTTTTGCTCCCATTCTTCCTCTTGCTAATCACTAGCCATGGTTCGTAGTTGTCCTCATCGCTTGTGCCAGTTGTTGCTTGTTGCAACGTGCCCTCTCCAACTATTATCTCATGCAACGTGTCTGCTCCAGCCGCGTGAGAGTGGGCCCCTGGGTCATGCTCTATGCATGTTGTCCTTTCCCTTCTACTCTACATGCCATTTTTTCGGTGACCAATCCAACCACATGAAAAGCACAATTTATGAATACCTTCATAGCTGATGGGTTGTTCCATTCCTCCAATAATTACCAATGTAGTCAACAGCTTCTCAACATCGACTTGAACAAATAACCTTGCATATCTTCCCCTTGACTTAGTGGCAGTATGACTGTCAATTCTCAAAACATTCCCTATAGCTTTCCCAATTTGCTTAAGCACCTCCATTTCATAGTATTTGATTGGTAGCTCTGTCAGTCTAATCCATATCGCGATGGATGACACATTCGCTAGTGACGGTTTAAAGTTAGGCTCCCATGGCCTTATAGATAGGAAGTGCTCCCCTATGAACCAAGGGCCTTTCTCTACTACTACTGAGAAGTCTTCTTTCAACCCAAACCGAACAAGAAAGAAGTCTTTCCCCAGGTCAATGATATCCATTCTCCTTGTGGGTTTCCATAAGGTGACCAACCTCACTTGCAAGAAGTGATAACCCACTTTCCTGCCATACACCATTACAATCAGAGAGTTTAGCTAAGGAGCTCTGACACGTTGCTTGACTGCTGGGGTTTATGCCCTAAAATCCAATTTATTGGAATGTCATAAATAATTAATTTGTTTAATTATATGAGACTATTTATAAATGAACTAATGGGACATTATCATAGTACTTGAGATGCATTGTATGTGATTTATGTGATTTAGTCACAGAAGATATAAATCACAAGTTCGTTGTAAACTCAAAATATAGTTCGTAGTCGGTGATGAAATTGGGCGTTTCATCTGCGAAGACTATAACACATAAACTAAGATGGTTTGTCTTGATCATGGAAGTGGAGACTTCTAGTTGATGTGTTGATGTGTTTTAAGTGTTAAGACATATTGAACTGGACTGCTGTGAGATTAATTATTCAATCAACAACTGTCACCTGAATAATTAATCTCACGACTTCTAATTTCATAGATTCTCAATCCTGAGAGGATAGTGAACTCAATCATGAAATGTAGGTTACTTTGATATATCAGGAGTGCGATCTAATATTCACGGTCAAAACCTCAGTATGTTAAGTAACCACACATAGTGTTAAGGGAACACATATTCTCAAGATGGAATCCATAATCTCTTTTTATAGAGACACGAAGTATCCCCATGAGATAAGTTTAAAGGGAACTAGTTATTCAGGGCGCCCACTTTAGTAAGGAGTTACTAAAGTTTATATTTATTGAAATTGGATTTCAATAAATGTGAATAACTAAAAGATTAAACTGTGTACTCAAGGATAAAATAGTTGTTTACAAAGTGACAGTTCATTATGACTTTGTTACTATAGATATTTCATAGAGGGGTCAAATGATATCATTAGAGTCTTGGGATATAATTTATTAATAAGGCCTAGAGTGCAATTATATTTATATAGTGGTAATAAGTATAATTAATGGTAACTTTGAACTTGTCAAGAGTTGACAGATAAGCCCAAGGCCTATTGGAGCTAGAGTCTTATTTGTTCCCTTTGGTCCCATCTCAAGCCACAAATTAAAGCCCAATTGGGCAGGCCCAAAAGGCAAACCCAATTAGATAATCAGTTATATTTATAAGGAGAGAAACATATAGTTTTTTTAAGATGAATGGAAATGGTGTGTATGTGAGTGTAAGCCACTCTCTTATTCTCCCTTGAACACATACGTGTAAACTGATTGAGAGACAAAACTTCTTGGGCACCATGTGGAATTGGGATGTTGATTAGAGGTATTCTCAAGTCTTGTTTTGAATTTCACTGCATCAAGGTATGCCTTCTATTCTTTGTTTTAGAATTCAATGTTACATGTTATCTCTCATGAATGAAGTAGATCCGTGTTTGTTGCTTCTGCTGTGTGTTTTGTATGAGATGCAAAACCAAATTTTCCAACATTGACTTCTTTAGATAGGGTCATCGCAGCAACACCTTCCCTCAGTTTAGCCACATTGTCATCTGAGTCTTCATCTTCCTCCATTCGACCATTCAGCTCAAAAGCCTGATTATAGGCCCCTAGGATTCCCCCTAAGAGCTTTTCCTTAAAGGACAGACCATTGCTGCCATTACTGCCAGCTCTTACCTGCGAGGATGGCCCCTCCCCATTGTTGAGATTGAAATCCGCATGATGGATGTCTTTAACTTTCTTATTGCTTCGGGCTAGTTCGATGTCTTCTTCTCTAGAGAGAAAACATGACTTGGAAAGGCTCTCCATCTTTTTTGTTTACTAGCCATTTATTTCCGTCCTTCTAGTTGAGTATCAGATTAGAGGTCTTTACGCCATGACATCTCTACAAACTCAATTTGTTATTGTTTACAACACCCCCCCCCCCCCCCCTCTTTTTTTCTTCTAAATCATTCCTCTAAATATGAAGAAAAAAAAAAAAAAAAAAAAACTAGTTAAGATAAATCAATGCTTGTCTTTAAGCAAATTTTGTGAATTTTCTTCCCTAATCTAGTGCCGTTGAATTGCTACAAACACGTATAACCTTTTTTTTTTGGGAATTATTCAATAATTAAGGGAAGGAAGACTTGAACCTAAGACGTCTCATTTAGAAATTCTAAGATATGCAAAACATGTATAACTGTAGAAAACATAAAATCATTAACATCCCAGTTATCAAATAAGGCTTACTTAAATAACCACAAAGCCTCTGCATCCTCATTCAATTGAGCACACCCAATTGATTAACAAAAAAAAGCCCACTCATTAAAGAGGAATAAGAAATTGTTGCGACCTTTAACGAGGGTGTTCTTTAAAAATGAAAGATGTTATAGTAATTTACAAAAATATGAAGAGTGATAAAGAACTGGATGTGAAAGTGTTTGTGTTATTTTTTGTACAGTACTTTCTATTTTGTGTTTTTATTTTTATTTTTTATTATAAAGTATTTATTTATATGTTTTAAAAGACGGGATGTAGAGGCATCATTTTCTTGGCGTTAGTTCGACCCAGGCATGAGAAATTTCAATTCTGGCCCAACGAGGCCATGGGAACCTTCCAAGAATTAGGTACTTTTTTAGAAAAAGTAATTTTAAATTTTATTATATTGAAAGTCAAGACAAGTAGCAGTACATTTGGAATTCCAGACCCCAGAGAGCCAAAATTCTGAATCTGAAAATTGTCAATTTGTCATGATTAATCTTGATTGACCAGATAGATACATATAGCCCAATTTTGGCATTATGGGTAAGTATAACAAGATTCATAGGATAATGTCATTATGAATCTTAGAAATTTTGTGTAATACGATTGGAGAATTTGACAAGGTTACAACGCAAATGGGTAAGAAAAACAAGATTCAAAGGATAGTGTTTGGGAAAAAGGTAAAATTTTTACTTTTTGTCTAAGTTTAGTGTTTATTTTTTAATTCTAACTTTTTTTTATTATATAAATAAGTTAATTTTTAGTTTCTTGTCATATTTTTAACATAAAATTACTAAAAATTATATCTTTTAATAAATACTAGAAATAAATAAGTTATTGAAAATTACGGAGTCATAAATCTAGCAACTTTAGAGACAATTTCTTTTTTGCATTTTATTTTGTGACACCAATTTTATCTACAGATTTTGATGAATTCTATACTTGGACATTGTGGTGTCACATATTGAAATACAATATATTGTCTTATAAAAAGGATGATGAAGTTTTTGTCTTATATAATATGATTTAGAAATAAAATATTTTTATAAGTTCCAATTAGTAAAATACTTTTTGTCGTTGGAAGAAAGATTTGAGATTCAAACCTTATCTACACTAAAATCTAATTAATGTTTTAATTTGATCTTAAAATGTGTGGTATGTGTTTGGTGAAAAACACAGGAGTATGTGTATTCCACACCTCACCTTGAGGTTTGAAAATGACAAGAAAAGTTTAAACTAATGGATGATTTTCTTATTAATTACTAGGAAATGAAGGAGTGGTTGGATTGAAGTGGAGGGAGGGAGGGAGGGAGGGGAGAGTACAATTGGACAAGAAGAAAGGGACGAGTAGTGACAGACCGAATGTATTGGGGGAGCCGCCGTGGGCTAGAAAGAAAGAGAGATAAAGAAAGAAAGAAAGAAAGAGAGAATAATGCTATACTGTATGCTTCGTATTGTAACTTCACGAGATGGCTGGGACTGTTGGGAATTACTTAGGCCCAATACCAAACGGATTTTTCTGATTGTGGAATCTAATTCTGAACTCTGCAAGGTTCTCTGTCAGTATGGTCCTCTTCTCGCTCTCCCTCCCTCCCTGTGCTAATATTCCTTCTGATCCCAGCAGGGTTCTTAGGATGTTTCATTGTTTTTTTTTATTGGTACATAATTTCAGGAATGGGTCACGGATCATAACAAATTCAAAATTAATATTCCCATTCAAGTTTAGCATTTACTACTATTCCTTTTTTTTTTTTTTTTGGTTAAAACATTTACTACTATTTAGTTTCAATAAAGTGGGGGCTTTGACTTTAAAAATGCAGTTAATCTTATGCACCACTTCTCACCTGCACGTCTAAAAAACCAAGCTAGGAGAAAAGAAAAAAAGAAAAAAGGTTCACCATATGATAAAAGTTGACTTAGAGGAGGGTTATATTTTTAATAATAAAAAAGGGTTATATTTTGTTCAATGTAAAGATTATAATCTAATTATAAAAAAATTATTATAATCTTCTTGCCTCAGGCTCGGGTGGCTATAATTTATTAAAAGATTTGGTATATTATATAATTTCCTTATAATAGTTTCAAATGAAATCTTAAATTTTAAAGATCTTTATTAAAATCATGAACTTTTTAAATCATTTTAATTTACACACTTCAGGAGTCATTGTAAATTAAAAGTAATAGAAGTTTAGAAAACCTGCTTAGACTTCAGTATTTAGCTTTATATTCTTTATGCTCTTAACATACCTGTCAAATTTTGTGTCAATAAGATGTTATTTACTAAATGATCCATAAATTTAATTTTTATGCATAATTTTAAATTACAAAAACTTGCAATTTAAACAATTTATTGATAACAAAACTATTAATTTTTGATTTTTGGAAATTTGGTAAGTATAGAGGATATAAGAAAAAAATATAATACAATATCCACATCTAATAAAAATATATTGAGTGAAGTTGTAATTTTAGGCTACAACAAAGTTTGGAGCCAAACTTTATCCTATTTTTAATAACATAACATGCTAATTTAGGATTGCTGTAAAATTGTTGCGGTTTTTTTTTTGTTATATCCATGGCTTTTTTTGTTTGAAACCTAAAGTTTACAAAAAAGGTTACAAACATGGTATAATTAAAATACAAATTAAAATGGTATGTTTTAGCGGCTTTCCCAATTCATTCTCTGCATATTACGAGATGAGTTTGGTAGCTATGACATGCTCATATCTGCACAACGGGAACATCCCCTAGTGGCTATGGGCGTGCCTCTCACTAATGTTGTTGGGTACGCATTTTCATCATATTAAGCACTATTTAAGTATTTATTGGAAGCAGAACAATAAATATATATATATATATAATTTATTTATTTGAAGCAAAGTCACACATAGCTTCTTGCACGCACTGACCTTTCTTCTAAAAAAAATTAAGCTTCTTGCACGGCACCTTTACTGCTTTATGCATCGTTTAAATATTAGATTATTTAGAATTGGCATTGTTTATACTGATTCGAGTATAGTATTTACCAAGCGAGAGAGAGACTTGGGAATTGTATTACATTATCTTTTGATTTAAGCTATGTATGTCCAAAGGAAGAGTCAAACAGAAAAAAAGGAAGAGTCAAACAACCTGAGTTATTCAAATGATACCAAAACAGCCCTAAAGGTATCGAATGATAATTAGATTGGCCCAACAGTACTAATACTAGCAAGTCAGTTCCTCATGGCATGGATTCAAAAACCCAAACAAAATTCCTCAGCTGGCCCACAATTCTACATGATGGCGTTAAAGCCCAACAGAAAAATAAATGAAGCAGGAAAATTAAAAACTAGCTTACTAGCATGGCCATTACAAATATTGAAGAGGTAGTTCCTCGGCCACGGTCAAACGCTGGCCCAAGGAGAAAACTCAAGTTTTGCAATAAAGAATATGAAGCTAGTAAAAAAAGAACTCTAAAAATCCATCTAAAAGAGTTTATTTATTATTATTTTTAATTCAAATTAGGAACAAGATAAAATAAAAAAATATAAAAAGGTAGGAACTGGGGCCAAGTGTTGAATTAGAACTTGGATAAGGGCTTTGAGTGCCAATCGGCACTTAAAGGCCCAGTTCAAGTGCCGATGGCACTTGAGCCTAAGTTCCCTCCAAATTTCATTTTTCAATACCAGCTTGCATTATACAACCCTATCTACACCTGTGCGTAAAAAATTAAGTTGAGTTTCAAACTCATCCTAACTCATCCCTAAGGCAATCTACTCTCTCTATAAATAGAGAAGAACACCCCCCCCCTTCATTCACAAAGCACATTGAAATCATTCGAGAGCTATTAGAGAAATCCACTAAGATGATTGTTGATCATTTATGTCAATTCACGCCTTTCTCAATAGCAAACAACTTAAAGATAGCCTCCCAACTCAAAGATTTGTCATCACTTTGCCTGAATCTTCGAAGAACACAATGAAAAAAGAAAACTTCAAAGGGAAGAGGTGTTGCATTGTTGATCCAAGGAGGAGCCACCTGTCCCAAATTGATGCAACAAGTTACCATTCATCCTGTTCGAGTCTCGACCCAAACCAAATCAAAGTGCTGCCCGAATGCCAAGCTTGAAGTAAGAATGTGTTGCACTTACATCATTCAAAGCATTCAAGGCTCCCCCTTGAATCCAACATCGCATTTAGGTATAAATCCCTAAACTGAGTTGTTTAGATCCTCAAACTTCAAATTTATGATATGTCATGTAGTGGCGGGGCCATTGAGGGGCTAGCCCCAAAGCCCAAGAATGTTTTTAATAATATAGCTTATTTTGATTTTATATATATATATATATATATATATATATATATATATATATATATATATTAGGTAGCTCCTACAAAATTAATTTATATGTGTGTGAAGATAGTTTTTTGTATTTGGAACTCATAGTCTTTTAAATTATATCACTGACTTTCTTTTAAAATGGTTCATAATGCACAATCTTATTCCAACTTTAACTTTCCATTCAATTAAAATATTAAAATAAAATAAAATAAGACTAAAATGACTTTAGATTTCTCACACTCAATTCAAAAGTCAAATAAATTCACATTTTTCTTTAAGCTATTCTTAGGAGATTAAGACAAGATATGCCATTTTTTTTTTAACGCTTTGATTTTGATCAAATATAGGTAAAAGGTGTAATATTAATATTAATTTTAATTTTAACAAATATCTATTTAGCTTGATTCACACTTTTTGTTATGCATCTATTAATTTGTAAAATACTTCTTTTGCATGTTGAAAATATTAATAGTTTTTTTTTTAAACATTTTCTTTCTTTCTTTCTTTCTTTCTTTTTTGTTGGCTAATGTGGGTGCCAAAAGCTATTCTATAGTTTGAATAATCCCCTAAGTATGTGTAGTCCCCCTTGTCCCACACAAATCAAGTAATTACATAGAAGAATCCTTATTACCCCAAAATGTTGGTTAGGAGTTTTGAACTCCATATCTCATGGATATAATGAGGTCTTAAAAACCACTAGACCAACTTGTCTCTCTCTCTTTTTTTTTTTTTTTTTTTTTTTAACATTGCTATACATAACAAATACTGTGTAAATGATTTAATGGTTACATTTTAACTTGGCCCCCCAAGGATAAATTCTTGGCTCCACCATTGATGTCATGATGTTTGCCTTCAATGATATGGGATAAATCGCGTGAACATGTTAGATCCACTTAGGGTTTATAAAATAAACTCACATGTCAAAACTCTTTTTGAAAACCCTAATCTTTAATTTGATTTCACACAATAACAAGTTGTTTACTTGTTTGTCACATGTTAAAATGCTTTTCTTGCATGACATGGATTCATGAACTCCGTTTTTTAGAAGATCAATTCACCAAGTGAGGTGGGCGTCTAACACTTTTTCACTTTATCACTTTATACCTTAGCCTACAATCTTAGGTCTATGGTTTGTAGAATAGGTTTTATCATATGTAATTTTCATTTTTTAGAATGTAACTTGGAATCAAAGCCATGTATTTTCTTAGATTGTATATAGGACCAAGGTGATGTATTTCTTTTTATCTTTCTATCAAATGTAAATTTTCAATTCCATAAAAAAAAATATCAATTTATTTTTATAGTGTTTTTTTTTTCTTTAATTAGAATAAGTAACAACTTCAAATGTAAATCCCTTGATCTAGAGGGAATGTTATCCTTAGTTGAACCATAATTTTGAAAGACAATAACACAGTCTCTTAGTTGAAGTTGAACCATAATTTTGAAAGACAATAACACAGTCTCACTGCTTCATGTCAGTTTGGCCTAAATGAAAAATTTTAGTAGGTTGAAGTTGTGGTCTCTTACAATTGCAAATTAAGCTTGGTATGCTTTCTAATGTTACAAGGTTAATAATATTTAATTCATAATACAATTTACCTTTTTTGCTTAGAGAAAATTATTATAGAGGGCAACTCCCTCCTGACTATCCAAGCTGTTGAAGTTATGGATGTTAGGGGGATTGTTGGCCACATTGTAAAGAGTATTATGTTAGGGGGGTTTTTTTTAATTTTTATTTTAGATACCAATAAAACAGAACCAGTTACAAAAGACCTGAGATAACCGAGCTGTGGTGTCCTAGTATGGTTGCTGCTAGATCAACTATACAAAAAGCAGAGCCCAAAATGGCTCTAGGAACACAAAAAGCTTTACATACAATACCCTATTGTTGTAAAGTTCTAAGGTCTACAACCATAGTCATTTCCTGCCATCTGTTAGTACATACTGAATTACAAGCCTGCACTACACTACTGTTACTGCATAGAAACAAAAATCTGCAGAAACCCAATCTCTTAGCTGTCAAGGCTGCCTCCACAAGTGCCTCCTGTATTGTTGCACTAGTATTTGCTGCTACACAACTAGTACCACTCGAGAAAATGGAAATTCCTTGGAGATTAATGGCTTTATAAGCAAAAGCAATTCTTATGGTCTTTCTTTTCCTAAGTCCAGCAATTTTGATTAACAGATCCCAAGGTCCTCTAAGGTTCTGGTTTGCAGAAGGAGGTTGAACAAATCTTCTTCTCTGCATGCTTGTTCTGCTGAAAGCATCCTGAAACCTGCAAGTTAAATTCTGAACAGTTAGTATGACTTCCATAGGATTAGGATCCTTGCCTTCATGAATAACAAGATTCCTATGATTTTAGGTAGTCCAGAGATCAGTGAAAATAGCTTGGATATAGTTCATCATATCTTGGTCCAAATTCTTGTAGCAGCTCGGGATATTACTAATCCAAGTCTGCACTGAAAAATCTCTTAAGTCAAAAGTGTGAACTGCTAGTGTAGATCCATGCCAGCAGGCTCTAGCAAAAGAACAGTGAAGGAACTATTAGGATTTGTGCCCTAAAATCCAATTTATTGGCATGTTATAAATAATTAAATTATTTAATTATATGAGACTATTTGTAAATGAACTAACTGGACATTATCATAGTCCTTGAAATGCATTGTATGTGATTTATTTACAGAAGATATAAATCACAAATTCCTTGTAAAATTAAAATATAGTTCGTAGTCAGTGATGAAATTGGGTGTTTCATCTGCGAAAACTATATCGCATCAACTAAGATGGTTTGTCTTGATCATGGAAGTGGAGACTTCTAACTGATGTGTTGATATATCTTAAGTGTGTAAGATGTATTGAACAGAACCGCTGTGAGATTAATTATTCAATTAACAACTCTCACATGAATAATTAATCTCACAACTTTTAATTTCATAGACTCTCAATTCTGAGAGGATAGTGAACCCGATCATGAAATGTAGGTTATTTTGATATATCAGGAGTGAGATCTAATTAACGGTCAAAACCTCAGTATATTGGGTAACCACACGTAGTGTTAAGGGAACACATATTCTCAAAATGGAATCCATAATCTCATTCTATAGAGGCATGAAATATCTCATTGAGATAAGTTTAATGGGAATTGGTTATTCAGGGCCGGCCACTTTAGTAAGAGTTACTAAAGTTGATATTTTATGAAATTAGATTTCATAAATATGAATAACTAAAAGATTAAACTGGGTATTTAAGGAATAAAATAGTTGTTTACAAAGTGACAGTTTATTATGACTTTGATCACTATGGATATTTCATTGAGGGGTCAATTGATATCATATTAGAGTCTTGGGAAATAATTTATTAATAAGGGCTAGAGTGCAATTATATTTCTATAGTGGTACTTGTTATATAATTAATGGTAACTTTGGGCTTGTCAAGAGTTGACAGATAAGTCTGATGCCCATTGGAGCTAGAGCCTTATTAGTCCCTTTGGTCCCATCCCAAGCCACACACTTAAGCCCAATTGAGCTGGCCTAAAAGGCTAACCAAATTAGATAATCAGTTTTTATTTAATAAGAGTTATTAAATAAAGTAATTGCTAAGGTAGTTAACATGTACGTATGATTAAAAGAAGAGAAAATAGTTTTTCTCTACAGAATCTTGGAAAAACACTTTTCAAAAGGAAAATCAACGTACACAAGAACTGATTGAGAAACCACTCATCTTGGGCACCATGTGGAATTGTGATGAAAATTGAAGGTATTCTCAAGTTTTGTTTTTGAATCTCACTGCATCAAGGTACGCTTTCTTTTCTTTGTTTTAGAATTCAAGATTACATGTTATCTCTCATGAATGAAGTAGATCCTTGTGTTGCTTCTGCTGTGGGTTTTGTATGAGATGCAAAACCAGTTTTTCCAACAAAAAAAAGTGGGAAGTAGATTCATCCTCTTCCTTGCACATAAGGCATGTGTTATTAGTAGGAATACCTCTATTTTTCAAGGTGAGTAAAGTAGGGAGGCTGTCATTTATAAGCTTCTTCCACGCAAAAAGACTAACTTTATGGGGTACATTCACCTTCCAAATTAAATTCCACACCTCCAGTGGGTTCTGGCATGGTCTGAGTTGAGTGTGTGAGGCTTGAATATGGTTCTTAAGCAGTAAGTTATAGCAGTCTTAACACTATACTCCCTAGAGCTTGAGTGTTTCCATAAGAGTTTATTCAAGATCACCCCTGTTTTGGAGATAGGAATTCTTAGGATTTCATCACATTGAGGTTGGGAATAAAGCTTCTTAATCAGGTCACATTTCCATACCCCTTTAGAATGGTCTATGAGATCAGCAACAGTTCCAAAACCTAAGTTTGTATTCTGCAGGTTTTGCTCAGGACACTTGAACCAATCAGGGTGATTGAGAGGAATGTTAGCACCACTTCCAACCAATCATCTAGCTTCCCTAAGTTTTATGTTATCTTGTTTGATAATGTTCCTCCAAAACCATGAGTGATCTCGAATATGAAACTGGCTGGGCCCCCATGTATCATTGTTTCATTCAAATTTATTTAACTATGTTGACCTTGTGTTAGTCTTTCTCCATCTCTCATCCCAACACGTCATCACACAAGCCCAACTTTCATAAGTTTTACTTTTTTTTTTCTTTTTTCTTTTTTTATGAACATAAAATTTTATTGACAAACACAAAGAAACAAAAACTAAGTAGCAAATACAACATGGATTTGCTTTGAATAAATTACATCTAGAAAAGGGCTAGGAGCAAAACCTTGAACAAAACAACTAGGCAAATTTTGCCTAAGGCACCAGGAAACTAGAACATGGGCTGCTTTGTTTGACTCTCTCGGACACCACCTAAAAACAAAGTGCTGGCCACGAGATGCCCAAAAAAGAGAATCAGTTGATATGGTTGAGATTCTCCAAGGTATGGCATTAGTAGGGGGTTTAAAAGCTTCAATGTAGGCTTTGGCATCACTCTCAACCACTACATTCTCAAAACCACGTTAAACCACTAAACGAGTCACCCAATTAATGGCCTCAGCCTCTGCTTGAAGAGGGAGGTTGGTTTCCACCTGTTTAGACAAGGAGAAAAATCAAATTCCCTCTCCAATCTCTAGTTTTACTATTGGGCTGTAGCTTCCTTTATCGAAGCTTATTACTTCACCTTTTCAATTTGTATTTTCCACCCACCTCATCACACAGTGAAAGTGTTCCTTAATCTCTCTACTCCTCCATTTCTTCTTCTCCTTTTTCATTTCTATTTTACCTCAATTTCTATTCATTTCTGTCTAACTTCAATTTCTATTTTTATTTATATTATTGTTGGTGATTTGTTTTTCTTCCTTTTATTTATTAATCCAATTAATATTCTATATTCATTATTTTTATTTAATATTTCATACTAACGTACTAAAACAATCATATTTAAGTAAGATTTGGTATGACAATCACATCTAGTGCTAGATTAGATGCATAAATCTTCATAGTCCAATATATAGTACCACTAATCTTATTTGTGTTTAACATTTGGAGAAGCAAATGTTGAAGTTGATGTTTGAAAATTTATTAGTGCAAGAATGAGTGGGCTGGGTCATACATAGATACACACATATATATCTTGTAAATCAATATGGCCATTTAGCCTTCATTTGGATAGTGCTGAAAAGCATGCATCTGCGTTTCACGTTTTTGTTTTGTTTTTTGTTTTAGAAGAGCGTTTCACGTGCACGTGCACTGTTCACGGGATTTACAAATATCTTTTTTCAGCAAAAGTTTCATTAAAAATGAGTCGTACGGCACTATTCACGCATTTAAAAATTATTTTGCCATAATGTTTTTAGTTTTCAGCAAAATAAGCGGTATCCAAACACACCCTTAGTCTTGTCTCCCTCTCACAAAAAAAGAAGAAGTCTTGTTTTCAAAATAATGTTCCAAGAGAAATGTTATGTCTATAATATTTTCACAACACTTTTGCAACAAATCTTAAATGACAAATTTTTATTAGCTATTAACTGGTGAGTAAAAAAGTACTTTCAATGGTGGGTTCAAATTATTTATTTATTTATTTTTTTAAAAAAATAAATTCAAATTATAACCAATAACAATTTACTACTTATAATTTATTGTAAAAATATTACAAATATAACCTATGTTATTTTAAAAGACAAACATTGTTTGAAACCCATGCGTAATTAGGCACACAGCAAAATTCGGACATCATGTCAACGAGTGCATTGAGGCATTAGAGGTAATCCGTGCCCAGTTTGAAACATAACCGTAAATTCTAGAAACGTGAATTTTTAGCGACTCGACGTTGATGCAACGCCATCAAATGTCAATCAGCAAGCAGGGTAGCTTCCATGCATTTGTCTAGAAGGGTAGAACGGTAAAAGTCAATTCAAAATGCCGCGTCGTCCAATACGGGGACATTTTAGTCATTGTAAATAAAAGTGTATAAAAAAATAAAACGTACAAGAGAGACAAATTGTCGATTAGAATTTTGATTTGACGATCAGAAAAGAAAGAAGAAGAAAAAGAAAGAAAGAAGAATTGGTTGTGAAAAAAATGTCGAAGGTAAACGAAGGGGTGGTGATGGGAGTTCCGTACTATATCGGACAGAATCCATACCAAGCCGGAGCGCCTCCACCAAACGCCGTCTATGGAGATCCCAAGGGTATTCCGATTCAGCAGACTATTTACCGCGACACCCCCGCTCCTTTCAACTGCGTTTACTGCGGTAGTTCTGGACTTACTAATATCAGGTAACAAAAATAAATTATAATTAAAAAACTCTTGAATTTTTTTTCCTTAGTATATTATGAATTTTATATTGGTTGAATTTGATTTTAACTGAATTGTGAAATTGTGGATGATTATCTATTGTATATCATGTGACTATAGTTTAATTTAGAGGTCATATTTTGCAAAGTTTATGTATCAAGCAGGCCGGCTTTGATACAATTTATCAATACAATCACACAATAACTTCTTTTTGATGATTTAATTGTTATATCTAATGAGGAAGGGAGCTTTTAACCTTGATTCTTCTAAAAAATTGACGTAGGGAACTAGGTACGACAACCTAAATGAAGTGTCCATGCTTCATAGCTCGTATCTAGCGATTATGATTATAAATGCTCTGGCATTATGGATTGTTGGGCAAGGATTATATATACTTGAATTTTATTGATTGAAACCTTGTTGAATTGTTCAACGGTGTGTGGATTGATAATTTTAATGTGTTGAGACAAAACACATTAAGATTTTTTTTATTGTGAAAGTTATGTTGGTTAGAAAATTTTCCTACTTTTTTATGAACATTGACTTATGTAGACAAAATTTTATTTAATGAGAGAAACATGTGAGCACCATTTTTGGAACCAAATTAGGTTAGATTAGCATAGCAGAATTGCTTTGATCTTTGAAGCCCTGACAGGGCCTTGATATCGAGGAGTATTGTAGCAGTTAATGTGTGACTGAGAGCAATCCTTTCTTAGTACCTTGAAATTGATCTTGTGTTGTTAAGACAATGAATTATCCAGAGGATGCCTTATATCAAAAAGATAGACAATCAAACCTATTTCTTGATTCAATAGAAGCCCAAAGAGTCACTTGTGAAAGGAATTGTCACCTAATTTGGATACTATGGAATGCTTATGGTCGAGCTTGCGAGTCTTGAGATTAGTTTAAATTGGTGATTAGGACCATGCTAAGAAAGCTAAAGAGTGATGAAGCTGTCTTACATTTTTACAATTTTTGAAGAGTTAGAGGAAAGAGTAAACAACCTTTTCAATCCTTTTATTTATTTTCCAAAGTTACAGTGGATTTGTATGTTAATTCTCAATTATCCAATTGGTTTCATACTGTTTGCATTAGATTTCTGTGGTATTGCCCTCATCAAATCCCTGTTGCATTAGCCATTTTGTGCAAGTTGGAAGTCTTCTTGGCTTATCCTTTATTGCCAAACTGGACTAGTCACAAATACAGTTGCATCATCTTCTCTGAGTCAATAATTCACCATGGTCCTTAATAGCAAGGTTTTTCACCACCTGTAAAATGGTGGGGGTAATTTTTTGTTATTGACCATGTCCTTTAGTGGTTTACTGAAATCATGAGAATACATTCAACGACTTTTTTGGTCAAGTAATACTTTCAACCACATTTGTTTCGGAAAGATCAAACTTATAGGCATTATCATAAACATTAGAAGGAAACAAGAAGATCATGTGAGGCTTTTATCAGCCTTATAGTAATTGATTGTAGCTGGGCTCTTATGTCAATTTTTTAATGTCTTGGGAAAGACTTATGAGAGCAGATAACTTTATAAGCATCAATGTTACGAGTAATTCTTAGGTACTTCTGGAGTACGAAGAATTGTGCTCCCTCCTCTCACATTCATGATGGGGTCAACTCATTAGATTTATGGTGGGGTCTACCATGAATGTGAGAGGAGGAAGCACTATTCTCCGTATTCCGGGAGTACCTAAGAATTTTCCCAATGTTACATAATTGTTGACAGTTCCTGCACATGCATTGCTGTTGCTGTTGTCCTGAGAATCCTGTTCATTCAGGTAGGTTGTCACCTCTTGTTTGGACCTTCTTGAGAACAGAGGAATCTGTTCTTATGATGAAAATCTTATTATTATAAATATTATTTTTTTAGATGCCCTATATTATATCTACAAAATACTGTATACCCCTCTTTATCACTGGTTGTTCACTTCCCCACATTTTAATTGGCCTTGACAATTTGGCTTTTGGGAACTTCACTTTCCAGCTTTGGTCTTTTGTACTCACTGCTTCACATTTGTTGTGTTTATACCTGCATTAAGCCACAGTGGGGCAGCTCCAATCAATAGATAGGGAAGGGTCTGGATATGTTTCATTGAATAAGTATACTTCTTTCCTTAGAGAGCCAATCAAATTTGACAATGAGTCTTTTAAATGTTACTGGCCTTGTAATCTTTTTATTATGGTAGACAGTAATGTACTTTTCCCCCTACCTCTCTAATTATGATATTTCACATCAAGTCCAGATCGAAGCCAAGTTTAGCAGCTGTTGTCGGTTGCATGATGCCAATGATGCTTGGAATTTGCTTTCTTTGTCCTTCAATGGACTGCCTCTGGCATAAATATCACTACTGCCCTAGCTGCAATGAAATGGTATAAGTATTATCTACCATCTTTATTTATTTATTTTTTTTAAAAGTCCCTCTCATTGCATGCCTTTGTTTATAAACATATTGATTGATAATTAAAATGTTCACCTGGTTTATAATGTAGGTTGCGAATTTTGAGAAGTCAGATGCCTGTGCAGTGATGGATCCACCACAGTGGACACAGGAAAGCTTTGCATTGCCTGCGTGATATGATAACTCTGTTATTCAGATTGCGACTGCAGTTGTTATTCGTTTGTATTTGCTTTCTTGTCTGCTTGTTGTCATCTTGTTTCCCTTAATAATGAAGTCCTAAAGTACGATTCTTGGTACATAATTTCAAAAAATGTTACAAAGATAACAGTGATCTTTGTGACTCATACATGATACAGCTAGTTATACTTCCTGAATTGCTGACAATCTTCGTGTGAATTGTTTTTGCATGTGCCGACATTTAGACCTGCATCTTGGATGTTTCAGCAGCAGTATGAAGCTTGATTATCATTAATAATTCTCAATTCTGATTTATAAGTTTATTCGCGTTTATTATTTAAAAAAGTCATATAACTCATTAAAAAAGACATTTGACTAACACTATACATGGATGAATCTTCCATTGCCACATGGTGGGTTGAAGGAAGATGGTTTCAAACAGGTTAGGAACTAAAATTTTTCCTTCAATTAAATAGAAGTTTTTTTTTTTTTGGGAGAATCAATGTAATAGAAGTTGATTAATGATTGAATGATATTCTCTTCATTTCTCTTATATGCTTTTGATATGTTGAATGAAAAGAGGGAAGAGAGTTTCTTGTTATGGTTTTGATTTAGCAGATGATGACTGATGAAGCAGTTGATTATATGGTCAACAAATCAAATGATCACCTACCAAAAATAGCTCAGAGTGGCTTTGATATGGCACCGATATGGAGAATTAATTTGGTAGTGTGGTAGTGATCTCATTCATACTTGTTCTTGATCTCTTGATTGGATTATTTCTTCTTATACAAAGCTTGTCAATGGGATATTTTCCATATGTTTAACCACTATTAGTCATTGTTATATTGAGTCTTAGATGACAGGCATAACTACCCTCATTATATCAGATCAAGATCTTCTAAAGTTCCTACGGTACTCTATCATGTAAAGTTCTTTTAATTTTGACCATTCTTTTATAATAAAAGGTCTAGATTATGCAATGTCATCAATTCACTAGTAAAATTTTCTATTAAAAAAAACAACTCATAAATGATACTTAAATGAGGTTTCTAAATTTCTAAATGCCATCCCAATCACCTTCTTCCCCTCCATTTCAAGTTGTTCAACAAATCTGCAGGTATTGGTTAAGTTCAAGCCATGGTCTCATTGGAATGAATCTCTTTAGAACTCACCAACGTACTTCTAGAAGATATGTTTAAATGCCAAATACAGCCAAATCAAATTCTGTGTTCCTAAATGTTAACGATTTGGGACTTTGGCGAGAAAACAAGGTACCCAAAAGGATTTGTCGACCAAAATGAAAAGCAGGAAGGGGAGGAGAAGGTGACTAGGATGGCTGTCAGGTAGGACTGTAAATGAGTTGAGCTTTGTCGAGTAGTGAATATTCAAGCTCAACTCGACAGCAAAAATAGAATGTTCAAGCTTGGCTTGAGCTTGATACGAGCTTACAGATAATGTTCAAGCTTGAGCTCGTTATAAAGTATAAAAGATTAAGCTCAGTTTGGCTTGGCTTGGCTTGATTTATTAGTCAAGCCAAGCTCGAGCTCAATATCAACCCCAAACTCAAGCGCGATATTATGCTTTTGAGCTTGAGATCCAACATAAGTATATTATCAAGCCTATTTGGTTTGGATGAGTAGTCTCAACTTATAATTTATAAAAGTTTTAGAAAGATATGAGTTTACTTGTCAAGCTCATATCAATTTTATTACCAAACTTATAAATAAGCCTAGGCTCAACTTGTTTTGTTACTTTTATATCGAGCCTTGATGTTCACGAGCTTGTTCATGAACAATATTTTTTACTCGGGCTTAGCTCATTTATTAAACAAGCCTAAAACTAAAGCTTAAACTTGGCTTGTTTATAAAAAAACAAACATGAAAGAGCTTATTATCAAGCCAAGCCCGAGCTGTTTATGAACGGCTTGATTCATTTATAGCCCTCAGGCTTTTGTGGCAGAAAAATGTTAAGTTGATTAATGTTCTTTCATGGCTTGGGCTTCCCAAGCGATGATGGCTGCCATGAATTTGTTCTTTTAAAAAACTCATTAAGTAAAAGACATGATTAATAAGAGTAAAAGATGTTATGGTCATCATTATGATTTTTGTTGGCGGATTGATGACATAGCATCATTTAGACCTTATACTATAAAAGAACGGTCAAGATTAAAAGAACTCTATGTGGATAGAACTCTACGAACTCTAAAGAATCTTAATCCCACTATATCTGTGATTCTTTGGATTCAATTATAGATTTCCATAATGGGGAGTAAGTCTTTCTGGATTTGGTAATTTATCTTTAGTACTTCGTCATAACTTTGTCATGCTTGGGTTGCTCTGAGCTCAAATTGTCCATTGTTGGGCTTTTCCTTGTTTGGACTCTTAGGCAGATCATTTCATCCCATTCGATCAAGTGATGATGTTTCTCTTTTTAATTGTGGTATGCTGTTATTCACCACATCAGTTACCCCTATTTCCTAACTTGTCCAGAGTATATTGCTTGGTTGGGCATTGGAAGTTTTTGAGTTAAGAGTTTTGTGTTTTTTACCTACCATCTAGCTTTTCAGGAATTCTGAATTTGCATTAATTTTGGGCGGTAACTATATGGCAACCTCTTTGGTTACTATGCCTAAGAGGCAAGATTTTGCTGGGCATACGATCGTGGCAACAGGTATTACTCAATAGGGTGAGGTGACACTGTACTACTATTAATTCCAAATTTTTTTTGGATGTATGTGTGAAAACCACGAACTCGGAATGCTAGGTAAAATATGTCTCAAATTGGTACTCATCTAACCATGCTTTACCTCCTATATTGATGATTTTACAATTTGGAGTCTTTGTCGACGCCCGGCCTCGATCGGAGCGGAAAACCGCCGTCGTCGTGGGCCTTTGTTCGACCACCCACCGTAGTGATGCTCCCGCATGCGTGGGGCCTATTGGAGGCCCCTCTCGATTGATTGATGCATGTAGTTCACGCGGAGCTTCGGGTGCTTTCTCTTTCGGTGGAGGAAGGTATTTGTTTACCTTTGGAGGTGTGGCAAGAATCTTGGCCAAATTTTAAGGGATTACCAAAGGTAAGTAAAGTTGTCACCAATCATTGGGTTTTTCTAAGGTGTGATTGGTCACCTGTTTCTAGTTGATTTTATTACCAATCCTAGGCTAAGAAAAATGGCATTTTTCTTAATCTAATGTGGATGGCAAAAAATCTTGATTCTTGAGTTCGGAAGTTTGGTTACGTGTGGGGAAGGTGTTAGGCACCCCACAACGCCTGTCCAAGGACAGTCATTTGTTTTGATAAAACCTTAATTTTCGGAGATTAGTAGTAAAAACATGATTTTGGCATTAGCTTTCGGGGCTTTGCATGCATGGGGGCTTTGAGGTTTGGTTTTTGAATGGGTGTGGTCCCAATCTATGCTTTCCTAGGGCATTCGGGCAAAATACCAGATTTCCACAGCGAAAATCCGGCAACATGTCACTTTACTTTCGCGGCGGAAATTAGGCATTGCTTTGTCTTAGATGACATGGACTGTAACAATCACACCAGAAGGGGCGAGTAGGTATATATATATATACATACATCATGCACAATGCAAGCACACAGAGCATGAAAGTAAATGCCTTCATCCCTAGAGCATGGCCCAAAATATAGGTGCAGGAAAGTAAACAGGGGTTGCCATACTCTAGAGATAAGGACAAATGGTATATGGCATGATATACCTAATACAAACCATCTAAGAGAGAAGGGAAGGAGGAAGGAAGGGGTTTTAAAAGAGTACATAACCAAATGGGAGAGGCTAGACCCCTAAAACTACTGAACATTGCCGCTTGGCTTATATCTACAGCTTGTGTCTTCGCCCTTTTTGCTTGCGCCTGGGAGATTGTGCCCTAGCTCCATGCGTCCTTACTCTATGTGTGTACATGCAAAGGCAAAGACAAGAAACCAGCAAACAAACAATGGAAGGAAAAAGACGTAGAGAACATGTGAAAGAGGCATAAAGCAAATAAGCATGATAGACATGATAAGCAAAGAAACAAGAAAGCAAGCAAACAAGCGAGAAGACAAACAAGTAAGAAAGCAAACAAAAAGTGGTGTCTGCGAGGGACAAATGTAGGTTTGGATCGAATGTCCATAACTTCATTGTGTTGAAGCATGGACGACACACTAGCAAGCAAGATTTATGCATGAACATGTAAGCAAGAGTGTAAAGATGCATAGAAAGCCAACGGGTGGCACAAACAAGCATGGCAAGCATATCATTGCGCGGAGTGGAAAGGGTGAAAGGTATGCACGAAGCAACTGGCATTATGGCGATGCATCCCAAGTGGTTACATCCAAACAAGGCCTCATAGGCGTCAAATGTAACCACACAACCACAAACCCGCTAAGGGTGTCAAGCGTGGCAAATCCTAGAACTAGAAAGGCTAACATGGAAGATAAAGCATAGAAGCAAGCAAGCATAGACATGCAAATAAAGATGATCCAAACCCTTTGATATGGGCCAAGGTGTATGGACGATGACAAAGACCATAAGGTCTTGATCGGGTCTGAACCAATAGGCTAAAACACAAGAAAATGCGATAAAAGGAACAAAAGGGCTACAATAGCACATAACATGACAAACATAGCCTAGGTCTAGACACGCAAACATGGCATGGAGCGCACAAGCACATGGAAGGTAGTATAAAGCATGTAGAGAACATCGATCTAAGTATGTAAACACACCGATCTACACATATAAGCATAGAAATATGCATGTAGGCATGTAAAAGTACATCTAAGCATGTGGATGTAAGCATAAAAGCATGGAAGAACACAGATCCAAGCATACAAGCATGTGAAGGCATAGACATAGGCATAAGACATAAGAGCATAGAACATGCATACAAACATGTAGATCTAAGCAAGGCATGGCCGGAGACATAATATCAAGCATGTGAGCATGTAGACCCAAACATCAACACATGGGAAAGAGGAGATCTAAGCATCTAAAGCATGACATAAAGCATAAAACATGTAGATCAAGACAAAAAACATGTAAACAAGCATGGAAGAACATGGATCTAAACTAAGAACATGCTAGGAGCAAGATAAAGCAAGAAACATGCTAAGAAAGCAATAAACCATGTTATTAAGGCAAGAGAAAGTAAGATAAAAGCTAGATGAAGCTTTAAAGAAAAAGGGGTATGGATAGTAGCTAAAAAGCTACATCCATACCCCTTAGACCTCAAATCCAAGGTATGGAACCAAGGAGAGGAAGATGAAGGGTATGAACACTACTTTGTATTTTTGGTGAAGAGAAGAATCAAGAGACTTTGATGTGTTTTTTGTGTGTTTTTTTGTGTTTGGAAGAGAGGAGAAAAGCTCAGAATTCATCTAGGCAGAGAGCAGGCAACTAGGAAGTCTCTTTTTTCTTTGTCTAGAAGGTGCCTGGGGCCTTTTATAGCCCCGGCACGCTTTTCGAGATGAAGGGCCGCCACCTTCAAAAGGTCATGGATTGGGTTGATCTCGACACCCATGGAAAGATCTTGACTTCCTGTTTCTAAAAAGATATGGAACTTGAAAATCCAATGGTTGGATTAAAAGTTATGGCTCTCGGAAGTTATCGGTGCATCGATCGGTGTGTTATCCCCGTTTTCGTGATATCTCAGTCGTTCTAACTCCGATTTCGACCCATGAAATGACGTTAGTTTCAACCCGTTTTAATGGTCGGATCAAAATTAAGGTTTCTAAGGCCCGTCAAGAGTCAACTCTGGGTTAAACTTGGTTAAAATTGCCAAAAATCTCTGAGAAGCTTGGGTTTGATGTAAAACTATGAAAAGTGTCATTTTGACCTCGTTTGACCTTCGGTCAACCCTAGGTTGGCCAGGGGCATTTTGGTCATTTTAGTTGAAAAAAGCACTTTGGGCGCTCTGGTGTCCGAACGGGTTGGTGCCTCGTCATTCTGGATGTTCTCGTGGTCCCATGGAGAGAAAATAACATTCTTGGATTTTTCGGGGTCTGGCACGCAAATCGAGAGTAGACAAAATATGGTATCAACAGTCTCCACTAAATTATTTAAGGATAAAATGAAGAAAACCAAGAAATAATAAAAAATGCATTTTTATTCAAATGAAATTAAAAATTAAGATTACATCATCTTTCATAAAAAATAAATAATAAAAAAAGAATTCCATGGCTCTTTTTTATTTTATTTTTTTATAATCAAATTCCTTGGCTCTTTCTCCTATTACAAAGTACAAACTATGAAAATTATACCACTTTGACTCCTAATTACATTCTTAAAAAAAAAAAAAAAACCAAAAAACTACATGGAAAGATTCTACCCTAGAACCTTCAATTTAATCTTGAAGGTTAAATTACAATATGAGAAAGTGTTAGGAACATCTTGCCCCTATTTAAAGGTCGGACTCTTAGGATTTAATGGAAAATTTTGACCTCATCAGACAATTAAATTATCTCATCCATTAATGTCATACCACATAAAATAAAAATAAAAAACCTGAAATTCAAACACCAAAAAAAAAAAAAAAAAATGTTAAATACACGGTGAAGAGACCAAATGTCATGAGGGCACATTTTTGTAATATTACAAAAATGTGCCCTCATGACATGATGAACATAATCATGATTTGTATAATATCTCTATGTCTACCTTTAAATTTGACATACATTATTCTATTACATGGATCTGTTCTTAACTTGTTTCACATGTTAGACATATGAAATTGGCCTTTTAAACTTATATGTGACCACGTATGACAATGTCTCATGGCAATGACAAATTTCAATTTAGATGATCTTGCTGTAAAAAAAAAAGTCGTTATTTCTATGTTTATCCTATTCTTAATTTGAAACTCCTAATTTGATGCAAAACCTAATCACGATAATTCAATTTTATGACATTATAAGGGAAGAACACATAATCCATACGATAATTTTTTTAAAAGAAATTGAGTAAGAAATATCACCTACATGCACTACTCCATATAAGGAATCTAGCAATAGATCCCTTCACGAATTTCCCTTCTTGAGTGCATAGATGATCAAACTTTTGAGGTCTCCATTCTCTACTACGAATGAATTGTGATGTTGGTTAAATGATGGCATTTGTTGACAATGGGTGGTCGTTTGCTTTAAGTTGCTTAGAAAAGCGTAAGACTTCGATGTAAGGATTTGATGAGAATTAAATGGTCTTGAGGTATAAGTTTAGAGGATGTGATCACTAATTTGGGAATGAAGAATTTGTGTTTGGTAGCTGAGTTTCAGAAAGTGCATGATGAATGGTATTTTAGGTGTTTATGCCTTTATGGGCTTATGTTTTTGCATGTGTGTTTCAATGGATGGATGGGACAAAACTACTAAGTAATAATCCTAATGCATCTATTTAGCAAAAAAAAAAAAAAAAAAAAAAATCCTAATGCATCTAAAATCTTGGCCAATATTTATCTACCTTATTTATCCTAATGCATCTATTGATATCATACCTTATCATAGCCTCTAGTTCCCAGCCTCTCACACAGTGGCATAGCTAGAAATTTTTTTCTTGGGGGCCAAGCTAAATTTATATATATAAACCAATGTTCTAAATTCTGTTTAGGACACTGTTTCAGTTTGTCCATTGGAATCAAATATTTTGGTACTGGCTTATTTTGGCGTACCGTTGCAGGATGTTCCATTATATAATAATAATAATAATAATAATAATAATAATAATAATAATAATAATAATAATGGGGGGACAAAAAATGGCCCCCGAGGTATCCTCCACAGATCACCACTATAATGTCTCACACAACTAATTTTAAGTAAACAATAGGGAATAAACACTCCACAATGGGAAACTCAAACAGTTGATTTCTTTGACAACATGTGTTTCTATTTCTACTTAGATATTACAACAGGAAATTCTTTCATTTCCGTGGTATTACACTCTTTCTCTCTTCGACAGAACATATCTTTGCCTTTTCTCTCTCTCTTTTTTCCTTCCTCTTTTTTCTTGCCTCTCTTCCCCCTTTTATAGGCACATCTCTTGCTCTTATCTCTATAGCTGTCTTGTTGCCAGCTAAACTATCAGAGATATTTTTCTTTACTTCATCGGTTTCCTCCCCTCCCTTATCCTAGAGCTTTGACTTTTGGGGGGTGTTTGTACTGTTTAGGCTGTCTTATATGCATTCAATGCGACAGAGGTTAGGCGAGAACACCTTCACTAATACGGAGGTAAAAAGCTTCAATCTTCTTGTGTGTTCTGGAAGTTTCCAATGGTTCCAGGCTTCTTCTGGAAGCCATACCTGGATCATCCGTGCACCATGCCATAGGTAGGCTAGCTTCTTACCTTTTCCATAGGAACTGCTTTCCCGTGTCGCTCTCCTTTACCGTAATACTTGGGATGATCTAGCTTCCCTTCTTCCATAGCTTATTGCCCTCTAGGCCTTCCTTCTAATACATAGGCTAGGCCCAATTCATACCCCGTGGCCCAGTTACTTCTTGGGCTTAAGGCCCGGATGGGGACTTTTCCACTTCCCACAATAGCCCCCCACGATCTCTAGGTCATCATTATTGACGTGGGGATCGTGGTTCGAGAAAAATGTAGCAATCATTAACTGGCATTTATGAATAGTGGTGGCGTCAAGCAATAAATGCGGCGGACACGCCCGAGCTTCTCACCCCACGATTATCAGCGCGTGTTGCTGAATGGACGGTCAAATGGGCCCTTTGGAAAACGGAAAGTGGGCAGGAAATGAAGGGTCTCATCTATCCCTTCCTTGCCCACATTTTTCTCTATATAAGGGAGACCCTAGACCTCATTCTGAGCTCCTTCTTTGTTGATACCCTGCCAAAACTCAAAAAATTTCTCTTCTCTCCACTGTTTTGTCCTCCAACGATCTTCAGGGGACCTTGAGTGCCATTTTTTTCTTCTTTTACTTCATGTTGTAAGTTCGTCTACTTCTTTTCCTTTAGATTAGCTTCATCTTTACATCATTCTTTTTAGTTTGTTCTTTCATAGAATTTTGTTAATAATGGGAAAATTTAAATCTATGGTTGATACCTTTGAGAAATTAGCCAAGTTTAAGAGGAAATACAACTTTCCTGATGACGTTGAGGTGAGGTATTGCTCGGAATCAGAGGCAATACTCTCAAGAGGGGAAGGTAGAGTGGTAATTCCACTCGTTGCCATTGTAGAAGGGGGAGTTAGGATCCCCATGAGTGACTTGCTCACTAACTTCTTACGTCACTTTAAGGTCTGTCCCGACCAATGTACCCTTAATGTATTTAGGATTGTTAGTAGTGTAGACACTCTTAATAAAAGGCTTGGATTGAAGCTTATTGAGCATGACATCAACTACATCTGTAGTTTTCAAGATAGTAAAACCTCTGGGCTTTACTTTAAGATCCGGCACGGGGAGGTGATGCTTATTTCTGGCCTTTCGGATTCCGATAAGGAAACAGAAGGAGACTATTTGATCGTCTTGGGGAACTGGTACCTTGGCAGAATCCACTGCCCCATAAGTGTGAGTAAAGTAGGTGGGTAGATTTTATAGGATTTTCTTTTTACTAACTTATTATTTTTGATTTGTCATATTTCCGAGCTATCTTATACATTCCATATGACTAACCTTTGCTCGTTTCTTTTTCAGAGGATCATGCTTTCAAGAAGAAGAGGCAACTGATCAACTCTATGGATTTAAATAGATTATTGAGATCTCCAATCTATTCTCACCCTGATGGTCAACTTTGCGCAGCCTACCTTATTCTTGGATACTCTCCCGTGTATCGAAGTTTTCAAGCTGCGGGAAAAGCCATCACTATAAAGCACCTTTTGTTCCCTTACATAGACGTTCGCTGTAAGGGATACATCTTATCCCCCTCCGAACGTGCTCGCTGAGAAGAAGGGTTATACCGAAGCAAGTCTTCTCCTCCTTTTACCCCCGAGGACCTAGGAGTTATCATTGTTGTACTTACTCCAGCTGACCGTCCTCGGCGCCAAAGAAAGAAAAAAGCAGGCAACGCTATAGACCGCGATCCTTCACCGTCCTGAGAAGAGCTTGATATCCAAGCAGCTATTCCATTGGAAGATTCTCCTACCGAGATGACACTCCAAAGAGGCCGGGTTACTCTCGTCCAGCTCCTAGCTACTCCTACTATTCCCTGAGGTCAAACTCCTCTTAATCAAACTACCATTACTTCTGCTATTCCTCCTGCTCCTCTAGTTACTGCGGTAACTGCAACTCCCGTCTGTGAAACTAGGGCCGGGCGCAAATGTCTGAGAGGGTCGAGCTCCGACCAACCTTTAACGATCCTTGACTCCAAGAACTCCCCTCCCAACCTGGGCGACACCCATGTTGATGCTATGGGTGCTTCAGCCTATATCAAGGCATTCATGGTGGATGGGGAGGTCTTTCCTGCCACGGAGAGAGTCAGGCCTTGGAGAGAAGGTCGTGGAGGTAAAGTGGCAGATTGTGTTGGCGAGGCTCTCCTTCTTCCTGAGGACATGAAGCATTGGACAAAGTGGGAGGCCATCATGGTAATAAACAAACCCTATACAATTTCCTTAGCCTTTTACTTTATTTATTTTTATTTATTTATAATCTTTCAAGTCTAACCATTTTAAATCTTTTGGTAGGGATACTAGTGTTCTATGGTGATTGAGGAGAGGTTCCGGGCTGCCAAAGCTAGGGCTGAAAAGCTAAGTAACGACAACGAGGACCTCTTAAAAAAGATCTCTGATGTGATGAGCAAAGTTTCTAAATTCGAGAGGCTCCGAGCCGAGGCCGAGAAGAACACCAAGGCCATTACTAAAAGGAAAGAGGCTCTAGAAAAGGAGCTACTGGAGGTGAAGAAGGCTCTTGTGGAGAAGGATGCCGCACTAACAGGTTACGTGGCAGCGGATGACACTAAAATCCAAGAGGCCTACTACCAAGGTTAGTATGATTGTATTGCCTCTGTGAAGCCTGAGGTGCAACAAAACTTGCAAGTCTACTTCTCCAAAGGATGGGTTTCAGCCTTAGATAAGATGCAAGTGGAAGCTTCATCTTCTTTGAGGCAGGAGAGCAACATTCCAATTGTTGGAAAAATACATGTTTGTATTGCATACAAAACATACGCATCAGAAAATTAACAGATCTACTTCATTCGCAATTGATAACATGTATTATGTAAGTTTCAGAATTTAAGAACAAGAAAGTATACCTTGGTGTGGTGAAATTCAAAAACAAAAGATTAGAAGTACTTGGGAACACTCTTAATCTTCACTCTAATTCCACTTAATGCCCAAGAAGTGTGGTCTCTCAATCAGTTTCCAAGGAGAGAATACTCACATACACACCATTTTATTCCTTATATGATCTTAATGAAAAACTATTATGAAATTTTGTATGTTTCTCTCCTTATATATAACTGATTATCTAATTGGGTTAGCCTTTTGGGTCATTCCAATTGGGTTTTAGTATGTGGCTTGGAGTGGGACCAAAAGGGAACAAATAAGACTTTAGCTCCAATGGGCCTTGGGCTTTTCTGTCAACTCTTGACAAGTCCAAAGTTACCATTAATTATATTCAATACCACTATATGAATATAATTGCACTCTAGACCTTATTAATAAATTATATCCCAAGACTTTATTGTACATGCAACCCCTTCATTAAAATATTCGTAGTAATACAAAGTTATGAATGTTGGCTGCCACTTTGAAGATTACTACATCTTAATCCTTGAGTACCCGGTTTAATCCTTTAAGTTATTCATCATATATTTATGAAATCCAATTTCATAAATATATACTTTAGTAACTCCTTACTAAAGTGGTTGGGCCCAAAACTCTGAATAACCAAACCCATTGAACTTATCTCAAGAGAATATTTTATATCTCTGTTAAGAGATTATGAATTTCATCTTGAGAATATATGTTCCATCAACATTAAATGCGGCTGCCCAACATACTGAGGTTTTGATCGTGACTTTAGATCTCACTCTTGATATATCAAAACAACCTACACGTCATGATCAGGTTCATTATTCTCTCAGGATTTAGAGTTGATGTAAATAGAAGTCGTGAGATTTATTATTCATTTGACAATCGTTAGGAGTTTACAACTACGAACTAAAATTATGAGTATACAAAGAACTTGTGATTTATATCTTCTGTGACTAAATCACATAAATCACATACTATGCATCTCATGGACTAAGATAATGTCCCATTAATTCATTAATAAATAGTCTCATATAATTAAACAATTTAATTATTTATGACATGCTAATAAATTGGATTTTAGGGCATAAACTATTCTCATTATTAATGCTATCATGGTAACTCTTACCAAACAAAAATAATTTGCCGCTCTTCCTTTAGCCTCTAAGTAATAATGACATAGCTCTGTTAGGAGGTTAACATTAAACTTAGTCTGGTGTACACCATTGCCTAAAATCTATGTGAGTCATTAAGTAACTCCACGGTAGCGTGGTTGTTCTTAATGTAAGAACACATATCATCCATCGTAAAGAAGTTTAACTTGTAGTACCATGAATTAAACACCCTCCGTAAGGAACAAGGCATATACGCCAAGGTGAGGTGCCTAATCACACTACTATAAACCGGCAATGGAGGTCGTGAGAATCAACCCTTGAATCTCTCTCCCACTAGAAATTTTAAAACAAGTAGATTGTCATGAAATCATTGTGATCCAATCACAATTTTAACCCTACACATCAAATGTGTTTAATTGTTTAAATTCGATGTGATCGTACTATGTCACGTCACAGTACTTTAACGAACATTCTCGTAATCACAAAGAAGTTTAATCATGTAATCCGTGATGTAAATACCCCCCGCATGGAACGCAAGGCTTAAGGCCAAGACAAGGTATCTATTCACATTACAATAAACTTAACAAAAGAGCACTCCTACTCATTATTTGGGTTTTTCTTTAATTAATTGTGATCCCATCACAACCAATAACCTTGCACTTGTTGAAGACTCTAATCTCATTAGAACTAACTAAATGGAAGTCCTAAACTATTTAGGATTCCTTAAACACTAATGAATCAAAAATTAGTTATATAGAACTCTATCCTTAAGTTAGTTGTTTAAGAATTCTAATTTCATTAGAAACTATATACCTTTTAATTAAACTTTAATCTCATTAAAACTTCTAATTAAAATAAATTAAGGACTTTCAATCATACAACAATTCCAATCTCATTAGAATGTTTCTTAAAAGAGAGGTCCTAAACAATTTAGGACTAAGAGATCTATTTAACTAACATCTTTGATCTCATTAGGTCTTTTAGTTAGATAATGATTAATAAATGTCCTTAAATTTTAAGGACCATAAAAAATAATCATTTTAAAAAGAACAATGTGTAATCTCATCACACATAACCTTACACTTCATCTATGTTTTAATAATTAGTGAAATTTCAAAAACGGTTCATTTTGATTGGTCGAATCTATTTCTCGACTGATTGAAATCTTCATAAAAAAATTTCCAAGTTTTTGGATGACTCGATCGGTACCCGATTCCTATTTGATCGATCAAAAAGACAAATTCAATTGATCGAAAGGAATTCTCAATCAATCGAAAAATTGAAAAATCCTCACAAAGTCTCGGGTTGACTCGATGGATTCTTTATCGCTACTCGATCAATTGAAAGGAACATTCGATCGATCGAAAGTGATTCTCGATCAATCGAAACTCGTGAAAATTGAATTTTTCAAAGTTTCTGGCAATTGTTTTTGACGTTTCACTCGAACAAAACATAGTTTCTTAATCACATCAGAAAGAGATTGAGATCAAGACTGAATTGCATTGATGTTATAGCCTTATAGTTCAATTTAACATACTTAATATCAAACTTAAACAACATCATAACATCAATATCAGTTTTTATAAAATAGTAATTTCAACAACCATTCAGAAAATTGAATGTATAATCTTCTAACAACATGAAATTACTATCTCTAATTCCAAAACTCACAAAACATGTTATACAGATTCGAAATTGAAGACCACTCTGATACCAATTGTTGGAAAAATACATGTTTGTATCGCATACAAAACATATGCAGCGGAAAATTAACGGATCTACTTCATTCGCAATTATCATGTATACTATGTAAGTTTCAGAATTTAAGAACAAAAAAGCGTACCTTGGTGTGGTGAAATTCAAAAACAAAAGATTAGAAGTACTTGGGAACACTTTTAATCTTTACTCTAATTCCACTTAATGCCCAAGAAGTGTGGTCTCTCAATCAGTTTCCAAGGAGAAAATACTCACATACACACCATTTCATTTCTTATATGATCTTAATGAAAAACCCTTATGAAATTCTGTAGGTTTCTCTCCTTATATATAACTGATTATCTAATTGGGCTAGCCTTTTGGGCCATTCCAATTGGGTTTAGTATGTGGCTTGGAGTGGGACCAAAAGTGAACAAATAAGACTTTAGCTCCAATGGGCATTGGGCTTTTCTGTTAACTTTTGACAAGTCCAAAGTTACCATTAATTATATTCAATACCACTATATGAATATAATTGTACTTTAGGCTTTATTAATAAATTATATCCCAAGACTTTATTGTACATGCAACCCCTTCATTAAAATATTCGTAGTAATACAAAGTCATGAATGTTGACTGTCACTTTGAAGATTACAACACTCTGAATAACCAATCCCATTAAACTTATCTCAAGAGAATATTTTATATCTCCGTTAAGAGATTATGAATTCCATCTTGAGAATAATATATGTTCCATCAATATTAAATGCGGTTGCCCAACATACTGAGGTTTTCATCGTGACTTTAGATCTCACTCTTGTATATCAAAGCAACCCCAACATACTGAGGTTTTGATCGTGACTTTAGATTTCAGTCTTGTATATCAAAGAAACCTACACCTCTTGACCAAGTTCACTATTCTCTCAGGATTTAGAGTTGATGTAAATAGAAGTTGTGAGATTTATTATTCATTTGACAATCGTTAGGAGAATAATAAATCTTACAGCGGTTTAGTTCAATATGTCTTAACTCTTAAAACATATCAACATATCAACTAGAAGTCTCCACTTCCATGATCAAGACAAATCATCTTAGTTGATATGTTATAGTCTTCGCAGATGAAATGCCCAATTTCATCACCAACTACGAACTAAAATTCTGAGTTTACAAAGGACTTGTGATTTATATCTTCTGTGACTAAATCACATAAATCACATATTATGCATCTCATGGACTAAGATAATGTCCCATTAGTTCATTAATAAATAGTCTCATATAATTAAAAAATTTAATTATTTATGACATGCCAATACATTAGATTTTAGGGCATAAACCCCAACACCAATCCCCCAGGAGCTTGTCATTATCCCGATCCCCGAGATCTAGGCCATCATCAACGACAAATCTCCCATTCGTGAGGTTGGAGGAGTTGGTCTTGTTCCATGTCAGGAGGAGAGGTGACCAGTTCGGCTGTCGTGTCCACCACCGAGGAGCCGCTCCGCGCTTAATTTCCTTCTTTTTACATTGTTTTTTGAACACTGCTTTAGTTTGCCCGGTTTTGGGGGCTTTAACTTTGTATTTAATTTCCTTAAGTATTTTGAACTTTTATGCATAAGAATATTTCTAAGTCTTTATATCTATATGTGCTTCCTATTTATATTTCCTAAGCTAAATGGACGTTGGATAATTTTCTTCCATAGCTTCTCCTGTTGGAGATACGTTGTTTGCTCTTTGGGATTCAAATAAACAACCTACTTGTTAACTCTTAGAGATATCTAAAATAAGCAAGAGTTAAACTAGTTTCTTACCTGAGATGTTGGTAGAGATTTTTTATCACGGAATTTACCTTCCTTGTCTTGTTAGGCTTTACCTTTGCTTCCTACTAATGCCCATATAACTAGTTTAAACAGCAAACTCAGTTTAAACCTTATCCCCGGAAAAGATTGAGTCCATTGTTGCGGGCTTCATTTCCTCCTTTGAAATTTTAATTTTGTTCCTTGCTAGTGACTCTGAAGTCAGACTAAGGTAGGAAACTTAGTTTAAAACTTACCTGAGGCAAAGACAGGGTCTAGTAGCATGAATTTTTTTTTTTTTTTTGGTGAACTTTTAATTTTATTTCCTGTTAATGACTCTGAAGTCAGACTAAGGTAGAAAACTCAGTTTAAAACTTATCCGAGGCAAAGACAGAGTCTAGTACCACTAGGTTTGCTCTTTTTTTTTTTTTTTTTTTTTTTTTTTTTTTTTAAGTTTTAATTTTATTTCTTGTTAGTGACTCTGAAGTCAGACTAAGACAGGAAACTCAGCTTAAAACTTACCCAAGGCAAAGACAAGGTCTAGTACCACGAGGTTTATTTCCTTTTGTAATTTTAGCGTCTCGAGTTGGGCCTTCATAGGATTTATTACTGTTTATTGAACTGAGACAAAATAGAAGTGTAAGTAATGCATATTTTCTATATAACAATCAAAAGTAATACTTCTTTAAATTAAACACATTCCATGGCCTAGTTACAGGTCTTTCATCCAAGTCTTCTAGCCGATAAGCGCCAACCATAGCAATGGATGCGACCCTATAAGGGCCTTCCCAAGTTGGGCCTAGTTTTCCCATAGCAGGATCTCGGGTATTTCCCAAAACTTTCCTCAGCACCAAATCTACTGGAATGAACTTCCTACTCTTGATACCCTTGTTATGTCCTTGGCTAGTCCTCTGTTGATAATTAGCCAATCTTACCGAAGCAACGTCACAAATTTCTTTTATCAGGTCCAGATGTTTGCAAAGTAGTTGACCATTCTCCCTAACTTCAAACACGTCAGTTCGAGAAGTAGGCAGCCTCGTTTCCACGGGTATCATGGCTTCTACACCGTATGTCATTAAGAAAGGAGTTTCTCCAGTGGAACGCCGTGGAGTGGTCCTATATGTCCAAAGCATGCTTGGAAGCTCTTCCGCTCATCGTCCCTTCAAATTGTTTAGCCTCTTCTTCAAGCCTTTCACAATAGACTTATTGGTCGCTTCAACCTGTCCATTGCTTAGAGGATAAGACAGAGTAGAGTACTTGTTGTTAATTCCCAATTTCGAGTAGTACCGTTGAAAAGCCTTGCTATCAAATTGTAGCCCATTATCTGATATGAGAACTTTTGGCACACCAAACCGCGTCACGATATTTTTCCATATGAACCTCTTGATATCCGTATCTCGGATATTTGCGAGGGGTTCGGCTTCCACTCATTTGATGAAATAATTTGTCCCCACCAAGAGCCACCTCTTACTACCCGTTGCCTTTGGAAAAAGGTCCCACTATGTCTAGCCCCCATTAGGCAAAGGGCCATGAGTTGGATATAGGATTAAGAAGACCCCCGGGTTGATGGATGCTAGGAGCAAACCTTTGGCATTGATCGCATTTTTCTAAGAACTCTAGTGCTTGTTTCTGCATGTTCGGCCACCAATACCCCTAAGTGAGGGCTTGGTACGCCAACGACCTGCCTCTTGTGTAACTTCTACATATTCCTTCATGCAATTCTTCCAGAAGTACTTCAACTACCTCGGGATGCACGCATAGCGATAGGGCCCTGAATATGACCTCTTATATAATTTCCCTTCTTCAGACACCCAATACTGCGGAGAACTACGTCTGATCCGCTAGGATTCTTTCTTATCCTTAGGTAAAATTCCATTTTGGAGGTAGGCTACAAGTGGGTCCATCCAACTCGCGGATGGATGTATGCTTAAGATTAAATCCTTGTTAGAAAGAGTAAGACTAGAAAGAGGTAAAATCTCAACTAATACAATTCTCGGAAGGGGACCCGCCACTGAGGAAGCTAGGTAGTCAGAGAGTCGGCATGACTGTTGTTGCCCCTAGAGATATGTAAGATCTCCACCTTCTTGAATTGATACTTTAGTATCTCGACCTCTTTAAGTAGCTCATCATTCTTTGGTCCTTAGCTTTGAACTCGCTCTAAATTTGACTAACAACTAGCCGTGAATCACAGTGTAACTGTACTCTGTCTGCCCCTGCTTGTCTAGACATTCTGAGCCCTGCGAGGAGAGCTTCATACTATGCTTCATTATTTGATGCAGGGAAGCCCAGTCTGAATGACTTTTCCACTCTGATCCCTTCTAGAGAAATCAGTAAAATACTAATCCCTGCTCCTTGGTAGTTTGACGCTCTATCCACATACACCTGCCATATTCTTTCCCGTGATTTTGTTACCTTGCTTCCCTCTATCTACAAAACTTTAGGTTGCCCGGGAGTGAATTCCGCATTGAAATCCCCCAAGACTTGCCCTTCGATGGAAGTTCGGGGCCTATACTGAATATCAAAAGCTCCCAAAGAGGCCCCCCCACTTGGCTATCCTTCCCGTAAAATCTGACCTCCTGAGTAACGCCTGCAAGGGATGCTCGGTTAGCACAACTACTGTATGGGCTTGAAAGTAGTGGCAACTTTCGTACAACGTGGATTATTGCCAGCGCAGCCTTCTCCAAGGGTAGATAATGCGTTTCAGCCTCCACGAGAGTTTTACTGATGTAAAAGATTGGCTTCTGAACTACCTGATCCAGCCTTAACACGATTGCATTTACTACGTGATCTGTCATAACCAGGTACATATATAGTGTTTCTCCAAGTACTAGTCTTAATAAAACTGGAGCTCGAGACAAGTATAACTTAAGCTCATCAAATGCTTATTGGCACTCATCTGTCCATTGGAAGTCTTTCCATCTCTTCAATAGTTGGAAGAAAGGCCGACATTTATCTGCGGACCATGAAATGAATCGATTAAGAGCCGTAGTCATCCCGGTAAGTCGCTGAATCTCCTTAGGGTTCCTTGGAGACTTTAAATTTTGCAAGGCAACAATCTAATCCGGGTTAACTTCAATACCTCGATGAGTTACCAGATACCCCAGAATCTTCCTCGAGCTGACCCCACAGGCACACTTAGAGGCATTCAATTTCAAATGGTTCTTCAAAAATGTCTCCAAGGTTTCTGCGAGATCAGTGAGGTGATCTTCCACGGCCTTACTCTTTACTACCATGTCATTTATATAGGCCTCTATATCCTGCCCAACTACTCCTTGAACATCTTAATAACCACTCTTTGATAGGTGGACCCCGCATTCTTCATCCCGAATGGTATGACTTTGTAATGGAAATTACTTATAGGGTTAATGAAGGAAGTTTTCTCCTGGTCCTCGGGGGCCAAAGCTATTTGATGGTACCCCTGGAAAGCATCGAGCAAACTCATCCTGGGGTGCTCGAAGGTCGCATCGACAAGCTGGTCTATCTTAGGCACTGGAAAAGGATCTTTTGGACATGCCTTGTTTAAATCTGTGAAGTCTACACATACTTGCCACTTCCCATTTTTGTTTTTCACCACTACCGTATTAGCTAACCACTCGGGGATAATAGACCTCTTTAATTTCCCCAGCTTCTTTAAGTCAATCCACCTTTTCCTTCACCACCCTAATGTGTATATCTGAGGACCTACGAGGTCTCTGTTTCTTCGGTAGACATCGAGGGTCAACGTTAAGCCGATGGAAAATAAATTCTAGATCTACTTTAGATTGCTCACTAAAAACAAATTAACTCTACTTTCTCTAAGATAGGGAGGTTCGCTCCTACCTGGAAGTATTTGTCCCCGAGGTCGATGTGTATTTTCTCCAATCGCTCACAGGTGTCCTCGGGTGGAGCCTGTAGCTGCTACAAGGGATTTGTCAATTTAGATTCTCCTTCCTGCCTGTGCCCTACGGCGGCTATTTGGCATCTCCATGCCATACTTTGGTCTCCACGTACTTCTGCAATGCCTTGCTCGATTGGGAACTTTACCTTCTGATGCAAAGAAGAAGGTACTGCACCTATGGAATGGATCTAAGGGCATCCAAGGATTTTTGTATAAGGTGAGTATGAGTGTACTACTATAAAGTGGACCATTTCCTTTCTTCCTTCCACCTCCATGAGAAGAGTCACCTGTCCAGCTAGCATAATAATACTCCCGTCAAAGGCCACCAAGGGGCTATCATACTCTGTCAAATCCTCGGGGATAAATCCTAACCCTTCATATAGGTCAGGGTACATTATCTCTGCCCCACTTCCTTGATCTATCATAACCCTTTTGACATTAAAGCCCCCAATCCACAATGTAACTATCAGTGCATCTTCATGGGGCTGAATAGTATCCTTGAGGTCCTTTCCCGTAAAGTTAATGCTTTCATCTTCCCAATGTCTCTTTTTAGGTGCGAGGCTCTCCAATTCTGTGTCAGAAGCTGAGTTTACGGTTAATACCCTAGGTGGAGTTTTCATAGTCTCCACCCGCTTCCTAGCCGTATGTATTACCCCTATGAGCTCCCGAGTTAGTGTCGAAGTTCTTGAGGTGGTAGCTTCTTTCGAGTCTTGAGGGCGAGAGTCTTCCCATACCAAGAATTCTCCCAAGTAACCCGCCTTCTCGAGCTGGTGCAAGTTGTCCTTTAGGGTTCGGTAATCCTCAGTTGTATGCCCCTGGTCCCGATGATATGAACAGTAAAGGCTTTGGTTTCTTCTCGTTACATCCCCACTCATCTTGTTCGGCTAGCGAAACTATGGCTCGTTCTTTATTTTTTCCATAATCTAGTATACAGGCTCTTTGTACAATAAGCTAACAATTTCTAGCCTCATCTTCTGAGCCCGAGGGAAAAAGTCCCTTCAAGGTCGAGGAGCTTGATTTGCCTTAACCTCTTTCTTCTCCGCGATAGGTGCTTTAGCTTTAGCCTTATCTTGCAATTGGTCATTTTCTAATCTCTTATACACCTCTACCCACTCTATCAATTTATTCATATCCGTGATTGGTTTCAGGGCTAGCGAAGCTCTCAAGTCAGAATCAATGGGGAGCCCTACCTTATAGGTACTAGTCGCAATTCCTCCATTATCTCCCCCGATCTCGTTGTATAATTCCCAATAGTGATATGAATAAGCTCTGAGGCTTTCCCCTTCCTTCATTACCATTGTAAGGAGTGAGGCATAAGGTTTCGGGGTTCTACTGTACATCATAAATCTCGCCCCGAACGCTCTGATTAGCTCGTCATATCCTTGGATAGTCCCTTTCCCAACTCATCAAACCATCTTATAGTTATTGGGCCCAGGCTAGAAGGGAATATTTTATACATCAGAGCTTTGTTTTTAGAGTATATGGCCATACTTTGGTTATAATGACTGATATGTTCCATGGGATCTGTTTTGCCATCATAAATTGTGAAAGTTAGCTTTGTAAATCTTCGCGGTAGATCTGTTTTCTTAATATCTCCTGAGAACGGGGACTAAGATATTTTATGCAGAGCCTTACTCATGGCATCATCACTGGAAACTTATGGCATCGTAGGGACTTAGGAATGAGGGATTGTCGAGCGTTAAGGAACTGGTCCTTTGAGCTTCTCCCTATTTTGTTCTTCCCTTCTGCTTTTGTGGTGAGGTGGAGAGACTGTCCCCTCCCTATGGGGAGACTGCTCTCGTTCCCTGAGGGGATGGAGTGATCTCCTGTCTCTCTTCCTATTCCTATCATCCACCATGCGCTCATCTCCTCTGGAGTGACTGGGTGCTGGACTTGGTCCTCTCCAATGATGAAGCTCCTTGTCTTTACGGTGTAGCAACTTTTTGTCCTTCTCTGCGTTCCTCTGCAACAACGCCACTTGCTCCCTCAACCTTTCCACCTCCCCATCCCTATTAGAGTAAGACGGACCTTTTGTATTAGTAGCAGACCCTTCTCTTTACGGAGGTGGGCTAGGTCGTCGTTGAGTCTCCTTATGAACTTTAGACCTCTCACGTCGATCCATATGGACAAATTCTTCTGAAATGCTTGGTTGTTCTAGGTGAGCAGGACCACTCCGAGATCGATTCGCCATAGTCTAAGAACAAATAAACTCTTGAGCCTTTTGCTTGGTAGAGTATTCCCACAGATGGCGCCAATTGTGGTCGGACAAAAACTGGTCCCCAAGGTATCCTCCACGGATCACCACTATAATGTCTCTATGGACGACTAAATTTCTTAGTTCGAAATGAGTCAAACAAGTAAAATAGTTTCACAAATGCGAATTTGTATTGATGAATGTGTTGTACAATTCTCTGTAATTACAAAAGAGTGATCCTCTAATTCGATCTCCTTGAAAGATTTGTTGATTGGAATTGTGGTAATGTGATTTTGATTTGAACACCAAATATACTTCAATTTGGCTAAAGAATGGATCGAAGATCTTTGAAACCAAATTACAATGAATCTCTGGCTATGAGCTTGTTAGAAATCCTTTGTTCTTCACGTTCTTCGTGTGTTCTTCGTCTTCGAAGGTTTGTGGCGGAAGTTCTTCTGGGCTTTAGAGGCTTGAATTCGTAAAGTTTCACTGATTTGTGGTTTGTTGAGGTTTCTGGAGGCTTTTGAGCTTGATTCTAGTGGCCTTTGAGATCTAGGCAGGTGGTTTAGATGAGTCTGCTTTGAATGTTTCTTGCATTTGAGGTTGAAGTTCTTGAAGTTCTTGGAGGCTTCAGAGCTTGATTCCAGCAGAGCTTCTGGACTTCTGAACTCAAGATGTCTTCAAGGTCCTCCGCCAAGATGTCTTGGTCTCCTCTTAAATGCCTTAGGAAGGCTTCTATTTATAGGAGTTTGGGGGTGGGTGAGCGACACGTGCCGGAGTCTGATTGGTGACACATGTCACAGCCTGATTGGTCTGTTTATGTCATCGCTTACACGTGCTGGACTGCTTATATCATTGCTTACACGCGTTGATGTGTGATTGGTTTTTTGGATGCATTTTATGCCTCTATTTCAATGACACTTGGCAAATTTTTGTTGGTTTCTGAGTAGTGATAGCAAAACCTAGTAGCAGTAGGTGGCGCTTTGTAATTGGCTGTATTTTGTGGACTTGGTAGTATGATGTGTCAACTTGTGATAGGTCGGGAATTTTCCCTTTCTATAGTCTCACACAATTAATTTTAAGTAAACAATAGGGAATAAACACTCCACAATGGGAAACTCAAACAGTTGATTTCTTTGACAACATGTGTTTCTATTTCTACTTAGATATTACAACTGGAAATCCTTTCATTCCCATGGTATTGCACACTCTTTCTCTCTTTGACAGAACATATCTTTGCCTTTTCTCTCTCTCTCTCTCTCTCTCTCTTTTCCTTCCTCTTTTTTCTTGCCTCTCTCCCTCCTTTTATAGGCACATCTCTTGCTCTTATCTCTACAGCTGTCTTGTTGCCAGCTAAACTATCAGAGATATTTTTCTTTACTTCATCAATTTCCTCCCCTCCCTTATCCTGGAGCTTTGACTTTTGGGGGGTGTTTGTACTGTTCAGGCTTTCTTATATGCATTCAATGCGGTAGGGGTTAAGCGAGAACCCCCTCATTAATGCGGAGGTAAAAATCTTCAATCTTCTTGTGTGTTCTGGAAGTTTCTTGTGGTTCCAGGCTTCTTCTGGAAGCCATACTTGGATCATCCATGCACCATGCCTTAGGTAGGCCAGCCTCTTACCTTTTCCACGGGAACTGCTTTCACATGTTGCTCTCCTTTACTGTAATACTTGGGATGATCCAGCTTCCCTTCTTCCATAGCTTATTGCCCTCTGGGCCTTCCTTCTAATACACAGGCCATGCCCAATTTATTCCCTGTGGCCTAATTACTTCTTAAGCTTAAGGCTCGGATGGGGACTTTTCCACCTCCCACAATAATAATAATAATAAAAATAAAAATAAAAATAAAAATAAAAATAATAATAATAATAATAATAATAATAATAATAAATTTAATAGAAAATCGTGTGTATTATTACTATAATACTATAAAATAATAAATATAGTTAAAAAAAAAAAGCTCAAATAAAATGAAACTGTTAGTAAAAAAAAAATATATATATATTTTTTTTGTAAATACAACTACCATTTTGGGTAATTGTAAACAAGGAATCTTTCATGAAGGTTCCTTTTAGCAAATTTATGTAATTTTCCAAATCCTACACATGTGAAAGACCATATTCTCATCTCACCTACTCTCTTTGTGTTTTTTCTTTTAGGGGTGTAATCGGTTCGGGTTGGTTGGTGTTGATGGCAGTTTTCGCACCGAACAAGAATTTTGATTTTAACATATTGGGCACCGAAACTGACTTGTAAGGAAGGGACGGTGAATTGACCAGTTGCATTTGGTTTTGGTTCCGTTTAGTTGGGTTTTGGTGTTTAGGATGTGAGAAACAAAAGAACTAAAAGAAAAGAGAGAAGCAAATTAACATACCAAAATAAGAAAAAACCTATTTCCCTATACTTTCCCACACTTTCTCAGCACCCAAACACCAAGCTTCAAGAAAACACAAGAAACATATACTCAAAATCAAGAAGATTGTGTGTTTTTTTTTTTTTTTTTTGGGTTATACGTTTTTGGGATTCTTGGAACTTTTTTTTTCACTTTTTCAGCAAACAATCAACACAAAAAACAAACTAAATTAAACAAACAACTCACACTTTAACACAGAAGAACATACCCATGAGAGAGTTGATGAAGAACTTTAACAAAAAAGAGAAGTAGAGATTCAAAAGAACATATATACCCTAAGAGGGAGAGAGGTGATGAAGAGGGAGGTGGAGAAAAGCAAGAACAATGGAGGCATGGACAGGTGGTGAGGAGCAGTGTGATAGAGAGAAGAAGAGAGAGGCATAGCCATGGAACTCAGAGAAGAAAAGAAAAGAATGAGCTAGTTGAAGTGAGAAGTGTAGAAAGTAAGGGTTTTTTTTTTTGTTTTTTGTTTTTGTTTTTGGTTTTGTTTCAAGTTAATGTATAAAATGACATAGTTTTGTGTTATAAGGAGAGAAAAAAAATGTTATTATCATGGTTCGAACTTGGGCTAAGTGTTGTCACACGCCTGTCTTACCACTAAACTAGTGGTAATCTTCTTGAAATATTTTGTACATAGTAATATTTAATACATATTGGCCGGTTTCGGTTTGGTTCGGACTTTTATTTTTTGAACTCGAAACTGAAACTGAAATTTTGGTTTGTATGAAATGAAAACTAAAACCGAACTGCACCGAAATCAAACCAAAATTTTGGATACGGTTCGGCCGGTTTTGGCCGGTTTTTCAGTTTTGTGCACACCTCTATTTTCTTCACTCATTTTCTCTTTCAAAATTCATACTTTTAGTCTCCTTCCTCATTCAGACTGTGAGACTCACAGTGCTCTCTTCTCTTATTCTTCTTATTCTTCTTCTTTTTATTTTTTAACCTCCTCTGTGCTAGAGCGAGACAGAGATCAAAGAATTAGAAGGATTGTTTGTGAGTTGTGACCCGTAAAAAAACGCTACATTAGCGTTCAGGAAGGCCAAAATTCATATCGAGCAAAAAAGCCATTTTAGCCGATACTGGCTGAAATTGACTAGAACAGCTAAAACAAGCTGAAATTAGGAAAAATCTAATCTAAGGTGGAATAGAGAGTATTACCATTCCAGTTTGCACACCGGTACGAGAAATTTCGACTGTTCCAGCCTGAACAGAATGAAAATGATAACACAGATATAAACAATTAAATCCAAAGAATAACACACACACATATAATATTTATTTATTGCTTATACGTATAATGTTTGTAATTTTGATTTAACATATGATATTTTGTTACGTAAACATAAATCAAATAATTGTTTACAACATTGCCAAAAAACAAAAAGTAAGTCTTGACATATCTAAAAATATATAAGTCAATTTAATAAAAATATTACATAATAAATTATGTATGGTATACATTAAATACAATTTAATTTAATGAGCTATCTATGACATAAGAGTAATTAGAGAGAATAAAAAATGCATCAGTCAACCATAATGTTTTTAGTGAAAATCTAGGGGGCCATTATTGAAATTAATATCCAAAATTATTATTAATTTTTTACCAAAAATACAAGATGGAGGATTTTTTAAAAGTCATTGGGGGCTATGCCCCCCTAGCCCTCCTCCTTCTGCCCCTGCTCCCATACACTATCGGCTAGTGTGCCTAATCAATCACGACTTTGAACTTAGAATGGCTTAATTAATTTCTTTTAGACTTCTCTCATTTAGTTGGGAGTGGTTACTAGGGGCTAGCTTACACTGCGGGTGCTAAAGCCTTAAACGACACTATGCTAGCTATACCCTCTAATAGCCTATTAGGAGGGTCTTTTGGGGTGGATTGGTTTGGCTTAGGTTCCGGCGTTGGCTTAGATGCCTAATCTGATTGGAGGACCAAATTATATGGAAATATTGCACCCTAATGAATGATAACGCCACAATTTTTGTTAGCAGGCCATGTTCATGTTGTATTGAGGTAGGTGTATCAAAATGCAAACATAAGCCCTTAAAACTAAAATAAAAAATGAAAACTACAAAACATTATTTCTTATTTGCAGTAAGAGAAATCAAAATACATTATTTTGTTTTCTAGTTAGTAATTACTATCTCAAAAATAGAAGTAAATATATGGAGAAACACTAATCTAGGTTCCTCAATCTAAACTTGGATGCTAAGTGATAAGGTGAGAAGACATTAGACACCCACTCCGTCCGTCCGATCCAAAGATTAGTATACTTGGAATTTATGGTCGATAACAATTTATCATACATAATGTTGAGTTGTAATTTGTGTTGGCTTTATCCCATGTCAAATTTAATTGTAATTCATGCTTATTTTCTTGTATTTGTGGGCTATTTTTGTAATTGGGTTGGATTTAGAAGTCCGATGTACTGTTGGAACTGCATTTTCATGGTAATTCAAGGGAATTTGGCACCCATGAAATAAGCACGTGATTGCTGATAAAAATCAATTGAGGATCAAATTTGGGAGACACTCATAGGACATTCACACCTATTGATTGCATGGAACCTGTGGAAAAACGGTTATTAAGATCCTCTATTGTACCGCCCCATTCCCACCATATATTTCCCAAATATTTTACCTAAGCATCCACTTGAGAGTTCAGAGAATTGTACCCATTTTTGCATGAGCCAAACACCATTAATTCTCTCCACTCTTCCCTCTCACCATAGCCAAACCTTTGAGAGGTGATTATCTCAATCACAATCATCACCATCCTTGAGTGTTGTGAGTGTATTGGAGTTTTGGGAACCATTGGAGTTTGCCAGAGAAAGGACTCGACATAGTCGTTTGCGAAAAAGAGCTTGGAGGGCTTGAGTACATGTTTGCAGCACTACTTGGAAGGCTGTGTGTGTCAATTTGTACTGCAATTATCTGTATTTAGTGGATCATTTTGGCGGCTACTATGGAGAGGTTTTTTTTGCCCCTTTTTTGGATTTTTCTCTTTGAAAACACATCCAATGTTATCTTGGATTTTTCTTCTCTTTATTTATTTTTTATTGCTCATTTATTATGTTTGATATGGTTATCCATGCAATTGTTGGTATCAATGCTTAGTAGTTAGTTCAATTGTTTAATCATGTACACTTGGGACATTAAACAATAATTAAAATTGGGGGTCTAAAAAATTACCTAGGTTTCATTTAGGTAAATTCTCACAAAAACATAAAATACTAGTGAAAGAAACGAATAATATTTACATTCCCTTGTTCATCACCCATTAAAGAAATCACAGTCAGCAGAATAACAAAAAGAGGAATTCAATTGGCAATAAAGGTTTGATAGATTAACAAATCATGACCAAAACTCAAAGTTATATCAAGAATGAAAGAATGTTGGTTTTAATCCCACAAACAAAAATGGATTTTTAATTTTAATTATGCATGAACCTGATTTCCTGCATGAGATTCTCACTTGATTATTTAATTAACTTGTGAGTTGTGACTACATGGTGAAACCCTAATATCCTGCGTGAATGTCATCATACCATGTGTCTCATCTAAAAGTTTTGGCCTCTCTAAATGATGCATGCGCAAGTTATAATGATAATGATGGTTATTTGCATTAAATCTGAGGCTAAAAACCCTTAATATATTATATATGATGCATGATTATATTCATGAAAAGTTGACATCAGCAGGAAAAAAAATTAATGTTTAACTCGTGAGATGGTCATTTAATAACTAATATTATAAGAGATGAATTATCTACACACATGATGAGCAATTATTTAAGAACGATTAAATATTTAATTTCATTTCATTATTAACTAAATTTCAGGCTACAAAACTCATTGCATATAGAAAGAAATTTGAGTCTCCAATGATCAATGCGTTCTCTAGTGGAAATTGTGATTTATGAGTCTCCTTCCTAAGTTGGTATGGGGCACGTGCTATAATTGCTGCTGATCTGTGTAGATTTTTTTTTTTTTTTTTTTTTTTCTCTGTGTAGATGTTGATGTGCTGACAATGGATACCTAGATAGCAAGGGTTTGATCCTCATGATTGTATTTATATGGGTTGGTGTGATGATCATCATTGATGAAATAAGGCCTTGAGGGCTTGAAAAATGAGGTTTTGGAGTCTAGGAATTCCGCGTGCTTGGAGGGTTGTAGACAATGAAAATATTATCAGACGTTGAAAGGAGAAGAAAGTCAAATGTGGTGAGGTTCTTTATTTTTTTATTTGAGTTTTAGGATTTTGGAGAATCACATTTTCAGATGATAAAATTATATATTTATCCTTAAATTCCAAGAAAAACAACACAAGAAAAATCGGGCATATGAGGATTTTTTTTGAGGTGGGAAATTTGAGTGACAATCTAACACTCGGTGCTTTGAGGCTGGTTAAAGTGACACTTTGACCCCAATTTGCCAATATTTCTTTTTGTACCTTATCTGATTTCATTCGGATTTTTTTAATAAAAAAAAGAAATTCTTTAAGGGATAATCAAAGGTTTTTAATCAAGATGGACTCTCTCCTGGATGAAGATGATTCCAATTGTGATTGGGTCTTCCAAATTATTAATTTAATTATTAATTTTTTTTAAATAATTAAATATGATAATAAAATTTTTACAATTATCTTAAAAGATCTTTCATTAAATGCATGACATTGATAATTTTTCAAATGAATCAATTAGGATTGACATTTTATTTGATTTTAATAACTCATTTCAAGGACCAAGTTTTTTTTTTTTTTTTTTAAACAAATTCAACTTTCATTTAATGAAGAGTAAGAAATCATAGTACAGTGCTTCCCAAGGCGGTGGAGGAGAGTTCTCCATCCAAAACATATCCATGAGCAAGACTTTGAATGTCCTTAATAATATGGCAAAACCGAGACTAGTTTACACCAGTGGAAGAGATGGAGCCCATGACATTGCCGTTGTCCCCTTCAATAACCAATTCTAAAAACCTGCATCAATAGCAAACTCCAAAACTTTTCTGCATGCCAAAATTTCAGCCTCCTCACTATCTCCCACGGGTGGACCCTTAGCTGACATAACCACCGTCACCTCTCCTTTTTCATTCCAGTTCATTGCACCAAATCCTGAGCAGTTCAAGTCCGAGAAAAATTGCAGCATCAAAGTTCAAATTGAAGACCAATGCAGGAGGAGGATGCCATACAGTTACACTCGCATTTGTTACTGGAATGATCAGCTGGTCTTGTGCTTAATTCACGCATTCATTCTCATTTTGAAATCATTTTTCAACTTATTATAATATTTAATATAATATAATAGTCTATGCTACACTTTGGTCAATGATCAGAATTGTCATTAGCTGTTTCTATAGTAACTTTTGTATAGTATGCATAATTGTTTGCATGCTTGACAACCTATTTCTGGTCATTACTAATTACTAGCATACAAAGGTGCTTGTTTCCACTCAGAGTAAAAGAAAGAATATGGCACTTTAGGACAAGATTTTGGATAGACATGTATGCAGTTTCCACTCATATACTATAAAGTTTCTAATTCTCACCTAAAACATATTCCGGTTCTTGTTATCCTTGTGGGTCTTGGATAGTTGTATTACTTACAAACAAACACTAGCTATTGCTATCACTGCTATAAACATTCCTTTCACCGGAGCAATGAAGGCATACTGTTATTTGTTTTTTTTTTTTTGGTAATTTAATATATAGTTGGGTAAAGAGAGAATTAAACTTTAGATATCTCTATTGAAAATACCAAAAAGTTTTAGTTGAGTTATAAACCAAACATCATAAAGCATACCTACAACCAGGGCTGGCACTAGGCCTAGGCCACTTAGGCCATCGCCTAGGCCTCCCTACTAGAGAAAGACACCAAATTTTGGAGGCAAAATTTGATATATATACATATATATATATTTTAAATATTTATTTTTGGAGAGATAGCACTACAACAAAATGTATTTTCAGTGACGAAAAAATTTGTCACTAAAAATCTAGTTGTTCGTCACTGATGACCTTTAGTGACGAAATTGGACTTTTAGTGACGAAACTCATTTCGTCACTGTAGCTCTGTCACTAAAAGTCCTGGTGACAAAAAATTTGGTCACTAAAAGTTCGGTTTGATTTAAAAAAAAAAAAAAACTTTTAGTGACGAAAACGTTTCGTCACTAAATGTTTTCCTCACTAAAAATACTATTCAATGATGAAAATATTTCGTCACTAAAAACACTTTAGTTTACTAAATCATATTTAGTGACGAATAATTTCGTCACTAAAACTATGTTCGGATACAAATAGTAACGAAAAAATTCGTCACTAAAACTATTTTTAAGAAAATCCAGGCACATATAGTGACGAAAATTTTCGTCACTAAAACCATTTCTTACAAAATTTTGCTATATTTAGTGACGAAATTTTCATCACTAAAACAATTTTTTGTTGCTATATTTGTGACGAAAAAATTCGTCACTAAAACTTATTTTCTGTTTTTATTTTTTTCATGGCTTTGATATTAACCTGTAACCTGTCATTACATTATTAAAACCTCACATTTGAATAACACATTTATTTCAACAACACATTTATAAAAAAAGATCCATACATCCCACAAGTAAAAAATAAAACAAGTATCTAATTCAAACTCCTTTCATACAATAATTGTTTACAATACATACAATAACTCTACCTAAACCCTATTTTAGAACTAACGGAAGATGTTCTCATATGTCTTCAAGTAATGCCAAAAGTAAATCCCCTAAAAGCCACCAATAAGAAATCTGCACAAATATAAAAACAATAATTCGTTAATATCGTAAAGTAAAAACATTAACTATGTTATAAAAACATTTCTAACAATGCATTAAGAGTAACTACACCAATAAATTAAAATCACAACTCCTAATGTATAAGTTGTAGAAAGCAAATAAAGTACTAACCAAAAAGTATTTTAACTTGAAGTTGAACCACCCCCATATGTAAGAGCATCATCATAACCCTTGCTCCTCAAAAAGTTAAGAATATTCTTTTGGATCTCATCTTGCTTAGTTCGTGCATCTTGGTCCTTAGCTCGCTCCTCTTGATCTCTAGCTCTTGCCTCTTTGAGCTCAATTATTTCATTTTCTAACTGTTGGATATACTCCACCGATGAATTAGAGGAGGCGGTGGTTACTAGAGAAGAGGAAGGTCTCATGCCAAGTCCTTTTACAATATCGGACTTCTTCTTAAACACCAAGTTTGAGATCTCCTTTTGTGTAAGGGGAATAGCATTAGGATCTTAACAATGATCTGCTTGCACTTTGAGAATATTTTCCTATCATTTGAAAGAGAAAAAGAAACAAACAATCACAACATTAATACTACATATGTTATAGCTTTACAAACATGATAGGGATGGAATGATAAACATACATATGTCGCTTCATCCTCAGGGTGTATCCACATATTTGTATTTGGATTGAAATGAACATCTTTGAAGATTTTTGCCAATTCAAGAACTTGACCATCATTATTATTTGTCTGATTAATTAACATTCAAGTGTTAGATAGATATACTTAGCTACGACGGCGATGGAAGGCGAAGCGTCGCCGGCGACTTGGAGTAAGGTAGGCTAAGTGTATCGGTGTGTGGGTGAGGGAAAAAATATGAGTTTCGTCGAATGAGTGTGGGTTTCGTTGAATTTATATATAAAAGAACCTATAGTGATGACTTTAGCTTCATCTCTAAAAGTTCTATTTTTTTTGTGACAAAACAGTTTCATCACTAAAGGTGCTGCTAATCAAGCCTTTAGCGATAAATCTGAGTTTCGTCACTAATAGCATGACTAGCAGCACCTTTAGTGACGAAAGTGTTTCATCACAAAAAAAAGAACTTTTAGCGACGAAAAAATTCGTCGCTGTAGATCCATTTGTTTCCCACCTACCCTTTTTGTTTGGCGCCCTGAATTTAGCATACCCTATAGTGACGAAATCTAAATTTTGTCACTAAAGGTTAATATTTCTTTTATATTTAGTGACGAAATATAAATTTCGTCACTATATGGTACTTTTTTGTGATGAAAATATTTTTCTCACTAAAATTCGTCACTGTAGTTACATTTTGTTGTAGTGTAGGAAATTAAAAATTAGTTTTACATTGTCCTAAAAAATTGAGTAATGCTAGAAATAATACAACTTTAAATATGTGGGTCTTACAACTATGTGTCACTAATTATAAGAAATAATTCAGATAGAAAAATGATAGAAATACTATAAATTTTACTTCAAAGCCCTTACAAATTGATGTGCCAATTAATATGATTTGCGGAAGTCAACAACATATTAAATGCATTTTTGAATTACTTTTTGTGATTGGTGATACATCGTTTTTATAAGTCTCATGTTGTAAATTTAATAATATCCTAACATCATTCATTCATTTTTTTTTTTTTAACCATTTATTCAAATACTTGTTTATTATCTTTACTACTCACATTTATTGTTATATTGTTTGTAAGTTTTTTTTTGTTGGTAGTAAAATTTGTTACAATTTTAGCATTTTTTCAAAAAAAGAAAGAGCATATTATAAAATAAAAGGAATGAGTTTTTGTTGCAAAAAAGGTTATGATTTTAAACACTAGTTAAATATTATTTGAGTAATAACAAAAAGACCCCATTTAAATATATCGCCTTAGGCTCCAAGTTTGTTGAGCCGCTCCTGCCTACATCTTCATTCATATATCAATACAATATTTTATATTTCCCATAAGAATAAAAAAATACAACATTTTATATCGGCCACTTAAATTTCACTCGTGAAAATATTTGGTTAACGACTAAATGTGCGTCACATCCTCATATATTAGTCCCGAATCTACTGATCGACCAACCTGCCTGCAAAGTGCAAACTATGCTATTGTACCCAGCTTGAACAATCTTAGGATAGTGGTAAAAGAGCTTCATTTTTTTTCTTTCTCAATAAAAGAGGTTCTAAGGGAGGGAGACTTGGTTGGATTCTTGTAGTTGGAACAAAAAATATAAAAATATAAGACATAACGATTAAGAAAATAGTACCTTTCTTGTATGTGTCATTCAAAAAGCTTATTCAGGAATGTCAAATGTGTAGGCACCCGCACCGTAAAGAAGATTAGGTATCGAATGAGAGATAAGAGCACGTCTTGGTAGCCAAGGACGACGCCTGTATACCGTTTAATAGGCACCACTATAATTAATTAAAGCCCCTGATGAGGCGGCAGGCAAGTCATCCTTGGCTACAAAACGAGGCTCTTGATCCTCATTTAAGACCTATCTTCCTCTCAACCCTTAAATAAATCATCTTTCTCCAATGGGATGCCAAATATAAAATGCTCACTGGCTTATTTATATAGCAACCCAATGAGCATTGTGCATTAGATTCAGATCCTTCACGTAAGTGCATGATACAGTCGTCTAGGTTCTTGTTATGGAAGAATATATTCGAGAATTTGCATGTCCAATGTTAGCTGCCCACGTAGAATAATATATAGCTATAGATGACGATAGAATTCCAATCTCCCAGAAATGCTTAGGGTCTGTTTGGTATGTGTGTTTAAACAACAATTTTTAGTTTTTTTTGGAAATATATGTGGGTGAAAAAATGTGAAAAAATGTGTAATGTTGTTTAAAAACTGAAAATATGTGTTTAAACTTGCGTACTAAACGATGCCTTACTATCTATGGAAATAAAGCCTCCCTTACATGTTTCATCCCAAAAAAAAAAAGGCTCCCTTACGTGTCACTCTTCTATTGGTTAGAGGTCTAGCTCATTGAGCTATTTTAGCCTCACAACTATTTTGTATGGCATATTGTGATTGGGTACGTCACTTTTACAAAAACTCAACATTTTTTTCTTTTTAGTAAAAAAGTGTGGTAGCTCTAGCATATTTTTTTTTTCTTTTTATTAACTATTATAGTCTCTTACGTGAGACTTGTGGCAAAGTTATAACAGAAAATATTGTTGTTCTATAAATATATATATATATATATATATTATTTTTCAGGGTTGCACTTTTTGTATCCTCTAAATACAATGGATGAGGGGGATTTTGACCTTCCTCGCGAGGAGAAATGAAAATCTTCAGAGGGGCACGTATTTGGTTTCTTCGCCAAGAGGCCTGTTAGCAAAAGTCCTGCTGATGAGATTTGATTGAGCCACCTCTTTCATCCTATCTTCATTATTCCTCTTTGTGGTCTCATTATTCAACTTTCAACATCAACACCCTGCCATATGTCCACCCACTAAAAACTCCGGGTCTTCATCCACGATGCATGTGTTGTTCTGTGATTGGTGGATGAGGTGTGTGGTGGCACTTTTGACTCAGGATTTCAACGCATAAAGCAGTAATTTATGTCAAACCTTATACTTATACCAACCTTCTTCGTAAAGGAAGAATAAAACTAACAATTCTCAAACCTTTGCTTTCCTCTTTTTTTCAGGCTTCGATGGAATAAGGGGAAAAGTACATTACAAGAAAGAGTGGAAGTACACATCAAGCATATATCTTCCTAGCAATTACATTCCTACTTGATTGATTGAATAATATGATAAATATGTGACAGGCTATCAACTTTATCTATAATGCAGTTGGAATAATTCTTGAAGTGGTTGTCATCTGATTTGTCTATACGACTGAGACTTCTACTCTTTTTCACGATAGACTACCATGTTCATTGACTCCTAGACGGTGTTAATTGATAGATTCCTGTTATAGCGAGTGGCCCTTAATTAAGATGGGATTCCTCATTTAAAAAACAGTTCAACTTTCGTTGGTAGTAATCCAAACATATTGCCAGCTGCTTTGCGTAGTCATTCAATTCGAAAATATATAGCTTAGTGCAACATCTCTTTTCTATAGCTATATTGTTAAGTTATGGTTTTTTACATATTTATCTTGGTTCTATTCTATGACAAAAAGAGTTGTAATTGCATTAATTTATTTCCTTGTATTTTGTGGGATTTAATTGTAATGAGTTTAATATTAAGTTGGTGAAAATTGCTCAAAATAGTTGATCTCGCAACTTGGCTTGCGACTGGCTTGGGACTCAGCACTCGCGAAAGACTATGTGAGGAGCACATGTGGAAGTTCAAGAGTCAGTCATTTCGCGAATATCTCGTGACTTGGCCAACCCACGAGTGACCCGTAAGATGACCTAATAGCTGGGATTTTAAGTTTGACTCTTATACCCTTCACCCCTACTATATATATACACTTATTACCTACAAAATTGTAAGGAGGCTATTTAGAAGAAAACCCTAGAGAGGTTTCTACAAAACTCATCATTTTAGAGAGAACTACTCATCCTTAAGTGAGAAATTCTTATAGTCTCTTCTCCTCCCCTCTCCCATTATTATACTTTGAGAGAAGATTTGTAACCAAACACAACCCACATCTATTAAGAGTTTAGAAAGTGTTTTGAAGCTTGGAAAGCATTGGGTATTTGCCAAAATAAGTCGGTGAGATTTGGTGGATGCAATTGGGCGATATTGCGGAGATCCGGATAACTAGTGAAGACAAGACTCCGAGAAATCCGTTGGTAGCTGGAGCTTGAAGGGCTCAAGTACTTTGGGTAGATTAGACTTGGAGGGTCTTTTTAGTATCCTTGTACTCCAACTTATTCACTAGTGGATCATTTCGGCTTGAAGGGCCGTGGAGAGGTTTTTGCGCTGAGTTCTTCGGTTTTCCTCTTCGATAACATGTCTCGGTGTTATCTCATTGTTTGCATCTCTCTTCCCTTACTCTTTATGCTTTATACTTATTGTCTATTGTATATGCATATGCTTTAGAGTAGTTCTGACATATTGCATTATAGTTACTCATATTCCGCACTTTGTTAAGTAGGGTGAAAGCAATCTAGCTGTGAGTTTAAAATTGGGGGTCTAAACAAGTAATAGTGTTTTACACTATTTGAGCTTTCAATTGGTTCAAAGCGAGTACACTTGTTTTGGCTTAATTACCTAAGAGTGATCCTTGACCCTTTGTTTTTATTGGCATGTATAAAGTTTTGTTTGCTTCTTTGCTTGCATATGATGATGATGAATGTAACATGCCACATTTTTATGAAAATGCCTCTATGTGTGTTTATCCTCTTGCTTGTAATGACATGTCACATGACTCTTTGGGTGTTGTTAAAAGTTTACATGACAAACTCTTGAAGAAAAGGACTAAGAAATTTCATGAGAAATTCAGCAAGCTCATTTGTGAAAAGGATGATTTGATTGCTAAGCTCAGTGAATCCAACAAGTTGGTTGAGAAGTATAAAAAACTTGCTGAACATTCTTTTGAAAAGTTAAAAGAGTTTGAATGTTTGAAAAATGACTTGGATGCTAAACTTGTTTTGTCTAACATACTTGTTGATGATCTTAAATGTGAAAATGAATCTCTTAAGATGCATGCCAAGTATTTGATTGTTGAACCTATAGCTAAAGTTGAAAATGCTTTTTGTTGCAATCATGTTGTGAAACCCAATTTTGTGCCTATTGTGAATTCTACCTCTAAAGACAAATCGGTGTACATAGCTCCACATAAAAGGAATCATAAAGTGGAGGGAAAGGCTCTCAAGCCAAAACCTTTGTTTAGGCCTCAACCTAAGGATTTGAATGGGTCTAAGTTTGTTCCCACTTGCCACCATTGCGGTGTGATTGATCATATAAGACCTCAATGTTCCATGTTGAAAAGAGAACAAAACCATGTTGCTAGATCCCTCCCTAAAAAGCCTAGTGGACCTAAACACATTGTTTGTCACCATTGTGGTGCTTTTGGTCATCTAAGACCTCATTGCTCTAAGTTTCAAGCTCTTAAAAGAACCAAAAGAAAAGAGAAACTTGAGATTCTTGGAAGTTGTGCTTTGCAAGCTAAACCAGATTTGGGTGAAAATGGTAAGTTGTTGAAGCAAGTGGTTAATGCTTTTACCTCCTTGTCTATGTACATCTCCGGTTCTCATTTTTCCAAACCTCGTCTCACTTCTCATGAGACACTCACTCCAAACACTTGTTCCGTTTGGGCGAGAAAGGGTTCCTATGATTGAGCTTTTGCTCGATTGGTCCTTGATCTAATTCTTTTGATTTTTATAGGACCCTTCATGCATTGAATGTTATATCCTCATGCATTTGTGCATCTTGCATTTCTTTATATGCATTGTTTTTGTTTTTTATTTTACTTTATTGCTTTTTTTTTTTTTTTTGTGAGTAAAAATCCAAAACCATATAAAAAGTGGAAAATTCAAAAAGTTTGATCGTATATGTTTGAGCACATATCTCATGTAGAGTTTGGCCTAGTACCTTCGTACTAATGGCGTAGTGTATTTACGAGCTTAGCTTGTTATGTATGCACATATATTGAATGTGTGTGGAATCTAAAAATCTATGTTTGATTATTGTAAATAGATCTTCAAGCTTGTCATGAATGTCTAGCCAATAGTCTTGATTGATCTTGATACATGCGTAGACTTGATCTTATATATCTCCTCACATTTAATTTTCTATCTAAAAGCTCTTCAAACGTCAATCTCTAAAAAGAGAAAAAGCTAATTGGTCTTTGATCTTGTGATTGAGCAGAGAAAAAGCTGATTGGTCTTTGATCTTGTGATTGAGCTTTCACTCGATTGGTCCTTGATCTAATTCACTCGATTGGTCCTTGATCTAATTCTTTCGATCTTTATAGGACTCTTCATGCATTGAATGCTATATCCTCATGCATTTGTGCATCTTGCATTTCTTTATATGCATTGTTTTTCTTTTTGATCTTACTTTATTGCATTTTTTTTTTTTTTTTTTTTTTGTGTGAGTAAAAATCTAAAACCACATAAAAAGTGAAAAATTCAAAAAGTTTGATCGTATATGTTTGAGCACATATCTCATGTAGAGTTTGGCTTAGTACCTTCGTACTATTGGTGTAGTGTATTTACGAGCTTAGCTTGTCATGTATGCATATATATTGAATGTGAGTGAAATCTAAAACTTGTTAATTGGTTTCATTAATACACATGATTTTTTTCTAAAACTCAAAACTGATCTGTATTTTCATTAAATACAGATTTGAAATTTTTTTCTAAATTTTTCTTTGTCATAAAATTGCAGATTTTGAAATTTCAAAAAAAGAATTAAGAATTTAGGTTGAAGTTTTTTTAATATGAGATGCATGCATAATAAATTCGTCTCATGAATGTGGATCCTTTTTCAAAAGCCCTTTTTTATTTGTTTCTAACAACAGATCTGATTTTTTTTTTTTTTTTGGATTGCTTTATCAATGTCCTGTGGTGGTGAAAGTGAGAAATAAATGATAGTGAATGCGTTTGTGTTTGTGTGAGAGAGAAAGAGAGAGAGGGCTTTGGTTGGTCTTATTTGACCTTTACGACAGTGAGCGCGCCCTTGGAAGCAGCCTATAGTCCCCTAAGAGGAGGACCAAGTAGAGCCCACAATACAAAATGGGTGATGCAATAGACAAATATAAGGAGTCAAAATAAAATCTTGGACCCCAACCAAGAAAGAACAACACTCCAAGGAGATTCTAGGCTTTTGCCCCTATTGAGCAAAATAACATATATATAAGTGAAATGTCTTTTGCTAAGCATTTTACTCTTATGACAGCATTGTTGTTTGATATTAACTAATAAGCATTGTCCGAAATTGTATGTTTACTAGATGGAAGGGGCTGAAGAGCACGACAAAGCATGCCACATATGTGCTAATTGCGTATCGTGCATCACTGTTGAGTATACAGGCACACCAGGTATTCTACCTCTTCATGTCATGAGGATATAGTTCTCCCTAGTTTTGTTTTTCACTTGGTAGGGTTGTCAACTACTGCATATGTATAATTAATAACGTATTTGATTTGTTTTTTTGTTGACCGTTTATTCAGGTTGTTTGGGAGCCGTATAGGGATGTCCTAGACTCGCTGCCCCCATATTGCACTACCGACCGACATATATGGAGGGCCATTGTGCCGTTGATCTATTTTTGGATAATAGAGGATCATCATCCCGAACATGTCTTTCGTCAGTTTGGGATGAAGCAAGTGCCACCGGATCTTATGGATACGTCGATTGATATCCATAGAATCTCCCTCCAAGGTAAACTAGAGAGGGATTGGGTGCAAGAACATGCTGTCTACATTGACCGATGGACCCATAGAGGGGAACGTCTTGCTGACGCACCGACATTGGATGGGGACACGATGTACCTTGCTACTTACATGGAGTCGTACCGAAGGACGACCAAACGGTACATTACACAAGAGTCGGCGTATTAGGAAATCCTGGTAAGGCAACAATTCGATGCTTCTTTTATGGATTGACAATATATGTGTGTTGCTGCATGCATTCTAAAAATTATGTTTTATGGAGCCATTGAATCAATATTTTGACATTCATTCTAGAGAACATTTCATTTCTTGCCACTAGATATGCATTTTTCACAACCAATATGTGCTGGTGTGCCATTTCAAAAGCCATTTCAATAGTAGCGCTATATATGAATAAGCTCATCATGTATAATATGTTTCCAAATCGGTCATGAATTACCAATCATACGATTTGCGATTAAATCTTTATACTTTCTCAATTCTTAAAGGCATAGTTTTGCACAACACTAAAGTAACCAGAAAAGTTTTAACGTGACTCCTTTATTTCACAGGTTGAGTCCAATGTTACAGCACTATTGCAATGCGAACCAGGTTCCCAAATGTACAACCACTTGTTACATACGCTGGATGTTGTCGGAGAGTTAAGCCGAGTGGCATTGGAGAACGCGCGTACGGCGAGTGAGGCGAGCACACAGGCCACAGGCCGTGGCAGGTGAGGTGGTGGGTCAGGAAGGCGTGGAGGCGGTGGAGGTCATAGAGGTGGTCATGGGCCTGCGCCTGCGCCTGCACCCATACGCAGTTGTGAGGATAAGGATGAGACGGGTAACTTCCACCTCTAATACCTCCAATTCTTACTGACTTCCAATTCTAGTACTTTCAGTTGTAATTTATTCAGAGGACATATTATAGTAGCGAAGTATGTTTTCATCACAGCCACACATGATATCCCATTCTGCTGATTTCACAAATTTCAATGGCTTAACACCACTCTATTAAAAAAACTGAAACGATTCTCACTTATCCCGGATCAAACTGACTCAATCCCTTGTTGTCATCTTAATGAATACAATTGTTTTTGTATAGATGATGAGGCGTTAGAGGGCGATTGGGACATGTACATGGATGGCACCGGGTCATCGCGATGCATGCCTGACGCTGCTGCTGGGCCATCCCACCCCGTTGGCCATGACGATAGTGCAGAACACACATCCTATGCTCAAGCCAGCCCTCGGTCGCCACCACCCACTCGGCTGTCTCCTCCATTGTTCAACGACTCTGCCCACGAGGGTGGCTGTATATTTGTACCTACACCTGGCCGACTGACCCTACCTGTAGTTCAGGCTTAGCCCACCCAGGAACCATCACTTCCTAACCCCGATGAACTAGCTGCACAGATTGATCAAATATGGAGTGAAAATATTGAGCCGGTACATGGGTTGCGAAGATCACTCTGCACTGACATACATCCCCCTAGTTACGAGACTGGTGACGGTAAATACCATGCATTCCCTACGAACTTCTTCCAAATTTATTTAATTAAACAATAAGATGAGAAGCATGCATGCATGCATTTATGTGAAAGGGAAAACGACCCAATGTACATATCTAATAGTTCATTTAGATATGCCAATGGACTAAATGCATATAATAATATCAATAACTGTGAATTAATTATGAGTGAGTACGGTTATGTATATGGTTATTTTTTTCACAAGTTTTACTCTATAAAAACTACTTTTATTCCAAATAATAATGGGCTATAATAATAATAATAATAATAATACACATAAACATACACGTACACAGTACAAAACATGGTCTATCCCTCTCTTTAAACTGCATTCAAGTAATGTGCTCTGCTTTCAATTTCAGGTAAGACGAGATCGGCCAAGGCAGCTGTGAGGAAACGAAAAGATCGTTGAGCTGTTGGTGTCGAGATGGTATTGAGATTACAAAAACTCCAAGTTCTTCTTAAGCTTGAACCTTGATCTTTTCTAGGACTTGAAATAGAATTCAAATACACTCAAGCCACACTAAAAAACTCATAATATTTATGATTGTTCATGATTTACCAACCTAATCTCATGGACTCAACAAATATATTTGGTTAATCTCCAAAATGATATTTTAGTTCAATAGTTTATAGTTGGCACAAAAGTTTTTCCACACATTTTCCTTTTGCTGGTATTGCTTAATTCTAAGTTATTCTTTGTTCATTTCACAAATTTTTTTTGATTCTTTCTATAATCCAATGAGAATAGACAAGCTCAGTCTTGTTGACACCCTTTTAACCATAAGCTGTTTATTGAAACTTGACATACAATGTTGCAGAAATGTAGGAGTTTTTTGTGTCTCTAATTTATTTTACGGGAAGTTCTAGTCATTTAATTGACTAGTGTGAAATCGAAACTTGGTCTATTTCCTTGTTTTCAAATTTATTGAATTTTTACACTTTTTTATGGTGCTTAAAAGGAAAGTTAAATTATAAATCTATGCATATTATTCTTGGCTCGAGAATAGGAAAACAAAAATAGCTATATAGAAATTTATACAACTTGAACAACCTGAACATAGGGAACTTAAATGTAGGGGGGGAAAGGTAAGTGTTATGAGCCATGAAAGACATACAAACTACTGGAGTTTCTATATATTTCTTCTTCTTCTTCTTCTTCTTCTTCTTCTTCTTAGTAAAACTGACAAAATATTTACAAAATATGTACAAAATAGTAAAACTGATAGATACGGATAGACATCAACCCAGCATCATTGTTATTATTATTATTATTTTGTTTAAATGAGCTGTGGGGTAATGGATTAAGTTTGTTCCTTAACTCAAGGACCGTTGATAAGAGTAGTATTGGAGTTGAGCAAATAAGATTCCTAGTTTTTGGGATAGTTAAGTTATTTAGATTGTTTCATTTATTTGAGTTATCTTTTATTCTATTCGATTGTATCAGCTTGTAAACTGCACTGTATTTAAGCAGTGAGACTTGAATAAGAAAGCAAGCAAATTAAATCGCAAATGGTCTTTTCTTTCTCATGTTTTGGGAGGTTAGTCTCCTCTAATCTAACTAACTTAATTCAATAAACACCCTGCATAACTAACACAGAAATTAGAAATCCTTTATTTACATATAGTCAACTTCTGTGAAACCATGTTTTTTGTTTTCTTCTTTGCCTAATTCTATATTATTAACATTTTGAGACATCAAAATATGGAATTAAAAGTAGTGATTATTCCATTAATGAAAAAGAATAATGAAACTGAAAATTTAGAGCAAGGCAAGTCAGTGTTTGATACAATACTGGAAGAAACTAGACAAATCAGTGTTTGATCACTTTGGTTGCTGGTGGCTGATGTGCACTCGGGGTTGAGATTGAAAGGATCTAAACCTGAGGATATGGTTGCTGCCTTGCTGGGAACCTGGGGTGGCTTTTTGTGTTTTGGACAAGAGTTAACTCTGGTTACAAAATTTGAATTTGCTATTTGGTTAGGTTAAAACTTTTAAATGAGGTGGAATGTTATAGGCCGTTGATTGTTTTTAGGCAGATCCTAACCCTTAACTGGACACTCTCCATTTCAAATAGAAATGGAGAGGGTCCGGATCCCTTAAAAACATTAATCTTGTTCTCTACTTCTCTAGCACTAAATTTGTTAAAAAACTTGGCATAGAACGAAACAATTGAAGAGAGCTTTATTAACCCTCTCGCTGACAGATTAGCATGTTTGCCCTCTGAATTGGAAGGTCATTAAGATGGCAGCTTCATATAGAGCTTGAATGAGAAGGTTTCTCCACATGGCCTTAGTGATAACTGGTTCACTTGCTTTAAATTCAAAGCCTTTCCATTAGTTTTTCAGTTGGTGGTTCAGTCAATAATCCAAGGCCACCAAAAAGAGCCACAATACAGTTTGTCCACAACAATTGGATGGTTGTAATTGGAGAAGATCCACAAAACATTGTTGTGATAGAATTATCAATAGCCCAGCTATATTCATAGTAAGCTCAAGCTGGATATACTTCCTAATATTGTGATAAGTACACCTTCCACACCTTATAGTTTATTTTATTTGTACCTTCCTTATTGAGAAAATTATTAGGTCCCTATGACATAGTGCTCTGTTTTTCCTATGTTTTTTTTCTTTTTCTCATACATGTATTTATATTTGGTGGCATATTTGCAGGTTTCTGTAGCTGTTGATGATAGTTTTCAATCCTTGAAGACCACCATATTGGAGACTTTTTGAATTATGTTTTTGCAAAGTATGTCTTACTTGCCATTTTTTTTTTTTTTTACAAACCAAATCCCATTTTTTAACCTTTAAAAAAAAAATCTGATTTTTCTTTTACAAACCTAAAATCAATCATTTTTTCTTTTATAAAAGCAAATCTGATTTTTTTAACAAAATCTTATTTTTTATACTTTTAAACAACAGATTTGATTTTCACAAATCAAACCTCTTTTTTTTTTTTTTTTTTTTTTTTTTTTTTTTAACTTTCCAAAACAGATATGATTTTTAAAAATCAAATCTCCATTTTTTTTTTAACTTCACAAACAACAAATCTGATTTTTCTTGATAAAATCTCTTTTCTTACCCTTAACATACAACAGATCTAGATATTCCTTTTAAAAAGAGGACATTATTTATATGGCAAATTTATTTAAATTAATTTTTGTCAAGTGTCTCTCATATGTGTTCAACATATCATTCAACATCATGCAAAAAGGGTATATTGGTCATTAAAGTCTAGAAAACCAGACTCCGTCTGGACGGAATGGGTGCCTAACACCTTCCCATTCCGTAACCTAACTCTGGAGCTTAGGATTTTTTTATAGGTAGACTAGTGTTTTGTCTTTTAATTTTGGTAGAATGTAACTAGGACCAAAGCTTTGTATTCTTTTACGTAGATTGTAACTAGGACCCAAAGCCTTGTAAGGTTAATTTACCAAAATTGTATTTTCTTTATTCAATCAATGACATTCGAAGTATTTGGAACATGTAATTTGTATTTATATATATATTTTGTATAAAAAATAAGTGGCGACTCCACACCACTTACCCAAAAAGAGAGGTACCCTTAAAAGAACCCCAATCTCTTTGTTGAAAGCACCCAATTTCCCCGGTCTCTCACAATAGGCCTTATATGTATGATTCTAGATTTTTCCTGTTTGTAGGCTCGGATGTATGATTGGACATTGCCTCTTGGTAGGCCTTACATGTATGATTCTAGATTTCACCTGTTGGTAGGCTCGGATGTATGATTGGACATTGCCTCTTGGTAGGCCTTACATGTATGATTCTAGATTTTGCCTGTTGTTAGGCTCTTGATGTATGTATGGACATTGCCTCTTAGTAGGCCTTACATGTATGTTTCTAGATATCGCCTCTCGGTAGGCTTGGATGTATGATTGGACATTGCCTCTTGGTAGGCCTTACATGTATGATTCTAGATTTTGCCTATTGGTAGGCCCTTGATGTACGTATGGTCATTGCCTCTTGGTAGGCCTTATATGTATGATTCCAATAGTGCTTTAGCGTTGATAAGCTTGTGGTGCCACTATTCTTACCCATGCACTGTCGCATTTTCAGCATTAAACGACATTCTTGTGCCGGCTTATATTCCATGTTCACTTGCATCGCACTGTATTTCCAAGGGTTTATCGATGAAATCTGATATTGATTGACCCGCTAAGGGATATGGAAAAAGGAGAGACCGCATGAAATGAAATTGCCCCAGTATAGGTTTTATGCAGTTCTTGACATGAGAGGAAAGGTTCCTGGCGAGATGGACCCATTCTTAAGCATACTGATTAGCAAAAAATGGACTGAATCGTGCAAAATAAACTGCCCCAGTGTAGGATTTTGCGTGGTTCTGAAATGATCAATTGACTTAAAGCTGGATTAGAATTGCACTGGACAATATGGGTTTCTTGACAACTCTATTGATGATCATGGATTTCCCCAGCGGGATTTTGGACTCGCCATGTGGCGGAATGCATTGATTGACTCGGTTATCAACTAAATCGACCAGTGCTTAGAGAAAGGTCCCTTTTAGGAATTTTATGTCGGAAATGACTTCTGCTACCTTTATACCATGCTAGATGGATTGTTATAAACGACTGGGAACGGCCTTGGCACTATCCCATTACATGTCTTGACAACGGGGGCTGAACTGACCCAACAAACCGGGTGAACCGAGTTTTGAAAACGAGGTTCAAGATATTCTGGGATGATGGACCAGACGCGCAAAGATAAACTGTCCTAGTGTAGGCTTTGTATGGTCTCAGTTGTGCGAAAAAATATCTTATGGGACCGATTTACTACTGAACCTACCGCGCACCACTATTAGTGGAAAAATTAAGGGAATCTTCGCTCTAGAGCTGTCCAAAACCCTTCATTCTTTAGATTTAAGCTCAGAATATGTGTGGGTTTGTGCTAGGGGGGTTGAAAAACCCTGGCATGTGTCTTGATGTGCAGCAGCTAGACAATGTGCGCCGCTTGGGGCCAATGGCCACATGATGTGCACCGGCCTCGGGAAATGTGCATAAAGCGCTGGGCGCCCCCCAGACCTTCCATATTTTGGTTTGCAATTCCTAGGGTCTTCTCTTACCTTTTTTCTTCACTGAAAACTCTTAGAAACACCATTTGTCTACGCTTTTCTGCACGGATCTACATCTAAACACAAAATTCTTTCTAATCTGAGCTTGGATGTTCTTGGGCTTAAGACTTATGATACTGTGGTGGTGCTTGAGTAGGAGACTTTTCATGAGAGGGAGCTTAAAAGATGGTGGACTTCATTCTCTTCCAAGGATCGGGCTTACATCCAGCAGTTCCTTGGAGATGCCACTTCACTCTTTCGTACTCCTCTAGATTAGCACTTACTGAAGGACATAGTTACTTGTTGGGATCCCGCTTTAAGGTGCATCACCATTGGGGATGTAGACTTGGTCCTTACTTTGGAGGAGTATGATCGCTTTCTTTCTCTTCCTACCCTTGTGAGTCGGGTTTATCGGCCACCGGTCTGATCTCGCTACTACAATAGGCTAGCGGAGCTATTGGGCTTGAAGAGGCCCATTGTTGATGTGTTGACTTGATATGGGAGCGAGCTAGAAGGTAGCATGCCTTTCGAATTTCTGCTCGATCGGTTTGGACTAGCTGAGTGCCTTGCTACTTACCAAAAGGATTTTGTGGACTTAGAGAAGCATTAGACCTTCTACAAGTGCCAAGCCTTCATGGTGGCCTTCTTTGGCTCAGTCCTATTCCCTTCTCAGTCAAGTTCCATCAGTTTTGCAGTTCTACCCATGGTGAGTACTCTGCCTTATAGCACTTCATTTATTCCCTCTCTCCTCTTTGAAACTATAATCTCTTTCTCTGTGCCGCGAGATGGGTAGTGGTAGGCTTGGTTGTTGTGTTCATCTGCTGCAGTCGTGGTTCTGTAGTCATCTGAGTGTGATATCTAGGGCATAACTCGTGGGATTCTTGAGGAAGAATAAAGTTAAGATCACTGTAGCCCTTGATCTTCCTTTTACTGAGGACACCATTGTTTGGTTGCAGTATCTATTTAGCTTGGGTCCCACTGATTGGACATGGAGAGTCAAGTGGGGAGTTACTAGGTGGCAAGGTTGGACCCATTGTGTTGGTTTGCTTGGCATTCCTTTAGTGGGCATCTGGGGTTGCACAAGGTACTTTCTAGGTATGGCCATGAGGCAGTTCAAGGTTAATCAGCATGTCCCTCGACTTAGTGTTCTCTCTGTCATCACTTGTGATTATGGGCTCTAGGATATTGATGTGGTCATGATAGAGCACACTTTTGGCTTTTGGAATGAGCACAGTTAGACTATCGACTATCGACTATCCTACTTACCCAGGGATGATCATGAGTGGTCCACGCTGAGTTTAGAGAGTGGAGAGCCAGTAGGGACCCATGCTTCCTTGTTGACCTATCGGTTTAAGATCCTCTTGATTTCGCCTTCAAGCTGATATATTGAGGGATTATGCATTGGAGTTTGAGGTCAGAGTTGAGAATACTCTTAAAGACCTGAGAGAGTGCCTGATAAAGGTTATCATGGACAGTGATTGCTGCAAGGAGCTTCTTGGTTCCACTATGGAGGATTATGATGAGATGGGGAGGACTATGAGGCTGAGCTTGCCACCCTTAGAACAGAGCTTGAGTAAAGGAGTCTGGTCCCATCAGCTATAGTGGCAGAGTGCACTCAGCTGAGATCCTGGGTTGTGAGCTTGGAGAGTGAGCTGGCAGACTGTAGACACCACATTTTGTACCCCTTACGACTTGGGCCTTCGTTCCCCAATGATGCTAAATTCTAAGATCCAAGGTTGGTTTAGGGCCCAATCAGAAGTTAAATTGACTTGGGAAATGTTAAAGTGAAAAATATAACTTTTAATGAGCAAATAAATATATTTTTGAAAAATATGGCCAAAGAAAACCCTCCCTATGCGCACGTAAGAATCAACCTGCACACGCAGCTTTCTGTATGCATACGCAGGCCCGATCTTGTGCACGCATAGCGATTTCCAGAAACTATACAAGGCAAGTTTTCTGCATGTATATTGAGGTTTGAAACGAATCCCACATCATTTGGGAGTCGTTCCAAACCTCTTTTTTCACAATATAAGTAGCCTTACATGCTATGTTTTCAAAACACACAAAAATTCCATAGGAAAACACTTAGTTTCACTAGAAATAGTGAATCAAAAAGGGAGTTTCTCACAAGACATCCTCAAGTCATTTTTCTTTTGATTAGGGCCTCTTCTGGCCTTGATCTTTGAGTTTAAGATTACTAATCACTATTTTATTGAATTGTGAATAGATTTGACTAAGGGTAATGGTAAAAAATCAACCTTGAAGAGCTTTTTTTACGTATTAGTTTTAAACCTTTCTTTTTCTTTTCTTTTATTTTTTGCTCTTTAATCTTTCTGTTTATCTTGTTTTCTTGCTATAACATGTTTTGATATGCTTTTCTAGTCTAGGTTTACGTTTTTATATGTTAAATTGCATGTTAGGCTGTTAGAATTCCCGTTTTGAGGTTCTACATTATTTTTGTGTTTTTAGGGTTTTTGGGCAGAAACCTGTACACGCATAATCTTGCCTGCGCACGCAGGCTTGATTATGCGCACGCAGGCTTGATTATGCACAAGCAAGCTTGTATGAACATGCATTTTAATGATGTAATATGCTTGTTTGATGTGTGATTTCATATCTAAGAGTTTGGAATACATGTGATGATTTATGTTTACTTGCCATGCCTATTTTGTTGCCTTGTTTTATTGCTGCCTTGGATGGATGTGATATGATATGATGATAGAGTTTGTGATGAAGCATGTTTAGATGTATGATGATAGGTTATTTGAGATGCATAATTAGATGTATGGTAGGCTTTGTTTGCAAGCATGATAGATGTATGGTTGGGGATGTTTAATGCCATGTTGATTGTTTGGTGCATGCTAGTGTCTGTGTGAGTTAGATACAAGTATTGAGTATGCCTTTAATAGAGTTAAGACATAAAATACAATGATGGGAAGACAACCTTAAGGTTGGGCGGTTTTGGGTGCCTAACACCTTCTCAAGGCCGTACCTTAACTCCGAACCCATATCGCTGGTAGTAAGATCAAAAGGTCATTCCTTGAAAAGACACTATATATATGGTTTCTAAGCCATTTCAAAAACTAGGTGGTGACTCTTAACAAAAACGACCCCTTGAACTAGTTTGTTTCATTGATTTTCTTGGGTCATTATATCTTGTCTTATTTACTATTCTGTTGTGCATGATATTGATGTTTGTTTGTTTTAACAAGGTTTATTCACAATAAATCTAATTAACAACTTGGGTTTAAAACTTGTTAATTCTATCAACCGGTGTCTAAATTTCCTATTAAGTGGTATCAGAGTAGGTACACTCTGATTGAATTAATTTCCTGAGTGTGATCCTTGACCCCTGTTGTCATGGATCGTGGACAGTCTCTTTTGATTCCTCCTTTGTTTGATGGTACTAACTATGCGTACTAGAAAGTTTGTATGAAAGTTTTCTTGCAGGCTTTTGATGAAAAAGTATTGCAAGCTGTTAAAGTCGACTGGGTTATGCCAAAGGAAGCGCCGGTGGATTGGGATGAAGCAAAGATTAAAGCGGAAAATTTCAACAGTAGGGCTTTGAATGCTCTGTTTAGTGGTGTGTCCAATGAGAAATTCAAGAAAATATCATCCACAGAAATTGCTAAGGAAGCATGGACTATTCTTGAGACCACCTATGAAGGTACCAAGGCAATGAAGATCGTTAAGCTTCAAAGACTCACCAGCAAATTTGAAGAAATAAGGATAGAGGAGGATGAGACCTTTGATGTGTTCTATGCTAAACTCAAGGATATTGTGAATTCTTCCTTCAATCTTGGAGAATCTATTGCGGAACCCAAAATTGTTAGGAAAATCCTTAGGTCCCTACCTGAAAGGTTCCATGCCAAGATCACTGCCATTGAAGAAGTGAAGGACATTGATCAAATTCATTTGACTGAGCTTGTAAGGAACCTTCAAACCTGTGAGATGGGATTAGGTAAAATGGGAAAAGGTGGAAAGAGTAGGAACATGGCTCTTAAGGGTATAGAGGAAGAGAATGATGACTCTGAAGATGAAGATGAGGATAAGGATGAGGACTTAACCTTCATAGCTAATGAGATTATCAAGCTTCTCCAATATAGGAAAAAGGATAAGAACAAAGCCCCTAGGAAATCTGAATCCTCTAGGAAAGGTAAGAATGAGAAACCCCTCTGATAAGCCAAGAATGTATTGACCCTTTGTGATAAATTAACCAATTAATTAGCCAAGTGAATTAATTAAGTTAATTAACATGCAATACGCGTGGTAGCACAAACAAATCACCAATTAAGTTAATATGCAGCAGAAAATAAAGTTGACACAGTGATTTGTTTATGAATGGGGAAAACTTCTAAGGCAAAAAACCCCACCGGGTGATTTTAAGGTCACCACTCCTGAGAATCCACTATTATCACAACAAGCGGTTACAAGTAAAGGAATCTCAATACCTTATACGAACCTACAGTTGAACCCTTACCCCAATACCCAATTGGACTTTTTTCGTAGTGACAATCTCTCCTTTTAATGCACGACTCCCAGTACGTGACTAATTAATCGATGCGTGGATCCCAATACACGGCTTACACACCAACTTGAGAAAGATGTTGGCTGTAATGTTCTTCAGTTCATCCACACGATGAAGATCATGAAGTTCCTTGGTTACAAAACCCTACGGCGTACAAACGTAGCAGCTTCTTGAAGAGAAAGATGAACTAGGGCAAATTGTCTCCGGTCACAATATGCTTGTGTAAAACCTTTGTATCAAGTTGTACTCACTTGCATCAGCTGTGACGGCCCTTAAAATAATCCTTATATATGTTTAGGGTTGTGAGAAAAGAAAGCCTAAACATGTATCCACGGATTGGAGTGAAATCAGATCTAAAAAACTGATTTTCTTAAATCTCGATAGATAGGGTATCTATCGAGCAGCTGTCAAGCATCGGGCAAAAGTTGCCTTTTAAATCTCGATAGATGCTATCTGTCGAGCTAGCTGTCGAGCTTTAAAATCTAGCACTTCTTCACTTGTTTCTTGGACAGACTTGCATGGCTTTAACACTTGGACTTGCACTCTTGTTCCTCGAAGCATTAAACACATCCCAGATCTACCCAATTATAAGTAAAGTGCATTTTGTCAAAGCATTAGCCAATTCTATATTAACATATGTTCTTAACATGATTCACATATGTCCTAACACCCTCATCCAGTGCCATGAGTGTAAAGATTTTGGTCATATGAGGATAGAATGCCCAAACTATCTTATGAAGGAAAAGACCAAGAATTCAAAAGGTAAAGTGTTGGTTGCTACCTTGAGTGATTCTGAGAGTGATCTTTTTTATGAGTATGAGGATGAATGTGGTCATTATATGGCTTTTGCTGCCACAACCGATAAGGTGATTGTGGAGAGTGCTAGTGATAATGAGGATTCTTCTGATGATGAAGTATCCAAGAAGTTGATCCTTCAGGAAGCCTATGATAAGCTATGCACTAAATTTATAAAATTTGAAAAGACTTCTCATCTTTGTAGAAAAGAGCTTAATGAGGTAAAAACTGAAAAAGCTAAATTGTTAGTCAAACTAGATGAGACTACAAGGTTAGTTGAGACTCTTGTTATGGAGAACACCTCATTAGAAGAGAAGGTCAAAAATCTCGGGGTTGAGCTTAGTCAAGCTAGAACTCAAATAGAGAGGATGTCTAGCTTAATGAGGCATTGAGTGCTCAAAAGCCTAGTTCTGATAAGACTGGCTTAGGATATGCTGTTTCCTCTGGCCCCTCCTCTTCCACGGCTTCTGGATCAAAGAATGTTTTTGTGCCATAATCTGAGAAAGGTGATAAAGGTATGAAATCCAAAACTAATTTGGCTAATTCTACATCGTTTGGTAAACCTCACTCTAGGAAGTCTAGTAGCTCAAAAAGTACTCATGTTTGTCATCATTATGGTGTTTCTGGACACATTCGTTCTAATTGCTTCAAGTTGTTGTTGGGGTTTATGCCCTAAAATCTAATTTATTGGCATGTCATAAATAATTAATTTGTTTAATTATATGAGACTATCTATAAATGAACTAATAGGATATTATCTTAGTCCATAAGATGCATAGTATGTGATTTATGTGAAAAGTCACAGAAGATATAAATCACAAGTTCTTTGTAAACTCAAAATTTTAGTTCGTAGTCGGTGATGAAATTGGGCGTTTCATCTGCGAAGACTATAACATATCAACTACGATGATTTGTCTTGATCATGGAAGTGGGGACTTCTAGTTAATATGTTGATATGTTTTAAGAGTTAAGACATATTGAACTGGACCGCTGTGAGATTTATTATTCTCCTAACGACTGTTAAATGAATAATAAATCTCACGACTTCTATTAACATCAACTCTAAATCTTGAGAGAATAATGGACTTGATCATGAGATGTAGATTGCTTTGATATATCAGGAGTGAGATCTATAAGTCACGGTCAAAACCTCATTATGTTAGGCAGTTGCATTTAGTGTTGATGGAACATATATTCTCAAGATGGATTTCATAATCTCTTAATGGAGATATAAAATATTCCCTTAAGATAAGTTTAATGGGTTTGGTTATTCAAGAGAGTTAGACCCAACCACTTTAGTAAGTTGTTACTAAAGTATATATTTATGAAATTAGATTTCATAAATATATGATGAATAACGTAAAGGATTAAACCGGGTACTCAAGGATTAAGATGTAGTAATCTTCAAAGTGGCAATCTACATTCATGACTTTGTATTACTACGAATATTTTAATGAAGGGGTGGCATGTATAATAAAGTCTTGGGATATAATTTATAGATAAGGCCTAGAGTGCAACTATATTTATATAGTAGTATTAAATATAGTTAACGGTAACTTTGAACTTGTCAAGAGTTGACAGAAAAGCCTAAGGCCCATTGGAGCTAGTGTCTTATTGGTCACTTTTGGTCCCACTCCAAGCCACATACTAGAGCCCAATTGGAATGGCCCAAAAGGCTAGCCCAATTAGATAATCAGTTGTATATAAGAAAAGAAACATACAAAATTTCAAAGAGGGTTTTTCCATAAGAGTCTTTCATAAGAATTCTCATAAGGAATGAAATGGTTTGTATGTGAGTGTTGGACACTCATTATTCTCTCATTGGAAACTAATTGAGAGACCACACATCTTGGGCATTAAGTGGAATTGGAGTGAAGATTAAAAGTCTTCCCAAGAACTTCTGATCTTCGGTTTTGAATTTCACCGCACCAAGGTACGCTTTCTTGTTCTTAAATTCTGAAACTTACATAGTACATGTTATCAATTGCGAATGAAGTAGATCCGTTAATTTTTCTGCTGCGTTTGTTTTGTATGGATACAAACATGTATTTTTCCTACAGTTGTATCTTTATAAGCAAGTGTCCAAACGGTTACAGGTTCCCTCTCAAGGTTCAACAGCTTTGTTTGGAGAGTTATTAAAAGTTTTGAGCTTTTTAACTCAATTTCAAGAGAATTCTAATTCTTCTATGTCCTTTAATAGACATTCTAGGACACGTGCATTTTCATCTTCACGGCTAAAGACTCGCACTGTGTGGGTGAGAAAGGAGCCTAAGACTTGATTGTCTTTTTTGTTGTCCTCTGCTTTAATTCTTTCTATTTAAAGTAGGACTATCTTTGCTTGATTTCTTATCTGCTTTTGGAATCATGCTTTCATGCATCTGCATCTATCTTCATACTTTCATGTTGTTTGTCTGTTTTTGTTTAGTTTTTTAGTTTTTATTTTGTTTTATTTTCAAAATAAAAAAAAATGAAAAAAAATTCAGAAAAATAAAAAAACAGTGTGTGTTTGTGTATATTGGTACTTGTGTACCTTGGATGGCCATTGAAACAAAGTTTTCTAAATTTTGTATCTCTTGTAGCTTAGATGATTATCTCAATGCACAACTAAGCAAGTGAGCTCTGTTGCTCGTGTTTGTGATGAGTACGATTAAGATTGTCTCTTATATCTCATACTCATATCACTCTTTTTGACGGGAAGGACTAGAAAATCCTAAGAGAAATGCATAAATAGCCATCTCACCACTAAAGCCCACCAATCATGTATAACATTTGTGTGCTACGGCATAGCAAAATTGTGATGTTTTGGCTTACATAATTGGTATTTCTTCTCTTTCTTATATGCCAATCCATAATATGTTCAAAAAGAAAATATGCAAAGAATATAAAAGCAAAAAGAATAAAAATGCTTCTAAAAATGATTGCAAGCGTGTTTCTAGGAGATGTGGGAGTTATAGGATGTACCTTGAAAGTGATAGTCCCCATCAAACAGTTATGATTGTGTGTGAGTGTATTAGATGTTCTCATATCTCAAATCGTCATAATATGAGACACTTATGCACTCTTACTATGTTTCACACACAACACGTAAAATTCTTTGCTACTTTTGATACATGTGCAAGTACAATGTGATTTGGCCATCACAAGAAATACATGTGTTAATATATGTTCACTAAACTGTCTTAACTTTTTTTTGAAATATAAAATTGGTTAAACTTGTTAGGTGTGTGTGTGTGTGTGTGTTTGGATTTATGCTTTGCATATGTGTTGAGAGATGTTTTGAGAGCTTAACATGTTGATTGGATCTTTGTTTCAGTAGCTTGCTTGTTGCATTCATCTCTATGTGTTTTTCCCTTCTTGAAAAACCTCTTTTCTTAAAGCTCGACAGCTTCTCGACACATCCTCGACAGATATCCTTTTTAACGAGCCTTCTTCTTGTGATCTCGACAGATCCTCGACAGCTTCTCAATCCATTGAGGAAAATTTCTGAGCTCTCTGTTTGCTCGATAGATTCTCGACAGATCCTCGATCCATCTAGATTTCTGAGTTTTCTCTCGATAGCAGCTCGACAGCTTCTCGATCTGTTGAGACCTTCTTGCATGCATTGTTTTTCACATTTTTTGCATCTTTCTTTTATCTTGTTAATCATAGCATCTTGTTTCATTACATTCATGCATTTATATAGTTTCCTTGTGCCCCCTTGATCATCTTTATGTTTCTTGGGTGAAGTTTTATAACTTCTTGTACCCTTTGTCAATCATGACAAAAAGGGGGAGAAAATGTGGTTTCTTTATAAGATTATACATGTTAGGGGGAGAAATACATGCATGTGTAAGGGGGAGTTGTGTTTCATCTTGTTGGGGGGAGTGTTTACCTCCTTGTTGTTTTAGGAGCTTCTTTTAGTTTCTTGTACACCGGTCTTGTGACCATTTTTACATATATTGTGCTTATCTTTGATATATATATATATATATATATGATGTATGTCTTCTTCACCTATCTTTATATGTGTTGTTTTCTCTCTATCTTTTTACGCATGTTTCTTTATGTACGCAATCTTTATTTCTGTTTCACACATGATGCCTTGATGAGTTTTTTTTAAGTGTTTCAGAAAGACAGGTTGTGAAAGTCTATCATGCCGTGAACTCTTTTCTTGCAAATTTTTTCAAGAGTTTGTAGTAGGGATAGATTTACTTTGTAATACAACAAGTGGTTATGAGTTTAGTGATTTAAGACTTCTCTCATGATTATCTGTTTTGTTGTGGTTTTGTCACGGATTGCCAAAGGAGGAGATTGTTAAGGATATATTTTATGTAATTGGCTAATCCTTTGACAAAATGAACTTTACTTGTATTTGGGTAAATCTAGGATGAGTTTAGTACTTCAAGAAACATATTGTTCAAGCCAAGTATTAAAGCCATGAAGATTGGACCAAGAAACAAGTGAAGAAAAGCTGTTCATTAAAGTTTGACAGATACCTCGACAGAAATAGTATCTATCGAGACTTAATGAAGAAAGCTCGACAGAAGTTGAATCTGTCAAGATCTACGAAATCAGAATTTCCAAATCTGATTTTTGGCTCATGCTGACATGTATGTGTAGGGTTTCTTTTCTCACAACCCTAGACATATATAAGGCTTATTTTAAAGGCCGTTATACAAGGAGAACACATGCAGAAAGTGACCTAGTGCCTTATTCTCTCTGCAAGAAGTTACTGCGTCTTTTGCGCCTTAGGGTTTTATAACCAAGTACTTCTTGATCTTCATTGTTGATGAAGTGAAGAACTTTGCAGCCAACAACAATCTTCTTCAAGTTGCTGGAGTTAGTCACATACTGGGATTCATGCAAAGGAGTTAGTCACGTACTGAGATCTGTGCATCATTGGTGGCGTTCATATACTAGAGAGTTCAAAGGTTCTGAAGCGGTAGAAGGTTTCTGCTATAAGTTCATTTATGGGGATTGTAGAGTCTAGGGACAAAGGTTTTGTACTAGATCTGAAACTTCTCTTTAGTATAGTGAATTTCTTTTTGGGAAGGTTTCCCCCCAAGTTTTTTACTGTGAAACTAGTTTGTTTCATTGGTTTTCTTGAGTCATCATATCTTGTCTTATTTACTATTCCACTGTGTATGATATTGACATGATATTGATGTTTGTTTGTTTTAACAAGATTTATTCATAATAAATCTAATTAACAACTTAAATTTAAAACTTGTAAATTCTATCAACCGGGGTCTAAATTTTTTAACACTACTAAAAGAAGCTTTCTTGATATCCATTGCCATATTTCATTCAAATGAAATATAATAAATAAGAGAATCTAGATAGAGTCAAACTTGACCATTGGTGAAAAAATCTTTTCATAGTTGAACCATTTCTTTCTGAATAAATCTTTTCACCACTAGTCTTGACTTTGAAGGTTTGCACCTTCAAATCTATCAATCTCATTTACTTGTAGACCTATTTGAAAACAATAGGCTTAATGCCACTAGGCACCTCTACAAGTTCTAGACTTTAAATAGAATCTAATTCTATTCACATAACCTTGATCCAGTAATCTATATTCATATCATCTATTGCCTTTACATAGGACCGATGATCAAATTCATATCCTTGTAGAATGACTTCAAAGGTTTATCCCAAAAGTATGAATTTATTTGGTAATTGATAATCCTCCCACTACGATATTGTACCAATGTAATAGTTATCTACAGAATAATGTCTTGTGGTGTATCTAATACAACCATCTCATTTCTAAATGTATTTTTATAGTTGTCCTACAACAAATTCTGACACTTTTCTTCTAGAACAATCTACCTTTAAAAGAGCCTATTCCTCCTTTATGTATGCACTGACTTAAAGAAGTCATTGGAACTTAATTCCTTTACAAAAAGGAGTCCTAGATCATATTATCCTCTAAATAGAATTCATAAACTGGGAATATAACAAAATAATGGTTCTAAAAGCCCATCTTTCACCAATCTTGAGTATCATTTAGATTAATAAGATCTAGACATAAGATCCAAAACATACAATACCAAAGGATGAAAACTTTCTCTTTAAAAAGTAAAACATGTAAACTTCCATCCAGAAAAATCATGGACAATGCTTAGATTTATCAAAATTAGTCATTAAAGAATGACTACAATGGTCATTTAGCTAGTAAATGATCATCCGGACACGCAATGCAATAAAGACCAACACATAGATCAATTGCATGTCCAACACACAACCAATGCGAAATACTAGAAGTATTTGCATCAAGGATACAAGATCCAACAAGGGTACAAGATGTGTAGTACTCAAGATAATTCAACAACAACTAAAAGTACAAAAAAATGCTACAAAGCAGTGATATAAACAAGTACTGAATATTAAAGTGAAATAAAACCAATGCACTTAAAGCTTTAAAAGAAAGCAATAAAACTATAAAGCACTGTAAATATAAACAAGTGATGAGAGAAAAAATGTCTAATGTTAGGCTAGCTTGATCTCCAATGCTCTCCCCCTATCACTACACTCCCCCTATCAATAACCATCTCCCCATTTTTGTCATGGAATAGCTAGTCTCCATGTTCTTCTAGCTTCCTCTGAATTTGGTCCAACTGAGTCTGGAGAGATGTGAACTTTGTGTCAAAGCGAATGTGTTGAGAATGCATGATGGTAGCTAGTTAGGATATTTTAGTATTGATGTCTTGGAGAGTGGCCACGATATTGTCTAGCTTTTCATCATAGATATGTGAGCTAGAGCTGGAACTACCCTTAGGAGCATGGCTCTCATGCTTGGTGCTCTTTCGAGTGTGACCTATACTTGCATTGAGAGTGCAGATGTTTATCAGACTTGGCTGTGGGTATGGGTGCTCATCTGCCGAAGGATGCACGCCTTGGAGCTTTAAAATTCTTGAGATAAGGCGGCAGAAGGGAAGACAATTCCTTGAAGCAGTCCTTTCAGCTGTTTTTGCCAAGATGTGGAAAATGTGAGAGCGCACATCAATCTCTTCGTCAGTGATCAGATCGTGAAGGAACAACGCTCGACCGAGATTCATGTACCCGGTGCTTGATAAAGGGTAGAGGTTGTGAAACATGATCGTCGTGAGTAGCCTTAGTTCGGGAGATAGGGATGCCACACTTACTAATTTCCCATTGGATTAGAACTCCAAGTTATCTCCTAAGGCTTCTTGAAGAACTTCCTCTTTCGGTTTCAAGTCATCATACACATCGGCCGGTTGATGCGTAGGATCTCCACCAGATAAACAGGTGTCACTGAGAAACTCTTTCCCCTAACCCAACATTTGAGCTCATCCCCTTCAAAAATGGCATTAGCGTAGAACTCTTTCACCATGTTCTTGTATGCATCATCAAGGTTAGAAAGAAGGTAGTGTTAGGATTAGTACCCTTAAATCCTATTGTATGATGCTATGTATGATATTAAGTAAGACATTATGTATGACTTAATATTGTGTTTAATAAAATTGTTTTATTATTATCTAAAATAATGGTAACATGAATATTTAGACATTATCATATAGTCCATGAGATGCATAGTATGTGATTTATGTGATTTACTCACAAAATATATAAGTCACAAGTTCTTTGTAAACTCAGAATTGTAGTTCGTAGTCGGTGATGAAATTGGGCATTTCATCTGCGAAGATTATAACATATTAACTAAGATGATTTGTCTTGATCATGGAAGTGGAGACTTCTAGTTGATATGTTGATATGTTTTAAGAGTTAAAACATATTGAACTGGACCGTTGTGAGATTTATTATTCTCCTAACGACTGTCAATTGAATAATAAATCTCACGACTTCTATTTACATGAACTCTTAATCCTGAGAGAATAATGGACCTGATCATGAAGTGTAGGTTGCTTTGATATATTAGGAGTGAGATCTAAAGTAACGGTCAAAACCTCAGTATGTTGGGCAGCTACATTTAGTGTTGATGGAACATATATTCTCAAGATGGAATTCATAGTCTCTTAGCGGAGATACAAAATATTCCCTTGAGATAAGTTTAATGGGTTTATTATTGAGAGAGTTAGGCCTAACCACTTTAGTAAGACTAAAGTATATATTTATGAAATTGGATTTCATAAATATATGGTGAATAACTTAAAAGGATTAAACCGGGTACTCAATGATTAAGATGTAATAATCTACAAAGTAGCAGTCTACATTAATGACTTTGTATTACTACGAATATTTTATGAAGGGGTTGCATGCACAATAAAGTCTTGGGATATAATTTATTAATAAGACCTAGAGTGCAATTATATTTATATAGTGATATTAAATATAATTAATGGTAACTTTGAACTTGTCAAGAGTTGACAGAAAAGCCCAAGGCCCATTGGAGCTAGTGTCTTATTTGATCCATTTTGGTCCCACTCCAAGCCACATACTAAAGCCCAATTAGAAAAGCCCAAAAGGCTAGCTCAATTAGATAATCAGTTATAAGAAGAGAAACATACAGAATTTTAATAACAACATACATGAAATGGTTTGTATGTGAGTGTTAGACACTCTTTCATTCTCTCTAGAACATACACATATAACTGATTGAGAGACCACACATCTTGGGCATTAGTGGAATTGGAATGAAGATTAAAAGTGTTTTTAAGAACTTGCAATCTTTGTTTTGAAATTCACCACACCAAGGTACACTCTCTTGTTCTTATATTCTGAAATTTACATAGCACATGTTATCAATTACGAATGAAGTAGATCCGTCAATTTTCCGCTGCGTACATGCATATTTCCATCAAATGGTATCAGAGCGGTCTTCAATTTTGAATCTTTATAACATGTTTTGTGAGTTTTGGAATTAGAGATTATAGTTTCATGTTGTTAGAAGATTATGCATTTAATTTTCTGTATGGTTGTTGAAACTATGTTTTGATAAAAACTTATATTGATGTTATGATGTTGTTTAAATTTGAATTTAAGTATGTTAAATTGAACTTTAAGGCTATAGCATCAATGAAATTCAGTTTTGATATCATTCTCTGTCTATCATGTTCATATGATGGTTGTTTTTTCAAGAAAAACCGTAAAAAAAATGTCTTAGAAAATTTCTGGAAATTCTAGTTTCATGAGTTTCGATCGGTCAAAAATCACTTTCGATTGATCGAGTGAAACAGTGACCAGTCCTTTTTAATCGATTGATATTTGATTGCTAGTCGATCGATCGAATTTGCTTTTCAATCAATCGAGAGCCGATCGAGTATCAATCGAACAAGGCAGATGGTCAAGTTCGAATTTTTTAATTTTTTCGACTGATCGAGGGGCACATTCGATCGATTGAAAGAAGGAAATTCAAAATTTTTTCTAAGTGTTTTCACATGTATAAAGAGTAAGGCTATGTGTAATTAGATTATGCATGTTTACTAATTAAAAACCTTTAATTTTAAAACATCTAGTGGGAGAGAGATACAAGGGTTGGATCTCACGGCCTCCATTATCAGTTCAAAGTAGTGTGGGTAAGCACCTCGTCTTGGCGTATATGCCTCGCGATCCCAAAGGAGGGTGTTTACTTCATAGTACTACAAGATTAAACTTACCCGTTTAAAGTAGTGTGGACAAGCACCTCATCTTGGCGTATATACCTCGCGATCCCAAATGAGGGTGTTTTGTTCCATAGTACTACAAGTTTAAACACTATAAAGGGAGATGAAATGTGGCTACACATGATTCTAGATAATGGTATACACTAGACTAAGTGTAATGTTAACCTCCCAAAGGAGCTATGTCATTATTACTTAAAGGCTAAAGTTAATACGGCATATTATTAGTGTTTGATAAGAGTTATCATGATAGCACTAGTAATGAGAATAGTTCTCAATCAATTAATGTGTTTATAATAAACTTGCTACCAAGGAATTATAAACATGGATTGGGTTGTTGTTGCATATATTATATTATGGTTTTACGAAGGTTTCATATTATATGCTTATATGCTAAATAGATAATGTCCAATTTACTTATTATATTCATGTTTATTATTTTCAAATTTGAACATGGCATCATTTAGCCCACTTGTAACCATTCTTAATCAAAACAAACTGACTAGATCCAACTATATTGACTGGAAAATAAATTTGGACATTGTTCTTACTGCTGAAGAGCACAAATATGTGCTTACTAAACCATGTCCTAGCTTTCCTTCATTAGATGCTCCTCTTGAGGAAAAACAACGATATGATCATTGGCAGAAATCTAATGAGATGGCCAAGTGCTACATCCTAGCATCTATCTCAAATGTTTTACAGCATCAAATGCAGGATGTAGAACTAGCTTCAGACATTACGCTAAGTCTGAAGGAGATGTTTGGTGAGCAAGGCCATTTTGCAAGGCAAGAAACCATGAGGCAAATTTATAATACTAAAATGGCTGAAGGTAGTTCAATAAGGGAGCATTGTCTTACAATGATCTCTAATCTGAATACATTGGAAGTTTTAGGTGCCGATATTGATGGAGAATCCCAAATGAATATGATACTCCAGTCACTACCAGAATCATTCAAGGAATTCAAACTTAACTATAATATGAACAAAAAGATTTATACATTGTCTGAATTAATGAATGAGTTGGTAGCGGCAGAAGGCATCCTTGGTACTTCTAATGTTGAAGCCAATATTGGTGAAGCTTCTACTTCTCAACCTAAGTCGAAAGGCAAGGGTAAGAAGAAGAAGAAGAAGGACTTCACCAGGCAAGAGGGTAAACAAATTGTCTTAGGGGTTGCCGACAAAGGAAAGAAGATTAAAGGAAAATGTTTTTATTGTGGTGAGAAAGGACATTGGAAGAGGAATTGTCCAAAATTCAGAGCTGCCAATAATAAGGGTATGAATAGTTCATTCCTTCTTGAAATATGTTTAGTACAAAATCCCACAGATTCCAGGTGTGTGGATTCAGGCTGTACTAATCATATCTGCAATTCTTTGCAGGAGTTCCAGGAGACCAGAAAGCTTAATGAAGAGGAATTGTTTCTTACTTTGGCTGATGAGAGCAAGATTCCAGTTGTAGCTGTTGGTGTTTATAATCTATGTTTTGAGTCTAGAGTTTTAATATTGGAAGACTGTCTGTATGTACCCAATGTTCGTAGAAATTTAATTTCTGCAACTTATTTAGGTAAACATGGATATTGTGTTATCCTTAAAGACAATGTTGTAATAAAGAAGGGTAAAATGTTTATCTGTTTTGGCAATATTGTTGATGGTCTTTATATTTTAACTCCTGATAAGCATGAATTATATAATTCTAAATTAGATCATGACTCTCATGTAAAATCATTAAAGAGAAAGCTTCCTTCTACTAATGATGCATATCTTTGGCACTTACGTTTGGGTCATATTAATCCAAACAGAATTCAAAGACTGATCAAAGATGGACTCTTAGAGTCATTGGACTTTGATGAATTTCCAGTTTGTGTATCTTGTTTGGAGGGCAAAATGACCAAACGACCTTTTAATACAAAAGGTAGAAGAGCCTAAGAGTTGCTTGAATTAGTTCATACTGATGTATGTGGTCCTATGTCAACCTAAGCAAAAGGAGGTTATGAGTACTTCATCACTTTTATCGATGATTACTCAAGATATGGTTATGTGTACCTAATGATACGGAAGTTCGAAGCTTTTGAAAAGTTCAAAGAGTTTAGGGCTGAACTTAAGAATCAATTAGGTAAACGCATAAAGGCCATTCGATTTGATCGTGGTGGCGAATACCTTCTTGGGGATTTCAAGGATTACTTAACTCAAAATGAGATTTTATCCCAATTGACTGCACCTGGAACTCCCTAACAGAATGGTGTAGCAGAAAGAAAGAATAGAACTCTTTTAGAAATGGTTAGGTCCATGATGAGTTACTTAACTTTACCGATTTCTTTTTGGGGTTATGCATTAAATACATCAATACATCTTTTGAATTTAGTTCCAGCAAAATCTGTTCCCAAAACACCCATGGAATTGTAGAGTGGGCGTAAGCCTAGTATGAAATATCTCCACATTTGGAGTTGTCTAGCACATGTGTTAAAAGGGAAGCCTGATAAATTGGAACCAAAATAAGAAGTATGTTTGCTTGTGGGTTATCTAAAAGAAACTAGGGGTTATTTATTCTATAGTCGTAAAGATAACAAAGTTTTTGTTAGTACAAATGCTAAATTCTTGGAAAATGACTATATGAATAATTTTACTCCTAGAAGTATTGTTGTTTTGGCTGTATTAGATACACCACAAGATACTACTGATGAGATGTCTAGTACCCAGGTGCCTCGTCGTAGTGGGAGAATTGTTCGGCCTCCTATAAGATTTATAGGTTTGGGAGAAACTTATGAAGCTATCTCAAAAGAGGCTGAATCGGATCTCTACACTTATGAAGAGGCAATGAATGATATAGATGCACGTCATTGGGTCCAAGCTAGGAAATCTAAATTAGATTCAATATATTCCAATCATGTTTGGGATCTTGTAAAGGCGCCTAACGGCATTAAACCTGTTGGTTGTAAATGGGTTTACAAGAGGAAGAGAGGGATAGATGGAAAGGTTGAAACCTTTAAAGCAAGGCTAGTAGCGAAAGGGTATACTCAAAAAGAAGGTATTGATTATGAGAAAACCTTTTCACCAGTAACAATGCTTAAATCTATTAGAATTCTCTTATCCATTGCTGCTCATTATGATTATGAGATTTGGCAAAAGGATGTCAAGACTGCATTTCTCAATGGTAATCTTGAAGAGGAAATCTATATGATATAACCGGAAGGTTTCATAGCAAAGAACCAAGAGCATATGGTATGCAAGTTGAAAAGGTCCATTTATGGACTTAAGCAAGCATCTAGGTCATGGAACATCAGATTTGATCAAGCAATCAAGTCATTTGGTTTTGAACAAAATCTTGATGAACCATGTGTGTACAAAAGACATCAAGATAAAGTAGTAATGTTCCTAGTGCTTTACGTTGATGATATTCTACTTATTGGAAATGATGTAGGGGTAATGTCATTAGTAAAGGTTTGGTTGTCAAGCCAATTTGATATGAAGGACTTGGGTAAGGCTAACTTTATTCTAGGGATCAAACTTTGGCGAGATCGTAAGAATAAGATGTTAGGCTTATCACAAGTTGGATATATAGATAAAGTTCTAGATCGGTTTAGAATGCAAAACTCCAAGAAAGGATTGCTTCCTTTCAGACATGGAGTTCCTTTGTCTGGCGACCAAAAGCCTAAGACTCAAGAGGAAGTAGATATGATGAGACAAGTTCCTTATGCTTCTGTAGTGGGAAGTCTCATGTATGCCATGTTTTGTACTAGACCAAATATCTGTTATTCAGTTGGCATGGTTAGCCAATATCAATCAAATCCAGGACCAAAACATTGGCAAGCTGTAAAGCATATTCTCAAGTATCTACGGAGAATGAGAGATTATATGCTTGTTTACCGGTGTGAGGATTTGATTCCCATTAGCTATACAAATTCATATTTTCAATCGGATCTAGATTTTAGAAAGTCCATATTAGGATGTGTTTTCACCTTGGGAGGTGGAGTCATATGTTGGAGGAGTATTAAGCAATCCTGTATTGCAAACTCCACCATGGAGGCAGAGTATGTTGCTGCTTCTGAAGCGGCAAAAGAAGTTGTCTGGCTCAAGAAATTCCTTTTTGACCTTGGTGTAATGAGAATGGAGTAAGTTCCAATTACATTGTTTTGTGACAATAGTGGAGCAGTTGCATAATCTAAAGATCCAAGGAATCACAAGAAAGGAAAGCACATTGAGAGAAATTACCACATCATTCGAGATATTGTTGCTCGTGGAGATGTGGTGGTAGCAAAGATTGAAAGTGCAAATAATCTAGCAGATCCATTTACCAAAGCTTTACCTCAAAGGACTTTCGAGTCACATTTGGAAGGAATGAGAGTTAGATTAGTGCACAATAGTCTTCAGGGCAAGTGGGAGATTGTTAGGATTAATGCCTTAAATCCTATTGTATGAGGCTATGTATGATACTATGTATAACTTAATATTGTGTTTAATAAAATTGTTTTATTATTATCTAAAATAATAGTAACATGAATATTCGGACATTATCATATAGTCCATGAGATGCATAGTATGTGATTTATGTGATTTAGTCACAGAAGATATAAGTCACAAGTTCTTTGTAAACTCAGAATTGTAGTTCGTAGTCGGTGATGAAATTGGGCATTTCATCTGCAAAGACTATAACATATTAACTAAGATGATTTGTCTTGATCATGGAAGTGGAGACTTCTAGTTGATATGTTGAGAGACCACACATCTTGGGCATTAGTGGAATTGGAGTGAAGATTAAAAGTGTTTCCAAGAACTTGCAATCTTTGTTTTGAAATTCACCACATCAAGATACACTCTCTTGTTCTTACATTCTGAAATTTACATAGCACATGTTATCAATTGCGAATGAAGTAGATCTGTCAATTTTCCGTTGCATACATGCATATTTCCATCAGGTAGTTCCAATCCTTGGTGGTAAACCATTTAGGGATTTTTGTTTCAAGAAGAGACGCCTGATCAACAGCCCTTTCCACCAACAACAGAGTGTCTTTAAAGTAGCTCTCATAGTTCTGAAATGCAACATAGGATCTGAACTTGTCAGGATCAAAAACTCGGGTTGGTGATCGAGTCCTCTTTGACCTTGGGGAGAGGTTATCAACTTCAATTGCTGGTTCTTTTCCTTTACAAGAACCTCCTTTCACAGCTAACGTCTTGAATGGAGACATCTGCAAAAATAAGCACACAGCAGAAAGAACAAGTGCAAAACACAAAACACGAACACAAACTTGATTAGTTTCAAGTTAGTCCATAAAAATAAGCACAAAACATAAAAAGGAACAGAACAGTGTCAAATGAACATGGTATACGTGCTAAAGCATGTAATCATCATTAAAGTGCAAAAAAAATGACAACTATGCATGTGTGTGCATCAAGTGTGCATGAGATGTGCATGAGGTGATGCATGGCAAGGCATGAATAGGCACAGTTGGATCAAAGTGTGTAAAACACACACCCAATGATCAAAACATGATAGACAACTTCAATCATGAGAAATCCCAAAATTTGGAACTCATTGGAGCCCAAAACAACTTAAAATGCCACTTAAGCATTTTATCAAACACATGATATGCAACACTATACTTAACATGTGGGCAATGCATGAACATGTGAAAATTTGCCTAAATACATGTTAAAATTTGCCACAAGGGGCCAACTTAGTCACAAGCAAGACAAATGGAACAAAAACAAATCAAAAGATTGACAAAAATTTTGACAAAAATTAAGGTTCCCAACCTTTTTTTTTTTTTTTTTTTTTCAAAAAAACCCCAAATCAAGTAACCCTAGAACATTTTCTGCATAATCTAAGGAAAAAGAAGAAAAGATTGTTGAAAACATACCTTTGAATTGATTTTGCAGAGATTGTACTTGAAGTTTGGTGGCATTTTGAGTGAAAATCAATGTGGGAATGAGAGAGGCACGAGGAAGGCACAATGAGTGAAACTAGAGTGTTTAAAAATCTGTCACATCAGCCCTTTAAAACTGAAAACACACGTTTTTCGCGGGTTACATACTCACGAAGTTACTCGCAAAAAATGCATCTGAAGCACAAAGCTTTTCGCGGGAAGCCTTTAGTCGCGAAACAGTCCCGAAAGTCTCTGCCTGAATATTGTGTTTTCATGTTTTGCCTTAACCTATTTTCGCGGAAAGAGCTTAGTCGCGAGCTTTTCGCGAAATGCCTCTGAAGAAGTTTTTGAAAAAAAAAACATGAACAATGTAATTTGAACAAAAACTTAGAACATGAAAGCATAAAAACACTTTAAAAAACATATAAAATACTCAAAAATCTTTTTGGGTTTGATCGACAAGCAAGCATACACATCACATTTGATCAAGTACAATCACACAAATGAAATAAGCATTCATTGAACAAAAGTCTTGTGTGTTGTGTGTGAGTATCAAATGTGGAATAGTCCATAGTCCAGAGTGAAACTTCAATGATCAATTCAATCAAGTCATACACAACTGGTACTAGGTTAAGAGATCTATCTCAATTATAGAAATAAGCATATATGACCTCCCACAAAAATGATTACATAACTTTGAAGCTTTTCATTTGGCTTCTTTACAATACATAACATTTGATTATTTTTTAACAATACATCTCATTTTGAGATCGATGCCTGAAATTTTTGATATTTCAATTTAAGAATAAGCCTTTGGCTTTTTGGGCACCATACATTTCAATACAAGTCGCTTTCCCTTTTTCCTAGTCAAATACTAGTATGTGCGATGACTTTTTTAGCTCATTATCTCTTTTCATTTTGAGATTTACATTTCTTGAGCTCTTTAAGCAAAAACATAAAAAATGTGGGAAAATATATAGGCACAAGTCTATGCATGTATCAAAATCATCAAGACTATTGACCAATCATTCATGACAAGCTTGAAGATCGATTTACAACAGTCACACATAGATTTCAAGATTCTTCCACAAAGATAGATGTGCATACAAAACAAGCTAAGCTCGTAAATGCACTACGCCATTAGTACGACTCGTACTAGGCCAAACTCACATGTGATATACACAACACAAGCGATCAAACTTTTTAGAGATTTTTCAATTTTTATGGGTTTTTTTTTTTTTTTTTTTTTTTTAACAAATTCAAAAACAGAATATGTAAAGCAAGATCAACAAAAACAACAAGTACAAAGTAAAACTTGTAAAAGAAACATGCTATAAACCGGAAACAATGACACAAGAGGATTATGTATGTCATGATGCATGAACCTATGACCTTAAACAGTGGAAGTATTAATGCATGGGCATAGAGAGTGATCATGCATAAGTACTCTTCTTCACCCACTCTTTACGAGTGTTTTGGGTGAGAGCCTTAGATGGCAGGGTACGACCAACATAACTTTCAAACCTCGGAGTGAAGCTAGCAAGGCATAGTGATATGTTCTTCAACATTTCCATAACGTCTCCAATGAGATGTCCCTCACTATCTCCCTTAACTTGTGCTCCCTTTAGTCTTCTCTTTGAACTTTCTTGGCCACGCATAGAGTCAGTCTTCTTGAGTGCATGAAGCTTGAAACAATTCGGCCTTGTGTGCCCTTGTACGCCACAATGATGACACACATGCTTCACTTGAAGCCCCCTTTGATTTTTGGGTAATGACTTCCCTTTTTCCTTTGGTTTTGTACCAATGGTTCTTTTTATAGCAACAGGGGTCTCAATCTCATGCTTCACTTCTTTGAGTTTCTCTTCATTCTTGGCTGATACGAACCTTACTTGCTTCTTGGGTTCGCTGCTAGAGCTTCCTTTTCCGGTATAGCCCAAGCCGGTCTTATCACGTGAAAATTTTTATGAGGACAGCACGTTGTCAAGTTTCTTGGTGGAGATTCACTCAACCTTGACATTAGCTTGGATAATTTCAAGTTCAAGAAACTTGATCTTAGAGTAAGTTTCAACCAATTCTCCATTAAGTCCTTCCACTTCACACTTCGCTTCCTTGAGTTGCACAAGTATACACCTATGCTCTTCTTCAATCTTTTTCATCTTTTTCACAGCAAGGTTCACAACTTTGGCATATTTGCCACAATCTCCCAGCAATAAATCATATTCTTCTTGAAGGTTGTTCTCGCCTTCATTTTGGCATACGTCTTCATCTTCCGAGTCCTCAACTTCCTCATCCTCAGAATGATCACCAAGTTCATCAATCAAATTGCTCAAATCATCCTTAGAATCAATGGAAGTAATTGCCATGAAGGCCCTATAATTTCCTTCACTGTCACATTCTCCTTCTGTGTCTGAATTTGAGCTTTCAAAATCACTAAAGGTAGTGGCAAACACTTTACCCTTCGCTCTTAAGTAGTTCGGACACTCCTTCTTGAGATGTCCATGACCGTTGCATTCGTAGCACACAATTCCTTGAGAGGATTGAGAATCCTTCCCATCTTTCTTCTTGAACTCCTTCCTATCACCTTTAGGGAATGAAAACTTTCCTTTGCTAAACGACTTCCCACTATTTTTCATCTTCATAAATTTGCAGAAGTTCTTTGCAAGGAATGCTACCTCCTTTTCGACATCAACTTCTTCGAAAGAGTCATCCATTCTCTCGTTGATGGTTTTGAAAGCAAGTGATTTGCTCAACTTGTGGGAAGGCAATCCAAGCTCATATGTTTGGAGAGATCCAATGAGTTCTTTAATCTTGATTTCATCCAAATCTTTGCTCTCTTCTATAGCTGTGATCTTTGCCTGGAAGCTCTCCGATAAGGACTTCAAAATCTTTCTCACCACCTTAGCATCCTCAATCTTCTCTCTGAGATTGAGCTTGGCAATTACGATTTCATTGAGCTTCCTGTAGAATGAATCAAATGACTCATCGTCACCCATCTTGAGCTCTTCAAATCGAGTGGTAAGCATTTGGAGCTTTGTGTCCTTGACTTTCTTGGTACCCTCATAGGTAGTCTCAAGAATCGTCCATGCTTCCTTGGCAGTCTCCACATGCGATATCCTATGAAATTCATCAGTAGACACACCACAGAAAATATCATTAATTGCTTTACTATTGGCATTTGCCAAAGCAAGAGCTGCCTTGTCCCATTCAGACTTAGGTATCGTGGGTTTAACATACCCATTCTTGACAAAATCCCATACCGACTCATCTATAGCACACAGGAATGCCCTCATACGGACTTTACAAAATGCATAGTTGCTCCCATCAAAGAATGGTGGAGCGTTGAGCGATTGAGATCAATCCATTACAAAGGGGTCTAGGATCATACTTAGGTAATGAAACCACAACAAGTGTATCCGCTCTGATACCAATTGAAAGCTCGATTATGTGTTAAAATACAAGAGCTGTTTAGACCCCCAAATTAAAAGTTACAGCTCAGTTGATTTTACTCTAACTTAATCTAAGTGCAGAATAGAGTAAATGGGAGCGAACAAACAATAAAACGACTCTAAGCCATATTCATCACAACACAGCAGTAAAATGAAAGCTAAAAGAGTAGGGAAGAAGAATGCAAACACAAGATAACACGCCGATGTGTTATCGAAGAGGAAATCGAAGTACTCGGCGTAAAACCTCTCCGCCGCCTTCCAAGTGATAAATCGATCCACTAGACAATCAGTTGGGATACACGAATAGCAAGAGACCCTCCAAGCCTAATCTACCCAATGCATCTAAGCCCTCCAAGCTCTTACTCCAACAAGGCTTCTCGGAACCGTATCTTGTCTAGTTTTCCGGATCTTGCAATGCGCCCGATTGCATCCGCCAAAGCTTGGCATCTTCCAATGCTTCCTAGTAGCACCAAAACCTCACTTGACACTCAGAATGGGTGTGATAAGTATTTGGGCTATCAACCTCTCAAGGATTTAGAAATAGAGAGGTAGGAGTTAAAGAAAAACCACAATGGATTGTGTAGAGAATTGTGGGAATAACAATCTCTCACTCTCAAGAATAGTGGCTAGGGTTTTCTCTCTGAAAGCACTCCTCAACATATGTGGGTTATGTGGGTATATGTAGTGTGGGTGAGGATGTAGTGTGGGTGAGGATGACAAAATAGCAAAACAGCATGTTTCGTGGGTATCTCGCGGGAAGGCATTACCTACGAGATACTCGCGAAAACCAGCTGTCACCATCCTGTCATGACTCTTCGCATTCCAGTCATGTGTTAAGCACATGCTTCACTTCGTGGGAAGGCTTCTCACAAGCTACCCACGAAAACTTCTTTGCTCTGTACTTTGTCTTGAGTCTTCACACTCTCTCTCTCACACAACCCTTACAAAGAAACCCCACATAAAATATAGGGTACATAAGATTGAACATAATTACAATCAAATTTGGCACGGAATTAAAGCCAACACAAAATAGTTGTATATCATAACTTTACACAGTGAAATTCAAAAACAAGACTTGAGAATACCTCTAATCAACATCCCAATTCCACAGGGTGCCCAAGATGAGTGGTCTCTCAATCAATCTTTATGTACGTTGATTCTCAAAGAAAGTTCTCTTCTTCTCATTGTAGAGAAAACTGTTTTATTTTCTTTTCATCATATATACATACTAACTACGTTAGTAGTTACTTTATTTAATAACTCTTATTAAATAAAAACTGATTATCTATTTGGGTTAGCCTTTTGGGCCTACCCAATTGGGTTTTAGTTTGTGGCTTGAGATGGGACCAAAGGGAACAAATAAGACTCTAGTTCCAATGGGCCTTGGGCTTATCTGTCAACTCTTGACAAGTCCAAAGTTACCATTAATTATATTTAATACCACTATATAAATATAATTACACTCTAAGCCTTATTAATAAATTATATCCCAAGACTATAATGATATCATTCGACCCCTCCATGAAATATCCATAATGAACAAAGTCATAATAAACTGTCACTTTGTAAACAACTATTTTATCCTTAAGTACCCAGTTTAATCTTTTAGTTATTCATATTTATTGAAATCCGATTTCAATAAATATAAACTGTACGTTTTTAGACCCCATAAAAACACAATTGGATTAACCTAGTTAACAAGCCAAGTTATTACTTAGTCCATATTTCAGATCTAGATTATCACAATCAAACAATCATATCATGCATAGCAGCAGAAATATAAATAACACAATGATATGATGACCTAAGAAACCAAACCGGTAAAAACCTGGGGAGGATTTAACCTAGCTATCCTCAAGGTAAACCTAAATCCACTATGAAAGAATCGAAGTTTTACAATAGCGACTTAGACCACTAACATCCTATTGCTACCCACCAGTAGAAACTTACTGACACGACCACGTACAAGCTCCGATACCAGGGACTCCTTCTTTCTTGGATTCTCCAGCAAGTACAAGCACACTCGCTTGTGTATCTTTAAGTTCTTATGGCAGCAACTGAATGATCATCAAGTTCTTGAACGAATCTCCTCTTGATAATCCTAAGCTTGTGTAAAGGAAAGCTCCTCACAGATCTCACAAGAGATTTACACAAACAGCAATCTGAGCAACACATAAAACATGGCTAGGGTTTGCCTTATATACCTAGGGCAAAAACATAAAACCCTAAACATTTTAATGAACTAGGGCTAAGTTGGAATTCTGCAGAAAAAACATTCTGCCCGAGATTCGATCAATCGAACCTGTTCTTCGATCAATCGAGCCAGGCCGAAATGCACTAATACTTCTGCAACAACTCGATTCCAACTTTACATAAAAGACACAACTTTGAGCAAGTCTAAACAAGACTAAACCACCTGTTTTGATCATGGTTTGCCAACAATACACATTAGAGTTCTAAATACATTAGTTCCTAACTCTTTAGAACCTAACATAAACTTTAGTAACTTATCTCAAGGGGATATTTCGTGTCTCTATAAAAAGAGATTATGGATTCCATCTTGAGAATGTGTTCCTTCAACACTACATGTGGTTACCCAACATACTGAGGTTTTGACCGTCAATATTAGATCTCACTCCTAATATATCAAAGTAACCTACATTTCAAGATCGAGTTCACTATCCTCTCAGGATTGAGAGTCTATGAAATTAGAAGTCGTGAGATTAATCATTCAGGTGACAATTGTTGATTGAATAATTAATCTCACAGGGGTCCAGTTCAATATGTCTTAACACTTAAGACACATCAACTAAAAGTCTCCACTTCCATGATCAAGACAAACCATCTTAGTTGATGTGCTATAGTCTTCGCAGATGAAACGCTCAATTTCATCACCGACTACGAACTAGGTTTTTGAGTTTATAAGGATCTTGTGATTTGTATCTTCTATGACTAAATCACATACAATGCATCTCAAGGATTATGATAATGTCCCATTAGTTCATTTATAAATAGTCTTATATAATTAAATAATTTAATTATTTATGACATGCCAATAAATTAGATTTCAGGGCATAAACCCCAATAGGTTAATCATAGATGCTGTGTAAACAGGATAGATAGAACCTGGAGTAGAGCATGACTCTTTTATGCAAGAAAAAAAGGCAAACCTGCAAATGGAAACTAGACACTTTCCCCTTGACTCATTTTGAAAACAATCCTATGAAGGATATCCTACCTTAGGCTGGGATGTTCACTTAGATTTGGCTCTTCCTAGTCCTCATGAGTTTGACGTAGTCTAGGCCAACTATACGAGACGCATCTTAACTGGTAAGTTGGTCCTATTCTTAAGGGGGACCTTGATCATCTAATCCTTCCCTTCATAGAAGTTGTGGGATAGAGTGGATCAAGGGGGCCATTATAGCATAATCTTGTCCACCCATAGACCCAGGAAAAGCCTACAATTCGGTATCCAATAACTATTTAAGGTATACGCATCTAGCATTAGCCTTCAACACTGAGTCCGAGTTCGATTCAATATGAGGGGTGATGTCATGCATTTCGAAATGAAAGGGGAAAGACTTTACAAGCACAACAGATATATGAACAGATAAAGGTGTAGCAGAAATTAAATCTATTACCCTAGGTTCGCACATGTGAAGGAAAGTTGTAAAGCATGCATAGGAAAGCAGGAAAGTTTCACACATCTGAAAATACCTCAATGCCGGTTTTTGGAAAACCATTTTGAAAAACATTTTGGAAAATATTTTTGAGTATTGAAAATAGTTTACTAGGATATAGTAAAGCATTTTTCGAAAGGAAAAGCCCTAGAGGCTAATGCCAATTTCAATGTTTTTTGAAAGCCAATGTTCAAAGACTAGGATCTTTTCAAAAGCTCTAAAGGCTAAAATCTCTAAGTGTCCCTAGTGGAGTTGCCAGTCTGTCGACGCCTTGCGGTTGCTCGACCACCCATCCGGTGATGCTCATGCGCTTTCTCTTTTGTACGAGAAATGATGATATGAAGGTGTGTTGCACCTCAGGTGTGTGACTGGAATATGAGTCAATTTTAAGGAAATTAATAAGGGTAATTGAAGTCGCCACCTGTCATTGGGTTTTTCGTGATTGGTCCCCTGACTCTATTTGATTTAATTACCAATCCTAGGCTAATAAAAAGGTCATTTTCCTAATCTAATATGGACAGATAAAAAATTTTGATTCTTGAGTTCGGAAGTCTAGTTACATGTGGGGAAGGTATTAGGCACCCCACAGCACCTGTCCAAGGACAATCCCTTGTTTTGGTAAAACCGTAATTTTTAGACATTGGCAATCGAAACAAGCTATTGACATTAACTTACGGAGCTTTAAACGTGTTAGGCCTTGAGGTTTTATTTTGGAAGGGTATGGTCCCAGTCGATGCTTTCTTAGTACGTTTGGAATCGATGCCAAATTTTCATGGCGAAAATCTAACAGCACTTCGCCTCAGGTGCATCATAGCATACAAAACGCTATTCTCACCAAGCTTTTGCTGTGAGAATACGGTAGTAGGGTGCCTCATTTTCACAGTGAAAATCCAGCAGAGTTTCACGTTTGGTGCGCTATGGCGCACCGGCAGGGTTTCATGCCTGTATATACAGCATGTGCCAACATGCTCGTGCTAGGACGAGCCGGAGCCCCTCAAAGTGTCAAGTGTGTTAATGTGTGTCGCATAAACAGAGAAACCAATGTCACTAGGTGACATGGATCGTGATAGGCCAAGAATGTATTGTCCTCTATCCATGACAACAGGGGTCAATGGATCACACAACAAAGATTAACCCTAATAATCTTTGCTGTGTGCCCGCTTTGATACCACTTGATAGGCCAAGAATGTATTGACCCCTTTGGTAAATTAATCAATTAATTAGCGAAGTTAATTAATTAGATTCAATTACATGCAATAAGCATGGTAGCACAAACAAATCATCAAATAAACTAAATGCAGCGAAAATTAAATTTGACACGGGTGATTTGTTTATGAATAGGGAAAACCACCGAGGCAAAACCCCACTAGGTGAATTTAAGGTCACCACTCCCGAGAATCCACTATTATCAAAACAAGCGGTTACAAGTAAAGGAATTCCAGTACCTTATACCAACCTACAGTTGAACCCTTACCCCAATACCAAATTGGACTTGTAATGTAGTGACAATCTCTCTTTTTCAATGCACGGCTCCCAGTATGTGACTAACCAATCGATGCACGAATCCAAGTACATGACTAACACACCAACTTGAGAAGGATGTTGGTTGCAAAGTTCTTCAGCTCATCCACACGATGAAGATCAAGAAGCTCCTTGGTTACAAAACCCTACGGCGTACAAACGCAGCAGCTTCTTCAAAAGAAAGATGAACTAGGGCATATGTCTCTAGTCACAATATGCTTGCATAAAACCTTTGCATCAAGTTTCATCCAGTTGCATCTAGTGAGACAGCCCTTAAAATAATCCTTATATATATCTAAGGTTGTGAGAAAAGAAACCCTATACAAATACACATGGATATTCGTGAAATCATATCTAAAAAACTGATTTTCGTAATTCTCGATAGATACAACTGTCGAGCTTATCTGTCGAGCTTTAAAGAACAGCACTTCTTCACTTGATTCTTGGACAGATTTGCATAGCTTTAATACTTGGACTTGAACTCTTGTTCCTTGAAGTATTAAACACATCCTAAATCTACCCAATTAAAAGTAAAGTACGTTTTGTCAAAGGATTAGCCAATTCTAAATGACATATGTTCTAAACATGATCCACATATGTCCGAACAATCTCCCTCTTTGGCAATCCATGATAAAACCACAACAAACAAATAAAATATGTGAGACGTCATAAATCACTCAACTCATATTCACTTGTTGAATACAATAAAATCTATCCTAAAAACTCTTGAAAAACTTTGCAAGAAGAGAGTTCATGGCATGGAAGACTTTGACAACCTGTATTTCTAAAACACTTTAAACAAAACTCATCACAACATCTTAGTGTGAAACAGAAATATAAAAGATTGCATACACTTAATAAGAAGCATGTGCATAAAGAGAGAAAAGAAACAACACATGAAGAGATAAGTGAAAGAGTGTAATAACAACTTCATCAAATATATATATCAAATAGATACAAGGTTTGCTATCACTAAGTGATCATAAGACCGATGTACAAAAACAATGTATCTAAAAGAGAAAGAAAGGAAAAGATACAAAAAGTCCTCAGTGCATCCCTCATAAAAATAAACATTCCCCCTAACAAAAATCTCCTATACACTCTCCCGTTGAGTACATGACTACTCTCATACCCAAAACTACTCTCTCTTTTCGTCACGAATGACAAAGGGCAAGTCACTCAAGCAATCATCTCCTCGTCACTAGAAGAGCTAGCATCCTCATCATCATTATCATCATCACCATCGGAGTCACCATCATCGTCGTCATGCAATACGACCGACACGGGTGTTCACCTGACACAACTCATCACTGAGAGTGTCAAGGCGAGCATCCATGTGCTGAAGTTGGGCCATGACCGCCTCGAGGGTCACACCACCTAAGGAAGAAAAAGGTGCAGAGGTAGAAGGAGCGAAAGAGGCTGGAGGAGTCGCCGTCTCGGTCTGTGGTCACTTCGGTCGAAGCTAGGCCTTGCTTTGTCTAACGGACACGCTGTTGATGGCACCCATGATAGAGAAGTGAGCAGACTCAGGATATGAGATAGATGCATGGTGAATGATCCTCGTGATAGCATAAGGGAAAATAAGCTTATCATGGGTCGTCGTATCCTTATAAACATCTATAAGGGAGAGTATGAAATAAGGGGGAAAGTCAATGGTATGCCCTTCAAGGAGGGATAACAAAAATCAAGCACGAGGCTCAGTAATCGAATTATAGTGAGACAAGGGATGTAGAACAAAGCTCGAGCAAGGGGTACTTTGACGATCACCCCAAGATGAAGGTGTCTCACAAAAGAGGGACATGAGTTCGTCTTTGGACACAATCCGCAGACGAGGACAGCCAAGGTAATCAAGATGTGATACCCTCATGACATATAGCACATCGGAGATAAGCTCTAGAGTGACTACTATACCTATACCTCGAACAGAATTGAGTAAGCGAGGTATGGAAGAATTAAATCTGTGCATATTGGAGTAAAACTCCTATATGATCACGGAGAGACAACTGACTGGGATATCACAAAGGGACTCCCAACCCCTACAGTGAACGACAGTGGGAAGATCAGTATCGGAGAAGTCACAAAGAATGACTTGGCATTCCGAATGAATGCCACGCATAGAAAAGTTCTCTGAAAATTCCTGATGGGCTTTATCATCACCGAACCTAACATGAAGAGGGGTAGAATCAGAAGAAGAAGATGCCCTAAAACAAAAAGGGTTCCGGGATGGAGTAGTTTTGCGCTTGGGTGCCATGCGCAGACTATCCGAAAGAAAGAGAGAGAGAGACACACACAGAAGAGTACCAAACAACATCAATATCAAAATAAGAGAAGAATGGTATGTATACATGAAAAATGCATGAACATGTGACCTGCAACAATATAAGCATCATGGGCTCAACCCAATCCAAACCTACCAGCACACATGATTTCAACATATAAAACACACATCTAAAATGCATGAAACATTGTGAAAATGCAAATGTGATGCAATGCATGAGCAAATAGGATCATTTAAACATAACCCAACCCAAAAATTTTACAAAAACCTCAAAAATTTTGAAAAACCCCAAAAACTTTCAAAAACCCCAAAAACTTAGGTCAGAATGAATGAAATGCATGAAGAATGACAGAAGGAGGATCATACCAGAGGAAGAAAACAACCTTTGGGCCGAAGATCAAGCAAGGAAGGTGAAAAAGTTAAGTGAGAAGTTTTTGGGAGAGAGAAAAGAGATTTTCTATCGAGGGAAGTCGGAGAGAAATGAAATGAAATTCGCGTTGAATCTATATAGAGAAACACGAAGCTCGATGGATTGAGAGCTATCGAGAATCTGTCGAGCACTAATTCTCGACAGATAAATCTGTGAGGTGCTGTCGAGAATCTGTCAACGGCCAAAGAACCTCGATGGATCGAACAGCTATCGAGCATCTATCGAGAAGACAGAAACTATCTCGATGGATCGAGAATCTATCGAGAAGCTATCAAGCCAAAATCAAGAAAGCTTCGATGGATCGAGATTGCGTTAACTTCTATCGAGAAAGGAAGATCAAAGATCTCGATGGATAGCTAGCTATCGAGAGCTGTCGAGAAGCGCAAAAACAGTTTTTCAAAGAAGAGAAAAACACAGAAATGAATGCAATCAAGCAAGCTACTCAACCAAAGATCCAAACAACATTTTAAGCTCTCAAAAACATCTCTAAAAAAAAAATGTCAAGCATTTAGATCCAAAACACACACACACACACTAAACAAGTCTAACCAATTTTATATTTCAAAAACAAGTTAAGACTGTTTAGTAAGCATACATTAACACATGTATTCCTTGTGATGGCCAAATCACATTGTACCTGCACATGTATCAAAAGTAGCAAAGTATATGTGTGTTGTGTGTGAAAAACATCGCAAGATTACATAAGTGTCTACATGTTACGACGATTTGAGATATGAGAAAATCAATTTAACTCACACACAATCATAACTGCTTGATGGGGACTATCACCTTCGAGGTACATCCTATAACTCCCACATCTCCTAGAAGACACGCTTGCAATCATATATAAAGCATTTTGATTCTTCTTGCTTTTATTTTTCTTTGCACATTTTTTTTTTCTTTTGAGCAAATCATGCATGGGCATATAAGAAAGAGAATAAAATACCCAATTATGTTAAGCTTTTGACATTGAACTTTTGATATTCCGAAGCATACAGATGTCATTTCATGATTGGCAGGCAACAGTGGTGAGATGGTTTTTTATGCCTTTCTCTTAGGATTTTCTAGTCCTTCTCATCAAAAAGAGTGATATGAGTGTTAAGTACAAGAGATTACTTAATCTTACTCATCACAAACACGAGCCACAAAGCTCACTTACTTAGTTGTGCATTGAGATGTTCATCTAAGCTACAAAAGATACGAAGTTTAGAAAACTTTGTTTCAATGGCCATCCAAGGTACACAAGTACCAATGTACACAAACACACATTGTTTTTGTATTTTTTTGATTTTTCAAATTTTTTTATTTTATTTTATGAAAAACAAAATAAAGCAAAATTGAAAACAAAACAAACAAAAACATGTTAAACAAAGCAAAGCATAAAACTAGACTGACTCAAAAATAAGAAAGCAAAACACATAAGAAATGCAAACAAAAATTAGAGGGAGAGAGAAAAAGTGACTAGATCACTTCGAGCCTTTTTCCTTCCACACCTTGGAAGAACCTTTCTATTTGGCGAACCCTTGATCTGGCGGTGAGGGGGAAGAATTGAGGGATTTGAGAAGATCTTCAAGATGAGCAAAAGTAGATCGAAATTGATTCTGGTTTCCGGATGAGATCATACTATTGCTCTGTTGAGTAGCTAACCACTTATAGAAATTAGGTCGAGTATGTCCAGTAGCTCCACAGTAATGACAAAGATGCTACTTCTTCTGTTTAGACTTTTGATTATTGCTCTTCTTAGCCCTAGGGTTTTTAGTCTCTTTCTTATCAAGCTTAGGGGGTGCTCTTAAGATAGATTTACTCTTGTCTATGTTCTCACTAGCTAAAACAGTTTTCACATCATTATTCTCAGAGTCAACATTATTAGCAGGTGAAACAAACACAGTAGTACTAGAATAAGCAATATTAGAGGAAGAGAAATCATACCCCAAACCGATTCGATCAGAAGAAAATTTCTGAAAGCTAAGCATCTCATCACGCTTTGCACTGGAAGTCCTCTCCAATTGAGCTCTAACTTGAAACAGCTCTGCTTCAAGCTTCTTGGTCTTTTCAGCTAAGAAATTGTTCTCAAACCGTAGTGCTCCAATAGTCTAATTAGTTTCATCAAACTTTATGGAACACTCTTCTCGATCAAGTTCCATATCACTCAGCTTGTTGGTGGCCAGCCTATATAGTTTCTTATGCTTCTCAGAAACCTTGTACAATTTTTCATAGGCTGTAGTGATATCATCTTGATCGTCCATTTTCTCGAACTTAGAATCCACCAAGTCCTCTTCATCATCTACTGTTTCTGAACCCCCATCAGTAGGATCAACTGTAGCAATGAAGGCATTTAAGATTCCCTCGTCATCATTATCATCTGAATCATCCTCAGGCTTAGTGTCACTCAAGGTAGCACCAAGGGCCTTGCTTTTCCTAATGGTCTTGAGATAAGTTGGACATTCTTGTTTCATATTTCTGAAACCTTGACATCCGAAGCACTTTGGTCTAGAGGGAACAGTGTACTGACTGCCATCCCTAGCATCCTTCTTCCCTCTATCTTGGTTCTTGAATTGTGAAGAGCTGGATTGCTTACGGTCTTTGTCGAATCCTTTCGCATTGGCATTCTTCATGAACTTCTTTAACTGCCTTATGATATAGGATTTCATCTTAGAATCTTCATCATCAAAAGACTCATCGGTGTCACTGCTTTTGGTCTTCGGTGCCATGCTCTTGCTCTTGCTCGATTTCCTAGTTCTAGTCAAACCCAATTCATAGGTCTGCAAGTTGCTAACCAGCTCTGTCAAAGGAATTTGATCAATAACCTTTGATTCTTCAATGGCAGTGATCTTGGCACGGAATCTCTCCGGAAGAGATCTGAGCACCTTTCTAACAATCTTGGGTTCAAGAATGGTTTCCCCAAGATTAAAGGCAGAGTTTACTATGTCCTTGAGCTTGGCAAAGAACTCATCGAACGACTCATCCTCCTCCATCTTAATCTCTTCAAAGCTCATGGTAAGCCTCTGAAGCTTTGAATCCTTGACAACCTTGGTTCCTTCATAGGTTGTCTAGAGGATGGTCCATGCTTCCTTTACAGTTTCAGTGGAGGATATCTTCTTGAATATCTCATTCGTGACCGCACTGAATAAAGCATTCAATGCCCTGCTATTGAAGTTTGCCGCTTTGATCTTAGCCTCATCCCAATCAGCTGATGCTTTCCTTGGCTTGGTCCAGCATATCTCCACAGCTTGCCACACTTTTTCATCTAATGACTGTAAGAAAGCTCTCATGTGTACTTTCCAGTATGCATAGTTAATGCCATCAAATAAAGGAGGTATAATTAAAGATTGTCCTTTATCCATGACAGCAGGGGTTAGTGGATCACACAACAAAGATTAACCCTAATTAGAGTGTGCCCGCTCTGATACCACTTGATAGGTCAAGAATATATTGACCCCTTTAGTAAATTAATCAATTAATTAACCAAGTTAATTAATTAGATTCAATTACATGCAATAAGCGTGGTAGCACAAACAAATCACCAAATAAACTAAATGCAACGAAAATTAAATTTGACATGGGTGATTTGTTTACAAATGGGGAAAACCACCGAGGCAAAATTCCACCGGGTGAATTTAAGGTCACCACTCCTGAGAATCCACTATTATCAAAACAAGTGATTACAAGTAAAGGAATCCTAGTACCTTGTACCAACCTATAGTTGAACCCTTACCCCAATACCTAATTGGGCTTGTAATGTAGTGACAATCTCTCCTTTTCAATGCACAACTCCCAGTACGTGACTAACCAATCGATGAAGATCAAGAAGCTCATTGGTTACAAAACCCTACAGCGTACAAATGCAGCAGCTTCTTCAAAAGAAAGATGAACTAGGGCATATGTCTCCGGTCACAGTATGCTTGCATAAAACCTTTGCATCAAGTTTCATCCAGTTGCATCTAGTGAGACAGCCCTTAAAATAATCCTTATATATGTCTAAGGTTATGAGAAAAAAAAAACCCTATACAAATACACATGGATATGCGTGAAATCAGATAGGAAAAATTGATTTTCATAATTCTCGATAGATACATTTGTCAAGTTTTAAAGAACATCACTTCTTCACCTGATTCTTGGATAGATTTGCATGGCTTCAATACTTGGACTTGAACTCTTGTTCCTTGAAGTATTAAACACATCCTAGATCTACCTAATTACAAGTGCGTTTTGTCAAAAGATTAGCCAATTCTAAATGACATATGTTCTAAACATGATCCACATATGTCCTAACAGATCGGGACAATCACACCGCGATGATCGTGCACATAATATAGCATGAATATGCACCTATAATAATTGCCTTGAGCACATACCCATACTACAAGGTCAAGAGCTCTCATGACTAGAGAGGGTCACTCACGTTGCCATGAGAGTCCATCATACAAAGTGCACAATCACCCATATACAAGCAGATATAGATATACATACATCATGCACAATGCAACCACACAGAGCAGGAAAATAAATCAGACATTGCCAACGTTCCAAGGGTATGGACTAGCAAGATACAGGAAATGTAAAATAGACATTGCCATACTCAAGGAACACAGCCCAAGCAAGAAGCAAGAAAAAAAAGTAAAAGGGGTACATGGTGGTGGACCCTAATACATGCTCTAGAGAAGAGGCTTAGAGAGAGAGAGAGAAAAAAAAAAAAAACTACTCTGGAGAGAGCTAGGCTCCCTAATCTACTGAACATTGCCCTTTGTGGGCTTGCATCTTCTTGCTTACATCCATGCTCTTTTTTCTTAAGCCTAGGAGGTCACACCCTTGCTCTAAGTGTCCATGCTCCATGCGTGTACATGCAAAGACAAAAGAAACAAGCCAGCAGACAAGCAAAGAAAGAAACAAAGGAAATATGGAGAGCATGCAAAGAACACACTAACAAAGAGAGCTAAATGGGGGCAAACAAAGCATGCTAAGCATATGAAAGGGCAAACAAGCATGTTATCAAACAAAAGAAGGGGTCCTAGGAGGACAAATGTAGGTTTGGATCGAGTGCCCATAGTTCCATTAGATTGGAGTACAGACACCATAAGCAAGCAAAGACTCATGCATGAACATGTAGGCAAGCATCCAAAAATGCAAAGAAGCAAACAAACCCAAACAGGTGGCACAAAGCAAGCAAGGTAAGCATGTCAGCATTGCATGGGGTGTAGAAAGGTGTGTATCAAGCACACCAACACCATGGAGTTGTATCTCATAAGTGGTTACATCCAAACAAGCCCTAGGAAGGACAAATGCAACCACACAAGCAAGTGGCCCCAAGGACTGACAAGCACAAGCCTACAGAGGGCGCGAAGCATGGCAAAGTCTAGATCTAAATAGAGAAACATGGATGTAAAGCATAGTAGCAAGCAAGAAAATATAGACCTGCATATAGGGAAATGATCCAAACCCTTTGATATAGGCCTAAGGTGTATAGATGTAAGCCTAGATCATGGGATCTAGATCTACACCCCACCAATAAGGGCCAAAACACAAGGGCTATAGAAGCACATGGCATGGCAACCAACATATATGATTGTTTCTGTGAGTGAGACTGAGAAGGAGGTAGAGGATGAGTTTTGTGAGGAGATTTGTGAAGAAGAAAGAGAGAAGGGGGAACACCTGAAGAAAGGTGTAGGCATTGGGAAAGTAAAAAAGGCATTAGGAAGGTAAAATTTTTTAATGGGTGGATGAGAAAATTTTAAGATAGTAGTTAAAAAAAAAGGAAAAAAGAAAGAGATAAAGATGCATAATTAAAAATAGTGGAAGAGATAAATTAATCAATCAAACGGTGGAGAAGACGGGGGGTGGGGGGGAAAGAAACATGAAAAGGAAAAGCGGATTAGACTTTTTATTTATTTGAGAATACACGAGAAAGGGGAAGAAGGTCTTAAAGAAACTGACAGTGGTGTATATCTAAAAGGCCCCTTCTCGCATCACTTCCTCTTTAGTAGTTATCATTGATTGGTTTTTTTATTAATTATAAAATGGGCTTGAGCCCTATTGAATTATGTATAACTTGTAATTGTTCAGCAAAAAAAAAATGTATAACTTGTAATCAAGGATTAAAAAAAAAAAATGTATAACTTATAATTGAGGATTATAAAAGAGTACGAAATTCTTGATAATTTATAGGAATTTTTACCAAATACTTAAATTTATAAACATGGAAATAAAATATATTCTCAAAATTTTTCTAATTTAATTAATTATTTATATTTTAAACAATTATTAAATTAATTATGACATCATCACGGTTCAACCTCAGTTCGACCTCAGTCTGACCTCAAAAACCTTGAATCTCTCCTTTGTCTAGTTCTTTAAACGTCCAAGTTTCAAAACATGATAAGAATGCTTGCAATTGTTGGATTTTTTGGTGTTTGTAACACGGTTACTTGTATGGGTTTGAATGAGTTTATTTGTAGGCTCAATGGGCCTCACAAAATTGTTACCCAAAATTAATCTAACTAATTAGAACCATTATTCTAATATAATGGGTGTTACAAGATTAATTGCTAGACATAAATCTAATGGGCTGGAGTTACACAATTAATGGATGACATAAGGAGTTCTTGAAGAATAAATAGGCCCAACAACTAATTCATTAAGTGGGTGAATAGCTTTTCATTTTCCATAATAAAAATGTCATTTATTCACCAATGAATATGGTAATTATTTTGAATGTATCTAGCCCAATATATGCATCAATACATATCAACCCATTAATCACCATAATTAAAAAATAATAAAAGAGTATCTCTCATTTTCAATGTGGGATTAAAAATTTCACTAACTCCTTATCTTCCATATTAACTCCCACATCTTTACATTTATGTTGTCATATAAATCCACTTTAATTAATAAATATTAAAATGCTCCAACAATCCCCCACTCATTTTAATATTACTTTTTTTTGGTTAAAGAGAGATTACCAGACAAAGACGGGTCACTATGCATCATAAAGGTGTGCTCTACATTGAACCTTTACTTAGTAAAACAGCGATCTCAACTCTAGAGTTGTAGTGGTCTTCGACTTGAACTAGGACTGCTTTGGGGAAATTAAGTGTCATTGCTTACACATAGCAACTCAGGTGCTAACATGAGCTTTTATAGCTAGCACTTTACGACCGTGTGCTAATCCCAGTTTCATGAGTGTATTTGAGATTAAGCCAAAATCTCATAGGGAACAGCCCCACCCCCATACTCATATAGGTGAAATTTTGTCAAGGGTGCTCCTGTAATTCTGACACCCCACTCATACGAGCTACAAATTTCATTAAGAGTTTTTTTACTGAACCTCTCCAACATTACAGGATAAATGCACTTAAATCATAGGGATGAACAATTAAAAAATTATTTACAAAATAAATAATTAGAAAAAATAAATAGTTCATTTCTTCTGACCATCATTTGGTTCGTTTTTCCCATTGAACCTAATTCTCAGGATCTCTGATCTTTAGGTTGGGTATCCTCATACATGGCTCATGAATCTATGGACTTTAGTCCCATCCCCCTTGATGTATTCTAGACCCTATCTTTTGCCAAGGCCTTGGTAAATGGATCCATAAGATTATCATTTGATTAACATAATCCACAGTTATAATGCCAGTACTCAAATAAGATCGCACGATACCATTCATCCACTGGTTGGGTCGGTTCAACCCACGTCTTCAAGACATATTTCTAGAATTGTGCCAAGGCCATTTCTGCCATAATGTTGGTTTATCCAAGTTGATATGATGATCACAGAGCTTAATTCCTACAAGAATTTCCTTCGAGGAAATGCACTTTACTTGTAATTGGGTAAATCTAGGATCGGTTTAAGACTTCAAAAAGCATGTTGTTCAAGTCAAGTGTTAAAGCCATGAAAACCTGACCAAGAAGCAAGTGAAGAAGAGATGTCCATTAAAGCTCGACAGCAATCTCGATAGAAAGACTTCTATCGAGGTTTATAGTTGAAGCTCGACATAAGCTCGAGACAAGCTGTTTCTATCGAGACTTACGAAATCAGAAATTCCAGATCTGATTTTCGGCCTATGCTGAAATATTTGTATAGGGTTTCTTTTCCCACAACCCTAGACATATATAAGGCTTATTTTAAAGGCCGCCGCACATGTAGATAGTGACCTAGTGCCTTGTTCTCTCTGAAAGAAGCTACTGCGTCTTTGCGCCATTAGGTTTTGTAACCAAGGAACTTCCCGATCTTCATTGTTGATGAACTAAAGAACTTTGCAGCCAACAACCTCTTCAAGTTGCTGGAGTTAGTCACGTACTAGGATCCGTGCATATTGGTTAGTCACGTACTGGGATTCGTGCATTTAGGGAAAGATTACCTCTACAATACAAGTTCAATTAGGTATTGGGGTAAGGGTTCAACTGTAGGTTGGTATTTCAGGATAGGCCAAAGGGTTTGGTAAGATTCCTTATAATTGTAACCGCTTGTGATTGATAATAGTGGATTCTTGGGAGGGGTGACCTTAAAATCACCCGGTGGGGTTTTTCCTCAATGGTTTTGCCCATTCGTAAACAAATCACCCGTGTCAAATTTATTTTCCGCTGCATTTAGATAATTTGGTGATTTGTTTGTGCCCATGCTATTGCATATAATTGAACCTAATTAATTAACTTGGGTAATTAATTAATAAGGGGCCAATTCATTTTAACCCAATAGAAGTTTTTGGAAGACCAGCCGATTCAGTGGATAGCTGGGTCCGGTCGATGTTTTCCGCCATAGGGCGAGGTTGGAAGGATCCCTTTGGGGAAGTTTATGTTCAAAATTTGTGAGGAGCCCATCATGATATGATCATTCAATACGAATTTGATTCCACTCCAAGCTTATTCCTTGGCTTAGAACCACGCAAAATCTACATTGGGGTAGTTTTATTTTGCACAGTTTGGTTAATTTCTACACTTTTGTTTGCTCAAGATTAAGGCTTTTGGTTGCAATATTGAGCTTGTCCCACTGAGAACATTTTCTCTCATGTCCGAGACCACATAAAATCCACACTGGGGTAGTTTTTTTATGCGGTCCCTTTATTTCACTTTCCCCAATGAGTTCCCTTTTGAATGTTCAAAATGTGTGTGAAACACCCTTGAACGTTTAGACCCCCAAATTACAAATTACCAATTCAAGCTTAATATCAAACAATGTATGTGCGGAAAATGAATATAAGCTTGTAACCGAATTGGTAAACAATCTAAACCAGATAAAATCACATCCACAGCAAAAATTAAATGGCAAAGATTAAGGGAAGAGAGATGCAAACACAAGGACAACACAACGATGTGTTATCGAAGAGGAAACTGAAGCCTTCGGCGTAAAACCTCTCTACCACCCTCCAAGCGGTCAATAATCCACTAGAAAATGTAGTTGGGATACATGAACAGCAATAGACCCTCCAAGCCTAATCTACCCAATGTACCTAAGCCCTCCAAGCTTCTTGCTCCAACGAGGTTGCACCGAACCTTTGTCTTTTCTAGCTTACCAGATTCCGCTATAGCCCATAGCATCAACTAATAATCATTGGTCCCTTCCTAACTGCTTCCCAAAGCACCAAAAAGCCTTCTCACTGATATGGGTATGGTGAGAAAAGGATTTGGCTAAGAACCTCTCAAGGATGTAACAATGGAGAGGATAAGAGTAGAGGAATTTGAAGAGTCTCTATGTAAAGATTGGGGATGAGTCAATCTTGTTTTTCTCTAGGGTTTCTCTCTCAACATTCTCTCTGGAAGCTCTCTACATTTCGTGGGTATAAGGGGTATTTATACTGGGGTGAGAAAGGAATGCGAAGAGTCAGTTTTTCCAAAACAGAGCTGGCTGGCGGCTTGGCTTCGCGACTTGACTGAGTCGCGAGTTCAAGCCGCGAGCTAACAGAACGGCCAGGCTGGACTTTTTGTCCTGTAGTGCTCCAGCTGGCATGACTGTTCATCTTCTCTGCACGCTTCACTTGTGTGCTGCAGTTGGCGGCTTGCCAGTCACGAGTCACCCGCGAGTTCCAGCTGCGAGTCTCTGCATCCTTGCACAATCTTGAGCATTTCTTCACACTCTCTCACACACTACCCTTACATGATTCCCACCTAAATATAGGGATACTAATTGCTAAAATACAAGCAAATTTGGCATAGAATAAAGCCAACAGAATAGTTGATTAAATTCAACCTTACAATCTCCCCCTTTGGCTATTCCATGACAAAACCCCTAAAACAAACTCTAGACTTAACATGTGAGTTGGGAACAGTTGAACATAATTCACTCACACCTAACTCTAGAATCTGTGTAGCTCTTGAACCATAAGAACAAGTAACTCCTGAAACACAACAACATAATATGATCATTGTATGCAGAAAACTTGTAATGCATATGGAGCAAGCACAATGCGATCAGGCAAAGTGGAATATAAGCAATAAACCATGGCTTAACCAAAAAGGAACAATCACTATAAATAGTGACCACAATGCTCATTCACACAAGGAATGAACATCTGGACATGCAAGCTAATAAGCTTAATGCAAAGTATCATTTGCATGTCCAACACTCAACCAATACAACAACTCAAGGTAATTGCATTAAGGATAAAAAAATCCAACAAAGGGCACAAGAGTGAAAGTACTTAAAGAAAATGCATAACATTTAACAACAAGTACAAGGCTACAAAGCAAAGGTACAAATACATGTATGGTAAATAAACAAAAAAACATAACATAAACACTCAAATATTCTAATATGAAGCAAAATATTAAACATAGGCCTGCTTGCTCAGTTCAGTTCTCCCCCTTTAAGTTCAGTTCTCCCCCTTTGATCAAGCTCTTTTCTCCCCCTATCAACATCATCTCCCCCTTTTTGTCAAGGAATAGCTAGTCCTCATCTTCTTCTAGCTTTCTCTGAATTTGGTCCAATTGAGTTTGAAGAGAAGTGAACTTCATATCACACCGGATGTTGTGATGGTGCAAGATAGATGCTAGTTCGGACATCTTAGTGCTCAATTCATGAACAGATGCCATAATGTTGTCTAGCTTCTCATCAAAGGAGGATGAGCGAGAGCGTGACCCACTGTGAGAAGCTTAAGTCTCTGATTTGATTCCTTTTTTGCTATGACCAATGCTCACATTGAATGTACGCATGTTGATTGGACTTGGTTTCGGGTAGGGAGACTCATCTTCAGATGGATGAATGCCTTTGAGCTTCAAAATCCTCAAAACAAGGCAGCAAAAAGGAATGCATGTCTTGCATTCAGTTCGTAGAACAGTTTTGCATAGAAATTGAAATATATGAGCACAAATGTCAATCTCTACATCAGAGATTAGATCATGAAGGAACAAAGCACGCCCTAGATTCATGTATCCGGTGCTGGATAAAGGATATAAATTGTGGAACATGATTATTGTAAGCACCCTCAGTTTCGGAGGAATAGAGGAAACACTGACTGAGTTCCCATTTGGTGAGAATTCCAAATCTTTTCCAAGAGCATCTCGAAGTAGGTCCTCATCTAGATATAAGTCATCATAAACCAGTGGGTTCTTCAGTATTGGCCGATTGATGTGATGGACCTCTACCAGATATATGGGAGATACTGAGAAACTTTTTCCTCTAACCCAGCACTTGAGTTCTTTGCCTTCAACAATTGCATTGGCATAAAAATCTTTTACCAAATTCTCATATGTTTCATCAAGGTCGGAGAGAAGGTAGTTCCAATCCTTGTGAGCAAACCATGTAGGGATGTCTGTGTTAAAAAGAGACGGTTGATCAACGGCCCTTTCAACCAACGGTGTTGCACCTCTGAAATAGTCCTTATAGGTCTGAAAAGTAGCATAGGATCTGAACTTGTTGGGATTGAACACTTCTGACGGTGAGCAGTACCTCTTTGGCCTAGGTGAGAGGTCATCAACATCGATTATAGGCTCTTTCCCTTTGCTGCTGCCCCCTTTCACAACTGCTCTCTTGAATGGAGTCATTTTCACATTGCATCATGTTTCACAAAAAGAAAACCACACAAGATAACAGACATTATTAGCATTGGGTTAGTCCCAAAACATGGATGATGTAGAAAACCCTAAAAACTTGAGATATAGCCCTCAATCTTGACAATGAGTGTGTATGTGCCACAAATAACACAATGTTCATACAAAACAAAGTAAACCACTACATAAAAAATCACGCACCAATTTCACCGGAAGAGCAGATACCCATTTTCAAGCAACAATAGATTTCAAATCTCAAAAATAACTAACAAAACCAAGAAATCAAGGCAAGGAATATGACATACTGAAAGAAAATGAGAAAACCCATACCTTTTTCTTGAAGATTGAAGGTGAGGAGATGACGAAAATGGTGGTTTTTGTGAAAAACGCAATGGGTTTGTGAGAGAGACGACAATGAACAGTCAAAATGTTCGAGGGAAACCCAAAAGGATTTAAAAAGCAGACTTGTTTTTGCAAAAACACGTGATTTTAGCGACTGAGTCAAGTCACCAGCAAGTCGCCAAGGCCGGCCGCGAAACACTTTGAAAACAAGATTCTTGAAAATGTTTCTAAGTGTTTTTCGCGACTGGAAAGTCTACCCGCGAGAAATTCACGAAGTAAGCCGCAAAAATTTTTGTGTACCCTTCGTGACTAGACCTTCCACCCGCGAACAAGTCGCCAACATGAGTAGCGAAAAACATGAAAATCCAGATTTTGAAAAATATTCTAAGTATTTTTTGCGACTGGGGCATTTACCCGCCAATGAGTCGCTAGTGAGTCGCGAAAATCTCTGTGTGCGTCTCGCGACTGAAGCATGTGACTAGGCCAACCTGCGACTGAGTCGCCAAAACAGGGCAACACTGTTTTTGAAATTTTGACAATTTTTATAAAAACAAAATACTCTCCAAAAACAACTAAAACACTCAAAAATCTTTTTGTGTTTGATCAATCAAGGATTGAGCATGTGAAAACACATTTAATCAAGTACAATCACACGAATGAATATGGCATTCATTGAACATAGACATGTGTGTTGTGTGTGAATATAAAAAATGAGATAGTCCTTAGTCTAATGTGAAGCTTCAATGATTAATTTAATTAAGGCATACACAACTAGCACTAGATAATGTGACCCATCTCAATTATAGAAATATGCATATATGACCTGCCACATAAACTTGAGAACAATATCTTTGAAGCTTTTCATTTGGCTCCATGTTCAACATATCATTTGATCTTTTCGAATCAACACATCTCATTGTGAGATCGATGCCTGAAATTTTTGATATTTCACTTTGATGAGTTAGCCTTTGGCTTTTTGGGCATCATACAATTTTATTTTTGGTCGCTTTCCCTTTTTCCTAGTCAAATACTAGTATGTGCGACAGGCTTTTGTAGCTCAATATCTCTTTTCATTTGGAGATTTACATTTGATGAGCTCTTTTAGCAAAAATAGTAAAATAAAAGAGTGGGAAGATATATAGGCACAAGTCTATGCATGTCTCAAGATCAACAAAATCATTCACTAGTCATTCATGACAAGGTTGAAGATCTATTTACAACAGTCACATAGATTTCAAAATTTTTCCCACAATGATATTAGTGCATAGGAAACAAGCTATGCTCGTAGATGCACAAACCCATTTCCACAAAGGTACAAGATAAAACATATTTTGAGACAAAACTCAACAATGTCGATCAAACTTTTTGGATTTTCTACTTTTTATGTGGTTTTTGGATTTTTGACACACAAGAAGGAAAAGATTGATCAAAAACAACAATGTAAAAACATTTAATGCAAAAACAAATAAACAGAACATGCTATATAGACAGCCAACAAAGTAATGTGTGCTCTAAACTAGAGAAAACAACACAAGACAAAGAATTAAAACACACATCACACATGAGATTCAAGGAATTGTACTAACACCGATGGTCTTACAGAGTGTTTCAAACCGTGGACCATCGAGAGGCTTGGTGAAGATATCCGCCTTTTGGTTGTCCGTATGAATGAATTCAAGACATACAAGTTTATCTTCCACCAAATCCCGAATAAAGTGGTAACGTATCTCTATGTGTTTTGACTTGGAATGCTGAACTAGATTCTTAGAGAGATTTATAGTGTTATCACAAAAGACACACATTGTATCTTGCCGAATCCCATAGTCATGAAGTAGCTTCTTCATCCAAAGTAATTGTGTGCAACAACTTCCAGCAGCTATATACTTAGCTTCAACTGTAGAGAGAGACACGAAATTTTGTTTCTTGCTCATCCAAGATACAAGATTGTTTCCAAGGTAGAAGTAGCCACCTGAAGTACTCTTTCGATCATCCACACTTGCAGCCCAATCGGCATTTGAATAACCAGTAAGACAAGCATTTGAGTCCTTTGAGTACCACAAGCCATAATCTGGAGTTCCATTGACATATCTTATGATTCGCTTCACTGCAGTCAAGTGAGATTCTTTCGGAGCAGCCTGATATCAAGCATAAACACCCACGCTAAAAGCAATATCCGGTCTACTTGCCGTGAGATAAAGTAAACTCCCAATGATACTCCTATACAATGTTGGACTCACTTCTACCCCAGAAGAATCAACATTGAGCTTCGTAGATGAACTCATCGGAGTAAAGGCATGCTTCTTAGAGTCTAAACCAAACTTTTTGACTATATTTTGAGCATATTTCTCTGTGAAATGAATATGCCTTCCTTCCTTTGTTTGACTTGAAGACCTAAGAAGAACGTAAGCTCCCCCACCATACTCATCTCAAACTCGTTCTTCATTTCCTCAGAAAATTCTATGGCTTAGGCATCAATAGTAGCTCCGAAGACTATGTCATCAACATATACTTGAGCTACGAGAAGATAATCCTCATCATTTTTGACAAACAGAGTTTGGTCAACATACCCTCTTTTGAATCCTTTATTCAGGAGGTACTGAGTAAGCCGATCATACCAAGCTCTTGGAGCTTGTTTCAACCCATAAAGTGCTTTCTTTAATCTCAGTACATGTTCCGGAAAGTGAGGATCTTCGAAACCTTTGGGTTGTTCAACAAACACTTCTTCATTCAGATAGCCATTTAGAAATGCACATTTCACATCCACTTGGTATAGTTTGAAGTTCATGGTGCATGCAATTAACATGAGAATGCGAATAGACTCAAGCCTTGCCACGGGAGTGAAGGATTCATCAAAATCAACTCCTTCTACTTAAGTGTATCCTTGAGCCACTAACCGAGATTTATTCCGAATAATCTCTCCATCTTCATCGGTCTTGTTTTTGAAGATCCATTTAGTGCCGATGACATAAACACCTTCAGGCCTTGGAGCAAGTTCCCATACATCATTCCTCACAAATTGATTCAGCTCTTCATGCATTGACTCAACCCAATTTTCATCTTGAAGAGCTTCTTCTACCTTTTTCGGCTCAAATTGAGCTAGGTAGCAATGATATGTCACGTGATTGGCCAGAAGTGTATTTCCCTTTCTAAGACAAAGGCCTTCATCTAAAGATCCAATAATGTTACTTTTTGGATGGTTTTTAACCACTCGTGATGATGGTTTCTTTAAAGTGGACACTTCATCATTCCGAGAGATAGGAGGGTGAACTTCCGGAGGAGTGAGAGGACTTGCTGTTCTAGACATTGATCTAGTCTCCACTCTTGAATTTATGAGAGTTGATTCCTTTTCCGGTGTGTATCCTTCAACCTTAATATCAAGGGCTTCGACCTCAACAGTGGGTTCTTTAGTGCTTGGCCCTTCTCCATCATCAACCATCTCTACTTTTGTTATAGCATCATCAATTGTCACGTTGATGGACTCCATTACTGTCTTTGTTCTCTTGTTGTAGATTCTGTACGCCCGGCTGCTAGTAGAATACCCAAGGAAGATACCTTCATCACTTTTCACATCAAACTTCCCAAGATTCTCTCGATCATTGAGAATGTAGCACTTGCTTCCGAACACTCGGAAGTACTTCACTTTTGGCTTCTTCCCATTCCAAATTTCATATGTGGTCTTCTTCGTTCCTGCTCGAAAGTATATTCTATTGTCAATGTGACATGAAGTGTTCACAGCTTCTCCCCAAAACTTTTGTAGAATTTGCTTGTTGAGTAGCATGACCCTTGCCATCTCTTGAATTACCCAATTTTTCCTCTCAACTACCCCATTTTGTTGAGGAGTCTTAGGAGCCGAAAATTCCTTTTTAATCCCATTCTTTTCGCAAAAAGAATTAAATCGTGCATTCTCAAATTCCTTGCCATGATCGCTCCTTATCTTGACAATAGACATCCCCTTTTCATTTTGAAGCCTCTTGAATAGAACCTCCATTTTCTCACATGCTTCCGATTTTTCCCTAAGGAATTCCACCCATGTGTATCTTGAGAAATCATCAACAATGACCATAATGTATCTTTTTCCCCCTAGACTTTCAGTTCTTGTGGGCCCCATTAGATCGACATGAAGGAGCTCTAACCATCGAGAAGTAGCAATCACATTCACCTTTTGATGACTTGCCTTTGTTTGCTTCCCCATTTGGCATGCACCACAAATAGTTTTCTCGACCTTTTCAAATTTTGGAAGTCCTTCAACCACCTCAAGTTTCGAAACTTTAGCCACTTGTTTGAAGTTTGCATGACCAAACCTTTGATACCAAAGTTCCAACATGTCAACTCGAGCACTTCTACAGGAAATTGGTGTCGTAGGAACTACTCCATAACAATTGTCGGTAGTCCTATTCCCTTCCAAGACTTGAATCCCTTCCTCATCAATAATTACACACCCCTTCTTTGAGAATTGAACAAGAAAGTCCACATCACATATTTGAGTGATGCTTAAGAGATTTGCCTTCAGCCCTTTGATGTATAAGACATCCTTCAATAGAGGTAATCCTGGAATCTCAACAGTCCCCTTGCCAAGAACTTGAGCATGACTTCCATCCCCAAATGTCACATAGTCACCAACCTTTTCTTTGAGTGACTTAAACAATGTTTTATCTCTTTTCATATGACAAGAACATCCGCTATCAAGATACCATAGGCATGAATTAAAAACCTTCAAAGAAGTATGCACAAACAAGCAAGCATGAGACAAGCACTCTTAACCTTCAAATAGAAACTTATCTTCATTTTCCATGCTCTTGTTGGATTGAATTTTCTTTTTCAAATTATCAATCTTACCGTACAAAATTCTATTTCTTCTTTTATACTTCCTAATCAACGAATTAGACTCACATAGGCTATTGTGTAAGATGTGATTCTCATTTTCAAAATACTTCAGCATGTGAACAAACATCCAAGAATGTTTCTTTGCTTTCAATAACTCTAGGAGTTCGTTGTTAGGACATCCCTTAAACAAACTCATAAAGTCATCATCACAAACATTTAAATCACATTTTAGCATAGCCTTTTCCATAGTTTCATCCATAGCTAAGGGGTCTAGGATCGCACTTAGGTAATAAAACCACAGCAAGTGCACCTGCTCTGATTCCAATTGAATGTTCAAAATGTGTGTAAAACACCCTTGAATGTTTAGACCCCCAAATTACAAATTACCAATTCAAGCTTAATATCAAACAATGTATGTTCGGAAAATGAACATAAGCTTATAACCGAATTGATAAACAATCTAAACCAAATAAAATCAAATCCACAGTAGAAATTAAATGGCAAAGATTAAGGGAAGAGAGATGCAAACACAAGGACAACACAACGATGTGTTATCGAAGAGGAAACCGAAGCCCTCGGCGTAAACCTCTCCGCCGCCCTCCAAGCGATCAATAATCCACTAGAAAATGTAGTTGGGATACATGAACAGCAATAAACCCTCCAAGCCTAATCTACCCAGTGTACCTAAGCCCTCCAAGCTTCTTGCTCCAATGAGGTTGCGTCAAACCTTTGTCTTTCTAGCTTACCGGATTCCGCTATAGCCCATAGCATCAACCAATAACCATTGGTCCCTTCCTAACTGCTTCCCAAAGCACCAAAAAGCCTTCTCACTGATATGAGTATGGTGAGAAAAGGATTTGGCTAAGAACCTCTCAAGGATGTAACAATGGAGAGGGTGAGAGTAGAGGAATTTGAAGAGTCTCTATGTAAAGATTGGGGATGAGTCAATCTTGTTTTTCTCTAGGGTTTCTCTCTCAAAATTCTCTCTGGAAGCTCTCTACATTTCGTGGGTATAAGGGATATTTATACTGGGGTGAGAAAGGAATGCGAAGAGTCAGTTTTTCCAAAATAGAGCTGGCTGGCGGCTTGGCCTTGCAACTTGATTGAGTCGCGAGTTCAAGCCGCGAGCTAACAGAACGGCCAGGCTGGACTTTTTGTCCTGTAGTGCTCCAGCTGGCGTGACTGCTCATCTTCTCTACACACTTCACTTGTGTGCTGCAGTTGGCGGCTTGCCAGTCGCGAGTCACCCGCGAGTTCCAGCCGCGAGTCTCTGCATCCTTGCACAATCTTGAGCATTTCTTCACACTCTCTCACACACTATCCTTACATGATTCCCACCTAAATACAGGGATACTAATTGATAAAATACAAACAAATTTGGTACGAAATAAAGCCAATAGAATGGTTGATTAAATTCAACCTTACACCTTTTATTAAAAAATTATGATCATATCCCAGGATTTCACCTCTACTTCACTTTCCCTAGTAAGTCCCCTTTCATTAAAAATTTTATCGGTAAATCCTTTGGAATACAGTGCGTTACAGATGCAAGATGTGGTATGCAAGCAAATGCAAGTTGGATATAGAACACAAGCTGATGCAAGCTAATCATTTATGCTAGGTATGTGATAGTTTACAAAAGAAAATTAATGGTGCAACAGGCCCATAAATGTTACATAAACTAACATACATACATTTGAGGCCTATCGAGAGGCAATGTCCAAAATACTAGTCCAGGCCCACTATGGCATAATAATACATACATCTGAGGCCTACCATGAGGCAATATAATAAATGCATATCTTGGCCCACTATGGGGAAATAATACATACATATCTAGCTTGCAGAGGGGCAATGTCAAAAAGTACATACCAAGGATAAACATATTCACATATGGGCTACATCATCATGATAAAACATTAGTGGCTGAGCTACGAGGAGTCATCATCTCTAACAGAATCATCTGCAAAGCACTCAACGTTGCCATTGCTAGTATCATCATCAGCAGCATGATTGGAAGAAGGGCCGGCTCGACCAGCTAAAGGCCGTAGAAGCCATCTTGGAGTCTGAGATGGAGCTCGCCTTGGCATGGGGCATCGCAGCCAGTCTAGAATCGAAGCGAATCCCCAATCCCTAGCAAAACCTAGGGGAACTGACATGTAGTCTGGCTCACGTCTCTAAATAGGAGGGTCCATACTTAGAATAGTAGGTGCACAGGGTACATCCAACCCTTATCCCCTCATCTCGCTGATCAGAACGCTGATGTATCCCTGGAGTAATGTCGTCTAGGTAATGAAATGACTCCTCTCTCTCACTGGCAGTGGATTGGCTCTAGTGATCTCTCTGCCATTGCTCTTTCTCGCGAGCTAAGACTCTGGCAATCTTCTCTTGCACATTCTTGTCTTTGGTAGCAACAGCACCCTTAAGATCTTTCACTCAGGCCTGTAGGGTCTCCACATGTAATCTTAACAGGGCCTCTGATGCTCGTCGGGCGCATGCTATACCCCGATTAATCCTATCTATCTTTTTGAGGTTTGATTCAACTATGCTTGTTTAATCTCATGAGGGTTTGATTTGACCGTGCTGGTTTAATCTGGGGTTTGAGTATTCTGCGCCCTGTGTGTCGTGCATACCTTTTCTGGAGTTACAAGATGGCAATCCCTAACTCCCCTCCAGAATTTGATTCGGTCGTGCTCGTTTAATTCTGTTCTTGAAAATCACTCGATGATGATCGCTGATTTTCATCTTTTTGAGGTTTGATTCGATCATGCTTGTTTAATCTCATAATGGTTTAATTTGGCCATGCTCGTTTAACCCTGTGCTATCCTTTCATTATCAAATTTTCTCACAAGGTTTAATTTGGTCGCGCTCGTTTAATCCTATGCTATCCTATCCTATGCTATCCTACCTTTACCAAAGTTTCTCTCCCAGGGTTTGATTCGATCGTGCTTTTTTAATCCTATGCTATCCTATCTTTATCAAAGTTTTCTCCTAGGGTTTGATTTGGCCGTGCTCGTTTAATCCTATCCTATTTTCATCAAAGTTTCTTTCAGGGTTTGATTTGGCCGTGCTCGTTTAATCTTGCATTTTCAAAAATACTCTCATTTTAAAGCTTTCCCCTTTAAATCGAAGTTGCTTCAATCATCATGTTTTGAATTTCCCAAATGTTCCATTCTATCATGCGTAGCTTCTTATGTTTACCTATCATTTTTTTATATAGTCTTTTTAGCCGTGTTTTCATAGCATTCCTGCATTTGCATGTTCATTTATGTTACCTAAAAATTAAAAATTTTCTCACGTATAAGTGTGTGTAAACCCAACTATATAGGTACACAATTCGCATATATATATATATATATATATATACATCTTCGTGCATGCATGTATGCAAATGTGAAAGGGTGCAAGTATGTTATGTTTATACACCTACTTACATGTCAGCAAAAATATTTTCCAACATCATCATGGCATAAACGTTAAAAACCAAAAAATATAAATGCCAAAATAAAATAAATACAAGCATGTTTTCCTAGTTACATGGCTACTAACATATTTGTAGGAATTTATGAGAAAAAAAAATAGAAACTTACCTCAGATGCAGAATGGGAGTTTAAAGCAAAAAGCTGAAGCCCGAAATTGGACCCGCTAGACCAAGACTTGCCTCAAAGGAAAATTTTTGAAGTGAGAAAGTGAGAGATGGAGTTGAAATGACAAAAATGAGGCTTTAAAGCCTTTTTATGGTTGTCCATACAAACGAGCTACCCAGCATACCCTAAAGGGCCGCCGGGTCTACCCGGTGCACCCTTAGGGGTCGACAGTCAACGTTGACCTATTGACATGCAAAAAAAACAAAAGGGAGAAGTTTTTACTCAATGCCAAGGTGCCAAGTCAGAGGAAGAAATTCTCAAATCCGCTGCAATAGCTCAACCTTATCAGAGTAAGATCGGTTTTGGCCCATGAACAGTGTAGTTTTCATATGCAATTTGGGGGCAACAAAATGCGGAATTACGGTCATTATCCAACACCTCTCATTGCAATAAAGATGTCAGATAAAGAAGGGGCAACTGTAGATACTGTATTTTGTTTGCCCTTTGTTTGTGTGTCAATCCTGTAGATACCGTATTTTGTACCCCTTACAACTCGGGCCCCCATTCTCCAATGATGCCAAAATTCTAACGTCTAGGGTTGGTTTAGGGCCCAATCAAATTACATATTAACTTGAGAGGTGTTAAAATGAAATATATAAGTTTTTATGAGAAAATAAATCTATTTTTGGAAAATAAAAGGCCAAGGAAACCCTTGGCTTGCGTACGTAGGTCTGATGCATCGTACACAGGCATGGACCTACGCACGCAGCTAGGGTTTCAGAAACCTATGATAGGCAAGTTTTCTACATTAAAAACTGAGGTTTGGAATGAATCCCACATTGTCTAGGAGCCATTCCAAACCCCTATTTTTCTACTATATAAAGCCTTATATGGTATATTTCAAAAACACACAAAGAAAATCCTAAGGGAAAACCTAAGATTTACTAGAAATAGTGAATCAAAGAGGGATTTTTTTACAAAACATCCTCAAGCCAATTTTATTTTGATTGGGATGGTTTCTAGTCTTGATTCTCGAGTTTTAAAGTTTACTAATCATTTTTGTTTGGCTGTGAATAGATTTGACTAAGGGGAACGGTCAACATCATGCTAAAAGAGCTTTTGTTTTGAGGTATATGTTCTAGCCTCTTTTCTTTCATTTCTACCTTTAATCTTGCTTTTAATCTTCTTTCTTTGCTTGGTTTATGTGTTAATATGTTTGTTTAGTTTAGGTTTTAGTTGTATTCTATTTTAAAGCATGCTAGGTTGCTAGATTTGTTGTTCTTTTAGTTTCTGTTCTTGCTTTCTGGGTTAGGGTTCTTCTAAGCGTGTCTGCGTGCACATGCTTCTACATGCAACGTAGGCTTAATGTATGTATACACATACAATTAGCCTACGTGCGCAGGCCTATGTATGCGCAGGCATACTCATGCCCAGAAACCCTAATCTAAGTTTTTCTACTTCTGTTTCTTTGTTTCTTTCATATCATATGCTTATGTTTTGTCCTTTTCTTACGCTTTCTAAGTCTTTGGTCCTCAATTTAGTTGTTTGTTTGTCTTTAACGTGCTAGATTAGGGTTTTCTCTTTGTTTCTTGCTTTGATACCATGAACATGCATTAATATGATCATGCATTAATGTCATAGGTGCTGTGATGCAATGAGGTAAGACATGCATTGGTATGAACATGCATTTTAATGATGAATATTTTAGTTTGATGCTTGATTTCATGTCTAGAAGTTTGAAATATATTTAATGATTAATACCTTGTTGCCATGTTCTGCCATGACTTTTTTGCTGCCTTGGATGAGATGATATGATATGTATGCTAGGGCTTGTGATGAGATGATTGCCATGATAGATGTATGCTAGGGTTGATTGATGAATATGATAGATGAATGTTAGGGTTTGGGATGAAATGTCATGTTGTATGCTTAGATGTATGCTAGTGTGTATGTGTTTAAGATGCCATGTTGAATATGCCTTTAATAGGATTAAGACGTAGGACACAATGAGTGGAAGCCGACCCACGAGTCGGGCAGTTTTGGGTGCCTAACACCTTCCCATAATCGTACCTAAACTCCAAACCCATACTATGATAGTAAGATCAGTCCTTCCACATTAGGGCGATATATTCATGGTTCCTAGACCATAAAACTAGGTGGCAACTCCTTATTTCTTCGCCTTGGTCCATTCGGCCGAGGTGTACTCCCCGAAAAGTAGCACCGACCACACGTTGCGCCCACAGACCCCTTAAATTCCAAAAATATTAACTTTTCACCATGAGGCCATGGGAACATCTAGACTGATGTGGCACAACTCGTTCGTGCCTCAAAGTACTCAAAGTGTCTTTTTAATTCAAATTGACCAAAATACCCCTAGTCAACCCTAGGTTGACCCAAAAGTCAAAGGTGGTCAAAATCACCTCAATTTTTTTTTAATGTTTTTACATCAAACCTGAGCTATTCGGAGATTTTCATAAACTTTGACCGAGTTTGACTTCCGAGGGCACTAGAAACCCTAATTTTGATCCGATTGTCAGAACTGGTTGAAACCAATGCCATTGCGAAGATTACTAAATTCCCTTTCCAACAACTATTCATGGGTTGAAACCGGAGTTAAAATGGTTAGGATATCTTGAAAATCGTGCTGTGCACGTCAGCTTGCTTCTCGAGGCCATAACTTTTGATCCGACTATTGGATTTTCATCTTGTAAAATTTTTGGAAACTAGACATCCATACCTTTCCAAGGACACCAAGATAAGCTCAATCGGTTTCTAGAAAGACCTTCAAATGTGCGATCGAAGTCAGAACTAGAAAAAGACAAGACTACTGATGTCAGCGACTAGCCCGGCGCACCCTAAAAGGCCACCGAAAGCTGAACAGTCACAGAAACTTTATAAATACCACCTGACCCCCATAACCAAAAAAAAAAAAAAAAAAAAACAATTTTTGGTATTTTTAGAGCATTTTTCTGGGTAGATTCTCTCTCTCTTACTCTCTAATTTCTCTCCAAAACACATTAAAACCTTTGATTTATCACCTTTCCCAACAATAAAGAGGTAGTGTTCTTGCTCCCATCTTCCTCTCCTTGGTCTTGGTACCTTGGATTTGAGGTTTAGGGGTGTAGATGTAGCTTTTTAGCTACTATCTACACCAAATAATTTCCTTGTATTTTCCGTACTTTATCTTGCTTTGTAACATGTTTTATAGCTTTTCCTAGTAAATCTATTGCTTTATCTTTTTTCTAACATTTTTTTTTTTGATTTCCTAGCATGTCTACTAGCTTTTTCACATGTTTTATTGCTTTGATGTTGTCGGTCTAGCCTTCTTGGGCTAGGATGTGTCTAATTTCATGTTTATGCTATTTGCCTTGTTTATGCTTAGATCTACATGTTCATTGTGTTTAAAGCTTTGTTTGGATGCTATGCCTAGTGTTTTTATAGTTTTATATCTTTTGTTTATGCCTTTTCTTGTGCTTTGTCTTTTGGGTAGGGTGTAGATCTAGATCTAGTGGGCTAGGCATACATCCATACACCCAAGTCCCAACAAAGGGTTTGGATTAGTTCTTTTATGCATGTTTGTGAGGGTTTGGATTAGTTCCTTTATGCATGTTTGTGCTTTGTTTGCCCTTTTCCATGTGTTTATATTTGGATTTATGATTGTTTTCTTAGATTTAGGTCTTTGCCATGTTCTTATTTGTTTTTCTCTTTGTGGGTTTGTTGCTTGTTGGTCTTTGGGGCCACTTGCTTGTTTGGTTGCATCCATCCCCTTTGGTGACTTGTTTGGATGTAACCATGTGTGGGGTGTAAGAGATCACAAAAATTTGGGGTGCTCTCAAAAAAGAGATTCGGGTGCTTTTAAGGGCACCTCTCTTTTTGGGTAAGTGGTGTAGAGTCGCCACTTATTTTTTATACAAAAAAAAAAAATAAGAAAAAATAAATACAAATTACATGATCAAAATATTTCGAATGTCATTGATTGAATAAAGAAAAATACAACTTTGGTAAATTAAACCTTTCAAGGCTTTGGCTCCTAGTTACAATCTATGCAAAAGAATACAAAGCTTTGGTCCTAGTTACAATCTACCAAGATTAAAAGACAAAACACTAATCTACCTATCCAAAAATCCTCGGGGGATAGGTTACGGAATGGGAAGGTGTTAGGCACCCATTCAGTCCAGATAGAGTCTGGTTTTCTAGACTCTAATGACTAATATACCCTTTTTGCATGATGTTAAATGATATGTTGAACACACACGATGCACACTTGACAAAATTAATTCAGATTAATTTACCTTATGGATGTGTCCTCTTCTTCAAGAAAATTGAAATATGTTTTGTGAGTAAAAAGTTGGATTTGTAAAGAAAATCATATTTGTTTTTATGTAAAAGAAAGAATAAGATTTTTGTTAAAAAGTATCAGATGTGTTTTGTGAATAAAAAATTGGATTTGTAAAGAAGATCAGATCTGTTTTTATGTAAAAGAAAGAATAAGATTTATCTTAAAAAGTATCAGATTTGTTTTGTGAAAAGTTTTTTTTTAAAAAAAAAAAAAAAAAAAAAGGTGATTTTATCAAGAAAAATCATATCTGTTTTTTATGAATAAAAAAAAAGACTTTTTGAAAGAGGATCCACATTCATGAGATGAATTTATTATACATGCATCACATGTTAAAAAAACAAGACAAGACTTTAACCTAATTTTCAATTTCTTTTTTTAAATTTCAAAACCTACAATTTTGTAACCAAGAAAACTTTTTCTAAAAAAAATCATATCTGTATTTAATGAAAATACAAATCATTTTTGAGTTTTTAAAAATATCAGATCTGAAAAGTTTAGATAAGTTTTGCACTAAAAAAAATCAGATCTGAAAAATACAGATTAGTTTTGCACTAAAAAATCAGATCTAAAAAAAACAAATCAATTTTTGTGTTTAAAGAAAATTAGATCTAAAAAATACAGATCAATTTTGCACTAAAAAATCAGATCTGAAAAATACAAATCAATTTATGTGTTTAAAGAAAATCAGATCTGAAAAATACAGATAAGTTTTTTTAAATTTCATAAAAGAAATTTTGTTAGCCATTGCAGATTTTGAAACTTAAGAAAAAGAGTTACAATAAACAATCACCTAAGCACATGTTAAAGAAAATTCTAGCAACGTATTTAAGCATGGTAACCATATCAAGAACAGAACATAATAAAACATATGCTAAACATATTCATGCATCAAACAATAACCAAAATTAATGAAAGAAGAAAAGAAAGAAGAAAAACAGAATACCTCTTGCATAAGCGTGCTCTTCTAATGAAAAAATATTTTAGGATTCAAAGAAATTTGTTCACCTCTTTGAATCCTAAAATACTTTACTTACAAAAAAGAAGTTCCTAAAGCAAAAGCCTCCAGAACGTCTTTAACGTAAGGGGAATTTAAAAGTTAGAAGAGAAGAGCCCTTAAAAAGGGGGTCAGAAAGAGTCAAAACAGTCCCCTTAAATTTTGAGAGGCATCCTCTATTTATAGAGGTGAGAATGCTTTGAAAAATTAGCTGAATGATCATATACAAATTGGGATGCGTCCACATCTCAAGTTTGTGCCAATCGACACTTTTCATGTGCCGATCGGCACTCTAAGAGTGCCGAATGGCCCCATGCAAGTAGACATGGCAAAACGGGTCAAAATTTTTTGACCCGACCCGACCCAAAAAAATACTTGACCCGAATCCATTTTTTTTACTCGAAGCAAAAAAGGGTTGACCCGTTACCCGACCCGTGTTTTTTGCGGGTCAACCCGAACCATTTTTAAAAAATTTTTTTTTTGGTAAAAAAAATAATGAAATTAAGACAATATTGGTTTAATTGTTTGTTGTGAGTTTTAAGGAAACAATTGAGACATTTACATAACTACATGCAAATTAATTGAAAGATGAATGATTGAGTATTCTGTAATGAGTAAATATTTTTAGATATCAAATAGCAATATACATGCCAAGATAATCTGGTTACAATACAGTTAAAAATATAGATTTGAAATTGTAGACATGTGTGAGAAACATTCACAAGTGTGAAAATAGTGAAGCTAAAGTATCAAATTAACATAAATTATGAATGCTTAGACCTATTTTTTAACAATTTATGTCCAAAATAAACGACTTTTCAAAGTAAATTATGATATTTCCTAGAGTGTGTTGCTCAACAATTATATGATATTCATGAAAGAGACCATGTATAAATAAGTAAACAATCAAACTTTAATGTATATCTCAAATTGAAATACAGTGCCAACCACAATTGACAATAGATTATAAAATTAATTTTCAAGATTGTAAATTTCTTATATGTTTTTATTCTTTGTCAAATGAATTATCCAATAAGTCATTTGTGGTTTTGTTTTATATTTTGGGATGTTGATATTGTGTAGAAATAAAACTTGTGTATTTATTTTACTTATCTTTGTGTTATTTTGTTTTAAATAGATGTGTTAGGATTTGTATAATTTTAAAATTATTGAATAAGTATTAATAAGTGTAATTCATTCTTGATATAAGTGGTGAATTCAAAGTAATGTATTTTACATCAAGTAATTTGTTGCATGACTTTCCAAATGGCAAATACATGTTGTTTTCTTTATTTAAAAATAAAAAATAAAAAAATTCATGTGAAAAATACTGGTCAACCCGACCCAACCCACAACCCGATTGACTTGAACCCGTTTTTAACCCGCTTAAAATGACCCATTTTTTACTCGCAACCCATTTGACCCGTAACCCAATTGACCCGACCCGAACCTAACCCGCCCGTTTTGCCATGTCTACATGCAAGCAAGTCTATTTTTAACACTAACCAACAACCAATCACAAAATTACTTAATTAATTTTAATTGTTTAACCAATCAGAATTAATTTAGATTAATCATGCGTGGTTGGTTCCACCCAAACAAAATGTATGCAAACCGTGCAAACTTGATCATGCGATATCTTTCAATCTGACGGTCTGATTTCGAAATCAGGTATACCGTCACGACCGTTAGAATCTCAAGATCATTTTTATATTATGCAATAAATGAATTAGTGCATGTAATGCAACTATGATTTTTTGTGTATATGAATGGTCACTTTAGCCATCTTTCTTGATTAAATTATGGGTGCCAAATTGAGTGTCTACATGGGGGTACATCTTTGTGATGTTTGGCATGCTTGCCACTTGTCTTTTTCCTCCTTTTCTTAGCTTCGCATGTTAGGGTTTCTCCTATTAGCCTTTCTGTGTGCCTTATAACATGCTTGCCCTTCCCCTTTGTGTGATAACATGCTTGCTTTGCTTGCTTTGTGCCATCTTGTTTGGCTTCCTTTGTTTTCTTGCATCTTTGAATCCTTTGTTTATATATTCATGCATGCATCTTTGTGTGCTTGTTTGTGTCATCAAGCTTAGTACCTCCCTAATGATTTCGTGCGGCTTCACACATATCTTTTTACATGAGATCTTGAGTCCCTTTTAGGAACTTCTTTTGATGGCACACGTGTGTCATCTATACTCCAATATAATGGAACTGTGGACACCAAATCCAAACCTACACTCGTCCTTTTAGGACACCCTCTTTTGTGTGATAACATGCTTGTTTGCCCCTTTGTGTGCTTTCTTTCCTTGTTTGCCCCTTTGTGCGCTTCCTTTGTTCCTTTGTTATCACTTTGCTTGTCTGCTGGCTTAGTTTTCTTTGTTGTTGCATGTCCCCGCTTGGAGCGAGGGTGCAACTTCCAAGATGCAAGCTAAAAAGGGCAAGAATGCAAGTAAGAAGATGCAAGCCCAAAGAGGGCAATGTTCAGTAGTTTAGGAGGCTTAGCCTCTTGTGTGGTTATCTCTTTCTCTCTCCTAGCCTCTTTCTTTAGAACCTTGTATCTAGACTAGGCTTTCTTTTCCTGTACCTTGCTTGGGTCGCGTTCCTTGGGTATGACAATGTTTGATTCATCTTTCCTGTACCTTGCTAGGCCATACCCTTGGAACGTTGGCAATGTCTGGTTTATTTTCCTACTTTATATGCTTGCATTGTGCATGGTGTATGTATACACACACACACAGATATATATATATGTTTGCGTTTGGGTGGTTGTGCACTTTGTATGATAGACTCTCATGGTTAGGAAAGTAACCCTCTCATGATCATAAGTGCTCTTGACCTTGTATGTGGGTATGCGCTCAAGGCAATTGTTGTAGGTGCATATTCATGCTACATTGTGTGCATGGTCATCTCGGAGTGATTGTCTCGATCCATGTTAGTTAGTGACATTGGTTTCCCCGTGTATGCGACAAGCATTAACTTGTTGACTCGCGTTGTATACACAAGCGCAAAACCTTGCCGTTGCGCCATAGCGCACCAAACTCGAAACTCTGCTAAATTTTCACCATGAAAATGAGGCACTTATTTGTTGTATTCTTATCACAAAAGCTTGGTGAGGATAGTATTTTGCATGCTATAATGCACTAGAGGTGAAATGCTTCCAGATTTCCACCATGAAAATAAGGCGAAATGCTGCCTGATTTTCGTGGTGGAAATTTGGTAACAATTCCAAAATGTGCTAGTAAAGCATTGATTAAGACCATACCCCTTCCAAAATCACACCTCAAAGCTCAATTCCTTTAAAGCCTTGAAAGCTAACGCCAATAGATTGTTTTTAACTGCCATTATCCGAAAATTAAGATTTTACCAATACAAAGGACTGTCTCCGGACAGGTGTTGCAGTGTGCCTAATACCTTCCCCGCACATAACCAGACTTCTGAATTTAAGAATCAAGATTTTTTACCCGCCCATGTTAGATTAGGAAAAACGACATTTTTCTTAGCCTAGGATTGGTAATAAAATCAAATAGAGTCAGGTGATCAATCACACCTTAGAAAAAACCCAATAATTGGTGGCAACTTCACTTACCTTTGGTAAATAAAGGTTAAAATCGACTTAATTCAAGTTACACACTAGAGGTACCACTTTTACCCTCATTTACACACAGCACCTGAGCTTCAAGCAAATTTCAGCGCGGGAGTGTCACCGCGATGGGTGGTTGGCCACCGCGAGGGATCGACATCGGTGAAGTCCGTTGGGAGCTAGAACTCGGAGGATTCAAGTACATTGGGTAGAGTAGGCTTGGAGGGTCTTTTTAGTATTCTTGTACTCCAACTTTATTCACTAGTGGATCATTTCGGCTTGGTGGGCCAAGTAGAGGTTTTTTGCCGAGTACTTTTGTTTCCTCTTCGATAACACGTTTCGTTGTTATCTTGTGTTTGCATCTCTCTTCCTTTACTCTTTGTGCTTTACATTTATTGTTTATTGCTTTTGTTTATGCACTAGAGAGTAGTTTTGATTTATTGCGCTTTATTTACCCTTATTCCGCGCTTAGTTAATTAGAGTATAAACAATTTTGCCGTAAGTTTAAAATTGAGGATCTAAATAAGCCATAGTGGTTTACCCTATCGAGCTTTCAACCTTCTATAAATAGAAATAAGACTGCTCCTAGTATGATATGTCCATTAGCTAAGCAGAATATTTTTGTTAACTGTCAGTACACATGTTTCTTCATCTTTTTGTTTTTTTGATTTACTACATTGTGATTTGTGGGGACCCTTCTCGGTTCCTACACTTGCTGGTCATAAATTTTTCCTTACAATTGTTGTTGACTATTCAAGATGCACATGGATTTATCTATAGAAATCTAAGTCAGAAACTCGTATTATGATTCAATTCTCAACTTAGGTTGAAACACAGTTTAATAAAATATATATATATATATATATATATATATATTAAATGTCTAAGAATAGACAATGGGACTGAGTTTTTGATGAATTTCTTTTTTTTTTTTTTTTTCTTTTTTTTTTTTTTTTTGCAACCCAAAAGGCATTTTGCATCAACTTTCCAGTGGTGAAACTCCTCAATAGAATGTTGTTGCTGAGAGAAAACACCAACACATTTTAGATTTGGCTAAAGCTTTGAAATTTCAATCCAACATACCTTTACATCTTTGGTTTGATTGTGTCTTAACAGCAGTCTATTTGATCAACAGAATTCCATCTGCTTCTCTCAACAACAAGAGTTCCTTTGAGTTACTCTTTGGTCAACCTCAATCACATAAACATCTTAGAGTTTGTGGATACCCGTTTTTTTACGAATCTCAGCCTAATAAAAAAAAAACCCAAAAGCCCAAAGGGCAAGGCCCAAAGACCTCAACGAAGAGGCCGAGAGTAAAAGGAACTAGTGGGTTAGCCCCAAGAAAATGTATATAGCCCAAGCCTACGTATGGGACTCGAGTATGGCCCATCACCCTCGAATAGGGAACAAAAAAAGGGAGGCAACCATTGTATAGTGGGTCCTTCAAAAAGAGTAAACTTGGACTGAGCATGGTCCAAATACCAGAAGAAGAGAATAAAGCCTAAATGGCTCTCCTACAACATGACTTGAGTAAAAGAACAAAATTAATTGGGCCCAAGACCCTTTTTTTTCTTTTATAATATGGACAATAATCAGCCGGTAAAGGCCCAATCCCTTTGCATTTCGATAAGTTCTTAAGTTTTGGTAATTGGTAGATAAAATTGTGAGAGACCGGCTCTAAGAAGAAGAAGAAGAAGGTATCAGCACCTTTTTTTTTATTTTTTTTTTGGGTTTTGTGGAGTTGCCACTTATTTTAAGGAAATGTTAACGGATGCTCTTAGGGCAATGGTTAAGAATCCATTTAAAGAAAGTTTTTATGGGAAAAGAAAAAAAAAAAGTAATTAATATTTTGACGGCTTTTTTCATTTTCCATAAAAGTGGTATCAAAACTTTCCTAAAATGGATTATTAACCATTACCCTAAGAGCACCCATTAGCATGACCCCTTATTTTATATGAAAAATAAGAAAACTATATAAAAGTGTACAAAATGCCTGAATAATACAAATTCTCATTAATTTGAATTATTACAATTTGATAAAAAGAATATATAGATTTGTTTCCTAGTTTACAATCTAGTAAAAAAGTTACAAGGCTCTGTTTTCTAGTTACAATCTATCAAAAATGGAAAAGACAAAACACTATCTATGAACCTAGGACCTAGACCTAGGACCTAGACTCAGGGGCTAGGTTACAAGAAGGGAAGGTGTTAGGCACTCATCCTATCCAAACAAAATTCGGTCTTCTATACTCTAAATAATCAACTAATTACCCATTAAACATACGATGTGATGATTTTGAATGCAACATGTGTTTGAATGATAGATCTAAGATTAAGTTAGGAACTAGATTTTATGAATCCATTCATTTCAAAACAAGAAGTTCTAGAAAAATATACTAGATCTATTTTTTAGATTAGAAGGAAAATAATTGATTAAAAAAAAAATATTTCAGATCTGTTTTATTAGTAAAGGAAAACAAAAGGTTTGAAAGAAAAATTTCAGCTTTATTTTCTATTAGAAAGAAAACAAGAAGTTTGTATAGAAAACTCTAGATCTGTTTTTTATGAATGGAAAACAAGACATTTGTAGAGAAAACTCTAGATCTGTTTTTTATTAATGGAAAACAAGACATTTGTAGAGAAAACTCTAGATCTGTTTTTCATGAATGGAAAACAAGAGATTTGTAGAGAAAACCCTAGATTTGTTTTTTATTTATAGAAAACAAGAGATTTTTAGAGAATACTCTAGATCTTTTTATTTATTTATTTTTTTTAATGAAAAAGAGAACAAGAGATTTTTAGAGAATACTCCAAATCTGTTTTTTATGACAAAGAGAACAAGAGATTTGAAAAAAGAGTTATAGATTCATAAATAAAAACTTCGAAAACCCATCTTAGATCTACGTAATGCATGAATCGTGTGATTATCATATGAACAGGTTAATCATGAACATATAAAGGAATGACATAAACAAACTTAAACAACCATGCAAAACAAACATGTAAACCATCGTGATATAGAAAGAAAGAAATTCATAAACTAACTACTTACTTGCATGAATGATTAAAACAATGGAGAATTAATTTAGAAATTAGAGAGAAAAATTGTCACTTACTGAAAATGGAAATCCTAAAGTAATAACTTCTGGAGTTTCTTTAGCCTTAAGAGGAAGAGGATGCTGAATCTTGGGTGGTTTCCTCTATTTATAGAGGTGGTTGTTGCTTGAAAAATAATTTAGATCAGCTTAAAAAATTAAGCAAAAAACGTATGGGAAAAATCCTTTAAAAAAATTTTGGATAAGAGTTAGGCTGATTTTTTAGATCAGAACACGTTTCAGTATTTTGATCATATTGCTCTACTCAAAAATTTGGATTGAGCTGAACTTTTGTATGCTGAAAGAAAATTTGATTCCCTACATCTTTGCCAAAAATAGCCCAGTCCAAATTTAGAAGTTTAATATGACAAAAGTGCCTTGCAATGTGAATCTGAAAACTGCTACTTGATTAGCACATTTTGAAGTGTTTCCAAGTCTAAAACTTAATTTGGATGAATTTTAGAGTTATTTTTATGGTAGATTTCATCCCAAAGTGATAATTAGGATTTTTAAAATAATGATTTTGAAGATAATTATTCCAAAAATCTAATTATCTACAGTTTTTAAATATTATCAACTTATTGGTTTTATTCCCATGCAACAAATCACATTTTAATGAGAATTTTCTACCAATCACAAAAATTCATATAATTAATTTTAATTATTAACCAATCAAAATTAATTTCAATTAATCACATGCGATAGATTCCACCAAAATGAATGCATGCAGAACGTTAAAACTTGATCATGTAATATCTTTCGATGCGACCATTTGATTTGGAAATAGAACATATTGTAGTGATTGTTAGAAACTCAAGATCATTTTCATGATAGGTGATGAATGAGTCAATGCATGAAATGCAACCATGATTTTTGGGTACATATAATGGTTATTCGGTCATCTTCCAAGGTTAAATTATGGGTGCGAAATTGAGTGTCTACAAAAATAAAGCTATTGGCCATAGCTTTCAAGACTTAAAGACTTTGGCCTTTGAGGTTTGATTTCGAAAGGTGTGTGGCATTCAGGAAAGAAATAGACAAGGTTCTAAAGGAAATGTGGACCTCTTGGAGGGGCTAAACCCCCAAAATATGTTGATCTATGTCCTTTTGCTTGCTCCTTAAAGGCCTTGTGTGTGCTCCATCCACTACAAGCAAACACCAAACAAAGCAAGCTGTGAGCGACCGAACTTGGGCTCTCAAAAAAGAGATGAGGTATTGGCACCTCTCTTTTGGGTTTTATGGAGTCGCCGCTTATTTTTTATATTACAAAAAATAAGAAAAACTATAAAAAGAAATGCAAAATTACATATCTGAATAACTTCAAATTTCATTGATTGAATATATACAATATGGTAGAAGAATATTACATTTGCTTTGATCCTAAATACAATCTAAGTAAAAAGATACAAAGCTTTGGTCCTAAAACAATCTACCAAAAGAAAACGATAGGACACTACTCTGCGAACCAAAACCTAAGGTTCGAGGGTTAGGTTACAAAGTGGGAAGGTGTTAAGCACCCATTTTGTCCAGTCTTCAAGACTCTAAATAATCATTAAGTACCCGTATGCAAGAACATGAGATTTTAATATAAAAAAATTCAGATCTATTTTTATTTATTAAGAAAACGTGAGATTTCCAAAAAAAAAAAAAAAATTCAGATCTGGTTTTTTTATTAAAAAATATAAGATTTTAAGAAGAAAATTTAGATCTGGTTTTTTAATAAGAAAACATATGAGATTTGATAGAAGAAAATTCAGGTCTGGTTTTTTAATAAAAAAAAAAAAAAAAGATTTAGTAGAAAGAGTCATAGATTCATAAACTAAACATCATAAACTATGCATGAATCATATGATTATGAGATGAATATATTTATCATAAAACATGAAAGAAGTACATAGAGAAACTTAGACATGCATACAAACAAACATACGAATTGTGAAAACACTGAAAGAAAAGAACTTACAAATTGAGAACTTACTTGCATGAATTTACTCTATGAGAAGGAATTGTCGACGCCCAGCCTTGAAAAACAGTAGCAAAAAAACTGCCGCCATCGTCATGGACCTTCGTTCAACCACCCGCCGTGGCAACATTCCCGCGCACGTAGGGGCCCGTTAGAGGCCCCTCCTAAGTGAATGATGCTGCAAGTGTGCGTGTGTGTGGTGTGTGGCATGGTTTACGCGGGGCTTCGGGTGCTCTCTCTCTCTCGATGGAGGAAGGTAGGTCTACCTTTGGTGTTATGGCAAGAATTTGGGCCCAATTTTAAGGGATTACCAAAGGTAAGTGGAGTTGCCACCAATCATTGGGTTTTTCTAAGGTGTGATTGGTCACCTGTTTCTAGTTGATTTTATTACCAATCCTAAGCTAAGAAAAAGGGCATTTTTCCTAATCCCTAGAGAATGACCCAAAATATAGGTGTAGGAAAATAAACAGTGGTCGTCATACTCTAAAGATGAGAACGAATGGTACATGGCATGATATACCTAATACAACCCATCTAAAAGTGAAAGGAGGGAGGAGGAAGGGGGTTTTAAAGAGTACATAACCAAAAAGGAAAGGCTAAACTCCTAAATCTACTGAACATGCCGCGTGGCTTATATCTACATTATTGCATCTCTGCCCTTTTTGCATGCGCCTGGGAGACTGTGCCCTAGCTCCAAGCGTCCTCGCTCCATGTGTGTACATGTAAAGGCAAAGACAAGAAACCAGCAGACAAACAATGGAAGGAAAAGATGCAAAGCATATGAAAAAGCATAAAGCGGATAAGCATGATAGGCATGGCAAGCAATGAAGCAAGAAAGCAAGCAAACAAGCAGAAAGGCAAACAAATGTAGGTTTAGATCGAATGTCCATAGCTTCATTGTGTTGAAGCATGGATGACACACTAGCCACCAAGACTTATGCATGGACATGTGAGCAAGCGTGTAAAGATGCATAGAAAGCCAACAGGTGGCACAAACAAGCATGGCAAGCAAAGCATCACGCGAAGCGAAAAATGAGAAGGGTATGCACAAAGCGACCGACATCATGGTGATGCATCCCAAATGGTTACATCCAAACAAGGCCTCATGGGCGTTGGATGTAACCACACAACCACCAAACCCGTTAAAGGCGTCAAGCGTGGCAAAGCCTAGAATAAGAGAGGCTATCACAAGCATAAAACATAGAGGCAAGCAAGCATAGACATGCAAATAAGGATGATCCAAACCCTTTGATGTGGGCCAAGGTGTACAGACGGTGACAAAGACCATAGGGTCTAGATCGGGTCCAAACCAATAGGCCAAAACACAAGAAAGAAAGACAAAGCGACAAAAGGGCTACAATAGCACATGGCATGACAAACACAACTTAGGTTTAGGCACACAAACATGGCATGGAGCGCACAAGCACATGGAAGATAGCATAAAGCATGTAGAGAACATAGATCCAAGCGCACAAGCATGTGGAAACATAGATCTAGACATATAGGCATAGAAACATGCATGTAAACATGCAAAAACTTAACACATAGACATGGAAGAACATGGATCCAAGCATATAAGCATGTGAAGACAAGGATCTAACCATATAGCATGGAAATAAACACATAAAACACATAGATCCAAGCAAGGCGTAGCCAACAATATCGTACAAACATGTGAGCATGTAACCCTAACATCAACCTAGAACAAAAAGAGGAACAAAGCATAGGAAAGCATGGCATAAGCATAAAGCATGTAAGGATGTAGATCTAAGCATGAAACATGGCAAAAAGAATAAAAGCAAAGAGATTTAAGCTAGAAACACAAATAAAGCAAGAAACATGCTAGAGAAAGCAATAAATCATGTTATCAAGGCATAAAAGAGCAAAATAAATGCTAGAAAAAGATTTAGAAGGTTAGGGGTGTGGACGGTAGCTAAAAGGCTACATCCACACCCCTAAACCCCAAATCCAAAGTGTAGAACAAAGGAAAAGAAGATTGAGTATAAGAAAAATACCTTGTGTTTTTGGTGAAGAGAGAAGAATCAAGAAGCTTTGATGTGTATTTTGGGTGTTTTTTGTGTTTGGAAGAGGGGAAAAACGTGTAAAAAACCAGGCAGAGAGCAAAACTCCAAAAAAAAAAAAAATGATCCTCCCCCAGTCTGAAGGGTGCCTGGGGCTTTTTATAGCCCCGGCATAAATTTCAAGGCGGCGGCCCTTCAAGGGCCACTAGCCTCAAACCTCTCTCTAATCGGGTTTATCTTGTCATGTCTGGAAAGGTCTTGACTTCCTGTTTCTGAAAAGGTATAGCTCTTGAAAATCCAACGATCGGATCAAAAGTTATGGCTCTCAGAAGTTAGCGGTGCATCGATCGGTGCGTTATCCCGGTTTTTGTGATATCTCAGCCGTCTTAACTCCGATTTCGACCCATGAATAGTCGTTGGAATGATAATTTGATAATCTTCATAATGGCATTGGTTTCAACCCATTCTGACAGTCGGATCAAAATTAGGGTTTTTGGGCACACCCAAGATTGACTACGGGTCAAACTTGGTCGAAGTTTTTAAAAATCTCCAAGAAGCTCAGGTTTGATGTAAAACTATGAAAAATATTTTTTTGTGAGGGTTTTGACCTCATTTGACCTTCGGTCAAATCCAGGGTTGACTAGGGGCATTTTGGTCATTTTAGCTGAAAAAGGCACTTCGGATGCTCTGATGCCCAAACGGGTTGCATTGCATCATTCTGTATATTCTTGCAGCCCTATGGAGAAAAATAATATTTTGGGATTTTTCGGGGTTCGGCACACAAATCGAGGGCGAACAAAATACAGTATCAACAGAAATTATTTTAGAGATCAAAGAGAATGAATCTCTCTGAGATCAAAAATAGGATCGCTTAATAGAAAAGAAATCCCTAAAGTAGAGCTTCTAGAATTCCTTTAACGTAAGGGGAAAAGGGGTGTATGAATGTTGGGAGGCCTCCTCTATTGATAGAGTTGTTAGTAGCTTAGAAAATAAGCTATGGTTGCTTAAAAATTAAGTCCAATCAGCCTAAAAAATAAGCAAAAAACGTATGGGGAAAATAATAGAAAAAGATATTTGGATAAAAGTGAGCTGATTTTTCATATCTGAACATGTTTTCGTATTTTGATCATATCTCTCTACTCCAATTTTAGATTACACTAAAATTTTTCCACCTGAAGGGAAATTCAATTCTCTACAACTTTTCCAGAAATATCCTAATCTGAATTTGGAAGTTTAATATGCCCCAAAAGTGCCCTGGAACATGAATCTTAAAACTGCTACTTGATTAGCACGTTTTTGAAGTGTTTTCCAAGTCTAAATCTATATTTGGACGAATTTTAAAGTTATTTTCATGATAAACCTCATTCCAAAATGATAATTAAGATTTTTTTTAAATAATTATTTTAACAATAATTATCCCAACAGCCTAATTATCTACTGTTTTTAAATATTATTAGCTTAATTGTTTTAATCCCATGCAACAAATCTCACCTTAAGAAAAATACTCCACCAATCACACAAATTCATTTAATTAATTTTAATTATTAACCAATCAAAATTAATTTCAATTAATCACATGTGATCAGTTCCACCCAAATAAATGCATGTAGACCGTGAAACTTAATCTTGTGATATCTTTCAATTTGACAATCCGATTTGGAAACCGAGCATATCGTCACGATTGTTAGAATCTTAGGATCATTTTTATGATATGTGATGAATGACATAATACATGAAATGCAATCATGATTTTTGGGTACTTAGAATGATTATTTTCTTCATCTTCCAAGGTTAAATTATGGGTGTAAAATTGAGGGTTTACAAACGTATGGGGAAAATCTTAAGAAAAATGAGATTTGGATAAGAGTAAGCTGATTTTTCAGATCTGAACATGTTTCGGTATTTTGATCATATCTCTCTGCTAAAAATTCGACTTAAGCTGAAAGTTTGATAGCTGAATGGAAATTTGATTCTCTACAACTTCGCCAGAAATAGGCTAGTCTGAATTTCGAGATTTACTATGCCAAAAGGGCCCTGGAACTTGAATCTGAAATCTGCTAAATTAGCACGTTTTTGAAGTGTTTTCCAAGTCTAAAACTGTATTTGGACGAATTTTAGAGTAATTTTCATGATAAATTTTGATTCCTCGCAGCATTCGACCACCCATCGCGACGACACTCGCTCCTTCATTGGCTTGAGCTCAGGTGCTGTGAAAATTGGTGAAAACCTCTAATGTGTGACTTGAATTCAGTCAATTTTAACCTATATTTACCAAAGGTAAGTGAAGTTTCCACCAATCATTGGGTTTTATCTACGGTGTGATTGGTCACCTGACTCTATTTGATTTTATTACCAATCCTAAGCTACGAAAAATGATCGTTTTTCCTAATCTAACGTGAATGGTAAAAAATCTTGATTCTTGAGTTTAGAAGTCTAGTTACATGTGGGGAAGGTGTTAGGCACCTCACAACACCTGTCCGGAGACAGTCTTTTGTTTTGGTAAAATCTTAATTTTTGGACATTGGCAGCTAACAAGCCATTGGCGTTAGCTTTCGGGGCTTTAAAAGAATTGGGATTTGAGGTTTGATTTCGGAAGGGGTGTGGTCTCTTATCAATGCTTCACTAGAACATTTGGAATTGTTGCCAAATTTCCACAACAAACATCCAACAGCATTTCGCCTTATTTTCATGGCGAAAATATGGCAGCATTTCGCCTCTAGTGCGTCATATCACATAAAATCCTATCCTCACCAAGCTTTTGCGGTGAGAATACGGCAGCAAAGGTGCCCCATTTTCATGGCAAAAATCAGGCAGAGCTTCACATTTGGTGCACCATGGCACACCAGCAGGGTTTCGCGCCTCTGTATACGGTGCGGGTCAGCATATTCATGCTAGGGCGAGTCAAAGCTTACCAAAGTATCAAACACGTTGATGCGTGTCGCATACACAGGGAAACCAATGTCACTAGTTGACATGGAACAAGACAAACACACTGTGATAATGATGCACACAATGTAGCATGAATATGCACCTACAGCAGTTACCTTGAGTGCATACCCACACTCCAAGGTCAAGAGCACCTATGATCACGAGAGGGTTGCTTTCCTAACCATGTGAATCCATCATACAAAGTTCATGACTATCTTTAAACAAGCAAGTATATTTATATAAATATATATATATATATATATATATATATATATATATACATATCACACACAATGCAAGCATACAGAATAGGAAAGTAAACCAAGCATCGCCAATGTTCCAAGGGTATGGCCCAGCAAGGTACAAGAAAGATAAATCAGACATTGTCATACCCAAGGAACACGGCCCAAGCAAGGTACAAGAAAGATAAAGTAGACATTGCCTACATCCAAAGTGTATGGCCCAATAAGGTACATGAAATGTAAATCAAACATTGCCATAACCTAAGAATGCGGCCCAAGCAAGATACAAGGAAAGAAAACCCTAACCTAGATATATGCTTCTAAAGAAAAGGCTAAGAGAGAGAAAGAGATAACCACACGGAGAGGCTAGGCCTCCTAATCTATTGAACAATGCCCTTTTTGGGCTTGCATCTTCTAGCTTGCATTTTTGACCTTTTTAGCTTGAATTTTGGAAGTTATGCCCTTGCTCCAAGCGTGTAACAACAAATAAAACAAAAAGCTAGCAAACAAGCAAAAGAGATAACAAAGAAAGCACACAAAAGGGGGAAAAAAGGAAAGAAAGCACACAAAAGGGCAAACCAACACGTTATCAAAGCAAGATGGCACGAAGCAAGCATAGTAAGCATAAAGGAAGCTAAGCATTTTATCACAAAAGGGGAAGGGTAAGCATGTTATAAGGCACGTATAAAGGCTAACATGAGAAACCCTAACATGCAAAGCTAAGCAAAAGGGAGAAAGGCAAGTAGCAAGCAAGCCAAACATCACGAAGATGTACTCCCCAACATGGTTGCATCCAAACAAGCCACCAAAGGGGACAGATACAACAAAACAAACAAAGTGGCCCCAAAGACCAACAAGCACAAACCCACAAAGGTAAAACAAACAAGAACATGGCAAAGGCCTAGATCTAAGAAAACAAGCATGGATCAAACAAAAACACATGAAAAAGAGCAAACAAAGCACAAGCATACGTAGAGGAACTAATCCAAACTCTTTATTGAAAATTGGATGTGTGGATGTAGGCCTAGACCACTTGATCTAGATCTACACCCTACCCGAAAGCTAAAGCACAAAAAGAGGTAAAAGAAAGAGATATAAAGCTATAAAAGCACTAGGCATAACATCCAAAAAAAGCTTTAAGCACATAAACATGTAAATCTAAACACATAAACATGGCATTAAGCACATAAACATGACAAAGAGCACAAACAAGATATTTAGACATATCCTAGCCCAAGAAGGCTAGGCCAACAACATCAAAGTGATAAATCATGTTGAGCAAGCAAGATAAAGCCCAAAAAAAAAAAAGGCTATGAAATTAAATAGGTGTAGATAGTAGCTAAAAAGCTACATCTACACCCCTAAACCTCAAATCCAAGGTACCAAGACCAAGGAAAGGAAGATAAGAGCGAGAACACTACCTCTTGATTGTTGGGAAATGTGAGAAATAAAAAGTTTTATGTGTGTGTTTGGAGAGGATTTAGAGAGAGAGAGAATATAACCAAAATATTCTCTAAAATGCCTAAAAACGTTCTTTTTTTCAAATCTGGGGGGTTTGGGGGTATTCATTTGAAAATCTAACCCTTCAGCTTCCAACGCCCCTTCAAGGGCCGCCTCTTAGCTCTGGCGGCCCTTGAAGGTGCGCCGGGCTGACTGCTGATGTCAGTAATTTTGTATTTTTCCAGTTCTGACTTTGATCATGCATTTGAAGGTCTTACTGGACTCTGATTGAGCTGATCTTGGTGTCCCTGGAAAGGTATGGATGTCTAGTTTCTAGAACACTTAACAAAACAAAAAACCAATAGTCGAATCAAAAGTTTGTCAAAGTTGACAAAAATCTCCAAATAGCTCGGGTTTAATGTTAGGACATGGAAAATGTAGTTTTGAGGTAATTTTAACAAACTTTGGGTTGACCAGGGGCATTTTTCTCAATTTGACCTAAAAGGGCACTTTGAGTGCTCAAATGCCCAAATGGATTGTACCATGTCAATCTAAATGTTCCCATGGTCCTTCGATGAAAAATTAATATTTTTTGAATTTTCAGAGTCCAACACGCAAATTGAGAGTGAACAAAATACAGTATTTACAATAAACTTCATCCCAAAGTGATAATTAGCATTTTTCTAATAATTATTTTGAAGATAATTATCCCAAAAATCTAATTATCTACAGTATTTAGCTATTATTTGCTCTGTTTTAATCCCATGCAACAAATCACAAAAATTAATTTAATTAATTTTAATTATTAACCAATCAAAATTAATTTCAATTAATCACATTTGATTAGTCTCATCCAAATGAATGCATGCAGACCATTGAAAATCGATCTTGTGATATCTTTCAGTCTGACAGTACGATTTGGAAACTGAACATGTTGTCATGATTGTTAGAATCTCAAAATCATTTTAATGATATGTGATGAATGACTTAATGAATGAAATGCAATCATGATTGTTGGGTACTTAGAATGATTATTTTGGTTATCTTCCAAGGTTAAATTATGGGAGCAAAATTGAGTGTCTACACAAGCAAACATAGAAAACAAGCAATACACATAACCAAACATGCAAACAAACAAAGAGACATATAAGCATACGTTTGACCATGTAGGTTTGGATTGCGTCCATAATCCTATTGAATTGGACTATGAATAAATACATGGATGGGTGTGAACCCACATGAAACCCTATCCTAGGGCGATGCTTGGTGACACAAAAATCAATAGAGAAACATAAACAAGACAAATGAGCAAGCAAGGGTGCAACCTACATGTTGACACCACATACAATGACATAAAGCAAACAAAGCTATAAGCACAAAAAAGTCAAAGCATGTTATCAGCACATACAAGGATAATAATAGGAACCCCTATATAGATAATAATTATTGTAATGTTGCATTTAGTTAGTTAGTTGGTTAGTTAGTTAGAATTCCAAGCATGTTAATCACATTTAACGCATGTTGGAATTATTAATGCACATGGGAAATAATAGGATCATTAGGATAAGGCCATGTGGGCCAATAGAATAGATTTATGGTTCTATAAATACCTACTTGTAATCACATTTCCATCATTGAATAATAAATCAATTTCTTAGTGCATTAGTGCATCTCTATCTCTCTTAATCTCTCCCTTTCTCTATGGAGGGTGACTACCTCGAATTAAGTCAATTTCCCTATAATTCCCATCAATTCCCCTATAATTCATATCCATCCCCGTTAGGAACCACTAGGTTCCTAACAAATAAAAGCTAAACATGTCATAAAACACATACAAGGCTAAACATGAGAAACCCTAACATGCAAAGCTACACAAGAGAGAGACAAGGTGTAAGCATTCCAACATGGCAAATGTGCAATCGAGCATAAACAAGAAAAACACAAAGGGTGAAAACAAACATGCTAAGAATCTAAACCTTAAACTTGCATTAACATGAACCAAGCAAGATTTACATATCAAAAGCATAAGAAGCATGCTTAATGATGCAAGGAAACAAGATCTAAGCAAAGCAAGCATCGATCTATGATCCAAGGCGTATAAGCATGGCATCACAAGGCTACATCTAGAAGCTAGACACATAAAAATTCAAACCCTTTATTGATGTGGCTGTTTGGATGCAAACCTTGACTAGATAGTCAAGATCTATACCCTAACCATAACATAAAACACAAAATCTAAACAAAAACAAATAGATCTAAAGCAAAAGAGACATAAGCACATCACCAAGCATGCAAATATAGTGTAAAAAGCATAGACAAGAAATTTAGACATATCCAACCCAAAAAGGCAAGGCCAAAATCATTAAAGCATTAAACTATGCTATGGAAAGCAAAATAAAGTAGTAAATCATGCTAGGAAAATAAATAAAGTAATAAATCCTACTAGGAAAAAAGAATAAAGCATTAAAGCAAGTATTAAATATGGACTCCTTTTGATGGTTTAGTTTATTGGGTGTAGATAATAGCTAAAAAGCTACATTTACACCCTCAACCTCAAAAACAAGGAGATGGAACCAAGAAAGAAGAAACAAGAAGCAAGAACACAACCTATTAATGTGTAGAGGAAGAAAAGAATCAAAGCTTTTTAAGGATGTTTTTGGGGGAGATAGCAATGTAAAGGAGAGAAAAATGCAGTAAACCAACCCAAAACCCAAAATTTCATTCTGATTGCATTCTAGTGGGAGGGTAGATATTTATATCTTTTTTCTAGGCAAAAATTTATTGGCACACATATTGTGTGCAAGGCGGCTTTTCTGGGCACACATAGTGTTCACTCTCGTCTTGGTTTACGCAGTTTTTCAATTTTTAACTTCAAGCACCTGTTTGACAACCTTTCCAAACTCTAATTGAGCTAATTTTAGTGGAATTAGAGAGATACAGATGTCTAATTTCCAAAACATATAACATTTCAAAAATTGGACCACGAACCAAAAAGTTGTGAGACCTAGAAGCGGACCGACACACTCGACACTATTTTCACGATATCTTGGCCGTGTTAACTCTGATTTCAACCCATGAGTAAATCTTTTAAAGAGAATTCAATATTCTTCAATATGAGTTTGGATTTATCCCAATTAGACAATCAAATCTTAGATTCATCCTTGGTCAAGCTCCAAGGAGTCAACCTAAGTCAAATTTGGTCAAAGTTGACAAAAAGCTTAAAAATGCTGGATTTGATATGAAAACGTGAAAAATGGTGTTTTGGTGAAGTTTTGAGCCAAATTGACCTAAACCAACATTTTGAGTGCTCTAATGCAATCGGGATAAACCACAATGATCTAGACATTCTAATGATAACCCAGTGAAAAAATGTATCTTTGGAATTCTTAGGATTTGGCATGCAAATCGAGAGTGGACAAAATATAGTATCAACAGCTAGTGTCCTATTTTTAGGTTTCTATAACTATATATAGATTCGATTAGATATTAGATATTAGTTATTATGTATATATATATATATGTAAATATATATATATTTATATATATAATCAAAAGGTTGAATTCAAAATATCAATGAAGTTAATCACAACAGAGAAAAAATAGGAAATAATAAAATTAGGTAATAACGAAATCATTGAATAGGTGAGAATTTAAAATAAAATGTTGAAAAAATAGGAAATAATTGAAATAAGAGTAACAAAGATCCATAAGGTGAAAAACACAGAGAAAATTTATTCAAATAAATATATTTTCGAAATATGATGTGACAACATTGAAGGGATTTGTCTAAATATATTTTCCAGTAATTTTTTTTTTTTAAATTTTCAGTTTGCTATAACTCGATTATCCAAAAATCGAGTTTTAAATTGAAACTCGATTTTTAAAAAATCGAGTTCCAAAAGATGGGCATTTCCCTAATTAGTTTGGGAAAGGGGGCAAAACGCTGAAATTTTTGCGCGAAAATGGCATTTGCCCATTTTGGCCGATAAAATATTAAATATTAAATATATAATCAAATGGTTGAATTTAAAATATCAATGAAGTTAATCGTAACAGAGAACAAAATAGGAAATAATAAAATTAGGTAATGACAGAATCATTGAATGTGTGAGAACTTAAAACAAAAGGTTGAAAAAACATGAATTAAGTAAAATAAAAGTAACGAAGATCCATGAGGTGAAAATTATAGAGAAAATTTATTCAAATAACTTTAAGGGCATGTTTTGTAGATTGTAATAGGTATTGTAATGTAATAGTTATTCTTATGGTTTAACTATTTTGTAGTTTGACTATATTTTTAGGAAAAAGTTTAGTTACAAAATTGGTTATAGCCTAAGGCTACAATCTTACCTAATAAAATAAATGTTATTACATATTTTGAAAATCTAACCATTAAATTGTATGTTCTTCGTATTTTTAATACACATGTCAAATCTTGTATCAATTACTATATGATCTATAAGTTTATATTTTATTCATAATTTTAAATTACAAAAACTTTCAATTTAAAAAATTTATTGATGAGATAGAAATTGATTTTTAATGTTCTAAAAATTTTGCAAGCATAGAGGATATAAGATGAAGATGTAATCCAATAGTGGATTTGTCAAAATTCACATACAATAAAAAGATATTGAGTAAAGTTGTATCCTTAGGCTACAACCAATTTTGCATCTAAATTTTGTCCATATTTTTATTACATGGAGTAACCATTCCTAATGAATAAATATTCTTTAAAATGAGGAATAACTATTCCTCCATAAAAAGGGTTGTAATAGTTATTACTTAGTAGGTGTAATAATTTCTATTAAAAATAAACAAACTTTCCATTAAAAAAAAAACATAAAAAATAACTCATCTCTCTCTCTCTCTCATTTAAAAAATATTATTTTCTAGGAAATATAATTGCATGGGTAAGATATTTCTGAAAATAAATCTTAAGTTTTATCCTAATGTTACAACTCACAACCAAACTTAAGATTATATTTAGTTATTCCATTACAATACATTTTATTCTCAGTAATAAAAGATTATCATTCATGTCTTAATCTTCATCCAGTTTACCAAATGTGCCCTAATTTCCAAATATAACATGGTAGCATTGAAGGGATATGTCCAACTTGAACCCATCTCACACACACACACACACACACACTTAGTATAACTATAAGGAATTTTACACCACTCAATAAATTTTTATTGGATAAATAATTAGGAAATCCCATATTTGGATTACATGTTTTCTATATTCATAACATGCATACCAAATTTCATGTCAATCAAAATTTATTTACTATTTGATCTATAAACCCATATTTGATGCATAATTTTAAACTGAAAACTTGAACTTTAAATATTTGATTGATGACATAATTATTGATCATTGATCGTCTTGAAATTTTCCAAGAATGGAAATATAAGAGAATAATGTAATCCAATAGTTGGATTTATCAAAATTCTTATCTAATAAAAAATAATGAGTGGTGTAATATTGGTTAAAGTTACACCAGGTATAGCTTGAATATATATATAAACAAAAATTGTTCTTTAAAACAAAGTGATAAAATTAAAATTTAATAACCATAATTTCCAAATATGTTGTGACTAATAGAAAATATAGTTTTGCATCTCATACAAAACAAGTAGCGGAAGCAACATGGAGATCTATTTCATTCATGAGAGATAACACACAACAATGAATTCTAGAACAAAGAATGGAAAGCATACCTTGATGTAGTAAAATTCGAAAAATAAGAAATAAATAGTATCTTGAGAAGATCTTCAATTTTCATCTCAATTCCACATGGTGCCCAAGATGCATGGTTTCTCAATCAGCTCTTACCTACGTTGATTTTCTTTTTGGAAAATATGTTTTTGAGATGATATAGAGAAAATTGTTTTCTCTTTTATTAATCGTAAATTTGTTTTAACTGCCTAGGCAGTTCTTTTATTTAAAAACTATTATTTAATATAAAACTTATTATTTACTTAGGCCAGCCCAATTGGGCTTTAGAGTGCAGCTCAGGATGGGACCAAAGAGACAAATAAGACTCTAGTTTCAAAAAGCTTCAAGCTTCCATCTACTCTTGGCAGGTCCAAAGTTACCATTAATTATAGAACAAGTACCACTATGGAAATATAATTGTACTCTAGGCCTTATTGATAAGTTATATCCCAAGACTGTAATATAATATTATTTGACCCCTCCATAAAACGTCCATAGTGAACAAAGTCATAATAAATTGTCACTTTGTAAATTACTATTTTATGAAATCTAATTTTACTAATTATAAACTTTTATTAAATATAAACTTTAGTAACTCTCTACTAAAGTGGATGGGCCCAATACCTTGAATAACTAGTTCCCATTAAACTAGTTATAATAGTAATTTTATGAAATCTAATTTTATATTTAATAAAATTAGATCTCTGGTTTAATCTTTTAGTTATTCATATATTTTATGAAATCTAATTTTATTAAATATAAACTTTAGTAACTCTACTAAAGTGGCTAGGCGCAGTACCATGAATAACTAGTTTCCATTAAACTTATCTCAGTAGGATATTTTGCATCTCTATTGAAAAAGATTATGGAATCCTATATTGAGAATATGTATTCCCTTAATACTATGTGCGGTTACCCAACATATTGAGGTTTTGACCGTCAGATTAGATCTTACTCTTGATACATCAAAGTAACCCACACTTTATGATCAAGTTCACAATCCTCTCAGAATTGACAGCCTATAAAAATAGAAGTCGTGAATTTTATTATTCATGTGACAGTTGTTAATTGAATAATTAATCTCATAGCATTCTAGTTCAATGTGTCTTACACACTTAATAGACACCAACACATTGATTAGAAGTCTCCATTTTCATAATCAAAATAAATCATTTTAGTTAACATGTTATAGTATTCGTAAATGAAACACCCAATTTCATCACCAACTAAAAATTATATTTTTTTAGTTTACAAGGAACTTGTGATTTATATCTTCTATAATTAAATCACATAAATCACATATAGTTCATCACAATGACTATATGAAAATGTCCAATTAATTCATATACAGATAGTCTCATATAATTAAACAATTTAATTATTTATAACATACCAGTAAATTGGATTTTAGGGCACAAACCCTAACAATCACAAAATACAATGAAAATGTCTAAACGTTTGAAGGTATGTGTATATATAAACCAAAAATTGTGCTTTAAAATAATTGATAACTTCCATATTTGGTTTTGTTTTTAATATTCTCTTTTTGTGAAAAAGAAATTAATCAACAATTTCTTTTTGGAAAAAATTAATTGACATTGAAACTAATTTTAAAGATGGCATGTTATTAAAACATTTATTTAGGAGTATTGAACAAGGCTCAATGTTCTATAATTAATGAATATTAATAAGCAATAAACATAAGATGTGTGGATGACATGTGCAAATCATTGTTTGCCATTTGACATTGTAGGTTTACATCATTCTAAAAAATGACACATATCATCATTTTGTGCATCTATCACTTTTAGGATCTAACTTTTATAGTATAAACATATAAATAAATATATATATATATATATATAATTAGCATCTCTATATAATTAATATATAGAAATAAATTCATTGGCCTCATTAGCACATAATAAATAATTAATACTTTGACATTAATGCAAGTTTTTGAGGAGGTGGAAGGTTTTTTTTTTTTTTTTTTTTTTTTTTTTTTTTTTTTTTTGAGAAAGAGGAGGTGGAAGGTTAAATGAAAATAATTCATGAATGAATGTGCCTGGTAGTAGAACCTTAGACTGCGATAGCTAAGGTTTCTACTCTATATATAGAACAGATACTTCATATGTCCTTAATGGGGTATTAGCTATAACTTTTGATGCCCTCCTAGATCCTTCTTCCTCCTTCTCAAATGCTTGCCCTTATGGATCCAATAATTCTCCTTGTTATTGCATTTCTTTTCGCTCATCCACTTTCTGTGATAGCTCAACCAACAGATATTGTCTCTCAGATTACTGTAGTGGGTGTTGTTTATTGTGATATTTGCTCTAGCAACACTTTCGCAAGACACAGCTATTTCTTGCCAGGTAATTAACTCCTAATATCCATATTTATTCTATTGATTCCCTCAACTTAGAGGATAAATTACTGATTGTCCTAATATAAAAAATTATTAAGAAATTATGAATTTAATCATTTAAAATTGAGATTTAAAAAATTTAAACAATGGAAATAGAATGATGAATTTAATTATTTGAATGTCAGATTTTTAATGGGATGTAATAGGAGAAATGATTTGAACATAAGACAAACTCTTTAAAACTATGATAAATTATTGATTGTCTCTAAAATAATCTCTTTCAAAATGATGAATTTAATTATATAATCAATTATCTAACACAATAAAATAAAAAATCTTGTAATTAAAACCTTTACATTCAACTTCTCAATTGTGTGCTCTTGTTTTATTACTGATCAGGTGCAGATGTTCAAATACAATGCAAATTCAATGCAAACTCACCTCAAATGATCCAACATATCACATTTTCAGTCAACAATGCAACAAATAAGCGTGGAGTATACAAACTAGAAATACCAACTGTTGATGGTGTTAACTGTGTAGAAGGTTTGGAAGCAACATCATCCTGCCAGGTAACCTTGCTGGGGAGCTCATCTTCTGATTGTAATATTCCTAGTTTGAAGAGCACATCAAATGTGATGACAATCAAGTCGAAGGAAGGAAATCGTTGTATATACAACTTGAATACACTAAGTTATAGGCCATCTAAGAGGAATAATGCTTTATGTGCAAACCAACAAGAATTGTCAAAATCTTTCAACGCTTCAACATCATTTCTTCCTTATGTGTCACCTTACGGGTTCTCACGACCTTATTTTCCTCGCTTTTCCTCCAGTCAATGTCCATCTCCCCCTCCAGCACCATCTCCTTCTCCTTTACCACCACCAGCACCATCTCCTTCTCCTCTACCACCACCACTAGCACCTTCTCCTTCTCCACCACCACCACCACCACCACCACCACCACCTTCTCCACCACCACCTCCTCCTTCTCAACCCTCCCCACCACCACCCAGTCCTCCCTCTGATGATCCTGATGATCCTGATGTACCTGATCCCCCTGTACCCGATCCACCCATCCCTCCATCAATTCCTACTCCCCTTTTCCCCATCCCTACCTTTCCAATTCCAATCCTTTTCCCTCCCATTCCAATTCCACTTCCACCATCTAAACCCTCACCAGTTCCAAGTCCCCCTCCTTTACCGCCAACTTCCCCACCTTCTCCACCTACTTCTCCTTCATTCCCTCCTCCTCAGCCCCCAAATCCACCTTCTCCACCTACTTCTCCTTCACTCCCTCCTACTTCTCCTTCATTACCACCTTCTTCTCCACCTACTTCCCCTTCACTCCCTCCTACTTCTCCTTCATTACCACCCTCTCCACCTATTTCTCCTGCATTACCTCCTACATCTCTTGCATTACCTCCTACTCAGCCAGCAAATCCACCTACTTCTCCTTCACTTCCTCCTACTTCTCCTTTACTACCTCCTACCCAGCCAGCAAATCCACCTACTTCTCCTTCACTTCCTCCTACTCAGCCGAGAACTTCTCCTTCATTACCTCCTACTCAGCCAACAAATCCACCTACTTCTCTCGCATTACCTCCTAGTCAGCTAGCAAATCCACCTACTTCTCCTTCATTACCTCTTACTTAGCCATTTACATTCAATCCTTAAGATCTAAAAGCCTTGATACCATATATCCCTTCATCCCCTTTTAATAATCCTCAAAACCAAAATCCATAATATTAGCTTTGCTTTATTTTTTCTTCAATAGTATCAAAAAAATGTTTGATAATAATTGCTCAAGGTTACAAAAATTTCTATGTTAATATTTGATAATATATATATGGTAATTACAAATATATATATATTTATATATTAATTGTTGGTTACAATGGCTTATAATAAGTTGTTATCTTTCACCTTTGGTATTAATTCCTTTTTTTTTTTTTTTTTTACAAAACACTATGAAATAAAAAAAGGTTTTTTGAATCAAAGCTTTTTATATCCTTTGTTATCTGTATTTACCAAAAACCAAATTAATGCATTTATGGTTCTTAAAGAAATAATAACATTACTTTATTGGAAAATAAATAGTCATTATTACCGATTGATTTAAATAGTAGTAACATTTCTAATGAAATAAATTCTAATATTAAAACCCATAATATTTTATATTAGAAGTTATAGATAGTTGTTTCTATATATAAGAATGCAAAGAAAAAAGAAGTTGCTGAAGGTAGCTTTCAATGTAAACATATCAGTTTACATTAGAGATGAGAACCTACAGATGAAGAACCACCCTAACTCAATTGTCCTTTCGAATGCTTTCACTAATTTCAAAATAAGTAGCAGAAAATTCTATTGAAAACAAGCTGAAATGTCAAAAAAATTCATTATTATCATATATTGTTGGGTTAAGATAGCTTGACTCCAGTTAATTAATTCAATTACCCAAGTTAATTAATTAGGTCAAATTACATGCAAATCGTGGAGGCACCAATAAATCACCAAATAAACTAAATACAACGAAAATTAAATTGATATGGTGATTTGTTGACAAATGGGAAAAACCTTTCAAAAGGCAAAACCCCACAGGTGAATTTAAGGTCACCACTCCCAAGAATCCACTAATCAATAATCAAGCGGTTACAAGTATGAGGAATCTTACCACTACCCTGGCCTATTCCAAAATATCAACCTATAGTTGAACTTTTGCTCCAATACCCAATTGGATTTAATCTTATAGTAGCCTTTTTTTCCTTTGATGCATAAATCTCCAATCTGTGACTAACTCCTTTGCACGAATCCCAATACATGACTAACTCCAGCAACTTTAATAATTGTTGTTGGCTGCAAAGTTCTTCACTTCATCAATAATGAAGATCAGGAAGTACTTGGTTACAAAATCTTATGACATACAAACACAGTAGCTTCTCACAGAGAAAAATAAACTCTTGGTCTTTATATCAGTGTGCGAAGGCTCTTAAAAATATGTCTTATATATGTCTAGGGTTGTGAGAAAAAAAATCCTAAACAAATAATACAACATAGGCTAAATTTTAGATCTGGAAGTTCTGAAATCGTAATTCTTGATAGATCGAGCTTGTGTCAAACTTCCCATTTAGTCTCGATAGCAGCTATCTGTCGAGCTTTAATAAAAAAGCTTTTCTTCACTTGTTTCTTGGTTCAATCTTCATTTCTTTAATACTAACACTTGATATGATTGAACAACATATTTCTTGATGTATTAAACCCAACTTAGATCTACCCAATTACAAGTAAAGTGTATTTTGTCAAAAGATTAACCAATTACATAAAAAATATGACTCTAACATATATTATAGTCTTTCATTCAAATCCTTTCCGACACTCTATTATTCGAGAAATTATTAGGTCCACTAGGAGATTATTGAAGTGGTCCTCCCAACCAATGAAATGATGTCACTTATGCAAATGTGTGAGTCAACTTCCTAATCAGTACAAAAATTCAAAAATAAAAAATCACTAGGTAATGTCACATTTGCATAAATGACTACAATTTATTGGTTGGGAGTGTTGATATCGTATTTTGTCCGCCTTAGTTTGGGTGTCAAACCCCTAAAAATTCCCAAAAAATCATATTTTTACCAGGGAATCATGGGAACATGTAGATCATCATGGTATATCCTGTTTGGGCATCGAAGTGCTCTAAAGGCCAATTTAGGTCAGAATAACCAAAATGCCCTTAGTTGACCAGAGTTTAAATTTTGTCAAAACTTCATCAAAGTACCATTTTTCATGTTTTTATGTTAAATCTAATGATTTTGCAGCTTTTCGCTAATTTTGACCAAGTTTTACCTAGGTTGACTTTTAAGAGTTTGCCAAGGCTTGACCTGAGATTTGACCGCCTGATAGGGATAAATCCAAACTCATATTGAATAATATTAAATACCCTTAAAACAATTACTCACCAGTCAAAATCGGAGTTAAAACCAATGTCTTGAATTTCGTTCCATTCTAGTGCTTGGACTGGTGCAAAAGACCCCTGTTCTGTTTCGTCCTCAATTCTGAACTATTTCACCCTAAACTAGCGTTCCTGACAGAATTTCAGAATTTCGGGCAATATTCATGTTACGAACCGAAATAAAATAAACTCGGCTTCATTACTCTTCCCACTACTGAGATATACTGTCTACTTCTTCCACCAACAAACGAAATTAATGACCAGAGAGAGATTTGAAACCAAAATACAAAATTGACGAAATTCTGAGCAACCAGATCAACGAAACACTACCGAATGTTGCAAGCCACTAGACAACTATGAAAGTGGACTTTTAATAGGGGTGTGCATGGGTCGGGTTGGGTCAGGTTAAGGGGAGTTTTGACCCAACTCACCATGGTGGGTTGAAAAAAATTCAACCCAACCCAACCCATCACATAAGTCCAACCCAACCCATATGGGTCGGGTTGAACCCATGGGTTGGACAATTTTTTTTTATTACTATTATTATTAAATTGAGCAGAAAAAATTATATCACATTTGCCACTTGAGTTGATAAACAAAATATACATCAATATATAAACTAATATTCCAACTCAGTTATACATTAATATATGAACTAATATACGTTAATATTGGTTTTTAATATTGGATAGGAGGAAGAGCTTGTTATTTTAAAAAATTTATTAATTATATAATATATATTAAATATATGGGTGGGTCGGGTTGGGTTTGGAATCTTATGACCCAAACCCAACCCGACCCGCTATCAAAATTTTTTTTGTAAGCCAACCCAACCCACCAAGCCCTAAAAACCGACCCAACCTGACGGGTTAGGTTGGGTCGGGTCGGTTTTGGTGGGTCGGCGGGTTGGCTGCACACCCCTAACTTTTAACTTGAGAGAGAGAGCATTAAAACTTTAAAAGTTAAAACTTAAAACAACAAAAACAATTCACGTTTGAAAGGTTTTATTGACCTTTGGGATTGAGTTGAAAGGAAATTAGGAAACTTCCTGGAAGTTGCTGGTTATAAATATTGTTAGGATTAGTGCCCTAAAATCCTATTGTATGATGCTATGTATATTATTATATATGACATTATGTATGACTTAATATTGTGATTAAAAAAGTTGCTTTATTATTATCTAAAATGATGGTGACATGAATATTTGGACATTATCACATAGTCCATGAGATGCATAGTATGTGATTTATGTAAAAAGTCACAGAAGATATAAATCACAAGTTCTTTGTAAACTCAGAATTTTAGTTCGTAGTCAGTGATGAAATTGGGCATTTCATCTGTGAAAACTATAACATATCAACTAAGATGATTTGTCTTGATCATGGAAGTGGAGACTTCTAGTTGATATGTTGATATATTTTAAGAGTTAAAACATATTGAACTGGACCGCTGTGAGATTTATCATTCTCCAAATGACTGTCAAATGAATAATAAATCTCACGACTTTTATTTACATGAACTCTTAATCCTGAGAGAATAATGGACCTGATCATGAAGTGTAGGTTGTTTTGATATATCAGGAGTGAGATCTAAAGTTACGGTCAAAACCTCAGTATGTTGGGCAGCCACATTTAGTGTTGATGGAACATATATTCTCAAGATGGAATTCATAGTCTCTTAACGGAGATACAAAATATTCCTTTGAGATAAGTTTAATGGGTTTGTTATTCAGAATGTTAGGCCTAACTACTTTAGTAAATAGTTACTAAAGTATATATTTATGAAATTGGATTTCATAAATATATGATGAATAACTTAAAGGATTAAACCGGGTACTCAAGGATTAAGATGTAGTAATTTACAAAGTGGCAGTCTATATTCATGACTTTGTATTACTACGAATATTTTATGAAGGGGTTGCATGTACAATAAAGTCTTGGGATATAATTTATTAATAAGGCCTAGAGTGCAATTATATTTATATAGTGGTATTAAATATAATTAATGGTAACTTTGGACTTGTCAAGAGTTGACAGAAAAGCCCAAGGCCCATTGGAGCTAGTGTCTTATTTGTTCCATTTTGGTCCCACTCCAAGCCACATACTAAAGCCCAATTGGAAAGTCCCAAAAGGCTAACCCAATTAGATAATCAGTTATAAGGAGAGAAACATACAAAATTTTTGTAAGAATATATGAAATGGTTTTTATGTGAGGGTTAGATACTCTTTAATTTCTCCCTTGAACAAATTCATATAACTGATTAAGAGACCACACTTCTTGGGCATTAGTGGAATTGGAGTGAAAATTGAAAATGTTCTCAAGAACTTCTGATCTTTGATTTTGAAATTCACCATACCAAGGTACACTCTCTTATTCTTGAATTCTGAAATTTACATAGTACATGTTATCAATTGAGAATGAAATAGATCTGTTAATTTTCCGCTGCATATGTTTTGTATGCAATACAAACATGTATTTTTCCAACAAATTTTAAAACTTTGTTTATTTACGGGAATACAACAATTGTTTAATTTCCTTTTAGTATAACTCTTCAATTCTTTTTTTTTTTTATTCAGCACTTCACTTTAGGATATTAATTTAATTTGAATAAATGACTTTGAAAATTAATTATTCTTCACATGTATTTCTCTCACAATAATGATCCCAACGTAACATATAAATATATATATATATATATATATCTCTGGCATATATTCTCGAAACAGTGTAGCGGAACACACGAGTATTGGAATATTCTATTTCAGTAGCCAATGCAAAACGGCCTTTGGAATGGAATTCAAAACATTGGCTAAAACAGTCAAGATATCATTAAAATAGTGTCAGGCACTATGGACACCCCAAAAAAGAGAGAAAAGCCCTTTTTGGTTTAAGGACTTTTATCTTTTTTGGTTTATCGCACATTGAGTCCTTAGTGATGTGACTCTTTGTGTGCATGTGTTTCTAGGGTGAGGTGTGTCTAGGGTGAGGTGTGTCTGTGAGTCCATTTTTCTTATTTTTATTTTAGGAGTTGCCGCCAATCATTGGTTTTGTATTAGGTGTGACTAGTCACCTATTTGTCTAATTCTTTTTAAATTACCTAATTGACTAAACCAATTTTAAGGATTTATTAATTAAGGTAAACAAAAAGTCTCGAACCAAAGATCTTGGACTCGGAAGTTTAGTTACATGTGGGGAATGTGTTAGGCACCCCAAGGCGCCTATCCAAAGGATAGTACCCGATTCTAATTTAATTCTAACATTATCATTTTAGTGAAGAAATTAGATACTTGGTATTTTGGTTTTTGAAAAAGTTTTGTACAAACATACACACACACATGTGAGTATTTAGTTATCTAAAACATAACATGTGAATATTTATTTCAAGGATTTATTTACAAACAAAGCATGTGAAGGATATATATACAATAGCATGTAACTATTACTATGTATGAATATCACAACGTAAAAATAAAAGAGAGAGAGTAGGAAGAATGGCACATTGTTGTCATCCACCATACATTTCTCATTTATCATGCAAAAAACGCAATAAAATAAAACATTAGTGCCAAAAAAGGGAGGGAATCGTGTTTGCTTGATTGGTGCCTATTGGTTCAATGAAATAGAACCATAGGCACAAACCTCTAAAAGATGCAATTCTAAGATTTAAAACAACAATGCTTGAATGTGTAAAGATGAAAAGTTTAAAAAACTTACCTAAAGGAAAATGCACAAATTATTTTGAGGAAAAGATTGCTTGAAAGCAAAAGATTTAAAAGTTTTAAAAGTTTTTTTTTTTTTTTTTTTTTTTTGAAAGCAAAAAAAATCTTTTAAGTCTTTTACAAAAAAAGGGGCAAACTTGTTTTTCTTCAAACAACCTTTTTTCAAGCAATCTTTTCCTCAAAAGGAAAGGAAAATGCAAAAATTATTTTGAGGAAAAGATTTCTTGGAAAAAGGTTGTTTGAAGAAAAACAAGTTTGTCCATTTTTTTGTAAAAGACTTAAAAAGATTTTTTTTTTTTTTTTTTTTTTGCTTTCATAAAACATATATATATATATATATATATATATATATATAAAAGGAAAAAAAAAATGGTGAGAAACAGTTTCACTTATTTTTAAGAAAATGGATTCCAAGGTTTGTTGGAACCAAGGTTTTTCTTTATTTTTTTTAGATAAAAAGAAAAGATTTTAAAAACTATTTTATTTTTAGAAAAGGATATCCATGGTTCAATTGGAAACCATGGTTTTTATCCAAATTTAGAAAAAGAAGTTTCAAATTAAAATTCTTATAAAAGGTGATAAAATGTTTCCTTTTGAAACAAAGTTTAGAATTGGGATTTTTTTTTTTTTTTTTTTTGTGAAATCAAAAATTAAAAAAAAAAAGGGGGCGGGGGGGGGGGGGAGTCCAAATCTTCTGTCCCACCCTTTATACTCCACTTTATGTTCCACGAATTAAAATTCGCCACATGTCCACTTATTTCATTAACGCCTAATTTGAAGAAGAAGAAGAAGAGATGATCGTGATGATGTTAGACCAATAATAATGCAAACAATTAATAAGAATGAAAAGGGAATTGATAAAGACAAGATTGGAGTCAAATGCAAAACTTCATTAATCATTATCAGTTTCAAAAATGAAACAGATTAGGATCTGGAACATAAAGTGGAGCATAAAGGATGAGACAGAAGATTTGGACTCAGGGGGGGGGGGTTCGGAAAAGAGTTGACTTAAAGGAAAAAGGTTTCATGGTTTTTTCTTTTTTAAAAAAGGGTTGGATCCGAAAATCCCCATAGTTTTTTGTTTTAAAAAGGAGTTTGTTTTAAAAATCTTTTTGTAAAGATGCCAACTTTTTAAAGAAAGAGAATTTTGGGAAAGAACTGATTTTAAAAAGTTTATGGGTTTTGTCTTTTAAAGAAAAATGGTTTGGATTTGAAAATCCCATGATTTTTTATAATGAAAGAAAGTTTTTATTGAAAACGTTTATGTAAAATAAATCAATTTCGAACAAAAAGAACTTAAGAAAAGAATTGATTAAAAAAGTTTCCATAGGTTTTATTTTTAGAGAAAAATGTTCAGATCCAAAAATCTCATGGTTTTTATTATTCTTGAAGAGAACATGATGCAAAAAAAAAAAAAAAAAAAAAAAAAAAAAAAAAAAAAAAAATTATGTCCTTTATAAAACTTTTCTTATTCAAAAGGGTTTGTCAAAAAGGTTTTTATTTTTTATTTTTACATAGTAAAAGAAGATCATTTTTTGAAAGAAGGAGAAAAGGTTTTTTTTTTTTTAGAAAACTTTTTGAAAGCTTTTTTAGGGTTTAAAGGAGAAAGACCTTTTGAAATTTTTTTTTTTTTTTTTGAAAGAAGAGTAGTTGTTGAAACCCTTTTTTAGAAAGAAAAAAAAAAACACTTTTAGAGGAATTTAAAGACAACACATAAAAATAAATTGTTCGGAATTTAAAGGAATTTCAAGACAAGACAATATACTTAAAATGATTGGAATTTAAAGAAATGTAATGACAAGACAATAAATATAAATTGTTTGGAATTTAAAGGAAAGTAAAGACAAGACAATAAATATATATATTGCTTGGAATTTAAAGGAATGCAAAGACAAGACAATTGTAAAGTTGTGATTTTCAAATATGTATTTTGTTGGCTTTTATTCCATGCCAAATTTGATTGTAATTTTATTCAATCTTATGTACCCAGTATTTGTTGTGGGAATTTATTGTAAGGGTTATGTGATAGTGAGAGAGAGTGTGAAGACTCAAGCAATTGAAGCAAAGAAGGTTTTCGCGGGTATCTCGCGACTAAGCTTCCCGCGAGAGGATGCATGTGCCCTGCACATGACTGGAATTCGAAGAGTTAGTACAAATGGAGACAGCTGTGTCTCGCGAGTATCTCGCGAGTAAGGCCTTCCTGCGAGACACCCGCGAGACATTCTATTCTGCCAGACTGTACTATCTGATACACACTTTCTGCACCCACACTATATATATCCTCATTACCCACAAATGATAAGGAGAGCCTCTAAGAGAAAACCCTAGCAAAAAAACTTGAGAGTTAGAAGTTGTTATACCAACAATTCTCTACACATTTGTTTGTGGAATTTCCTCATCTCCTACCTCTCCATTTCCATACCATTGAGAGGTTAATAGCCCAAACACTTATCACACCTTTTGAGAGTGTCAAGTGAGGTTTTGGTGCTGCTGGGAAGCATTGGAAGAAGCCAAGGATGGCAGATGCAACATGGAGCTTGTTACGGGATCCGGAGAGCTAGACAAGACACGGTTCCGAGAAGCCTTGTTGGAGTAGGAGCTTAGAAGGCTTAGGTACAGCGAGTATATTAGGCTTGGAGGATCTCTTGCTAACCCATGTATCCCGACTGATTGTCTAGTGGATCGATTACCGCTTAGAAGGCGGGGGAGAGGTTTTACGCTGAGTACTTCGGTTTCCTCTTCGATAACACATCGGCGTGTTATCTTGTGTTTGTATTCTTTCTTCCCTACTCTTTTATATTTCCATTTTACTGCTGTGTTGCTTTTAATATGGATTAGAGTAGCTTGTTTGTTTATCCGCTCGCATTTACACTATTCCGCACTTAGTATTAAGTTTGTGTAAAATCTATCAAGCCGTAACTTTAATTTGGGGGTCTAAATAGCTCTTGTGTTTTCAACACATTTCGAGCTTTCAATTGGTATCAGAGCGGGTGCACTCATTGTGATTTAAACACCTAAGTGCGATCCTTGACCCCATATTGAGATGGACCGGTCTCAATTTTTGAATGTTCCACCATATTTTGATGGTAGTAATTATGCTTTTTGGAAAGTCCGAATGAGAGCATTCTTGTGTTCTATTGATAATACTGTTTGGGATGCGGTAGTAGTAGGATGGACTAGACCGAAGGCTGCTAAATCCACTTGGGATAAGGCAGCACTTGCGGCAGCTAACGCTAACAGTAAAGCTTTGAATGCAATTTTTTGTGGGGTTTCTCCAGATGAATTTCACAAGATTTCCCACATAACAATAGCTAAGGAAGCTTGAGAGATATTGGAGACCACATATGAAGGAACAAAGAAAGTAAAGGATACAAAGTTACAGATGCTAACCACCAGATTTGAGAAGCTGAAAATGAGTGAGGACGAGTCATTTGACTCTTTCTACAGTAAGCTGAATAAAGTGGTTATTGGCAAGTTCAACTTGGGTGAGAAAACGGAGGACTCAAAGGTAGAGAGAGTTTCCACAAAGAAGCTTGATGATGTCCTGTCTCATCAAAAATCCTTCTCCGATAAAACTGGATTAGGATACATCGGAGAAAGTAGTTCAGCTGTGAATATCTCCAAAGAAGTAAAGTTTGTGAAGGCCAAAGAACCAATTGCAGTTGCCCCTACTGAGGAGAAGGCAAAAGTTGAGAAGAAGAAGAATGTGGCTGACCAGCGAGTGTTGAACAAGCCCCGCAATCAATCTATGGTCAAGTCTGAAGCCAGAGAAAAATCTCTTCCACGATTACAAAGAGGTCCTAGAACGAATCATGTGTGTCATCACTATGGACTTCAAGGGCACACCCGACCAAATTGTCATAAGCTGAGAGCATTAAGGAATGCTAGTGATAAAAGGTTAAGAGGACCAAGGAATGACAAGAGGACCAAGGAATGACAAGAGGACTTGGGTTGTTGAGCCATCAAGAGGTCGAAAAGGTGATCCCGGAATGATGGACGTAATGAAGATAATTGGTGCATTCACCAACTGCTTGGAAAGCTTCACTAGAAAGTTTGAAAGTCCTAACTCTCGTACCCAATCCTATAGGGATATCACCCCAAATGCACGTGACGTGTGGGTGAAAAAGGGTACTCATGCATGATCACCTCCTATGTCCATGCATCAATATTTCCAATGTTTAGGATCATAGGTTCATGCATCATATTATGCATTGCTTTTTGCTTGTGTTTCTTTTACAAGTTTTTTTTTGTTTTATACTTGTGTTTGTTGATCTTACTTTATTTGTTCTATTTTTTAGTGTGTTCAAAAATTCAAAAACCCATAAAAATTGAAAAATCTTCAAAAAGTTTGATCGCTTGTATTGTGTATATCACATGGGAGTTTGGCCTAGTACCTTCGTACTAATGGTGTTGTGCATTTACGAGCTTAGCTTGTTTTGTATGCACATATATCTTTGTGGGTGAAATCTTGAAAAACTATGTGTGATTGTTGTAAATAGATCTTCAAGCTTGTCATGAATGATTGGTCAATAGTCTTGTTGGTCTTGATACTTGCATAGATTTGTGCCTATATATCTTCCCACCTTTATTTTATGTTTTTGAATTAGAGCTCACCAAATGTAAATCTTAAAATGAGAAAGAGATTATGAGCTACAAAAGCCTGTCGCACATACTAGTATTTGACTAAAAAAAAGGGAAAGCGACTTTTATATTGAACTATATGGTGCTCAAAAAGCCAAAGGCTAACTCTCATTGTTGAAATATCAAAAATTTCAAGCACCGATCTCAAAAAGAGATGTATTGTCCAAAAAGGATCAAATGTTATGATTTATGCAGAAGCCAAATGAAAAGCTTCTAAGTTTTGTAATCATTCTCTTGTGGGAGGTCATATATGTTCATCTCTATAATTGAGATTGTCCACTTGATTTCGTACCAGCTGTGTATGACTTGATTGAATTGATCATTGAAGCTTCACTCTCGTCTATGGACTATCCCACATTTGATACTCACACACAACACACAAGACTTTGTTCAGATAATGTATATCTCATTTGTGTGATTGCATTTTCATACAGAAACTCTCGCTACTGCCTCGCGAATACTTCGCGACTAAAAAACTTCTCGCGAAATGATTTTTAGGCAAAATCTGGATTTTTCACAAAATCACACAGAGAGTTTCGCGACTGTTTCGTGCCTTCTTCGCGACCAACAGCTTCTCGCGAAAGCTTTTGAGCTTCAGTGGTCCTTTTCGCGACTGTTTCGCTACTCTCTAACCCGCGAAAAACACGTGTTTTCAGTTTTTATGTAGCAGATGTGCCATCCTTTCAGAACTCATTACTTCTCTCGCATTGCCTCACTCGAACCTCTCTCAACCCAAAACCATTTTTAACTCAAACCCCTTCAATTCCAAGCTTGTTTTCTGCGATTTTAACTTCAAGGTATGTTTTCTAAAACATTTTTCCTTCTATTTGTCATAGATTATGCAGAAAATTAGTTAGGGTTATCCAAATTGGGGATTTTTCGAAAATGGGTTGGGATTCTTAATTTTTGTGAAATTTTTTCCAAAAACTTGATTGGGCTGAGTCCCATTTGGTGTTTGTGTATCTGTGTTGGCCCCGTGTGGCATTCTATTCGTGTATTGAGGCATTTTTTCCTTATGTTCATGCATTGTTCATTTGTGATGTTCATTGTTGCATACCAGGTGTTTGCCAAAATGTCCCAGTGACATTTTTGTGCTAAAGTGGATTCAAGTGAGTTCCAATTTCTAGGTTTACATTAGTTTGACCTTGTTATCACTTGTTTTGACATATAAGTAAGTGTTTCACACACTTTGCCCATGTTGCACACACTAGGGCCCTCTAAGCACACCTCATGCATCTCTTGATGCATTCCCATGCATCACATGCATCAGCTCATACTCAACACAAACACATACATGCACAGTTACTATTTCATGCATTATGCTTATGCTTAATTGGTTAATATCTTTAACATGTTGTTTGAGTTTATTTAATCTGTTTTTGAGTTGGTTATGCTCTGTTTTAGGTTGTTTTTACTTACACTTTGAACTAACTTGAAACTAATCAAGTTTTGTGTTCTGTTGTGTGTTTCCACATTTTTTTTGTTTATGTGTTCTTTTGCACAGATGGCTCCTACTAAGCATGCAGCCACCAAGAAGTCAACTTCCAAACGTGCACGCACTGATTCTGATCATTTCAAGTCTGCTGAAGCTGACATGAAGTACAATGACTGTTACAACAAAGCCACCATTGTCATGGAAAGGGTAGTTCAGTTGGAATCCCTTGAGGACACCTTCATCCCTAAGGTGTTCAAAGAAAGGACTTGAACCAAGCTGTTGAATCCAGTTGGATTGGTGTACTCGGAGATCATCAAAGAATTCTTCTCCAATGCTAAAGTTGAGGGAGATACTATAAACTGCTGGGTAAGGCACAAAGAGTTTATCATCACTAAGGACAGCATTCAAGAGTTCTATGAAGTTCGTCCTCCTTCACAGCCAATTACAGTGCAATATGAGGATCGCTTGGGTTCTACTAATGAGATGATAAGGATTCTTGGTGGTACACCGAAGAAATCATCCATGAATACAATTCCATTTTCACCGGAAACGAGGACATTGGCACATGTGATGATTCATAATTTGTATCCGGTCACCAACCTCACTACACTATCAGCTCCAAGGACAAAGTTTCTGTTCGATCTCTTCACCCACAAAGAAATTGACATTTGTGGACACATCTTCCATGTGCTAACAAAGAGCATTACAAAGCAGAACTCCAGGACTATCATGCCCTTTCCCACTTTCATTATGGGCCTAATTGCACAGACAAGGCTCAAAATCCCAAGTGGACTGACAGTAGTTCAGAGAGATTATCCCATTGGTGCACACACAGTTACCAGGAGCACCGTCCACATCAAAGGTTCCAAAACAGGTGTGCATACGATACCACAGGATCGTGTTGCGGACGAGGGTGCAAATACAGAGGAGGAGGGTGCTCCAGAAACATCAGCTCAGCCATCATCCTCAGCACCAGCCCGAGGACCAGACAGACTCGACCGTCTTCTTGATAGAGTAGAGCAGGTGTACACTATGCTAGAATCCTATATGCGGCACACAGCGGACTAGTTTGCTTATGTCCAGGATCAAATCACAGCCTTATCATCTCAGATTGATGATTTATCTGTTGACCATGGCTCAGACTCCGAGTCCGACCAGTTCTAGCCCTTTGGCCATTCCGGTCAAAAAGGGGGAGAAAATTTTGAGGGGGAGCTTGCTTGCACAGTGTTAGGGGGAGCATAGTTCAGGCTTAGAAACATTGGTTTTATTGATTATCAGTTTTTACCTTTGTTTATTTTTAGCTTTTATAACTGCTGGTTCATGTCCATGCTTTTACTAGTTTTTGTTTAAAACTTTAGTACAATTTGCTTTTAAATGTTTAAGTTTATATTTAGTATGTTTTTGTGACTATCTCAATGCTTTTGTAGCTTTTTCTTTGTACTTTTAGATATTGCTAATATCTCTTGAGTACTTCACACTTGTGCCCTAGTAGGATTGTTCCTAGATGCATATACTTCGTGTATTTTGCATTGGTCGTGTGATTGGACATGCAAGTAATCATATGTGATTGCTTCTTTTTACATGTCCGGATGAACATTTACATGTTATATGTTCATTGGAGTCATTCTTTAATGACTGCCCTTATTTGATCAAGCTTTGTGTATACATGTTATCAAATGTTTACAAACTTGGTCACGCTATACTTGCTCTTATACATACCTTGTGTTCAACTTGTCATAAGCTTAATGAAAATTTTGTTTGTGTGCGAGTGTTTCAGGTTACAGGTATAAACGTGCAAGTGCTTCACAGTTTCTAGATTAGGTGTGAGTGAGTTTTGCCATTGTTCCCAAACTCATGTTTAAGTCTAGAGCCTGTTTTAGGGGTTTTGTCACAAAATAGCCAAAGGGGGAGATTGTAAAGTTGTGATTTTCAAATATGTATTTTGTTGGCTTTTATTCCGTGCCAAATTTGATTGTAATTTTATTCAATCTTATATATCCTGTATTTGTTGTGGGAATTTATTGTAAGGGTTGTGTGATAGTGAGAGAGAGTGTGAAGACTCAAGCAATTGAAGCAAAGAAGGTTTTCACGGGTATCTCGCGACTAAGCTTCCCGCGAGAGGGTGCATGTGCCCTGCATATGACTAGAATGCGAAGAGTCAATACAGATGGAGACAACTGTGTCTCGCGAGTATCTTGCGGGTAAGGCTTTCCATCGAGACACCCGCAAGACATTCTGTTCTGCCAGACTGTACTATCTGATACACACTTTCTGCACCCACACTATATATACCCTCATTACCCACAAATGATAAGGAGAGCCTCTAAGAGAAAACCCTAGCAAAAAAACTTGAGAGTTAGAAGTTGTTATACCAACAATTCTCTACACATTTGTTTGTGGAATTTCCTCATCTACTACCTCTCCATTTCCATACCATTGAGAGGTTCATAGCCCAAACACCTATCACACCTTTTGAGAGTGTCAAGTGAGGTTTTGGTGCTACTGAGAAGCATTGGAAGAAGCCAAGGATGGCAGATGCAACATGGAGCTTGTTGCGGGATCCGAAGAGCTAGACAAGACACGGTTCTGAGAAGCCTTGTTGGAGTAGGAGCTTGAAGGGCTTAGGTATAGCGGGTAGATTAGGCTTTGAGGGTCTCTTGCTAACCCATGTATCCCAACTGATAGGGGTGTCCAACTCAACCGCAAACCCGATCCACCTGGTAAATCCAACCGGAACCAGGCCGACCGCCGGCCGACCCGACTACTCCGACGGTCGGCGGTGGGTCTTTTTTTCTAGAATCCGATTTGGTTGGTTCGGTCTTGGATCTTCTCCCCAAAACTCGAAAAAACCTGAACCGACCGAGATACATAACATTTACCAGGGAGAATTTTTAGATCCGGTGAGATCTCAACTAAATCCATGAAATCTCCACCGAATTTGGTGAGATCTCATCGTTTACGCCCAGATCCAGCTACAATATAATGGGTTTTGCTCAACTAAGGCTTAGATTCGGTGAAAATATGTTGGGTTTTGCTTAAATCTCATGAGTTATGCTCATATCTGTGCCGGATTTTTAGCTCAGTTCTCGTGAGTTTGGCGTAAATCTGGCAACTATTTGATGTTTTTTTCCTCAAATCTCATGAGTTTGGCACAAATCCGACGACGATTTGATTTTTTTTGCTCAAATCTAATTAGTTTTGCACAAATCCGGCAAAGATCCGGTGAAAAATACAGATCGCCACCCAAAAAGAACCTCCGGCAGCACTTCGTCGGCTTTGACTGACTCAACCGCCGATCTTTCCAATCCGATCCGACCTGACCCATTGGTTTTTGCGGTCAGCGGCGGGTTTTCTCGCCAGAAACCCGATGTCATTGGGTCGGTTGCAGGTTGGGCACAGACCCGACCCAGACCAACCCGTGGACACCCCTACCAACTGATTGTCTAGTGGATCGATTACCACTTGGAGGGCGGCGGAGAGGTTTTACGCCGAGTACTTCGGCGTGTTATCTTGTGTTTGCATTCTTTCTTCCCTACTCTTTTATATTTCCATTTTACTGCTGTGTTGCTTTTAATATGGATTAGAGTAGTTTGTTTGTTTATCCGCTCGCATTTACACTATTCCGCACTTAGTATTAAGTTAGTGTAAAATCTATCGAGCCGTAACTTTAATTTGGGAGTCTAAACAGCTCTTGTGTTTTCAACACATTTCAAGCTTTCAACAATAAAAGTAAGTTTATTGGAAAATCATTTTTTAGGAAATTCCACCAAAGTAAGTTCTAATCTTGCCATATCAAGCCCTATGGATTCTTTACCAATAGAATAAATAAGAGTACAAACCAGCTTTATTTTCTAACTAGAATGGCCGCACACATGCCCTAAGCCATTGCATACCATCTAGTTAAGAATGTAAAGATTTATCATATATGTTATGGTAACTTTCTCAAGTGAGAAGGTAACCATAAGAAAAAGGGGTAGAAAACAATTTTTTTTAGGTTGAGAGAGAGAGAGAGTCTCTCTCTCTCTCTCTCTCTCTCTCTCTCTCTCTCTCTCTCTCAACCTAAAAAAAATTGTATGCATGGTCGACAGTGCGTACGCACCCTTAATCCCATGAGTCCGCATGCTTTCTAAAATCTCTAATTTTGACTGCAATGTTAGCTTGATTTCAAACAGCCATAACTCACTAAATATAAATTCAAAGCATGCAACATTTATGTTCAAATTGAAGAATAAGATGTCTACTTTCCAATGAAACAAACCTTACTAAAAACGTTCTTGTGGATAAAATGTTACGATGAAAATAGTGAGCAAAAGTCATTTTTCAGCATCATTTTTAAAGCGATTTGAGCACTTTTGAATTGTGATTATTTTTGAACTATTGTGAAATTTTTACTTATTCTTGGTTGAAATATGGCAAGCCCATCATTGGGATCGAGGACCAAACATTATTAATGGGTACAAAATGAGATGTCTACAATTGCCCCTCTTTTAACTTTGCTAGCACTGCAAGTATAGTTAAAAGCCTAAAGCGACAAAACATTTTGTTAGTTAATAAACTTTGAGTCCACACACACACACTACACACAAACACATAAGCATGCAAGAAAATATAAACATGGGGCGTACTTAAAAACGTGATTTGTGCACTTCCAACAAGAAGTGTGAAAAACCACATGAGAAATAAAAGAAAATCTGGGATGTTTTCAAGTTTAAGGACTCTACCTTTAAGTTTTAAGGACCTCTACCTAATCATGACACACATACCTGCAAGCAATCATGCGAACAAGAAATGTATCATAAGAGACATAAAAGAAAATTTAGGATGTTTCGAGTTTTAAGGACTTTACCTTTGAGTTTTAAGGACCTCTACCTGAAGTTGGGGGGACCACTCGAAGCAAGCATTTACATCCAAACACCAAAAGCCACTAAAAATGAGCATTTATGCCAAAAAGACCACTTGGCCGAGTATTTACGTCCAAACACAAATAGGCCACTTAAGAATTAGCATTTAGACCAAAGGGACCACTCGACCGAGCATTTACGTCCAAACACAAATAGGTCACCCAAGAATGAGCATTTACACCAAAAGGACCACTCGATCGAGCATTTACGTCTAAACACAAACAGGCCACTCAAGAATGAGCATTTACGCCAAAGGGACCACTTGACCCAGCATTTACGTCCAAACACAAACAAGGCCACTTAAAAATGAGCATTTATGCCAAAGGGACTACTCGACCAAGCATTTACATCCAAACACAAAAGGCCACTACAAAATGAGCATTTACTTCAAGGAGACCACTCAACCAAGCATTTATGTCTAAACAAACACATAATCACACAAGTTTTGTAAGATGTAACATACAAGACTCATGCAAATATTAAAGACACATGCAAGGATGAAAAAAACAATTACACAAACTCACATAAGTAAAAGAGCACACAATCACACAAGAATATAGCAAATAAACACATAAGACTCACATAAACATCAAAGAAACATGTGATCACAAAATGCATTACAAACAATCATACACAACTTAGGTGAACCTCCAAGATGTGTGCAAAATTTTTAGTAACATAAAACATGATCACACAAGATTCACATCAAACAACATAGATGCATATCACCATAAAAGATTTGCACATAAGAACATGGATGAACACAACATTATAGGGGTCACACATACATAACAAAGCATGCAAACACACAAGATTCACACAAAAAGACAAACAAGATGGGCCTAGGGCCCAGGACAAAGTGAGAATAGGTCTAAGGCCCAACACAAAACAAGGAAAGGCCTAAGGCTCAAACGGAGTTTGATATGGGCCAAATAAGGATGCAAACAAGTAAACAAACACACAAAACCCATATGATACATCATACATGCAAACAAACACACAAAACATCATGAAAAGCAAACAACAAATGATCACTGACCAAGTGTAAGGATTGCAAGCAAACATGAAGACACCAAAGACAAGGACAGACTCAAAAACTTCTAAAGAAATGACAAACACAGAAAAACACATAGAACAAAGGAGAACAAAGATGACATGAGGAAGAAAGAACAGACTCTTAGAAAAGAAGACACGAAACAAGACCATCTTAAAAGTCATGGTAAAAAGGGAATCGAACACTTGATTCATTATACACAACTTTCAAAAAGTTCAAACATTAGGATGCATCCTCCTTGTGGGGTCCACCTTGCCCCTAGCTTGACTAATTCTTTTTTTTTTTTAATCCTAACTTTTGCCTAGGCCATCCTTACGGGTTTTCAACCTAGCAGGCATTTGTTTTCTTTTTTTTTTAGGTCCTAAGACACAAAAACTAGAAGGTTAGTAAGCTTTAACTAAAAGGTCTAGGATAGAACAGGTCCCAACCAAGAAAATTTTAACTTAAGGATGTTTTAGAATAAAAACTCCTTTAATTCACTATTTTCTATTCAATTCAGCATGTTTTGGGAAAAGAGCCTTTAGGACCTTTTATAGTGATCAGAAAGGGGTGCAGGGCTCTTCCCAACTGATATGGGATTAGCTCTGCATGATTTTACATTAAAATTGTCCTATTAGGTCAATTTGTAACCCTACATCCGTACGTCGTGGAGAGTACGCCTTGGTCGAGTGGAATGGGCGAAGGGGTGAATAATGGAGTCGCCTCCAAGATTAGGTCTAGAAACCATATAAATACTACGCTTATTTTAAGGACTGATCTTACCAGAGCATGTGTCCAGAGTTTAGGTATGGGGATGGGAAGGTGTTAGGCACCCAACCCCACCGACCCGTAGGTTGGCCTCTACTCATTATGTTCCACATCCTAATTCTATCAAAGGATCCTTTAATAGGTTATTCTACGCGCACACACACACACTAAGTCTATCCTAACATGCATCTAGCATCCAACATGGCATATCATTCATAGCATAATCAAGGCATCAACATAAGATTATATCACCAAAACATGTATCCGCAAGTATCTTAACATACATCTAGACATGGCATCCACACACATCCTACCATTCATCTAACATTTTATGCTTAATTTAACCAAGGGAAACAAACATACCACACGGCAGTAACATCAACAAGGCAACAAGATCTTATTTATCCAAAGGCTACATGTATCCAATGCATCATTGTATCAACCAAGCATATTCATCATATTAATCAAACACATCATGTTCATTTATCCAAATCAAATGTACGTTCATGTAATTATGCATGACTCACCTTACTTACCTCACTGCATCATTATCATCTTAGCACCTATGAATTAATGCATATGATCTATGGATGTTCATGTTGTTCATGAAGAATGCAAACCATAATCATCAATCTAACAATCAAAGTATATAAAACATGTTATTCTAATGACCTTGGACCTAAGCATGTGAAATCTAAGTTAATCAAACTCTAAACATGTGATTAAAACAAATCAAAATTCAGAATGACAAAAACCCTAAATTTGAAGTTTTGGGCTCGAGTATACATGCGCAGGCATGAAGCATGCGTACGAATACTTGCCCAGAAACTCAGTCTTAAGATATCAACCAAAACAGCAATCAAACATAACCTAACATGCTTCTAATACGAAAGCTATAAAACCTAACTACAAAACAGAGATATCAAAGCAATAAACAAAGAAATAAACAACCAAAAATGAAAGAGACAATGATAGACCTTTACCTCAAACATAAAAAAATCCATTGAGCTTTAATTTGACCATTTCCCCTCAATAAATCTAATCAAGACAAAACCAAAATTTTAGTAAGCTTAAAACTCAAAGGTCTTTGATTCACTATTTTCTAGTGAATTCGGCATGTTTTGGGAAAAGAAAACCTTTGAGGCCTTTTATAGTGATCACAGAGGGGTGCAAGGCGACTCCTTGTTAATGTGGGATTAGCTCTGCATGCGTTTTACATAAATTTAAAAAAAAAAAAAAAAAAAAAAAATCCATACAAGTGTTCTGAAACCCTACATGTGTGCGCATACTCAAAGTATGTGTACACATGCTTACAACATGTGTGCACATACTTAGGGTTTATGTATATTTTTCTTTCACCAAAACATCCTCCAAGTTAAAGACTTACAAGATTGGTCCCTAAACTTGCCCTAGGCCTCCAAGTGATATTGTCATTAGGGAATAGGGGCTCAAGTTTTAAAGGATACAAAATGACGTGTCTATAGCTCGCATACTCAAAGGTGTGCGCGCAAGGTCTAAGTATGCGTTCGCATGTTCCTCAATACACGCACGCATACTTAGGGTTCCTGTAGGTTTTTCCTTCACTAAAACATCCTCCGAGTTAAAGACTTTTCATAATTGGGCCCTAGACTAGTCATAAACCTCCTGGTGATATCATCACTGGGAACGCGGACTCGAGTTGTAAGGAGTACAAAATGAAGTGTCTACACCATGCGTGTGTATGAAGATGCATGTGTATGCATGGTCATAGAGATGTCTATGTATGCACGAGCACGTGCGTGCATCCTTTCCTAGAAACCCAATTAGAAATACTCAATTAAACTGGTCATAATCTATCCTAGCATGTTTCAAACTACAAAAGTAATAAACCTAAACTACAAAGCAGGTTATTAAAGCAATAACATAACAAAGAAACTAAGGAAATCAAAAGTGTTAGGGTCATATTTTCTATATAATTGGCTAATCCTTTGACAAAACACACTTTACTTATAATTTGGTAGATCTAAGTTGAGTTTAATGTATCAAGCAGTATGTTGTTCAAAAATATCATGTGATATCATTAAAGACATGAAGGTTGATCCAAGAAATATGTGAAGAAAAGCTATTTCATTAAAGCTCAACATAAGCTCGATCTATTGAGATCTACGATTTCAGAAATCTTAGATCTGAAATTCGGCCCATTATGACTTGAATGATTAGGGTTTCTTTTCTTACAACCCTAGTCATATATAATGATTATTTTAAAAGTCATCAAGTATGGAAACAGAGACCTAGAACTCATGTTCTCTATGTGAAGCTACTGCGTTTGTACAACAAAGGAAAGAAGTCTGATACAAGGTTAAGTCCAATTGGGTATTAGAGCAAAGGTTCAACCATAGATTGGTATTTTGGGATAGTCCAAGGTAGTAGTAAGATTCCTTATACTTGTAACCGCTTGATTATTGATTAGTGGATTCTTGGGAGTGGTGACCTTAAATTCACCTGGTGGGGTTTTTTCCTTGCAAGAGGTTTTCCCCATTTGTCAACAAATCACCTTGTTAATTTATTTTCTGTTGCATATTAGTTATTTGGTGATTTGTTGGTGCCTCCACAATTTGCACATAATTTGATCTAATTAATCAACTTAGGTAATTGAATTAATTAACCGGGGACAATTGTATTTAACCCAACAAGTGGTATCAAAGTGGGCACACTCTGATTAGGTTTTAATATTTGCTGTGTGATCCATTGACCCCTGTTGTTATGGATCATGGAATATCCTTGATTATACCTCCTCTTTTTCATGGTACTAATTTTACATACTAGAAAGTACGCATAAGAGCTTTTTTGCAATCTTTAGATGAAAAGGGTCCCCTTATTTAAGGTTTCTTGGTTTCACTTTCTTGTTGAATGATCTAGCAACCCTTTTTTGGTACCCTTGTGCATGGTATTCTGCCCTAGCCCTCTTTTCATCTATCAAGGCCAATTGTTCATATCTCGCCTTAGCCCAATCCTCTTCTAGGACCTTGGTTTCCACCAATACTCTCAAAGATTGTATCTCCACCACAATAGGAAGCACCGCCTCACTACCATAAACCAAAGAGTAAGGTGTTGCCCTAGTCGATGCACGAATGGAAGTCCTATAACCCCACAAGGCGAATGGAAGCTTCTCAACCCAATCCTTGTATGTCACTCCCATTAGCTTGTGGTCGATATGGTGAAGATTTGTGATGCTCAATGCCGTATTCTTCCATGACCCTTCTGACTTCACCTTCAAAGTGGGAACCATTGTCGGAAATGATCTCTCGGGGTACCCAAAACCGACATATGATGTTGTTTTCTAAGAACTGAGCCACATGCTTAGCCTTCAACAAGGAATAGGAGGCTGCTTCCACCCACTTAGTGAAATAGTCAATTGCTACTAAAATGTATTCATGCCTGTTTAAAGCCTTAGGAGCTATTCTTCCAACCACATTTATGCCCCAAACTGAGAAAGGCCATGAAGAGGTCATACTATACATCTCACTAGACGGAACATGGTTCAAATTGGCGTGTGTCTAACAATCATGGCAACTCTTCACATAGTCCACACAATCAGTCTTCATCGTATTCCAGTAGTACCCCATCCTTAGAATCTTCTTGGCTAACATTCTCCCATTCATATGAGGGCCACAAATTCCTTGATGAACTTCTTCCATTACCCTCTCAGCTTCTGCCCTCTTCAAACAACGAAGGTGTACACCATCATAGGACCTTCTATAGAGTTTTCCTCCACATAGGATGTATTAGGTCGCCATCGTCCTAATGGAACGACATTCCCTCTTATCAGAACTATCCAGATATGCCCCTTGTTCCAAGAACTTCATGATGTCATAGTACCACGGAACTTCCTCTTCTTCTATGGTCATTATTAAAGCTTTGATCTTCCTTTTATGCACTTCCTCATAACTTTGTTTGATCTCTAAGAGTCGTATCCATACTCCCTTGGGTATTTCAACCATGAAGGCTAAAGTAGCCAAGGCATCTGCAAACTGGTTTTAAGCTCTAAGGATGATTGTGTATTCAATCTTGTCAAAGGTCTTGGTCAAGTCCTCTAATTATTGTTGATAAGGTTTCAAGTGCTCTTCCTTCACTTTCCACAACTTTTGTGCTTGGGCTATAACCAAAGTTGAATCCCCAAAGACTTCGACTTCTTTTACCCCCAATTCTCGAAGAACTTTCATTCTAGTAATGCAAGCTTCATATTCAGCCATGTTGTTAGTCGCTTCAAAGTTCAATTTGATTGCCAAAGGTATGTGAGATCCCTCGGGAGTGATCAAGAGTACTCTCATCCCATTTCCATATTGGTTTACGGCTCCATAAAAGTACATCTTCCATGTTCCTACCTCAACATTCAAAATATCTTCATTCGAAAAGTTTTCTTTGCCATCTTCCCCCTCTATAGGATTCTCGGCACAAAAATATGACACAACGCTTTCTTTGATAGTTTTCCTAGCCACGTACTTCAAGTCGAATTCTGCCTACAAAATCAACCATCTTGACAATCTTCCACTCAAGGTGGGCTTCTCAAAGAGATACTTCAATGGGTCCATTCTTGCTACCACCCATATTTGGAAAGGTAAAACGATGTGCCTCAATTTTTGTGCGGCCCAAACAAGTGTGAAGCATGACTTTTCTATGGGAGTGTACCTAGTCTCGTAATCATGGAATCTCTTCCTCAAGTAGTATATGGCCCTTTCATTCTTCCTTAGGAGTTTGAAGATGGGCTCACAAGTGGAAGTGAGCTTGGCAATGAATCGATTAATGTATTGTAGTCGACCCAAGAAACCCCTAATCTCTTTCTCACTTTTGGGCGGAGGCATCTCCAATATGGCTTTGATCTTGGATGGGTCAACTTCTATCCCTCTGTCACTCACTAGAAATCCTAACAATTTTTCGGCAGTTACTCCAAAGGTGCACTTTTGTGGGTTCAATCTCAACCTATATTCTTTAATCCTCTCGAAAAATTCCTCAAGTTTATGGTGTGGCTTCCTCTATCTTTGGATTTCACTATTATATCATCAACATACACCTTTACCTCATTATGCATCATATCATGTAACAAGGTCGTAGCCATCCTTTGATAAGTTGCCCCAACATTCTTGAGGCCAAATGGCATTACCGTGTAACAATAGATTCTCCATTCGGTAGTGAAAGTGGTTTTGGTCATATCTTTAGGAGCCATCTTGATTTGGTTGTATCCAGAAAGACCATCCATGAAGGACATCAAGGCACTTCCTACAGTGTTATCCACTAAGACTTCAATGTAGGGGAGGGGAAAGTCATCCTTAGGGCATGCCTTATTCAAGTCTCTAAAATCTACACACATCCTTACCTTTCCGTCCTTCTTAGGTACATGCACGACATTGGCTATCCATCTGGCTTGGTTTACGGGTTTGATGAACCCTACCTTTAATTGCTTAGTGACTTCCTCTTAGATCTTTAAAAGCCACTCGGTCCTCATTCTTCTCAATTTTTGCTTAGCAGGCACCATGTGGTCATAGGTATCAATGTGATGTTGAGCTATTTTAGAGTCAATTCCAAGCATATCTTCATCGGACCATGCGAACACCTCTTGAAATTCCATGAGGAGTTCTTGAAGATCTTTCTTTTCTTTTTCATTTAGAGTTAAGCCAATTTTAATTAAGCGTGGATTTTCATCACTGCTCAAATTAATAGTTTCAAGAGTTGGTTCCATAGGTTCAATTTTCTTTTCCAATTGCTTATTAATTTCATTTTCAAATTCATTTGAATCATTTAAGTGCAAAATTTCAATGTTATGGGACACATCAAAGTAAGCCAAATCAGAATTCATCTTATTGAAAATATTGAAAAGTGCATTGGAACTTGCATTACAAAAAAGTTTTCCCATGTTCTTAGAAAACCCAACCTATATCCAATTATTAATGGACCCTATGATAGGCATGATGAATTCTTCCTTATTTCTCTCTCAAGGCTTGTCGTTCCTTCCTTTGTTCCTTTTCAGCCCGTCTTCTTTCTTCAGGGGTTCCCACACATGCATAGCTTCGGTCATGTCATACAGATCTTTGCCCTCTTTGGGGAAGTCTCCCCTCGCCTCATCAAGGAACCAATCACCATCATCTCCACTCCAGCAACTAATCATTTCATCGTCTCCTTCTTCTTTGTTCATTACGAGGTATTGGTCGTCGTCAGAAAAAGGGTCCATGTTACATTCAAGTATAAAATGAGCCGGGGTGACTTGGATTGCCCCTACCTTCGAGGTCCATTCCGGCCAATCGTGATCTTCCCATGATCCTAGGGCTCTTTTGAAAGTCCACGGTCCTAGAGCATCCTTTAGTTGCAGCTTGAAGATTGGTAGAGGTAGGCGAATTTTCCCTTCTGCCATCACGTGATTAATGCCTTCTTGAGTTACCCCCCTTCGTTCATGCTCAGCCTTGGGCCTTCAACTTCCTCTTTCTCAATTTCAGAAAGGTGACCTATTATCTTCTAGAGGACCTTAGATTGCGCCTCCACACACTCAAGCATCTTTTGCATGAAGACCTTCTTGCTCACAACATCCATCCTTCCTTCTCAGTAAGCCTTCAATTTGGATGTCTCACCTTCCATTGGACTTGGATTGGAGTGTTGTGTGGAAAGAAACCCCATTTTTATTAAGCTCATGTCCCAAAAAGGTTCTTTTTTACTTTTTTTTAGATGTTCTTAGAAAATTCTTTATGTTCATTTTAATGGAGGCCCAATTACAATATCACTCCCTTCCCTCTCATGGATCCTTGCCCCTTGTTTCATTGGGCTTTGGTCCATTTACGATAAAGCTCTCATCTTACTCTCACGGGCCTTCATTAGAATGTACTTTGGAATTTTCAACCCTTTGTCTCAAACTTGGGCCTACAATGTATTCATCACTTTTGGGCTTTTCATTTCTTTATTATTTCATCATTTTTTTTTCTTAAAATAGCCCTCTAGCTAGAATATTTTGTGGCCTTCCTTTCAAAGTCTATGAAATTCTCATCATCTTGAGCTTAGGCATACAACAAAGAGACCCAAGATTAGGGAGTTTCATTTCAGCTTTGAAGGATATTGGATGCTAAGTCCATAGCATACTTGTTACCTTAGGCCCAGAGTCCTCTTTTTCAAAAGGGCTTTTCCCACTTGGGCCTACGATAGCAATTAAGCTATAGTCTTATGAACCTTTCAAGTTAAGATATACCTTTAGATTTAGGGACAAGCCTCTTATATGTGAGAACTTCTTTTCTTTTGTCCCACAACATCTTAGGGTATACCATAACTTCAAGGTCATCCTTTCCATTTTTATACCTTTATTTGTCCTTTAGGATTAGGTGAACACATGTTATATGGTTGAACAAACAAAAGATAGATAAAGGGTACCCTTCATGGTAGGATCTAGGCTCTCTCTAGTGTGAATAGGTTCCCTAAGGCTAAAGGGATAGATAAGTAGGTCACTGACAACTAGGTGGGCTATGATTCCAACTGAGGGCCTAAGTGGACCCCATAGTGGATTGGTAGCAAACCTTTAACATACTCAAGGCCCATTATAGGCGATGGCACTGCTTGTGAGTTGGTGGGATGAACTTCGGGAAATTTGGGCCCAAATAGAGTCTTCCATCTTCCCACTCATCACCAACCAAGGTTAAGGGATAAAAAAGAACAAGTGATGTGTGTGCAAAACAAATATTGAAACAATCTTTATTAAAGTTAAGACATAGGACACATAGGAATTAAACTCATAATCCCAAGTGGAGTTGCCACTATAGGCGTAAGGGAAAAAGAACGGAGTCGCCACCTAGTTATATGGTTTAGGAACCATGAATATAGCATCATTTTGAGGAAGGACCTTCAGTCTTACTACTAGAGTTTGGGTTTGGAGTTTAGGTACGCTATTGGGAAGGTGTTAGGCACCCAAGATCGCCCAACCCTAAGGTTGGCCTCCCATCCTTGTTTCTTATGTCTTAACCCTATAAAAAATCATCTAAATACTTGCATTCTAAACTCACACACACACTAACATGCATCTAACAAATAACATCATTCATCCCTAAACATATACTTATCTATCCACAAAAAAAAGGAAGCCAAACACACAAAAGAAAACCATAACATTCATCTAAAACCTAACAGCAATTTAAACATGGTAGCAAGCATATCATCAAACAAAACATATCAAAAACAAATGCTAAAACACTAGAAACTCTAATCACACATTTAAAAAAAACCTAACACAAATGCATGAACATTGCTAATGCATGACTTACCCTTTACTTACCTCTCAGCAACACAACACCTATGGCATCAATGCATGAGCATGTGGATGTATGGCATGGCATTAAAACTATATAAAAATAATAATAATAATAATAATAATAATATCCTAACCTAAACCCTAATCTAAACATGTGATAACAAACAAACACGTTAAAATGTAAACACACAATTATAGGGCTTGAAAACATGTGAAAAGGAGGCTGCGCAGACAAACATATGAAAGTAGAACCAAAACAAACAAAAATAAGGGTTTATGGGTAACGGCATCACGCACGCTAGAACAGGTCTGTGTACGCATGAGTTCAGCCTGCATGCGCAAGCTAGATCATGTGTACGTAGATCCTTACCCAGAAACCCTAATTAACACAGAAACAGGGCAGAAGTAAAACGAAACATAAAACAGGAAATCTAACAACCTAACATGCTTAAAGATATAAAGAAAACCTAAAACTAACCTAAACAAACATATGAAAGAATAAACTAAACAACGAAAAGGATTTAAACAAGGATAAAAGCTGAAAACAAAGAGAAAAGCTTAAAAAGAATACCTTAAAAGCAAAAACTTCTAGGCTTGATTTTTTACTGTTCCCCTCAGTCAAATCTATCACAATTCAATAAAATAGTGATTAGTAATCTTAAACTTAAAGGATTGGGGCCAGAAAAGGTCCCAATCAAATAAAAATGACTTAAGCGTGTTCTGTGAAAAACTCCCTTTTGATTCACTATTTTCTAGTGAATCTTACGTTTTTCCCGTGGGATTTCTGTGTGTTTTGAAAATGTACCATGTAAGGCTTTTTATAGTGGAAAAAATGGGGTTTGGAACGGCTCCTAGACGATGTAGGATTCATTCCAAACCTCAGCCATTATTGCAAAAAATGTTAGAAAATAGATGATAAATCTTTACATTCTTAACTAGATGGTATGCAATGGCTTAGGGCATGTGCGCGGCCATTCTAGTTAGAAAATAAAGCTGGTTTGTACTCCTATTTATTCTATTGGTAAAGAATCCATAAGGCTTGATATGGCAAGATTAGAACTTATTTTGGTGGAATTTCCTAAAAAATGATTTTCCAATAAACTTACTTTTATTGTCTTGTATTTGCATTCCTTTAAATTCCAAGCAATATATATTTATTGTCTTGTCTTTGCTTTCCTTTAAATTCCAAACAATTTATATTTATTGTCTTGTCATTACATTTCTATAAATTCCAAGCATTTTAAGTATATTGTCTTGTCTTGAAATTCCTTTAAATTCTGAACAATTTATTTTTATGTCTTGTCTTTAAAATGGGTACAAAATATAACATCATTGGGGAACGGGGGCCCGAGTCGTAAGGGGTACAAAATGCGGTGTCTATAGAAGGCTTCTTGAGTTTAGATTCATCCAACCTAGTTAGACACCCTCCCATTTTCTTAAGGGCCTCTCCATGTTCATCCAAAGCCTTATGGATCTTTTGTTCCATTGAGTCTTCCACGGAGGTAGTCATTCTTTCTTCTTGGTGTGTGTCTTCAATCTTGATCAAGCGCTTTCCTTTCTCTCGAATCCAAATGGGAGTGGGGAGGTGTTTTCTTGACTTTGACAATGCAATGATGCCTGAAAAGAAGTCCTATTTTCATTAAGTTCATGTCCTAATTAAAGGTTTTTTAACTTTTTAGATGTCCTTAGAAAATTTTTAAGTTCATTTTAATGAAGGCCCATTTACAATATCACTTCCTTCCCTCTCATGGATTTTGGCCCCTTATTTCATTGGGCTTTGGTCCATTTACAATAAAGCTCTCATCTTACTCTCATGGGCTTTCATTAAAATGAACTTAGAAATTTTCAACCCTTTACCTCAAACATGGACTTACAATGTATTCATCACCTTTGGGCTTTTCATTTTTATTCATCATTTCATTTTTTTTTTTTTTTTTTTTTGAAATAGCCCCTTAACTAGAATATATTGTAGCCTTCCTCTCAAAGCCAATGAAGTTCTCATCATTTTGGGCCTAGGCATATAACAAGGAGGCCCAAGATTAGGGAAGTTCATATTGGCTTTGTAGGATTTTGGATACTAAGTCCATATATTTGTTACCTTAGGACCAAAGTCCTCTTTTTCAAAAGGACTATTTCCACTAGGGCCTATGATAGCAATTAGGCTATGGTCTTATGAACCTTTCAAGATAAGATATACTTTTGGATTTAGGGACAAGCCTCTTATATGTAAGTACTTCTTTTCTTTTATCCCAACACATTTTAGGGTATACCATAACTTTAGGTCCATCCCTTCCATTTTTACATATTTTTTTTTTGTTCTTTAGAATTAGGTGAACACAAGATATATGGTTAAACAAATAAAAGATATAAAGGGTATCCTTTGTGATAGGGTCTAGGATTTCTCTAATGTGGGTAGGCTCCCTAAGGCTAAAAGGATAGATAAGTAGGTCACTCCCAACTTGGTGGGCTATGATTCCAACCGAGGGGCTAAGTGGACCCCATAGTGGATTGGTAGCAAACCTTTAACGTACTCAAAGCCCATTATAGGCGATGACACCAATTGTGAGTTGGTGGGATGAACTCCGAAAGATTTGGGGCCGAATGGAGCCTTCCATCTTCCCACTCATCAGCAACCGAGGTTAAGGGACAAAAGAAACCAAGTGACGTGTATGTAAACAAGTATTGAAATATTTTTATCAAGGTTAAGAAATAAAACACATAGAAATTAAACTCATTATCCCCAATGGAGTCGCTACTGTGGACACAACGGAGGAGTCACCACCTAGTTTTGCAATGGCCTAGGAACCATGAATATAGAGTCCTTTCGAGGAAGGACCATTGATCTTACTACCGGAGATATGGGCTCAAAGTTTAGGTACATTCTTAGGAAGGTGTTAGGCTCCCAAGACCGCCTAACCCTAAGGTTGGTGCCGACGCCGGGCCGCGAACAACTGGAAAAAACTGTCGTCTGGCCTTCATTCGACCACCCGCCATGGCAATGCTCCCGCCAAGCAGGGCCCGTTGGAGGCCCCTCTCGATAATGGTGTGGTTCGCGCGGAGCTTCGGGTGCTCTCTCTCTCTCGGGGGAGGAAGGTAGGTCTACCTTTGGAGGTGTGGCAGGAATCTTAGCCAAATTTTAGGTGATTGCCAAAGGTAAGTGAAAGTCGCCACCAATCATTGGGTTTTTCTAAGGTGTGATTGGTCACCTGTTTCTAGTTGATTTTATTACCAATCCTAGGCTAAGAAAAAAGGAATTTTTCCTAATCTAATGTGGATGGAAAAAAATCTTGATTCTTGAGTTCGGAAGTTTGGTTACGTGTGGGGAAGGTGTTAGGTACCCCACAACGCCTGTCCAAGAACAATCCTTTGTTTTGATAAAATCTTAATTTTCGGAGATTGGCAGTAAAAAACATGATTTTGGCATTGGCTTTCGGGGCTTTACATGCATGAGGGCTTTGAGGTTTGGCTTTTGAATGGATGTGGTCCCAATCTATGCTTTCCTAAGACATTCAAGCAAAGTACTAGATTTCCATGGCGAAAATCCGGCGACATGTCACCTTACTTTCACAGTGGAAATTAGGCATCGCTTTGCCTTAGGTGACATGGACTGTGACAATCACACCAGAAGGGGCAAGCAAGTATATATATACATACATCATGCACAATGCAAGCACACAGAGCAGGAAAGTAAATGCCTAAATCCCTAGAGCATGGCCCAAAATATAGGTGCAGAAAAGTTAACAGGGGTCGCCATACTCTAGAGATGAGGACAAATTGTACATGGCATGATATACCTAATGCAACCCATCTATGAGAGAAATGAGGGAGGAAGGAAGGGGGTTTAAAAGAATACATAACCAAATGGGAGAGGCTAGACCCCTAAATCTACTAAACATAGCCGTTTGGCTTATATCCACATGCTCGCATCCTCGCCCTTTTTGCTTGCGCTTGGGAGACCGTGCCCTAGCTCCATGCGTCCTTGCTTCATGTGTGTACATGTAAAGGCAAAGACGAGAAATGTAGGTTTGGATTGAATGTCCATAACTTCATTGTGTTGAAGCATGGATGACACACTAGCAAGCAAGACTCATGCATGGACATGTGAGTAAGCGTGTAAAGATGCATAAAAAGCCAACAGGTGGCTCAAACAAGCATGGTAAGCATAGCATCACGCGGAGCGGAAAAGGGAAGGGTTCGCATGGAGCAACCCAGCATCCGAAGATGCCTCTCAAATGGTTACATCCGAACAAGGCCTCATGGGCATCGGATGTAACCACACAAGGTCAAACCTGCGGAGGGCACCAAACATGGCAAAGCCTAGAACTAGAGAGGCTAACACAAGCATAAAGTGTAGAAGCAAGCAAGCATAGACATGCAAATAGGATGATCCAAACCCTTTGATGTGGGCCTTGGTGTGTGGACGATGATAAAGACCATAGGGTCTAGATCGAGTCTTAACCATTAGGCCAAAACACAAGAAAATGCGATAAAAGGAACAAAAGGGCTACAATAGCACATGGCATGACAAACAAGGTCTAGGCCTAAGCACATAAACATGGCATAGAGCATCTAAGCACATAGATCTAACATAGGAGATGGCACAAGGCATGTAGCAAGGAAGATCCAAACACCAAAGCACCCGAAGGCATAGATTTAAACTTATAAGCATGTATATGTACATCTAAGCATGTGGATATGGTCATAAAGACATGGAAGAACACAAATCTGAGAATGGATATAGGCATAGAAGCATAGGACGTGCATACAAACATGTAGATCTAAGCAAGGCATAACCATAGACATGATATCAAGCATGCGGGCATGTAGACCCAAACATCAACACATAAGAAAGAAGGATCTAAACATGGCATAAAGCATGAAGAAAAGGAAACTAGCACATAAACAATCATGGAAGCAAATGGAAATAAACTAAAAACACACTAGAAGCAAAATAAAGCAAAGAGCATGCTAGATAAAGCAATAAATCATGTTATTCAGGCAAGAGAAAGCAAGATAAAAGCTAGATGAAGCTTTAAAGAAAAAGGGGTATGGATAGTAGCTAAAAAGCTACATCCATACCCCTTAAACCTCAAATCCAAGGTATGGAACCAAGGAGAGGAAGATAAAGGGTATGAACACTACCTTGTATTTTTGGTGAAGAGAAGAATCAAAAGACTTTGATGTGTTTTTTGTGTTTGGAAGAGAGGAGAAAAGCTCAGAAATCGTCCAGGCATAGAGTAGGCAGCCAGGAAGTCTCTTCTTTTGGTCTGGAGGTGCTTGGGGCCTTTTATAGCCCCGACACGGATTACGAGGCAACAGCCTTTGTAGGGTCGCCTCCTTCAAATGGTCCTGGATGGAGTTGATCTTTACACCCTTGGAAATATCTTGACTTCCGGTTTCTAAAGAGGTATGGAACTCGAAAATCCAATAGTCGGATCAAAAGTTATGGCTCCGGGAAGTTAGCAATGCATCGATCAGTGCGTTAACCCGGTTTTCATGATATCTCGGTCATTCTAACTCCGATTTTGACCCATGAATAGTCGTTGGACTGAGAATTTGATAATCTTCACAATGGCATTGATTTTAACCCGTTCTGAAGGCCGATTCAAAATTAGAGTTTTTGGGGCCCACCAAGAGTCAACTCTGGGTCAAACTTGGTCAAAGTTGCCAAAAATCTCCAAACAGCTCAGGTTTGTTGTAAAACTATGAAAAGTGATATTTAGAGGGGATTTTGACCTTTTTTGACTTTCGGCCAACCTAGGGTTGACTAGGGGCGTTTTGGTCATTTTGGCTGAAAGAGGCACTTTGAATGCTCCAGTGTCCGAACGGGTTGCGCCACGTCATTCTAGATGTTCTTGCAGCCCCATGGGGAGAAAATAATATTTTTGGATTTTTCGGGGTCTAGCACGCAAATCGAGGGCAAACAAAATACAATATCAACAGTTGGCCTCCCATCATTGTGTCTTACATCTTAAACTCGATAAAATCATGTTTAACACTTATGTCCTAAACTCACACACACACTAGCATACATCTAAGCTTACAACATGGCATCATCATCCCAAAACACATACATATCCATCCATAAAGCATAAGAAACCATACCACACATATACAACCTTAGCATTCATCTAACATATGAAAACCCTATCATGTCATATATAAGGTAGCAACTTAATCATGGCAGCAAGTACATCATTTATCAATTAAACACAAAACGCAACACAACAACACATGTACATGTTCATCAAACAAAACATAACAACATATATGCATGTTCATGTGAATATATGACTTACCTTTACTCACCTTACAGCAACTCAGCACCTATGGCATCATGCATAGGCATGTGAATGCATGTTCATGGTATGAAACTAAGAAACAAGAGATGAAACCCTAATCTAGCAAATCAAAAGTAAATAACAATAAATCAAGTCAAACAGAGGCATCAAATACACATATACATAAAAAGAAACTTAAACAGGAACATGTGATATAAGAAAATAAAATGAGACTAAAGCAGAAGACTAAACTAGGGTTTCTGGGCAGCAGCCTACGTACGCATACCAAAGGCTGGTACATAGGCCAAGCACCTGCGTACGTAGGAGGAGGCCCACATACGTATGTATAAGGAATGCGTGCGCAGCTCTACTCGAAACCCTAACCCAGAAACAGCAAAGCAAAAAAACAAAGCACAAATAAAAACCCTAATTTTAACAACCAAACATGCTCAGGATATAAAGAAAACTATCAAACTAACCTAAACAAACGTATATATAAGCATAAATAAAGCAAACAAACAAGATTAAAACCGAAAATAAAGAAAAAGGAATGAAAAGAAAGAGTTAGACTCAATACCTCAAATGAAAAGCTTTATAAACTGATTTTGACCGTTCCCCCCAATTAAATCTATCGTAATTCAATAAAAATGTGATTAGCAACGTTAAACTAAAAGGATTGGGGCCAGAAAAGGTCCCAATCAAACAAAATTTACTTAAGGGTGTTTTGTGAAAAACTCCCTTGTGATTCACTATTTTCTAGTGAATCTTGTATTTTTCCCGTGGGATTTCTGTGTGCACTGAAAATATACCATGTAAGGTTTTACATAGTGGAAAATGGGGTTTGGAATAGCTCCCAGACGATGTGAGATTCATTCCAAACCTTAGTCACCTTTGCAGAAAACTTGCCTTTTTTATATCTCTGAAACCCTAGCTGCGTACGCAGGACCTACGTACGCAGGCTACTGCCCATATACGTGGGCCGAGGGCCACTTTGGTCATTTTATTTCCAAAAATAAATTTTTGCTCATTTAAAAGTTTATATTTTCCATTTTAACACTCCTCAAGTCAATTTGATATTTGATTGGGCTCTAAACTGGCCTTAGGCCTTAGAGTTTAGGCATCATTGGGGAACGGGGACCCTAGTCGTAAAGGGTACAAAATGCGATGTCTACATCCAGCCGAAGGACTCCACATGATCTGTGACAACACATGGGGTTAGAAAGAAAACATTAAGAAGCATGCAAATAGTGGAAAGCGGTATATGTTTCTAACTTACATAATCGGGAGAGAACCTATCAAGGTGAGCCCTAAGCGAGGTGACCCTCCTCAAGCCCACCGCAGCCCCCCTAGCAATAAGACCATACTCCACAGCCCAATGCTAAAATATGACAGTGTACAAGATTTAGAAGTAGCAGTTTGCAAGATGACAGTTTGCAAGATTCAGAGACAACAGTTTGCAAGAGGTTATGGTACATGATAGTTTGCGAGGTTCAGATATGGTACAGTTTGCAAGACACATATGGTAGGGTAACAGTTTGCAAGATATGGGTGTGGATGCAGTTAACAAGAATACGATACATAATCCTAACATATATGGCATGTGGATGTATGACTATAAGAATGAGAATGCATGAACTACAAGAGAAAAGTGAGATAAACTAACCTGAAGGAGCTTCCAAGGCCCCACTAGCTGGTGCAGTGTCCCCCGACTGAGAGTGTCCAAGGGAGGAGCCATTGTTAGCCTTACTGCTCCATTCTAGCGGGTGAGATGGAAGGCATCGGTGGAGAGAATGTAGGAAATTTTCTTGGGTGCCATTGAAGGAGAGAGAGAGTTCGAGAGAGAAGTTAAGATTGAAGAGGAGAGAGTCAAATTGTGAGGGAATGAGAGAGGCAGAAGGTTTTTGTAGAGAGAGTTAGAGAATGTGAAGAGATAGGGAAGATGAAGAGAATGAAAGAAAAAGAAACGGTTGGTAACCGTTAGGAAAAAGATGAAAAGGCGAGAACACACCTGGTGGCTAAACTACTTGTAGTTTAGGCCTCCCCGCTAAACTACATGTAGTTTAGCAAAAAAAAAAAAAATGAAAATCAATTTGGAGTGAATTACATACTCAGGATTAGAACATACAACATATACTCAGGCCAATGTATATCACTGGTAGAGGTAAATTCTGTTTCTATGCTTATGAATGGTGTGATTGAAATAGGAAAAACAAAAATAACATGGCTGGGTATTGGCGTACTTAAGACATCAGCTGTTAATCAGATGCATAGCACTCATCATGAAAAAGAGTGTAATTGTTAACATAATTTATGCTTATAAAATCGTCTCAATGTCTAGGTTAAGAATCACTACATTTCATTTTAAAACTCTGACATAATTTTCATTTAATTGATTCAACAAATGAATTAGTGATCAATTAATGAGCCAATACACAATAAAACAAATGAAAGCATTTCATTTGAACGTTATGGGCATATCTTGCTTGAGGCTATAACACCTAAAAAGAGTACAAGTTGAGCATGTATGGCTGAGTGCTATAATTTTTCCAGTACAATCTTAGTGACAATCGGCAAGAATCTAGCACCATTTATGGGTTGCTTTTATACTGCTAAAGAAAGAAGAAAAATAGTAGAATCATTGCATGTGACCAGATCTAAACAACAAAATTAATAAGGTTCAGATTCTGTCCTAACCTTGTTCCTATAATGGAACTGGATATCACAGGGAACAATTGGCTTCATGATGTTTAGGGATTCCAGTTCCTCACAAGAAAACTTCCCAACATGCATCACCAACTCACGGACTTGTTGTTCCTTAGCTCTAAGTTGAGCCTCATAAGACAAATTTTGTGTTTTGCATCCTCCACAATAAGAAGCATACTCACAAGGGGCATCCACAAAGTCCCAATGAGGAGATATTGTCTTTACCTTAGTCACCTGTACATTTTACAAAATCAAAAAAGAAAAAATCCTGTCACTTAAAATTTTCAAAAGCAAAAGAAGAGATTGATTCAATTGAGAGAATGAAAGACAAAGAACGATACATAACTCCCTAGCATGTCATTATAAGCACATTCACATAAAAAAAATTAAAAATTAAAAAAAAAAAAAAAATAGAACTGATACAAGTGGCACCACTACTGAAAGTTGTGTATGCCACCAGCATTTCCAATGAGGATTTGTGACGTGAAATTGTTACTAATACTCTTGTTTCTAAAGCCATGTTAACTTTTATAAATTTTATCACTCACCCACTCACACACACACACAACTTAAAGTCCCAAAATTTGGAACCAAATCAGCAAATAGAACAAGACCCAATTCGTCATTTTTTATTGTCTGAGCTACCATAAATTTTCTTCTAATTTTCCTTCCTTCCAACCCAATTTAGCATACACAAAAAGACCCATTTCCTCTCTCAATTTCCTAGGTAGTTAGCACCCATACTTAAAACTAAACTTAACCGTTTCACCAACTTAAACATAGAATCCAACCCAACAACACTTGAGCTGAAATGATATCACTTACTCACACACACACACACACACACACACAAAACTTAAAAGTTCCAAAATTTGGAACCAAAACAGCAAATAAAACAAGACCCAGTTCGTCATTTAGTATTGTCTTCACTACCAAAAGCAATAATATTAACAACATTAATAATAGCAATACCTCAGCATAGTTGTCCTTCTTGCGAGTGACACGCCCAATGAAACGCTCACCGGGGAGTGCACGGTCACACATGACAACGAACCCAGTGTCTGCCACCTTGCACAAACCCTTCCCTTTGAAACCAAGTGACTCGCACACCAGCTCCAACGTCTGGCCTCGCTTCGGGAAGTATGACTTGTTGGGCTTACTGGGCTGTTGTTGGACCTGGACCTGGACCTGAGCCGAGTCTTCGGGGAGTGAGGCCTGGGAAGATAGTGAGGAACGGAGAGTTCGGAGAAAGGGGCGCGTGGTGGTGGTAGTGGTCAGGTGCCTGAGCATGAGGCCGTGGCTTGGCATAGTCGCCATTTTAGTTTTGGGGACTCTCGGAGGGAAGTGATTAAGAAACAAGCAAGATGGTGTGTTTTTTGGTTTGGGATAGAAGGGTAGTTTGGTCATTAAGGAAAGTCCAAAGTACACTTTGAGAGGCAAACAGAACACCCATTCCAAATAACAATAAATATCAAAAAATTTAGTTAGTTGTCACGTTTTAAAACAATACTAAAAACTAGCATTTCGAGTGTCTAAAACTCGAGTTCCAAGATAAAACTCGAGTTTTTAAGTCTTGATTTGTAAGCGGATGGGTCTGATGTGGAAAAAAATCCACGTGGAATTCGAGTTTTAAAGACTTAAGTTCCATAAATTGCAGAAAAACGCTGCTATAGGGCTTTAAAACGTCACTATAGGGCTTAAAAACGCCACTATAGGGCTCACTGAACCTGGTATGGGATGATCACACTTATAAAAAAAAATTTGCAAGAAAACGCCGCTATAGGGCTTTAAAATGTCACTATAGGACTTAAAAACGCCACTATAGAGCTCCCTGTATGGGGAAATTTTTTTTACATAGAACTCGAGTCTTAAAGACTCGAGATCTATGTGGCATTTTCAGTCCAAGTCATCCAGCCAAACACTCGCAAAACGAGTCTTTAGGACTCGAGTTTTAATATGGATCTCGAGTTTCTAAAACTCGAGATGCTATTTTTCTTAAAACTTTGAAACGTTGCCTAACTTACTACATAGTTGCCCCTCACACTGCTAGTCTGCCCATTCCCCCAAGGCAAACATGTTAGAACACCCTTTCCAAATAACGTTGGATTTCTAACAATTTTGTTAGTTGCCCGGTTTTGAAAGTATGTGTGAAACTAGCATCTCGAGTTTTAAAAACTCGAGATTTAATTATAACTCGAGTTCGCTATTTTTGTGATACCCTTACGTGGACAAATTTTCCATATGGAGCCACGTAGAAATCGAGTTTTTAAGACTCGAAATCTGCACACCATTACCCAAAACACAAAACCACAGCACTTTCAAATGGCTCATTACAAAATCCTCAAAAGTTCAAACACGGAAACACAATCACCCTTTCACTCCGCCCTCTCAAACTCACTCTCAAACTCACTCACTCACTCACTCACTCTCAAGCAATCATAGCCTAGTGCTGAAGCAAAATCCTAGCCCACTGTCACGAAGGTAGTCACTCTCAAGCAATCGTAGCCCACTGTCACGAAGGTAGTCACTCTCAAGCAATCGTAGCCCATTGTCAACGCCATTCGTAGCCCATCGTGCCGAAGGTACTCTCTCTTTCTACTCAATACGTTGTCGTTTTTGCTTCTTAGATTCCTCTGTCTCTCTCTCTCTTTCTCCAATTTTAGATTTTGGAATTTCATGATGTGACCTAGGGTTTTTTGTTTTTCAATTTTGGATCTGTTTGGTTTTTTTTTCTTTTTTTTTTTTCTTTTTTTTTTTTTTTGGTGTTCTAAGAATATGGTTATGTGTTGGCAATGACATTAGTTTTTATGTGATTGTTAGAATTGAAAAAAAAAAAAAAAAGTGTTATTTCAAGGAAACCCAAGTACCCATTTTTGGATTTGATTCAAAAATGGCATTTTGGAACTTTGATTCACTTTTGAGGCAAACATTGTTGATGTTTGATGGTCTTTCATGGTATGGAAATGCAGTTTAAAATGTAAAGAACAGTGGAGCAAAACTTTTTTAGATTATTGGTATGGTTGCAGTTTCATGTCTTTTGCTGATCTGTTCCTGGACTGGGATATAAGCAACAATTTTGAGCCATGCTGCTATGCTTATTTCCTATTGTTAAACTAGTTGATTAATAGAAGCTTGTTGTGAAACTTGTTGTTAGATTAATTAATTTATAGAAACTTGTTGCAAAACCTATTGTTAGAAAATAGAATAATTAATAGATACTAAACTGTGTTAAGGATGGTTTTTCGTCTTTCAATTTCGGATCTTTTTGGGTTTTGGTGATTCATGTTTGGTTTCCGAGAAAACTACTGATGACAATACCACTGGCTGAAAGTTAGCTGTAAAATCCAGATAATATTATTGTTGAGGGCATCATTGAGTAAGGCACAAAAAGACATGGTTTACATGTCTAATTTTTTTTTGATAAAATGTGTGTAATTGTTATTGTCTAGGTCTGAATAATGAATAAATTGAAGTCTAATTACGCAGGTGCCTAGGTTTGCCGACAAACAAAACTCCAAAATTGTGATTTTGAAAGCTAGCCATATAAGTATATAACCACTACAGTTTTAAAAGAAAAAAAAAAAAAAAAAAAAGGTATTTGCAATTAGTTTTCAAAGTAGTTTTAGACTTTTAGTACTCTGTCCCTTCAATTGAAGGGCTCAATCTTTTGGGGGAAAATTCAAAAACATATAATTATTGAAGTAGAAGTGTTTGAGATATGGGCCCAAAAGCTTGCTGTATTATATTGTGGTCCTAAACCAGGTAAAAGGACCTATGGTTCTTTCCTGTCAGATTTATTTTTGTACAATTTTGTGAGGTCCTTACTCCCAAGCAAAGGGCCACCTTTTGATGATGGAACTCCAAATCAAAGAGGTCTGAGCAGGCCACAAATCTTAGGACTTGTTTTGGACTTAATTAGATTTTTTAATAGGCCCATTTTTCTACCAATCAACCCACTTGAAGTCCGTGTATTATTTTTAATATTTTACATATATGACGATTGATAAAACACTCCTGAATCAATGAAAGTGGATTTTACACTCATGGTCCATGGGAAAAGATCAATGAAAGTGGATTTTAGCTTCTATTTTCCCGGATCGGGGTAATTTTTACTGGAGACACTTTGTCAACTTATCGTGTGGAAAGCTTTTTGAAGGAACCCCTAAACAGGTAATCTTGGCTTGCATTCCTAGTCATGCCCTGTTCCAGAGATTTGATATCTATAAACTGCGCTTTTACTATGACATCTATCCTTTATGACTATATATTTAAAAGTTGAAGAATAGATGTTTTAGATTTGTCTGTTAATAAAGTTGAACAAGAGGTAACTAATCTGTCATGCAATAGGGTATTGATTACAGTTGAAAGTAAAATCATGGTCTTTACATCTTATCCATTTAGCTTTGCTTAGAATATTTATGTTTTCTTTTTCGTTTCTAAAATTTAAATATTTGAATGTAAAATTTTCTGTTACTGTACTATTATATATATATATATATATATATATATATAAAGTGGAAAATGCATTTGATGTGGTGTGAGCTTCACAAATATATAACTGAACGTTTTACATGTCATGAGAAAGAAATATTTAAAATTTATGTTGTCAGATATTGAAATGCTGAAGTTGTTTGGTTGTATTGCTAAAATATGTTCTTTTTGACAATTTAAATGTCATTTTAATCTTGTATATATATATAATTTTGAAGGTGATGGAATGAAAATATATGTAGTCTTATCAGACATTGGCTCAGAAAAATTGGGGTTTTCATAACCATTTTAGTTGTCTATACTCTACATTGCATTGCATAACTTGAACCGTCTTGCTCTTTTCTTATCTTTGGTAGTCTTCCTTGGCAAATTAAAGCTGCAACTCAAGACCCAATAGTAACCACTAACCTTAATTAATCAATTACTATACATATTTACGCATCTCTTATTTTTTTATATGCATATTTTATGTTTATTTTAAGTTTCCAAAATAAATAACAACTATCAAAATCTTTAAAAACATATATAAAATCAAGGGGATTGCTTTTTCCTTTTTTTATTTTATTTATAATAAAAATATTTTTTCCTCCCAACACAATGAGGACATGCATGCAAAAGTGTCCCTGGCATGTCTGACATAGATACACCAGGGATTTTAGGGTGTCCATGCTTCTTAGAGAAAAACTCACGATGAACATTTGAACTTCTTAGTAGCAGTTAGTTTGACTAAGTGAGATCAGTTTATTTTCCTTGAATGTCTTTAGTTTTCTGAATGCATTCATGTGGTTCTCTAATTATGCAAATTGATAATTCTAGTAGCGAAAATCCTTGAAAACTCGAGGAAAATTGGAACCCATTGGAGAGTTCTCTTTCTCCAGGCACTTGATTCTTTTCTTTCTTCACCCTTGCAAAGGTGGCTTCCTTTGAGTAGAAGCTGACTCGTTCAAAATCCTTGCACTGCTGCACATATCCCAATTTCCTAGATTTTAGGCTTAAAAAAAAAAGTGAAGCAAAGTGTGAGGAAGTTCACCAAAAAGGATATAATACCTAGAAGGCAAATCCAATGCTAAGGAATGTTCTTAATTAAAAGAACCATTGTACAAGCCCCAGATGGTTGCTGCCATGTGATGAGTTAGGCTAGTGGTTTTAGAAAAATAGTGAAGAGTAATAGTTTTTTTAATTCATCCTTTTTCTTTTCTCTGCTATGCAAGCAATAGAAGGAGTTTCATAAGTACAAGTAACCCAACCTGTGAAAAGCAATGCCCAAGCATCAAGCTTTAAGAATGTACCACTAGGCCCTGGCCCACCCAACTGGTTATTATCTGAGTTGGACTGTCTCAGTTAAATTAGTACGCGGATGCTTAAAAGTATTCAGATTCAGGGAAACACGACTTGAGCACTTACGGAAATAGTTGAAGCAGCTCAAAGAAGTATCAAGCTTGGACTCTGTCCACTGAGAATATCTAACAACTAGACTTGACTTCAAGACTAGACCATGCAACTACTCCTACCATCCTTTCCAGGTTGACAAATTGACCCAACTTACTAGATCCAAGTGAGTGAGAGCCACACGTTAGTAGGCATTTATTCAGCCAAAGCAGCCATCACTTCACCTTCACAAACAAAATCCGCTTTCTGAAAACTTTATCAAGGTCCAAACAATCCAAAAAACACACGACGCCCATTATTCATATAGTAGACATGAGTTCAATTTTTTGACAAGGGGCTAACATGAAAAAACATTGGAGGGACAAGAAAGTGGCGCAGGACAAAATTAAAACTGATGCAACACCAAAATTAAAGAGCAGAAAAATAAAATAAACTAGGACCCACACCTAGGCAATTTGTCCAAAACTCTAACAATTAACTCTGATTACTCAAGAAAATGATAAAACAATATTGAACCCTAGGCTCCTTTAAAAGAGTTCCAAACTTATTATCTTAGGCTGTGTTTGGTTCCCGTAAAATATTTTCCGGAAATGTTATTTTCAGAAAAGGAAAATATTTTCAAATGTTTGGTTGCATTATGAAAATTGTTGTAGAAAATATTTTCATGTGTTTGGTTCTATTCTGAAAATACTATTTTCCTACAAATTTTTCACATTTTCTCAGCTATTTTCTCAGCATCCAAACAAATTTTATTATAGAAAATTTCAAAATCACAGCCAAATCCCAATCCACAGAACAAATCACAGCCAAATACCCATCACTTGCAACCACCAACAACAACCCACAACCACCGAAATTTATACCCACCACCGAAACAACACCACACACCATCGAAACTCCAATTCAACCCACGACAGCAAACTCCGGCAATCAAAAGCCACAACCGATGGCAAGCAAGCAAAACCCACCACCACACAACAGGAAAACCACCAAAACACCACCACCCACACCACCACAACAACAACAAAAATCAAAATCACACAGAAATCAAAATCGCACAAAGAGAGAGATCGGTTCGTGGGTTTCCGGCGAAGTCGAAGGCTCTGGGTCGCCAGCAAAGTCGAAGGCTCGTGGGTCGAAGGCTCTGGGTTCGTGGCGTGATCTGGGCTCTGGGTTCGGCGGCGAAGTCGAAGATTGGTTCGTGGGTTTGTGGCGCGAAGGCTCTGGGTCGCCGGCGAAGTCGAAGGCTCGTGGTCACTGGCGATGGGCTCTCTCTTCTTCCTCTCTCTCTCTCTCTCTCTCTTTCTCTCTCTCTCTCTCTCTCTTTGCGCGCGAGCACGATCTCACTCTCACTTTCTCTCTCTCTCTCTCTCTCTGTTTTTCGAAAAATGAGATTTGAAGGTAAAATAAAAACGGAAATGATTTTACACCCAACACACGGTCAAACTGAAAAGCATTTTCGGAAAATGTATTTTTCATGTGCAACTAAACACTCGCATTTACAGAAAAGCATTTTCGGAAACCATTTTCACCCAAAACAAACGCACCCTTAATAGGAAAAGAAAATAACTATGTTGGTTGGCAAGTGCCTTCCACCAAAAGTGACAAGTTGCGGATTCGAGTTTGGAGATAAGTCTCTCCAAAAAAAGGGAGGAAGTTTCTAACCAATCATGAATCACCTCTCTAAGACCCCACAAAATGCAAGCTTTGTGCATTGGGTACAAGGAAAAGAAATAACCAAGAAAATGAATTAAATTCCTAAACTAAGAAAGAAAAAGAAAATAACAATTACAAAAATAAAAAAAATTCTTGATTAAGCCTTAGGCTTAACTAATAGGTTCCATCCATAAGACCAATGAGCTTTCCCCTTGCACCAAAAATTAGAAGGAAAAAAAGAAAAAGAAAAAGAAGAGGATTAAGATCTTAAAAACTCCATAGAATTTTTGTAATCATATCCATTCATATAATTCGATTTCAGTGCAAAATATGCTGCTGGTTTATAAGTTTTAGCCCATTAGCAATTTTAGTCCTTAAAACTAAAAGTGATTACATTTAGTTCTTAACAATTTATAGTGATCGGTTCTATCCCTTTAGAAAGATAAAGTGTCTGCCAAAAAGAAAGATAAAGTGATATTTTTCAGTAAATAAAGTGATATTATTAGTAACTACCAAATTGAAAATGATCATATAAGTCCACCATTCGAACTCAGAGAAAAGTAATCTAATCACCGCTTGCCACATGTCTAAATTGTGTCGAAATGTGTGACTTTTTGACATCCCCCCCCCCCAAACACCAATCTTCTTATAACAAAAAATTCATTAATGAAATTTAGTATAATGTTTTACTTGATTCAAACATTTAAAATCATTGATTGAATTAGTTATCTCAACCAAAATTATGGCAAAATATAATCTAACAATAAAATATTTACAACATTGATTACAAACATCACTCACCTTTTTAAAGACTCCACTTAATGTGTCATCCTTCAATATTGAAGTTGAGCTAATTTTCCTCTCTTCGGCCTTGCTAGGGTTAGTGTTAATTAATAAGTTGAAACAGCTTCGTAAGTATATTTTCCATATAAAAATCGAAAGGATCTAATTTTCAAATTTATAAGTAAAACCTCTTGGAATAGGTAAAACTCTTTCGATTAAAAGTGCATTGCGCAAGAATCAAATCGACCATTTGTATGATTTTTTGATAAAAAGAAATCACAAAAAGGGTATGTTGCTGACATTTTTTGAAACGATTAAAAATCACCGAAGTAATGTCTAAACCTAATGATTCAAAGAAACGATAAAGAATCCTGGGACAAGGAAATACCACTTTCAGTTGTCTCAATAAATAGATTCTAATTAAGAATCAAAATAGATTCTAAAGACAAAAAAAGGTGCGTGGTTAGAGATCGCTCAATAAACGAAATACCTAAAGTAAAGGGTTTCCTTGGGTTATTAGTGAGTTATCCAACTTGAGTTATGAGGATGCGAATACAAATGATTTTATTTTCTTTTTCGGATAAGAATAAGGAATAATAAAAAGTACTTAACTCATATTTAATTGATTTGATTATTTTATGGATCCATTTGACATTACTAATTAAAAATTTCAAATTCGATCCATAGACATAATTTCGAATTTTCTTGAGCCGTATGAGGAGAAAACCTCTTATACGTTTCTAGGGGGGGTATTATTCATCTACATCTATCCCAATGGGTGGTTTATCGAATCGTTGCAATTGATGCTCGATGCCGAAGAGAAGGAAGAGCTCTTCGAAAAGTGGGCTTTTATGATCCGCTAAAGAATCAAACCTATTTAAATGTTCCTGCTATTCTATATTTCCTTGAAAGGGACACTCAACCTACGGGAACTGTTCATGATATTTCGAAGAAGGCGGGAGTTTTTATGGAACTTTGCCTTAATCAACAGATTAAATTCAATTAATGAATAGAACAAAAGGGGGGGGGGGGAGTATATAAAAGGCTATACAAAGTTATATAAGCCCCCTCTTTTGTTCTATTCATACCTATTTATTATTACTACCAAAAAATGTCTGCTACTAAAAAATGTCGTCTTCTATAACGACAAAAATTTATTTTTATTTTAGTGATAGAACCATATTTCTTTTGCCTTACAATAAATAGATAAAGAATATAATATTAGAATATGAAAATTGATAGTAAAATTGGATCAATAGAAGAATAACAAATAATTTAAAATAAATGGATCTATAGAATTATAAAAATAAGCTTTTTTATGAAAAAGAATAAGCTTTTTCTAATTTTTTAAAAATATTATATAATTATGTTATGTCTTTTTCTCTCTATACTCTATAGCACCTACATATACTATAAATATAATTAAATCAAAATCAGATTAACTTTTTGTACACGCCTAAATTTTAAAGGCTAGATAAGCTTCTTATTTTCTTTTCTTTTCTTTTTTTTTTTTTTTGAGAGAAAAATAAGCTTCTTCCTGAACAATTTTAGTAGTTTTTTACAAATAAAAATATCATGATCAGTAACCTCCATCAAACTTATGTTCACAATACTTACATTTCAAAAAAAAGCTCGTTTGTACAAAAGAAAAAAAAAGTGAGATTTAAAAAAAATAAAAAAATGACAAAAAAGAAAAAGAAAATAACTCGAGTGTTTGAAACTCGAGATTCTCAAAAAAATATTTGAACAAGAACTCGAGCATTTAATTCTCGAGATCAAAAAAGCTCAATGCTCTGTTTAGGCCGAGAGATTGCTCTGTTTTGCTTTGTTTTTTCCAGTGGAACTTGAGTTTCATAGACTCGAGTTCCACTGAAATTTTTTTTTTTTTTTTTTTTTTTGTTTTGCTCTGTTTTGCTCTGCTCATTCCTCAAACCAGAAACTGGGAAATTTTTTTGCTGTTGGAAAATTTTTTTTTTTTCCTGGACATACAGGCAAACCAGAAACTGAAATGTGTGCATGCACCTGCTGAGAAACAGAGATAGAGAAGCTGAGAATGTAATCCATAAACACTCATTGAAAGGCAGAGAAACTGAGAATGTAAATGCACTTAAATTACATCAAAAGGCATTCTCAATAGGCACCAACTATAGAAACTGTTACGCTCTCTGCATAAACATAGTTTTACAATGCAAATGCACTTACATCGCAGCGAAAGGCATTCTTAATATATCAACATTCTAAACATGTCCAACCACACTTAATTTGCAGTTCTAACCATACTACTCAAATCACAATCTTCATAGAGGTACATTGGATAGAGAATTACAAGTACATTAAACAAAAACCAAAAAGTTCACATAGAGCCAATACAACGTAGTCACTTTTCCTAAGATCGGCGGTCCGCACGACAAAAACGTCGTCCATAGAAGCATGCCTGAAAAACGTAGAGTAATCACGTTAGGAGACAAGATAGTAAACATTAGGTAAACATTGAATGAACAACAATTATTTAACCGATGCATAACTTTTTGCCATCTACCTACCTAGTGTGGAACATGACCGCTTGTGGAAGCGCCACGGGACTACAGACATTTTCTGCGGTTATGCCCAGAAGCATGACACAGTCCACATGTCTGCTTGGGTTGACTCTCTATCAAATTTGCGTCCTCCTTCTGCCATCCCGGTTCTCGATCCTTATTCCTCACTCCATCCATCTCATTCCTTATTCTTGATTTCACTGATCGACCTTTGGCCCGCAACAATGCTGGATTAGGCAACCACTTTGGCCCCATGGGATCCCTCCACAATGACTGTGACTTAATAACCACAAATGCATGCTCATAAGTGTTAAGGGCATTGTTCAAACCATAACATGGGTGAATATATGTGGTTGAATCAATATGTAAATGGTCACATACTCTAATTGCATGTGAACACGGAATCCCTATGTTTTTCCATTTCTCACAACTACATGTTCTTTCCCGTAACCGAACTTCATAACTGTGGTTTCCCCCTCCTGCGCTACACATGTTGAGTTGGGTAACTACTTAAAATATCAGCTCTTCATTGCTAAATGGCTTGAAATAGTGTTTCTCAGATTTACACTTATTTCCATCCCACGTGGATAAGGCATATTCACTCAATTTCTTACCCTCTGATAACTCATAATGGTATTCTTTGTGCTGGTCGTGGAAATATTCAACAAGTTTATTCCAAGTGAACTCAAACAACGCGGCAATAGAAAGGCCTTGTGCACCTTTCAATACACCATTGAAGCACTCTGATATATTGGTTGTCATTGCCCCAAAACGTCTCCCACCATCATGTGACTGGGTCCACATATCCATAGACTCGCTTATTAGGTATGTGTATGGAAGATAATCTTGATTCTTTTCCTTGCCATCCTTCCCCGTCACCTTCTTCTTATTCCTAATGGCCTCAATTTCCACCTCCTTAATGGACTCTATTATGGTATCAAATTTAACTATCTGACTAGCATATCCCGCTTTCAACGCCGCTAACTTTAGAGTCAAGTTCTGAAAATGGGTATTGAAGTTGCTAACAACATGTCGAAGGAAATATCTATGAAATACTCGTGTTCTTCCATCATCCCCTCTAGGCCAGTTTGCAATAGCGTTTTTGATACCGAGATGTCGGTCAGAAATTATGCAAATGCCTTCGTCAAGTATCACGTGGCCAATCGTTTCTCTGAGGCACTGTAAAAACCACCTCCAACTGGACCCTGACTCATAATCCACAACAGTAAAGGCGAGAGGGAATACTTTGTTGTCAGCATTGGTTGCCATTGCCACCAACAACTTTCCCTGATATTTACCATACAAATGGGTCCCATCAATACTAATAACCGGCTTGCAATATTTGAATCATGATATGCATGGACTGAAAGACCAAAACACATAATGCAACAATACAGTGTCATCTTCATCGGTGGGTGTGATACGATAGAACACCTGGGTAGTCAAATCCTGATCAATATATGCCATTAGCAACTTTTGCAACATTTGGTAAGACTCTTCCCAATTCCCAAACATCTTCGCAATCGCCTTTTGTTTCGCATCCCATACCTTGTAGTAAGAAGGCTTATGGCCATTATATTTCGTCTCTATCATAGATCTAAGATGCTTAACTAGAGTAGTGTGATCCTCACATAACTTCTTATGGATGTTTGATGCAATAAAATTACAACTCATCATTCTACCATCATTTCGCATCCCAATCGGTATACACATGTGAGGACCCACATACACGGTGACCATCCAAGTATTGTGGAGATTAGGCTTCATAATTGCGCAGACATACCACTTTCATGACTCATGCACGCATTTCGCACAAAGTTTTTTCGTCGTCAACCTACTGATTATAAAATATTTGTTTTCCTTGAGGGCACAAATTGTTAATACGCGCTTCACCTCCACTTTATTGGTAAAAGTCAACCCTTTACACAAATTCATCCCCTCTCTCCAAGTAGACACAAATGACATCTCAATATGTGAAGGATCAACCATATTTTCCCAAGTATTTGCAGAGAATGACAACGCAGGAGGTGCGTAGGCAGGGATTGTGTTCGTAATGTTTTGGACACTAATAACATTGTCTGCATCAGGTTCACTACCGTCCAATGTCTCATCGTTATCAATGTCCCTCTCAAAGTCCTCAAAGTCCCGAAAGTCCCCTCTGTCAATCATGTCTTCATACTCATTTCTATCGGCAAAATCTTCACCGTTAATGGCAATATTCTCATCAACATAGTCGTCATCATCATCGTCATCATCATTGTTAACAGCAGTAGTCTCATCAACATAGTCGTCGTCATCATCATCATCATCATCATCACCATCGGCATGAACATCATCATCCTCTACATGTGTAGAATACTTATATTAAGCATCCAGAACCGTAACCTGTAAACTTGTGGTTGTTTGTTAAATATCCTCTTGCCAGACTGCACGCGGCTCCAACTGTATGTACAATTCAATGTTAGTTACTTCAGGTATTCTCTCCAACTTGTCAAATATGATCTTTACATGTTTGTCTGTTTCTATCGCCATATACTTGTAATTAATTCGGTGCTTCAGGATTTCATTTGGCATACGATAAGTAATTTGTATGTTGTGCACAGCAGGATTCTCACACAACTCTTCCATGACAATCTTCTTCAATTCGTCAAGGGTCTTCAACCTACGATCAATTTGGGTATAATAGGTCTTTATACCTGGCCCTTCAAATGGCAATCCCTTGTTCGCATTGGCATTCTTAAGCGAACCACCGTGGTATAGGATTATATCAATTTCAGCCATTGTAAACCTGTTAAAGTCAAGTTACTATATTAGTTAAATCACATAGTCGTAAAGTGGGGGAAAAAAAGTAATGTGATCTTAAGGCTGAACATATTCAAGCCAGATTATAGAGTGCCCCATTGCCCATTAATATCTAAAGGCCAAGATGTAAACCTTCTAATCCTAGTGGATGGAAAGACGGAATTATCTATTACTCCATTGTGTGGTGGCCTATAATGCCTAAAAGGGTTTTGAAAGAACTAGATGGGTAGAGGAGCATGATTACATACCCATTCATTACATTCATTCACTACTTATTTCATACCCAAAACAATGATGAATAAAGTCAAAAAAACTTGTAAGATCATGATAAAAATAAAAGCCTAGAAATGATAGATAAAATTTTGATAACAAAAACCATGCAAATAAATACTCAAAAAATTAACACTAACAAAACAAAGTTCTATAATTCACAATATTGGTAAATTAACTAAGTTATGTTAACTATCTACAAAATAAATAGTCAAACTCTTTAACCCATACCCATAAACAACTAATACCCAACTACAATGACAATCAAATTATGCAAACCCTTACCTGAGATATGAATTTGTTGAGAGGGAAGAGCAGTGAGAGAGGCAGTGTGGTGAGTGAGAGTGAGAGGCAATGTGGTGTGAGAGTTATGGGTGAGTGAGAGTTAGTGAGGCTGAGAGACTTAGTGAGGATGCTTTGTTTTTGGGTGAGAAGGCTGTGTATCAGGCTATCTGTGTTTATAGCACTTGTGTTATGCATGTGTTATTATATACGGGTTGAGTGTTATGCGTGTGAGTTTTTATTATTTTCCCCAGTGGAACTCGAGTCTATAAGACTCGAGTTCTATGCAAATTTTAATTAAATATTGTGAGTTCATATCACGTTTTTCCCTAAGAAAATCGAGTCTTAAATACTCGATTTTTATTTTGTACAAAACGAGTCTTTAAGACTCGAGATCTAGGTGGCATTTTTTGTCCAACTCAGCCAGTACAAAGCGAGCACAAAGCGAGTCTCTGAGACTCGAGTTTTAATGTCGATCTCGAGTTTCTAAAACTCGAGATGCTACTTTCCAATATTCTTTCAAACGTTGCCTAACTTACTATATAGAAGCCCTTCACACTGCTAGTCTGCACATTCCCTTAAACATGTTAGTAAACATTCTCAGGGGGTGTTTGGTAAAGTAATTTGAGAATTGTTGTTAGGAGTTTTTTGAAATACGTGTGGGTGAAAAAGTGTGTAATGTTGTTTAAAATGTGAAAATGTGAGTTTGAACTCACTCACCAAACAAGCCTTCAATAGTTTAAAAACAATTTGACATATTTATATAAAAAATGAAACATTTTTCAATAGTTTAAAAACAATTTGCATATTTATAAAAAGTGAAACATTTTAATAATTTAACAACAATTTTCATATTCTTCAAGTGAAATATATTTAATAATTTAAAAAAAAAACTATTTTCTAGAGTTTAAAAATGAAAAAAAAACTTTCTATAAAATATAGAGACAAAAATTATGTTTTAGCCTTTTATTTGGATAAAATATTATTTTGGTTCTTAAATTTTAGCAAAAATTTTCTTTTCATTCCTAAACTTTAAAAAAAAAATTATCCCTAAATTTTGTAAAGAGATTTTCTTTTTCTTCAATATATTAGAGTTAAAAAAAATAGAAGGAAAGAAATATTTTTTTAATAGTTTAGAGATAAAAAAAAAAAAAAAAAGTTTAAGGACATAAATTGAAACATTTTCAATAATTTAGGTTTTTAGGGATAAAAAAATAAACTTTTAGTAAAATTTAATATATATATATATATATATATATTAAACTTGAGAAAAATGTAATACTATGTGAGTGTTTGGATAGAAATTATCATCCTGCGTCTGCATTTTTTTTTTTTTTTTTGACCAGCGCCTCTTGCATTGTTCATGAGACATGAACAGTGCATTAAGGCAAATGAACAGTGTTTTGTAAGTGTGAACAGTAACGGAAAATTATTTTTTTATTATTTTCAGCAAAATAAACGGTATCTAAACACACCTTATATATCCATTAAAAAAAGTGATATTATAAATTGACAAAAATTGTGAGTTTCTGTTAGTTTAACTAGTAAAATTTCTCATGGTTAAATAAGAGATCTGGGGTTCAAATGTTTATTCCCAGCCTACACCAAAAAGCAAAAACCAATAATATTTTGGTCTGATACTAAAGAGTTATCATAAGGAGCGAACGATAAATTATAAAACCATCTCAAAAAAAAAATTGACAAAAATTATACCATAAGATTAATTTGGTTGCTTGTTGGCCCATAAAGGCCCATAATGTCATTCATTCATATTCAACGTTTTGGACAATTGGGCTTCTAGGCTCTAGCCTCCTTTCTCATCAAACTCAGACAAAAACGACAGCGTATCATTCCATCCATCTCATCCCCCAAATCTGAACCCAACATTAATCTGTGCTCACTTCTCAGCCGTTGGATCACATCTCTTGCCCACCTTATATATAACACACTTCCCCCAAAACACAAAACCCTAACCCTAATCTCTCACGCTGTGTGTGCTCGCCGGCGATTCCATCAGAGAAAGAAGAATAAGAAAAGCACTAAGAAGACTCATCCATGGGTAAAAAAATATCTCAACCCCTCTCTGAATTTCTCTTTATTGTATAATATTTGCTTAGATTTGGGTTCGATAATGGAGTAATTGAAATGGGTGTGTGAGCAGGTAAAGTTCACGGATCGTTGGCACGTGCCGGAAAGGTGAGAGGTCAGACACCAAAGGTGGCTAAGCAAGACAAGAAGAAGAAGCCACGTGGCCGTGCCCACAAGCGCATGCAGTACAATCGCCGCTTCGTCACCGCCGGTCTGTTTATCACTCTCTCTCTCTCTCTTACTTTTATTAAGGATTTGAGTTAAACCCATTATGTTTTATGTAACGTTTTACTAGAAATATGATGTCTTTTTGTTAGTTAGTTAAGTAGTTTTACAAATTAAACATGGTTTGTGTTCTGCACAATGTTCATATTTATGTTTTAGGGATTAAACCTAGTTTTAGGAGATTATGAAATGTAATTTGATGTCTTTTGTTAGTTAGATGTTTAATTTTACTTATTTAGTTGATGATTGTAAGTGTGAGTTTCTAGAGATTAAACATGGGTGTCATGTAAGAATAGTCTTAGGAGATCATGAAATGTCATTTGAACTTTTATATTATCAGTAGAAATGGCATTGGTGAATGCTGAATATGTATTTACAATGTGCCATCCGGTTCCATTTGATATATGGTCAGTATAATTATAACTGAAATGGATGTTCTGAATTTGAGCCATGTTATGTCATGCCATGTGGAGAGTTTGATAGGATTGAATGGCGGGGAAGAACATAAATGACGAAGTTTTGCATAAGTTGGTGGTTGATGTAATGAATTTATGGAATACCCTTAAAACACTAGAGTAATGCATTTCTCTCTGTGGGTTCATAAGTCATGACTCCGTGCCGGTAAGATGATTATTGAAATGCCACTGCAAAAAGTGTCTCCCAACCTATAGTCATCTTTAGGATCATGCACAATACATTCATACAAGCAGTGTAGCGTATGTGGTTTTTCAACTATCAAAGAAGCACCAAGTCCTAACAGAATTTTACCGATTAAAAAATGTGATACCCACCCTACAGATTGCATTGATCCGGCTCTTGTTACGTGAATTATAGACCAATCTTTAGTCTTATGGAATTACTTAATATCATCTAACTTGCTTTTTGTTGACGTTTCTATATCTAACTAGTCTGTTGCCAATTTTTCTGGGTTTAGAATTCTAGGCTTATAACATGTAGGTTTTAAGTGGGTCAGTTTATGTGAATAATGGATGGCTAAGGGTGGTTCACTATACGTAAGAATTTCATAGTGTTTCTAGTTCTGGACTGCTTTTGAGAGTCATGCAAAATGTGCCAAAGGTCTTTGGACCAAATGGCATCTCCTTCGTCATAAACACACCGTGGAAGATGAGATTATAGGTTCAATACCATACGGTTCTTTCAGTTTTATATAAGTGTCAACCGAAAAAAGAGAGCCTATATATGTTTGTAAGCTATATAACTATGGATTGACTCTTTTTTTGTTGGTCTCTTTTACAGTTGTTGGATTTGGGAAGAAGCGCGGACCCAATTCTTCAGAGAAGTAAGTGGCTTGGTTTTCAACGAGTTTTGTTTGTGGAGGCAGTGGTTAAATATGAAAAACTAGTTTCAAAGTTTTATATTTCGACTGTAGCCAAACTACATTTTAGTTTAGTATTTCTTATTTTGTGTGAACTTGTCTTTGTTGAAAACACTTCTGTGAGGTTTAAATTGACCATTACATAGCATGGGTTGATTTTTGAGTTTATTATTAGCATTTCTTTTCTTTTTCTTTTTCTTTTGTTTTTTGAATTTTCTTCAGCGGTTCTTGATTTTTTTTTTTTTTAAGAAATGTAAGGCCCAAAAACCGGAAATGGGCATGAAAAAAAAAAAAAAAAAAAAACCTCCAGCAAGTGAGGTAAGAGGGATTTGAACTCATCCTCTACACCTAAGACCAGAATTTTAATAAGGTTTAATATTAAAAAAAAAAAAAAAAAAGTAAAGTTTAGCGGAAACATTGGTCTATGAAATATTTTTAAAACTTTTATCTGAAAAGGAAAAAAAAATAATTAACATTTTTTTATATTTTTTATGAAAGTGGTGTCAAAAATTTTTTAAAATAGAAATAGTTTATTAACAATTGTCTTAAGGGCACAAGACCTAATTATCGTTTATCAGGACCTAAAAAAGAAATGTAAAAATAGTAAACTGATTGATAAATAAAGAAATGTAGAAAGTAGTAAAGATTAGTTAAATGTGCACAACTAACTTTGGTGGGATTAATGCGGTGAATTGGTGCGATAAGCACTATGCATGCTCTGTGGGCATGTGAAAAAACAAGAGTAGCGTGGGGAGCATAATCATTTGGAGCTGATTGCAGTAGGCCAAAGATTCCACTATTTTTATATGATGCAAAAGGTGAATGAAGTGGTTTTTTTTTTTTTTTTTTTTAGAATAAACGGCAGAAATTTATTTAAAGAAAGAAAAAGTTGTACAAAAATAAGGCAGGGAAAGCTGAAGAAGCCTAAACTAGCTACAGAGCTTTCCCTGCACCTAACAAAGGCAGCAGCTAAATGCAAGAAAACAACAAGGAAAGCCAAAGAAACAATACTATCTTACAATCTCAAGACAAGTTTTTATAATTACCCTCTAAATACTCAATAGCATGAGCTGCAGCAGACCTGGCTAGAAAAGAGGGGTCGGGACATGGAGTACCGTAGAGAGCCTCATTTCGCTTATTCCAGATCATCTAACTGGTTGTGAAAAATATTGCTATCTCTGGGTCATTTTTTCTTTGCATAACTTGATCAGCCACATTCACAAAAGAAAGATTTGTGGAATGAGACATGGTCCCCCATAAGCATGTGGACTTCCAAACCATATCAGAATATGTACAACTTAGCAGGATATGAAGTGGTTGAACTTGCTAGTTACTAGAACTATTTTTTATGATAGCATGGAAAGTGTGGTATAATCGAAACCACTGGATTTTCGAGAGCAAACATCGAGACCTTTTGTTAGCTTCACATGTTATCAATGTTGATGTAGTTGGAATTAATTCTAGATAATTATAAGCTTTTTCTAAGCCTACGATTTAAAATGAAAGAGGAACCATACAAAATCATGCATGGATGAATCTGTACATATTTTAAAATTAAGAAAAGCAATATATCAATTTACAGAAATAAAAAATGACGCGAGGAAAACTTTTTTTTTTTTAATCCAACTAAGTGTAATACTTGAGTGGACAGTAAAACATTTTACTTGTTTATTTTTTGACAAATTCAAAACATTAATCGACTAACATTTGGATACATATCCTTATCAAATTCTTCAATTTAAGAACCCAATCTATTGCTTCTGAACCAAAACTCCCTTCAAATTTGTTTTTAAGTGCAAATAAAATTTAACACTATTTAATGTTAACCACTGCCATGTTGCTGCCACTACTAGTCTACTACCATAACACAACTACGCCTCAATGCCATCAATATGTTTGTCATTGATATTGCTATTGTCTTTACTCTTTAGCTACTATTCTATCATTATCAATATTATGACTTGAAACAATTGTTGCTATCTTGTTATTGCAGATTATTATTATCAATTTATTATTTCTTTTAAAGACCTTTTAACCTAGTGACGCCTCCTACTCTTCCTTAAAGGGTCACAAAAAGATATAAATATATATATATATATATATATGTGTGCGCGCGCGCATTAACATCATGACATCACCATCACCATCAATATAATCATATTTCAATGTTACAACCTCCACAACTTTGTCATCAGTGCCATTGTTACTATTACGATTTTTTTATTGACAAACATCCTTCTATATTCTAAATAATTAAATACATAATAATATCATATAACTCATTTTTGGTGAAAAAAATAGAGCTCCCAACCACAGAGCAAAATGGATTATAAATTCAATATTATAATGTGTTTAGAATGAGTTTATTTTGCTTAAAAATAAATTATATATAAACAAGTGTAATGTTAAAACTTAAAAGAGTTGCACATAAATTAAATAAGCTTAAAAAAAAAAAGAAAAAAAAAGAAAAAAAAAAGAAGAAGAAGAAGCAAATTGCACAACCTCTCTAGAAGATTATCAAAATGACACTCCCTCAAACGTTTGCCTCCTATTAGAATGTTCCATTTCTATTTTAAAATCCTATCCAAATTATGAATGAAATGATACTCTCTTCCTTTAAATTATATAAATGACACTCTTCTGTTATGGCTTTTACAAATGAATAGTGGGAAACAAAATTTGATGTGTATTTCAGGGGTGTGCAGCCAACTCACCAACCCGACACAACTCAGCCCACTAGGTTGGGTCGGTTTTTAGGGGTGTGTGGGTTGAGTTGGGCTATTAAAAAAATTTTAATAGTGGGTTGGGTTGGGTTTGGGTTATAACAATCACAACTCGCCTAACCCGACTCGACCCACCTATATATTTAAATTTTAAATTATATATATTTAATATATATTTAAAACTACATTATATAATTAATAATTTTTTTATTTAATTTTTTCCACTATTCAGCTCCTCCTATATAAAACTCAATTACCTCGCAAACCCTAACAATCTTATTTCTCTCTCTGTCACCTCCCACTCACGCTCTCTCACTCCCTTCTTTTTTCTTTTTTCCTTTTTTATAACTGAGTTGGGATACTAGTTCATGTTTATTTTGTTTATTAACTCAGTTGGATATATTTTGTTTATAATTGAGTTAAAATACTAATTCATATATATTTTGTTTATCAACTCAGGTGACAAGCGAGATATATATTTTTTACTCATTTAATAATAATAGTAATAAAAAAATATTGTCCAACCCATGGGTTCAACCCAACCCAACTAGATCCATGTGAGTTGGGTTGGGTTGAACCTCTGTGATTGGTTGGGTTGAACTGGATTTTTTTTAACCTACCATGGTGGGTTGGGTCAAAAAATCCCATCAACTCTGTCACTCTGTGTATTCTATTGTGTATTCTGCACACCTCTAGTGTATTCTATTGTGGTAAAACTCTGTAACTTGTATAATGAGAAGTATATATATACACACAAATTCCTATAATGGCTATGACTAGTAGTGTTAACCTTAAGGACTTGTACAAGTAATAGTACAATGGGCATAAGTGGCTTAGTGGATGATTCTCAATGAAGATATCAACAAGTTTGTTTCAAAATGAGTCCAAATGAAGTTGTAAAGTCCCCTAAAAAGATGGTACCAGACAAAATGGTAGTTAATCTCAAATTGCGTCCGCTCATGAAAACATCATTATAGGTAATCGAACATCACTCCTCTCCTATTGTCACAACACAAAAACAATGGCGGACGAGAATGAAATACACACCTTGTAGAAGCTAGTGCAACCAAAGAAGCTCAAAGCTAGTGACGAACCTACAGTAGGGCAAGGGGAGCCATTCCCCCCCCCCCCCCCCCCCAAATTAAAAAAAAAAAAGCTGGTATATGTATATAATCTAAAAGAGGGTACTATGACTCTGAAGTGTGTACTGTGACTCTGAGCTTGTGAGACCGAAGTCTTTGGTCTGTGAATGAGTCAATAACTTTGTCTTTGTCACTTTGTGTGGTGTGGCCAATATATATGAGCTTGTGCTTATCTGCTTGTGATTTAATTCTTTGTGTGGTTGTGATTTAAGTCTTTGTGTGGCCAATAGTCAATAATCAGATTTCAGATAGCATTAATTAACTATTTAAGTCATGGCTTTAGCAAACATTCTAAAAAGTAGAAACTTTGTTGTCATGCTGCAGGTGTGGTTGTGTAATTGTGTTCCATTCTTTTAGAAGGCAATTCGTGAAGAAATTGATCATGCAAAGTTTTGCCTAATTGTTGATGAAGCTCGTGATGAGTCAATGAATGAGCAAATGGCTATTGTTATAAGATTTGTAGACAAAGATAGATTTGCTTGAGAACGTTTTTTTGGGGTAGTTCATGTCCTTGATACTACGACTTTAACCCTAAAAGATGAAATATATTCTGTCTTGTCACATCATAGTCTGGATATTCAAGATATTTAAGGGCAAGGATATGATGGTGCAAGCAATATGTGAGGTGAGTGGAGTGGATTAAAAGCTTTGGTTTCAAATGATTGTCCGTATGCTTACAACATTCATTGTTTTGCACATCACTTGCAGTTAGCATTAGTGGCAACATCAAAAGAAGTTATTCTTGTTCAAAGTTTTTTTAATAGATTATCTGCTATTGTCAATGTTGTTGGTGCTTCATGCAAGCATACTAAGCAACTAAAAAAAGCTTATGCTGATCAAATTGCATATTTTGTTGAAATTGATGAGCTTGAAACTGGAAAAATACTTAATCAAATTAGCACATTACAACAGGCTGGAGATACTCGTCGGGGTTCTCACTTGAGATCGATTTCTAGTTTGGTAAATATATTTAGTCCAACATGTGGAATTTTACTTAAGATCATCAAGGAAGGAAATACTACTTCCCAACAAGAAGCAGCATACTCATGTTATCATGCTACGATTTCTTTTAAATTTGTGTTCATTTTGCATCTCATGAAAGAAATTATGGAGATCATTGATGAACTTTGTCAAGCTTTGCAGTGTCAGTCTCAAGACATTTTAAATGTCATGAATTTTGTTTCATCCATTAAAGCACTTATTCAAAAATTCAGAGATGAAGAATGGGATAGTTTACTTACCACTATGAAATCATTTTGTGAGGCACGTGACATAGATGTCCCAGATATGAATGCTTGTTATGTTGAGAGAGGAGGTCTAGCTCGTCATCAACAAGATGACTTCACAATTGAGCATCATTATCGAGTAGATATTTTTTATGCTGTGATAGATTCTATATTACAAGAATTAAATTATTGGTTTAGTAAGCATGCGGTGGAATTGCTTAATCTTAGTTCAGCTCTTGATCCTAAAGAGGCACATGAGTCTTTTAGAAGTAAAGACATTTTGTTGTTAGTAAACAAGTTTTATCTGAGAGACTTCACAGATCAAGAAATGACACTTTTAAAGGCAGAAGTTGATCATTATGAGCACATTATAGTTTAGCATCCGGACTTCAAAAAGCTATCAAGTATTTTTGAGTTGTGCCAATGGTTGGTAAAAACCCAAAAATCATTATTTTACCCATATGTTTATAGAGTGATTACACTTATGCTTACTCTTCCAGTTTCTACTGTAACTACAGAGCGAGCATTTTCAACCATAAATATTATCAAGAATAGGCTTTGCAACAAGATGGAAGATGATTTTCTAATGGATTCTATGATTTTTTACATTGAGAAGGAGATTGTTGCAAAATTTGGTACAGAATCAATCATAAACGACTTTCGAGATTTAAAAGAGCACCGAGTTCCATTTTGATAAATGTGTTGAAATGTTTAAGAAACACTTATTTTGAATGTTATACTTTGTTGATGTTTTTATAATGTTGAAATGTTTTAGAAACACTTATTTTGTATGTAGTATTTTGTTGAATATGAAATGGATGTTAGTTTTTATTTTCATAATTTTTTTTTTTTGTTTTTTTTTTGTTTTAAGCTTCCCACCCCCCTCCCCAGGTTCAAATCCTGGTTCCGTCCCTGTTCAAAGCCAAACGTGGCATTAACTAAGTTGCGATACTCAGCCTCAATTCTAGAATAAACTACCATAATTTGTTTCTTACTATGACAAGAGGCAAGAGGCAAGAGAAGTATCTAGGAGGAAACTGAACCTCGTCATAGAATGGTGATTGGTAAGGCCTATAGTCCAATCTAAATCAATGAAAGTGCAGAGGACCAAGGATGATTAAGAAAAGAAATACAAGCCATGAAAAAGGTACCCCTAACATAGTGAAAAGTACAGACAGCAACTTCAATATGTGTGGATTGAGGGGCGTCCATAAATTGAAGGAGCTAATTAACAGTATAAGAGATATTCAGTCGAGTAACTATGAAATAACAAAGCTCCCAACTAGCTGTTGATATGTGTAACATTTGATAGAGGCTCACCATTATGAGGGGTGAAACATGCATTTGTTTCGATAGGAGTGTCAACAACTTTATTATTTGTAAGATTGGCACAAGAGAGAAGGTTGAAAGTATAATTGGCTTAGGTAAGATAATATCCATTAGGGCTATCCACAGGTCGGGTTTATGCCCAACTCGAACTTGACCCAAAAATTAGGGTGGATAAAAACGTAACCAAAAACCGACTCGGAATATTTGGTTGGATTTGCCAGTTCGGGTCTCGTTGATTTCAGGTTGTATCTAGTCGATCTCGAGTTTTATCACCAGGGCTGATATTTGGCCAGATCCATCAAGATCTAGCCGATATCTAGTTGGATCCGTCGAGATCAGGGAGATATCTGGCCAGATTAGTTGAGATCTAGCCTAGATTTCATTAGATAATGATGAGATCTAGTCGGATCTCGAAGGAGCTAGACGAGATCTTGCGCGGATCTGGTCCGGAATGCTTGAAAAATGGACGAAAACATTGATGTATTAGGCGGGTCGGGTTTCAGGGGTTTTGGAGGAGTAGATCCAAAACCAACCCGTTGGCGTTGGGTTTTTGACATCGGGAACCGAGTCCAACCATCGGAGCAGTCGGTTTATGGGTCGGGTCTAGGCGAGTGGGTTGGACAACCCTAATATCCATTAATAGAAGAAGAAATTTCACGACCAAGGAAGTTGTTGGAAGATCCAAGATGCTTCATCTCAAACTACTAATTGAAGAAGTGTTTAAGCTCCTAGTTGTGTCGCCCCAAACCCAAATTGGTCCAAAGCATATGAAAAAGAACCATCAAAAGTAATTATAGGGAAATTTTTCCTCATATTATAAAAATATAAACTTACTAAAATAATTACAGGAATTGCATTAAAAAAAAAAAAAAAAAAAAAAAAAAAAAACACAATCAATTCAAGGGCAATGCATAACCAACACAATACCAAAGCCAAAACTTGTAACTAGCATTTAATTTCCTTAGAAATGTATATTTACTTGAAACTAGGACTAATTTTTTAAACTTTGTAATTAGAAAATTCCTTGATGTTGGTAGGAATTATTTAGATTAAATTGTCACCAAAAAAAAAAAGAAAAAGAAAAACTATAGTTGCCTTTGGGTTGTAGTTCTTACTTATTATGCTTTGGACCCTTTTAAGTTTGGGTCATGACAAGTTGCCTATCAAATCACAAATAATGCAACTTGTAATTATAAAACGAGTTAAAATCTCATGCACCAGGCGCATGAGACCTGCCTCTTACAGGCAAGTGGGCCCCATATGCCAGGTGCATGAGACCAGCCTTTCACAAGCAGGTGGAGCCCACCTACCTGTAAAAGGCAGGTCTCATGCACCTGGCGCATGAGAGATTTTTCCTTATAAAACATGGAATATTTTGATGGGAAGAAACTATGTGAGAGTATGAATTTATTTGTTGCATTCATGAAAACATTAATAAAAGTGTCATTTATTCAAACATTTGAAAAAGTGTCATTTTGTAGATTTTAATTAACTCAATTGGAAAAGTCCTTAGACTTTTTTTTATCAAAAAAAGTTTTTGGACTTAGTTTTGAAGTTCCGTTTATATCAAAACCCATTAGTATCCTGATCTAATAATAAAGAACAATTATTATGGAGTGAGCGTCATAGACTCATAGGTTCAAATTCGTATCTATAACTAAAATATGTTATATATATATATATATATATATATATATATATATATAATCAAAGATTTTTTTTTTTGGATAGATTTGATAGGATTTCAACCTGTGACGTTCACTACATAATGATTGCTCTTATTATCAAGCTAAGACATCAACCAAATTTTAGTGTAGGCGGAGTTTGAACCATGAATCTCTTGTTCAATGACAATATTTGAGATAACTAAAAACCACTAAAATCGAATACTTTTGACTTTTAGTTACTTATGAAAAAGGAAGAAATTCTCAACCTTAATGACCTCATTATATTTTACATATCATTATTTCATTATATAAAAAAAAAAAAAAAAAAAACCATTAATGAGATGGGTTAGAAAGGGGAGTAAACATTTATAGCTGAATTGTTTTAGCCTTTAATTCAAATAAATTTGAAATAGATTTCTTTTATTTAAAAAAAAAAGTAAATAAATATATTTTAGCATTAATAAATAACATTGGATTTACCTTTACCCGAACGTGACAAACTAATACAACAACTTTAAAGACCATAACAACTTAATAAGTCCCAAAAAAAACTAAGCAATAAGATTATACTTTTTCACATCCTACTGTGCACTGTTAAAGATTTAAATTTATTTCTTATATATTACCATTTGCCTTGGTTCACTTCATATTATGTTTTTTATTTATTTATGGATCTTCATATTATATTTTAAAGTCATTATTCTAGTGCATGTTTACATTAACAAACTATTAGGGAGATCTTTTGCATTTTTTAAAACAATGTAGTCAGAAAAAATCACTAATATAGGGTGGTGTGTAAAATTCTGGAATGACCCTCCCTTATTGCTGGAAATTTTAAGAAACTTATGAAGACGTTTGCTAAATTATTTTATTAAAATTTGAATAAATTATACATCTTATTCTTGGTTTTTTAGGAAACCAATAGATAAGTTGCCCAAATTCTTTAATAATATATGGAAAGTACCCGATATCTTGTTGTTAGTGTTTTTTTTTTTTAATAATATACAAGATCATAATCTTAATTGTTTCATGATTCAAATTTAAAATTTTGAGTTTAAACAAAATTTGAAATATTAATACTAGGTGGAGAGAAAGAGCCTCGAACTATATGGTTAACTTAACTTTTAAGACAGTCATTGGCTTTAGTATGTAATTTGTACTAGGGCAGTCATTGGGTTTGAAATAAAATCTATCATTACCATCCAGTAATTGTTTAGTTTTGTTAGTAGTATGTTTACTAGAACTTGTTGTACTATTTTTTATTTAAATGGGGGAAAATTTATTAATAAACCCCAAAATTTTCTATGCCTTTATTTATTTTGAAAACATACTATGTTGGTTTTTAATTATTCAGCTTATTATGACAAAGGTAAACATAACTTGTAATGCTGGAATTCTGGAATGACCCTCCATTATTGTTGGAAATTTTAAGAAACTTATGAAGACGTTTGCTAAATTATTTTATTAAAATTTGAATAAATTATACATCTTATTCTTGGTTTTTTAGGAAACCAATAGATAAGTTGCCCAAATTCTTTAATAATATATGGAAAGTACCCGATATCCTGTTGTTAGTGTTTTTTTTATATAATAATATACAAGATCATAATCTTAATTGTTTCACTATTCAAATTTAAAATTTTGGGTTTAAACAAAATTTGAAATATTAATACTAGGTGGAGAGAAAGAGCCTCGAACTATATGGTCAACTTAACTTTTAAGACAATCATTGGCTTTAGTATGTAATTTGTACTAGGGCAGTCATTGGGTTTGAAATAAAATCTATCATTACCATCCAGTAATTGTTTAGTTTTGTTAGTAGTATGTTTACTAGAACTTGTTGTACTATTTTTTATTTAAATGGGGGAAAATTTATTAATAAACTCCAAAATTTTCTATGCCTTTATTTATTTTGAAAACATACTATGTTGGTTTTTAATTATTCAGCTTATTATGACAAAGGTAAACATAACTTGTAATGCATTAATAGATATATGTTATGTAGTAAGGACATAAGTACAAAATTATGTTATTTTAATTTACATGTATTCCAAGATTCATGTAGCTCAACTAAAATCACCTGACGTTTCTAACAAAACTATCCAGGGTCTAAATCCCCCACCTCTAACTATTAGTGTATTAAGAAAAAAGATAAGTATAATTAAACATAAATCTTGAAATACATATAAATTAAAAATCAAAATTAATTAAACATAATTTCATGATTTTAAACCATATACATTTTTTTTTTCTTGAGAAAAAATACAAATAATTTGCATGAGTGTACAATAATGAATAGAAATAGGGATCAAGTTGTTAATAAATCCAAATAATTTCACACTTTTACTTATTTTGCCAACATATTAATATTGGATTATGAAATTAAGTGCTAATGTCATTGATATAGTATGCTTTATGGGTGCATGTCAATTTATGTTAGTTATATTGTATGGTGATTCCTTTTACAGGAATTTATATGGCGAAAGTTTCTAGCAATAAAGAAATTATTAAGAAAAATGTTGAATATGGAGTTTTGAGTAGCTCAACAATAATGTTAGCTGAATGCATCTTAATGATGAACTTATTCTCATATATTTATTTTGATTATTTAATTATTTTTTAAAGTACAATCATACCTTCAAAATGATGCTTTTAAACGTTGTACCTCGAATTTTCAAATGAAAAAAAAAAAAAATTTAATTGACTCAAACGGACTAACGTGGGCAACAATAATTTCATGATTTTAAACCATTTACATTTTTTCTTTCTCAATAAAAAACACAAATAATTTGCATGTGTACATTAATGAATACAAATAGGGATCAAGTCGTTAATATATCCAAATAATTATATGCTTTTACTTATTTTTCCAATATATTACGTGTATTTTTTAATTACTCAACGTATTATGATATAGTGAAAAATAACTGGTAACGAATCAAGAAATACAAATTATATAATATGTAAATAAGTATAAACATATGTTATATGACTTTATATGTATTAACACGAAGGGTAATTTTAGGTACCCCTATTTTTTTGGGGGAGGGTACGGTATCTACTAGTAGGCAACCTCCTATACCAAGTTACTAAAACATCATATTTGATGGTTCCATCCTTACATTATGCAGTACCAATATCACATGTGGCTGTACTTTTGTCACATTCGGTGGTTCCCTTATTTTTTTCCTCACATTTGATGGTTCCATTGTCACATTAGGCAGTACCAACATCACATTTGACCATACTTTTGTCACATTCGGTGGTACCTTAATTATTTTTCTCACATTTGACAGTTCCATCCTCACATTGTACAGTAGCAACATCACATGTGGTTGTACTTTTGACACATTCGATGGTTCCCTTATTTTATTTTTCTCACATTTAATGGTTCCATTGTCACATTAGGCAGTACCAACATCGCATTTGACCATACTTTTATCACATTCGGTGGTACCTTAATTATTTTTCTCACATTTGACAATTCCATCCTCACATTGTGCAGCACCAACATTACATGTAACTGTACTTCTGTCACATTTAGTGATTCCCTTCTTTTTTTCTTCTTATATTTGATGGTTCCATTGTCACATTAGCAGTACCAACATCACATTTGACCGTACTTTTGTACTTTAATTTTTTTCTCACATTTGACAGTTCCATTGTCATATTAGGCAGTACCAACATCACATACGACTGTACTTTTGTCACATTCAATAGTTCCCTTATTTTTTTCTAACATTTTTATTGACGTATGTTTAACAAAAATTGTTAAATTATGTTTAACAAAAGTTGTTATGTTATGTTTAACAAAAATTGTTATATTATGTTTAACAAAAATTGTTATGCAGTGAAATTCATCAAACATAATTTCACCCATAAACCTTTGGACATATATGTTTTATTGATGTGAATAGTACCCATTCAAGATACCGTATCTCTTAATGAAATTCCCTTATTTCAAGGAAAAACACTTTGATTCCAACCACGTTGCCTTTGTACATAAGTTTATTTATTTTTATATTTGAGGGGATATGTGTTTTTATTTATTTGTGGTTGCACCTAATAATTTATTTGGATTGCCTATGTATCCTTGGTGGGGATCAAGCCAATTCGTAGTTCTTAAGTTTGAGGTTTTAAATTTAAAATCCTCAAATATGATTTTGTCCATTTTAAATGATGGACATTTAAGTTAAATACTTGGTATTTTATTAAGCATTGACTTAATTTTGTTAATGGGTGAGATAATTTATTTTAATCTCAAGGATAAGCCAAGTACCCATGTTTGTATCGATTTTGAACCAAAGATTCTCTTTTTGAGAAATTGAATGTTCGAGCAAATTTTCCTTTCTTTCATTTGCTTTTTTGTAGGAATTTTAACAAGCAATGTGTTGGGTTAAAATAGATTGACCTCGGTTAATTAATTCAATTACCTAAATTGATTAATTAGGCAAAATTACATGCAAATTGTGGAGGCACAAACAAATCACCAAATAACTAATATGCAGCGGAAAATAAATAACACAGTGATTTGTTGACGAATGGGGAAAACCTCTCGCAATGCAAAAATCCCACCGAGTGAATTTCAGGTCACCACTCCCAAGAATCCATTAATCAATAATTAAACGGTTACAAGTATGAGGAATCTTACCACTACCCTGGCCTATCCCAAAATACCAACCTACAGTTGAACCTTCGCTTCAATACCCAATTAAACTTGATCTTGTAGTAGACTTCTTCGCTTTGCACAAATCTCCAATCTGTGACTAACTCCTTTGCATGGATCCCAATACGTGACTAACTCTAACAACTTGATTAATGGTTGTTGGCTACAAAGTTCTTCACTTTATAGACAATGAAGATCAGGAAGCACTTGGTTGACGTACGAACGCAGTAGCTTCTTATAGAGTGTATGAGTTTTGAGTTTCTGTTTTCATACTTGATGACTTTTAAAATAAGCCTTATAAATGACTAGGGTTGTAGAGAAAGAAACCCTAATCATTCAAGTCATCATGGGCAGAATTTCAGGTCTGAGAAATATGAAATCGTAATTTTCAATAGATTGAGCTTGTGTCGAGCTTCTTCATTAATCCTCAATAACAGCTAATGTCGAGCTTGTGTTGAGTTTTAATGAAAAAACTTGATGATTCACGAAAATCAGTAGGCTGGGATGCTTCAGACTATGGTAATGGCTGTAAGTCCTGAAAAGAAAAAAAGAATTTTCAAGGGTAACCGGTGTGACCCGGCCAAGGACCCTCCGACAGTTAAGTCAATTTTCTCTTTAAAACACAAGAATGGGAAAATTGTGAATGGTAGAACTTACCTCGGATGAAAGGGACTTGCTCCATTTATAGAGAGTTTAAAGTGGGTCTATTTGTACAGATCCACCACCATCATGGGTGATGTGAGTAGTAAATGGAGAAAATGGGGTACGTGGAGTAGATTACGAGAAAATCCCTCCACGTTTTAAGAGTAGCACATCATAGTCAGATCATATATCGTCCATGCCTTTGTGCTATGGATGACCTCCTTGGAATTAGATGGTCTTATTATAGAGGGACGTGTATTGTTCCTATGCTCGATGCCATTGTTGGGCTCCTCCTCTTAAGGTTTTTTGGATGTGATCAGGTTATGAATTGGTTTCTCTGTGGATGACCACTATGGATGAACACTCTTAACTTGAGTTCCCATCAATTGCCCCTTTGTCCTTGTGTCATCCACATCATCATTGTTTCTTCAAGTATAAATTATTTATTAAAGGAATATTCGGGGGGTGCACCAAGGATGTTGACACGTGGCTCAATCTTAGAGGCTTTTAGGTCATGTCGCTTCGCTTTTCAAAAATGTGCCACGTGGCACATTTTAATTGGTTAATGTCACTTCAATGTCCCATCTTGTTGGCTATAAATAGCAGAATACCCCTTTTACCCTTTTACCCTCTCACATTTCTCATATTTCCTTCCTTGACACCAGTCATCCTGCGCATTGTCTAGAAGTTTCCCCCTGTCTTTAGTCATCATCGTCTAGAATCAGGTATCCTCCTTTTCCCGTCTATAGGTTTCCTTCTTTAGTATTCTTTTACAAAATGGCTATCATAGTGTCTTCGTCTAGCGATAGAGATGAGAGAGAGATAGATGAATATCATGACGAGAGCAGTAGTAGTAGCAGTGGGAGTGGTAGTAGTGTGAGTAATTCTTTAGACGAGCATTACACGTCCGGGGTCCCTTTAGAGGTTCTCCAAGAAGAGTTAAGGCAGAGGATGGCGTCAAGTTCGCCCGCTGGTCCGTCCTCTTGTATACTAGCGTCTATCCCCCCTTTAAGTGAAGAGGAGGAGGAAATCTTGTATTGCTGCTCTTGTATTGCTGCGCAGTAGGTATTCCTTCTAGGACAAACGAGAAAAAGTTAGATTCCATTAGGAGTTGGTATCAGATCCCGGATGATCTGAATCATCATCTAGCTGTCCGAGGTGAATGGTGTTGTTCTCCCTGTCTTGGAGTTGGTATATATGAGGCTCACTTGTTGGGGGGGGGGGTCTTAGGTTGCCTCTCAATGCCTTCGCTAGGGAGATTCTTCATAGGCTGGGTATAGGTATAAACCAACTTAACCCCAATGCATAGAGGCTCATTATATCCATGCAGGTGCTGTGGAGGGAAGTTTTTGATGGGAACTGTCCTCTTACCATGGACGAGTTTTTTTATTGTTATAAGCCCTCTGAGATTAGCCAATCCTTAGGCTTTTATCATTTTTCAGCGAGGGGTTCCAACAGTAGGTTGGTTAGGTCCCTTCCTTCGTCTGATAGGAGGTGGAAGACGGAGTTCTTCTTCGTCTCAAGGTTTTGGGTAGGAAACCCTGTTGAAGTAGGCAAAGACCCTTTTCCTCCTTATACTGGTGAAATGGGTCATCTTCATCCAGAGGGTATGTCCTTATACTTCTTTTCATTATATTTGTCTAACTTAATTTCTTGCTTTCTCTTTTGCAGCTGTGAGATGACCTTCTTTGTCGAAGTTCCATCTAGATCGCGTCTAGAAAGATCGTTCTTTCGTGGACATGACATTTCATTGCTTGGTAACACTTCATCGTCTAGCGAGTTGGAGACTTGGACCTGAACCCACCAAAGAAGCAATTGCTCACAAACTCACTACTCGAAGGCGTAAACTTTCTCTTATCTTACCTTAATTATTTAAGTCGTCCAAATTAAATATATTTATATTTTTTTAGGAATGGCAACCATGAGGGAAAACAAAAGGAAAGGTGTCGCTGGAGACAAGATTGAGGAGGAGGCTATTAATCAGTCTTGTCCTCCAGCTTCGTCCACTATAAAGCTTGTCCCTCTTGCTTCATCAGAAAGGAAGAAGACAATATCCAAGAGGGCGGTTACTGGAAACCTTCCTAGTCGTCGGGGCAATAAGAAGTAGAAGGTTGACCCTTCGATGACGTCCATTCCTCCTATCGTGGTTCTTGACCACCCTGCACCCGCGGCCAAGTCTAGAGCTGGTACCTCTCCTACTTGTCCTAGTGTTAACACGTCTAAGCCTTCTAACACTAGCCCCATGACTCTCCTTGAAAGCAAAGATCTAGCTTGGGAGAAATTCAACCAAGCGGTCACTGATGAAGACGTCGCCATTTGCTATGATATGTCCATGAAGGAGTTTGAACGATCCACTGTTCATGACCTCTTCAAGGTAATGTAACTCGTCCTTAGCTTAATTTTTGTTTTGTAGGGTCTAAGTTTCATTTCATTTTCTTACGTCAATGCTTCTTTGATATAGGCTATGTCAAAGTTTATGGTGGTGTCCAGGCAAGCTTATGAGTTGGACCATACCAAAATTAGGCTTGAGGCAAAAATTCATGATATGGAGAAGGAGTCAAGCCGCAGGACGGGGGAAAGGATGAAACTAGAGGCTAAGGTGGCAGAGTTGAAGAATTTGGCTGAAGAGCTAAGGACGGATATAGTGGAGAAGAACACTCGTCTAGATCACCTTCAGAAACAAAATGAAGAGCTTAGGTCGTCCTTAAGCCAATCTAGAGACGAGGTGATCAGGGAATTCAAGTCATCCAAAGAGTTCACTGACCTTTTGGATGCAAACTATGCAGCGGGTTTCGAGGATTTTCGTATGGACACCATTGAGTTGTTTCCTGAGACGAACTTTGATTCCATCAAGCTTCGCACTGCAGCTGAGAGTTCCCTGCTTCAAACGAGTTCAGGAGATTTTAATGTTGAAGACGATGCTTCCACTCCTTTCCCAGCTAAAGACGGCTCCAAGTCTGGTGGCGATGCCCCCAGTGGTTTATCTCCTTAATGAAATCATCTTTATCCTATTTATTTCCCCCTTTTTTTTAAAGGTCCATTGTTTTGGACCATTTTAAGTTAATGTAAGTACATTAACGCATCCATGTTTAAGGACGAGTATTTATACAATTGCCTTTTTTTGGGCTTGATACATTAAAGGGTTTTTGGACGATGGTCATCTACCCTTCTATTTATGAACTTGTTTTCGTCCATCTTTGAATACTCAGTTTTATTTTTATTGCCAATTTTAATTCCAAGTGTCCTTCAACCATAGTTAGGACTTTATTTTGGAATAGATGAATATTTTCCTCACCCTTAAACTTATTGGAATTTTGCTTGGCTATTTTTCTTTTCATCCATAGCTTGGATTGCCCAGTGGATTGGACGTGTCGTCCATATAAAGTGTGTTGCATGCATGCTTTCCTTTGTCCTTTATTTTTGGTCGAGTATACTAGGAGGTGTTTGTTCCTTCCTTTTGTACTTAACATTTTTGCCTTAGGTTTTATGGAAGTTTGCCTTTTCCTCATATAAGAATGGCTCATGACGATACATCTCCCCGTCCAGAGATTTTAAATGTCTTTAATTTTGTATGGACGTTAATTTCACAAAATCATCAACACTTAAATTAGAGAATTCAAGCTGCTTTATATACAATAACTATACATAACATCGTCCATAAACATCAGAGAACTTAGTACATAGCATCGTCCAAAGACATCATCGATGCTAGTACTTAGTCCTTTTTTAGGGAATTCAAATTACTTTATATACAAAAGGACTTTGTTCATGACATCGTCCATAGCACACGCTAGTAGCTAGTGCTTTTTAGGGAATTCAAATACTAAGAAACATAAAATACTGCTAGAAAACATAAGTACTGAAAGATAACATAAATGGACTACTAGTGATCACTAGTAATCTTCAATCCCGTCCATGCTGACCTTCCTGACGAGTCCTCTTCATTGGTAGTACTTCCTCAAATGCTCCACATTCCACAGGTGCTCTAGCTTTCGTCCATCCAAGGCCTCCAAGTAGTATGAACCTCGTCTTTTGGAATTGATAACTCTGTATGGTCCTTCCCAATTAGGTCCCAACTTTCCATGAGCAGGGTCCTTAGTGGCCAAGGATACCTTTTTTAGGACGAGATCTCCAATGTTGAATTGTCTAGGCTTCACTAATGAATCATGGTGCTTAGTCATCAGGCTCTTATAACGTGCCACCCTCTGTTCTACGTCCATCCTTACCTCGTCAATAAGATTGAGGCTTAGACGAAGTTGTTCCTCATTCTTTTTATTGTTATAATGGGCCACCTTATAGCGTGTTAGACCAACTTTCGCGAGTATCACTGCATCACTTCCATATGCTAACTTAAAAGGAATTTCTTCAGTTGGAGTCCTTACTGTTGTCCTATATGCCCAAAGGACGCTGGGTAACTCATCTGGCCATATCCCTTTTGCCCCCTCAAGTCGAGTCTTGATGATCTTCAGCAAGGATCGGTTTGCAACTTCAGCTTGTTCGTTGGCCTGTGGGTGGGAGGGTGAGGAGTAGTGATTCCTAATTCCTAACTACTTGCAAAACTCTCTGAAAGGTGTATTGTCAAATTGACATCCGTTGTCTGAGATGAGCACCCTAGGGATTCCAAAATAGTAAACTGTGTTCTTCCAAACGAAGCTTTTGACATTCTGCTCAGTGATTCTTGCCAGGGGCTCTGCTTCCACCCATTTGATAAAATAATCAATCCCTGCTACCAAGAACTTCATTTTTCTTGTCCCCATAGGAAAATGACCAAGGATGTCAAGTCCCCACTGGGTAAAGGGCCAAGGGGCCACCATTGGAGTGAGATACTCTGATGGTTGCCTAGGTACATTGCTGTAGTGCTGACACTTGTCACATGCTTTGACATAAGCTTTAACATCTGCTTGCATGGACAGCTAGTAATATCCTGCGTAGACTATCTTATACACGAAGGACTTGGCCTGTGAATGGTTTCCATAGGCTCCTTCATGGATGTCTCTCAGGACGTAAAGGGACACGTCTAGATTTAAACACATCAGGTAGGGCTAAGAAAAACCCCTTTTATACAACACCTCATCCTTAAGGACAAACTTTGCTGCTCTTACCCTTAGCTTCCTTGCTTCTTCTCTATCTTCGAGAAGAACTCCGTCCTTGAGATAAGACACAATGGGAGAGGTCCAGTTGGCGACTCCGTCTATCTGATTCACTTCCAAAATGTCTATACTCAGAATATACTAGACTTTAACTTGATCACCCACTATCTCGTCCGCAGATGCCGTCTTGGCTAAGACGTCAACTTTTGCATTCTCTTCCAATGGTATTTGTTGGAACTGGGCTGTTGTGAAGCCTTTGATGCACTGCTTAACTTTGCCCAAATATTTCTTCATTCGTTCTTTCTTGGCTTCACACATTCCATTCACTTAACCCATCACCAAATGTGAGTCTCCCTAGACGAGGATTGAATTTGCTTCAAGTGACTTAGCTAACTCCAAGCCCTGAAGTAGGGCTTCATATTTGGCTTCATTATTGGTTGTTTGGAATTGTAGATGGATGGCGTACTCCAGATGATCCCCTTCTGGTGATCATAAAACTATCCCAATTCCTCCTATATGCTGTATGGACGAACCATCCATATGGACGACCCACTGCTTTGCCCCCTGGTCTTCATTCCATTAATCGTTGGTAGGAGTAAATTTGGAAATGAAGTCTACGAGGACTTGAGCTTTTATTTCTTCTCTTGGTTTATATCGCACGTTAAATTCACTAAGTTCCACTGCCCACTGAATCAATCGTCCAACGGCCTCCAGCTTATTCATAACTTTTTTCAATGGGTGATCTGTTAGTACGTTGATTACATGAGCTTGGAAATAAGGCCTGAGCTTTCTTGCTGCTATCACCAATGAAAATGCTAACTTTTCCATTGGCGGATATCGTCCTTCAGCTCCTCTTAAAGCTTTGCTGGTGTAGTAGACGGGCTTCTGTACCTTTCCCTCTTCTCTGATCAAGGTTGAACTCACTGCATGAAGGGACATTGGTAGGTAGAGATACAACTATTCTATTGGTTTGGACAGGCTTAATAGCAGAGTTGAAGTGAGATAAGCCTTCAAGTCTTCAAATGCTTGTTGGCACTCATTCGTCCATTCATATGCTTTCCTTAATACTCTGAAAAATGGTAAACACTTATTAGTAGCCTTTGAAAAAAACTTGTTAAAGGTAGCTACTCATCCTGTTAAGGACATATTTTATGTAATTGGCTAATCTTTTGACAAAACGCACTTTACTTGTATTTGGGTAGATCTAGGATGGGTTTAGTACTTCAAGAAACAAGAGTTCAAGTCTAGTATTGAAGCCATGCAAATCTGTCCAAGAAACAAGTGAAGAAGTGTTGATTCATTAAAGCTCGACAGCTGCTCGACAGATAGCTATCTATCGAGGTTTAATGAGGCTCAACAGATACTATCTATCGAGAATTACGAAAATCAATTTTTCAGATCTGATTTTCGGCCCATGCTTATGTATTTGTGTAGGGTTTCTTTTCTCACAACCCTAGACATATATAAGGCTTATTTTAGAGGCCGTCACATAAGAGAATACAAGGAGAACACATGCAAAAGGTGACCGATGCCTTATGCTCTCTGAAAGAAGCTATTACGTCTTTGCGCCTTAGAGTTTTGTAACCAAGTGCTTCTTGATCTTCATTGTTGATGAAGTGAAGAACTTTGCAGCCAACATCTTCTTCAAGTTGGTGCTTAAGTCGCGTACTAGGATCTGTGCAATTGGTTAGTCACGTACTGGGATCCGTGCATCAAAAGGGTGGCCTTCATATATTGAAGAGTTCAGAGGTTCTGAAATAGTAGAAGGATTCTGCTGTAAGTTCATCTACGGGGATTGTAGAGTCTAGGGACAAAGGTTTTGTACTAAATCTGAAACTTCTCTTTACTATAGTGAATGCTTTTCGGGAAGGTTTCCCTCTAGGTTTTTTACTGTGAAACTAGTTTGTTTCATTGGTTTTCCTGGGTCATCATATCTTGTCTTATTTATTTTTCCGTTGCATGATTTTGACATGTGATTTGATGTTTGTTTGTTTTAACAAGTTTTATTCATAATAAATCTAATTAACAACTTGGGTTTAAAACTTGTTAATTCTATCAACCGGGGTCTAAATTTTCCAACAAGTGGTATCAGAGCGGGTACACTCTGATTGGATTAATTTTCTGAGTGTGATCCTTGACCCCTGTTGTCATGGATCGTGGACAATCTCTTTTGATTCCTCCTTTATTTGATGGCACTAATTATACGTACTGGAAAGTTCATATGAAAGTCTTTTTGCAGGCTCTAGGTGAACAGGTATGGCAAGCTGTTGAAGTTGGCTGGATTAAGCCAAAGGAAGCGCCGGTGGATTGGGATGAAGCAACAATCATAGCGGAAAATTTCAACAGTAGGGCCTTGAATGCTTTGTTTTGTGGGGTAACCAATGAGGAATTCAAGAGAATATCATCCACAAAAGTTGCCAAGGAAGCATGGACCATTCTTGAGACCACCTATAAAGGTACCAAGGCAGTAAAGAATGTAAAGCTTCAAAGACTCACTAGTAGTTTTGAAGAAATAAGGATGGAGGAGGATGAGACCTTTGTTGAGTTCTATGCTAAACTCAAGGATATTGTGAATTCTGCCTTCAACCTTGGAGAATCTATAGTAGAATCCAAAATTGTTAAGAAAATCTTTAGGTCCTTACCTGAAAGATTCCATGCCAAGATCACTGCCATTGAAGAAGCAAAGGACATTGATCAAATTCCTTTAAATGAGCTTGTAGGGAACCTTCAAACTTATGAGATGGGATTAGGCTTAATGGGAAAATGTGGAAAGAGTAGAAACTTGGCTCTTAAGGGTATAGAGGAAGAGATTGAGGACTCTGAAGATGAAGATGATGATGAGGACGAGGATCTAACCTTCATAACTGATGAGATTATTAAGCTTCTTCAATTTAAGAAAAAGGATAAGGGCAAACCTCCTAGGAAATCTAAATCCTCAAGGAAGGGCAAGAATGAGAAACCCCTCATCCAATGCCATGAGTGCAAAGGTTTTGGTCATATGAGGATAGAGTGCCCAAACTACCTTATGAAGGAAAAGACCAAGGAATCAAAAGATAAAAGGTTGGTTGCTACTTGGAGTGATACTGAGAATGACTCTTCTGATGAGTATGTGGATGAATGCAGTCACTTTATGGCCTTTGCTGCCACAACCGATAAGGTGATTGTGGAGAGTGCTAGTGACAGTGAGGATTCTTCTGATGATGAAATACCCAAGAAGTTGACCCTTCAAGTAGCCTATGATAAGCTATGCAATGAATTTATAAAATCTGAAAAGACTTCTCATGTTTGTAGAAAAGAGCTTAATGAGGTAAAAACTGAAAAAACTGATATGTTAGTCAAACTAGACGAGACTACAAGGTTAGTTGAAACCCTTGTTGTGGAGAACACCTCATTGGAAGAGAAGGTCAAGAATCTTGAGGAAGAGCTTAGGCAAGCTAGAACTCAAATAGAGAGGATGTCTAGTGCAAAGCTTGATGAGGTATCGAGTGCTCAAAAGCCTAGTTGTGATAAGACTGGCTTAGGATATGTTGTTTCCTCCGGCCCCTCCTCTTCCACAGCTTCTGGATCAATGACTGTCTTTGTGCCCCAATCTGAGAAAGGTGATAAAGGTATGAAATCCAAAACTAATTTGACTAATTCTAAATCCTTTGTTAGACCTCATGTTTGTCACCATTGTGGTGTTTCTGGACACATTCGTTCTAATTGCTTTAAGTTGTATCCTCAAAAGCAAGTGTCCAAACGATCACAGGTTTCCTCTCAAGGACCTACACCTTTGTTTGGAGAGTTATTAAAAGCTTTGAGCTTTTTAACTCAATTTGAGGAGAATTTTAATTCTTCTATGTCTTTTAGTAGACATACTACGACACATGATTTTTCATCTTCACGGCCAAAAACTCGTGATGTGTGTGTGAGAAAGGAGCCTAAGACTTAATTGTCTTTTCTATCTGTCCTCTGCTTTAATTCTTTCTATCTAAAGTAGGACTCTCTTTACTTGATTTCTTATCTGCTTTTGGAATCATGCTTTCATGCATCTGCATCTTTCTATCATACCTTCATGCATATGCATCTTTCTTTCATGCTTTCATGTTGTTTGTTTGTTTTTGTTTGGTTGTTTAGGTTTTATTTTGTTTTGTTTTCAAAATAAAAATAAAAAGGAAAAATCAGAAAAATACAAAAACAGTGTGTTTGTGTACATTGGTACTTGTGTACCTTGGATGGCCATTGAAACAAAGTTTTCTAAACTTTGTATCTTTTGTAGCTTAGATGAGCATCTTTATGCACAACTAAGCAAGTGAGCTTTGTGGCTCGGGTTTGTGATGAGTAAGATTAAGTAATCTCTTGTACTTAACACTCGTATCACTCTTTTTGACGGGAAGGACTAGAAAATCCTAAGAGAAAGGCATAAATAACCATCTCACCACTGTTGCCCGCCAATCATGAAATGACATTTGTATGCTTCGGCATAGCAAAAGTGGAATGTCAATTGCTTAACATAATTGGGTATTTCTTTTCTTTCTCTTATATGCCCATGCATGATATGCTCAAAAAGAAAAATATGCAAAGAAAATAAAAAGCAAAAAGATCAAAATGATTTATATATGATTGCAAGCATGTATTCTAGGAGATGTAGAAGTTATAAGATGTACCTCGAAGGTGATAGTCCCCATCAAACAGTTATGATTATGTGTGAGTTAAAGTGATTTTCTCATATCTCAAATCATCATAACATGTAGACACTTATGCAATCTTGCGATGTTTTTCACACACAACACGCAATATTCTTTGCTACTCTTGATACATGTGCAGGTACAATGTGATTTGCCCATCACAAGGTTTACATGTGTTAATGTATGTTCACTAAACTGTCTTAACTTGTTTTTGAAATATAAAATTGGTTAGACTTGTTTAGTGTGTGTGTGTGTTTTGGGATCTAAATGCTTATCAAAATTTTTTTTTGAGAGATGATTTTGAGAGCTGAAAATGATTGTTTGGATCTTTGGTTGAGTAGCATGTTTAAGTGCATTCATATCTGTGTTTTTCCCTTCTTGAAAAACTATTTTAAGCAATCTCGACAGCTCCTCGACACCTCTCGACAGCTAGGCTATTTATCGAGATTTTTCAGCTTCGCTTTATCGCAATCTCGATAGCTTCTCGATCCATCGAGAAAGTTTCTGTCTCCTCGATAGCTTCTCGATAGCTGTTTGATCCATCGAGGTAGGCTTCTTCTCGATAGCTTCTCGACACCTCTCGATCCATCGAGATCCTCTTGCATGCATTATTTTTCACATGTTTTGCATGTTTATATTATCTATCCATAGCATATTGTTTCATTATATTTATGCATTTATATGGATTCCTAGTGCCCCCTTGATCATCTTTGATCATCATTATGTTTCTCAGGTGAGGCTTTGTAGCTTCTTGTACCCTTTGTCAATCATGACAAAAAAGGGGGAGAAATTGTGGAGAATATGTGGTTTCTTTTTAAAGATTCTACATGTTAGGGGGAGAAATACATGCCTTTGTAAGGGGGATATGTGTTTCATCTAATTAGGGGGAGTGTTTACCTCCTTATTCTTGTACACTGGTCTTGTGACCATATTTACATACATTGTGCTTATCTTTGATATATATATATGATGATGTATGTCTTCTTCATCTACCTTTACATGTGTTGTTTCTTTTCTATCTTTATATACATATTTCTTATTAACTGTATGCAATCTATTATTTCTGTTTCACACTAAGATGCCATGATGAGTTTTGTTTAAAGTGTTTCAGAAATACAGGTTGTCAAAGTCTACTTGCCATAAACTCTCTTCTTGCAAAATTTTTCAAGAGTTTGTGTTAGGATAGATTTTATTGTATTCAACAAGTGAGTATGAGTTGAGTGATTTATGACTTCTCTCATATGCTCATTTGTTTGTTGTAGTTTTTTCATGGATTGCCAAAGGGGGAGATTATTAAGGATATATTTTATGTAATTGGCTAATCCTTTGACAAAATGCACTTTACTTGTATTTGGGTAGATCTAGGATGGATTTAGTACTTCAAGGAACAAGAGTTCAAGTCTAGTATTGAAGTCATGCAAATCTGTCCAAGAAACAAGTGAATAAGTGCTGATTCATTAAACCTCGACAGCTGTTCGACAGATAGCTATCTATCGAGGTTTAATGAGGCTCGACAGATACTATCTATCGAGGTATCTATCGAGAATTACGAAAATCAATTTTTTAGATCTGGTTTTCGGCCCATGCTTATGTATTTGTGTAGGGTTTCTTTTCTCACAACCCTAGACATATATAAGGCTTATTTTAGAGGCCGTCACATAAGAGAATACAAGGAGAACACATGCAAAAAGTGACTGATGCCTTATTCTCTCTAAAAGAAGCTACTGTGTCTTTGCGCCTTAGGGTTTTGTAACCAAGTGCTTCTTGATCTTCATTGTTGATGAAGTGAAGAACTTTGCAGCCAACATCTTCTTCTAGTTGGTGCTTAAGTCGCATACTGGGATCCGCGCAATTGGTTAGTCACGTACTGGGATTCGTGCATCAAAAGGGTGGCGTTCATATATTGAAGAGTTCAGAGGTTCTAAAGCAGTAGAAGGTTTCTGCTGTAAGTTCATCTATGGGGATTGTAGATTCTAGGGACAAAAGTTTTGTACTAGATCTGAAACTTCTCTTTACTATAGTGAATTGCTTTCCGGGAAGGTTTCCCCCCAGGTTTTTTACTGTGAAACTAGTTTGTTTCATTGGTTTTCCTGGGTCATCATATCTTGTCTTATTTATTTTTTCGCTGCATGATTTTGACATGTGATTTGATGTTTGTTTGTTTTAACAAGTTTTATTCATAATAAATCTAATTAACAACTTGGGTTTAAAACTTGTTAATTCTATCAACCAGAGTCTAAATTTCCCAACACGTCCAATGAGGCTCTGGACGTCCTTGATATTTTTTGGGGGCTCCATGTTTAAGATTGCTTGGATTTTATCAGGGTTTGCTTTAATCCCTCTCTGTGAAACCATAAAACCAAGGAATTTCCCTAATGCAACTCTGAAGGCACATTTGCTAGGATTCAGTTTCATCTTATATCGCCTAAGTGTATCAAAGGTTTCTTTAAGGTCGCCTAGGTGCTGTGTCTCCCTTGTGCTCTTGACCAACATGTTATCCACGTACACTACAACGTTTCGCCCAATTTGTGGACGAAACATATGGTTGACTAGCTTGTGGTAGGTAGCTCCTGCATTTTTCAAACCAAATGGCATTACTTTGTAACAAAACAAACCTTGGCTTGTGATGAAGGATGTTTTCTCCTAGTCTGCCTCGTCCATCTTAATTTGATTGTACCCTAAGAATGCATCCATGAAACTTAGCAGCTGGTGTCCAGCTATTGAGTCCACCAACTGATTAATGCGTGGAAGAGGATAGCTATCCTTAAGGCTTGCCTTGTTTAAATCTATGAAATCCACGCACATCCTCCATTTGTCATTAGCCTTTCTGACCATCACTACATTAGCTAGCCAAATAGGGTAGTAAACTTCGTGGACGAACTCTGCGGTGACTAACTTATGAACTTCTTCTTTAATGGCATTATCTCGTTCTGGGGAAAACACTCTCTTCTTTTGACGGATGGGTCTTGTAAGACAGGGACACGTTTAAATGACGAGTAATCACACTTGGATCAATCCCAGGCATGTCTACATGGCTCCAAGCAAAAACATTTGTATTCTTTTTAAGGAATCCAACAAGATCCTGCTTCGTCTTCTCCCCCATACTCATTCCAATCCTGGTAAACTTCTCCGAGTTGGACTCGTCCAACAGTACGTCTTCCAATACCTCAATTGGCTCAGCCAATGTTCTTCTTTCTTCAATGTTCATTGTCTACATCTGCTCGTCCATGGCCAACATTGCTAAGTAACATTCTCTAGCAACTAATTGATCTCCTTGTACTTCTCCAATGCCATACTCCGTTGGGAACTTGACAGACAAGTGGTAGGTGGACATTGCAGCCCTCCAACTGTTCAAAGTTGGTCGTCCAATAATGGCATTATACGAGGACGAACAGTCTACAACAAGGAAATTCACTTCCTTATTGATTTGCCGTGGGTAAGTGCCTACCATAACTGGCAAGGAAATGGTGCCTACAGGTAGAACCTTTATTCCTCCAAACCCGATCAATGGTACATTCACTGGACAAAGTAATTCCTTGTTAATCCTCATTTGATGGAAGGCTGGATAGTAGAGGATGTCTGTTGAACTCCCATTATCTATTAACACCTTTCTAGTTGTATAATTTACAATCGCCAAAGTAATGACAATCGCATCGTCATAAGGATGGTGCAGTTGTCTTGCATCTTCGTCTGTGAAAATAATGACCGGCTCATCTTCTCTGATTATCCTTGGTGGTCGTCTAGATATTTGAACATTCTGGACTTCCTGCAGGTAGGTCTTCTTGGCTTTGGACGAGTTTCCTATTGATATACCTACTACAATGATCCTTATTTCTCCAAGCAATTGACGTGCTGGTTCTTCTACTTTGCCCTTCATTGGCTGTCTTTCGTCCTTGTGGCCTTGCCCAAGAAATTTTTTTTTAACTTTCCCTATTTAATGAGAGTTTCAATCTGCTGGTTCAAGTCATAACATTCGTCCGTATTATGTCCATGGTCACATTGAAAACGACAGTACTTGCTTTTGTTCCACTTGCTAGGATCTCCTTTCATCCTCTCGGGCCATTTCAAGGATGGATCGTTTTTTATCTACATCAACACTTGGTCAAGCGGAGTATTCAAGGGAGTGTAGTTAGAGTATCGTCCTGAGGACGACCCTGCTTTCTTGCCGTCGCGATCCCTTTTCTCCCCTACTTTGGCTTTCTTTAGACGAGGACCTTACCCTGGATGGTGTATATAACCATTTCCCAGTCATTCACCTTTCTTCTTCTTCTTGGCAATAATTGCGTCTTCTGCGTTCATGAAACTTTGGGCCGAATGTATCAACTCAGCCATCATCTGCGGCTCTTGATAATACAGCTTATGGATGAACAAGTCTGAACTGACTCCATTGTAGAAAGCTGCTAAAAGGATCTTGTCATCCTTCTTATCCACCAATAAGGCTTCTATGTTAAAACTACTAATGAAGGTACGCAGACTTTCGTTTTCTCCTTGTTCTATGTTTAATAGGCTGGACGAGGAATGCTTTTGCCTTTGTCCTCCTACAAAGTTGTTGATGAACAACTTACTTAACTCCTGAAACGAAGTTATGGTGTTTGGTGGTAGCTTACCAAACCGTACTCTGGCTGGGGCTTTTAACGTGGTAGGAAAGGCTCTACACATGATTTTGTCTGGAACACCTTGGAGATGTATGGTTGTCTTGAACGTGGCAATGTGATCACAAGGATCACACATCCCATCTTATGAGTCCAGGGTAGGCATTTTGAACTTGAAAGGCAGGGGATGACTCATGATGGACGCGATGAAGGGGGAATCAGTCCTGTGGATGAGGTCATCCACTTGATTTCCTCTCCTCATGGAATCCTTAATCTCTTCCGTGGCTCTTTTCATCTAGTCCATCTCCCTTTCCAAATGTGGTACCCTGCGAGTAACGGTTCCTCAGGACTAGTCTCCTTTAGCATTATTCTCAGCCCCTTCATTCTTTGAATTTTTGCCTCGTTCTTCACCACGTCACTGTTGACGTTGTCTGTTAACTTCTCTAGTTAACTCCTGGTTCTGTTGCGTCAGTTTTGCCATTACTGCTACCATGGACTGCTGCAATTGTTGTTGGATAGTCATCGAGGGTGGTGGTGCACGATTTGGGTGACTAGAGGCGTTTCCACTCTCCTTGTGTCCTGGGCTAGTGGCCATCGACCTAGTCCGAACCATGCAACCTTTTTGTATTGGAAAGCAAAGAAGTTAACACTTAGAAACTTTTTTTGTAGTTCCCCACAGACAGCGCCAGCTAATGATGCATGAAAATCAGTAGACTGGAATGTTTCGGGCTATGGTAATGGCTATAACTCTTGAAAAGAAAAAAAGAACTGTCAAGGGTGACTAGTGTGACCCGGCCAAGGACCCTCCGATGGTTAAGTAAGTTTTCTCTCTAGAACACAAGAATGGGAAATTGTGAATGGTAGAACTTACCTCGGGTGAAAAGGACTTACTCCATTTATAGAGAGTTTAAAGTGGGTCTATTTCTACGGATCCACCCCCATCATGAGTGATGTGAGTAGTAAATGGAGAAAATGGGTAAATGGTGTACATGGAGCGGATTACGGGAAAATCCCTCCACGTTTTTAGAGTAGCACATCATGGTCAGATCATATAGAACTTTATGAGGAGTCCCTGTAGGATTCACCAAGTGTTGTCTGGTCATCCATGCCTTTGTGCTATGGACGACTTCCCTAGAATTAGATGGTCTTATTATAGAGGGACGTGTATTGTTCCTACGCTCGATGCCATTGTTGGGCTTCTCCTTTTAAGGTCTTCTAGATGTGATCAGGTTATGGACGTGGTTTCTCTGTGGACGACCACTATGGACAAACACTCTTAACTTGAGTTCCCATCAAAACTTTTCTTCACTTGTTTCTTAGATTAAACTTCATGTCTTTAACGATACCACTTGTTATGTTTGAACAACATACTTCTTGACATTAAACCCAACTTAGATCTACCCAATTACAAGTAAAGTGTGTTTTGTCTAAGAATTAACCAATTACATAGAAAATATGACCCTAACACAATGATATTTTCATTGAAGTTCCCAAATTTAATTAAGGGAAAGAAACCTCCTTGAAGCAATTTTATTTTTATGAACATGTTTTAGAAATTGGGAATCAGAAAATTTACACACATCAATTTTATGGTCATTTTATTTTGGGAATTGGAAACTCCAATTTTGGTTAAGGAATTTGGAATCCCAATGAATTAGTCATATTGGAATTTGAAGGAATTAAAAAAAAAAAAAAAAAAAAAAAACCCAATTTATTTAAAAAATAATAATCCCAAAGATTTCATTAACATGTTTAAATGGTGGAGAGTCAAAGACTCCAATTTTTAAATTGGTAGAGTCAAGGACTCCCTATAATGGTAGAATCAAGGATTACATAAATTTGATTCAAAGTGGTAAAGTCAAAGACTTTATTTATTTTTTTGTTTGATTTGTAGAGTCAAGGACTCTAACATTAAAATTTGGTAAAGTCAAGGACACTAATATTTAAATTGGTGGAGTCAAGGACTCCATTAAATTAATTCATAATGGTGGAATCAAGGACACTATTTGGTAGAGTCAAGTACTATAATATTTAAATTGGTGGAGTCAAGGACTCCATTGATGTATTTCATTTGGTAGAGTCAAGAGCTCTAATTAAGAGAACATTGGACAAAAGTTTAAGAGAATTTCTATACGGTAATCTTCAAATAGGATCTACAAGTCAAGAACTCGTACTCCAAGTTTTATATATGGAGTTAAGAACTCCTCATGAAACCTAACCCTATTTGTTTTACCAAACAAAAATTAAGTTTTGAAGAAGAGGGAGAGAGAGAGAGATTTAGAAAAGAAATGGACTGATAAAATCTCATATACAAACCTATTGTTGCGTGCTCCTCCTTTCCACTTGCTCTCTCCTTTTCATTTTTTCTACTTGCAAATGCTCTGTTTGTGTCTTTCTTTTTCTTTTTCTTTTTCTTTTTTTTTTTTTTTGTGTGTTTTACCTTTTTTTTTTCTTGCTTGCTGGAGCTTCTTTCATTTATAAAGAAGTTGAAGAAACTATTCCCACTTTTTTTTTCAACTGACCAGTTAATGGGCAGTTAACCTCTTTCATGTTCTCAAGTTCCTCATTTTCTATTCATGCTGTCCCACTTTTCAGCCTTTCTTTTGGGCCAAAATAGCCAAATACCATTGTTGGCCAAAATATGTAGTGTTTTACCACTGTTTGAGAAATATTCAGCAATCTACCACCTTTTTGAAACTTGAGATTTAAAAACTCGAGTTCCATAAAAAAATGTCGCTAACATGAATTATTTTATTAAAAAATACCAGATAAATTTGACATAAACGTTTTTATAGGAAAATACAATACGCTCCCAAATAAATATCTTTTGTCTCCTACTATGCTTTTACTGTTTACTAAAACATGTGAAAAAAGACACTTTTATTGACAAAAAATTAATTCACCAAAGGTACACCACTTTTGCTTATGGAAATCTAAATGCTCCTACACTACTGAGACAACTAGGTAGACTTTTAGACTCACACGGAAAAGTTAAACTTTTACACTCACTCCCCTACATCACTAGATCCTCACTTTCCCTATGCTTGATATCCAGGTCCTCCCTTTTCCCTGTGCTTGTGTTGGAAAAACACATGGAAAATACAGTTTTTTATCTCATACAAAACATGCAGCGGATAATTAATGGATCCACTTCATTCGCAATCGATAACATGTACTATTTAAATTTCAGAATTTAAGAACAAGAGAACGTACCTAAGTGCGGTGAAATTCAAAACCAAAGATTAGAAGTACTTATGAACACTTTTAATCTTCACTCCATTTCCACTTTTGCCCAAGAAGTGTGGTCTCTCAATCAGTTTATACGTATGTGTTCAAGGGAGAATAAGAGAGTGGCTTACACTCACATACACACCATTTTCATAAGTGATTATATGTTATATAAATTCTGTATGTTTCTCTCCTTATATATAACTGATAATCTTATTGGGCTAGCCTTTTGAGCCATTCCAATTGGGCTTTAGTATGTGGCTTGGAGTGGAACCAAAAGGGACAAATAAGACATTAGCTCCAATAGGTTTTGGGATTTTTTGTCAACTCTTGACAAGCCCAAAATTATCATTAATTATATTTAATACCACTATATAAATATAATTGCACTCTAGGCCTTATTAATAAATTATATTCCAAGACTTTATTATACATTCAACCCCTTCATTAAAATATTCGTAATAATACAAAGTCATGAATGTTGACTGCCACTTTGAAGATTATTACATCTTAATCCTTGAGTACTCGGTTTAATCCTTTAAGTTATTCATCATATATTTATGAAATTCAATTTCATAAATATATACTTTAGTAACTTCTTACTAAAGTGGTTAGGCTTAACACTCTGAATAATCAAACCCATTAAACTTATCTCAAGAGAATATTTTATATCTTCGTTAAGAGATTATGAATTCCATCTTGAGAATATATGTTCCTTCAACATTAAATGTGGCTGCCCAACATATTGAGGTTTTGATCGTGACTTTAGATCTCACTCCTGATATATCAAAGTAACCTACACTTCATGATCAGGTTCATTATTCTCTCAGGATTAAGAGTTGATATAAATAGAAGTCATGAGATTTATTATTTATTTGACAATCATTAGTAGAATAATAAATCTCACAGCGATCTAGTTCAATATGTCTCAACACTTAAAACATATCAACATATCAACTAGAAGTCTCCACTTCTATGATCAAGACAAATCATCTTCATTGATATGTTATAGTCTTCGCAAATAAAATGCCTAATTTCATCACCGACTACGAACTAAAATTCTGAGTTTACAAAGAACTTTTGATTTATATCTTCTGTAACTAAATCACATAAATAACATACTATGCATCTCATGGACTATATGATAATGTCCAAATATTCATGTTACCATTATTTTAGATAATAATAAAACAAATTTATTACATAGAACATAATGTCATACATAATGTCATACATGGCATCTTACAATAGGATTTAAAGGGCACATATTTTAACAATCTCCCACTTGCCCTAAAGACTATTATGCACTAATCTAACTCTCATTCCCTCCAAATGTGACTTAAAAGTCCTTCGGGGCAAGGTTTTGGTAAAGGGATTTGCTAGATTATTTGCACTATCAATCTTTGCTACTACTACATCTCCTCGAGCAACAATGTCTCAAATGATGTGGTACTTTCTTTCAATATGCTTTCCTTTCTTGTGATTTCTTGGATCCTTGGAATGTGCAACCACTCCACTATTGTCACACAATAAAGTGATTGGAACTTGCTCCATTCTCACAACACCAAGATCAGAAAGGAATTTCTTGAGCCAAACAACTTCCTTTGCTGCTTCACAAGCAGCAATATATTCAGCTTCCATGGTGGAGTCTACTAATCTAACTTATGGCTCCACCTCCTAAGGTGAACACACAACCTGAAGTGGACTTTCTAAAATCAAGATCTGACTAAAAATCAGAATCTGTATAACCAATGGGAATCAAATCCTTACTATGGTAAACAAGCATATAATCTCTCATTCTCCTTAGATACTTGAGAATATGCTTTACAGCTTTCCAATGTTTAAGTCCGGGATTTGATTGATATGGTTAACCATGCCAACTGAATAACAGATATCTTGTCTAGTACAAAGCATGGCATACATGAGACTTCCCACTACAGAAGCATAGGAAATTTGTTTCATCATATTTTCTTCCTCAAGAGTCTTAGGCCTTTGATCATCAGACAGAGGAAGTCCATGTCTGAAAGGGAGTAATCCTCTTTTGGAATTTTGCAATGCAAACCGTTCTAGAACCTTATCTATATATCCAGCTTGTGACAAGCCTAACATTCTATTCTTTTGATCTCGCCAAAGCTTGATCCCTAGAATAAAGTTAGCTTCGCCCAAGTCCTTCATATCAAATTGGCTTGACAACCAAATCTTTACTGATGACATTACCCCTACATCATTTCCAATAAGTAGAATATCATCAACATAAAGCACTAGGAACATTACTACTTTATCTTGATGTCTTTTGTACACACATGGTTCATCAAGAGTTTGTTTAAAACTAAATGACTTGATTGCTTGATCAAATCTGATGTTCCATGATCTAGATGCTTGCTTAAGTCAATAAATGGACCTTTTCAACTTGCATACCACATGGTCTTGGTTCTTTGCTATGAAACCTTCCTTTTGCATCATATAGATTTCTTCTTCAAGATTTCCATTAAGAAATGCAGTCTTGACATCCATTTGCCAAATCTCATAATCATAATGAGCAGCAATGGATAAGAGAATTATGATAGATTTAAGCATAGCTACTGGCGAAAAAGTTTCTTCATAATCAATACATTCTTTTTGTGTATAACCTTTCGCCACTAGTCTTGCCTTAAAGGTTTCAACCTTTCCATCTATCCCTCTCTTCCTCTTGTAAACCCATTTGCAACCAACAGGTTTAATGCCATCAGGCAACTTTACAAGATCCCAAACTTGATTGGAATACATCGAATTCAATTCAGATTTCATAGCTTTGAACTGATAATGTGCATCTATATCTTTCATTGCCTCTTCATAAGTGTAAGGATCTAATTCAGCCTCTTCTGGGATAGCTTCATAAGTTTCTCTTGTTAATGTTATGCATTTTCTTTAGTACATCACTCTTGTGCCCTTGTTGGATTTTATATCATTGATGCAACTAACTTATGTTTTTGTATCAGTTGAGTATTGGACATGCAAATGATACTTTGCATTGAGTTTATTAGCTTGCATGTCCGGATGTTCATTCCTTGTGTGAATGATCATTGTGATCACTATTTATAGTGATTGTTCATGTTTGGTCAAGTCATGCTTTATTGCTTTAATCTTTACTACTTGATCGCATTGTGCTTACTCCATATGCATTTCAAGATTTCTACTTACAATGATCATCTTGTGTTATTGTTTTCAGGAAAAACTTGCTCGTATGGTTCAAGAGCTTCATAGTTTCTAGAGTTAGGTGTGAGTGAGTTTTGGCAACTGTTTCCAACTCACATGTTAACTCTAGAGTCTGTTTTAGGGTTTTGTCACGGAATAGCCAAAGGGGGAGATTGTAAGGTTGAATTTATTCAATCATGTGTTGGCTTTATTCCATGCCAAATTTGCTTGTAATTTAGCAATTAGATACCTTGTATTTAGGTGGGAATTATGTAAGGATAGTGTGTGAGAGAGTGTGAAGAAAACTTAAGATGTGTGCACTCAAGAAAAGTCTCACGACTGGCAAGTCGCCAAAGGTGGCACACGTGTGAAACATGCAGGGGAGCTGAAGGGTCATGACAGCTGGAGCACTACAGGACAAAACTTCCAGCTGGCCAGGTAGTTAGCTCGCGACTCAAACTCACGATTCGTTCCAGTCGCGAGCTTGAGTCGCCAAAATGCCCTGTTTGGTTGAAACATGACTTTTCGCATTCCTCATACACACCACTATAAATACCTTTATACCCACGAAATGTAGAGAGCTTCCAGAGAGAATTTTGAGAGAGAAACCCTAGAGAAAAACAAGATTGACTCATCCACAATCTTCATCATTTGATTCTCCAAATTCCTCTACTCTCACCCTCTCCACTGACATATCCTTGAGAGGTACATTTTGCCAAATACTTATCTCACCATACCCATATTAGTGAGGAGGTGTTTTGGTGCTTGGGAAGCAGTTCAGAAGGGACCAATTCATTTGATTGGTGCAATGGGCTATTGCGGGATCCAGTAAGCTAGAGAAGACAAGGTTCAGCGTAACCCTGTTGGAGCAAGAAGTTTGGAGGACTTAGGTGCACTGGGTAGATTAGGCTATGAGGGTCTTCTACTATTCATGTATCCCAACTTTATTCTCTAGTAGATTATTGACCGCTTGGAGGGCGGCGGAGAGGTTTTTCGCCAAGTACTTCGGTTTCCTCTTCGATAACACATCGCCGTGTTATCTTTGTATTTACATCTTTCTTCCCTTACTCTTTACCTTTTAATTACTGCTGTGATTGTGATTAATTTCGGTTCGGAGTGTTTTACCAATTTGGATTTAGCTTATATTCATCTTTCCGCACATATATTGTTTGTGTATAAGCTTGTGTTGGTAATTTTAAATTTGAGGGTCTAAACGTTCATTGGTGTTTGAGACATGAATTGAACTTTCATGTTTGAATTAATATGACCCAAATGTAAATGCCAAAGATATGCATCACAAGTAGAAGGAAACTTTCTCTTTAATGATTTCACATATGAATTATTATCTAATTCAGAATTGTATAATTCATGCTTATCAGGAGTTATAATATAAATACCATCAACAATATTGCAAGAACAGATAAACACTTTATCCTTCTTTATTACAACATTGCCTTTCAAGATAACACAATATCCATGTTTACCCAAATAAGTTACAGAAATTAAATTTCTACGAACATTAGGTACATATAAACAGTCTTCCAATATTAAAACTCTAGAACCAAAACATAAATTAAACACTCCAACAGCTACAACTGGAATTCTGCTCCCATCAGCTAAAGTAAGAAACATTTTCCCTTCATTCAGCTTTCTGGTCTCCTGGAACCCCTGCAAAGAATTGTAGATATAATTAGTACAACCTGAATCCACACACTAGGAATCCGTGGGATTTTGTACTAAACATATTTCAAGAAGGAATGAACTTTTCATACCCTTATTCTTGGCAGCTCTGAATTTTGGATAATTCCTCTTCCAATGACCTTTCTCGCCACAACGGAAACACTTTCCTTTGGCATAGTCCTTTTTCTTTCCCTTGTTGGCAACTCCTAAGGCAATTTGTTTACTATCTTGCTTTGTGAAGTCCTTCTTCTTCTTCTTTTTACCCTTGCCTTTCGACTTAGGTTGAGAAGAAGAAGCTTCAACCATATTAGCATCAACACTGGCTGTAACAAGAATGCCTTCCGCTGCCACCAACTCATTCATTAATTCAGACAATGTATAAATCTTTTTGTTCTTGTTATAATTAAGTCTGAATTCCTTGAATGATTCTGGCAGTGATTGGAGTATCATATCCGCTTGGGATTCTCCATCAATGTCAGCACCTAAAACCTCTAGTGTATTCAGATCAGAGATCATCTTAAGACAATGCTCCCTTACTGGAGTACCTTCAGCCATTTTGGTATTATAAATTTGCCTCATAGTTCCTTGCCTTGCAGAACGGCCTTGCTCACCAAACATATCCTTCAGACTTAGCATTATGTCTAAAGCTAGTTCTACATCCTTCATTTGATGTTGTAGAACATTTGAAATACATGCTAGGATATAGCACTTGGTTATCTCATTAGATTTCTGTCAATGATCATATCACTGTTTTTCCTCAAGAGGAGCATCTAATGATAGAAAGTTTGGACAAGGTTAACTAATCACATACTTGTGCTCCTCAGCAGTAAGAACAATGTCCAAATTCCAGTCAACATAGTTGGATCCAGTCAGTTTGTTTTGATTAAGAATAGCAACAAGTGGGCTAAATGATGCCATGATTAAATCTGAAAACAATAAACATGAATATAATAAGTAAACTGGACATTATCAATTTAGTATATAAGCATATAGTATGGAACCTTAATAAAACCATAATATAACATATGCAACGACAACCTAATCCATATTCAATATCCCTCAGCATAGAGTGAACATTAAATAATATGACTGATTGAGAACTATTCTCATTATTAGTGCTATCATGATAACTCTTATCAATCACTAATAATATGCCGTTATGCATTTAGCCTCTAAATAATAATAGTAAGAACTCAGCATAGAGGATACTATAATATTTAGTCTAGTGTATACCATTGTCTAGAGCCATGTGTAGCCACATTTCACCTACCATTAACAGGTTTATCTTGTAGTACCATGATACAAAACACCCTCCGCATGGAATGCAAAGCTCAAGGCTAAGACAAGGTGTTTGATCAAACCACTATAAACCAGGAAGTTTAATCTTGTAGCACCATGAAATAAATACTCTCCGCATGGAATGCAAAGCTCAAAGCAAAGACAAAGTATATATTTCATACTACTATGAACCGACAATGGAGGCCATGAGATGCAACCCTTGTATCTCTCTCCCACTAGATATTTTAATTAGAAATCATGTGTAATCTCATCACACACAGCCTTGCACTTTTAAATGTGAAAACAATTACTAAAAATTCAAAGGAACATTCGATCGATCGAAGGGAATTCTCGATCGGTCGAAAAATTGAAGAAATTCATCACAAAGTCTCGGGATGACTTGATCGATTCTCGATTCCTATTCGATTGATCGAAAAGGAACATTCGATCGATCTAAGGGAATTCTCAATTGGTCGAAACTCGTGAAATTGAATTTTCCAGAATTTTCACCAAACAGTTTTCAACGGTTTTTTATGAACAAACTACCATCATATGAACATAATAGATTGAGTTTGAGATCAAAACTGAATTCCATTGATGTTATAGCCTTAAAGTTCAATCTAATATACTTAATATCAAACTTAAACAACATCATAACATCAATATCAGTTTTTATCAAATAATAATTTCAATAACCATGCAGAAAATTGGTTATAGAATCTTCTAACATCATGAAATTACTATCTCTGATTCCAAAACTCACAAAAATGTTATACAAATTTGAAATTGAAGACCGCTCTGATACCATTTGTTGGAAAAACACATGGAAAATACAGTTTTGTATCTCATACAAAACACACAGGGGAAAATTAACGGATCTACTTCATGCGCAATCGATAACATGTACTATGTAAATTTCAGAATTTAAGAACAAGAGAGCGTACCTTGGTGTGGTGAAATTCAAAACCAAAGATTAGAAGTACTTAGGAAAACTTTTAATCTTCACTCCAATTCCACTTTTGCCCAAGAAGTGTGGTCTCTCAATCAGTTTATACGTATGTGTTCAAGGGAGAATAAGAGAGTGGCTTACACTCACATACACACCATTTTCATAAGTGATTATATGTTATATAAATTCTGTATGTTTCTCTCCTTATATATAACTGATTATCTAATTGGGCTAGCCTTTTGGGCCATTACAATTGGGTTTTAGTATGTGACTTGGAGTGGGACCAAAATGGACAAATAAGACATTAGCTCCAATGGGTTTTGGGATTTTTTGTCAACTCTTGACAAGCCCAAAATTACCAATAATTATATTTAATACCACTATATAAATATAATTGCACTTTAGGTCTTATTAATAAATTATATCTCAAGACTTTATTATACATTCAATCCGTCATTAAAATATTCATAGTAATACAAAGTCATGAATCTTAACTGCCACTTTGAAGATTACTACATCTTAATCCTTAAGTACCCGATTTAATCATTTCAGTTATTCATCATATATTTATGAAATCCAATTTCATAAATATATACTTTAGTAACTTCTTACTAAAGTGGTTAGGCCTAAAGTGGTTATTCATCTAAATTGGATATATTTCATAAATATATCCAATTTCATATTTCAATAGTGCCCCCGAGTGTCATGTAAGATTGGTGGCAATTCTTATGTGACACTCGTATCTTGATTTTTTTTTTTTTTTTTTTTTTTTCTGATTTTCTTTGGTGTGGTTTAGAATCTCCTTCTTTTGAATTTGACATCCCAAGTGGTAGATTGATTTGGCTTTAGCATTTTTTGTCTTGATTTTTTTTTCTCCGTTTTAGGCATTGATGTGCACTTCGTACTTATGCGAATTTTCTTGTGTGCATAAGATTGATAACCTATTTTGTAGGAAATAGTATTTTTTTTTTTTTTTGGGTACATTTGTGTATTTGTGGCTGCATCCATTTTTTTTTTTTTTACTAGATTGCCTACATACCCTAAACAGGATCAAGCCTTACATAGTTTAGGAAGGAGTTTTTGTTTTTTTTTTTTTTTTGACATGTGACTAAACTTAATAAATAATACCAAGCTGCCTATGTACCCGAAAGGGAATCAAGTTATCACGTAGTTCAGGAAAGAGATTTTTTTTTTTTTTTTTTTGACATGTGAATTTAGTAAATAATATCAAGCTGCCTACGTACCCAAAAGGACATTTTTTTTAAGACATGTAACTGAACTTAGTAAATAATACCAAGCTGTCTACATACCCGAAAGGGGATCAAGTCAACATGTAATTCAAGAAGGATTTTTTTTTTTTTTTTTTTTTTTGGAGATGTGACTGAACTTTGTAATACCACCTACGTACCCGAAAGGAGATCGAGTCAACAAGTATTTCAAAAGGGAGATTTTTTTTTTTTTGGAAGATGTGATTGAAATTAGTAGATAATACTAAGCTGCTTATGTACTTGAAAAGGGATCAAGTCATCGCGTAGTTCAAAGAGAAATTTTTATTTTTTGAAGATGTGACTGAACTTAGTAAATAATATCAAGCTACCTACGTACCTGGAAGGGGATCAAGTCATCACGTAGTTCAGGAAGGATGATTTTTTCTTCTTCAAAAGATGTGATTGAACTTAGTAAATAATATCAAGCTATCTACGTACCCGAAAGGGGATCAAGTCATCACGTAGTTCAAGAAGGATGATAATTTTTTCAAAAGATGTGACTGAACTTAGTAAATAATACCAAGCTACCTGCATACCCGAAAGGGGATCAAGTTATCACGTAGTTCAAGAGGGGATGATGATTTTTTTTTTAAAGATGTGACTGAACTTAGTAAATAATACTAAGCTACCTACATACCCAAAAGGGGATCAATTCAACATGTAGTTCAGAAAGGATGATTCTCTTTTTGTTGTTTTTTTTGCTCCCTAACTTTTGCGCCTAGGCCGCCTTATAAAAAGGTTTTCAACCTAGCAGGCTTTTATGTGCCCTAACTTTTGCCTAGGCTGCCTTATAAAAAGGTTTTCAACCTAGCAGACTTCTTAATGAATTTTCAAGTGTAGAACTTTTTAATGAATTTCCCATTTACACTAGGTTAAAACATCGACCCTAACCCTCCTTTCTTGGTATCCTTGTTTCTAGATAGAGGCAGAAGCATGGTTGTTGTGTAAAATTTGGCATCAACATAATTCACCTCTTCCATTTAAACCTCGGAATGATTTTGGAGAAATTCCATAGGAAGATATTCAATTAGAGTTATTGGCATTCTCTCATATTGAATATATTCTTCTTCCTCTAAACTCACGCTTTTCTTCTGAGTGTTCTTCTTTTTCTTCTTGTTTTTCTTGGAACCTTCCTTCCACCAATTTTGACTCCTGGGTTTCCAAAGGGCATAATGATTGGTAATGGTATTTTTGACATTTTCTTGGATTTCTTACCTGTTAGGACATATGTGAATCATATTAGTAACATATGTCAATATTTTATGTAATTAGCTAATCCTTTGACAAAACGCACTTTACTTGTAATTGGGTAGATCTAGGATGTGTTTAATACTTTAAGGAACAAGGTTTCAAGTTCAAGTGTTAAAGTCATGCAAGTCTGTCCAAGAAACAAGTGAAGAAGTGCTGGATTTTAAATCTCGACAGCTAGTATCTATCGAGGTTTAAAAGCTACTAAAGCCCGATGCTCGATAGCTAGCTCGATAGATAAGCTATCTATCGAGGTTTATGAAAACAGATTTTCAGCTCTGATTTTCATCCAATCTGTGTGTATATGTTTAGGCTTTCTTTTCTCACAACCCTAAACATATATAAGGATTATTTTAAGGGACGTAAAAGGTTGTGCGAGTGTGAAGCAAAGTTGTGTTCATGCAAATTGTGACTGGAGACAGAATTTGCCCTAGTTCATCTTTCTCTTGAAGAAGCTTCTGTGTTTGTACACCGTAGGGTTTTGTAACCAAGGAGCTTCGTGATCTTCATCGTGTGATGAACTGAAGAACTTTGCAGCCAACATCTTTCTCAAGTTGGTGAGTAAGCCGCGTACTAGGATCCACGCATCGAATTGGTTAGTCACGTACTGGGAGCCGTGCATTGAAAAGGGAGAGATTGTCACTACAGAACAAGTCTAATTGGGTATTGGGGTAAGGGTTCAACTGTAGGTTGGTATAAGGTACTGAGATTCCTTTACTTGTAACCGCTTGTTGTGATAATAGTGAATTCTTGGGAGTGGTGACCTTAAAATCACCCGGTGGGGTTTTTGCCGTGTTGGTTTTCCCCATTCGTAAACAAATCACCGTGTCAACTTTATTTTCCGCTGCATATTTACTTAGTTGGTGATTTGTTTGTGTTACTACATGTTTTGCATGTTAATTGAATTAATTAATTAATTTGGCTAAATCAATTGGTTAATTTTTCACAAGGGGTCAATACATTCTTGGCCTATCATTACCAATATATGTTTGCCACTCCTTTTCATTTCTATTTTTCATGCTAGAGGAATTGTCCTAATAGTCTAATTTTGCTTCAGTCATAAGCTCATAAAGACTTGGGAGATTGCTTGATTTAGCCTTGACATTAAGCGTCATTTTGACATTTTCAACATTATTTGGTTTTGCCCCCAGTGGGTAAGGCAAAGTGGACTTTGGTTCCTCCTCAAGCTAGGAAATGCTATTTGATGCAGCATCTGGAGATGGAGAGGAACTATCCACCTTGATTTCACCATCATTTATCATTTTCTGAATTATATTCTTTAAGAAAAGCTAATGATTCGATGGTAGCAGCAAAATTTAGGGTCACTTATCTTATCAACTTCAAAAGGTCTTTTAGGCTTAGGGAGTTGTATTGCTTTTTCTTTCATTAACTCATTAAAAATCCCTTCCACGTCATCATCATGGAATGATTATTTTACCTTCTTTTTCTCTTCAAGGGTGAGCTTTTTCAAGCCCTCCTTACCTTTCCCATTTTTCCTTCCATTATTGACAAAGGCAACCATTACTTCTCTATTATTTCGGGGCTTTTTTCCTTCCATGTATTTTTCTTTTAAATTATGCTCCCTTTGCATGGTACCATTTTGTTGGGCAATTTGTCTTTCAACATTTCTCGTTTTAGAGTCAAAACTTTGAGGTTCTGCAATCCCTACAAAAGTAGCGATCTCTGGTAAGAGATTATTTGAGCACATTTGTACCATAGATTGCTTAGTCAAATTTTTAGAGCATTGGAGATTAAGGCTCCTCCATCTTGTAATAAACTCATTAACGCTTTCATTCGGTTTTTGTCGAGCATCATCTAAGTCAATTGATTGACACTTTTCTTTTTAAGCTTACAAATTGGGCAATAAAAGCACTTTGTAAATCATCCCAGGTATGAAATGACCTTGGCTTTAATTGAATGTACCAGGTAAATGCAAAGCCCTTGAGAGATTGAACAAATTGCCTTATCAACAAGGTATCTGACAAAGCAAATTCTCCACAAGTTGAATAAAAATACACTAATTGTTCTTGAGGAAACCTAGTTAAGCCATCAAATTTCTCAAAATTTGGTTTTTGATAACTCGTTGGGAATGAAATAGTATCATAATAAGCTGGATAAGGTTTTCGATGTCCAAGAATGGGTAAATTTATAGATGCCTGAAATTCTTTGATTCCCTCAGCAATAAGTGTCTTTAATTCATCTTGTGTTATAGAACTAGATGATGTGTGCCCTTCTTCAGCTATAGGCACATGAGTTTGTGTCGATGTACTTGCTTGAGATGCTACATAGGCTGCCAAGGCTGCTATTTTGGTATCTTTCACAATGAGTTTCCATTGCAATTCTTGAAGTTGCTCTTCCAAATTTGTGGTGCTAGTTACTAGAATAGGCATGTCTTTAGAATCACTTTCATCTGAGATCTTTAACTCTTTACCAAATTGATCCATTAGAATTTCTAGAAAATCTTCGTCTTGAAAAATAGACTCTAAATCTCTATATAGTGGACTATGAAAATCACTTTGTGTTTCCACAGTATCGGAAGAAGTGGTGGAGATTAATGAGTCATCAGTATTGGATTGGGACATAAGGTGTGCTCTAGAGCGTGTGATAGGACCTGAGTAAGGCTTTGGTGGTTTATAACTTCCTCAAGAATCTCTGTCACATTTCTTTTTTTTTAATTTGTCCCTAATCCAAACTTTTCTTCTTTTACCAACAAATAGCCCGCAAAGAATGCCCATTTATGAACTTCCAAGTTTGACTTGGCCCTTTTTGATTGTTTTGGACAAAGAGCTATTAATGGGTATTGATTAGATAACTCAGAAGTTTGACTTCTTCTCTCCTTACATTTCTTCTAAGACCTTACTTGATTGGTGGCAATGTTTCAAGGGAGGCATCAATTTCGGTGGCTACTACTTTTCCTTTGGCAATAAGGTCACTCTTTGGTGAAGCTAATTCACGAATGCGAGGCCGCATTGACCTTGGTTGAGGAGTCACCTTTTACTTTAGTGATGCCTTCTTCGAAGTCTTAATAGATTTCTTGATGACCTTAACCTTTGGGGTTTCAAGAGGACTAACTTCCATTCCTTCAGTTGAAGTCACCATCACTGACTCAGTAGTTCCCAAAGTGATTAGGATAGAGCAAATCATGATTTGTATTGGAAAAAGCCTGGGGACTAAACCCACGGTGCTAAGGCCATTGACTTTAGGACCCTCAGTTTGGGATCTTTTAGCCTTGGCATTTTTCTTCTCCCTCCTCTTTCTTGAAGCCTTTGAAGTATTATTCTTCACAATCTTAGCAGTCATGTTCAAAAGCATCTTTGAAGTTGACGAAGCTTGGATGTTGGTCACGTGTCCATCTTTTGGAACCTCAAGTTCGACGGAAGGGTGACCAAGGGTGAATGTCATGAGACAACCACTTGCTCCTTGTGTAGTTGCAGGAAGTTTGTGGAAGTAAACAGTCACTCGTAGAGCCATTGGTAAACCTATTTAGAACATAAAAATTAATGTATAAGAAACATAGTTGGAGATGAAAAGGAGAATGGGTCCCACTGGGAGTGCAAAAAAATATTAACTTATGTTTAGCAAAAATTGTTAAATTATGTTTAACAAAAGTTGTTATATTATGTTTAAACAAGTCCAAAAACAACTAAGTAATAAGGTTATACTTTTTCACATCCTACTATGCATTATCAAAGATTTAAATTTATTTCTTATATATTACCATTTGTCTGTGCACTTCATATTATGTTTTTAAGTCATAATTCTAGTGCATTTTTATATTAATAAAATATTAGGGAGATCCTTTTCATTTTCGAAAAACAATGTAGTAGGAAAAAATCATCAATATAGGGTGGTGTGAGAAATTTTGGAATGGCTCTCCCCTGTTGCTGAAAATTTTAAGAAACCTATGAATACATTTGCTAAATTCTTTTATTAAAACTTGAATAAATTATACATCTTATTCTTGGTTTTTCAAGAAACCAATAAATAAATTACCCAAATTCTTTAATAACATATGGAAAGTACCCAATATCCTGTTGTTGGTTTTTTTTTTTTTTTTTTGTAATATTCAAGATCATATTCTTAATTGTTTCACAATTCAAACTTAAATTTTGAGCTTAAAATTTTTTTTGAATTATTAATACTTGGAGGAGAAAGTGAGCCTTTTCTATATGATCAACTTAACTTTTAGGGTAGTCATTGGCTCTACTATGTAATTTGTATTAGGCAAACATAATGGGTTTGAAATAAAATCTATCATAGCCATCCAGTGATTATTTAGTATTGTTAGTAGTATTTTTACTAGCTCCTTTTGTACTATTTGTTCTTTAAATGGGTGAAAAATTATTAATAAACCTAAAATTTTCATTACCTTTATTTATTTTGAAAACATATGATGTTAGTTATTAATTACTTAGTGTATTATGACATAGGAAAACATAATTTGTAATGCATTAGTCGATATATGTTATATGATAAGTACATAAGTACAAACATATGTTAGTTTAATTTATATGTATTCCAAGATTCATGTAGATCAACTGAAACCAACTGACATTTCTAACAAAAGAATCTAGAGTCTAAATCCCCCACCTCTAATACTAGTATATTAAGAAAAAAAAAGTATAATTAAACATAAATCTTAGAATACATATAAATTAAAAATCAAAATTAATGAAACGTAATTTCTTGATTTTAAACCATGTACATTTTTTTATAGAAACAATACTAATTATTTGCATGAGTGTACGTTAATGAATACAAATAGGGATCAAGTTGTTAATAAATCCAAATAATTCCACGCTTTTGCTTATTTTGATAACATATTCGTGTATTTTTTAATCACTCAGCATATTATGATACAGTGAAAAATAGTCTGTAACGAATCAAGAAATACAAATTATATAATAAGTAAGCAAGTAAAAACATATGTTTTATATCTTTATGTGTATAAACATGAATAATCATATGTATAAACATGAATAACCATTATTGAGATGAGTAAGAAAGGGGAGTAACCATTAATAGGTGAATTGTTTTAGCCTTTAATTCTCATAAAATTGAAATTGATTTATTTTATAAAAAAAGTATAAATAAATATATTTTAGCATTAATAAATCAAATTGGATTTACCTTTACTTAAACATGACAAATTAATACAACACCTTTAAAGAACATAACAGCAAGTCCAAAAAGATTATATAAGATTATACTTTTTCACACTCTGCATTGTTAAAGATTTAAATTTATTTCTTATATATTATCATTTGATTTTGTTCACTTCATATTATGTTTTCAAGTTATAATTCTAGTGCATTTTTACATTAACAAACTATTAAGGAGATCTTTTGCATTTTTCAAAACAATGTAGTTGGAAAAAATCACCAATAATGAGTGGTTTCGAAATTCTGGAGTGGCTTTCCCTTGTTGCTGGAATTTTTAAGAAACCTATCAAGACGTTTTCTAAATTCTTCTATTAAAATTCGAATAAATTATACATCTTATTCTTGGTTTTTCAAGAAATCAGTAGATAAGTTACCCAAATTATTTAATAACATATGGAAAGCACCCCATCTCCTGTTGTTAGTTTTTTTTTTTTTTTTTTTTTTTCTTTTGGTAATATACAAGATCATAATCTTAATTTTTTCACAGTTTGAATTTAAATTTATTATTTTAAAAAAATTGAATTATTAAAAATAGGAGAAGAGAAAGAGCCTTGAACTATATGGTCATCTTAACTTTTGGGGCAGTCATTGGCTTTGCATTGTAATTTGTACTAGGCAAACATATAAAATCTATCATCGCCATCCAATGATTGTTTAGTTTTGTAGTAGTATGTTTACCAGTTCTTGTTGTACTATTTGTTCTTTAAATGGGGGAAAATTTATTAATAAACTCAAAATTTTCTATGCCTTTATTTATTTTGAAAACATACTATGTTGGTTTTTAATTACTTAGCCTATTATGACATAGGTGAACATAACTTGTAATGCATTAATAGATATATGTTATGCAATAAATATATGGTTGGTGGCGACTCCTAAAAAATGAAAATAAACAAGAGACTCTCTCTCTCTCTCTCTCTCACACACACACACAAACACACAAGAGTCACATCGCCAAAGCACCCAATGTGTGACAGAAAACTCGGAAACGAGGGGGCATCCACACTATTTATTTCGATTTTCACAACATGCATTTGATTTGTAAACAACTAAATTTCAAGTTTGACAAAAACCAAATAAGTAAAGTACTTTCACAAATGTGAATGAGTGGTTCAATTCTCTGTGATTACAAAAGGGGACCCTCTAATTCAATCTCCTTAAAAGATTTGTTGATTGGAATTGTAAGAATGTGATTTTGATTCGAACACCAAATAACTTTTAATTCGTTTGAGGAATGGATCAAATATTTTTGAAATAGAATTATAACGAATTTCGGGCTATGAGCTTGTTAGAAATCCTTTGTTCTTCATGTGTTTTTCTTGTGTTCTTCATCTTTGAAGATTTGTGATGGAAGTTCTTCGGGGCTTTAGAGGCTTAAATTTGTAGAGCTTCACTGATTTGCGGTCTCTTGGCGTTTCTAGAGGCTTTTGAGCTTGATTCCAATGAACTTTCCAGGAAGATGATTTTAATGATTTCTTTTTGAATTTTCTTCATATTCGAAGGTTGAAATTCTTGAAGTTCATGGAGTCTTTAAGGCCTGATCCCAATAAAGCTTCTATACTTCTAAAGGTTTATGAATCTTCTGGATGTTGCATATGGTGTCTCTTCTTTGGATGTCTTTAGAGGCTTAAATTTGTAGAGCTTCACTGATTTGCGGTCTCTTGGCATTTTTGGAGGCTTTTGAGCTTGATTCTAATGAACTTTCCAGGAAGATGATTTTGATGATTTCTTTTTGAATTTTCTTCATATTCGAAGGTTGAAATTCTTGAAGTTCATGGAGTCTTTAGGGCCTGATCCCAATAGAGCTTCTATACTTCTAAAGGTTTATGAATCTTCTGGATTTGCATATGGTGTGTCTCTTCTTTGGATGCCTTTCTAGATGTGTAGAAATACCTTAGGAATACTTCTATTTATAGTAGTTTGGGGATGGTTAAGCGACACGTGGCGAAATTTGATTGATGACACATGTCATGATTTGACTAGAAGAGTTTTAAGACTCTCTCTCCAAGACACATGACATCATTTGATTGGCCTAAATGTCTTAATTTTCAAGATGACACATGTTAGCACTCGATTAAATTGATTGTGTCATTGCCGACACGTATCGACGTGTTGTTGATACCGTATTTTGTCCGCCCTTGATTTGCTTGCCAGACCCCGAGAAATCCAAAAATATTATTTTCTCTCCACGGGGCCGCGAGAACATCCAAAATGACTTGGTGCAACCCGTTCGGACACCGGAGGACCCAAAGTGCCCCTGGTCAACCTAGGGTTGACCGAAGGTCAAACGAGGTTAAAACCCTCACAAAATAACATTTTTCATAGTTTTACATCAAACCTAAGCCTCTTGGAAATTTTTAACAACTTTGACCAAGTTTGACCTAATTTGACCTAGAGTTGACCCCGACAGGCCCCAAAAACCCTAATTTTGATACGGCCTTCAGAACAGGTTGAAACCAATGTCATTGCGAAGATTATCAAATTCTCATTCCAACGACTATTCATGGGTCGAAATCAGAGTTAGAACGGCCGAGATATCACGAAAACCGGAATAACACACCGATCGATGCATCGCTGGATTTTCAAGTTCCATACCTTTTCAGAAACATGAAGTCAAGATCTTTCCAGGGGTGTCAAGATCAACCTGATCAAGGACCGTTTGAAGGCCGCTGCCTCGAAAAGCGTGTCGGGGCTATAAAAGGCCCTAGGCACCCTTCAGACCAAAAGAAAAAAAGGTCTCCCTGGTTCCTGTGCTCTGCCTAGATGTTTTCTACACCTTTCCCCTCTCTCTCGAACACAAAAAACACATCAAAGTCTCTTGATTCTTCTCTTCACCAAAAACACAAGGTATTGTTCTTATACCCAATATTCTTCTCCTTGGTTCCACACTTTGGGATTTGGGGTTTAGGGGTGTGGATGTAGCTTTTTATCTACTATCCACACCCCTAACCTTTTAAATCTTTTTCTAGTATTTATTTTTCTCTTTTATGCCTTAATAACATGATTTATTGCTTTCTCTAGCGTGTTTCTTGCTTTATTTGTGTTTCTAGCCTAAATCTCCTTGCTTTTTATGCTTGTTGTCATGTTTCATGCTTAGATCTTTATCCGTACATGCTTATATGTTTAGATCTACATGCTTTATGCCATATGCCATGTTTTCCTATGCTCTGTTCCTCTTTTTGTTCTAGGTTAAGGTTAGGGTTACATTCTCACATGCTTGTTCGGTGTTGTTGGCTATGCCTTGCTTGGATCTATGTGTTTTATGTGTGTGTTTCCATGTTATACAGTTAAATCCATGTCTTCACATGCTTATATGCTTGGATTCATGTTCTTCCACATTTATGTGCTAGGCTTCTACATGTTTACATGCATGTCTCTATACCTATATGTCTAGATCTATGTTTTTACATGCTTGTGTGCTTGGATCTATGTTTCCTACATGCTTCATGCCATCTTCCTTGTGCTTGTGCGCCCTATGCCATGTTTGTGTGCCTAGACCTAGGCCATGTCTGTCATGCCATGTGCTATTGTAGCCCTTTCATTGCTTTTGTCTTTCTTTCTTGTGTTTTGGCCTATTGGTTCGGACCCGATCTAGACCCTATGGTCTTTTTTCATTGTCCATACACCAAGGCCCATATTAAAGGGTTTGGATCATCCTATTTGCATGTCTATGCTTGCTTGTGTTAGCCTCTCTAGTTCTAGGCTTTGCTACGCTTGACGCCCTTAGTGGGTTTGTGGTTGTGTGGTTACATCCGACGCCCACGAGGCCTTGTTTGGGTGTAACCACTTGGGGTGCATCGCCATGATGCTAGTTGCTTCGTGCATACCTTTCCCCTTTTTTGCTCCGTGCAATGATATGCTTACCATGCTTGTTTGTGCCACCCGTTGGCTTTATATGCATCTTTACACGCTTGCTTACATGTCCATTCATGAGTCTTGCTTGCTAGTGTATCATCCATACTTCAACACGATGAAGCTATGGACATCCGATCCAAACCTACATTTCTCCTTCGTGGACACCACCTTTTGTTTGTTTTTTTGTTTGTATGCCTTTTTGCTTGTTTGCTTGCTTTCTTGCTTGTTTGCCTTCTCGCTTATTTGCTTGGCTTCTTGTTTCTTTGCTTGCCATGTCTATCATGTTTATTTGCTTTATGCCTCTTTTATATGATCTTTGCATCCTTTCCTTTCATTGCTTGTCTGCTGGTTTCTTGTCTTTACCTTTGCATGTACACACATGGAGCGAGGACGCATGGAGCCAGGGCATGGTCTCCCAAGCGTAGGCAAAAAGGGTCCAGATGCAAGCGTGTAGATATGAGCCAAGCGGCTATGTTCAGTAGATTTAGGGGGTCTAGCCTTTCCCATTTGGTTATGTACTCTTTTAAACCCCCCTTCCTTCCTCCTCCCTTTCTCTCTTAGATGCGTTGTATTAGGTATATCATGCCATGTACCATTTGTCCTCATCTCTAGAGTATGACGACCCCTGTTTACTTTCCTGCACTTATATTTTGGGTCATGCTCTAGGGATGTAGGCATTTACTTTTCCACTCTGTGTGCTTGCATTATGCATGATGTATGTGTATATATATATATATATATATATATATATGTATATATATTTATACTTGCTCGTCCTTTCCGGTGTGATTGTCACAGTCCATGTCACCTAAGGCCAAGCGATGCCTAATTTCCGCTGTGCAAGTAAGGTGACATGTCGCCGGATTTTCGCCGTGGAAATCTGGCACTTTGTCGAACGCCTTAGGAAAGCATAGATTGGGACCACGCCCATTCAAAAGCCAAACCTCAAAGCCCCCATGCATGCTATGCCCCGAAAGCCAATGCCAAAATCATGTTTTTTTACTGTCAATCTCCAAAAATTAAGATTTTATCAAAACAAATGACTGTTCTTGGATAGGCGTTGTGGGGTGCTTAACACCTTCCCCACATGTAACCAAACTTCCGGACTCAAGAATCAAGATTTTTTTGCCATCCATATTAGATTAGGAAAAATGCCATTTTTCTTAGCCTATGATTGGTAGTAAAATCAACTAGAAACAGGTGACCAATCACACCTTAGAAAAACCCAATGATTGGTGGCGACTCCATTTACCTTTGGTAATCCCTTAAAATTTGGCTCAGATTCCTGCCACAACGCCAAAGGTAGACCTACCTTCCTCCACCGAGAGAGAGAGAGCACCCGAAGCCTTGCACGAACCACACCACACATTACACACGCGCACATCCATCATTTGAAAGGGACCTCCAACGGACCCCCGCACGCGCGGGAGCATCGCCATGGTGGGTGGTCAAACGAAGGCCCAACAGCAGAGGTTTTTCGCCCCGATCGAGGCCGGGCGTCGACACGTGTGATTGGCACTTGCATGCTTTTTATGTATTTGTTTTAGTGAAACTTGGCAAATTTCTATTGGTCTTTGCATAGTAGTACGTGGTGCTTTATAATTTGTAGTACTTTGTGAACTTAGTAGTATGATGTGGCAACTTGTGATAGGTTGGAAATTTTCCTTCTCTACAAATGTTTTAGGAGAAATTACAATCAGCTCAGTTGGAATCAAAAGTGTAGAACCACAAAATCCTCTCCCTCTATGAAAAACGCAATCCTTACCATGATGATAGAGGAAAGCAAAAACTATACCCGTGTGCTTTCAATTTAGAGTGTTGCTACCCAAAATTTAAAAAAGGCGAAAAGCACATTTTAGTCCCTATATTTTCAGGCTATTCTAGTTAGTTGTTACGTTTCAAAACAATGCTGAAAACTAGCATCTCGAGTGTCTAAAACTCGAGTTCCAAGATAAAACTCGAGTTTTTAAGTCTCGATTTGTAAGAGGATGGATTTGATTTGGAAAAAAATCCACGTGAAAATTGAGTTTTAAATACTCGAGTTCCATAAATTGCAGAAAAACACCGCTATAGGGCTTTAAAATGTCACTATAGGGCTTAAAAACGCCACTATAGGGCTCCCTAAATCTGGTATGGAGTGATTACTTATAAAAAAAAAATTTGCAGGAAAACGCTGCTATAGGACTTTAAAACGTCACTGTAAGGCTTAAAAATGCCACTATAGGGGAAATTTTTTTTGCATGGAACTCGAGTCTTAAAGACTCGAGATCTATGTGGCATTTTCAGTCCCCAAACACTCGCAAAGCGAGTCTTTGGGACTCGAGTTTTAATATAGATCTCGAGTTTCTAAAACTCAAGATGCTACTTTTCATTATTATTTCAAACATTGCTTAACTAACCATATAAAACCCTTTTCCCTGTCTATTTTGCACATTCCCCGGAAAAGCCTTCACAAACAGTTTCATTTTGCAAACCATGCACCTGTGTCTTTCAAAAAATCACTGACAATCCCAAGGCCAATTGACTATGCTAACAACAGACACAACGTTTTGTACACTGGGCAGTTACAAATTTTGCCCATTACATATTCCTTTCTTCTCCCAATCTCTGTATTTTATCCCCCTCTCCCGCACTCTGTACTTTATTTCTTGCAACACAATTTTTTCCCTATTTGCAAGCAAAGCCTCAAAGCAAAACATTCACAAGGCACTTTGAGAAGAAATAGAGAGCCGGAGAGAGAAGTCTGAGGGCTGCCAACATTGTCAAGCCAACACCCACCTTCAGTCGGCATCCCACCACCGTAATACTGCCGTCACCACATCGGTAAATGTATTTTTTTATGCACAAAAAAATTGATATGGACTGCTTAGTTTTGATTTAGGCATCTAGCCTAGATTTGGTTTTGATTAAGGTTTAAAATTTGGAATTGGTTTGAGGGAGTTAGAAAGATGAGAAAAAGAATGGTATGATTGGAGGACTCTGAAAAATGTTGCATGTCATGTGTTTGAGGAAATTTCTCTTTGACAGCTGGTACATAATCCTTTGATTCAATCTTTTCTTTTCCCTATCTTGATATAAATTTTGGCCTTTTGTTGGATTCACAAAATCCAATTGACCACAACTGTTTAATTTTTGTGTGTAAGGTTTTAGTTGTAATTGATTTCTTGGCTTAGTTGGTTTGCAGCAATTTTTCTGCTTTTGGGAAATTCTTAGATTCCAACATAAACAAACAAGGCAATATGTGGCATTGGTAACAGTAGTTTTTAGCAGCCCCTAAAAAGAAGAGACAGGTTATTCTTATTCTTGATTTAGTTCATGTAAACTACATGTCTAGCCTACTGTTTTTGCTGCATAATGCAATTTTGGGTGTTGGTCCATTTCTTGAAGACAATGCATGAGGTAGTCTTGATCTAACTCATTATAAAGGTTGGAGCCTTAAGTTCATGAATTACACTTCATAAGTTGCCAAAAACAAAATCTATTTTTAACGTTGTCCTGGAACTGACTCATTCACGACTAATTATAATTTAAAATGCAGTTTCCTTCATACTGATGATCCATTATCAATCACATGACCATATATAAATGGCTGTGGAACTTGAAGAATTGATAATGAATGTGTCTTTCTAATTATTTTTACGATAAGCTTTTGATACCATTTTTAGATATTTGGTTTTGTAATGATTGGACTAATCGTTATACTAATAGTTGGTACATGTTAACAATTAACTGATTAGCTTTCTATAACATGTGAGAGTTGGTAGATTTAGTCCCCACAATTTTTTTTTTCTTATTTTTTTATTGGTGACTTTAGGGGTCCAAAATTGAGGTAGATTTCAAGTATAGGTTTTAGTTTTGATATAAGGCTCACAAGGTATGTTTACTGCATACAGAGGTTTTTGAGTTTTTAATTCATTTCATGACATGAGAAAATCAGATATGTATTTTAGATTGGGCATTGAAGACCCTTTCCGCATTTGATGTTAAAAAGATTGCATCTTAATTTATTGAAAGCCATGACGTTTTTGTTTATGTGCACAAATACTAATTTACCGTCTCATAACAATATGATAGTGTTAGCTTCTTTGCATTTTATATTTCTGCTTAATGAATTTAATAGTTTGAGAAGTGAAAGTTTCTTCATGACATATGTCCTAATTGTTCCAGTTCATCAAACAGTTCTTAGCTTTCTCAAAAGTGGGTTTGTATTTTCAGTTTTGTGGTTTTTGTCAAGAGGTCAGTTTTTTCTTTTAAGCCTTTGTGCTTTTCTTGGTTTTTATTTTTACTGGGATTTGTTAGTTTTGAAAGGATAATTATAATGTTTTGTTTGATGGGGTTGCAAAAATATTTTAATGCTCCCATAAGGCTTGCATTTTTGTTCTTCAGAAAGAAGTTTATACCTGCACGTGTAGATCTTTTCCAGTTGCAGTTACATTGAGGTTTATTCAATCTGTTCTCTTCTATTAATGTTTCCTAAATGTGGGTTGAAAATTAGATTCTTTATTGTTTTGCTTACAGAGATTTGGCATTTTATTATCTGGGTTATTTGGAACTGTGGATTCTCTGCATCTGCGTAAAACTCTTAATACGTTACACAAATCCTGCTACTTGAACAATTCAGAAACTACGAGACTAGAATAGCTGTTTTTAGATTTTTTATTTTCAGTCATGTCTTATAAATAGCATGCACTCATTGTAATAGGAAATTATTGAATAAAAATCAGAAAAGGTGAGGCTTTGCTCTTCTTTTGGTTCTTCAAGAACTGTAATCTTATCAGGGATTCTTCCTTGTGGCGTTCAAACTTTATACCTTTGGTTCGTGATTCCATTATAATCTTTGGGTCAAGGTCTATTACTTATACCTTTGGTTCGCGTTTCACTTATAAACGTTGGGTCAGGGTTCTATAAAAATCTGAATTTTAGCCTTCTTGGGCAATTATTCCAATATTGTTTGTTAGGTCTCAAAGCGTGTCGATTGAGGTTTGCATCACCTTATCTCTGACCGTACTTTTATCACATTTGTTAACGCCATTATTATTATTATTTTTTCATATTTACAGTTTTATTGTCACATTAGACAATATCAACATCACATGTAACCTTACTTTTGTCACATTCAATAATTTCGTTATTTTTTACTCATAGTTGACGATTTTATCATAACATCGCGTAGCACCAACATCACATTTTACTGTACTGTTATTACATTTAGTGGTACCCTTAATTTTTTTACTCACATTTAAAGGTTCAATCGTCACATTACACAGTACCAACCAAGGACGGAGGGAGACTTGAACATTGGGGAGCAATGCTTCCCAATTTATTTAAAAAAAAAATATTATTATATACATAGGTACCAATTTTAGCAATTTTGTTCAATAAAATTAAACTTTGCCCCACTTAACAATATTATTTATTCCTTTAAGAGTAATGCTATAACCATAAACTTTTCTACAGCAATTTCACAAAACTTCTAATGTAGTAAATTCTTATTGGTTTGCATTTGGCCCACCACTTACATCACTTTTTAACTTACTAATAACCCCACTCACCACAATAGCAATTCGTTAAAAAATTTATAATTCTAGCATTTTCCTCCTTTTAAAAGAAATAAAAAAATTTTATAGATCTAAAATCTAAAACAAAATACATCATCACAAAAAAGTTAGCCTAACAACAAAAATTACTAATAATAAAACTAAAAACAATTAAGCACAATTAACCAATTTTAGCAAAAACAAACAATTTTACCCTTTAAAAAATTTTAAACAAAATAATTTTATCCTTATCAAGAAGGAGGTGCACATGTAAAAAACACAAATAAAAAATAAAAAATCCTTTAGCAATTAAGTAGCAAAGCTAGAGGATGGAGCCACCACACACAATTCTATTTATTTATTAAATCACTAAAATTCTTAAACCCTTCAATTCCCTTTAAAGACACGGTTCTCTCTCTCTCTCTCTCTCTCATAGTTTATCGTTTTGACCATGGCGTCTTTGCATCAAGTCTCACCTTTTGTTATTCCATTTCTAATTATTTTGTTATTCTTTTTGTTTTCCAAGAACATATTGGTAAGTCTAAATCAGTTTAATTAGGGTGTTAGGTGCAAGTTGATAAATAAATCTACCAGATCCTTAGGCTCAAAGGAGAGTTGCAAATTGACCTACTTCTTAAGCATTAAGGTATTTGTTCCTAGAACATATTGGAAAGTCCAATTTTAACATAAATGGTTATTAGAAGGTCAATTTGCATCTCTCTCTACTTTGTTTATTCACATGGACAACACCCCACCCTAATTCCTTAGTGTAAGTGTAAGTTATATGATCCATACCCCTTTTAGATGACATATTGGCATGTTGGATCCTTCTCGCGAAGGCAGGATACGCAGTACTCAATCTCCCTATGAGTGATTTTAGGCTCAAATCGGCATGAGCTTAGGAGTACATGGTGCCTTTTAAAAAGAGGCAAAGGAGTTACCACCTAGTTATAGGTCCAAGAACCAAAAATGACTCCATGAAGGTCTTCCTACCAGACAAGGTTTGGAGTTAAGGTAAAGGATAGGAAGAGGTTAGGCACCCCAAGCCTGCCCAGCCGTAGCTAGTCTTCATATATCGATACCGGATAGTGGATAAGTGGTGTCTATCTAATGAGCCTATGTGAACGTGCACATGCATCTAAGCCCTAGAGTTCTTTTACGGGTCATGTGAGACAGATATGGAAAGCATACAGACATGTGAAGGGCAATCAATCATGAAGGTCAAAGGAATACATGAGCATATGAACATATGAAAATATGAGCATGCAAGCATGTGAGCATGTGAACATATGAATGTGCAAGCATATAAGGATATGAACATACAAGCATGTGAACATCTAAGCATGCGATCATGTGAGCATGTGGAGATACGAGCATGCAAGCATGTGATCATGGGAGAATATAAACAAATGAGAATGTTAGCATCTAAGCATGTGAACATGGGAGCATCCAAGTATGTGATCATGTGAACATATGATCAATCAAGCATGTGAGCATAAAAGCGTGTGATTATCAAAGAATGTAGACATGTGAGCATATGGACACGAGGGCATACAAGCATGAAAGCATACTAGCATACAGGCATATGAGCATATATAATTACATGATCATTTAAGCATCCAAGTACACATACCTTTTACCGTTTGATCCCTCAGAATTTAAGCACAATCATCCAAGCACGTGAGCGCATGAACGCACAACTGCATGATCACATAAACCTCCAAGCATATAGACATATCATCATCCAAGTGTGTGCACATGTGGATGCAAACAAAGGGTTGATGTTTAATGAGAATTAATGATTAAGTCTTATGAAGTAGTGACACTTAATTAAAGTGGAGTCTTCATTAAGTTTTGAATGTCTTTCCTTTATTAAACTCAACATCAATTATTAAATGTGCTCTTGACCTATAAAGGTGCTCTTGCCTTGTAAAGTGTTATTCAATCAATTAATTTTTATTGCCTTAGATATCAAATTAGTTTGAATTCAAATTTTCAAGTATTTTAGGAAGGATCATCTAATTAAATAACACATTGATTGCTTAGTCTTTTCCTAATTAACTTTTATATTCAAATTCAACTATCTCCAATATATTAGGCAATATATTCTCTTGATTGTCAACCATTAATGTTTATCAACTATTTTGGAATTAAACCCTTTAACCTTTTAGGAAAGATTTATAAGTAATACCTCATTCCTTTCCTTAATTGACTTTTAGGTTTAAATTCAAATTAGCCATCTTTTATCATTAAAGCTTGATTTTCACCAACTTGAAAATGTTTTAATCTTTGAATTGGACTTTTGGGACTTTCTTTATGAAAAAAAAAAATCAGATTTAAATATTAACATTTAAACCTAATTGACTATCATCTTTTAGGAAATATCTCACCATTAATGCTTGATTACATTCCATGATTATCTTTCAAATTCTATGACCCTTTTAATTAACCCTAGAAATTAAAAAGGAAAAAAAGACTAATTAAATGATTTTTAGATATTTTTGTTATTTTAGATATATTAAATATATATAAAAAAATAAAAAAAATAAAAAAACAATGGAAAAAGATATATACACACAACCAATGAATTAAACTACATGGAAAAAAAACCTATACAACATTATTAAAATAAAGCAAATAAATAAACAAAAAATAACATGAAGAATGAAGAATAGATTTTGCCCTAGAAGTGCGTACGCAACATTATACTGGCGTACGCATCTAGGGTTTCAACTCAATTTCCAGATTCATGTTATGCATAAAAACAACAATGAAGCACATTTAAACAACATGTTATCACAGAATCATCAAATACATCATGCACCATATTAATAAGAACAATAAATAATATAACAACATAAAATAATAATAAAACAAATAAAGGGAAAAGAACAAAAATGAAATAAATAAAGAAAATCAAGGGGGAGAATATGGGTCATGGGAAAGAGCCATATCTCACCCCTTTAGCACCTTATAGTGATGTTGATTGACCAGTCCCTCAGTTGAAATCGACTACCACAGCTTTGTGTGTAAATTAACAACTTGGATACAGGTTCTTTTTGAGATTTTGATGAAGAAACCAAAGACTACTGAAAAGGTGGTGGAAGGATCTCAAAGATGACGAGCGTAATTAAGATATCATGGGAAAAAGATTAGTTTTCCAACAACCAAAGGTTAGAAAACTCAATCAAATCCTCATGAAAACTATCCTCACACTATTTGAAACTCTCTAAGTATTTTGAGGTTATTTTGGCAAAACTTCCACTATGGGTGAAAAGTTGGGATCCTTTTGGAGGTGGAAACTGGGGGTATTTATAGGCTTAGTGGAGGCTAGGGTTTATGGTGGGACGTTTTAATCAATTAATGGGCAAGATTAATTGATCAAAAATCCCAACAAAAAGGGAAAAAAGAAAAAGAAAAAAAGAAGAAGCATGTTTTAGGCTTCTGACTAAAAGAGTGCGTACGCATTAAATTAAGTGTGTACGCATCCATACGCACATGTAGCTTAAAAATGGGTTTTGGGCTTAAAAAATGAATTTTGGGCTTTAAAAAATGAATTTTGGGCTTAGGCTTGGTTTCTTGGATCACATTTTGGACTCTATTAAGTTACTGGACTCCACACACGGTGCTGATCATTTTGATAGCGATTTTGATTTCTTGTGGGACTAGGGGGCTTGGATATAGGTCTTAATGAAATGGGGTGTCTACAATAAGCAAGACCTATTTACTAGGAGTTGAAACTAAGCCATCTAATTTATGGCCTTGTTTTCTTTTAGTTGCTTTGGTCTCTCTCTCTCTCTCTCTCTCTCTCTCTCTCTCTATATATATATATATATATGTATGTATGTATGTATGTATGTATGTATGTATGTATGTATCAGTATCATAAACCATTTACATAAATCTCTATCCAATTTTATAAACGTTAAATCCAACATACTACCAAACCCCAACTCTTGAATGACAAATTTTTGTCTTTCAATTAATTTGCTAACCATTAAATGAACGTGATCAAGGGTATACTGAGTACAATGGCGGAGCTAGGAAAAATTTCCAGGAGGCCGAGTTAAGTTGGATAAAGTTCTTTAAGTATTTAAATTTCATGACTAAAAAAAATACTTTATTTCACAAATAACATACCATCGCATTAAAACCATTTATAATTGATTATGAACTAAACTAAAAATATATATATTTGTATTACATCAAATGTTTAAATTCCCTAATTAAAAAATAATAATAAACAACTTTATAATAATGGCTTAAGTTGTGGTCTTATCATTTTCCCTTAAGCTAACTGGTTAAACACTATTATCAATTAAACAAACAATAATAAATATTATTATTATCAAATTTAAGCCAAAATAATAATAACAATAATAAATATTATTATTATCAAATTTAAGCCAAAATAATAATAATAATAATAATAATAATAATAATAATAATAATAAGTCCAAGTGCAAGTTATAAACCACTCAAACAACTATAGTACTGCAACTTTAATAAAATAGTATAATTTAAGTGCAAGTCTAGTCTATTTATGGAGAGAGTATTACATGAGGGGTCTACTCTCTTGTGAGAGAGAGAGGATGCATGCATCTGAAACATAATGAATTTTCTCTCATGGATGCTTGGATATCACTAACAAACTCAATAAAATAATACAATTTAACAATAAGTTAATAAAATAAGCATAAAAATAAACTACTTCACTGCATCAAAAATTCAACACGTGTAAGTGTCAAAATAAAGTGGTACTTTACTCTTTCCTAAAAACAAAAAGCAGAACTCTACGAACTGAAAGTCTAACTTTAAAACTGAAGAAAAGCTATTGAACAGAGAGAGAGAGAGAGAGTTAGCACCGTGAAGATGATCGGCTGGTCAGTTATTCAACAATGTGGATGGGGTCACCGATCAGAGTTGAGCTTGCAAGTATGGCGGCATAAGGGCAATTTTTTTTTAATCCAACTCTTACATTTTGGGAGTAAATGGCTGTGAAATTTAGAGTTGTTTATATATTAATTAACTATGTGATTTTTTTGGAGTTTAATTTTGATTTAATTAGGAGTCTTGATTTAGAAATGATTTGGGCTTTATTTGTTAAGATATTACAAATTTGTTAAAATTATTATTTTTGGGTTTATATTTTAGAGGAGCTACGGGCTGAAGAAATGGGCCAAATTCTATTATTGTTTTGGGTTTTTTTTTTTTTTTTTTTTTTTTTGAACTAGCTTAAAGATTTGAAGACTGAAACATGTCTATATTTTTTGCCAAAATTCTAGGAGGGGCTAGTAAGTAAGTTGTTCTTAACTTTTATGGTTTTTTTTTTTTTTTTGTTAATTAATATTGCTCTTAAGGGAGATTTTGAAAAGCTAGGGGGGCCATGCCCCTAGCTCTGCCCCTGACTGAGTATATATTGAAACCTGCATTATATAATGAATAAAAAGGGTTTTATAACGAAATTTAATACATAGTAATGCATGCTAAAAGTTTTATGGGTAAATACTTAATTTATGTTATTTGCAAGGAATGTTATGTGTTAAATTGGCATAATTTTCAGAATTCTCATGTGCTTCTTTGTTGTACTCTAATTTAGAGTCTTCGTCAAGATTCATCCACTTTTCCTTAATCTCATTCTTAACCTGTAATGTTAGATATTCATACTCAAGTAAGATATCCATGAATATGTGAGCTAAACAATAACAATATCCTAAAAAATCTAAGTATTGTTCAACTTACAGCTCTGCTTATCTTATTGACAATGCCTTTAGCTTTCATCGATTCTATTTGCTTTTTACTAAAAATCCAAATTTGTTAAAATATATTATTTTAAATATAACAATAGGAAAAATAAAATAAGTGGATATATAATAAATCTCTTGAATCTTACTAGTCCAAATCTTCTATCTCATTTTCCATACTCCATGCTGATGGTGTTACAAAAAGCACCAACCACTAGTCTTCCATATGACTTGGGCCTCAAACTCATTTTCTTCACCATCTGGTCCTACAAGTTTGATCTTGTATACTGCCATTGCGGATACTCTGAAAGAAGGGGATGCTTTCAGGCCAAATGCTTTGGAGATACTCTTTACAGATCCAAGAGAGGATGGGCATTTGATAATAGCGCTGTTGAAACGGTTCTGAGGTGCATTTCTGAACATGCAATGGGAGGGAAGTTTCACAGATGTCATGGTTGACATGTTGGCCCCTGAATCCAACACAATTTCAGCTGGTTTAATTACTAATTACACACCCAGTACTGGAATTTAACATAATGCCAAAAATGACATTAAGGTCTATATCATCACCACCATTAAAAACTAAGAAAATGATGTATATAACATCAATCTAGTGAAAGAAATTAACAAGGAAAGAAGTAGCAAACATGAATTGCTTAAGGAATCTGGGATTCATGAAAAAATCCCTATAAATGCATACATAACAAAGGCACAGTGACTAATGCCCTCCATGGACATCTTTTTTTTTCTTTTTTTTTTATAAGAACATCTTTTATTTTCTTTATCTGCCTTTCTTCTTGCAATGACCTTCAATGCTTAATCTTTTCCAGGCTACGCAAAGTTTCAAACCTAAAGACTGTCCCTTTACCACAGAAGCCGAGGACAAAGGCCAAAGAGGAGGTACAATGTCACTAATTAAAAGTTCAAACAAAATTTCCAAAACCAGGATCAGAGCATATATTCTTTTTTTTTTATAAGTAACGTAAGGATATTATTAATAATAGAAAAAGTGCCAAGCCGAGTACATTGGGGATGTACTATGGGGGCACAAATCAAGAAACCAAAGTACAACGATCAAGAAAAATAGGAAAAGAAGAACAAGAAAAATGAGAAAAGACCATACTCCGTTCAAAGAGAGTGTGCAAAAAAAAAGACTTAATCTCTAGCAAAGAACGTTCACAATCCTCAAAGCTCCTTGCATTCCTTTCACACGAAATGCACCACATTAAGCAATGAGGCACTAATCTCCAAACATCAATGTGACGATGTCGCGCAAACTTCCCTTGCCAAGCCTCAAACAACCCAAGAACATTATGAGGCATAACCCATTGAATACCAAACAAGCAGAAAACCATAGACCACAACCAGTAAAAGTATTAGATCCGTTTTGTAAGGCACAACTAGAAAAGAAAACCAGTTCAAGATACTAAGGAAATCCCCACAGCTAGCACAGCAGCAACATGTGAAAGAGCTAAAATAGGGGGTAGGCCCTTACATTGCATAAGGTAATTAAGTATGAAGGGAACATTGGGCACAATTACCCAATGTGAGGCAAGTAATAGGAAACTCACAATGTTGATCCCAAGTCCCAACCCCCTATAAGGAAATTAAAAATAGATTAATAAAAATATGAAGCAATTATTTCTCCAATGGATGAGGCAATCATTGCAAAGAATTCCATAAGGGCGGAAAGGTACCTATCGCCCTTCAATCTAGGAATGTTTTTGCAAGCATTCCCAAAGGCAGATGGCTGAGCATCCTTGCAGCTAAGGGGGTTGGATTTTGTATGCCTCTTATAAAAGTTTACAAATAACGGAATAAAAGATCCATTCTGTAACAAAAGGGCAATTGATGTCTGGAGCACTATGAGAAGATGCAAGCTAAAGGCTCTCTGCTCTTGACTCGAGGCTCCATTTTAATAACCGCAAAATAGAAATAGTATCACTCTATAATTTAATCAAAGTCTATGTGTAGTCTGAAACTAGTCTGTCTGTTGAGTCAAGGTCCCCTCACAATATAGACCCAAATGCACCCATTTTTTTTTCAGGAACAATACAGATAAAACGTAGGTAACCAATAATTAATTGAATATTTACTGATACAGACAGCCTAGTACTGTGCATTGCATATAACATCCAAGATTTCTAATTTATGATATTTCTCCATGTTGGCCCAGCACAGAAATGCATGGAGTTTCCTAGTCCAAAAAACTCCAATAGAAAAATGACCCACATGATACATCTCCACCTGCACCTAACCATAAGTTAACCTCTTGGTAAAGTGATTCACTGGTGGCTATCCTGCAGTAAAATGCAACATATAGAACACCAATAGTTTTTCATTTCCACAGTTTTGACTATATGATGGCCCAGCATAAGCTTGGTTTCACCAGAATTTCCATCAATAAGCAAGTTTGTGTGAAAGGTACAAAAACATTGCCTTTAATTCCAACTAATAGCCCATCTCACACTCTGTACTTCATAAATGACAAAGGAGTAAAGACCATAGATTTCAATGTGACTGAAGCACAACTCAAAAAAAAAAAAACTATGTCAATAAATATAGCGAAAATTTAATACTATACTTGACACCACCAAACCCCAATACTACAGTTGAGTCTATCATCAGCATAACGATTTCGTGGCCAAGTTCCAAACTTTAGATTCAGTGGTGAATTGGGTCTGTTTAATATAGTTGGTCTCCCAGAAATGAAAGCAAACAAATTAAAATCTAAATCGTGGGATTTTCATGATTCCGTAAATATAAATAAAGGGATAAATCTAAATCTCAAACAAAAAAGGACATATTCAAGAAGAAGTGGGAAAACATGTTATCCTAGTCATTTGCCGGACCTCACCCTGAAACCCAATCTCATGAAAATCTCAGAACAACAAAACGGAGAGTAGAGTCATCAATGTTTTATCGTATTTTAATTTCAATATAACAAAGTTGAAAACGAAATATTGCAAACAAGATAAGAGAGAGAGAGAGAGAGCTTACGGTTTTGGTTTGAGCGGAGAATACAAGGTAGGGTGCAACTTCAAAAGACAAAAAGTCAGAGACTCAAACGATTCAGCTCTCTCTCTAACTCTGATTCAAATATATAAATAATTCAGGGGAGAGAGGGAATGTTCTAGAGTGTTAATAGTGTGACATAGATTTAGTTTCAGAATAAGTCTTTGTGCGACATAAAGTGGCATAACAAATGCCACACAACTCACAAATGCCACGCAACTTGCTTATGTGCTGAGTTGTGATTGGTGGACCCACCATCACTTCTTTATCAACCATAACTCACTCATATGGCAAGTTGTGGCATTTATTGTGCCATACTCTTAGTTTCGTGTTTGAGAGTCGAGAAAGAAGAGGACGGCTTTTGGCATCTATGTAAAGCTGGGGGCACCATAATGAGCCACAAACCCCAAGACCCCTAAATAGTAATTGCCATTTGCCCAAACCAAACCTACCTAACCTGCCTCCTGTTTTCCCTCCTTTTGTTTTCATTTTTTTTTCTTTTTTCCTTATGTGGACTGACTAGTTGGTATTTATGATAAATAGAGATATTGAATAGTTACATACCACAAATTATTTCACAATTTTTTTTGTCACAATTTTGATGTGGCAGACAATGAGTGGTAAATCATTATTTATCACTTATACATAAACTCACAATTTTTTATTCACTAATCACACTTTGTCATGTCACAGTTGTGACAAGAAGTTGTGAAAAATTTTGTGGTTCTAGACTTTTTTTGATAAATAATTGTCCAGAGCTCCCCAACTTTTTTTTTCTCTCTCAGGTGTATGTAATCCCCCCGTCCTCCACACACCAAGTTATTACAAGGAGGAAGTGAGGAACCCCATGAGATAGCCCCAAAATGATGACAAAAGGTTTCGAACTCAGGATCTCAAAAACATCATGAGACTTTAGGAATCACTTGGCTAACCCCTAATAGCGTGTGAAAGCTTTATGGTAACCTCTTCTTGAAAATTTTAAAGTTTTATTTAATTATTTATAAAACAAGTAGATCCAATTTTATTAAGTTATTAATAATTTAATTTAAATAAATATATTGTAACAGTGATCGATTAAGAAGGGACAACCCACTTTACAATTATTTCACTTAAATGATTACAAACAAATTGCATTAAATATAATGTGAAATAGTTGTGGTGCAATAATGTCAAAATGACCGTGTTTATATAGCAAGCTCTTCTTTAGGAGAAATTATAAGGTACTCGTGGTGGACAAACGACGTGGTCCATCATTTTACTAAAAGACTCTTATTTATTTAAAATTGCTAAGTCAGAAAAAAAAAAACAAAAAAAAACAAAAAAAACAAAAACAAAAACAAAAACAAAAACTAACTACTGGCATAGCAATATTAAGTAAGTGAGAGTTTTTTAGTGGAATTGTAGATAAATGACATGGTCCATCATAATAACCGTATAATTTCTCCTTCTCTATAGACAAAGCTAAACAACATACGCTCTTTTTAAGTTGAGTTCTTCACCATTGTGCTAAAATTGGTCAGCACAATTCATAGGATGGATGCCGTCTTTGCGGCTTTACAATTCGATTTCTCGTCATTCTACCTTGGCTTTGGTTCTTCTAATACCCACCAAGTTATAGGTTTCTTGATGTGATTTTTAATGTGCGTTTGGATACAACTTATTTTGCTGAAAACTAAAAATAATAAAAAAAATAATTTCTTTTTTCTGTTTATTACTGTTTGGCACTGTTCATTGGCCTAAATACACTGTTCATGACCAATGAACAGTGCATAACACGCTGGTTAAAAAAAAAAAAAAAAAAAAAAAAAAGGCCTGAAACACGGACGCCCAATACAAACAAACCTTTAAAATAGTTGAGCTATGATCCAAGAATAATCATATAAAAAACAAGTTGAACCAAATACTATTACTCATTTAGTTATGAAACAACGGTTCTTTCTATTGGTGGCTGATTCTTGAGCAACGAATAGAAGGTAACAACCATATGTTGGTTTCAGTCTTCAATGGAATGGAAGGTTACCTAACAATCAGAGTACTATGATATGCTAGATTCATATGCATCATAAAATGCACGAGGCATCTGAAGTCTAGTCTGAATTTGGGCCCTGGGGCATCGACTAAGTATTCACAATGTAATGACTAATGATGTAAAGGACTAGAGGTCACTTTCTTCACCAACAAATATACCTTTTTTTTGAAAGTCAAAACATCGCAAACTGACAATGTAATACGAATAACAAATTAACAGTAGGTAAGTTGCACTTTGCTTTCTAATTATTTTGCAGCCTACCTAAATATTAAAACTTAAACAATATTCCCTTCAATTATTGCTTGAATTTAACAACAAAAATCAAATTTTTGCGAGATGCCTTATGGAAAACATTTAATATTTCCTTAAAATTAATGAAATTAGGTAAAAGAACTGCTATGTTCACAACAAATTTTAAGTGAAAGGTTGTTATTGTTAAGGTAAAAGGATAATTTAAGTGGTAGGTTCAGATTTAAACTAGTAACAACTAACCACCTATGATTTTTCTTAAAAATATTATAGACGAAACATTTCTCATCAGATAAATCCCGTTAAATATTTTACTATTCCATAAAATTTTACCATAAGTTAGACATCCAAGTCAATTAATCCAGGCGTAAAAAGGGATCAAAATTGTATCGCCTCACTTTTCCTCCCCGTAATTTTCAGGTTATTTCTTGTGGCCCAATGAAATTATTGTAATTCTATTTTTCTGGAAAAGGTTTTCATTTTTTTGCCCTGGGCCTCGCTGTCAAAGTACTCAGAAATAGTATCTAGACAACCAGCAGGGACGAGAGCTAAACATCCAGAGCAACTCCCAGGAGGGGCAGGAAATAATATACAGAACATTGGCAAAGAATTCCAAATGGGCTCAACAGATGAGCAGGCCCATCGGTGAACACGGCCACTTACATAAAATTGTTGTCTATGAACAGTGACATGTTTTTCTGAAACAACTATGAACAGTGTGGAGTAAGAGGAGTAGAAGTGGTAAAAAAAATTGTTCCTAGCCTTATGGCCCTTTTAGATTGAGGGGGAAAGAGGGAGAATAAAGTACAATAAAGTAATGCGAAATTGGCTCAAAATTAGCCTATTTTTAGTTAACTCTACTTTACTCTCCCCTCTTTTCCCCTCACCCCTCAATCCAAACAGCCATTACTGTTCAAGAAAACAAGAAATTTAAGAGATAATTGAACTGCATTAATTCTAGTCCACATTTTCACAGCCTGCCAGACTTCAAGTATATAATGAGAGCAATTTATCATCCACATAATAAATTTTACCATCAATTTCACTCCAGCTGGACGGCAACATATATAAGACCTAATATTCATCAATGTATTATAGGGCAAGTGAAAATGAAAACTTGGTTCAACCCTTGAACAAACATTCCAAAACAATTCTAGGGCCATGACATCTAAGAATTCAGAGAACAGTAAAAAGGTAAAATAGCCAACCAACAAGAAAACTTGACCATTCAAAGCACACCCTTATAAGAATTACAGCTCGCCTACAAAATTCCCTTGCCAAAAGATTTTAGTATACGCGCACTGGCCTCCCCATGGTAGTCTTCAGTGACAAGCTCCTCACCTGATTTCCAACAAGAAAATAACAACCCTCAATCAAACACGATACCGAGATAAAAATGAAGAGACAACAAGATCTTCATAAGAATGAAAGCCAAATGCAGGAAGAAAATCCAGAACAAAACAAATTTCTCAATTGCAAGGATAGTGCCCATAACTAACACAGAAAGAGACCTAAGAAAATTCGAAATAGACAGAAAAAAAAAATCAACAATATAGAACAAAAATACTAATAAAAAAAAATTGTGCCTACAAACCATAAAACAATCTTAAACAGGAAGCTGGAATTAGTCTTAAAGTTAACAGCTTACATTTTGCCAGTTCTTCTTCAACAGTGAAACTAGGAAATTAACACTCATTTGAACATTTTGGAAGACCTGCTTCTCTTCCATAGCAACGTTGCCCACTGCAACTCCCATGCAAAGCACCTTTTTCAGTTGGAACTTTACCATAGCCTTTGTCTCATTAACTTTAGAATCGATGGATTCTTGATGTGTGACAAGAGTTGGAAACTTTCCTGCATTATTATAATAAATGGGTATATAAGAAAGAAATATATAATGCATGAAAAACACTTACGCCCAATTAAAAAGGCTCTCTACTAAAGACTAATATTCAATGCTGCATGCATCTTAAAATATAACTTACAACACTGCAAACAAACCACTCAAGAAAAGAGGCATACATTGATATATACTTATTATTGTTAAATCAATATATAACATTAGAATTATTTACAATTGCTCAGCAAAAGGGATTACGCGCTTATTATAGTTTAAGAAGGCTATATCAGATAATCCATTCAAAAAATGCAAATGACAAAAAGAGATAAAAAAAACATGTTCATCACAATAAGTCATGTTTATTCTGATTTCAAATGTACTCCAGAGAAAGCCATGTATCTTGACTAATAAAAACCACAACAGCAGATGCAATACATTTCTAATACACTTGCCTGCCTTGTTGAGACCAGGGCCCAAAAGACGGGGGATCAGCTTAATGACAGATTCTGATGCCAAAAACGCATGGTATTTCTTGGCAAGTTTCTTGACCAATTTCTTGTTTTTGTTAAGCTTCTTCAATGCTTCAACATCCATATAATCTAAACCCATCTTCTCAGCCTGCATTACATATCAACAAACAATGTGAAGTAAACAGGACTATAATCTATAACCAAATAAATAGTAAACAACAAAATTAAACTGCAACAGTCACTGAAAGATTAAAATTTGTAAGCATATGCCTCCACAAATAAAACAGGAATGTAGGGGGGAGAATATTTGACTCATCTTTGCTACTATGCTCGACAAAATATATAAAAACATCTTATCTTAAAGTATTCACAAATTATAATTTTTGTCAGTGCACCAAACCCCATAATCAAGGAAAACCTGGACTACGTAATATTATAAAAGCAATCAATAAATTGATGCTTTTTTCAAGGGTTTTATCCAGTGATGTATTCAATAATGAGAATACACCATGATGTATTACACTCGAACAAATCTGTATGATGAAACATACAGTCTTGAAATATATCTGCCCTTCCAACTTTTAGGTAGTGAGAATTTTCCTTAAATACACCACCAATTCAAAAGAACATATACATTTAAATCTAGAAGGCATTAGGAATCATAAAAGTTCAAATGATACAAATGGATGTAGCCAGACACATATAAGTTTGACTCAATTACAAATTTAGTTTCATTTCTCTGTCTCAGCAAAGTAGCCCATAATTTTTACCTCTTCAACATGCTGAGCATCACCAAGCATGCAAACCTTCATCTTTGGGCGAGGGATGTGTGGCAACTTAACAGAACCACTGAAACGCTTATCCTTTTGGGGATCATAATTTTTCAATCCAATCTGTAGTTCAATGGTCTCAGTGAAATTTCTCTTCTTATCTTTGGATCCAGCAAAAAGAGTGGAGATAGCCTCTCTTAGAGTGTCACTCTGAAGCTTACTGTAAAAACAAGGATGAAAGGAGTCAGCAGAAGAAAAATCAAGAAGCATCACCTGGTGACTCTCATTTATCATGACTAAGGAGGAACAAGTTTCAAATAATTAGGGCACATTAATGGAACACTACAGGACGGAAGGACCCAAAAGGTAAAAAAGGTGCCATTTTTCAAATCATAGACAGCATTTTTTACATCTGCAGCTATCAAATGTGACTACAAGCATCACACCCATTTCAAATGAATGTTCCTATCACTAATCATTGGTACTTTTACTTAACAAATGAAATCATAAAAGCGTAAATTGACTTTGGTAAGGGATGGACAAAACATGAATGGCAGAAAAGAGCCTAAGCATTCAATCAGAACTTGCCCAACAAAGTTTTTTAACACAAAATAAAATGGATTCAACTAGCAATAAAATAGTCTCAATAATCACAATTTCATCCATTTTTTTTCAGAAATAGATTTACAACACATAGAATATAAAACCTTCAATCATACAATTTGCAGCATTAATCATCCTACAATTTCAATGTTGACCATTTCATAAAATTCTAAAATCAAAACCCAGCTTAACATGTTTCAATTCAAGCAAAAACCAAACAACGAAAAAAATGAGAACCCCACAAACTGGCATTTCACATACCTCATCTTTGAAACTCTCTTGTTTCCAAACACCCACTAGCAGATTTTGTACCTGAAAAAAAGAACCCTAAACCATCACACGGAAAGCCCCAAAAAAAAAAAATCCACATATAATCAAACAAAATATTATCTTTCAAATAAAACAAATCAGTACAGGAAATGAAAATCTCAGATTTTACAATTATATTTTCCCGTGTTTTCTCAGGAAACAAACGGGAATTACAGATCGAAGAAGGAGAAAACTTGGTTGCAGAGAGAGAGAGAGAGAGAGTACCAGAAGAAAGAGAAGGGAACCCTAGCTAGGGTTTGTGGCGGCTAAAATGAGAGTATATATAGCAAAGCAATGACTGGTGGCTGTGTGATAAACCCTAAAACGGTATTTACGTAATAAATTGTTTTCGGCTTCGGTGGGCTATACATTTTTGATGGATGGGCTTGGCCTTAAGGTAAGTTAGTCTTTTTGAATTTCTGATCCAAGTTTTGTTAAAGAGTATTAAGCATTTTTTTTCCTGGCCCACACAAAATTAACCCAAATGAATTGGGCTTTTCAGCTCCCCACAATTAGTGCACAAATTATTAGTTGTGATGTGGTGTTTCAACCTAATAAATAGGAGCGAAGAGCCCTCAAAATTCAAACCTCCCTTTTCTCAGTGTAATTATTGAATTAAAAAAAAAAAAACTAATAATAAGATATACCTTATGGCCTTTGTTTCCGATTGGCATTATTGTTTCTAGATGGATCGTAATTTTCTCATCTTCGTTTTCTTTTTCTTTTTCTTTTTTCCATGTACAGATGGTATTTTGCTTTTTTTATTAAAAAAAAAAACTAAATGTACATATAGTCCTCATCTCTAGTCCCACATCAACCTCCAATTTTACTAAATTCATAGATAAAGAAAATCAAAATCCTTCTACATGCCTCGCGAAGACAACATTATCGCTTATTTGCGTGTGTATGTAATGTAACCATGAATGTATTTTTTTTTTTTTTAAGAAAATATTTATTTAGAGCTGTCAAGTACCACAAAAAAAAAAAAGTAAAAATATTCTTATTCAATTTGATCCGTTGGATTTTTAAAGGTGAAGTGAATGTTGGTGAAGGAGACACATTGGTTCTTTGTGCCTTAAATTTCCTAATTGTATCATTGTTTTTGTTCCAACTAGGTAGACTTGTGCTTCAATGGAGCGTGCAGGGTGATTATCAATATTGCCTTACCTAAGAAGTAGATGTGAATCCAATTAAGAGGCTTTCTATAAAGAAGAATACTCCCAAAAAAAAAAAATGATCCATTCTCTCTTCTACTCCCCCTCCCTCCAAACTTGCCATAGATAGAGTCGAATGTTCATTGGGTAGAAAACTGCATGTGTATATGAGAAAGAGAAGAAAAACTCTTTCTATCTCTCTTTCGATATCCACTCTCATTGGAAGGATTCTTAGGCAATGCATTGTGTGTCTTACCCTAGTATAGCTAACACCACCATGAGCAAAGACATAGATGCATTATTGATGGTATGGCATGAGAATTGAATCAAATCCTTCATGCTTGTACACATTTTCAGACACTCAAATCCTTATTTTTGCACATATGTGTGTGCGCGTTGCATAATAGCTCATGGAAATTTACTCTTGCTAGGTCTGATGTGCTTACTCATATTCAATTGTTGTAAATATTGTTGATACCCATTTTTGATAAAAGGGAGCTCAATAGCAGAAAAGCCCAATAACAAGCAAAAAGGAAAGAAAGAAAAAATTAGAAAGTAATGGTAGAAGCAAAGGGCTATAAAAGCCCAAAGGAAAGAAAAGGAAAGAAAGAAGGCCTAACGGGCCAATCTGGCAGAAACTAGCAGCAGGAAAGCCCACAGGCCCAAGAAGAGGCAAAAATGGGGTAAGCCTAATGAGTCCATACCTTTCTCCATAAAGGACAAGTATGGACAAAGGAGATTCAGGAATAGAATGAGACAAAGCCAAGTAGTAGCGGCAGAAACAGTGTAGGAAAGAAAGAAAACAAATGCATGAAGTAATAAGACAACCACGCTATGGTTGGAGCACCACCAACCTATATCTAGCCAATGCAAGGGAGGTGGGCCAACGGTCAAGGGTTTTATTGAGGGGTTGTTTGGTGGAGGGGGGAAAAGGGCCTATTTCTGGTATCCAACCAAGGCCTTTTTTGAGAGGTGCTCTACTAGGAATGCATCTTTGCCCAAAATAGGTAGTAAATGGTTGTGACCACTTGATGCATGGCAGAGAGATAAGTAAAGAAAGACCCAAAGCATTACCCGTCGAGATGAGAGAGAAAGACTCACGGCAGACCCAAATGGATAAGGATTTGTCGTGGGATGAGTAGTGGAAGAGAGAGAAAGCACTGGGCATGCCCAAGTGTAGTGGAGGCTGAACGGCCAACAGATAAGTGAGTAGCCTTGAAGAGATGTTCACAGCAGACAAAAATGATTAGTGAGCAATAGGGGTAAAAGAGAGAAATCCCATAGAATCAACCTAGTATAAATAGGAACAGTAACCATAAATGGAAGGGGAATAATGACCAAGGCAAGGAATAGAGAGAATTGAAAAGGAAATAAGAGGGGAAAAAGAAAGAACAAAGTAAAGGCAAAAAAGAAAAAGTGAATACGACAGAAAATGCATGCATCAATAAGCAATCTTTTCCCTCCCTCTTACCGCAAACTCACCATTTGTAATCCCCAACAAAACAAGAAGTAGCTATCTGTACCCGCTCTCCAAAATGTGCAACTTTAATGGTCTAGCCCAGTAATAAGGTTGTCCAAGTTGGGGTTTGGGCTGTTTTAGTTCACTTTTTGCGGAAAGACCTATTACTTTTACATTCTGCTGTTTAGCTACACTAACTATTTTTTTCTGACTAACCTTTTCTGCCATAACACATCTGCTAATGTATTTAATATTCATGCTTATGTATTTGTCATTATTTGTTGTCTTTCTTTTGGGATGCTTGTCTTCTGCACAGACTAGCCCTTTAGCAAGGTCCTGCTAGGATAGCGGGCCAGACCCAACTCTCCAACCCACAGCAGAAAGGGCCCTAGCCCAAGAGCATAAGAGCCCCTACAAATAGTAGTATATGTTTTTTCTTTCTTGTCATGTTTTAGTGTTTTTGTTATTGGTGGTTTGAGTAGGTGCAGCGTGCTGCCTTGTCTCGTATCCTGCTTGCAGGTCATCTGGTTTGAATATGATTCTTATTCAAAGAAACAAAACAAAACAAAACTACTTAGTACTTACCCATCAGACAGTTTCTTGTCCCCCATCAACAAATCTTTCTTACACAGACTGAGATAACATTTCAAAAATTTTGTGGTCTTTATGATGGCAAATCTTCCCAGAAACGGTGGCAAGGTCGTTCATACAAAATGGTGCCACAAATTATTTAACAAAAATAACAATGATTCAGGAAAGCTAATTTAATAACACTAACAAATTTCAATTCAAATCCTTTTCGTACGTGTTAGCTATTGTGCTCAGGGAATGCAAAAACTCTCACATGGGATCTTCTACTTCCATAATGGTGACAATTCTCACAAGAAACATACTCCTAAAATTTATTTCTGCCGGAGCCTAGTTTGACAAAGAATTCTCTGGTTAATGGACTATGTCACTGATTTATACCTCTATTAACTCAGTTCAATTGCAATTTCTCATCTGAGAATCAGCTTCTACCATTAACTTTAAATTGTCTCCAAAACAGCTGTATGCCTGGGCTTGATGCAATACACACTGGATCCAATATGCTCAAGCTTCAAGACCAGTATTGGCACAATTAATGAAGAATAGGGACTCGTCTTCCTTCCCAATTCTGCGTCTCCAACTCGTTAAAAAATCTGGCCAGGGCAACTGGACCCTGCTGTTGCCAGTAAGAGGCATATAAATATAAGCAAGATTATCAATTTCAGTCTATCACATATAAGAACAGGATTTGCTATTACTGTACCACCATTCACTTCAATATCCATCAGTGGAGCTGCTTTGTTATCCTTGGACTCGTAACTTTTGAGAAGAAAGGAAAGAGTCTTGATCATGTTTGCCTATTGTTTCACATCTACAGGCAGAGAAAAGAAAAACATGTTAGGACTTATTTTTCCTATTCTCTTTCTGTAGAGGGGTTTTTTTTTTTTTTTTTTTTTTTTTTTTTCTTTGGAGTTGGGGGTATACAACACTAAGAATATGTAATTTCCTGTTGGTGAGAACATCAGCTTAGCAGCCCTGGAAAGTACATGTTGTCCAGGTGGTTTGACAAGACAAACTCTTTCTCTAGAGATGGGCATCATTACCTTTTTCAACCAAAAAAAAAAAAAAAACACATACACAAATATTAAGAACTACTTTTTCCTTTTCTCTTTCTAGAGAAGGATTTTTTCTTTGGGGTTGGGAGATATAACGCTAAGAATATGTAATGTCCTGTTGGTGAGTACATCAGCTTAGCAGCCATGGAGAATACATGTTGTCCAGTTGGTATGACAAGACAAATTTTTTCTCTAAAGATGGGCATCATTACTTTTTTTACCAGACATACCTCATCTGATACATTTGTGCTTAATCAAATTGTAAAGATAATCCAAAAATCACAAAACCAAATATTGTGAATATACTTTAACAACATCTTAACAAATGTTCACAAGTCCATCCAGAACTACTTTCATAATTTTTGCTTCTTTTGATGTGAAACTATTTATAAATGAGATTGCCAACTCGGAATTTCTAGATCTATCCTAAAATTATCTATGTAATTAAGGAAGAGAGGGTGGAAAAGTTCTCACCAAAAGAGCCATAAATAACCATAGCAGGATATATAAATGAGATTGCCAACTCGGAATTTCCAGGTCTAGTGATGCATTGAAAGCATCAAGTATCGACTATGAACCACTCTAAAACAAAGACTAACAATGCCATGATAAACACGACAAACCACAAATGACCTTATCCATGTGGCAACAGCTAAAAGCAGTGTCGCCAGTTTTTGACACCATGAGTGACTGTGACATTAACAGAGACAGTATATCAGTAAAGAACTAAAATGCTTCTGCTCTACCATTTAGCCCTTTTAGTATTCCAAACCTCCGCAGAGCACAGAACTCCTAGGTAAGTATGGTGAGTTTTTTTGTCACTTAGCTTAGGATATTTCTTGTACTTTAAACTATTAATGCACCATCCCCCAAAAGAAAAAAGAAAAAGAAAAAGAGTGAAGTCAGACAGAATTTAACAGATCATAAGCTTACAAAATAAGATATCACTGGCAATAATCAGGTCCCAGTCTGGGTCAGCAGCTGGAAAGGTGTCTCCCCATGTATCTGAAAACATAAGTGTGGTCTGGAATTAATAACATTTAATAAAAAAAACACGTAAGTTATTAAAATTGAATAATAGTGAAGGAGAAAATCAAGAAAATTATCTTCCAGCAGTAAGCCACATAAAAAGAACCCAAAGTTAGATTTCTCCAACTAATCACATCTGAATGCCAAATTCTATGCAATGATTACTTTAAGAATTTCCTCAGTAGTTAACAACATGGCTCAAATAACCAAGTGGGCATAGAAGAGACTCACACTTTAGGTGAGGAAGTACAGGAGTAATCCCATTAGCCCTGCAGTTATGAGCTAGCACATGTTCTCTTCAATTTCCTGATCATCATAGTCTGATGTTGTAATGTCCAGAAGAAACAGTTTTCGGAGATATATGGCCAAAGCACTGGTGCCACTGCCATTGAAAAGAACATTTAAAGTCAAAATACAAAAAATACACCCTTAGAAACCAACTGAACCCAGTGATACCTAGAACTTACTAAGATCATAAACTAATTAAGAAAAATAAAGTGTATTGCTTTTAAGTGGAAGCAATACAAAACAAGTATCAAAAAGCTTAAAACGAGTAGTAACTTTGGATAAGGCATATTAGGTTTACACCTAGAGCCACAGCCTCAAAGGATTCAAACCTCAAAAGGAGTCACCAATAAAGCACTAATCTCAAACGTAAGCACAAAAGTGTGGTGTCTTGACATGTATTGGTGCAATTGCAAATAAACAACAAAGCAAGCTTTGACTGCACATAGTAAGATCAAGATGCAAAAATAAATCACCATCAATAGGAGTACAGAACCACGGTGCTAAAGTTTCACGACCCAAGGAAAATGCTAACCAAATCTACATTATACCACAAAGGAATTAGTCAAGTAACAATTAAAGCTCTTCGCAATCGCTTATATACCCAAAATCCTTTAGCTAAACACCTGATAAAAGACTTAGTACACACTCACATGACACATGCTTATATAATCCAATCTAATCAAAATCCACACAATGTTAGAGTATCATGTAAAGTTTGCTAAGAACAAATAATTACAGTCTAATGCTAATAGTAACAAACAAGTGAATAGCTAGTAAACTGACACACCTGCCGAATGCAATGCATCGTCGGCTTTTCCATTAACGAAGGGTGCTGAACTAACCATTCTGCAGAAGCAAATGTCCCAGGCCAGGTCAGAGTAAATTGCCATTCAGAAAAAATTTGAAAATAGGCGAGGCTGAGGGAGAGAGAGAGCAACGGTAGTAACGGACACTGAGAGAGACTGTGGTACAATGGCTGTGAGTGAGAGAGAAATCGAGCCAGCTGACTGAGAGAGAGGATGATAGAAACTGCAGAGTTCACAAAATATATATAGTTTCTGTTCGATCCAGTCCGGTTCTATTCGGTCCTCTTAGGTTTTAATCGGTCCTTTTCGATCTTGTTCGGTCCTAAGAGTATTAGCATTGGGGTACCAGGTTGCTATTTTATAACCCAAGACACCCAAAAAACTCACTTCATTTGGGTTTATATTCTTAACAAAATTTGCCACCTTGTAGTAAGAGCACTAGAATATGAGATGCAAAAGAATGTCTATTTTACATCGTCAAAACCTACTTATCTATTTTACCATTATATTTTATAATTTATCTAAATTCCAGTTTCTATTTTTACATATAACTCATTAAAATAATATAAACTATATCAATAAATAATATAAAAAATTTGGTTTCTCTCCCTTCTCTACCGTATCTCTTCCCTCTCTACCTTTTTGTCTCTCTTTTGTCATTAAAATAAATTTTTTTTTTTCATCCTTGTGAACAGTTGATAAAAAAAATAAAATAAAGACCCACCCCCAAATGTGGATGGATTTAGGCTTGTTGGTAAATAAAATAGCAACTAAGGGATTTTTACAACCCCCAATACTAGTACTCTAAGGTTACACATATGCAACTTTACTGTTCATGAGTTGTAAATAAATAAATAAATCTTGTAATTGTGAGTGAACAAAAAAAGAGAGTGGGAGGAAAGAGACAGATAAGTATTTTTTATTATTTTATTAGGTAGTTTATATTATTTTATTGGGTTATATGTAAAAATAAGAATTGAGATGTTGGGTAAGTTGTGAAATGGGTGGTAAAATAGATTAAGTGGTGTTAGAGGATGTAAGATAAGTTTTTTTTTTTTTTTTTTTTTTTTTTTTTTTTTACATCCCCGGATGCTAGGCCTTAGTCAGTCTATTCGGTCATCTTCGGTCTTATTCAGCCCCATTATATCTTATTCGGTCCATTCGGTCTTATTCAGTTCCTTCGGTCCTCTTCAGTCTTATTTGGCCCCTTTTGGTCTTATTCGGTCCATTCGGCCTTGTTTGGTTCAATCGATCCTCTTCGGTTTTGTTCAGTCCTCTTCGGTCCATTCGGTGATGTTCGGTCCTATTTGTTCCTACTCAGTCCATTCGGTCATGTTCGGCCCATTTGGTTTTAACTGTTTGGTCCTATTCGGTCATTTGGTCTTTAACTGTTATGACCAAATGGTCATGTTCGGTAGGTTTGGTCCTATTCTATCTTATTCGGTCCATTTGGTCTTTAACTATTTATTCGGTCCTCTTTGGTCTTATTCGGTCCTATTCGGTCATTTTTAGTCCTCTTTGGTCCATTTAGTCATGTTCAGTCCTCTTTAGTCTTATCCAGTCTTAATCGGCCCACAGTCTTGTCTGGTTCACTTGGTCCTCTTTGGTCCTGTTCAATCCTCTCCGGTCTTATTGGGTCTATTCGGTCATGTCCAGTCTTGTTCAGTCCGTTCCATCTTATAGGGGTGGCAAAATCTGAAACAACCCGCAAATCCAATACGACTAACCTGTATATAAACAGGTCATGAGTTGAGGCTAAACGGGTTTGGGTCATATTCGAGTTGACACGGCTAACCCGTTTAATAAACATGTCATGTTCGTGTTCAACATGTGACCTCGCCTAACCCATTTGACCCGTTTAGCTTATAAAATTATTAGTTATTTTGATATTATTGCTTAATTAATGGTTGTTTTTATATGTTTATTATTATATTTATAGTTGTAATTGTATTTTAATTTTAGATATATGGGAATTGATAAAAATTATATAGGTTTGGTATGATCTATTAATCAAATAAATTATTAAATGGGTCATTTGTATTGATCTTTACATGACTTGTTAATTAAACGAGTTAAACGTGTCGGGTCAGGTCGACTTGTTTAATAAACAGGTCGTGTTCGAGTTGAGGATTCTTGACACGTTTATTAAATAGGTTAGGTTCGAATCAACCCATATAGCCGAATACTCGTAACTTGACACGACACGAACCCGACGTATGAACACGAATTGCCACCTCTATCGTCTTATTTGGTCCAGTTCAATTTTATTTGATCCAGTCCGGTCCACTTTGTCTTTTTTAGTTTTTTTACAGCCCTATGTCTCCTCTCCACGAAGCTTTGTTGTGCATCTGTTGTTTCATCAACTGCAAGCAAAACAAAATCCATGTGCCCTTTTTAAAAAGCCATGTGACATCCAATCAGCATCAAAAATATTTTTTTTTTAAACCCCTAATTGAAAAATGCAAAATACATACTCAATAAAAGTGCAATCTCACAAAACTTAATTTTTTTTTTTTTGAAAAACTCACAAAGCTTAAACTTGGTCATATTGCATGGATTAAAAAAAAGGGTTATTTTAACAAATAAAACAATATCCATTCACCAATGGTAAATTCAAGATTGCTTAGATTCATAAATGTAATTTTATGTTGAATAAGAAAATTTGTCAAACACCATAGACGTATCAAAAAAATTAGGATAAATTATCATTTTGACCCTTAACGTTTATGATATGTATCAATTTGATCATTAACGTTTCAAATATATATGTTTAATGTATAGTCCTTATCTTTTGGTATTATGTCAAATCTCTACTTATAATTAATGAATGTAAAATGATGACGTAGCTAATGATGATATTAAAATATATATAAAAAATTTGTTAAAGTATCACTGATTTAAAATCATTTCGAAGAAATCCTTCTTCATAAAATATTCTCTTGAGGAGATGAGTTCAAGCACTTAAATAGCACTTAAATAGTCTCTCTCCGCTGTTTAGTTTAATACATTTCCCTTTCTACCAAAAAAAAAAAAAAAGTCTCTCTTAACTCTTAAGGGACAAGTTCATCATGTGCTGCTGATTACTAGATGATGAGGCCAAGTGCGGTGATTCCATATTTTAAGAATTGAAATGTTAATTAATGCCCTAAAAACATTTGTTAGTGAACTATTTTAGGAAAGTTTTATGGAAAAAGAGAAAAACCAATTAATATTTTGATAGCTTTTTCAATTTTTCATAAAAGTGATATAAAAACCTTCTTAAAATGATTTATTAACAATTGCCCTAATGACACTCGTTAACATGATCCTTTTAAGAAGGAAAAAAATAAAATAAAAAATCAGTATTCTTAATACAATTCAATGCAATAATTTATGAAAATGGAACTTGGCTTTTTTTTTAAATATTCTAAATTATTTATGATTGAATCCGTACTAATTGCCGCAACAATGTCCCTTTCAATTAAACATATTCATTAAAAACTTATCTTACATTTTGTTGCGAATCTCAGTTTTGGTGACATTCATAGTTGAAAATGCTAATTCCGTAGTTGCAATAGAAACTAGAAGAGTAAACACAAGCAAGTAGTATTCTAAATTTCTTGTTCTCACCACCCACTCAACAAGTATGACAACTCTAGTTCTATTTTTTTTTTTTTTTTTTTAATTTGTTTAGTTTTGCTATTGGTAATTTTTGTTTTTGAGCTAATTTTTTTTAGCTTGTTAATTTTGTTTTAGATTTTAGATCTTTAAATTTTTAATGGTCTTTAAAATGATTAATAATATTGTTAAGAGGGGCTAAGTGTAATTTTATCGAACCAAATTGCTAAAATTAATACCTATATATACTAATATTTTATAATAAAAAATTTGAAGGGGGGGGGGGGGGAGCCTAAGAATAGCTCCATTCCTGTTTGAATTCAAGACAATGGTTTCTTGAATCCATAAGGAAAGATAGTTGGAATCCACCAAAAAATAGAGAGACTTTTATTAAAATGAATTTGAATTGTTTTTTTAAAAAAGCATTCATTGACTTGGTGGCAAATTTAAAGGCTTTGTAAAACTTGACGAACAAGAAAATATATTTTCTAAAATTAATTATAATTAATATTGTGGGAGGGAGGAACTCGAGGATCAGAGACTCGTTGTATAAAAACATCCCTAGGAGACGGTTAGGCCTCACTATTCATCAGATTGGGCCCAACCCAAATGAGACAACCAAATGCTAAAAACTGAAGGGAGCTTGTTCAAGGAGACCAAGGAGCAAGCTTTCCTCGAGAGACCAAGGTCCAACCCAAGTACTAGGGTGTAGGCCCAGCAAGGAAGTGATAAGGGGCAGTTGAAGTCAGGAGGAAGCTTCTTGGAGAAGCATCCATCACCTCCACATTCAATACTCCCTGCCAACCTATCCTGCCACATTAAATGCATAATGACCCATGAATAGTGTCTCCATAGCTTGCTCAGCCTACTCTACCACCACCATCAAGGTAGTGATGGGACAAGTATCCAATACCATAATTAAGGGGCGTCCTAGTGGAGGGCCAGGATGCAATCCCTCCTACTATATAAAGAGAGGCAAACCCCTCAAGATTGGGGATCGGAAAAAGTTCGGCAAAAGCTCCTAAGGAAAGAGAGAGAAAGAGTGGTTGTTGTGAAGTTATACAAGAACTTGGGCTCCTCGGACTGATCGAGGAAGACCGTTAATAAAAGTTTATCTTTCCTTGGACTTTATCTTTATTCTCACTTGTTGTCTTAACCTTTTCTTCCTCTAGCGTTGCTAAAATGACTCCATGACTAGACCATCCATCTCTATCAAATTAATTAGCACTAATAAAAATAAAGTGACAGAGGTAGAAAAAAAAGTTGATTCATGATCTATTACATTTACCCATTCTATGATTTCCAAATCAACAGACCCCATTATCGAGATACAGAAACTCTTTAAAAAAGAAAGTAAAAAGAATTGTATCGAATTCATTTTCTATTTTGGAACGAACAGTGACCAACTAACACTTTGACTTTATCCTTATTCTCACTTGTTGTCTTTAACCTTTTCTTCCTCTACTGTTGTTAAAACGACTCCATGACTAGACCATCTATCTCTATCAAATTAATTGTATTGGGCCTATTGACCAAACAGATCTTATCCCAAGTTGGGTAGGGCTTGTTGTCTGCAGATTTTGGCCCCTACAAATACCTAATCATAATAGAAACCTAATTTGACATAAAAAATAATTAAAAGCACCTAACATCAAGGAAACAAATAGTAGATTCTATCCTACATCAAACCTTCCACTTGAAAAAAATTTGTCCTCAAGTTAATAGTCGAAATTTGAAATAGTCCACTCCAAATAAACAAATACTTCGAAAGCTTTAGTAACTTGATCTGGTTTTGAAACTTGTATCTTTATAGCATAGCATAAAATTTCTTCTCATTTGCCTTCAATTATTTGTAACATCAATCAACAAAGGGTTGACAATAAAATAAAAAATTTTGACTGTAAGAAAATTAATAGATTTTATAGCCATATTTAGCAAATCAAGTGAAATATGGGGACTGTAGGTTATGGACTTATTTTCCTAGTTGACCTCAATTGAATCTTCCACAATGTTTTCAATAATTACCATCTTTTGATTTCCATCGTTATCCACAATCTACTCAATATTATTTTCTTTGACCTCTTCATCAAACTTTTGAAAATTGTTTATCTTAAGCGTCAATCCAACAACTTGTTGCAAGTAAACTTAATATTTTATTAGGCGAAAACCACATTTTTCGTCCCTACATTTTCACTCGATTCCACTTTGGTTCCTAACTTTTTTTTCCACCGCTTTTAGTCCCTATCCTAGAAAACGTGTCTCGTTTTTGTCCCTGTTGTTACATCAAAGATGGAAATTTCACAAGTGGCAAACGGCATAACTTAAAAATATTAAAATAATGTCCACATAAGCCACGTGGAATCTAATTTAATTTTAAAAAAAAATTACTTATAATTATTAATTTTCATAAGAATGTTCTTCTTGTTCTTCCCAAAACGAAGAACTCAAACCCAGATTACATGAAAACAAACCCAGCAACCGATAACTCAAACCTAGATTACAACAACACAAACGAAAAAAGAAAAAAAAAACGAAGATCAATCACAAACACAGACCTAGATCACAACAACACAAATGAAAAAAAAAAAAGGAACAGAGATCAAAAAATTTCTTCATATTCTTCAACTTGTTCTTCATTTTACGACTTGTTCTCCCCAAATCAAACCCAGCATCTAAGAACTCAAACCCATCAAAAGAACACCAAAGAAAAGAAAAAACAAATTGTCATCTCTCACCCAAACAGCATGACCCACAAGACAAACCTCAGCAAAACCCAGCAAGACCCAAACAGAATGACCGATTTGAAGAAGAGCGCCGCCGCTTCGGTGGTGGAGGTGGACTCGCTGGGATTGGCGGAGGAGAGAGAGGCCGATCTAACCCACCACGCATCGTTAATCTGACCTAAAGTCACTGAGATTAAGCTTCATTGTGGCCGAGATGGTGGTTGAGGCCAATCTGACCCACCACGCACCGCCGGCCTCATCTCATTCTCTCTCTCTCTCTCTCTCTCTAAACTCAGATCAAGGTTTAAAATGTTCTAATGATAATAAAAAAAATGGTTTGATGATTTTTAAAATATATACACTTTTGACTAACACACTTAAAAAAAAAAGTATATACATTTTTTTTTTCATTTTTGTTTATTGTGATCTGAGTCTGTGTTTGTGTTTGATCTCTGTTTTTCTTTTTTCTTTTTTCGTTTGTATTGTTGTAATCTGGGTTTGAGTTATTGGTTGCTGGGTCTGTGTTGTTGTAATCTGGGTTTGAGTTCTTCGTTTTGGGAAGAATAATAAGAACATTCTTATGAAAATTAATAATGATAAGTAATTTTTTTAAAATTAAATTAGATTCCACGTGGCTTATGTGGACATTATTTTAATATTTTTTAGTCATGTCATTTGCCACCTGTGCAATTTTCGTCTTTGATATAACGGCAGGGACAAAAACGAGACGCTTTTTTCTAGGATAGGGACTAAAAGCGGTGGAAAAAAAAGTTAGGGACCAAAGTGGGAATCGCGTGAAAATGTAAGGACAAAAATGTGGTTTTCACTATTTTATTAATGTATCACATAAATCATAAATGTATGGAGAGAGAGAGAGAGAGAGAGAGAGATCATATCAATTACATTTTGATATTAGGACAGATTGGGCGGTGTCACCGTCATTGGTCTAGTTGTGGTTGGTTGGTTAGAAAAACAAAATTTTTTTGTACCAGTTAATAATTAATATCAATATATCGTTTCGGAGTTACTGCTACTTAAAAAAAAAATGAGACGTGAGATAAAAGTGGCAATGTAGCCTGGTGGGTAGGAAATTGAAATATTAAATAGGGTTTGTTTGAAAACCGTTTATTTTGCTAAAATTGAAAACTTTTTGCTATAAGTATGTAGAAAAAAAAGCTAAAAGCTAACTTTTGGAACAATGAGACTCACTTAACAGTGTAATGAAACCCATTTTACAAGCAAAAATAAGCTAAAAAGTAAAATAAGTTAACTTTTTCTCAAATCCCAAATACAACCGAATGAAAAATTTGAAAACACAATCATAAACAAGGCCGGCTCTAGTATGAAAGCAAGTGAGGCGGTCGCCTAAGGCCCCCAAATTTTGGCCAATAAAGTAATTTTTTATATTATAAACTTATTCATTAAACCCAAAAATATTAGCCAATAAATAAAATAACATTTTTTTATCAAATAAAAAACAAGAAAAAAGAGAGAAAAATGCTACGTCCACAACATTTTTCACAACAAATCTTAAGTGGCAGGTAGTTACTGACTGTTATTGGTGAGGAAAAAAGTAATTTTAGTAGTGGGTTTAAATTAGAACGAGTAACAACTTAATATTTAGAATTTGTTGTGAAAATATTGTGAATATAGCACTTTTCAAAAAAAAAAAAAAAACAATACACAAAGAATTTCATAACATTTTTCACAGTGGTTGAGCTGGTAAACTATTACTAGTTTTCATTTAGATCTATCACTAACATCACATTTTTACTTACTATTACCAATCTGCCACATCAACAATTATGAAAAGTGGTCAATTTTTAATCTATAAATTTTCTAAAGAAAAAAAGATTCTACATGGTTAATTAATAATTTTGCATCTAAAACAAGATAATAGAATTTAAGTAATATTAAATTTTTTTTTATATATAAAAGGTCATATTTAAATATATGAAAAGTTTCAAGTCAATTTTCACCTAAGGCTCCTAAATGTTTCAAGCCGCCCCTAATCATAAATAGCAAGAGATTGAAAAACATGATGACGAAGATGAAGACTAGAGCAAAAAAAAAAAAAAACAAACAAACACGAAGAAGAAGGCTGGAGAAAAATTAGAAGATGAAGATCAAAACAATCGAAGAAGACGAAGACTAGAGAAAATATGAAGAAGACTTGAGACATGATTGTTGTTGTTTGGGTTAGTATTTAGATAGTGATGTTTTGATTGGGTTTTAATTTTAATTTTGTAGAGGGGGCCAAGCTTTTGGAAGCAAGGGAGCCAATAATTTTTCTTAGGCGAAACTCTATTAGGGGGGCCTGGGCCCCACGGCCCCCACCTAGTTCCACCCTTCTGTGTTGTGGCACATAAATCTCTAGTCAAGCAAACAACAATAAACTCAATCCCATCCACTTTCTCAAAAAAAAAAAAAAAAATCAATCCCATCCAGACCCAATGTTCAAAGTTAAATACACTGTTAAGTTCTAGGGTAAAAGTCGACAACAAAACAAAGTAACGTGCTTTATAGCAATCATTTTTTTTTTTTTTTTGAAAGGGCTTTAGAGCAAATAGCAATCATTCAGGGCAGCTTTACGTGTAAATCAGCGAAGTCACAGAACCACTTTAACTTGCCAAAAAATGTATGTATATATATACACATATACACACAACTAATTTATTTAGACCACCTTAGCTAATAAAAATATTGACTATCCTGATTTTAAAATTACAAAAATTTTGGTTCAATAAAAATAAGAGGAATTCTATATTCATAGAATTTTTTAAAATAATTTCACAATAAATTTTATGTGATAAGGAGAAAGCGGTTATTAATTCTAATTTTGGCACAATATTGACATCACTTTTTAACCCATAATAACAAATTATTGCATAAGATTTGTTTTTAAAATGGTGTAGATGTAGTATTATTCCAAAAATAATTTTAACCCCTCCAACATAATCCCTAACTCCTTAAACCCAAAAAAAAAAAAAAAAAAAAAGTCCCTATAAATGACAACAACAACAAAAATAACCCAAACAAAAACAAGACTAGACTAGACAATAAAGAGTGAACAAATTATTCAACAAAAAGGTTGTACAAAAAGAAAAATAAAGATAATTTTTTTTGGCTTTACAGTCACAATAATTTTGCTCTACATAGCGACTCATCTCGCAATTATAACAAATATCATCTGTTTTTCTTTCTCTTATTTATTATCATTTCAGTTCTCTTACTTTTTTACTTTCATCTCAGCATTCTCAATTCTTACTGTATCTCTTATCAATCTTTTTCTTTTTCTTTTTCTTTTTCTTTTTGTTAGTAGAAAAAAATTGTAAAATTTCATGTATTTTCGTATTTATTATTTTTTGTGACATTAATATATTTAAGTTATCTCTTTATTAAATTTTGTATAATTTAAGTTTCTTATTGACCACAAAAAAAAAAAAACAATTTTTGGAGCGGCCACTGCCAAACACAAAAAATCACCTTCATAAGGTACGTCAAATGCCAAATTTACATTCTAATAATAGCAGTACACGGGTGAGTGTGCTATTAAAATTTTAGGTATTTATTTATTTATACTTTTTTTCTATTTTCTGTCAGTTATGTGACTATTGGGCATTATTCAAACTTTCTCTCTCTATATTATATGGCCGTTGGGACTTACAAACCAAAAATAAAGAATAAAAAAGAAAGAAAAAAAAATATTTAAATAAAATAATGTTGTACAATGTAATATTGAATTCTTATATTAAAATTATATTAATATAAAATTACAATAATGTAATATTACAGGGTAATGTAACACCGCGGTGGACCAAATGCCCGTAAAAGCTATCCCCTGTTAATGCTTTATTACAGCCTTATCAATATAAAGCAACGTTGAATGGGGAAATTATTGCCTAGTTGCTGACCTTGTAGTCCTAGCCAATAAGAGCATGCCAACACATATCAATTTGCTTACATCAGCTGGACTGCCAGCTCAGGGTGCTGTATTAACATTTGTTAATGTTTGGAAACCAAATTCAAATTTTGCAGATGTAAACAAATTTTTAGGGAGTTTCACTTTTTATTTTAAAACATGGGCGCTCCTTCACCTCTTCTCTCAGACTCTCACATATGATTCCTCTCTTATAGTCTGGGACTAGGCAATAATTTCCCTACTGAATGAGGAGTCCTTTTTGCAATTGGACTTGTTTCATCAAACATGTCAGGTGTTAATTTTTTTTTTTTTTTTTTTTTTTTTTTTAAATTAAATGTCCTTGTGCTAGAGAAAGCTCTGGGACGAGTAGAATCCAAGAAATGGAAGTTTAACTAGTAACTACATTAGACCCAAGATTTGTTTGCCAAAAATAAACTTGCCAGGAGAAAATTTGTTTTGCTGCCAAGTGCTTCAGGAAAGTAGAATACCCGTAACAACAAGAGGTCAAAATCCTTACAAGAGGTCAAAATCCTCTTGATCTGGTCCTTTGGTTAATAAGCATTTCATTAATCATAGTTCCAACCATTCTCATGTGATTTAGACCAGGAAAGTTTGAACTAGAAACAGGGAAAACAAATCTATATCTATCTATATATTACTAAAAACTGAAGCGTAGCATTTAATATTGCTACGCTCACGTTGAGCCACATCATCATTTTTTTTTCTAATTTTTTTAAAATATTTTTTAAAACATTTTCTCATTAAAGGTGACTTAAAAACTCCATTATTTAAAAATTAAAATATCTTTTAACCATTATTTTTATCATTAATTTTCCAAAACTCTCCCTTCCTTTTACCTATTCATCTCCCCACTACTTTCTACCTTAATATCATTCTTTCTCTACCTTTTTATCTTCCTTTATTTTGACCCTTCTTATTCTCAACATCTTACTATAAATTTGACATTTTCTTTTTCATTCTATGCTTAGTTTTTACACACAAAAAAGATTACTTCTCTCTCTCTCAATTTGTTTTTCATTTTTTGTTTGATTTTTTTATTTTTATTGCATCAATTCTTTAGGATGATGAATTTTTGTATTAATTAGAATTCTACTTTGGGTTGATGCAATTTAGTTTTGTGTTTTAAGCTGTTATCTTTTATATTTTCTTTGATTAAATATTATCCTACTACATTATACATATAGTATATAATAATATAATGTTATTATATTACATAGAATGACTTGGATAATTTGATTTTTATTGCTATATATTTGATTTTTACTCTTTTTTCCTCTCATCTTATTTTATTTAACATTTAAATCCAATCATATCTTCCATACTATTAAATTATGCAGCACAAATCAAGAAAATAGCTAGACACAAACTTGCCTTCCTTTACCATACATTGGGAGAATAAAAATATTTGTGTGATAAATGGTCATATAATTTATAATTTAGATAGCACCCTTTGATTGTGTTTAGGCCCATAGATTGAGCAATTTGTAGACTTAAAAGGCTATTGAGAATGAACTTTTTGAATCAAGTCTAAAAAAAATATGAACTACTATATATCATTTAGATAAAAACTTTTATCATAGACACATTAATATTTTTTTGCCACAAATTTAAATCACGCAAACTTAATAATGTTATATTATGTGTTAGCATCGTCTCTACTTCTTCTTCTTCTCAAAAATATTATGTATCATCTTTAAAAGATGCCAACAATATTGATCTTATGGGAAAAGTTGCATAAATATTGAGAAAAAAATGTTTTATATTACAATCTACTAAAAATGTTTTTTTAAATATTTAAACCTTTTTATTTTTCATATCACTAACATGTTTTACAACTACCATATGTGTTAACTTAAGTCTTAATATTCTTAAATTGTTTCAGCAAAAAGAAAAAAAAAGGTTGTTACAAAAGAGGAGTTCATGTAAAGTATTTTACAAAATGAAATATCTGTTTTGTAAGGCCACCAAATTTGATAATTTGCAAATGATGGAACCACTTGCAACAATATTTGCATAGTTATAGTTCCAGCTAAAGCAATCATGTATACTTTTAGTCTTCAAAAAACACACATCTACCAGTGATTAAATGTTCATCTCGGGTAGTTTTAACTTTTTATATAATTTTACCTTTACATATTCATCTATTTTAATTTAGATTTTTTTTTTCAAAAAAAAACTTTAATTTATATATTTATAAGTAAACAATGAAATAATGATTCATGAATAATCCAAAAAAAAAAATCTAACATATTTATCTTGTGCAGTTGTAACTTTACATATAATTTTGCATTTATATATTCATATACTTTAATTTAGATGTTTATAACTTAATAATGAAATCTATAAAGAAGGTAATCAAAACAATCATATTTCTACAATTCAAAAAGTCACAATTTCTTTTTTTTCTAAAAAAGGCCTTTTACATTTTCTTGGAATTATTTTTAAATTTTTTTTATAAAACCTTTGGCATACCAATAACCTAATCACTTCATACATTAAAAAAATTTAAGGCTCATTATTACTTCCGTTAATATATTATGGATATCTTAATTGATTGAGATCAAACTAGAGAAATGCCTTTCATATTTCCTTAAAAAAAAAAAAAAAAAAAAAAAAACTTTAATATACCACTAGTGTAACTACATCTATAACTATTTAAGCCAGCCATGATATTTATTTCTTATTAATAACCATAAAATTTACAACTAGCAAGGGAACAAACAAAGTAATAAAGAATAAATGAAGGAAGAAAAAAATAAATGAAATCAAACGTCAATTAATAACTGTTATTTGGAAAATAAAAATGTGATTAAGAGGAGTAAGAAATAAAATAGAGATGGCTATACAGAGGACATTGAAAACTTTATAGTGCAATAAAATCAACCATTACATTCACTTAATTAAATCAAGAATCAACAGTTTAATATAATAATACAAAATTTAAACTTAAAACTAATCAAACTCTAACTAGGAAAATTATATATATATATATATAATCATAATCTTCATACACCATGACTTTAAAAAATTTAATAAATAGTTTTACCTCTTATTTAATGTCTATGTTATGCAAATACAAAAACAATATTATGTATTAACAAAAGGTCTACAACTCAAAATTAAATTTCAGTGTCACCTATAGAATAAACACGTGTACATCATTGCAACAATAGTAAATGACATGAATGACATGGGTTGAAAGCTCCCTTTAAAAGGATGAAAATTACCTCATTTGGTACAGTAAAAGGTCATCTTGGTCCTGATAGAATTGAAGGCAATAATTGAGTAGTAGTAGCAAAATGCACTTCCTGGTTATAAACTCCAGCTCTTGTGTTTGGTAAAGGTGGATTCAAGAAGAAATCATCTAGGTTTGATTCAACATTCACAACACCCTCCAAGACCTTAACCACAACGGACATAGAAGGCCTCTTTGTGAAATCATTTTGTAAACACCATGCTGCAACCCGCATCATATTCACAACTTCTTCTCCATGTAAACTCATATCTTCATTGTATTTATCAACCAGATCCAATAATTGGTCCTCCTCAATCTTTTTCTTGAAAATAGCAAGTAGATGCATTTCTTCTTCTTGTTGAGAGCGATCAATATTTCTCCTTCCACATAATATCTCCAAGAGCACTACACCAAAGCTATACACATCTACTTTTTCTGTAATAACTGAACTCAACCATTCTGGAGCCATATAGCCAGGAGTCCCTCTCATAGTTGTCACAACTTGGCTCTGTTCACGATCAACTAGTTTGGACAACCCAAAATCTGAGACTTTTGCATTGAAATTCTCATCTAAAAGGATGTTTTGGGGTTTGATATCCAAATGAACTATCTTATGTCTGCAGTCATCATGTAAATAAGTTAGTCCTCTTGCTATGTCAATGATGATCTTCTTTCTATGTTGCCAATCAAGCAACATCTCCGGAAATCTGTGAAATATCCATTTATCTAAAGACCCATTAGACATGTATTCATAAACAAGAAGTAGTCCATGTGATTTCTCAGCACAAAATCCAATCAGTCTTACCAAGTTGAAATGATGAAGGCTGCCAATTGTCTCAACTTCTGCTAAAAACGATTTCTTGATTTGACTTAAACCATCAAAACGCTTCACTGCAACTTTAGTACCATCAACTAAAGTCCCTTCAAAAACTGTGCCAAATCCCCCTCCACCAAGCTCCGTACTAAACTCTTTTGTTGCTGCCTGCAAATCATGATAAGAGTATCTTGTGGGCATTCCTGGCACCTGATCTAAATAATACTCCTCCGCTTCATCTGAACTTTTCTTTTTCCAAAGTTGAAAAACAAAAAATACAATTAAAAGAAACAGTACAAATGCAAAGCTGGAGACCAATATTATTACAAGCCAGTGTTTTTTCTGCCGAATAACTTTCTGCACCTTGATGTATACCCTGAGGTAATTTTTTTGTCCTGCATCAGCGGACATCAGGGAAAAAATTTGGGATTGTAAATAGCAATTCCCCATATGGTTGCTCGAATTATAAAAAACAGCTTTGCAGGAACAGTCTTTTAAGCAAGCCTGTTTGCAACTCTCTAAATTTATATGTTGGTGGTCTGGATTTATCTTGGGGGGATATTTTGTTATGGGAAAGTATGTGATATTCTCGAGCTCTGAAAGAACATGATATTTGGAATCTTCACAAGACAAGGGAGTAATGAGGGAGCATCCATAGCTAGGCAGCTTGTCATCGGTTTGCCGGGTTTGCCGGAAATAGCTTGTTTCATTAATGGGTGGAGGACAACTACACGGGGCATTCTGGGCATTTGTACAAATACCATAATTGCCGCAAACTGTAGGGTAATCGCAGACACCAATTTCTCTATATCGTGGGAGAAAATCATCCACAACATCCGACTCTCCATACACTCGCAAGTGTCCGTCAGGCTCAAATCTCATGTACTGCGCTGAGAAGTATGAATAAGGAGCAAGAACGGTCTCATCCATAACTTGAGAGGAGAGAGTTATATTTTCACTATTAAGTTGCACATAACTGAAATTTTCTGTGGTTCCAGAAAAATAGCGTTGGGGAGGATTAGAATTGATATAAGCGACCAACCCTTCACTAGTGAGAGAGAGTGAATACAATCCTCCTTGACTTATGAGTTGCTGCCCTGCCATCAACTTTTGCTCGAGCATCAGCGTGTCGGTTGGGTGATCAAAAGACTGCCAGATTATTGTTGCATTGTTGTGATCCAAGAGCATGAGGTTGCAGTTTTCGGTTAAGTTTAGGCCAGCCACAGATTTGCTGCTGGTGTTTGTCGACCACACCGTAGTTCCATTAGCATCTGTCAACACCAAACCTCTTTCTGAAGTGAGCTTCAAACTCGCATTCACGCTTACAGGATTCTTTGGGTTAGCAGCCCATACTACTGTTGGACCTTCAGATTTTGAAATTTCGCCATATTCTAGACGAATTCTGAAAATGGCAAAGAGAGAACCGCCACAAGTTTGATTACAGAAGAAACCACAACCACAAGCATATTCTTCGTAGGAATAACTGTTCGATTTACTGGCCAGTATGATATTCACAAACGATCCATCATCAAATTTCACAGAATCGGGAGTAGAAAAACTGTTGGTCACTGAAGTAGAAGTGTTTGCACTCCAATAACGGACAGGCAGGGATTTAACTAAGATGGGAAAAGGTTTTAGAAAAAGAGCAAGGTAAAGAAGAACAACACAGCAGCCCCAGCTTATACTACCCATTGTCTGTGTGTGCTACAGTGCCAGAAGAAATTAAGAAAGGAAAGTGGACACTGGGCAAGGAGAGAGAGTGATAGAATTGAAATGAATTGCAGGAAGAATGAATTCCTTGGGGGCAGAGTTAAATGGAATCATGTAATTTAGTTTATTGTTCCCCGGTTGACTGGTTGACCTTTAAGTCCACGAGTAGGCAGCAGCTGTTGGGTTCGTGGCATTTAGTGTGGTCCAGCCCACGGAATAGCTCTTTGGTCCAACCCACTGCATCAGATATACTAAAGGTTAAATTTTTAGCATTTAGTACATTAAACACGTAAAATTACCTATTTAAAAGATGTGTTTATCAAAAAAAAAAAAAAAAAAAAAAAACCTATTTAAAAGATGTGTCAACCGTCAATAGAATTGTACGGCAGATGTGCTATTTGCTTTTATTATTATTTTTTACTTGTGTGTAATCATGTGTATATACACATATATCATTAAAAACAATTACAATGACACGGTTCAAATTATACAAAATATTAGTTTATACATTTTTTAAACAATACATTTCTAAAATATGAAATGGTTCCTTATTTCTAAAATATTTAATTAAATTTAGACTTTTCAATTTTTGCTCTCAATAATTCATTTACCACAAAAATTTATAAATTAGATGAATACGTGGTGTAAAATTATACTTCAATTGAAATCCAATTTATAATCTAATTGAATTTAGACTCTTCAATTTTTACATTCAATAATTTACTTGTCACAAAAATTAAAAATTAGATGGGACAAGTAGTGCAAAATTGAGAATCTAATTGAAAAATAATTGGATTTTTTTTGAGTTTTGGGTTTTAATATATTTATAGATTCAAACTTTCTCTTCCTTCCATACAAAATATATTTCTTAATTAAAAAGAATAAGAAAGAGTATTTAAATAAAGTGGTAAAAGAATAGAATATATAATGTAAGGTGTATTGTAAAGTGGTGTATTAAATAAAAAATATTGGGTAAATTATGTATTTAGTCCCTATCCTTTACACCATATTTCAATTTGGTCTATAACTTTTCAATTGTATCAATTTGGTTCATAATCTTTAAATAAAGAATATTGGGTAAACTACGTATTTAGTCTTTATCATTTACATCATATTTCAATTAGATCCCTAGTCTTTCAATTGTGTCAATAAACTAATTTTTTTTATTTGAGCGTTAACCACGTCAGCAATTTCCATCCAAGAGGTAACAGCAAGAACTAAATTGACACTACATTAGAAGGTTAGGGACTAAATTGACATAATTAAAAGATTATGGGCCAAATTGAAATCTATATATATAATAATAGGTAAAACTGAGAGAAAATCCAATTAAATTTCAAATTAGAACTTAATTAGAGTCCAATTTTGCGCCACGTGTCCCATCTAATCTAAGTTTTTAAATTTTTGTGCCAAGTGAGTTAATTCAATGGAAAAATTGGATTTCAATTAGAGTTTAATTTTGCAACATGTGTCCCATCTAATCTAAGTTTTTTAATTTTTGTATCAAATGAGTTAATTTAGTGTAAAAAACGAGGAGTCCAATATAAGTAAACCATAAAAAACATAATTTTTGAATAGATTTATATTTATGAGCCTTTTTTTTTTGAAGAACTAAAAACAATTCAAGTTTATACGTCATATATATATATATATTTATATTAATAAGTAAAACTGAGAGAAAATCCAATTAGATTTTAAATTGGAATTCAATTAGAGTCTAATTTTGCGCAATGTGTCCCATCTAATCAAAATTTTTAAATTTTTGAACCAAGTTAGTTAGTTTAGTTTAAAAATTGGATTTCAATTAGAGTTTAATTTTACGGCATGTGTTTCATCTAATCGATTTTTTTTTTTTTTTTTAATTTTTGTGCCAAATGAGAGTTAATTTAGAGAAGAAAACGAGGAGTCCAATATAAATAAATCATAAAAAAATATAATCATATATCTAACACTATATATAAAATTAGAGGAAGAGAGAGTTTGAATGATTTTATATTTATAAGCCTTTTTTTTTTTATAACTAAAAACAATTCATTTGGCACAAAGATTATATAAATATATATATATATATATTAATAGGTAAAATTTAGAGAAAATCTAATTAGATTCTACAATTGAAGTCCAATTTTGCGCCATGTGTCCTAAATTATTTATTTTTAAAGAAAGTTTTATTTCTTAATTTTGGAATCAAATGTGGGACCATATCATAAATATCTATTCATGTGAGTTATTGTGTAAAAAAACTAAAAAGTCTAGAATTAATGAACATAAAAGTATTTAAAAAATGGACAATTTACATTTTCTACCTAATAACATTTTTACAAGACTTTTTAAAGAGTTAAAAAAAAAATTAAGAATGACTATCAATAATATTTAAATTATATATGTAAGATTATTATACTATGCATTTTAATGTGTATCTTTTAAGTATATCCATGCATATGTATGGAGTTATAAGCTAGTTTTATATAAAGAATCAAATGTCAAGGTTCAAATATAAATTTTAATAAAAAGAGGTGAAAGTTGAAATCTAAACTCCAATTTTTTATTTTGGTTTTGAGAGAGAGAGAGAGAGAGAGTTTGGTAGAGTTTTTATTTTTATTTTATTAAAGTAGAAGTCACATGGAAAATTATGTGGCTAATATTGACAATTTTCTGCTTAGAAATTTAAATTATAAAAATTGAAACGTCAAGACCTTATCAAAATTGATCATTAATCATAATTCGACACACTTGGAGACAATTCATTTTGCATTTATAAAGTGGTTGATTTTAATCAACTGTAACAATTCTTTTTTTTTTTTTTTTTTTTTTTTTTTTTTTTTTTTTTTTTTTTTCAGCTGACTTGAAATCAGATTTCATTATACCTTGGTTGAGTTTGATCGTAGTGTTGTCATTTTTTATCTTAAGATTTGAATAAATAAATTACATTTGAATTATATCATGTCATTTTGCAACAAGGTAATTAATATTGTAAAATTGAGATTGTTGTTGTCAATGGTGTTTGGGTGTGGCCAAGCAACTATAGAAGAAGGTAAAAAACCCATCAGAGTTAATTTTCAGTCAAAAAGTGAAGGCATGTATTGTGGAAAGAGCGGTAAAGTTTCTGGCATGTATTGTGGAAAATTCATAAAAGTTTATGATCCATTGCGCGTTGTCAGAAAATTAGAGGAAAGCCAGGAGACAACTGACGCACATGGAACGGTATCATGGCAGTGCTTACACGGACAACCCAATACTCTTCTTTTTCAACGCGTTTAGACTCTCTTCTTCTTTTCTCAAAAAAAAAAAAAAAGAAGACTCTCTTCTTCTATTAGTTATATAAAAAGCACCGGTACCCATACAGTACAGTGAAAATAGTCAAATACCATGTTTTGACAAAATTTGTGATAAATTAGCACTATTTCGAAAATATTTAACAATTTACTACTTTTTTAGTACTCGAGTTCCACAAAATAACATTAAAATTACAACTTCGCAGCAACTCCACTATCAGTAATCTAACAGGGGCCCAATTACATTGAAATATTTAGCAATCTATTTCTTACACTAAAATAGATTAGCATTGCCCATTCCGAAAATGGTTTCTAGGCATGGAATAAAGGCTCCTTAGGAAACGTTATATAGTTTGATTTCAATGTACACCTTTGGTTTTCTTCTCTAAGGATTTTTCCTACAAATTACTGTTTACTGATTGAGTGAGTCTATATGGTAGCTGTAGGTGATAATATTTGGCCCTGCATTCGCATGAGTATTTCAAACTTGCCAGGAAACACACACACGAAAGAGGGGGCTGGGGAAGACTTAACTCAACATCGTGAGGCACGGGTCTTCGTAGTCCAGTCATTTTTTCTGCTAAAGTACTACACCGACATTTTTGAATCATAACGACCAAGACTATCTTCCTCTCAAGAAAATGAGTATCAAAGACTAGAAATGGCTTGGTTCAATGTCAGGCTGACTAGGAAATCCTGACTGGTTTTGCTTGCAATCGTGAATCACAAGGACCGAAACTTAAGCATTGATTAAGTTACACTTGTGTATTCTCTCAACAAAAAAAAGAAAAGAAGTTACTTGTGTATTCTCTCAATTTCATAATGCATATGTTAAAACCACTAATGTCAAGCCACTAAGTTTGACTATTCAAGCCATTCCAACCGAAACAAAAAGTAGAAAAAAAAAGAATGTATTCGACTGTACTAAGCTCGAGTACTATAAAGTGATACTTAATTTCACTAATATCGAGTATCACATTATTTTTTTTTATTACACAAGTTTCAGGTCAGCAGTGCCACGCTTGCGACTCACTAGGAAGTCGAGTTCACTGAACTCGAGTACTATTTAGAACTCGATTTTGTAGAACTCGAATACTAAAAAAGTGGTAGATTGCTAAATATTTTTGAAACAATACTAGTTTGCCACAAATTTTGCCAAAACGTGATATTTGGTTATTTTCACCCCTACAGCACACATTTGGTTTATTGAATCCCTTTATATATATATTTTTTTTTCAAGTTTTGAACAGTGCTTTGGTTTTGACCTCTGCACTATTGCTGCTTTCTTTTCCTTCTTTTTATTTTTTATTTTTTTTCCCGCTGCTTTCTTTTCTTTTCTTTTCATTTTTCTCTGCTTTTTTTTTTTCGGCGTAATATCATCTAGTCCACTCTTCTTCTTTTTATTTTATTATTATTTTTTTTTTATATATAAAGCTATTAGTTAACATAATAAATTGTCACAATATTTTTGCAATTGTTGATATGTTAATTCCTTATAGGTTAAAATAAAATATCATTCTAGAATCATCCACAACTAAAACTAAAGGTATTATGAAAAAAGAAGTGTTACATCTACAATATTTTTCGCAATACTTTCACAACATTGTTCATTAGGCTTTTTTTTTTCCCACAAACCACAATACGCCTGTTTTGGTTGTGCTGTTTTTGTCTTTTCTTTTAAATATTTATATGTGTATGTACAGTTACACTGACTTAACAAATTCTTACAATATTTTCACAATTATTGACAATTTGCACTGTTCATTGGCCCTTTTTTTTTTTCACAATATGCTGGTTTTGCTTGTGCTTTTAAATATTATATGTGCATACACAATTACACTGACGCAACAAATTTTTACAACATTTTCATCATTATTGAGATGTCAATTTTTTAAAGGTCAAAATAAAATAATAAATAAGACTGAGACCAATCACAACTAAAAATAAATATATTATGAAAATGTTATAACATCTTCTTCTTGTCACAATATTTTCACAATCCAAGATCTCAGTTCCTTATAGATCAAAATAAAATAAAATAAAAAGAAATGCTATGTCCACAACATTTTCACAATAATTTTGAAACAAATTTTATGTGGCAAGGTATTTTTGAAGGATAAAAAAGTGATATCTGTAGTGGGTTCAATTTAAAACTAATAACAACTTGTCATTTATAATTTGTTCTAAAAATGTTATGGATGTAGCATTTCTCTCAAATAAAATAAAAATATATCTATTCGGATCCTAAAAATAAAAGTATTGTGAAAATGTTTTAATATTTTGTTGTATTCTTAGACTTCTTTTTTAGTATATATAGTCAAATTGGGTGAGTCAAAATTCATTGTACGTTTCACACACAATTTTCTTGTATTGTCTTTTTTTTTTTTAATGCATAATTTTAAAACCAGTAATAATTTTTTACCTAAGATTTGTTATGAAAATACTGTGAACGTAAAAATTAAATAATAAAATATCAAACTAGGACCTACCACAGCTGGAAATAAAAAATATTATGAAAATGTTGTGACATTTTGTTATAATTCCGAACTTCTTTTTTGTGTGACATTTTGTTGTGTTCCTAGGCTTCTTTTTTTGTTTAGTCAAATTTAGTAAGCCAAAACTCATTGTTTTAGGCACAATTTTCTTCAGTTGGCTTTTTATTTTATTTTTAAATGCACGGTTAAAAGTGGTTAGCCCAATTTAAAACCAGTAGCAATTTACCACCTAAGATTTATTATGAAAATATTGGGGATGTAACATTACTCTAAAATAAAATAATAAAATATCAGACTAGGACCCACCATAGCTAAAAATAAAGGTATTGTAAAAATATCGTGACTTTTTGTTCTGTTTCTAGACTTCTTTTTTGGTTTATTCAATTTGTTGAACTAAAATTCATTGTTTAATGCATAATTTTTTTAGGTTTATTTTTTTTTACACACTGTTTCAAGTTTTTTTTTTTTAAATAAAAATAAAAACACACACACACACATTGTTTTACACACACATAACACACACACAAATTGACGAAGTAACACTTTCCTCCTTTATGTTCGGGGTAGTTGCATTTCCCCCTTAAACTAAAACTGAATAATTTCATCATTTATATTTTGTAAATGAACATATACCCCTATTGTTTCTCTCTTAGTTAAACCCTAACAAAATCTTATAATTCCTAAAATATTCCATTGTACAATGTCTAATATACTCCTACTAAATTTTAATCTCCCAAAAAATTTCTTTGTGTATTTTGAATTTTATGTGGTAGACTGGTAGTCATACTTGGAAAGTTAGAATGAGGATATATGGTGTTCTATTTGTTACCTAGAGAACACTAATTTATTAGGTTTAATCTTCTACACTTATAATTTTAATTATTTAATAGAAACTTTGATGACATATGTTTTTTGTTATTTTGTTCTTTTTTTAATTTATTTTCCTGCTTAAAAGGGTATTCATTAAAAATAAACAAGCTAACATCGTAGTTAGACTCGTAAAATAAGATAATAAAGAATGAAATATGAATAACAAAATTTTCATTGTAGATGATTGCAAATATTTAATTTAATGAAGATCGTCAAAAAAATTATAGTATATATTATCATTTATTGCGAAAATTTAAATATTGTAGAAAGATGACGACTTTCATTATCATTCTTTGTAGCATTTTTTGGTGAGTAGATATTACATTTAGTAAATAAGTTCTAAGAAAGTGTCATAGTACATAGATATTCCAATAGCTATTTTAAATTTAAGTACATGACTTCATACTTCTTCAACAACAAAAAAATCAATTTTAATTTTCTCACTAAAGGGCCAGCACATGCCTTGCACGTGCAACCCACACTAGTATGGTATAAAGGATAAGGACCAAATACATAGTTTACCCTAAAATAAATAAAGAAGTTTTTTTATGTGATGTATTAATAAAATAGAATATGTCATAATATCTTTTTTTTTTTAGGACAAAGTTTAGTTACAAAATTAGTTGTAAATTAAGACTATAACCTTACTCAATTTTTTTTTGATTAAAGGTGAATTTTGACAAATTTACCAATAGATTACATTTTTTTATATCCTCTATATTTGCAAAATTTTTAGGAAATTAAAGATCAATAACTATGTTATCAATAAATTGTTTAAATTGCAAGTTTTTGTAATTTAAAATTATGCATAAAATATGAGCTTATAGATCATATAGTAACTAAATATGTAGTAATGTTAATATTTTTTTTAAAAAATTGTAATTTTAGATTACAATTAATTTTGTAACTAATTTTTTTTTTTTTTTTTAATGCCTAGCTCTAAAATCAAATCAAGGCAGCATTTTTTTTCTCCATCACATCACTTATTTCGAATCCCTCGTGAGTCCCGCAAAAAGATATGCTTTAAGAGGTGTACTTTTTTTTTTCTTTAAATCAAAGGTAATATTAGTGTTCTGCCGTTTATCCTCAAAAAGATAATATTACTGTTGCGGCCCCACGTGTGTCAATTATAGGGTCTTAGAGCATTCGTGTTGGGCATGCTAAATGGCATATGTAGGAAGGTTTTACCATTTTCACACAAAAACCAAGCTTCATCCGGACTTCTAAAAATCAACTATTGCAAATTTTTTGCAATAGTGCTACAGTGCAATTCTACCTTTAGAATTGCACTATAGCACAATTTTAAAACAAAATAATAGTTTTTAATACTCTTCCTCCCCCTTTTTAACCCCGAAATTTCTCTCTCCTCTCTCATTATTTCTCTTCTTTTCTCTCTCTTCCTTCTCTCTTTCTCATCTGCTCTATGCTCTTTTCAGACCCAAGACCCTGTGCTCTCTCCGATGACCCTCTCTCTCTCTCTCACATTTGGTGGTTGTGGGTTTCTCTATCTCTCTCTGGTGGTGGTGGGTTTGTGACTGACGTGGGCATAGGTCGGTATGGGTTTTGACGACGGTGGGTCGTGGGTTTTAACAACGGTGGAGATCGGCGTGGGTGTTGACAACGGTGGAGATCGGCAAGGTGGAGATTGGTGGGTGGCGAGATTGGCGTGGCGGAGATCGGTGGGTGGCGAGATCGATGGATCGGGTTTTTATTTTGGCATGAATTTTGGGTTTTGATTTTGCTATGAATTTTGGGTTTTGATTTTGGCTGGATGGCGAGACTAGGCTTTGATTTTGCTCAAAGAGAGTGACACCGATGGTGGATTGGTATTTTGCTGGGATTGTGGCGGGTTTAGGGTCACGGTGGTGGATGTCTGGAGGTGGTGTGGTTAAGAGGATGGTTGTTGTGCAGTGAGAGTGACAGAGAGACAGAAATTAGTAAGGAGAGAGATATAATTTGTTTATTATTTGATTGTATAATTTATATTATTTTAATGTGTGATATTGTAAAATAAAAGTTGGGCTGCTGGGTGTATTGAAAATAGTATTGTATAATTGATGAAGTAGCTTTTTGGAATGGTAAAATAGGATAAGATGGCATTTCCTTATACGAATGCTCTTATTATTAGTATCTTTTTTTTTTTTTTTTCAAAAGTTATATTATTGTTTATGTGTCCCATGTGTGTTTAGCTTTCGGCAAAGGTATTATTATTATACTAGTCGCTAACCCGTGCGATGCACGAGATAGTTAAATAAAAAATTTAAATATTTATTTTGCTACTATAACTTGGCTTTAAAAAAAAAAAAATGCTATGGTGATGTCTTCATACAATGCTCAACTGCAATTAAATTTACTATTCACCACCAATATAATATATGTTATCTTGCACATTTGTTTGCATAACAAGGGTCATTTTCAATTTTATAATAAAACAATCTATGGTAGAGGAAAGAGATAAAACTGTTCTATTGAAGGATGCATGATGAATGTCAACTTTCCTAACTTTTTTAGTGTAGAATGATGTTCTCTTTCCTCTTCTTTTGCACTGCACTACATTTGGGTAGTGTTCAGCCCAAAGGATTGTGCAGAACTTCTCCTAATCACAGATGTTTTGGTTGTAAACCTATGCACATATCATAAAGAGTAAATCTTACTTTGGATAAATATATTATACAATTATTCAAATGGTTAAATTAAAAAGGAAATAAAGAAGAAAAGTTGCACCAGCCACAAACTCAATTAGATTTCTTTTGAATAAAATGGTGTTATAAAGTTTTATAAAAAATGAAAAAAAAAAAAAAAAAAAAAAACTGAGAACGGGGAAGGAATACTTACACTTGAAAATAGAAAAATTGAAAATCTACAAATTCAGTGCTTGATAATAGATCTACAAATTGCATTCTCATATCCTCCATCTTCTGCAAGTTAATTGGATATAATTAAAAAAATTTCCTAACAGAACGCTCTTTCCTTTCCATTATGCTTTGCATATTTTCATCCTAATAAAGTTTAAGAAGTGCTCTGTGGTCACTGCATAAAGAATGTGTGCACAAGTTTAAAATCAATAATAGAATTAACGTTAATCATTAAAAAAACCCTGCAAATTCCATAAAAAGGATCAGTATGGATCAGCTTAATAATCAACCTACAAGAATCACCAGTAAAGGATCTTCTTCATCAGCTTCCTCTTTCCAATTACTGGAAGCACAAATGGGTCACTATGTGCAAGAAAACCAGCAATTGTTAAGGCTGGATTAAGGCATTAAAAGATAGACTCCATAAGAAGCATCTTTCCAATATTTGGGTCCCAATGGTATAGTGCAAAGATGGTAACTTGTTACACAAAATGTTTTTTTTTTTTAATTACAGTGAACATCCTAAAGCTGTTAAACAATACAGAAACTTGTATCCAATGATATATACCAAGTGGGGTAAATGCCTCTATATCATCTAGAGCCCAATTGTTTTAAAGCATTTTGAATCACAAGAGCATCTGATGGCTAAAGTGCTTTTGCCAAAAATGATCAAATAGTTCGAAGCAGCAAACTTTTAATATGCAATCATAGTTCTTGTAAATCTGACAACTTTAGGTAACTGATACTGAATCAATGCAGTATGGATCAACTTTGCATAAAATCTATAATAAATAAACAGGAAAAAAAAAGGAAGAAAGAAAAGGGTTTAAATTAATCAATAAACAAATTAGGCTAACTAAGTTGGAGAAACATGTTTCATAGAAAGAGAATCTTGTATTTGCTAATTAACCTTTCATGGTGCTACCTCAATACACAACAAAGATACGGTATTTTCATTAATCTAAATGCTCAAAGAAATAGAGAGAGTTGAGAACTATTATATCATTTAATTATGTGCGTCTCAAATTACTTCGTTTCTATAAGGTTTTGATCTTCACTACTTACATCAACAGAAGAATTGCTAAGCATGAACAACCATTAAATTTTGGCATCAAAAAGATTTATATGCTTATATAATAGTGGCTGTGAACATTAGAGAGTGCTGACCATTATAATAGTGCATTCTTCTGCTTCCCTCTACTTCTCTAGTTCCATCAATAGACTCAATCCCTATTTCATGCAATTCAGCCTCAACATTGCAAAACATTACTGTGTTTGCATAGACTCAATTCATCTTTATTCTGCAATTAGAAGAGTCACCATTTCAAGTTGTTTTTTTCGTCAATAATATTAATACCACCACACCCAAAGTAATTAGAAGTCTAGAACAAAGCTCTATTGAGTTTAATTCATAACATTTTCATCAATCATATAAGCAATTTACCAGAGTATGAGGAATAAAATCATTAAAAAGGTAGCAATTTACCAGAGTATGAGGAATATCATTAGAAAGGTTTCCACAAAATTAAAGCCAAAAAAAATAAATTATTAGTAAGGCAGTTATCCCTTTATTAACAGTGTGACTAAAAGTGAAATTCAAAGTGGAAAAGTCTTTCAAAAAAAAAAAAAAAAATCAACACGGAAAAGGAACATTATATATAAAACTGTCTATGTTGCAAGAAAATAGCCTTACCAACCAAACATGAGATGTTTGTCTTCTTGTCCTCATTTCCTCCATGAAAGCAGGATTATAATTGAATGGAGTTATCTACTTTTTGTCTATTCTAAACCAAGCCTTTCATACCTCTAGAAAATATCAACAACCCCTTCAATTAGAACAACAATCCCAATTATTTAAAGCAAATCACCAACACCCTTTTAAAATGACTGGAATGTGCAAACCGCTTTTAAATTATAACCTATATATTTTTAAATTAGAATCTATATTTTCTTAAAATATCAGACAACGGTGTTTTTTCTCCAAGAGTTTGTTATATATTTTCAAAGTCAAATTGGAGTTTTCCCAATGCCTATGATGTTGTCAAGAATAACCACATATGGTAGTAGTACAGTGTAAAATTTTGAGAGAATGACTATAAGAGATCCCATGCTTACAATCTAATAATTTTGTAAAAATTTAAATATTTTTGCTTTCTTTCTTCTCCTCTTTCATGACATCCAAGAAAGGCTTTCAAATTTGTGGCTTAGCCCCAAAATAGCCAACCAAATATTCACTTTAGCCACTGCGTTCCTTGATTTCCTTTAGCAACCAAATACAATCTTTTTGGGGAGGAAAAAAAGAAGAAAAAAAAAAGCCCAAACAGCTATATAAAGAAGATGCCCAAATCTCAACCAAACTAAATAAAAACCTAAAATTATTCATATGTATTCTATTGCTACACTTTCTTAGTAACTAAACACAAATCATTATTAAACAAAGAAATTGTAATGGCACAAAAAGAGAGAGGGTTTAGAAGAAACCTCATATAATACGCAAAGGTACTCGTCAAAGTCCATTGGCAGCCCATGTAGAGAATGCTTGTAGTCAATAATAGTGCAAGGCTACAAGCAATCTGCTATACAGATTAAGATCATTCCTCCAAGAAAATATTTATCTAAAATAAGAGAGAGAAATGGGAAGGGACATAAATAATAAATTTGAACATCTTGTTTGGACTACATGATCTATGTTATTAATTTAAATATTCAAAGTTTCATGGCTTTCATATGAAAGGTTGCTAGAGCAACACATCAAGGAATTTAGGATTTTGAAGATAATGGAGTCGAGATTTGTATCAACATACAAAACAATCCATCAGATTTGAGTAGAAAAATAATCAAATTTAAAACTTAAAAGGTACTAATTCTGAAACTATTGCATCAATAGGAGGAGAAAATTGAACTTTAAGAGCATGAATGTAAACTCACTCTTCAGTGTTTTGGTTAAACATTTAACCTCTTTACTCAATTAGAAATTTTTTCAACATACCATCTAGCTACCACTTCTATTCTGGGTTATCATCTCTAACCACTGTCTAAAATTTTGTGGTTGTCTATGCTTCCCACCCAACAAAAAATTATGTTCCCCACCATTAAACTGACTTCTCAATTTTGCAAGTATTATGGCTTCTAGAATGACAGCAAAAAATCTCTAAGAAATTTCATCAAACACCTTGTGCACATGTAAAAGAAAAAACACTTAATGAAAGTGGACATTATTAGAAATTGTCTATTACTCTACTTTCAAATAGTAGCATAACAGTCATAAATCATTGCAAAACTTCAATTTAACAACAAAAATTCCAAAACATGATGTATGTATCAGTGCTTCCAAATCTACTATCTAAGCCCATATCCTACTGATCAAATTGATTGGACATTCAAGTGCAGATAAATAATATGCAATGGATTTTAAAATCTCCAATGTACTACCAAGGGCCATATCTTCAGTGTTATGACATGCAATCATGTATCAATAACCCCTTCAACGTTGTTAATCCTTTATTCTTTATTTTTATCAATAAGTGACCCTCTTAGTCCTTTCCCTGGTCTAAGCACCCTCAAATTTAAGAGTAGTACTCGTTAATAGTGAAGTAATCAGTTCTTACAATTAAATTAATTGTGAAAACTGGTTCCTGCAAAGCAAGTCCCCCCACTTTTCAAAGGCAAAAAAGAAATGAAAAATAACCCACTATTTGCCTATTAGATTCAATAATCAATATATCAGCTTGGATCACAGTGAAGTCTCACAAAATATGCTTCAAAAATAGATATGGAAGAAGAAAAAACACAGCTCTACCTTTTCACTTTGCTATTTCTGGAATTTGTAGCCAGCCTCTAAACACTATAGGTTCAGTCCTCCGCTGTGCATGGCAGAAAGCAGAAAATAAAAGTCAGTAGTAGGCATGGATTTTAGCTTCCATGGTTATACCTAAATTTAAAATACAAACCTTACCATAACTAACAAAAATAACTATACTTGGGTTAGATTTTTTTTATTTTTATTTTTATTTTATTTTATTTTTTTTAATTTTTTAATTTTTTATTTTATTTTATAAACTAAGGTCTTTGGGTTAGAATTGATTTTGTTTTAGTAGAAAATTCTTAATGACAATTGACAAGATGGAAGCTGAACATTGAGTTGGGTGTCGGAGGTAAATTATTGAAGGCCTTGGGACCCAAGTGAAGAATACAAATGCTTAATTCCTGTTTATTCTTAGTGCATTTGTGGCCCAAAATTCTGAGGGATGATTGGTATGGTTTGTATTGGTCTTAGTCTGGGTTTCAGCTAGATTTAGTAAGTGTTTATACTTAGTGAGCACCAAATTTTCAATCTCGAAATCAAAAGCTATTTTTGATATGACAGAAAAGTTTCCTTATGTGTGCAACTGAAACAGCAATTTCATATAAGTAAAAGCTCACCTCAGGGTAGCAATCTTGGTGGACAATTGTCTGGTTGTTTGTATTTACATACACCTCACAGGATACTCTTGCCTGATGAAAATGTTGGAACGTAGTTTAAACACATGGAGAAAGAAGATGCATCATGTAACTGAATAAAGCTTGTAAGAGAATACTATGGAATTGTCAGAATAAAACTAAAATTTCCTTAACATACCGTTTCTTAATGCAGTGAGTGTACTGCTGCTGTTTTGCAACATACTTAGTTATTGCAAAAAGCCACGCAATCACATACAAATATTTCCAAATAATTGCTCTATAGATTCAGAGCTCAAGATTGTTTCTTTACTTATGTGAGCTGATGACTGGTTTATGTCAAGTAAAGCAAATAATGATAGTACATTAAAAGGCAAAAGGGTAAATTTGCCAACTTATTTGATGCACATATCTAAATCAATTGTTATTGTGACATTATTTGAGCTTTGCCTTAAAGATTTTGAAACTGCAGCATGGGCATATATAATTGAGACATATGACCTTGTGAAAAATCACAAAATATAAAAGAGAAAGCAATGCGGCCAATAATTGAAATTAGCAAACTCCACTACCGGCTCCAAACTCATCAATCTACGCTAATCATTCAAAAGAAACACTCCCAATTGTGACCCTAAATCATACTTAACAGCCAAAAACAATAGAACAAAATTAAAAACTTACCGGTAATGTTTTCGGAGAAGCTCTGATCTGATTATAAAGTCCCTCAGATTTTTCTCTCCCTCTCTGACTCTCTCTGGCCCTTATTAACGCTCTCAATCTACAAATTTACTCCAAATTAAGAGAACAGGTAAGGGGGAAAACCTAAAATTAAAATAAAAACATCACTAACCATTCTTTAAAACGCCAAGAGACGAAGCCCATGTAGAATTTGATCTTCTATAGGGTTTCCCCAGGTTCAACGAAACCAACATCGTTTAAATCCGTAGTTGACTTTGATGAAATTTGGAACTCTAACTTCAAATTGTTACTTATATGGAAGAGATTGCGTGCGTGAGGTTAAGGATTTGGGGGAAGGTTAGAGATTTAAAGAGAGAGGGAGTTCTTCGCATTAGGAGGGGAGTCGGGAGAGATATAGAATATAGTCGGGTTATTCTCTTGGTCAATGACTCAACGGTAATGTTATTGCTTGTGGTTTTCACATTCAATATATTTTTATTTTTATTATAGTTTTTATTTTCTACGGTATTCTCACCCAAAAAAACATTCAGCTTATTTTATTTAGTTTTTAGCTTTTATTACAATATTTTTAGCAAAAAATAAAAAGCTAAATAAGTTGTTCATTCGTTTTCTAATTTATGAAAAGCTGAGCTTATCTAGCTTATAAGGAGAAAAATAAGATAGATTCTAGTTAATTTAGCAAGTAAATTTTTTGCTGTCGAATAAAAGATTTGGAGCTTGAACTCCTTTACACTAAAAACCGATTGGTATCTTAACTTGATGATAGGAGCAATCATCATAGAGTGAACGCCATAAGTTAAAATCTTCTTTAAAAAAGAAAAAGAAGATCTAAAAGAAAAGAAAGATATTGATTCGATCAAAGTTATTCCTTGGATAAATAATTCACATAGAGACATAAAAGCTAATATAGTAAAAAGTTTAAAAGGTTAAAAAAAAATATCTTACCACTTTTTACATCTCACATGAGATGATAATTGCATGATGCAATAGTATTATTGCACCAATTCTTAATCCCAATCACTTGACAATATTTTCAAAACAACTAAGATGTGAATTTCTCATTGGTCAAAATAAATTTAAATTAAATAATAAAATGTTAGATTGGAACTACCACAACTGAAAACAAAAATGTTATGAAAATGTTGTCACATTTTTTATGTGTTTCTAGACTTTCTCTTCTGTTAGCGTAGAGTTTGAAACATCATGAGAATGCAAGCAATTCAAAATTCTGAGAGAAACATAGTGTAAGAACATAGTAAGTGAAAAAGAAAAAGTAGAGAGATTTTCTTTGCTCAAGCTATGCACACAATGAGATAAATTGGGGATTTTATGTTCTTGTGTGGTTGTGGTTGTGTTTCTATTGATACTTGCTATGAATATTTTTTTTATATTTTATCTATATTCAACATTCGCAACACCCCTCAAAACCTTAACCACAATGGACATTGAAGGCCTCTTTGTGAAATTATTTTGCAAACACCATGCTACAACAAACAAATAACCGTTTCACACATGCTATATAAACAATCTTCAATGAAATGTAGAGAGATTCAGACACTTTTTTGGAGAAATAATCTTCTTTTCACAGAAAATTACAAATTCACTAACTTCATCATCGGAGGACTTTTGGCCGGTCTCCACCGGTCCCCTCTGACTTAGTTTTTGTTTTCAGGATCAAGCCTTAAGATCATCAACGTTCGAGACATTCAGCCTTACTGATTTCTTTGTGCTTATCACATGCCATACTCCACCAATAAAATTTTGCCACATGTCTCCTAATTAATTAAATTCTAGTTTTATATTTTATTATTTGTTACCTAAAAATAAATAACAATAATTAAAAAAAGAAAACCCATAGGGCCAAGACATCCCAACCACTGGTCCACCATCACCTTCGCCGGTGGCAGTAGCAAGAGATTGCCAGCATCATTAGCAACAGCCAACCATTGCCACCACCTTCACCCGCGATTGTAGCAAAAGATCTACTATAGAGAAATAAAACCCCAAAGGGCCCAAACCAAAGGAAAGCCTTTTCTCTCAGATTGTTGCAAGTTTCTCATGGATTCTAGAAAATTTGATGCAATTTTTTCCATAGGCAAGGATCGACGTTGAAACTCAAGAAGGCGGTTTCTCTGTAGCTTTTGATCCCACTAATCCAAGGTCTCCCTCTGTGCGTTATTTGATAAACTTCAGGTTTGGGATGGTAGGGGACCTAGTGGTGTGGACTGGTGCTGGTGGTTGGCCAGCACTGATGACGCTGGCGACCTCTAGGTACTACCACCAACGAAGGTAGTGGTGGTGGACCGATGGTGGGGATGTGTTGGCCTTCTTGTGTGTGTATTTTTTTTTACTGTTACTTATTTTTAGGTAACAAATAATAAAAACATAAAATTAGAATTTAAATAATTAGGGGACATGTGTCAAACTTCTTGGTAGAGTATGATGCGGAGCAGAAAAAATGAGACTAAAGATTTGAACTTGAATCTTACTAATAAATTAAAAATGATCCAATTGGTCTTTTCAGAGTTGCTTTTTTTTTTTTTTTTTTTGATGGGAAAATATAAGCATTCATTCATCAGAAACTGAGTTACAACAGAGAGAGGATCTGCAAAAGCAGTTACAAGCCACGTTCATCACAAATGAGATTCTCTACAACACTTGGAACAACACCTTTCCAAACTTGAGAGACACCAGACCACCTAGCTTCTTTTGCAAGATCATGGGCAACTCTGTTGCCATTCCGTTTCAGATGCTGAAATAAACACCAAGTAAAAGAAGAAGAAAGGTCCCTTATGTTCTGGATAAGGTGCCCAAAATCACCACCCACATTACCTTCATTGACTGCTTATATAATGGAGAGGGCATCAGATTCAAAAATAACTTTGGAGAGCCCGAACTCTGATGCCTGCAGCACACCCTCCTGTAAAGCCAAAGTTTCTGTAATCTCAATTGAAAACGGCGATGAAAGGACCCTGCTAAAGGCTGGAATGGAGGAGCCTTGGCTGTCTCAGATTATCACACCAATGCTAGTTGGCCTACCATCATCCGAGGCAGCGCCATCAACATTTATTTTGAAGAAACCTGCAGGGGGGGCACTCCATTTGGTCAAGGAAGGGACCTGTGGCAGATTAGAAAATGAACATGCTTCCTTATACTCACCCAGGATTCGATTAGCCATATCCCAAATCTGACTTGGAGGGGCACCAGAATCTTTATGAAGAGCTTGATTGCGATTCCACCAAATGGACCAAGCAACAACAAAGAAGAGTTCCAAAGCAAAAGAGGAGTCTTTTTCAGCAATGGCCAATGCAAAATCCACTGGTTCTCTGGTACAGTGGGATAAATCAATAGGACAATTATGCCAATGAGCCCAAGTCAGCTTAGCATGATCACAATGGAAAAGCGCATAGGCTGTGGTTTCAATGGCCTTGTCATAAAGGGGGCAAAACTCAAACAGTGGATACCTCTATGATTCAAATTAAACATAGTAGGAAGGCCATTGGCACATGTCCTCCAAGCAAATATTTTGAGTTTTGGTGGAATTTTCAGGTGCCAAATCCTCTTCCATAGTGAGGTCCTTGCATTACCAGATGAGCACTCTTCATCCTCGTCTGAGTCCACCATACTTGAGGTAATATGGTACGCACTTTTGACTGTAAATGTACCTTTTTTGTTGCCAATCCATATGAGACTATCTTCAGGAAGGTTATAACTCAGAGGGATTTTCAAAATTGTATTGGCTTCAAAAGGCAAGAAGATGGACCTTACCACATCAACTTTCCACCATTTAGTGTCAATGTCAATGAGAGAAGATACCATGGGGAAACCTTCAAAATCTGTTTGGGGCGATATCACTTTGTATGTAGTAGGAGTCGGCAACCACTTATCGTCCCAAATATGAATTCTTCACCCATTGCCTACCCGCCACCTTGTGCCCTTTCTAATAACTTCAAGGCTGTTGTGAATACTACGCCAAGCATAGGAGGGGTTGCTGCCTTTCTTGGAATTGAGCACATCCACATGAGGGAAATACTTGGCTTTATAAACCCGAGCCATTAGAGAATTTGGGTTAGTGAGGATTCTCCATCCTTGCTTGGCCAACATGGCAAGGTTGAAGACTTGGAGGTTTTGAAAGCCCATTCCTCCATAAAACTTTGATTTGCACATTCTTCTCCAACTAACCCACGCAATTTTATTCTCCTCATTCTTTTGCCCCCACCAAAAGTTTCGCATCATATTCTCGAAGTCCTTGCATAGTGTCTTAGGAAGTTGGAAGCAGCTCATAGTGTATGTGGGCACTGCTTGGGCAACTGCTTTGATGAGGATCTCCCTCCCACCAATTAAAAGGAGTTTTCCTTTCCAACCAGCAAGTTTTTTAGCAACCCAGTCCTTAATTTTTGCAAACACCTGAGATTTTCCCCCAAATATTTGTTGTGCCTAGAATCTTGCATTGGGCCAAGAATGCTCATAATACTCTCCCTCACCTCCTGAGGGGTGTTCGGGCTAAAAAAGACTGATGACTTATCAGTATTGATTTTTTGTCCTGAAGCCATTTCATAGTTATTGAGAATATTGACAAGATTTTGGCATTCTTTATCCTTTGCTTTGCAAAAAAGGAGACTGTCATCAGTGAAGAAGAGATGAGTAATTCTTGGGCAGCCTCTGCAAATAGAAATACCATTAATCTGTTGGTTATAGGCTGCTTCATGGATGAGAGCAGAGAGACCTTCAGCACAGAGGAGAAATAAACAAGGAGAAAGGGGGTCTCCCTGCCTAATACCCCTTAAAGGGATGATGTTTCCTTAAGCCTCACCGTTTATGATCACTAAGTAAGACACAGAAGAGACACAATGCATAATAAGATCAATCCATTTATTAGCAAAACCCAATTTCACCATCACTCCTTTAATAAAATTCCATTCAACTCTATCAAAAGTTTTGCTCATATCTAGTTTAATTGACATGTAATTTTCCTTCCCATCATTTTTATGATTTAAATAATGCATAAACTCAAAAGCCACAAGAACATTATCTGTGATTAGACGATCGGGGGTAAAAGCACTCTGATTTTCTGAGATAATGCTTGGTAAAATGGTCTTGAATCTATTGGCTAGGATTTTGGGTATGAGTTTGTATGTGGTATTATATAGGCTGATGGGACGAAAATTTGTCATTTTTGTGGGATGATTTGTTTTTAGGATGAGGGAGATATTGGTTTTGTTAATTTCAGTCATGGGTAGATTGGAATTCAGAACATTTAACACCATGTTTGTGATATTTGACCCCACAATGTCACAGTATTTATGATAAAAAATTGCAGACATACCATCAGGACCAGGAGCCTTGGTGGGATGAAGTTGTTGAAGCGCTTTGGTGACTTCGTCTCTTGTGAAAACCTTGGTGAGCTCGGTGTTCATCTCTTCCGTGACACGTCTAGGAACAGAATTAATGATCTCATCAATACTCGTGGGGAAGGAGGTGGAATATATGTTCTCAAAATAGGATATTGCAGTGGCTGTAATACTTTCCTTACTCTCACACCATTCACCATTATCATTCCATAGCCCCAATATAGTATTTTTCCTCCTCCTTTTCGACGCTCGTGCATGAAAAAAAATTTTGTTCCGGTCCCCTTCCTTATACCAATGAACCTTACTGCGTTGCCGCCATATGGTCTCCTTGCTGTCCAAGAGATCATTAATCTCCTTTCTAAGATGGTTAATATTTGCCCCTCGAGAACCATGCTGGTCAGCCACAGTAAGGGAATTAAGAGCCCTTCTTTTCTCTTGAATTTGCTTTGAAATATTTCCCACAACATTTTGATTCCAGATAGCAAGGGCATCTGCACATCTTTTAAGATTGGATGCTACCCCCTCAGGCGTGACAGACAGGGCACCAGAATCCCAGGCAGCTTTAATGACTTCACGACAATCTTCCCTTTTGACCCACATGGCTTCAAAGTGAAAACGGCGCTTGCTTTTGCGGGCTGGAGGGGGAGAGTCAGTAATAGTGAGGATGCAATGATCAAATGTAGACTCAACCAAATGATGCACTTTAGGGCTCTTGAAATATTCAAGCCAATCAGAGGTAGCAAAAGCTCTATCAAGCCGGAGAGATATTCTGTCCAACCCCTCTTTCATATTACACCAGGTGAACTCCGGACCACAGTAACCCAGGTCTTTGAAGCCGCAAAAATTAACAACACGATGGAAGCTATCCATTTGGCTTTGTGAACGTTGTGTTCCCCCTGTTTTTTCATTCATGGAGAGAATTTCATTAAAGTCACCACAACAAAACCAAGGCAAATTAAATTGATTACAAAGAAAAGAAAGTAGTTTCCAAGATTCTTCCCTAAGGTGGGTCTTCGGGTACCCATAGAACCCAGTGAATCTCCATGAGAGACCATTTCCCAACTCAATGATTATTGCATCAATATGGTGGTTTGAAAAGCTCTTGATTTCTAAATTTGTATCACCAAACCAGAGCAGAGCAAGGCCCCCACTACAACCCCTGCTAGGAACAATTAACCCATTTGGAAAACCTAGTTTGAATTTCACCTTTTCCATACGTCTACTTTTTAATTTAGTCTCCGAAAGGAAGACTAGTTTGGGATTCCAACGCCTGACATAATGGCCAAGCGCATGAACTGTCTGGGGGTTCCCAATTCCCCGACAGTTCCAATAAAGGGAATTCATTGCTTCCAGCGGTGCTGCTCAGCAGCCACCGCCGATCTCTCTTGGTTGTTGTATGCATCAATAAGGACTGAGTCACACAAATTTTTCAGAGGCGTACCTTCATCTTCATCCATAAAATCAAGTCTGCCTGGTCTTTTAGAGCCTGAAAGCTCCTTCAAGTTTTGTGTTTGTGGGTCAGTATTTTGGGATTTTTTCCTTGGGCTCTGGCAACTCTCTTCCAATTTCCTCTTATTGGTAGTCTCCAGACTATTAAGGGGAACTTTAAAAGATTTCAGTGGGCTAATGACTTCATGGGCCTCAGAGGGAGAAAGTTTTGATCGGCCCACTATGGATGATTCATCTCCTGCCTCTTTTCCCAACCCACCAGTAAAATGGAGATCACGTGCGTGCTCGGCAGGAGAAAGCTCAAGGCTCAAGGGGCGTACCTTGTCACATGAATCCAGATTTTCTACAGGTTGCGTATCTGATGTGCCATCTTGTCCTAGGTTCAAATTCAAATTCTTGGAATTCGTGTGGCTTGGTAGAGTTGATGGACCCACCTGCTCCGCCTCCATATCTGTTGAGTTGGAGGTCACCAGAGTTTGCTGAGCATCTGAACTATCATCTTTCCGAACCTCAAATCCGTTGCTACCCACCTTTCTAACTTTTTCAGGCCCACTCTTAGAACCTCCATTAGCTCTTAACCAGTCACCGTACTGCCTGAGAGCTTCAGAATTGCTTGAAAATCCATTGCAATGTTTTTCATCATGACCAAGAAGGCCACAATGGAAGCAAAAACTAGGAAGCCTTTCATACTTAAAGGTAACCCAATACTTACCTCCATCCTGATTGACAATGTTACCGCCCCTTCACAGCGGCTTATTGATGGGTAAATCCACGCGTATTCTCATGAATTTGGCTTGCTCTGAAAGCCAAGATCTCTTGTCTGACTCGATATATTTCCCCAAACTGTTACCTAGGTCCCTACCAACCTCTTCAGACATGCTTTCAAATGGGAGGCCCCATACCTGAATCCAGAATGGGGAATGGGTGAACGAAATATTGTTGACCAATAACCCTTTTGTCCACCTACACAGGAGTAATAGATTATTATCGAAATTCCATGGACCATTTCGTTCAACCCACTCCATTTGATATTTGGAGTTAAACTTGAACTGGAGAATACTGTTCCCAACATCTACAATCCTTAAATCCGGACCCATCTTCCAAGCAAAACTTAAGGTACTCTTCAAAGCTCGCATATTCTGGTGCCAATCTGCTAGAAGCCGACCAAATAAGCTCAAAGCACACTCCTCTAATAAATCTGATCTGCTGGTGGTTGAGATGGAGATGCTTTCTTCTTTTTCTTTAGTGAGCTGAAGATGCTGAATTCCATTGATGATTGATTGATCCATATCCATGGGGGTTAATCAAGCCCTAAGGCTTAGAAAACCCAGCGAAGACCCGTAGCAATGAAGGGAGAAAAAACTCAAACTAGGCGAGAGAAAGGGACTCGTGCAAGGCGAGAGAGAGAGGACTCCTACGAAGGGAGAGAACACGACAACTGCTTGCTAACTAGCTTAAGTTTTCCGCTGCCTTCAAAACTTTGTTTTACTTTTATCATCTGGGGTTTATCATAATTCTTTTCAGAGTTGCTAACTTGGACAACATCCTGCTCTTCAATGCTCTTCACTCTCCCCATACTTCTATCTCAATATATCATGAAATAAAATTGAGGTAAGGAATAACATACATTAAAAAGTAAATAAATTTCACAGTTGAAAGGTCCTAAGAATTTTTTTTTAATAGATATATTATAGTTAGACCCCTCTCTCCCAAAA